>OY728157.1:1766627349-1771627349 GCA_963277665.1 Viscum album
TTTTTTAAATGTAGTTTTTTTTAAACTTAAAGCTTGACATTGTTAGAAAAAACCAAAGAGATTATTTTTTGGATATGTTTATTGATAAAGAAAAATATCACTAAAATAAATCATATTAATGTTATGTAATAATCCTATAGAGTTTCATGAGTTTTTTTAGGATGGCCAATATGTTTTGGATAGAATACCAAAAAAACATTATGTAAATGAAAACTCATCATGAATAGTTCCTGATGTTTTAGAAAACATATTGATAAAAGAAGTTAGTGATAATGCGAAAATATGTGATAAAATTATTTTGGAAACACATAGTTTTTTCATGTTGTGGTTTAATTAAATTTCATATGGATAACTCAATTTGTCCAATATGTCATATAATTGGCTGATTTTTTTCAAGATGTAGTTTTTCAAATATGACACACGACACTAACTGACACTGGGGGGGGGAGATTCATGGTCTCTCATCATCATTTTTTAGAACAAAGTGAAAAAATAATGGTCGTTTTCTAGACAATTTTTTTATTTATAAAATGGATTCCATAAATTCAATAATGATTATATTTGCGAGATATTAATTTCAATGTGCTGTGGTTTTTAGTATATTTTTTATTTTAATAATAACATGATGTGAAAGGAACCAATTTGTCATATTTTAAGAGATATCGATAAATTTTATAAAATTTGATATCCTTAAAATTTCAAAAGGTATTTATAATATAAGGTGATATGATTCAATAATAAGGGATTTATTTTACTACATATTAAAGAATAATGATATGTGTCATGACCAGAGGTGGTCAAAACAACATGAATCGATCATTACTATTGATTACACACGTTGAAGTAAAAAAGGATGTTTATAGAGAAAGATAAAAAAGGGTTATGAAGGCGTGGATTCATAACGATATTAAAGAAGAATAATTATTGTGAGATATTTTATAAAAGATAAATAGATATTTTTGGAACTCATGGTAATAATTTTCCTAATATGAGAAAATAAGAAGGAGTTCGTTGATAAACAGATTTTTTAAACATACTTTCATCACGAATTTAAATTTTAAATGAGTTTATTACTTATTAATTTTATTGGTTTTTAATTATTTATGCCTGAACGGTGATTTATGATGAATGTAGATATGTTTTAAATATTTTTATGACTTTTAGAAAAAAATATACTATAAGAAAAATTCTTTTCACTACAGTAATTATAAATACTATAAGTATAAAATTATTGGATTAAAATAAAACATATTATAAATCCATAATATCATAGTTCTTGTATAATATTTAAATTTATTAATTATAAGGATAAATCATGAAATAATTTATAATTAAGCCAACGAATTAATGTGATGAGTTAAAAGAATAAACTACAATATTATTAATTTAAATTATGGAACCATCAATTTCAAGATAAATAGAATTTGGAATATGGATCTAAATGAACCTTTAGGGAACATGCTCTCTTAGTTTAGAGATAAATTATTTTTCATTTAAATATTTTATATGATTATGGAATAATTACATGAATTTAATAAAAGATATAATATTTATGTTTTCTAAATAGATATATATGATTTTTGTTGGAGTAATATAAGATTCACAAATAATTGTGTAATAATAGGCCTTTCAGCATTATTTCCCAAGTATTATTTATTACATTTGTGTATCCTCTCTCTTGGTACTTTTTATTCCTTTAAAATTTTAAATATTTAAGATATTGGAAAAAGCATTATAGAAGACTTGGATTATTGATATATATAAATTAAATTTAATAGATTTATTAGTACATGTTTCTATTCATTACTGTTTTTTTATTTTAAATACATTTATCCCATTTTATTCATTAATGATTTATTTTTTGATGATCATGGGTTAGTATTCACTAAAATAGATAGTGATGTAAAAGTATAATTATGGGTATAAAATTGATTTTTTAGTTTTCCTATGAATGACTAATGTTTTGTTAATATCATATTGGGAAAAAACGTTGTATTCAATCCCATATTGATTATTTGAGAAAATTGACATTATAGGATGAAAAAAACATGTTAAAATATTTTTTTTCTATGAGAGTATTCATGATTTTTATTTTTTATTTAATATTGGAAAAATGAATCTAAATTTGAGGAAAATATTTTGGTAATAGGGAGTTAAAATAACTGAGATATTATTGGTAAAAATTTATATAATTTATACTAATTACATGATGGATCTTGAAACTAACAGATTCATTCTTATTTACAAAGAGGAAATAATATTTTTATCCAAATAGATTTTTAAATTTGTTTTCTGTTATTTATATTTCATAATAACAAAATAGTTGATAAATTTTATTTCATTTAATTTTTAATATAGAATTAAAAAGAGGAAAAAATTTATGGGTTTTTATAATCTAGGATCTATGATCTTTTTTGTTCCCTTGGAAGAGATATTTGAATTTATCTATACCATGGTTTTTTAGTTATAGTTTTAGGGAATATCACTATAAATTCTAAACAATGTACATCATGAGAATTAATAGTGTCTAATGATTATTTAATCCTGAAAATGATGTAAATAGTTATCATTGTTATAAAACCAAAGGAGAAACCATTCTACATTTTTATTCATGATATAAATTCATTCACTTGATTTGATATTGAGTCGTAAATCATTAAATGGAGTGGTGAGCATTATAGAAATGTGGGATTGTAAAACACAAGGGAAAATTCATTAACTCTCAACTTATAAAAAGTAGTTTTATTTAGTGTAATTAGTATACTAGAATATACTATTTAAACACTCTATGTATATAAGTGAAATAAGTAAAAATTAATGACTTTTATATTTTTATTGCTTTCATATATAGAGAGTAAGAGATAAGTGTTCCCATTGACTACTGAAAAAAATCATTGAAAGGGAATGTTTTAAAAAAATTTAACCCAATTTACCCAAATATGGGTGTATTCTATAGTGTGTCCAATAAGGAATATATGGGATGGCATGGGTTATGTATATTAGTCAGATAAACTAAGTTGTTTCAAATGATAGAATAATAAAAACTCATAATTTAAGTGAAATTATTTGAGTTTGTGGTGTGAATTGCACCATGAGTATTTGTAAATTAAAGCAGGTGAATATTATAACAAATTTTAAAAAAGATAAATAATTCAATGGATAACTAAAAAATTCATGTGTATATGATGCACATTCCTTACTAATTATTTAACATGAGTTATAATTTTTTTCATTCATTTTATGTTTGACAACTATTTTTTATTTATTGATGAAAATTTCATTCATAGTGGTTTTAAAACATACTCTTTATAAATTGAAAGAAAATATATCTTTTGTGGTCAAATTTTTTATTAAAAATTTACATGTTTTATATTAATGTAAAAGTCATGTTAACACACATGTGTGCATGCACACACACACACATGTATATGTCTCTATCTACCTCCCTCTCTCACTCTCTCTTAATGTTTGTTTGTAGATCTCCAAAATTTGTCAGTTAGAGATGGGGATTTTCATGAAATCATATTTGGGATTATAATATAGAGACTTATAATTTACAACATACAATAACATGATGTGTCTCTAATATAGAGGTTAATATACAAAGAGAGGGTGAATATTCATATGATTTTACCTTTCAATTTTTTATAATTAAAAAAAAACTAATATTGTATATTAGGATAAAGTAATAAAATTTTATATATTAAAAATATCTTTTTAGGTAAAATTTTAAATTATACCAATTATAGAAATTTGTTTTTACAAGGATTTTTATTCATTATAAGTTACTATATCCTTTATGCGACATGAAAATATCCATGGTTACATGATATTCCGTTATAATAATATATTTATAATCAAGAAAGGATTATATTGAACTTTAGAACAACCCAAAATATTTTTAGATTTCATGACCCCATGAATATATGAAACTATTATTAAAATCAAGTCAATAAATATACTTTACACATCTATGTTTAATTTATGAAAATATTGGAATATTTCTCTAATGATGATGAATATACATGAATGTATGAGAAGAGAGTTTTCTCTTCACAAATTATTTCATAATATTTTTCTCCTCAAATCCTATAATCTATGATTTTTCTACATTAAAATATTACACAATATATATTACTCCTTACAGTTTCTCCATTATTTTCACTTTATCACTCTATTAATATCAATGAATCAACAATCCCAACTCTTTTATTACCCTAAATAAAAACAAACACCATGATTCCATTGATGAAAAATCACTAAAATACTTATATTTTTTGTTAAAAAATTTAATCATAAATCTATAAATTCTATTATACACTCATACAGGGACAAAAACTTGATCAATATCTCCTTCATTTTAAATTTTCCTCACTTTTTTCTTTTACTTTTCTCTCTTCAAAATAGTTTCATTGTGTATAACTATAGATTATAAATGTAATGACACACATAGAGCCAAAAAATTATTAAATAATTTACCCTCCCAAGAGTTTCGTTTTTAGTTTTTTGGGATTAGGAAATACATCAATACATTAAAAATTATATAAAAAAATCTTTACAATCAATAAAAATACATTCCTCTATTAAAAAAATTATAAAGAATTCATTTTTTTCCTTTCCTAATCAATGATTATAGCCTAATTTTTTATACCCTTAATGATCCAAAAAATTCATGAATCATGATATTTTCATAAATAATAAAGGTGTAATGAGTATATAAATCATAATATGATGTTAAAAATGAGTACACATGAAGTAAACCATAATCCATATTAACTATGTAAGTAATTGAATTAATCACATAGTAGATCATTCACAAAAATATATACAAGGATTTAATAAATAAAATTATCATAATAAATTATCGGATATCATATTAAAATATACAAGGTTTTAACCATGTCTTTTAACTATTATTGGAAGGTTTACCCAAATTATCCCAATATAATTTTTTTAAAGAATAACATATTTACCAAATGCGATAGAGGAATATATTGTTTTGAGTTCACACATAAATATATATAATGTATAATAACTATATCATGAATTAAAAATATAATATGTATATAAGTATATATATATAACTACGAAGAAATAAATTTTAACCACAAGTAATGAAAATGAATCAAATAGAATCTGTGAAATATTTATCTATTGAGAGAAAAATTAAAAATAATATTATAATATTTATAAAGAAATATAAAAGATTAAAAATATTAGTGAGAATATCTCTAGGTAAAAATATAATGATATTAAATAGAAATATATGAATAAATATTTGGAAAAGTTTGATAAATATATAAGGAAAAAGTTAATAGAATATGATTAGAAACCCTATTACCAATTTCATAATACATAAAGAAAGAGTTAATTATAAATTGGACTATAAAAAGTATTATACTCTCCATGAAAACAATAAATAATGTTTAAAAAGTCAGTAACTAGACTATAATTAAAAAATTAACCAAGGAAGATATAATAAGAAGTGAATAACAAGGTTAACAAGTGAAAAAATAGGCACACATTACATAATTATTTCACAGGGCATATATTAATTTTCAATCTAGAAAGGATGGTAGTATGTTATGGAAATACATAAGAAATAATTTTTTAATATTTAAAGAACAATAAAATGTCTTATTAATTATTAAAATCTAATTAAATAAAAGCCTATTTTCCTTGTTTATAATTTGGGAAGTAAGAATCAATGAGAGTAAATAGTAAAATAATGTGTAAATCCAAAATAATAATAATGGAAAATCACATTAGATATGTAAATAGTATGATACAAAAATAATATTGACAAACATGGATAAATAATATATAACTCAAATCAAATAAATAATACTGTGAAACAACCACCTTGATTATTTCAAAGAATCTTTTGTGTGACTATTCTTATATGAAAACATATAACTATATTCTATACATTGTTATAAGTTTATTAATAATTAATACCCAATTGTACAAAATTATTTAATTCATAGAGTGTCCAGCTATGCTACATCTTATGGGTTCTTATTAACTAAGTGATCTAGTGGGATGTAACTCCCCTATGCAAATAAGGATTGTGGAGAAATTTATCTCAATATAGGATAGTGACATCTAATAAAAGAAATTTATCAAATTAAAGGATATGGTATTAGAACAAAGTATTTTATTAATGGAAATTATGTTTGGTCTATGTTTATTGTTAATCCACACTCGGTTGACAAGGGAGTTTTCAAATTAATTGTTCATAGCGTATAAGATGATTACAGTGTTAAAGGTGGCATCATTTCCAAGTGTTTATGAAATTTCGAGGCTCAAAATCAAGAGGAAGGACAAAGCATCAGGAAAAGAAGTTTTATATAATTTTATCTTATCTAATATGGAAAAAGTATAAGATTCACAATGACTAGGTTTTTAGAAGAAAGGGTTTCATAAAAGGATAATCTTCATAATGGTATGGATCTTCGTGACGGTATCGAGTTTAAAAAGAGCATGATGTGTTGATATTGATCTTCATGACTACATGAAATGGAGCATCATGGATGTGCAAAGAATTGTTAGTAATCTCTATGAGTATGAGAAATATGACTAGAGCTTTAAAAAGGAAAGATCTTTGCAAACGTAAATTAGATAGTTTATGAAAAAAATGATGGAGGGGTGGGAGCATCGTGAAATGATGAGTTGATAAATATGAGGAAAACCCCACTTCATTAAATACAAAAATATTTGTTGAAAAGGCTATTTCACTATGAATTTGTGAAGGATGATATCTGGACGAATAAAGTATTAATAGTTAGTTTCAGCATCATCAAAATATTTTCTTAGTCTTGTCCAATGTTTAGGTGTCTTAGAAATGGTGTTTCATGATGACTGGTTACTTCATGAGGGATTAGTGTCCCACAAAGGAAGATTTCTTTACAAAGGCAGTGAAATTTAAGAAGGATCTCCATGAAGGAACTTCACGAACAATCATTTTTGAACATATGGGTTTATTAAAAAATTATTTCAATTGAATCAACTTTTGGATATAGTACCAGAAGAGTCTCTTAATACTCAAGGACAAAGAGTTAAATGTCAATTTTCTGAAGGATCCTTCAAGTCATTAAACTAAGTAATATTTCACCCAAGGTAGTGGGATAAGGGGAGTTGATAGAAGTGTTATAGGGGAGACAATGTGATATCCCTAAAATCAATTAAAGGGAGTGTTCCCAGCATAGAGTGATTGTATATAAACTTATATATTTAAAAAACAGTGAATATTATTGGATTTTGGTATGACTGACACACTATCAATGTATGCAACATAGACTATCCCTTAGTAGTGAACCATGTAAAATTGATGTGTTGTCTCTATTCACATGAATGTATGATTACTGCATGATTCCATAAAATAGGTTTAGAAAGTTCCTTCCAACATGGGAATAAGATCAATGTCTTTAAACTGAAAATATGACACCTTGATTCACCTCTCCCCTATTAGGGAGTTCTGTAGTCCTACATGTGGTATCAGAGCATAAATGTTGTTGGAGTTGGATATGTCCTCTCTTTATTTTCATACACAATTTCATAAATGTCTGGAGAGTAACCCTCTTTTATGAAATAATATTCTTGATTTGGAAGAAAAGGATGAGATCTAATCTACTACTAAAAAATCTATATTATGCAGTGCTAGGGCTTTAACAGAACTATATAAAAATGCTGTTAAATACCCTATTTGTTAGTGCTAAATAATGTGCTATTAAAGGGGGGGGGGGTTTAATAGCACTTTTTAAGCACTAATAAAGGGGGTCTTTAACAATGATAAACAATAATAGTTAAAGAAGGACCAATATCAGTGAATTTTTACAAGGTCTAATAAATGGGGTCATTTATCAGCACTTATAGAAAAGCACTGATAAATAGGGGGTTTTATCAATGCATTTTAGAAGTTCTAATAAAGACCCCCACTTATCAACATGTTTTACAAGCACTGATTAAAGTATACTTCAAAAAAAATATTTCATTAAAATAATATATTAATATATTAATATATTAATATTGACATAAATATAATATTTTTTTGAAATATGTTTTAGATAAGCTATATAAGTCTTTATACTTAAAATATATTATATTTAGTGAAAATGGATTATAAAATAACTAAAAAACATTTTTAATTAATAATTTTTTATTATTACTTGGTAATAGTCATTTAATATCATTTTGAGGATAAAAACATCCTAAAAATAATAAAATATCCAAAATAAAATGAAAACATAACTCAAACATCAAAAACCCATATCATTTGATCCGGATGTCCGTTTGGGCTCTAACTTATATCAAATAGAAGACTATGATGAGGTTTATGTCTTCATGAACCTATGTAACCCGATCAATGCTTTTCAAGGAAAAAAAATCCACATAAGACCACTAAAACTGATTCTTTAGTCAGCGTACCCCAATTGTTTAAATTTTCACTAGATTTAAGCCTCATTTCAGGGAGTCTTTTTTCCATTTTTAAGTGGGGAATGAATTTATTCCTAGGTATTACATTCATATAGATATTATGGCTTTCATATTTTATACTTTTTCATAATTTAATATTATTTATAATCAAATATATAACAATATATACATATTATTTATATATTCACTAATAAAAATTTAATTTTATAAATAAATAACTAAATATATTTACATATATAACAAATTTATTAATATATAAATATATATATAAATGTATTGATAAAAAATGTAAAAATATATTTATATATATGTATATATATCATAAAATGTAAAACAAAATAGTCTAAGGGAGTGGAAAAGACACTTGTGTATAAGATGGAGGTCTAGGGTTCAAAACTTGTTGGAGGAAGGGATGTACGTTGGAGGATGGGAACTAAAGCGCAGATAAAGGGATGGGGGAAGCACTGATACTATGTGGTGGGTGTGGCGTGGAAAAAAAATTTATATACCTTTTATCAGCAGAAACTCAATCATGATTTTTTATCATAGTTTAAAGCCTGAAACTTTTATCAGATAAAAAAACACTGAAAAAGGGGGCCTTTTACATCACTTTTTTTAGCACTGATAAATGTTTCAGTCATTTAATAGTGGTTATATTATCTGTACCTTTTTAGTGATGATAAAGGAATTTTTTAGCATAGTTAAAGTCAGATTTTGTAGTTGTGATCCAAGATCCCTTGGGATGGAAGTTCTCTTTTCCACCAATCAGGGGATTCTGGTCACTAATGAGACAAGACTATCTATGATTAAAATATAAAAAAAATGATTTATGGAGATATTGATTCACAAAGTTCCCCAAATATAGCTCCATCTGATCTAATTTATTTAAAATTGATATTTTTCTCTTTAGAAAAGTCTATATGAGAAAAATGGAAAACATATATGAAGGTGATAAAAAATTAAAGGATAAAAAAATTTTGGTTTTTCAAAATAGTATCAAGTATATGAGAATGAATCCTAATGAAAATGTTGATAGATTTTTTAATAAAATTACTAATGTTGTTGGAGTAATTCGAGAACTTGGTGAAGAAATTAAATACATTTTCATTGTAAAGAATATCATACAAAGCATTCCACCTCTATACAATCAAAAAAGTGTCATCCTTTAAAGAAATAGATCTATATAAAATTTATCTTGATAATATTCTTAGCTGTATGGTGCCTTATAAAATGAGAGTCAAATTAAAAGATACAACAAGTCAAGTAAGAAATGAAATGGATTTTAATCCTTCGAAAAAACTTGGGGTTTCCACTAATAGTGTTAATTTAAATATTGAAAAAGTTCAACTTCTTTCTCTTTTTTCCAGGAAATTGAATAGTGGAAATAGAGATTTAAAGGAAAGATTCCTATTTATTATTTTTGATGTGGTAGCATTGGGAACATTGACTTTTAGTGCTCAATGAAATTTTATGATGAATAAAGTGAAGTTAGAATCATGAAGAATCCTCAAGAAAATGTTTTCCCAAAATGATTACTTCAAATTAGAAAAGAAATTACAAAGAATGCTTTTCATCTAAAATAAAAATAATAGATGATAATTTTATTTTTGTGGAATGAAGAACCAGAGTTTAAATATGAATCCCAAGCATCCATGATGGCTATAATTGAAAATATAGATCCATTAAAGGATAAATATAAAAATAATTATTTGATTTCTGTTATTTATCTCAAGAAGGATCTTGAGGATTCTCTTAATAAGATTCATATTCAGTGAGTGATAAACAAATAGATGTGAGATATTTTGGAAGATTTATTAGAGTATGTTGATCAGCTCAAAGAAAAAAATTTATGGAATAGAAGTAGAAGCCAAAGAACATTCTAAAACACTTGGAAGATCAGCATATGTTTTGAAATTTAAGTTTAGAACTGAAGAGTAGGAAAAATTCACCAATGAATTTACATCCAGACTGGAGGAGAAGGCTACGATAGTTTAGGAACTTGAAGAAAAATTTGTTACGTTAAGGATTAAACTGTAAAATGAATCAAATTCAAAGGAAATAAATAAGAAATCAAATTTTGGAATATTCTCAGATGCATAGCTACTAGATAGAGATAAACATGGGTTTAAAGTAGTATATAGTGTTTTTAATGATTAGATATCCACATATATGGGAAAAAAGTATAATTTTATGTGATGATAAAATATCAATGACTAGAAACAGGATGAGAAAAAATAAAGCGAAGCAAAAAGTTGGACATATCATAAAGGCACCTAATGTCCTAAAAATAATTCTTCAAATCAAATAGAAAAGAGAGTTAAAATTATCTTCAACTATCTAGAGATGATTTCCAATCAAATATTTTTTCAAGACAAGGGAATATGAGGAGGAATATAAGTGAGAATCCATTTCCTATTTTGAAATGTCAATTTTTGTGGGCATAAAGAAATAGTTTCCTTGGATATTGTTTTCATTATTGTAACTGTGGCCCTAAAGAAAATCATTGTGGTTAGAGGAAAGGGAAGAACAATTCCTAAAGAACTCAAAGACAAACCAATACTCACCAAATAAGGATATTTTCTCTTATAAATATATATTATCCTCTAGAAGAAGAATATGAGTATTATTAACCCATGCATATGAAAAATATATTAGAAAGTTCATATTTCGCCTCCACTCAATCATGTAACTCATGGATGGAAAATACGAAAATCGAGAAATCCAATATTGCAGAAATAATTCCCAAGGTTACAAATAACAGTAGCACCTGGACTCTTGATTGTGGATTCTCATCCCATGTGATGGGAAATACATATTTATTGAATAATTATAAGAAAAGAATTTATGGAATAGTTATTTTCAGTAATAATGGTTCTTTAAATATCAAATGTTGTGGGGGTACAATACAAGAAAATGATGAGATTAAGAAAACTGAAATTCATTATGTGTACGGTTTGTATCAAAATATATTGAGTGTGAGTGAACTCCATGAAATGGGATAAATAGTGAAATTTTATCAAATGGGGTGAACTATCAAATGAATGACATGGAATTATCTCATGAAGGTATGAAGAATTGATGACAATTTATACCAGGTTGACAGTAAAGAGAACATTTTTTATTTAATAGTTGAAGAGGAAAACAACTTGTGGGACCGAATGTTAGGTCACATTAACCAAAAGTCCATGGAAAATATATCTAAGATGAAGATATTCATCTATAATCCCAATTAGAGTAATAAATTGTAAAATACATGTGATGCATGCATGTGAGAAAAAATAATCGGATATTTATATCAGATAAAGAAAAAAAGGTCATCAAATATTCCTGATCTTATCCACACAGATGTATGTTGTCCAGTAATTATTTCTGAAACATTTGGAGAGAGGTACTTCATTATTTTAATTGATTATTATAGTTTAAGGTATTGTGTAATGATTATACATTGGAAAAACTAGTTCATGATTGAATGAAAAGTTATCATCCAATTGATGAAAATGATACTAACTGTATAATCGGTGTTCATCAATATAAAAATAGAGGAAAATACGCATCCATTAAACTTGAAAATTTCCTATAAAAACATGTAATAAAGAAAGTGGTGTATTCCATGAAAAAACCAAAAAAAAAATTATTTTTGAACATAGAAATTGACCCGTGAACAATATGGCCCAAGCTATGATGGTTGAGAGTCATATCACTAGTTATTATTGGAAAGAGGATATTCAAGAAACAATGTACACTCAAAATAGAACATGTATTTTCATGTGAGAAAACAAGACACCATATAAGTTATGGAATGGAAGGAATCCCTCTCTAAATTCTATTTTTCTATTTAGAAGTAAATGTTTCATCTAAAACAAATAAGAAAATAAATGAATGTATGTTGATGATATAGTTGAGGGATTATTCCATAGATATTAAATGAAGTGAAAATAAACAAATTGTTACAATAATCATATTGGAATAATTTTTTAAAGAAATCATATCGTGATCATTGAAGATAAAACCATAATTACCCTGAGGAGACCTTATGCTGATACAATATAAGATGAAGAGTAAATGGGGAAGGGATTGATTCAAATGAAAAAATAGTGGAAGTATTGAAAAATATTTTTTTCCCATAAAACAATGATGATTATAAAGGAGAATTAAAAGAAGAAACCATGGTTGAAAAAACTTCATTAAAACCTCATAGGGGGAATAGAAGAGAAGAAATTGATCAATCCCAATTCAACAGGGATTAGAAAACCCTCTCATAGACAGGGATAATAAGGATAAAGCACATTATTCCTTCCTATTAGTTGTGGAAACCACAGTGTTTGAAGAATTAGTGAAGGATGAATCATGGGTTAAATCCTCGAATGAAAAACTAGACCATATTGATAAGAACTATACATGGGATCTTGTTAAGAGATCTAAAAATTATAATGTTATTGGAAAATAGTGTATATTTATTTATTTTGATGATCATGGAAGTGTGATCAGAAATAAGGAACCATTAGTGTACAAAGTTTATGATTAGTTTTAAGGAATTGATGTTGAAAAAACAATTTCTCCAGTAGTGATACTGGGGTTGATCAAGCTTTTCCTTCCTATAGAAATTCAAATAGGTTGCAAATTTTATCTAATGGATCTCAGAACAACATTCATAAATGTATTTCTTGAAGTATAATTCTAATTTAAATAGTAATTTGTATTTATTAATGGGAATGATGAATGAAAGTGTTTTATATTAAATATGTCCCTCTATGGTCTAAAAAACAACCACATGCATGGTATTCTCAACTTTATTCTTATCGTAAGAAGATTAAATTCAAAAGAGGTGATGTTGATCAAAATCTCTCTATGTGTAATTCAAATGAAGATAAATTTATTGTACTTGTTTATGTGGATGATATTATATTTGGAGAAAGTAGGAATGGACTAATATAAGAATTTTTTAAGAACATAAAATCAGAGTTTTAAATTTCTATTATTGGTGAACTTATATTATTGTTATAAATGAAAGTGATTAAAATAAATTATAACACCTTTATTTCTTAGAAAAAAAATATTAATGATATATTATAAAGAAATTAAGCATTCATGACTCCAAACCAATGTCAAATCTGATTACTGTTGGGAAAAAACTTATAAATCATGAGGATAAGACTTTTTTGGATCTCACCCTATATAGTAGAATCATTTGGAAAATATTATATTTATCTATTACATGACCATATATCATCTTTGAAACATTATTATAATACCTCTTTAAAAGTAATCCAAATTAATAGTATTTGGTACTAGTTAAAAGAATCATGACATATATTCAAGGTAATATCAATTTTGGATTATACTTTGCTGCAGGAAGTGATACTAAATTATTAGAATTTTATGATCTTGTCTGGCCTGGAGATGTGGTGGATAGAAAGTACACAATTGATTTATATTTCTCATAGGAAACAAATGTATGGGATTGTTGAGTAAGAAATAGGAAATCACCTCTCTTAGTACGACTGTAGTAAACTATATCTCTGCTACAAAGGCTTGCACTCAACTATTGTGGATGAAGAAATAACTAACTGATTCTGGTGATACGGTGAAAAAAATGATGGTGATTCAGTATTTTAAAAATATGGAGATCAATCTTATGTAGAATCAGGTTCAACACCCTCATAAAAAATAAATAGAGATAAGATATGACTTCATCAAGGAAAGAGTTGATCAAGGTGTGATTAAAATGGATCATGTTGGAACTGATGACCATGTGTATGAAGTTCTGACTAAGCCACTGGAAGAACATATGTTCAAAAATCATCAATTTAACCTCATAATTAAGCCACCTCCTTGTGCATGAGGAGGTTATGGTTGTTCCCCTCTCCCCATTTATATTAACTTTTTTAATCTTTTTTGGAATTAATGATGCTTTAGGGGAGAGATAAGATCTTAGGGGAGTTTATTTTCGAGAATAAAAGTACAAATATAGGTTATTTTTGTTTTTTACAAAGGGGTATAATGGTGAAATTCAATGGGTTTATTCAATATCTTAAAAGGATTTTTGGATTTAGGTTTTTAGATAATGAAATTCTTTTTTGACATGATGAGAATTAGGTGTTATGAGGGAAAATTCAGAACTTATCTTGGACATCATTAAGCATTGAAAAAAATGAGAACCTTGTAGGGCTTCTATGACATTATTAGAATAAGGTTTTATAAAGAAACAGGTAAAGCTTAACTTGTACCTATTTAAGAATTGAAAAACATGAGAACCCAATTCCCCCCTCCCCTATTGTTTTCTACACTAATCATTTTTCATGTAGACTTAGAGTGTTGGATAACATGTCTCTCACATTTCATATTATGATAGAGGTTATTTATTTATTTAATTTATCTATAGATTGAAAACAATGCCAAATGCGTAGATTGTTGAAATCAAGGATTTTAGTTTTGAGAAAAGGATTATGGTTTCTCTTTGTTGTCAATCCACAGTAGGTTGATCCTGGAGTTTTCATATAAATTGTTATTATAATACAACATGTCTACATTGTTGATAGTTGTGTTATTTCCCAGTGTTTGCCAAATTTTTTGGCTCAAAATCTAGAGGAAGGAGAAATCATCATAAAAGGTAGTTTTATGGAATTATATCTTCTTTAATATGGAAATAGAATAAATTTTTTGATGATTGGGTTTCATGAAGATATGTTTTTGAAAAATGTTGTGCTTCATGAAGGTAGGGAGATTTGTGAAGGTATGGAGCTTCATGAGTACACATCGCATTGACAGTGATCTCCGTGACTATGCTAAGTAAAGCATCACGAATTAAAAAAGAGTTAAATGTAATATATGTTACTATGAAAATTTAAATTAGAGATTCGGGAATGGAAGAGCTTAGAGAACATAAATTTGGTGGTCCATGAGATATCCACTAGAGGCATGGGAGCATCGCGAATGGATGAGCCTATAAATATCAGACTACCCCCACTTCACTATATATGAAAATATTTAGAGAAAAGGATAATTATATATGTCTTTTCAAAGGTTGAAAGATTTTTGAATCAGGTATTAATAGTGATTCTGAGTATTGTGAAAATAATGTCATATTCATGACCAATTATTAGGCATCTCTGAAAAAGGTTCTTCCTAATGACTGATTATTCTACAAGGAATTAGTGTCCTGTAAAGGCATATTACTTCATAATGGAAGAGATATTCATGAAGGATCTTTATGAAGGAGATTTTTGAATTTTTTTAATCATATAGTTTAAGTGAGCAGTGATTTTAAATTCCTCAACTCAGGACTAAAATGTATGTAGGGTCTCATTCTAGTCAGGGATGAAGACTTAGATTCCAATATACTAAATTTATCTTCAGGTAAATAAACAAAGTAAGAATTCATCCAAGGTAGAGGGCTAGAGGGATTCAATATAAGTGTTTCGAGAGAAGCAGTGTTCTATTCCTAAAATATTGTAAAGGTAGTTTTCCGAGTATATAGTCACAGTGTCTGAACTTATGTATTATAAAACTAGTAAGGATTAGTGTATTTAAGTATAACTGAATCACTATTGGTGTATGCTCATTGGGATATCCTGTAGTGGTGTACCAAGTAAAATTTCTATATTATATCTCTCCATGGGAAAGTTTTATTACCATATGATTCCATCAGAGAATTTTATCAAGATCCTACTAACATCCGAACAATATAAGTGACTTTAAAATAAAAATTGGACACCTATATTCAACCCTCTCTTCTCAGGGATTTTTGGGGTCTTACACATGGATACAAGTATCTCTGATGTGCTAAAAACTATTCTTGACAACATTGGAATGTCAAAAAATGTTAGGGATGGTTCTCAATAAGATGACTGAGGAACCTTGGACCCGCACTCTTGGATCCGATGCAAAAAATTCATACAATACACAAAGACTTTAATAATAGGTGAGAAGACCCAAGATAAACATATCTTTCTTTTACATAATTTATATAAGATAATCTTTTCATCTCACAATAAAATTATGATCCTAGGATCTATAGGTTTAGTGTCTTTGAGAACTAGCTACATAAAGAGCTTATTTTACAAAACTTGTGAAAATATCTCTATAATAGAGTCCAACTAGACTCCCATCTAGAATTTCAATTAGTTATACTCATCTTTATATACAATGGAATGGAAACATTAAAAATGGGTGTTTGTAAACACTGAGTAAGAGAAAAATTATTAAAATGTCATCATGTGTTAAATCAGATGAATATGATAAAACATTAGCATAGAAGAAATACCATATTAAATATATGAAACAATAAACGTTTTCAATAATTCATGATATAAGGACATGTAATATCAAATAAATAAATATAAACCATAAAAAATAGTGTGGAATAATTTAATAATAAACATGGTTCATTGAGCATAATCATAGGAATATATCTTGGGAAGGTAACCAGACTTTTAAACATAGCATAAAAAATAAATTTGGACCAAATTTAAGAACAATTTATAATCATATTGTGATCATATCCAATAAATTCTACCATTAAGTTGGTGATAATATCAAATAAGCACCACATTATATTATCTCATGAGATATAAAACATTATCTAATGAATTGGAGGGAGATATAGGACCCCGACCACCAATTTACATACACATGTGTTCCATTTTAAATCAATCATTCACTATATCATAAGTAACCCATGTAAATAAAATAGGTTTCATAACATTTCAAAATGGTATCACATAAATTATAATTAGGTATTAGATTGATTAAATCCAATATTCAATTATTCAAAAAGTGTATTTTATAAATGAATTTATATTTCTATTTATAAAACATAAATCTATAAGGGTTATATTTTTATATAGGACAATGCAAAAAAACATGAAAAATAATTAACACTTGAAAAAAAATTAAGTTCTTTTATAGGAACTGTGGAGTACAAGATAAATACAAAAAAACGAATGGAAAATCATTTTTAATATTTTTGAAAATATTTTTATTTAAACATAAATTATAAAGAGTGTTACAAATATTATATTTGAAAATAGGTAAAGGGAAATTTAAATATTACCAGAAATAAAATATATCTATATTTCAGGATAATAAAGGAGAACATTAGTGTGGAGAGTCAAAATGGATATGAAAGAGAAAGAGATAATTTTGAGAGGATGGGAATTATTCTTAACATAATTAAATTTTACAAAGAATAAAGTACATTAATGTAATTATCTGTAATAAATTGAATAAAATAACTATAATATCATATAATATATGAAAAATATCTTTTAAAACCATAGTAAAAGATGAATAATTATAACCCAATAAAATAAGTTGAGTCAAGAAAACCCCTTATTATTAGTCCAGATAAGTTGTACATGATCTGAAATAGTATATAACAAAAAACATAACTTAGTAACATATTTCAGAACAATATGCATACATATAAACTTGTAAAAAATTATTTTATTACCATTTATTACAAATATATTAGTTTGTTATATTTTATCTTCATCATCATATTTAATTAATTTTTTATTATTTTAGTTCTAGTTTCATAATAGAAATGTTGGATATTGTCTATAGATCCAAAATTCAACATTTAAAAATAATTATAGCCAAAATAATATAGGTTTTATAATAATTTATAATGTTATAATTTCATTTCATAAGTATTTTAGAAATGATTCGTGACGACAATGTTGGAGACAAGCAAGTTTCTATAATTTATAAATAACAAAAAGGTAGTAAAATAATAATAACTTTGATACCATTATAACCATTAGAAAAAAATGGACTTCACTTCCTCATTATTTCCTAATAAAACCAGAATTTAAGTTTCCATATTCATCAATGATAAACATTTATGACATTTATCAAGTGGGAGATTAAAAAGTCTCAAAGAAGAAGAATCTATTATCTATGGGTGATTATGGTTAAGAATGTGATTGTTTTGGAATAAAAACATTATTATAAAATATTAATGATAATGTTTTTACATATTAATTTTTTAATCACATTTTAAATGAATTTAAAAAATAAGTAAATGACTAGATAAAAAAATACACTACTCTTGTTGAGGTGGTAGTCCACACATATATATGAGTGACATGTTTGTTTGTAGAGAATGTAAACGAGGTAATAATTAGTTTATATATTTTTAATCTTAGTACTATTATAAATATAATATGTATTCATTAAATACAACATTGGAACCATCCTTGTAATTTTGTTATGAAAACGGAATGACATTGCTAATGGAGGTGGTAGTATGCACATAACACAAGGGACATTTCTATTTTTCGAATGGTTGAGAGGAGGGTAGAAAAAAAATTATAACATAAACATAATAATTTATTAGTATAATTATGAAATTATTTTAAAATTGTTATATTATATTTGTAGGAGGTATAAGAATAATGAAAGGAAAATAAATTATAAATTAGTAAGTTAAAATGTCACCATACTTCTCGGATGAGCTATACTATAAATTTGATTAAGGATTTGAGAGTTGGTATTTTGAGAGCACCCAAACCACTAATAATTGTCTAGGAGTTTTGGTGAGTTATTTGGGTTTCTTTTTTCCAAATATAATAGGATTTTGGTGGAGATACCATGTTTTTTTCTTGCAAGACTTTGGATTATTTCTATATATATTTTTATAGCTAGGCACTGAGACGACGTGCGATTCTGAGGCCCAATGTGTCCAGAATTAATTTCATAAATATATATATATATATATATATATTATAATATTATATTATATTATTTAGACATATTTTCATAAATATAATGAGATAACTCTTAATTGAAATCTCAGATCAGGAATCCAAGACCATAATTGAGTTTGGAATGCAATGTTTACCGTGGGTGCAACCTAAAGTTGTTCGGCATATGGAATTCAGATATCATGACCATTGGAAGACATGTTTAGTTAAAATAAATCCTTAAATTTATTTATTTTAACTAATTTACCTAATTCTATTTTAATATATTAAAAAACCATTATAATAATTATATAGGTTAACTTCTTAATGCCACAGAGAATAGTTAGGATTTCCTTCCACCTCTCATTGGGGAATCAAAATCAAATGAAGATGGAACTACATATCAATCTAGATCAAGAAGTAGTGAATGAAATTAATTATTTCATTCATTTTTTATAATAGTATTTAATGATGAACAATCCAAAATCTGATATGACTCTTCATTTTTGGATTTTTCCTCATTTTATTAAACTGTTTCAGTAGGATCATTCTATTTCACCATCGTCATCAATTGCAAGACTCTTCAGGCTCTCATGTACCAATTTTATTTTTTTATTCAAAATATTATCACCCTAGAAACCCTTGATTGTGTTACTTGTCCAAGTACACATGGTAAAAAACCATTAAACATTGTTTGGTGAATTTATCCATCTGATTCTTCAGGTTCTTTTCTATTGGGGTATGGGGGCATGGATCAACGTTTTCAGGTGGTTACGAGCCTAATAAGATCCCAAAATTCATGGAAGAATCATATGTGATGGACATAGTGTTGAATAAGGGGTGGATAGAGAGGTTTTCATGGTTACATGTGATTGATTTTTTTGACAAGAATCCAAACTGGAGATGGAATGACATGTGTTACATGTGCGATGTCTGTGCAAAGGGAATATCCAAACAGAAATAAATTTATAGCCACTGGATGGATGAAAATGATGAAAATAAGCAAGATCATTGATTTTGGGAGTCCTGGAGGTGATATCCAAGGGGTAGAGGAAAGACTTGGAATGACATAGTAGATATAGAGATTCTTCGAAAAAAAGACTACACACCATGTATTCTAATGAACACATGGAGAGTCACCCCTATGTCTTGGGTTCTAGGGATTCCATGGAATCATATGTATCACATGCCTTGTTGGAACCCAACACACCATATAACCCATGTGTTGGTGGCCCCAATTGTACATTGGGAGTACATGAGCATGGTTAGGCACATTATATTCACTAAAGTACACAAACATGAGAAGGATACATGAACATGACCAGGGATCATGGGCCAGCCTCTGGGTTTCTTAGATCCACTATGTAGTACTCCTAAATGTCATATAGGGATACATGGTAAGTGATCCATATAATGGATGGGAAACAACCATGAAATGGAGTGGGACCCCATGTCGTGTGGGTCCCCTTACATGCTGTGTACCCCTTTATTCCTTTTGAGGAAACTTCAAACTCTCATCTATCCTTCGTTTGGAATTAGATTTTTGATAGTGAGTAGGCTATATTGAGTTTTTTTTCACATACAGTGAAATGGTTTCTTGTGATGTAAATTTTTATATATGATGTTAGATATTACTTGTGTGAGAATTATTTAGGTGATTATTAATGATGAAAATGACCAGGAAGGATCACCAGGGTATTTTGAGTGGCACACTCCTACTGGGCTAGGAATGGGTCCTTTACCTATTTATAAACTATAACCCTACTTCATGATGGGGATTGAATCCTTTATTGACTATATGAGTGACACCCTCTTATGGGGATACAAAATGGGTCCTCTACATATCCCCTAAGCGGCACCCTCCTACCTGGACTAGGATGTGCCCTCGACTATGAGAGTGTAACCCTACTATTGGGTAGGGCATGAGTCATGTATCTATCATCTAAGTGGTGCCATTATATTGTATCAAGGCATGGTTCCTTGACTTCAAGAGTTTCACCTTATATTTGGGCTATGAATGCATCCTCTAAGAACCATTAGCATAAAACCCTATAGCTAGGATGTGAATGGGTCCTCTATTATTTACTTGTAGGGCACCCTCCTACCAAGACAGAGCACATATCCTCTAGCTATCTAGAGATTTTCACCCTCCTATTATACTAGGGCTTGGGTCCTCTACCTAATGATTTTCCCCCTCAAATGTGAATCACAGTGGTGAGGTGCCTCTTCTCTTGGATGATTTCTGTTGGGATGATATTCAAGATAATGGGAATAGTTTATGGACTTATATAACAAATGAAAGTATTTTCACAGGATGGGTTTTGAAATAGAGATAACATTATATCTCATTTGGGATTCTTCGGTTTGAGCACACACAAAAAAAACAAATATATATATATATATATATAGTTGTGTCCATGTTGTTATATTTTTTTAATCTCTTGATTTGGGTTAAGTTGTATTTTATCTATGTATATCTATTTTTTTCTCTTACCACATCCTTCAACGTTTAGAGAATCCTACTGGGTATGTATATAATCAACTCGACACGGGATTTTCTCACACATGTCATGTTGTATGAAGATAAAAATCATATCAATGGTGACTACATAAGATATTTGGGATACCTAGTGCGTTAGACCAT
This sequence comes from Viscum album, assembly GCA_963277665.1. Classification (NCBI taxonomy): domain Eukaryota; kingdom Viridiplantae; phylum Streptophyta; class Magnoliopsida; order Santalales; family Viscaceae; genus Viscum; species Viscum album. The sequence goes on from OY728157.1 coordinate 1,766,649,115, forward strand.
GTTAGGTGGTCAGATCATAAAGAACAATAGTTGGGCTCTCTCAGCATTTTACTTTTCTAGTTTTTTTAGGTTGGGACATCTTTTTGGTTGGGTGCATATTTTTCCACTTCATTTTTTTGTTTAATCTATTATACTATTTTACATCCTTGAGGTTATTGTCATGTATTTTTATATTCTATATATTTCAAATTTTTATAATTTTTACTCTATCATTCTATATTGATCTGGAAGGGTGTGTTCATATAGTAACATTAGACAAAGAAATCCCTTGTTAGCTATGCCTTTTGGTTCTTTACACTAGCCCATGACCTATGGAGGCGGACTTGGTTTAGTTGCGGCTCAAGCCCCATTTGGTTTGGTCATGATAGATTGGTATGAGAGGTGGATTGATCCTTGGGATGGTGTTTGGAGTATTCCCCTTAGGAGGATTTGGTTTGGATATAGGGAACAATTTTAAAGTGTTTCAAGTGTGGATTTCAGGCTATAAAATCCATTATTAGTGTGGAGGCCGACATATCCATTCCTTAGGACCTTAAATACCATCTTGTCTACTCAACATACCAAGACATTGGTCACAAAGATCAATGGTACTTCCATCATAAAGTATTCAGTCTTTTAATTTCCTTACCGAGTCATCTCCCAATTGTATATATATATATATTGTCATCTAACAGTGGTACATATTGATTAAAATTTTAATATTTTACATTATGAAAACTAGATAGGTTTCTAGTTCGATATTTTGATGATGATCCCATGAGTGATAATGTCTCAGATCATGGTCTATCCCATTAGATCCTTCCTCCTAGTGGACGGGTAGTATAACCCCCACTTATCAAGTAGAAAATCATACTAGTAGTATATGATAAGGATATGCGTAGGATTAGAATACTCTGTGAGTTCCCACACCAAAGGCCACTAACGTTGCATAGTGAACCAGATCTCCGGGATATGGATGATTTTTTAGAGTTTGTGGTCCATGTTTTCAGTATTATATGGTCACTGATGGATCTGGTGGTATTATTTGAAGCACATTTTTTCATATAGAAACTGGGTATAGGTGGAGTCCTATTACTAAGATGCATGATGAGTTTACACTCTCATGATCAAGATTCTATAAGTTATTTTGTGAGGAGTACTACCCCTCATAATTATGTTCTGTTTTGATTCATGGTCTTATGGAGCTACAATAGGGAGGGGTGAAAATGGAAGATTACTCTATGAGGTTCATAAAAATTATGCATTATTCCCTTGATATGATCCATGATGGATAATTTTGAGCATTGAAGTTTGAACAGGGAATATGTAGAGATTTCCATGTAGGTGTAGTGGCCTTGGGAATTCCCACCTATGAAAGGGTGTTGAAGTGGATGATGGGTATAGATAGATTCCTTTCAGTGGGATGCCATGCAGCTAGAGCTGGTTGTGGGTGTCAGAGTGCTAAGCTCTCTATAGAATCTTGTAGATGCTAGTTTATAGGATATCAAAAAAGGAGATTATCTCAGGATTTGGCTAAAAAATGTGGTCATGGACATCATAAGAAACTATAGATTCCTAAAGAGGGGTGGTGATGTAGTTGTGATGGGAGATGTAATATGGAATTGACTAACAACTAGATGTTATTAGGAACACTTGTGGATAGATGATTAACCACTACAGAATAGGAAATTATGTGATTAGGGATATCCTAGAGGAGGGTAGGGTGGCCAATAGGGTGGTGGATATATAAGAGGAGACGTTGGATCTCGCTATGGAGGGTCTGTGGGTGGTGTATGATTGTATGATATCCTCCCATGACCACCACTAGGTTTCCCTTGTTAGGATCATGGATATGGGAGTTGGGGCTATAGACAACTATAATATTTGGAGGCTTATGACCCAAAAAATGATATTAGAGGTATGATCTATGTTTATTCTACTATTTTCATCATTATAAGTAGAAATAGGTGTGATTAATTCATTAATATCTATACTCCTGGTGCAAGATCTAAAGCTCCCAGTTGACAATTTAACATATCATATTAATCATAAGATTGAAACGATTAATGTTTCTTTTATATATTTTATCCAATTGTAGTGAGAGATATCAATTTTTGGATAGAGGTTCACATGGTACCCTTTGATCATGATGATGGAACCCTAGAAAATTATATTTATTATGGATTAGTTTTCAATAGTCTAATCCCAGATTGATTATCATCACAGATGAGTCAGATGACTTCACACTGATGTGATGAGATTATCCAGTGTGGATGAGAGAGATCTCATGGTAAGACAAGTGGGTTGTTTTTGAAAAAGGGGCTACATCCCATCTTCAATCACATAGAGAGTGTATCTCTTGGTGCAGTAGGCTCTTGAGGCATCTATATTCCATCAGTCATGGAATATTTTTATAGAAATATTCCCTGAGGAAATTCTATGAATAACATCGAAGTGAAAGATGGATTTTTGTATCAACTTGCATCCCATGACTACTCCAATATCTTCTATGGACTATCAGATGCCCTCTACTGAGCTATGTGAGCTGTGTTTGTAGTTTGAGAACCTTCTGAATAAGGGTATTATTATACCTAGTGTGTCACCCTATGTAGTTTTTGTGTTGTTCATAAAAAAGGCAGAAATGAGCATGCATCTTTTCATAGATTATCATCACATATAAAAGGCCACGATAAAGATCAAGTACCCCTTTCCAGGGATTTATGAACTCTTTGACTAGTTTCGAGGTGCGATATGGTTCTCAAAGAACTATATCTGGTTCTGCTACCTCCAGTTGAGAGTTTCCATTGTTGATATTCTAAAGCTAGCATTCCAATGTCACTATGGACACTATGAGTTCCTAGTGATTCCCTTCGGTGTGATGAATACACCCACCATAATTTATGGCTTTGATGAACCAAATATTCCATCCTTACATGGTTTATTTTGTAGTTATCTTCATCTAAAACATACTCATATACTGTATATTTGAGGAAGAGCATGCAGAGAACTTGGGGATGGTCTTAGATTTTCTTCAAGAGCACCATCATTCTTGTATGATCTTAAAGTGAATGTTCTAGATTCATGATGTTAACTTCCTAGGTCTTGCCATTATTTATCATGGATTAGTTTTGGATATGGAAAAGATTGATATAGTGATTTTATGGATTCCACCCAAGAATGTTCCATAGGTGTGTAGTTTTAATGTCTTGGAAGGATAATACAAGTTTTGTTGGAAGAATTCTCTTGGATTGTAGCACCATGAACTTCCCTGATGCTGAAAGGGTAGCCTTTTATCTGGATTGAGCTTTTCCAAAAAGCATTCAATAATTTTAGGATGTGGATGATTAATTCACCTTTTTTGATACTACCAAAGGAGTTCATGATGTATATGGTGTATTGAGATACCTTAGGAGCTGGGCTTGGATACATGTTGATGCATAGATAAGAAGTTATCTCATATGGTACAGGTAGTTGAGACACCATGAGAATAAGCAAAAAAAATAATGACCTTGATCTGGTAGTAGTTGTATTCACTCCAAAGATGTGGGGGAAATATCTTTTCAGAGAGCACTTTGCGGCTTACTCTGACCATCATAGTCCTAGGTACATCTTTACACAGAGGGACATGAACCTGAGACAACAACGCTAGTTGAAGTTCTTTAATGACTATGACTTTGAGATAGTCTATAGTTTCTATAAGGGAATCATGGTATAAGATTATTTGAGTAGGAATTCCTAGGCTCATTTCGTGCAGAAAGATTCTATGAAGTTTTCTTCCTTACAACTGACCCTGGTTGAGTAGGACGGTGGAACTTTTCTTTAGTGAATGATGTTGAATCATTCATTCATTCTACATGTGAGAGTGTCCCTGATAGGAAACATTGATTGTGAGGTCTTTCATGACCTGATATCCTCACTAGAGTCACCCACGACGTATTATTTTTTGGGACCAAGTATAATGGAGAAGGAAGTTTGAAGTGTTAGCCTTTACAGAGTGTTGTATTGTGTTGTCAAAGAAGATAAATCAATTCAATTTGTAGAAGGATCATAAAACAGACGATGCTTTGCTGATATATATTTCTCAAATATCATAAGTCATGAGAACTTGTGATGCAAACCTTATGGTGGAAAGGGGTAGAAATGATGATTCCAGTCATATATAGTTTTGATTGGAAGGAATGATGCTGCGGGATGATGGGATGTTTCAGTACTTCCCATTACAACTCTGACGATGCTAAAGCTAATCATTCAAAAGATAAATATCAAGACAGTGGAACTCATGATAAAAGCATAAGAATGGTTATGGGAATCAGTGAAGAGAGAAAATGAAAAAGCAATGGACAATCTGGGGGTGACAGAAAAGCACGGTTTAAGGTGGCACCATTTTCCAGTGTTTGCCAAATTTTAGGGCCTAAAAATCAGGAGATGAAGAAATGTTCTTGGAAATGGATGTTGCGCTCAAGATTGAACATGGTTTATATTTTAACATGCAAGGAGTTATTCAATGTCAGAACATTGAAAAATTACAAAGGAATGGAGTGCGTAGAAATTTAGGCAGGTTGTGTGAAAAAATAAAGTGGTGCGCGAAATAGTAGCGGGTTGCACAAAATATCTGCGGGATGCGTGAAATAGAGGAATGATGTTTTTCTCGCAAAAGGTGTTTCGAGATCAGAAGCTCAAAATTTTCAAAGGCATGAGCTGCGCGAAAAATTGGATCATTGCGCGAAATACGATGTCGCGTGAAATTATGGGTTTGTGCGCAATATGGAATGCAGTGTGGAATTTTGCGTGCAATTGGTGCTTCATGCTTAGAAGGATGAAAAATGGAAAAGTCATGAGGTGCGTGAAATATTGAATCATGGAGTGAAATATGAAGTTGCATAAAAGAGTTTTTACGCGCTGATTAGTGTTTTTCGCGTGGGGTCTAAAATGCCTATAAATATGAGGCTAACCCTCCTCATTTTTTAATGCTCGACACTTAGAAGAAATTAAGAGCTCTGGTGTGCGTAAAATCTTATGCTAAGTAAGTTGCACGAAAAGAAAAAGGTTTTTGCAAAATAAAGAAAGTTGGGTGAAAAATTGGGAAGCTGCACGAAAAGTGAAACGTTGCGCGGAAAAAGGGAAGTTACGCGAAAAATATTTTTCGTGCCAAAAGAGAATTTTACACGCAAGCCATTTGAATTGCACTCAAGCCACCCTAAAGGATGAGCGAAAGATTTGGGGTCTTCGCACATATTCGGTTGTGCCTAAGATAGTTCTTACCGGCTTCTGGGTAAGAACGTGAGGATTTGTACTTTAGAGAATACATCTGTTCAATTGTAAAGAACCACTGAAACACTGTGTTACCCTATTTGTGCTAAGAGGGAGCACACACACTATTGGATTATTTTCAAAGTGCTGTATGAGTGTAAGGGTATATACTACTCATTGTATTCCACATCAAAATATTGTTTTCTAGTGGACTGTGTGGTACTGGATTGTTTCCGTACCATATCAAGGATGTAGCTACTCCTGTTGAGTAGTGAACCCTGTAAATCTTGTGTTCTTGTGGTTGTGTGTGTTTCGCAGGGAAGAAACTCTTTAACAAGAGGCGAAGGTTGTTTCAAAAATGGTAAACTTAAAAAGAAATATATATCACTGTTTCACCCCTCCCCCTCTCAGTGATACTTGGATCCTGACTGATAATTTCATTATTTGAAGGAGGTAATCACATCATCCTTTTCTACCAATGAACAAAAGTCATATTCATTATATGGGATGAGGTTATGAAGGTGTTTCAAACTTCTCCTATAGTTATACATTCATGTGTGGGGACAATGTATATAGACATTCTGTGGTAGTTTTGGACTTCTAGATTGAGATAGACTAGGGCTATGTTTTTCACACAGTGCCTCACAAGTTAGTAGGTGAAGGATGAGCACCAGGTTCTAGTAGGTTTGTTTCATCCCCTAGAGATCCATGATTGAAAATGGGTTGAAAGAGAAAAAGAAATTTGTGAAAGGTATTCCCTTGATAGCCAAGGGCCATGAATACATTTGGGTGGTAGTAGACTAACCCACAAAGTTATAACACTTACTTACTATCAAGGAGAAGATTTTGGTAGAGATTTTGGGGAATATGTACTTATGGGAGATTATTCTCTTCATGGGGTTCCCTCAACTATTTTCTTGGAGAATGATGTGTCGTTCATGTCATGGTTTTGGAGAGACAATCAATAGACATTCAAAACCCAAATAAGGATAAGTATAAACTTTCAACCAAAGATATATTGTCAGATTGGGTTCTCTATCTAGGTGTTGAAGCATATGCTGATTCATAATGTATGATAATTTGGGTGGAGTTTGGAGGATCACTTTCCCTTGGTAGAGATTTCATACGTCAATATTTACCACAATAATATTGGCCTGGATTCTTTCTAGGCCCTATACGAGAGACCCTACATGCCAAACTTATTCTAGATAAATATTGGAAAGGAATCTCTTGTGGGTCTAGAGAAGGTGTAAGAGATAGTAGAAAAGGACCCGATAATCTTCGAGAACATGAGGAAAACTCAATTAAGGAAAAAATCATATAGAAATCCACATCATAGGCTCTTGGAGTTCAATTATAGAGACCACATTTTCATAAGAGTCACCCCATAATGAGGATTGATTATATTTAGGTGAGGATGCAAGCTATCCAAATGGTTTATCGGGCCATTAAAGATTTTCCAGTGGGTTTGTGAGGTTTCTTATCTCCTCACCCTACCCCCATTATTGGCATGAGTGAATTAATTTTTACTTGTGTTGTTGCTGAGGAAATACATGAATAACCGTATATATGTTATTGATTAGGGAAAGATGGACATAGAAGATATACCCACTTTTGTGGAGCACCTAGTGGAAATCAAGGATCTGTAGGATATAACATTTTATAGAGGTACAATCCATTTTGTTTACATGTTTTGGTAGTATGGGAGAATGCAAGAGAGATCCTAGGAGCGGGAGAGCTAGATGTGGACTCAATACACTGATGTTTTTTTGCTTATTTTTTCTTTTTAAAGAAGAAAATTTTGAAGTAGGGAATGTTGCAGAGACCCTGTTTTTTCCTTGTAAGACTTTGGAATATATATATATATATATATATATATATATATAATTAGATCTCGGTGCAAAGATAACATGTGATTCGTAGGCTCGGTGTTACTGAAATTAATTTTATAAAAATAATAAATAAATTCTATATTACCCACATGAATTATCTTAAATAAAAAGGAATAAATATTAAATGGAATCATGGATTAGAAGACTAAAATGAATTTTTTTCCCTAGCTGTAACATAATGTTGGTCGGCACAGGGTGTTCAAGTATCATAACCATTGGAAGGTGCATTTAGTTAAAATACATAATTTAATTTATTTAATTTAATTAATTAATATAATTTTATTTTCATATATAAATACACTATTTTAATAATTCTATATGTTTATCTTCTTAATACCTAGGAGAATTGATAGTATTTCCTCTGACCTCTTGTTGGAGAATCAAAATCAGATAAAGACGGAAATCCATATCCTAATGAGCCGAAACCTATAAGGACTCTTAATTTGGGGATTCTTCCTCATTTGATTAAACTATTGTAGTAGGATAATTCTATTTCTTGATCTGCATCAATCACAACACTTTTCATGCACCCACGTACCAATTTTCTTTGTTTATTCAACAATTCCGCACCCTGGATATCTCTTCTTGTGTTCATAATCCAATAACTATTAGGATATAACCTTTCAACTTTTTTTTCTTTTGTCCATTTTATTCATCAAATTCTTCACTATTGGGCTACAGAGCCATGGATCGACACCATCGGGTAATACCGAGCCTGATCGAACCCCTAGATTCAAGGAGGAATCATATTCGATGAAAACACCATCATATAAATAATGGATATAAAGTATTTTTATATTACAGGTGATAGATTTGTTGATCAGAATCCAAATGTATATGGCAAGGCATGGGTTATTCCGGTAGTGCATGTGGGGAGTGACCAACCAAATGGAAATCAATTTCCATCCATTGGATGGATGAAAATAATGGATGGATGTAATATCCTTAAATTTTTGGATGACTAAAGGTGACATATTTGGATAATAGGATGGATATGGAATTTTTATGTTGGTCTAGAGATTATGTAAAAAACACAACTATATACTATATAGTTTGATGAACCCACGACATGTAGCCCCTATGACTGTGATATTATAGTTTCCATGTAATTATATGTATTACATCATATGTGGCACCCCAAAATGATTTTTGAAACATTTTCTAGTTTCCCAACATGTACTATGATAGTACACATGAATGGAAATGGAAAGACACACTCTGTGTTTCAAAGTACATGGACACAAGAATAATACACAGACATAACCTGTGAGTATTGGAATTTCCCCGAGTGGTGAAAACATAATATGTAGTCCCCCTACACACCATATAGGGATATGTAGGTAGGTATACATTTAAATATAAGGACATGTTAAGGAAACGGAATGGGGCTACACACATTGTGGGTCCCCTTACACACTATATACCACTTCTTTCCTTATGAAACATCATCATCTCTTATCTCCTTCAGTTGGAATTAGATTTTGGATTATGAGTAGCCTATCATGAGTGTTTTTTCACATAGAATGCGATTATTGAATCCGTTGTGGATTTTAAGAAATGTTGTGGTATTTTCCTGGTGTGGAAGTTATTTAGGAGACACTTGATGATAATAGTGATCATCTAGGATCACTAGGATTTTTAGTGTGTCACCCTGTAGTAGGGATTGGAATGGGTTTTATACCTATCTATAGAGTGTATCCCTCACGTAGGATAGGGAATGGGTCCTCTATCAACTATTAGACTGGGACCCTCCTCCTTGGAGAGGGAATGATCCCTTTACCTATCCATAAAGTGGCACTCTCCTGCCAGGATATGGTATGTATCCTCGAATACAAGAGTGGAACCCTCATGATAGGAATGGTGTGGCTAATCTATCCACTACACAAGTGGTACCCTCCTATTTTATCAAGGCATGTTTCCTTAACTAATAGAGTGGAGCCCTCTAGTTGTGCTAGACATGGGATCTCTATAGGCTATTAGAGTGGCACCCTCCACTGCACTAGGCATGGTTCTTTAGTAATTTACCTAAGTGGAACCCTCATGCTGAAATAGTGAATGGGTATCCTTACTATAAATAGAGTGGAAACCTCTTATTGTACAAGGTAATGGGTCCGATACATAAATATCGTACCCCTCAACTATGTGATTCAGTGGTGAGGTGTGTCTTGACTTAAATGTTTTCTACTGGGAAGACACGCAAGATGCTGGGAATCCTTGATGGGCTTCTAGAAAACTGACACTCTTTTCCTGGATTGGGATATGATATAGAAATCCCTATATCTCTTGTTTGGGTTCCTTTGGTTTTATCATATATATATATATATATGTATATGTATATCCCTGTTGTTGGATTATTTTTACTCTCTTTCTTTAGGTTGAGCTATCTACTGTCTATTTATTCCTATCATGTCTCTAACAGCTCCCTTCATCATTCAGTGCTTCCTACTGGGTATGTATATATTCACCCCTACATGGGAACTTCCATCATATGTAATGTATTATTAATACAATGGATAGGTAAGAGGTGAATATAGTGGAGCTTAAGTATACCTAGTGCATTGGACCGTGTATGGAGGTCGAAGCATAGAGATAAGGAGATGTGATCTATCCACATTTTACTTTTCTAGTTTTTTCAGGTTGGGACATCTTTATAATTGGGCATATATTTTTTCCATTTTTTGTAGTTTACATTATCATAATATTATTTAATAAATAGGATTGTTATTATGCATTGTTATATTTTAAATATTAGATCATTTTATTATTTTTTCTTCTACACTTATGAAATGAGGTGGTCAAGTGTGTCTGTACATTCTCATTAGGAAAAGGAATCCCATGTTAGTTGTGTATTTTGGTTCTTTTCTACACCCTTGTCATATGGAGGTGGGATTGGGGTAGTTACAGTTTGAGCTATTTTGGGACATGTAATGACAAGTGTTGTGTAGCGAAGTGTGGCGATGATGACTCCATTTATAAGGGAGTGGAGTAACATTTTTCATAATAATATAAAATTCAAAGTCTCTATTAAAAAGTTTAGTGTATATAATAATGGAAAATAATGGATTGGGTTATGTGTTAAGGTTGAGAAAGCCTCAAATATATATTTTCTCACATCCTTTTAGCGTTTTTAAGTCTTTTACACATATATTATTTACGTTAATCATTTTTGCTTTTCACTGTGGAAACTAATTTTTAGCTATGTAAATTAATTTTACGGACTAAAAATAAAACCTATTCTATTAATTTTTTCAACCTAATGATTCCAAATATGAAATCCGTTTTTTCAAATAAAATTTATTATAATGATAAAAATTATATATAATTTTAGAGAACATTACATTTAAAAAACATTTTTAGAAACTATATTTTAGGCTTAAAAATAATGATTAAGATAAAATTATATATGGGGTGGATTTATATGAAATTAATTGGAATATTATGAGAAATAACTTTTGTATTTATTTTAAATAATTTCAAAACTATATTTCACCCTGTGAATATTCAATTAAAGAAAAGAACAAATATAATTTTTATTGGAATAAAATATTACTTGAGATCTAAAATTTTAAAGATAGGTTTTATAAATAAAACTTAATATTTAAAATGTATAATTTGACCTATGAAATAATTATTTTATGAGGGAATTTTTTAGGAATTTTTATGTTATTCTTATATCATAATGATGCCATTAAATTCTTGGTATTTGGGAAAAAATATTTTCAATACCAATGTAAAAAAATAATTGGAGAAATATGTCAAAAAATTATCTTAATATAATATTAACTTGCTAAATTTAAAAATTGACTTCATTTAATAAAATTAAAATTCTAAAATTCTAAATTTTGTTTTTTAAGTGATAATAAAAAATATAAAAAAATATAATTAATGAAAAATGTTTTTTTTAAGATGATCTATGAGAATAATCTAAAATTTATCTATTAAGGTATCATTTTAATTAAATATAAATATAAGTTCAAAACATTATAACTTTTTATTTATCAATGTTGACCTTGATAATATTTTTGATCATTTTGTGTAGCTCCATATTAGGCTTCTGGAATCTTTGATATTCACATGGATCGATTGTTGAGTTTTAATTTGGGAAATATAGGATTTATCATCATCCCTTATCCCTTAAAGATTCCAACTTTTCAAATATATGACTATTGGGTATTTTTCAACCCTCCTCATTGATAAGGTATCATGTTATTTCCTACTCAGAGCATCACCCACCTTGTTTTCCTTCCCTAGGTGGTAATATATTGTGTAGTCATAGTCTTTGACCAATTCAAACCATCTCCTTTAGAGAATTTATAACTCCATATATGTGAATAAATATTTCAAGATATTTTTGTCAATATATATATTATACTTTTCACCATTGAGATAATTATGCCAAATCATCAAAGAGAACATCACAACTTCTATCTCTAAACACCATGTCATGTAATTTTTCTAATGAGTTTTTAATTGATGCATGACATAAGGATTTACCTTATAATTCTATATTCATGAGAATGAATCATAGTCCCTTTAATGAATTAGAACAATATATTATAAAACATTTTCCACTGTAGGGTAATATATGTAGATGTATGGTGACTGAACTCTTCTATAGTTTCTTGAAACATTCTTCACATTACTTTGTCCAAATGAAATTTACTCCCTTCTATTTTAACTAAATTATTATATTTGATAGATATGTAAAATATATCACAAATCATTGAAAATATCTAGCTATCTAGAGAAAGCTATGGATCCTAGTCACTGTGGTCATCCTAGTCCATTGTTAAAGAAATTTTGTATTTCAAGGATCTATAAATATTCTATTTCATGTGATTACATGACCCAAGATAGATAATATATAAAACCCTAATTCAAACTTTCTAAACAATATATACCATTTCACTTTCTTAATGTCTTAAAAATATAAAAAATGATCTTTATACTCTTCCCTGTTCTTGGAATATATGAGAATGTCAGCTATGAAGAAAAATACATGTTGATCAAGTTAGTCATTAAATACTATATTAATTAGACCCATGATTAAAATATAGGAATTTTTAATCCTAAATTAAGTCAATAAAAATTTGTTGTGTCCATACCTTATTGGAAAATCTATCTTGGAAATATCCTCTCTTCAGAACCATAATTGACCATATCAAGATCAAAGGTAAATCTTTGAGAAGTGTTAAGATCCTATGAGTTTAAAGAATAGGTCATTGATACACAGTATATGGTATATGTTATTGATCATGATTTTATTAAGCTAATTATAATCATTGAAAAGTTTCATTAATGTATCATTTTTAAAAAAATAGGATTGTTGCACCCTATGGAAAAGAACTAGAGAATATTTGGAAATTTTTAAAATTACTCTATAGTGACTTCGACAATTATTCCAAATCAAAAAGGGATATTCGATAAGGCCTCTTTCCAATATTAATACATATTGGTTATGGTTAAATCGGAAAATAAACATCAGGCATAGGGGGAAGACCAATCAATTTATTGGGAAATACAATAGTATATTCTCATACACTAGAAATGTAAATAATATAGGCTTCCTCCCTGATCATTTAAGCTATAAGTCCCTCATTATGGAGTATCATGACCCATATTATTTAATGTTATTCCTTAGTTCATGATAAAACTTATGTCGATATTATTTAACATGATGATTCTTGATTTGAAATAAGAAATACTTTTCCTAACAATTGATATACACTCTATGTAGAGAATTCAAATCCATAGCTAAAATTATATCAAATTCAACCAAGGGAAGAAGAACTATATCTACATGAAGTATCTTCCCAATAACATATTTTGTAGAATATCTATATATCATATATGTGATAATCATTCAAATAGGTGTTTTTTTAGACAGTTCAATATCCCATGCTTGAGGTCGAGAATCAATATTCCTTAAAAAAATTCCTGATACAAAAGAATAAAAAGAAATTGAATAAAATTAGGTATTAACTATTCTATATTGGAGAATAAGTATAACCTTCTTCAATTAATAATCACTATGTTACTCATATATAGTGATGACAAACACTCTTCCTAGATCCCACGGTTTAGAAGGTTGATGTGGAATGTTTTCTTCATTATCTTGATGTCTAGATAATATATATATATATAATTCCAAAACTCATTGAATTTTGATCATTGAAGTGTGGGTGGATAATTAGTTGGGAAATTATTTTCCTCTATCACATTTACTAGCCTCTTCATACCCTTGTGACCATCATTATATGTGTGTCTAATATTCACACACATAAAACACTTCCTTTTTCGGTTGAAGAAATTACCTATGTGCTTCTTATCATATTTTTTAAATGTAGTTTGTCAACATTTATCTCCCCTAGGAGACTTATCATTAGATACTTCTTGATACTCCACATTCTATTTTCTCTCTAAAAAATAATGAGTGTCTCCAGTTTCAATCATCACTTTCATCACACATCATACAATATATTTGTAGGTTCTAAAGACTCTTATGGAAAATGAGTATCAAATATATAGAATTAATCCACTAAAAAAGTTATTTATTTTACTCTAAAGTTCATAACTAAAAACAGAGGAATACCTTGTGATCTTAGTGAAGTTTTCTTCATATTTTATGATCAAATAATCCCTTTTTATTTAGAATAAAAGAAATAAATCTCTAAATCTGTACAAATTTCAAGGAAAATAAATGGTGAAGAATACTTTCATGATCTCTTCCCATTATACAGGGTATACAACATCATTTATAATTGTATTATTAATTAATATCTACCATGTTTTGGCCTAAACAACAAAATGATAAAAAATTCCCACCCATTGTGTTTCGTGAACTGGAGAACATAAAAATTATTTTCCATTACATTGATCTATTTTTCAAAAATAATTGGACTACAAAATCCATTGGAGGAGGGTGAATTTATTCATATGAAAGATTTTATTTTCATCCTTTACTTCCTTGGTGAGTTCAGTATCTGAACATGGTCTACATTATTGTTTATAACTTGGCAGTGGTGAGTGTTATTTCCCATAAGTTTCTTTATTACTTCACCCATCTTGTTTTTTTATCTTTTGGATAATCAACACATTTTCTAATATACCCATTTTAAACTAGGTTTATTATTATTGTAATAATTTTTTAAATAAATAAATGTCAAATATAATAATACATAATCTAAATATAGCATCCCGCATTTTTATCTCATAAACATTCATTACATTATACATAATAGAGGATCTTTATGGTTTAGTGTCTTGGAAACCAGGAACATAATACATGACAAAAAAATTCTTAAACACTTGAAAGGCATCTTCATTTGATCATCCTAAGTTCATTACAACATCTCCTAACCTGGGATCATACATCAAAGGAAAGGGTTAGCATAAGGACTAGTAAAGGAAACAAGAGGAACATTTTACATGTGAACTTGAGATACATCAATAAAGTCATGATAAATAACTTTAAGGCATGATAAATAGATCATGAGGCATATCATAATAAAAATAACATGTTTGATAACATAAAGATGTGGATAAAAAATTTAACTTAGATAATCATGAACATATCCCCAAGGTCCATCCCCAAGGTGTCATTTAAAAAAAATTACCATGGTTATTCACCAAGGTATCATTAAAATTGTAATCTCTAGAGCTCACATCATTACCCAATGCATTGGAGTCCTATCAGGGCGCACCATTAAATTTGTCTTTATTATAATGTGAGATACATATATCATCCTCAAAAATTTCATAAATAACCCATATAGAAAAAAAGAGATGGGTTTCATTTCATAATCATTACATTTTAGAAACTTCTTTTAAGATATGAACTTTATGTCACTTTAAACTCACGGAAAAGGAAAGCGGGTCTCAGGTACGTAAATCCCAGAATTTAAAATAGAAAATTTTGATATATATGTGAACACCCCTTTAGAACAAAGGGTTTTGAGTATTCACTTTTTAAAATACAAGAATTTGACAAAAAGAGAGAGACATTTTGAGACGAAAATTCGACAACATAACGACTATGTTGCAGGGTTTTAGAAAACATTGAAAAGAGAGGGTAAATGGGTCAACCAATCATAAATGATCCAGAATATAAAGGATATAAGAACATGGTAATGAAATTTGAAGGACATACCATATTAAATGAAAAACGTGAAAGGAAGAAAAAAAAATAAGATTTCTCTTATGAAAAATTAGGAAGCCTAACAACGTCACTTAAAAATAAAAAAAATGAATTGATGAGATCAAATAGGGTCTCTCATAATATGAACTTAAGATTAAATTATTATGGATATAGATATCATACCCAAAATAATAAAAAGGAACTTGAAAGACATGAGATGAAAATAGAACTTGAAAATGAGAAGGGTGAAAAAATCCCTTACAAAAATTCGGCAACCTAACGGCGCCACTTAAACATTCTTAAAATGAATTGATGAGAAATAGTGGGGGTATATCATCATATGAAAATGAAAAGGAAAATAGGATGAATATAAAAAAACATCCCCAACATAAGAACATGGAGCTTAAAATAAATGACATAAAGGAGAATACATGAAAAGAATGAGAGAGGTACGATCCTTTACAAAAATTTGGCAGCCTAACGACACCACTTAAACATTCTTAAAATGAATTGATGAGAACAAGAGAGGGTATCTCATCATATGAACGTGAAAATGAAATTAAGATGAATATAAAAGAACACCCAAAACATAAGAACACGGAGATTAAAATAAATGACATAAAGGAGAATACATGAAAAGAAAGAGAGAGGTAGGATCCTTTACCTTAAAGAGTAAGTTTGAAATCTTAATGTTTGGGACATTGGGAGGATTGAGGGAACCTTTGGAGGACCCCTTGTGATTTAATGAGACTAGAACTTCGTTGAGGAGGATTTTGGAATGGAAAGGATGAGAGAATGGCTTGGTATTTATAGGGGATGTGAGGGGACAAGGCATTAATGGTCAAGGGACACCTCATTGGTGGTATTGGAAAAACCATGGGCTTGACCATGGTATTTGCCCATGGTATTGGCCACTTGGGACACCTCATAACTTATCTTACTATTAATAAGTTGACCATAATTATTGCATAATTACTACATCCTTAATGATGTCATTAAACACCTGAAACTCAAAAACTATATTTTCAATATTCACTGAAAATTCAACTTTCTCAGAAAAATCCCAAAATTTCACCTTAACCAAATATCTATGCTATGATTTCAAAAATGAACTCCATTTTATGAAAACAAATTTCTTGATATTTTTAATTTAATTTTTATATAAAACACTATTCACTGAAAATTCATTTTTTTTCCAGAAAAATCCCCCAAAATCACCATAACCTAATATCAATGCTCTGAATTCAAAAAAGAACTCCATTTTATAAAAATAATTTTTTAAATAATTTTAATTTAATTTTTAATTAAAAAACACTATTCGCCCAAAAAAACTAATACTTGACTAATAATTACTGAATCAGTTATTTACCTATTTTATTGAATCGCATTACATAATCAATGTGCCTAAATTATATTAATACTTTCTTTAAGAGAGATTACTAATCAATTTGGTCACATTACTAATCCTAAGCGTAAAATCACTATTCATAAATTACTATTCATCAAAAATTAAGTTGATCTTATTAGACTCTAATTTTCTAACTTAACATAACTGTAGAAGACCATTTTTTAAAAATCATTACACATTATTAATTATTTATGGTTTACATAAATATTATTAAAAATATCCTTATAAATTCATAAATAATATGCATACTATATTTATCCGAACATTTGAAAATTCACAAACTTCACCATAAGAAGACATCACAATTTTTATTTAAATCAATGGATTACACAAGGCCGTTATGTTATCGTTACATAAACCCATATAACACCAGCATAGGACCTCAGAGTAAGGTGTGCTAGGGTGATAGAATATTGGGGCGGCTCAGCCAATATTGCCCGAGTAGTGATTTCAATCAGGTTGAACTTCTCGCGATGGAAATTCTGTTCCAGCTTCACACAAAGAAGTTCGGCTTGGGTTTGGTCCAGAGCAAAGCCCAAAGGTTCTACCTCCTTCCCGAGTTCGGTCAGATGGGCTTTGATCGGCCCGAGACTACTGGATGGGGCCATCGAATCTTCTTTCTATATTAATTAATCAAGATCACTTGTATTTATAAACAATAATTATAACATTTAGTTTCCAATGGTCATATTGACCAACAATCATATAATAGTCAAAAACCAATGGTCTTATTTTAATTATACTCATTTAGTTAAATTAAATAGTTATGTTGAGTATAAAATAAAATAACACACAATGTTAGGAAACAAAATTTATTCAAAATTTCAGTTCGTTACATTCTCCCCCACTTGAGAAATTACAACTTCTCAATTTAAAAAAAACTGGGCTTGGAAATTTCATTGAAAGTCCCACATCGAAAAAAGAGTCTATAAAACAATTACTTTAAAAGAAAGAAAGGGAAGTACAAAGGTCACCCGAGTTAACCCATACTAGGATTCCATGTAGGGAAACATTGATATGGAAGAAAAAACAAAGGGGCATGTTCTGATGGAGAGTGATAGAAAACATGATTAGGAGAAAGTTAACTACAAGAAAATCACAAACTTAGGATGTGTGTAAATAGTCTTTTATTACCCTATAGGAATTGTAAACCAACAAATTTTTTTTACATTCCTTTTCATAATTTGGAGGAATTCATTTACTGCATAGAATAAAAACATAAGGAAATATACTTACCTTCAAGTAGTGTTTAATCATTTAATAAGTTTCTACCAAAACTAATATTTTCTCCAAATGATGAGCATTAAAAAAGACTTGGTCACATCAAAAGCACAATAATCATCTTCTACAAAATCACATAATCCAAAAAAGGAGAACTATATATTTCCCTTGTATTTAGACGTTAACTAAAACCAAAATGGTTAGTACGGGATCATATAATCTCCAAAGAGGATAATCCATTATATAAAAACTAATATTAATCTCCAAAATTCGAAAAATATTACCCAAATTTCCAGAAAGAGCATTCAATACAAAATCTTCCTTAAAATTCACCAAAAAATCCAAACTAATATTGAAACCCAATACTCAGAAGGACTTAATCACATTATCTGCCACAATAAATCTTAACATTTATCTCCAAATAACATCGACTACTATTAAAGTCTCATACTAAAGTTTGATTAACCTAATCACATATTCTCTATGCTAGGTTAATCATTTTCCATAAATAACCCAAATCACCAGATTTCCACAATAAATACATAGATTTATACAAAACAATTTCAACCATTCCTCCACAAATAAAATTCTGTAGTATTTTATTTTCCTTAGGCATATAGTACTCCAAAAGAGAAAACATTGTCCAAAATAACATTTAGCATTTAGTTACAAAATCATTTTCCTATACAAAGGATATCCATTTGATAAAACATAAGTTTCCAAAATCAAATTATTCTTGATCCATAAAAATATCGGGGGTATTAGTCAGTCCGAAGGGCATAACAAAAAACTCATAATGCCCATATCTTGATTGGAAGGCAGTTTTTGGAATATCATCATTCATCACCCTTAATTTATGATGAAAAGAATGAAGATCAATATTAGAGAAGAATTGAGTCCCACGAAGTTGATCAAATAAGTCATAAATTCTTGGAAGAGAGTATTTGTTATTCATTATGATCCCATTCAGTTCTCTATAATCAATGCATAGTTGCATCGATCCATCCTTCTTTGTCACAAAGATAACTGGTGCTCCCCAAGGAGACACACTTGGTTGGATAAACCCATTCTCCAAAAGATCTTGGAGTTGTTTCTTTAATTCCTATAGCTCCACATTTCCCATCCTATAGGGGGTCTTTGACATCGGATGAGATCTAGGTACGAGTTCAATGGAGAATTCTACCTCTCTTTCTGTGGGAGGTGTAGAGACCCGAAGCTTGATGTACATGGACATTACATTACTTTTGCGGAATACTTAATACATAACAAAAATAGACACACAAGGACTGTAATAGTTTAGTGTCTTTGGAAACTTGGAACGTAATATTCTAATCGTGTTGAAAGATCTTCAACATCTCCCATAAAGATCTTCCCCTTTTTTTCTTACCTAAAACCTTTCTTTATATCCTGGGGAAAAGTAAACATAAAAAGGGTGAGATCAAATTCTCAGTAAGGGTAAGCATGGATAAAATAAAACATACCATATACATTTGAACTTAAAAAGATGAACATAATGTTTAAAAATCAAAATCTTGAGAAATGACACAAAACATGAAAGTACGTAAAGCATAGATCATAAAGAAACATTAAGAATGATAAAATAGAATGGGAATAAAACATGTCATTGTGGAAACCATTAAGCACATGATATGATTTCCATAGTAGCCAAGGCATTGCTTCCAAGACTATATTAGTGGACAAAGTCCCTTTCTGAATCGAGTTCACTCCTCATTCCAGGCCTGTATTACTGAACTGGTTTAACTTGTCGTTCCAACCAAGTCTATCTCATGAGATATAAATCTTTACCCAATGCATTGGAGGGAGATATCGGTCCCACCCATCTCATAATTAAATCATTCTTACTTGTGCCACAAAATAAACATACATCATTCATAGTAACCCAATAAATAAAATGGGTTTCATAAACATCATCCATAATCACATAATCCATATAAAAGAAATGGATATCATTTCATAATAATTGAAGTGAAACCATGTAAATATTATAGAATTTATACTTGAAACATAAATATATGAAATAATGTCATCATAGATGGAAAAAGGTTTTGATAAAACACTTGAAATTAATTCTTGAGGAAAATATCCTTTCTTCTTCAAAATCAATTTCTTTTCACAAAACGTCATGCTATTTTAAAAGAAAGAGATTTTGTTGAAAATAGTCATGAAATATTTTTAGGAAGAATCATGAAAATAAGTCTTTATAAAACTGTAAAAATCTGTTCATGCCGTATAAGCTAAAAAAACAATCTTCTTGTACTTTTGTCGGAAAAGTTCAAAAAGTACCTCATAGGGTAAACAAAAGAATGATTCCTTCCATACCATGGGGTAAAAGTCAAAATGGGTATAAAAGGACTTTAAACATACATGAATAAACTTTTATAAAACATGGACATGGATGATAGTAATAACCCCAGTAAATACTTATGAATAAGTAATCTCAGATAAAAATGAGATTTGCACAATTATCCCTTACCTTAGGTCCGATTTGCTTCGTAAGTGTCCACACCTCCTCTTCTTTGAAGCGCCTCTTTGAGACCTCCTCTTAGGGCACTAAAATTGGTCTTTGAAGAAGACCAGGGACTCTAGGATGTTTCTAGGTAAGTGTAGAAGAGAATTTGTCAGGTTTTGGCCGAGCTTGAAGGCTCAAATTGGTGTGAGGAAGAGAGGGATGATGTTCCATTTTATAAGGGAGGAGAGGGTCACCTTCGGAATTCTTAAAAATATTAATTTATAATAAATATAACCCCAATTAAAAACCTCCAAAAATTACTCATATTCGAATATAAGATGATATAGGGTTGTAATCTCATCAACCAATAAAATTTAGACATGTCAGGAAATTATTTTAAACATTATCAACTTGATTTATCATTACTTAATCAATTTAATTTTATTTGTGCTAATAAAATTCTAAATTTTAAATTATAACAAAAAATTACTTATTTGTTGTGAATTGTCCATAATTGGATACTTTATATCATTTTAGACCATTTGAATTTAAATTTTTAAATTTTAAATATTTTTGTGATTTTTAAACAATTTTATAATATGTTTTATTTATAAAATAACAATAGTGTCAATTTTGACACTATTCATTTATATGAATTTAAATAAAATATATACAGAAGATATGTTCAAAATAAAAGCTTTAATAGATTCATAAAAGGCCATATGTATCTAGAAAATTATTGGAGCACATTAAATAGTTCATATAATATTTATTTTATTATTCTTAAAACCATTTCTTTGGTTTATCTCTTAATAAAATAATTACTACAAAATTTTTGTATAATTATTTAATATACTTATTTGTTTCATAAAAATTAAAAACAAAATCCTATGATGAAGATAAATCTATTAAATTTCACAATAATTCTTTTACTCGAATTTATCATCTTAAAATCACAATAGTTAAATTTTTATATTTATTAAATTATGAAGGTGACAACTTTGGCATCATTTAAAATAAAATAATATAAGTGTCATAATCACCTTAATAAGGATCCAAATGGTCAACAATTCGGCAAGTGGATGATTAGGGTTTATATATACACTAATAATAAGTTTTGTGCAGATTTTTGGGCCTTTTAATATGTATTAATATTTCAATAAAAACTATATTATTGATTTTTCAATAAATAAATAATTTCTGCATCATTAATATATAACATAATAAGGTAAATAAATATCTCTTAAAAATTAAAAATAAATTACCATGATAGAGAAAAACATTTTATATTTCAAATGAGTATTTATAACCGAATTTATATTCTGTATAAACTTATATTAAAAATACATTAATTATTAAAGTTGGGTGAGACATATTTCGCTTTCCATTAAATAAAATAAACTAAAGGTCTTAATCACCTCCATGTGGGTTCTAATGGATTCAATTTTGACCCAAATATGACTTAGGACAAATTATAATCATCCAATTGTATTAAGACAAGTATTATGATAATTTTATAATATTATATTTACCCTTAATTACCCAATTTACCTTTTACTATGGTAAATAAAATTTACCGTTGTTACTATTCATAAAGCCCAAAAATAAAAAGTAGTCTATTAATATAATTTGGACCCACTGATTCCAAATATGGAATCCATTTTTCCAAATTCAATATACAGAAGTTGTAGAAATTAAATTAAAATTAATCTCGTTGTTGAAAGAAAACGGGTTTTTGTTTAAAACATTGCAAAAGATTGAATTTATTTACCTACGAATTCAACGTAAAATCAAGGCTAATGACATAAATTATATTAAATGGTAAAAATATATTCTATTTATTCTTTGAACCCATTCAATATTATTATTTAACCACATATGTTATTACGATGAAAAAGTTGTTTTTAATTAAAATATAGCGTGTTTTTACTATTCATTAAAATATGAAAGTTATCACAATAATATGAAACATTTATCCAAGGTAAAATTTTATATCCTGATTCCAAATAATAATTTTATTTTTTAAAATTGAACTTATAAACATGTCAAAGACTAGATTTAAAGTGGGTGCACCATCAAAAGGCGGCAAAACTGCATTTTTTGAAAAATACTTATTTTACCCGAAAACTTTATTTTGTTCTTATACTATCTTCTAGAAAATGTGTAAGATGAATAATAATGTTATAAAATTCAAAATTTTAGTTAATACTATTCATAACGGCTAGTTCATAATAATATTATAATAATATATCGTTGTTTAGTAAAACCCGGTATTGCGTACAACACACGCTATCGAGGAAGGTCGTGATTGCGTGTAATGCAAGCCAAGTCAGGGTTGCGTGTTGTTAAAGAATCCTTCGTTGTTTCGTATAAAAGAATCCAACCATATTTCATTTATACATTTAATATATATATATTTATACACACACACTCAACGTTGCGTAGAATGGCTATTATAAAACGAACATGAAATTGTGTGTAACACGATCCAAGAATAGCATTGTGTATACTGCAAGATAATACGGTGTTGCGTATAGTACAAGATAAACTTGGTGTGTTGTATAATAAAAGACATCAATGAAAGTAAAATAATATTTTTTTATAGAATCCTGGGGTGTTACATTCTACCCCCCTTAAAATGAATTTCGCCCTCGAAATTCGTCGGGGTTATAAATCGTTTACTATTCATAGAAACCCACATTGTAAAAAGGAATACTAAAACTTAATTTTAAAAACTAAAGTTTGAAATGAAATTATTACCCAAAGTAACTCATCATTGGGTTTCCATATAGGAGAACATAGGTGAAAATATGGATATGGAAGAAAAATATAACCATCAAGTTCTGATGGAGAGTGGTAGAGGACATGGCTATGAAAAATCCAACAATCACAAAGCCATAAATTTGTGATGATCTAGGGTACCATCTGATTCAATGGATATAAGGGCACTAGTACAACATTTTTGGTTTTCAATATCATTTCCAAAAATTTGAAGAATTTGAATTAGAATAAATAATTACTTTATTTTGGTACAATCTAACTATTGTTTGTGCCTTGAACAATTTCCACTTCATCTCTTAAAGAAATGAAGTTGAATTTGTCATTCGTGAAGTGTTAGCAGATCATGTGATAGAACGACGGGTCATTCCATCTATCTCAAAAAAAAAGGTTAGCAAAAGTTATTAAATATACCTAAGTCGATCTATAGTGAGATTAATCATATATGTTTCCTAAAATGGACTTATACATCATATATCATACTGCTTAATATAATAAAACTAGTTTCTACTAACCAGGGACTTCTTGTAGGCCAGTGTTAGGCGATAAAGGCCAGTCACACTTTGGTTGTGGGTTCGATTCCCATAGCCTTGTCCGACGCGATGGGTTGTCGCCCGTCCTGCAGGTTGTCCTTTTTCTAAAACTACATTACTATAACATCTCATAAATAATATCAGAAAAAATTTCTATCCTTAAACAATACTAACTTGTGTCCAACATAATCCATTCCAATCTTTAGGCTTATCTAAAATACTTTGGTCCAAGCACACAGTATAAAGAAAATGATTACTTGAAATGTCATCAACCAAGCATGTGAATACCATCATTTATCCCACCTATATCTTGTTGGTCACATTCCAATCATGTGAATACCTTAATCATGTATTCTCTTGAAAAATGAATACCCATTAAACCTTAGTGAAAACATGAATGCTGTTAAAAGCTAACTCTTTCCACATACCAAAATCTAAAAATTCTTTATACTCAAACCATGATATAACCTTGTCCTTATATCAGTCATGAGCTCATGATTACTATAAAACATTTATTTTTCTCCTTATCCCTTCATTATGGAAATATCATCTGCATTCCAAAAATATCTGAATAACCTTTCATGGATACTGGTACCATTAATCATACACTTTCAAAACTCAAGGAAAGACAACAGTGTAACAATCCTTAGATGTCTCTTTATTGCATAGTACCATGAGATTACTTATAAAACATTACACATGATAAACATGTAATCATTCCACTACATTCTTAAACCATTGACCGAGCTTCAACAATTCTTTCATCTCACATATCATTTGTAGTCTCTTCATCATCATCAACACAAATACTACCCATACGACCATACTGATTCTCTTCATGAGACTTTCCCTTAGGGAATTGGTTTTCATAATTCCCGTACATTCCACATTTAAAACATTTAACCATTGTTGATGTCGTAGCAATACCATTATCCTCATCCCTAGTGTTAACTAAACCTTTTCCTTTGCACTTAATGGATTTGTGTCCTTCTTTTCCACACCCAAAGCATCTTCCAGTTCCTTTGAAACATTCTCCTTGATGCCTCTTCCCACATGATTTACATAGGGGAAATTGAACTTTCTTTCCTCTAAGATCATCATGAAACTCTCTCTTTCTCTTATTAGCCGAGTCAGGAAACTTACAAAATTTTGAGTTTATTGATCATATTATGAGTTTGCTGATTCGGTATAATAATGATTTTTGGACTTCAAAATCCCATTTCATTTGGTTTCTCATGAATAATATCATTCCATTATCCATCATATCCTCCATTATTGTGAATCATCTTGTTTCCATCGATTTTCTAAAACCCAAAAAGAATAGTGTGAGAGGCAAAAATCATAATAAAGGGGGAGTAAATTCAATATCTAACATCTTTGGTTTAATCTAATATCGTTACCATAATTCTAGGACTATGTCCTATACGTATAATTATCCTTAGGGACATCCCTAGACATACCGTAGAAATATCTCTAAGGATCTCACTAATGTTTTTGAATCCTAGTTTCCAAAGGCTGACTAAACATTTCCTCTGATACCAACTGTAGAGACCCGAAGCTTGACGTACATGGACATTACATTACTTTTGTGGAATACTTAATACATAACAAAAACAGACACACAAGGACTGTAATAGTTTAGTGTCTTTGGAAGCTTGGAACGTAATCTTCTAATCGTGTTGAAAGATCTTCAATATCTCCCATAAAGATCTTCCCCTTTTTTTTCTTACCTAAAACCTTTTTTTATATCCTGGGGAAAAGAAAACATAAAAAGGGTGAGATAAAATGCTCAGTAAGGTTAAGCATGGATAAAATAAAACATACCATATACATTTGAACTTAGAAACAAGAACATAATGTTTAAACATAGAAATCTTGAGAAATGACACAAAACATGGAAGTACGTAAGTCATAGATCATAAAGAAACATTAAGAATGATAAAATATCATGGGAATAAAACATGTAATTGTGGCAACCATTAATCACATGATATGATTTCCATAGTAGCCAAGGCAGTTCTTCCAAGACCATCTTTGTGGACAAAGTCCCTTTCTGAATCGAGTTCACTCCTCGTTCCAGTCCTGTATTACTGAATCGGTTTAACTTGCTGTTCCAGCCATGTCTATCTCATGAGATATAAATCTTTACCCAATGCATTGGAGGGAGGTATAGGTCCTAACCATATCATAATGAAATCATTCTTACTTGTGCCACAAAATAAACATACATCATTCATAGTAACCCAATAAATTAAATGGGTTTCATAAACATCATCCCATAATCACATAATCCATATAAAAGAAATGGATATCATTTCATAATAAGAAAAGTGAAACCATGTAAATCGTAGAGAATTTATACTTGAACATACACATATGAAATAATGTCATCTTAGATGGAAAAAGGTTTTGATAAAACTCTTGAAATGAATTCTTGAAGACAATATCCTTTCATCTTCAAAATCAATTTCTTTTCACAAAACGTCATGCTATTTTAAAAGAAAGAGATTTTGTTGAAAATAGTGATGAAATATTTTTAGGAAGAATCATGAAAATAAGTCTTTATAAAACTGTAAAAATCTGTTTGTTCCGTATAAGTTAAAAAAAACATTCTTCTTGTACTTTTGTCGGAAAAGTTAAAAAAGTACCTCGTAGGGTAAACAAAAGAATGATTCCTTCCATACCATGGGGTAAAAGTCAAAATGGGTATAAAAGGACTTTAAACATAAATGAATACACTTTTATAAAACATGGACATGGATGATAGCAATAACCCCAGTAAATACTTACGAATAAGTAATTTCGGATAAAAATGAGATTTGCACAATTATCCCTTACCTTAGGTCCGATTTGCTTCGTAAGTGTCTGAACCTCCTCTTCTTTGAAGCGCCTCTTTGAGACCTCCTCTTAGGGCACTAAAATTGGTCTATGAAGAAGACCAGGACCTCTAGGATGTTTCTAGGGAAGTGTAGAAGAGAATTTGGCAGGGGTTGGCCGAGCTTGGAGGCTCAAATTGGTGTGAGGAAGAGAGGGGGGAGGTTCCCTTTTATAAGGGAGGAGAGGGGCACCTTCGGAATTCATAAAAATATTAATTTATAATAAATCTAAATCCACTTAAAAACCTCAAAAAATGACTCATATTCGAATATAAGATGAGATAGGGTTGTAATATCATCAACCAATAAAATTTAGACATGTTAGAAAATTATTTTAAACATTATCAACCTGATTTATCCTTACTTAATCAATTTAATTTTATTTGTGCTAATAAAATTATAAATTTTAAATTATAACAAAAAATTACTTATTTGTTGTGAATTGTCCATAATTGGATACTTTATAACATTTTATACCATATAAATATAAATTTATAATTTTTAAATATTTTTGTGATTTTAAAACAATTTTATAATATGTTATTTTTATAAAATAACAATAGTGTCAATTTTGAAACTATTCATTTATATGAATTTAAATAAAATACATACAGAAGATATGTTCAAACTAAAAGCTTTAATAGATTCATAAAAGTCCATACGTATCTAAAAAATTATTGGAGCACATTAAATAGTTCATATAATATTTATTTTATTATTCTTAAAACCATTTTTTTGGTTTATCTCTTAATAAAATAATTACTACAACATTTTTGTATAATTATTTAATATACTTATTTGTTGCATAAAAATTAAAAATAAAATCCTATGATGAAGATAAATCTATTAAATGTTAGAATAATACTTTTACTATAATTTATCATCTTAAAATCACAATAGTTAAATTTTTATATTTATTAAATTATGAAGGCGACAACTTTGGCATCATTTAAAATAAAATAATATAAATGTCATAATCACCTTAATAATAATCCAAATGGTCAACAATTCGGCCAGTGGATGATTAGGATTTATATATACACTAATAATAAGTTTTGTGCATATTTTTGGGCCTTTTGATATATATTAATATTTCAATAAAAAAATATATTATTTATTTTTCACTAAATAAATAATTTCGGCATCATTAATATATATGATAAATAGGTAATTAAATAACTCTTAAAAATTACAAATAAATTACCATGATAGAGAAAAACATTTTATAATTCAAATGAAAATTTATAACCTAATTTATATTCTGTATAAACTTATATTAAAAATACTTTAATTATTAAAGTTGAGTGAGACATATTTCACTTTCCTTCAAATAAAATAAACTAAAGGTCTTAATCACGTCGAAGTGGGTTCTAATGGATTCCATTTTGACCCAAATATGACTTAGGACAAATTATAATCATCCAATTTTATTAAGAAAAGTATTAGGATAATTTTATAATATTATATTTACCCTTAATTACCCAATTTATCTTTTACTATGGTAAATAAAATTTACCGTTGTTACTATTCATAATGCCCAAAAATAAAATGTAGTCTATTAATATAATTTGGACACACTGATTCCAAATATAGAATCCATTTTTCCAAATTCAATACACAGAAGTTATAGAAATTAAATTAAAATTAATCCCGTTGTCGAAAGAAAATGGGTTTTTTTTAAAACATTGCAAAAGATTGAATTTATTTAACCTACGAATTCAACGTAAAATCAAGGCCAAGGACATACATTATATTAAATGGTAAAAATATATTCTATTTATAATTTAAAACCATTCAATATTATTATTTGACGACATATGTTATTCTGATGAAAAAAGTTGTTTTTATTTAAAATATAGCGTGTTTTTACTATTCATTAAAATATAAAAGTTACCAGAATAATATGAAAATTTTATTCAGGGTAAAATTTTATATCCTGATTCCAAATAATAATTTTATTTTGTAAAATTGAACTTATAAACAAGTCAAAAACTAGATTTAAAGTGGGTACGCCATCAA
This sequence comes from Viscum album, assembly GCA_963277665.1. Classification (NCBI taxonomy): domain Eukaryota; kingdom Viridiplantae; phylum Streptophyta; class Magnoliopsida; order Santalales; family Viscaceae; genus Viscum; species Viscum album. The sequence continues at coordinate 1,766,677,678 of OY728157.1, forward strand.
AAGGCGGCAAAACTGCATTTTTTGAAAAATACTTATTTTACCCGAAATATTTATTTTGTTTTTATAGTATGTTCTAGAAAATGTGTAAGATGAATAATAATGTTATAAAATTTAAAATTTAGTTAATACTATTCATAACGGCTAGTTCATAATAATATTATACTAATATATGGTTGTTTAGTAAAACCCGGTATTGCGTACAACACACGCTATCGAGGAAGGTCGTGATTGCGTGTAATGCAAGCCAAGTCAGGGTTGCGTGTTGTGAAAGAATCCTTCATTGTTTCATATAACAGAATCCAACCATATTTCATTTATACATTTAATATATATATATATATACACACACTCAACGTTGCGTAGAATGACTATTATAAAACGAACATGAAATTGTGTGTAACATGATCCAAGAATAACATTGTGTATACTACAAGATAATACGGTGTTGCGTATAGTACAAGCTAAACACGGTGTGTTGTATAATAGAAGACATAAATGAATGTAAAATAATATTTTTTATAAAATCTTGGGGTGTTACAGAAGGTCCGAGTAACTCCTCAGGAAATACGTTAACATATTCTTAGACAATGGGGGAACTTTCTAAAAGAATAAATCCTTCGTGAGAAACTTATTTCATTTACGAATAATTTGACTAAATGGATTTTATGTCTTAAAACTTAATTATTAGCCAATTAAATTTTTCTATAATTCCTTCATAATGATTCATAGAAAGCTTGCGATTAACCAAAAATATCCCTCGAGAGTGTTGTCACCAAGATTTCATCAAGTCCCGTTTTAGTGTACCAGTTCCCATTCGAGTCTATCTCAAATAGGTGTTTTCGGGTTTTACCTCTATGTACATCTGTGCCAGAGCCACCTCTACCTGCTCGTATCCAGACATGGATGTATTTTGTTGTTAAACCACTTACTCAATACTCACCAAAATATCAGGAAGATTTCCTATATTTAAACATTTCAATAGGGATCTTCCTGAAGTTTTCATATCCTAATTTCTATAAATAACTAAACCATCCTTTGATACCGATTATAACATCTTTACTTTTTATCACATAAACTTTCATTACATTATACAAAACCGACGATCTTTAAGATTTAGTGTCTTGGAAACCAGGAACTTAATACATGACCACAAAAAAAATATTCTTAAACACATGAAAGGATTATTTATTTGTTCATCCTAAGTTCCTTACAACATCTCATAACCTGAGAGCATACATCAAACGAAAGGGTGAACAGAAGTCCCAATAATGGAAACAAGAGAAACATTTTACTTGTGAACTTGAGATACATCAATAAAGTCCTGATAAATAACTTTAAGGCATGAGAAAGAGATCATGATGCATATCATAATAAAAATAATGTGTTTCATAACATTAATATGGGGCTACAACATTTAACTTAGACAATCATGAACATATCACCAAGGTCCATCCCGAAGGTGTCATTTAAAAAAATTACCAAGGTCATTCACCAAGGTATCGTTAAAATTGTAATCCCTATAGATCACATCATTACCCAATTTATTAGAGAAATATCAGGGTGCACCCTTAAATTTTTATTTATTATTATGTGATCCAAATATATCATCATCAAAAATTTTATAAATAACCCATATAGCATAAAATAAATGGGTTTCATTTCATAATCATATAAATTTTAAAACTACTTTTAAGACATGATCTTTATGTCACTTTAAACCCACAGAAAAGGAAAGTGGGTATAATTTATGTAAATACCAGAATTTAAAATAGAAAATTTTGATATATATGTGAATACCCCTTTAAAACAAAGTGTTTTTATTATTCAATTAAGAAACGAAAAGAATTTTAGAAAAAGTGAGATACAATTTGAGACAAAAATTCGGCAGCATAATGGCTATGTTTCAGGGTTTTAGAAAACATTGAAAAGAGAGGGGACATGGGTCACCCACTCATAAATGATCCATAATATAATTTATATAAGAACATAGTAATGAAATTTGATGGAAATACAATATTAAATGAAAAACTTGAAAGGAAGGAAAAAATAAGATTTCTCCTATGAAAAATTCAGCAGCCTAACGACATCACTTAAAACTTCAAAAAATGAATTGATGAGATAAAATAGGGACTCTCATAATATGAACATAAGAGGACATTATGATGAATAAAAAGATCATACCCCGACATTATAAAAAGGAACATGAAATAAATGACATGAAAATAGAACTTGATAATGAGAAGGGTGAAAGAATCTCTTACAAAAATTCGCTAGACTAACGACGCCACTTAAACACTCTTAAAATGAATTGATGATATCAAGAGGGGGTTCTCATAATATGAAAATGAAAAGAAAAGTATGATGAATATAAAATAACATCCCCAACATAAGAACATGGAGCTTAAAATAAATGACATAAAGAAGAATAAATGAAAATAAAAAGAGAGGTAGGATACCTTACAAACATTCGGCAGCTTAACAGCACCACTTAAACATTCTTAAAATGAATTGATGAGAACAAGAGGGGGTATCTCATTACAAGAACATGAAAAGGACAGTAGGAATAATATAAAAGAATATCCCCAACATATGAACATGGAGTTTAAAATAAATGACATAAAGGAGAATACATGAAAAAGAGAGAGAGGTATGATCCCTTACCTTGAAGAGTAACTTTGAAATCTTGACTTTTTGGACCTTGGGAGGCTTTAGGGAACCTTGGGAGGACTTCTTGGGAGTTAAGGAGACCATAAATACGTTGAAAAGGATTTTGGAATGGAAAGGTTGAGAGAATGGCTTGGTATTTATAGAGGAAGTGAGGGGACAAGGCATTAATGAACAAGGGACATCTCATTGGTGGTATTGGCAAAACCATGGGCTTGCCCATGGTATTTTCCCATGGTATTGGCCACTTGGGACACCTCATAACTTATCTTACTATTCCTTAATGTTGTCACTAAACACACGAAACTCAAAATTTGTTTTTCACTATTCACTGAAAAATCAACTTTCTCAGAAAAATCAAAAAATTTTACCTTAACCAAATATCGATGGTCTGATTTAAAAAACAAACTCAATTTTATAACAATAATTTTCTAAATATTTTTAATTTAATTTTTATATAAAAACACTATTAACTGAAAATTCATTTTTTTCAGAAAAATCCCCAAAAATTACCATAACCTAATATCGATGCTCTGAATTCAAAAATGAAGTCCATTTTATAAAAATAATATTCTAATATTTTTAATTTAATTTTTAATTAAAAAACACTATTCTCCCGAAAAAACTAATACTTGACTAATAATTTCTGAATCAGTTATTTACCTATTTTATAGAATCACATTACTTAATCAAGGTGCCTCAATTATATTAATACTTTGTTTAGGTGAGATTACTAATCCATTTGGTCACATTACTAATCCTAAGCGTAAAATCACTATTCATAAATTACTATTCTTGAAAAATTAAGCTGATCTTATTAGACTCTAAATTTCTTACTGAACATAACAATAAAAGTCAATTTTTTGATAATCATTACACATTATTAATTATTTATGGTTTACATAAATATTTTTAAAAATATCTTTCTAAACTTCATCAATAATATGCATACTATATTTATTCGGACATTTGAAAATTCTCAAACTTCACCATAAGATGTCATCAGAATTTTTATTAAAATCAATGGATTACACAAGGTAGTTACAGTCTAGTTACATAAACCCTTATAACACCAACATAGGACCTAAGAGTAAGGTGTGCAAGGGTGATAGAATATTGGGGCGGCTCAGCCAATTTTGCCCAAGTAGTGATTTCTTTCAGCTTGAACTTCTCACGAAGGCGATTCCGTTCTAGCTTCACACGATGAAGTTCGGCTTGGGGTTGGTCCAGAGGAAAGCCCAAAGGTGCTACCTCCTTCCCGAGTTCGTTCATATGGGATTCAATCGGCCTAATACTACTGGAGGGGGCCATCTAATCTTCTTTCTATATTTATTAATGAAGAACACTTGTATTTATAGACAATAATCACAACATTTAGTTTTTCAATGGTCATATTTACCGATGGTCATATAATAGTCAAAACCCAATGGTCTTATTTTAATTATACTGATTTTTTAAAATGAAATATTTTTGTTATGTATAAAATAAAATAACACATAAAGTTAGGAAACAAAATATATTCAAAAGTTCGGGTCGTTACACTAAAATGTAAGACTATTAATATAATATAGAAAATTCATAAATGATAAAAATTTATATATTTCAATATATTTTATTCATTATATATCTCATGTTATATTTTCTAACCATACCATATAGATATTTTCAAATCCTTTATAATGTTTTATAATGAGGATATGATCAACCCAAGAATACCCCTCAAGGGCTTTTATCTAGGTGTGAAATAATGGTTACACTCATCAAGAAATGAGTGAAGATTGAGTTGATACTCAACTAAACATTTTAGGTTGATTACCCCTAGGTTCATATTTTAGATAATTTTATTTTCTTTCTAGTATCTTAATAGGGATGTAATTTATAGGAAAAACATACTCAAAACATTACCAAAATTTCATAGTCATACCTTATAATTAGACTCATCCATAGGGATTTTACTAAATACTTCTCATATTAATTACCAAGAAATCTAAAATAATACTAAAAAATACAAACCCTTGCTATGATACTCACAAAGGAACCTGTAAACACACTCCTAAATTTGGTGAAAAAATGATTACATTACACATAATATTTAATAATAACTGAGATGACCGAAGATAAAAATATCATTATTTACATCATTTTTATGTTTAAAATTACATCTCATAATAGACATGTTATCCCATGAACCAAAGGATTAGTTTCTTTGAGAAAAATCTATATAAGAAACTTAGTTTACAACATTTGTGACCTTGTCTCCATAATTGAGTCACACTAGACTTTCTTTTAACTCTCATTAGTTATACTTATATTCATAGCCAAGGGATTGAAAACATAAGAAATGGGTGTGCTAAAAAAAATAAAGGGAAAAAGTTATCAATATTTAATCAATTTTTAGATGATAATTATATGATAAAAATTTATAAAGGAGGAATTATATTATTACAAATACCCTAAAATAGTAATAATTTTCTATAAGTCATGATATAGGGACATGTAATCTATAATGAAAAAATATATAGAAGTTCAAAAAGAGAGTGTAATGAAGATATAATAAAAATGATCCATTAATCATTTCCATAGCAATACATCATGGAAATGTTACATCAATTAAAATATAGCATAATAAATTACATTTCCACAAAAATAAGAACATGGTATTATCTTATTCTGAGCATATCAAAGAAGTCCCACCCTTTAGTTTGCAAAAATTTCCATAATGGTTCACCCTTTAATTTTTAATAATATATTAAAGGCCAAAAATAAATTATCTCATAGGATATAAAACAATAAACAATTAATTATATGATTATATAGAACCCCACTCATCAATATCCATATGTACACCTTCCATTTTATATCAATAAATCAAAATATCCTAATGAACCCCTGGAAAGAAAATGGGTTTCATATAATTTCCAAATAGTAGTCATAAACTAAAATAAATAATTATATTGATTAATACCAACATTCAATCACCCAAAATGATTATTTCATAGAGTCATTAATACAGTAATTCATAAAACACAACTTTATAGAAATTAAATATCATAGAGAGGAAAATGGAAATGAAACCATTTAAAATAGGTTTTAAAAACACTTCTTATCATTTTCATAAAGAGATGAAATTATAAATCACTTTAAAAAATAATTTTAAAGAGGTAAAAACGATTTTTTTAAAACTAAACTTTGAAAGAAATCCAAATAATGTAAACTTAGATAATATTTACAGTTTTTAAAATGGAAGTAAGGAGTAAAAGATAAAAATACGAATTTGAAAGGGAAATATTTTTGAATATATTAATTTTTTTTCTGAAATACACATCCTAAAAAGAGTTATAAACCATTCATTTAAAATAAGTTAAAAATAAATTTTAATATTTCCAAAAATGAAGCATATTTGGATTTCATGATAAGAAAGGAGAACATTATTTGGAAGAGTGAATGTAGAGATCGAAGAGAAATACCTCAACTAGGTCGTATGAGAATTATTATTATCGTCATTAAATTTTATAAAGAGACAATTACATCAATTTTATTCCTAATAAAGTAAGAATTAAATGAATTATAATATCATAATAGAATATATGAAAAACTTCTTTTTAAAACCATAGTCAAATTGGAATTCCTATAAATTAAGAAAATAAGTTGAGCCAAGAAAACCACTTATCTTTAATCCCTCCAAGAAGAACATGCTCTAAACTCTTGTATAAAACATAACTATATTAATAACAACTTTTATAAAATCATACATAACTATAAAATTTTATATATTTAATTTATAATCATTCATTTCAAATATATTATTTATTTATATTTATTTTCATTATCAGATGTTATTAGTTTTAATTAAGTATTTAGAACCAGTTTCCTAATGGATGTCTTGATTCTTGTTTTTATATTCAAAGATTATCATTTTGATATAAATAAAGGTATTATAATATATTCTTTATTTTGATTTATAAATTTAGTGTATTATTTTATATGTATTTTTTTATGATTCATGTTTATGAAGTTGGAGATGAGCTTTTTTAGTAATTTATGATGAAAAAAATATGATACAATAATAATAGGTTAAATATCAGTATAAAAATTCCATGACCATAAAAAATTATTTTTCTCAATAATTTATAATAAATCTTATAGTTATTTTCCTATATTAGTCCATGATAGAAATTTATATCATTGTTCAAGTAGTTTATTAAACTGATAAAAATAAGAACAAAGTATAATCAGTGGGTGACTATGGTTCAGAAAGTGATTATTTTTAGAATAATATAATTATTAAATAATAATAATGATATTATTTTTTTAAGGTGTTGATTCATATTTTAAGAATATTTTATAATTAAAAAAATAATAGATAGGAAAGAAAAAACATCAATTTCATTGAGGTGGTAGTCCAGACGTGTGCACAAGTGACACATCATTTAAATAGAATGTAATTGAGGATGATTTTTTTTATATTTTAAGAGTATAAATATTTTTTAAATATAATATTTATTTATTAAATACCCCCTTGGAATTGTTATTGTTAGGTTTTTATGAAGAATGGATCATGTTTATTATGTAGGTAGTATTTTTCTTGTAACACAAGTGACATTTCCATTTTCATATAGTTGGGAAGAGGGTGGAAAATGGTTACACCATAAATATAATAAAATTTTATTGTAATTATTATATTAATGTAATTATTTAAAAAAAATTATATTATATTTATAGGAGGTATAAGAAGAAATAATGGAAAATAAATGAAGGAGTAATTATTTATTTTATCTTAGTACTTAGATAAGATCCTTTACAAATTGGATTAAGGCTTTGATAGGTTAAATTTTGAGAAGATTAGAATCTATAAGAAGTGGATAGGAGTTTTGGAGATTTGTTTGCAGGATTTTTGCCTTATATAATATTATTTGGGTGTGACTAAAAGTGGGGTGTTTATAGATCATTTTATAAGGGAGATCAGTGATTGTTTTTGTAATAATATAAAAGATAAAGTCCCTATTCAAGGTCAACTGGATCCAATAATAGAAAATAATGGTGTTGTGGAATTTATAATGTTATAAAATTTTAAACCATACATTTTCACACATGTTTTTAAAATATTTTAAGTTGTTTAATCTTAGATTTTTCACTTTAACCATTTTTTGGTTTTTATCGTGCTAAATAATTTTTACTTAAGTAATATAATTTTAATACATTAATATAAAATGGTGACTCTAAAATAATTTATAAATAATTATATAAAATTTAAAACCCATTTTTTAATATCAAAATTAATGAGGGTGATAGAAATTAATTTCAATATTATCACACATAATTCATACAAACAATTTTTTGGAGAAAATGTGAATTTCAATGCATAGAAATCATGATTATGATGAAATTTCCAATTTTGATTATTTGGGTAATATTAGTTGATTTACTATAAAAAATAAGATTTATGTGGATTTAAAAGAAATCTAAAATCGTATTTTACCATGTGAATATTTAGTTAAATGAGAAGATGAAAAATAATTCTTATTGGAATAAAATTTTACTTGAGTTATAAAATGTTAAAAATAGGTTTTCAAAATTAAAATTAATAATTTAAATAAATAATTTTAAATATTAAATATATATTTTATCAGAAAAAAGGTTCCATAAATTTTTAAGCTATGCTAATATCATAATGATGACATGAATGTCCTGGTATTTTTGAAAATGGTATTTTATGCTATTCACCTAAAAATCTATCTTTTCATAAAAATCTCAAAAATTTATCTTAAGTGAATTTTTATGTGATAAATTTAAAAATTAGGGTTATTTTATAAAATAAAATTTATAAAATTTATAAATTTCTTTATATAAATAAATATACAAAATATAAATAAAAACATATTTTTTTAAAAAAAAATTCATTTCATATTCTCTTAATATTATTTCATATCAATTTATAATTTAAAGTTTTTTAATATATTAGTTTATATATAATAATATTTTAATAGTTTTATATTTATTTTATTAGAAACAAATATTCCACACTTTTAAAAATAGATATTTTAGAGTTAATAATCCTTTTAAATATCATGACATATTAATTATTTATCCTCTAAATGTATGAAATACTTTTTGAGAAAGATATTTTTATTTATTAGTGGTTTTATTATTATTATAATTTTATTTAAAATATTATTATAATATTCAGTGAATCATTTTTGTTTAGTTTTATATGAGGATCATGATATTGGATAAATTTGATTTATTTTAAGGAATGATATATAGTAAAATCTTGGGATGTTAAAGTGACCATCCTACTAAGTAGTCTTGATATCTTATGAATAATCATGTGTCTAATTGGGATTTTAAAGATTATGACCCACATTAATGTGTGGATCATTAAATATGGATCATGTAATGGATGATAATATTTTTATTTGGGGAATAACCCCACCCCCTTCCAAGGACACATCCAAGGGGGATCTGTGTGATTAATATTACCCATATCATTTCTATAGATACTTGAAAGTTATTTTTGATATCTTTAGAAATGCCTAGAGTGATGAATTAAAGGGGGAAAAATAAAAAATATATAACTTTCCACTTGAAAAATGTTAAGGGAGAGGTTTCCCAAGGGACTCAATGATATTAACGTTAACTGGATTGACTCATAAGTTGAGACTATTTTAAATTTGTTTTGTGTCTTTTAAGATGTAACAACTAACTTACAATGTTGAATTTTTTATCCAACATCAGAAAAGGTCACGATAAAGACAACCCAGAGCTAGTTATTTAGTAATTATCCGGAAAAGGTTTTGACCGTAAATATCAGGACAAAAATGGTTAAGCCATCACGTCAGTAAATATAGTATATAAGGATATGATAGATAATAAAATAGATAATAATTTTATAAGACTAAATATTTGAAGATAGATCAACATTTATACAGGGGTGGTCCTTGGAATATAGGTAAAACTTGTCTTTCTGGGTGTTTTGAAGTCACTTCTATATAGAAATTCACTAGACCTGGTTATTTTTATTTGGCCATTGTGCTTCATCCATTGGGTTGTTTTGAAAATGATGGTATTATTTATTTTTTTGAAACCATCCTCTTATATTTATAATGACTTCAGAATTTAGTACATTGATATTATGTTTTAATAGATTATTATTTATTACATGATAAAAACAAAATCCTGATTATCTTAAAGGTTTAGTGTCTTTAAAAACATGGATACATAAACAAACTGTTCATAAAAGTTTAACATAATCTCCCACTAAGTTCTTTATAACTATTAACCTTGTTCTGAACATCATACTTAAAACCATTATTCATGACATGAAGAAATTAAATGTACGAAAATGTGTGTTCTGATGCTCAGTAAGGGTAAACAAGGGAGATAACAATGATTTCTTAAACATAGCATGAGTATGATGGTATGAGAACATGAGTTTAATATTTTGAAACCAAACCCTACATATCAACGATAATAATCTTGAGTCATGGAATCAATATTAGTAGTTAATAATACTTTAATAATAAAGGAATCAAATAACATGATCCATGAGAGCATAATATTATCTTAAGACATAAGTTTGTGGAATACCCATTTGTATAGAAAATAATTTCCTTAGTAGCCAAGGATCACTTTTCAGACTATCATAGTGGATGGTATTCAATCCCAATTCCACAGTTAGGGTTCACTCCCAAGACTATCATAATGGATTGGGTTCAACCCCCATTCCGTATTTAAATTTCACCCCTAATACTATAATAGTGGATAGAGTCCCTTACTAAACTTGGTCCAATTCCCATTCGAGTCCTTATTATCTAATAAGATTCCCATAATTATCTAATGCATTGGGGGGCTATATAATTTCTACCCCACTTTCCACATAATAAAAATCATACATATGTGTTCCAAAATGTCATAAAACATTTATCATATATCATAAACTATTTAATGAAAGTATTTATTAATAATCATCTCATCACTTCTTATCCCATGAAAAATAAATGGGTTTCAAAATCGTTTTATCATATCATTACCTGTGGAAAAGAATACGGGTTTCATAATTTTTTTTATTAAAAATAAAAAATATAGCGAAATAATAAGGATGGTATCCTAGGATAAAATCCTTAGGAAATCATATGTAAAATAAAGTTTTATTTTCAATAATTAATATTAATACAATTAAAAGATCACTGAATATATTTTTGAGGATAATAACCTTCCCACTTTGAAAATAAATTTTTAAAACTAAAAAATCACAAAATATTGTGAGAATAATTTTATTTTAAAATAAAAATAGAAAATAAATATGTAATATTTAAATCATAGCATGGTCATGATGGAGGTAAATTCCATTCATGTCATATAATCTAGAAGAAAACATTACTTTAACACTTTTAAAATATGTCAAAAAGTACCTCGTTTAGATAATGGAAAAAATATTCTTCTTAAAAAAACTTGTAAAAAATTAAATTATTTATAAAAATTAATTTTAAAAACATAGTATAATATTAAAATCATAATTGAAAATATTTTTTAGAGAATAGGGATATTAAAGAAAATGGTTTTTTGATCAAAGAGAGAACTAAAGCCAGTTTCCTTAAAAATATTTTTCTGATCTCTTGAGTACTTCAGTGAGAAAAATGAAATAAAAAAAATTATTATATAGAAATATCCACTATAAAAAAATTCTTTAGTTTCTTGAGAGGTATTTCTTGAAATTTAATAATTTTAAACTTAATCATAAATAATCCTTATAAACAATGATATTGTAATATAAAAAATTTACCACTTTGGAAAATTTTGAATCATTATCCCCATGAAAGAATAAAATAAAATGAAAAATTTTGTATCATGAAAATAATTTTATTCATGATTTAACATTAAAAGGGTCAGTATATACACCGAAAAAAATAAACGAGTGAGGAATATGTATATGTCTCCCTAAAATAAAACTGAGACTAGAAATCTCAAACATCAAGTTAACCTTAATTAATAAGAACTTTAACCTTTTTTATAATAAATTTTAAATTTTTATAACTCTATAATAGAATTATTTAAATAATTTTTTTCATATATTTTGAACTTAAAACATTTCTTCACCCATTTATAAATAACTTCTTATTAAAATTGTTGGTTCTGAGTGCTAACTGTTTTGTATTTTATGAGAATTTCAGTTTTGAGGATTGAGTCCATGTCCTTTGATCGAGGGTAAAGAGTCCCCACAATGTTATTAATGATATAAATATCATATATATTAATTATACATATATATATTAATATTCATCGATGATGTATAGTGATATACAAATTAATTACACCATTCATGGAGACGTTAGGCCATACATACCCATGAATGTTGTTTTCATTTTTCAACCGATTAAAACATAATGAAAAATAATAATAAGACTTTAGAGAATATTTTTATACCATATATATCATATATATTAATTAAATACATCCTTATTACCATCCATGTAATTGAAAAATGATAAATTAATCTCATCATTTCTTGGAGGTGGTAGTCCACACATTCGCACGAGACACATTATGATTTTACAACTGATTAGAATGTGAGAAGATAGATGTGATATTATAATTAAAGAATTATAATTATATCCTAAATATTATATATTAGCTTTAAATCCACCATAAAAACCATCCATTAAATATAGTGATGAAAAACGAATTACACTACTATGTGGAGATGATAAGTCATACATATGAAAAAGTGATGTTTTCATTTTCCATAGGATGCAAAATAGGTAGAAAATGGTTTTCCATATTTTAATAACATATAATTATATTTATGAAAAAATATATATTATTTTATGATTATTACAATATATTTAGTTGATGTATAATAAGAAATAAGTTTTAAATCATCTGTTAAGATGATTACCTCTTCTTCAGTATACTTCCATTAAATAACCATTTAAGGGGCTAGGGTTAGTATTTTTGGAAGAACAATACCTCTAGAACTTGAATAATGATGTTTTTAAGATAACTTTATAGGGTTTTGTCAACCTATATTTCTCTATATTGTGTAAATAAAATATATAAGGGGTGTATTTTTATATGGGAGGGAAATGAAACACTAGGAAATACTATAGAGTATACAATATAATTAATTAATTTCCATTAAAAATACTTCCATGTGTCCAAATAAATAATAAAAAATATTATAAGTTATATATATCATAAAAAAGGAAATTTAGATAGGTTTTTGTGTCATTTTAGACCTTATCTATTGGCTCAACCTCCTGGTTAACCAATTTTAATCTAAACCAGGGTAGTGAATTTTTTTATATTAAAGGTTTATAATTTTACTTATATTGTAAAAATTGGACCATAAATAGAAAAGGGGTGAAAATTTTGACCATTTATAATACCACTTGTCCTATTGTATGTTTTTATGATTTTTAAATAATTAAATAAAATATTATTATTAAAAAATACTAGTATTGTCATTTCCAGAACTATTCACATAATTTGACTTTGAACGTAACAGAAAGAAATTGAATTAAAATATAATCCTTTAATAGATATTTAATATGTTATATCAATCTATAAAAATCTTGGAGAAAAATAATTCCCCAAAAATTTCATTCTTTCAATTTTTTTAAATTAATTATTTTTTAATATTAATTGAATATATATTTTATCACAATTGCATAAAAATTTATGGTAATTATTCAATCACTAAAAATTTTAAATAAATAACTATACTAAAAAATTTAATTCATATTCAAAATAAAAATTTTTAACCACAATTATCCTCTTTTAATCCCTATGTATAAATTTTAGAGATATTAATGTCAAGAGAGTGATATTTTGTATTTATTCTTTTATTAAATTAATAAGATGGTCATATTAAAATAATAATTGAAAAAAGTGTAAATATATTAAATAAATGGATGTATTTTTTCAAAATTAACTCATCTAATATGATAGAGTCCAATTTACTATAATTGTTAGTCCTTAGCATATTATTTTTAATCTTATTTACCTGATTTATGCTTACTAAGGGGAAAACAATTTACCAATGCTACTGTTCATAATAACCAAAAATAAAATGGAAATATATACCAATTTTGATCATTTTGATTCAAAATATGAAATCCATGTTTCATGTTTCAATTCCTATAAGTAGAGTAAATTTATACATGATAAAAATTCAAAAAAAATGAAAAATAGTTTTTTTTCAAAAGAATGAATTTTTTAGAATGAGACTTTTTATACAAAATTAAACCATAAAATAGATTTCAATGAACATAATTAGAATACAAATTAAATTTTTATAATCATATAATTTTCAGGAAAAATTGAGAAACCTTGAGTTCAAAAACAAAAGGAAATATCAGAGTCATTAAAGAGCAACTTAAGCCTATAAGAATTAGTCTACCTAAATAATTTCTAAGAGATGTTACTAACCTGAGTGACAGTTCATCAATAATTATATCTTCAAAGTAAAAGCATAGTTTTTCCTAGGACTGAATATATTCTTCAATGTTTATATTCCCATTATTGAATCTCCCAACTATGATCCGGTCCTAGTTATTGATCCATTCATATTTATCCTTATTATGATTCATCCTTAATGATCTCCCAATCATTTTATTGGATCCCTGTTTAGTATAATTGAGAGAAAAAACTTGTTCAACCATTTATTATTTAGAGATCATTAGAAATGAAATGTATTTCTCAAAAGGAACTCTTGACTTACATCGGTTGTCCAACTACTTGGCTTTTGACATCTTCTCTAACTGTGTCTCCATGGGAAGAGACAAAGATGAGTAATCCTTTCTATCCTTAAAAATTTCCCTTCACCCTTCTATGAATGTTCTAACCAAAGAACCTTACAACTCTTAAATCAAAACCTCAGTATTGTTATGATCATTATCATCTTTAACATCTGAGTTGAAGGCACCCTCCTATGGGTCAGCTCTCCCTATATGAGTGGCCTCACCATTAACATGTTCATAATGAGACTCATTCACTAAAATTTCCTAAATTTGTTTTATAGAAAAGGCCTCCTCAGTAAAAAAACATATTGAAGCATTCCCCCCTCTAACACCTACCTCAGGTCATCAACCACAAGACATTAAAAATGGTTGCATACTCTAACATTTGTACTGGCTATTTTCGGTTTCATTCATCTTGGTGCCTTCTCCCTATTCGCACTGTCTGCATTTTTGGCATATGCTTCCTAACTTCTCCCAATATATACCTTGGGATTTAACCCTTCCACTGTAACCTCAATAGTAACCTCTATAATACTTGAGCTTAAAGATTCATAGATTGATAGACGATTAGCTATATTAGCACCCCTCCCTCCTATGAAACCAAAGCGGTATCCATCAGTTAGTTAAATTACTTGAAAGTATCACCTACTTGAAGAGATTCCTTTAGAAATACACCTGGACCCAAAACATATCCACTTTCTTATCCCTTTCTATTACCTCCCACTAGCACATCTGAATTCTATGAATTCCATCCAGCTCGTGGTTTACCATGAATCATCTCAACACCCTCTTTTTCCTAGCACGAGGATCCATATTCATGGCTGGTCCTAGACCCGTGTTTTCTCGAAACCAGTTTACTTACCTCTACTGAATGACCTAATCTCTTGCAGATATAACAAAATTCCACCTAAATTTATAATATTATCTAATTAAAACCATATTTGAATAAAACGTATTTTAAAAAATGAAATGAATCTACCAAAATTTGAGTTCTTGCTTCATAAAAATGTATCAATAATTTTTTTACAATTAAATATATAATTTCATAATTTGGTTACATCTATTAATAGCCTCTAATTCAACGACTATGTTATGATGATAATAAAATGTTTATTTTTTTGGTTCATTTATGCTCAGTACTATGTGTTTTATATGCTGTCAGACATATTCTTTGACCAATTAAAACCATCTCCTTTAGAGAATGTTTAACTCTATATATGTGAATAAATATTTCAAGATATTTTGGTCAATATATATATCATACTTTTCACCATGGAGAAAATTATGCCAAATCATCCACGTGAATATCACAACTTCTATCTCCAAATACCTTGTCATGTAATTTTTCTAATGAGGTTTTAATTGATGCATGACATTAGGATTTACCTTATCATTCTATATGCATGATAATGATTCACAATCCATTTAATGAATCCGAACTATATATTATAAAACATTTTCCACTGTAGGGTAATATAAGTACAGGTACAGTGACTGACCTCTTACTTAGTTTCATAAAACATTCTTCATATTACTTTTTCCAAATGAAATTTACTCCCTTATATTTTAACTACATTAGTGGATTTGATAGATATGGAAAATACATTACAAATCATTTAAAATATCTAGCTTACTTGATAAAGCTATGGATCGAAGCAACTGTGGTCATTCTAGTGCTTTGTTCAATAAATTTTGTATTTGAAGGATCTATAAATACTCTCTTTCATGTGATTACATGATAAGAGATTGATAATATCTAAAACTATAATTCACACTTTCTAAATAATACATACCATTTCACTTTTTTAATGTCTTAAAAAATATAAAAAATGATATTTATACTCTTCCTTGTTCTTGTAATATATGAGAATGTCATCTATGATGAAAAGTACATGTTGATCAAGTCAGTCCCTAAATAATATATTAATTATATCCATGAAAAAAATAGAGGAATTTTTAATCCTAAATTTAGTCAATATAAATTCACAGTTTCCATACCTAATTTGAAAATCTATCTTGGAAATATCCTCTCATTTGAACCTTAATTGACCATATAAAGATCAAAGGTAAATATTTGAGACATATTAAGATCCTATGAGAAGACTGAATAGGTCATTGATACATGGTATATGGTACACATTCTGATCATGATTTTATTAAGCTCATTATAATCAATGAAAAGTTTCATTGGTGTATCATTTAAAAAAGGTGGATTGGTGCACCCTATGGAAAAGAACTAGAGAATATTTAGGACTTTTTAAAATTCCTCTCTAGTGACTTCTACAATTATTCCAACTCAAAATGGGATTTTTTATAAGGCCTCTTTGAGATATGAATATATCCTGGTAAGAGTTCAATAAAAAAATAAACTTCATGCATAGGGGGAAGACCAGTAAATTCATTGGTAAATACATCATTATATTCCCTTACAGTAGGAATGAAACTAATGTACAATTACTCCCTGATAATTTAAGGTATAAGTCCCTCCTTATTAAGTATCAAGAACTATATTATTGAATTTTCTTCCAAATTTAGTTCATGATAAACCTTATGTCGATATTAGTTAACATGATGATTCTTGATTTGAAATAAGAATTACTTTTTCTGACAATTGATATACACTCTACGTAGATAATTCTATTCCATAGCTAAAATTATATCAAATTCAACCAAGGGAAGATGAACTATATTTGTAACACCCCAAGTAAATAAAGAATATGACATCTTTATATTTATCCATATTTGTGAATAAAATATTAAAATTATTTTAAAGGGGATGCTATGCTCGATGGCGTACCCAACACGCAACAACGAGTTTCTTGGGAGTCTTACGTTGCACTCTAATAATAAAATAATATTATTATTATAGCATCCCGCCATTTTATAACATAAACTTTCATTTCATTACACGGAACTGAGGATCGTTAAGGTTTAGTGTCTTGAAAACAAGGATCATAATACATATAAAAAAACATAAAACATTCTTCTTAAACACTTGAAAGGCTTCTCCTTTAGTTCATCCTATGTTCATTATGCATCTCATAACCTGGGGACATACATCAAAAGAAAGGGTGAGCAGAAGGCCCAGTAAGGGAAACAAGAGAAACATTTTACAAGTGAACTTGAGATACTTCAATAAGGACATGAAAAGAACTTTAAGGCATGAGAAAGAAATCATGAGATACATCATAATAAAAATAATCATTTTTCATAATTTGAAGATGTGGCTACAACATTTAATATTGACAATCGTTTCGTTTCACCAAGGTCCATCCCCAAGGTGTCGTTAAAAATTACCAAGGTTATTCACCAAGGCGTCGTTAAAATGGTCATCTCTAGAGATTAAGTCTTTACCCAATGCATTGGAGCGCTATCAGGGCGCACCCTTAAATTTGTCTTTATTTTCATGTGAGCCACATATATCATCATCAAACATTTCATAAATAACCCATATAGCATAAAATAAATGGGTTTCATTTCATAATCATAACGTTTCAAAAACTGCTTTAAAGACATGATCTTTACGTTACTTTAAACCCACGGAAAGGGAAAGCGGGTATCATGTATGTAAATCCCAGAATTTAAAATAGAACATTTTTACATATATGTGAATACCCTTTTAGAAATAGGAGCTTTGAGTATTCACTTTATAACATAAAATAATTTTGAGAAAAGAGAGGCATTTTGAGACGAAAATTCTGCAGCATAACGGCTATGTTACAAGGTTTTAGAAACTTTGAAAAGAGAGGGAACATGGGTTGAACAATCATAATTGACCCATAAAAAGGTAAAGGGACAGAATAAGAAGGATATATGGACATGGTGATGCAATTTCAAGGACATACCAATTGAAATGAAAAACATGGAAGGAAGACAAAAATTAGATTTCTCTTATGAAAGTTCGACAGCCTAACGACGTTACTTAAACTTCAACAAAAATGATTTGAAAAGATCAAATAGGGTCTCTCATCATGTGAACATAAGAGTTCAGTATGATAGATATAGAGATAATTCCCCAACATAACAAAAATGAACTTGAAAGAATTGACATGAAAGTAGATCTTCAAAACGAGAAGGGTGAAGAACCACTTAAAAATTCGGCAGCCTAACAACGCCACTTAAAACTTCAAAATACTGAATTGAAGCGATCAAATGGGGTCTCTCATCATATGAAAATAAGAGTCCAGTATGATAGATATAGAGATCATACCCCAATATAACAAAAAGGAACTTGAAATAATTCACATGAAAGTAGAACTTCAAAACGAGAAGGGTGAAGAACCACTTAAAAATTCAACAGCCTAACGGCGCTACTTAAAACATCAAAATACTGAATTGAAGAGATCAAATGGGGTCTCTCATCATATGAACATAAGAGTCCAGTATGATAGATATAGAGATCATACCCCAACATAATAGAAATTAACTTGAAAGACTTGACATGAAAGTAGAACTTTGAAAAAAAGAAGGGTGAGAGAATCCCATAAAAAATTCGGCAGCCTAACGGCGCCACATAAAACTTCAAAAAAATTGAATTGAAGAGATAAAATGAGGTATCTCATCATATGATCATAAAAGATCAGTATGATAAATTTAGAGATCATGCCCCAACATAATACAAAGAAACATGAAAGACTTGAATGAAAATAGAACTTGAAAACGAGGAAGGTGAAAGAATCCCTTAAAAATTCGGCAGCCTAACGACGCCACATAAACATTCATAAAACGAATTGATGAGAGCAAGGGGGGGTCTCTCATAATATGAACATGAAATAGGCAGTAGGAGGAATATAAAAGAACATCCTCCAACATAAGAACATGGAGTATAAAAGAAAAGACATAAAAGAGATTACTTGAAAAGAAAGAGAGAGGTCGGATCCCTTACCTTAAAATGTGACTCTTGAAACTCAAAGGATTGGACCTTGAGGGCTTGGGGGCACCTTGGGAGGACTCTTTTGAAGGTAAGAAGATCAGAACTTCGTTGGGGGAGAGTTGGGAGTGAAAACTAAAGGAGGAAAGGGTGGGTATTTATAGGGAAAGTGAGGGGACAAAGCATTAATGGCCAAAGGACACCTCACATGTGCTTTTCTCAAACCCATGTGTTCTCCCTTGGCATTTATCATGGAGTTAGGCCACATGGGGCCCCCAAAACAATAATTCATCACCCTTGGCCGGCCAACCCTCAAAAGATCTCATGACATCATCATGACACCATTATGATGTCATTAAACATACCGAAACCCTAACACTGTATTTTTACTATTCACTAAAAATTCAACCTTCTCAGAATAACCCCAAAATTTCACCTTAACCAAATATCAATGCTCTGATTTCAAAAATGAAATCCATTTTATAAAAATAATTTTCTAAATATTTTTAATTTAATTTTTAAATAAAAACACTATTCATCGAAAATTCACATTTTTCAGAAAAATCCCCAAAAATTACCATAACATAATATCGATGCTCTGAGTTCAAAAATGAAGTCATTTTTATAAAAATAATTTTCTAATTATTTTTAATTAAATTTTTAATTAAAAACACTATTCACCCGAAAAAAACTAATACTTGAATAATAATTAATGAAACCGTTATTTAACTATTTTATTGAATTACATTACTTAATCAAGGTGCCTAGATTATTTTAAAACTTTCTTTAAGTGAGATTACTAATCCATTTGGTCATATTACTAATCCTAATCATAAAATCACTATTCATAATTTACTATTCATCAAAAATTAAGTTGATCTTATTAGACTCCAAATTTTGTACTGAACATAATTGTAGAAGACCATTTTTCGAAAATCATTACACATTTTTAATTATTTACGGTTTACACAACCATTTTTAAAATATCCTTTTTCTAAAATTCATCAAAAATATGCATACAATATTTATCCGGTCATTTGAAAATTCATAAACATCATCATAAGAAGAAATCCAAATTTTTATTTAAAAAAAAAAGATTACACAAGGCAATTATGGTCTCGTTACATAACCCCTTATAATACCAGCATAGGACATAAGAGTAAGGTGTGATAGGGTGATAGAAGCTTGGGGAGGCTCAGTCAACATTGCCCGAGTAGTAATTTCTATCAGTTTGAACTTCTCGCGAAGGCGATTCCGTTCTAGCTTCACATGATGAAGTTCGGCTTGGATTTGGTCCAGAGCAAAGCCCAATGGTGCTACCTCCTTCCCAAGCTCTGTTAGATGGGCTTCGATCGGTCCAAGACTACTAGGTGAGGCCATCAAATCTTCTTTCTATAATAGTTAACCAAGATTACTTATATTTGGAGACAATAATCAAAACATTTTGTTCACAGTGGTCATATTGACCGATGGTCATATAACAGTCAAAACCCACTGGTCTCATTTTAATTATAATCATGTTTATCAAATAAAAAAAATTTTGTTGAGTATAAAAATAAAATAAAATAACACATGAAATTAAGGAACAAGATTTATTCAAAATTTCGGGCCGTTACAATCTTCCCCCCTTAAGAAATTGCGTCCTCGCAATTTTTTTAAATTGGGTTTTGAAATTTCATTGAATGTCCCACATCGGAAAAAGAGTTAGTAACACCATTACTTTAAAAGAAAGAAAAGGAAGTACAAAGGCCACCCGAGTTAACCCACACTCGGGTTCCATGTAGGAAAACATGGACATGGAGGAAAAAACAAAGGGTCAGTTCTGAGAGAGAGTGATAGAGAACATGATTAGGAGAAAGTTAACCATGAGAAAATCCCAAACTTATGATGTGTGTAAACGGTCTTTGATTACCTAGTAGGAAACGTAAACCAACAACATTTTTGTTTTACGTTTCTTTTCATAATTTTGAGGATTTCATTTACTACATAGAACAAAAACATAAGAAAATATACCTACCTTCAAGTAGAGTTTCATCCTTTAACAAGTCCCTACCAACACTAATCTTTTCGCCAAATGATGAGAATTCAAAAACACTTGGTCTCATAAAAGCACAAGAATCATCTTCTATAGAATCACATAATCTACAAAAGATTAACTATCTATTTCTTCTATCTTTAAACATTATCCCAAAAACAGAAAGGTTAAGGTAAAACAACTCTTCAAAAAGAAAGAATCCCATAGGAATAGAACCTACTTTTAAATCTTCAAAGTTCCATGGTACTACCCAACATTCATCATAGACCACTCCATAAATAACGGTCCTTAAAATTCCTCAAAATAAACCAAACTAAGATTGAAACCCAAATACAAGAAAGATTTGATAACATAGTCTTCCAAAACAACTTCATTGTTCATCTCCAGACAACATCAACCACTCCTAACATCTTATAACAAAAGTAGCTAACCTAAACATATTTTACCCAAGATAGGTTAATCATTCCCAAAAGTAACCTAAATTACTATAAGTCCACCTTAAATTCATCAATTATTCAAAACATAAGTCAACCTTACTCCTCAATGAAAATACTATAGTAATCTATTTACCTCGATCACATAGGGTCCCCAAAATAGTGAACGCCTTCCAAAATAATAATCATCTTTTAATCCCCTAATCATCTCTGACATATTAATACGGAAATCGTCGCATTTCCTATCACATTGGTTGTTGGGACACGTTATTCCATTTCCCACCATTAACTAAGAAGATAAAGTATAATTAGAGGCTTAAATACTTAACCAATAATCATGAAAAGGAACTTAAAGCATATAAGGATAACTTGTAGAAGAAAAGTATACCCTAACTTGTGATCCCCTAGGTTCCCATCTAGGTTATCCATGATCATATATTCTTATGTGAATATTTATTTTATTTTATCTTTGTTCCTTTAATAATGGTTCATACCAAGCTTATGAATTTACCAAAGCATATCCCCCGGGAGTGTCGTAACCAAGAGTGCAGCAAGGCCCGTTGTCGTGTACCAGTTCCCGTTCGAGTCTAGCTCAAAGCGGTGTTTTCGGGTTTTACCCCTATGTACATCTGTGCCAGAGCCACCTCTACCTGCTCGTATCCAGACAGGGATGTATTTGCTTGGCAACCCCTTACTCAATACTTACCAAAATACCAGGAAGATTTCCTATATTAAACTTTTCTATAGGGTTCCTCCTAGAGTTTTCATATCCTAATTTCCATAAATAACTAAACCATCCTTTGATACCAACTATAGCATCCCGCCATTTTATAACATAAACTTTCATTTCATTACACGGAACTGAGGATCGTTAAGGTTTAGTGTCTTGAAAACAAGGATCATAATACATATAAAAAAACATAAAACATTCTTCTTAAACACTTGAAAGGCTTCTCCTTTAGTTCATCCTATGTTCATTATGCATCTCATAACCTGGGGACATACATCAAAAGAAAGGGTGAGCAGAAGGCCCAGTAAGGGAAACAAGAGAAACATTTTACAAGTGAACTTGAGATACTTCAATAAGGACATGAAAAGAACTTTAAGGCATGAGAAAGAAATCATGAGATACATCATAATAAAAATAATCATTTTTCATAATTTGAAGATGTGGCTACAACATTTAATATTGACAATCGTTTCGTTTCACCAAGGTCCATCCCCAAGGTGTCGTTAAAAATTACCAAGGTTATTCACCAAGGCGTCGTTAAAATGGTCATCTCTAGAGATTAAGTCTTTACCCAATGCATTGGAGCGCTATCAGGGCGCACCCTTAAATTTGTCTTTATTTTCATGTGAGCCACATATATCATCATCAAACATTTCATAAATAACCCATATAGCATAAAATAAATGGGTTTCATTTCATAATCATAACGTTTCAAAAACTGCTTTAAAGACATGATCTTTACGTTACTTTAAACCCACGGAAAGGGAAAGCGGGTATCATGTATGTAAATCCCAGAATTTAAAATAGAACATTTTTACATATATGTGAATACCCCTTTAGAAATAGGAGCTTTGAGTATTCACTTTATAACATAAAATAATTTTGAGAAAAGAGAGGCATTTTGAGACGAAAATTCTGCAGCATAACGGCTATGTTACAAGGTTTTAGAAACTTTGAAAAGAGAGGGAACATGGGTTGAACAATCACAATTGACCCATAAAAAGGTAAAGGGACAGAATAAGAAGGATATATGGACATGGTGATGCAATTTCAAGGACATACCAATTGAAATGAAAAACATGGAAGGAAGACAAAAATTAGATTTCTCTTATGAAAGTTCGACAGCCTAACGACGTTACTTAAACTTCAACAAAAATGATTTGAAAAGATCAAATAGGGTCTCTCATCATGTGAACATAAGAGTTCAGTATGATAGATATAGAGATAATTCCCCAACATAACAAAAATGAACTTGAAAGAATTGACATGAAAGTAGATCTTCAAAACGAGAAGGGTGAAGAACCACTTAAAAATTCGGCAGCCTAACAGCGCCACTTAAAACTTCAAAATACTGAATTGAAGCGATCAAATGGGGTCTCTCATCATATGAAAATAAGAGTCCAGTATGATAGATATAGAGATCATACCCCAATATAACAAAAAGGAACTTGAAATAATTCACATGAAAGTAGAACTTCAAAACGAGAAGGGTGAAGAACCACTTAAAAATTCAACAGCCTAACGGCGCTACTTAAAACATCAAAATACTGAATTGAAGAGATCAAATGGGGTCTCTCATCATATGAACATAAGAGTCCAGTATGATAGATATAGAGATCATACCCCAACATAATAGAAATTAACTTGAAAGACTTGACATGAAAGTAGAACTTTGAAAAAAAGAAGGGTGAGAGAATCCCATAAAAAATTCGGCAGCCTAACGGCGCCACATAAAACTTCAAAAAAATTGAATTGAAGAGATAAAATGAGGTATCTCATCATATGATCATAAAAGATCAGTATGATAAATTTAGAGATCATGCCCCAACATAATACAAAGAAACATGAAAGACTTGAATGAAAATAGAACTTGAAAACGAGGAAGGTGAAAGAATCCCTTAAAAATTCGGCAGCCTAACGACGCCACTTAAACATTCATAAAACGAATTGATGAGAGAAAGGGGGGGTCTCTCATAATATGAACATGAAATAGGCAGTAGGAGGAATATAAAAGAACATCCTCCAACATAAGAACATGGAGTATAAAAGAAAAGACATAAAAGAGATTACTTGAAAAGAAAGAGAGAGGTCGGATCCCTTACCTTAAAATGTGACTCTTGAAACTCAAAGGATTGGACCTTGAGGGCTTGGGGGCACCTTGGGAGGACTCTTTTGAAGGTAAGAAGATCAGAACTTCGTTGGGGGAGAGTTGGGAGTGAAAACTAAAGGAGGAAAGGGTGGGTATTTATAGGGAAAGTGAGGGGACAAAGCATTAATGGCCAAAGGACACCTCACATGTGCTTTTCTCAAACCCATGTGTTCTCCCTTGGCATTTATCATGGAGTTAGGCCACATGGGGCCCCCAAAACAATAATTCATCACCCTTGGCCGGCCAACCCTCAAAAGATCTCATGACATCATCATGACACCATTATGATGTCATTAAACATACCGAAACCCTAACACTGTATTTTTACTATTCACTAAAAATTCAACCTTCTCAGAATAACCCCAAAATTTCACCTTAACCAAATATCAATGCTCTGATTTCAAAAATGAAATCCATTTTATAAAAATAATTTTCTAAATATTTTTAATTTAATTTTTAAATAAAAACACTATTCATCGAAAATTCACATTTTTCAGAAAAATCCCCAAAAATTACCATAACATAATATCGATGCTCTGAGTTCAAAAATGAAGTCATTTTTATAAAAATAATTTTCTAATTATTTTTAATTAAATTTTTAATTTAAAACACTATTCACCCGAAAAAAACTAATACTTGAATAATAATTAATGAAACCGTTATTTAACTATTTTATTGAATTACATTACTTAATCAAGGTGCCTAGATTATTTTAAAACTTTCTTTAAGTGAGATTACTAATCCATTTGGTCATATTACTAATCCTAATCATAAAATCACTATTCATAATTTACTATTCATCAAAAATTAAGTTGATCTTATTAGACTCCAAATTTTGTACTGAACATAATTGTAGAAGACCATTTTTCGAAAATCATTACACATTTTTAATTATTTACGGTTTACACAACCATTTTTAAAATATCCTTTTTCTAAAATTCATCAAAAATATGCATACAATATTTATCCGGTCATTTGAAAATTCATAAACATCATCATAAGAAGAAATCCAAATTTTTATTTAAAAAAAAAAGATTACACAAGGCAATTATGGTCTCGTTACATAACCCCTTATAATACCAGCATAGGACCTAAGAGTAAGGTGTGATAGGGTGATAGAAGCTTGGGGAGGCTCAGTCAACATTACCCGAGTAGTAATTTCTATCAGTTTGAACTTCTCGCGAAGGCGATTCCGTTCTAGCTTCACATGATGAAGTTCGGCTTGGATTTGGTCCAGAGCAAAGCCCAATGGTGCTACCTCCTTCCCAAGCTCTGTTAGATGGGCTTCGATCGGTCCAAGACTACTAGGTGAGGCCATCAAATCTTCTTTCTATAATAGTTAACCAAGATTACTTATATTTGGAGACAATAATCAAAAAATTTTGTTCACAGTGGTCATATTGACCGATGGTCATATAACAGTCAAAACCCACTGGTCTCATTTTAATTATAATCATGTTTATCAAATAAAAAAATTTTTGTTGAGTATAAAAATAAAATAAAATAACACATGAAATTAAGGAACAAGATTTATTCAAAATTTCGGGCCGTTACAATTATAAATGGTAGTTAACGCATAGCCGTTGTAATGGCGGGAATGAACAGAACTAACTAAAAAATGATTATATATGTTTGTCAAATATTTTTACTCTTTTCAATAAATGTTAGAGGATTAAAAATGCGAATGAATCCAATTTTAAGCGTAGACATTCTAATATACTTTAAAAGGTCGATTAACCCCCTTTTGATGGCGAACCACTTTTAAATAAACTTTTTGAAAATTTTATGTGTTATATTTGACAAAATAAAATTCTTATTTAGAATCGGGACATCAAAATTTACTTTGTGTAAATTTTTGGTATTTTTCCGAAAAAGTTCAATTTTTAATGAATAGTGAAAATGTTGTATTTTAATTCAAAACCTCTTTTTAATCTAATTTATTTTATATGAATAGATTATCTTTTGAATTTGTTTTAAAGTGAAATTAGAATATATTATTACCATTTAATACAATAGTGGTTGTTAGAATTAATTTCACTTTGAGATCAGACTTAAACTTGTGTGAATCTTTTGATACTTTTTGTTTCATAAAAACACGCTATTTGCTCTCACAGTGGGAATTAATTATTAAATTAATAAATGAAACTAATATGATTTTAATTTTTTAAAATATACATCATTTTTGAATTCTAAATATCAAATTTATATTATGGTGAATTTTTGGTAATTTTATGAAAAACATCAATTTTTTTGATGAATAGTGAAACCGCTAAGTGGTACTTATAAAAACTGATTTTCCGTTTAAATGAAAATTTTCCATCTTTGTGTTTTTAATTTCAAAAATCCGACATACATGGTTTTCATTAAGAAGTAAAATTTGGTTCAATGGGATTGAAATAATTTTTTGGTGAATAGTAACTTATTATTTTTTAATCGCGATTAGAGGTAATTAGAGTAGTTTAAGGTAAAAATAATTTCTTAATAATATAAGATGAGTATGACACATGTACTACCCTCATTGGATGTATAATGGCCGACAAAGACAATCCATGAGTCAACTTGGGGACCCCATGGAGCCACTTTGGTTGGGAAATGACATAAATAACTTTTTATTTAATATTAAAGTGAAAATGACCCAAACATGAGATGTTTTACTAAAACAATTTTTACATGGGGTAATACAAGTCATATTTTTGACTATAAATATTTATTGGAAAGATAAAATGATTTCCTACATCATAGTATTTTTATTATAATTTTTAGACATTAAATATATTATATTATTTATGACATCATGATAATGCATCGATGACCTCATTATTTAACGATTTAAATAAAATGGAAAGACAATGTAAAATCTAAGACCCAAACATGTCCAAAAACTATTGTATGTGTGTATTTAGAACCCTTATCACCTTATACTCGAATTTTATCAATGTGGGACCTTTTAAATCCGAAAATAATTTTAAAATAAAGGAACATTTCTTTACTTTCCAAGAGTGCCCCTCCTCTCCTCTTATAAAAGGCCCCCACCTCTACCTCCTTACCCACGCTTCCAAAGACTTTGACTCGTCCAACCCCTGACCATTTTGTCTCTCCACACCCCTATATAACTCCTTGAAGCCTAAATTTGGGCAGAAGTCTTCCCAAGGAATCCATTGAGCTCAAACCAAAGGGAGTTACCCGATTTTAAGGTAATGTCTTCACTTGAGTCCTTTTGTTTTATTTTTGCTTCTCCAACCCCATAAAATCTTTTTATTAATTTATTTTGTAACAAATACAATATATTAAATATACTAGGATGTTGTTATAAGACGTATTCGAGCTACACTTACACACACCTTCGTGTAATGGTTAAAGAACATACTATTTTTGTGGTTGGCGATTTTCTGCCTCACGAAACGATGATTGTTCAATATTCTATTAACACCTTTAAAGGTGGCCATTAAGATGTCACTATATTTATATATTATATATAATATTTTTATGTTTTAGTTAAGCTTCTGTATTTTTCATTTATGGCATATCCTTTATGGTACCATTATGAGTAAACACGATATCTTCATTTTAGGAAGTGCGGACTACCGCCCCCTCAAGTGATTTGATTCGTTAATGCCATATATGGGATGTATAAGGGATGTAATTAATGGTATTCTATATGATATTATAATTGAATTATAATATACCTTTATATCATTATGATTCCATTCTATAAAATATGAAAAAGAAATGAAAGTAGTGTTCATGCGTACGTACGGCTTACCGTCTCCATGAACAGTGCATTTCTTTTCATACCTCTAAATTACTATGTAATATTATAAATTCATGTATATACTGGATATATATGATATATATGATATATACATAATGATTATAGCCTTGGATATAATGTATACATGAACAAATTTTAATTATAATGAGCATATTTTGACTCAAGTACCAATGATCGTTTAAACGACCGTTATTAACTAAAATAATTACATAGTGTTAATGACATGGTAATAAGTGATATAAAATGAATAATGAACTCAAAAAAGGTTCTTAAATAATTAGAAATTAACTCATGATTATTATTCAGGAGATTAAATAACGATCGAGTCAATTCGGACCCGAGGTAAAGGATCATACTCCTCTCTTTCTTTTTTAAGTACACTCTTTTATGTCATTCCTATTAAAGATCATATTTATTGTTATTGGGATGTTATTTTATATTAATCTTTCTTTAAAATTTATGATAATATGATGAGAGACCCTATTTTATCTCATCAATCCATTTTGGAAGTTTTAAGTGGCGCCGTTAGGCTGCCGAGTTTTCGTAAGGGATTTTTCATCTCACTTTTATTCCCGCGAGACTTGTGCTACATTTGCCACAATTTCCTTTGAGTGGTGTATGTACTACCCATTGTTTTACTAATTGTGTAATATACATTAATTTATGACTATTTACATCAATTTTGTATTGTCCATCTTTCACGGGGTGCATGTCTCGAAAGATACCCATGTCAGTAAGGGAACCTTTCACCCTCCTCTTTTTAAAAGACTTCTTTTGTTATGTCTTTTAATTCACATAATATTTTGTTGAGATATGTTTTTCTATATCCTTATTGATTTAAATTTTATATCCATGTGATGAGATACCCTTTTTATCTCTCATCAACTCTTTTTCTGAATTTTGAAGTGACACCGTTAGGCTGTTGAATTTTTGAAAAGGAACTTCTTAACCCAATTTTGATTCTTTGGGATAAACTTGTACACCTTGAATATGTCATTCTATGATTATGTGTGAATGTCCTCTGAATTTTTTACACTTAATACCCACTTATATTTCGGGTATTCTTTTATCACACATAATTATGTAACTAATTTATCCTTAATCCAAGGATACCGTCTTTGTATGGGACTTCGTCTCAATCTCCTTTCATTGAGGCATATTATGTTTTATACATAACCTTCTTTTATACGGTGTATAAAACCCTTTGAATTTTAGTTTTATTCAAAAGGAATCTTTTTTATAAGAAGCGTTTACTAAAAGACAAAAGGGAATGTTTTTGTTGTACGTATGCGGTGACAACGACTTCTTCGCCCACGTGACCATTATTTGAGTTTCGACTTCCTCTACAAGCAATACATTTTTTTAAAAGAAAAATAAGTACCATGTTTTACTTTTCTTTTATTTTGGTATTTAAAATGGTTTTGATAATTTTTTTATTATATCATTGTGTTATTGATATCTTGTGATTGAAATGTAGAAATGTTATGTTTCCTTTATGTATGTTTTATGTGATACGATTATGTTATGGTTCATGGGAATTTTTCTGAAGACGGGTGGTTCCGTGATAAACTAAGGGCGGGTGAGCCCGATATAGCTCTCCAATGCATTGGGTAACGCAAAGGAGTGAAACGTTAAGGTTTCTCCGAAGAGATTTAGGGAATATACTGTGGTGGGTATTCCAAACGTAACCAAGAGGGTTAGTCCCTACGTAAGAATGTTATGAATGCCTCAAGTTACCTTTTATGTCTTATAAATTCTATGATTTATTCATTATTTGATGAGGTGTGTTAAAGTGTCTATGTTTTATGGGTAAAGTATGATTTCATTATTATGTATATATGAACTCATGTTTCCTTTCCATATTTTTATATCCCTTACTGAGCTTTTTATGTTCATCACAAGTTTTTTTGAAATGTTTTTCATAGATCAATGGAAAGGTACAAGATATGATGATAGTGTCAAGGAAGTGTCAAGAAATAATCCATGTTTTATTTTAAATATGTTTCCGTCGATGGGAAAAAATGAATATTATCTTTATGTAACCACTTTGATTAAATGTGGAATGTAATGCAAGTTTTATGATCTAATTCTCTAAAACAATAAACCTGAAAAGATCCACAATGTGTAATATTGTATTAACTCAAGATTAATTATGGTTTAAGGATGGGGCCATATAGTTGGTATCAGAGGTCGGTTTAGATAACTTTAGAGGTTAGGGTATTCTTTAAGCATAAGTGACATTACCATAATGGTTAAGAATTCAGAAAGAGTCCTAGTTTTAGATAAAGTAAATGAGTAAGTATATCTTAGTGTTTATCTTCCACATTAGTACAAGATGGTTTTGTTGATATACTCACATTGACCTTTTTGGTTTTAGTAAATGGATGGATCTAGTAGGCACCAAAGTAACAGTGGATGTGATGGAAACTATGACAGTTTTTTGAGAATGCAACTGAATGATATGGGAGCTGCAATGAGAACTCTTGTGTTTATCCTCAACCAACTATCTGGAGTCATGATTGACCCCCTAAACCTTGGTGATTTCTATAAGGAATCATATATGCGAGAAACAAATCCCTACGGAACTATGGGTAATAATCATAAAGGTAAGTATATTCAAAAACCTATGTGTCAAAGATGTGGAAAGAAACACCTAGGAAAATGTTTCAAAGGGACAGAAATATACTATAGATGTAGAAATGAAGGTCATAAAGCAAGAAACTGCCATAGAAAAAGGAACCATCCAGTTGACTCGAGGAAAGGGAAAGAAGTTCTTTCTTAGGGATCAGTTGAATGTTTTAAATGTGGTGTGCATGGTAATTATGCAAACACATGTCCTATGAAGAAGTTTCGTGAATGGGATCACCAAGATCATACAAATATTCTTTTACCAATACCTAATGCCATTCTGATTGAGGATGAAGAAACTGACAATGACCAATCAAAAGTATGGATTATTTCATAACTTTTGTTTTCCTATTTTGGAATCATAGGATACGATTCATGATTTTGTTTGTAGGAAAGAATTATTTCAGAATAAGTTGGAAAGGAATGGTTAATGGATCATGATGAATGTTGAATGATTAAGAAGTCAACAGATAAGGGCTTCAAGAGTTATGGTGAAATTCATAAGATTATTAAGTCTCTTTTGATGATGGGGTTACCTTAGAAGACTTTTTATAGTATGTGTAACCCTGATGTTTAATATATAAAAATTTTATTCAAGGAATAGTTATCTGTTCTTTTGTGGACATAGTTATAAAGAACCATTTGGGTTTATATGATCCTTACTTTTGAGGTAATTATGGGTTACTATATGTAATGATGGAAGTGAAAGACATGAGATTAAATTGAGGTTAAATTATTTTATGGTTATTTTTGATGATTTTATCTCTTTTTGGGAATGATTTTAGAATTACATAGTTTTGGAAAAGAGGACAACACGAAGACCGTGTGACAACCCGTCGCGTCAGACAAAGCTGCAGGAATCGAACCCACAACCAAAGTGCAACTGGTATTTATCACCTACCACTGGACTACGTGAATTCCCTGGTTATTTTGACTGATTCTTTTTAGTTAGATGATTTTATGAATTAAGAGTAAGTTGATTTTGGGTTATCTATGGAAATTTATTAACCTATCATGGAGGATATGTGATTAGGTTAATTACTTTTCAATATGAGACATTAAGAGCAACTGATGCTGTTTGGAGATAAATGTTACGATTTAACTTGGAAGACTATGTGTCTAAATCCTTCAAATATTTGTGCTTCAATCTTAGTTTGGTTTAATTTGAGGAATTTTATGGAAAAATTGTTTATCGAATGGTTCTCGTTGAACTTTGGGTTTTGTTGGACAAATTTTGGAGATTATGAGTAGATTTTCTTTTTATAAAGGGTTATCCTTTTCTAGATTATCTGATCTTGTACTAACCTTTTTGGTTTTGTTTTTGGGTAATGTCTAAAGAGATAGGAATTATATAGTTTGCTTTTGTGGATTAGGAGATTCTCTAAAAGTTGATTATAGTACTCTTAATGTGAACAAGTCTTCCTAAATACTCGTCTTTTGGAGAAAATATGAGTTTGTGTAATGAATCTAATAAAAGATGAAAGTTAACATGATAATTGATTATGTTCCCTTATGAATAAATTCATCAATAAAAAGTAACTTAAAAAAAATGTTGTCTATTAACTTTTCCTACTGGGGAATCGAATAATGTTTAACCCATCACAAGTTTGTGATTTTCTTGTGGTTAACATTCTTATAAACATGTTTTCTATCACTCTCCATCAGAACATGACCTTATGTTTTCTTCTCCATGTCCATGTTTTCCTAAATTGAATCCTAGTATGGGTTAACTCTGGTGACCTCTGTACTTATCTTTCTTTATTTTAAAGTGATTGTTTTACCGACTCTTGTTCCGATGTGGGACTTTCAAGGATGTTTCCAAGCCCAATTTTAAAATTGCGAGGACGCAATTCCCAAAAGGGGGGAAGGATGTAACACTCCAGGTAAATAAAGAATATGACATCTTTATATTTATCCATATTTGGGAATAAAATATTAATATTAATTTAAAGGGGATTCTATGCTCGATGGCGTACCCAATACGCAACAACAAGTTTCTAGGGAATCTTACGTTATACTCTAATAATAAAATAATATTATTTTAAATGGTAGTTAACGCCTAGACTTTGTAATGGCGGGAATGAACAGAACTAACTACAAAATGATTATATATGTTTATCAAATATTTTTACTCGTTACAATAAATTTTAGAGGATTAAAAATGCGAATGAATCCTATTTTAAGCGTAGACATTCTAATATTCTTTAAAAGGTCGATTAACCGCCTTTTATTGGAGAACCTCTTTTAAATCCACTTTTTGAAAATTTTATGTGTTATATTTGACAAAATAAAATTCTTCTTTAGAATCGGGACATCAAAATTTACTTTGTGTAAATTTTTGGTATTTTTCCGAAAAAGTTCAATTTTTAATGAATAGTGAAAAATGTTGTATTTTAATTCAAAACCTCTTTTTAATCTAATTTATTTATACGATTAGATTATATTTTGAATTGGTTTTAAAGTGAAATTAGAATATATTTTTTACCATTTAATCCAATAGTGGTCGTTGGAATTAATTTCACTTTGAAATCAGACTTAAACTAGTGTCAATCTTTTGATACTTTTTGTTTCATAAAAACACGCTATTTGCTCTGATAGCGGGAATTAATTATTTAATTATTTAATGCAACTAATATGTTTTGAATTTTGTAAAAAAGACATCATTTTTGAATTCGAATTATCAAATATATCTTAGGGTGAGTTTTTGGTAATTTTCTAAAAAACTTCAATTTTTTGATGAATAGTGAAACCACTAAGTGGTACTTATAAAAAATGATTTTCCCTTTAAATGAAATTTTTCCATCTTTGTGTTTTGAATTTCAAAAATACGACATACATGGTTGTCATTAAGAAGTAAAATGTGGTTCAATGGGATTAAAATAATTTTTTGGTGAATAGTAACTTATTAAGTTTTTAATCGCGATTAGAGGTAATTAGAGTAGTTTAAGGTAAAAATAATGTTTTAATAATATTATATGAGCATGAAACATTTTCTACCCTCATTGGATGTGTCATGGCCAACCAAGACAATCCATGGGTCAACTTGGGGACCCCATGGAGCCACATTGGTTGGGAAATGACATAAATAATTTTTTATTTAATGTTAAAGTAAAAATGTCACAAACATGAGATGTTTTACTAAAAAAATTTTACATGGGGTTATAAAAGTCATATTTTTGACTATAAAAGGGTAGTATTATGGATAAAGAGATCATACCCTGACAT
This sequence comes from Viscum album, assembly GCA_963277665.1. Lineage (NCBI taxonomy): Eukaryota > Viridiplantae > Streptophyta > Magnoliopsida > Santalales > Viscaceae > Viscum > Viscum album. Next base: position 1,766,711,923 of record OY728157.1, read on the forward strand.
TATAAAAAGGAACATGAAAAAAATGACATGAAAATAGAACTTGACAATGAGAAGGGTGAAAGAATCCCTTACAAAAATTCGCCAGCCTAACGACGCCACTTAAACACTCGTAAAATGAATTGATGATATCAAGAGGGGGTTCTCATCATATGAAAATGAAAAGGAAAGTATGTTGAATATAAAACAACATCCCCAACATAAGAACCTGGAGCTTAAAATAAATGACATAAAGGAGAATACATGAAAAGAAAAAGAGAGGTAGGATACCTTACAAATATACGACAGCTTAACAGCGCCACTTAAACATTCTTAAAATGAATTTATGAGAACAAGAGGGGGTATATAATTATATGAAAATGAAAAGGAAAGTAGGAATAATATAAAATAATATCCCCAACATATGAACATGGAGTTTAAAATAAATGACATAAAGGAGAATACATGAAAAAGAGAGAGAGGTATGATCCCTTACCTTGAAGAGTAAATTTTAAATCTTGAAGTTTGGGACCTTGGGAGGGTTTATGGAACCTTGGGAGGACTTCTTGGGAGTTAAGGAGACCATAAATACGTTGAAAAGGATTTTGGAATGGAATGGATGAGAGAATAACTTGGTATTTATAGGGGAAGTGAGGGGACAAGGCATTAATGAACAAGGGACATCTCATTGGTGGTATTGGGAAAACCATGGGCTTGCCCATGGTATTTTACCATGGTATTGGCCACTTGGGACACCTCATACCTTATCTTACTATTCCTCAATGATGTCACTAAACACACGAAACTCAAACTTTTTTTTCACTATTCACTGAAAAATCAACTTTCTCAGAAAAATCTCATAATTTTCCCTTAACCAAATATCGATGCTCTGATTTAAAAAATGAAATCCATTTTACAAAAAAAAATTCTAAATAATTTTAATCTAATTTTTATATAAAAACACTATTCACTGAAAATTCATTTTTTTCAGAAAAATCCCAAAAATTACCATAACCTAATATCGATGCTCTGAATTCAAAAATGAACTCCATTTTATAAAAATAATATTCTAATATTTTTAATTTAATTTTTAATTTAAAAACACTCTTCTCCCGAAAAAACTAATACTTGACTAATAATCTCTGAATCAGTTATTTACCTATTTTATTGAATCAAATTAATTAATCAAGGTGCCTCAATTATATTAATACTTTCTTTAAGTGAGATTACTAATCAATTTGGTCACATTACTAATCCTAAGAATAAAATCACTATTCATAAATTACTATTCTTCAAAAATTAATTTGATCTTATTAGACTCTAAATTTCTTACTAAACATAACAATAGAAGACCATTTTTTGATAATCATTACACATTATTAATTATTTATAGTTTACAGAAATATTTTTAAAAATATCTTTCTAAAATTCATCAATAATATGCGTACTATATTTATTCGGACATTTGAAAATTCACAAACTTCACCATAAGATGTCATCAGACTTTTTATTTAAATCAATGGATTACACAAGGTTGTTACAATCTCGTTACATAAACCCTTATAACACCAACATAGGACCTAAGAGTAAGGTGTGCAAGGGTGATAGAATATTGGGGAGACTCAGCTAATATTACCTGAGTAGTGATTTCTATCAGCTTGAACTTCTCGCGAAGGCGATTCCGTTCCAGCTTCACACGATGAAGTTCGTCTTGGGGTAGGTCCAGAGGAAAGCCCAAAGGTGCTACCTCCTTCCTGAGTTCGTTCATATGGGCTTCGATCGGCCTGAGACTACTGGAGGGGGCCATCTAATCTTCTTCCTATATTAATTAATGAAGAACACTTGTATTTATAGACAATAATCACAACATTTAGTTTTTCAACGGTCATATTTACCAATGGTCATATAATAGTCGAAACCCAATGGTCTTATTTTAATTATACTCATTTTTTAAAATGAAATATTTTTGATGTGTATAAAATAAAATAACACATAAAGTTAGGAAACAAAATTTATTCAAAAGTTCGGGTCGTTACACTAAAATGTAAGACTATTAATATAATATAGAAAAATCATAAATGATAAAAATTTATATATTTCAATATATTTTATTAATTATATATCTCCTGTTATATTTTCTAACCATACCATAAAGATATTATCAAATACTTTATAATGTTTTATAATAAGGATATGATCAACCCAAGAATACCCCTCAAGGGTTTTTGTCTAGGTGTGTAATCATGGTTACACTCATCAAGAAATGAGTGAAGATTGAGTTGATTCTCAACTAAACATTTTAGGTTGATTACCCTTAGGATCATATTTTAGATAATTTTATTTTCTTTCTAGTATCTTAATAGGGATGCAATTTATAGGAAAAACATACTCAAAACATTACCAAAATTTCATAGTCATACCCTATAATTAGACTCATCCATAGGGTTTTTACTAAATACTTCTCATATTAATTACCAAGAAATCTAAAATAATACTAAAAAATACAAACCCTTGCTATGATACTAACAAATGAACCTATAAACACACTCTTTAATTTGGTGAAATAATGATTAAATTACACATAATATTTAATAATAAGTGAGATGACCGAAGATAAAAATATCATTATTTACATCATTTTTATGTTTAAAATTACATCTCATAATAGACATGTTATCCCATGAACTGAAGGATTAGTTTCTTTGAGAAACATCTAAATAAGAAACTTAGTCTACAACATTTGTGACCTTGTCTCCATAATTATCACTCTAGACTTCCTTTTACACTTCTCATTAGTAATACTTATATTCATAGCCTTGGGATTGAAAATATAAGAAATGGGTGTGATAAAAAACAAAGAAAGGGAAAAGTTATCAATATTTAATCAATTTTTAGATGATATTTATATGATAAAAATTTATAAAGGAGGAATTATATTATTACAAATACCCTAAAATAGTAATAATTTTCTATAAGTCATGATATAGGGACATGTAATCTCTAATGAAAAAATATATAGAATTTAAAAAAGAGTGTTTAATGAAGATATAATAAACATGATCCATTAATCATTTCTATAGAAATACATCATGGAATTGTTACATCAATTGAAACATAGCATAATAAATTACGTTTCCACAAAAATAAGAACATGGTATTATCTTATTCTGAGCATATCAAAGAAGTCCCACCCTTTAGTTTGCCAGAATTTCCATAATGGTTCACCCTTTAATTTTTAATAATATATTAAAGGCCAAAAATAAATTATCTCATAGGATATAAAACATTAAACAATTAATTATATGATTATATAGGACCCCACTCATCAATATCCATATGTACACCTTCCATTTTAAATCAATAAATCAACATATCCTAATGAACCCATGGAAAGAAAATGGGTTTCATAAAATTTACAAATAGTAGTCATAAACTAAAATAAATAATTATATTGATTAATACCAACATTCAATCACCCAAAATGATTATTTCATAGAGTCATTTATACAGTAATTCATAAAACATAACTTTATAGAAATTAAATACCATAGAGAGGAAAATGGAAATGAAACCATTTAAAATAGGTTTTAAAAACACTTATTATCATTTTCATAAAGGGATGAAATTATAAATCACTTTAAAAAATCATTTTAAAGAGGTAAACACGATTTTTTTTAAAACTACACTTTGAAAAAAATCCAAATAATGTATCCTTAGATAATATTTACAGTTTTTAAAATGGAAGTAAGGAGTAAAAGATAAAAATACGAATTTTAAAGGGAAATATTTTTGAATATATTAATTTTTTTTTTCTGAAATACACATCCTAAAAAGAGTTATAAATAATTTATTTAATTAAAATAAGTTAAAAATAAATTTTAATATTTCCAAAAATAAAGCATATTTGGATTTCATGATAAGAAATGAGAACATTAGTTGGAAGAGTGAACGTAGACATCGAAGAGAAAGACCTCAACTAGGTCGTATGAGAATTATTATTATCGTTATTAAATTTTATAAAGAAACAATTAAATCAATTTTATTCCCTATAAAGTAAGAATTAAATGAATTATAATATCATAATAGAATATATTAAAAACTTATTTTTAAAACCATAGTAAAATTGGAATTCCTATGAATTAAGAAAATAAGTTGAGTCAAGAAAACCACTTACCTTTAATCACTCTAAGAAGAACATGCTCTAAACTCCTGTATAAAATATAACTATATTAATAACAACTTTTATAACATCATACATAACTATAAAATTTTATATATTTAATTTATAATCATTCATTTCAAATATATTTTTTATTAATATTTATTTTCATTATCAGATGTTATTAGTTTTAATTAAGTATTTAGAACCAGTTTCCTAATGGATGTCTTGATTCTTGTTTTTATATTCAAAGATTATCATTTTGATATAAATAAAGGTATTATAATATATTCTTTATTTTTATTTATAAATTTATAGTATTATTTTATATGTATTTTTTTATGATTCTTTTTGATGAAGTTGGAGATGAGTTTGTTTCAGTAATTTATGATGAAAAAAATATGACACAATAATAATAAGTTAAATTTCAGTATAACAATTCCATAACCATAAAAAATTATTTTTCTCAATAATTTATAAAAAATATTATAGTTATTTTCCTATATTAGTCCATGATAGAAATTTATATCATTGTTCATGTAGTTTATTAAACTGATAAAAATAAGAACAAAGTATAATCAGTGGGTGACTATGGTTCAGAAAGTGATTATTTTTAGAATAATATAATTATTAAATAATAATAATGATATTATTTTTTAAAGGTGTTGATTCATATTTTAGGAATATTTTATAATTAAAAAAAATAATAGATAGGAAAGAAAAAACATCAATTTAATTAAGGAGGTAGTCCAGACGTATGCACAAGTGACACATCATTTAAATAGAACGTAATTGAGGATGATTTTTTTTATTTTAAGAATATAAATATTTTTTAAATATAATATTTATTTATTAAATACCCCCTTGGAATTATTATTGTTATGTTTTTATGAAGAATGGATCATGTTTATTTTTTAGGTAGTATTTTTCTTGTAACACAAGTGACATTTCCATTTTCATATAGTTGGTAAGAGGGTGGAAAATAGCTACACCATAAATAAAATAAAATTTTATTGTAATTATTATATTAATGTATTTATTTAAAAAAAATTATGTTATATTTATATGAGGTATAATAAGAAATAATGGAAAATAAATGAAGGAGTAATTATTTATTTTATCTTAGTACTCAGATAAGATCCTTTACAAATTGGATTAAGGCTTTGAAAGGTGAAATTTTGAGAAGATCAGAATCTATAAGAAGTGGATAGGAGTTTGGAGATTTGTTTGCGGGATTTTTTCCTTATATAATATTATTTGGGTGTGAATAAAAGTGGGGTGTTTATAGCTCATTTTATAAAGGAGATGAGTGATTGTTTTTGTTATAATATAAAAGATAAAGTCCCTATTCAAGATCAAGTGGATCCAATAATGGAAAATAATGGAGTTGTGGAATTTCTAATGTTATAAAATTTTAAACCATACATTTTCACACATGTTTTTAACATGTTTGAAGTTTTCTAATCTTAGATTTTTCACTTTAACCATTTTTTTCGTTTTTATCGTGCTAAATAATTTTTACTTAAGTAATTTAATTTTTATACATTAATATAAAATGGTGCCTCTAAAATAATTTATAAATAATTATATAAAATTTAAAACCCATTTTTTAATATCAAATTAAAGAGGCTGATAGAAATTAATTTCAATATTATCACACATAATTCATACAAACAATTTTTTGGAAAAAATGTGTATTTCCATGCTTAGAAATCATGATTATGATGAAATTTCCAATTTTGATTATTTGTGTAATATTAGTTGATTTACTATAAAAAATAAGATTTATGTGGATTTAAAATAAATCTAAAATCGTATTTTACCATGTGAATATTTAATTAAATGAAAAGATGAAAAATAATTCTTATTGGAATAAAAGTTTACTTGAGTTATAAAATGTTAAAAATAGGTTTTCAAAATTAAAATTAATAATTTAAATAAATAATTTTAAATATTAAATATATATTTTATCAGAAAAAAGGTTCCATAAATTTTTAATCTATGCTTATATCCTAATGATGACATGAATGTCCTGGTATTTTTGAAAATGGTATTTTATGCTATTCACCTAAAAATCTATCTTTTCTGAAAAATCTCAAAAATTTATCTTAAGTGAATATTTATGTGATAAATTTAAAAATTAGGTTTATTTTATAAAAGAAAATTTATAAAAAATATAAATTTCTTTATATAAATAAATATACAAAATATAAATAAAAACAATTTTTTTTAAAATAATTCATTTCATATTCTCTTAATATTATTTCATATCAATTTATAATTTAAAGTTTTTTAATATATTAGTTTATATATAATAATATTTTAATAGTTTTATATTTATTTTATTAGAAAAAAATATTCCAAACTTCTAAAAATAGATATTTTAGAGTTAATAATCCTTTTAAATATCATGACATATTAATTATTCATCCTCTAAATGTAAGAAATACTTTTTTAGAAAGATATTTTTATTTATTAGTGGTTTTATTATTATTTTAATTTTATTTAAATATTATTATAATATTCAGTGAATCATTTTGGTTTAGTTTTATATGAGGATCATGATATTGGATAAATTTGATTTATTTTAAGGAATGATATATAGTAAAATCTTGGGAAGTTAAAGTGACCATCCTACTAAGTAGTCTTGATATCTTATGAATAATCATGTTTCTTATTGGGATTTTAAAGATTATGACCCACATTAATGCGTGGATCATTAAATATGGATCATGTAATGGATGATAATATTTTTATTTGGGGAATAACCCCACCCCCTTCCAAGGACACATCCAAGGGGGATCTGTGTGATTAATCTTACCCATATCATTTCTATAGATCCTTGAAAGTTATTTTTTATATCTTTAGAAATGCCTAGAGTGATGAATGAAAGGGGGATAAAATAAAAAATATATAACTTTCCACTTGAAAAATGTTAAGGGAGAGGTTTCCCAAGGGACTCAATGATATTAACGTTAACTGGATTGACTCACAAGTTGAGACTATTTTAAATTTGTTTTGTGTCTTTTAAGATGTAACAACTAACTCACAATTTTGAATTTTTTATCCAACATCAGAATAGATCACGATAAAGACAACCTAGAGTTGGTTATTTTGGAATTATCAGGAAACAGTTTTGACCATAAATATTAGGACAAAAATGGTTAAGCCATCACGTCAGTAAATATAGTATATAACGATACGATAGATAATAACATAGATATTAATTTTATAAGACTAAATATTTGAAGATAGATCAACATTTATACATGGGTGGTCCTTGGAATATAGGTAAAACTTGTCTTTCTGGGTGTTTTGAAGTCACTTCTATATAGAAATTCACTAGACCTGGTTATTTTTATTTGGCCACTGTGCTTCATCCTTTGGGTTGTTTTCAAAATGATGGTATTATTTATTTTTTTGGAACCATCCTCCTATATTTATAATGACTTCAGAATTTGGTACATTGATATTAGGTTTTAATAGATTATTATTTATTACATGATAAAAACAAAGTCCTGATTATCGTAAAGGTTTAGTGTCTTTAAAAACATGGATACATAAACAAACTGTTCATAAAAGTTTAACATAATCTCCCACTTAGTTCTTTATAACTATTAACCTTGTTCTAAACATCATACTTAAAACCATTATTCATGACATGAAGAAATGAAATGTACGAAAATGTGTGTTCTGATGATCGGTAAGGGTAAACAAGGGATATATCAATGATTTCTTAAACATAGCATGAGTGTGATGGTATGAAAACATGAGTTTAATATTTTGAAACCAAACCCTACATATCAACGATAATAATCTTGAGTCATGGAATCAATATTAGTAGTTAATAATACTTTAATAATAAAGGAATCAAATAACATGATCCATGAGAGCATAATATTATCTTAAGACATAAGTTTGTGGCATACCCATTTGTATAGAAAATAATTTCCTTAGTAGTCAAGGATCACTTTTCAGACTATCATAGTGGATGATATTCAATCCCAATTCCACAGTTAGGGTTCACTCCCAAGAATATCATAGTGGATTGGGTTCAATCCCCATTCCATATTTAAATTTCACCCCTAATACTATCATAGTGGATAGAGTCCCTTACTATACATGGTCCAATTCTCATTCGAGTCCTAATTATCTAATAATATTCCCATCATTATCTAATGCATTGGGGGGCTATATAATTTCTACCCCACTTCCACATAATAAAAATCATACATATGTGTTCCAAAATGTCATAAAACATTAATCGAATATCATAAACTATTTAATGAAAATATTTATTCATAAACATCTCATCACTTCTTATCCCATGTCAAATAAATGGGTTTCAAAATCGTTTCATCATATCATTACCTGTGGAAAAGAATACGGGTTTCATAAATTTTTTTAATAAAAATAAAAAATATAGAGAAATAATAAGGATGGTATCCTAGGATAAAATCCTTAGGAAATCATATGTAAAATAAAGTTTTATTTTCATTAATTAATATAAATACCATTAAAAGATCATTGAATATATTTTTGAGGATAATAACCTTCCCACTTTGAAAATAACTTTTTAAAACTAAAAAATCACAAAATATTGTGAAAATAATTTTATTTTAAAATAAAAATAGAAAATAAATATGTAATATTTAAATCATAGCATTGTAATGATGGATGTAAATTCCATTCATGTCATATAATTTAGAAGAAAACATTACTTTAACACTTTAAAAAAATGTCAAAAAGTACCTTGTTTAGATAATGGAAAAAATATTCTTTTTAAAAAACATTGTAAAAAATTAAATTATTTCTAAAACTTAATTTTAAAAACATAGTATAATATTAAAATCATAATTGAAAATATTTTTTAGAGAATAGGGATATGTATGAAAATGGTTTTTCGATCAAAGAGAGAACTAAAGCCATTTTCCTAAAAAATATTTTTCTGATCTCTTGAGTACTTTAGTGAGAAAAATGAAATAAAAAAATTTATTATATAGAAATAAACACTATAAAAAAATTCATTAGTTTCTTGAGAGGTATTTCTTGAAATTTAATAATTTTAAACTTAATCATAAATAATCCTTATAAACAATGATATTGTAACATAAAAAATTTACCACTTTGGAAAATTTTGAAAATTATCCCCATGAAAGAATAAAATAAAATGAAAAATTTTGTATCATGAAAATAATTTTATTCATGATTTAACATGAAAAGGGTCAGTATATAAACCAAAAAAATAAATGAGTGAGGAATATGTATATGTCTCCCTAAAATAAAACTGAGACTTGAAATCTCAAACATCAAGTAAACCTTAATTCATAAGAACTTTAACCTTTTTTATAATAAATTTTAAATGTTTATAACTCTATATTTAAATTATTTAAATACTTTTTTTCATATATTTTGAACTTAAAACATTTCTTCACCCATTTATAAATAACTTCTTATTAAAATTTTTTGTTTTGAGTGCTAACTGTTTTGTATTTTATGAGAATTTCAGTTTTGAAGTTCGAGTCCATGTCCCTTAATCGAGGTTAAAGAATCCCCACAATGTTATTAATGATATAAATATCATATATATTAATTATATATATATATATTTATATATATTAATAGTCATCGATGATGTATAGTGATATACAAATTAATTACACCATTCATGGAGACGATAGGCCATACATACCCATGAATGTTGTTTTCATTTTTCAACGGATGAAAAAAAGAAATAAAAATAAGAATAAGACTTTAGAGAACATTTTTATACCATATATATCATATATATTAATTAAATACATCCTTATTACCATCCATGTAATTGAAAAATGATAAATTAATCTCATCACTTCTTGGAGGTGGTAGTCCACACATTCGCATGAGAGACATTATGATTTTACAACTGATTAGAATGTGAGAAGATAGATGTGATATTATAATTAAAGAATTATAATTATATCCTAAATATCATATATTAGCTTTAAATCCATCATAAAAACCATCCATTAAATATGGTTATGAAAAACAAATTACACCACTATGTGGAGATGATAAGCCATACATATGCAAAAGTGATGTTTTCATTTTCCATAGGATGCAAAATAGGTAGAAAATGGTTTTCCATATTTTAATAACATATAAGTATATTTATGAAAAAATATATATTATTTTATGATTATTACAATATATTTAGTTGATGTATAATAAGAAATAAATTTTAAAGCATCTATTAAGATGATTACCTCTTCTTCGGTATACATCCATTAAATCACCATTTAAGGGGCCTAGGGTTAGTATTTTAGGAAGAACAATACCTCTAGAACTTGAATAAGGATGTTTTAAAGATAAATTTATACGGTTTTGTCAACCTATATTGCTCTATGTTGTGTAAATAAAATATATAAGTGGTGTATTTTTATATGGGAGGGAAATGAAACACTAGGAAATACTATAGAGTATACAATATAATTAATTAATTTCCAATAAAATTACTTCCATGTGTCCAAATAAAAAATAAAAAATATTATAAGTTATATATATCATAAAAAATAAAATTTAGAGAGTTTTTGGTGTCATTTTAGACCTTATCTTTTGGCTCAACCTCCTAGTTAACCAATTTTAATCTAAACCAGAGTAATGAATTTTTTAATATTAAAGGTTTATAATTTTACTTATATTGTAAAAATTGGACCATAAATAGAAAAGGGGTGAAAATTTTGACCATTTATAATACCACTTGTCCTATTGTATGTTTTTATGATTTTTAAATAATTTAATAAAATATTATTATTAAAAAATACTAGTATTGTCATTTCAAGAACTATTCACATAATTTGACTTTGAACGTAACATAAAGAAATTGAATTAAAATATAATCCTTTAATAGATATTTAATATGTTATATCAATCTATAAATATCGTGGACAAAAATAATTCCCCAAATATTTCATTCTTTCAATTTTTTTAAATTAATTATTTTTTAATATTAATTGAATATATATTTTATCAAAATTGCATAAAAATTTATGGTAATTATTCAATCACTAAAAATTAGAAATAAATAACTATATTAAAAAATTTAATTCATATTCAAAATAAAAATTTTGAACCACAATTACCCTCTTTTAATCCTTTTGTATAAATTTTAGAGATATCAGTGTCAAGAGAGTGATATTTTGTATTTATTCTTTTCTTAAATTAATAATATGGTCATATTAATATAATAACTGAAAAAAGTGTAAATATATTAAATAAATGGATGGATTTTTTCAAAATTCACTCATCTAATATGATAGAGTCCAATTTATTATAATTGTTAGTCCTTAGCATATTATTTTTAATCTTATTTACCTGATTTATGGTTACTACGGGGACAAACATTTACCAATGTTACTATTCATGATAACCAAAAATAAAATGAAAATATATAACAATTTTGATCATTTTGATTCAAAATATGAAATCCAGGTTTCATGTTTCAATTCCTATAAGTAGAGTAAATTAATACATGATAAAAATTCAAAACAAAATGAAAAATATTTTTTTTTCAAAAGAATGAATTTTTAGAATGAGATTTTTTTTATACAAAATTAAACCATAAAATAGATTTCAATGAACATAATTAGAATAAAAATTAAATTTTTATAATCATATAATTTTCAGGAAAAATTGAGAAACCCTGAGTTCAAAAGCAAAAGGAAATATCAGAGTTATTAAAGAGCAACTTAAGCCTATAAGAATTAGTATACCTAAATAATTTCTAAGATATGTTACTAACCTGAGTGAAAGTTCATCAATAATTATATCTTTAAACTAAAATCATAGTTTTTCCTAGGACTGAATATTTTCTTCAATGTTTATATTCCCATTATTGAATCTCCCAACAATGATCTGGTCCTAGCTATTGATCCATTCATATTTATCCGTATTATGATTCATCCTTAATGATCTCCCCATCATTTTATTGGATCCCTGTTTAATATAATTGAGAGAAAAAAACTTGTTCAATCATTTATTCCTTAGAGATCAATAGAAATGAAAATTATTTCTCAAAAGGAACTCCTGACTTACATCAGTTGTCCAACTACTTGGCTTTTGACATCTTCTCTAACTGTGTCTCCATGGGAAGAGACAAAGAGGAGTAATCCTTTCTATCCTTACAAATTTCCCTCACCCTTCTGTGAATGTACTAACCAAATAACCTTCCAACTCTTAAATCACAACCTCAGTATTGTTATGGTCATTATCATCTTTAGCATCTGAGTTGAAGACACCCTCTTATTGGTCAGCTCTCCCTATATGAGTGGCCTCACCATTAACATGTTCATAATGAGACTCATTCACTGAAATTTCCTAAATTTGTTTTATAGAAAAGGCCACCTTAGTAAAAAAAATATTGAAGAATTCCCCCATCTAACACCTGCCTCAGGTCATCAACCACAAGACATTGAAAATGGTTGCATACTCTAACATTTTTACTGGCTATTTTCTGTTTCATTCAACTTGGTGCCTTCTCCCTATTCACACTGTCTGCATTTTTGGCATATGCTTCCTAACTTTTCCCAATATATACCTTGGGATTTAACCCTTCCACTGTAACCTCAATAGTAACCTCTATAATCCTTGAGCTTAAAGATTCATAGATTGATAGACCATCAGCTATATTAGCACCCCTCCCTCCTATGAAACCAAAGGAGTATCCATAAGTTAGTTAAATTACTTGAAAGTATCACCTCCTTGAAGAGATTACTTTAGAAATACACCTGGACCCAAAACATATCCACATTCTTATCCCTTTATATTACCTCCCACTAGCACATCTGGATTCTATAAATTCCATCCAGCTTGTGGTTTACCAAGAATCATCACAACACCCTCTTTTTCCTAGCCTGAGGATCCATATTCATGGCTGGTCCTAGACCCGTGTTTTCTCGAACCCAGTTTACTTACCTCTACTGAATGACCTAATCTCTTGGAGATATAACAAAATTCCACCCAAATTTATAATATTATCTAATTAAAACCATATTTGAATAAAAAATATTTTAAAAAATGAAATGAATCTACCAAAATTTGAGTTCTTGGTTCATAAAAATGTATCAATAATTATTTTACAATTAAATATATATTTTCATAATTTGGTTACATCTATTAATAGCCTCTAATTCAATGACAATGTTATGATGATAATAAAATTTTTATATTTTTTGGTTCGTTTATGCTTAGTACTGTGTGTTTTATATGCTGTCCGACATATTCTTTGACCAATTCAAACCATCTCCTTTAGAGAATGTTTAACTCTATATATGTGAATAAATATTTCAAGATATTTTGGTCAATATATATATCATACTTTTCACCATGGAGTTAATTATGCCAAATCATCCACGTGAATATCACAACTTCTATCTCCAAATACATTGTTATGTAATTTTTCTAATGAGGTTTTAATTGATGCATGACATTAGGATTTACCCTATCATTCTATATGCATGAGAATGATTCACAATCCATTTAATGAATCAGAACTATATATTATAAAACATTTTCCACTGCAGGGTAATATAAGTACAGGTACAGTGACTGACCTCTTACTTAGTTTCATAAAACATTATTCATATTACTTTGTCCAAATGAACTTTACTCCCTTATATTTTAACTACATTAGTGGATTTGATAGATATAGAAAATACATTACAAATCATTGAAAATATCTTGCATACCTGAGAAGCTATGGATCGAAGAAACTGTGGTCATCCTAGTGCTTTGTCCAATAAATTTTGTATTTGAAGGATCTATAAATATTCTATTTCATGTGATTACATGATAAGATATTGATAATATCTAAAACTATAATTCAAACTTTCTAAATAATACATACCATTTCACTTTTTTAATGTCCTAAAAAATAAAAAAAATGATATTTATACTCTTCCTTGTTCTTGGAATATATGAGAATGTCATCTATGATGAAAAGTACATATTGATCAAGTCAGTCCCTAAATAATATATTAATTATATCCCTGAAGAAAACATAGGAATTTTTAATCCTAAATTTAGTCAATATAAATTCACAGTGTCCATACCTCATTTGAAAATCTATCTTGGAAATATCCTCTCGTTTGAACCTTAATTGACCATATAAAAATCAAAGATAAATATTTGAGACATATTAAGATCCTATGAGTTGACTGAATTGGTCATTGATACACGGTATATGGTACACATTTTTTATCATGATTTTATTAAGATCATTACAATCAATGAAAATTTTCATTGATGTATCATTTAAAAAAAGGGGATTGGTGCACCCTATGGAAAAGAACTAGAGAATATTTAGGACTTTTTAAAATTCCTCTCTAGTGACTTCTAAAATTCTTCCAACTCAAAATGGGATATTTTATAAGGTCTCTTTGAGATATGAATATATCTTGGTAAGAGTTCAATCGAAAAATAAACTTCATCCATAGGGGGAAGACCAGTAAATTCATTGGTAAATACATCATTATATTCCTTTACAGTAGGAATGAAACTAATGTACAATTACTCCCTGATAATTTAAGGTATAAGTCCCTCCTTATTAAGTATCACGAACCATATTATTGAATTTTCTTCCAAATTTAGTTCATGATAAACCTTATGTTGATATTAGTTAACATGATGATTCTTGATTTGAAATAAGAATTACTTTTTTTGACATTTGATATACACTCTACGTAGAGAATTCTAATCCATAGCTAAAATTATATCAAATTCAACCAAGGGAAGATGAACTATATCTGTAACACCGCAAGTAAATAAAGAATATGAAATCTTTATACTTATCCATATTTGTGAATAAAATATTAATATTACTTTAAAGGGGATGCTATGCTCGATGGCGTACCCAATACGCAACAAGGAGTTTCTTGGAAATCTTACTTTGCACTCTAATAATAAAATAATATTATTTTAAATGGTAGTTAACGCCTAGCCGTTGTAATGGCAAGAATGAACAAAACTAACTAAAAAATGATTATATATGTTTTTCAAATATTTTTACTCTTTACAATAAATGTTAGAGGATTAAAAATGCGAATGAATCCAATTTTAAGCGTAGACATTCTAATATTCTTTATAAGGTCGATTAACCGCCTTTTGATGGCGAACCTATTTTAAATACACTTTTTGACAATTTTATGTGTTTTATTTGACAAAATAAAATTCTTCTTTATAATCGGGTCATCAAAATTTACTTTGTGAAAACTTTTGGTATTTTTCCGAAAACATTCAATTTTTAATGAATAGTGAAAAATGTTGTATTTTAATTCAAAACCTCTTTTTAATCTAATTTATTTATATGATTAGATTATTTTTTGACTTGGTTTTAAAGTGAAATTAGAATATATTTTTACCATTTAATCCAATAGTGGTCGTTGGAATTAATTTCACTTTGAAATCAGACTTAAACTAGTGTCAATATTTTGATACTTTTTGTTTCATAAAAACACTCTACTTGCTCAGACAACGAGAATTAATTATTAAATTAATTAATGAAACTAATATGTTTTTAATTTTTTAAAATAGACATCATTTTTGAATTCGAAATATCAAATATATCTTACGGTGAAGTTTTGTTAATTTTCTGAAAAAGTCCAATTTTTTTATGAATAGTGAAACCACTAAGTGGTACTTATAAAAACTGATTTTCTGTTTAAATGAAATTTTGCCATCTTTGTGTTTTTAATTTCAAAAATTCTACATACATGGTTGTCATTAATAAGTAAAATGTGGTTCAATGGGATTAAAATAATTTTTTGGTGAATAGAAACTTATTATGTTTTTAATCGCGATTAGGGGTAATTAGAGTAGTTTAAGGTAAAAATAATGTTTTAATAAAATGAGAAGAGAATGAAACATGTAATACCCTCATTGGATGTGTCATGGAAGACCAATAAATCCATGGTTCAACTTGGGGACCCCATGTATCCACTTTGGTTGGGAAATGACATAAATAACTTTTTATTTAATGTTAAAGTAAAAATGACACAAACGTGAGATGTTTTACTAAAACAATTTTTACATGGGGTTATACAAGTCATATTTTTGACTCTAAATATTAATTGGAAAGATAAAATTATTTCCTACATCATAGTAGTTTTATTATTATTTTTAGACATTAAATAAATTATATTAATTATGTCATCATGATGATGTCGTGATGACCTTATTATTTAACGATTTAAATAAAATGGAAAGAAAATGTAAACTCTAAGACCTAAAAATGTCCAAAAACTATTGGATGGGTGGATTTAGAACCCTAATCACCTTATCCTCGAATTTTATCAACGAGGGACCTTTTAAATCTGAAAATAATTTTAAAATAAAGGAACATTTTTTTACTTTCCAAGAGTGCCCCTCCTATCCTCTTATAAAAGGCCCCCACCTCTACCTCCTTACCCACACTTCCAAAGCCTTTGGTTCGGACAACACCTGACCATTTTGTCTCTACACATACCTCTATAACTACTTGAAGCCTAAATTTGGGCATAAGTCTTCCCAAGGAAGCCTTTGAGCTCAAACCAAAGGGAGTTACCCGATTTTAAGGTAATGTCTTCACTTGAGTCCTTTTGTTTTATTTTGCTTCTCCAACCCCCTAATATCTTTTTATTAATTTATTTTGTAACAACTCAAATATCTTCAATATACTAGGATGTTGTTATAAGAAGGATTCGAGCTACACTTACACACACCTTCGTCTAATGGTTAAAGAACATACTGTTTTTGTGGTTGGCGATTTTCTGCCTCACGAAACGATGATTGTTCAATATTTTTTTAACACCTTTAAAGGTGGCCATTAAGATGTCACTATATTTATATATTATATATAATATGTTTATGTTTTACTTAAGCTTATGTATTTTTCATTTATGTAATATCCTTTATGGTTACCATTATGAGTAAACGCGATATCTTCATTTTAGGAAGTGCGGACTACTGCCCCCTCAGGTGATTTAATTCGTTAATGCCATATATGGGACGTATAAAGGATGTAATTAATGGTATTCTATATGATATTATACTGGAATTATAATATACCTTTATATAATTATGATTAGATTCTATAAAATACGAAATAGAATTGAAAGTAGCGTTCATGCGTAGGTACGGCTTACCATCTCCATGAACGGTACATTTCATTTCTTACCTCTAAATGATTATGGAATATTATAAATGCATGTATATACTGGATATATATCATATATATGATATATAAATCATTATTATAACTCTAGATATAATGGATACATGAAAAACTTGTAATTATAAAGAGCATATTTTGACCAAAGTACCAATGATCGTTTAAACGACCGTTATTAACTAAAATAATTACATAGTGTTCATGACATGGCAATAAGTGATATAAAAGGAATAATTAACTCGAAAAAGGTTCTTAAGAAAGTAGAAATTAACTCATGTTTATTATTCAGGAGATTATAGAACGATCGAGTCAAGTCGGACCCGAGGTAAGGGATCATACTCCTCTCTTTCTTTTTAAGTACACTCTTTTATGTCATTCCTATTAAAACTCATCTTTCTTGTTATTGGGATGTTCTTTTATATTAATATTTCTTTAAACTTTATGAAAATAGGATTAGAGACCCTATTTTCTCTCATCAATCCATTTTGGAAGTTTTAAGTGGCACCGTTAGGGTGCCGAGTTTTGGTAAGGGATTTTTCATCTCACTTTTATTCCCATGAGACTTATGCTATATTTGCCACAATTTCCTTTGAGTGGTGTATGTACTGCCAAATATTTTACTAATTGTGTAATATACATTAATTTATGAGTATTTAC
Source organism: Viscum album (assembly GCA_963277665.1). Lineage (NCBI taxonomy): Eukaryota > Viridiplantae > Streptophyta > Magnoliopsida > Santalales > Viscaceae > Viscum > Viscum album. Next base: position 1,766,729,898 of record OY728157.1, read on the forward strand.
ATCAATTTTTTATTGTCTTTCTTTCACAGGGTGCATGTCTCGAAAGATACCCATGTCGGTAAGGGAACCTTTCACCCTCCTCTTTTTAAAAGGCTTATTTTGTTATGTATTTTAATTCAAATAATATTATGTTGGGATATGTTCTTTTATATCATTATTGATTTCCATTTTTTGTCCATGTGATTAGATAACCTTTTTATCTCTCATCAACTCTTTTTCGGAATTTTGAAGTGACGCCGTTAGGTTGTCGAATTTTTGAAAGGGAACTTCTTAACCCAATTTTGATTCTTTGGGATAAACTTATACACATTGAATATGTCATTCTATGATTATGTGTGAATGTCCTATAATTTTTTTACACTTAATACCCACTTATATTTTGGGTATTCATTTGTCACACGTAATTATGTAACTAATTTATCCTTAATCCAAGGATATCGTCTTTATATGGGACTTCGTCTCAATCTCCTTTCATTGAGGCATATTATGTTTTATACACAACCTTCTTTTATACGGTGTATAAACCCCTTTTAATTTTATGTTTATTCAAAAGGAATCTTTTTTATATGAAGCATTTACTAAATGACAAAAGGTAATGTTTTTGTCGTACGTATGCGGTGAAAATGACTTCTCCGCCCCCGTGACCATTATTTGAGTTTCGGCTTCCTCTACAAGCCATACCTTTTTTTAAAAGAAAAATAAATACTATGTTTTACTTTTCTTTTATTTTGGTATTTAATATGGTTTTCATAATGTTTTTATTATATCACTGTGTTATTGATATCTTGTGATTGAAATGTGGAAATGTTATGTTTCCTTAATGTATGTTTTATGTGATACGATTATGTTATGGTTCTTGGGAATTTTTATGAAGACGGGTGGTTCCGTGATAAACTAAGGGCGGGTGATCTCGATATAGCTCTCCAATGCATTGGGTAACGCGAAGGAGTGAAAGGTTAAGGTTTCTCCGAATAGATTTAGGGAATATACTGTGGTGGGTATTCCAAACGTAACCAAGAGGGTTAGTCCCTATGTAAGAATGTTATGAATGTCTCAAGTTCCCTTTTATGTCTTATGAATTCTATGATTTATTCATGATTTGATGAGGTATATTAAAGTGCCTTTGTTTTATGGGTAAATTATGATTTCATTCTTATGTATATATGAACTCATGTTTCCTTTCCATATTTTTTATATCCCTTACTGAGCTTTTTATGCTCATCCCAAGTTTTTTTGAAATGTTTTTCACAGGTCAAGAGAAAGTTAAAAGATATGATGATAGTGTCAAGGAAGTGTCAAGAAATAATCCATGTTTTATTTTAAATATGTTTCCGTTGATGGGAAAAATGAATACTATCTTTATGTAACCACTTTGATTAAATGTGGAATGTAATGCAAGTTTTATGATCTAATTATCTAAAACTCTAAACCTGAAAAGATCCTCAATGTGTAATATTGTATTAACTCAAGATTAAGTAATTTTTAAGGATGGGGCCATATAGTTGGTATCAGAGGTCGGTTTAGATAACTTTAGAGGTTAGGGTATTCTTTAAGAATAAGTGACATTGCCATAATGGTTATGAATTCAGAAAGAGTCCTAGTTTTAGATAAATTAAATGAGTAAGTATATCTTAGAGTTTATCTTCCTCATTAGTACATGATGGTTCTGTTGATATACTCACATTGACCTTTTTGGTTTTAGTAAATGGCTGGATCTACCAGGCACCAAAGTAACAGTGGATGTGAAGGAAACTGTGACAGTTTTTTGAGCAAGCAACTGAATGATATGGGAGCTGCAATGAGAACTCTTGTTTTTATCCTCAAACAACTATCTGGAGTCATGATTGATCACCTAAACCTTGGTGATTTCTATAAGGAATCATATATGCGAGAAACAAATCCCTACGGAACTATGGGTAATAATCATAAAGGTAAGTATGTTCAAAAACCTATGTGCCAAAGATGTGGAAAGAAACACATAGGAAAATGTTTCAAAGGGACAGAAATATGCTATAGATGTGGAAATGAAGGTCATAAAGCAAGAACCTGCCATGGAAAAAGTAAGCATCTAGTTGACTCGAGGAAAGGGAAAGAAGTTATTTCTTAGGGATCCGTTGAATTTTTTAAATGTGGTGTGCATGGTCATTATGAAAACACATGTCCTGTGAAGAAGTTTCATGAATGGGATCACCAAGATCGTACAAATATTCATTTACCAATACCTAATGCCATTACGATTGAGGATGAAGAAACTGACAATGACCAATCAAAGGTTTGGATTATTTCATAACTTTTGTTTTCCTATTTTGGAAATTTTAGGATATGATTCATGATTTTATTTTTAGGAAAGAATTATTTCAGAATAAGTTGGAAAGGAATGGTTAATGGATCATGAAGAATGTTGAATGTGTAAGAAGTCAACATATAAGGGCTTCAAGAGTTATGGTGAAATTCATAAGAGTATTAAGTCTCTTTTGATGATGGGGTTACATTAGAATACTTTTTATAGTATGTGTAACCCTGATGTTTAATATATACAATTTGTATTCCAGGAATAGTTATTTGTTCTTTTGTGGACATAGTTATAAAGAACCATTTGGGTTTATATGATCCTTACTTTTGAGGTAATTATTGGTTACTATATGTTATAATGGAAGTGAAAGGCATGAGATTAAATTGAGGTTAGATTATTTTATGGTTATTTTTGATGATTGTATCTCTTTTTTTGGAATGATTTGAGAATTATATAGTTTTGGAAAAAAGGACAACACGCAGACCGTGTGACAACCCATCGCGTCAGACAAAGCTACGAGAATCTAACCCACAACCAAAGTGCAACTGGTATTTATCGCCTAACACTGGACTACGTGAAGTCCCTGGTTAGTTTGACTGATTCTTTTTAGTTAAATGATTTTATGAATTAAGTGTAAGTTGATTTTGGGTTATCTATGGAAATTTATTAACCTATCATGGAGGATATGTGATTAGGTTAATTAATTTTCAATACGAGACATTAAGAGCAATTGAAGCTGTTTGGAGACAAATGTTACGATTTAACTTGGAAGACTATGTGACTAAATCCTTCAAATATTTGGGGTTAAATCTTAGTTTGGTTTACTTTGAATAATTTTATGGACAAATTGTTTATCGAATGGTCCTCGTTGAACTTTGGGTTTTGTTGGACAAATTTTGGAGATTAAGAGTAGATTTTCTTTTTATAAAGGGTTATCCTTTTCTGGATTATCTGATATTGTACTAACCTTTTTGGTTTCGTTTTTGGGTAATGTCTAAAGACATGGGAAGTATATAGTTCTCTTTTGTGGGTTAGGAGATTCTCTAGAAGTTGATTATAGTACTCTTAATGTGAACAAGTCTTCCTAAATACTCATCTTTTGGAGAAAATATGAGTTTGTGTAAGGAATCTAATAAAAGTTGAAAGTCAACATGATAAGTGATTATGTTTCCTTATGAATAAATTCCTCAATAAAAAGTAACTTAAAACAAAAATGTTTTCTATTAATTTTCCTACTGGGGAATCGAATACCATTTAACCCATCACAAGTTTGTGATTTTCTTCTGGTTAACTTTCTCCTAAACATGTTTTCTATCACTCTCCATTAGAACATGACCTTATGTTTTCTCCTCCATGTACATGTTTTCCTACATGTAATCCTAGTATGGGTTAACTCGGGTGACCTCTGTACTTATCTTTATTTATTTTAAAGTGATTGTTTTACCGACTCTTGTTCCGATGTGAGACTTTCAAGGATGTTTCCAAGCCCAATTTTAAAATTGCGAGGACGCAATTCCCAAAAGGGGGGAAGGATGTAACACCCCAGGTAAATAAAGAATATGAAATCTTTATATTTATCCATATTTGTGAATAAAATTTTAATATTAATTTAAAGGGGATTCTATGCTCGATGGCGTACCCAATACGCAACAACGAGTTTCTTGGGAATCTTACGTTGCACTCTAATAATAAAATAATATTATTTTAAATGGTAGTTAACGCCTAGCCGTTGTAATGGCGGGAATGAATATAACTAACTAAAAAATGATTATATATGTTTGTCAAATATTTTTATTCTTTACAATAAATGTTAGAGGATTAAAAATGCGAATGAATCCAATTTTAAGCGTAGACATTCTAATATTCTTTAAAAGGTCGATTAACCGCATTTTGATGGAGAACATCTTTTAAATCCACTTTTTAACAATTTTATGTGTTATATTTGACAAAATAAAATTCTTCCTTAGAATCGGGACATCAAAATTTACTTTGTGTAAATTTTTGGTATTTTTCTGAAAAAGTTCAATTTTTAATGAATAGGGAAAAATGTTTTTTAATTCAAAACCTCTTTTTAATATAATTTATTTATATGATTAGATTATCTTTTGAATTGGTTTTAAACTGAAATTAGAATATATTTTTACCATTTAATTCAATAGTGGTCGTTGGAATTAATTTCACTTTGAAATCGGACTTAAACTAGTGTCAATCTTTTGATACTTTTTGTTTCATAAAAACACGCTATTTTCTCTGACAGCGGGAATTAATTATTAAACTAATTAATGAAAATAATATGTTTTTAATTTTTTAAAATAGAAATCATTTCTGAATTCGAAATATCAAATATATCTTAGGGTGAATTTTTGGTAATTGTCTGAAAAACTTCAATTTTTTGATGAATAATGAAACAACAAAGTGGTACTTATAAAAACTGATGTTCCGTTTAAATGAAAATTTTCCATCTTTCTGTTTTGAATTTCAAAAATATGACATACATGGTTGTCATTAAGAAGTAAAATGTGGTTCAATGGGATTAAAATAATTTTTGGTGAATAGTAACTTATTAAGTTTTTAATCGCGATTAGAGGTAATTAGAGTAGTTTAAGGTAAACATAATGTTTTAATAATATGAGATGAGAATGAAACATGTGCTACCCTCATTGGATGTGTCATGGGCGACCAAGAAAATCCATGGGTCAACTTGGGGACCCCATTTAGCCACTTTGGTTGGGAAATGACATAAATAACTTTTTATTTAATGTTAAAGTAAAAATGACACAAACATGAAATGTTTAACTAAAACAATTTTTACATGGGGTTATACAAGTCATATTTTTGACTATAAATATTCATTGGAAAGCTAAAATTCTTTCCTACATCATAGTATTTTTATTATAAGTTTTCGACATTAAATAAATTATATTATTTATGACATCATGATGATGCAGCGATGACCTCATTATTTAACGATTTAAATAAAATGGAAAGACAATATACAATCTAAAACCTAAACATGTCCAAAACCTATTGGATGGGTGTATTTAGAACCCTTATCACCTTATACTCGAATTTTATCAATTTGGGACCTTTTAAATCCTAAAATCATTTTAAAATAAAGGAACATTTCTTTACTTTCCAAGAGTGCCCCTCCTCTCCTCTTATAAAAGGCCCCCACCTCTACCTCCTTACCCAAACTTCCAAAGCCTTTGGCTCGGCCAAACCCTGAACATTTTGTCTCTCCACATCCCTATCTACCTCCATGAAGCCTCACATTGGGCAGAAGTCTTCCCAAGGAAGCCTTTGATCTCAAATCAAAGGGAGTTACCCGATTTTAAGGTAATGTCTTCACTTGAGTCCTTTTGTATTATTTTGCTTCTCCAACCCCCTAAACTCTTATTATTCATTTATTTTGTAACAAAAACAGTATCTTCAATATAATAGGATGTTTTTATATGAAGTATTTGGGCTACACTTACACACACCTTCATCTAATGGTTAAATAACATACTGTTTCTGTGGTTGGCGATTTTTTGCCTCACGAAACGTTGATTGTTCAATATTCTTTTAACACCTTTAAAGGTGGCCATTAAGATGTCACTATATTTATATATTATATATAATATGTTTATGTTTTACTTAAGCTTCTGTATTTTTCATTTATGGCATATCCTATATGGTTACCATTACGAGTAAACGCGATATCTTCATTTTAGGAAGTGTAGACTACCGACCCCTCAAGTGATTTGATTCGTTAATGCCACATGTGGGATGTATAAAGGATGTAATTAATGGTATTATATATGATATTATACTGGAATTATAATATACCTTTATATCATTATGATCCATTCTATAAAATATTAAATAGAAATGAAAGTAGTGTTCATGCGTACGTACGACTTACCATCTCCATGAACGGTGCATTTCATTTCTTACCACTAAATGATTATGTAATATTATAAATCCATGTATATACTGGATTTATATGATATATATGATATATAAATAATGATTATAACTCTTTATATAATGGATACATGAACAAATTGTAATTATAAATATCATATATTGACTCAAGTACCAATGATCGTTTAAACGACCGTTATTAACTAAAACAATTACATAGTGTTCATGACATGGTAATAAGTGATATAAAAGGAATAATGAACTTGAAAAAGGTTATTAAGGAAGTATAAATTAACTCAATTTAATTATTCAGGAGATTAAATAACGATCGAGTCAAGTCAGACCCGAGGTAAGGGATCATACTCCTCTTTTTGTTTTTAAGTACACTCTTTTATGTCATTCCTTCTAATGCTCATCTTTCTTGTTATTGGGATGTTCTTTTATATTAATCTTTCTTTAAACATTATTATAAGATGATGAGAGACCCTATTCTCTCTCATCAATCCATTTTGGAAGTTTTAAGTGGCGCTGTTAGGCTGCCGAGTTTTCGTAAGGGATTTTTCTTCTCACTTTTATTCTCGTGAGACTTATGCTACATTTTCCACAATTTCCTTTGAGTGGTGTATGTACTGCCCATTATTTTACTCATTGTGTAATATACATTCATTTATGAGTATTTACATCAATTTTTTATTTTCCTTCTTTCACGGGGTGCAGGTCTCGAAAGATACCCATGTCGGTAAGGGAACCTTTCACCCTCCTCTTTTTAAAAGACTTCTTTTGTTATGTATTTTAATTCACATAATATTATGTTGGGATATGTTCTTCTATATATTTATTGATTTAAATTTTTTGTCCATGTGATGAGATTACCTTTTTATCTCTCATCAACTCTTTTTCTGAATTTTGAAGTGACGCTGTTAGGCTGTCAAATTTTTGAAAGGGATCTTCTTAACCCAATTTTGATTCTTTGGGATAAACTTGTACACCTTGAATATGTCATTCTATGATTATGTGTGAATGTCCTCTGATTTTTTTACACATAATAACCACTTATATTTTATGTATTCGTTTGTCACACATAATTTTTTAACTGATTTATCCTTAATCCAAGGATACCGTCTTTGTATGGGACTTCGTCTCAATCTCCTTTCATTGAGGCATATTCTGTTTTATACACAACCTTCGTTTATACAGTGTATAAACCCCATTGACTTTTACATTTATTCAAAAGGAATCTTTTTTATATGAAGCGTTTACTAAATGACAAAATGGAACGTTTTTGTCGTACGTATGCGGTGAAAACGACTTCTCTGCCGCCGTGACCATTATTTGAGTTTCGGCTTCCTCTACAAGCCATACCTTTTTTTAAAAGAAAAATAAATACCATGTTTTACTTTTCTTTTATTTTGGTATTTAAAATGTTATTGATAATGTTTTAATTATATCACTATGTTATTGATATCTTGTGATTGAAATATGGAAATTTTATGTTTCCTTTATGTATGTTTTATGTGATACGATTAGGTTATGGTTCTTGGGCATTGTTATGAAGACGAGTGGTTCCGTGATAAACTAAGGGCGGGTGAGCCCGATATAGCTCTCCAATGCATTGGGTAACGTGAAGGAGTGAAACGTTAAGGTTTCTTTGAAGAGATTTAGGGAATATACTGTGGTGGGTATTCCAAACTTAACCAAGAGGGTTACTCCCTACGTAAGAATGTTATGAATGCCTCAAGTTACCTTTTATGTCTTATGAATTCTATGATTTATTCATGATTTGATGAGGTATGTTAAAGTGCCTATGTTTTATGGGTAAAGTATGATTTCATTCTTATGTATATATGAACTCATGTTTCCTTTCAATATTTTTATATCCCTTACTGAGCTTTTTATGCTCATCCCATGTTTTTTTGAAATGTTTTTCACAGGTAAAAGGGAAAGGTACATGATATGATGATAGTGTAAAGGAAGTGTCAAGAAAGATTCCTTGTTTTATTTTAAATATGTTTTCGTTGATGGGAAAAAATGAATACTATCATTATGTAACCACTTTGATTAAATGTGGAATGTAATGCATGTTTTATGATCTAATTCTCTAAAACTCTAAACCTACAAAGATCCTCAATGTGTAACTTGTATTAACTCAAGATTAAGTAAGGATTAAGGCTGGGGCATTATAATATCTATTTTGAGTATCTTCCCAAAAACATATGTTTTAGAATATCTATATATCTTAGATTTGATAATCATTCAAATAGGTGTTTGAATAGATAGTTCAATATCCCATGTTTGAGGTGGAGAATCAATATTCCTTAAAAAATTTCATAATACAAAAGAATAAAAAGAACTATAATAAAATAAGGTATTAACTATTCTATATTGAAGAATAAGTATACCTTTATTCACTTAATATTCACTATCTTACTCTTATATGGTGATAACATACACTCTTTCTAGATTCCTTTGTTTATAAGGTTGATGTGGAATGTTTTCTTAATTATCATGATGTCTAGATAATTTATTTATATAATTCAAAAGCACATTGCATTTTAATCATTGAAGTGTGGGTGGAGTAGTAGTTGGTAAATTATTTTCCTCTATCACATTTACTAGCCTCTTTATATCCTTGTGACTATCATTATACGTTTTTTTAATCTTCACACACATAAAACACTTCCTTATTCGTTTGAGGAAAATTACCTAGGTTCTTTCTATCATATGTTTTACATGTAGTTTGTCAAAATTTATTTCCCCTAGGAGAATTATCATTTGATATTTCTTGATACTCCACATTATGTTTTCTCTCTCCAAAATAATGAGAGTCTCAAGTTTCAAACATCACTTTCATCACACATCATACAATATATTTGTAGGTTCTAATGACTCCTATGAAAAATGAGTTTCAAATATGTAGAATTAATCCACTAATTAAGTTATTTATTTTACTCTCTTGTTCATACTTAAAACTAGAGTCATACCTTGTGATCTTCGTGAAGTTTTCTTCATATTGGATGATATAATCATCATTTTTACTTTCAAATAAAAGAAATAAATATCCAAATTTGTATAAAGAGTTCAAGGAAAATAATTGGTTTAGAATAATTTCTTGATCTCCTCCAATTCTACAGGGTATGTATTCTCATTTTTCATTTAATTCTTAATGAATATCCACTATTTCTTAGCCTAAACATCAAAATGATATAAAAATACTAACCCATTGTATTTCAAGGACTGGAGAACATAAAAATTATTTTCCATTTCATTGATCAATTTTTCAATAATAATTGGATTAGAAAATCCATTAGAGGAGGTGTATTTATTCATATGAAATATTTTATTGTCATGTTTTACTTCCTTTGTGAGTTCGGTTTCTCAACATGGTCTATATTATTGTTTATAACTTGGGAGTGGTGAGGGTTATTTCCCATAAATTTCTACACTCTTTCACCCATCTTGTTTTTTATCTTTGGGAAAATCATCACACATTCCATTATACCCATTTATAACTAGGTTTATAATTATTGTATCCATTTTTTAAATAATTAAATGTCAAATATAATAACACATAACCTAAAAAGTAAGACTATTAATATAAAATAAAAAATCATAAATTAAAATAATTTATTGATTTCAATCTGTTTTATTCATTATCTATCTCCTATTATATTGTTTAACCATACAATAAATATATTCTCAGATCCTTTATAATGTTTTATAATGAGGATATGATCAACCAAAGTATACCCCTCAAGGGATTCTATCTAGGTGAGAAATCTTGGTTACAAGAATCATGCAATGAGTAAAGATTGAGTTTATACTCCACTAAACTGTTAAGGTTGATTAACCCTAGGTTCATATTTTAGATAATTGTATATTCTTTCCAGTATCTTGATAGGGATGTAATTTATAGGAAAAAAATACTCAAAACATTACCTAAATTTCATAGTCATGCCTTATAATTAGACTCAACCATAGGGTTTTTACTAAATACTTCTCATATTAATTCCAAAAAAATATAAACTAGTCCTAAAAAATTATTGAACTATGCTATGAAACTAAATAAGGAACCTATAAACACACTCCTTAATTTGGTGAAAAAAATGATTACTTTACACATAATATTTAATAATAAGTGATATGATCGAAGATAAAAAAATCATTATTTACATCATTTTTTATGTTTAACATTACATCTCATAATAGTCATGTTATCCAATTAACCAAGGGTTTAGTTTCTTTGAGAAACATCTATATAAGAAACTTATTTTACAACATTTGTGACATTGTCTCCATAATTGAGTCACACTAGACTCCCTTTTACACTTCTCATTAGTTATACTTTTATTCATAGCCTAGGGAATGTAAACCTAAGAAATGGGTGTGCTAAAAAACAAAGCAAGTGGAAACTTATCAATGTTTAATCAATGTTTAGATCATAATTATATGATAAAAGTTTATCAAGGGTGAATTATATTTTAATAAATACCCTAGAATAATAATATTTTTCTATAAGTCGTGATATAAGGACATGTTAGCTCAAATGAAAAAATATATACAATGTCAAAAATAGTGTGTAATTAAGAGATAATAAACTTGATCCATGGATCATTGCGATAAGAATACGTCATGAAATTGTCCATCCATTGAAACATTGTATAATAAACTAATTTTCCACAAAAATAAGAACATGGTATCATCATATTGTGAAAATATCAAAGAATTCCCACCCTTTAGATTGTAAGAATATCCAAGAAGGTTCACCTATTAATTTTTAATAATATATAAAAGGCCAAAAATAAATTATCTCGTGGGATATAAAACCTTAAGAAATTAATTATATGATTATATAAGACCCCACTCATAAATATGCATATGTATGTGTCCATTTTAAATCAATAAATCAACATATCCTAAAGAACCCATGGAAAGAAAATGAGTTTCATATAATTTCCAAATAGTACTCATAAACAAAAATCAAGAATTAGATTGATTAACACCAACATTAAATCTTCCGAAGGATTATTTCATAGAGTAATTTTTGCTGTTATTCATAAAACATAACTTTATAGAAACTAAATATCATAGAGTGGATAATGGAAATGAAACCATTAAAAATAGGTATTAGAAAATGCTTCATATCATTTTCAAATAGAGGTGAAATTATAAATCACCTTCCAAAATAATTTTAATGAAGTAAACATGATTTTTTTTATAGAAATACACTATGAAATCTGTCCAAATAATTTATCTTTGGAAAATATTTATAGTTTTTAAAATGTATGTATGGTGTAAAAGATAAAAATACGGATTTGATAGGGAAATATTTATGACTATATTAATGTTTTTAATGAAATCAACATCCTAAAAAGAGTTATAAATAATTCATTTAAAATAATTTGAAAATAAATTTGAAAATTTCCAAAAATGAAGTATATTTGGATTTCATGATAAGAAAGGATAATATTACTGGGAAGAGTGAACATGGACTTCGAAGAGAAAGACCTCAACTAGGTCAGATGAGAATTATTATAATCATCATTAAAATTTTTAAAGGAAAAATAAAATCAATTTTATTCCGCATAAATTTAGGGATAAATGAATTATATTATCATAATAGAACATAATAAAATCTACTTTTTAAAACCATAGTCATATAGGAATTCTTTTGACTCAAGAAAACAATTTGAGTAAAGAAAACCACTTACCTTTAATCACTTTAACACGAACATGCTCTAAACTCTTTTATAAAAAAATAAATATATTAATAACCACTTATATAACATAATACATAACTATAAAATTTTATATATTTAATTTATAATCGTTAATTTCAAATATGTTATTTATTTATATTTATTTTCATTATCATATGTTATTAGTTTTAATTAAGTATTTAGTACCAATTTCATAATGGAAGTGTTGATTCTTATTTATATATTTGATGATTATCATTATGATATAATAAAGGTATTATCATATATACTTTATTTTGATTTATAATTTTATAGTATAATTTTATAAGTATTTTGGTTATGATCCATGATGATGAAGTTGGAATTGATTTTGGTGTAGTAATTTATGAAGACCAAAACATGTTAAAATAATAAGAAGTTAAATATTAGTATAACCATTCCATAACCATACAAAATTATTTTTATCATTAATTTATAATAAATACTATAGTTATTTTCCATTAGTCATCCATGATAGAAATTTATATCATTGTTCATGTAGTTTGTTAATCCTATAAAAATAAGAACAAAGTATATTCAGTGGGTGAGTATGGTTCTGAAAGTTATTATTTTTAGAATACTATAATTACTAAATAATATTAATGATAGTATTTATATTTCTAAGGTGTTGATTCATATTTTATAAAGAATAAAAATACTATATTGGAAATGACAAACACAAATTTCATTGAAAAGGTAGTCCAGACATATGCATAAGTGACACATCATTTAAATATAAGGTAAATGAGGATGATTTTTTTATATTTTAAGAATGTAAATATGTTGTAAATAAAATATTTATTAATTAAATACCCCCTTGGAATTTTTATTTTTAGGTGTTGATGAATAACTGATCATGTTTATTATGTATGCTGTATTGTTTATGTAACATAAGTGACATTTCAATTTTCATATAGTTGGGAAGAGGTCGGAAAATGGTTATATTATAAACATAATAAAATTTTAGTGAAATTATTATATTAATTTAATTATTTAAAAATTGTTATATTATATTTATAGGAGGTATAAGAAGAAATAATTGAAAATAAATTGAAGGAGTAATTAATTTTTTTACCTTAGTAATTAGATGATCTCCTTTACAAATTGGATTAAGGCTTTGATAGGTGAAATTTTGAGAATATCAGAATCTATAAAAAGATGATTGGAGTTTTGGAGAGTTTTTTTGGAGGATTTTGGCCATATATAAGAGTATTTGGGTGCGAATAAAAGTGGGGTGTTGATAGATCATTTTATATGGGAGATGAGTGATTGTTTTTGTAATAACATAAAAGGTAAAGTCACTATTCATAATCTAGTGGATCCAATAATGGACTATAATGGAGTGGTAGAATTTATAATGTTGTTAAATCTTAAACCATACATTTTCACACACGTTTTTAACATGTTTTAGGTTGTTTAATCATTGATTTGTCACTTTAACCATTTTTTGGTTTTTATCATGCTAACTAATTTTTAATTAAGTAATTGATTTTTAAAACATAAATATAAAATGGTGCCTCTAAAATAATTTAGAAATAATTATATAAAATTTTAAACCCATTATTTAATATCAAATTAATTAGGGTGATAGAAATTAATTTCAATATTATCACACATAATTCATACAAACAATTTTTTTTAGAAAATGTTTTTTTCTTTTCTTAGAAATCATTATTATGATGAAATTTCCAATTTCATCGATTTATGTTATATTGGTAGTATTTATATAAAAAATAAGATTTATGTGGATTTAAAATATATCTAAAATCGTATTTTACCATGTGAATATTTAATTAAAAGAAAAGATGAAAAATCGTTCTTATTGGAATAAAATTTTTCTTGTATTCAAAAATGTAAAAAAATAGGTTTTCAAACATAAAATTAATAATTTAAATTAATAAATTGAAATATTAAATATATATTTTATCAGAAAAAGGTTCCATAAATTTTTATGCTATGCTTATATCCTAATGATGACATGAAGGTACTTGTATTTTTAAAACGGTATTTTATTCTATTCACCTAAAAATCTATATTTTCATAAAAATCACAAAACTTTATCTTAAGTGAATATTTATGTGATATATTAATAAATTTGGTTTATTTTATAAAATAAAAATTACAAAAATTTTAAATTTCTTTATGTAAATAAATATACAAAATATAAATAAAAAACCATTTTAAAAAAATAGCATTTCATGTTATTTTAATATTATTTCATATCAATTTATAGTTTAATGATTTTAATATATTAGTTTATATATAATAATATTTTAATAGTTTTATATTTATTTTATTGGGAAAAAATTTACCAAACTTTTAAAAATTGTTATTGGAGAGTTAACAATCCTTTTAAATATTATAATATATTAATTATTTATTCTCTAAATGTAAGAAATCATATTTGAGAAATATATTTTTATTTATTAGTGGTTTTATTATTATAATAATTTCATTTATAATATTCATATAATATTCTGAGAATCATTTTAGTTTAGTTTTACATGAGGATATAGATATTGGATAAATTTGATTTATTTTAAGGAATGATATATAGTAAAATCTTGGGACCTTAATGTGACCATCATGTAAAGAAGTCTGTATCTCTTATGAATAATCAGGTGTCCAATTGGGATTTTAATGATTATGACCCACATAAATGCATGGATCATTAAATATGGATCATGTAATGGATGATACAATTTTTATTTAGGGAATAACCCTATCCCCTTCTTCCAAGGACACATCCAAGGGGGATCTGTGTGATTAATCTTACCCATAAAATTTCTATAAATCCCTAAAAGTTATTTTTTATATCATTAGAAATCTCTAGAGTGATGAATTCAAGGGGTAAAAAATCTAAAAAAACAAGTTCCCACTTGAAAAATGTTAGAAGAGATGTTTTCCAATGGGCTCAATGATATTAACATCAATTGGATTGACTCACAAGTTGAGACTATTTTAAATTGGTTTTGTGTCTTTTTAGATATAACAACTAACTTACAATCTTGTATTTTTTATCTGAGATCATAAATGATCAGCATAAAGACAACCCAAATCTGGTTATTTAGAAATTATAATGAAAAGGTTTTGACCATAAAGATTAGGACAAAAATGGTTAAACCATCAAGGAAGTGAATATAGTTTATAAATATTTGCTAGATAATAACCAAGATAATCATTTTAGAAAACTAAATATTTGAAGATGGATCAACATTCATACATGGGTGATCCTTAGAATATATGTAAAATGTAAATTTCAGGGTGTTTTTAAATCACTTTTGTATAGAAATTCACTAGACCTGGTTATTTTTATTTGTCCAATATGATTCTTCCTTTGGGCTGTTTAGAAAACAATGGTTGTATTTATTTTTTTGAACCAATCCTCCTATATGTATAATGAATTATGATTTTAATGCACTGATATGACTTTTTAATAGATTATTATTTGTTACATGATTAAAAAAATCCTGATTATTGTAAAGGTTTAGTGTCTTTAAAAAGATGGATACATAAACAAATGGTTCATAAAAGTTGAAAATAATCTCCAACTTAGTTCTTTATAACTAATAAACTTGTTCTGAACATCATACATAATATCATTATTCATAACAAGAAGAAATTAAACGTACGAAAATGTGTGTTCAGATGCTCAGTAAGGGTAAACAAGGGATATATCAATGATTTCTTAAACATAGCATGATAATAATGGTATGAGAACATGAGTTTAACATTTTGAAACCATACCCTGCATATCAACGATTATAATCTTGAGTCATGGAATCAATATTAGTAGTTAATAATACTTTAACAATAAAGGAATCAAAGAACATGATCCATTGGAGCATAATATTATCATAAGGCATAAGTTTGTGGCATACCCATTTGAACAGAAAATAATTTCCTTAGTATTCAACAATCACTTTTAGGAATATCATAGTGGATGAGATTCAATCCCAATTCCACAGTCAGGGTTCACTCCTAAGACTATCATAGTGGATTGGGTTTGATCCTTATTCCATATTTAAATGTCACCCCCAATACTATCATTGTAGATAGAGTCCCTTACTAAAATTGGTCCAATTCCCATTAAAGTCTTTATTATCACATAAGATACCAATCATTATCCAATGTATTTAGGGGATATATAATTTCTATCACACTTGTAACAAAATAAAAATCATACATATGTATTAAAAAATATCATAAAATTTTAATCGTATATCATAAACTATTTAATGAAGAAATTTTTATAAACATTTCATCATAGTATAACCCATGTCAAATAAATGGGTTTTAAAATCATTTCATCATATCATAAAATATGGGAAAGAAAACGGGTTTCATAATTTTTTTAATAAAAAAAATATAAATAAATAATAAGGATGGTATCCTAGGATAATATCCTTATTAAATCATATGTAAAATAATGGTTTATTTTCTTTGATTAATAAAAATACCTTTAAAAGATCATTGAAAATATTTTTGAGGAAAATAACCCTACCACTTTGAAAAAAACTTTTTAAAACTAAAAAATAACATAATATTGAGAAAATATTATTATTTTAAAATAAACATAGAAAATACATATATAACATTTAAATCATAGCATGGTCATGATGAAGGTAAATTCCATTCATTTCATATAAGTTAAATGAAAACATTAATTTAACACTTTTTAAAAAATATCATAAAGTACCTCATTTAAAAAATTTAAAAAATATTCTTTTTAAAAAACATTGTAAAATTGTAAACCATATATTAAAATGGATTTTAAAAATATTTTATAATATTAAAATCATTATTCAAAATATTTTTAAAAAAGAGGGATATTAAAGAGAAAGTTTTTTTTGATCAAAGAGAGAATTAATGTCAGTTTCCTTAAAAATATTCTTATGATCTCTTGAGTACTTAAGTGAGAAAAATGAAATAAAAACATTTAGTCTATATAAAAAACCACTATTAAAAAAATTCATTAGTTTCTTAAGAGGTATTTTATTAAATTTAATCATTTTAAACATAATCATAAACATTCTTTATAAACAATGATATTAGAACATAACAAATTAACCACTTTGGTACATTTTGATTCATCAACCCCATGAAAGAATAAAATAAAACAAAAAATTATGTATCATGAAAATAATTTTATTCATGATATAACATGAAAAGGACAGTATATACACCACAAAAAAGAAACTTGTGTGGAATATGTATATGTCTCCCTGAAATAAAACTCAGATTAGAAATCTCATACATCAAGTTCTCTTTAATTCATAAGAACTTTAACATTTTTATAATAAATTTTAAATCTTTATAACTCTTTAATATAATAATTTAAATACATATATTTTCATATATTTTGAACTTAAAACATTTTTTTAACCATTTATAAATAACTTCTTATTAAAATTTTTGTTTCCAAGTGCTAACGGTTTCGTCTTTCATGTGAATTTCAGTTTAGAAGTTCAATTCCATGTCCATTTATTGAGGTTAATAAATCTACACATTGTTATTAATGATATAAATATCATATATATTAATTATATATATATAGTCATCGATGATGTATAGTGATATAGAAATTAATTACACCATTCTTGGACATACGTAAACATGAATGTTGTTTTCATTTTTCAACGGATGAAAAAATAAATAAAAATAACAATAAGACATTAGATAATATTTTTATACCATATATATCATATATATTAATTAAATACATCCTTATTACCATACATGTAAATTTAAATTGAAAAATGAATCACATCACTTCATGGAGGTGGTAGTCCACACATGCGCACGAGAGACATTATGATTTTACAACTAATTACAAGGTAAGAAGATAGATGTGATATTATAATTAAATTAGTAAAATTATATCATAAATATCATATATTTCCTTTAAATCCACCATAAAAACCATCTATTAAATATGGTGATAAGAAACGAATTACACCACTATGCGGAGATGATAAGCCATACATATGCAAAAGTGATGTTTTCATTTTCCATAGGATGGAAAAAAGGTATAAAATGGCTATCCCATGATTTTAATAACATATCGATATATTTAGGATAGTATATATATTATTTTATAATTATTACTATATATTTAGTGTATGTATAATAAGAAAAAAATTTGAAGCATCGGTAAATATGATAACCTCTTCTTCGGTATACTTCCATTAAATCTCTATTTAAGGGGCCTAGGTTGGTAGTTTTGGAAGAAAAGTACCTCTAGAACGTGAATAATAATGTTTGGAAGATAAATTTATATTATTTAGTAAATATATATTGCTCTATGTGTTGTAAATAAAATATATAGGGGGTATATTTTTATAAGGGAGGGAAATGAAACACATGGAAATACTAAAGTGTATACAATATAATTAAGTAATTTACAATATAAATACTTCCAAGTGTCCAAATATAAAATATAAAATATTATAAGTTATATATATCATAAAAAATGAAATTTATAGAGGTTTTGGTGTCATTTTAGACCTTATCTTTTGGTTCAACCTCCTAGTTAACTTATTTTAATCTAAACTACAGTAATGAATTTTTTAATACTAATGGTTTATAATTTTACTTATAATGTAAAAACTGGACCCTAAATGGAAAAGGGGTGAAATGTTTGACCTTTTATAATACCACTTGTCCTATTGTATGTTTTTATGATTTTTAAATAATTTAATAAAATATTATTATTAAAAAATACTAGTATTGTCATTTTAAGAACTATTCACATAATTTAACTTTGAACATAACATAAAAGAAATGGAATTAAAATATAATCATTTAATATATATTTAATATGTTACATCAATATAAAAAATTCTTTGAATAAAATAATTCACCAAAAATTTATTACTTTTAATTTTTTTAAATTAATTATTTTTTGTATTAATTGAATAAATATTTTATCACCATTGCATAAAAATTTAAGGTAATTATTCAATTACTATAAATCAGAAATAAATAACTACATTAAAAAAATTAATTCATATTCAAGATGAAAATTTTGAACCAAAATTATCCTCTTTTAATCCTTTTGTATAAATTTTAGAGATATTAATGTCAGGACATGGATATTTTGTAGTTATTTTTTTATAAAATTAATAAGATGGTCATATTAAAATAATAATTGAAAAAAGTGTAAATATATTAAATAAATGGATGGATGTTTTCAAATTTCACTCATCTAATATGATAGAATCCAATTTATTATAATTGTTAGTCCTTGGGATATTATTTTT
The DNA here is from genome assembly GCA_963277665.1 of Viscum album. Taxonomy (NCBI): domain Eukaryota; kingdom Viridiplantae; phylum Streptophyta; class Magnoliopsida; order Santalales; family Viscaceae; genus Viscum; species Viscum album. The sequence continues at coordinate 1,766,749,094 of OY728157.1, forward strand.
AACCTTATTTACCTGATTTATGCTTACTAAGGGGGAAACATTTACCAAGGTTAATGTTCATAATTACCAAAAATAAAATTGAAATATATACAAATTTTGATGATTTTGATTCAAAATATGAAATCCAGCATTTATGTTTAAATTCCTATAAATGGTGGAAATTAATACAAGATAAAAATTCAAAACAAAATAAAAAATAGGTTTTTTTTCAAAAGAATTATTTTTTTAGAATAAAAATGTTTTTATAAAAAATTAAACAATAAAATAGATTCAAATGTACATAATTAGACTAAAAATTAAATTTTTATAATCAAATAATTTTCAGGAAGAATTGAGAAACCATGAGTTCAAACACCAAAGAAAATATCAGAGTCATTAAAGATCTACTTAAGCCTACCAGAATTAGTCTCCCTAAATAATTTCCAAGAGATGTTACTAACCTGAGAGATAGTTCATCCATAAATAGATCTTCAAACTAAAAGGATAGTTTTTCCAATTACTGAATATAATCTTCATGGTTGATCATCCCATTATTGAATCTCCCAACTAATATCTAGTCCTACATATCGATCCATTCATATTAATCCTTATTAAGATTCCTCCTTAATGATATCCCCATCATTTTATTAGCTTCCCATTCAGTAGAATTGAGTGAAAAAAATTATTCAACCATTTATTCTTTCTAGATTATTATAAATGACATGGATTTATCAATATTAACTCATTACTTACACTGGTTGTCCAACTTATTGGCTTTTGACATCTTTGCTAACTGTGTCTCCATGAGATGAGGTAAAGAGGAGTAATCCTTTCTCTCCTTACGAAATTTCTTTCACCCATCTGTGAAGGTCCTAAAAAAATATCCTACAAACTCATGAATCAAAACCTTAGTCATGTTATGATCATTATCATTTTTAACATCCGAGTTGAACACAACCTCCTATGAGTCAGCTCTCCCTATAAGAGTTGCCTCACCATTAACATGTTCATCATGAGCCTCATTCAATGAAATTTCCTAAAATTGTTTTATGGAAAAGGACTTCTTATTATAAAAATATAGATACATTCCCCCATCTAACTCCTGCCTTAGGTAATCAACCACAAGACATTGAAAATCGTTTCATACTCTATCATTTATACTAGCTATTTTTGGTTTCATTCAACTTGGTTCCTTCTCCCAGCCCGCACTATATGCATTTTTGGCATATGATTCCTACCTATTCCCAATATCTACCTTGGGATTTACCCCTTCCCCTGTAACCTCAATAAGAACCTCTATAATCCTTGGGATTGTAGATTCATAGTTTGATAGACCATCAACAATATTATCACCCCAACCTTATATAAAGGCCAAGTTGTATCCTTCAGTTGGTTAAATTACTTGAAAGTATAACCTCATTGAGGAGATTCCTTTAGAAATACATCGACACCTGAAATATCTCCACCATCTTATCCCTTTATTTTTCCTCCCTCTGGCACATCCGGATTCTATGAATTCCATCCAGCCTGTGGTTCACCATGAATAATCTCAACACCCTCTTTTCCATGGCCTAAGGATCCATCTTCATGGCTGGTCCAAGACCCGTGTTGTCTCAAACCCAGTTTACTTACCATTGGTGAGTAACCTAATCTCTTGGAGATATAAAAAACGTCCACCCAAGTTTATAATATTATCTCATTAAAACAATATTTGAATAAAAATATTTTTAAAAATGGTATGACTCTACCAAAATTTGATTGATTACTTTATAAAAATGTATCAAATTTTTTAACAATTAAATATATATTTTCATAATTTAGTTGCATATATTAATTCCATCTAATTCAATGACTATGTTATAATGATAATAAAATTGTAATATTTTTTTGTTCATTTAAGCTCAGTACTGCGTGTTTTAAATGTTCTCAGAAATAATGTTTTTTTAAAATATTGGGATAAAACATTATACCGAATTTAATAAATTATTTCAACAAAATTAGAACTTGTGGTTAGTAATAACTAATTTTATATTGGAAAATTAAAATTTTAAAAACCCACATTGTCAAAAGGGTTAATAAAAAATCCACATTAAAAGAGGTAATGGGATATATTAAGGTCATATTGAATAAAAATAACTAGGTTTTTAAATACTAGAACATTAGTGGGATGTGAAAATATAAACATGGATGAAATGTAATTTCTATATAATAAATGAGAGTAATAGCTATATTTAATCACAATAGAGTGAATGATAGGGAGAAAGATAATAAACACAAAACAGTAAACCAAATAGGTGTAAAAAAGGCTATAAATTCTTTAAAAATGATGATATTGGAAAAATGTTTTTTTGAAGAGACTAATCCTAGGGTTGAGTAATTCCTTACCATATAGACTAATAAGATAATGAAATATTTTTAATTGATAAGTATAATTTCATAGTTTAATCAATTTGTACCAAAATCACATCTATTGATCCAATCTATGAGTATTCAAGATAAATTTTTCATTATCTATGAATTAAAATCAACTTATAACTGATAAAATGATTAAAAAAGGATATCAATATATTCCTCAAATACTTATATATCATCCAAAACAATTTGTTATCATAATGTAACATAATTCCCAAAATTAATAAACCTTCATGTTAATCTTAAAGATAAATTTAAACATAAATCATTCTATAAATAAATAAACCTACATACCCAATAACCAAAACATTAAATAATGTATTAAACATAATGGATATATCCAACCCTTCAGCTTATATTCTCAAAAATTGCAACATGTTATTCTCAAATAATGTTTCATATTAATTACCATATTAAAAATAAGGGTTAAATATACCTTAGAACAACAAATAATATACCAAAATACCATTAATTACTATAATAAATCACTATATAATCTTCTAAGGTAATTAAATTCACCAAAATATCATGAACCAAAATTAGATACTAACCTGAAAGGTAATCCTTATATTGACAACATATATCATGAAAATATTTCCTTATTAATGAATAATTCTATAACCATAATGTTTATCTATATCCCACTATGCAATAGAATATTGTTAACTTAATATCAATTCATATACTAACCCAAAGGGTTATTTAAACCTCAATAGAATATTTTTCTTAAAACCCAACAAATGTTTTCAAATTACATGAAAATCATAATCACATAAAATATTATTAGGGGTATCTATACCTTTGCACTTATTACCTACCTTAAACATATAAAACCACACTGGTATCGATAAGTATTATCATAAAATCAATTAAAAACATATATACTCAAAAAATTAACAGAATCTTTATTCTTCAAATACAATAATAAATTATTGAATATGTACAAAACTGAAATAAACATAATCAAATTTTATCTAAATAACTTTATTCACTATATAAACTACCAATTTAAAGGTCACCAATACTATAACATTTAAATCACCAATTTAAATAATATGTTTATAACAATTAAATATTATCACCATACCACTATATCACATTTCTTGTTTTTTAGTACAATTCAATAAATTGTTTTAAATTCTTAATTAAAAACAATTGTGGAAGAGTTATTATATGTTTCATGATTCATATATCCATAATATTATTGATATAACACTTCTAAAAACCTAGGATAAATTTACCTGATTTCTTCTTCCCACATACTTGGAAAATAAGAAATCTAATCTTCTTCCTACTATGGTACTCATGAAAATAATTTTTTATCTTATTATGTATTTCAGGAAACTCACTGATGTTGAGATTATTAATTATATAAAAAGATAACATATAAGAAATAGTAAAAAGATTTGACATTCCATATCCCATTTCACAGGGCCTATCACGAGGAAAACCATTCCATTTTACATCACAATCAATGTTAAAACAATTTCTTTCGGTTGCAACCACTGACTAAAACAAAAAATTATAGTGTGAGAAACAATAATCACAGTGAGAAATCATGAATTATTATTCATAGTATGTATAAATAATGACACATTATTAATAATCTTAGACAATTTTGGATTATATTATGTCATGTATGTTCATATCTATTCAAATCCTTTAAAATTATTCATAAATAAAATTTGAAATAACCTGAGTATATTTCTCTTGAGTTTTAAATAAGGTGCATAGTAATGGGAACACTCAATGTGCACTAGAATGATGGTCAACATATACTTGAACCACTCATTTAATGGTTATTACCATGGATTCAACTATTCCAAAACCACATCTACTTATTTTGCTAGGAAAAGTACATATTCTCTTCCTTAAAAAATATTTACACTGTTAGACTATACTTAAACTTATCTCAATGGTTGTTACTAATGTTCTATAATTATAATGTCCAAATATTTACTACAACTATAATATGATACTAACTATTGAAACCCAAAATTTTTATACATAGATATTAAATCTTAATAAATTATTTTTTATTAGATTTTACAAATACTTTCCTTTGTACAGTAATGTTTTTGTGTCATTAGAAATTTAGATACATAAAAAAATAGTTTATAAAAGATATACATCATCTCCCACTTAGTTATTCATAAATATTACTCTTCTTAGAAACATCAGAGTGTAAAAATTTATTTATTACTTGGGGAAAGGAAAAATAAAAAAGAGTGAGCTAAGATGTTCAGTAAGGGTAAACAAGGAAGGTATTATTGATCACTTAAACATAACATGTGCATAAGGGTATGATAACATGATATTAAAATTTGAAAACCACACCATGCATATCAAATATCATAACATTGAGTCATTGAATAAATATTAGTAGTTTATAAGACATAACTCCAAAAATAATTAAAGAACACGAAATTTGAGAGCATAACATTGGCATAAGACATATGTTTGTGTCAGAAACATAAGCGTATAAAATCATTTACTTAGTAGATAAGGATCATTGTTATGGATATTATAGTGGATTGGGTTCACTCACCATTCTATAGACAAGGTACACTCCAATTACTATTATAATTTATTTGGTTCACTCCCCTTTATATAGTCACGGTTCACATCCAAATCTATCATAGTGGACAATGTACCTTACCGAACTAGGTTTACTTCATATTCAAGTACTTATTATCTCACGATATATCCATCTTTACCTAATGCATTAGATGGATATATAATTATTTTCCCATCCATAACATAATGAAAATTATACATATGTGTTCCAAAATATCATAAAACATTAGTCAAATATCATAACATGTATACATGAAATTGGTTTCATGAACATTTTATCATAGTAAAACCCGTAAAAAAATAGGTTTCATAATCATTTAATCAGATTGTAACCTATAGAAAAGAAAATGAATTTCATAAACACCTTTTCAACCTCATTATAAAACATAAATATAAATAATAAGTATGCTATCTTTAGGCTATTTCTATAGAAAATGATGAGTAAAATCAACATTTATTTTTTGACCAATATAAATACAATTAAAATATTATTAAAAAATTATTGAGGGAAATAAAATTTTCACTGTGAAAATATCCCTTTAAAAAAATTAAAAAAATATTCTGAAAATAATTTTCCTTGTAATGGGAGATTTAATTCATTGAGTGGTTATGATTTTTTGTAAATTACATTCATGCAATATATGCTAAAAGAAAACATTCCTTTCACAATTTTATTAAAAAGTAAAAAACCTTGTTAAAAAATAACAAAAATATTCATATTAATCAATTTTTTAAAAAAAGTAAATTGTGGGAAAATACATAATTTAAATATTTATATTATAATATTAAAACAATTGTTGAAAATACTTTTAGAAAACATGTATATGGAAGAAAAATGTTTTTTGACCGATGAGAGAAATAAAACCCTTTTTCCTTAAAAAAATATGTAAATCTCTTGAGTACCTAATGTGAAAAAAATAAAAGTAAAACATGTAATAAATATAAATAAATATATTATCATAAAATTAATGAGTTAATTGATAGGTATATCATTAAATTTTATTATTAAAAACACAATCACAATGAATCATGATAAACAATGAGTTTATAAAAAACGTTGAAACCTTTGGTATCTTTTGAATCATCATCCCCATGAAATAATAACACCAATTTAAACATTAAATATTAGTAAAAGTATAATATTTATTATTTTAAACACCATATAGTTAATATATACACCCCACAAAATATGTGAGTGGTGAATTTGACATATGCCTCCCTGAAATAAATCTGAGATTAGAAATCCCTTACCTCAAGTTCACCTTACCTCAAAATAAATATAATCACCAATATAATAAATTAAAAATTATTATAATTACATTCAAGAATAATTAATATACATATATTAATATATATGTTCCACTTAACACATTTTAACACCCATTTATAAATTATTCCTTATAAAAATCATCATTTTCAGGTGTTAAAAGTTTCGTTTTTCATGACAATTACAATTTAGTAGTTTCAATAATTGTAATTTTATCATGGATATAGAATATAATTTTTTTAATAGATAAAAAATAATAATATATATTCGTTATATATATAGTTATATTTTTTCATAAATTATAGATATAGAAAAATGCATTACACCATTTATGGAGATGATATTCCGTACGTACACATGTACAATATTTTCTTTTTTCAATGGATGAAATTAATTAAAGGAAAGTAATAATTCACATTTATGGAATCATTATTATATAATATATATAATAAATATTTTTAAATTCATCCTTATTTCCATTCATGTAAGAAAATTGAAAAACAAATCACATCAATTCGTGGAGGTAGTAGTCCATATGTACACTTGTGCAACGTTATCATTTTCCAACATATTGGAAGAGATGAAGGTAGATGAGATATTATAATTAAATATATACAATTATTTCATAAATATAATATATAATCTTTAAACCCATCAAAATAACAATCCATGAATGGTGGTGATGAGAAACGAATTACACCAACATGCGGAGGCGATAAGTCGTACGTACGAGCAATGTTTTCATTTTCCATAGGATGGGGGAGAGGTATAAAATAAATTTTCCATAATTTTAATGGAATATTATGATATTTATTATACTATATTTATTATTTTTTACGGGTAAATTATATTTAGTTTTTATTAGAAGAAAAAATAAATTTCAAAGAGTCGATAGAGATGATTACCCCTTCTTTGGTAAAAATCTTTTAGATGTCATCTTAAGAGGGCCTAGGTTTGGTATTTTGGGAAGAACAGAACCTCTAGAAGATGGAAAATAATGTTTATAAGATAAATTTCCTTGGGTTGGTTAATTTATAGGTCTCAAAGTGGTGTAAATAAAAGGTATAAGGGGAACTATTTTAAAAGTAAGGGAAATGACACACTTGTAATCACAAAAAAGTTTAAAATATAATTAAATCATTATCCTGAAAAATTATACCAAATAGGAGATTAATATAAAAATATAATAAATTTATAAAAACATTAAAAAGTAAAATTTATTGAGATTTTGGGGTCATTTATGTAATATCTTTTGGTTTAACCCCTTGGTTTACCAATTTTAATCTTAACTTTGGTGATGATATTTTTAATATTAAAGGGTAATAATTTTACTTAAAAGGTGAAAATTTGATCATAAATAGAAAGAGGATGAAACTATTTAAAATTTACAAAAATAGTTGTCATCCTTCAATTTTTATGATTTTTAGATAATTTAATAAAATATTATTATCATAAAACACAATTAATGAAATTTTAAGAACTATACACACAATTTGATTATGAACACAACATGACAGTAATGGAATTAGAATTTAATAATTTAATAGATCTATAATACGTTATATTAATCTATTAAAATATTATAAAATAATAATTCACCAAAAATGTATTATTTTAATATTTTTAAAATAATTGATTATATTTTTATATTAATTGAACAAACAATTTATTGATGTTTCTTAAGAATTGAAGTAAATTATGAAATCACTAAAAATTAAAAACAAATTAACTTGATAAAAAAACTAATTAATGTATCAAATAAATATTAATATATGAACTTATCCACTTTTTATCCTAATGTAATTTTTTAGATATATAAATTTCAAGAGAGTGACATTTTGTATTTATTTTTTCTAAATTATTTTATTGTTCATATTCAAAAAAATGTCACCGAGTGTCCATAGATTCAAGATTTGGATTGAAATGGAATAATTTCACTCATACAAAAGTACAAATACAAGTGTTATGGTATTTTTTAGTTCTTATCATATTATTTTTAACTTTAATTACATGATTTTCCATTTAATAGAGGACAAATATTTACTAAGGTTATTAATCCTAATGATTAAAAATAAAGGGAAACTATTTAAAATATATATAAAACTAATGATTCCAAATATGAGATCCATTTTTCAAAATTCAATTACTATAAATGATATAAATTAATTTAGGATAAATAAAAAAGACGAGATGAAAATAGTTTTTCATATAAAAATGACATTTTATCTATAAAAATGTTTTAATAACAAATTCAACCATAAAATTAATTCCAATGAAATTAACTGGATTATTAATATTATAATAGAACTAATTTTAATTTTCATCCATTTTGAAATAAAATATTACTTTTTACAAGAGTGAAATAAAATACCCTTTTAAAAAAATCGGTATTATTCAGTATTCACCGAAAAATAAATATTTTCAAAGAAATCTGAAAAATTAATCATAGGATAATCTTGACATGATAATTACAAAAATTATATTAATTTCATTATATAAAATTTATAAAATATCCATAATCCATTTTAATATTCACTCAATAAAACCATATTTCTGGAAAATGTATTTTGAAAAATGAAATGGATCAAACACAATTTCAGTGTTTACTTCCTATGAAATCATCAATAAATTTTTATTTATTCCAACATATATATATATATATATATATTAAAAATTCAGTTTATTTTATTCATACCCACAAATTCAATCCTTATGTTATAGTGATCATAAAATAATAATATCTCATGGTTTGTTTAAGCTCAGTGTTCCATGTTGTATATTCAATCAAACATAGTGTTCTTTTAAAATATTATAGTTTTACAATGTTATTGTTTTTATTTTTAATAAAAGTTTATTGACCCAATTTTTTTATTTTAATTCATATAATATTATATTTTTGTTTTAACATAAGGTTTGTAGACTCAAATATTAATGGTTATCAATGTTCCATAGTCCTGGTAGTTTAAAATTCAGACTTTATTGAATTTAAAGTCATAAAAGTTAAATATTTCAAGGTTCCTTATGGCCTGAAAATTATATTTTAATGATGTTTAATGTTCTATATTGATGCATTTTTCCCTTATTTTCAATATTAAAACCTCATAAAAGTAATTTAACAAGGATTAATGATTTTATGAATTTCATATTTTTATATTTGAAAATGTATGTATGTATATGGATCATTATGGTGATGATAATAAGTCATGGTGAACATATAAACATATATATATGTAATTTATTTAAACTTTTATAATTATTTACCAACCATGGGAATTTATGTAAGTGAAAGTAAAATGAACACGGAATTATTTAGTCATTAACAATATAATGTGAGGGTTTCATCATCCGAAAATATAATATACATTATGAATTTATGTTCATAGTGGGAGATATTTTCATTACAATGAGAATATAATATAAAGGTAAATAAATATTATTTCCCCATGAATACGTAAAATAAATTTCTAAGAAGTTTATTACACCTAAAAATAAAAAATTAATTTTTTTAGAAAAGTAGGGGAGAAAACAAAATAAAATGAAACTTTTTATAAAATATAATTTTCATTGGAGGTATTATATTTTTAAAAATCATCTAGTTTATAATAAAAATTAATTTTATAAATAATATTAATGCCCAATATGGTTTACCCTTACCAAAATAGAGAATATAAACAAAATAATTGATTTAAAAGAAATGGTCACTCATACCTTCATCATTCTTTGAAGATTACTAATTTAATTGAGTTATTATTTTGAGAAATGATTTTAGTAGAGTCCTATAAATGAAATTAGAGAATTCTAGATAGAATAAATATAATTAAATGAGAATAAGATTCCCTTATAGTAGATATATTGGGAAAGACGAGACAAACATTAGTTTATGGATATTTTAAAGGCCAATCATGGAATTTATGTTATTTTTTATGAATATTTTTATAATTTAAGCCTAAAATTTACATTCCAACTTTATTTATATTTTTATCCCATAATCCATGAAATAATAGATCTCTTGTTATCCTTATTACATTATAGAATACATACCACTTAAATAATCTTTTTTTACATTTCTAATGTTTCACAGGAAGTGGAGCTACCGGCGCCCGAATGGTACTTCACTATAGTACCACACATGTGGGAGGGGGTTTGAATCCCACCTTTGACACATTCCCCCCATATTATGGGTGTGAGTTTCATTCCATTATACATCAAAGGTGGGTGGGGATGTAGGTAGGATGGATGGGATAGATTTGAGTGGGTGGGCAAGGCACATGATGGATGGTTAGACGTGAGAAGCCACACCGGGTGTATGGGAGCTTGGCCAGATGCATGTTGATTGGGTGCAGGTGGTTTGTAATAGACATGGGTGGGACAAACTAGGGGCCTTTGGGGAACTTCAGGGCCTATGATTCCTTGGAACTTCTGGTTGTGGGTCCTATAGACCATGTTTGTAAGGGCTTTGGGCTCTAGGGTTCTTTAATGACCACACTTGTACTAGACTATGGTTGATCATCATATAATTGACTTGGCCCATTGGCCTATTGGGCCATGTATTATAGTAAAACAACTATTGTTGGTGCTTTTTAATCCTTTTGGGGAGAGACAGAGTTTGACCCACATGGTTTCCTGGGTACATGTTGTCACAACCCTTCCCTTGGGGCCCATGCCATGACTACCCCAAGCCTGCATTCCATAGGCTAGGGGCTGGTGAATAGCACTGGAAAGCTGTATCCATATAATAAGAATGCATTGACTTTGAACTTTTACAAACACACAATCCATGGACACAAAGAGTAGAAACCACGAAATAAACATATGTAGTAAAAAGTGTACTAAAAGTAAAGGTGTTGGAATACAAGACCAACAAAAAAGTACAAGTACAACTAAAAAGGGAAAATAGTTCTAGGATTGTCCAATGGGGATCCCATCTGAAGGGTAGGTACAGATCACGATCATTAGTCACTGCATCATGTTACATTAAATGGTCCACCTCTGAGCATCGTCTAGTCCTGGATCCCTCAGCCTCAATCAATGTTTTTTATCATCTGCACAAGACATTGTAAGGTGTGTTCATAGACTGTGCACGGGTGAGTATAAAAACACTATGTTGGAACCCTGATACCCCTGAAGGTCTCCCGGAGTACCATAAAAGAAAAATCCACTAAGCAAGACCTCGATCATAAAGCATGAAGCAGTAGTCATCAAATATACTTAGTTTTATGCCCATTAATATACCCATGTTATCAAAATATACTCATCTCATACATGAGGAAAACAAAAGGCTCAAACCTATAAGACATTTGCACAACTGATCCATGAAAGAAGAATACCAGAAAGGTAACAGTACAAAGGTAACAACACAAAGGTAATAATACAAAAAAGGTATCACCATGAAGGTGAGAGTACCAAAAAGGTAACACCATGAAGGTAACACCATGAAGGTAACACCACGAAGGTACGAGTACCAAAAAGGTAACATGATGAAGGTGAAAGTTCCACAAAGGTTCCACCATTATGGTGACACCACGAAGGTGAAAGTACCACAAAGTTAAATACTCATCTCACACCAGGTATAAGTAAAGCACAAAAGTACAAATAATTACTCGATAAGCTAGACCATCTTGTTCTGTTGAGAGGCACTACTACTATCTATACGGTGTTTTACCCAAATACAATCGATAGGTACTAACCCACACTAATCCACATAGTATCTGACCCACATAGGATCAGTAAGTGCTGACCCCCATAGGATCGCTCAGTACTAACCTCCGTATTATCTGTCTCCAACCTCTGCCTCACTACTAGCCAGTAGTTTCCCGCTCAAAGAACGCATGATTAGATGCGGATCCTCTCCTAAAGCCATCAGTCATACCTCAAATTCCATGAATATCCATGAAGATGTATCCTAAATGACCTCCATGTCGTAAGGGGTCTAACGTGATAGACGACACGTCAATCGAACACCCGGTTTGTGACTTATAAGCATATTAGTTCCGAGGGCCTAGTTGGATTTGTGATCCATCCAAACCATCCATACTTTAACATTATCTGAATCTCTTGTAGAGTATTTAAAAAAGACTATCTCATTCCAAGGGTCATAGTGCCACAGATGGTTCGTCAAACGAACGCTCAGATTTCATGTTATGGCCCTTTAATCTAAATTGGGTCTTGGTGGGTCCAGGTCTGGACTAACCCGGTCGAGCCGCACCAACCTCGGTTGACCCGACCATGTTCGGGTTGACCAGACCTAGTTTGGGTCCATCCCAGCGGGGCTGATCCATGGAGGGCTCGGCCATGCGGGGCCACAATCCGGCCCGACCCGCAGGGGGGTGCGGCCTAACTCACAATGGCACGACCCGCTTGGCTCGCACGGCCCAAACTGTGGAGGTGTGACCCGCTGGGATTACACCATAAGGCATGTAGGGGTGCATCCTTCTAGGCTCACATGGCTCAGCTCGCATTGGGCCATGACCTGCTGGAGTGGGGCCTGACCTAACCGACATGGAGGGAATGTCCCTCGGTTTTCCCGAACGGCTGAGCGGCCTTTCGTTTTCCTCCACAGCGGCGACTCCACATGGAACCGCCCCATCTTTAACGGGACCAGTAGGGAAAGGGTCCTCCCGCAGTAGAGTCAAAGCTGCAGTTACTCCCACAGCACGCTGTTTCATGCCACTACCTCCTCCTATGTTTGGCTGATGGCGGCCCCTTTTTCCTTCTGAAGTGGCTAAAAAACTACAACCACATTCTCTGGTGGCGCGCATGGGCGCACCACATTCCCTTCTATGGCTAGCCAGTGCTGGCTGCTGCTAGCTGCCGTGGCTAGAGATCCACGACCCACTTCTCTAGCACCGTGCGACGGCGCGATGCAGCCAGTGCGGCCATCCAGTACCGGTCGACGCCATAGCCTTCCAGCGCCGGTCTCTGGCAGTCTTCCGTGGGTCACCTGGTGAGTTTTGGTGACCCGTTTTTCCATCTAATTGCCACTACGGGCTCCCCGAGATTCCCTCTTCACCACATCACCCTTCGTTCGAGATTCCATTAAACACTAAAATTTTCCCACAAAGAACGTATAGATTGAACAAAGTAGCGGAGGGTCTAGGCTTAGTTCGTTTGGCCCGTGCCCTCCACGTTAGCTTGATAATAAGCACGAATCAAGAAAAATTTCATCAAATCTTGGAAAAAAATCAATATTAAACCATACCTCAAGAATGTTGGAGAAATTTTTCATTTGTGGAAGATTCGGCGTTCTTCATTCCCACAATAAGCCTCCAACAATGCAACTCAATCATCATTCTTTGGTTCGTGATTCGGTGGCATACATCCCTGCTTGCCGGAACTAGTTCCATCCTCCAAGTGATTGGTGTCATTGTACTTTTCCAGAGCTTTGTCATTTGGTGAAGTCATGCCAATAATCCTCCCCAAACACCATATAAATAGGAGATGGGGAGGGTGAGTAAATCACATTGAATTTAATGGTGGTTAATTTAATTGGAACCTTCGTAATTCCAACGGCACTGTTACAAAAGACTTGTGGAGTCAATCCATTTAATGGATAGACACTTCATTGGTCCCTCCACTGCCCCTTGTCTGTTGGTGTAAAATAAAAGAGAGAAATAAAATAACCAAGTTATTTTATTATTCGTTTAAATGTCTAAAATCTAACTTTTTCCCATGACCTACGTTGTTTCATGCCACAACCTCCTACTGTGTTTGGCTGATGGTGGCCCCTTTTTCCTTCTGAAGTGGCTAAAAAACTACAGCCACATTCTCTGGTGGCGCGCATGGGCACACAACCTTCCCTTCCGTGGCTAGCCAGTGCTGGCTGCTGCTAGCTGCCGTGGATAGAGATCCACGACCCACTTCTCTAGCATCGTGCGACGGCGCGATGCAACCAGTACAGCCATCCAGTACCGGCCGACACCGTAGCCTACCAGTGCCGGTCTCTGGCAGTCTTCCGCGGGTCACCTGCTGAATTTTGGTGACCCGTTTTTCCATCTAATTGCATCTACGGGCTCCCCTAGATTTACTCTTCACCACATCACCCTTCGTTCGAGATTCCATTAAACACTAAAATTTTCCCACAAAGAACGTATAGATTGAACAAATTAGCGGAGGGTCTAGGCTTAGTTCGTTTGGCCCGTGCCCTCCACGTTAGCTTGATAACAAGCACGAATCAAGAAAAATTTCATCAAATCTTGGAAACAAATCAATATTAAACCATACCTCAAGATTGTTGGAGAATTTTTTCATTTGTGGAAGATTTGGCATTCTTAATTCCCACAATAATCCTCCAACAATGCAACTCAATCATCATTCTTTGGTTCGTGATTTGGTGGCATACATCCCGGCTTGCCGGAACTAGTTCCATCCTCCAAGTGATTGGTGTCGTGGTACTTTTCCAGAGCTTTGTCATTTAGTGAAGTGATGCCAATAATCCTCCCCAAACACCATATAAATAGGAGATGGGGAGGGTGAGTAAATCACATTGAATTTAATGGTGGTTAATTTAATTGGAACCTTTGTAATTCCAACGGCACTATTACAAAAGACTTGGGGAGTCAATCCATTTAATGGCTTGACACTTCATTGGTCCCTCCACTGCCCCTTGTCTATTGGTGTAAAATAAAAGAGAGAAATAAAATAACCAAGTTATTTTATTATTTGTTTAAATGTCTAAAATCTAACTTTTTCCCATGACCTACTACGGTCATAGTGAATCTTTCCTTAAGTGAATCCCGGTGTTATGGATTCAATGGTCATCTCAGATTTTTTATCGGATCACTGGTTCAAAAGTTTCAAAATGCCACTCGTGCGTTTACTGGATGTACCTCAAAAAAAATTCATAAATTCATTTCGGGAACAGTAGGCCACAAAATCACAGGCTGTCAATTTTTACAGACTCATAATAATTTCATATAACAAAAAAATACATGGAAAATCTAGGACTTTACATTCTACCCACCATAGGGATTTTCGTCCCTGAAATCCATAACATTGACTTAGGAAATAGATGGGGGTACTGGGCATGAATTTGAGCCTTCTGCTCCCATGTTCTCTCTTGTAGGTTCTCGTGCAACCAACGAACACACACTGGAGGTATCAATCATCCATGAAGGACCCTATCCTGTCGATCCTCAATCTCTACTAGAACCTCCATAAATGTCACCCCATCATCAAAGGACATCTTTCTATGGTCGATGAAGTGAGGTGGGTTATGAACGTATCTCCTCAGCTGTGATACTTGGGAGATCTTGTTTACCCTCTCTAACATCTGTGGCATTGCCGAGCGATATGCCACCTTGGAAATCCTCCGAAGTATCATAAATGGTCTGATAAACCACAATGATAACTTGTCGTCCCAACCAAACCTCTACAGAACTCATTGGGCTGATACCCATAGGAAGACAAGGTTTCCTTCCTCGAACCCCAAAGGTCTCTATCTCCTGTCAGCATAAGACTTATGCCTACTCTGTGAAGCCTTCATCCGCTCTTAGATGATCTGCACCTTCTCAGTGGTAGCTCGTAGCATCTCTGAACCCATAACTTCTGACTCCCCTGGGTCTGTCCAGTATAAAGGTGACCTGCATGTTTGACTGTATAAGGCCTCGAATGGTGCCACACCAATGGTGGAGTGATAGTTGTTGTTGTATGTGAACTCCACCAAGGGAAATTAATCCTCCCAACTACGATAAAAACCGAGGACACAAGCACGAAGCATGTCCTCGAGTGTCTTAATGGTCTGCTCCATCAGACCATCTGTCTGAGGATGAAAGGCAACACTCAAATGTAGCTGAGTTATGAATGCCTCATGTAGTCCCTTTTACAACTGGTATGTAAAACATGTGTCATGTCTAGGGATGATTGTTGATGTCATCCCATGAAGTCATACAATTTCCTATACACAGAGGTGTCCCAGGTCCACTACAAATCCCTTCTCACAGATAGGTAGGAATTGGGCCAACATGGTGAGTTGATCAATGATTACCCAGATGGAATCATGTCAAATAGAGATACATGGAAGCCCTGTCACAAAGTCCATGGAGATACCATCCCACTTCCACTCCGGAACCTCTAGTGTCTGTTCTAAGCCAGTGGGAACCTGATGCTCAGCCTTCACTTACTGGAAAGTTAGGCATCGTGAAACAAACTCTACCACTGCGTTCTTCATCATGGCCACCAGTGCTGACACCGGAGGTCCTGGTACATCTTCGAAACACCAGGATGTACCACCAGAGGGGATGTATGAAACTCCCTTAACACCTCTTCTCATAGTGCCACTAGTACCATGGTGCGTCCTCTGAAGAAGATGACATGATCCCAACTTTTAGAAAATCCATAAGTGCCTGTCCGGAGGATATCTGAGCACATTGAGCCTGGCAGTCAATGTTCTCAATTTGTTACTCCCAAACTCGCTAAAAAGTGTGTGTGTGTGGGGGGGGGGTGATAGTCATAGATTGGATGTAAGCTGATATATCTTTATCCACATAGGATATTTTCAATTCGACTTGCTACTTTTTCACCTCACTTAGCAGTTGTAAACCAGACCTCTCACTGAGTGCATCTGCCACTACATTCCCCTTCCTAGGTGTGTAGACTAACTCGAAGTTATAGTACTATATGAACTCTATCCAATGTCGTTATCTCATGATCAACTCTTTCTACGAGAAGATATACCTGAGACTCTTGTGATCGGAGAAAACATTAAACCGTTCACCCATTAAGTAGTTCCGCCACAACTTTAGTGAAAACACTACTACAAATAACTCCAGGTCATGTGTAGCATAGTTCCTCTAATGTTGTCATAGCTGTTGAGAACCATACACAATCACTACTCGCTCATTCATCAATACACAAACATGTCTAGTCCGTGATTCATTGTAATAGACTACATACCCAACTCCCTCTTTTGGTAGCCTCAAGATGGGGCACTTTTCAGTCTCTTCCTCAGCTCCTAAAAACCCTGTTGGCATCTCTCCATCCACATGAATGGTTTTATGTTCTTTTCTAATTGTGAAAAGGGTTCCGAAACATTAGAAAATTAGGGAAAAAATATCCAGTAATACCCAATCATCCTTAGGAAACATTGCACCTCGGTCAACCTCTTGGGTGGGTCCTAAGCATGCACAACCTCTATCTTCACCGAAACTAATGAAACTCTAGATTTTGATATACCGTGTCCTAGAAATTGGATATATCATATCGAGAAATAGAACTTCGATATCTTTCCATAAATCTTGTTATCTCAAATTGCATCTAGAACTATTTTTAGAGCATATTCATGCTCCTCCTCCGTTGCCGAGTACACCAAGATGTGGACGATGATGACCACCACTAAGTGATCAAGGTATGGATGTAAGATAGTGTTCATGAGTCCCATGAACACTATAGGGGTGTTGGTCACACAGAATAGCATAACCAAGAACTCGTATTGGCCACTCCGACATATTAAGGCCATATTCTACACATCCTCATCTCATACCCTGAGTTGATGATAGCTTGATCTGAGGTCTATCTTCAAAAACCAACGAGATCCCATCAACTGACAGATAAGATCATAAATCCATGGAAGTGGATACTTTTTCTTCATGGTCACCTGGTTCAGGTGCTGATAGTCTATATAGAGTCTCAAACATTCCATCATTGTGAACAAAATCAGGGCTTCCCTTGGAGAAACCCTGGGCCTTTTGAACCCCTTCCTCAGCATGTCCTCCAACTGTACCTGTAACTCACAAAGCTCCGCATAAGCAATCTGATATGCTGGTATAGATATTGGTGCCATTCCAGGGTACATGTCGATGTAAAAGTATACTTATCTACGTGGAGTTAGTCCCATAACATCATCATGAAAGACACCAGCATGCGTTTCCACCACTACAAGATAACTCGAACACTCTACATCAACTGCTCCGAGGGTAAGGTTAGCCAACTGATGTGTGATCAGCTGTAACCTCCTCCAGGTAAGTCCATCTTATACTGTAAAGGTTCCCTTATCACTAGTGAATGAAAACCAGCTCACATCCTCATGTACACCCCGCACATTGCACCTAATACAGTCAATCTGATCATGGACTGCAGATAACCAGTCCATATCCAAGATGACGTCATAAGGCATTGACACCGCTACTATAAGATCCTATCCAAATCTCTCTCCTCCTAGATTAATATCACACATCCATCACCAGTGTGTAATCGTCGAATGTTCTCCCTTTGGGGTCTTTAATAACATTGATCAAGCCAACGACTCCTTCGGAATCTCCGAGCTCCGAACGAAGGTCGTGACAACAAAAGAATGACTAGAACCTATGTTATAAGTACTGCAACTAATGTGGAGTAGCCACAGATTGTACCTCTAATTAGCTCTGGAGCACCGTGGTCATAGGCCTTAGCTTCATGGAGCTATGCTCATCCATGTCCTCCTACTCCTTATGGTCGATGTGGACCACCTAAAGGTGGTGCTAATAGAACCTCGAATCACCGTCCACCACCTGCTGCACGACCAACTCCTCTTCCATGTTTTCCGCCCTGTGGAAATACTTGCTCAAACCTATACCCTTGCCTTGATGGTCCCTCAACCATAAGATGGTCATTCATATGGCAGTTCGGGCAGTCACGAGCCATGTGGCCCTGCCCGTCGCATGAGTACTACTGCCTACTCCTCAACTATCCTCCTCTATCCTGTGTAACCTGCACCACCGACCATGTATCCTGAGGTTGTATTCTAGAATTTCTGGCCCACTTGGACTACTGCGTCATCTATCTACTACCTGCTATGGATAACTTTGCTACCTGACGTCCGGTGGTGGCTCTCTCTGTTGGTGCCTTCTCAACTAGAAATCTCTTCACCAAAAGTGCTATCTCTAGCACCCCAACCTACATCAGAAATATTAGAAATATCATCAATGCTCAAATATAACGTCATAGACCCTTCTCAAAGGTCCAGGACCTGAATAAAGGGTCCCCTACCATGTCGGCGGAGTAGCGGAAGAGATCAGTGAACCTTACCGAGTACTGGGCCACGATCATGCTACCCTGCTGTAAGTGTAGCATCTCCTATATATGCATTGAGCGTAGAGTTGCTGAGATGAAATATACTTTGAAAAGGTCCTAAAATTCCACCCAGGTGAGGGTTTCCTCATCATGTAACTGGAGGGTCGAACTCCACCATCTCCCAGCTACTCCCTAGAAGATACTTGAAGCTAGGATCACCATCAGATTAGCTAGTGTCCCAAATAAGAGAAAAACTCCAGCCACAGCCTCCAGCCAGTCCTCATCCACCTGTGGATCCATCACACATCGGAACCTCAGAGGTCTATACTACTGAAACTCTTGAAATTCACTCAGTTGGAGTGCACCCTCTACTGATGGGGCTGGTGGAATATGCTTCCCAATGGGTGGTAGTGCTACTGGTGCACCACCTGATGGTTCTATCGTCATTAGAGGGCCCTGCACCGAAGCCGTATTGCCTGGTGGGCTGTCATCATGTACTCCCTCGAGAATCTTGCCTGGTAGTCTATATAGTGGCATCCTAAAAGAAAATAGGAGCACCATGGTCAATAAGTTTTACCTGGTGATCTAACTTAAATAGATCAAATGTAAATTTTTTCCAAAACACACGCAATTAGTGTTTTCATGAACTGAGTCGGAAATCAGAATTCAAGGTCCTAGTGTATGGATATGCCGACCGTCGTACCAACACTGGAATCCCCATACTGAAATAAACACTCATAACACTTAACACTATTTCCACATTGAAAAGATCATAGTCATAGTTCTTTAGTAGAACTGATTCCTTTGATACCAATTTTTCATTACCCGTCCCTCAGGGCCTGTGCTGTGACAACCCCAATCCCACCTTTCATAGGCCAGGGGCTGGAAACATGCACCGAAAATGAGTATTCCTATAATGGGAAGGCATTTCCTTTAAACCTGTACAAACACAAAATACAAGGACACAACAAGAAGTAACCAAAAAGAAAACTTATGTAGTAAAAAGTGTACTGAAAGTAAAAGAGATGGAATACAAGCCCAACTGAAAAGTATAAGTACAACTGAAAGGGGAAAAAATCTCCTGGATCATCCACCAAGGATCCCACCTTAAGGGTAGGTATAGATCACAATCAGTATTCACTATAGCATGTCATGTCAACTGGTCGACCTCTGAGCACCTTATAGTCATAGCTCCCTTATCCTCGATCAACGTTGTCCATCGTCTGCACAAGACAAAGCAAGGTACAGGCGTAACCCATGTAGGGGTGAGTATAAAAATACTCTGTAGGGACCTAAGACCCCCGAAGGTCTCCTAGAGTCTACAATGGAAAAGCCACTAAGAAAGACCTCAATCACAAAGTATGAAGCAGTAGTCATAAACTCTACTTAGGTATATGCCCATAAAAATACCTATGTTATCAAAATATACTCATCTAATACTTGACAAAAACATAATGCTCCAACCATTAAGACATGTTCACAAGTGATCCACAAAGGAAGAATAACACAAAGGTAACACCACAAAGGTAAGAGTACTATAATGTTAAGACCACGATGGTTAAAGTACCACTATGGTAACACCATGAAGGTAACACAATGAAGGTAAGAGTAACACAATGGTAAAACCACGAAAGTGAAAGTACCACAAAGGTAACACCACGAAGGTAACACCACAAAGGAGAAAGTACCACCAAATTAAAGACTCAGCTCACTCCAGGTATAAGTAAAGCATATAATTAAATATGGTTAGTCGATAAGCTAGATCATCTTATTCTATCGAGAGGAACTACTACTATCCATACGGGGTCCGACCCACTCATGATCGATAGGTACTAACCCCCCTAACCCTCAAAAGCACTGACCCACACTTTATCAGTATACAAAGACCCACACAGGACCACTGAACACTGAACAACGAAACATCTTACCCACACAATATAGGTAAGTGCTGACCCGCATAGGATCTCTCGGTACTAACATCCGTATGATCATTCTCCAACCTCCACCTCACTACTAGCTATTGGATTCCCACTCAAAGCACGCTTGATTCCGGAAGGATCCGCTTCTAAATCCATCCGTTGTAACTCAACCTCCAAAAAACTCCAAGAAGAATTATCCCAAAGGACCACCTTGTCATAAGGGTTCTAATGCGATAGGCGGCGCATCTATCAGATGCCCGGTCTGTGACTTATATGCATTTTAGTTTCAAGGGACAGATTGATTCATGTTCGATCCGACCCAGCTATACTCAAACATTCTCCAAAACTCAAGTGGAGTATACCAAAATTATTTTCTTACTCCAAGGGTCCCATAACCGCAAACAATACATCAAACGGACGCCCAGATTTGATGTTATGGTCCTTTAAGTGAAACTAGGACTGGGTGGGTCCAAGTCTTGTCCAACACGGCTCGGGTCGACCCGACCCGGCCGTGCATGGCCACAGTGGGATCGGCCCACTCGGAAATTATCCAACTTGGTCCACAAGTGGGCAGGCCCAGCCTACAAGGGTATGGCCCACTGGGCTCGCGTAGCCCGACACCACGGAGGCGCGACCCGCTGGGCTCGAGCGGCCCGCGGTGGTGCGTTGTCCGCTCTACATGCATGATAGGTTGGAGTGAGGCATGCCCTAGCCGAAACGGGTAGGGGATTCCCCTAATTTTCCCGAATGGCTGAGCGGCTATTCGGTTTCATCGACAATGGTGGTGCCTCGTGGC
The DNA here is from genome assembly GCA_963277665.1 of Viscum album. NCBI lineage: Eukaryota > Viridiplantae > Streptophyta > Magnoliopsida > Santalales > Viscaceae > Viscum > Viscum album. The sequence continues at coordinate 1,766,771,028 of OY728157.1, forward strand.
ACCGCCTCTTTTGCTGCGGGTCTGGTCACCGTGGCGTCAGAGCCGCGACTTCTCCGGTGGCACTCCATTGTGCACCATGGCCTCCTCCTTCCCCTGGACAATGTTGGCCGCTTCATTCATCACCTGACGCTAAATAGCTGTAGCAACCAACACCGGTGGTGTTCTCGGGAGCGCCGCCCTCCCTTCTGCGGCTGGCCAGTGACGATCGCTGCTGGCCACCGCGACCCGCTTCTCCAATGGCGCGCGATAGCGCACTGCCACAACTGTGGTCAGCCGGTGCTGGCCGCTGCCCTTGCCTACTGGCACCGGTTGACAGTAGTCTTCTACACGTCACTGAGTGAGCTTCAGTGACCTTTTTTTCCATTCGATCGCATCCACAGGCTCCCCAGGACGCCCTCTTCGCCGCATGACCCTTTGTTCTGGATTCTATTCAACCCAATAATTTGTCTGTGAAAAATGCATAGATTGAACAAAGTAGTAGAGGGTATGGGACTTTTTCATTTGGCCTACACCCTCCGTGTTAGCTTGATAAGAATAGGGAGTCAAGAAAACTTTTATGAATTCATCGAAACAATTCAAGATTATACCCCACCTCAAGATCATTGGAGAATGTCCATATTTGAGGAAGAATCGTCGTTTTTCGTTCCTGCAACAAGACTTCAAAGACGTCGCCTGATCATCATTCTTCGGTCTGTGATTCAGTGGCATACATCACTGCTCACCAGAACCGGTCACGTACTCCAAGTGATTGTCGTCACGGTACATTGCCCAAGCTTCGCTGCTTGGTGTAGCCATGCCAACACCTCTCCCCAAGCTTCATATAAATAGGATAGGGGGAGGGTGATTAACACACATGGAACTTAATGGGGGTTAATTTAATAGAAACATTCCTAATTCCAATGGCGTTGTTACAAAGGATTTGAGGAGTCATGATATTTAATGAATTGACACATCATTATCCCCGCCATTGCCGCTTGTGTATTAGAAGAAAATAAAAGAGAGAAATAAAAGAACAATGTTTTTTTATTATTCTTTTAAATGTCGAAAATCTATCTTTTCCCCCATCCCAATGCGGTTGAATTGAATGTTTTCTTAAGCGAATCCTGGTACGGTAGATTCAACGGTGCTCTCAGATTTTTAATCTGAGCACCTGTTCAAAAGTTAGAAAACACGGCTCATGAATTTACTAAACGTACCTCAACAAAAAGTTCAGAAATTAATTTTAAGCCAACTAGGCCTTGGAACCACGCACCATCAATTTTCATAGACTCATAATAATTCCATATAATTAAAAAAATTACATAGAAAATCCAGGTCTTTATACATGTGTAGATTGGGTTCTTAAAATCTAATTACCTATAATAAATGTTTCCTATGGATTATCAATTAATGTGTAACCACTCGGATAATAATAATTTTATATATTTTTAATTTTTATTACTTGAATAAATTCTATTCATGACCATTAATTAATTTTACCTTAATGATTATCAACTCATAAATATTCAATTTTTATACTATAAAGAATTATAAAAAATAGTTTATAATTGATGAAATGTTTTCTCATAAACTTCATTATAAAACTACTGATAAAATACATATTACTAAAATAAAAATTAAATTTTTCATTATATAATATATTTTTATATCGTATAACAACCATAAATCATTAATGAATTATTAAAACATTATTTTTATAGGTATATATATATATATCAAATATATCATATTTCATAGTATTTTTTAGATATTATTGTATTTGATGTTTTTTAAAAATATTTAATATCTTTATAATTGTCTATTTTTTTATTGATTAAAAATTTAAAATCCATTTTACAAATATAAATATCTAGATATACAGAATATAATGAATAAATATTTTTATGAAAATCATTAGCAACAAGAAATAAAGAAAAGAGAAGTTATTTAACTTTTAAATGAGACATTTATTATGTCCGGAAAAAAAAATTGAAAATATTATTATTAATAATAATGAATAATTTAAATTGTAATATAATCATCTACAAAAAAATAAAAAAAATAAAATTCCATTAAATAAATATCAATAAAAAACATAATTTAACCTTTTTACTTTAAAATACATGTTTTACAATAAAATGACATATTTTTAGGAAATACTCATGAAATATATCATAATAGTATAATGATAACATCATAATAAGCTTACCATTAGGAAAATAACACCCATAATCCATAGAAACAAAATATTGACAATTGTTCTTTAATTTTTTTTAAATTTTATTGTTTTTATATCAACACGGTGAAGTAAAACTCATAAAAATCATGAAAATAATTTTCTACTGAGTAGATTTTTCTTTTATGTTCAACACACAACATCATAAATTTGTTAAATTTATAATGAAACTTTTTTGAATACAATTCTCTGTTTCAATTAAAACTAGTTTCTTTGGTCTCTATAAATCAGTTTCTGTTTCACAAAAATTAAATTTCATTCACATATTTTTTTAAAATACAAGACATCCCCATATAATATACCGTTTACTATATTTTAATCGAATTTATTATATATAGTAACAAAATTCCCTCTCACATAGTTTCAAGTTTGTAAATTCATCAACAATGTTTTATTTATTCCAAATGAAAAATTATATAATTATTCAAGATCATCATAATCTTATCGAATCATCAATCACCCATTGATCGATGGTATCATATGATCATTTACAATTAATGTAAATATAGCCCAAATAATTATATTACATACCCATTAGATTTATTATCAATACTCAATTTTATTGACCATTCCAAAAAAACATATATCCCTTGTATTTATAAAACTATCCTCCCTATTTTCTGATACTCCCAAAGTAAAATTAAAAAAATTTAATTTTATCTTCTAATATCAAAATTTATGATCATAGAATTTTCACCTTTAAATCATGAAGGTAAATTCCAAATATTTTCAATGATAGAACATTTAATGATTTTTTTCTCCACATTGAAATCATAATGAATATAATTATAGGGAATGAGAACCCAATTCATAATACATAATACATGAATTTAAAGGGGTTGAACACCCATATTTGACCTCATTTTATAAAATGATTCATTTGAAAAAGTATTAGTAGAAAACTGAATCACTTTATCTCAATAACAACAAATTACTCCCTCCAAATCCCCTTACTCAATATTTTCATTCATATAATTATATATAACATTAATATTTTTTGATTTATAATGTTGAATATGAATTTATAAAATATTAATAGCACTTTATTTATCACATATAATGAATAGTGAAAACATCTAATAAATATAGATATATTCTAGATATGTCTCAATCCAAAACATTTAAGTTATTACTTAAGTGACACCAGTATATTCATATACATAAATACTCTATGTTACTAAGTTTATATTTTTTCAATGATAATAAACACACCATCATAATAAAAATAATAACACCTAATTTCTGTTTTCTATCAATAAGATTACATTCCCAATAAAAATAAACAAATTAAATTCAACATAACTAGGAATATTATTGGCTCTAGAAATGTGTATTTCCATTGGTGATCCTTGAAATAGGGTACACAACTATGTTTTATAAACATTACATTGCCTTGAATAAGATAAGTATAAAGTACTTTTAAAATTATTTTGAACTCTATTTGTATCATTTCATTTCACTGATAATTATTGGATAACTTTTGATCAACAATAATGGGAGTGGAAACAACTTTTGAATCTTTAATAATAAATTTGTTGAATAACTCCCAAACATTCATTTATTGAGATAATAAAATATATCCATCTCATTGTATAACTTAAAGGCCAAAATAAAACACCATTTAAATAAGTATTAACTTTTCAAAATAATTTCAAATTTTATTTTCAAACACATTTAACATATTATTTTCAATATCTATATTTTTAGTTCCATTGTCCAATATAATGTTAATTAATGAATTTATGTTGGTTTCTTTCACGTAATAATTATTTTCAACTCTGCAATTTTTAAACTTCAATAATACTAAAAAAAATATAACATGAAAAAATCATGAAAAAATACCCTTGATAAATACAATGATGATTTAATCCATTTAATGGATGATTTAATCCATTTAAATCTCTTAATGGATGATATACAATGATTCTTTAATATCAATGATTCTTTAAAAATACCCTTATTATATAAAATGATATATAACATCTAATATCAATCTCTTAAAGGATTATTTCATCCATTTAAATATTAATTAATGTTACAATCACTTAATTATAATAATGAAAACAATTTTGATTTTATTGATTTACAATGATTCTTTAATAATACCCTTGATAAATACTTTCTTTACTTCTGTATGAAATATTTTGTAACTTTTTATATATAATAAAAATAAAATTTATAATTTTATGCAATATTTTCACATGTGAAAAGGTATCATAAAAATAAATACACTTGTCTTTTGAGACATATTTACAATACAATATTTGTTCGTTTTCTTGCACTTTACCTTTCACAATCAACTAATTTTAAAACAATTTTTTGTTTTAATTTTTTTTTTTTCATTATCTAAGATCTAAATCACACAAATTATATTTATTAATTTTTTTTAATAATCATTCATTGATCCAACCAATTATTTATGCTCAAGTAATTATCCTTACCTATTAGTTCAATTTAAGGGAACAATGAATTATACGATACCATTTTCAATGAAATTCTCAGATAAAATGGTTTATTATAAAAATAATAATATTTTCAGACTCATTATGTTTTCTTCATGTTTTATAAGACAAAAGGTGTGGGAGATGATTTTATCTTTCCCTAAAAACACAATATATCTTCTTCTATGTTAGTATTAATTGGATATTTCAAATTTTTAATACCTTCATATTTTTGTCACAACAAATCAATTCATTCTTATTCGTTATTTTAAACCATTTATCTATACAAAAAAATTATCCATAGATTCATGAATCACTGTTATATCATAATTATGAATCATTATATCAATTTTCTTTCTAATTAAATAATAACCTCTTCTATGTCATTATTTATGAAACTTAATAATATTATTACCTTTCATATTTATATGAAATGTATTTATGAATTTTTAAATATATTGATATTTTGATTTTAAACAACATTTATTAAGGATATGTAATCTATTTTAGTCTAATAACACCCCTATTTGTTATATAAACACCAATAGAAAATATTATTTATAAAAATATATTAATGTTTCAAATTCATCCAATATAGTTTTAGTTATTTCCAAAATTATTTGATTATTTTCTTTAGAAACACCATTATGATATGGAGTATACGGATAACTATACACACATATGATATCATCTGTTTAAATATAATATTTGAACATTCCAATAATATATCAAGATCTATTGCCAATACTAATTATCATGATAGGAACTCCAAAATCCTTTGTTTCACTTATTTTAATACTTTAGGACCTATCCTAAGAATTAAAATTTTGTTTTATATACATAATTCATGAAACCTGAGTTAGTTAATAAATTATTAAAATTAAATTTTTATCTTCATATATTAATTTTGGATTTATGGTCCATATATATTTGACTGAAAAATCTACAAGGGAATAATTTTCTAATTATATAATCTCCTATATAAAATTTTCATTAATAGTTTACATCTTTTACCAATCTTATAAACCATAAATATATCTTTATAACTCAACTTACAAATATTAAATTGACCAATATGTCCAATTTTTTTATACAAAAAATAAATTTCTTCATTTATGCCAACATATCAAAAATTTCAAATTTCTTCTACAGGAAATAGATTTTCTCAAATTATTTTTCCTTTTTTATATATCAATCCATATTTTATTCTTCTCAAAATAAATATATATTTTCTAAAAAATAATCCATTCTAATTTTCAGATAATTCTGAAACACATAGAATATTTTATTTTAAGGCATTTACTAGTAAAGTATCAATTGAATCCAGTATCATCTTACTATTATAGCTTCTTTTAGACTCCCCTAATTTATAGGGAGTGATTATTCCCAATTTTAAACATGATTATATAATATTTTACAAAATTTTAGGAAAATTTTGATCAATATTCATAGATGATAAAAAACCATTATCCAAGATCCATTACCTCCTTTATTGTGATGTTTCCATATCCACTTCAACAACCATATATTTTTTACTTTCATTTCATTAATATTTTATAGTTTGATAAAACATTATTAACGTTCATATAAATTGTAAAAATAGAAGAATGTTATTAAAAAACATGAACTATCTTCTCAAATCATCCACAAACCCTTTTTTTAAAATTTTTAATTTATTATTCAGTTTTAGTTTAGGCTGAACACATCTTTATTGAACTTTATTCCATTGTGTTGATTGTAAACCCACCAAAATTTGATATTATTTTTCGATATAAATTGGATTAAACCTTCCACTATTTTTCATATGTAAATTCATATCCCTAACATCACTAAAAATATTCATATATTTCATATATTTTACTAGAATATATATTGTTTCATAATTGGGAAAAAAATTAGTATTCTAATATTCTTATTACTATAAAGACCCGTTTTATAAAAATTAAAATTTTAAGAAATATTACTCTATATATTCAATATAGTTTATACATTTAAAAAATTATTATATTTCATAAAAATTACATATTTGATTTTATATTCAATTTTTTAAAGAAATATTTTCCATGGAATTACTTCTTGAAGCTATAAATTAAAAAAATTATTACTTTAAAATATTCAATTTAACCAATAGATCAAATAAATTCATTATATGTTATAAAAACGATTTAGTGAATTTGAATTCCATTTATATTACATGATGCCTTTAAATTGTTACACTCGGATATTTATATCAAATTGATATAAATTTTAAAAATAAAAATAAAATTTCTTTATATGATTATTTGTGTCTATAAAATTTAATTTAAGAAATTTTAGTTACATTTCATATTCAATACATTTCTGTAAAAACTGTATTTCAATCCTCTTTTATTTGAAACAATGAATTATTATAACTTATTGAATAATAAAACTCATTTTTTTTAAAATCACAATAATTTAAATCTAAATATATTTTTTTATTTTTTTAGTTATTCATTATAAATTTTATGGTTTAAATATTTTGAAAATAAAATCCTCTAATCCTATATTCAATAAGAACAACATTTGAGCTTCTTATTGTTCTTCATCATTAGAATCTTCTATTCCATTACCACAAGATGATTTTATTTCATAATTAACCATATAATATTTTTGACACTTGATGAATTATATTTAAATTTTCCATTAACATATTAATATTCATTGAATTTATTTAGAAAATGTATTCTTTTAATTAGTGTATATTTCTTTCAAAATCAATAGATAACCATTGTGTGGCTTCACTAACCCTTTAGGTTTCTCCAAATCGTCGAAATCTTCATGGAGAAGAAGCTCCCATTACATATATATATTCCTTGTATATATATCATTATTTTATTCATGGTGGATTGAACTACTAAAATCAAAATATTTAAATTGATTATATACATATAGGATACGTAGTGAGGGACTTTCTAGAATATGAGGTTTCAAATTTGGGATTTATATTTTCATTCACTATGGTTGAAAAATTATTGAAAGTTTGGCCAAGTAAGATTGTGGTGAGATGATATATAGGACTTAGATTATACTTTGAAATCATTTTATTTAATATAAAGGAGTAAAAATTTATCATTCCCTATGAAAATGAGGAACACTAGTTCCAAATATGGGTGGTTATTATAAGATTAATGGATGTCAAATTATCATTGAAAAGTGGTTCATGTTTTACCATAGTGATTTATATTATCTTGTCACTTATATATTTAATATTCTTGTAATACTCCTAATTAATTTGGTCCAAGTATATTTCATACAAACTACTGAAATTAACATTGGTAAAATTTTAGATATTTATTTTTCAATGCTAAATATCATTCCCTCATCGATTATGTAGATATGTATTATGTTTAATGATTCAAATTTTCATCCATATAGGATATGAATTTATGATGGAATTACATGGTTTTTTAGTCTCTTTTTTATGAATGTCTTTTTTAAATTAATTATAAATACAATGATTATGGGCATTCATTATTATAAATTACTATTGTGGTTGATTCTAGACATGTTTTCTCAGTTAAGACAAGGGTTCTGAATCCTATCTCAATGACTTATCGTACCAATATATTAAATTATTTTTTAGATAATTCTACCATTGAAGTGTTTTCATGAGGAATAAATGAATTAGGATTGAAAATGGTCGGGATCAATTTGAAGAATGATGTGGTAGATGTAACTTTATCACATGAAATTGATGGGTTAATTAGGACCATAATATAAGTATAATTTTATAATAAATTTTTAAATAATTACATATCTATTATATTTACTTCATATATTTAATGTTAGGAAAACTACTAAAATATTTTGGATGCTGCAATTAGTGTGAATGATATAGACTAGTTGATGGTGGAGAAAACATGGATTCTATTTGGAAATTTTAGGGGGAAATTTTAGTCATTATTTTAATAGAAAATATGGAATTGTTGTAGTTTTGATAAAATTATATTTCTAATTTAATGATATAAAAAATATAATCTTTAATTTATAATTAAATTTGATCAAATTGAAATGTGGTGTCTATATAATTTGAATCTAAATATTCCTACCAGAATGAATCAATGGTTGGTACGTTATCTTAAAAAGTAAATCCATCTATTAATTCAAAGTAATTGAGTTTCAAAAGACATTTTTATATAAAATAAAAATAAAACATTTCATAAAGATGCTTTCTTAATAAAAATATAAAGGAATACTCATTAACAAAGGTAATGTTATTTTAATCATTAGTCAATGCTTACATGATCAATGAGAATATCATTATTGAGAAATTTGACTATGATAATGCTAGAATATTATGATTATTTTAGTCATTTATTATAATAATAATTTAGAATTATTTTGTAAGTACTTTATATTTATTTATAGATAATAATAAACACATATTTAGTTTGGCCATGCTCTCCAAAAGAAATTCCAAAATTTATAATGTATGTGTATCTAGGGGGATGATATCCAAATTTATTAATGTTTAATAATTAGATAAGATCTATGGAAAAATATGTTCATGTTATGAATTTTATGTTTTAGAAAATGGAGAAAATTATTAGTAAATAACCATAAATAAATATTTTATAATTAAATATAAAAAATCGATATCCATAAATATATGTCTTTAGTTGAGTTTTTTATGGTTCCCTTTTCTATGCCATGTATCTTATGTATAAAGGTTTTTAGCAACCAAAACTAAGGATTTTAATAAAAATCAGTATATCATAAAAAACTAGAATTTTAAATCATCATTTTGAAAGGATTTGATTTTTCTAAATTTAATGATATTATTCTAAAACTTCATTGAATAACCACTCCATCATTTCTATCTAGTTTAAACAAAGGATATCTTAGAAACTAAATCCCCCATTTAAAAAATAAAGAGCAGTATTCCTTATATAACACACATTTTTTTTTCCAAAATTCCTTTATATGAGAGGTGAAGTGCATAATATATTGGGATGAAGTGTGTTTTATTTGTTTTCAATAAGTTATAATGTTGATATATACATAGTGAATATGGAGTATCCAATAGGTAGTTAAAGAACCTAATGAATGAGTAGATTCAAGAAATTAAATATTGATTGGTTATTTAGTTTTCAACATATTGTACCATAAAATATTATTTGGATGAATCCTTGAGAGTAATTTTTGATATGGGTTGTTATTGAGGAAGTGATGTAACACTCAAGAATCTTTTTTAGTAGTTATACACCATATCCAGAACTATCACATAATGCGCCCTTTAAAGAGCCTTTATTAATGAATTTATTTAAAAGAATAATTTTATAATTTAAAACTAAGAAAAAAATATTTTTTCTTTAAAATTTATCATTTTATCAAATTATTTGAAATTATATAGACAATGGAAAACATTTTCATAACTTATTAAAATGTTACTTTAGTATTAAAAATGTTTTGGGCCATTTAATTAAATAAATTATTTTCAAGGTAGATTTAGTTTTGGATTTTCTATTAATCCATGTATCCGGTATTGTTTTTTATAATAGTTCAATTTATGTCATTAGAATCAGCATCCAAGATAATTTTACCTTTTATATAAATGTAAATCATAAAAATGTTCTTTCTATAAATTTTTTTTATGTGTTTATGTGTTTGTATTTTGAAATTAACCTTTGATACCAAGCGAAATTTTATTTGATAATTTTTTTTTAAAAATTGAAATCATAATTTTATAATTAATTAATCATGTAAATTTTAATTTTATTCAATAAAATTAACTAAGAAAGATAAAAATCCATCACCCCATTTTAAAAGTAAAAAATTTAATAGGTATTTTACAATGGGGTAAAGGCCAAAAAATTGAAAAATGTTTCCAAATGGATGTTTTAAATGTGTATATACCAAAACTCTCCCTATTTTCACATTTTTACATTTCTTAATCCCTTGAATGTTTAATAATGAAATTCAATTATTGAAATTCAATGAGTATTTCCAAAACTACCATTATCTTCACTTATAAAAGGGTAACATATTAATGAATTCAAGAGTCACATATCATTATATTTTATCCTTTAAATTAATCAATTTTTACATTAATATTTAACAATCCATATTTTAAAATTTTTGGCTCACCATTACATAGCACAAGAGCCTCTTTTCAAAGGAAACTTCTAAGGAAAAATTCAAGTCCTCGATATAGGTATTATCAATTAATTCATTTTCTTGTTAATAATATTCATTATTATTTATTCAATACAAACTATAATAATTATATTTGTATAATTTACATAATATAATGTCACTATAATAAGTTTATTAGAATGATTTTTTCATATACCACATATATTAACAAAAACAAAACTATTGTTCATGTGTTGTGTGAACCACTGCCTCCACTATGTAATGTGTTCCATTAAACATTATATCCTTACAAGGATGGATATAAGGATGGTATTAAAGGATAAATATTATTTTTAGTATATAAATAATGTTATTTTATGAAAAATTATATAACCTATCAAGGATATGATCAATAAATGATCATCATTAATTTATTCATTTAAAATAGGCTCTCTAAGAAGTAAATATTTTAAGTAAATCATGTATGATTTTAATATCCATTACTTATTATTAAAATTAATTAAAATTATAATACATTATATTAATATAAACATGATCATATTATTATTCTTTTTTATAATTATATTTCAAAAAAAGTACCTTAAAACCATTCATAAAATCATGGTATGTTCTTGTTTGTGTCTGTTTAAATACTTAATTAAATAATAATATGCATTTATGTCATCAATGTCTATGAAAACCTATATTTTTTGTATAATATGATATAAATGTTTAAAAAATTATTTTTTCCCTAGATATACTACCTCAATATCTAATTCATCAATTAATGAAACATAGTATCTTCGTCAAAAATCACCAAATCAAGCTTATTATCAAATTCATATTTAAGGATAAGGTATTAAATGATAATGAAAGGAATATAAAAAAAATCATAAATTATTATACATAATCCCTAATAAGAATGAATACTAACACTGATATTATGAAACTAGTAGAAATGATTAAAACTATAAACCCCAATGTGGAAGGTTAAAAGAATTCTGGTAGAGAATGACTATATTTGGAGAGTATAAATGAAAATGTATATTAGTACGATTATGATATAATTTATTATATATATATATATGATTATGATACATGAGGTTAAAGTATGTTCTTGGATCTCATGAAAAGAGGTGAGAGTTTTCGATAAAAAATTCCTCTATTTGACATATATTTTGAATTATGAACCTAATTTCCTTTATGTGGTGTATATAATAAATATTTGAGATATTATATCATTAAATTAACTTATTCATGGAATTTTAATATCAATCTTAATATATATATTTCAATATTTTAGGATCGAAATAATGATGTAGATGCTCAATATACAAGAGGGGGGGGGGAATTGTATACTTTAAAAATTCCTTTGGAACCTTTAAAGTTGGTTACAGATAAATATGTTTTCCTTAGACAAGGAATGATCTAAGTTTAAAAAAGTTAAACTAAGAATATTTACAACACCTCTAACACTAATTGGAGAATTGGAACTAAGGTTTACAAAATGATATTCTACCTTAAAGCGTATAGAATCTAAATTAATCAGAGTACAAGTGTAAGGAAATATAAGAAGATTATATTTTCCTTATAGTACAAAAGTGCAGCGGAAAAACAAGTATTAAAACTACAAGTAACAATATATAAGTCTTTTAACCCAAAGAGAAGGGTATCCAACAACATTGGATAAAGGTACCTTGATTTATACTTTCAATCAAGTCTGTTTTACCCACACCAAGGAAAACCCTTGATATGAAGATCGGAATCTCTGTCTTGCTATCCCTGCAAGCCCTCAACTTCAAGGTAGTTGGAACCTATTTCTTCCTCAGCAAGGAAGCCCTTGAACTTCAAGGTAGTCGCCACCTATGTCTTCCTATCCCCGGAAGTCCTCGAATGTAATCACCAACATCCGGAGTCTCACGAAGCAATCTAAACAAGCAGTTCAGTACGCACAAGGCATGAAAGACTTATCTCTCTAGAAATCACCTTAATAGCGTGTGGTCTCTAGATTGATCAACTTCATTCTTCATTTCATATTGAGCTCTTTCAAATGAGCTCTTATTTATAAGAAAATTTCCAACGGTCGACTCCCTCCTCCAACGGTCATATTTTCCATGAAATTCGGAGGAACCTGTACACGTGTAACTCAACCAACAGTTAATTTGAAACAGAATGGATGACATCGTTTAATAATAAATCATGTATAACTGAATGCACGACATCGTTTTGAAATAGATCATATGTATGCAAAATCCATTCAAAAATTTCGGAGTGTAAGCAAATTAAAAGTTTGGAGTCTAACAAAAATGAAATTCGGAGTATATGTTAATAAATGTTCGGATTTGGTTTTATAGGAATTCAGAGTCTAGTTTCACTAGAGATCGGAATATGAACTTGTAGAGTTCTAAGTCGAACTAATAAAAGTTCTTAGTCGAACTTCATAAGAGTTCATAGTTGAACTACTTAATAGTTCGGAGTCAAACATCATAAGAGTTCGGAGTCAAAATCCTGAAAGTTCGGAGTCAAACATCATAAGAGTTCGGAGTCGAACTCATGAAAGTTCAGAGTCAAACTTCATAAGAGTTCGGAGTTGAACTCCTGAAAGATCGGAGTCCAGAATTTGGATTGGAACATCATTACAGTTCTCATCCAGAGTTCAGATCCTAAAAACAGAATGATCCAAATCTTTACATTATATGACTCCGGGATTTTGGGTATGAATTTGGTTTTTGTACTTAAGAAAACTATTTCTATGAATAAGAAAATATAGGTTAGGGTAAATTTCCTTAAAGAAGAAAATTTTCCTTATGGAGGTAAAATATATATTTTCTTAAGTAAAAGGTGTTTGTGATTTTCAAAATAAGAAGGAATGGAAAAGTCATAAGGAAGACCTTATTGACTCAAAAATCTCCCCCTTTTTTGAAATCACAACCATCTTTACGAAAAAGAATATAAGGACTTTGAAGAATTTCATTAGACTTTGAAATTAAAACTTACCTCCCTTTGTTCATGGATAAAAGTGAATACAACTAACTCCCCCTTAGGCATTGAAAATCTAAGGATTTTATTCTAAATTTCCATAGGGGGGTTTTCATTATCGTAGGAATGAAAAACTTTAAAGTGAGAAACTCCCCCTTTCTTAGAAATTTTTCTTTCTCCTCCTTAGGATTAGTTCTTTTTTCCTTATCCCCCTTTGTGATTTTCAAAATTAATTGAAGGGAATGGGAAAGAAAATATGTTACCTGAAACATTAGTAAATAACAAGATACATGCACCCAAATAGAATTTCATTAGAGTTTGGAAAATTTTACAAAGAAAGGAAATTACAACAAAAGATCGGAGTGAGTTCATTTGTCTTCTTTTTCCTTCGGGATGAGATTATTTAACAAGGTTTTGAGTTTCTTCAAGTCTCTTTGGTCTTCCTCTACTTGCCTCTCCAAGGCTTTTACATTTTCTTCTTGAGCTTTCAAAGCCTCTGCCTGAGCCTCGATGGCTTCTTTCTGCAACTTTATTATCTCATCTTGCTTTTACAACTTCTCCTTAAACTCAATCCAGAAACTCTTTCACTTTTCCAATTCTGAGATACTAAGTTGTGCTTCCCATTGAGGTCCCGGACCTGTTGATTCTGAGAATTTTTCTCTTGGGTCAGCTTTTCATAAATCACGTTAACCTTTTTATCCTCCATTTCAAAAGTATTTTTAACTTCAGCATGAAAACTATCAAAATGAACTAAATCTTCATCAACTCTCTTAGACCACTTTGTTACCTTACTACAGGACTTTCTAGGCACATCATAATCGATAAGAAAACATTTTTGTTCAGCTTCAAACTTCACAAACTTATCCATGACCATGGATAACGAATCCGATTTCTGATTCATACTTTGTTGCAGCATCTGGCATCTAGAATCTATAGTTGAAAAAATTGGAATGGTGTCCACCAACTTCTTCAGAGATTGAACCACAAAATCATGACCATGAGATAATGAATCTGAATCAGATAATTTTCTTGGAGATTGATCTTCTTCATCCTGCACCAACTTCCTTCTGGAGGTACCACTAACTTATTTCTTCCTTATAATATCTTTTATTAGAGTCTCCATGAGAGCTTGGTTCCCCTTATCAGCTCTCGCAATGGGTTGCTCATCAGGAGATACTTCCTCAGATTCAGAAACTCGAATAATCTGGTCTTCATCTGGTTTTTGTTTTTCTTGTACTTCCTCAAGAAAATTCCTCTGATGGGATTCTTCCTCATTATACAAGATATTTTCTTCTTCTTCTTGCTATTGCTTATCATCAACTTTACTAGCTTCCTCATCTCCCTTTCCTGGAGTTACTAACTTTGCAGATTCTGCCTTATCTTTATAAACCTCTACTTCCCTGATCAAGGCATCTAAATCTTCACTTCACTCTTCTTCTTCTTCTTCCTCATCTTCAATCTCTTCCTCTACTACCTCCTCAGCTAGTTGTTCAACTTCTTCAACTACTTCTTTACCCTTTAATTTTTCCGGAGTGACATAGTTCTTGGCTGGAGTTTCTGGTAAAGAAGGATCAGAACTGAACGTTTCCGGAATGGGAAGCATTTCGGAAGCTAACTCTGTAGCTTTCAACAAAGATTACACCATTTCAGCTTCATACAACTTCCTTTTCATCTTCTTTTATTTTTCCTGTTTCTCTATCTCTTCCACAGCTCTTTCTTTTAAGGCCTTAGCCTTTGCAGGGTCTAATACAAATTGTGGATCCCCTTATTTCCTCTTCTCTTTGTCTTCCCTCCACTTGGATGCCACTTCATCTCTATATTTTTTTGCTTCTTCTGCTTGGCAGGAGCAGACTGAGTTTCCTTAGCCTCAGGATTTTCTTTATCAGCAACCACTTCCTTATGCTTTCTCTTTTTTCCTTTGCTTTTTGGATGGTTCCAGATTTTGTGTTTCTTTCTGAGTTGCTTCAACCTCTTCCACAGATAGAGTATAAATTTCTCCGGACTCACTCGAAAAACCCATCTTCATCCTCTTCAAGGTATCATCACTAACCAGCATAAGCTTGTAAATCCGGACTTTTTATTTTCATGCAACCTTGTAGGATTATAAGCACCGAACAATCAGCCTAGATAGTAAGGCAGGGTACATAATTATTTGAGCTCTCAAATTCCATTCTGTGATGGTCTTGATCGTAATCAAGACATGCCTCATCAAATTTTTCTTTCTTAGATTTACCAAGAAATCTAAGAAATAGATATCACTTTTCATCAAATTATCTTTGTCGCCTCTTCTTGGTACGAGAAAACCTTTTACACAGAGGTGACGAATCTTATTGTTCGGAGTGAGATGAGAAATCTTAACAATCGTAGAATCCTTAAGTTTGAGGAATTTTAAAGCCTTCACCTTTTTAAAACTTCCTTGCTCATCTGGAAGCTTATGTGAGAAAAACTCAGCTTCCCCCTCATAGGCCAAACCAACCAAGATCGCAGCCTTGGTTTAGGATATCTTATAAGTCTTCTAATAAGACTTGAAAGAAAACCACTCTCTACCATCTTCTATCAAGAAGGAAACAGACTCATAGAACTTGATAAACAATTCTGTATACACTGGATCTTCTTTTTCAAACTTGAACAAGAATATATCTTCCCAACCATTAAAATTTATATTCCGGGTTATAATAGAATTAAGCTTGTATAAATTCAGATGAACTAACCTTTCCCTGAAGACTAACCACTTAGAGATCGGTTTCACAGTTGACATATCTTGAGATGTCGCTTCAACAGAAATTCGGAGTGAAGAATTCTGAAAGATTCGGAACAACTTTGAAAAGTTCGGAACCGATTTTAAGAAGAGAAGCAGGGCTTCGAGACATGAAGGC
This sequence comes from Viscum album, assembly GCA_963277665.1. Taxonomy (NCBI): domain Eukaryota; kingdom Viridiplantae; phylum Streptophyta; class Magnoliopsida; order Santalales; family Viscaceae; genus Viscum; species Viscum album. The sequence goes on from OY728157.1 coordinate 1,766,787,635, forward strand.
TTTCAAAACCGATGTTGGATGAGTCTTGGGGTCCCCTTTATATAGGAGATGGATGTGACCTTTGGTCTCCAAAATCCATCTAACGGTTGAAAAGGTTTTGATCTGATCTGACTGTTGAAAACACTCCCGGAAGGAAAACTTGACTCCGATCTTTCGAGGTTTTAAGGAAAACATTTGGATTTGAAGAAAACTAGAATCCGAATGTTTAAAAACTTAGGAAAAATACCATCAAGAAAAATATGATTACAAAACTATAAGTAAGGAAATCATATCTTTCGGATTGGCAAGAAAGACTGTTCGTAATTGGTAATATTCTTCTTGAAGAAATGAATTTAAAAACAAACTCATTATAAAGTTCCAGTTACAAAAATCCCAGTATGAAAAATCCAGTATGAAAAACTCCATTCCGGATGTTACTGTACGAAAAACCTCCATTCCAGAAGTTTCAATACGAAAAACCTCCATTCCGGAAGTTCCAGTACGAAAAACCTCCATTCCAGAAGTTATCATTCTGAGAATTTCAATCTTGAAAATTTCAGTTCCGGAAATTCCCATTCCAGAAATTTTTGTTTTAGAAATTTCCATTCCAAAAACTTCAGTTCCGAAAGGTTTGAAAAACTAACTATGAAAAATTTTAGTTACACTAAGTTGGAAAAATAGATTCTGAAAATTTTAGTTACACTAATAATCAAATTTACTCCCCTTATAAAAAGGAGTTTATTACTGTTAGGAGAATTTTTCAATAAGAAGTTAATGAAGAATGATTACCTTATGGTTATCATTCCTAAATTTTGTTTAATGTATTCAAATCTATCGGAGGGTAATGATTATGTGAAAATATCAGCAAGTTGATCTTGCATTCTGATAAACTGAATAATGGTATCTCCTTTTAGTGTGTGATCCCTAAGAAAGTGATACCTAATATCTATGTGTCTTGCACGAGAGTGATGTGCAGGTTTCTTACTTAGGGAAATGGAAATTGTGTTATCACACAAAATTTGAGTCTTAGTAAAACTCAGCCCATAATCTGTGAGTGTGTGTTGCATCCACAACACTTGAGCACAACAACTTCCAGCTGCTACATATTCAGCTTCAGCAGTGGAAAGTGCTACAGAATGTTGCTTCTTGTAGGACCAAGAAACTAATTAATCTCTTAAGAAATGACAAGTTCCGAATGTACTCTTTCTATCCATTATAATTCCACCAAAGTCAGCATCAGAAAAGCTTTTTAGAATAAAATAATTTCCAGAAGTATAAAATAATCCTAGATCCATGGTTCCCTTTAGGTAGAGAAATTTTTTTTACTTCCTTTAAGTGAGATTCCTTAGGATTGGATTGATATCTTTCACATAAGCATACTGAAAACATTATGTCTGGTCGACTAGATGTTAAGTAAAGTACACTTCCTATCATACCTCTAAAAGATGTTTGATCTACTGGTTTCCCGGCTCATCAAGATCTAAGGAGTTTGAGGTACTGATGGGAGTACTTATACTCTTACTGTTGTCATAACCATACTTTTTGAGAAGATCTTTAATATAATTATGTTGAGATATATAGGTTTCTTCTGGTTTTTGAGAAATTTGAAAACAATGTAAAAAAGTTAACTCACCCATAATACACATTTCAAACTCAGATTTCATTAGACTTGGAAATGAATCTGTTAAAGATTGTTGAGTTGAACCAAATATGATTTCATCAACATAAATTTGAACAATCAAAACATTTTTCTTATCATTCTTTACCAAATGGTTGGATCTTGATTTCCATTAATATAGTTATTTTGAAGCAAAAACCCTGTGAGTCTTTCATACCAGGCTCGTGGGGCTTTCTTAAGACCATACAAAGCTTTGGTAAGTCTAAAAACATGATCAGGATGTTTTGTATCTTCAAATCCAAGAGGTTGGTCAATAAAAAATTCCTCTTGAACATAACCGTTAAGAAAAGAACATTTCACATCCATTTGAAAAATTTTAAAATTTAAGAATTCTTCAAAGGCAAGTAGAATATGAATAAATTCAAGTCTTGCTACTGGAGCGTAGGTTTATTCATAGTCTATTCCCTCTTTCTGGTTATAGCCTTTAGCAACTAGTGTAGCTTTATTTCTTACTATGACTCCATTTTCATCACACATGTTTATGAAGACCCATTTTACACCAATGACAGAAGTTTCCTTAGGTCTTTCAACCAAGGTCCAGACTTTATTCCTCTCAATTTCATTTAGTTCATCTTGCACGGCTTTGATCCAATCATCATCACCTAACGCTTCATTAGTGCTTTTTGGTTCTAATTGGGAAACAAATTCTAGATGTTCTACTTCATTTCTTAAGGAACTTCTAGTCCTTATAGGTTGATTTACATAACCAATGATACTATCACTGGGATGATTCTTAAGAAACACCTGATTTGGGTTTTGTAAAACCTGTTCATCAACATAGGGTAGAATGTCTTTTGGGGTAAATGTTTCAGAAGTATATTTTTGAAATTTTTCCTTATCAGAAGGATCTTCTATCAAATATTGAAAATAAGTTTTTGAAAACACATCCGAGGATGTAGGTTGGGATGGTTTAAAAACAAAAGGATCAGACTCATCAAATTTTACATGCACTGTTTCTTCAATAGTACAAGTATTTTTATTGAAAACTCTATATGCCTTAGAAGTAGTGGAGTAGCCTAAGAAAATTCCTTCATCAGATTTTGGTGAGAATTTATGTAAACTAACTTTAGTATTCAGAATGAATACTTTGCAACCAAAAACCTTTAAGTTGGAAAGTCTTTGTTTCCTACCATTCCGTAATTCATAAGGAGTTTTATTAAGAAAAGATCTAATAAACACTCAATTTATAGTATAACAAGCAGTACATACAACTTCAGCCCCGAAATTTCTAGCTATAGAATATTCACTCAACATGGTTCTAGTTATCTCTTGAAGAATTATATTTCTTCTTTCAAATACACTATTTTTTTGAGGAGTTCTAGGTGATGAAAAATTGTGAGTAATACCTTTTCTACTACAAAAAGTATCAAAATCAGAATTTTGAAATTCTCTTCCATGATCACTATGAATAGTTTTCAGTGGAATATTTTTCTCAGTTTTAACTTGTGCTATAAAACTTTTTAAATAAGAAAAAGATTCAGACTTCTTTTCTAGAAAATATACCCAAGTAAATCTGCTGTAATCATCAACTAGAACAAACACATAGTATTTTCCTCCAATACTTCCAGTTTGTGTTGGACCAAAAAGATCCATGTGCACTAACTATAATGCATCAGTCATTTAGACTTCACCTATTGATTTAAAACTAGATTTATGTTTCTTCCCATATTGACAAGGATCCCAATCTTTATAGGAATCAAATCTAAGCTCTGGTAGATCCTTAACTACTTTTTTCTTAGAATGTTTACATTAGTTTATAAGGTTACAGTGACCTAGTCTTCTATGCCATAACCAATAATGATCTTCCATTTCACTTAGGTAAGGTAGGTCTTGGCTCATGAGGTATTCTAGGTTCAATGTATAAACATTCTCTTGCCTATTGGCTGAGAGAATAAATCCTTCCTTAGAATTGTGTACTAAGAACTTATCATTCCTAAAATTCACAAGGTATCCATCATCACATAACTGACTTATGCTAATGAGGTTGTGCTTAAGACCCTTAACAAATAAAACATTTGAAATCAAAGTTTTACCAAGAAGAATAATATTACCTATACCAACAATTTCTCCCTGAGCATTATCTCTGAAAGTTACCTTTCCTCCTTTCGTTTTGATAATATTTTCAAAATAGCTTTTGGTACCAGTCATCTGCCGGGAACATCCACTATCCATGTACCATGTATTGTTGTTGGTACTTCCTCTATCTTCCTGAAATCAAGAAAATAATTAGACTTTTGGAATCTAAACTTATTTGGATCCGAGATTTCCATACAATAAAATTTTAGGAACCCACACATTCTTAGAAAAATAAGCTTTATCAAAACCTAAAGATTGGGTTTTATTTAGTGAAAAATTCTTTTCCGAGTGACCACCACATTGGCACTTGGTACAAAATGGGGCACTTTGTGGAACAAAGTATTTGTTACTAAAAGTTGGTTTTGCATTGGTATAACCAAATCCAGATTTGTTTCTTAAAGATCATATTTGTGAATAAATTTTATCAAAATTTTCTTTACCATGGGTAAAGTTTGTCAAAAAATTCTTTAAAGAAAAAATTTCGGACTTGAGATTAATAACCACGTTTTTATCTCTAAAATCATTATATTTAGAACTAGAGCTAGGCTCGAAAACACTTTTCTTAAAAATTAAATTTTCTAACTCTTTAGAAAGTTTGTTCTTTTTAGAAAGTACTTCCTCAAGATTTTTTGGAGTACCTATAAAATCAGCATTTTTCCTATCAAGATCTTTATGGAGATCTAATATTTCTTTTGTGAGAATAACATTCCTAGAGTTTGCCTTATCAAGTTTTTTATTTAGTTTTGAATTCTCAATATCAAGAAGCTCAGCAAACCTAGACACTTCTTCATAGGTAGGTGAAGTATTTTCTTAATCAGAAGAAAATTCTTCATATAATGAGTTATAATACTTTATACCATTTTAATTTAAAGATTCATTGGTCAATGATTCAACATTTCGTACCTTAGCCATGAAGCAATGATTGTTACAGGGTAATCTGGCTATAAGACCAAGATTCTTCTATCCTGAAGATTCATAATCAGAAGATTCATATGAAGAGTCACCACCACTGGAACTCCATGTGTCATTTTATTTTAGAACTTTATTTGCTTTGGTTTTGTAATACTTCTTCCTGTTCCTTTCATAATTCCTTTCTTTCCTTTCTTTCTTTTTGAGCAAAGGGAAATCTTCTCTAATATTTCCAGCTCTCTTGCATTCATAACAAGTAACTTCTCCATCTGTCCTGTCTTTCCTTTCCTTTTTCTTATACTTGGATTGGAAATTTCTCTGGCCAGCCATCTTGTTCATTCATCGAGCAAGATTTTCTAACTCATTTTCTAAGATATCACTTTCACTAGATTCGGATTGAATAATCACCTTCTTAGACTTGGATCTGCTTACTATCTTAGGAGTCTTATCTTTCATATGATTCGATGTTATTGTAAAAGAAATAGTACCATTCCCATTCTTATTTTTGATGTTGTTAGCATCTCTCTTCATTCTTGTTTCATGTTGGAGAAGAGTTCCAAATAGCTCATCAAGAGAAATTTGAGTGACCTTCCTGTTCTCATCAATAGCTGTTCTTTTTTATTCCCACTCATTGGACATAATATCAATTATCTTATCCACAAGGGCTTCATCATCTAAACCTTTTTCTCCCACAGACTTTAAGCTGTTGACTATAGTCATAAATCTCTATTAGACTTTATAGATTGGTTCACCATTCGGAAAATTAAATCCATGGTATTCAGCTCTATGCATAGCTCTCCTAGTTTCAATCGCTTTAGAAGTTCCAAAGTGTGTAACTTCTAACTTCTTCCAAATACAATTAGCTGCTTCACAAGAAGAAATTTTGCTATATATATTTCTAGTCATTGAACATAGTAAAGTATTGCGTACCTTATAATTGAGTAGATACACTTGCTTTTCCTAGTTAGTGAAAGTTCTAACTTCCTAATTAGGAATTTTATAATCTCCAGTAAGCATAATGAAATTATCCACTCCAGTATTGATAACAAATGTCTTCATTCGATCTCTCCAGTACTGATAGTTAGTACCATAAAAAATTTGTGGTCTTGTAGGATTTATATTGTCAATAGAACCAGCATTCACTCCTGCCATTCTTAAAAAAAACATTGGCAACCAAACTAGTTAGTAGAAAAAGTTCATAACCACAAAGTTTGGAATGCCAATTAGGAATGATAATTCGGAATGAAAAAGTTCAGAATGATAACGAAAACTTTCTAAGAAAGGATGAAGAACAATGAAAAAATGTGCAAGATAAACTTATATGTGAATATAAGTATTTCAGATACATGCTCTAATACCAATTGTAGGATCGAAATAATGATGTAGATGATGAATATACAAGACGGGGGGTGAATTGTATAATTTAAAAATTTCTTTGGAACCATTAAAGTTGGTTACAAATAACTATGTTTTCCTTAGACAAGGAAAGATCTAAGTTTAACAAAGTTAATCTAATCAGATTCAGAAACACCTATAACACCAAATGGAGAATTGGAACTAAGGTTTACAAAATGAGATTCTACCTTAAAGCGTATAGAATCTAAATTAATCAGAGTACAAGTGTAAGGAAATATAAGCAGATTATATTTTCTTTACAGTACAAAAGTGCAATGGAAAAACAAGTAGTAAAAATACAAGTAACAAGATATAAGCCTTTTAACCCAAAGAGAAGGGTATCCAACAACCTTGGATAAAGGTTCCTTGATTTATACTTTCAAGCAAGTCCATCTTACCCACACCAAGGAAAGCCGTCGATAAGAATATCATAATCTCTATCTTGCTATCCCCGCAATCCCTCAACATCAAGGTAGTTTGAACCTCTGTCTTCCTCAGCAAGGAAGCCCTCTAACTTCAAGGTATTCGGCACCTCTGTCTTCATATCCCCGGAAGTCCTCGAATGTAATCACCAACATCCGGAGTCGCACGAAGCAATCTGAACGAGCAGTTTAGTACGCACAAGGCATGAAAAACTTCACTCTCTATAAATCACCTTAATAGTGTGTGGTCTCTAGATCGATCAACATAATTATTAATTTCATGTTGAGCTCTTTCAAATGAGCTCCTATTTATAGGCAAATTTCCAACGGTCAGCTCCCTTCTCCAACGGTCATATATTCCATGAAATTCGGAGGGACCTGTACACGTGTAACTCAACCAACAGTTAATTTGAAATAGAATGGATGACATCGTTTAATAATAAATCATGTATAACTAAATGCACAACATTGCTTTGAAATGGAGCATATATAAAAAAAATCCATACAAAAATTTCGGAGTGTAAGCAAATTAAAATTACGGAGTCTAAACAAAATGAAATTTGGAATCTATGTTAATAAAAGTTCAGATTCTTTTTTATAGGAATTCGGTGTCTGGTTTCACCAGATATCGGAATCTGAACATACAGAGTTTGAAGTCTAACAAGTAAAAGTTCTGAGTCGAACTTCATAAGAGTTCGTAGTCGAACTACTTAAGAGTTCGGAGTTGAACTTCATAAGAGTTCGGAGTCGAACTCATGAATGTTCGGAGTCGAACTTCATAAGAGTTCAGAGTAGAACTCATGAAATTTCGGAGTCAAACTTCATAAGAGTTCGGAGTCGAACTCCTGAAAGTTCAGAGTCAAACTTCATAAGAGTTCGGAGTTGAACTCATGAAAGTTCTAAGTCAAACTTCATAAGAGTTCGGAGTCGAACTCATGAATGTTCGGAGTCGAACATCATAAGAGTTCGGAGTCGAACTCCTGAAAGTTCGGAGTCCAAAATTTGGATTGGAACTTCATTATAGTTCCCATCCAAAATTCAGATCCAAAAAACAGAATTCTCCAAATCTTTACATTATATTACTCTAGGTTTTTGGGTATGAATCCGGTTTTTGTACTTAAGAAAATTATTACTATGAATAAGAAAATCTAGGTTAAGGTAAATTTACTTAAAGAAGAAAATTTTCCTTATGGAGGTAAAATATATATTTTCTTAAGTATAAGGTGTTTGTGATTTTCAAAACAAGAAGGAATGGAAAAGTCATAAGGAAATCCTTATTGACTCAACAAATATTTCATGACTGAATTTCTACCCAATATAGAAGTGGTGGTTTTACATATTAATTTTCATTCTATAGGGATCATGTTATAATATGCATGTATTTTATTTTTTGTGGTGTGTACTTTAAAATGGAAGAATTTAATTCATATTAACCATGAAATTTAATGGATTTAAAAATATATATTGTTATCTCTATCTCATAATCTTCTGATCCAAGAGGTTCCTTTTCCATGGTGGGAAACCCATCATTATTTTTTACAAAGTAAAATTGTGTTTAATATCATAAAAAATAAATCCTAGTCTATATAATTTAATGTGGATGTGGTTCTAGAATATATTAACCTAGGGGTAATCACCCTAAAATATATTTAGTTTAGAATTTACTAAATCACCACCTTGATGCAAAATGAGTGGGCCTGACACTGCACAGCTAGTGAAACACTCAATGGGGATATTCTTAGGAATGTTCACACGCTCTTAATGAACCATGATGAAGGATTTTTCCTACCATTTCCTTGGTCTCCTAAAAATGTAAACTATTTAACTCATTTAATATCTTCTATTTATAACCTATCACATTGAAGGTTCCACCACCCCTAAATTTTTTTGACAATAGAACTGCCTATTACTTTGATAATACCCCATGACTAAAAATTTTACTAAGGGATGTTATCCTAGGAATCAATGTTATTATATTCTATAAGGAATTATTTGATATCTTTATTTCTAATTATATTGATGTAAATTTTTTATTCACAAAGTGGTTCCTCAAGGAATGACATGAAAGGTATTAATGGGTCTTGTGGAGAATGTATTGGACTTAATCAGGTGATGGGAGAATCCTAGAATTATATAGACCCTTAATGCATCAATTGGTATCATGAGACAAAATATGTTGGGTTTTAGTGTGTAAATCTTCCCGCAATACAATGTGTTTCTTATAATAACGCTTTGATAACAAATTTAAATGTATGATATTCTACATGACATCAATCTGAGATAAATGATTATAGTTATCCATGTTTTTATTTATTTTCATGGATATAACATTCCTTGAATTTCAATTGAACGTTTTTTCATGTTATTCATTTATTATTACCATGTCACTTATGACATGATTATGTTATATAATATTCCATTATATGTTGTTTATTACTAATAATCTGAGATCACCATTATTTTTTTTACTTTCCCTAAGAAACCTAAAGGGGGAATATGAATATTTTTCAGTGATATGATGGAAGGGAAAATAATGTTATTGAAATAAGATCACACTATATATAATATTTTGAAATATATATGTATCTAGTATTGAAAGACTAATAATTGGTTCGGTCCTATGAGAAATATTTTCTTATGCACCAATTTAGCACAAGTTTAGTAGGAACATTTGGTACTAAATATAGAGTAACCAAGTTAGATAGTAAATGTTCTATGAAATACCCTCATCATTTATAGGGAACAATTTAGATAATGTAATATGAATTTTATTTTAAAATTCAATATCACTAGGAAATTATGTGTATCCCATTATAAAAATATGGTGACTAATTGAAGCAATAAGATCCATATAAACACCGATAGTCAATACATGGATATTACCCCTAAAAAATTTAATTTATCTAGAGTTTAGTCTAATCAGTTCATAACCATTTTGTGGAAGTTGATATATATTATTAAAACTAATCCCACCCAATGAGAGTGAATTTTTGATCCACAACATAATGTAACTATATAGTACAATTTCTTATAGAAGAAACCTAAAAATTTGGTGAAACAAGTAATACATTGGTAGTTGAACAATGGATGAAATCTCTAAAGAATATATTTCTCTCTTTGGAGTATAGTGAAAAGAAAATAGTAATCATGATAGTATATCATATAATGGGAGACAAAGAGTAATAATGGTTCCTAATTTAAAAACCTAAAGTAGAAGATGAGACCAAGAGTAAGGAATAGAGACATTTTAAAGAGTAATTTTATGAAAAATATATTCTTCATGAGAAAATATACGACATGTAAAGTAAATTACTCCATCTTAAAGAAAATGAGAATGGTGATATTTCTGAATACAAGGATAACTTTACAATGTTAGCTAGACTTACTGCGGATTAAGTACAGAGACCAAAAATCCATATTGATTATTTCTTTAATGGGTTAAAGATGATCCTTTGAAGGTGATTGGTATCTCAAACCTTTTATTTATATATGGATATAGTCTCAAAATCCTTTAAGATAGAAACTAAGTTCTCCAATATATATAAATTCAAAGGAAATTTGTCTAATAAAAGGCTAACTAAGAATCATTGGAAGAATAATGCAGAAAATGGGAAGAAAGGAAGGGTGGGATTTACCACATGTGATATATGTGGGAATAAATACCATGTTGTTTGTAGGAAGAGAACCAGAGTTTATTAAAAGTGTCGATAAAATATACATTATTCTTAGAAATGAAAAATTTAGGCAGAAACCATTAATGTTCAATGATTAAACTATAGGAAGAATGGAAAATATGTGAACCAATTGCTCAAACATAAAGAGAATTTACCATATAAAAGGAAAAGAGAGAAATACCAAGATTGTGTGATTACCATAGTTTAAGTTGAAGTTCCAAATGATGTGGTAGCATATATTTTGATTATAGCCTCAAATTTAGCAACTATATTATCCAATTTTGTATTTTCACACTCTTTTATATCTTCCATCATTAGGGAAAACATTATATACTTATCTAGAACACCCTTTTAAGAGAATGATCAATTAAGAAACCAAGTGGGATCCTTATTAAAAAAATATATGCCAAGACACTCTAATTATAAGGAATAGGAGTACCCTATTTAATGTTTTTTTATCATATCAATTTTTGAAGTTGATATAATACAAGGTATGGATTTTCATTTAAATTATAAAGAAAAAACTAATTTCTATGAGAAAGATTCTACAATTTGTGAATGTTAAGAGGGATATCTTATATTTTTAGTGGAAACTTCATCACATAAATCATGTATGGATCCTCCCCCAGAAAATATATTTAATGAATTTCTAGGTATAGAGGAATATCAAACATGATCTATTGATTAGAAATATATCCAAATAATATCTGATGTACATGTGGTAAAAAAAGATCATTGATGTTTTTCTATAGGAATTTCCTGGTTATCCACGAGAGAATGAAGATAAATTCTCTGTTGAACTTAGTTATGATGTGAGGACTTTATTTAAAACTCCTTCTAAAATGACACAGTGGAGTTGAATAAATAATTTCATGAGTTGAGTGATAAAGGATTTATAATCCCTATTAAGTCGCCATTGGTATCCCCTATTATATTCATGAAAATTAAGGATGGGTCTACGAGATTATGCATTGATTATACGGAGATTAATTCCATTATTATAATGAATAATTATCATTTTCTAGATATTGAGGACTTATTTGATCAAATTCAAGATCCCAATAATATTAAAATTAATATCTTCACATTGGGTATCATTAACTATGGATTAATATGGATGCTATATTGATGAATCCATTTTGAGTAAAAAAGAAACATTATGAGTTTATGGTAATGTCATTTGGATTGACTAATGCACCTTCTGTCTTCATCGATATGATGTGTAGAGTATTAAAGGAGTATCATGATAAATTTATAGTGGTATTCACGGATCATATCTTGATTTACTCCAAGAGTTATAAAGATAATTATATTTATATACAAATAATATCGGATACATCTAGATATTAATTCTTATATGGGAATTATATTAAGTGTGAACTTTGTCTCAATGGTGCTGCCTTTATTCAAAATATTTCCCCAAAAGATGTAATATCTATTGAAACATTAAATAAAAAGGTAGTAAAATAATGTCATGCACTGATGAACATAAACAATATCTGAATATTCTAGAGTTTAGTAAGAAACAAGTGGTGTTTTATACAATATTTCACATGATTGGCCAACCTATTGACCATTTTAAAACATAAATTGGTTAAATTCATATGCTTAAGGTAATTTGTGTAATTCATTAAAGATATTAATAGGTGAATAAATAATGCACCAATATTAACTCTACCACCAGTTATGGAAGTATTTTCGATATATAGTGATGCATTGAATAATGGACATGGTTTTTTCCTTAAATATAATGATTGGGTGATTGATTATGTAATGATTAAATTAAAAATCCATGGAAAAAACTATCCTACTTGTGAGATTAAGCTAGTATATTTAATATTTTCATTGAAAATATGTAGGTACTACTTTTATGATGAATGATGTGATATCTATACATAAGACAAGAGTTTGAAGTATATCTTCTCTCAAAAATAGATCAACCAGAATTAAAGAAGATGGTTGGAAATACTCAAGGACTATGATTTATTTGTACACTAATACACTGAGAAATAAAAAAAGATTGATAGTGTATTGAAAAGGAGGGATCATGGAGTTTTGAGAATGATGAGAATTAATAAGGATCCTATATATGAATTTATAGTAAATATAAATATAGTGATTTCTATGTAAGGTTATCCATAAATCCTTTTTCAGGAAATGTTTAAAAGATCCTTACTAGAAAAGGTAGAGAAGTCATAGAAGGATGAGGATAATTTCAAATTAAGATCAAAGCAGTGAATTATATGAAATGACATAATTTATCTAAAGAGATGGAATATTTAATTTTGGATTCTGGTTGTGTTGTCCATCTAAAATACAATTGAATATGTAATAGATATTTAAATTAAATGTTCTGATTCGATGGTATAAAGTGGGAAATTCGATTCTAGGTGTCCAAATTCTCAATATTCCACCAAGTGAAGGCTGAAATGAAACATCTTAATGGATTAATGCAACACCTTCCAATACATTTATGGAAGTTGGATAATGTTACAATGGACTTTGTCACTAGAATCCCAAATACTTCAAGGAAAAATTTTTCTATACGGGTCATGGTTTATAATCTTATTAATTAAATACAATTATAAAAAAAATTATATTATCTACACCTTGAGGTTCTTCCCCAAATCTGTATCATTTAATATTTAAGGTTGCATAGGTCACACCTATAAATTGTATCTAATCACGATCCTTGTTTTACATCAAAATAATAGAAGATTCATAAAAGGTATCTCGAAACTAAGACACATTAAAGAACCACATATCATCCCCAGACTACTGAATGGTCTGAAATAACTATCAAAACATTATAAGAAATGATAAGATCATGTTTTCTTGACATCGAAGGTATATGGGATTAGTATCTACCTGTGGTGGAATTTTTATATAACCATAGATTATATTAGACCAACTATATAGAACCATATAAAGAATATTATTGGAAGTGTTTTCATAATCAAACATGTTGGGAAAAAGATTGAGGAATAAAGTATGTTTACCTAGAGAATTTTGATGCAACAAATGTTAAATTAGGAACTATTCAGGACTACATTATTACATCCTAAAATAGAAAAAAGAGTTATGATAATAATATATGGAAATATTTGGAATTTAATGTTTTGGATCATGTATACATGAGGATTTCTGTATGGAAGTGATTTTTATAATTCGGTAAAAATTGATAGTTATTACTTAGGTACATTGAGGCCACCGAAATAATTGAACGAATTGGGGTTGTAGCTTAATGTTGGTTATTTTTTCCAACATTTTTTAAATTATATAAAGTCATCAATTTTTAATTTCCAAGGAAATATATACTTGATCCAATGAATGTGATCACATTTGAGGTAATTGAGTTAGAGCCTGAGTTTTTTTATAACAAGGAGCATGTCTAGATCCCTGTCACCAGAGAGAAAGTATTGCAAAATCATACAACTCATTTGGTGAAATTATATTTTAGAAATCACAAAATAGAATTGGAAACATAAAATTAGGAAAAAGACATAAGGAAATAGTATCCATATTTTTTCAATAGATTATGTATACTATAATTTTTAGGAATTAATTATTTTATGGGGGGAGATAATGTAACACCATAGACTCTACTATAGTAAGTAAACACTATATCCTAAACTATCACACAATTCACCCATTAAGGAGTCTTTATTCATGAACATATTTAAAATAATATTTTTAGAATTTTAAATTAACTAATATATATTCATTTTTACATTCATAATATCAAAAATATCTTATTAATGAGTTTTGGTATTTTTCAGAAAAGGTTTCTTTTTAGTAAAAAATATGGTTTTCATGAAACTTATAAATAGTATGGATTTTTCATTATATAAGAATGAACTAGAAATTTATAAAACCTTTTATGAAATAAAATAATATATATATATAAAATTATTCATTTTAAAATATTCTTTTAACATAGAAAACTTATTGGAAACATTTTCATAACTAATTAAAATTTTAATTTTATATAAATAATTATTAGTATTTTCTTCTAAGTATTTTTAAAGGGTGATTCGTTTTTGAATTGAATTAGAAGCATTATAGTATCTAAAATTTTTATAATAATTGATTTTATGTAATTATAATCAGTATTAAAGATAATTTTACCCTATATATAAATTTATTTTTTAAAAGAATATATCTCTAAAAATGGTTTTGTAGATTTAGGTTTTTATATTTAAAAATAAAATAATCAAACTTGTATAAATTTTCTTTTAATGAAATCTTATCAAAAATTTAAATCCTATAGTTAAAATTAAGAAATCAATTAAATTTTAATTTTAGTTATTAAAATTTATTACTATGGTTAAAAATTAGTTACCCAAGTAAAAAGTTTAAAATGGAAAAAGGTCTTTTACTAAGGTGGAAATGCCAAAACATGATAAAAATAGTTACAAATTAGTGGTTGAGTTTTGATCGACAAATAATAACCCCATTTTTTAATTTTTACATTTTTTATCCATTGAACCATTAATAGTAAAATTAAAATATTGAAATTTGATGTGTATTTCCAAAAACTACCCTTATCTTCACTTATAAAAGGGTAACATCATCACCTCTACCAGACTCACTTATAATTATAATTTATACTTTAAAATAATTAATTTTTAACTTAATATAACCCTATGTTAATTCTAAATTTTTTCCTACTATTACTTAGCATAAGGCCTTATTTCTAAGGAGACATCCATGAAAAAATTCTAGTCACTGACATTAGTATTGTCACATACTTATTTTTATTCTTTATTGTATTCTTTTGAATTTATTCTATATAAACTAGTATAATAATTTTATTATAATTGATATATTTTAAGTTCACTATATTAATGGTATTATCATTATCTATTAATATACCACATCCATTAAAAGAGAAAAATCATTATTTTTGGCATTGTGCAAATTACCACCTCCATGAAATAACATGTTTCATTTTCCTTCACTAATTTAAACGGTTGGATATAAGGATTGTATTAAATGAAAAAAATGATATTTATAACAAAAAGAAGTTTTTTGTTATGTGAAATTATTAAACCTAATAGTGAAATAATTAAAAAATGATCATCATCAATTTAGTTATTTAAAATGACAATGTTGAGACGATAATCTTTTATTAAAATCATATATGATATTCATATCCACACATTATTCTTATAATTCAATAAAATAATAATATATAATACTAATACACACTAAATATGATCATCATGATTATGGTATATTGATATTACCACAAAACACCCCACAATTATTCATTATATTAGGGTATGTTAATGTTTGGGTCGATTTTATAACCTACAAAAACAATACTATGAATTTATATCTTGGATGACATTGAAAACATATTTAATAGTATAATAGGGTATATATTTTTAAATAATGACTTTACATTTATCATTTAGTTGATATATCAATATATAATTAATCATTTAAGTTAACACCCTCCTTTTAAAAAAATAACAAGAAAATGAATATTATCGACTTTATCATCTACGATAAGGTATGAAACACTAATGAAATGAATTTTAAACAACATAAATATTAAAAATAATAAAATAATAAACATTAATGACATATTAATAATGTAAATTGGAATAATAATGAATAAAAACACTGCTATTATGAAACTAGTACAAACTATCAAAATTATAAATACTGATGTGGAAAATTGGAAAAATTATTATAGAGAATGACTATTTAGGAGGAGTACGAATGAAAATGTATACGGGAAATGATATTAGTTAATTTATTAATATAAATATTTTTATTATGTAGGATTTAAATTTATTTTCATGAAATTCATGATTAGAGGTAATGATTTTTTGTCTCAAATTCTCATCTTTGAGAAATATCTTGTATTATTCAACCGATTTTCATTATGTAGTTTATATAATAACTATTTGAAATGTTATATCATTAAATTAATTTATTAATGTTTTTTTAATATCAATTTTAATCAATATAATTCAATAGGTTATGATTTAACTTCTACCCAAGCATTAAGTGGTGTTTTTCCATCTCAATTTTCAGTCTTTGTGGATTATGATATAACAACCACCATCTTCTTTTATGTTGTTAATACATTTACATGGAATATTATTCCATATTAACCATGTAATTTATTGAATTTATAAGTCTATAATATTATCTATCTCTCTATTGTTTTTGTTTTCTGAAAACTTTTCAATTGAAATTGAAATAATACCTTTAAAATTAGAAATGTAAAGAAAATAAATTGAAGATTGAAGAAAAAATGATTAAAGGAGAAAAAAATGGAAATATAAGAAAGGATTTAGTGAAGGTTAATTCATTAATGAACCACTAAACTCCATGTATATCTTCTTCATGATGCATCCAAAGATTAAATAGTTTGTGGGATGAAAACAATAATGCCAGCTTCTCCAAATGAACTAAAATCTTCTATGAGAAGAAGGTAAAGACTTCCACCCTAAACATGATTCTCTCCCATAAACTAAAATGGTTCATATTGAGGTAGTACCAGAGACTCTACTTACATAAACAAAGTAATTCTTGGGATGGAGGCCTGGAATTATGCCACACAAATAAAGACCTCGTACCCTCACTGACTAAGTCATATTCGGGCTGAGTATCTCTCATTGGCTTCCACCAAATATGGATCACAAATTCATCATTGACGACCAACCATGCCAATATTTAAATTATATGCTTTACTATAAATATTAAATGTGGTTAACCAAATAGGGGATTGAGGAATCAATGGAGCAATAGAAGGAGAGATCGACCGAGAGATAGATATCTCTGCAAAGACGTACTCCTTCGATGATTTCCCATAAGAAACACCTTTTGTAACGCCCCGACCCTAGTTTCCTAGAGTCGGTGCATTTTTAAATAACATTGGCATGATCACAAGAAAGATCAAATCTCGAAAGACCTATTGGTTTAGTAGCCTTGGAAACACTAGATATACTCATAAGTCTTACATTACATCATAAAATGAAAAACTACTACAATAACATATTGTCTCCATAATCCACACTCATATCCCAACATAATATCCCTGCAGGTCATTCATAATTTACTTCTTCACTTCCTGGGAAAAATAAAACATAGAAAAGGGGTGAGCTCAAATGCCCAGTATGGATAACAATATAGCGGAAACTTTCATAAATAAGAATAAAAATTTAAGGCAATGTATAACTAAAACAAAATCCTTTAAAACTTGAACTTTTAACATAGTATGGCATAAATAAAATGAAATAATGCCATTTACTTATTCACATGGTTATTCTACTAATCGAATAATCACATGCAAAATCAATAACCACTTTCATAATGATGGAATGCATAATGCTGAACTTTAATTTCTTTGTCAAGGCCTCGTTCCAAGACCTTGGGGCTAACTGTAACTGGAACCCAACCCGGAGTGCCTCTAATAACTGGACACCAACCCGGAGTGCCTCTAATAACCGGACACCAACCCGGAGTGCCTCTAATAACCGGACACCAACCCGGAGTTCCTCTAATAACCGGATACCAAACCGGAGTTCCTCTAATAACCGGAGACCAAACCGGAGGGCTTACTTTTACCGGTACCCAACCCGGAACATACTTGTATAACACATTCATCTAAATGAAAGATTGAAATATAACATAAACATTTAGATTAAAAATAACTTATAAAATGTCAATACTTTAAACAAAAACCATGAATGACATAAGAATAACTTATCCACAGTCAAAAATATAACAAAACCTTTAATAAAATAGCAATGTTTTGTATCATAATAAATCAACTTCAAATAAGCTTAAAATCCATCAAAGGATGTTGACATAGATGAAATCAAAACTATTTTAGAGAAATATCTCTTTTTATTTTGAAATCATTTAAGATCCATATAAAATAAAACATTTTCTTTGAAAATATTCTTATAAGCTTGTAAGGAAAGCTTTGAAGATTTTATAACAGTGGAAAATAGCCGCACCCGCCGTATAAGTTTAAAAAAACATTCTTACTTTAATTTTGTCAAAAAGGTTAAAAAGGACCTTGTTTTGAAAACGACAGAAAGATTCCTTTATAAACCTCTTATAAAAAGTCAAACAAGGGTATAAATGACTTTAACCCATATTCTTGTAAATAGTAAAAATGTTTTGAAATACATTTTGAAGAAACATGGATGTTGATGATAAAGAGATCCCAGTAGATTATTACATATAAACAACCTCGGATAATGAAGAGATTGTGAAATAACCCTTACCAATTTGGTAACTTGTGAAACATACAACCCATGAAAGAGGTATCATACAATGAATATGTAAATACACATAAATTAGAGTGTATTACACAAATAATATAATTATGGGCAGTACATACACCACACAAAAGGTAATGGTGGCAATATGGCATGAATCTCACGGGAATAAGGAGTGAGATGAAAACCCTTTACCACGTTAATCAACTGAGTCGTATGGCAAAAAGTTAATAACCACCAAAGGATTTATAGAATAACATGAATATAAAGTGAATCATGATAATATATATCAAATGGTAGTACACAATACACCACTTTCAATAATTTAGTGGCGAACAATGGAAATCTCACGGAATTGAAAGTGAGATAAGAAAATCCCTTACCTTGTACTTTTACTTGGTTGGGGTAGGTTAACCTCCTGTATAATAGTGAAATAATTGTTATTAAATTATACAAGAATCATATATATTAATATGATATCATATATGATCTTTTAACTATGCTTTGTTAATAATATCTTAGTATTATCGTTGTTTCGGGTGTTAACTTACTCGTTTTCTTTTATATGTTTTATTACGTAAGCCATGTTTGTAATGGATAGGTTGTATATTATTCATATCCAGAATGATATCATGTCCTTAAACATTATTTTTAAATCAGAAAATGATAATTATACTTGAATGGATATGATGGAGAATGAATCTCATCGCGTTCGTGGAGACGGTAGTCCGTACGTACGCACGAGCGACAATATCATTCTTTTCATATTAAAATAATATATACATGGATGGTATATCATATATACAGAATCATTAACATGTTATATTTATTATTTACATGAGTTACACATCATTATTATACCCATCCAAATAATAATATATTGAATAACAATTACACCACGACGTGGAGACGGTAAGCCGTACGTACGCACGTATGGTGACATGTTATTCAAAGGGTGGATAGAATAATGAATATGGTTGGACCATATTTATAATAACATCACAGTATATATATATGATACTGGAGTTACTATTTTAGAATGGTAACAACAAAGTAAGAAGAAGTGGAAGAAGAAGGAACTTGGAAAAGGGTGGTGAAATCATTATCTCTTCTTCGGTTTCTTCCTTTTGATTTGATCAAAAGGGCTCCTTAGGATGGCTTTCTGATCAAACTAAGGCCTCTAGGTTGTAGTGAGGGATGTTGGGAGAGTATTTGGGCAGAGTTTGGCCGAACCAAAAGGCTTTGAAGGTGTGAAGAAATGAGAAGGAGGAGTTCCCTTTTATAAGAGGGGTGAGGGGCACCTTTGGAAAAGCTAGAAATATTAATTTATAATAAATTCATATTCGGTTTATAATGGCTCCAAAGTTGATTATTCAAAGGTTAAGGTGGGGATAGGTCGAAAACCACTCAACCAATAGAATTTAGACAGGTTTTGGTACTTATATTAACCTTATCTTTAAGTATTAACTCTAAGTTAATTAGTTTCACTTTTACAATGTCTCTTTGTATTTTTATATAATATGGTTAATAAACTTAATATATACATCCAAGAGACCCCCAAGTGGTCCATTAATGATTAACCTATCATGATATAAGTCTCTTGGCCGAACCGTAGATTTTTAGGAATTTAATATCAATTAATAATATAATATTTGTTTTAAGAACTCTTTTATGTCAATTTTGACACTATTGAATAGTTGATTTTTGTGAAACTCATAACAGATTGATTACTTCGAACAAAGTCAATTAAATCAATCCTAATATATCATATTATCCTAGAAAATTAGTTTAATTCATTAAAAGTTTCATATTATATTTATTTGGGTATTTATAATATCAATTATTTTAATTTTTCACTATTATAGTAATTAATTCATCATCACTGTGTCATAAATATATTAAATTATTTAATTTCTAAAAATTATAAATGAACTATCACTATGTAGTAAATATTTTTATCTTTATAATGAATATTTATAATCTAAAATCCAACATATATAACCCTATGTAAAAATTGTTTTGCTAAAAGATATATGCTTGTGTCATTTTTGTATTCATTTTAACTTAATTAAAATAAAGTGTCATTATCACTTACAAGTGGATCCATGGGGTCCCAAAATCGACCCAAAGATGACCATGGTCGACCATGTATCAACCAATAGGGTTAAGACACGTTTTAGGGTAATTTAGTATTATTATAATATTGTTTTTTAACCCTTATTTACCGGATTTACCCTTAACCATGGTAAATAAAATATTTACCGCAGTAATTATTCAAAATGTGTAAAAATAAAAGTTACCTATTTACACAATTTGAACATCCTGATTCCAAATATGGAATCCATTTTCCTAAATTCAAAACACAGAAGTGGCAGAAATTAATTTAAAATCAATTCCCGCTGTTAAAACAAAAAGCGTGTTTTTAAGAGATAATAACTATCAAAAGATTGACACTTGTTTATGTTCGGTTTAATTGTAAAATTATGTCCAATGACCAACATTATATTAAATGGTAAAAATATATTCTAAATATAATTTAAAACTACTAAAATTCATAATTTATCACTATTAATTATTTTGATTAAAAAAGTTGTTTTTAATTAAAATTTAGTAATTTTCACTATTCATCAAAATATGAAAGTTATCCGAAAAGTACCAAAATTTCACCTTAGGCTAAATTAGATATTCCTAATCCAAAAATGAAGTCCATTTTGAAATATAAAATATATATAATTTTAAAAAGTAGGTATTACTATTCATAACGGCTAGTTTGATTGGTTGTTAGAACTCGGTGTTGCGTACAACACACGCTATCGCATTAATCAAAGAGAAGCGTACCGTAGAAGCTTGGGATGTTTCATTTTAATTTTTTTTGATGTCCCCCTTTACTCAAAAATGTTTAAAATATTTTATTTAAAATGGGTTCACTATTAAAAGTTGGTAAAAGTGCAATACTAAAAATGAATTTGTTCTTACATTATGTCTAAGAAACTCATAATATGGATTCTAAAATTATAAGGATTATATAAAGTTTAAAATTTAGTTAATACTATTCATAACCTCTTTTGAACGGCTTGTTTGGTAAGTCAGGGTGTGCTTGAACTCGGTGTTGCGTGTAGTGCAAGTTATTGTATTATTTTAAAGAAATAACACACTATGAAATCTTGGGGTGTTACATTCTCCCCTCCTTCAATAAATTGCGTCCTCGCAATTTGAAATTGTTCTTCGAAAATAAAAGGTTGAAAATGAAAAATATCTTTGTGGGAAAACCCACATCGGAAATTGGGTTACTAAAATTTAGTCTTAATATGAGGAAAAGAGAAATGAAAGGGTCACCACCAAATTATGATCTCGATTAGGAGAACATTGGTGGCAATTATAGACATATAATTGGAGGAAAAACGTAAATATTTATAGGTAGTGATTGAGGTCATCAATCACAAACAAGTATAAAATTTAGGTCCTTAAACTCATCAATCTATGATGATTTGAAATACCATCGGTTCAACAAAACATAGGTTATTAGGATAACACATTTTTGACGTTTCAAAATATCTTAGTTGAAATCTCACATCGAAAAATGAATTAATGAGGCCTCTATTTAAAATAAAGAGTGGAAAGTATAAAGATTACCGAAAATAACACATACTAGGGTTCCATGTAGGAAAATATGGATATGGAAGAGAAATCTAACCATCAATTATCTGATGGAGAGTGGTAGAGAACATGGCTATGAAAAGGCCAACAATCCCATAGCCATAAATTAGTGATGATTTAAGGTACCATCTAGGACAACATTTTTGTTCTAAGTTGCTTTTCTTAATGTTGAGGAATTTATTTATGAGATTGGCTATGATCATAAGGAGAAATACTTACTTTATAATTAGAGTTTTATCCATTAATAAATTTCTACCACAAACTCATCTTTCACTCTAAAAGATAATAGAATGTAAAAAAATTCTATTTACACTATTCGTATAGGGTTCCAAAATAAACGAATTTATAATTCATCTACAAGATATTTTAATAAAAACTACATTATTTAATCCAGGACATCTCATGGGCCAGTGGTAGGTGATACACCCTTGTCGCCCTTCGGTTGCGGGTTCAAGTCTCGTGGCCTTGCCGAACGCGACAGGTTGCCGCCCGACCTCCGGGTTGTCCTTTTATGGCAATCCAAAATTAATCTCAAACTAGAATTTATCCAAAATACTTCTGACCAAACTCACAGTCCAACATTTATAAGGAAGTTAAACATAATGTAGATCCTTTTTACCACGTAATAGCATATGAATACCTTCATCATGTATTCTTTTAAAACACTGAAACATCCTGAATTACTATAATCCATATTGATTACATTCATGCTCCCTTATTTCATATATAATGCTAGATATACTTCATCAATCCAAAAATGTTTTAAACCCCAATAATGATGGAATATACAAATCATTAATTAGTTTCAAGGTAGTCAATAATATCCAATATAATTTATCCAAATCAATCATGTATTATTCTAAAATCACTACCTCGGTATCAGAACCATACTATGGTTTATCATTCTCTCAACCATATATTTTCCAAAAAATTAACCTGCTATTGAGTCAATTTTCTTTGTTCCACACAATCTCAAGTCTTTAATGAAATAGTACTGCAGTACAATCCTTATATACTCCATAATTACTATAACAAGTACATTGTTGATACAACACTCAATTGACATAATCAACATAAGAACTCTAATCAGTCCTCTTCATCTGTGGTAGTATCATAACTTGATTATTATCCAATAACATCATTTGAGGCATATTCTGATGACTGGGACATAGGTTCGCATAGTGTCCAAACTCCTTGCAAATGAAGCATTGTACATTTGAAACCATTTTCTTACCCTTGCAGTCATGTACTTTGTGCCCTTTTCCACCACACTTATAACAAACTCCCATTCCTTTCAGACAAGTTCCAGGGTGTTTCTTCCCACAGTTATCACATATGGGAAAATTATTCTTTTCCCTCTTCCCTTTATCCATCTTTCTCTCTTCCATCCTTTTCTTCTCTTGCTTCCCTTAAAAGCCATAGGACTCAGTAAAATATTTACTTATCTTATCAACACATGATATTATTTCTTCATATGATGATAATAAATGGGAGACTATTTCTCTTATAAATTCTGGCTTAAGGCCATGAAAGATATGATCCTTCTTTCTCTTTGGATCATGTGTATTGCTGGAGTTCTCATTCCTTCTACTGGGTGCCATTTCTAAAAAATGGAATACACTAGATTAGTTTATGAATAACAATACCTAATCCCAAACTTGTAAGACACATAACATAAATTAAATAGTTTATGGATATAATCCATAATCATATAAATTTCTCCTTTGAGGAAGTAAATCCACATAAACCCTTCATAATGGTTTGTAAAGAAAATGGGAATTATCCTAAGCATATCCCCCGGGAGTGTCGTAACCAAGAGTGCAGCAAGCCCCGTTGTCGTGCACCAGTTCCCGTTCGAGTCTAGCTCAAAGCGGTGTTTTCGGGTTTTACCCCAAGGTACATCTGTGCCAGAGCCGCCTCTACCTGATCGTATCCAGACAGGGATGTATTGCTCGGAAAACTCACAAAGTCCCTACAATACCAAAATTCTAGGAAGTTCTTCTACACTAATCCTCAAAGTTCATCTTAGGTCTACGTGCTCTAATCAGAGTTTATCTAAATCTAGCTTCCAAGGTTTGTACTAACCTTCCTCTGATACCAACTGTAACGCCCCGACCCTAGTTGCCCAGAGTCGGTGCATTTTTACATAACATTTGCATGATCACAAGAAAGATCAAATCTCGAAAGACTGATTGGTTTAGTAGCCTTGGAAACACTAGATATATTCATAAGTCTTACATTATATCATAAAATGAAAAACTACTACAACAACATATTGTCTCCATAATCCACACTCATATCCCCACATAATATCCCTGCAGGTCATTCATGATTTACTTCTTCACTTCCTGGGAAAAATAAAACATAGAAAAGGGGTGAGCTCAAATGCCCAGTAAGGATAACAATATAGCGGAAACTTTCATAAATAAGAATAAAAATTTAAGGCAATGTATAACTAAAACAAAAGCCTTTAAAACTTGAACTTTTAACATAGTATGGCATAAATAAAATGAAATAATGCCATTTACTTATTCACATGGTTATTCTACTAATCGAATAATCACATGAAAAATCAATAACCACTTTCATAATGATGGAATGCATAATGCTGAACTTTAATTTCTTTGTCAAGGCCTCGTCCCAAGACCTTGGGGCTAACTGTAACCGGAACCCAACCCGGAGTGCCTCTAATAACCAGACACCAACCCGGAGTGCCTCTAATAAACGGACACCAACCCGGAGTGCCTCTAATAACCGGACACCAACTCGGATTTCCTCTAATAACCGGAGACCAAACCGGAGTTCCTCTAATAACCGGAGACCAAACTAGAGGGCTTACTTTTACCGGTCCCCAACCCGGAACATACTTGTCTAACACATTCATCTAAATGAAAGATTGAAATATAACATAAACATTTAGATTAAAAATAACTTATAAAATGTCAATACTTTAAACAAAAACCATAAATGACATAAGAATAACTTATCCACAGTCAAAAATATCACAAAACCTTTAATAAAATAGCGATGTTTTGTATCATAATAAATCAACTTCAAATAAGCTTAAAATCCATCAAAGGATGTTGACATAGATGAAATCAAAACTATTTTAGAGAAATATCTCTTTTTATTTTGAAATCATTTAAGATCCATATAAAATAAAAAAATTTCTTTGAAAATATTTTTATAAGCTTGTAAGGAAATCTTTGAAGATTTTATAACGGCGGAAAATAGCCGCACCCGCCGTATAAGTTTAAAAAAAACATTCTTACTTTAATTTTGTCAAAAAGGTTAAAAAGGACCTTGTTTTGAAAACGACAGAAAGATTCCTTTATAAACCTCTTATAAAAAGTCAAACAAGGGTATAAATGACTTTAACCCATATTCTTGTAAATAGTAAAAATGTTTTGAAATACATTTTGAAGAAACATGGATGTGGATGATAAAGAGATCCCAGTAGATTATTACATATAAACAACCTCGGATAATGAAGAGATTGTGAAATAACCCTTACCAATTTGGTAACTTGTGAAAACATACAACCCATGAAAGAGGTATCATACAATGAATATGTAAATACACATAAATTAGAGTGTATTACACAAATAATATAATTATGGGCAGTACATACACCACACAAAAGGTAATGGTGGCAATATGGCATGAATCTCACGGGAATAAGGAGTGAGATGAAAACCCCTTACCACGTTAATCAACTGAGTCGTATGGCCAAAAGTTAATAACCACCAAAGGATTTACAGAATAACATGAATATAAAGAGAATTATGATAATATATATCAAATGGTAGTACACAATACACCACTTTCAATAATTTAGTGGCGAACAATGGAAATCTCACGGAATTGAAAGTGAGATAAGAAAATCCCTTACCTTGTACTTTTACTTGGTTGGGGTAGGTTAACCTCCTGTATAATAGTGAAATAATTGTTATTAAATTATACAAGAATCATATATATTAATATGATATCATATATGATCTTTTAACTTTGCTTTGTTAATAATATCTTAGTATTATCGTTGTTTCGGGTGTTAACTTACTCGTTTTCTTTTATATGTTTTATTACTTAAGCGATGTTTTTAATGGATAGGTTGTATATTATTCATATACAGAATGATATCATGTCCTTAAACATCATTTTTAAATCAGCAAATGATAATTATACTTGAATGGATATGATGGAGAATGAATCTCATCGCGTTCGTGGAGACGGTAGTCCGTACGTACGCACGAGCGACAATATCATTCTTTTGATATTTAAATAATATATAAATGGATGGTATATAATATATACAGAATCATTAAAATGTTATATTTATTATTTACATGAGTTACACATCATTATTATACCCATCCAAATAATAATATATTGAATAACAATTACACCACGACGTGGAGACGGTAAGCCGTACGTACGCACGTATGGTGACATGTTATTCAAAGGGTGGATATAATACTGAATATGGTTGGACCATATTTATAAAAACATCACAGTATATATATATGATACTGGAGTTACTATTTTAGAATGGTAACAACAAAGTAAGAAGAAGTGGAAGAAGAAGGAACTTGGAAAAGGGTGGTGAAATCATTACCTCTTCTTCGGTTTCTTCCTTTTGATTTGATCAAAAGGGCTCCTTAGGTTGGCTTTCTGATCAAACTAAGGCCTCTAGGTTCTAGTGAGGGATGTTGGAAGAGTATTTGGGCAGAGTTTGGCCGAACCAAAAGGCTTTGAAGGTGTGAAGAAATGAGAAGGAGGAGTGCCCTTTTATAAGAGGGGTGAGGGGCACCTTTGGAAAAGATAGAAATATTAATTTATAATAAATTCATATTCGGTTTTTAATGGCTCGAAAGTTGATTATTCAAAGGTTAAGGTGGGGATAGGTCGAAAACCACTCAACCAATAGAATTTAGACAGGTTTTGGTACTTATATTAACCTTATCTTTAAGTATTAACTCTAAGTTAATTAGTTTCACTTTTACAATGTCTCTTTGTATTTTTATATAATATGGTTAATAAACATACTATATACATCCACGAGACCCACAAGTGGTCCATTAATGATTAACCTATCATGATATAAGTCTCTTGGCCGAACCTTAGATTTTTAGGAATTTAATATCAATTAATAATATAATATTTGTTTTAAGAACTCTTTTATGTCAATTTTGACACTATTCAATAGTTGATATTTGTGAAACTCATATAAGATTTATTACTTCGAAAAAAATCAATTAAATCAATCCTAATATATCATATTATCCTATAAAATTAGTTTAATTCATTAAAAGTTTCATATTATATTTATTTGGGTATTTATAATATCAATTATTTTAATTTTTCACTATTATAGTAATTAATTCATCATCACTGTGTCATAAATATATTAAATTATTTAATGTCTAAAAATTATAAATGAACTATCACTATGTAGGAAATCTTTTTATATTTCTAATGAATATTTATAATCTAAAATCCAACATATATAACCCTATGTAAAAATTGTTTTGCTAAAGGATATATGCTTGTGTCATTTTTGTATTCATTTTAACTTAATTAAAATAAAGTGTCATTATCACTTACAAGTGGATCCATGGGGTCCCAAAATCGACCCAAAGATGCCCATGGTCGACCATGTATCAACCAATAGGGTTAGGACACGTTTTAGGGTAATTTATTATTATTATAATATTATTTTTTAACCCTTATTTACCGGATTTACCCTTAACCATGGTAAATAAAATATTTACCGCAGTAATTATTCAAAATGTCTAAAAATAAAAGTTACCAATTTACACAATTTGAACATCCTGATTCCAAATATGGAATCCATTTTTCTAAATTCAAAACACAGAAGTGGCAGAAATTAATTTAAAATTAATTCCCGCTGTCAAAACAAAAAGCGTGTTTTTAAGAGATAATAACTATCAAAAGATTGACACTTGTTTATGTTCGGTTTAATTGTAAAATTATGTCCAATGACCAAAATTATATTAAATGGTAAAAATATATTCTAAATATAATTTAAAACTACTAAAATTCATAATTTATCACTATTAATTATTTTGATTAAAAAAGTTGTTTTTAATTAAAATTTAGTAATTTTCACTATTCATCAAAATATGAAAGTTATCCGAAAAGTACCAAAATTTCACCTTAGGCTAAATTAGATATTCCGAATCCAAAAATGAAGTCCATTTTGAAATATAAAATATATATAATTTTAAAAATTAGGTATTACTATTCATAACGGCTAGTTTGATTGGTTGTTAGAACTCGGTGTTGCGTACAACACACGCTATCGCATTAATCAAAGAGAATTGTACCGTATAAGCTTGGGATGTTTCATTTTTTTTTTGATGTCCCCCTTTACTCAAAAATGTTTAAAATATTTTATTTAAAATGGGTTCACTATTAAAAGTTGGTAAAAGTGCAATACTAAAAATGAATTTGTTCTTACATTATGTCTAAGAAACTCATAATATGGATTCTAAAATTATAAGGATTATATAAAGTTTAAAATTTAGTTAATACTATTCATAACCTCTTTTGAACGGCTTGTTTGGTAAGTCATGGTGTGCTTGAACTCGGTGTTGCGTGTAGTGCAATTTATTGTATTATTTTAAAGAAATAACACACTATGAAATCTTGGGGTGTTACACCTTTAGCGTAGTATTAATTAGGATAAAAATATAACCAATTGGTAGTCTGAAAAACTCAACATCATCTGTGGG
Organism: Viscum album; assembly: GCA_963277665.1. Taxonomy (NCBI): domain Eukaryota; kingdom Viridiplantae; phylum Streptophyta; class Magnoliopsida; order Santalales; family Viscaceae; genus Viscum; species Viscum album. The sequence goes on from OY728157.1 coordinate 1,766,816,429, forward strand.
TATACTCCCCATAAGGCATATATGCAATGTCACCTTTTCAACTAGGCTGCCCGCATGCCAAAAAGCTTCAGTGCTAGAACTATTACCTAAGTAAAAAATCCCCATGTGGGAGGAACCCAATCCTACATAGAACCATGATACGTAGATGGAAACCTTACCCACATAGAAACTCCCTACTTGAGAGGAACTCAATATCACATAGTACCATGCTACATAGATGGAAGCCTACACCATGTATAAAAGCACTATCCAGACCAAACTCAACACTGCATTCCACAATAGTATGACGATGACCCCCGTACCCAAAAATCACCCTACAATGTAGAGGGATTCAACTATTTTGTAATAAAATTATACACAAAATTGGTATCCTATGGTTCTCCACTCTCGGGTTCCAATAACCCCCTTTCATCATGTCCTCGATCCCCATGATGGCCCCTCTATGAACCAGCCCCACAAAATTAGGCCAAGGCCTCTTCTAAAGCCACCAAAACATTATGATAAGATCATCAGGCACATCAGAATCCCTTTTTGAGTTTACATACCAGAGTTAATTGGATTAAAGTTGGTAATATTTTCTGATAAGTAGACCCTTTTAATTCCCCCATGTTTACATTCCCATGGAAATACAGGTTCTAACCTAGGGAAACCCATGTGAACCTCATAATTCTAGGGATTGAGAGGAACTATTGTCCATTCCATTCAACGAGGTCTAATGTCATGTAATCCCACTCATAGAACCAATTTAGGGAACTCATCCTGAGGTAATCACCTATACTTTCTTACAAGAGGTGGAACTTCTTGATACTCTTTATCTCACCTTAGGACATATCCAAATATATTACCAAAAATGAATATCTTGGTAAAAAAAATTGAAGAGGTGAAGATAACATGCAATTCCCTCTATCTCTTTCCCATTGGGCTTCAGCATGATCCATATGTGGATTGAGAGGGATGTGTGATATTCAGATCCACTGTCTACTATTATTTCTCACTCTGAGCATGACTCATGTGGTGTTAGAGATTGATGATGATCATGAAATCTCTTTGATATTGATGTATCATAAATGGGCCAACTCCAACGATGTAAGACCCAAATTTAAGCCAAATTGGCCTCCTTAAGTTATTATATTGGACATGATCCCCTCAAATGGGAAGTTCTATGCATAATCCCCAATCACGCCCACTTAATGGACCTCTTATATAGTGTAAATCCTTGCTCAATCCAAACTATGTGGGATTTGATTCCCAATAAAATGGGCTAGGTTGGAATCCTCCTTGAGGTCCCAACCCTACTCCCAAATCCACCATAATTTTCTTTGGTTGTATCCTCAACAGGGTCATGTCCACCCAGAAGACAACATATATTCTGGGTTCCTTAGGTCGCCTCGGTGTAAGTCCCACATTGAATCATTACTGGGCACCTTCTTCCTAGATGTCTATTCCACAAGACATAAAACTTAATGGTTGTGTCCTCTTCACACGACCTTAATATGTGATGTGTCTTGTAAAGAGACACTGAAATACATGGTCTCTAATTCCTCTCACAAGGACATGTAGGAATCCCATTTCATGGGTTTGATCCCAACATCAAAACAACTTTTTTCCCTATGGATGATGGCTAACTCCAGTTCACCCCATCATATAACATAAGACAAGTGTCATCCCAAAAAATGACCAATGAATCATTGATTTTTACACTAAAGGATAATATTTATGGAGAACCTATGATACATACATATACCTATATCTATGGATAACCTCTGATATATATAGATGATTCTGAACCTAGGAGCATTAATGATCAGTCATGAACTTGGGGAAATCTGCGGACACATTCTTGTGAATTAAACAAGGATTCATGAACATATGAACATGACATAAATCTGTAGAAGTGTCTCGGGACAGGAAATAATTCCCCCCCCAAGGGGGTGATTTTCCTTATTTAATATCCTATCGACCAATGTTAGATATTATGTGTTGTTGTCAAAGATACCTAATCAGAACTGAAATTTGGAATCTAGGTCCTTGAATCATGGTTATAAGAGTCATTGGATGTTTATGGATCTAAGAACAAATCCCATTGGGTATTGTTCGATGACATTGTACCAGACGTCAATGATTTCAGTCCATTCAATCCCTTACAATAAACCGTTCATGATGTAAACTTTCTTCAGGGAAAAAAGGTAACTCGATGTACGAATCCTTACCAAAACACCTCCTCCACAAAAATAAAAATAATATACTACCTAGTACGCATAATACAATTTCACTATTGACCTCAGACAAACACTTTTCGGTGAAACAAAAATTCAGAACCCGACGTGAATCCTTAACCAAAATGGTGGTTTTACCCCTCTTTAGGCCCCATCCTCATCCAAAACGGAAGATGGACATAAAATATAATCAATTGCGCATGTCGTCATGAGATACTACTTTGATGGGGTTTTTTCACATATATTATAGGGTACTCCATTGATCTTCCTTCAATCCAATGGCATCTTAGAAGTTCTCATATGCACACATGTCAACCAATGCACTGACTGAGTCCTCTATGAAGCAGAAAACTCCATCGCCCACCCAAAATCTCATATGAATGATCTCAAATGTATTGATCTAAGAGTAACATCAAAACAGTGATCTCCCAAAACTGGAGGAAAAAAGTCAGGACCTCTAGTCAATGAAATCTCTCCAGCTTCCCACTTAGCAGCGTTTGACGGTCCAGAACTAGGTTCACCTACTAGAAATCTCTAATCATTTTGGGACCTTGTCCCCAAAACAAGACAATGAATACCTCCCATATTATTGATATGTGGGTGAAATCATCACCAATGAATTCATCACTGCTGCACATGGGTCATTCTCAAGGGATACTACCAAAAGATTCCACCATCAAATCCATGTGACTGACTATCCTCACTCCAAAGAGGATATCATTCCAAGGGTTCTTATTGAAGGAAAATAATCACAAGACCCCCATGATACCTTCCAAAGATGACAAACATAAAATAAATAATGGTTCATTACCCCAATTCTTAAAGAAGCGATACACCAAAAAAATATGGAAATACATTATGGGAAGACATATATTCTTGCCCCATCTTATAAATCCCATAATGTAAATATAGTGGCACACTATGTGAAAACACTAATTTCCGCCAATGCTCGATAGAACATCCATGAAAATAAGGAGGAAATTTATAGCTAAATGAAAATCCATGTTGATTAATATGATGATCTTCATAAAAATAGGGTAGAAAACGATAAGATGCTTGTCCCTTCTTGTGAATTCGAATCCCACCAGTCAAATACGGTGGAAAAAAATACATGAAGAGTCAATGTCCTACCAATGATTTCAAAGCCCATATGTCGAATATGACGTCACCCAAATAAAAAAAGTCAAATTTCTATGGATTTATATTAGTCTCATTAGAAAAATACTATAGAAAACAAGTTGAAGGAAATTATAGCACATGAATATTAAATCTTCCAGCCAAATACCACAAGAATCAGAGAAAACAGCTGGTGTGTCCCAACTATAAAATAAGGGAAGACTCATTCCTCTTCCCCGACACTAGATAACTGTCAGTAATCACTGGAATAAAATGAAAGACTAGAGTAAGAACCCATTCTTTCTACGAAATCTGAATGGGAATATATTCCCTCTACTAACCAAAGATATATCTCAACACATTTTGTAAATGATAGAGGATCACACATCAATCCCTAACAATATCATGCAGACTTGTTAGGATATAATCAAATCTGTAGAAAAAACAAGGTGTCATGACCACAATCCAACCTCCCCATGTGGGGTGACTCGTCCCCACAATAGGGTTGTCACTCTGGAGTAGACATGAATCCCTGATCCCATTTAGAAGGGTGTTTGGACATATTAAATGATCAATGGAAAACCAAATTGGGAAAAAACGCATTCTAACTAGGGGACACCGGTTCAACATGGTGGCCACTCTTGGGAAGGCACATATCCCTTCCAGATCTCATGATTCTTGGAGGAGTATCCCGGAAGCTCTATTGGAGTCAGTCAAATAGGCACTTGTATAAAAAGGTTTTCATCCACAACAAGAATGCTTAATTGTATGCAAGAGAGTGCCCAAAAATAAATTGCTCCATAGGCAGCTGGAAAATGAAAATCATATCCATGACCTTTATCTATTGGAATCTAGAGTTCTTTATTCCATAAAAAAAATTATTTATGGTGGATCAGGATCCTTCTAATCCTTTAAAAAATTATAGAGATGGTAGTATAAGTTGTGAATGAACTCCCTATAATATTTTTACTAGAAGCTCTGAGGTCCCTCCTGAGTGTTTTCACCATCAAGGCTTACATCATGGGAAATAAACTATCGATTATGAGATCCTATCTTCTAATGGGAATCATGGTGTCCCTACTCTTGACCATAATATTGAACAACAATAAGGTCCTCCCCTTAATATCATCCACCTTAATGGTCCTCCATAGGGTATACACTATAGATACTCTCCCTATAGTTGGGAATCAAGCTGTGATGGTAGTCCTAAATATGATAACATCAACTTTGAATTTCCTCCCTGCAGTTACATCTCTATTAAAACCAGGACCTACCCTTGTCGAAATCCACCTTGATGGTCCTCCCTAAGGTATTCACTAAAAAAATCTCATATAATTTGGAGGAAAAACATTGATGGTAGCCTTCTCCATTATGGAACCAACTGTAAAGTTCTTCCATACATGAAAATTCTATATCCGAAATAAGGTTCTTAACTTTACATATTAGGTTCATTAAAACCCTCATATACCAAGGTTCTTGGAAAGGAATGGTCAATAATGTCAGATAAACCATCATGAAAAAGTGATATCCTTTCACAACCAAGGGATTTCCCTAAGATACACTAATCTTTTGAGCCACCTATAGACCAGTCGCATATCAACAAGACCCTTACCATCCCCATTACTAATGATAAAACCATTAAGAAGCATTCATTTTTGGACGATCAAGTAGAGGATTCCTAGGTGGAAGAACAAATCAATATGTGGATCATGAGAACACAATTAGAAATGGATAAAATACCAATTACTTTTTGGTCCAAAACCACTTCTCAGTGTGACATACCTCAAAATTTTTCAAAATAATGCATACATAACATTCGTCTCAATGTCTAGACAAATCTATTTCATTTGAAATCAATTTTTTCCCCTACAATGGGTAAGAAGATAATTTAAAAATATTAAGAGATTATTTTCATCAAATTGACTCAAAATCCTTCCTTCTGCGCATCAAACACAATCAGAGAGGTAGAAGAAATATCTTCAGCTAACTTGCCACCATGTGTTGCATAAGTTACAACATCTTATCAGCAAAACCCCATTTGAAAATCATATATTGGGAATGGTAGATCATGGAGCATTTAATTTTACCCCAATTTCCATTTATACGAACCCACTTGAAATAAAATCATGTAATACCATTGTCCCAAGAAGGTTATCAAATGAAATCCATGTTTTGGAATAGCGGTATCCTCGAAAAGAAATGGTCTTGTGTATGTATGAAATGTGTTAGGCCCGATGAGAGAGATACATTGAAAAATTCAGGAATTAGGAAACCAAGAATATTCATAAGGCTTATCATATAAGGGAATACAATCATAAAGCATTGATAATGTCATAAATATTAAATAATTCACATGAAAAACTTACACCATATCCAGCTCACACCCTAACTAGAATGCATGAGATTGAGAAAGAGGTGAAAATAGAAGTGACATCCATAGTTTGAGATCATCCTCAGCGTATGGGGAAGGGGATATATTTAATAAAAAATTCCCTTGTGAGGCCAAAAAATCCATACCAATGCACAAAAAAAAGAGAATGGGAGAAACCACATCCCACAGGGTTTGGGGAATTTTTTACTTATCCATAGGTATAATATAAATCAGTATTTTCCTATTTTGGGAGGATGAAAAAATTGAGATGTCTCTCGTTCAGTCCCTCCTCAGGAATCACTCCCTTTAGAAGGTATGCATGTGGAGAGTTCGTATAGAGTTTCCCTTTGAGTTAACCTTTTCCAAGAGGCTCGAATGAGATCACAGAATTATAGAAAAATATATTACAAGAGGTACCAATAACTCAACCATTTTGGAACTGGTATGCCACCCACAATGTGTTATGAATTTATAAATGTCATTGTCATAATTTATATGGGCCACATTAAAAATTATGAAAATAAGGAAGATGAAGGATTGGATGGTCCTATCAAGAATCTGATCCTCATTGAGAATAAAGGAGTGTATACTGAAAGACAGTGGCAAGCCATGAATTTTAGTTTTCCCCTAGCCAGACCACTACCACCTTTTCAAAAAATACCTAATAATTGGAAGAAAAAAAGTATTGTCCCACATGAACAACATCCTCCTCCTACTGGAAACGATCCCCTTACGCTCGAGGAAATATTTTCACATCAGGAGGAAGAAATGAATGAGTGGAGGTGTATCTACGATGAGCTACTCGAAGGAAGTCATCTTATTGAATATGATCCCTAGGTAAAGCCTCAATGTATAGTCCCAATGGGTATTCCTCAACCAAAAGGGTTTATCCCAAAAAATAAAGTAAGGAAAACTAGTCTTCCCAACACTGAACCTAGAAAATCAACCTACTTGGACCTGGTCATTGATGGATATTAAGATTTCCCCCCATTAAAGAGACAACATGAATAGGTTTAGTCCAATCCTGGAATGATTCCCCCTGTTGAATACCCGCCTCATGTTCTAGTAGAACTGACTCATCAAATCTTGACCACCGGATGTGGTCACCCATGCTCAAGTTAAACATGACACATATGAAGGGAGTATTAACACCATCATGTCATTGGAATCTTTAATGGAAGCCATGGGATAGCGATGTGTGCTGGTATAGAACGAATAAAAACCATACCTTGATTGGTTGAGAAATACTCCACCTCCAAAATCTTTTGGGAGCCTTGTGTTCTCAATATTCAATGGATCAGGTGACCCAGAGAAACTTCTGATGCATTATACATCCTATTGTGATCCTATGATGGGTACTCCAAAGCAACAAGAAGTAGTAAAACTCAAATTCATTGTGTGAACCCTACAAGGTTCTACCTTACTATGTTGCACTAGTTTACCAGCTCGGTCGATATCAGGATTAGAAGATCTTCATCGATAGTTCCTCTTTTATTTTAGCTCAATGGTACCAATGAAAACATTCAATGACCTATAAAACTGAAAATAACAAGATAAGAAGAGTGTCTTAGACATTACTTATAGTTGGAAAGGGTTGACCTACTCTTTGAACCATCCACTTTCCTAGGATGAGATACTTTATATATGTATCGATATCCTCCGTGATAAGCTACGAACACCACTCATCCCCATAAAAATATTAGTGGGTTTGGAGAGTCTCTACAATTTCTCAAAGGGTAGAGGAATCCTTACAATGTTCTAAAATCATGTTTCAGGTAGCCCCACCAATCCCATAAAAAAGACCAAGAAAAGATTAATTAGTCTATATCATGCTTAACCCATCCCCTATACCTACCCCAACTCCGAGTTCTGCACCGTATCATATAGGGTACCATGGGTGCCAAAAATATCATCTTCCTCGACAGGATGAGAAAAGGGGTCCCAAGATAAATCATTTTGAATAACATAAGAATAAAAATTACTCGTTTAGAGATTATCATATCCAGGAATATTTTATAGCCACTGTGAACTACAATTTACTCCATCCACCAGAGCCAAAATGAGTCGATGAAGTCAATGTTGATTACCAGCCTGATTATTTTCCCTTTCACCAGATACTAGGACACAACGTTTAGGGAAGATTCCTCTTTAAGGACCTCCTTCAAAGAATGATATATTCTATAGAAGTCAAACTAGGACCATTTCACGCACAAGTGGAATATGTTTCCACTGCTAACCCTGATGAAGGAGAATAGTGGAATGAAGTTATTAACATGATTGGTAGAAATATTAGTAGTTGTATGACTCAAAAAATATTCCTCATGATCATGGAATATTCTATGAGCAATTGAAGCAACTATTTATGCCCTCATTAGCTCCCACTACAATATAGCTGACATCCTCAGCCACAAAACCATCCCAAATGCAACTATCTAGAAACTAGTCTGAAAATAATGGAAAGGAACTAGCAAAGGAAGATGAAGCTACATCTTGGAAATAATAATCCTTGACCCTCTCAGAAAATAAGCCATCATTTTTGAAATCATGGGCACTACCCCTCCAAAAAACACCACCAAAATTAGTCAATCACGAAGAGTCGTCGTCAGAAGTGGGGTAGATATTCGGCTCCATTATTGTTGTTCAATTAAGGAACCCCTTATCCGATGATGAGTGTGGCTATGAGCCCATGCTGACCACACCCAACTGATGAGCTGGAGTATGAGGTAATATAAAAAATGGATATCGGTGAAGATTCAGCCGTGGAAGAAATCAAAATATGGCTACACCCCTTCTCAAAAAATCAATGTTGTAGAAACTCACGGATTATCCCTTCAACAGGCCCAGTATGAATGGTAATGTCCCCCTATACCATCCATAAGTCGAACTGGCCCAATTATTTCAATATATCCATCAAAAGTGGAGAATATTTCTAACCTCCCTCGGGGTGTAGGTAGACCTTTCACAACCTGATCTATAAGGACTGGAAGAAACTCTATCTCCTGTATCGAGGGTCGGTTTGTCCATATCGAAATATCGTTCCCCTAAAATGCATATGAAAGAAAAACCCCACACTAGAACATCCTGACACTTATATAAAAAATATGACATCTAAAAATAGTTTGCTTGAGTATCAGCCGTGATATCAGTCATGGATTCCTTAAATATATCAAAAAATCTCAGGTAAGCACTCATAGAAGATTTTATAATCCCCCAAGAGTTTGAATAAACAATGGATTCCATAGAGGTCTATCCGGAAGCGACTAATTCTACATAATTACATGTAGTTGTCTCCTTCATAGATCAAGATGAATATTACATTTTTCATGGACACGTCAAACCCTTATATGTGTTTGGCAGGATAAATGGTGTCAATATCCGAAAATTATTCATTAATAATGGATCTGGAGTTAATCTCATACTAGTGTGAATGCTTCATCGACTGGTTGATAGTGAGGATAACCCGACACCCTCAATCACTACCCTGTTGGGCTATGAAAAAAGTGAGTAGAAACCAATAGGCCAAATCAGGCTAAAAAAATGGTTTGGGGCCCTCATTGCTAATACATGATTTCTATTAGTTCGAGAAAACATGGCCTTCAATGTCCTTCTTGGAAGGCCTTGGTTGCATCAACAAAAAACGATTCCTTCACCCTACCACCAATGTGTTAAATATTATACTAATATAAAAAATGGGATATTTCATGTCGATATGTCCCCATTTAAATTTTTTGAGTCACATTATATTGATGAGAGATTCCATGAGAAGAAATGGAAGTGACCGTCGATCGATGGTATTGATTAGGTCACTACCCCAAATTGTTTGGAGATGTCCCTAAATTACCCCTTCAAACATCTCGGTGAAGAATATGTGCATCTTGTCAACTAGGTTTGGTGTTTGAGTCCACGATATAATGAATATTCAAACATCCCCATGATTTTGGTGAAACCCACTGAGTCTAACAGCATTGAAAAATACATTGAAACTCAAAATAATTGTAGATACTCTTATAAAAATGCCCCAATCTATCCATAGGTTACCAATAAATCAATTCCCTGCTCATTTAGGATGAATAGGAAGAACACATTCCTTTGTACCTCACTCCTTCCACTCCAGAAAATTCATAACCATTCTCTTGGTCAGAAGAATCTAGTTCATCTTCCAAATACCAAGATCTTGAATAGTCTCCCTACATTAAAGAACTCATATCAATGATTTTTGATCCATTAGAATAAGAGTATTATGATTTTGAAGATGAAGAAGTGGAGGCGGAGGACCTTAGTGACACTCCTCCTACATTCGAGAAGGGTTTTTCTACCATGATTGATGAACTCAGGGAAATAAACCTGTGTATATAAGAAAATATATGAGCCATCCTGATTAGTGTAGTCATTCCATCTAAACAGAAAGAGGTATAAACCTATTTTATAAGGCCAAATTTATATGTATTTTCTTGGAAATGCACAAAAATTCTAATCCTCAATCCAAAAGTGGACACTCACCACCTATGCTGGGCAGAAGATCATCAGGGCTATAAACAAGTTTCCAAAAGGTGAAACCCGACATGTGATTCCAAGATAGATGTTGAGGATAAAAATACCATCATAGACAATTTTATTTAGGAGGTATAATACCCCACCTGGAATGTCAATATTGTCTATTTCAAAAAAAATAATGGAAAAATCATAGTTTGCATCGATTTCAGAGACCCCAACTTGCACTGCCTAAAGGATGGTTTCCCGATCCCAGAACTACTAATCGATGAAATAAAGAGATATCAGGCCCTCTCCTTCATGAAAATAAATTCAAGATATAAAAAAATCTAAATGGTCCAAGAAGATGATGAAGCCCCCACCATTAAAGGCCCTGTGGAGTATTTTTATATCATGTAATTCCCTTTGGTTTGAATAACACCGACACCAAATAACTACTTTCCATGAATCATATCTTCAAGCCCTTCATGGTAATGTTTGTTCAATGATATGTTGATGACCTAGTGGTTAAGGCAGGACAATTCTCACACTACCTGGAAGACCAAGAAATTGTCTTCAACAAATTGAGAGATCATTTTCTAAAAATAAACCCCTTAAAATGTTCTTTCATTGTTACCTTAGGTAAGTTACTTGGATTCGTCCTACACCATCATGGCAACGATGGTGAATATGAAACGACAAAGGCTATCCTTGGCCTGTCACCTCTTTGAAAAACTCATTGAGTTGAGTGGACATCAAGGAAACTTGGCCTACATTCAATGCTTCATAGCCAACGTTACAAGAAAATGTTTTCCCTTTACATGGTTGATGAAAAAATGGAATGAATATCAATGGAATAATGACTTTTAGGAAGCAAAAAACATCCTCAAGTAACATCTCTTAAGTCTATCAGTGTTAATTCTTCTCATTTAAGAAAGACCACTCTGTTGAGTCAAAAGTCTTCTTTTGACTTCTATATCATGTTTTGGAAATCACAAATGCATTCTATCATATTATGGAATTTTCAATTGTCTTCTATTTTGTTTATCGTATCGTACAATGGTGATCGTACTATCCATATTGTATCGTACGATACTTATCGAACTGATCGTACTGATCATTCTGATCGTACTGATCATGCTGATCGTACTGACCATATCGTATCATACAATTCTGATCATTCTTACCATGCCAATCGTACAATGCTGATCATACTAAATATGAAAATTGTATTGATTCTGTTACTCAAATTTTTATTACATTTTTGTTTTGGTACTTAGTCAAAAACACTCATTGCATATGAATCATACTCATGTTTTACATTCCTATATATCTCTTGTCCTAACAAAATGATGTCGTTGAGTTAGTTACAAACTAATCAAAATGATGTCATGCTTTCTGTTTCAATATGACCGTTGGAGGCAATATGACCGTTGGAACCCGAGGCCTATAAATAGAAGGTCATTTGAAGCAGAGAGAACAACTATGAACAAAGAAAACGAGTGAAGAGATTCTTTGAACTACCAAGATTCTAGAGAGAGACGTTGTGACTTCTCTTATCTGCCTTGTGCGTCCGATCATCGTATCGAGGGATTTCAAGTAATTGAAAGACAGAGGTTCTGATTACCTGCAATATCGAGGGCTACCGGGGATAGGCAGACAGACGTGCCGATCATCGTATTGAGGGCTGCCAGGGATAGGCAGACAGACGTTCTGATCATCGTATCGAGGGCTGCCGGGGATAGGTAGACAGACGTGCCGATCATCGTATCGAGGGCTCACCAAGGTGTTGGTGAGACAGACCTTTTATCCTAGGTGAAAGGATAACCCTTCTCTTTGGGTTAAAATAATTTTAATACTTTTACTTTTCCGCTGTTACTTGTATTAGAAAGGAATTTGTATTGTTTCCATTCTTCTTTACATATTCAATTGTAATTGTTTCAATTGAAATAATTCTATTACATATTGTATTGATTGATTCTATACGCTTTAAGGTAGAATAATTCATCTTTGTATTACTCTGATTATTGTGTTCATCTTGAATACAATTGTTTTACATTACATTAGTATTACTATACATCATACGTTGTTACATTCAATACAATTGTGGGTATTTGTATTTGTATTAGTTTAAGATCTTTTAAACTAATCTCTTAAGTTGCTAAAACTCATAGGTTTTTAAACCTACAATTCACCCCCCCTCTTGTATTGTTCCATCTAATAGATATAAATATCTTTATATTCGATCCAAAAATTGGTATCAGAGGCGGTTTTCCACTGATTTGTATTACTAGCTTTATTTCTTTCGTATTATTATCTTGAATACTTACTACAATAACGTGTGGAGTGGAAAAGTTTTTGGTGTCTTAGATGGCAGGAATGAATATTGGGTCAATAGACAATCTGAATCCTTCAAGACCACCAATATTTGATGGGAATGATTATGAGTATTGGAGAGATCGTATGAAGACTTTCGTTATCAATACTGGTATAGACAACTTTATAATGCTTACTGGAGGTTACAAAATTCCTGACAAAGAAGTCAATACATTCACCAACCAAGAGAAACAAGAATATCAACTAAATTACAAGGTACGCAATACTTTATTATGCTCTTTGACCAGGAATATATAGAGCCAGATATCTTCATGTGAAGCAGCCAACTGTATTTGGAAGAAATTAGAAGTTACTCATTTTGGAACATCCAAGGTTATAGAAACAAGGAGAGAAATGCTTCGAGCAGAGTATCATGGATTTGTTTTTCCTTATGGAGAGCCTATATGTAAAGTACAACAAAGGTTTATGACAATTGTCAACAGCTTACAATCAATGGGAGAAAAAGGTCTTGATGATGAAGCTCTTGTTGACAAGATTATAGATATAATGCCAAATGAATGGGAGTCAAAAAGAACAGCTATTGATGAAAATAGAAAAGTTTCCCAGGTTACTCTTGATGAACTCTTTGGAACTCTTCTACAGCATGAGACAAGAATGAAGAGAGATGCTAATTTCAACAAGAAGAAGAATGGGAATGGAAGTGCAGCCTTTGCATCTAAAGCTAAAACACCTGAAAGGCTTACAAGGTCGAAATCCAAGAAAGTTGTCATATCTGATTCAAGTGATTGTAATATTTCGGATAATGAGTTAGCTAATCTAGCTCGAAGGATGAACAAGATCGTGGGAAAAAAGGACTTTCAATATAGATTCAAAAATAAGGATAGGAAGGATAAAAAAGATTCATAGGTAACTTGTTATGAATGCAAGAAAGCAGGACATAAAAGGCCTGATTTTCCTTTACTAAAGAGGAAAGATAGAAAGGAGAAACACTCTGAAAGAAACAAGAAAAGGTTTTATAAGACAAAGAAAGTCTTTAAAGCAAATGATACGTGGAGTGCAAGTGGTAGTGATTCCTCAGATGATTCTTCAGAATATGAGACATCAGGACAATGGAATATCAGACTCTTAGCCAGATTACTTATTAAAGATCATTGTCTTATGGCTATGGTACATAATGCTGAAGCTATTAAAAATGTCTCTTTGAATGCAAATTATACTAATAATAGATATTATGAATCTTCAAATGATAAATCCTCATCATCAGAAGATGATACATTACCTTCTTTTGAAGTAGTCTCTAGATTTGCTAAGTTACTTGAAAATGAAAATTCTAAACTCAAAAAGAGATTTGAAAAAGAAAATTCTAGAATTTCAATCTTGACTAAAGAAGTATCAGATCTTTCTAAAGATCTTAATGTGAAAACTTCTGATTTTGAAAGTATTTTAAAAACCCTTGAGAAAGTTAAAACTGAAAAGGATAAACTTTCTAAGGATCTTGAAACTTTAATTTCAAAGAAAAACATTTTAGATCCTAACTCTAGTTCAAGTTCAAATGTTTTGGAAAATCAGAATTTGGTTTTAAAACTAAAGTCAGAGATTTTATCTTTGAAGAAATGTTTTTCAAACTTTACTCATGGTAAAGAAAACTTTGATAGGATGTATTCTCAAATTAGACCTTTGAGAAATCGTTCTGGTCTTGGTTATACTTATTCCAAACCTATTTTCAGTAATAACTATTTTGTTCCTCAAAAAACCATTTTCTGCTCTAAGTGTCAATGTGGTGGACACTGGAGAAGAGATTGTTCTCTCAACAAAACTCAATCTTTAGGATTTCCTAAAGCTCATTTTGCAAAACAAATGTGGATTCCTAAAATTCTTTTATCTAATCCTTCTGGATCCAAACAAGTTTGGATTCCGAAAATTTAATTTTTTCTTTTTCAAGAAAACGAAAAGTGTACCAATAAGAACATTTGGTACATGGATAGTGGTTGTTCTCGACACATGACTGGAAACAAAGATCTCTTTGAAAAGGTTATCAAAACAAAAGGTGGAAAAGTTACCTTCGGAGATAATGCTCAAGGAAAGATTGTTTGTATAGGTAATATTGTTTTTCTTGGAAAAGTTCTTATCTCAAATGTTTTGTTTGTTAAAGGTCTTAGGCACAATCTCATCAGCATAAGTCAATTATGTGATGAAGGTTACCTTGTGAATTTTAGAAACGATAAGCGTCTTGTTCACAATTCCAAGGATGAGTTCATTCTATCTACCCATAGGCAAGAGAGTGTTTACACTATTAACTTAGAAGATCTTAGGAACCAAAACATACCTTGCTTAAGTGCAATAGAAGACCAATCGTGGCTATGGAATAGGAGATTAGGACACTGTAATATGAGAAACCTAAGTAAACTCTCAAAGAAAGGACTTGTAAAAGGGCTACCGGATCTTAGATATGATTCTTCAAAAGTCTGTGATCCTTGTCAATTTGGCAAGCAACATAAAACTAGCTTTAAATCAATTAATGAAGTTTCAACTTCTAATGCATTATAGTTAGTGCATATGGATCTTTTTGGTCCTTCACAATCTGGAAGCATTGGAGGCAAATACTATGTATTTGTTTTAGTTGATGACTTTACTAGATTTACATGGGTCTACTTTCTCACAAAGAAATCTGAAGCCTTTTCCTATTTCAAAACTTTTAGAGCCCAAGTTAAAAATGAGAAAAACCTACCATTGATAACTATTCATAGTTATCATGGTGGTGAATTTCAAAATTCAGATTTTGAAACCTTTTGTAGTAAGAAAGGTATTACTCACAATTTCTCAGCTCCAAGAACTCCTAAGCAAAATGGTGTTGTTTAAAGAAGAAATCGTATTCTTCAGGAAATGACTCGAACTATGTTGAGTGAATACTCAATTGCTAAGCACTTTTGGGCTGAAGCTTTTAGTACTGCCTGTTATACTGTAAATCGTGTTTTAACTAGGCCATTTCTTAATAAAACCCCTTATGAGTTATGGACTGGCCGAAAACCTAAAGTTTCATACTTCAAAGTTTTTGGATGCAAAGTGTTCATTCTGAATACAAAAGATAATCTACACAAATTTGCACCAAAATCTGATGAAGGAATATTTCTAGGCTATTCTACAACCTCTAAGGCTTATAGAGTTTTCAATAAAAACACTTGTACTGTTGAGGAAACAGTACATGTAAAATTCGATGAAACCGATCCTTTTGTTTTCAAACAACCCAATCCTACATCCTCGGATGTGTTTTCTAAAAATGTTTATCAACCATTAGTATAAGATCACTCTGAAAAGGAAAATGTTCAAGAAATTATTCCTGAAACATTTACCACAGAAGACATTCTACCATATGTTGATGAACAGGTTTTACAAAACCCAAATCAATTGTTTCTTAGAAATCATCCCAGTGATAATATCATTGGTGATGTAAATCAACCTGTAAGGACCAGAAATTCCTTAAAAAATGAAATAGAACATCTTTCTTTTCTTTCCCAATATGAACCTAAAAGTCCAAGTGAGGCTTTAGGTGATGATGATTGGATCAAAGCAATGCAATATGAACTAAATGAATTAGTAAGGAATCAAGTCTGGACTTTAGTTGATAGACCTAAA
Organism: Viscum album; assembly: GCA_963277665.1. Taxonomy (NCBI): domain Eukaryota; kingdom Viridiplantae; phylum Streptophyta; class Magnoliopsida; order Santalales; family Viscaceae; genus Viscum; species Viscum album. Next base: position 1,766,832,572 of record OY728157.1, read on the forward strand.
GAAACAACTGTAATTGGTGTAAAATGGGTCTTCAGAAACAAATGTGATGAAAATGGAATCATTGTAAGAAATAAAGCAAGACTTATTGCTAAAGGCTATAATCAACAAGAGGGAATAGACTATGAAGAAACATATGCTCCTGTAGCTAGACTTGAATCTATTCGTATTCTATTAGCCTTTGCAGCATATTTCAATTTCAAACTATTTCAAATGGATGTAAAATGTGCTTTTCTAAATGGTTTTGTTCAAGAAGAAGTTTTTGTCGAAAAACCTCCTGGTTTTCAAGACCCAAAGCTTCCTGATCATGTTTTTAAACTTAACAAGGCTCTATATGGTCTTAAACAAGCCCCTAGAGCATGGTATGATAGACTTCCATGATTTCTTTTACAAAAAAATTATACAAAAGGTACAGCAGATCCAACTCTTTTTATCAAAATGGAAAACAAAAATGTTTTTATTCTTCAAATCTATGTTGATGACATAATATTTGGATCAACTCAGAAATCTTTAACTGATTCTTTTGAAAACTTAATGAAATCAGAGTTTGAAATGAGTATGATGGGTGAGTTAACATTCTTTCTAGGTTTTCAAATTTCTAAAAAACCAGAAGGAACTTATATATCTCAACATAATTATATAAAATATTTACTCAAAAAGTATGGATTTGAAAAAACTAAAAGTATTAGTACTCCAATTGGTACCTCAAATACTCTTGATCTTGATGAAACTGGGAAACCAGTAGATCAAACAATCTTTAGAGGTATGATAGTAAGCTTGCTATACTTGACAGCTAGTCGACCCGACTAGATGTTTCTTGTATGCTTATGTGCAAGATATAAATCTAATCCAAAAGAGTCTCATTTAAAAGCCGTATAGAGAATCTTTAAGTATTTAAAAGACACTATGGATTTAGGTCTTTTCTACTCTTCTGGAAATGATTTTGTTTTAAAAAGTTTTTCAGATGCTGACTTTGGTGGTTGTAGAATGGATAGAAAAAGTACATCTGGAACATGTCATTTCTTAAGAGATTCTCTGGTTTCCTGGTCCTGCAAGAAACAACACTCAGTAGCACTATCCACTGCTGAAGCTGAATATGTAGCAGCTGGAAGTTGTTGTGCTCAAGTATTGTGGATGCATCACACACTCACTGACTATGGTATGAGTTTCTCCAAAACTCAAATTCTTTGTGACAATACAAGTGCCATAGCTCTCAGTAAGAACCTAGCACATCACTCACGTGCAAAACACATAGATGTTAGGCATCACTTTCTTAGGGATCACACACAAAAAGGAGATATTATTTTACAATTTGTCGGAATGCAAGAACAACTTGCTGACATTTTTACAAAACCTTTACCTTCCGATAGATTTGAATATATAAAACAGAAGCTAGGAATGATTACATTAAAATAATCATTCATATCTACTTCCTGTTTTACATCTCTCCTAATAGTAAGAAACTCCTCGTAGAAAGAGGGAGAACATTTCTTTCTATGTTTTCCACTCTATATCATTCTATCTTATGATTTTAATTTTTCCACAATTTTAGTTTTCTGTTTATCGTATTGACAATTTTAGTTTTCTTTTTATCGTATTGACAATTTTAGTTTTCTGTTTATCGTATTGACAATTTTAGTTTTCTGTTTATCGTATTGACAATTTTAGTTTTCTGTTTATCGTATTGACAATTTTAGTTTTCTGTTTATCGTATTGACAATATTAGTTTTCTGTTTATCATATCGAACGATCATGATATTGAATCGACCGATGAGGGTATTGAATTTCTTTTCCATCGTACCAAACGATCATGCTATTGAATCGAGCGATGATGGTATTGAATTTCTTTTCCATCGTATCGAACGATCATGCTATTGAATCGACCGATGAGGGTATTGAATTTATTTTCCATCGTATTGAACGATCATGGTATTGAATTGACCGATGATGGTATCGAGATTGTTTTCCATCGTACTGTCAGTTCATGGTAATGAGATTTTTTTCCATCGTATTGTTAGTTCATGGTAACGAGATTGTTTTCCATCATACGGTCAGTTCATAGTAATGACCTTGTTTTCCATCGGCATGATGATGTTTTTTTTGTTTCCTTACGATTGTATTTTCTTTTTATTTCTATCAAAACCAACAATTACCTTACGTTCTCCGACAGGTATTTTTTTTCATTTTTTTTTAAATTTTTTTCCCTTGTTTTAATCCTAACCATTGATCTGGTTTTCTCTAATCCTGATCGTAGAAGATCAATGGTCACCCTTTTTCGACCGTAGAAGATCAACGGTCACCCCTTTATCGCCTATAAATACCCCCCTCCCCTCCCCAAACCCACATTGATTTTTCAGGATTTGAGGCGAAGCTCTGCTCCACCACCTATAAATCATCGCACGATCTTCTCATCGGCAGAACCTTTATGTCTCAATCCTCTGCTAATACTCCCGCTGAAATGTCTTCAAAGACTTTTACAGAGAAAGACTTTAACAGAGAAAGGTTAGTATCTCGAGAATTTTTCGATACGTACGATTCTACAATCAGGAGGATCATTTTGTTTCAAGAGTGGGAACATCTGTGTGTTGAAAAGACTGATTCTCAAGATCCGGTTCTTTTTGATGAAGTTTGTCAGTTTTATAAAACCGTTTCTTTCGACAAAGACATGACTATAAACTTTACTGTGTACGATAGAAAATTGTCTATGTCTGTGAAATAAGCGGCACATTTTCTGAATGTTTCTGTAGAAGGGGATTCTTTCTGTCCATCGCACAAACTACCAGAGGAAGTTGGTACTTTTAATAGAGAAAGTGCTGAAAAGACATTGTTTGTTATTAATGAGGAAAATAGAAAAGTGTCTCATCTTTCACCGGACAATCGTTTTGTCACTTTATGGATGCAAGGTTTTCTTATGCCAAGGAAAGGGGATAGAGAAACTCTGAAAGTTTCTGATATTTTCATGCTTGACTATCTTGTGAATATGAGAAAAGTAAATCTCATGGGGTTTGTTTTTGAAACCATTAAGAATGAAAAGACAGGAGGGATTAAGTCCCAGCTGATTATGTATCCAGATATCCTTACGAAGTTTATTCTTGAGAGTATGAAGTTTTGTAACATTCATTTGAAAGGAAACCCCATAGATCTGAAGCCTTCTTGGATTAGCAAAAGTACGATGAAAAAGTTGAATGTTTGTTTTGATCATAATTCAAAACTTTTTGTTAGAGATGTAGAAGCTGAATTGGCTCAGAATCAATCGGCACCTATGCCAGCCAAAGACATTCAATATACTGGAGTTACTCAAAAATCTGATCCGCAAACCAGTTCAAAGCCCAAGAAGAAACCGAGGTACAGTAAGGAGGTTTTAGCAAAATGGAGAAAGGATAAGGAATAGAGAAAGGAAGGTGATCTGAAGTTTGGTCTTGACCCTGCTCAGGCCTTTGCAGAAAGAGTAAGGGTAGAAGAAACCCTTCAGACTGAAAAGAAGAAGAAGGTTCTTTTAAAAAGAGAGGCTCAGGATTTTAATGTCTCTAAAGTCTTGAAAACGGTTGAGGATGCTACTTCCCAACTAACAGAAGAAGTGCACCAAGAGCCCATCGTACAAAGTCTCCCTGAGGAAGGAAAACAAAAACAAGTGATGGAAGAGATAGAAGAAGTGGAAGAAGAAGGAGACTTTCTTCTAGAATTTCTTCAAAGTTCAAAGAAGAGTAGATAGGAATCAGTTCAAAAGCTGAGTGAAGGTGTTCAACAAACTCCTCATGCCGATCAAGCACGATCTCCGGACAGAATGTCATCTCGAGAAAACAAGGTGCTCAATCCTCTCACTCTGATAAAGTTGTTGTCATTAGTGACAAAGTGGAAGAAGAAAGAAAGCAGAAAGAAAAAGCAAAAGGAAAACAGCCAGTTTTTTACTCAAGCAGATCGTATGAACTAGCATCGTACGATGAAGATACTGATTCAGAGCATACAATCTCTCTCAAGAAGAGTGATTACATTGTTCATGTTTTGAGAAGGGTTGAGAAGACCATTCCTTATTTCCCGAGGCTGGAAGGGAAGATTGATTTTATTACTCACAATCAAAAGAAGAATTTTGGCTATGTAAAAGAATTGAGGAAGAAAGTTTTGTCAGTAGAAGCCGATTTGAAAGTTCTTTCAGAAAGTTCGGTTGCTCATAAGAAGGCATGCAATAAGATGACCAAGTGGTCATACAAAATAGAGAGCTCAATCAATGATCATTAAATTGCTATTGAAGATATAAGAAGGTTATCAAATGATCTTGCAATTGCTTTCAATAAGCTTGACAGAGAAACGGTTGAAAGGTTGAATTTTTTGTCTTCTCAAAGAGCCAAAGTTCCTTCAGTGAAAGATTTGCAAGAGAGAATGAATGTTTTTCAATATGAATTCTCGAAGGTTTCATCTTTCAAAGATGAAATGGTCTTTCTGAAGAATCAAAATTCTTGTGTTATCCAAAGATAACAAGAATTTGCAAAACAGAATTGATACCCTTGTAGAAGTAATCAGAGTCCAGGAGGAGACTATCAAAAATCATGATCAGATTTTTGCGGACCAACAAGAGCTTCTCAGAACTCAGGGTGAATCTATTTCTGAAGACAAGAAGGAGATCAAAAAGATGAAAGCTGTTCTTCATGAGCTTATAAAGAAGGAGAATGAAAGAGAAAACAGATGATTTTTTTGTGTTCTTTTGGACTTATCTTTGTTTTGAAATGACTTTTATGATCCTTTTCTTTTATCCATTGTCTTGTGTTTATTTTCTAACTTCCTCATACAATTCAAGATTACTCCTTTCTTTTTGTAAATCACAAAGGGGGAGAATGTTTACAAAGGGGAGAATGTCTTATAAAGGGGGAGAATGCTTTACAACACTTTTAAGGAAAATCTACGAATACAATCCTTAGGAAAGTCCATACCTAAGGGGAAGTTAGTTGTATTCAATTTCTTATTCAAAAGAGTTTATAATAACTCAGGGGGAGTTAAGTATTTCTTGTTACATTTACTTTGTGTGTTGTGCTTTCCAAAAAGGGGGAGATTGTTGAGTCAAAAGTCTTCTTTTGACTTCTATATCATATTTTGGAAATCACAAATGCATTCTATCATATTATGGAATTTACAATTGTCTTCTATTTTGTTTATCGTATCATACAATGGTGATCGTACTATCTATATCGTATCGTATGATACTTATCGACCTGATCGTACTGATCATTCTGATCGTACTGACCATATCGTATCATACAATTCTGATCGTTCTTACCATGCCAATCGTACAATGCTGATCATACTAAATATGAAAATTGTATTGATTCTGTTACTCAAATTTTTATTTCATTTTTGTTTTGGTACTTAGTCAAAAACACTCATTGCATATGAATCATACTCATGTTTTACATTCCTATATATCTCTTGTCCTAACAAAATGATGTCGTTGAGTTAGTTACAAACTAATCAAAACGATGCCGTGCTTTCTGTTTCAATATGACCGTTGGAGGCAATATGACCGTGGGAACCCGAGGCCTATAAATAGGAGGTCATTTGAAGCTGAGAGAACAACGATGAACAAAGAAAACGATTGAAGAGATTCTGTGAACTACCAAGATTCTAGAGAGAGAGGCTGTGACTTCTCTCGTATGCCTTGTGCGTCCAATCATCGTATCGAGGGCTTTCAAGTAATTGAAAGACAGAGGTTCCGATTACCTGCAATATCGAGGGCTGCCGGGGATAGGCAGACAGACGTGCAGATCATCGTATCGAGGGCTGCCAGGGATAGACAGACAGACGTGATGATCATCGTATCGAGGGCTGCCGGGGATAGGCAGACAGACGTTCCGATCATCGTATCGAGGGCACACCAAGGTGTTGGTGAGACAGACCTTTTATCCTAGGTGAAAGGATAACCCTTCTCTTTGGGTTAAAAGAATTGTAATACTTTTACTTTTCCGCTGTTACTTGTATTAGAAAGGAATTTGTATTGTTTCCTTTCTTCTTTACATATTCAATTGTAATTTTTTCAATTGCAATCATTCTATTACATATTGTATTGATTGATTCTATACGCTTTAAGGTAGAATCATTCAACTTTGTATTACTCTGATTATTGTGTTCATCTTGAATATAATTGTTTTACATTACATTAGTATTACTATACATCATACCTTGTTACATTCAATAAAATTGTGGGTATTTGTAGTTGTATTAGTTTAAGATCTTTTAAACTAATCTCTTAGGTTGCTAAAACTCATAGGTTTTTAAACCTACAATTCACCCCCCCCCCCCTCTTGTATTGTTCCATCTAATAAATATACATATCTTTATATTCGATCCAACACACTCATTTTATATGTGACTTCCCATGCGCGATCCATGGGTCCTACCACACACACAAAATGACACTTATAGAAAAAAACCATTATTATCTCAGTTAAACCATGATCAAATTTGAGACTCGTCACTCAAATAACAAGAATAGTTGTTTGGAAGTAATCTTGGCAGTCTAGAAATTGAGGCACTACCTACAACATCACAAGGTCCACTTGGTCTCCTGTAAAAACCCCATAAAGTACATTCTCAGTCTCCCAATGCTAATTGGATGCCTTTCATGATGGGCAGTCATGCTATAAAATTTTTACATCTATTTAATGCATTAAAAATATGGCAAAGTCTAGGAATTAACAGATTTTATAGTTGAGCACCCCTTGGTAGAAATGACTTAATAGGATGCCAAACTACAGGAGGAATAGGTTTTCTCTATTATATAAGACTTTATACTGAGGAGATAATTTTAGAAAATGCATCTAGACTACTGATAGGGAAAAGGATGGAAGACGCAAGGCTTAGCAATGTGAGACTGAGAGTCATACACATATATCTAGAAAATAAAATCCTACCTTACTACTTCCTACTATTAGAGGGGTCCATGAATAACCAAGAAGAATACCAAGATCTCATTGTACGGCTAGTGTGGGAACAGCAAGTATAAGTCAAACAATTGAATATAAAAGGAAATTTAGAACTTCTCATCAAGAATTTCAATGTTCATTATTCCATAAAAAGGAAGAAATGATACCCATTTCTAGACCATGTCTAAGGACTAATGGAGGAATTCCCCTCAGAACTGACATTGAATAATGTACCATGATCAAAAAATGTGCAAGACAATGCATTGGAAAATGAATCAATGACTCTTGGTAATCCAGAAAAGGGTGAAATGGTTATTAGTATTTCATATCATAGGATGGTCCCACTATTCTTTTAAACCAACATGGAGGAAATCAATGAGATTAACCACATGCCTAAGACAAATGGCCCTACCACCGGATTGATGACACCAATTATAGACCATATTAAAAAAGGAGAGCTCCCACTAGAGAAATTTGGAAGAAAAAAATTGAAGATGAGAAATTAACATTTTTCTCAATGAAGACACTAAAAAAATTGAAATTTAAAAAGGAGGTCTCAATGGGGTCTTTCTTAGCTGCGTCGATGGAGAAGATACTATCTCCATCATGAAGAAGTGTTTGACGAAGCTTGTGGGGATCACTAATTATGATCCCATAATTCCCATAAAATTCAAAGTATTGGATACTAATGGACCACTCTAATGTAGAACTATACTATATTTACCCAGAAGTGTCATTCCTGGAAAGTTCATTAAAATTTCATCCACTAACCCCCATAGTCATGCCACATAGCCAAGTCATATCCCTACGACCAAACAGTTCAAGTATATTCTCATAGAAACTAACTTATTTTCCAAATGGGTACAATATTGACCCTTCAATGTGGTTGAGGAAATAAAAATTATCATATTTTTGAAATAAAACATCATTTCCATATTTGGTGTCCTTCATATGATACTGATGAAAAAATACACCAATTTCTATTTTTCTAAGTTGGAGAAATTATATAAGGAGTAAAATATTAAAGTAAACCATTAATTTTGCTACCATAAAGTGGATAAAAGATAGATAGAGTCCTTCAATAAGACCTTTTATAATATACTCTAGAGAATGGTAGATAAGGATAAGAAATCGTGGTCAGATAAACTCTTCAATTCTATGTGGGACTACAAAACAATGATCCGCACTACCACTTCGGAAACCCCATACTCATTAGAATATGAGAAAGAGGTGATCCTACCTATAGAATTTTAATTTAGCTCATTATTCATTTCCATCAGTGATCAACTATTCACTGATGAGAAATTCTAGAAACAAATGGATGGACTGATGTAACATGATGAGAAGAGAATTCATACATTTCATCATTTTTATATTTAACAAAACTGGATTGCATGAGCCATTATCAAAATGGGTCACCTCTGATATTTCCTTAAAAGAGAAATGGTGTTGGTTCATAGGACCTCAATGATACTCAGAAAGAAACCACTAATTTTGGTTCCAAAATGGGTGAGACCATATTCCATACGTAAGGTCTACTAAAATGGGGCTTATTCCTTGATTTTAATGGATGAGAGTCTCAATATGGCTCCCACCAATGAAAGGTTTAACCTATAGTATATAGTATTCCCCTTATAGTTATGTCGAATTGATAACATCCTTACCATAAGTTGTTACACTGCATGGATAAAGTCAAAACTATAAGATGTTAAACTGCATGGATTCTATCACTACAACATGACATTAAACTATTTCACCAACATCCTGATCACATGAAAGTAAACTGCAAGATAAAAAAAAATATATTTCATGATTTTAACCAGAGAAATGAGCATTTATCCAATAAAAAATTTCTCGCACATGATCCAGATCTATGAGATGGAAAAGTAAAATGTACCTTCTACTGTGTGAGAGCCAGATCCATATAGGAAGCATCTTTTTAAGAACCACATACAACATAATCCATGTCCAAAAAGGATATGTAGGGACATATGGATTCTACATCATGGACCAACCACCAGAACAATGCTGTTTAAAATTCCTCGTCCCCCCTATACATTGGTCAGACTAGTGTAGGGAACTTCAAGAACTATGTAGGGCTTGATTCCTATCAACAACAGATATGTAGTGATTCTTGATTTTTACATCATGGTCTAGCCACCCTGAAGTAAAAAATGTATTGTCCCCGAATATGAGCTAGACCTACATGGGGAGTGTTTCTATAAGAAACTAAGAATGACATGATTCTCATTCTATTGGATTCTTAGTGACATCCAGATCCTATGCTCCATACCTAGACATGAAATTCATCAAATACACCCTCCCCTACATACAATTCAAGTCAATACAGGGGACTCCCAAACATTACATATTTTTAAGACCACCTTAAGAATAAATGTCCCCCTCTTTACATATGGACATAACCTATGCAAGGATCCTTCCCATTTATAAATATATATATGGCATGATTTATATCATTTTAGGATATGTAGTGATGCTTAGATCTCCAAACCTTGGTCCAGCTACCACAAAAAACTTCCCTCCGATGTATGAATTACATATGCAATTTCTAAGAACTATGTTGGGATTTATCCTCACTGCAACAATGTACATAGATATTCCTACATCCTATATCCTAGGTTCTTCCACTACAAAAAATTTCCCACATATTCTATAGATAAACAGAGATCTATATAGAAGGTTTCAGGGTGGGATTCCATATCAAGGATCTATCAAGGTATCAAAATACACCCTATGAATGAGTCTAATCTATATGTGGAAATTTATTCTTCATGGACAATAATGGTTTTGATTCTTTTTACGTATCTGAATACTCTATTCCCTAGTTAATTTCAGGTCATTATAACCCGCCCTATTCATTGAAAATAGAAAGCTGGTGTCCTACGAAGACCTTTGTTTGAATATGCACAATATTCCATAGTGGCTCTACATAAGCTGCTAACAAAAACGTCATATCAACCAAATGATAATTTGTGTTCAGGATATGATATTTCTACCTCTATATGGCCTAATGGATTCAATGACCTATACCATTTATCCTGATTCGAGAATCCCTAGGGTCAAGGTTTACACTATCTTTTATCTCGACATCCTGATCATGTCATAACATCCTTTCTTTATTATCCTATATTTAATTCATTATTTATTCAAAAAATGTTATAAAAACATGAAAATAAACTACATGGATGTTTTTGTAATCAAAATACATTAAACTCTTTGATAAAACATTCTTACAGCATGATGTTAAACTGTACTTTTCTTCATGAACAACATATGGATTGATTCCAATCAACATAGGATATGCAGTGACGCTCAGATTCTACATCCTGGACCATTCACCACCTATTTCAAAATTCCCCTCCCCCAAGGTATAAAACAAACCTATTCCTATAGTTTTCTCAATAACTCTATACGGTTGGATTCCCCCCCAATATGATATACGTAGCGACGTCCAAACATTTCATCTTTGGGACCAGCCTCAAATCCATTTATCCTTATGGCCCCTTGGCCTAATATAAAATTAGGACATTGTGTGGTATGACATAGGGACTCTTAGGTACTCATTCATGTTACGTCATAGTAGCCATGCCACACACCTCCCATTAGAACACTTTCACTTCGTCCTTATAACATGATGTTAAACTGTGCTACTGCCATAATAGTAATACAATGATAAATTACATGGTACTATCAATATTCCCTCATACGAGAGGAAATTTCCCCCCACATTGGTCATCCAACATTTTGAATCAAAAAAATGACCCTTCCACTTGTATGGGCCAGACCAACCTGGAAAATTTCCGTACATTGCAAAGAATGTCTCCCCATGTTACTATGCATGAAATAAATATGCATAGGAATGCCTAATATGGTCCTCACCACATTGATGAGCTTGTATACAAGACAAAGTATACCACACCCATATTCATGAATCAGATCCGAATATGAAGGGACCCTCCAGAAGACAACATCCATCTTGATTCCAACTATTATAAGAGCCATAGTGACACTTGGGCCACATATCTTGGATCTGCCCATGAGATAAAATTGTTTCCTTTTTTGTGTATGGGGTAGAAAATCATGAGCAAATGTACTCACCACAAGGAATTAAACATAACAGATAATGTATATTTATTTTTTATTATCTATAAGTACATAGGACACCCCCTCACACCTGCATAAGGGAAACATCTCTATCCTTTTCTCAGAAAATTGTGACTTGAAATAAACCTTTCAAGCTGAAGAACCCCCCTTTCACAGACCAAAATTTGTGTCTAGAAAGGCCCAAATACCTATAATCTTCTCTATACATTAGATTTGAGGGGCCAATGTCTTGGGGACACTTATTTTTGACTGTGACCAATATTCCCCGATGGCTCTACATATGTTTGCAAATAAAAGGTCTGTCAACAAGAGGAAAATACATCCTCATGAGAGGCTCTTCCTACCTCCCTACACACTATGATGTTTATGTTACATATCACTCATTAGATTTAGAAACCCCCTAAAATATAGTATGAAGCTTTTCTTCCCTTTAATTCCGGAATATTTTAGAAAATTCTTGGCCAAATTAATAGGAAAAGGATGAACTGTGTACCACTTTCAGCAGAGAAGAGTGGTAAATTCAGAACATCCTAATAGTAAGACATTATATATACAACAAATGTCCTAATTTCATGATAATAAACTATGCTATACTTCAAAACTACTTTACCCAAGCCAAATATATGTGAGAGAGGTCCCCATCCAAAGACGATACAAATATCTTCATTGTTTTCATACATCATTCCCTTAACAGGCCACCCACAATGGTCTTATATAAAAAAACCAAATCAAAATTCAAATTCCCATGAAATCTCATGGCCATCAAGAATGGAGGGATTGTGTTCAAAGGAAACCTGTATTTGGCTATGAAAAAATTACCCCATTTTCTCTGCATATGTTTCTCTAAAAAAGGGTTGGTCAACCAATGGAAAATTCATCTTCAGGTAAAGATTTTACTACCTTTGTACACATAAATGGATTCCATGCCCCATATTATGTCTCGTATACTTTAGTTATGAACCAGGGTATATAAAAATCCCTCATTAAAGTCTATAAAATATCATTACATTATCATCTAATAAACTCTATTGGGATCCTTTCCCTATAATTTATAGCCAAAGTTGTTCGACCAAAGAGATTAGTAATGTCAATATGAGTTTGAATGAATTTAAAATTCCAAATAAGAGAGACACGAAACTCACTAGGATGAAATCCCATAAAGGGAACCCTTGGTAAAAGTTGAGTATCAAATCACTAGACCTACACTTTTTATGGTCGAGGAATTATATTGAGAAATCAAAAAATAAAGAGACACAAAGTTTGTTAAGTTAAAAACCCACAAAGGGAAGCATAAGAAATTTTCAAGTTATACCTACTAAACCCACACCACAGGGGGCTTGGGAAAAAATTAAGGTGATAATTGAAGAGAAATGAAGTCTTTAGGGATTTTTCATTTGACCATATAAATAGTAAAACTACACTCACTAAGTCCCTCAATTCCGGAAAACAATTAGAGCATTATATGATCCATTCAAATTGGTAATACTATATCATGATTTAAATAAATATCCAGTGGATATTATTATTCAAAATTCAGTAAAATTTAGCGGATCGATATTGTATAAAAAGATAGAGAATCAATAGAGAGAAAAACCATTTCTATTCCATTAAATAAAGAAGATGATAATTCAGAACCTATAGCCTCTCTATATGAGCGGGATATAGAAATTAAATGAGTTTATCAACTAATTCACAGATCTCTATCAATGCCTTTTTGGAATCCTCTATAGTGCTGCAACGTTTAGGCAGGGATGTAGTCTCAACAGTCACACTATCTTGCTACTCCTCCCCTTTCTCAATTATATCGAATCCTGCCTTTTCATTATCCTCCACCAACCGCTACCCTTCACCAACTACTAGTTCGGTGCACACCACTACCTATTAGTCAGGTCAATTCCTGATTCATCCATTCCATTTTGTGATGAATCCACTCGAATGATGTTCTATTCTATGTCTGTTCCCTCTGTCGTTTCATGACCATCCCAACATGTTCAATGGATTCTTCCACAAGGATCTTCCTAGCTACAGAAATATGAGCTATAGAGTCCACATTAGAAATTTGAAAATAGAGTATTCCAGTTCTTTCCGAAAAATCAAAAATCTACTTCACTATATAATGGATACCATGATAATTAAGCCCCCCATAACAAATAACTAAAAACATGTGGTGTAATATGGGCAGATTCATCAGCACGCTTGAAAGAGGGGTATGAGAAATCAGCTTCCAAATATTTTTTCATACCTTTTGGTGACCAGAATGAAGTTTGTCCATGACCCCCTATTCTATTTCAGAATCACTCTCAGAGGGAAGAATCTATTCAAGAATAAAAGCCACCACTGAGGGTCTTGATTCAATAAAATCAGTGCGAATCAACCTCTTAGTAGCTGCTTTTTTTGTAGTATCGACAAAAGGTATGATCAATGCATCAGCCATAACCACAAGTGATCGTGGTTGTGATTCTGAAATCCAAAGATTGAAATAAGGGAATATCTAAATCCCTAAAGAGAGGTAGTCAGGGTAGGTGTAAAATTAACCTCCACTTGTTGGAACATCAATGTATCTAGGATAAATTATGCCATCATCACCTGAAAAAGTGGGTGTTGCATCCTCAACCTGCAAATAGGTATCAGGTTCATATTAAGACACCCGTGGAGTAGGATTATGCTCCACCAGATCGATAGAATACAGAAGATCGCTTTCTGAAAAAATACCTATGGGAATAATCGTTATGAAACTAGGGATGATTTCAAATTATAATACTCCTTGAGCTGGAATTCCTCTCTCATCTATGGTTGTATCTCCTAGAGGAGTAGAATCAATATTCCCATCATGAATATAAACTCAGGAAGACACCCACCTCGATAGTGACAGAAGTCACTTGATCTGGAGTGGTAAACCTCCTGTGACTTGGTATCTTATAGATTTCCTCAGTTATTTAGTGCCCCTCAACCAATACAGTTTCCACGAGTGAGGTCCTAACATTCATCTAAATATTGACAAGGTCGACATGCTACGTTATGGTTTTACCCTCTAAAGGATTTCCCACCAATGTGGCAAAGGTTGTTTGGTCCTAAACATATGCCCTCCAAGGGATTATAACACCTCTGATGGCCTCAGTTGGCCATGATTCTTGGTTTTAGTTAGATATAGTCATTAGTGGAAACACAGGGATCTCATAAGGATTCAGAGCAACAGATTTCTCGGTAATTACTACCTAGTTTCTCATTGAACCTAAACCAAGTGATGTGTAACACTACAAAAAAATAGTATATTAGTACTAGTTTTCTAGAGGGGCTTATGCACAACACCTTCTAATCGTCAAATTTAGAGGGGGTTCACAACCCCCTCAAAAATTAATAGCATTATTTTTTTAATAGCTGGATTTATTTTAGAGACCTTTATGTTAAAACAATAGCTAATTTAATAATTAGAGGTTCTATAATTTCTCATGGATTTTAGAGGAGAAATATATATATATATATATATTTAATCTGTTTGGATATATATATAATTGATTTATTTTTTTAAAAGGAAATAGTAGGGGTTCACAACCCCCTCTAATTTAAGATATTAGTGATGGTTTATGAACCACTGCTAATCATTTTGAATAGAGGTTGTTGTGAACCCCATCAAATTGATGAAATTATATGGTGTTTTCAATGCCCTATAATTCATGATATTAGAGGGGGTTGTTATCCCCCATCTAATTTAGGAAATTTGATTAGGGGTCATGAACCTCTGCAAATCCATTTTCTTTGAGGGGGTTATAAGTCCCCTCTAAATTTTTATTTACATCTTAAAATAAATGTTATAAAAAATAATATATTATAATATACATGTGTGCGTAAACATGTGTATATATATAATATAAAAACATGATATAAATTTATTTAAATCCATTACAAACACACATATATATAATGACATTATATAAATACATTAAAAATGTACTTATACATATAAACAAAAATGTATACATTTATAAATATCGGTAAACATACTATAAATGTAATTATAATAAAATATATTCAAATTTATAAAATTTGTATATTTGTTTTTATAAATACTATACATTTATATTATTATATATATTATACATACATTATATTAAATACATTTCTATTTTATATTTTTGTATAAATACATTTATATTATATTATATATATATATGTAAAATACTTAATATAAAAAAAATTAAATATAATATACATATATATTTTATATAATTATATTATATATATTTTATATTATAAATATTTAATTACATAAAAATTTATATATATTATATAATTATTATATATATATATTGTAGTATACCATATTAATTATAAATTAATTTATTAAATATATATAAATATATATCATTTAATTATATTATATATTTCCAATTATATGAATGTATCAAGTATCGTGTGTATATGTATATGATATTATATAAATTTGTATCATCACATATATAAATATATAATTTAAATGTGTTTAATATAATATATGTATAATATAAATAAAAAATATATAAATGTATAGGATTTATAAAACCATCATATAATTTTTATAGTTTAACAAATATGTGTAATAAAAATAAAAAAAAAATAACAACATTATTGTTGCACACTTCCACACATATATATAGAAATATATAAAAATTATTGTACAAATATCATATAAATACATAAACACACACACACAAATAAATGTATTTAGAAATAGATGTATATATATATATATGTAAATAGAATTTTTTTACGAATATATTATATATGCACAGATGATATATATATATATATATTATACATAAATATATTTTATTTTATCTCATGTTTATGTATGCAATAATATATATATATATATATATATATATATATTGGAGACAAATATATGAATCATATATTATAAAAAAATACATTATATATATATATATATATATTACACAAAAATATACAAATACAAATACATATATATATATATATATTTTATTATACACAAATATACATAAATGTAAATATATTTTATATTGTACACAAATATATATATATTATATTATAAACAAATATATATTAAAAAACTATTTTATATTATTTATATTTCCATATAAAACTATATATATAACATCCAATATTTTGGTATGTAAAAAAATATAAATAATTTTATTTTATATTCATAAGATGATGCAGTGTAGTGGTTCAGCCGTTGATCTGTTAGCCAATCAGTCCTGGGTGCGAGTCACTACGGGGGAATATTTTCTGCCTTTGGCGTTCTGAGGGGTCTACTATCCTGCGTGTCGGGGCCATCATATTAATATTGGTTCTAGTGGGGGTTTGTCTTGTCTTGGGGTATGGGGGTAACTGTAGGGAGGGGGGGGGGGGTATGTGGTGTTTTGTGAGGGGGTTGTCCTAGGGGTGTCAAGGGGTGTTGTCAGGAACGTCTAGTGGTTTTTCTAGGTGGTGTTAGGGGGTTTCCTTGAGGTTGTCCAAGGGGTTATCTTGAAGTGTCTAGGTGTGCTATTTAGGGGTTTTCCAGTGTGTCCAGTGGGGTGTGTAGGTGTTGTCATGTGGGTGTCCAGGGGTTTGTCAGTCGCATGTAGTGGGTGTCTAGGTGGTGTAGAATTTACAAAAAAATGTTTGTAGTTGGTGGGGGGGGGGGGGGTTCTGTGGTGTGTTGTGAGGGGGTTTTGAGAGGGTTTTAATGGGGGTGTCAAGGGGTGTTGTTAGGCATGTGTAGTGGTTTGTCTAGGTGGTGTTATGGGGTTGTCTTGAGGTTGTCTAGGGGGTTATCATGAGGTGTCTAGGTGTGTTGTTTATGGGTCTTTCGGTGTGTCTAGTGGGGTGTCTAGGTGTTGTCATGTGGGTGTCCTAGGGTTTGTCAGTCACATTTATTGTTTATCTAGGTGGTGTAAAATTTACAAAAAAAATGTTTGTAGTTTAGGGGCGGTATTAAATAACTTCTCTTAATCATAGACCCCATAAATTCAATTAGGGCTAGTTTATAACTGCCCATAATATGATATTTGAATTAGTGGAGGTTAAAACTACCTCTAATCTATCATTTTAAAGTGAACTAATTGTAGAATTAAAGGAGGTTAAAACCCCCTCTAATCTAATAGTCGCTAAACACATGGGTTGTCTGGATCGTCTTGTGGGGTGTCTAGGTGGTTTCCTGGGGGTGTTCAAGGGATTTTCAAATACTTCTTAATGGGTGTCTATGTAGTTTAGAATTTACAAAAAAGTGTTTTTAGTTTTGGTTCGGTTGTAAATAACTGCCCCTAAACATAAAAACCATAAATTCAATTAGGGGTGGTTTAGAACTGCCCCTAATATGATATTTGAATTATATGTGATTGAAACCACATCTAATCTATCATTTTACAGTGAATTTATGATAGAATTAGAGGGGGGTTAGATCCCCCAAGAATCTAACGACCAATAAACACAAGCATATTTTACCAATGCTTTCCCATGAATGCTCCTAATCGGATTCGGTGGCCACTTTATTGGAGATTATGGGTAACTACCACTAAAGTGTTTAGAAGTGGTTGAATCCCCTTCTAATCACCCCAATTTTTCCTAGTGTAAGATAATTGGTCAATGAATGAATTCATGTAAAATGAAAACCTAATAGAGAGATACAACATTTACCTGTAGTACTTGTTTTTTATGTGTAATGAACACTATGATGCCTGTCGAAGTTTCATGGTATGCCATGGGAATGACCCTCTATAAGGAATAGAAAATGAAATCAAAAATGGAAAATCTCCAACAGGATTTACAAGGACTAACTCTATATGCTCTATGGAATTAGGAAAACACTCTGCACCACCCCCACATCCGAATGAACATGTTCCCCAACCTCAGTACCCTGGGGGTGTATATCATAGAATGAGTTGTCTATCGAGCTTCCTAAGACTCATGTAATAATAAGGAATAGAGTTTTAGGGTCATAATGATACAAGAAAGTAAGGTTGAGGTCAAAAAATAAAGCTACCTCTTCGTCAGTATCATATGGATCAAGTATTATGGAAAAAATATTATACTCAATCAGTCCAATAAGGTCTATCCGTAGAATAATAGTGCCATGTATCCATCTCTTCTATACATATGGCTACCTCATTTCTCTTTTTGTGAGCACAAATCCGTGTAGGGGAAACAGATACCCCAAATCGGGGAAGCTCGAAGGGTTAGTCTTGAAGCATCTCCCTAAAATCTTTATTATAAGTGCTGGAACTAAAGGTATACTAGTCCTTCAAAGAATCAAGGAATGTTGCTGTAATAGTGATGGTTAATCCTATAGGATCTGTTTGGGGAAGTGAAATGGGCTTCATTAATAGTAATTATTTCTAGGTTCCACTACCACCCTAAAACCTCCAGGGGTAGGATGATTCCAAGGTTCTTGGTGTATGTGAGGAATATTCACCTCTCTAATCACAACTAGATGGTAAATGATATCATCTCCCCCTTGAGGGATTCCCATCTTCTTCATCATCCCCATTTACCTTTGACCTCCCCATGGAAAGTACCCAACAAGAATATTTTCAATGATTTTGCTGAGCATGAATCATCGCTTCATGATCCTGAAGGTAAATATTCATCTTTTTAGGGCCATCATTATTAGAAATGTTAGTGGGCACTGTCACATAGCCAATAATAGTTAGAGTGACCACTTTATTTTGAAGATATCACCACAAAGCGTGAGGGGACTATGGGTGAGAATATTGACTGCCCCTTAAAGAGTCACATTGCCTCAAGGCCACGGGAATGAAAAAAATCATAAGGGATGGATGCCTGGCCTTCTCTAGCAGTGCTGAAACATGAGAGGTCAATCCTGAGGAATTTAAATCATTCCTTGGGGGTTATGAAATAAGATATTTCCATGTATGCATTCTAGGTATGGAATACCTAATGGATTTATTTTTTTCCCTATGGCCACAAAAACCACTAGGGCCCCCGACCAAGGAACCCCCTTTTCTAGTTGACCATTGGGATATGATTGAGTCCAAATATCGACAAAGCATCTGGTGAGGGTAGGATTGAAACCCACATGATCAGAAAGATTAATCCTGCATTGGGTTTCTTCCTGATAAAACATTATCCAAAGCCACCGAGCAATCATTAAATGATTTTCCTAGAATGCACTAATAAGGGTGGGGGGGGGGGCACATCATCTGAACATAGTTGAATTAGAGGCTGAATCTACATGGCATGTATCCCTCAAAAATATGTTCTCTATAAATTTGAGCAACTAAGACACCCTATGTCATGGAAAATATTTATCTTGGGTTAAAAAAATCCTCATATTCTTCATTCACCAAAACCTCAATAAGAAAAGAGTAAGCACCATCAGTGATGAGATCAAGACCATTGAGCTGGATCATAAACTCCCACTCATCCCTCTTATCCTTCTCATCCCCTTCTGTTGGAATGAACCCACTGTTTATTTAAAGGTATGCCCATATATTAGCACCTATAATTGTCCGATGATTGATAAATGTATATCCTCTCTTATGATCTCCCATACAACCCAGGATAATTTGAAAAGGACCAAACAACCAGTGTGGGGGTTTTCCCTCACTGATTCGCCCCAATAAATGATAGATTTTATCTAATACTAGAATGACGAAATTGATGAATCTGCTATTGGCTAGTTGATCCACCCTAAAAAAGGTTATCACTCTAACTCTAATGCTGGAATCATGCACTAATAAAACCCAACCAGTTAGAAACATGACCTGTAAGGCCTCTAATTGGAATAACTAGTCGTCATTTGGGATAAACTTCCATCCCCTTTCATTGAATCGACCCACTTCTAGGATATACTTGTAAGAACCTATTATCCTTTAAGTTTCAATGGTTAGGCATGTACTTGGTCTCTGCGAACAAGGATCTTGATCTGTTATCATGGAAAAGATGTTAATATGATTATAAAATGGAATTTATTACTTTGTACGAGAGTTATTATCATTTGAAAAGGGTTTTTTCCTTGAAAATGTGTTTCTTGTAAAGAGGAGGAGTCCTATCTTTATCATCATAGGTAGAAGATGGTGGTAGAAATAATTCATATATGTCTCTGACAATGGGAACCCCCAGAATCAACAAACACACTAAAAGCTATTGCTGAACTCCCCATGATCCAAATGGAAGGTGTTAATGTCTCTCCTACACCTTCTAAAAAAATTTGGGGGGAGGGATTGGTTTTGACGATAATTTATTTGAGACACCCAAACTGCCTCATATACACCCACAATCTACAAGTTAGCTGTAAATTCCTTGAAGCTCTGGAAAACCCAGTAAGGCCACACCCAATCCAAGCTGAATGATCCCCTAGAGTGAAGGTCTCATTTTGACAATCATCTATGTTGTTAATTCACTGTAGCCTTCCACGTAATGTTTTGGTAGCAATGAACCTTATCATTTGGCACCCCACATAGTGCCCTCTAGTGAATGAGGGGTATAACTAAAAAGATACCAAGTAGTGTAGATGTTTCTTATCAATATTATGTTTTATGATATGAGGGTTTGTGGACTGTTACTATTCTAAATTATCAAGGTCATAGGTTGGTTAGACTAATGTAGTGATGGAATAACTACATAAGATGGTAGAAAACAAAATTCATAAATATGAAATCTATACAAATTGGTTATCCTCTTTGACTGAAATTATGAATTTATACTAAATATTGATGAAATGCGATGACATGGATGTTGTTGTTGACAGTGCCTATCATGACCTTCTTCCTTTCATCAGTAGTCAAGAGGGTATTACTGCCAACAACAGTAGATGAAGTAGCATGTAAATGGTAAATCCATTTGTCCAAATCAAATTTCAAAAAAAGAGAAATTATCCTAACAAAATTAACGAAATAAAGTTTTATTCACCAAATGCATAAATCCCACAAACTAATAGTTTGTGAAGGCAGTGCCTGTGAACTAACAGTTCACTGGACTTCGTTATTTATTGGACCATGATGTTTTGGGAAATAAATCAATGGTTCATAGACCATTCAGATCGTGAACCAATCCCCACTATATGATGTAAGGAATTCAATGTTCATGGATGAAGTATTTTTGTTCATCGATGAAAAAGATCAGTACATGGATGTGGCGGTCAACAAAGGGATAATTTCATTGAATCAAGGAGATCAAGAGAGATTTGAGGGAGAACTAAGTTCATCAGGAAACAAGGTAATGAAAAAAATGAGCTATCCCCATATCTATAGGTGTGGTAAACTACTTCTATTCCACTATAATACCAAAAACCGGTTTAAAAGTGGACTGCTTTCTAGATTGGAATAGCCATCCCTTTATCTCTAAACCAGAACCCATTCCAATGGGGGTATTTTTTGGGTCCTAAAAATATTGAAAAGGAAATTTAAGAAATCCCATCAAAATTGGAAAAGGAAGGGAAAAATTGAAGGAATATTGAGGGAAAAATGATTAAAGGATAAAAACTAGAGAAGGATGAATGGATGTTATGAAAAGTAAATCCTCTGTGGATCACCGATCTTCTTGGTGATCCATTTTGTGAGGTGTATACAATCTTAATAGTTCATAAGATGGAGAAAACAATTCCAAATTCTGAAAACTAAAAAAAATCATCAGTGTTAAGAAGGTAGATACATTCACCACACAAATGGTGCTTTCTGTGAATTAAAAATTCTCACAGGTATGGAAAAACAATCGAATCCCCGCGAACAAAAATGAAGTCGTTCGCGGGATGGCTGTGGTGATTTCCACCCCAAAAATGATGACCCCATTCTCCCACTAACTATGTCATCTGAGGGGTGGGTATCTCCCATGGAATTATGAAAAAGAGGGATCTTGGCCTCATCCCAGGCAATTGCCCACAATGGTATCCAGTTCCTCCACTTCTTTATAAATAGAACCCAAGTGGAACTGGAGAGGGGATCGAGGAATCAATAGACCAACATAAGGAGAGACTGATAAAGAGATCTATAAATCTATAAAATAGGAACTCCTTCATAGATTTAACATATTAAAATACTACCACATCTGATTAATGAGGATAAAAATCAATTGGAAGTCTGAGAACTCAACATCCTTTGTGGGAATACCCCCCATGAGCCACAGAACTAATGACCCTTTTGTAACCTGGTCTCCTACATAGAAAAAAGCTACATAGTTGGAACCTTTACCTACATAGAAAATCACAATGTAGAAGGAACTCAGTCTTTCATGGCACCATACATTGTGGTTAGAACCCTACCCCATATAGAAAATCACTACACAAGAGGAACTTGATCCTGCTTAGCACTTTTCTATACAGCTGGAACCCTACCCTACAAAGCTAAGTGCTACATGGACCAAAACTAGATTTGCAAACCATAATGGTATGTAGACATCCCCCGTAACAAAAAATGCACCACAATAAATGGAGGGTAAACCCTGAAATGTAACAAGGTGCTATATGGAATGAGGTATCCAAGGGAGTTCTACTATCATGCTCTGATCACCCTCTTTCACTGTTTCCTTGACCCCCATGATGGAACCTCCATTAACAAGTCCAACAACATCAGGCTAAGGCCTATTCCAAAGCGATATGACATTTATGATAAGATCACCAGGAATATCAATGAATATTTTTGATTTTATATACCCATGGTAGGAAGAGTAACGTGGTAAATCGTTGTTATGAATATGTTACTCAGAATACCCCCTAGTTTACATTCCCATGGTAACAGGGGTTCTAACCTTAAGATACCCACATGAACCTCAACATTCTAATGATTGAGAGGAACCACTGGAATTTACCTTTGATGATGGCCAATGTCGAGTAATCCCTCTCCTGAAAGAAATTTTTGGGAACAAATCTTGAGGTAAGCCCCTAGCTATTCTTGAGTGAGGTGGCCCTTCCTACTCATATTTGACTCATTATAGGATGTAGTAAGATAGATTACCAAACATGAAAATCCTGGTTACCAAAATATAAGAGGAGACATGCACACTCAAAGCCCTATTTCTCTTTCCATATGTGATCCAATATCATCCATCAGTGGCTAGAGTAGTACATGAGAACATAAGATCCAAAACCACTTATTATTTCTCAGACAGAGTATGGATTATGTGGTATTTGAGGTTGGCAGAAATCTTGACATCTTCATGACTTCAAAGTAACTCAAATAATAGTTATCAATAGATTTAAGCCCCATGCTCAATAAAAATTGGTATCTTTATGGTATAAACACTGATAAAATCTCCTAATATGGGAAGATCCCATGCTTAAGCCCCAATCATGCCCCCTTAATGTCCCTATCCAATGTGTAAGTCCCATATCAAACCAAACAATATGGGATTTGATTCCCAAAAAACTAGGGTATGTTAGAAGCCTCATTTAGGTCCGAACTGAGCTCCCAAATCCATACTAATGTTCTATAGGAATATCCCTAGTAGGGTCATGTCCACATAGAATACCAAATCTTTTCTGGTTTTTGTTGGATGCTTCAGGGTAAGTACCACATCGAATCTTGACTTGGAACCTTTATATTAGAAGTACTTACCAAATGAAGTTGAACTACATGGTTAGGTTCATATCACACGACCTTAAAAGCCAATGTGTCTAATTATGCAACACCAAAATATATGGGTTCTGATTTCTCTCATGAGGATATGTAGGAATCCTATTTCATGGATTCGATCACAATATCAAAAATATATAATTCCTCATGGATGATGGTAAACTCTAGTGTTCCCATAATATGACCTAAGACTATTTTCATCCCAATAAATGAACAATGAATCTATAATTTTTCTACTAAAGGATAACATTCATTGAGAAACTCAGATACAACAGATCCCTCTATCTATGGATAAAATCAAATACATACAAATGATTCTGAACCCAAGTGTATTAATGATTTTTCACGACATAGGTGTAATCCATAGACACATGATTGGGAATGATCCAAGGATTCATTAACAATTTAACATGACACAAAACTATAAGAGAATCTTGGAACATACAATATTCCCCCCCTAATGGGTGTGATGATCCTGAATTCTCTTCATCTCGACCAATATGAGTTCGTTAGTGTCATTGAACAAGTTACCCAATGAGCACCTTCATTTGGAATGTAGGTCTATGAATCAGGGATATAAGAGTTGTTGGACATTTATGGCTCCACGAACAAAAATCGTTGGAGTCCTTCTGATGACCTTGTATCTAACATCAATGATTTCGCACCATTAACCCCCTATAATCAAACATTTAGGCTGTAAAACACCTTCAGTAAAAAATGGTAACCCAATGCATGAAACCAGACTATGATACATCCTTCACAATATAAAAAAGATATAATAGCCATTCCTCATCCGACCATTTCACTCCTAACCTCAAAAGAATGATTTTGGGTGAAACACATATTATTTTTATTCAAGAGTTACCTTTTCCATAATGGAAAAAACAATCCTATTAATTGGTAATGTAAAATTGTGTGTAATTTCCTAGAAAATACACCCCTCTCTAGATATTGGAATGTGGATGTGAAAAAAGCCATATGCACATTAGGTTAATCACTCCAAAATGGGTTTGTTGATAATTGACTCAATCATCAACCTAATGCAAGATGAGTGGGTCTATGACTAATCACTCATCAAGACACTTCCAAAGAAATGATTTGGAATATTCACACACTCTTAATCCTCCACGATGAAGGATTTTCCCTTCAATTTACATTGTTCCCTACAAATAATAACTATTGAAAATAATTAATATCTTCCATGGATAACCCAAAACCTTTAATATAACCTCACCCTTATATTTTTTTAATAAGGTTACTACTTATTACTTTGATGATACCCCATGAATTATTAGTTTATTAATGGATGTTATCCTAGAAATCCACATTATTCTATTCAATAAGTATTTTATATACATATTTATCATTATATATATTTACAAGTTTTATTCAGTAATAGGTTCCTCATTGAATGATATTAAGGGTATTGATGACTCTTATGGTGAATGCATTGGGATTAATAAGTTAATGGGAGGGGTACAAAATTTTATAGCCCCTTGATGCATTTATATGTATCATTAGACAAAAAGGATGGGTTTTGTGGTGTAGCAATTTACATGAAAGGATAAGTGTCTTGGAATAATGCCTTGAAAATAAATTTGGATATATTAAAATATTAATTCCACCGATATGAGATTAATGATTATTATTATCCATGTTTTCATTTACTATCATGGATATATAATTCCCTTAGTTTCAGATGATTTTGGATTCTTATTTATCATTTATTCTTTACATATCAATTATTACATTTTTATGTTATGTAATATTTGATTGTATGATACTTTTTATCAAGAATTTGATCTCACCCTTATTTTTTCCCCTTCTATAGGAATCCTAATGGAGGAATGTGTGTTATTTTCATGGATATAATGGAAGGGATAATAATGTTCACATAATATGTTCTATTTGTATATTATATTTTAAAATATGTATGTATTTATCCTTATAGGACTACTAATATGTTCGATCATACCTAAAATCTTTTATTCTATACTAATAATGTAATAATATTCAACACTATTCCCAAAAATTAATCAATATATCAAAATACTCATTTTAGTAATTCAATGTTATTTTCATTTCTCAAAAATAATTATCATTTAAATTCATGAAATTTTCCAATCTTGAGTTTGAACAATAGTAATTTAGGTAGAAGCCTCAAAATTTTAAAAAACATATCATCTCATCAAATTCTCAATGATCATCATTTTTTAATCATCAAAGTACTCTATGATAGTATTCCAGGATCTTCGATCAATAAATATAATTCATTCAATTTTTAAAACCTTTAATGGATGAATTGACCATCGGTAGCATAATCATTATTGCCATATAATCTTCATCTAGATCACTTGTAACATCCCAAACACTTGAAACACATATTCGATGCTTACAATAAAAAGTTTTTGAAAATTTGAATCTATTAGAGTTGTTTTAAGTTGAGTTAATGGGGATAAAGAATGTTTAAGGAGGTTCTGAGTTATGTGGAGGTGGATCGACGAATATAAAGTAGCTATATACGAGTAAATATAAAATAATAAAGATTGCATATCATTAACTTGAAAATTACCAAGTATGAATATGAGTAATTGAGAACCTATGTTTGAATAAATCAGATATTATAAAGGTAATGTATGTTTTATAAGTTTGTTATAAATGGTTCCATTAACTATATATTAATAAATAGAAAAATATGATGGCTATTTGTGAGAAATTCCAATCTTTAAAAAGATACAGAATATTAATATTAATCTCACATAAGATTAATATAGAGTTCACATGAGATTAAGACAAAGCTTACAAATATATTGTAAAAGTAACCAATTCTCTTGTATAAGAGGATCTGAAGCAATATAAGAGTAAGATAATAGTTTCAAGAGTCACAATATAATAAGATGGAGTGTTAAAATACTACATAAGGGTAAATTACTCTCATATATGATTATTACAGTTTCTAATGAGATGAAAAACTAGAAGTAATTTATAATTAAAATCAAGATAGATTTTATAGGGAGAGTTGAATGAGAGGATTGAAGTAGATCTGTGAGGATTCATGAACTTGATTTGTGGATATTTTGGGTAGTATATATATATTCACATTTTCAGGGTTGAAGTAGAAATTTTTCTTAGATATATATTTTCATATGTTTTAAAATAATAAATATTATGCTGTTATTTTCCTGAGAGTTTCTAAATTCGAAATTAGAAGAATTATCTTAGTGATCCTACTAAGTACTTATACAAATGATCAAAATATGAAATCTAAGATGTGAAGAGAGGGATGATTATTAAGAGATATGGATTTGAAATTTTTTCCTAATTATCATCTATCCATAAAAGTTATTAATAAAGAGGATATATTCTTATTGCTACATATCAGAAGGCTCAACAACATAAGGAATAGGACTATGTTTGTTTTCCTATGATATATGTATGTTGGTTATTTTCAAATAATGAATCATGCATAACTTTAAAATATTTAAAGGATGGAATATTTATTGATAAATGATCAACATCCATGGTATTATTGTCGATTATAATGGTAGTTAATATTCTTTTGTGAGGAAGAATATTTATTCTTTGATGTTGAGTTATTTTGAGGAGAAATAAAATATCATTTTTAAAGGATGAAGAAGAAAAAATTTAGATAAGATAGATCTAATATAAATAACCCACTAAGTGATAAAAACTTTTGAGAAATTCTTTTGGGGTCAACAATGATACATTACGATTATTTATTCACTTTACGATATTATTGGAGCACCAATGTCTTAATTGTTTTGGAATACAACAAGGATGGACTGTACCATATTAATGGCATACCTTATAAGAATATGAGGGGACACTATCTCTTTTATGTTTATCGCTTTCATGTGAGGTGAAATTATTAATTCAGAAAAGATAATTTATTCACCTTAAGAAGAATATATGATCAAATTAAAATAGTATACAGGTGGTAAAATACTATCAACACTAAATAACTCTATCTTAGTATATTTGTAAGAGTTCACTTGGAATAACAATTGATTTCACAAACCAGGTCCTATATTATATTTGATATGTGTGTTTCTAGTTATTTTTACCTTTCATATATTAATCACTAGTTTGAATAAGTTTGAAATTTTCATAAAAGTATCATACGATGTTTTTAATTTTCAATAAAAAAATAAATATTATTTATTCGAAAATCATGATGAATATGAATAATAGATAACTCAAGAAGATAATAAAACTATTATCTATGATATCATATAAATAAGATTCAAAAATATTTAAAGTTAATGGAAGTAAAAAATTATTTTATATCTATATTGACAATTATGTTCTTGAAGAATCTAGTATTGGATATGATGAGTATGTGACTGTTTATTTACTTTTGGATTTTCACACTAAAATAATGGATTATATAGAAAAGATCACCATTGAGATTTTCAATTTCATGTTTCAGTACATGAAGGATATAAAATATAAAGGAATATATATAGAGATAGAGTAAAATTATTTTGAGAGAGAACTCACTGAAAAAGAGATAACACATAAAAAACTCATCAAAGAAGATGAAGAAAAACAGTAAATTTCATTATTTTATAAAAAATGTTAATGGATAAAGACTAATTGAAAAATGGAATTGATGAGAAACCTGAGTGCTGAAAATTTCTTGAATAAATAATCTATACATTAGAATAAATCATTAATATCAATAATTCTCAGTTAGATATAAAATTATGATGAATAAGGGGTTTTAAAAACAATTTATAAGAGAATAGTGAAATTCACATGTACGATGATGGAAATGTAGAAATTATTTGATGAAAATTTGTAGATAGAGAGAAATCAATTGAATATTATGAAAAACTCTAAATTTTACGTTTTTTGAGATGGAATATAACATTAAAAATCAAGAAGTAATATAATATAAATCTTTTTAAAATGATGAATAAAGAGTTTTCACTTGGCATATTTCAAAGAAGGGTCTTAGTATTAAAGTACCTCGATCAATTGGAAACAAGGTTTTGAAATTATTGAAGACGTTTCAACTATATGCTCAAATAAAAGTGGGGTCACCTTTGTTATTTACAATTTTGTTTAAATAAAAATTATTTTAATGAATAATTATGATTAATAAATAATGTTTGTATATGTATGGGTTGAAAAAATTAGTACTAGTAAACATATATATTAAAGGTAGATGTAAGAAAAAATATAATAGTTTGTTACCTAAAATATTCTCATCCAAAGTGTTGTTTGAAAAAAAATTCAAAGTATTTATCTTGGAAAGATTCTATTTTCAAAGATAAAATCAATTTTTATTATCTAGTGTTGGGTCTATGAAATGTTTGGGAACATGTATATTTATTTTTGGTATATTTTGTATATAATTGGTAGAAAAATAAGGCTTATATAAAGGAGTTGTATATATAGATTTAAGAATAATTACTCCAAGTGGTGGAATCGTACATATAATAGTAATAGTATGAATATATTCATTTTTAATAGATTTAAAATCATGGATGATATTATAGATTTTGAAATGTGAGTGGTTATTGTGATGAAAAATGTCAGTTTAAATGCACTAGGAATGATTCATGTACAACTGAAGAATGATAACAATAAAATATGATAGTGAAACCATGAAGAAAACAAAGTGAGTTTACCTTATGATATGTGAATATGTAAAGTGTTAAAAAATATACATAAGACGGTTAAGGATGATTATACACCAAAAAAAGAATAATATTATACTACATAAGAAGAGGAAAAACAATCACCTATGAAAAAAGACATAAGTGTTATTGTTTATGGATGAAAAATGGAGTAAAAGGTCAATGGATAAAATAAATAAATAAAATTATTTGTTTTTTGAAAGAAATCAATGATAATGAAGTATAATTCAAATCTTTTAAGGAGTGCCCAAAATTGGGTTACCCAATAATTTTTGAGAATTTGTGTTGAAGATTAAATCAATATGAAAATATTATAATAGAATGCATTAAAATATTTCTAGCATAATATAAAATGATAAATAATATAAAAAATCACATGGGAATCCACGTTCAATTATATCTAAGGTGAGAAAAATTAATTCCACATAATAAAAAGTTATTAAAATAAATAATGATGCATTTACCATTGATATTAGTGTTTGTAAGATAAAATGTTAATGAATAAAGAGTTTACAATTTTTTTGGGATTAAATTGAATCATTATCTATGTTGAGTGAAAACACTAATGTTTTATTCTCTCACTCGAAATAAAAAAAGAAACCACCTTATTCAACTATTAGTTTCTATTTCTTTCTATACAAAGAATTAAAGGTGATGTATTCAAGGGATAGTTAACATGTTGTGAAAATATCAGAATCATGGATAAATATCTATCATGGGGTGATCTATCACAATTATCATTATTTCCTGAATCTTTTTTACGAAAAATACTCTAATATTTTATCAAAATAATTGATCTAACATGATAAAGAGATGATGGATTTTACACCATGAGGGGTATATGAGTTGAGGAGATTCCACATATGCTGAGTAAAGATAAAGTATCAAATTGTTGACTAAATTACCCAATGAATGGTAATATTTAATTATTAAAATATATTTTAGTGATTTAGTTGTCAATATATTTTATTATAAGACAGATCTTAATGAATCCTTGAGAGATATTTATGAGATTTTGAGTTATTGTGGATGTTATATGGATGAAGGTGATATATAAGCAATTATTAAGATATAAGTGTGATATATATCTATTACAGGTTGAGAAAAGAAAAGTAATTATTATTATTGATTAGAGATCATGGAATACAATTGTAAAATACTTAACGAGTGGAAAATTTTTAGCATGAAGAATTTAATTAGATAATAATATAGTTGAGATTTTTAGGATTCTTATTGGTTAAAAGAAGTACAAAATCAACATTGGTATACCTAATGAGTTTATAGAATACATTAGTTTAAGGTAATTAAAGGAATATTGAATAAATTAAATTAATTTTTACATGTTATATATAATGGAGGAAGATGCTTAAGAATCCTATGGAACATTTATGATATATTGAGGTCGTTTAAGTGGTTTTGAGATGATTTAAATTGGTGAAAGAAGGTTTGAAAATGTTATTACTTGTTTGGAGAAGTATGGAGAAATATGGAGCATATTTTATGAGTAAATAATAAATCATAAGCACTCGTAAGATTAAATTTTAAATTATAAAGGATTCATATGAGTAATCCAGAATTTATTAATAAATAAACAAGTGATTAAAAAGGTCACATAAATTTTAGAAGTGTTTTTGAAAAGGTTCTTGTGGTTATATATGAATAATGAAAAAGAATATGAAGTCTATGTATAAGTAAATTTGAAGCTTCAAAGGATATTAAAGAATAATATGACTTTAATTTAAGAATAATTTTAATTTTACATGTGAGTAGGATAAATTTTCCAATGCTCACATATGAATAATGAAATACCTAAGAAAATTATATTAAAGAATGAACTTATTTTATTACAATGTAATGTATTAAAAATAAATGATAAAAAAATATTAATACCTCAATATATAATAAAATAAAATTGAAAAAATAATAATCCAAGTATAATTTAGATTTCTCCTAGCATATAGTCTCTAATGAATATCACATCTTTAAGAATAAGAACACAAATTAATACTAATACCATCCATTGAATCGATATGTTGAAGGAACTAAAAATAAGAAGTATTATTTAATATATTTTTTTGAGTGAATTTATATGATGTAAATATTTCTATTAAATGACTATTGTCCATTATGACTGTTCAAAATTATGACCTTTGGGCTCGGAACATTGGGAATTATGACTATTGGTAATATAGAAATTATAAAGTGATCATTAGATTTATTAAATATTAATGATAACGATGAGAGATAATTGATTTATACGGGAGAAAACATGGTCTCAAATATTAGACAAATATTTTATGAAGTTCATTTATAGATCCCACAATGGTGGTATAATCACTAGGGTTCCCCCTTGACCATGCCCAAATAGATCTTTAATAAGTGAAGTTCAAGCGGTATCATCTACAATAGTAATTAGATTTAATTGAAATCACTACACGATAAATGTTTGGAGAAACACATCATCAAATTAACACCATTACACACCTTAGCATTAGTAATTATTTTATAGAGATGATGGGTTATGTAACTAGGTGTTAGGTAGTTTTAGAGTGTAAATTATTTTAGAAATGAAATACTGTTGACATGGATTCATCATTTTTATGAAAGGTAGAAGACATATAAAAAAATTAATATATTCATGGATAGTTGATAAATATGATAAAAAGTATTTTTTTACTTTTAATAAAGACATAAATTATTCAAGGGGTGAAATTTGGTAATTTTTAGTAAAAATAGTAAAATACGGTTTAAAAATTATGAAATACATTGAAATATTTTAAATATGAAATCATATATATATATATATACTACTAACCTCAGATCGTGTAGATATATTTTGGAACTTTTTAAACATACCATTATATTTGAGAACTATGGAAGGTAATGGGGTAATATGGGTGTAGTAGAGAACGTAAGATAAGGGAAAAATAAAAAATTCGTTACATTAGTTCCTGAAAATCTGATCAAAACACCTATAACTAACCATACCATAGTATAAATACAATCAAAAAATTTTAAAGTTACGTTTTTATATAAAAAAACTATTCTCTCCCATATATCTATATTAAATATTTAAGATTTTTTTAGTTCTAAGGTTCAACTCCAATATAAGAAATTCAAGAGAGGGAAGGGTTCTTGTTTCAACCTCTTCATTTCCTATTTGAATTTATTTTGTTGTAATATTCTTTAAAATACCACTTAATATGATTAAATGATTATACATCAATTTTATTATCACCACTCTTATATATTATCAGTTTTATGATTCCCAAACCCCTCCCATATTACCATTTTATAAGTTTTAACCCTATCAATGTATGAGTCCATATTCTCCCTCTTTTCAATTCCTATTTACATTTCCATTATTGTATCATTTTAAATTTAATGTTATTATTAAAATATTTTAATACTATAAATTTAAATTATTCTATCATGACATCCTACACATGTGATCCCCCATTTCTATAAAATTATACTCCTCTCATAAGCTGTTGTAATGCGAGAATTCACCCAAGATGCGTAGAACTCGATATTGTCTCATGATAAAAAATATATATTTATTTAAAATATTTTGGGTATTATGGAGGTATAATTTTTAATAGAATTTATTTTTCGAATTAATGTTAATTTTGAAGTTGTTATTTGAGACTCTGTTGGGTCTCAAGTAGATTTAAATTGATCTTGTAAGAATTCCAGCTTTTCTATCAATGCATGCCGACATGAATGTCTTTATTCAATGAAATTTTTATCCCCTGATGCATATAAAATATGATATATTTCATAATCCTTATTTAAAAAAGAATTTATCTAAATTATTTTGTGTCATAACATTTCAAATACATGCATTTAATTGACTATATAAATTGATCATCTTAATCTTTTTATGTGCTTGATAGCAACATTTCCATATTCTTTACCTTATAGGGAAACTTATTTGATCATTGTAAACACCTAATTATCAATAATAAGTTTAATTTAAATTCACTAAGGCATCCTTAATAATTCATTTTTTGGGGAATACAATTGAAATTCCCCTATAATAATTTGTTCCATACATGATGATAATATAAGAGAGGATTTATTGAGAAATTTTGCTATGTATTTCAATGTTTTACATTCTTGAATATTGTTTTCTATAATTTCAAAGTCAAATTTATTGTTTGATTGAATGAATTTTAATTTTTTGTGATATGTGGGACCTATAATTATATCCAATAGTATAAAAACTGTTTAAAATTAAACATTTAGAACTTTTCTGATTTATAATCGAGGTTATTAATAACTTTCCACATTGGTTATTTAATAACCAATCTATAAAACCATTGGATATTGTTTTTTAGGTTGTATATAAAATAACCAATGTATCTAACCGATTCTGCACAAGGAGTATTTTATAAATAAATTAAAAATTATGTTTCTACGTCATTTATTAAATAAAAAATGTATGAAACATACAAAAAATATTTAAATATCGATGTTAAAATTTTATTTTATTTCAGTTAATCTTATGTTTATTCCTCATACCAAACCCTAACAAATATTTCTCAACCCTCCTAGAATTCAAATAACTTATTCCACCTTAACCCACATCGACATTCATCACTGTTAACAACTACTATCACCACTAAACTCTTGATGCCTTCTCCCACTGAAATTTTCTATTTTATAATAATTATTATGATTATTTTCTATATTTTTGTGTATTTTATCTTGTTTTTAATAGATAATATTTTATCTAGACATTGAGTAATAAAATTTATGTTTTTATTCACTTCCTTGTGTTATATTATGATTATATCTTATATGATGACATAATTAATATTATTTCATCTAAGTTATTATACATTACTGAAAACTCCCTCATAATCCACAATAATGTTTTTCAATATATCACCATTAGTAATATTAATTTATTACAATGCATGAAATCTCATTCAAATTCATTTTTAATTTCAATTTTTTTCAGGGTTTATTTACTTTTTAAACAAAATGTCTTGGATTTTGTGAGACATGGTGATATCATATAGAGAGATTTCAATCATTATCATGGACACTATGATGTTGTAAATTGTATTTTACAATTACAAAATTTATTGTCATATTATATATATTCTAATATATGGAATTCATATGGTATGATAATTATCACACAAAAGAAGTCCATGTTGTCACCCTTCTAATTTATGATGCTGTAAAAAATATTAAATTGAAACTTCTTTTGATATCCTAGTTTATTAATATAAATTTATGTATTGGGTGGTTATATAAACTAATTACATAGTACAATATACCATGATTCATGTACTAAGCCATTGAACTCTTTTTTTCACTCTAATATAAGATTTTTATAAAAGGATACATCCCTACATCATTGAATATGATCGAATCAATTCTTAAAAATTTTGTGTTATATTAAACCAAGTGCTTGGAATCCATAGCTTCATTATCATCTATACCAAATAACATTTGAATCATTAACAACTAAAAATTTTTACATTTATATTCTTATATTTTTCTTCTATGATATATAAATAGTTGGTATGTAATTATCAAATTATATTATAAAAATAATGAAAAATTATGTTTTATTAGTGTATAACCTCTTTAAAATCAATTAAAAGTCATTCAATTCTATACCATTCTATTTATTCGTGAACTTTTTTCCTGAAGAAATATTATTAAATCAGTGCAAATTAATATTAATGTTTTTCAAAAGGGGTAGAAACTATTAAATTTATGAATAAAATAACATGTATTTAATATTATAAATCATTTATAGGTAAAATTTAATCATAGGTGGATCAATAAAAGGTAATGTAATGATGAATTTGAGGAAGGTGTTTATTATTAATTTGGATTATGAAAATTAAGGTTTAAAATGACTTATTTTTATATCCACATCAAATTGTTTTGAATAAAATAAAAATAAAAAGAATATAATCAAAAGAAAATTTAATTTGAAATTGTTTAATATGAATTTTATTTCCTGGATTTGGAGTGGGGAAATTTTATAGCATTCATGATTTAATAATGATAGATATTTTTTAAAAGACAACAGTAATCAAATTGAATAAATGATTCATGATATTTAAATGGATGTAACTAAGAAAAAAATAATGATTTTGTGCATATATGGTAAAAAAAACCACTATATGTAGCCTATATGAAATTCAAAATTTTATCAATAGTTTTATGATTGGTGAACTTCAAAACTAGGAAAGGATGAATTGACATGAGTTTTACATATTTATTAGAGTTGTTTAACGACATAATTTCTATTAAAAAGAACTTATAGATTCCAATTATAATGAAAAAAATATTATTTACTATGGTATTGAGGTACAAGAAGATATATTTCAACCATAATGAATGTGCATTATTTTGTATGGAATATGAAGGTCTTTCATAGTGTAAAAATATAGGCCATTAAGTATAAATTAAATGAAAAAATATATGTTTATTTACCAATTATTCGAAGTATGAAGACTCTAACTAATGGAATTCGGTATATTCCTATAATTCCTCATCTAAAATATATTTTTTAAAATTCAAATGATAAAAACGGATAGTATTGAATGAATATGATTGAATATATGACGGAAAATATATTGTCTAGCTGATTTCCAGCAATGGAAAAAACATTTAAAAAATTTGTAAATTTATAAATGAGGATATAAATCTCAAACATGGGATGTTCATTGCTAAAATTAATATACACCAGACCCTTGGTAGAAAAAACAGTTTGTAGGTAGATTTTTTTTAAATTTAAATCCTATGACATGAATTTTTTATAAAGAAGAAATTTATTATATTGATTTTAATGATCTATAGAACAAAATATCTTAAAAATGATATTTATATTTACTTTTCACCATTTATATATAATTTAAAATAATTATGGGATGAAGGTAATATAGATTATGATTCTTATAAAATTGAATATTTTCAATTGAATGCAATTATTATGTTAATTATAAATTACTTCATGATATATGTAATTTTTTTTGGATACAATGTTTATGGGTTTAAAGCTTGTCTAAATTATGAATAATAGACTTCATTTTTTCAACTACAATATGGGGATAAAATAGTGTAAATGGGACATTTAAT
Source organism: Viscum album (assembly GCA_963277665.1). Classification (NCBI taxonomy): domain Eukaryota; kingdom Viridiplantae; phylum Streptophyta; class Magnoliopsida; order Santalales; family Viscaceae; genus Viscum; species Viscum album. The sequence goes on from OY728157.1 coordinate 1,766,868,908, forward strand.
GTTTCTGTCTATGGATAACTACTTTCAAAGAACAAAAAAGTAATTAAAAGATACCTAATAATTTTATATTTTTATAAATCTTTTATCAACTGATTAATATTTTGAAAGGGTGAAAAATATTGATGTCATATTTGGAATGTGAAAATGATCTGGTAATAAAGTAATTTTGAGGAAGAAATGATCAATATTTTTTGAGCTTTCATATTGAACATATCATGGGATAAAATATAATAATGATGTAATTTATATTCACAATCATATTTAAGATTTTTTTACTAGAAAAATATTGGATATTAATTGAATGATAAAGAAAGTATTGAATGTAAGATTTTATTTACTATATATGAGAATACATTTGGTGTTAGCTCTAAATCCTAAAGAAAAATGAATATAATTTCCTCAAACTAGCCATACATTATCCAATTGGGATAAACTAGTTTTTTATTGTTCAATGGTATCAAAGTACCCCAAGAATATTATCTAAATACATAATATTTTAGTGAAAGAAAAAATAATTTAGATTCCTTTGAAATATAACGTTTTTTATATGAAGACAAATGGAGTATGATTGTTGAAAGTAGGAAGAATAGTTTTTTTTGTTATTTGAAGTTTAAAATGTTTTTTAATTTATTTTATAATAATATTTTTTCATATTAATAATTTATGTTTCCTTAATTAAAAAAACTGCGTATATATCATCAAGATATCTAAGAGAATAAATTATACCCTAATAATTTATCTCGTTTAGGGTATTAATTACTCAAATAATTGATGATAGATGAATAGTTTAAAAAACTAGGGATAATTAATCAACATTTACAGAGACCCCATGGTAGAGACATGAAAAATGTAAAAGGGACAAAATTACAAAAAAGGAAAAATATATTAAGAGAGAGTTTAATTCTATAACTGATAAGATTATAAGAAGTTAATTTTTTTTATTTCGAATATGTTTATAATTTAAAAATAATTATAATTTTTTTAAATATTTCTTATTGGATGACCATTATAAGAATATTACATAAGGGACCTTAATCTAATATGAGGGGAAATATATTTTAGCTACTATGTTAGGAATGAAAAATCATTCATGTTTCTAATGGGGATTTGAGGTGGGTGTATTTATTAGAACACTATTTGATCATTCTTGAAATTATTATATAAAGGAGATATATAAAGATACAATAAAATATTTAGAATCCAAAAGTTTGGAGATGATAGAGATGATATAAGAGAGGATTTTATCTGTAGTATAATCAAAATTTTTAGATTTGAAAAGGTAATTTTAGGCTATATATTCCCCCCCTCCAACACCTCCTTCTCTGTAGTTTCCAATATACTTTGAGTTTTATATTTATGATCCCCAAAATGAAATTTTAGTAAACAATATCATAATTTTTTATGGAGATATTTTACATCATCAAAATATGAAATGATTTAGATTAGGGTAAAAAAAAGATATTATATAAACATTGGATAGAGTACTATTCCCTACTTATGAGGTTTCTATAGTTTGGAAAAGTGTTAGAAAAGTTTTACTATGCCCATATAGACTTTTCTGACAACTTACCACTATCATATGCATAAATTATATCCTTTATTTAATATTTATATTAATTTTTTAATATTTTAATATATATATATATATAATCTAGGAATATATTGAAGGATAATACATGATATTTAAAAAGAGAGAACATGTTGAGGCCCCTACAATGGACCATTATACTATTTATAAAATAATTTCAAATTATATTGATATGTAGTTTTTTTGTTTAATTTTTATAAGCGTCTAATAGGTAATGATGATTTTTTTTCATGATTATATGATGTGGATTTAGAAGAGTGAAATATTTGAGCTTTTAATTGTATATATGTTAGGCCTTAGAGTGATTCATTTTTATTCCATGTAAGTAAATTATCATATTATTTAAAATATATATTTTTTATTTAACTTTGACCTATGTTTTTATTAAATATATGTAAATATAAAATTTTTGTGATACAACATCAATGTATACATTAATATAACAGTAATTTATTTCTATATTAGTGAACATATTATAAGGTGAAGAAAAAATAACATATCATTATGAAAAATTTCCAAATGAATACATTAATTATTTTATTCTTCTGTATTTTGATGGGTCAAAACATATATTATATAATTTTTTTTCTCCTAATTATATAACCACTCAAATTATATTTTTTTATATTAATGGCGATTGGATATTTTTCATTTTTTTCTACAATAAAATACCACTTACTTTTTATTCTCTATACATGGAGACATGTGAGAAAGCTTTAAAGAACATGAGAACCATATGTCTGATTATTTTAATAAATATATACTATAAAAAATTTTATATTATTTTATAATTACCATTTTTAAATATAAATAGAATTATTAATTCCATTCGATTAAAAACATAAAAATAATGGTCAAATATGTTTATGTAAAGGTAACTCTTTTTATAAGTACAATAATTATGAAGAAACATAAAATGTTATTTTCAATTGATAACTTCTTATAAAATAAAAATTTCATCTTAAAAAAATAGTAATAAAATTTTTATGTTATGTTCTAAGATTTTGATTAAAATAATTACATTTAGGAATGATAAATAAGATTATAAGTTTATATATTATTTAGACATTTACTTTTACTTTTCTAATTAATATATTTAGAATAAATGATGAATATTTTATTTTTAAATTTTAACTTTTCAATAATCTTATCTATTCTAATAGAAATGAGCTAAATCATCTATGATGATCAAGAAATGATTATTTAATTTGTTTAATTAGATTTAGGTTATTATTTATATAATTTTAGTATGTTTTTTTTGAAATTTTAAAATTTTAATTCTAACAATTTTGTTATATAAATAGTTATTATTGAACTGTAATAGATTTTTCTATTATTTTCTATAAGATATTGTAGTTGTTTGTTGGTTTTTTATATAATATTATTGGATTCAAAATTGATGTTTTCAAATGAAGATTATTTAATTTTTTTAGATCATTTAGTTTTATAATTGACTTAAAATTTAACTCTCGAATTAGTTATAAAATCACTGATATAGAATTTCATGGGAGTTTGTTTTTTTACATCAGTTATTTTAAAAACATAACTACCAAGGTAATGTTAAAATAAAATATTTTAATGCATTATTAATTTTAATTACTTTTGTTTCATAGAGATATATTCAATTTAATAATATTATATAATTTTTTTATTAGAACAAATGTAACACCCCAATCTTCCACGATACTCTTCTCTTTAAATAATGCAATAGTTTGCATTGTATGCAAGTTCGAGATTCTAACACATCGCGACCAATCAAAATAGCCATTATGAATAGTAATACCCACTTTTTGAAATTATATAAATTTTATATTTCAAAATGGACTTCATTTTTGGCTTCGGAATATCTAAATTAGCCTATGTTGAATTTTTGGTATTTTTCTTAGAACATCCAATTTTTAATGAATAGTTGAAAATACTTAAAAACAAATTTTTTTTATCAAAATACTTTCTAGTGATAAATTATACAATTGACTGGTTCTAAAGATTAATTATAATATATTTTTACCATTTTATCCAATGGTGGTTATTAGAATTAACTTCACTTTGAAATTAGACATAAACAATTGTCAATCTTCTGATTGATATTGTTTATTAAAAACACGCTATTTGTTTTGACAATGGGAATTAATTATAAAATTAATTAATACAACTTATATGTTTGGAATTTTGTAAAATAGGCACCATTTTTGAATTCAGAATATCAATTACAGCTTAGGGTGAATTTTTGGTATTTTTCTAAAAAACTTCAATTTTTGATGAATAGTGAAACCACTAAGTGGTAGTTTAAAAACTAATTTTTCATGTAAATGAAACATTACCACTTCTATGATTTTATTTTCAAAAATTAGACATACATGGTTATAATTAGGAAGTGAAATGTGGTACAATGGGATTAAAATAATTTTTTGGTGAATAATAACTTTTATGTTTAATTAATCACGATAAAAGGTAATTCGTGAAATTTAAGGTAAAAATGATATTATAAAAATATGAAAATATCTTGACACTTGTCCTACTCTTATTGGATGAGTCATGGCCGACCAAGAAAATACATGTGTCAACTTGGGGACCCAATGGATCCACTTGGGGTAAGAAAATGACATTAATAACTTTTTATTTAAAGTAAAAATAAAATTGTCACAAACATGTGTTGTTTTACTAAAACAATTATTACATGTGGTTATATAAGTTATATTTTTGACTATAAATATTCATTGGAAAGATAAAAATATTTCCTACATCATGATATTTTATTTACATTTTTTAAAGATTAAATAAATTAGAGTTTTTATGACACCATGATGATGCAACGATTACCTCATTAATTAAAGATTTAAATAAAATGAAAGGATAATGTAAAATCTAAGAAATACACATGTCAAAAAACAATTAGATGAGTATATTTCGAACCCTTATCACCTTATATTGGAAATATATAATTGTGTGACCTTTGAAATTAGAAAATCATTTCATAATAATGTAACATTTCATGAGTTTCCAAGAGTGCCCCTCCTCTCCTCTTATAAAAGGCCCCCAACACTACCACCTTATTCACACCATCCAAGCCATTTGGCTCAGCCAAACTCTACCAAAATACTCTCTAAACTTCCCTATATTACTCCTAGAAGCCTCACATTGGGCAGAATTTTTCCCAAGGAAGCTTTTGGCTCAAATCAAAAAAGAGTTACTCGATTTTAAGGTAATGTCTTCTCGTATGTTATTTTGTTTTATTTTGCTTCTCCAAACCCTTAAACTATTTTTATTAATTTAATTTGTAACAAAACCAATATCTTAAATATACTAGGATGTTTTTATGAGAAGGATTTGATTTACACTTACACACACCTCCATCTAATGGTGAAAGAACATACTGTTTCTGTGGGTGGCAAAATACTGCCTCACGAAATGATGATTGTTAAATCTTATTTTAACACCTCTCAGGGTGGCCATTATGATGACACTATTTTTATATATGATATATATTATGTTTTTGTTTTCCTTTTTATTCTGTATTTTTCATTTATGGCATCCCTTTATGATTTCCATTATGGGTAAACGCGATAATTTAATTTTAGGAAGTGCGGACTACTGCCCCCTCAAAGTGATTTGAATCGTTAATGCCATATATGGGATGTATAAAGGATGTATTAAATGGTATTATACATTATATTATACTGTAATTATATTATACCTTTATATAATTATAATTTCATTCCATTAAATATTAAAAATAGAAATGAAAGTAGCGTTCATGCGTACGTACGACTTACCATCTCCATGAACGGTGCATTTCATTTCTTACCTAGAAATGTTATGTAATATTATAAATGAATGTATATAATAGATATATATGATATATATGAGATCTGTATCATGAATGTAATTCTGGATATAATGGATATTTCACCGCATGAACAACTTGTAATTATAAGAAGTTTATTTTTGACTCAAGTACCAAAGATCTACAAAACGACCGTTATTAACCTAAATGACTACATAATTTTTGTAACATTGTAATAAGTGATATAAAAGGTATAATGAACTTGAAAAAGGTTCTTAAGCAAGTATAGATTAAATCTAGTTTATTATTTAGGATATTAAAGAGTGGTCGAGTCAAGTCGGACATGAGGTAAGGGAACTTCTTAACCCAATTTCTGTTCTTTGGGTTAATCTCCCACTTTCAAATTATGTGATGATATTATTAGGACCTATCTTGTATTTGTACTTTCATTATGTTTATTTATAGTTAATACACATAATATAGCTACTTTAATTAAAAAAATTATCTTTTAAAGGACTCAATCTCTTTTCATTGAGGCATATTTTGTTTTATACACAACTTTCATTTATACGGTGTATAAACCCCTTTGACTTTAAATTTTATTCAAAATCAATCTTTTTATACGAAGCATTTTTAATAAACAAAAAAAAAGGAATGTTTTGTCTTACGTATGTAGTGACAACGACTTCTCTGCCTCCGTGACCATTATTTTAGTTTCGTCTTCCTCTACAAGACATAACTTTTTTTTAAATGAAAAATAAATACCAAGTTTTAATTTTCATTTATTTTGGTATTGAAAATGGTTTTGAAAGTGTTTTTATTATATCAATGTGTTGTATTGATATCTTGTGATTGAAATGGGGAAATGTTATGTTTCCTTTATGTATGATTTATGTGATACGATTATGTTATGGTTTATGATATGTTTAAACCTATTCATATGAAGAATTCATTGGACTTAATAAGTGACGGGTGGAGCCCGCTATAGCTCCTCGATGCATCGGCAGGTCTCATGAGACAAACTAGTGTCTTGGAACGAGGCCTTGAAAAAATATTATTTGTAGTCTTGGCATGAGGCCTTGGCTACGTGGTTATGATAGTCTGTCATTATGCATTCCATCATTGTGAAAGTGGTTATTGATATTGCATGTGATTATTCGACTAGTAGAACATCCTTCTGAATAAGTAAATAGAATTATCTCATTTTACTTTTTCCATATTATGTTGAAGTTCAAGTTTAAATGGAATTTGTTTTAGTTATACATTGCGTTAAATGTTTATGTTTATTTATGAAAGCTTCCACTATATTTTTATCCTTACTAAGAATCTGAGCTCACCCCTTTCAATGTTTTATTTTTCCCAGGATGTGAGGAAATATTTCATGACTGACCTGCAGGGATAGTCTGAAGGGGATATGAGTGTGGAAAATGGAGACTATGTTATTGTAGTTTTTCACTTTATGATGTAATGTAACATTTATGAATGTATCTAGTGTTTCCAAGGATACTAAACTAATCTGTCTTTCGAGACTTGATCATTTGTGATCATGCCGATGTTACGTAATAATGCACCGACTCTGGGTAACTGGGGTCGGGGCATTAGAGTTGGTATCAGAGGCAGTTTAGTACTAGCCTTGGAATATAGATTTAGATAAACTCTGATTAGAGCACATAGCCCTAAGATAGAATTTGAGGATTAGTATAGAAGAACTTCCTAGAATTTTGGTATTATAGAGATTTTGTGAGTTTTCCGAGAAATACATCCCTGTCTAGATATGAGTAGGTAGAGTTGGCTCTGGCATAGATGTACCTAGGGGTAAAACCCAAAAACACCGCTTTGAGCTAGACTCGAACAGGAACTGGTGCACGACAATGGACCTTGCTACACTCTTGGTTACGACACTCCCGGGGGATATGCTTAGGATAATTATCTTTTTTTACAGACCATTATAAAGGGTTTATGAGTATATACTTCCTCAAAGAAAACATTTTTTATGATTATGGATTATATCTATAAACCATTCAATTTATATTAAGTATTTTACAAGTTTGGAATTATTCAATGAAATTCATAAACTAACCTAGTTTATGCCATTGTATAGAAATGGTGCCTAGTGGAAGGAATGTGAACTCCAGCAATACATATGATCCGAAGAGTAAGAAGGATCATATCTTTCATAGTATTAAGCCAACATTTAGAAGGGAAATAATTTCCCATGTGTTCTCAACATATGAAGAAATAGTATCATGTGTTAATAAGATAAGTAAATAATTCTATGAGTCTTATGGCTTTGAAGGGAAGCAAGAGAATAAAAGAATAGAAGAGAGAATGGTGGATAAAGGGACGAGGGAAAAGAAGAATTTTCCAATATGGGATAACTGTGGGAAGAAACACCTTGGAACTTGCCTGAAGGGAATGAGAGTTTGTTATAAGTGTGGAGAAAAATGACACCATGTGCATGACTGCAAGGGTAAGAAAAAGGTTTCAAATGTACAATGCTTCAGCTGCAAGGAGTGGGGACACTACGCAAACCAATGTCCAAATCATCATAGTATGCCGCAAATGATGTTATTGGATAATAATCGAGTTATGATACTACCACAGATGAGGAGGATTTATTAGATTTCTTATGTTGTTATTAAAGAAATTTGTCATTTGAGTGTTGTATCAATGATGTACTGGTTATAATAATTATGGATTATATAAGGATTGTACTGCAGTACTATTTAATTAAGGACATGAGATTGTGTAGAACCAAGAAAAGTGACTCCATAGCAGGTTAAATTTGTGGAAAATGTATGGTTGAGAGAAAGATAAACCATAAAATGGTTCTGATACTGATATAGTGATTTTGGAATAATACATGATTGATTTGGATAACTTATATTGGATATTCTTGACTTCCTTGAAACTGATTAATGATTTGTATACATTTTTTGGGTAGAAGGAGTATATATAGTATTCTATAAGGAATAAGGGATCATGAATGTAATCAATAAGGATTTCTGGTAATTCATGATGTTGCAGTGTTTTAAAAGAATACATGATAAAGGTGTTCACAGGTTATTACGCAGGAAAAAGGATCTTCATTGTGTTTACCTTCCTTATAAAATCTGGACTGTGAGTTGGACAAAAGTATTTGGATAATTATAAAGGTTGGAATGGATTAAGTTGAACTTTGGATAGTATGGCTTAAGTTTAAAACATTTCATAAAATTATTTATGGAATATTATAATACTATAGTTTTAGAAAAAGTACAACCTTCAGGTTGGGTGATAACTCGTCGCTTCGGACAAAGCCGCATGAATCGAACCCATAACCATAGTGCGACATGCCTTTATTACATACCACTAGCTTACATGATGTTCCTGGTTATTAAAAAATTATTTTTCTAATCTAAATGGTATTTGTTAATATTTGGAACCTTGTGCGATTAGGATAAATATAATATTTTTGAGTTCTATTATCTTTTTGGGTGAAAGACGAGTTTGGGGTAGAAATTAGTTGAAGGTTGAAATTCTACTTGTCATGTATATATATATATATATATCTTATTCTTATGAAGAAATTAATTCTTAAACATTAGTGAAGGGATATTAAAACAAAAATGTGTTATCCTAATACCTTATGTTTTGTTGAACTAATGATATTTTCATCATAGATTGATGGATTTGAGGCCCTCAATTTTACATTTGTTTGTGATTGATGACCTCAATAAATCCCTATAAATATTTACATTTTTATTCCAATTATATGTCTCTAATTTCCACCAATGTTATCCTAGTTGAGATCATAATTTGGTGGTGATTTTTCATTTCACTTTCCCTCTTTTTAGGCTAAATTTTATTAACCCTATTTCCGATGTGGGTTTTCCACAACGGTATTTTCTATTTTCAACGTTTTATTTTCAAAGAAAAATTTTAAATTGCAAGGATGCAATTTATTGAAGGAGGGGAGAATGTAACACCCCAAGCTTCCATGACACTCTTCTATTTCAATAATGCAATAGCTTGCATTGTATGCAAGTTCGAGATTCTAACACACCGCGACCAATCAAAATAGCCATTATGAATAGTAATACCCTCCTTTTGAAATTTTATAAATTTTATATTTCAAAATGGACTTCATTTTTGGATTCGGAATATCAAAATTAGCCTATGTCGAATTTTTGGTATTTTTCTGAGAACTTCATAATTTTTAAAGAATAATGAAAAATAATACAAAACATATTTTTTTAATCAAAATAATTTATAGTGATAAATTATATAATTGAGTGGTTATAAAGTGTAATTATAATATATTTTTACCATTTTATCCAATGGTGGTCATTATAATTAACATCACATTGAAATTGGACATAAACAATTGTCAATCTTTTGATTGATATTGTTTCTTAAAAACACGCTATTTGTTTTGACAACGAGAATTAATTATAAAATTAATTAGTGCAACTTATATGTTTCGAATTTTGGAAAATAGACACCATTTTTGAATTTAGAAAATCAATTATATCTTAGGGTGAATTTTTGGTATTTTTCTGAAAAGCTATAATTTTTTATGAATAGTGAAACCACTAAGTGGTAGTTTTAAAACTAATTTTTCATGTAAATGAAACATTACCACTTCTGTGATTTGATTTTCAAAAATCCGACATACATGGTTGTCATTAGGAAGTTAAATGTGGTACAATGGGATTAAAATAATTTTTTGGTGAATAGTAACTTTTAAGTTTAATTAATCGTGATTAAAGGTAATTAGTGAAATTTAAGGTAAAAATTATATTATAAAAATATGAAAATATCTTCACACTTGTCCTACACTTATTGGATGAGTCATGGACGACCAATACAATACATGGGTCAACTTGGGGACCCCATGGAGCCACTTGGGTAAGAAAATGACATTAATAACTTTTTATTTAAAGTAAAAATAAAATTGTCACAAACATGTGTTGTTTTACTAAAACAATTATTACATGGGGTTATATAAGTTAGAATTTCGACTATAAATATTCATTGGAAAGACAATAAGATTTCCTAAATCATGATATTTTTTTTATAATTTTTAAACATTAAATAAATTAATGTTTTTATGACACCATGATGATGCAACGATTACCTCATTAATTAACAATTTAAATAAAATGAAAGGATAATGTAAAATCTAAGACTTACACATGTCAAAAACCAATTGGATGAGTATATTTCGAACCATTATCACCTTATCATCGAAATATATAATTGTTGGACCTTTGAAAACCGAAAATCAATTCATAATAATTTTACATTTCATGAGTTTCCAAGAGTGCCCCTCCTCCCTTCTTATAAAAGACCCCCACCACTACCACATTATTTACACCATAAAAGCCATTGAATCTGCCAAAATCTTCCCAAATACTCTCTCAAATTCCCTCTCTTACTTATAGAAGCCTCAAATTGGGCAGAATTCTTCCCACGGAAGCTTTTGGCTCAAATCAAAAAAGAGTTACCTGATTTTAAGGTAATGTCATCTCTTATGTTATTTTGTTTTATTTTGCTTCTCCAACCGCATAAAATATTTTTATTCCTTTATTTTGTAACAACACCAGTATCTTAAATATAGTAGGATTTTTTTATGAAAAGGATTTGATTTACACATACACACACCTCCGTCTAATGGTTAAAGAACATACTGTTTCTGTGGGTGCGTAATACTCCCTCACGAAATAATGATTATTCAATCTTCTTTTAACACCTCTCATGGTGGCCATTATGATGAAACTATTTGTATATATGATATATATTATGTTTTTTTCCTTATTATTCTGTATTTTTCATTTATGTCATATCTTTACGATTTCCATTATGGGTAAACACGATAATTTCATTTTAGGAAGTGCGGACTACCGCCCCCTCAAAGTGATTTGAATCGTCAATGACATATGCGTGATGTATAAAGGATGGATTAAATGTTATTATACATTATATTATACTGTAATTATATTATACCTTTATATAACTATAATTTCATTCCATTAAATACGAAATATAAATGAAAGTAGTGTTCATGCGTACGTACAGCTTACCGCCTCCACGAATGGTGCATTTCATTTCTTACCTCGAAATGTTATGTAATATAATAAATGAATGTATATACTAGATATATATGATATATATGAGATATAAATCATGAATATAATTCTGGATATAATGGATATTTCACCGCATGAAAAACTTCTAATTATAAGATGTTTATTTTTTACTCAAGTACTAAAGATCGACAAAACGACTGTTATTAACTTAAATGACTACATAATTTTAGTAACATTGTAATAAGTGATATAAAAGGGATAATGAACTTGAAAAAGGTTCTTAAAAATGTATAGATTAATTCTAGTTTATTATTCAGGAGATTAAAGAATGGTCGAGTCAAGTTGGACATGAGGTAAGGGAACATCTTAACCCAATTTCTGTTCTTTGGGTTAATCTTCTACTTTCAAATTATGTCATGATATTATTATGTCCTCTCTTGTATTTGTACTTTCTTTATGTGTAATTATAGTGAATACACATAATATATCGACTTTATTTAATAAAATCATCATTGTATGGGACTCAATCTCATTTCATTGAAGCATATTTTGTTTTATACACAACTTTCATTTATACGGTGTATAAACCCCTTTTACTTTTACGTTTATTCAAAATCAATCTTTTTATATGAAGCATTTTTACTAAACGATAAAAGGAATTTTTTGTCTTACGTATGCGGTGACAATGACTTCACTGCCTCCATGACCATTATTTGATTTTCGACTTCCTCTACAAACCATAAATTTTTTGGAAATGAAAAATAAATACCAAGTTTTAATATAGTTTTAATTTGGTATTGAAAATGGTTTTAAAAGTGTTTTTATTATATCAATGTCTTCTATTGATATCTTGTGTTTGAAATGAGGAAATTTTATGTTTCCTTTATGCATGTTTTATGTGATACGATTATGTTATGGTTTATGATATGTTTAAACCTATTCATATGAGGAATGAATTGGACTTAATAAGTGACGGGTGGAGCCCGTTATATCTCCTCGATGCATCAGCAGGTCTCATGAGACAAACTAGTGTCTTGGCATGATGCCTTGACAATATATTATTTGTAGTCTTGGCACGAGGCCTTGGCTACGTGGTTATGATAGTCTATCATTATGCATTCCATCGTTGTGAAAGTGGTTATTGATATTTCCTGTGATTATTCGACTAGTAGAATATCAATGTGAATAAGTAAATGGCATTATCTCATTTTACTTTTGCCATATTATGTTGAAGATCAAGTTTTAAAGGTTTTTGTTTTAGTTATACATTACCTTAAATGTTTATGTTTATTTATGAAAGCTTCCACTATATTGTTATCCCTACTGAGCATCTGAGCTCACCCCTTTCAATGTTTTATTTTTCTCAAGATGTGATGAAATATTTTATGACTTACCTTTAGGGATAGTCTGAAGGGGATATGAGTGTGGAAAATGGAGACTATTTTATTGTAGTTTTTCACTTTATGATGTAATGTAACATTTGTGAATGTATCTAGTGTTTCCAAGGATACAAAACTAATCGGTCATTCGAGACTTGATCTTTTGTGATCATGCCGATGTTACGTAATAATGCACTGACTCTGGGTAACTGGGGTCAGGACGTTACAACAGAAAGCATTATTTCTAACCAAATTTGGGTTTTTGGTATTTTATAGTTTAATTTAAAATATTAATTTAGAAACCACAGAATTTTAATTTTAAAAAAATATAATAATTTTTTAATTTATAATTATAAAATTATATTAGGATTAATTTTTGAGAATTTTTGGGAAATTTTTATTTTTCAATGAATAATGGAAAATACTGAATTCTATAAAAAATTACTTTTATTTTAAATTATTAAAATGTAAAATTTTATTTTTATTTGTTTTAAAATTAAATTAGTTCAATTTTATTAATGAAATATAATAAATTTCATTAAATTCAACAGTGTACCAGAATCAGGTACAAAAATATTTTTATACTTAAAACGACATTTTTTGAGAAAACAACTTTTCATTTCGTTTTGTGGGTTTAATGTAAAATTAAATTATTCCAATTATATGAATTGAATTTGATAATATGTATTAAATAATTTAAATAATAATAATTTATTTTAAAAAATTATGTAAAGTTAATTTTTAGTGATAATGAAGTGTACAAATATTTGAAAAACTATTACCTCATTTAAAGTTAAAAAAGTTTTCCCGGGGGGGGGGGGGGGGGGTGTTAAAAAAATTAAATATGGGTTATAATTACTTAAACAATTTAATTTATAATTTTTTATGAGTGTATATACCATATATATTTATGGAGTTGAGTAATGTATTTTAAAACATTATTTTATATTTTGAAACCCAAACTTGACTTTCGAGAAGATAAGTTATATTTCACTGAAATTAAAAACTTTGTTTTGGGCCTTTTTATTCAATTCCATACTGTGAATTTTACTTATAGTATTTTTTTAATCCAAAAGTTCAAAAACCTTAATTTTTTTATAATTTAACCAGAAAAAACATAAAAACCAATTTATTACTTGATTTTAAGGAAAAAATATTTTTTACGCTTAAATTATGTATTTTCCTAAATACTATTTATCAAGAATTTTGTTTTTTATTGTAAGATATATTAATTAAAACATTTAAATTTAAATTGGATAAAATTTATTTCAATTTATCTAGAAGTATTTTAATTATTTTTTATAATATAATTATGTTATCATGGTAAAAAGTTATGTTTTCATGGTTTGGGTTAAAATGGTTTTAATATGATTTAACTAAAATTTAGAGATTAAAAATCACCCAAAGGTTTTATAAATGTATTTAGTTTGGGTTATTTAAACACTATCACAACATGTCATTGGATTTATTCTCCTTTATTCCATTCTAGAAGATTATGATATATATATTATTTAATCTTTTAAGTAAATCTATTTGTGTCCTTCCCCATACATATAAAAGAAAAACTCCTCTCCTCACCTCCTCACACATTTTGAGATATATATTTTGACAAAGACCTGCCCAAAGACCATAATAAAATACATAACCATTTCTAAGATTACCTTTTTTAATCATAAAAATATCATAGTAAGGATTCAGTTATAAAGCTAATTAGGTTTTTCAAAGAAGTGGTATAGTTCTTAAAGAAGCATATTTGTTCTATTTTTGATTATACCACCACAAAATATTATTCAAACATGTTTAAATAATAACATAAGTATATTAAATATTCTTATATGTAGTTATTTCAATGGAATAACCTATATCCATATCCTCTTCTACCAAATAAGAAATGAACCCATCATTGTTATGTGCGACAGACTACCACCTCGTGAACCAATGTAATTTAATTTCAATCAATTACATTCATAAATTGTTATAATGATGGTTGAAATATATAAATATGATATTAGTGAAATAATCATAATTTTTTAAATATTATATATCATATAGTTTCTTGCCTTTCCATCCATTGAAAAATGATAATGTCGTTCTTGCGTACGTTTGGATTACCACCTCAATGAAGCGATGTGGATCATTTTCAATAACCACATCACATGAAATGTATACATAAATATATTTAAATATAAAATTTGACATTTATGATATAATAATAATTATACACAGATAAAATTAAACTTACCTTCATTCCTTCGTATTTTTGGAAAAATAAAAATGTTACTCATGCATACGTATAGCCTACCATCTACCTGATTCTAATGTAACTCATTACCCATAACTATATTTTATGGTTGGTTTTAAATTATAATTAAATTATTAAAATGACAAATATATCATGATTATTATTTTATATTTGATGGATTAATGACCTATTTTGTAATGGCCCAGACATTTCTAGTACATTCCTTTGCGAAAATATGATGTCTGAGGTGTTCTAGGAGGTCAAGGTGACTTATCGCCTTTTCCAAATTTCCAATTTGGTGAACAGTTTCAACAGTAGCCTTGTGAACATTTCCAATAGTAGACCGCTATGAACAATTCCACTGGTAACCTTGTGAACAGTTCCAATGGTAGACTTAGGTGAATAGTGCAATGATAGCCTTAGGTGAACAGTGCAATGGTAACCTTATGTGAACAGTGCAACAGTGAGGTTCCAATGATGACCAATTTCCTTTGCTAAATTTTGAGTTCATGAACAGTGTTTATAGAATGATGATGTTCCAATGGTGACTTCATTCCTTATCCAAATTTTGAGTTCATGAACAGTGTTTCCAGAACTGTGAGGTTCCAACGGTGACCTCATTCCTTTACCAAATTTTTGAGTATAGGAATAGTGTTTTTTGAATGATGAGGTTCCAATGGTGACCTTTTCCCTTTTCCAAATTTTTAGTTCATGAAAAATGTTCCTAGAATGGATAGGTTCCAACGATGACCTCTTTCCTTTTTCAAATTTTGAGTTCATTAACAGTGTTTCTAGAATGGTGAGGTTCCAACGGTGACCTCTTTCCTTCACCAAATTTTGAGTTCATGAATCGTGTTTCCAGTACTGTGAGGTTCCACTACTGACCTATTTCCTTTTCCAAATTTTGTGTTTATGAATAGTGTTTCCGGAATGGTGAGGATCCAATGGTGACCTCATTCCTTTTCAAAATTTTGAGTTCATGAACAATATTTCTCGAACGGTGAGGTTCCAATAGTGACCTATTTCCTCTTCCAAATATTGATTCATAAACAATGTTTCCAGAATGGTGATGTTCCAATAGCGACCACTTTCCTTTCCCAAATTTTGAGTTCATGGATAGTGTTTTCAAAATGGTGAGGTTGCAACAGTGACCTCTTCCCTTTTCCAAAATTTGAGTTCATTAACAGTGTTTCGAGAATGGTGAGGTTCCAATGGTGACCTCTTTCCTTTGCCAAATTTTTAGTTCATGAACTGTGTTTCTAGAAGAGTGAGGTTCAAACAATGACCTCTTTCCATTGCCAATTTTCGTGTTAATGAACAGTGTTTCCAACTTCCAACAATTTCCCCCCTTTGACGTTTCCTTTAACGTAAAATGCATTTAAAGACTTGTTTTAAGGACTCTAAGGCCAATTCAAAGGCAATGACTCCACTATTAATTTTTTCTAAGAATCTTGATGCTTTTACTTAGTCAAACCATGTGGTTTAATGAGATCCCCTTTTAATGGAAAACCCATCGTATATTAAACTATTGCTCCATTGAATCTTCTAAAAGGGAGAAATATATTCCTCCCTAATTCATCCTTATTGTTCTCGTGTGTGAGACATTTTAATATTCCATTCCTTCTCGTAGTAGTTTTGTGATGAAAATTTCCTCCTTGGATTGGTTCTACTCAGTTTTTATGTAACCATGCAGTATCGATCAATCTTCGATATATGGTATGATCTATTGTCATTCTTTTGGGTTCATCTCCTTCTGTTTCTCCTTTCCCTTTTTATGGAATTCTATATCCATGTTCCTAATGGTATTTTCATGGGTGTTGAACATTGTGGTGGTGTCTCTGCATCCTTGGGTGGATATAGCTATCACGGGGAGAGGATATCATAATCCGTTGTGTGGCTCATTCTTATATAAATAATGTCAATATCCGCTTGATTTAGGGGATTCATTGCTTTACTATCATTTTACATGCATCTATATAGTTAACATGTTTTATCACACGAGATCATAATTAAATTTACATAATAAATATTTGAACTGGATAAATAAATTGACATCGATCGTATGTTATTTCCTCTTGTTTTTCTAGATAGTGTGATACCTATGCATTCTTTATTGAGCTTTTTGTTCTTGATGGAGATTGGTAATGATCATAAAGATGAAATTTATTGAAAATTGTTTGGCTAAAGATAGAGAGTCATGTAAATGAATCTAGTTATTCTTGTTGTAATTTGATGTTAATGAAATAGGTGTAGTAAGCATGTAAAATTATTTGTGATATCTTACTATATAGGTTTCCGGAAGTTGTAACCTACAAAAAATAAATCATTTAACCCATGATGGAATAATGAATTTATTGTTTGATAAAAAATAATTCTTTTTAGGGTTCTTGGTTACCCTCTTTCTTATTTAAGGTCCATGATCCCAATCGGTATGATGTTTTTTTTCATACTGCTTGTGTTGTGATGTGAGCCAAGATGACTGTTTTGATATGTGGGGGCAGGGAGGCCTACTGGTTGTGGTAGAAGTTGATGCCTAGAGTGGCGAGATGCATTGGTTTATACATGTCGGTGTTGGGGAGGACACCAAGGATAATGAAATGGGTTAGATGTGAATGTTTGGATGCTTAATAGTATTGTTGGTTGTTTATCTACATTACCTTCTCTACTACTCAAGGATGCCTATCTTTCTTACCCTTATTCAAAAAGGAGTGAAGATTTGTGGGGTATGCCACATGCTTTCCATGTTTAGCTTCCTGAGGGAAGATGGGTCTATGATCTTAGTATTGGCAATAGAGACTCGACAAACAGTTCTTCTACTCACCGTGTTGAGCCCTCTTGTGTATAGTAGCTTATAATTTTTTTTAGAATTACTGGGAATATGGGAAAGTAGTGATGTAAATAAATGATTGAACAAATGATGTTAACCCAAGGGGTTAGAGCTTGCTGGGACATAATGCTAAGTTTGAAATTTAAATGGGCAATGGAATATGGGTGTGATGAAAATAAATTTAAAGTGTAATTGTTAATGGTTAATTAATTTTTAAATAATTAATTGACATAAAGTGAAACTAATTAAAAAGGAATTAAGTAATGTAATAAATCTTTTTAAATGGTTGTTTACTTATAGCATACTTAGTCTTAGAAGTGGAAGGTGGGAGTCTGAGAGACGTTAGCTGCAGTTGAGTCTATGAATAGGTTATTCCCATAGTGCGGTTTTGAGTAATAGTATATTCTATACTTTTTTTGTTTCCTTACGTTACTCCACCTCGTCAGTCAGGGAAACTAATGCCCCAGGGATTCTGAGCACTGGGGGGTGTTTTCCCCAACATTCTAGTGGGTGGATGGATGGATGACTACCCCCTTTGGCCCCACTCTCTTCTCTATGTGGTTACATTTGATGGTAGGCACAATGGTTAATTTACCCATATATGTGTGTTGAGGGTTGTAATGGCTTGTGGTTATTCACACACATATATTCTGGATATAGTATCCTATGGACTACTATAGGTTTAACATGTATATGCTATGATGGTTTGAGGATCCTTACTCAGTCTATGGGCTGTAATGTCTTGAGGTATAAAACATGACTTATGATACATGTTAGGCGAGCTGTGATGGCTCCCAGAAACTACCTGGTTAATTTTCTTGCATGGAAGTGATGGTTTTGTTACACAAGGTGCATGTTTTGGTGCTTTTCCTAGGTGTCTACAGGCAAGCCTTTTTGAAGAGATATGCGTAGGAATTGGGGTGTTGGGGAAAATTGGAAAACTAGTGGGGAAGTAGTAGCAGGGTACCCTAGATATTATTTATTATATTATATACTCTTTTATTCATTACTTGGTGACAGTATCCATGGATATAATGGGAACATAGTATGGTTTTTTTGGTGATTCGTTTGTTTCACTTTTTGTTCACTATTATTTAACATCATTTCTTTACTTTTTCACAAGAGGCTTTGGGGTGGATTCTACTGAGTATAATATTATAGTCTCCCTATGTTTATATAAACTGTTTTCAGGTCACTTGGAGTAGGTTTGAGATCAGACTAGTTTCTACTAGCTTGGGGTTGCATGAGCTATTTGGGCTTCATGGTTAATGTTGTTTTTACTGTCTTTTGTGTACATGTAGTTTTCCCTTTTGAGTTGTAGTATTTTTCATGACATTACATATGTATACTTGGGATTTCCTATATATTGTTGTTTGAGTTGGAGTTGGTTGTTGTATGTCTTTTCTATCTATTTTTCCTATGTTCTCTTTGAGGGTAATGCCTCCCATTTTCGTGTTTACTATACCCTCGGTGCTAGTCTCCAACCCAGGGCCTAATGGAGGTGGGACTCATAGGTCACTATCTCCCTTCTAACATTGCCGAGACTGGAGGGGTTCTCCTTGTAGGGAGGGGGTTATGACAGAGTGGTATTAGAGGTCTCTTTGAGGGATAAGATAGAGTTTAGAGTTAGACACAGGTGAGGTTTCTTGGGATGGTAGGGAAATAGTGTTAGTCATGTTTAGCAAGTGATATAAACACTAGAGACCGACTGAAAAATAAGCGTTTAAGGCCCCCTATGATCTTATGTACTGAACTTTAGGTTTATAATGTCTACTAAATGAGGTGGTACTAGTTACATGGTAGAGACCTATGAAAGGATCACACATCATTATTCCTTGTTCCTCTTTTTGAATGGGTTGACCTTGAGATAGGGTATCCTAAAATAAATAAAAGAAAAACATTAATCATTTAATGTTGAGTCTTCCAAATTTTAGGTTTAGGAGGACTAACGGTTTGTTATTTTACAGTTATGGCTCTAGGTCGACTTCCTCGTCAGGTTTGGGCAGAATATTTCTAGATGGATGTGCCAGTAGATCACCGTAGGATAGAGGTTGACGATGAAGACACTTAGAGGAGGAAACTCCAAGGGTACTAGTTCTAGAGTCTATAGAAGTACAGGGGATCCATTTTAGATGCAGTCATGGACGACTGATTATAGGAGGTTGAGATTGGCTTTAGTTCAATCCATGCTCGAAGGATCACTATATGTCTTAGGTTGTGACGATGCTGCATGGAGCAGTAAGGAAGTAGTGGTTGTTATTCTTCGGGGGTCACAAGGAGTCAATGATCTCATGGGAGGAGTTTCGAGACAAGTTTAGAGTCGAGTTTCTTTCTTTGACTACAATGGCATGCAGTTTCCAGGGGATTATTACCCTTCGGCAGGGGAGATCTAGTGTGTAAGATTTTGGAATATGTTTCAAAAACCTTTTACGATATGCTTCAGACTTGTTTCGAGATGATGAGGTCTGGGTGAGTCCTTTTGAGGAGGCTTCGCATACAGAGATCTAGTGCTAGGTCTCCCATTTTATGCTGAAGACAAATATTGAGGTGCTTGAAATGACAGAGGTTATCAAGAGGACATTGGATAGAACCGGATCATCATGAGAGGGGAGTCATCATGATTCCTCACGAAGCTAAGATATGGTCTGAGGTTCTTTGTTTTCCGGGAATAAGAGTTTCCATTCAGCCGGTGGTACGTCCTAGCCTTCAACATCTCGTTTCTCCAGAGGAAGCAGCTCTCAGGCCTATTCCAGGAGATCAGAAGTTTGTTTTTCTTATAGTAGTTGAGGTCATCAACAACGAGAGTGCCCAAACATTCAGACTAGTCAATTTGCACCCAGTGCTCTGCTCCCAGTTCCTCCATTGAGGCCGTTCTAGCTAAGGCAACAGTAGTAGGATGGACCAGCTTTAGATCAGTAGAGGGTAACTGGGGTAGGCATAAGACAACCTATTGATGCTCCCCATACTTAGAGAGCAGAGCACGACTGTGGTGGTGGTCGTCATCAGGGTCAGAGAGGGCGGTGAGGAGGTTGTGGTCATCTTTATGCTTTAGATTTTCCAGCTCCAGGAGAGATAGATATCATTCAAGGCACCCTTTCCTTGTTTTTTACCTTGGTTTATGCCTTTTTTAATTCACGAGAGTCATAATCCTTTATATCACGTACCCTTTTCCATGCTTTGGTACTAGAGGTAGAGAGGCTTTTAGTTCCCTGGGCGTTGACTATGATAGATGGAGGCCGAACATACTTGTTTGAAGTATGTTGATAAACTTATCTAGTATTGGGGGAGCACCTATCTGGGGTATATTTCCTATGTTTACAAATAAAACAATATAATGTCATCCTTGGAATGGATTAGTTGTATTTAGTGCAGACTATCGTGGATTTCTTTAGTAGGCAGGTTGTGTTCTTCGATGCGGATGAAGAGCCAGTGGTGTTCATTGGCTAGAGAGACCCTCTGATGGGTAAGAGGCGTGTTCCATACTTACCATCCATGTTGAATGAGAGGATGTTGAGTTCTACAGAGGTTGAACAATCTGATTTTCCTAGTGTCCCAGAGGAGTAACTTGATGTCTTTCCAGAAGAGGTTGTAGCATTATGCCCTTGATGAGAGAACAAGTTCGGAATTGAGCTACAACCAAGAGAATCTACTATCTCTATGTATCCATATAGGATGTCCCCTTTTGAGTTATTAGAGTTATGTATACGACTTGATGATTTGTTATAGTGTGGATTTTTCGGCCATGTGTGTCATTGTGGGGTGCACTCGTTTTTTTTTGTGAAGAAGGATGACGACAGTTTGCGATTTTGTGTCGATTATCATTGATTAAAAAAAGTGAAAATGAAGAATCAATATCATATTCCTTGTATTGATGACTTATTTGATCAACTGAAGGGTTCATGTTGGTTCTCAAAGATCGAATTGAGGTCAGGATATCATCAGATGTGTGTGAAAGATGAGGATATCTCGAAGACTTCTTTCTGTTGTCGTCATGGGCATTACGAGTTCGTTGTTGTGTCGTTTGGTGTGACGAAAGCTCTAGTTGTATTCATGGGATTTATGAAAACTATATTTATGAGTTCCTAGACAAGTTCGTGGTGGTTTTCATCGATGGAATCCTTGTTTACTCCACATATGAGGAGGGGTATGCAGAGCATCTACACGCTGTTTTGGGAGTTCTTCATCATCATCAGCTGTTTGGGAAGTTGTCAAAGTGTGTGTTTTGTTCTCGAGAAGTCCATTTATTGGGTAATGTTGTGTCCCAGTAGGGAGTAGCTATAGATCCATTGAAGAGAGAGGTAGTTGTGTCATGGGCAGCCCCCAAGACAGAGTCATAGGTGCGAAGTTTCCTTGGCCTCACAGGCTACTATTGGATGTTCGTAGACGATTTCTCTCGAGTTGCGATGCCTCTGACAAATTTGACCAGGAAGGATCAGACATTCATATTGACTAATCAATGTCAGGTATCTTCTGACTATCTAAAGGAGAATTTAGTAAGTGCTCTAGTTATTTGTATTCATGGAGAGGGAGTTCAGTTTAATGTTTATGCGATGCTTCACATCTGAGTTTAGGTTGTGTTATGATATAGTAGTGATCATTTTTTTTATTATGGGTCTTGGTAGTTGCATCCACATGAACAAAAATATGCTACCCATGATCTTGAGTTAACAACCATGTTGTTTTCTCTAATGATGTATATAAATTACCTCATTGGAATGTGTTTTGTAGTTTTTACCGATCATAAGAGTTTGAAGTATATTTTCTCCCGGCATGACTTGAACTTTCAACAATGTTAATGGATGGAGTTCGTACAGAAATATGACCTTGAAATATCATATACACTTGGAAAGGGGGATTTTGTAGCTGATGCGCTAAGTCAGAAGTCACGTAGTGACACACTGTGTGAATCTGGTGACTCCTAGAGAGTAATGGAAGAACTATCAGCATTACATCATGATATGGAAGAAGTTGGGTGCATAGGTTGTCTTTTTCAGATGATGGTGCAGTCATATCTAGTCTAGTAGGTGAAAGAGACCCATTTTGCGGATCTTGAGGTGGAGGTCTAGAGAGATCGAGTTGTTTGTGGTGAGGCCCATGATGATTGTCCTGAGGATGAACTACACCGAGTGTTTTACCACAAAATGCATTCTGTTCTTTTGGCCAAGCATGGGACAGTTCTCAGAGAGTTCCATTGTTCACCTTTAGTGGTATATTCCATCCGGAAAAAGATGTACCGATCCTTGAGGAGTTAGTTTTGGTGGCTTGGTCTAAAGCGTGAAGTTGCAGAGTTTATGTCACGAAGTTTTCTCTTCCAGAAGGTGATGGCCAAACATCATGTTTATGGTGGTTTTCTCCATCCATTAGATGTTTCTCAGTCAAAGTGGAAGGACATCTCAATGGACTTTGTTATTGGTTTGCATTGAGGTCAGGGAGGACATGGTGCTATTTTGGTGGTACTATATAATTTAATAAAATCAGCCCACATTATAGCAATCAAGGAGTCATGCTCAATGGAAGTTTTATCGAGGAAGTATGTAGAGAAAGAGGTGAGACTCCATGGAGTCGTAAGGAAGATCACTTCAGATTGATATCCTATTTTTACCTCTAGGGTGTAGAGTGGTCTCCAGTATGCTTTTTTTTAGCTATGCCTTAACACCGCCTTTCATACTCAGATGGACTATCAGATAGAGCGGACCATCCAGACTCTTGAAAAAATGTTACGCTATTGTGTCTGGTAATTTGGAGGTTCATGGATGATGCAATTACCATTGGAGGAGTTTTATTACAACAATAGTTTTCACTCCACCATTGGTATAGCACTATTTCAAGACTTGTCCGGATGGCCTTGCCGATCTCTATTGTGCGGGAATGGGGTCGGAGAGTCAGCAATTCTTAGATCGGAACTAGTGAAGAAAACAACAGAGATGGGTCAGGTTATTCGTGAGTGGCTGAAGAGAGCGTAGGATCATTATTAATCTTATGCCAATCAAAGAATAAGACCCTTTGGGTTTGAAGTTGGAGATCACGTGTTTCTTAAGGGTACTCCCCATCAGGGGAAGTGGAGGTTTGGTCATGGGAGTAAGCTTTCTCCCCAGTTTATTGGGCCATTCATGGTTTTATATCATGTTGGAGATATGGCCTATCGATTAGAAATCCCCCCACAGATGATCTTATAACACGATAGTTTTCATGTGTCATAGCTCCATCGTTATCTTCATGATGACTCTCACGCAATCAATTGGGGAGAGATCGATGTTGATGATGACATAAACCCTGAGGAGCGACCTATGGAGATCCAAGACTGCAAAGTGAAGGTGTTGTGAGGGAATTCAATACCCTTGGTTCTTGAATTATGGAAACACAGTGGCATGGAGGAGAGTACATGGGAATATGAGTCACAAATACATGCTCAATACATAATTTTGTTTAGAGGTTAAATCTTTTCATGTAACGATGTCCCCTTTGTGGTTATAGACCTTTCATGTTTATGAGATTGCTTTATTTTTATGATTCCTGTGGATTTATCCCTTTTGAGAGGTATATTGATGGATGGTTGTTGAGAATTTTTTTCGGTTTCCGTTTATGTGGGTTTTGAAGTCCCGAGGATGAGAATATTTTGAGAGGTATCTGATGCAATGGCACACACCTATCTGGTCTATTTCTTTGTGAAAATCTGCTGTTTGAGGTGTTCAAGGAGGTGAAGGTGAATTATCCCCATCAATTTTCCAAATTTCCAATTCGGTGAACAATTCCAATAGAAGCCTTATAAATAGTTCCAATGGTAGACCACTGTGAATAGTTCCAACGACAGCCTTGTGAACAGCTCCAGTTGTAGACCATAGTTAATTGTTCCAATGGTTGCCTTGTGAATACTTCTAATGGTAGACTTATGTTAACAATGCATTAGTAGCCTTACGTGAACAATGAAATAGTAACCTTATGTGAACAGTGCAATAGTGAGGTTCAAAGGGTGACCTTTTCCTTGTCTAAATTTCTAGTTCATGAACAATGTTTCTTGAATGGTGAGGTTCCTATAGTGACCCCTTTCATTTTCCAAATTTCGAGATCATGAACAGTGTTCAAGAATGGTGTGTTCCAATGGTCACCTATTTCCATTTCCAATTTTTTAGTTCATGAATTGTGTTTTTGGAATGGTGAGGTTCCAATGGTGACCACATTCCTTCGCCAAATTTAAAGTTCATGAATAGTGTTTCTAGAATGGTGAGGTTCCAATGATGACCTGTATCCTTAGAAAAATTTTGAGTTCCTGAAAAACATATCTAGAACGGTGAGGATCCAAAGGTAATGTCCTTAATTTTCAGAATTTTGAGTTCATGAAGAGTGTTTCCTGAATGGCGAGGTTCCAATGGTGACCTCTTTCCTTTGTAAAATTTTTAGTTTATAATCAGCGTTTCCAGAATGATGAGGTTTTAATGGTGACCTCTTCCCCTTTCCAAATATTGAGTTCATGAACATTGTTTCATGAATGGTGAGGTTCCTATGGTGACCTCTTTCCATTTTCAAATTTTGTGTTCATGAATAGTGTTCCTCGAACAGTGAGGTTCTAACGATGACCTCTTTCCTTTGCGAAAATTTGAGTTCAAGAACAGTGTTTCTAGAATAGTGAGGTTCCAATGTTGGCCTCTTCCCTTTGACAAATTTTGAGTTCATGAACATTGCTTCCTTAATGGGGAGGTTCCAACGGTGACCTCTTTACTTAGCCAAATTTGGAGTTCATGAAAAGTGCTTCAAGAATGGTGAGGTTCCAACAGTGACCTCGCTCCTCTCCCAAATTTTGTGTTAATGAACAATGTCTCCATCTTCCTAATGTTTTTCCCCTTTGTCATTTCTATTGACGTAAAATGCTTTTAAAGCCCTATATTATGGACTGTAAGGCCGATTCCAAGGCCGTGTCTCCTATATTAGGTTTTTCTATGGACCAGGATGCTTTTACATGGATAAACCACATGGTTTAACATGATCCGATTTTAATGTAAAATCCAGTGCATCTTAAACCAGTGCTCTGTTCAATCTTCTAAAAGGGCAAGATATATTCCTCCCTTGTTCTTCCTCCTTGTTCTCTCCTCCTTGGATTAGTTCTACTCTGTTTTGATGAAACCAAGTGGCATCGATCACTCTTCGATATAAGGGATCATATATCGTTATTCTTTTGGATTCATTGACTTCTATTTTTTCCTTTCCATTTTTAGGGAATTCTATCTATATGTTACTAATGGGATTTTCATGGGTGTTGACCATTGTGGGGGTGTCTCTGCTTCCTCGGGTGGAAATAGTTGTCACAAGTGAGGAGATCGTAACCTGTTGTGTGGCTCGTTCTCATATATAGAACGTCATCAACCAATTGAGGTAGGGGATTCATTGCTTCTCTTTTATTTTACATGCAACTGTATAGTTAACATGTTTTATCCTAATGGATCACAATGGAATTGACATAATAAATATTTTAACCAGATAAATAAATTGATATCAATTTTATGTTATTGCCTCTTGTTTTTATTGATAGTGTGATATAATTTTTTTTCTTTGTTTAGCTTTTCGTTCTTGATGGAAATTGGAAATGAACATAAAGTTGGAATTATCTGTTAATTGTTTGCATAAAGATAAAGAGGGATGTGAATGAATATGGTTCTTCTATTTGTAATTTGATGTTAATCAAATAGGTGCTTTAAGAATGTTTAATTATTTGTGATAGTTTACTGTTTAGGTTTCCCGAAGTTGGAAAATATGAACAATAAATCGGATAATCCAAGATGGATTAAAGAACTAGTTGTTTGATAAAAGATAATTCCTTGTTGGGTTATGAGTTACCCTCTTTCTTGTTTAAGAGCTAAGATACCAATTGGTATGGTGTTTGTTTTCATGGTCCTTGTATTTTGATGTGAGCCTGGATAGATTTTGTGAAATGTGGTTTAGGGAGGCCTACTATTTGTTGTAGCAGTTGACGCATAGAGTGGAAAGATGCATCAGTTTATGCATGTCGGTGTCGGAGAGGACAGCCGGGATGATAAAATGGGATGGATGTGATTGTTTGGATGATTGATGATATTTTTGGTTGTTTATCTATTTTACATTCCCCACTTCTCAAGGTAGCTGGTCTTGCTCACCCTTCTTCAAAAAGGGAAGAAGATGCGCGGGGTATCCCATGTGCTTTCAATGTTTAGCTTCTTGAGGGAATATATGTATATGCTCTTATTATAGGTGGTGAAGAATCGACGGGCAGTTCATCTACTCAGAGTGTTGAGCCCCCTTGTTTACAATAGCTTATAATGTTTTTTTAGAATGCCAAAGAATATGGGAAAGTAATGCTATAAGAAAATGATTGAATACATGATATTAACCAAAGGGGTTGGAGATTATAGGGACCCAATGATGAAGTTGTAATTCAAAGGGGCAGTGGACTTTTGGTGTGATGCTAATGAAATTAAATGTGGAATTGTTAATAGTTAATTAATGTTTAATTAATTAATTAACATGAAGTGAAATGGATAATAAGTGAATGAAGTAATGTAATAAAGCTTTTTAAATGGTTGTGTGCATATAGGATACCTATTCTTATAAGTGGATGTCGGGAGTCCAAGAGACATTAGCTATAGTTGAGTCTAAGACTAGGTTATGCCCATAGTGTGGTTGTGAGCTGTAGTATATTTTGTACCTTTTGTTTTTCTTTATAAAACTCGACCCCATCAGTTAGGGAAACTGACACCCTAGGGATTCAATGATTTGGGGTCTGTTTTACCCAATATTCCGGTGAGAGGATTGATATATGACTACCCCCTTTTTCCCTTCTCTATTATCATGGTAGTTACTTATTTTGGTAGAAAAAACAGTTATTTTTACCCATATATGTGTTTTGAGGGCTGTAATAGTTTCTGGTTATTCACACACATATATTCTGGATATAGTTTCTTATAGACTGCTATAAGTGTAACATGTATAGAGTGTGATGGCTTGAGGATCCTTACTCGGTGTATGGGCTGTAATGGATTGAGGTATAATACCCGACATATGATACATGTTATGTGAGCATTGATGGCTCCCAAAAACTACCTAGTTACTTTTCTTGCGTGAACGTGGTGGTTTTTTTGCATGAGGTTCATGTTTAGGTGCTTCAACCAGGTTTCTGTGGGAAAGCCTTTTTGGATAGAGATGCTTAGGACGTGTGAGGTTGGGGAAAATTGGAAAACCAATGGGTAAGTAGTAGGAGGGTACCCTTGATATTTTTTATTATATTATATACTCTTTAATGTTTTACTTAGTGAGAGTATCCATGGTGAGGCTAGGAACATAGTATGCCATTTTAGGTGATAGGATAGTTTCACTTATTGTTAACTGTGCTTTAGCAAGTTTTTCTTTACTGTTGCAAGAGAGGATTCTGGGAGGATCCTACTGAGTATACTATTATACTCACCCAATGTGTATATAAACTTTTTTTTGGGTCACATGGAGAAGGTTGGAGATCAGGCTGGTTATTACTTGCTTGGGGTTTCAGGAGCTGTTTGGGATTCGCAGTTGTTTGTTGGTTTTTACTTTCATTTTCTTACTTGCAGTTTTCCCTTTTAGTTTTAGTAGTTTTTTAATGACATCACATATGTGTACCTGGGATTTCATTTATGATATTTTCTGAGTTGGAGTTGGTTGGTGTCTACCTTATCTCTCTCTTTATCATGTGTTCTCTTAGAGGGTAATGCCTCCCATTTGTGTGTTTACTATACCCTCAGTACTAGTCGCCAACATGGGGCCTACTGGAGGTGGTACTTGGGGGAACTATCTAGTTTCTAACATTTTATACCCTGGAGGGGTACACCTTGTTGGGAGGGGGTCGTGTAATATTTGAATATAGATAAACTACGAAAGTAATTTTGGACATATGAACCAAACATCCTCAAAACAGCAGACATACACATAATAGATTAAGTAATTGAAATAAGAGATATTAATGGTCTAAATGATAATTTATTTTAACTCTAAAATTTTCTTAATAAATTAGATAATCTATACTAGTTTATTATAAATAAGATAAATAACTTACGTGATGAGTTATACATTAGGTAAGGGATACATTACTTGAAAACAATGTCTTTAAAATTTTCATGGTTTATTTTACAAATATTTTTATTCCATGTATATAATCCTAAAGTTATTTTATTGATTTATTTATAAGAAAATAAAGGAATTATATAGGGCATTTATGTCACTTTTAAAATTATTCTAATTGTTTTCAAAAGGATTATTTTTAAATATATTATATATAATGTTTTAAAAAAGGAAAAAATGAATGTTCTATTTTAATGTATACAAATAAAATGTGTTTTTTCAACTCCGTAAATGTTAAATTTTGTTTGGAATACATTGAAATATTTCATGATTTCATTAAATAATAACCATCCTTCCTTTTTCTTTGGGTACTTCCAAAAAGGGTTTTATATGGAATAGATATTTAGATATTCAAAAATGACTTTTTTATGAATATGTTATGGTTACTGAGAATTATATTTAATTATGGGTGAACCTAATATAGATCACCAATGTAATGGGTAAAGGGATGGAGTTTATTAGTTATCTTTCTCGAAAGGGATTATTGAAATTTATCAGGTAGGTTATTGTATTAGTAAGAGTAATTGTGAAAGTTACTCAAAAAATTATTTCATATGTTAGCCACATTGTTGATCAATTATTTATATGGGTTTTTTTAAAAATATTATGATTTCATAAGTTATTACAGTGAACTTAAGTTGAAAGGAATTATTTTGATACTTCCTAAGGGTGAAATGTATATCTTTATGAAATTTTTTTCATAAGTTTTCCATGGTGGTAATGAACCCATTATAAGTATTTTTTTTCCTCTAATATTTCACATGAATGATTTTATAAATATCATTGGATAATGGAGTTGATTTATAAGGTAAAACATTGATTATTTTGATCCAAAAGCGTAATTTTTAAAAGGGAAATTTTCATGAGTATTCACAGACTAACGAGAATATTTCCTTCCTTTTACATGTCCCTAACAAATATTTTTTTGATCATCCATTGTTTAAAATAATTTTCACCATGTTTTAAGGATGAGTAAAGAAAATAATGATATTAAGAAGTTAATTTTTAAGATATGTCATGAAAAGAAAACATTTTTTAATTTTAAAATTTTAAATTATAGAAACAATTGTTACTGAACGGAATTTTACACTTTGTAATGTATGGATTTGTTATTTAAATTTTATGACCTAATTATCTAAAATTATAAGCCATAAAGAAACAAAAATTGAAGTAGAGTGAATTCACAACTTAAAAACATGAGATTATGTATTTTTAAGGATTGTTACTTATATTTGAAATTAAAGGAAAAGTTCAGATAATTTTAGAGGTTTGGAAAATGTAATGAGAAACACTCAAAATATTTTAATATTTGGTTGTCATGATATAATATTTTTTTATTACTATGTTGATTTATGAAAAAATATGTCTATTCAGAATAGTTTCTCAAAGTGGAAACAAGGGTGATGAATTAGAAATGCCCCAAGAGGAAACTATCATTACAATTCAGCAAACTATAATAGTTAGAATTGGAACTGAGTAGTTTGTTACTATGATGGATCACTTGAAAAAAAGATATAAATAATGGTAGAATCCATGATAGAGAAAACAAATATACTATAGAGGTGCTGGTCAATAGTGGAGCATTTTATGAACTTTTACCCCCTAACATTTAGTGTATTTATAACCTAGTGGTAGCTGATGGATGATTTAAAGCACTGCATAAAATATTCAAAGATTGGGTTATTACGAGAACCAAAAGGTACATATTTTTATTTATCATATTGATGGTGAAGCCAACAAATGGTTTTCAATTGGTAAAATACTAGAGAAATTGAAGATATTAAATCCATATAATGAGATATAGTTAATAATATTTTCTTTGGGAAATATTTTCATGAGGTTTCTCAAATTAGAATGAAATATAAATTCATAGAATTAAGGGTTAAGGAAAATTTATAGGTTGAGTATGAATAAAACTTCACCAAATTATCAAGGCACACACCAAATTATATATGAAATCATGATAACAAATATAATAGGATTTAATTAGGATTAAATCCATGATACTAAAGATAATTGACCTCTTATAAATTTAAAATTATTGAGAAACTTGATAAATGTTGAAATAAGTTGGAAATTGAGTTCACCGATTATTAGGTGTTTTATGAAAACAAGGAGAAAAGATGTCTAGATGGTAGAAAAATTGTAAGAATCAATCAAATCCATATAAAGGTAAGAAAATCATGTTTCCAATTTTTGATAGGTTTGGTAAAAATCATCTTGGGGAAGGAATTATGAAATCTTGTATGTGCTTCTAATGTGGAAAGATTGGTCATTTGGGTTATGATTGAAAAGATAAATATATTTTAAATGAGGAGAAAATTTTTCAAAAAAAAATTTGTAAGATGTTTTAAATGTAATGAGATGGGTCATTATTAAGATGAGTGTTTGAAGAATTGAAAAATTGATATTACAAAACCAGAATATAAACAGAAGGGTGTGGTGAAATCATTTGAAACTACATAAACATATGTTGGGATATCCAAAAAAGTGGAAATGTGTACATTACATGTTTATTCAGATTGTGATAATTTATTGATTGATTCAGGTTCTACGCATTACTTCATTTTGAAGAATTTTCTTCTGGAAGGATAAAAATTTCAACTCAAGAAATGATGTGAGGAATTTTGGTAAAAAACTCATGGGGTTAGTATTTTAGAACAATAAATTTACAATGTTCTTACAATTATAATCTATTGAAATGTTTTCCTAGACTAACTTTTTTATCCTCCAAATTGTGTAATTTGATGTTAATTTGTCTATGGATCATCTTTTTATTTGTTATGTTATTATAGATTTCATTGCTAAAAAAGTTATTTTCTGACATGACTTTCAATTTTTATATAGTAATGAATTTAGACCTTTGAAAACATTTTATGAGTATGAGAAACTATTAAAAGACTGAAATGAATGTTATGTTGGATATATAATTAGAGATATATGAAAAATTTATATTAATTATGTTTCAGTCATTAAAGGATATATGAATGTTTTTCTTGATTAGTTATATAATACAATACCTAATCGAGAAATTGTGTTTACTGTTGACTCAATGCCTAATGAAAAGATAATTTCCAAACCACCTTATCAAATGGATCAAGTAGAACTTATGGAATTTTAAAATAAGTTACAATTATTTCTCGATAAAGGTTTCATTTTTCATATCATGTCACCATGGGATGATGAAAATTTTATTTGATAAAATAAAATATAGTTCTGTGAGTCTTCTCATTAATGATAGATTATTAAATAGCACCACTATTAAGAATAAGTTTTCATTTATTTATATACATGACTTTTTTAATCATCTCAATATAGATTATTACATTTCAAAGGATAAACTCAGATCTGGGTACCATCAATTGAAGATGATTAAGGATGAAATCTCTAAAACAATGCTTCATACTAGTCATTAGAACAAGGAGTTTGTAGTTATTCCCTTTGAGTTAATGAATTAACTAACTCTATTATTAGATGTTATAAATACAATTTTCATTGAATATTTTCTTAAATTTATGTTTTTGTTTATTGATAGATTTTTTGTTTATTAAAAATGTAATGAGGTTATGGAAAAATATATATGTAGCATCCAACAAACCTTGAAATAAAAGAATTTATATGGAAAATTTAGTTAATTTTATTTTTCGTTACTTTATATTTAATTTCATGAACATATCATAAATAAATATAAAATAACCATTGATCCTGCTAAAATAAATATTGTGGATGAATTTTCAAACCATATAAATGTTACTAAGATATATAGTTTTCTTGGATTATTAAGCAATTAATGACAGTTTTCGAAAACATTTCATGATTATCATGATCACTAACCAATTTAACATGAAAATGAATTTAATTAATATAGAAAATTGAATTTAATAAATGTTTCTAGTAATTGAGGAAAATAATATTGATTCTCCAATTTTGGCCCTGGCATCCAGAAAGAGTAACTCTGTTATCAACAAAAATGCTTCTATTTGTTTACTTGATTTTAATTTAATAATGATTTATTGGGTAATTACTCATAATTAATTATATAAAAACCTCATAAACCAAATAATAATACACATGACTATGAAATGGTGATTTTTGGTTTATTTAAAAATTTATAAACCTCATTTATATGTATTTAAGTGTGAAATATATAATGAATAAAAAATTTGGGGAATATATTCACATAGTAAGAGTTGAACATGAGGTAGATTATATAGTCAGAATTGATAAAATATTATGAATACACAATTCATTTCCATCTAGGAAAATAAATCAAAGTACCTGATACTTTGAGTCTAAAAAAATGTGTCATTAACTATGAAACATAAGGAACATGATTCTTGGGTTAATTATTTAATGAATGTTATAATAAGATTTGATTATTTAAGAACCCCCTATGCTTTTTAATAGATTAATTATAATAATATTTGATAGATATAATTAAATAATATCATAATTTAGAACATGTTTTATATGAAAAGGCATAATCAGTAAGTAAGGTTATGTTTCTATCATTTAATATTAAAAAAATATGTTCTTAGATTTATAAAATAGTTGTGTGTTTCATTTGACCTCTAGTTAAAGAAATAATTGTTGTGTGAGGATCTTAGATTTCTGTTTTATATTCATCATGGTAGTAGAAAAATATATAGAAACCTTTATGAATTTTTTTGTGTGGGATGGAATTAAGAAATATATTACTAATTTTACTATGAAATTTTTGACTTGTTAATAGGCTAAAGCTGAAAAACAATTACCTAAGGGAATGATTTGGCCATTTAAAATTATATAATGAACGTAAAATAATATATCCACATATTACATATTTATATTAAAAAATATATCTCATGGTAATAATGGAATTTGGATAAATCTTGACCTACAAACTAAATATTATAATTTTCCTCCAATTTGAGATAATATGTATTTTGATCAAATTTTTGGAATATCTTTAAAAGAGACGACTATAATACATAGAGTCTATCTCATCATTTGTTATTTTCATTATTTCATATTCACCACAAATAACTGTAATGGGTTGTAGATGTCATTGGGTATTGAATTAAATTTCTTTATAGCCTTTCATCCTCACTATAAAAGAAAATTGGAGTGAATTATTTAAACTTTGGATGATATTATTCAAGATTGTTGAATGGATTATCAGTTAATTTGGAATTGAAATCGGACATTGGTTTAGTTTTCTTATGATAATATTTTTAATTCCGGTTTATAGATGGCAGATTTTGATGTATTGTATAAAAAACGTTGTAAAACTCTAACTTGTTGGGATGAATTCCAAGAAAAAAATTTTTTGGGAGAAGAATTTGTAGAATAAATGTCTAGGAAGATATATGATTCATCAGCACATGGGGAAGTCATATATAATGCATAAAAGTTATGAAAAAACCAGAGGAAGGATTTTTCATTCAAGGTAAGAAATTTTGTTTTGTATATAGTATATCCAAGATGAAATGTTATTTGTTTTGGTAAAAAGGGCATGTTATGTTCATGTTTCATTGAACCATATGAAATTCAAGAGAATATTGAATTAGTTGATTATGGTGTAGGATTTCCTTAGATATTAGTATATTTAGATGATGCATTTCATGTTTCGTTGTTAATAAAATGTGTTCTAGATTAATATCATGTTTTAATCCTTGAAGTAGTTCAATAGCAAGAGGTTATTTCAGATGGGGAACAACCTATTCAGATTCACGAATTTATAGAAAATGTGTTGGGGAGGAAAGTGATTTTCCTGGGAGAAGTTTTTTAAAGAAACTTATGATTGGAGAGGAAACATGGGAATTAGAAAATGCTAAGAAAGTAAAATATCCCCACCTATTAAAGTAATTAATAATATCGAGAGGATGTAATTTCCAAAAATGGGACAATAATATAAAACCCTAGGTAATATCATATTTTGAAATGTATTAATTATATTCATTAATTATATTTTATATAGTTATATTAAATATAATAATGTTAGTTAATTCTTCAATCAAAAGGAAAGAAACTTTATTTCTACCAAAATTGGGTTTTCATACATTATATGGATTTATTTAAAATCTCGATTTACATATTAGAAAATATTAAATTGTAAAAATTAGATTCCATTTTTAACTTATAATTTATAATTATATTCGAATGAAATTTTTATAATTTTTAAGAATTTTTCATTTTTCATTAAATAGTTAAAAATATTAATTTTTTTCAAAACTGTGTTTTCTTTTAATGTATTTAGAAATTAAAATTCAATTTTCGATTTTAATTAAAATTTAATTAATTTATTTTGATTAAAAATAATACATCAAATATCAATAGAATCACTGTTATATTGAATCTATTTTAAAATAATTTTATACAAAATAAGACATTTTTCTGGAAAACAATTTTCATCGTGTTTTGTTGGTATAATTTTCTCCTAGAATGACTTGAACTTTCAACAAAGTCAATGGATGGAGTTCTTATAGGAATATGACATTGAAATATCATATACACCTGGAAAGGGGGATGTTGTAGCTGATGCGCTAAGTTAGAAGTCATGTAGTGACACACTGTGTGAATCTGGTGACTCCAAGAGAGTAATGGAAGAACTATCAGCATTACATCTACATATGGACGAAGTTGGGGGGAAGATGTTGTCTTTTTCAGATGATGGTACAGTAATATCTAGTATAGTAGGTGCAAGAGACCCATTTGGGGGATCTTGAGGTGGAGGTCTAGAGAGATCGAGTTGTTTGTGGTGAGGCCCAAGATGGTTGGCCTGAGGATGAACAACACCGAGTGTTGTACCATAGAAGGCATTCTATTCATTTGTCCAAGCGTGAGAAGGTTCTCAGAGAGTTCCATATTTTACCATTAGCGGTGTATCCTGGCCAAAAAAATATGTACCGATCCTTGAAGAGTTAGTTTAGGTGTCATGGTCTAAAGCGTGAAGTTGCAGAGTTTATGTCATAAATATCTCTCTTCCAGAAGGTGATTTCCAAACATGGTGTTCATGGTGGTGTTCCCTATCCATTAGATGTTCCTCAGTGGAAGTGGTAGGACATCACAATGGACTTTGTTACTGGTTTACCTCTAGTTCAGGTAGGACATGGTGCTATTTGTGTGGTATTATATCATTTAATAAAATCGGCCCACTTTATAGCAATCAAGCAGTCGTGCTTAATGGAAGTTTTATCGAGGAAGTATGTAGAGGAGGTGGTGAGAATCCATAGAGTCCTAAGGAAGATCACTTCAAATCGATGTACTATTGTTACCTCTAGGGTGTATAGTGGTCTCTACCATGATTTTGGTTCTCAACTATGCCTTAGCACCTCCTTTCATCCTCAGATGGACTGTCGGATAGAGCGGACCATCCAGACTCTTGAGAAAATGTTACGCTGTAGTGTCTGGGATTTTGTAGGTTCATGGATGAGGCAATTACCCTTGGAGGAGTTTTCTTACAACAATAATTTTCACTCCACCATTGGTATGATGCAATTTGAAGACTTTTTTGGATGGCCTTGCCGATCTCTGTTGTGTGGGAATGGGGTCGGAGGGTCCACAATTGTTAGATCTGAACTAGTGAAGAATACAACATAGATGGTTCATGTGATTTGTGGGTGGATAAGGACAGCGTAGTATCATTATAAATCATATGCTGATCAAAGGATACAACCCTTTGAGTTTGATGTTGGGGATCACCTGTTTTTGTAGGAGACTCCCCATCAGGGGCAGTGAAGGTTTGGTCGTGGGAGTAAGCTTTATCCCCGGTTTATTGGGCCTTTCATGGTTTGATCTCATGTTGGAGCTGTGGCCTATCGAGTAGAACGACCCCCCACAGATGATCCTCATACACGATAGTTTTCATGTGTCACAGTTCTATCGTTATCTTCATGATGACTCTCACTTCATCAATTGGGGAGAGATCGATGTTGATGATGACGCAACTCCTAAGGAGCGACCGATGGAGATCCAAGATTGCAAAGTGAATGTGTTGTGACGGCATTCAATCCCCTTGGTTATTGACTTATGGCAGCATAGTGGCATGGAGGAGAGTACATTGGAACATGAGTCAAAAATACATGCTCAATACATGGAGTTGTTTAATGTTTAAATCTTTTCATGTAACGATGTCCCCTTTGTGGTTATAAACCTTTCATTTTCATGAGATGGATTTATTTTGAAGATTCCTGGGGATTTATCCCTTTTGAGAGGTATATCGATGGATGGTTGTTGAGAATTAGTTTCAGTTTCCGTTTATGTGGGTTTTGAATTCACGAGGATGAGAATATTTTGAGAGGTATCTGATGTAATGGACCAGACCTCTCTGGTCTATTCCTTTGAGAAAATCTGTTGTTTGAGGTGTTCAGGGAGGTAAAGGTGACTTATCCCCATCAATTTTCCAAATTTCCAATTTGGTGAACAATTCCAACGGAAGAATTATGAATCGTTCCAATGGTAGACCACTATGAGAAGTTCAAATGGTAGCCTTGTGAACAATTCCAATTGTAGACCACAGTGAACTGTTCCAATGGTTGCCTTGTGAATAGTTATAACGGTAGACATAGGTTAACAGTGCAGTAGTATCCTTACATGAACAATGCAATGATAACCATATGTGAACTGTGTAAAAGTGAGGTTCAAAGGGTGACCTTTTTCCTTTTCTAAATTTCAAGTTCATGAACAATGTTTCTTGAATGGTGAGGTTCCAACGGTGACCCCTTTCCTTTTCCAAATTTCGAGTTCATGAACAGTGTTCCAGAATGGTGAGTTCTAATGGTGACTTATTTCCATTGCCAATTTTTTTAGTTCATGAAATTTTTTTTCGGAATGGTGAGGTTCCAGCGGTGACCACATTCCTTCACCAAATTTTGAGTTCATGAATAGTGTTTCTAGAATGGTGAGGTTCCAACAATGACTTATTTCCTTTGAAAAATTTTGAGTTCCTGAAAAATGGATCCAGAATGGTGAGGATCCAAAGGTGACCTCCTTCCTTTTCAGAATTTTCAGTTCATGAAGAGTGTTTCTTGAATGGTGAGGTTTCAATGGTGACCTCTTTCCTTTGCAAAATTTTGAGTTTATAAACAACGTTTCCAGAATGGTGAGGATTTAATGGTGACCTCTTCCCCTTTGCAAATTTTGAGTTCATGAACAATGTTTCATGAATTGTGAGGTTCCAATGGTGACCTCTTTCCCCTTCCAAATTTTGAGTTAATGAATAGTGTTCCCTGAACAGTGAGGTTCTAATAGTGACCTCTTTCCATTGCCAAAATTTGAGTTCCTGAACAGTGTTTCCAGAACGGCGAGGTTCTAATGTTGGCCTATTCCCTTTGCCAAATTTTGAGTTCATGAACATTTCTTCCTTAACGGGGAGGTTCCAACGGTGTCCTCTTTACATTCCCAAATTTTGAGTTCATGAAAAGTGCTTCCAAAATGGTTAGGTTCCAACAGTGACCTTGTTCCTTTCCCAAATTTCATGTTAATGAACAATGTTTCCATCTTCCTAATGTTTTCCCCTTTGTCATTTCCTTTGACATAAAATGATTTTAGAGCCCCGTATTATGGACTGTAAGGCCGATTAAAAGGCTGAAACTCATATATTAAGTTTTTCTAAGGACCGAGATTATTTTACATGGTTAAACCACATGGTTTAACATGATCCACTTTTAATTTAAAATACATCGTATCATAAACCAATGCTCTGTTGAAACTTCTAAAAGGGAAAGATATCTTCCTCCTGTGTTCTTCCTTCTTGTTCTCGGGTGTGAGACTGTCAAACATTCCATTCCTTCCAATAGTATTTGTGTGATAAATCTTTCCTCCTTGGATTGGTTCCACTCTGTTTTGATGCAACCAAGTATCATTGATCACTCTTCGATATAAGGAATGATATATCGTTATTTTTTTGGGTTCATCAGCTTTTATTTTTCCTTTCCATTTTTAGGGAATTCTATCTCTATGTTACTAATGGTATTTCCATGGATGTTGACCATTGTGGTGGTGTCTCTGCATCCTCAGGTGGATACAGTTGTTACAAGGGAGGAGATCATAACCTATTGTGTGGCCTGTTCTAATATAAAGAACATCGTGAACTGTTTGAGGTAGGGGATTCATTGCTTCTCTTTTATTTTACATGAAACTGTATAGTTAGCATGTTTTATCCCAATGGATCACAATGGAATTGACATAATAAATATTTTAACCAGATAAATAAATTTATATCGATCGTATGTTATTGCCTCTTGTTTTTATAGATAGTGTGATATCTTTGCTCTCTTTGTTTAGCTTTTCATTCTTGATGGAAATTGGAAATGAACATAAAGCAGGAATTAACTGATAATTATTTGGATAAAGATAAAGAGGAATGTAAATGGAAATGGTTCTTATTTTTGTAATTTGATGTTAATCAAATAGGTGAAGTAAGCATGTTTAATTATTTATGATAGTTTACTATTTAGGTTTCCTGATGATGGAAAATATGAATAATAAATTGGTTAATCCAAGATGGATTAAAGAACTAGTTGTTTGATAAAAGATAATTCCTTCTATGGTTATGAGTTACCCCTTTGATTGTTTAAGATCCAAGATACCAATTGGTATGATGTTTGATTTCATGGTTCTTGTATTATGATGTGAGCCTGGATGGATTTTCTGATATGTGGTTTAGGAAGGCCTACTATTTGTGGTAGCAGTTGACACATAGAGTGGAAAGATGCATCAGTTTATACATGTCGGTGTCGGGGAGGACACATGGGATGATGAAATGGGATGGATGTGATTGTTTGGATGATTGCTGATATTTTTGGTTGTTTATCTGTTTTAAATTCCCCACTTCTCAATGTAGGTGGTCTTTCCCACCCTTCTTCAAAAAGGGGATAAGATGTGCGGGGTATGCCATGTGATTTCTCTGTTTAGCTTCTCGAGGGAATATCTGTCTATGCTCTTACTATAGGCGCTGAAGACTCGACGGGCAGTTCATCCACTCACATTGTTGAGCCCCCTTATGTACAATATCTTATAATGTTTTTCTAGAATTCCAAGGAATATGGGAAGTAATGCTATAAGAAAATGATTGAATAAATGATATTAACCTAAGGGGTTGGAGCTTATAGGGACGCAATGCTGAAGTTGTAATTTAAAGGTGCAGTGGACTTTGGGTGTGATGCTAATGAAATTAAATGTGGAATTGTTAATGGTTAATTAATGTTTAAATAATTAATTAACATGATGTGAAATGGATAAAAAGTGAATGAATTAATGTAATAAAGCTTTTTAAATGGTTTTGTTCATATAGGATACCTATTCCTAGAAGTGGAAGTTGGGAGTCCAAGAGACATTAGCTATAGTTGAGTCTAAGACTATGTTATGCCCATAGTGTGGTTGTGAGTTGTAGTATATTCTGTATTTTTTTTCTTTATACAACTCCTCCCCGTCAGTTAGGGAAACTGACACCCCGGGGATTCTAAGCCCTGGGTGGTGTTTTACCCAACATTCCAATTGGAGGATTGATGGATGACTACCCCTTTGTCCCTTCTCTCTTCTCATGGTAGTTACTTATGCTGGAAGGCACAATATTTATTTTCCCCATATATGTGTGTTGAGGGCTGTAATGGCTTATGGTTATCCAAACACATATATTCTGGATATAGTTTCCTATGGACTACTATAAGTGTAACGTGTATAGAGTGTGATGGCTTGAGGATCCTTACTCGGTGTATGGGCTGTAATGGATTGAGGTATAATAGCAGACGTATGATATATGTTATGTGAGCAGTGGTGGCTACCAAAAAATATATGGTTACTTTTCTTGCATGAATGTTGTGGTTTTTTTGCATGAGGTTAATGTTGTGGTGCTTCAACTAGGTGTTTGTGGGAAAGACTTTTTGGATAGAGATGCTTAGGACATGTGAGGTTAGGGAAAAGTGGCAAACCAATGGGGAAGTAGTATAAGGTTACCCTTGATATTATTTATTATATTATATACTCTTGTGTGCTTTACTTAGTGAGAGTATCCATGGTGAGGCTGGGAACATAGTATGCCATTTTAGGTGACAGGATAGTTTTACTTATTGTTCACTGTTCTTTAGAAAGATTTTATTTATTGTTTCAAGAGAGGATTCATGGAGGATGCTTCTGATTATACTATTATACTCACCCTATGTTTATATAAACTTTTTTTCATGTCACATGTAGAAGGTTGAAGATCAGGTAGGTTAATACTTGCTTGGGGTTTCAGGAGCTGTTTGGGATTCACGGTTGTTTAATGTTTTTTTACTTTCTTTTGCGTACTTGCAGTTTTCCCTTTCAGTTTTAGTAGTTTTTTCTTGAAATTACATATGTGTACTTGTTATTTCAATTATGTTATTGTCTGAGTTATATTTGGTTGGTGTCTACCTTATCTCTCTCTTTATCATGTGTTCTCTTAGAGTTTAATGCCTCCGATTTGTGTGTTTACTATACCCTCAGTACTAGTCACCAACATGGGGCCTACTGGAGGCAGTACTTGGGGGGAACTATCTCCTTTCTAACATTGTTGACCTTGGAGTGGTAAACCTTGTTGGGAGGGGGTCGTGTAATATTTGACTGTAGATAACCTATGAAAGTCATTTTGGGCATATGAACCAAAAATCCTCAAAACAGTAGACATACACTTAACAGATTAAGAAATTGAAATAAGAGATATTAATGGTTTAAATGAAAATTTATTTTAACTCTAAAAGTTTCTTAATAAATTAGATAATCTATAGTAGTTTATTATACAGAAGATAAATAACTTACGAGATGATTTATAAATTAGGTAAGTGATACATTACTTAAAAACCATGTTTTTAAAATTTTCCTGATTTATTTTACAAATATTATTATTCCATGTATATAATCATAAAGTTATTTTATTGATTTATTTATATCAAAATAAATGAATTATATAGGGAATTTTATGTCACTTTTAAAATTCATATAATTGTTTGCAAAAGGAATATTTTTAAATATATTATATAGAATGTTTTAAAAAAGGAAAAAATGAATGTTCTATTTTAATGTATACAAATAAAATGGGTTTTTTCAACTCCATAAATGTTAAATTTTGTTTGTAATACATTGAAATTTCTCATGATTTCTTCAAATAAAAACATCATTCCTTTTTCTTTGGGTAAATCGAAAAAGGGTTTTAGATGGTATAGATATTTAGATATTCAGAAATGATTTTTTTATGAATATGTTATTGTTCTTGAGAATTTTTTTAATCATGGGTGAACCCAATATAGATCACCAATGTAATGGGTAAAGGGATGGAGTTTATTAGTTATCTTTCTCGAAAGGGATTATTGAAATTTATCAAGTAGGTTATTGTATTAAAAAGAGTAATTGTAAAGTTGACTCAAAAAATTATGTCATAAGTTAGCCACATGATTGATAAACTCTATATATGGGTTTTTTTATAAAATCTTATGATTTCATAAGTTATGATAGTGAACATAAGTTGAAAGAAATTATTTTGATACTTCATAAGGGTGAAATGTATATCTTTATGAAAAAGTTTTCATATGTTTTCCATGGTCATAATGAAACCATTATAAGTATTATTTTTTCCTTTAAGATTTCACATGAATGATTTTACCAATATCATTGAATAGTATAGTTGATTTATAGGGTAAAATGTTGATTATTTTGAGCCAAAATTTTAATTTTAAAAAGGGAAAGCTTCATGAGTATTCACAGACTAACAAGAATCTTTCATTCCTTTTACATGTCCCTAACGAAGCATTTTATGATCATCCAATGTTTAAATTACTTTTCACCATGTTTTAAGGATGAGTAAGGAAAATAATTATGATAAGAATAAAATTTTTAAGATATGTCAAGAAAAGAAAATATTTTGTATTTTTAAAATTTTAAATTATAGAAATTTTTTTTTCTAAGTGGAATTTTACACTTTGTAATATATGGGTTTGTTATTTAAATGTAATGACATAATTATCTAAAATTATAATCCATAAAAAACTAAAACTAAAGTAGAGTGAATTCACGACTTAAAAACTTGAGATTATGTATTTTTAAGGCTGATTACTTATATTTGGAATTAAAGGAAAAGTTCAGATAATTTCAGAGGTTTGGAAAATGTATTGAGAAACACTCAAAATATTTTAATATTTGGTTGTCATGATATAATATTTTGTCATTACTATGTTTATTTATGTAAAATATGTCTATTAATAATGGTTTTTAAAGTGGAAAAAGGAGGATGAATTAGAAATGACCCAAGAGGAAACTATCATTATAATTCAGCAACCTAGAATAGTTAATATTGGAACTGAGTAGTTTGTTACTATGAAGGCTCAGTTGAAAAAAGCTATAAATAATGGTAGAATCCATGATAGAGAGATAAATATATAGTATAGTGGAGCTGGTCAATAGTGGAGTATTTTATGAACATTTACCCTCTAACATTTACTGTATTTCTAACCCAGTGGTAGCTGATGGATGATTTAAAGCACTGCATAAAATTTTCAATGATATGGTTATTACGAGAACCAAAAGGTAAATATTTTTATTTATCATATTGATGGTGAAGCCAATAAACTATGGTAAATTGGTAAAAATACTAGAAAAAGGGAAGATATTGAAGCTATAGAATGAGATACATTTAATAATATTTTCTTTGGGAAATATTTTCATAAGGTTTCTTGAATTAGAATGA
Source organism: Viscum album (assembly GCA_963277665.1). Taxonomy (NCBI): domain Eukaryota; kingdom Viridiplantae; phylum Streptophyta; class Magnoliopsida; order Santalales; family Viscaceae; genus Viscum; species Viscum album. The sequence goes on from OY728157.1 coordinate 1,766,912,594, forward strand.
AATATAAATTATTTGAATTAAGGGTGAAGGTAAATTTAGAGGTTGAGTATGAATAAAACTTCAACTAATTAGCAAGGCACACACCAAATTATATATATGGGATCATGATAATAAAAATAATGGGATTTAATTAGGATTAAATCCATGATACTAAAGATAATTGACCTCTTATAAATTTAAAATTATTAAGAAACTTGATAAATGTTGAAATAAGTTAGAAATTGAATATATAGATTATTAGGTGTTTTATGAAAACAAGAAGAAAAGAGGTTTAGATGGTAGAAAAATTGGAAGAATCAATCAAAGAAATATAACTGTAATAAAATCATGTTTCTAATTTGTGATAGGTTTGGTAAAAATCATCTTGGGGAAGGAATTATGAAATCTTGTATGTGCTTCTAATGTGAAACGTTTGGGCATATGGGTCATGGTTGAAAAGATAAATATATTTTTAATGAAGACAAAATTTTTGATAAAAAATTAGTAAGAAGTTTTAAATGTAATGATATGGGTCATTATGAAGATTAGTGTTTGAAGAAGTGAAAAAGTGATAGTACAAAACCAGAATATAAAAAGAAGGGTGTGGTGAAATCATTTGGAACTACTTAAACATATGTTGGGATATCCAAAATGGTGGTAATTAGTAAATTAATTGTTTATTCATATTGTGATAATTTATTTATTGATTCAGGTTCTATGTGTTACTTCATTTTGGAGAATTTTTTTTGGTAGGATAAAAATTTCAACTCAAGAAATGATGTGAGGACTTTTGGTAAAAAATCATGGGGTTAGTATTTTAGAAAAATAAATTTATAATGCTCTTCCAATTATCATCTATTCAAAAGGTTTTCCTAGCCTATGTTTTTCTCCTTCAAATTGTGTAATTTGAAGTTAATTTGTCTATGTATCATCTTTTTATTTGTCATGTTATGATAGATTTCATTTCTAAAGAAGTTATTTTCTGACATGAGTTTCAATTTTATATAGTAATGAATTTAGACCTTTGAAAATATATTATGAATATGAGAATCTATTAAAATATTGAAATCAATGTTATATGGGATATATAATTAGAGATATATAAAAAATTTATATTAATCATGTTTCAATCATTAAAGGATATATGAATGTTTTTCTTGATTATCTATATAATACAATACCTAATCGAGAAATTCCATTTACTCTTGACTCAATGACTAATGAAAAGATAATTTCAAAACCACCTTGTCAAATGGATCAAGTATAACATATGTAATTTTAAAATAAGTTACAATAATTTCATAATAAAGGTTTCATTTTTCATATCTCGTCACCTTGGGATGATCCTATTTTATTTGATAAAATAAAAGATAGTTCTGTGAGTCTTCTCATTGATGATATATTATTAAATAGCACCATTATTAAGAATAAGTTTTCATTTATTTATATCTATGAATTTTCTAATCATCTCCATGTAGATTATTACTTTTCAAAGGTTGATCTCAGATCTGGGTACCATCAATTGAAGATGATGAAGGATGAAATCTCTAAAACAATTCTTCATACTAGGCATTAGAACGAGGAGTTTGTAGTTATTCCCTTTGATTTAATGAATTAACTAACTATATTAATAGATGTTATGAATACTGTTTTCAGTGAATATTTTCTTAATTTTCTTTTTGTTTATTGGTGGAATTCTTCTTTATTCAAAATATAATGAGGTTATGGAAAATATATATATACCATCCAACAAACCTTGAAATAAAAAAATTTATATGGAAAAGTTAGTTAATTTTATTTTTGGTTACTTTATATTAAATTCCTTGAACATATCATAAAAAATATAAAATAACCATTGTTCCTGGAAAAAAATATTGTGGATGAGTTTTCAAACCATATAACTGTTACTAAGATATATAGTTTTCTTAGATTATTAAGCAATTAATGACAGTTTTTGAAAACATTTCTTGATTATCATGATCACAAACCAATTTAACATGAAAAAGAATTTAGTTAATATAGAAAATTGAATTTAATAAATGTTTCTAGCAATTGAGGAAAATAACATTGAATTCTCCAATTTTGGCCCTGGCATCCAGAAATAGTAACTTTGTTGTCGACAATGATGCTTCGGTTTGTTGACTTGATTTTATTTTAATAATGATTGATTGGGTAATTACTTATAATTAATTAAATAAAAACCTCATAAACCATATAATCATACATATGACTATGAAATGGTGGTTGTTGGGTTTGTTTAAAAATTTATAGATCTCGTTTATATGGATTTAAGTGTGAAATATATAATGATAAAAAAATTGGGGAATATATTAACTTAGTAAGGGTTGAAGATGAGGTAGATTATATGGTCAGAATTGTTAAAGGATTATGAATAAATAATTAATTGCCATCTAGGAAAATAAATCAAAGTATCCGATTCTTTGAGTCTTAAAGACAATTCTTCATTAACTATGATACATAAGGAACATGATTATTGGTTTAATTATTTAATGAATGTTATTTTGGGAACTGATTATTTAATAACCCCCTATATTTTTTAATATTTTTATTATAATAATATTTGATAGATATAATTAATTAATATCATAATGTAGGACATGTTTTATAAGAAAATTCATAATCATTTATTAAGGTTAAGTTTCTATATTTTAATATTAAAAAAAGATGTTCTTAGATTTATAAAATGGTTGTGTGTTTTATTTAGCATCTAGTTAAAGAAATAATTATTGTCTGAGGATCTTAGATTTAGGTTTTATATTTATCTTAGTAGTAGAAAAATATATAGATACCTTTAGTAATTTTTTTGGGTGGGATGGAATGAATAAATATATTGCTAATTTTATTTTGAAATTTTTAACTTGTTAACAAGTTAAAGATAAAAAACAATTACCTAAGGGTATGATTTAGCCATTTCAAATTCTAGAATGAAAATAAGAGAATATATCCACAGATTTCATATTGACATTAAAAAATATATCTCAATATAATAATGGAATTTTGATAAATTTTTACCTACAAACTAAATATTATACTTTTCTTTCAACTTGAGATAATATGTATTTTGATCAAATTTTTGGAATATCATTAAAAGAGATGGAAATAATACATATATTCCATCATTTATTTTTTTATTTTAATGATCCCATATTAACCAGAAATATCTGTAAAGGGTTGTAGATGTCATTAGGTATTGAATTAAATTTCATTATAGCCTTTCATCCCCACTATAATAAAAAATTGGAGTGAATTATTTAAACTTTGGATGATATTATTCAAGATTTTTCAAGGGATTATCAGTTAATTTGGAAATGAAATCTGACATTGGTTGAGTTTTCTTATGATAATATTTTTAATTCCAGTATATGGATGGCACATTTTTATGTATTATATAAAAAATGTTTTCAACCTCTAAGTTTTTGGGATGAATTCCAGGAAAGAAATTTTTTGGGAGAAGAATTGGTAGATGAAATGTCTAGGAAGATATATGTTTCATCAGTACATGGGGAATTCATAGATAATTCATAAAAGTTATGAAAAACCAGAGGAAAGATTTTTCATTCAAGGTAAGGAATCATGTTTTTTATATAATATATACAAGAAGAAATGTTATTTGTTTTGGTAAAAAGGGCATGTTATATTCATGGTTCATTGAACCATATGAAATAATAGAAAATATTGTATTAGTTAATTATGGAGTAGGATTTCTGTAGAGATTAGTATATTTAGATGATTCATTTCATGTTTTGTTGTTAATAAAATGTTTTCCATATTCATATCATGTTTTAATCCATGAATTAGTTCAGCAGGAAGAGATTATTTCAAATGGGAAACAACCTATTCAGATTCATGACTATATAGAAAATTTGTTGGGGAGTAAAGTTATTTACATGGGATAAGGTTTTTAAAGAACCTTATTATTGGAGAGGAAACATGGGAATTAGAAAATGATAAGAATGAAAAATATCCCCACCTATTAAAGTAATTAATAATATCGAGAGGAAGCAATTTCCAAAAAGGGGACAATAATATAAAAACCTAGGTATTATCATATTTTTTAATGTATTACTTGTATTCATTATTTATATTTCATATAGTTATATTAACTATAATAATGTTAGTTAATTCTTCAATCAAACGGAAAGAAAATTTATTTCTACCAAAATTGGGTTTTCATACATTATATGGATTTATTTAAAATCACGATTTAAATATTAGAAAATATTAAATTGTAAAGATTAACTTCCTTTTTAAATTTATAATTTATAATTATCCTCGAATGAATTTTTTATAATTTTTTAATTTTTTAATTTTTCATTAAATAGTAAAAAATATTAATTTTTTTCAAAATTTTTTTTTTCATGTATTTAGAAATTAAAATTCAATTTTCGATTTTAATTAAAATTTTATTATTTTATTTTCATTAAAAATAATACATCAAAGATCAATATAATCACTATCATATTGAATCTATTATAAAAAAAATTTATACCGAATAAGACATTTTTCCAGAAAACCATTTTCATCGTGTTTTGTAGGTTTAATTTTCAATTAAATCATGCCACTTCTATGAATAGAATTTTATAAAATATATTCCATATTTGGAATAATTATAATTAGTACTTGTTAATATTTTCAACATAATTGTTTTTCAAAATGGATGGTACAAATAACAATGATCTGTTACCATAGTTAATGTTAAAACAAGTTTATCGGGGGCTTGATCTTATGGGATAAGGGTTATAAATAGATAAATACGGGAATTTATCACATTATATGAGTGTTTTTAGAAGAATTATATATTTATGGTGTTAAATAATGTATTTTAGAAAATTATTTTGAATTTTATAACCCAAGAAAACCTTTTTAGAAGATAAGTTATACTTTATTCAAATTAAAAACTATTTTGGTGACTTTTCATTTAATTGAATAGATTTAAGATTACATTTAGTTATGTATTGATCAAAAAGTATAAAACCTTATTTTTTTATAATTTGACCAAAAAAATCATGGACACCATTTTTTTAGATGTTTGCAAAGTGAAATGATTTTTACTAATAAATAGGGGATTTCTGTGAAAACTATTTTTATGCGTTTTGTGTTATTATATTAAAAGTAATATCTTATACCAGTAAAATATGGAAATGATAAAATGGAATCAAAATTTTAAATAATAATGTACATATTTCTTATCATGGAACAATTTTTTTCATATAAATATGTTTTCATTGTTAAAATTTATGTTATCATGGTTACAGTGAAAATGAGTTTAAAGTGGTAAAACTATGAGATAATGCTCAAAATGTATCAAAAACTTGTCTAAGTATAGTTGTTTCGAGTCTATTTAGTCTATATCACGAATAATATTAGAATTTATGGTACTTTGGGGCTACTTAATAGGATTATTAAATATACATATTATTTAATCTTTTAAGTAATTCCAAGTGTGTTCTACCACTCAATTTTAAAAGCGATTATACTCTCATATATTTATCACACCTTTTGACCGGTATAGTTCCTAAAATACCTAACAAAATACATTACTAAAATCCCTCCCCACTTCCTAGAATCCAGGGTTTGATCAGAAAACCATCCAAGTAAGGCTTTAGGTATAAACCTAACGAGGTTTTATAAAGAAGTGGTATAATTCATAACAATGTGTTTTAATTTCATTTCCTATTTTAACCCATTAAAATATTATTCACACATGATGATTCAATAATATAATTATATTAAATATACAAATATGTTATCTTGTTAATGGTATATTACATATCTCTATCCCCTTCCATAAAATGGGAAAGTAAACCATCATTAGAGTGTTCGACGAACTACAACCTCATGAACTGATGTAATTAATTTTCCATCACCACCTCTAACAGATGGTTGTAATGATGGATTTTATATATGAATACTATAGTAATGAAATAAATATAATTCTATAATTATAGGAGATTTTATATCTTCTTACCCTTCCATCCATTTTAAAAATGGTAAATTTATTTGTGTATATGTGTGGATCACCCCTTCCACGTAGTGATGTGATTTATGTTTCATCACCACTTCAAAAGAATGGTATATATTAATGTATTTAAAATATAATATAATATTTATGATATAAAAATAATTATATATATATATAAATAATACTTATATTCTGTCCCTTATGTTTTCTTAAAATAAAGACGTTACTCATGAGTACGTACAACGTATCATATTAATGATAGTAAAGTAATTCATTTTCCTTAAATATAATTCATGATTAATTTTAAAAAATTAATTAATCTATAAAATAGATAATTATTTGATTATTATTATTTTATAGGTGATTTAATAATAACCTCTTTGACTGTAGTCAACCCATAAAATTCATTTTGGACCTATGAACCAAATATCCTAAAAAAACTCGATGTGGACTTAAAAAATAAGTTATTAAAATAAGTGATATAAATTGTTCAAATGATAAGATATTAGACTTATAGAAGTTATTAATAATATATATAATTGAAAAAAAATTATTATGATGAAGATAAATAATGTACGCGATGAGTCAAACTTGAAGTAAGAGACACTTGACCTTAAAACCTCATTTTATATAATTACATGATTTATTTTCTAAATCATTTTAATCTATGTCCATATTCTGAAAAATGTTTTATTGTTGTATTTATATAGAAATAAGTGAATTATAAAGAAATATTTAGTTCTTGTATGACTTTATTTTAAAGGGTTTTAAAAGGAATCATTTTATATATTTTATACGTATTGTTTTGAAAAAATGAAAATGGAATGTTCTATTTTATCATATCAAAATTAATTATCTTTTTCACAACATAACCATTATTTTATTTTTATATTAATTTAAAACATTTAATTAATTATTTTTGTAAAAACCGTCATTCCTTTAGCATTGGGTATTTTAAAAAAGATGATTAAATGGATTAGATATTTTGATATCCTAAAATGTATTTTCTTATGGGTGAAAGGAATGCTTTTATATGGTTAATAGTAAGAATAAAATATATCATGTTTTATTATTATGTTATGCATCTGTGTAATTGTTTATTATGAATAATGAGATGGATATAGCTCTCCAATACATTGAGTAAATGGAAAAAGTTAACCAGATTGGTTTGTCCTAAGATATTATTATAATCTACCTGGTAGGTGATCCAATTTGTAAGAATGTTAGTGAAATAATATCCAATGTTGTGTACATGATTTATATATTCTTTATTCTTTTATACAAATATTATGATTTATCTATTTAAGATTACTATATAATGTTTAAATGGAATTTTATACATATTGTTAAGTATGAAATTTATGACCTTTTGAAAAACAATTCATAAGTTTTTCATGATTGAAAAGAAACATTTATAAGATTTATTTCTCCCATTATATTTATTACAAAATTTTTTATTAAAATATTTAGATAGTGAAGTTAATTTAGATGGAAATAAAAAAAAAGAATTTGATCCTAAAGTGTTTTTTGAAAAAATAAAACAATTTTATGAGTATTCATGGACTAATGAGTTTATTTAATTTTTTTATATGTACTTTACTGAGATTTTTTTATCATACCACATTTCGAAATGTTTTTCATAAGGTTTAATGGATGTGTAGGGATAAAGATGAGGTTAATTTGAAAATTTTTAACTTATTTCATGAAAATAAAAAAACTTATTTTAAAAGTTTAATATTGTGGAAAAATTGATACTTAGTGGAGGTGTTTACTTTTTAATGTATGTTTTTATTATGTAAGAGTTAAAAAATAATTCTCAAAAACTATAAACCATACAGTCCATAAAAATATAAGAGAGTGAATTTTAAACATAAAAAACAAGATTATGCAATGTTTAAGGTTGTGTCTTTATAATAAAAATCTTGTAATTCTCCCCCAATTTATCCTTCGAGAAGTTTTTTTAAATTGGTTATAGTAATAACCTACATGAAACAATATTCATTATTTTCATTAAAATCATTGATTGAAAAACTAGTTTACAATGTTTCATTGAAATATGGAACTTATTAACCAAAATTATAAATATAAAAATGATATTAAAAAACTTTTTCTTATACTTGTGAAAGCCACTATATGCACTAGTATGTTTATTGATACAAATATGATATGGTAAGGGAAGTTTATTTTCCATTTATGCATGATGTATTAGCACATGTCCTTAACGGTATGTTTATGATGTCAGAAATTATGCATTCCTATCATTTCTAATGTCATGAGATAATTTAATTTTAGTCCATGTGATTATTCATTTCTTTTTTTCACCCATATATTAATCTATTGTTATGTAGTCATTAATATGAAATATTTGGTTAATATATTCCCACTATATTTCTTATTCCATCATATGACATATCAGCTTCTGATATGTGTTATCCCTTACTAAATGTCTGAGCTAACCCTTTTGTTTTCCATTTCTATGGCTTATGAAGTGGAATACAATGTCCGATCAGATTTATTGATAACATAATATAATAAATATTTGTACTCAAATAAGGTAATATGTTATGTTGTAATGTAATTCGTATGTATCTAGTCTCTTAAGGACTACTAAACCTTGATATTAGAAATTTAATATCCTATAATCTGATTACTATTTAAAAAATGACCCACCCACTCTAGGTGACTAAGGATGGGGATGTTTAAGAAACTATCAAAACACATTTTAGTAGAAACTGTAGAAACATTATTTTAATGAATGTAAGAAGAGAATATAGATTTTGCCATTATAAAAGTCATGATATTATTCTTGAATTTTTTATAGGTACCCTATGTATAAGACCATATTTTTATAAAACCAAATATATAAGTCATTTTTATACATTAGTATCTTATAATATTACTAATGAAGTTATTACATTTATTAAATAATGAATCATTGTAGAAGGAATGATTAATTCCCACTAATACAACTGAAGTATGTAGTTTTTTGGATTATTAGGACACTATCTCTGATTTGATGAAAACTACACTCGGTTAGATAATCCTTTTACCAATTTTACATGTAACAAGATTAAATTCTTAAGGAAAAAAGAATTTAAATATATATATTTGAGGAATTGAATAGGATATTGGTAAATTCACCTATATTGACTCTCCCAACTGGTAAATATTTATTTATTATTTATAGGGATTCATCAAGGAAAGGTCTTGGATGTGAAGTAATGAAAAATAAAAAAGTGGGGTCTTATAAATCTCAATAGTTGAAACCCAATGAGATTAATTATCCATGTAATGATTTAGAGTTATATGTAATGATATTTACACCAAATATATAGAGACATTATTTATATAGAGAGAATTGTGGTTTCTCAGCAGAGCATGATGCGTTAGGGTTTTTGAAATTGGATTTGTTATCTGCTTGGAGACACCACTAATTTGAGATTTCTAGATTGGGGTTTCTGTATTACGGCTTCACATGGTTCTCATTCACCTCACTGTGCCAATTCTCATAATAGCATCAATTCCCTTGGGGTAGATCCTAGTTGGTGGAAAGTCCATAGTCAGAAGGATATTATTTTTTCGAGGGGTTGGGGTGGTCTCCTTCTTCCCAAGCCCTCGTTGTGATATTTCATGTCAGATTCTCCATTAAACAATGATCTTATACCCAAATGAATCATTCCATTCCTAGGAACATTGGGAGGTTCTAGACCCGATATGTTGTGGCTTTTCCAATATCTCCAACAATTCATCCAAATTTTCTCATGTAATTTTGAGATCCTCTATTAAACACCTATAATGATGATGTTTCATCTATATTTAGATCAAAATATATCATGTTAGTGATGGGAGTCTCTACCAGTTCGTCACACAATTTGAAATTTTTGCTATATCCATGTTCCAAAAATATAGCTATTGGGGTTAAAACATTGGCTATAAGTTATTTCCACTTTTGTAACTGTATGTGGATAGTATTGGTATGGTTATAGTCAAAAGTTATAGCCACAATATTAAGAGGCTATTTCCATGGTTCCCACCATGTATAGAACATATAGCCACGATTTTGGTATCCAAGGAAATAGATCCCACAAATGTCCACTGCGGAAATTAGACTATATCTATGTTTTAAACAATGTCTATATTATCTATTTAAAAGGTCGGAAACCATGGTTATAGCCTATGTAAACTAAGGCTATAGATTTAAAATAAATTCTTACTTTCCAGAATTGATCTCCACACCTCCACTATCATAGACTAGATGGCTGAACTCAATGATGCAAATATCTTTATATAAATATATTATTATTAACTATGGAAATAAAAAACTTGTGGGTATAGATCTTCCTCCCACATCCCATCATGATTTTCCCACACAAACACAGGAAACTTATAGCCACATTTTTATAAAGCAGTGGCAATAGGTAGTGTTTATAACCACGAATTTAGAGATCCATGTCTTTAGCCTTTGAAAAAACACTCTATATAAATATTTTTAGTAAACCACTGTTATATGGGTAGTTTATAGCCATGATTTAGAATAAATCGTGGCTATATAATTGGTGTATATACCTATAGCCATGCATTTGGAGAACCGTAGATATAGGTTCTTGGCTATAGACTAGTTTTCAAGTAGCTTAAGCTCAGATCTTGGGCCATTAAGAGTATTAACCACTAATTTCATGGCTTAGTGTTTGGTCTACCCACATACCATTATAGTTCCTCAATTTATATCCAATGATATTTTTTCTAAGGATGTTTCCCAATCATAGGATTTAGTTTTATTCCCTATTGGATCCCCATATAGACAAAATATTATACCCAGATCATCCTTTAATTTTAGTGGTTTCATGGTTCTAGGTGGCCTCCATCAAAGTCTTTATCTCTTCACTGGCATCAGTTATCATATCCAAAACTTGGATTCAGTACAATTACATTTTCATTATTGTGTTTTTGTTACTTTAATGGTTTTTAGTAGTTACTCATTTTATTTCGATACATTTTCATGAATTTGTTTTTTTAGTGGGTTTGAACATTTGATTGCACTAGGGATGCTTAGGATATAGGAGGGATATAATAAAAAAGCACATATATAGGTATAGAAACGCATATTTTTAATGTCTTTAATTATGGTGATCTCTTTTACTCACACATGCATGAGGAGAGGAAGTATAGGTAAAAGGGAGAAATACGTGGGTTTGAGAATTTTAATATGTCCCTTATTTTAATTGGTTTCACTCCTCAATCTAATTTAAAAGATTCAGGTAAAAATGAATAAATATCAAATTTGATTGAAATAGAGATGTGGTATATATACCAAAAAAGAGAGTTTGAAATATGTATTTAATTGAAAATAAATTAATATTAGGAAAAGGATATGGTTGGAGCTATTGAAGGATAATGATTTTGTTATAAATTATCATTCATGGAAAGAAAACAAGGTAGTGAATGCATTTTTTATAAAATAAAATGGTATCATATCCTTGATAATGGTGGATGATGATCCAATGTCAAAAATTTAATAAGGATAGAAGTTTATATTATAATTAATGAAGAAATAAAAATTTAATTCCATATAATTATCCATATTTATTTATTAAATAAGTATAATAAATCTCAACTTGATTATAATTCCTTACAAAAAAAGTATTGAAGATAAGAGGAATGGGAAATTACTATAATTAAACAATGGTGATGATAGATTTCTATGGTCTGGTAAGAGTTTATATGTTCCTTCAATACAATAAGTGAATATATAAATATATAATAGATGATATTCATATCTCAATCACTTATATATATCATTGAAACAAAAAGATGTATAGAGATTTTCGAGATCATTTTGTTGGGAAAATATGAAGCGAGAGATTATGGATTATAATGTAAGATTCTTGGAAAGAATAGAAGTGAAGTTATTAAAAAATATATATAATTACTTTATAAACATACATAATAATTACATCTATTCCATGATTTAGATAATACATCTCACAAATTTTCACACAACCGAAGGACCAAAAGGTTCAGTTTCTTATTGACTACCTATAAAAACATCTTATTTTACACCAGTTTTTTGACATTTCTCCATAACTTTTATCCTCAAGACCCTTTTTTAGACATATCATATGATACATGCATCTCCATAACATGGGTAATTAAGATATAAGAAAGAGGTTATCTTGAATGTTTTATAAGGGATAAACATACTAACATGTCATGAGGGTTCAAATCATAAGCATCATAGAACACATGAATTGGGTACAAATATATTATGAAAAAGATTATTGAACAATTAGAGTTTTCCATAAGTCCTGATAGAATGGTATGAAATCTCAAAACCATGTTATATAACATGGAAAAATATTGTGTAAAAATGATACAATAAACTTGTTCCATGGATAATAATATAATCATATGACAGATAATTATAGAATATATATAAACATAGGTATTAATAACATTAGAAAAATAAAAAACTGCCTCGAGTTAAGGAACATTATTATAAATGTAGATAACCACATCATGCTTGTGATAAATATTTTGAATGTACTAATATACATAATTTTCATACTCAATCTTGTGAATGCTTCTAATCTTTATCATGTTACCACATAATATTATCAATTTAGCTCATCTGCATCATGTTCATGAATTATATTGTGATCGTAATTAATACACATCATGTTGATGCTCAAAATATTTAACTTGTGAGGTATAACACCTTAAATAATATATTCTAAGGTGATATAGGACCCCCCCATCAATCGTTCATACAAATGATGCCACTAAAAGTTCATTAGATGCATCATAAAAATACATGGAATAAAAAATGATGTTCACAAACTTTCCAGATAGTATCAAAAATATCTATATAAAGAATGAATATAGTTGATACAAAAATTTCAATCACCTAATAAGAGTATTTCATAATAAGATTCACTGGGTGGTTCATTGAAAATAATTACCCTAGATATAACACTTTTAAAGATAAAGAGGAACATGGAGTCTAAAGCATTAAAGAGTTTTTATAAATCTTTTTAAACATTATTGTAAAAGTTGAATTTATAACCCAAATTCAATATCCATTTTGGAAAAGGTTACATGATTTTTTTTGAAAAACCTTTAATTTTAAAAGAAATCTTAGATAATTGAACCTTGAAAATTACATAAATATTTTAAAAGGGTGATGTGAAAACATTTTGGAAACATTTTCTTTAGAGAAATAATAATTCAAATGGATACATGAAAAGGACATAATGGTTTCAAAAAAATTATTTCCAAAATATCTATTTTTTCTAAAAATAAACTTCAATAATATATCCACAAAATTTACTAGAAGAAATTTGGATTGGAAAGGAAGAATAAAAGATCATTGTAAGAAAATCCTTCTAAATATTTTAAAACACAATTCTTGAAAACAAGCATTCTTTAAAAGGATAAAAGAATTTTTTTTAAAATTAATAAAGAGGAATATTACGATCAAATAAGATAATAAAATATATTTTTTGTATGTAAAGGGAATCATTGATGATAAGTTAAAATCATTGATGTGGAGGAGAATCCATTAAAAGGGATAGATATCATTATTTACTAAATTATTTTTTTGGTGAAATTATATATTGATAACAGAAGAATAATTTTCATTAAAAAATGATATAACTAGTAAATAATATGGAAATAAAAAATTGCGTTTTAATATGGTATCACAATTCAATCATGGAAGGTTAGAATCATATTAGGATAATTATGACTGAAGATAAATATTTGAGTGATGAAAATGCCGTACCTTGATTCCCAATTCAGTCAAATAAAACCAAAGACCTATAAAAACTTTAATCAAATATTTTTGAAACTTTTTAATGTATATAAATGTTTTTAAATTTCATTTATATAGAAACCATAAAATGATTTTACATATTAGTGTTTTCAACATGAAGATGGAATGTTAAGGAATGATTTTGATCAGAGGATTAGTATTCAAAAGAAATAAGGAATGGTTTTAATGACTAATAAATTTAGTCCATAATTAATGGTAATTTACTTGGATAGTAAATTATGGATTATGAACATATTTATTCATAATAAAATAGAAATGAAAATTCATACAATAACGAAAGATCTTGAAAATTAAAATAGAATGGTGAGAATCAAGGAACAAATTTTTCAGCATGATGATGATACAAAGGGTAAAATATAATGGACACAATGTTTGAGAAGAGTAGTTTATCATAAATTTTGAATCATTTGGATAGTATAGGATTGATTAATAAAAAATAGAATCATAATCAGAAGAAATTCAAAAGGATTACCACATGGAAGAGCTTTATTTGAAAACATGTATGAGAGAATCAAGAAGAAATTTTGACAACATGATGGTTATATAAAAGGGACTCTCAAAAGGGATTATTTTGAGTTAAGGGTAGTATCCAATAAATTTTTCACCATTTCTAAAGTAAATAATTGAATATGAACACATGTTATTATATTTATATGGAAATTAAAAGGACTTATCCCAAAAGAGGTACTTGAATCCAAAGGATGAGGTAGAGAATCCTTACTAATAGTAATCAAATATAAATTCATAATAAGATTAAGAACACCTAATATTTTAAAATTTAATTTTTTAATAATAGTTATTTTTCATTATATATTGTTTTTATTCAGTTATACACTTATTAATGTTGACAAAAAATTAACTATAGTAACTATTTTATTATTAAAAATAGAATACGGGCCTTATTATAAAATTTAAATATGAAGAATATTAATTTTAGATCCATATAATCTAATTCAAATTATAAATAGGGAAAAAATTTCATTTAAATCGAAATATATAATTTATAGAAAAATAGTATTTGTAGAAAGATAAAGTTTTAATTATTATATTTTCTTAATATTATTTAAAATTTTTACCAAGTAAATGAGTGTTAATATATTTTTATATATATGTGAAAATTATATTATATTATTAATTTAAAATATATCCATATAATCAAAAATACTAATTTAATAGAAAAGTAACATTCTATGAAAAGTAATTGTTTTACTTTGGAAACTAATATTTAACTTGGGAACTTACTTTTATTTCCATAAATGAATTTTAAATCATTAAATAATATGAAATTATTGATCTAAAATATGAATTTTTTTTATAAAATAAATTTTCTAAATTTAAGAAAAGTTAAATTTAATATTAATTCATATATAAATCCTATTAAAAAATGTTTGTTTTTAAGATTACAAAACATGCAAAGTATAAATTTATCGATTTCATTTAAGTTAATGATATAAATGATTTTACTATAAAAATGTTATATGTATTCCAAATTAATAAAAAAATTTAATATTGCAATTAAAATTTTATATTAAAATGACTAAAAACTGTTTTTAAATTTAAAAAAAACTTACTTATGTTCTAAAATGTCAAACATATTTTTTTAATTTCAAAATAATATTTTAAAACACATAGATATAAATAATTATTCAATAATTTTTGTAAATAATTTATAGTCCTTTCTAATTATTATTATTGTCATATAATTGAGCATTTTGGTAGAAACTCTATTTTTTACTATTTACATGAAAAAAATTTATTTTAGAAAAATAAAAAAGAATTATCTTAGGATAAATTTGATTTCCAAAATAGAAATTGAAATTAATTTTAGATAATTAAGATTCAAAATTTTATAAATTTATATTTTAAATGAAAATACAATATACAAATAAAAACAACTATTATTAATAAATTACATTTTAAATTATTTGGTGTAATTAATTTTATTATGAATTTATATTTGATTAGTATTTTTTTATCTGTAATTGGTTTTATTCTTATTATAATTTTATTATTTATTATTTCAAAAAAAATTTTATTTTGGTGTTGTGTGTGGAGAAGGCTATCTGACATAATATTATTTTAGAAAAATAGATACCAAAATCTTGAGGTGTTACAACTTCTCCTGGGTTATACGTCCATTAAATATAATAGGGTTGTATAATAATGTGATGGATTTAATCATTGGTATATCTATGATATATAAGGGGAAAATGTTATATGGTTCATTAAAGATTTTCTTACAAATTTATATCATTTCATAGAAATTAAAGAAGATTTACTTCTATATTTTCTTTCTAGGTTGTATATAAATGTTGTTATGAGAAATCATGGAACACCATTATCAATAGTTTATAACCGTGACCCAGTATTCACAATGAAATTTTAATGGATTATATTTTAGCCTTTAAATATAGATTTTAATCTTAACATATCATATAACCTTTATATGGATGGAAAATCTATGTTCATAATCTGAACATTAGAGGATATGTGGGGGAACCCTCTCTTGAAATAAAAGGATGTTGGGATCTGTTTTCACCTATAGTGGTGTCTTTATAAAATAATTGTTACCACTCCATTATAAAAAATAAAAAATATTAATCCTTTAATGGATATTGATTTCAGACTCCAATACATTGGAATAGAGTTGGAAAAATTAATTTATTGGTTCTAGAACATATGGAAGAGAAATCAGAGAAGGCAAGTTCCATCCAGAATCATTTAAAGGTGACACAAAGTAGAAAAATTATGATTAAAATAAAATAAGTGATATTTAATTCCAATTTTGGGATCATACCTTCTTAATGATATAACCATTTAAAGTAATCAAGAGGTTCAAAAATAATGAGAAGGAAATTCTAGGGTATAATAGACAATTTGTTTAACATCTTGGACTTATATTCCACTCAACAGTTCCTGAGACTAGTTGTCCACATGGCCTTAAGATAATCTCCCAAAATAATAGAGGCTGACTACTAGAAGTTATGGAATAGGTATGTCCATGGGGAGACTATTCCATTATCGCTAGAGTGTAGTACATCAGAAAATCATTAATATTTATGTAGTGATATAGCCATTGAAATTAGAAAATATATAAGTAGTAAGAATAAATAAAAATATCAAAAATAAGCTCATGCACAATGATAAAAATGATACATGTCATATGACTCTACAAAATAGTGAAAACTTGTGTACATAGTATGTGTACAATATATGGAACAAAAGTAAAAAAGGAAAAATAAAATCTAGCTAGCATTGCCAGCCTTAGCTTGGTTCCATGCTCCCATGCTCATAGGAATCAATCATGAACCTGTAGTAGGGTAGTTTCTCTTAACCATACCTACAATCATATAGTCTGTTTGGTTAACTAAGTGACCCAAATAGGCTATGGGACATAATATAAATAGGCAACCACCCATGTTCTTGTACCATTGTGTCAGTGAATATATTACAACAACAACATGCAGATAGTAATATAATAACTAGTGTAAGTACTGAAAGTAAAAATCCTATAACGTCTAGGTCCTCGTTTTATATCAAGTTCATTTAATCAATTTGATTTAAGAAAGAAGTCTCTAAATTAATAGTCAGGTCTGTGTAATTATAATAAACTTCCTTTAACCATTGAATCACATTTTATTTATATGTTCCGAGACCCAACACATTGCCTGGTGTCCCCCATGATAACATGATCAAAGGATGCCTAAACATACCACCCAGAAATTATAAAAGGAGATTGAAATTAATACTATTCATTGTCTTGTAAGACACACCATAAATATATTTCATTATTTGTTAATTGATGAACCTAATCTCATCCATGGAATTCCTAGTCTTGAATCCAATTATCCATCCAAGTAACAATATAAAACAATACCCTACAATCCTGTCTATGGTGATCGTCACAAGAACTATTGTATTGGTCTAGGTATAGTATGACATCCCTTTCATTCAAGTTCATCTTAGGTGGTCTACTAAGGGATTACAAGCATCAAAAATGATATATATAATCAATTTTCCATTGATTCCATCCTTGGAAATAAATAAGTAATTTCAAGTATCACTTGTCATATAAGAGTCAAGCCTCTGATTCTATCCTTAGCAATATTCATAGGAGTCCAAGTGTCACATGGGCATAATTACGGTAAAATTCAATTGGGTTTGCCCATGGAATGCTCATATGAATCCATGTTTTACCCAAATAATAAAATAATTCGACTAATTAAATAAAATTTAATCAATTTCACATAATCATATCATGTTGAACACTAAAAAAATTCATTTCCATCTAACCTAAAAATGTGATACACAATATTGTCCAGGATTATAAGGATTCCTTCTCAAATAATCTCATGGAAAATTCATTACAACAATAATTTAATGATTAGAAAATATATACAAGGAAAATGTTAAGATTCATGGTAATTTATCCCTTCCCATTAATCATTTTAATTTAATCACTAATAAATAATTTAATATTAACCTCCCACGACATGTGTGAAAGGGGAACCCCTTAGTAGGGTCTAATTTCATATTCCATCAATATGAACCATTTAATACACAAGACACCCATGGTATGGAATCAAATCAAGGTGATCATTATATAACTCTTAATTAACATGCCTCTTTATATTAATAGAATATACCTATTAGTTTATATCAAGGATCAAAATCTATTTCAAGGGGTTGTCTAAGAATTGGGAGAGTGGAGAATGAAATATATAAACACTTCAAATTTTAACAAAAGGATTGATACCTCCTTCCATTGGTCTATAGTTGATATCTCATGTAGTATCATATCCGGATTCGACTCATATGGGGAGAAAATCAAATAAAGGATGAAGAACCTAATAATAGGGTAAATAATATTGCACATAAACAGTGTAGTCAATACCAAACCAATTGAGAAATAACATAATGGGTATCAATAACTCATAAATATAGATCCAACGAAATGAAAGACACTTGAATCAAAGACTGTATGAAAGAGGTCCTTCATTTCCAATTTTAGTTTCCAAAGAGGACTTCAATGGGTTTGGTTTTCTGTGTATATAATAAATATAAAACTAGGTAAGATATAATATTTAATTAAGGGAAAACATGTAATTTATCCGAATATTGGGCATCACATGGTTTACAAACCATGAAATAACCATGAATGGCCTTATAGAAGAAGATGAAATTCACAAAGTTTGTTCACATAGTTTCACTAACTGTGCACAACCCATTCCCAAACCCACAGCCAAAATTGTAGACATTCTCACATTGAAATGCATCCCATTTTTTATAGCTTTTTTAACCATGTGAGATCCTCCTTTTCTTTTCCAATGCCTTGAACAATTTTTTAAACCATGTGGAATAACCTACATGGTTTGAACTAACCGTGTGCCAAGCATATTTCAACCCAAACATTGGGTTCCAGGCTCCGAACCATCCTCAAACACCATTGATACCTCCATGATCATAAATGGAATTTAGATTAGTCAATATTTAAACATTTAAATAATGAATTTATAGAAATTAATGTATTAATACCATAAATTGAAACTCTGTTCTTAAAAACTAACCCCTTAATGTAAATTATCCTTTAATTTCCCTCTTAAATGTGGTCAATAATGTATGAGAATAACTCTTACAACTCTGATCATAAATTTTCCTCCCACTCTCAGGTGTCATCCTTTACTCATTTTTGCTACTATAGACCCCATGCTAAAGTAAATGAACAGCCTCAATGTGACTTTGTTATATGATCCAAAATATATATATGATTATCCCCAATGGATGCATCTACCTATAACTCAACCCCCTCGAGATGAAAGGAATGATATGGTTATGAATAGTAATGCCATAGGATAAAAACATGAAAGACATTATGCACGACCTATTACATCTAAGGTAACTTTAACTGATAAGATACAAGCCTGACTACCTCAAGAATTGCAAATGGCTAGAATTATCATAGTGAAATCTTACCCTACATCGTAATCCTAAGATGTCCCATCCTTGGTGAAACAAATAAGAAAACATGATCCATGAACTCAAACTATATAAGTCATCGGTGATGATTGGTGTATGTTTTATGATGAGATTGTGTAGTAACCATCCACTTATGAATCAACTATAATTTCTATTTTTTTTCTTGAACATGAAAAGGTACAAGAATAGTTACCTCTCCAACCTCTTACCAATATATGGGTGATCTGCATGTCCTACTATAAAAAGACTCATAAGGATAAATATGTATTATATCACGCAAACTATTTTTATAGGAAAATTAAACTAGGGGTATATGACTCTCCTAAGAGCCCATAAAATATATGACACTTTCTCATAGAATGTCCCCAATACCCTAAATGATTCAATCTGACTGGCCATCTTTCTAGGGGTGGTATGCTGTTATATGAAGCACTTGTGTACCTAACACCCTCTGTAGCCCTTTCTAGACCCATGATGTAAACTGAGCATCCCTATCTAAACCTATAGTATTTAGGACCCCATGAAGTCATACTAACTCACAGATATACAACCTTCAATGAAATCTACACTAAAGGTATCCTTGATTGGTGGGAAATTGGAAACCATAGTGAGCCTATCAACAACATCCCATATAGAATTATTGCCTCAATGTGACTTTTGTAATCCTGTCATGAAATCCATAAAGACATCATTCCATTTATAATTGGAAATGGGTTGATGTTGTAAAAGTCTAGTTTGTCAATGGTGTTTCACCATCGCCCACTGGAAAGTGGAACAACACATAACAAGACTAGTTACATCTCTTTTCATACCTAGAAACTAGTATAGGAGATGAAAATCATGATATATTTTGGTGATGTAGGGATACACTGCCCATGATGAAGCATTAAAGGCTGACATCATATCCTCACACATGTGTGAAAAAACTTATACATGACTATGAACTCATATAATTTCATCCTTGCCTATGGTCTAACTAGAAGGAGGGTCCTCACCAGCCACACTATCCCGTAGAACTAGGCTGTATGAGTCTGATAGCTACCCATTCTCACTCGATCCTAAAGAGTATAGTTAATATCTATGGATGATAGAAAATTTAACCCCTAACTTTCCTACACCTCCATGTTTATATCATATAATAATTCCATATTCATCCACTCACTATTGGCCTACTAAACTGTTTGAATATAAGTCCTCCTACTTAGTTCATCTACAAATACATTACCTTTACCAGGTGTGTATGCAAGATCAAAATTCAAATAATCTTGGTATTAAACCCATTTTTTCTATCTCGAGTTAAGATCACACTATGTGAATATGTACATAATGATTTTGTGGTCACTGCACACCATAAAATATTCTTCAAGTAATTAGTGTCTCTAATATCAGAATGCATCAACTAATGCATCCAATCGAGATCACGCATTAGGTAATTCCTCTCATGTGGAATCAACTACCGAGATTCTTATGGAAAAACTATATATTCCTTATTAATAATTTCCCCTATCCCGATACCCAATGCATCAATGTAAAAAAATCAACTCCTACGAAACTCTTGAAAAAACATTATCGTCACAAAATTCAATATCCATTTCAAATCCTGAAAGGTCGTCTTACAAGAATATGACCACACAAGCTTCACACCCTTCTTAGTCAAGCCCATAACAAGCCCTGTTATGTGTGAGATGTAATGTATGAAATGTTTATAGTAAAAGTATATCCCCAAGAAATAAAATACCAAATTAGTTTTTAGGATGGTCCTACCAAACCACATCAATCACCTTCTCAACTGATACTGGTATCACTCAAATGTTGTGACTCAGGAAGTGAATTTAATCCATCAAGAAGTGGAACTTTTTGATATTAGCATATAAATTATGATCTATCAATATACTTAATATGTTTTCAATATGTTTGTAATGGTTGTGTTTGTTTTTATAATACACCAAGACATTATCCACTAAAACATCCAAAAAAAAGTTAGATAAGGATGGAACACTCAGTTCATCAATTCCATGAAGACTACTGGTGCGTTCGTGAGACCGAATGACAAAACCATATACCCATATAGACCATACCTTCTATAAAAATATGTTCATTGTAAGTATAATTATCTAACATGAACCTGATGATAACTGGATCTCAAATCAATATTTTAGAAAATTCATGCTTCTCAGAGGGGATGGAAGAGACCATCTATCCATGGAAAAAGAAACTAGTTCATAATAGTCAACTAGATTATTTTTCGATAATCCACCCAGATCCTTTGAGTTCCATATGCATTTTTTGGAATAAAATACTAGTTTACCCTAGTGGAGAAGTACTATGTTAGATAAAACCATTTGAATCTAAATATTCTAGCTTCATCTTGAGCTCTTTTTTATATTTAGTATCCATCATGTAAGGAGGAATGAATACCGGTTCACCTCCTGAAACTTTGTAGATAGAGAAATATAACTCTTTCACCCAAGTTAATCCTGAATATTCATCAAGGAAAACATCCTTGAAATGATCAACCACTATATGGGAATCTATAAGATGTGTTCCCTAATCATCCAAATATAAAATCGTAATATGGATTATCATCCCACCGATTCAACAATTTTTGGGTGTAGATGGGATTTAATGGACATTCCATTCACCATGATTAATAAACTCTCCACCCATTGGTGATGTAATGATCACACTATGGTGATAGTAATCAATTAAATCATGAATGGGTTCCAACCAGTCCATCTTAAGAATGATGTTAAAACCAGTAATCTCAAGGAGAATAGGTCCCATACGAAGTGACACCAATCAACCTCAACAAATTTCTCCCTACACTAACTTGTATCCTGATATATAATACACAAAGTAGTTTAAAGAATCATAAATCCATTATATGTATAAAAACATAGCCCAAGGTTCTCCATAACGATCATGGATATAAAGATATGTGAAGCTCATGTATCAAAAAGTGAAGAATCTAATGTAGAGTCCACTATAATATTACCTCTAATAATATAAGGTCCTAGATCATACTATTCATTGGTTTGTTTCACTATATATATTTTCCTTGAACCACATCCCTATGATATTTCTTAGCTACCCTGAGAAGATCTACTCTACTGTCATTGTAAAATTGGGGGATGACTACTATGAGCAAGACCGCCACCTTTGAATGATTGGCCAGTTGTACTCTATCTCCATACCTTATGTGAGGAGGTTGACCCCAGTAATGTTCATGGGGTCAGTGTAGACCCTCTCCCACTGGTTTCTGGAGGAAACTTTCTATAGAAGTGTTGTAAATGACTGATCTTGTTGCAGGATTGACACTCGAATGTGTCTCGCATTCACTATTTCAATGTACGGCTGAACCTACCAAATAGGTAGCACCACACATAGCTACATGAGTATGTGGGCTGGATACTAGTTTCATCATGTGGAAGATTTAGATTAGGCTTCCTACAATCAGTTGATACAGTACCAGATCTCAGTGATGAACCTCCCTTGCTCGTAACTCCAACAACTCTCAAGTTATGATATGTGATAAGCATACAATTCACTATTATACAAATAATATTTATCCAAAAGACATTCACCTTGGATAATATGTCATACCTGATACCATTATCAAATTTTATGGCTTTAAATAACTCATCACCCAATTTAATAGCTAAAAAGTGATGTATCTTAGTAAAACGGGCTGAGTAATCCATAATTGATAACACACCTTACTCCAAGTGCAATAACTCTTGAGATTTGTCAGCCCTCAACATCGTAAGAAAGAATTAGTCATAGAAGGCCCTATAAAAATCCATCCAAGCCATCTCCCGATGAAGATCCATCAGAGTATTAACATCCCACCATCTCTTGGAGAAATAACACAACATTTACATAGAGATATTTACCCTCATATCAGAAGGAATCTCTATGTTCTATATGATTGATAAAATTTCCTCAATCCATGAATCATCCTCTTGTAGTCTACTACCCCAAAAAAACATGGGTGTATTCCACTATTGGAACTCATGCATCAACTTTTACATAGTAGGGGAAAGTCACAACCCTCCCAGAATAGTTTTTATAATGTTCCATAACCCCTCATAGAAATGTTCCGAATCACATGTATCTAGTACTACTCTTGGCGCTGCATATGGAACTACTAGAGAATCCACTGGTATGCCATGTCCTACAACCTCTAGTGTGTGGTTGTCACCACCATCTTGGTGTATGATTAAAGGATGTCAAGGTGGAATACCTCTAAAATCACCAAGTTCTTGCCTCATATCAAGATCATTATCAAAGATCAAAGCTCAAAAGCACAAATATTGAAATAGGATAGGTAAAATTTTTCCTATATAAGAACACACCACTCTTCTTGATATATTATATAGTTTTGAGTGTTTTTTAGAACGTATATAAGAAAGAGATACTTATGACTTCCCACTACTAAGTCCAGGTCTGCTTCAAGATATTTACTATAAAAACTATCTGTTTTCATTTTAATTCTCAATAGAATTCACAGATTCATTTCCATTTGAATTCAAACTCATTTTTCATTTATCAAATTTTACATTAAATAAGTTGAACTAATTGGTCTCCAAATTTCGGTCCATGGGGTACCATACTCCTCATGAACAAAGGTATGGAATCTACCTATCTTATACCAGAACACATTCAAGAATACCTATAACCACATCAAGTATATCTATCATGACACCTATCAAAACAGAATGAAACATGTAATTCATCCTAAATGGAATGACATAATATATTGTATGTGATTTGAAAAAAGTTCCTATATGATGCATGAGATGGAATACACTCATATCTTCAGGTTGAAAAAAATAAAACACAAAATCATATCCATAAAAACATCAAAAATCATGTACATCACCCAAAGATGGAATAAAATCAACTATAATTGAAAAAATACATGACATGGAAATTTCATTTGAGGAAATTTATATTTTTTCTATACACTGGGTATCTACTATAGGGAATAGATCATTAAAAAATCCAAATTTCTTCTTATCCCTTTCCATTGTCTCGATATAGTAAAGATAATTAGAAAACAACAAACTAATTCAACTTGGTAACGTATTGAACCCATTTTCCATTAAACAGTACCCCAAACCCGGTTTCGCACATAGAACCAAGCACATCCCCTTAAAATTTATAGGCTTCCAACTAGTAGAGGGCCTAGCTCTATCTATAGGGATACTATGATGTCATCCCCAGATTCTATCATAATAGAAATTAAATAATATTTAACTAGTGGAAGTAGTCATAACAATCAAGATGTTTATAACCTGTAATAATAGATATCAAAATAAAAAATAATGTCATTCAAAATGATGAATATGATTCATGAAATATATATCTATAAAAAACGAAAAAATGTATACATAGAAGGTGTACAATACATGGAATAAAAGTAAAAAAAGTAAAAAAATAATACAGTCTCAACTCAGTCCTATGATCCCCTACTCCTAGGAAGAAAATAGAAACCTATAGTATGGTGTTTTCCCTTATCCATACCAGCAATCATATAAACTATTTGGGTACCCAAGGTGGATCAAACAATGTGTGAGACATAATCCTAGCAGGAAACCAACAAAGGCCTAGTTCCATCTAGTCAATGAATATATAAAAATAGTAGTGTGTATGCAGTGATACAAAAATTTAAGTAAGTACTAAAGGTAAAATACCTACAAATTCTACATCCCCCTTTTATATAAGTTCATTTAATAAATTTCATTTAAGAAATATGTATCTAAATTTATAGTTAGTATTATCTAATTATAATCAACTTCTTTTAACTATTCAATTTGACTTAATTTATAAGTCTTGAGACCCAATGTGTACCCCAACATCCCCCATGATAACATGATTAAAGGATGTCTATCCAGGCCATCCATAATGTATAAACAAAGACCGAATCCAAGATTCTTATTTGGACTAGAAAAAACATCATATAAACCATTTGATTATATTTTCATTTATGAACATGAACCCTCCATGGAATTCCTAATCTGGAATCCAGGTATCACTCTGGGTAAAAATATAAACAAACACCCAACAACCATGTTAATGGAAATCCTCACAAGAACATATGTACCATTCTAGGTGTGGTATACCATCCCATTCATTCGATTATATCATAGGCAGTCAACCAAGGGACCCCAAGTATCACCCATGAAATATATGATAAAATTATCTTTTATTCCATCATTGGAAATCCTTATGTAATTCTATGTATCAGTCAACAGATAAGATTGAAGCCTCTGAGTCTATCCTTCGCAGTCCACAGGGGAGTCTAGGTATTACTCGGGAATAAAAAGTTAATATCCAATTGATTCCATCGATGGAATTCTCATATGAATCATGTGTCACCCAAGTGATATAGTCATTTAACCAATTCAATAACATTAAATCAATTTCACATAAACATGCCAAGTTCAATACTAATATAAATTCATTTCAATCTCACCTCAAAAGGTGACACAAATAATTGTCCAAATATAGATGAATTTCCTCCCAAATAATCACATGAGAAATTCATTATAACAAGTATTTATATATTAAGCATTATATACAAGGAAAGGGACAAGGTTCATGTCCATTTATCCCTTACAATTATTCAATTCAATTCAAACATCAATAAATAATTAAATATTAATATCGCATGTCATGGGGTAAAGGGGCACACTTAAATGAGGTCTAATTTCGTATTCCATCAATATAATCAATTCAATTCACCACAAACCCAAGGGGTGACATCAAATCAATATGATCAACCTATAACCATTACTTAATTGGCCTATATAATTTAATAGTTCATACCTATCAATTTATATCAAGGATCAAAATCCATTTCGAGGCATCACCAATGAATTGGGATCATGAAACAACAGTGTAGATATACAATTATCCTTTTAACAAAAGGCATGAGGCCACCTACCATAGGTCTGTATTTGACCGATCATCCATTATAAGCTCCCAATTCAACTCAGGTTGGGAGAAAATTAAATAATCGATGATGAACTTAATAATAGGGAAAAATATCTTACACTTAAAAAGAATATATGATACCGAACCAAATGATTAATGACAATTAATTAATCAAGAACTCACCAATGTGGATCTAGGGAGATGAGTGACACATGAATCAGAGACCAGATAGATGAGATCCTTCAATTACTATTTTATCCATCAAAGAGGGCTTCCCGAGTTTGGGTTTTATGCATGCATGAGAAAGATAAAATTAGATTAGATATAGTATTCAATTAAGGTAACACTTTTAATTTCACCCAAAACTGGGCATCACATATTTTGAGAGCATGGTTTAGAATGCATATTCCAACCTTTCATGGTCAGCTGGGAGAAGGGGAACTTCGCACGGTTTGACTAACTATGAAAAAACCATTCCAAAACCCACTTTCAAAATTTAAAACATCATCTCATGGTTGTGCAACCCATTTTCATGGTTTTTTTTAAACCATACGATCTCCTCCAACTCTTTCTCCATGACTTGTATGGGTTTTCAGATCATGTGTCCTATCCCACGAGGATTGATCTAACCATGCGCCAATAATAATTCAATCCAAAGTTTGGGTTCTCAGATCTAAAACAGCCCCAGACACCCATGATCCCTCCATGAACTCAAATGATAAAAAAATTAGGTCATATTTAAACATTTTAAATGATAAATTTTGGAAATTAGAGGATCCATACAATAAATAAGAACTGAGTTATTACAATTTGAAATACTGAAGCAGATAGGAGTTGTGTATTAACTTCTATCCATGACACCAAACCTTTTTAATGTGTCATAATTTGTACATATATCAAATATAAGGAAATATATTCCATACCCTTCCCATGTTATAATTTTAGAACAATTTTTTCCATCCAAAGTTATCATATAATTTACAATCGATTTAGATTCTTGATATAAGAGGGCGAAGTACCATATTATTCGGTAGCATAACTAGTGAAGGTTCTTTTGGGGAAGAAAAATCTAGAGGATGAAAATGGTATCCTAATAACGTAATTACAAATTATTATCCACATTTAATCATTTTATAATTTATAATTCTAATGATTTTGTTAATATATCGGGGGAGAATGTAATATTAGATAAAATTCTAGTAAGTAATGAACATGTTTTCTTTAAATAAATACATTACAAATAAAGGGTAAAAATATAATTAGGTCAAAATAAGTAATTATTTTATCCCTATCATTTTACACATATTATTACATTTTTAAGCATAATTAACCATCAAATACAAAACAATTATTATAAAATCTAGTTTCTTTGGGAGATTAGGAACATAATTAAAAATAATGAAACCACAATAAAAATATTATTTAATTTAAAATTTAAATTGAGATCCAAGATTCTTTTTACCTCTTATATTTACATTATATAACCTATAGAATACATGAACAAAGGGATGATAAAAAATCCGAGTAAGTGAATAATCAGAGGAATAAAGCCTAGAATATGTGTTAGAAGGCATAACATGATGGATTGAAAAGGCATGGAACATAAATAAACATATGAAATAATAAAATTTTAATCATGGGATCATGTAATCCTGACGTAATAGATTTTTTAAATCAATATACATTTTGACATAAACATGAGTAAAGCCTAACATCCAACACTATATCACATGGTGGACAAAGTCCCATATTGGAATCAAGTTTACTCTCCATCCCAAAATTACGTCTCATGAGACTAAAAAATTACCCAATGTATTAGAGTGATATCTTGGAGAATATATCATAACATTTTCATGTATATTTGTTCCACATGATGAATCAAACATAAGTAATAAACACAGTGGTTACCCATGGAAATAAACATGTATTGTAATGATGGAACAAGGCATAAAAAATTAAAATATCATAAAGGTTCCTATCAAATGATAAATTTAAATTATACATGGACATTAATAAGTGAAAATAATTATAGATAAAGATAAATTACTTCCAACTGAAGTGAAAATATATAATAGGTGCATTTAATAAACATTATAAATCACCAACTTTGGTACGGTTTATGGGAAAATATAAAATGCATTAAAGTGGAAAAGACTAATTGTTTTCATAAAAATATAAATGAATAAATATTATTTTATGATAAAAAGAGTTATTTTAGAAAAATATTGGTGTATTAAAATATATTATGGAGTGTACTTGAAAATGGTATAGAAATTGGGAAGTTCTCTTTAATCAGGTTTACATATCGGGATGAATTGATAAGGGAGCCTTATAAAACATGTAATTACCCTTCAATGAAAAAATAATTGAGATAGGTAAGTATGTTTTGAACATACAAAAATAATTTAGGAGGAGTACATCATATGAATTAATAATTATGTTGGTGGAAATATAGATAAAGTGTAACCCAACGGAAAAAATGGTGGTTTTGAGAGTATCCCTTACCTTATGTCTAAAACTGGTCTACACATGTACTTAATGTCCTGAAAACAAAAATTATATCCATTAATTAATTAATTCACAACCTATTATAATTTTATGTTATTTATTATAATTTTACTAAGTTTCATTATGTCCATTTCATTGATTTATAGTGTTTATTTTTTCTATTCTGGGAGTGTTCATTTTATTTATTTCCTTATCGATTGCCCTGAGATTAATTGTGGGAGTTCTTTTAAAATGGAATAAATACTCCATAAGTTGAATTATATGATATTTATGTATCTCCATAATTTTTAATTTTTATATATACAATATTTTTTTCAGATATGAGAATGATCCATTAAATAAAATGATGATGATGAACAATATATTATTTTAGTGAATTTTCTATTATCACGTACTAGTTGTGTTTTATTTTTCAATATTATGTATATATATTAGTTAAAAAATAAAAATGAATTTGTAATATAATTTTGAAAATATTTTTTAACCATTATAATGGTTTTACTTTCATCTATGAGGAAGGTAATAGAAAATGAGAGAAAACATTTTCCATAAAGGTGGTGATTCGACAAATCACAGATGATGTTTTTAAGTTAAAAAAGAGATTATATGATATTTGATGATGGATATAAAATTAAAATAATAAGATTTTATTAAATTTATTATAATGGATTTATCATTTTACTTTGGATTGGGTAGGTGGTATAAGGTTAAGAAAAGAGAAGAAATTGAATGTTAAAGAGGGGCGATTTTTCCTCTTGTGTGTTGTCTCCTTGAGAACCTCCTTAAAGAACCTAGGTTTGGTCTTTCAATAAGACAAGAAATATAAATACATTGGGAAAAGTATTGGAAGAATAATTCAGCATAATATTATCAATATAAAATGGTGTGAGTAGAATAGGTTGTGAGGGATGGTATTTATATTGGGAGGAGAGGGGTGTTTTTGGTTATGTTTTTCCATTGTTTAATATTTTGGATGAAGACTCTCAATAGGGTTAATTATTGTGACTAAGTATAGTATTCATGGTATGTGAGTTTTATATAATGTCCACTAACAGCATCTATCACTCAAACCTGACTACAAAATTCATTTGTTTACTTATAATGTGAAATACCGTAAATTACCGTATTTCACTATTAAAAACCAAAAACTTTAAAAAAAATCCAAAATATACACCCCAAGAATATTTAATGTGTATATTCAAAAAATTTGATCCATTTTAAGAAAATAAAAATCTAAATATTAGAAATTGAATTTTCATTTTGAAGGATCATTAATTCTAAAAATACCATGTTTATTTTTATAATCGATTTTATGACACTTGAAAAATTAATTATTGTATCATAAAATTATATTATAACCATAAGAAAAAAAAATTAATTTATTAATTTATTTTATTGAAATAAATTATCATTTAAATCATTATATAAATTATAAAATTGTAAATAAACATTTACATTTTACAAAAAATACCAACACTTAAATTTATCATTTTTAAAACATTTATTGACTTATAACATCATATAAATTTATCATATTTTAATTTATATTCTACCTAAATATTATATCTACTTTAATAGGTGAGGTTACTATTATATTGGATAGATTAATATTCCTAATGTCCATACTAATATTCAAATGGTCAAGTTACTATTCCATTGTTACATGTTTCTAAATTTATAGAAATACATCTTATTTCATTCATTATTCATTTATAACGTTTTTATTATGTTCTCTATGTGATTTTAGGTGATTTATAATATATGAAATAATTATAATAAGGGAATATCCATTAAAAAAATTGTTCCATTACATTCTTCCCCCTTATGATAATTTTCCCTCAAATTTTTAATTAACATACTAAGGTGAAAACATGTGAGGGTACATATCCTTCATCGCTTCCAATGGTTCATATGTTTCCTATTCATACATATGGTTCTTCCATGGAACGTTGACTAGGTGAGTAGTATTTTTGCATAGAAATTTACCTTTATAGTCAATGATTTTTTTTCGGTTTTTCCTTGTAAGAGATATCATTTTCTAAATGTACCATCTTTGAATTTAGTACCTGTGTGGGATGTGGTATACACTTCTTTAGGAGGTATATGTGGAATACATCGTGTACTTGAGACATGGTAGGTCGAAATTCTAGTCAATATTCCATGGCTCTAACATGATCAAGAATCTCAAAGGGTTTGATGTATATAGGACTCATCTTTCCCTTATTCCCAAATATTAGGATTCTCTTCCATGTTAATATTCATAGGAATACCATGCCTCCAACCTCAAACCCTAGGTCCCATTAACGATTGCATGCATAGATCTTTAGTTGAAATGGGTCTCCCTTGATGTGTTTCTGAATTGTTTTCCTTTTTTCTACCATTTCATCGATCATTTTAAGTACTATAAGATTAAATTAACCTAATTTATCCCAAAATGTAGGTGTTCTTCATCTTTTCCCAAAAAGGGATTCATATGAATCTATTTGGATGGTTTAGTGGAAACTGTTTTTGTAAGAGAACTTTAAAAGAGTTATATGTTGGTAACCTCCTCCATTGAAATCCATATATCATGCTCTCAACATTTCTTCAAGTTTAGGAATAGTTTTCTTGGATTTTCCATCAGTTTGAGGATGATAGGATATACTAATGTGTAGATTAAGGTTTAAAGAATTTTGGACAATTTTCTAGAACACAAAGGTAGATATTGGATCTCGATCAGAAACAACTAATATTGGTACCCCATATAGCCTCACCAAATCTATGATGTTTATACATGCATCTTGATCAATTGAGTAGTCCTATTAAATTTTGATAAAGTGAGCCATATATGTAAGATTATCCACAACAACACATATAACATTGTTTTTCTAGATGTCATTGAAAATATTGTGGCAAATTTCATTGTAATGGTTTCCCATTTCCATGTTGGTATGGGTAATTATTGGATCATTCCCTTAGAATTTGAAATTTTAACATTCACTTTATCACATATTAAGATCATATTTGTATATTTAGGGATACACTTCTTCATATTGTCCCATTAATAATGATCTTGGGTATCTTGATACGTTTTTTTCCCCCTCAGTAAATAGAGAATGTTGTGATATGTTTGTATCCAAAATATGTTTATTTATCTCTAGAATTTATGGTACACATAATCATGACCCAAATCTTATGACTCCTTACTCATCAATTTTGAACTCTAATGATTTCCAATTTTTGATAGCATCCAACATATTCTTAATTTCCAAATGATTTCGTGGAGCATTCTCTTTCCACAATCCATTTCATAAGAATACACTTTTGGTTAAATGGGAACCATAAAAAATGTCCCCAAACCTACCGTACAAACCCACTTATTCATTATCAACATACACCATACTAAATTCTGAATTAAAAGTCCAAATACACTGTAGACAACCATGAACCACCTACCGCCACTACTGCCTTCACCAAAAAAACCACAAAATTCAAATATCAGGTTTCAATTCATCATAACCTATTTTGAAAAATGACTACTCTCAATTCAGACATATGCCTCAAGTCTCAGACCGATCATAATAGCCACCCTCTCATTTCTAAGATGCACCTCATGGTGTGAAACCATTATCTCATCCAACCAGATCACCAGTTGGCTTCCACCGTTATCCACCATCACCATCAAAAGAAGATTCATAGCCTCCACCACAATCAAAAGATGAAACAACCAAAATCAATCCCATAGCTATCTATTATAATAAACACCATTTAAGATAAGCATTTCACAAAATGGAAACAATCATGATCATTCATCGAGTCTCTGCATCTCACAACCCTCAATTGTCAACATTGATGTTATCATGAATAGAGCATTCATGTCATCATTTAAAGTAAAAGTAATTCTAAAATCATATCACAATAAAACCTAAAAACAAATCACCACAATTTTTTTTTGAACAACAGCAAAACCAACAAAAAGGAAATCAAAAGAAAAAAAATGATGATTCTAGTAAGAACCACCAAAGGAGTGGAAGAAGAAAAAGGAAACCTAAATATGATAGAATCAAATGCCAATGAGAGAAATAAATGAAACCACTACCTACCCCACTCTATCAAAATCCCAAGTTGTGCCAAAACCCTCATCGAGTCTGACCAAGATGAGGTCAGGCAGGATGTGATGTACAAAAGGAGCAGTGGAGAAGAGGAACACTACGTACCACCACCATCGTCGATCCAAACGACATGAACCAGCAACACATAGAACCAAAGTAGAGGTCTGAGGCACATGGGAAGGTAGAAATAAGAGAGGTGTGAAGATAATTCCATTCTACTAGCAACTGTCACTTGGCAAGTAAGGAAGGAGAACACCGAAAGGGAATGTAAATCGAAGAATCACAACAGAGCAGGGAGAATTTATTTTCTATACAAGGGATGGTTTCATAATAATTTGGGAATGGATTTATTATTTTACACTCTTAATGATTGCCATGTTTATCATTTGTATATATATGAATATTTGGTACTTCCCAATTCTAATAATTGATAATTTTACAGGATCCTTTCTATATGGAGCATCAACAATTTTATTTTTCTTAACACGATCATAGTGGATTGAGTAGTCATAATCCTTGATGATAGTTAAACATATTATATAAAAAATATTAGTATAATTCTATATAAATTTATATTTTAGGCTCTTATAATCAATATATATCTCAAAATTCTCCCAATAGTGAAAATGCATCCATATTTTCAACGCGAATATCATAGTAGCCAACTCCAGATCATGCATGAGATAGTTTTGCTCATGAAATATCACCTTCCTTGAAGAATAAGATATCAATTTATCATTTCTCATTAGTAAACATCATAATATATTATTTGAATCATTTCTGTATTCTACAAAGAGTTCCCCACTTTTCGGTAGTGTGAGTATTGGTGTAGTGATAATCTTTTTTTAACTCCTTTAAGAATTCATCACATTCAATGGTATCAAAAAAACATACTCTCTTCTGAGTCTACTTGGTTAGTGGGTTTGACAATCAAGGAATGTAATTAAAAAATAATTAGTAATACCCATATAGACCAAGTAAACTGTAGATCTCTATTACAGATGTGGGCCTCAGGCACTCTTCAATTTCCTTTGTCTTAGAGTGTTCCATAGATATTCTTTTTCTTGAAATAACATTTCCCAATAATTATACTTCCTACATAAATAATCACATTTAATGAAATTTTCATATAGTTTATCCCTTCCAAAATTATTTATCAAATTATTAAAAATCTATTCATGATCCTCTTTAAATTTGATGTATATCAAAATATCACTGATAAAGGATACCATAATTTTTTTAAGATAATCTATAAAGACAACATTAATTAAGTCCATGAAATTTTTTGGAGAATTAGTGAGTCCAAAGTAAATCACTGTGAATTCATAGTGTCTATTCATAATTAAAAATGCAGTATTGGGAATATCTTCTCTAATTACCCTTAATTAGTGATATCATGACTAAAGTACCACATTAGAGAAATACATGGCCCCACATAGCTCAGCAAAAAAATTATCTATCCATGGTAGGTGATACTTTTTATTTATCATTATTTTGTTGGTATCATAATAATCAATGAATTGGTGTGTCGATCAATCATTCTTCATGATGAATAGTATTGGTGCACCCCATGGTGAAGCCCCCAAGCATATAAAAGCCTTGTCAAGATTCTCATATAACTGCTTATTTATTTACTCCAACTCAATGGTGTCCATTCCAAAATATGTCTTTGATATAAGAAGATATTTTAGAATAAGATAAAATGTTAACTCCACCTCTCAATTAGGTGGAAGACCATCCAATTATTTGGGGAACACAAAAGTGCAGTCCCTCACAATGGTCGTGTCTTAAAGAATGATTCTCTCCTTTATCTCAATCATTTGATCTAGATATTCTTGCTCATAATGAGAATAATATCTACACATGATAAAATGACCCTGATAGAGATTCATCCTCATCCTTAAAATTATACAATATTTGAGGATTCCGTGGGATATTAAGAATTATATCCCTTTCCCAATAGTTGCGGTTATTTATATAATGATAGACAATCTACATACAAAATCACATCAAACTTCACCAAAGGAAGTAAGAAAAGATTTTCTAGGAGGTTCAATCCACAAACATTAACTAGAGAGGAGTTATATAGAATGGATGAAATAATTTACCCATTTATAGGTCTCAAATATAACTCACCCTATATATTTTGATGTGGTGAATAAATAGTTATACTAAACATGTAAGATATTAATGAATGTGTATAACTTTTATATAATAGTACATTATCTATTATTTCATGAATAAATAGTGTACCTATCACCACATTTTATTGGGCTTCACCATAGTTGTAGTGATACCCTATGGAATTTTTTGATTTCATGGAGGTTTTTTATTTCCCCTCATAAACCACGTCTAAGGGAATTGGATCGCATAATTCCAATGTTCCTTGTAGTTGAAACACTACACTATAAGACAACTATTGATCAAAACCTTCATTTAAGCTTCCACAAGTGTGGGAATCTTAATATGCCATAAGAAATTATTAGCAAGATTCTCCTAACTTACACATATGAGGTAGCTCATGGTTTCCCTTAGACGGTTCCCATGATGATTCCTCCCACAATTTTGATATCATGGATTATGGATTTTCTTTCCATCATTGGATTTAACTATTGATCCTATCACATTAAAAACTATTTCCGTATTTTTATCTTCAGGACCGTGATACCATAGGGAGTTTATGATCTCCATTTCAACCTTAAGGGCACATCAAAAAATCTTCTCTTAGCTATCAAAGTCTTAAATATCCAAGGATTTTCATAGACTCAAATTTAGTCTACTAAAGAAGTGATACAATTTTGTTTTGGGGTTCATGAAAAATTTAGACGTGTATCATGTAAGACTAGTTATTTTTTCCTCATACATCCCAATAGACTCACATTCCTTTTTCTTTAGCCCAAGGAAATCCATTTCCATATTAAGAAGATGATTTTGATGAAAATATTTTTCAAAAAATATTTTCTTAAATTCATCCGGATACATGGAATCAATTTCCTCTTTGGTAATTGTGTTTTTGATATGTTTCCACCATTGATCAGCTTCTACATCAAATTTATAAACATCCATCCTGACATTCTCTTATTTTGATAATTAGAGGAAAGATAATATTTTCACAATGGAATCAATACATTGTTCCATGATAATGGGATCAGAAAACCCCCTAAAGGCGAGAGCCCTTTTCGTATAAATGATTGAACCAAAACATAGTCATTATTAGGATAAGGTGGTAATTCCACATGATTCATGTTATTATAATTAACTTGAGAAAGTTATTCTAGTATTTTTAGAAAGTTTTGAGAACTCGTATCCATTATATTTTTCATTTAATTAGGGAAATCATCACATTTTCTATCACATTTACTATTAGCATGGGTTCTCCTACTTCCAATAATTAACATAGAAAAAGAAAACACAATTATGGGGATTCAATACATAGATAACAAGGATATAAAAAATTAAACCCTGATCATAGAAAGATAAACTTATAAATGGAAAGTATATCATAACATGCGATTCCCTAAGATTCAATCTCGGTTATCCATTATTATAGAATTATCCATATGGTTCATACTATAGTTTTCTAATCTTAATCTCCAAAAATAAATAGATCATCCTCTAAGACCAAATATATAATCCATAACCTTTTACATATATTATTACATATTTTAAGCACAATTAACCATCAAATAAAACCAAGGATCATAAAGTATAGTGTTTTTGGGAGATTAGTAACAAAATTAGAAAGCATGAAACCAAAATAAAAACATATTTTATTTAAACTCCATAATGAGCTCATAAATTCTTTTGATCTCTTAAATCTAAATATGATAACCTAGGAAATACATGAAGAAATAGATGTTCTAATAATCCATGTATGATAATAATAATATTAATGGAGTATAAATCATGGGATAGAATGTATAACATGAAGAAATATAAAGGTTTTCTAACATGATTTAATATATGAAATCATGACATGTGGATCATGGGATCATTTAATCATGTAGTACAAGGAACACTGTAGCAATATACAACATTACATAAAAAGAGTCAAGGATAACATCCAATACTATATCATACGGTGGACAAAGTCCCACAAAGGAGTCATGTTTACTCCATATCCCAACATGATGTCTCATGAGACTAAAACATTATCAAAATAATTATAGTTTTATATGGGTGAACCCATCATAACATGATAATTAATATTTGTTCCATATGAATAATCATTCATAAGTTATAAACACAATGGTCACTCATGGAAATAAATGTTTATTGTAATCTTGTAACAAGTCATAAAAATGGTAATATCATAATGGTGTCCATGAAAGAATGGATTTAATTCATAATTTGACATTAATAAGGAAAACTAGGCACAAATGATGATAAATTACGTCCAATATAAGTGAAAACATGTAAAATTAGTGTATATGAAACGTTATAAATGAGACACTTTGGTGTGGTTTAAGGGAAAATATAAAAGTGTCTTTAAAGCTGAAAAATAATAAATGTTTGATTAAATATAGAAATAAACAAATAGATTTTTTATAATAAAATTTTTTATTTTAAAAAAATATTGGTTATTTAAAATAGATTATGTTGTGTACTTGAAAATTAGAAAGAGTTTGGGAAGTTACCTTCAATCAGGCTTACTTATCTGGATTAATTGAGAAGGGATCCTTAGAAAACATTTATTTCCCCATCAATGAAAGAATAATTGAGATAACTATATATGTATGGAACATAAAAACAGAATTTATGAGGAGTAAATAAGAATAATTAATAATTATATTTGGGTAAATAGTGATAAATCATACTGAAAGAAAAAAATTGAGGTTCTAAGATCATCACTTACCTTTTGTCATAAAATATTTTACCCTTGTAATTAATGTCCGGGATAATAAGATAAAATCAATAAATTATTTAATTAATTAATAACCACTTTTAAATATAAATTATTTAGTATAATTTAATTCAGTTACCTTATTCCCAGTATGTTGATTTATAATGTTGAGTTTTTTTATTCTGGGAGCATTTGTTTCATGCATTTCATGATCGGTTACATTGAGTTTAATTATGTGAGTTCATTTTAAATGGAAGAAAAAAAAGAAGTGTAATTTTATAATATTTAAAAATCTCTATAATTATAAATAGACCCATATATCATTTTTTTCAGATATGATAATGTTTCATTATATTAAACATTAATGATAAACATTAGTTTATTTTGGTGAATTTTTTATTTTCACAAACTAGTTTAATTTTATTATTTAATATTATGTATATATATATTGAAATATCAATTTTACAATATGGTTTAACCATTATAATGGTTTTACAACCATCCATGAATTATTAAATAGAACACAAAGAAGGCATTGTCCACGAAGGTGGTGAATTGATACATCATTGAAGATGTATTCGTTTTTAAGATAAAAAATAGATGTGAAGAGATTTAATGATGGATATCCCATTAAAATAATGAAATTATAGTATATGTATGATACTTAATTTATCAGGTTACATTGGATATAGTTGGTGAGCTAAGGATAAGAAAATATAATATATTGAAAGAGAACGAGGAATGGTTTTACGTTTCGATTGTCGTCTCCGTGAGAACCTCCTTAAGGAACTAGCGTTTGGTCTTCTGGAAATAATAGTAAGACCAAAACGTGGGGAAAAGGATTTGTAGAAGAATTGTAAATAGTATTAGAATAATCCATATATTAGATGTTTTGAGGTGAGGAGGTGGTTATGGGTGATATTTATTGTTGGAGCAGTGGGTTTTTATTATTATTTTATTCTTGGGTTTAATATTTTGGCCCAAGACTATCGATATGGTTGATTATTTTGACTATGTAAAGTAACTAGAGCATGTGACATCATGATAATTTCCACTTATTCCATCCATGACTCTTCAATGACTCAAAAATACACAGACACACACACACATATATTTATAAGGTTAAATACCATAAATTACCATATTTCATTATTCCCAAAAAATTCAACTATTTTAGAAAATTACTAAAAAATCATGAAAACGAATTTTTTTTATTTTCAGATTTAAAATATGGAATTCAGTTTATGAAATTAATTTTCAAAAAACAAAAAATATAATTTTTCATTAAAATCATCATTTATCTAAAAAATACTAGTTTTAATATTATAACTGAATTTATGATACTTTAAAAAATTAATTTAT
The DNA here is from genome assembly GCA_963277665.1 of Viscum album. Classification (NCBI taxonomy): domain Eukaryota; kingdom Viridiplantae; phylum Streptophyta; class Magnoliopsida; order Santalales; family Viscaceae; genus Viscum; species Viscum album. The sequence continues at coordinate 1,766,952,106 of OY728157.1, forward strand.
GTCTCATAAAATTATCTTATAATCATAAGAAAACTAAATATTAATTTATCAATCTATTTTCTGTAAATACAATTAATTATAAATTATTATATTAATTGAAAATCTGTGAATAAACATTTAGGTTTTACAAAAATACCAACACTTAATTTAACATTTTAAAACATTTTTTTACTTATACAATGATATAAATATATCAGATATTCACTTATAAGAAACCTAAATTTTATTTATATTTAATAGGAAAAGTTACTATTCTATTGGCTAGGTTACTATTCTGAGTAGGCATATTACTAGTCAAATGGTCATGTTACTGTTACATTCTTATAAGTTCTTTAATTTCTAGAAAAACCTATTATTTATTTTATTCTTAATTTATAATATTTGTATCAGGTTCTCTATGTTATTTGTGGTGATTTATAATATATTAAATAATTATAATAAGGGAACTTACAATGATAAAATTCGGGTTCGCTACAATAATAGTTAATAATATAAAAAAATAAATAATTCAAGTATAACGTCGATGCCTTTTAACTCATAATATCTAATGAAAATCCAAACTATTATAAGAATAGTTCAAAATAATAATAATAAAATCCATAGAATCAACATATTGAGAGAACTAACAATGAGAACATTATTCAGGGTATTGGTTTGAATCGATTTATATGAAGTAAATATGGTCATTAAATAACTATTTAGGATTATGATCATTGGGAATGATAACTATTTTTCATTATGGCCATTGGCCATTATAACCATTGGAAATGTAGTCATTATAAATAGGACATTAACATTAATGTATATTAAGGTTAATGAAGAGAGATAATTTATTCACAAGGGAGAAATCATGGCCTCAAATATTAGTAACACCCCTCATCAATTTCATTTACTAGATCTTGTAAAGGAGGTAACATCACTAGGGTTATGATTTGACCAAGACCATGTAAAACATTAACAAATATGGCTTGAGAAAAATCATATGGGGGAGAAGTTCATGTTCAAAGAAAGAAAAACAAGATCAATATTGACCAAACCACACAATGAATGTATTTCCTCCATTTCAAACTATACCCTTAGAGATTATTTTTGTGTGATAATGGGTTATATATATACTAGTTTATTAGTATTAAACTATAAATTATTTTTTAAAGGAATCAAGGTTTCTTCTATTACCACATTTTTATTCAATGTAACACTAAAATAAAAATTTTAAAATATAAATCATTATATGATGAATATGATGAAATGGATTATGTATTTGGAATAGGGACATCAAAATTATCCAATTGGTTAAATATGGTAATTTTTGGTATAATTGGTAAAATATATGATAAAAAGAGTATAATATGGTGAGATATGGTAAATATGACATAAAAAATATTTAATCATGACTAAAATTGAACAATTTAGTTATCCATTTCCAATTTTGGAACAAAAAATTATATTGTGGAACTAAGGGAGTTAATGGGGTACTTGGGGGTAGTGGTGAAAATAAGATAATGAAAAAAATAAAATATTCCTCACATTATTCTAAGAAATCTTAATCACCAAACCTATAAATACCAACCCAATATTTCCATTTCACCCAAAAAATTAAAATTTCTATATTCATATCTTTTTCATGGAGTCTCTAACATATCAGCATATTCAATCATGAAGAGTTGGTTGGTTCTAATGTTTGACTCCTAGATAAGAATCTCAAGAGACGCAAGGGTTCTAATTTCACCTGCTTCATTCCCTATTTGAATTTTTTATTTTTGTAACCTCATTTAAACTTTAATAGAATATTAATCTATGATTATATATCCATTCTATTATGAACCAATATATCTATTATAAATGTTATAATATCTAAATCAATCTTATATTTCCTTTTCATAAGCTGTTACCATGACGAACTAAGGGTCTTTTTCTCTCTTTTCAATTCCTATTAATATTTCATTTTTTTTATCCCTTTTAATTTTATAATCTATTATTCTAGTATTTTTAAAATATTAATATTTTTATTTAATTATGAATTTTAATACAATTTATACCCAATTTCACTCAAATTATATACCTTTAATATGCCATTATACTGCTAAAATTATTTTAAGAGGCATAAAATAAAATATTTCCCCAGGATAAAATATACCTATTTGTGCCATATATTTTTAGTTTTATAGATGTATAATTTTTAAAAGGTAATATTTTTTATGTAAGTATGACACAAATGTAGCTATTTGATCATATATTGGGTATAAGTGGGTTTAAGTTGTTGTTTCTCAGAAGTTCACTATTACCATCAAGCAATGCCCACTTGAAATTCACTCCTCAAAGAAATAGTATATCCATAATGTGTATCAAATATGCGTGATTATATAATAATAATTTATAGGATATTTACCTTCAATTTATTTGGTTTCTTACCCTTATTGATACATTTATTTAGTTAACTAATAAAATTGATCAAATTTATATTTATAGGTACTCAATGAATACAATTCCATATTCTTCCGTAAATAAGGGTTATTATTTGAACATTGTAAATCCATTATAATACTTAATAAGATTCATTTTAATTTATATAGAATTCTTATAAATTAGATGACAATTAAAATCAATTGACATGCCTACAAAATTTGTAATTCCATTTTGGAAAATCATATAAGTCAAGATTCTTGGGTCAATAATGATAAGTAATTATAAGTTGTTCATTATTTATCATTATTCCGTGGATTATATATTCACATTAAGTAAATGAAAAAATTCCTTGGAGTTTTATATTATGGGTGGTGTATATAATTATATATCATCCAAGTAAATTTATAGGTCTCATGAGATAAATAACATAGAGTAATTGGAGAATATTTACCCTTTATATATGATGTCTTCGCATAAGGAATCGATAGTATATTTATTTCTTATGACATTAAGAATTCCCATAATTTTCATCTCTATGAGATAATTAAATTTTTATAAATGTTCTTATTTATTTATTTTTTTCATCCATTTATTATGTAATTCTTATATTCAATTATATGTAGTGATTTTTTATCAATTTCAAATATATTGCATATTTTATGTAAGAATTTATTGTATACTATACCTTATTATGTGTCTGAGATCACCCTGTACTTGTTTCCAATTTCCCCAAGAAATTAAGTGGAATAATAGGTGTGATCATCTCTATAAATAACATTAAAGACTAAATATTTTAAAAAAAATGATATAATATTTTAGGTTTTATTTTAATTTTTATATATCTAGTACCTTAAGGAATACTAAACATTGATCTTAAAAATGTTATCTCACATAATTTTATTACCATGCAATAAATAACCCTCCAGTCATGGGTGACTAGGGATTGGGGAGTTAAAAATAACTTTTTTTCATTTATTTTTGTATATAAATTGATATAAGAGTAATGTGAGAGTTTCAAGAGTCATGTAAGAAGTTATATTGTTTAATCACTCCATAAGTGTGAATTACCCTCATATAAAATTAATCTAATTTCTATGTGATATATTTCAGGAGAATAATTGTGATATTTTTAGTTGTATTAAAGGAATATTTTCCATCGATAATTGAATGAGAATATTGAAGGAGATCTATAAGTATACTTAAACAAGATCTACAGATAATTTAAAGTGACTATTTTCCCATATTTTAAGTGATAGACATAAATATTTTCTCATATATCTTTTTCAAGAGATTTAAAATAACATAAGTCATTATTTTATTTTTATTTGAATTTGAATAATTGGAATGCATTAACATTATCCATGCCATCCTGCTGAGTGTTTATGAAGATGTGTTTAAGAAGAAATGTATGAATTAAATAGGTGGAGGAATATTGAGAATGACTATGTTAAGTATTTGACTGTTGGTTATAATTTAATCATCAATGTTTTGAAATAAGTGTATTTGTTAATATTGTTCCATAAAAGAGTTCTCAAAACATTGAGGAACTGTACCGTGTATATTTTTTAGTGATATCTATAAAATGGTTATTCTAAAATAAATAATCATGAACTCTTATTGATGATTTAAAGTATCCAATTTTTATTTTGGAAAGATTGATTTTCATGGTACTTATGTTTACTATTTTGGTAGTCAAATGTCTCTTATAAGAGAGAAGATTTATTCGTTAATTCTAGTACATTATTAAGACAACTAAATATCTCTCAAAGGAAGATAAAGAAACACTAGTAAACCGAAGGTATCCAAAATAAATAACCTTTTGAGTGATAATAACTACTGGGAAACATTTCTCGAGTTAAGGAAGTTACCTTCCCATTATTTTTTCACGTCTTTATGTTAGTGTACCAATAATGTCTCAAGAGTTTCCTAAACACAATACATATATAGTTACGCTTGTTAGGGGAAAACATAGTAAAAATATATTGTAGTACTTTATCCTTTAAATTTATATCTTATATAAAAATTTAATGTGTTGATTAATATAAAAAATAACAATTAATCATAATAGGTGTAGTGGTTGGAGTTAAAATGAAAGAGATTTTGTAAAAATCACATGACACTAATTCAACACTCTCACTGTCGAAATATGGGTTCATTGATACTAATAAGTGGTAAAAAAGTTTCACTATTTTCATCACAATCATTATAGTCTTTATAATTATAATTCACATATTATATATTATATTTATTTTATCATAAAATTATTCATTTCCAAAAAATTAAAATTCCTTTTCACTTTTATGTATATTTGTGACCATTGTTAATTTCTTTATTTTATATGAAATAATAAGTTTTCATGAGGAAATGAATCTATATCTCAATCATCAAGTGTAGACACATTGATAGTAAGTATTTCTATAATAATTCCAAGAATCGTATTCAATATTCTGGAATCTTAAATATTTTCACTAAAATCATATATATAACCAAACGTTTCAGTTATACTAGAAAAAAATCAACTGATTCATTGTTAAACTTTTTAACATCTTCATATTTATCTCACTAGATTTTAATTTCACCTTTTAAAACATTATTATCAGCTTTATAGATTTTTTTCCTAAAAATATCATTAGAACTATTATAGCCAATCAACATCATAAATTCATTTTTATGTGATGTAATAATTTTTTTAATAGTTTGTCAATTATTTTCAATATTTTTAAGATAATATTACTATTAAAAATTCCTTTATTAAAGGAACAAAACTAATGGTGGAAACTTTTAAAACATAAAAAGTAAGTTATATAAATAAAAAAACATTAATTATTTCTATATATGGTAATTATTTTCATAATAATTGGTGAAACATTTCTATTTATAGAATGTATATAATCTATTTTCAAAAAAAATTAATAACACAAATAAATGATATCAATAATTTATTTAAAGGGGAAGATAAACAACTAGCATATGAATTTAAGAAGAACTAAAATAAATGAAGGGGGGATAAATGTATCATTTTCTATTTCCATGTTTTTATGACTCAATAAAAATAAACCATTTTTATGAACAATGATAATTAATCTCAAATACTAATCTAACAAAATAAAATATCAAATGAAATAAAAAAAACCAGAAATAATTGAAACTATTGATCCTATATGGATCATGAAGGTACATTGAACATGTGAGGAGTGGAGGGCGAATCAGTGTACCAAAATTTTATTATGTTTTCATTTCATTTTATAAACCCCTATTATACTAAAAAATCTATCCTAATTTGGAGGGATGGCTCAATAAATAAACACTAAAACATCATGTTACAATGAAATGAAAAAAATACCCAAATACCCAAGACACACAATATTTAAAAAGTTCAACCCTGCTGTGAGAGCCTACTCCATTAAATATTCATCTTTATTGAGTGAAAATATTTTATTTTCACTATAATTTTTTACTGATTACAAGTATAATTTGAGTTTCATATATTGACCAAGATATTATCATCCCAATCCCGAAATACGAGAATAATAATCATCCTGAATATATTGAATTATTTCTAATTTTACCACTAGTATGTAAATGTTTTTATTTATATAGGTACCACATTTTGTTTAAGAATCTTCCATAAACCAAAAAACTAGTTTTCAACAGCCATTGATTCATCAACAAAAATTCATGCATGCTAGCCTTGTTCCCCATTTAGACTTATTGTGACTATTTTAACACAATTGTTTTCAATATTCTTAAGTATCGACACTAATTGTTAATCAACAAGTGAAAATTATATCCCTACTCAAACTCATTCTTCTCCTTTTTTAATATAATAATATCTTAGGTTAGACTAGAATTTTTTAAATATTGAAATAAGAAATATAGTGCTGGGGTTGTATCTCTCACACCATATATTCTTCGACATATGATATTCTATTATCGGTAGGACTACATTCAAGGGTTGTCATAGTTTATTTCTCCTTGAATCAAATATTATATATCAATCAAAAAAATATATTTGAATAATGAATATTTATTAGATAAAGGTAAACATTATAATTACACTAACATGATTCTTGAGGGTTTAAACCTATTCAAAACCAAGTCAATTAATCGATTAAAATCTCATTTAAGTCCTAGATATTTTCAACTTTTGTGATATTGAAATATCCTGAACACCTTCATAGTATCATCTATTTGAAAAAATTTAATAGGTGGCATTTATGATGCATAATTTTGGTGGACTCATTATTTGGTACGTGGATAAATATTTTATGATGCATCCTCTTCCTGTATATTATTACTATGATATTTTTTTTAATAAACTCAACATGTGTGAATTATCATAAATTATCTTTAATGTCTTTAAAAAGTCCCATAGTTGTTATAAAATTCCTACAAATCAATGTCATATGTTCGAAATACAATTTTTTCATGCAACTCAAAAGAACAAAATTTTTACGCTCATTAGGTCTTATGAACTTCTATTTCTTCCTGCATGAACTATAAAATAAGAGAACTAATAATCCATTTTTCTTAAATTTTTAACTTTTTTGAACTCACAATATGAATACATAGAATGATTAATCATTGAAATTATGTATATGTATCTATTTCATTTCATATTCATTTTTAATTAATTCTTATTCACTATGGTGTATACTATTTCTTTCTGGTACAGAGATCAATGGTTTGTAACTCAGATTGATTCATTATTCACATTTGTTGTACATAAAATTTTTATATATGATATTCCAAAAATTATTAAATTATTTTTAATTTTTTTTCTTTTATTCATAACTTTTATATATTGATTCCAATTTTTTTAAACACAATGGTGTTTTTTGATAATCTTTAAGCATAGAATAACGTCTTGATCAATATTACAAATGTGGCATGATCCTTTGTGATCACACTTCACAATAAGACATGAAAATAAATTAAATGAAACCACATTATATGGTGTGAGGTTAAAGAATAATTATACCACATCAGTTCACATGTTTCTATTTTCAAAAGAATGAATACTTACCACTTTAATGAGTCCCATATCATAATTATCTTTAAGATGATATTGTTTTACAATAGACTATGTTCTATAAGTTCTTCATTAAAATCCATTTGAGTTTGTGCTCTGGTGGTGTTATGATGTTCCTCAAATCCATATTGGATAATAATAATCCTTTACGCCTTCACATATATGAGTACCCGCAGAGGTGATATTAACTCTTCATGAAACTCTAAGATAGTTCCGAACTTTAATATTGGTGGACATCCATTGGTGTCCTCAATGTTTGACTGATTGAGTCATAAATTAAATGGATATTATTTTTCCTATAACATTATGTTGTCAATAATTATGTTTTAAAAGGTATAACATTAATTTATATCTAGTAATTCATTCCAAACTTTAAACTCCATATTTATTTTCATTACATAAACCCCATCCATGTATTTTGAAATATAATATTAAATGTTTTAGGTTTGAAACCATTGGGATGGAACTCCAAAAATTATTTTGAGACCCCATTATTCAAATTTTATTTACCATAAAGTATTTAAATAAATAAACATGGTATTAATTTCATCAACATATAATCATCCCATAATCATTCATATCTTTATCATATGATCAACAGTAGTAGAAAATCTCATTACCATTTTAAAAATAAATTTAGTTCTTCAATCCTAATATAATTATTTTTCATTGGGAACCTAAAAAACATACAAGTCTTTATTTATCATCATATTGACATGAAAATCTATTGAAACATCCTTCTACATTGACAACAAATGCAACACACACAAATTAGTCACTTAAATCTCCTCCTCCGTATTTTTTCAGTATTAATCTAAATAACATGTTAATATATGTTTCTATAATTTCATATTTACCAATAATGTTTTTTCCCTTTCTTCCAATTTATTATTGAAATTTAATTTTTTTCATTCCACTTATTGATACCGATGAAAAAGTGTATTAAGTGGTTAAATATCATTTTATTCAATCAACTTCTCCTCCCAACTTGAATAGGATGAAATAGGCTTTGGTACCAAATGTTGACTTAGTGATGGACCTTTAGTTAAATAACTCTATCTATAAATTGTTAAACATGATTTAGAATAAATGATTAAGTAACCACGGTGGTAAAATTAGTCTATAAATTCCAGGCATGTGATTCCACTTATAAATATTCACACCAGGGTATGAAAATCATATTTTTAAGAGATTAGGCCTAAAATTATCCCATAAAATCCATTATAATAGTTCATGACAAATGTATATAAAACTATATATTTTTTGCTAATATATAAACCAAGTATACCCCACTAGAAAAGATTTAATATGACTAAATTATGGGTAGAGAAATTGATTGGAATACCTTATCCTTGAATATTAAGACTGCTGTAAAGAAAATCTAGATTGTAACAATTAAGATACATGACCTATTGTCTTATGGAATGTAACTCCCTTAAGGATGTACACTAATTGCATTAAATTTTTTAAAACATTTATAAATTTGAATAAGTGTTTGAGAATAATTATTATATGAATCCTCTATCCTACTTTTATGCACCTACCATATCACATAGGTTAACAGATTCAAGTGCACATGGAATTACTGAATTATTTTGAATAATCTAGAATTATTTCACAAAATTTAAATTTACAATTATTTAATAAAAAAAATTCTCCCCCTTGATTTTATGTTTTTTATTCTTGTAACAAAGGATAATATAATATGAGCCCATAACATTTCAATGAAATTACCCAAAATACCTTTCGAAAATTGAATTTGTATTTCAATGACGAACTATATATGCTTCTAAAAAATTCTCCATTTGTATCCCCCTAGAAGAGACATAGATAATCATTTTTAATGTGGGTATATTCAAAATATGAGTTTTAGGATGTTTCATGAAGAGAATTAATTAAGATAGTTACCACCTACTTGGTGATGTCTAGTTTTAACAACTTATACACCTTCTCCCATTCTCCCCATGAGAACCATATTCATCCTCAATACCCTTCATTATAAGCACTAGAATAAATAAATAAAATTAATGGAATAAGGTGTATCTCCATTCTAATTAATTTTAGAACCTGAGTTGAGAATTTAATCTCAACCAACATTGTTTTTCCTTCACTGCTTTATGTCTAGATTGACTCTATAGGCCATATTTCATGTTCTTCATGGTTGTATTCTTTGGATTAATGGAATTATTTACAAAATTAATTTCTTTTTATGTGATTCTCCTCTTTATAAATGAATGTAAGGATAGTACATCAAATATTTTCATATTCATATAATTTAACATCTCTTCATAGGTTGGAAACATATTTATGAAATTTATGGAAATATATCAAACTTTTAAAACCACCCACATAGATATTTTAAAACTCTTTGGTTTTCATTTTATAATAAACTCTCAGGAAATTTGGCTTATTCATGAGGATTTACTTCTTTAATTTTGTAATTAATACATTATTTTCTTCTTCAAATCATTAATACATTTCCAAATTAGATGTTCAAATTATCAAACAGTATTTTAAATCATACTTAACTAGGTTAAGATCTCAACATGAATTTTTATCAGGTATTTTACAAATAAGTCTTCTTATAATTATTATCTTTTATTATTATTAATTTCATCTTCTTCTCTTACATGTTTTCATTCTTAAAACACCCATATTTTTTTTTTCAAGAATCAATAGTGTTCCCAATTTTACTATAATGAAAACAATACTTGTGTTTTGTTGTAGAACTTATATTGACTTATTGGATCATTCCCCTTTATGGGTTATCATTATTCTCTAAAAAACATTATGAGCGGGTCATCCAAATATTCTCATTTGTTGAACACATTTGTTTAGATATTTTTCTACTGAGGTAACTTTCTTTCCATTATTTCTATCTTTATTTTGTTTGAGTTATGGTAATCATTTTTTATTGACACGTGGGTGATAACTAATGGCACTACTATAATGTAGACCTTTAAAAGCAATGGCCATTATCATTTCTTGAAAAAATCATTGTTAAATGTGTCATTTATCAGTGCTAAAAAAATAAATGATAAAGGGTAACATTTATCTGTGGTAAAAAATGACTAATAAAAGGCACCCTTTATCATTTCATTTTTAGTGGGGATAAAGGGTAACCTTTATCAGTGCTTTTATCTAGTGTCAATAAAAGGAAAATTGTTCCATCGTATTATTTTCTATGCTTATAAAGTGTTCCCTTTGTACTTCTTTTTTATCGATGATAACATTCCAGAATAAAATGAAATAATTTAAAAAATAAAAATAAAAAATCTTTTAACAATTTAATTAATTAAATAATTATTGATAAAAATGAATAAATTGAATATACTTGAACATAAATTAAAAATATTAACAAATAGTATATATTAAGTATAAATGCATGTACAATGAATAAAATGAAATATCTAAACAAATAAAAATTTAAAAATGATAAATTTATTATGCATATATAAAGATTAAAAATATTAATAATTAGTATATATTAAATATAGATTTATAAAATGAATAAATTATAATAATTAAACAAAAAAATTAAAATTTAATAAATTGAACAATGATTTAAAAATATATCAATGAAAAAATTATTAATAAAAATGAATAATTTTAAAATATATATTTATTGTAAATAGTAAGAAATAATATATATTAAATATAAATATATATAAATGAATAAAATGTTATAATAAAATAAATATTATTTAATGTCTCATTTTTAATGTTATTTTATTTTTCAATTTAACACATATAAAATGTGTGTTATATTTATTTCAAATACATATATGTATCATACTTTTTCAAATACAATGTACACACATAAATATTTACATAATAAATGAAATCATATATATTAACACATACACATAATTATTATATAATTTTTTGAAATTTTTGTATACTTTAGAATTTAATTATACAAGGATACATTTTACATATTATGTTTTAAGTTGGGGAATTTTATTTATTTATTTATAATATTATTACAATTAGGTATTATTTAAAATTTTTAATATTTTATTTGAATTTAATTATTTTAATATATTTTTTATATATATTTACTTAATATGTTTTAGTGTTTTTAATAAATATTCTTCTTTAATTCCATTTATATATCAACATTTTTTTAATAATTTACACTTAATTTATAAGACATATCCATTTTTCGATATTTTAAATGTTTACTCTTTTTTAATTATTCAATTTGACTCATTTCTAGAATACATGTATTTTAGATTATATTTTCATTAATAATGTTCAAAATATATTTGTAAAAAATATATTTGTTAACAGATATATTTATAAAGTTATATTTACTAGATTTGTACATTTATATATTTTTAATTATTATAAATTAATAAATATTATACTGTAAATATAATTTATACAATTATAAATAAATAATTATATAAATTTAAATAATTATAAAAATTTAATTAATTTATTTAAATAATGAATAATGAATATACAATATTTATATTTATATATATATATATTTATATATATATATATTTATATAAATATATATAATTATATAGATATATCAATATTATTTTTCTAAAAGTATTCATATATTTATAACTATATATATATATATATACATATTTATAAAATTATAATAAAATATTTGAATAAGGAATTTATTTACAATATTCATATTCATATTAATATATATATATATATATATATATATTATATAAATATATAATTATACAAAAATATCTAGTGATATAATTATATTTATAATTATAAAATTGTAATAATTATATTTAAATATTGAATATATTTACGATATTTTTATTTATATATATAATTATATATTAAATATAAATAAAATTACATAAATATATAATAATATAAATGTATTTATAATTATGAATATATTTAAAATATATTTATTTATATATATATTTACAAATTTATTTATTTATAAATATATTTATAAATTTATATTTATAATATTTATAAAATTATATATTTATAATTATAATTTAAAAAGTATAATTTTTTAAATGTATTTATATAATTATAAATACATAATTATATAATTAAATAATTATAAAATAATAATACATAAATATACAATTATATAAATATATTTTGAAATTTTTTTATTTATAATTATAAATAGAAATCCTTTATCAACACTAATGCTTAAGCACTAGTAAAAGATTCTTTTATCAATGTTTCTTTATCACTGATATAGATGCCATTTATTGTTACTTATCAATTTATCATTGATAAAAGGGATCATTACCTCCACCTTATTGAAAAAGTTGATAAAAGTGTCCTCGTTTTATTTAAAAGAACCCGAACCGTGACTGACTCAATCATGATTATGAAGTTCTCATGAAACTTCTATACATCTGGAGCTCCTACTCTACGTTCTCTTGAATGAGTAAAGGCTAAAATCTAAGGTATGTTATTTTCTTCTTCTCCTCTCTTGTTGACTGCTTGTTTGGGTTCCGTAGTTAGAATTTTTTTGGTGTTCTCAATCATGAAAACCACTAGTTTTCTTCTCCCATATAGAACCAAGGGAATAGACTAATTATTTTATTCTTGTCCTTACTCCCCCACATATGTACAACTATATAATCCCACCCCTACTCAATAAACTCACTCCAACTTCATACCAAACCACTATGAACTATATATCCATCCGCTGTTGTGATTGTAAAAAAATAGGTAGAGGGTGGGATCCATAATCTACCTATATTTTATATACAGGGAATAATTATCATACATGGTTCTTGCCTGCATAAATATAAGTAACTAACTATATAAATACAAAAACCTAAAAATTAAAGAATGGATTTGGGAAGCAGGATCTCTTACAACTAATGGTGATTTTCTTGATGTTTCAGTTATTATTTCTTATTACCTTTTAGATAGTGTGGATTTTCATTATTTGACTCTTATTTCCATATTTTTTCATGCCAATAAAGATGATAAAAAGATTATGATGATAAAAATAATTATGAATATATGTCTATCTATTTTGAAAATCATCTTCATAAAATTTCATACAATGAAAGGTTTATATTTTTAATTTATTAAAATTTTATAATTAGAGTCGCATAAGATATATTGTTTAATGAATAAATGGATTATATTCATATATAATAAAATGATAGGATTTTATTGTTGTTCCGGTATATTGTTTTTTATTTTATTATTTTTTGTTGTGCCTACACAATATGAAAATAAATATGAATATAAGTTCACATGCTGAATATATTATTGAACAATGTGATAATGATATAATGCATGCGATAATTATTAAAGGTTTATACTAAAAAATGTGGGAAATATTAGAAAATTTAGTTCTTCTTAGTGCTATTATATTATATTTGTGATTATAGTAGTTTTTACCATAAATGAATTGACCAATTTAAGATGGTTAAATGGAAAGGTGTTTGCTGGGAATATTTACCTAAAGTCTAAATACGGTCCGACCATTTATTTATTTTCATGTCTAATTATTTCATGTAAAATTATTATTATTTTATGTCTTTTAAATATGTATGATTACCTTTACACCCTACATGAGAACCTTTAATGGTTGATGTAATGATGGTGAAAAAGGTTCTAGTATTATATTGGGGTTGATGTTATTCTGTGATAGAAAGTCAATTATATTTTTGAAATGTATTTTACTAGATTCCTTAATTGAAATTAAAATTTTCTTATTTTTCAATATGAGTGGTTTTAGAGTATAAAATTGATAAACGTATTTTTAAAAAATAATAAGTTCTATGTTTTCTTTTGTTTTTGAAACTAATTTTCTTTATCTTTTTGTTTTCATTATATGTAACAAATAGTTTCTCATTAAATATATAAATTACATCATAATTTTTTTAATGATAACATTATCTATATTAATTTCACTATATTTAGATTGTGTAGGATATGTAAGAGTTTATAATGTATTTCATTTAGAGTATTTCTTGAATATAAATAATTTATTGTTTATTAACCATTGATATATCTTATTGATGATTTAAATAATTCAATAATAATTAAATAACTCTAATGATAAGAGGTTTATATTGGTTTTGAAACTATTAAATGAAATTGAATGGTATAAATTATGTTAGATTTAAGAAAACATTGGTTATATAGAGTCTTGATCAATTATAATGCATTGAACAAGATATAACATAAATTTTAGTGATTATCATGTTTTATTATTGGAATAAGGAATTTATGTTGTTTTTTGTTCTTCATTATGATTTTTAAAAATTTAGTTTTAACTAATTTATTCTGTAACCCAATTTTTGGTTCTTTCCTAAGGGAAAAATTTATGTTAAGACATTCCCATATTTCAAATTAATTACCTATCAAAAATAGCTATGTTATAACAATTTCATGATTTTAATACTATAAGTACATGCGATGGTTATCCCTGAGGGATATTATAGTTTTCTAGGGGTATGAGGTTGAATTGTAGGGAACCTTGATGTGGTTATTTATAGAGGGATATTAATATTTTTTTCTCATGAGGTGACTAAATATTAACCTTTATTAGTGAAATGATTTGAATGTCTGGGAACAACCACGGTTAAAATTTATGGTTTGATTAGTATAATTTGCTGGAATGAAATAAATTTAGTACATATGATTATCATGGTGTCTTGGTTAGTAAAATTAAATTACATACATGTGTATTTTGAGTGTTACTACTTTGAACATATACTCAAATATATGCATTATTGTATATTTTGGGGTCCGTATAAGTACTTCCTTGTTTATTTTTATACTCAGAAACCAAAAATGATCCTCAATGAATATAGAGATATTATAATTCAGTTACTCATGAAGGAGAATGAATAGTAACATAGATTAGAGTCAGTTCAGCTCATTGGGGATGAGTTGATGTTCTCATGGTAGTGTTAGGTACCTTTTATGATTTTTGGATGAGATTTTAAATTTGAAACAAACATTTAGTAATTTTAAAAGTGTCAAGGATACAACATTAATTCTTCCCTTATTCATCTCCCAAATAGTTATTATTAATTTTTTTTCTTGAGACTCATCCCCCATATCTTCAATATTGCTTGAACAACATTGGATAGTAGTCATCTAAAATGATCATCAGTACCTAGTATGGCATGAATATAGATCACATTAGTTCAAGAAACATAGGTTAATCTCCAAAAGAGTAGGAGGATGGGTCTCATACAAAAAAAATGAAATAATAAATGTTTTGGAGATGAAGCTGATGTGGATGAAAAGTTTTTTAACTTTGACCATTGGTTGAATTCAAAGGATAACACATACAATAGTGTAGTAATACTTTTATTAAATTCAATAACCCATTTCCATCAAAATGGATGCAAACTAATAATTAGAAAAAATAGTATGAATATGGAGTTAAAGAGTTCAACAATTTTTCAATAGAGCATTTATACGACTCCTCTTAAATCTTTTATCCATGTTTAGATAGTTTTTATTAATGAAAAATTAAATGTTTAAATACCCATGCAGACAATCTCTTCAGCACATGATTATTTTACAAATCCCAAGGAATACTAAACCGTTGATGATGAAACTGATGAATTATTAAGGGATGAATAACATGTTGATGAAAAAAAACAACATTGTAACATCACAATTTTGAATAAAATTATCAAGGAAAGAAGCCAGGGTATAAAATTGGAGTTTGGTTGGAATCAATGTGGCATAAAATTTTTTCCCAACATTTCAATATTCATTAGTTATATTGGGGGTCAAAACGAGGATGAATGTGCCAATTGATATTGATTCATGTCTCTATGTCCAACTTGTAATGAAAGAAACCATTTGGAATGGTATAATAGAAATGTTACATTATAATTTCACTATCATACTAAAAATTTATATAATGAAGAATTTATTTAATTTTTATTATTCCTTTTAATGTAAATTTTTTTTATAAGATTTTTATAATAAGTTTTTTTAATGGCCACTGGAAAATCCCATAAGGCCTACTAGATTGTACATACCATGTTGTATCTTAGGGATGTTGAGGGTAAGGAAAATCCCCCCACAAAAGTTAGTTTTGATCATACTTTAAAGCTGAATACATTGAATACTTTCATCATCCTTCGTAATGAGAAATAATATCAGGTTCATTGTAGTCGATAATATTTTATTCGACATTACATATTTTATCAAATTTCATGCAAAATTATTAATTTATAAAAAAAGGGTGATAAAAATAATGAACATGCATCAAAACCGATAAACCCCCATCACAAATCATATATGGGGTACACTTCACTAAAAAAGAAATTGTTATGTATTTTAAATAAACAATAAAAGTTTAAATGATATGAAACGACATATGTTCTTTATATATATATATATATTGATGAATCAAAATATGAAGCCACTTCCAACCCACAACATGTGCTAGGGAATGAGGCTCGTATAAATAGGGTGGATGAAATAGTTGATGAAAACACAAAATCTATATGGGAAACATGTGTAAGTATGACCTAATGATAATTTGTTTTTATTTATAAAAATATGACATAGATATTTCTATTTATGTTCATATTTTTTTATATGGTATAGAAATAAGAATCAATAATGACTGTACCAGAAGAAAAATACATTCAATAGTTTTGATGTGGCCAAAACAATATAGTTGCGTTAGTGGATCAAGTTTTACAGTGTCTCCTCGAATATATTTCAAGAAGATGAAATCGTATATGGATAAATATAATGTGGCGAAAAAAATGTCAAATATAAATAGACTCATTGTATCATATTATTTTTAGGTATAGTTGGTAAAACCAATGTATGATAATGCATCAATGAAAACCAGTGGTGGAACAAATATCATCACACAAACCAAATGACCCCACTAGATTTGAGGATAGTCATTCACCCATCAAAATACATTATCCATGGTAATTAATATTTTTAGTACTCTTTATCCTAAATGTGAATCAAAAAACATCCTATAACTTTATGTTATTAAAATTATATAGGTTATAGTTGTATATGTTTTTTGTCTTTAAATACCCACCCACCACATTCTTTTGATGGGTATGGCGTATAATATCCCAAAATATAAGATACACTATAAAGAGGTCCCAAAATACCACATGAGATTGGGGATTGATTAGCTCATGAGCCAGATGATGATTTTTCAATTCTACTTGATGGTTTGGATACTACAATGGTGAATAATACTATTAGAAATTTCATTGCATGGAAGTATAAAATTATAAAGATACACGTGGTATGTATTTAAAAAAATAAAATAAAATAAAAACCTATAATAGTTGATGGAAAAAGGTGTGAATTTAGGTATGATTTTACTTATCAATAAAGTGATCAGGAAACATAAGGCTTGATTAAGATAATACAGTGAATCGACCAAGAAATCCAAACGACCTTCGCAGAGTACCTTCTCCCTACAAGTTCAAGAAAAAAATTTATTATCATTTTGACATCATATATAGACCACACGTAATGATGAAAATATTTTTTTTATTCTATATGAAAAAAATATATATGGAACTCTCAATTTTTTCACCACTTGATTAAGTGATTTTATAAAAGAATATAAGTGGAGGAATTTTTTATCAGAATAAAAAAATAGCAATTGTTTTTTCAAACTGATTATCATATGATATAATTTCTATAATCACACCCCATGTACTATAAAATATTATAGAAGTGTGAATGTAACCTCTCACCAAGAACAAACTTAACAAAAATTAAAAAAACTAATTCAGTCAATTTCCCATTATTTATATACACTAAAAATAAAGGGCCTTAGTAGTGGATCTAATAGTAACTTGAGAGTTATAAAACACCAATAAAATCATCTAATAAGTATATAATCCAACTCAAATTATTGAATAAATATATGTGTAATCAACCACTTAATAAAATTGGTTTATGAGAGAACTGTGGGAGGGAAACCACGATTGAGATATCATGGTCATTAAGGAGGGATGGTGTCAAAGGAAACATGACATCAAATGAAAAGAAACCTCAATATGAAGAATTAAAATATAATGAAAAACCCACTTAAAATGATCCAACCATACCTCAAAGAAATACAAAGTGTACACAGTATGAGTCAAATTCTATTCTTTTCATTTAAAATTGACTTTTATTAACATATTTTTTCATATTTGTGTTTATTTTATTTTTTCATAGTATTACTAAAATAATAAAACATTTATTTTATAGGTGAATTCTATTTCATGAGTTGGTGTGGGTTGTTTAAATATACTCATGCTCATGATAGATTGAACTTTGAGCCTACAACTGAGATAACAATAATAAGGAAATGGGTAGACAACGAGTACAATAATCATGAAAAGGTGAATTCCTACTCCTTATTTAGTTAATTTTATCACCATTTATCATCAATTTCTACTTTTATTTACTTTTATTTTTTATTTAATATTTATTTATTTAACCTTTGGGAAGCCATATTTATCCATCAATCATCTATAATAAGTATGAAATGGGAGAACATGGTGCTTTTGGATGAGGTGTTTTAAGAAGAATGGTGTTTTTCCATCCTTCAAAATGGAATATTTATTTCCCTTTTAGAATAGTGCAGATTATTGAAAGAAAAATCCACAAAACATTCTCAATCATCTATACCTTAATCGGATGCACATTGTGACATGTATAATTATAATGGTTGTTTTTTAGTTTATAACCTATATTTCAGTTCAAATCACACATCACATACTCAAATATGATCAAACACATTATTATTGTTTTGATACTTTAGGATTATAATTAATATGTCATTTTTAACATATATGAATCAACCACATTGAAATATGATACATGATGTTCTTGGTATGACTCAAAGTGTCTGTTATCATTTTAAAATTGATGTTTAATTCTACAAAAAATAACTCACTGAAAACTGAAAAATTAAACATATATTTTCTTAGTAATTTTTTTAAAATGAATAATAACCCATTTTTGATGTGTAGAAATAATTCTCAATTTAAATTGGAACACGATGTGATAGGAATGACTCAACGTATGTGCCTGCAATTTAAAATTGCATTTTTTTGTAAAAAACATAAGTAACGTACTCAAAACTGAGAAAGTGTATTCATATTTTTTATACTTTAGGAATGTTATCCATAGATCATTTTTGATTTGTTGGAATTATCCACACTTCAATAAAATGCACAGTGTGATTGATATGACTCCATAAGAACCTTTTTATTTAATGCTGATATTAATTTTAGTAAAAAAGATAACTAACACACTCAAAACTATAATAAAACATAAAGTTTTTTTATACCTTAGCATAATGATCCATAATTTATTTTAACATGTAGGAATATGTTTCACCTCAATTTGATTCATGGTGTGACCGGTATGACTCCAAGTTCATATTTTTATTTAAAATTGAATTTAATTTTAGTAAAAAAGACAACAGAATTACTCAAATATAAGAAAACAAATTTATATTATTTTGATAATTTTATAAAATGATCCACATGAGATTTTAGACATAGAGGAATAATATTCTCCTTAATTTGATACATATTTTTCCCGATATGGCTCAAAGTGTCTATTATCAATTTTAAAATGATATTTTAGTTAAAAATGCATCACTCCCTGAAAACCAAGAAAATGAACTTGGATAGTTTTGATAATTTATGAAATTTATTCACAGTTCATTTTTGACATGTGTAATCATATTAAAGTTATACCCACACAAGATGTTACTGGTATGAATCATAGTGAGTTTCTCTTACTCAAACTGACATTTTAGTAAAAAACACAAGTGTAATATTCAAAAACAAGAAAACGTATTTATATTACTTTTATAACTTTGGAAAATGATCCACAGGTCATTTGAGACAAATAAAAACCCTCTATAATTAAATTTTATGTATTTTGTGACCGGTATATCTCTAAGTACGTCTTTTCAATATATAATTGTCATTTTAGTTTAAAATGTGTATCACATCTCTAAAACAGTGAAAACGACCCTAGATTGATTTCCAATCATTATATCCTCATATATTTTTTTTCTATAATTTTTTTATTTATGTATTTTATTTGGGTTTGGAATATGTTATAAGAATATAAATATACTTTTCATGACATAGTAGTAATTTTGTTTATGAAAATTGAAAATATTTCAACACTAATCTAACCCCTATATTAGTATGGATTCTAGATTTTCCTAGGGTAAATGAGCTTCCTCGATTTATCACAATATTGTTGAGTATAAATATTGGGTTATACATTGATTAGAAACCCATATATCTAGAAAAAATCAAGAAAATATATCATTATACCTTGGGGATATCATTTTGGTCATCATTCCTTCTTCAAAATGAAACACATGTTTTATTAAAAATAAAAACATGAACATATTCCATTTATTTAATAATTTGAAACTTTTTCTATCAAATTTCTGAAGATGAAATATATTTTGGCACTGGTCATTATAAAAGAACATAAAGATTGGTGGTTAGGGGTGGTGGGTAAATTGATGGGTGAATGTTTTTAAAAATTGATTCCTTTTTAAAACTATAAAATACTCTCTGGAATAATGATCGTCAAAATTTAATAGAAGAACCAATGGTTACATTTTATCATTTTTTAGTGTTTATTAATGTTAATATTCCCAATATATGTTTACTTAACAATCAAATAAAAATTAATGCACTAGGAAAACCATATATGATTGGTTTACTACCAAATTAGTGTTGGATAGTCTAAATAGTGATAGAGTTAACTAATACTTTCTTAGATACTATTGTCACTAACTAATAAAGAGTATTGGTAGCATCAATTATCTTACAACTCATTATCATTGAGATTTAGGATCCCTTCTTGTACAATATATAACTTAATTTCTGACTGTAATTTTGTTACACAGATAAAACAAATTGAAAATCACTATAAAAAATTATGTATCAATATTTTTGATTTTCACCTGAATTTTTTCTAATTATTCTTTTGATTTTTCAAAATTTTCAGGCTTTTATCTATTTTTATACACATTCATATGAGTTTATTAAATTTTTATTTAGGATTATCCCCCTTTTGGACATTCAATATATGATTTAACCTGAATGGTCGGTCTTATTCCCCTTTAATAGAGACTATCATTTTCATATTCTCTCTCTTATTAAATGACAATGATTTTTTTCCAAATATTCCCATATTTTGTTTCCTTAATTATATTTATTTATATGAAATTAATGTATTTTCATATTCTTTCTTCAATACCCTTTTTCTTAGTCACATGAAGTTTAAAAACACCTTTAATATTATATGATTAATGGTTAGGGGATATGTTTCCTTAATTTTACCCATTTAAATAACATTTTACTAACCATATAATCAAATAAAATTCTCGAAGTTCCCTAAAAATATCTTGTCCAAATTGTTTCCACATGCTTAGTAAAAAATATCACAAATTTTTTTTGAACCTAACTTGTGGGTTTTTTATTTTTTTCAATGGATATAAATTGTAAAAATCGTGTCTACAAGTTTATGAAAAGGATCATATGGGTTTAATATTTATTCTATTTTATTATTAAAGATTCATTAACTTTATATAATTTATGTTATTCACTTGATATAAACATTTTAAGATTCCCATAATTATATTAAAATGGATAATAAATAAATATTTAGGATATAGTTTGAATTTTAGTTGGATTTGTTATCATTATTTTTCAAATTCATATGTATATGTGAACCCAAAACAATTGTCCAACCTTTGCAAGCTACAAGAACCAATAAACCATGAGTAGAAAGTGGGTGTAAAAGAAATTTATAACACGGATTACCAAATTAGTTATAAAGGAGTATAGTAAAGGCTAGAACACACACACATGAATGCAATATCACAATTCAGAGTGAAAGAGGAAAATGATGAATAACCTCTCAGGTGCGGGGTAAAATTGGAGTCCAAGGTTGAACAATGACACCAATATGGATTTCACTACCTAGAGTATGGAGTGAATATTATTATAAAGGATCATTATTATGAAGTAGTAATCAATGCATGATTCGATTTTAATTGGTAACTATTCATCTTCATTGTATACTTGTGGTCACCTGTATAATCTAAGAAAAAGACAATGTTTTAATTCAAATTATTCCTCCAGAATATGTGTTGTTCCATGAATTCTCATATTCATTTTAAATTATGCATGGATAAAATGCATTTAGTTGTTTTTGGCATAATAAAAAGGATGTTTTGAAATGAAGAAAACAACACCCCCTACAATTCATGTCATGAACTTGTGAATGGTTATTTGAAGAATTATGATGGAGGAAGCACAAAGATCATATACCTTAAACTACATGTATTCATCCACATGAAGAGATATTGACTATGAGAACTTCAATGGAATGATAATAAACTATACGATGGTTGTTCCATCATGAGATCCTATATGGTAAGTCGATCAATCACGTTAAGGGTGATCAACCATAACCTTCACCACCCGCCTAATGAAAAAAATGCATGCATGAAAAAATAAATATTAAATATTTGAAAATTTAGGTGTATGATAATAAATATAAGATACTCATGAAACATCATGTGATAAGGAAGGATAACACAATATCACAAAATTTTGAGCTATCCATTCAACTATATATGTATGATATGCTATCATATGTGAAGATATTTTGAATTAGATTTCATGGAAAATAATTAATCGTAATATAAAAAGGTTTCTAGGATAACTCCTCAATATGAATAAAGTATCATTCACCATGTGGGGTGACTAAATATTCATGAAGATCAAAATATTAATATAGAACCATATTTTGCAGAACAAATTAAAATTGGAGGCTCACTTTATTATTTTCATTATATCGTAAAGTGAGAAGAAATAAATCAAGGTATTCATCTCAGTTTTCTAGAGTGTTTAAATAAAAAGAAGACCGATGTGTTTCTATATTGGGTTAATTTAAAATTCCAACACTATGTGTTCTAAAGATAAAAAATTACGAGTTCTGTGTCCTTGGGAGAGAAAATAAGAAACTGGTTCTAAATTTCATAATATTGGTTATTAAGTTTTTTTAGATTGATATTTGAAAAAGGTTTTTTATAAAGAAAATATTTTAGTGCTACAACTATATTATATATATATATAGTTCAAATATAAATGAAGTAAATTCTATTTTTTGTAATTGAAATCTTCCTGAAAGTTGAAAGATAAAGATGGATAGGGAGAAAGAGAAGAACATTTTCAAAAAATTATTACTTATATAGTGTATCAAAGAGAATAAGAAGGTCTTATTGTTTTGTAGTCCATTTCACACTAAAAATGAATGAGGAAAGATGATCCATGAAATATAATTCTTCTAATTATTTCTAGGACAATGTTACTAACAGAGATAGGGCTACATGAAGGAAAGATTCTATATACACTGAATAAGAAGGATAAAATGATGTGTGTTCAACTATACTTTATTAGACAACACACTATCGATGAATATGAGAAGTCCAACCTAAAATATCCCATTATATAAGTTTTTATAATTTTTTGGTAACCCATATGACTACTACGAGTGAGAGAGGAATATATTTCATACAGTCTAAGAGGGATTGGATCTAAAACTTGTGATCTTACCTCAAGGATATATAAGAACATTTTATTATATGAAGGTGAAAAAAGGCCTCACCTTACTGGTTCTAGGTCATTTCTAAGATAACATGTTTAGGTAGACACCCTTTCTTAAGATTTCATTGACAATAAGAAGAAATATTTTTTACAAGGGATAACGATCATGATGTATCAGTGACATAGTCACCCTTTAGGAGTAAATCCTTATTAACAAAACATTGTGTTTTCATATGATTATTTTTATCTCTATATCTTCATTATATCAAAATTATATAAATTCAAAGAGTTATCCACTCATTGAATAAGTGAAGAGGTTATTTAGGGATAAAATTAAAATTTGATAAAAGTATAAAAACACTTACTCACATCCCCTCTTAGTGTGGAACAAATCCTTATATGATCCCAAATATTTGTATCAAAGACAGGTTACACCTCTCATAAAATATATTGTTTGATGTTTGACATGAAGACTTATGTTTTCTTTTAGAAGATTAGGTAAAATATAAATTTAAATAAACCTATTAATTACACATCAATAAATCCTTGGAATATATTTTTACCATGAAACTAATGAACATAAAAAAATAGAATCAAAGAAATTGAAAATAGAATCATCAATAAAATAAGAATATTTTCTAATTAAAGGTATTCAATGTGAGATTATTTTTGTTACAAAAAATAATGAGTTAACACTTGAGGATTATGGTGAAAATAAGAGAACCATATTATCCAAGGAAAAAGAAAAATTCGTTCCTCCATGTTATGCTTCTAAAAGGGATGATCTATCATGGAAAGGGCTCTCGTAATCAAATCTACTACCAATGAATTGGAAAAATGTATGGAATTTTGTAGTTTATTATGCATATATATATAAGAGGTACAAAAAATATCATGCCCAAATTTTCATACTTAATAACCTTGTATGAGTTCGTAATATGACATCTCTAAGGATACACAAAATAAATCAATTGATTCAATAAATAATATCATATATAACCGACCTAATGAAATTGTCCCAAATATTTGTAGAAATTTTTTATGTATTCTAGAGGAGATCACTAACTATGAAATTGAGAATGAATTTTTAGAGAATTCCTTATTATAAAGGGTTATGATGTCTAAAAATATCACACAATAAGTATGATATTTAAAAATAAAGGATTAAGATATTGATGAAAAAATATCATCTTTCTAAATTGAATGGATCGATAACATTCATGAAATGGAGGAATCCATGAAAAATATTAAAGCAATAATATATGCATATAATGAATCAATGTTGTTACAAATTATCAACTTGAGGGTAAGTCTATTATAATTAAAGAGCCTCACAATATACTGTAAGAAATGATGAAAATACATGAGAAGTATAGTGAATATATTTTGAAATAATGTGAATAAAAAATTAATTAATTTTAGGATGATAAATGAATCATTGATATGAAATGATTGGACCATGTAATTAAATTTCATAATATGGAAATCAAATAAGTTGGATCCTTATAAAATATATAAATAAGTCACACAACCCCAAAAATCTACTAAGAATGAATATAATGATAAAAGAAATATATATAGTCGAATGAAAATCATAAGATAATATAATGAAAAGTTAAACGAATCCATAAATGGAAAGGTAAATTAATCTTCTGAAAATTGTATTAGTAAAAAATCTGTTTTAATGTGATGTATGGGATTAAAATGTAAATATTTACCGAATTATTTAAATAAATAGAATGTGGAACCCACCATAATATCCAATCTGGCAAGAAGCATGGGTATGATGAATTTGACCCCAATAGAATTTCAGTGCGCCGACCCTAGTAACCCAGAGTCAGTGCATTATTACGTATCATTGGTATGATCACAAGAGATCATATAATGGTCTTGAATTACTTCCAGTGGACTATAATTGATACCTATCAGGGCACTCCATGGTCGGCTACATCCCCTCGGTGGGACACACCACCATCCGCAGTGGTAGCCATTTCCTCATGAAGCCCTTGGGTGGAGAGCCATGCTTCTTCCAACACTCACATGTGAGAGTTCCAAAGGATCGGATACATTCCTACCTCCTTTTCCTTTGATACCAACTGTAGATACCCGAAGCTTAACGTACATGGACATTACATTACTTTTGCGGAATACTTAGTACATAACAAAAAAACACACACAAGGACCGTAATAGTTTAGTGTCTTTGGAAACTTGAATATAATCTTCTAATCGTGGTGAAAGATCTTCAACATCTCCCATAATGATCTTTCTTTTTTTACCTAAAACCTTTTTTTATATCTTGGGGAAAAGAAAACATAAAAGGGTGAGCTCAAATACTCAGTAAGGGTAAACAAAGGAAATATCAATCACATCATATTCATAAGAACATAACATTTTGGAAATCTTAACCTGCAAAAGATATCATAATATCATAAAATGGGATAAATCATAGTAGTGAAATGTAATCCCAAAAATCATAACTTAAAAAAGGAAAATGTTTGGCATACACACATAATCGTAGATAATCATTTCTTATTAGTCAAGAGTCATTAGCAAGACTATCTTGGTGGACAAAGTCCATTTCTGAACCGAGTTCATTCCTCGTTTCAGTCCTATTTCACTGAACCAGTTTAACCTGTCGTTTCATCAATGTCTATCTCATGAGATATAAAGTCTTTACCCAATTCATTTGAGGTAGATATAGGTCCCACCCATCTCATAATGATACTATTCATATGTGTGCCACAAAATCATAAGTCATACATCATTGCATAACCCATGTAATAAAAATGGGATTCTTAAACAACATGACATCATAAAATTATTCATATAAGATAAAGGAATTCATAAAAATAATTCCATCACAACATAATCAAATCAATATAATAATAGGGATAGAAACAGAACCCTATATTATCTTAGATGGAAAATAATTTTGATAAAACACTTGAACTCCATTCTTGAGGAAAATATCCTTTCTCCTTCAAAAACATTTTCCTTTCTTAACATGTCATACAATTTTAAACTAAAAGATGTTGATTAAAAATAAACTTGAAAACTTGTAAAGGAAGCTTCTTGGAAATAATGTTTTAAAAATCTATTCATGACATATAAGTTAAAAAAACATTCTTCTCGTACTTTTTTCGGAAATGTCAAAAAGTACCTCGTACGAAAAACGACAAAAGATTCCTTTCATATCTTTTACTATAAACTCACCAAAGGGTAAAAATGGATTTAAAAAATTGTAGGTGGATGGGAATAATATTACATATCTAGGAAACATGGATATGGATGATAAAATACACCCTAGTAAATACCAAAGTTTAAACAATCTCGGATAAAAATGAGATTGTGATATTTCTGTTATCTTAGGTCTAATTTTCTTCGTAAGTGTCCGAACCTGCTGTATAATGATTTAAATGATGTCATTGACTTATTCCAGAATCATACTCATTGTTATGATATCATATATGGTTCACTTATGACTTTATATTACCCGTTCTTTTGTAAATTCCATGTTAAAGAGCGTTTTGGGTAAAATCCTTTCATTTGTCGTCCGTGTTTTGACATGTAATTATTCATATGATTACTTAGATCATGATTACTTAATTCCAGAATATAAAATATTATTTATATATAATATATATTCAGAATATACATATATATAATAGATTAGTAGATGGAAAGAAATACACCATTCATGGAGACGGTAGGCCGTTGGTACGCATGAACACTGTTTTCGTTTTCTTATTGAGTTGAATGAAATTAAGTAGATGACATACATATATATACACATAAATCCAGTATCATTATTATGTCATATATTTCATGATTTCTTATTATATATACATTATAATCATTCATGAATGGTTAACGTGGAGAATGAATCTCATCGCGTCGTGGAGACGGTAGTCTGTACGTACGCACGAGTGATGATATCGTTCTCATGATCGTGGAATTGTATTGGAGTGTATGTATACTATTTCAGAATTAATATCACTTTACACTAATCATATATAGTTATTATGTACACCATTATACCCATCCGAGTAAGGTGGTGGTGGAAAATAGATTACACCACGGCATGGAGACGGTATTCCGTACGTACGCACGCGCGATTATTTCATTTTCCATAGGATGGATAGATGGTGAAATATGGTTGTTTCATACTTATAAAAACATATCAGTATATTATTGATACTGACATTATTACTTCATAATGAAACAACTAAACAAGAAGAATTTGAAGAAGAAAGAAAATTGAAAGAATCGGTAACATATACTACCTCTTCTTTGACACGCCTTTTTGAATCCTCCTCTTAGGGCACTAAAATTAGTCTTTGAAGAATATCAAGACCTCTAGGATGTTTATAGGGATGTGGAGGAGAGAATTTGGCAGGGGTTGGCCAAGCGTGAAGGCTCAAATTGGTGTGAGGAAGGGAGGGAGGAGGTGCCCTTTTATAAAGGAGGAGAGGGGCACCTTTGGAAATCTTAAAAATATTAATTTATAATAAATCTAACCCCAATTAAAAACCTTGAAAAATGACTCATATTCTAATATGAGATAGGGTTGTAATCTAATTAGCCAATAAAATTTAGACATGTTAGGAAATTATTTTAAAAATTATCAACTAGATTTATCCGTACTTAATCAATTTAATTTTATTTGTTGTAATAAAATTCTAAATTTTGAATTATAACAAATAATTACTTATTTTTTGTGAATTTTCCATAATTGGATACTTTATAAAATTATAGACGATATAATTTTAAATTTATTTTTTTATATATTTTTGTGATTTTTAAACAATTTTAAAATATGTTATTTTTATAAAATAACAATATTGTCATTTTTGACACAATTCATTTATTTGAATTTAAATAAAATACATATAGAAGATATGTTCGAAATAAAAGATTTAATAGATTTATAAAATGTCATATGTATCTAGAAAATTAGTGGAGAACATTAAATAGTTCATATAATATTTATTTTATTATTTTTAAAACCATTTATTTGGTTTATCTCTTAATAAAATAATTACAACAAAATTTTTGTATAATTATTTAATATACTTATTTGATGCATAAAAATTAAAAATAAAATCTTATGATGAAGATAAATCTATTATCTTTCACAATAATTCTTTTACTCAAATTTATCATCTTAAAATCACAATATTGAAATTGTTATATTTATTAAATTATGAAGGTGACAACTTTGGCATCATTTAAAATAAAATAATATAAGTGTCATAATCACTATTATAAGACTCCAAACAGTTATATATTATGTCATTGGATGGTTATGGTGTATATATATAATACCAATAAGTTTTGGTCAGGTTTGTTGGACTTTTAATTTGTATTATTATTTCAATAAAAACTATATTACTGATTTTTCACTTAATAAATAATTTCTGCATCATTAATGTATCACCATTAATAGCAATTATTTAATCCCAAAAAATTCAAAATAAATTATCATGATGTAGATAATATTATTATCTATCTGTAGACTATTCATGTTCAATGTTTCATGAAGTTTATCACTATATTAAAATTAATATACTTATAATATTTAAGAGAGTGACCTGTTGTCACTTTCTTTGGTTTTAATAATAATTAAGTTATTTTCATGGAAAAAGTTTATTAAATGATTCTAATCTGACCCTTAGGTGATTTGGGTCAACTTTGAGTCATCCAATAGGTTTTTGGCAGATGTTAGGGTAATTTTATAATCTTATATTTAACCTTAATTGACTGATTTACCTTCAACTACGATAAATAAAATTTACCGTAGTTACTATTCATAATGCCCAAAAATAAAAAGTATTCTATTAATATAATTTGGACCCACTGATTCCAAATATGGAATCCATTATTCCAAATTCTATACACAGAAGTTGCAGAAATTAAATTAAAATTAATCCCGTTGTCGAAAGAAAACAGGTTTTTGTTTAAAACATTTCAAAAGATTGAATTGATTTAACCTACGAATTCAAGGTAAAATCAATGATAATGACATAAATTATATTAAATCATAAAAATATATTATATTTATACCTTAAACCCATTAAATATTATAATTTAACCATATAAATTTTTGCGATGAAAAAAGTTGTTTTTAATTAAAATATAGCGTGTTTTTACTATTCATCAAAATATGAAAGTTACCAGAATAATATGAAAAATTTATCCAAAGTAAATTTTTATTTCTTTATTCCAAATAAGAATTTTATTTTGTCAAATTTAACTTATAAACATGTCAAAAACTAGATTTAAAGTGGGTGCTCCATCAAAAGGCGGCAAAACTGCATTTTTTTTAAAAATACTTATTTTACTTGAAAAATTTATTTTGTTCTTATACAATGTTCTAGAAAATGTGTAAGATGAATAATAATGTTATAAAATTCAAAATTTAGTTAATACTATTCATAAAGGCTAGTTCATAATAATATTATAATAATATATCATTGTTTAGTAAAACCCGGTATTGCGTACAACACACGCTATCGAGGAAGGTCGCGATTGCGTGTAATGCAAGCCAAGTCCGGGTTGCGTGTTGTGCAAGAATTCTTCGTTGTTTCGTATAACATAATCCAACCATATTTCATTTATACATTGAATATAGATATATTTATACTCAATGTTTCCTAGAATAATTATTATCAAAATTGTGTGTAACACGATCCAAGAATAGTGTTTCGTATACTGCAAGCTAATACAGTGTTGCGTATAGCGCAAAGTAATCTTGGTGTAGCATACAACACAATACATTAATGAAATTAAAATAATATAAAATCTCGGGGTGTTACATTCTGCCCCCCTTAAAATGAATTTCACCTTCGAAATTTTTCGGGGTTATTAATGGTTTACTACTCGAAAGTTTCTTTAATAGAAACCCACATCGTAAAAAGGAATACCAAAACCAATCGTTAAAAACAAAAGTATGAAACATAAAGATTACCCAAATAAACTAATTATTGTGTTTCCACATAGGTGAAAATATGGATATGGAATAGAAATCTAACCATCATGTTCTGATGGAGAGTGGTAAAGAACATGGCTATGAAAAACCCATCAATCACAAAGCCATCGAATTGTGACGATCTAAGGTACCATCAGATTCATTGGATATAAGGCCACTAGGAAAACATTTTTGGTTTTCAAGATCATTTACCTAAAGATTATGAAATTGTAATTAGAAGAAATACTTTCGTGATTTTGGTACAGTCTCACCATTAGTCTTTTTTTTGGACAATTTCCACTTCATCTCTTAATGAAATGAAGTTGAATTTTTCATTTGTGAAGTGTTATCAGATCATGTGATAGAATGATGGGTCATTCCATCTGTCTTAAACAAAAGGTTAAAATTGTTATCAAAAAAATACATAAGTCCATCTATAGTGAGATTAATCATATATGGTTCCTAAAATGGACTTATACTTCATATATCATACTGCTTAATATAATAAAACTAGTTTCTACTAAATAGGGACTTCCTGTAGGCCAGTGGTAAGCAAAAAAGGCCAGTCGCACTTCGGTTGTGGGTTCGATTCCCGCAGACTTGTATGACGCGATGGGCTATCGCCCGTCCTGTAGGTTTTCCTTTTTATAAAACTACATTACTATAACATCTCATCAATAATATCAAAAAAAAGTTCTACCCTTAAACAATTCTAACTTCTATCCAACATAATCCAATCCAATCTTTAGGCTTATCTAAAATACTTCGGTCCAAGCTCATAGTATAAAGAAAATGATTACTTGAAATGTCACATAACAATCATGTGAATGCCACCATTTATCCTCGATATATCATAAGATATATCTTGTTGGTCAAATTACAAACATGTGAATACCTTAATCATGTATTCTTTTGAAGAATGAATACCCATTGAACCTTATTGAAAACATTAATGCATTTAAAAGTTAACACTTTCCACATACCAAAATCCTCAAAATTTTATATACTCAAACCATGATATCACTTAGTTCATATATCAATCATGAGCTCATGAACATCTCATTATCTTCTTATCCCTTCATTATGCGCATATCATCTGCTTTCCTAAATATTTGAATCACTTTTCATGGTTACCGATACCATAAAATTATTGAAAACCACAATAGAATAATACAAAAATATTCCAATACACCATAAAAGTACCTCAAAACATTATTCTTGAATACCAATACATAAACACTTCAATACATCATCTTCAATGATTGTCTTGGAATAAGTCCTTCCTTTATTTAAAAGTAACTTTTTAGGCCAGGGCATTGAGTTGGGTAATGCCCATGTTCTCCACAAATAAGACATTGAACTCCATTACAGTCTGTCACTCTATGACCCTTTTCTCCACCCAGATAACATCTATCCCTCCATTTTAGGTATTCCTCAAGGTTATTTTTCCATTCTTTATAAATCTCAATCTTCCCTTCTCTATGCTCCTCACTATGAGAACATTTATAAAAGTCCATCTTCCTCTTATTTGATGACTTAGTAATACCACCAAATTTCACCTTGTTAATCATATATTGCGATGACTGATTCTGCATAATCAAAATATCTTTCTCTCTAGGCATTACAAAATTTCGTCGCTAATAGTCACCAATTTTTCCATTGGATTCAATGTTAACCGAATTCCTTCTGGTTCCCTCCATTGACTAAAACATAAAAAGAATTCTGTATGAGGCAAAAATCATGATAGGGAAAAACATAGTAAAGTGGGAGTACCCTCAATATATAACATCTTAGGTTAAATTCTAAGATAGTTAAAATAGTTCTAGGACTATATCCTATAGGTATACTTATCCTTAAGGACATCCCTAGACATACCTTAGAAATATCTCTAGGGAACTCACTAACGTTTTTGCATCCTCGTTTCCAAAGGTTGGCTAAACCATTCCTCTGATACCAACTATAACGGTCTAGAATTACATCCAGTGGACTATAATTAATACCTATCAGGGCACTCCATGGGCAGTTACACCCCCTGGGTGGGACACACCACCATCCCCAGTGGGAGCCATTTCCTCATGAAGCCTTTGGGCGGAGAGCCATGCTTCGTCCAACGCTCACATGTGAGAGTTCCAAAGGATCAGATACATTCCTACCTCCTTTGCCTCCGATACCAACTGTAAAGACCCGAAGCTTAACGTACATGTACATTATATTAATTTTGCGGAATACTTAGTACATAAAAAAAACACACACAAGGACCGTAATAGTTTAGTGTCATTGGAAACACGGAATATAATCTTCTAATCGTGGTGAATGATCTTCAAGATCTCCCATAAAGGTCTTCCTTTTTTTTAACTAAAACCTTTCTTTATATCCTGGGGAAAAGAAAACATAAAAGGGTGATCTCAAATTCTCAGTAGGGTAAACAAAATAAATATCAATCACATCATATTCATAAGAACATAACATTTTGGAAATCTTAACCTGCAAAAGAGATCATAATATCATAACATGGGATAAATCACAGTAGTGGAATGTAATCCCAATAATCATAACTTAAAACATCAAAATTTGTGGCATACACACATAATCATAGATAATAATTTCTTATTACTCAAGACTCATTTCCAAGACTATCTTAGTGGACAAAGTCCATTTTTGAACCGAGTTCATTCCTCGTTTCAGTCCTGTTTCACTGAACCGGTTTAACCTGCCATTATAGCCATGTCTATCTCATGAGATATAAAATCTTTACCCAATGCATTGGAGGGAGATATAGGTCCCACCCATCTCATAATGATACCATTCATATGTGTGCCACAAAATCATAAATCATACATCATTGCATAACCCATGTAATAAAAATGGGATTCTTAAACAACATGACATCATAAAATAATTCATATAAGATAAAGGATTTCAGAAAAATAAATCCATCACAACATAATCAAATCAATTTAATAATAAGGATAGAAACATAACCCTATATTATCTTAGATGGAAAATAATTTTGATAAAACACTTGAACTCCATTCTTGAGGAAAATATCCTTTCTACTTAAAAATCATTTTCCTTTCTTAATATTTCATACAATTTTAAACTAAAAGAAGTTGATTAAAAATAATAATAAAAACATGTAAAGGAAGCTTCTTGTAAATAATGTTTTAAAAATCCATTCATGCCGTATAAGTTACAAAAAACATTCATCTCGTACTTTTGTCAGAAAAGTCAAAAATTACCTCATACGAAAAACGACAAAAGATTCCTTTAATATCATTTACTATAAACTCAAAAAAGGGTAAAAATGGATTTAAACAATTGTAGCTGTATGGTAATAATATTACATATTGAGGAAACATGGATGTGGATGATAAAATACACCCCAGTAAATACCAAAGTGTAAACAATCTCGGATAAAAATGAGATTGTGATATTTCCCTTACTTTAGGTCCGATTTGCTTCGTAAGTGTCCGAACCTCCTGTAATGATTTAAATAATGTCATTTAATTATTCTAGAATCATAATCATTGTTATGATATCATATATGGTTCACTTATGACTTTATATTACCCGTTCTTTTGTAAATTCAATGTTAAAGAGCATTTTGGGTTAAATCGTTTCATTTGTCGTCCGTGTTTTGACTTGTAATTATTCATATGATTACTTAGATCATGATTAATTAATTCCAGAGTATAAAACATGATTTATATATAATATATATTCATAATATACATATATATAATAGATTAGTAGATGGAAAGAAATACACCATTCATGGAGAAGGTAGGCCGTTCGTACGCATGAACGCGGTTTTCGTTTTCTTATTGAGTTGAATGGAATTAAGTAGATGACATACATTTATATACAAATAAATCCAGTATCATTATTATGTCATATATTTCATGATTACTTATTATATATACATTATAATCATTCATGAATGGTTAACGTGGAGAATGAATCTCATCGCGTTGTGGAGACGGTAGTCCGTACGTACGCACGAGCGATGATATCGTTCCCATGATCGTAGAATTGTATTGGAGTGTATGTATAATATTTCAGAATTAATATCACTTTACAATAATAATATATAGTTATTATGTACACCATTATACCCATCCGAGTAAGGTGGTGGTGGAAAATAGATTACAACATGGCGTGGAGATGGTATTCCGTACGTACGTACGCGCGGTGATTTCATTTTCCATAGGATGGATAGATGGTGAAATATGGTTGTTTCATACTTATAATAACATATCAGTATATGAGTGATACTAATGTTATTACTTCATAATGAAACAACTAAATAAGAAAAATTTGAAGAAGAAAAAAATTTGAAAGAATCGGTAACGGATATTACCTCTTCTTTGACACGCCTCTTTGAATCCTCCTATTAGGGCACTAAAATTGGTCTTTGAAGAAGACCAGGACCTCTAGGATGATTATAGGGAAGTGGATAAGAGAATTTGGTAGGGTTTGGCCGAGCTTGAAGGCTCAAATTGGTGTGAGTAACGGAGGGAGGAGGTTCCCTTTTATAAGGGAGGAGAGGGGCACCTTTGGAAATCTTAAAAATAGTAATTTATATTAAATCTAACCGCACATAAAAACCTCCAAAAATGAATCATATTAGAATATGAGATAGGTTTGTAATCTCGTCATCCAATAAAATTTATATGTGTTAGGAAATTATTTTAAACATTATCAACTTGATTTATCCTTACTTAATCAATTTAATTTTATTTGTGGTAATAACATTCTAAATTTTAGATTATAACAAATAATAACTTATTTGTTGTGAATTATCCATAATTGGATACTTTATAACATTATAGACCATATAAATATAAATTTATAATTTTTATATATTTTTATGATTTTTAAAAAAATTTAAAATATGTTATTTTTATAAAATAACAATATTGTCAATTTTGACACTATTCATTTATTTGAATTTATATAAAAACGATACAGAAGATATGTTCGAAATAGAAGTTTTAATAGATTCATAAAAGGTCAAATGTATCTAGAAAATTAGTGGAGAACATTAAATAGTTCATATACAATTTATTTTATTATTTTTAAAACCATTGATTTGGTTTATCTCTTAATAAAAAAATTACAACAACATTTTTTTATAATTATTTAATATACTTATGTGTTGCATTAATATTACAAATAAAATCCTATGATGAAGATAGATATATTACCTTTCAAAATAATACTTTACTCTAATTTATCATCTTAAAATCACAATATTTAAATTGTTTTATTTATTAAATTATGAAGGTGACAACTTTGGCAACATTTAAAATAAAATAATATAAGTGTCATAATCACTATTATAAGACTCCAAACGGTTATATATTAGGTCATTGGATTTTTATATTGTATATATATATACTACCAATAAGGTTTGGTCAGGTTTGTGGAACTTTTAATGGGTATTATTATTTCAATAAAAACTATATTACTGATTTTTCACTTAATAAATAATTTCTGCATCATTAACGTATCACAATTAATGACAATTATTTAATCCCTAAAAATTCTAAATAAATTATCATGACGTAGATAATTTTATTATATTTCTGGAGACTATTCATGTTCGATGTTTCATGAAGTTTATCACTAAATTAAAATTAATATACTTATAAGATTTAAGAGAGTGACATGTTGTCACTTTCTTTGGTTTTAATAATAATTAAGTTATTTTTAGGTAACAAAGTCCATTAAATTATTCTAATAGGA
The DNA here is from genome assembly GCA_963277665.1 of Viscum album. Lineage (NCBI taxonomy): Eukaryota > Viridiplantae > Streptophyta > Magnoliopsida > Santalales > Viscaceae > Viscum > Viscum album. Next base: position 1,766,988,846 of record OY728157.1, read on the forward strand.
CCCTTAGGTGATATGGGTCGACTTTTAGTCATTCAATAGGATTTTGGCAGATTTTAGGGTAATTTTATAATCTTATATTTACCCTTAATTACCTGATTTACCTTTAACTATAGTAAATAAAATTTACCGTAGTTACTATTCATAATGCCCAAAAATAAAAAGATTTCTATTAATATAATTTGGACCCATTGATTCCAAATATGGAATCTATTTTTCAAAATTCTATATAAATAAGTTGCAGAAATTAAATTAAAATTAACCCATTGTCGAATGAAAACGGGTTTTTGTATAAAACATTTCAAAAGATTGAATTGATTTAACTACGAATTCAAGGTAAAATCAACGCTAATGACATACATTATATTAAATGGTAAAAATATATTCTATTTATACTTTACAAACATTCAATATTATAATTTAACCATATAAATTATTGCGATGAAAAAAGTTGTTTTTAATTAAAATATAACTTGTTTTTACTATTCATCAAAATATGAAAGTTACCAGAATAATATGAAAATTTTATCCAAAGTAAATTTTTATTTCCTGATTCCAAAAAATAATTTTATTTTGTCAAATTGAACTTATAAAAATGTAAAAAACTAGATTTAAAGTGGGTACCCCATCAAAAGGCAGCAAAACTGCATTTTTTAAAAAATACTTATTTTACTCGAAAAGTTTATTTTGTTCTAATACCATGTTCTACAAAATGTGTAAGATGAATAATAATGTTATCAAATTAAAATTTTAGTTAATACTATTCATAACGGCTAGTTCATAATAATATTATAATAATATATCGTTGTTTAGTAAAACTCAGTATTGCGTACAACACACACTATCGAGGAAGGTCGTGATTGCGTGTAATGCAAGCCAAGTCAGGGTTGCGTGTTGTGCAAGAATCCTTCGTTGTTTCGTATAACAGAATCCAAACATATCTCATTTATACATTTAATATATATATATACACTCTATGTTGCGTAGAATAACTATTATCAAAATTGTGTGTAACACGATCCAAGAATAGTGTTGCGTATACTACAAGCTAATACGGTGTTGCGTTAGCGCAAGGTAATATTGGTGTATCATACAACATAAGACATTAATGAGATTAAAAGAATATAAAATCTCGGGGTGTCACAGATCAAGTCCTGAAAGACCGATTATTTTAGTAGCCGTAGAAGTACTAGATACATACATTAGTTTTTCATTACATCCTCAAATAAATAAAAACAACATTGTATCCCCTTTGAACACATTCATATCCCTTATCCTATTCCTATAGGTTAATCATGATATACATTTACACATACTGGAAAAAATAAATTATAGAAAGAGGTGAGATCAGATGCTCAGTAAGGATAATAATATAGGAGAAAGTTTCATAAATAAACATAATGATTTAAGGAAATGTATAAGAATAAAACATAAGCCTTTTAAACTTAAATTTCCGCGTAATATGGAAAATATAAATCAAATAATGCCATTTACATATTCACATAGATATTCTACTAGTAAAACAATCTCATGTAATATCAATAGGTAATTTCATAATGATGAAATGCATAATTTCGGAAATCATAACCACATAGTCAAGGCCTCGTTCCAAGACTACAAATAAGATTTTGTCAAGCCCTTGTGCCATGAAACTATTTTGTCTAATGAGACATACCGAGGCATCAAGGAGATATAGTGTGCTCTAACCATCACTTACTAAGTCCAATTAATTCCTCATATCAAAATGGTGAAACATAATCTAAACATTCGTATTAAAACTAGCATACGAAATGTCAATACTTTAGCCAAAAACCCTGAATGGTATAAAAATTGCACATCCACAGTCAAATATAACATATTCAATACAATATGAAAGATTTTATTATAATAAATCAACCTCAATCAATAATAAAATAAAATAAAGGATGTTTCCATAGATGAAAATAATCAGTAAAATGATTTGAGAGAAATATTCCCTTTTTCTTGAAATCATTAAAAAGTCTCACTATTTATCAAGAAGCTGTTTAAAAAATATTTTTGATTTAATGTGTCCCATACCACATTGAAAAATTTAAAATTAATATTAATTTTTATAAATTCATGTCTAAATAAATAAATCCATAAAACCATTTTTAAAACATGGACATTAAAGAGAATGATTTAGAAGAATAAATCTTTATAACATTTAAAACAATATTTTAGTTAAAGAGTTCCTGACCAAATGAAAGAAACTTGAATACAAATAATATAATTAATAATTTTTTCTAATATATTTAGAATAAAGGTATTCATGATAAAATATGTCAAAAGACAATATATACACCATATAAAAGTGAATTGGTGCATAACAATAAGGATGTCTCAATGGAATGTAAATTGAGATGAAATCCTTTATATAGACCGCATATTTATATGTTAAATCAATGACATAATTAATTGTGAAAAATATAAATACACTCAATATGATTTGATATTAAGTGTAAATCAATCAGAGTACATTCAGACATATTCTTGTAAAAACAACACCAATGACTTGGATGTTTAACTTAGTGAATATAAATTTAGTTAAAATTACTCTTATTGTGTTCATATCGATGACTTGAGAATTTATCAACAGAGTGATTCTATGTATAAAAATTATATCCACAAAAAGGTAGAGGAAATTACTAAATAAGTAATAAATAGTTATTTCCCACATAATCTTGGAGAAATATAATCAATGATGTTTGCGTAAAACCCAATGAGTGGAAATTGAAATTAGAAAATCCCTTACTGATTTGTTGAATTACAAAATATACACGCCATGAAAGAAGGATCATACAATGAAGATTTAAATACCCAAAAATTAAATTATATTACACAAATAATACAATCATGGTCAAAATATACACCACACAAAAGTAAAGATATGCAATGTAGCATGAATCTCACAGGAATAAGAAGTGGGATAAAAACCCCTTCCCATGTACTTTTCCATAGTTGAGGGTATGCAAACCTCAAGTATAATGGAGAAATATTTGTTATTAAATTATACAGGAACCATATACATAAATATGATATCATTTATGATCCGTTAATATTTGTTTATTAATAATATTTCAATAGTATCATTGTTTCGGGTGTTAACTGATTTGTTTTTCTTTATATGTTTTATTCCGTAAGTCATGTTTGTTATGGATAAGATGTATTTAATTTATATCCAGAATTATATTATGTTCTTAAAAATTATTTTTCAATCATAAAATGATATTTATTCTTGAATGGTTATGATGGGGAATGAATCTCATCCAGTTCATGGAGAAGGTAATCCGTACGTACGTACGAGCGACAATACCATTCTATTAATGGTAAAATCATATATAATTGGATGTTGTATCATATATAACTAATAACTAACATGTTATATTTATTATTTACATAAATTATACTCATTAATATATCTATCCTAATAATTATGTGTTGAATAAAAAACTACATCACGACGTGGAGATGGTAAGCCGTATGTACACACGTATGGTGACTTTATTATTTATATGATGGATAGAATATGGAATATGGTTATACCATATTTATAATAACATCACAGTATGTACAAGGTACTAGATTTATTATTCTTGTATAGATACAACAAAGAAAGAGGGAGTGGAAGACAAAAAGTACATTGAAAGAGGTGAGGAAATAATTACCACTTTTTCGAGTGCTTCATTTTGATTTGATCAAAAGGGAACTGTAGGATGGATTTTTTATTAAAGGAATGCATTTAGTTTGAAGTGAGGGTAGTTGGGAGGATATTTGAGCATGGTTTTCCTAAGAAAAATAGATCCATATGTGTGATTATGAGAGAAGGGGAAGTACCCTTTTATAAGAGAGGTGATGGTCACTTTAGGAAATCCTAGAAACATTATTTTATTATACATTCATATTCAGTTTACAATGGCTCTAAAAAGAATTATTTTGAGTCTAATGTGGAGCTGGGTTAAAAAAACTCTCAACTAATTGATTTTAGATAGGTTTAGGTCACCATATAAACCTTATGTTTTGGATTTAACTATTCGTTAAGTAGTATATCATTTACAATGTCTCCTTGTAATTTTATATTATATAGTTAATATACTTACTATAAAATGACAAGAGAACCCAAATTGGTTCATTAATGACATATATATTATTATATAAGTACTTTGGACAAATATGAGATTTTTAGTAATATTATATCATTTAATAATAATGTATTTGTTTTAAAAACTGATTTATGTCAATTTTGACATTATTTAGTATTTGGTTTTTGTAAAAGTCAAAACTATCTGATTTATTTGAAAGAAATTTAATCAACCCTAACATGTAGTACTAACATCTATAATTTTTATAATTCATCAAAAGTCTCAATTTTCATTTAATTTAATATTTATAAGATCAATTATTTTAGTCTTTCATTAATAAGGTAGTTACAACATCATCATTGTGTCAATATTAATTTTAAATATTTTATGTCTAAAAATTATAAACAAAATACCATGATGTAGGAAATATTCTTAACTTTTTAATGAATATTTATATTGGAAATTATCTTATGTATAACCATATATTAAAAAAGGTATAGTTATTAATTTTTGAATTTAACACTTTTAAATCTTATTTAAATAAAATAATAATAAATGTCCTAATCTTTGCCAAGTGGACCAAAGGGATAATATTTTATTCCTAATGTTGATTTTGGTCGAAATACACTTATACAATAGAATTATGACATGTTTTATGGTAATAATAATGTCATTTTCACCTTCAGTTACCTTATTTACTTTTAACAGTGGTAAATAACATTCAAAACTTACTATTCACCAAAAAAACATTTTCATCTTATTAAACCACGTTTTACTTGCTGATTTCATCCATGTCTCTCCGATTTATTAAATTCATTTTAATTTACTGGGAAAATTATGTTTTATGCAAATTTGCTAACATGTCTAGAAGGTGTGTACAAGACGTTAAAAATTCAATAAAATTTTATACATCTAATTTTTTATAAAACAACTCTAACTAATTATATTGAAATAATATTGGTATTATATATCTATTTTGAGTTAATATAAGTTTAAATAAAATAAATAATTATTTAAATAAAAATTCGAGTTTTAAACAATAACACAATGTTTAGACTATTCATAAAAAATTGAACATTTACAGAAAATACCAAAAATTCACCCTAAGATAATTTGGATATTAAAAATTCATAAATTATGTCTATTTTACCAAATTCAAAACAGAGAAGTTTTATTAATTAATTTAAAATTAATTCTCATTTTCAAAACCAGAAAACTGGTTTTGAGAAGTAAAAACTATCAAAAGACTGATATGTGTTCATGTCCGTTTTAAAAGTAAAATTACTTCCAATGAACAAAAATTAAATAAATGATAAAAATATAATCTAATTATAATTAAAAACCATTAAAATTTATACTTTAGCACTCGAAATTATTTGTGTTAAATTTTTTTTATTAAAATCTATTATCTTTTATTATTCATCAAAATATAAATGTTATGAGAAAAACACAAAAAATTTATCCAAACTAAATTTTTGTGTTCCACTTATAAATGAAAATTTTAATTTCATCAAATTAAATATATAAAAGCTTCAAATATTTTATTTATAATGGGTTCTCCATTAAAAGGGGGAAAACAGAATTTTTTGAAAAATACATTATTTATCTGAAAAATTGAATTTTCCCTTATATTATGTATAAGAAACACAAAAGATGAAAGTTAAAATTATATAATATTTTATAAAATTCATAATGTGGTTATTACTACTCATAACCTCCTTCTAAATGGAATGTTTGATAGGTTGTGGTGTGCTTGAACATGGTGTTCCGTACATCACACACTATAGTTTTATTCAAAGAGAATCATACCATGGATTCTTGGGGTGTTACATTATTCCCACTATCAATAAATTTCATCCTCGCAATTTGAAATTATTCTTCTAAAATAAAAGATTAAAAAAATATAAAATACATTTATGGAAAATCCACATCGGAAATAGGGTGAATAACATTTAGTCTTGACAAGAGGGAAAGAGTAATGGAAAAGTCACCACCAAATTAGGATTTCCAATTGGAGAACATTGGTGGGAATTATAATTTGAATAAAAATGTAAATATTTATAGTGAGTAATTAAGGTCATAAATCAGAAACAAGTGAATGGAAATTAAGGGCCTCAAAGCCATAAATCTATGATAAATAAAGTAAGGTATCAGGATAATACGGTTTTGGGTTTAAGATAGTTTCCCTATGGTTTACGAATTAATATCTTCAAAGAATAAGAAAAAAAATCATGATAAGTAGAGTTCCATCCTTTAACTAATTTATACCACAAACTCATTTTTCATTCCAAATGATGAGTATTCAAGATGTCTTGGTCACACCTGAAGAGATAGAATCAACTTATAGAGAATCACATAATCCACAAAGGATGAACTATATATTTATCTTATCATAAGAGAATAACAAAAACCAAAATGGTTAGTACATGATCCGATGATCCCCAAAAAGGATAACCCTTTAAATAAATAAATATTAATATGAATTTTTAAAATTAAACCAACAATACCCAAGATTAATAAATATCATTCAATAAAAAATTGTCCTTAACATCCTTCAATATTATCCAAACTAAGAATGAAACCCAAAACTTAGAAGAATTTGATTACATAGTCTTCCACGTTAAATTGTATCTTCAAATATAATTGACTACTCTTAAAGTCCCATACTTAAAATTAATTAAACTAATCATATATTTTCTATTATAGGTTAATAATTTCATTAAATAACCAAAATCACTATGAATCCACAATACAGACATAGATAAAAATCCACCATTACTCTTCAAATGAAATCCCAAAGTATTCTACTTTACTTAGGAATATAGTGTTCCCAACAGAGGTAATATCTTCCCAAATAACATTTATCACCAAATCAACACATCATATTACTACACTAAGGATATCCATTTGATAAAAAAAATATCTCAAATAAACTTATTATTGATCAATAAAATAATTTAACTAAAAATAATTAGTCACACTAACCAGGGAATTCATGTAGTCCAGTGGTAGGTGATAAATCCCTGTCAAACGTTGGTTGTGGGCTTGATTCCTATGGCATTGTCTGATTCGACAGGTTGTCACACGGTTTTTGTGTTATCCTTTTAAAAAAAACTATAATTTATAACATTCCCAAAATGAGATAAATTATTTAAAAAACTGTAACATATTTTTACCCCAAATTATATATCATACCTCACATTTTCATCCCAAAAATTAATAACCTGTAATTGCCTCAAATTCAAGGATTATATAAACCCAAATGGTTATTTATAAATATATCCACAAATGAAAAGATAATACTTTCTCGAATATCATTTTCACATAACAAACCATAGGGTTACATATAAAAGAGACAAGTCTTCCAAAGTAATCCCATCAACAAAGAGCACTAATACTTTTAAACATTTTTTCCAGTCATTTACTTCCACGTAGGATCTTCCATAACCAAGAGGTTATCCTATAGAATAGGTCATTGACTTTGGTAATGGACAGGTCCCCTACATTTACAGAAAATGGCTATAAATGGATTATTGGGATCATTTTTTTTCTTCTTCCATAATACTCTTCATTTTTCCTCAGCAATTCATTACATTATGTCCATTTTCCCCCAAATAAATCATTTCTTTGTTCTATAGAGACACTTTCCTAGATGTCTACTTCCACATTTCCTCTATGATGAAAATTGAGCTTTCTTTTCAAAATGGCCTCCACTATTGGAGCTCTTATCATTCACCGCCTTTCTTTTCTTTGTCGTGTCTGGGAGTTGGTTAATATATATGTTGTTGATCACATTTTAAAAAAAATGATTCTGCAGGAACACAATATATTTTCGGCCTATCAACATTTCATTTCTTTCCCCATTTCCACCATGGTTCCCACCTTGTACATCATCTTCAATCTTACAATGACTACCTTGGAATCTAGCCATTGACTAAAACCAGAAAGCATTGTGTGTGTAATGATATTCATAAATTATTTTAGAAAATATCATGACACCTTATTTTCAATCTAAAACACCTTAGGATTAACCAAGGTTATTTATTCTCATCTTATATTATAATCCATCAAATAATTTTGTAATAAAAATTTTAATTATCCCAAGAATATCCCCTGTTAGTGTCGTAACCAAGAGTGCAGCAAGGCCCTTTGTTGTGCAATAGTTCATGTTCGAGTCGAGCTCAAAACGGTGTTTTCGGGTATTACCCCTATGTAAATCTCTACTAGAGCCACCTCTACCTACTCTTATTTAGATAGGGATGTATTTCTTGGAAAACCCACAAAATATTTAAATTACCAAACAATTTTTATGATATTCTATACTAATTCCCAAAGTCTATCTTATGTAAATGTTCTCTAATCGTAGTTTTTCTAAATCTAGATTCCAAGGTTTGTACTAAACTTTCTCTGATTCCAATTATAACTCCCCGACCCTAGTAACCCAGAGTTTGTGTATTATTACATATCATTGGCATGATCACAAGAGATCAATTCCTGAAATACTGATTAGTTTATTAGCCTTTGAAGTATAAGATATATACATAAGTTTTACATTACATCATTAAATACTGAAAATCAACATTGTATCCCCTTGTAACATACTCATATCCCTTAGCCTATTCCTTCAAGTTAATCATGATATACTTCTTCACATCTTGGAAAAAATAAAACATAGAAAGGGGTGAGCTAAGATTCTCAGTAAGGATAACAATATATTGGAAACTTTCATATATAAGCATAAACATTTAAGGCCATGTATAAGACTAAAACACAAGCCTTTTGAAATTACATATCAACATAATATGGAAAATATAAATCAAATAATTCAATTTACGTATTTAAATGAATATTACACTATTTAAATAATCTCCTGAAATATCAATAGCTATTTTCATAATGATGGAATGCATAATGTCGGACATCATAACCACATATTCAGGGCCTTGTTAGAAGACTAAAAATAAGATTTTTTCAAGGCCTTGTCCCATGAAACTAGTTTGTCTCTTGAGACCTACTAATGCATCGAGGAGTTATAGCGGGTTCCACCAATCACATACTAAGTCCAATAAATTTCTCATATGATAATGGTGAAACATAATCTAAACATTCATATTAAAACTAGCGTACCAAATTTCAATACTTTAACAAATAAACCACGAATTGTATAAAATTAGCACATCCACAGTCAACCATAACTCATTCAATACAATATAGAAGATTTTATTATAAAAAAATCAACATAAATAAATAATAAAATAAAACTAAGGATATTTCCATAGGTGAAAATAATCAATAAAACTATTTCAGAGAAATATCCCCTTTTTCTTAGAAACATTTAAAAGTATCAGTATTTCTCAAGAAGTCGTTTAAATGATATTTTTGAATCAATGTGTCCCAAACCACTTTGAAACATTTAACATGAATTTTAATTTTAAAACATTCATGTTCAAATAATTAAATCCATTAATCCATTTCTAAAACATGGACATTAAAGGGATAGATTTAAAAGAATAAATCTTTAAAACATTTAAAAGAATATTTTTGTTAAAGAGTTCCAAACCAAATGAAAGACACTTGAAAATGAATAATAGAATTAATAAATTTTTTTAACATAATTAGAATAAATGGATTCATGATATAATATGTCAATTCATAGTATATACACCAAATAAAAGTGAATTTGTGCATAACAACCAAGAAGTCTCAATGGAATGTAAATTTACATGAAATCATTTATAAAGACTTTATCTTTAAGGATAAATCAATGACATAATTATGTGTGATAAATATAAATACATTCAATAAGATTGGATATTTAGTGTAAATCAATCAGTGGGCATTCACACATATTCTTTTAAAAACAACACCAATGACTTGGATGTTTAACTCAATGAATTGAAATTGAGTTAAAATTACTCTTATCAAGTTTATATCATTGAAATGAGAATTTTAAATCTAGTTATTATGTGTATAAAAAGTATATCCTCATAAAGGGGAGTGAAAATTACTACAAAAGTAATAAATAGTGATTTCACACATAATCGTGGAGTAAAAAAATCAATGTGGTTTATGTAAAACCCAATGAGTGGAAAATTGAAATTAGAAATTCCCTTCCCAATTTGGTAACTTATGAAACATAAACTCCATGAAAGAATGATCATACAACAAATATTTAAATACCCATAAATTAAAGTATATTACACAAATAATAAAATCATTGGAATAACATACACCACACAAAAGGAAATAGTGGAAATATAGAATGAATCTCACGGGCATAAGAAGTGAGATGAGAACCCCTTACCTTGATCTTTTATTTCTTTGAGGGTACGTTAACCTCATGTATAATGGTGAAATAATTTTTATTAAATTATAAAATAACTATATAGATAAATATGATGTCCTTTGTGATCTTTTAATATCATTTGGTTAATAATATTTCAGTAGAATCATTGTTTCAGGTGTTAACAGATTCGTTTTTCTTTATATGATTAGTTACATAATTCATATTTGTTATGGATAGTATGTATTATATTTTTATCCAAAATAATATTATCTTATTAAAAATTATTTTTTAATCATTAAAATAAATTTGTTCACGAATGGATATGATGGGGAATTAATCTCATTACGTTCGTGGAGATGGTAATCTGTACATACGCATGAGCATCATTACCATTCTATTGATGGTGAAATCACATTTAATTGGATGTTATATCATATATAAAGAATCATTAACATGTTATATTTATTATTTACATCAATTATACTCATTATTAAACCCATCCAAATAATTAAGCATTGAATAACAAACTACACCACGACGTGGAGACGGTAAGCTGTACGTATACACGTATGGTGACTTTGTCATTAATAAGAAGGATAAAATAATGAATATGGTCGTACCATATTTATAATAACATCACAATATGTATAATTTATTGTATTTATTATTTTGGTATGGTAACAACAAAGAAATAGGAAGTGGAAGAAGAAAAGTACACTGAAAGTGGTGATGAAATAATTACCTCTTCTTTGGGATATACCTTTTGATTTAATCTAAAGGGATCCCTAGGATAGATTTTTGATCAAATTAATGCCTCCAGGATGAAGATAGGGTAGTTGGGAGGATATTTGAGTAGGTTTTGGCTGAAACAAAGGGTTTTGGAGGTGTGATTTTGAGAGAAGGGTATGTATCCTATTTTAAGAGAGGTGATGGCCACTTTAAGAAAAACTTGAAATATTATTTTATTATACAATCATATTCGGTTTATAATGGCTCAAAAAAATTTATTATGGGGAAAAGGTAGGGCTGGGTCGAGAACCTCTCTACCAATTGGATTCAGATTGGTTTAGGTCACCATATTAACCTTATCTTTTAGATTTAACTCTTGGATAAATAGTTTAACATTTAACATGTCTCCTTGTATTTTTTTATTATATGGTTAATAAACATACTAAAAAGGTGACGAGATCCCAAAGTGTTTAATTAATGATATATATAATATTATATAAATCCTTTTGGATAAAATTATATTTTTAGGACTATTATATCATTTAATAATATAGTATTCTATTTAAAAACTCATTTATGTCAATTTTGACATTATTTAGTATTTGGTTTCGGTGAAAGTCATAACAATCTGATTTCTTCGAAAAAAAAATCTAATCTACCCAAACATGTAATATTAAACTAATTTTTTTTCTAATGCATATGATGTCACATTTTATATTTATTTTAATATTTATAATATGTATTATTTTAATCTTTCTATAATAATTTAGTTACTGCATCATCATTGTGTCATTTTAAAAATTTAATTATTTTACATGTAAAAAGTATAAATAAAATACCATAATTTATGAAGAATTATTAACTTTCTAATTAATATATATTTCAAAATTATACTTATTTATAACACTATATTAATAATGATTTAGTTATTAAAACAAGAAATTAACTCTTTTAACTCGACTTTAAATAAAGTAATAATAAATGTCCTAATCTAAACCAAGTGAACCGAAAGGATCATATTTTATTAATAAGGATGATTTTGTTAGAAATAAACTTATCCAATTGAATTATGACATGTGTTATTGTAATTATAATATCATATTTAGCTTTAATTACTCTATTTACTTTTCACTATGGTAAATAAAATTCAAGAGTTACTATTCACCAAAAATTATTTTAATCTCATTGAACCACATTTTTCTTAATGATTTAAACCGTGTCTTTCAATGTTTTTAAATTCAATTCATAGAAGCGGTAAAATTAGGTTTCATGAAAATTTGCTAACGTGCAAAGAAGGTAGGTAAAATACATTAAAAATTCAATAAAATTTTATACATTTAATTTTATTATAAAGTTACTCCAATGAATTATATTTAAATAATATAGGAATTATGTATATATTTTGACTTAAAAAAATTTATATAAAATAAATAATTCTTTAAATGTAAATTTTATTTGTAAACAATAACATAGTGTTTTTCACTATTAATAAAAAATTGAATTTTTTTAGAAAAACACAAAAAAATCACTATATGATAATTTTGATATTCAGAATACAAAAATGATGTATATTTTACAAATTCAAAACATATAAGTTTCATTAAATAATTTAAAATTAATTTCCATTATCAAAACCAAAAAGCCTGTTTTTTAGAAGTAAAAACTATCAAAATATTGATATGTGTTTATGTTCAGTTTAAATGTGAAACAATTTCTAATGACCAAAATTAGATTAAATGATAAAATTATAATCTAATTATACTAAAAACCCAATCCAATTTATAATTTAATAATATAAATTATGATGATTAAAAAATATGTTTTCAATTAAAATTAAGTATCTTTCACTATTCATCAAAAATTGAAAGTTATTAAAAACACAAAATATTTATCCAAATTAAAATTTTATGTCCCAAATATAGATAAGAATTTAATTTTATCAAATTGACTTTATAAATGTTTCAAATATTTGATTTAAAAAGGGTTCTCCAATAAAAGGCAGTAAAACAACATTTAAAAAAATATTATTTTTAACTGAAAAATTGAATTTTTCCATATATTATGTTTATGAAACACAAAATATGAATGTTAAAATTATATGGGATATATATAAAATAAAAAATTTAGTTATCACTCTTCATAATGGCTCTCTAAAAGGATAGTTTGATAGGTCATGATGCGCTTGAACTCGGTGTTTCGTACATCGCACGGTATTGTATTATTCGAAGAGAAGCATACTATGGAAGCATATAGTGTTACAAGAATCCCATTTAATAAATAATAAGTCTTAATGCTCATATGTATGAAATTTTTGAATTATCTGAAATCAGAAATACTATTAGGGTTTATAGTTCATTTTTAGTGTTGTGACATGTTTATAAATATGGATATATTACATTGTCATGATTTTTCAACCATTAGAAGAAGAGGAAGGCCTATATTGTTGGGGAGTAATCTTGATAAGTAGAAACATCCATATAATATGAATTAGTTTCTATATAAAACTAAAAAAATTTAAATGTTTGAATAAATCTGTGATGATTTAATTCATTGTTATCATAGAGAATAAGAATGCAAGAATATATCATTACAACATGGAACTAAAACAAATGAGAAAATAAGAACACAATGGATGAAGAATGGATACTAGAAAACTTTGGGTAAGAATTTTGAGAATGATATTTGACTGAAAATTCCTAAGAATATTATGTATAAGGAATGTGAGTTATCCATGGAAAATAAGTAGATGAAAATTAGTAATGTTCAAAGTAATCCTAATATATCAAATTTAAAATTTGAAACAAAATGGATAAGAATTTTCTATTTTTGGACAAAGAAGGAACATTATTATCACCCAAAGAAAATATTTTCATGTGAGACTTAAAAAGAACAAGCTATAAAAGAATAGAAGAACAATACATTAGAGAAAATAAAGTACTACGTTGGTCAAGAGAACATATTAAAGGCTATGTGGATGTACCAAATTTATTAAGCTCATTCCTTTGATGTGTTTGGAAATCATACGAGTTGATTGAGAGAAATAAAGAAAAATTGAATATTAAGAGAATATAAGATACTAAGAGAATGATAAGTTTCCACATGAAGAAGAAATCAAATTTCTAGAATGGTTTTCAACTAATTAAAACATAATTATTTCATATGTTCTATATATGAGGTACAAGATGTATGGATGCAATTCAAATGATTGTGAAAAATTTATTTTGGCCAAATCATAAATCTAGAAGAACCTGAAATTTTTTCAAAATGATGTTTATTCTTTGATAGATCATGATAAGAATACAATCCTATAAAACATGACATATAGTTAACCCATTATACCAAAAGAGTGTTTTTTTAAAAACGATCATGAAAGCATGAAGAGTCAATAAAGACATGGAACCAAATTGAATATTCCAAACTCATTGAGAAGTAATTCTAAATCCAATTGACCACATTGATGAATAATAAGGTATGATTTATTACCAAAATCATTTTAGTTTTATTTTTGTACTAACCATATAGGGAATTTAATGTGATTCTAGTTGTCAAATTGAGAGCTAAAAAAATAAATTAATCTAGAATAACTACTCTATATGTTACGAAGTCACCATCTTGTTGTGATTTTTCAAATTTTAATCTAAATAATATATGGATAAAAAACAACCACAATGAAGGTGTAGATGCTATAAATGTTGAACATTTTAATGATTAAAGTACCCAACAATGAATGACTAAAATACCTGAAATCATTCAGAGTATTTTAATAATTTATTCTACCCTTATTGAGGAAGTATGAATGATTCCATATTGTTGATCATATCAATAAATAAAATCATTATTCTTATTTGATGAAGTGATCACTCTTGATTATGTAAATATGAAGTGAATCCCTTAAGATGAGGGGGTTCTTGAGAATCTTCTAGAAAATATTATTTATACATATTTGAATTCTATAAGGTACTTGTGAGTTTCCATTGAAATATATGTTTTGATACACTCTCATAATTATATAAAATAATGTACTTCAAATATAAAGGGGTGATAAATTAATTTAATCAATGACATAAAAAGGATAAATAAATTGAAATTTTCAAAGTATGTTTGGAATTAAAACCTTCTAATTTTGAAAAACTATAAAAAACATGAGGATAAGGGAGGCATAAAGATCCTATACCTTGAACTTTAGATGATTGACTAAATAATGGGAGATCTATAGTGAGAATATTTATGGTAAGATGATCAAATATAAAAATTTAGATCAATCAGATAAACATATAATCTATGATGATTGAATTTATATAGGGAGATCGACTATGAGAAAATCCACAATAAGTCAATCAACAATGTGAATAGTGACAGGCCACGACCTCTATCAACTGCAAAAGGTTGAAAATGTATGAAAATGAAGATAAACTATTTGAACATTCAATTTAATGAAAATAAATAGAATATTCTCATGAATCTTAATGTAAAAATAAACGATAAATTTACATCAAAAAGTAAAAAGATTCATGAACAACTAGGTTTGTATAATTTATATGAATATGTGGAGTGATATTGAAGTGTATATCATTAATGAGAGTAATGAGTAATTAATGAACATTGTGAGGATAACCCTATGATGATAATAAAGGATCCAAAACCACATGGGACTTCTTAATATTCATATAGATCAAAATATTATTAGAGAAGAAAATTTTATGGAATGAATCAAAATAGAGAGTTGACTACAAGATGTTTTTATATATCATGTAGAGTGAAAGAGGGAATTCTAGACTTCATATGAGTTTAAGGAGTATTTAATTAAAAGTAACACCATGGTGTTTCCATATTATAGAGAATTTAAAATTATAAATTTTTATGTTCTAAATATAAAAATAGATACTATGTTCTTTTTAGTTATGGTAGAAAAGGGTAACAATGAGCTAAAATGAACTATCAAGGATCTTGTGCTTTGGAAGACAGAGATTTCAGGATGTTGGATTTTGAGGAATATCTAATGACACTACAACTATTATATATATATATATATATATTCTATTATAATAGATATATTTAAAGTTATAAACTAGGTGAGAACTTATTTCATTCTCCAAGTTGATGGTAAATGATGGGAGAGAAAAATAAGAATTGATACAACAACCTATTATAGATCATGTGTATCTATGATAAGGATTAGGTGTCCCAAATATTTAATCCATTTTACATTGACGAATAATATGAAGGAAACAGTAGACCAACCATTTATGGCGACTAATTATTTTCAGACTGAAGATACAATAATTCCACTTCTAAATGTAGATAATTTTCTGTATACATTGATGATTAATGAGAAAACGAAGTGTGTTCAACTATGCCTCATTAGAAAAAACCATATAAGAGAAGGTGAAAATTATATACTACAACAATATTCCATAAAAATCTAAGGAGTTTTGATGAAAACCATCTTCTTTTTATGATTGAGGGAAGAAGATAATTTGTAAACTACATAAGGGAAAAGAGACAATGTTATGCCCTGATCCTAGAAGCTCGGAGCTAGTGAATTATTTTAATACATTGACATTGTTACAAGGAATCATGTCCAGAAGGAATGATCAGTTTATTAGTCTTTGAAAATAGATTACATATATGAATGTTACATTACAAATTCAAACATAAAACACAACATAAATAATTTTTTTAGGATGACATTATTCCCCTAGCTTAACCCTGCATATCAAACATAATACACATCTTGGAATCCTTGAAAAGGGTGAGATCCGATGATCAGTATGGGTAAGTAATTTAGCGGAAGCTATAAACATTTAGGGAAAGATTTGTAATAAAAAACAGCCTTTTAAACATAATCTAGAACATAATATGGAGAAAATAAATAAAACATTACCATATAAACATGCACATGAATATTCTACTAGTCGAATAATCACATGTAATAATTAGTTTCATAATGAGTGAATGCCTAATGTCGGACATAATTACCACATAGTCAGGGCCTCGTTCCATGAAAACAAATAATATTTTTTTCAAGGCCTTGTGTCAGGACACTAATTTGTCTCATGAGACCTACCTATTCATCGATGAGCTATAGTGGGCTCCACCTGTCACTTACTAAGTCCACTGCATTCCTCATATGAAAATGTTGAAGCATAACATAAATAGTCGTATTAAAAATAGTATACGAAATATGAATATTTCAACCATAAACCATGAAGGGTATAAAAATAGAACATACACAGTCAAACATATCATAAATCTTTCAATACAATATATTATATTTTATTATAATAAATAAACCTTAATAAAAAATAATATGCAGTAAAGGATGTTGACATAGTTGAAAATGAATAGAAAAACATTTTGAGAGAAATATCACTTTTTGTGAAATCATTTAAAAGTCACACCTTTATAAAAGAAATAATTTAAAAGTTATTTTTGAATCAAAGTTTCCCATACCACTTTGAAACTCATGATATGAATTATCATTTGAAAACAATCATGTCCATATAAATAAATCCTTAAAACTATTTTGAAAACATGAAGAATAATGAGAATAATTTAGATGGAAAAATATTAAAAAAATTTAAAATGATGTTCTAGTTAAAGAGTATCTTAAAATAATCCTTTTTAAATTTATTTTATGAAACATGGAAATGGATATTAAATATGTCCCAGAAAATACTTACACATAAATAATATTGGATAAAAATGAGATTGAGGAATTAACCCTTACCTTGTACATTCCTTTGGCCAAGGGTACATTTAACCTCTTGTATAATTACCATAGTATGTTATTAAATTATACCCGAACCATATTCATATTTATTATATCATACATGATTCATTTATGACTTTATATTACCCATTTAATAATTATTTCCAAGTCAAATTGACATTTCAGGTAATAATTGCTTTCTTTATCATATGTGTTTTAACTTGTTATTCTTGATCGTATCATTTAGATTATGATATAAATATTTCCAGAATATAAAAAATGAATTATATATATTATATAATTAAAATATAAAAATGTATAATAGATAGATATATTAAATGGAAAACACCGTTTATGGAGATGGTAGGTCATACGTACGCATAAACGTTGTTTCCGTTTTCATATCGTATTGAACAGAAGTAATTGAATAAGATATATGTATGTAAATAAATACACACACACACACATAGATATCAAGTAGAATTATTATTTCATATATTACCTACTTATTATATTATATATTTTTATATTCATCGTTGAACAGTTAACCTGGAATTGAATCCCATTGCGTTGTGGAGATGGCAAGTCGTACGTACACACGAGTGATGATATCATTTATTTAATGATTAAAAGGTGTGGAAGCGGATGATATATTAATTGTAAAGAGAAATTATAATGTTATTTTTTTATTTATATACATAGTAGTCATCATTATATCAATCCAAATAACATTGTGTGGAACAACAAAATAAACCACGGCGTGGAGACAGTAAGTCATACGTATGCATGAATGTTGACATTATCATTCATAGGATGGATAGAATAATGAGTATGATTGTACCATATTTATAATAACATAAAAATATTTATAAGTTACTTGAGTTATTATTTTGGTAATTAAATAACAAAGAAAGTGAAAGTGGAAGACGAAAAGAACATTGAAAGAGGTGATAAAATAATTACATCGTCTTTGGGTGTTTCCTTTTTATTTGAACAAAAGGGATCCTTAGGTTGGATTTATTATCAAGGGAAGGCCTATAGTATTAAGTGAGGGAAGTAAGAGAAGATTTAGGCAGGGGTTGCTTGATCCAAATGGCTTTAGAGGAGTGATTTAGAGATAAGGAATATCATCCATTTTTAAGAGAGGTGAGGGTCACTTTAGGAAAGGTTTGAAATATTATTTTATTATAAAATAATTTTCGATTTTGAATGGATATAAATTGATTTATTTATAATCTAAGGTGGGTAAGGGTAGAAATCCTCTCAACCAATAGGTTTTAGACAACTTTAGGTCACAATATTAACACTATAATTTAGATTTAACTCTTAGTTAAATAGTTTATCCTTTACCATGTCCTCTTGTATTATTATAATAAATGGTAAATAAACTTTCTATAAAATTGAAGAGAACCCCAGGTGGTTCATTATTTATATATATAACATTATCTAATTCCATTGGATGAACCTAATATTTTTAGACATATTATATCAATTAATAATATAGTCTTTGTTTTAAATACTCACTTATGTCAATTTTTACACTCTTTGGTATTTTGTTTTTGATAAAGTCATAAGAACTTTATCACTTAAAATTTTTTATAATCAACCCTAACATGTCATATTAACCTATAAAATTCGTGTATAGAATCAATAGTCTCAATTTACATTTATTTTTATATTTAGAATATCAATTATCGTAATCATTCATTGAAAAAGGAATTACTCCATCATCATTATGTCATAAATAAATATAATTATTTATTCTATAAAAATTAAAAATAAAATACAATTATATAGGAAATATTTTTATATTTCTACTGAATATTTATAGTCGAATTTATCTTATGTATATCCCTATATTAAAAATGGTTTAGTTATTAAACATTGAATTTTACACTTTTAAATCTTCTTTCAATAAAATAATAATAAATGTTCAAATCTAATCCAAGTAGACCAAAATGATCATATTTTATTCCTAAGGTTGGTTTTGGATGAAATACAATCATCCAATAGAACTAGAACATGTTTTAGGGTAATTATAATATCATTTTTACCTTTAATTACCTTATTTACTTTTATTGTGGTAAATAAAATTCCATAGTTACTATTCACCAAAAAATTTTAACCTATTGAACAAAGTTTTTCTTACTGATCTCAACCGTGTCTCTCAGATTTTTGAAATTCATTTCATAGAAGCGGTAAAATTACGTTTTAGTCAAATTTATAAATGCTCCTAGAATGTGGGTAAAAGACGTTAAAAAGATCAATAAACTTTTATATATCTAATATTATTATAAAATGAATTTAATGAATTAAATTGGAATAATATAGGTATTATGAATCTATTTATACTTAAAATAAATTTGAATAAGATAAATAATTATTTAAAAAAATCAAGTTTTATACAAAAATGCAGTGTTTTTCACTATTCATTAAACATTGAATGTTTACAGAAAAATACAAAAAATTCCCCATAAGATAATTTTGATATTATGAATTAAAAAATAATGTCTATTTTACAAAATTAAAAAAATAGAAGTTTCATTAAATAATTCAATATTAATTCTAGTTTCAATTCCAAAAAGTGGGTTTTTAAAAAGTAAAAACTAGCAAAAGATTAACATGTGTTTATGTCCAATTTAAACGTGAAATTACTTATAATGACCAACATTATATTAAATGATAAAAATATAATCTAATTATTATTTAAAACTACCCAAATTTATAATTTAACATTAAAAATTATTTCTAATAAAAAAGTTTTTTTCCATTAAAATTTAGAATTTTTCACTATTCGTCAAAATATGAATGTTATCAAAAAAGTACCAAAAATTTATCCAAACTAAATTTTTATGTCCCACCTATAAATAAGAATTTAATTTTATTAAATTGAATATATTATAGCGTCAAGTATTGGATTTAAAAGGGTTCATCATTAAAAGGAGTTAAAATTGCATTTTTGAAAAATAATTCTTTTATCTGGAAAAAAGGAATTATTTATTATATTATGTGTAAGAAAAAAATAATATAGATTCTAAAATTATATGGAGTATATAAAATTTGAAATTCCGTTAATACTATTCATAACCACTTATTGAACGACTAGTTAGGTTAGTCGTGGTGTGCTCAAACTCGGTGTTGCGTGTAGCGTAAGCTATTAAATTAAATTAAAGAGATAACGAAATATGAAATCTTACGTAGTTACATTCTCTCATCCTTCAACAAATTTTTTCCTCAGAATTTGAAATTGTTCTTCAAAAATATAAATTTTAAAATAGAAAATACCTTTATGGAAAACAAACATAAAAAATATGGGTTAATAAAATTTTGTCTTAATAAGTGGGAAAGGGAAATGAAAAAGTCTCCAAAAAATTTAGGGTATAAATAGGATAACATTGGTGGAAATTACAGACACATAATTGGAGTAAAAACATAGATATTTATAAAGAGTGATTGAGGTCATCAATCACAAACAAGTGTAAAATCAAGGGTCTCAAAGCCATCAATCTAAGATGATTCAAAATATCATCGGTTCATCAAAACATAATGTAATAATATAACAAATTTTTTTTTAATATCCCTTACCTGATGTTTATGAATTAATTTCTTCATAGAATAAGTGAGAGAAAAATATACTTAACATGTAGAGTTCCATCCTTTAACTAATTTATAACAAAAAATTATTTTTCACTCAAAAAGATAATAAATCTAAAAAATATTCTACTTATCCTAATCATACAGGGTTCCAAAAAAATAAATATATATTTCATCTATAAAACATTTTACGAAAACTACTTTATACAATCCAGGACATCACGTTGGCCAGTGGTCGGTGATACACCCTTGACGCCCTTTGGTTGTGGGTTCAAGTCTCGTGCCCTTGCCAGACGCGACGTGTTGACGCCCGACCACTGGGTTGTCCTTTTTTTAACAATCCAAAAAATAATCTTATGAAATGATTTAACCTTACCAATATTATCCAATGTCAAAAATAATTCATTCAAACCTTTAGAATTATCCAAAATACTTTTTTCCAAACTCACAGTCCATAATTTATAAGGATTTTAAACAAAATGAATATTTTTTCCCACATAATAACATTTGAATACCTTTATCATGTATTCTTTTAAAATAAGGAAACACCCTAAATTACCATAAAACCATATTGATTACATTCATGATCGCTTATTTTTTATAGAATACATGATATACTCGTTATATCCAAAAATTATATAAAATCCTTTAATAAGGGAATAAAAAAATTAATTAGTTTCAAAGTAGCCAGGAATATCGAATATAATTTATCCAAAACAATCGTATCTTATTCAAAAATCAATACCTAGTATCAGAAAAATATTAAGGATTATCTTTCCTTCTACGACGTATTTTCCATAAAATTTAACTTACAATTATGTCACTTATATTAGAACCATACAATCTCAAATCCTTAATTAAATTGTACTGTAATACAATCCTAATATACTCCATAATTCTTAAAACCAGTACATAATTGAAACAAAAAAAATAATTACTTAACAACATCAGAACAATAGTCATTCGTCTTCATCTGGGGTAGTATCTTAACTTGATTATTATCTAACAACGTCATTTTTGGTATACTATGATAATTGAGACTTTGATTAGCATAGTGTCCAAACTATTTTCCGATGAAGAATTGTATATTTGAAAACATTTTCTTACCCTTGAAATCACGTACTTGGTGTTCTCTTTCACAACACTTATAACAAACTCCCATTACCTTAAAGCATTTACCAAGGTGATTCTTTCCACAGTTATCATATATGGAAAAATCCTTCTTTCCCCTCTTTTATCTATTTATCTTACTCTATATAATCCTTTTCTTCTCTGGCTTCACTTCAAATCCATATGACTCAAATAATTATTTACCTATCTTATTAACTCATGATACTATTTTCTAATGTGATGAAAATACATGCGAAAATACTTCCCTTCTAAATGTTGTCTTAAGACCATAAAAGATATGTTCATTCTTACTATTTTGATTATGCGTATTGCTAGAGTTCTCATTCCTTCTACTGGGCACCATTTCTAAACAATGGCATACACTAGGTTAGTTTATGAATCACAATGCATAATTACAAACTAGTAGAATAACTATTGTTAATTGAAAATTTTATGCATATAATCCATCATCATAAAAATGTTTTTTAGGAAGTATTTACTTTTAAATCTTTTATAATGGGTTGTAATGAAAAGATAAATTATCCTAAGCATATTCCCCAGGAGTATCGTAACCAAGAGTTAAGAAAGGCATGTTGTCATATACTAGGATATCCTGGGTCATGCCCGAAACACTTTGTCAGATTTTCCAATTCTAGGTACATCTATGCCAGAGTTACCTCTACCTGGTTGTATCCGGATAGGGATGTATTTTTTGGAAAATACACAAAATCTCTTCATTACCAAAATTCTTAGAATTTCTTCTATACTAATCTTAAAATTCTATCTTAGGGTAGTGTTATCTAAACAGAGTTTTTTTTAAATCTAGTTTCCAAGGATTGTAATAAACTTCCTCCAATACCAACTATAATGCCCAGACCCCAGAATCCCAAAGATGGTTTACTGTTTTAATACATTTCCATGATTACAAAAAATCAAGTCCTGAAGGACCAACCCGTTTAGATTTCTTAGAAAGAAGATTACATACATGAATGTTTCATTACACATTCAAACATAAAACACAACATAAATACTTTGTTGAGAACACCATTATTCCCCTAGATTAACCTTACATATCATACATAATTCACTTCTTCGATTCTTGGGAAAACAAAATATAATAAAGGGGTGAGCTTAGATGGTGAGTAAGAGTAAATAATTTAGAAGAAGCTATAATCTTTTAAAGAAATATGTATAATAAAAACAAAATACTTTTAAACATAAACTCGAACATAATATGGAGAAAATAAATCAATCATTACAATATAATCATGCACATGAATATTCTACTAGTCGAATAATCACATGAAACAATTAATTTCATAATGATGGAATTCCTAACACCAGACATCATTAGCCCATAGTTAAGGACTCGTGCCAAGAATAAAAAAAAATTATTATCAAGGCCTTGTTCCAAGACACTAATTTGTATCTTGAGACCTACCAATGTATCGAGAAGCTATAGCAGGCTCCACCCATGACTTACTTACTCCACTACATTCCTCATATGAAAATGTTGAAGCATAACATAAACATTCGTATTAAAATTAGCATACAAAATGTCAATAATTAAACCATAACCCATGAAGGGTATAAAAATATCACATCCATATTAAGACAATTCATAACTCATTCAATACAAAATGGAATATTGTATTATAATAAATCAACTTTAATCAAGAATAATATCCAATAAAGGATGATGACATAGTTGAAAATGATTAGTAAAAATTTTTGAGGGAAATATCCATTTTTGTGAAATAATTTAAAAGTCACAAATTTATAAAGAAATTCATTTATAATAAGTTTTTTAATCTATGTGTACCATACCACTTTGAAACATTTTAAAGGAATCAACATTTTAAAACAATCTTGTCCATATAAAAAAATCCTTAAAACCATTTTGAAAACATGGACATTAATAAAATAGATTTTGAAGAAACAATATTTAAAACATTTTACAAGATGATTTAGTTAAAGATTAATTCAAAATAATATTTTTAAAATCTCTTTTATGAAACATGGAAATGTATAATAAATATGTCTCATAAAATACTTACACATAAACAATCATGGATAAAAATGATATTGTGTAATTAACACTTACATTGTACTTTCTTTTGGTTGAGGGTACATTTAACCTCTTGTATAATGACCATAGTATTATATTCAATAATAACAGAACCATATTCATATTTATTATATCATAAATGATTCATTTATGACTTTATACTACACATTTAATAATTATTTCCATTTAAAATTAACAATTCGGGTAATAATCGCTTTCTTTATCGTACATGTTTTAACTTGTTATTCTTGATCGTATCATTTAGATCATGATTTAAATACTTCCAGAATATATAACATGATTTATATATAATATATATTTAGAATATAAATATTTATAATAGATAGATATATGAAATGGAAAACACCGTTTATGGAGATGGTAGGTCGTACGTATACATAAACGCTATTTATTTTTTCATATCGTATTGAATTGAAGTGAGGGAATAAGATATATGAAAGTACATACATACATATATACATAAATAAATACATACATATATATCTCCAGTAGTGTTATTATTTCATATATTTCATACTTACTAATAATATATATTTTTACAATCATCATTGAATGGTGAACCTGGAATTGAATCTCATCGTGTCGTGGAGATGCTAAAACATACGTATACACGGGTGACAATATCATTTAATTGATGATTAAAAATTGTGGAATTGGATGGTATATTAAATTTAAGGAGAAATTATCTTGTTATTTTCATTATTTATATACATATTATTCATCATTATATCCATCCATATAGCATAGTGTTGGATAAAAAATTACACCATGATGTGGAGACAGTACGCCGCACGTACGCACACATGGTGACATTATCATTCATAAGATGGATAGAATAATGTTTATTGTTGTGCCATATTTATAAAAACATCACCATATGTATAAGGTAATGGTGTTATTATTTTGGTATGGAAATAAAAAATAATGTTACTGTGGAAAAAGAAAAGAACTTTGAAGGAGGTGATAAATAATTACCTCTTTTTTGGAAGATTCCTTTTGATTTGAACAAAATGGATCTTTAGGTTGGCTTTATTCTCTAGGTAATACCTCAAGGTTGAATTGAGGTATGTTTCAAGGATATATGGGTAGGTTTTGGACAATGCAAATGGCTTTGGAGGTGTGAATTTGATAGAAGGGGAAGTACCCTTTTATAAAAGAGGTTAGGGTCACTTTAGGAAATGTTAGAAATATTATTTTATTATAAAATAATTTCCTGTTTCTAATGGATAAAAAATGATTTATTTCTAAGATAAGGTTGGAAGGGTCTAAATACTATCAACTAATAGGTTTTAGACAAGTGTATTTCACCATATTAACTTTATCTTTTAGATTTAACTCGTAGTTAAACAGTTTAACTTTTACCTTGTCCTCTTGTATTATTATAACTAATGGGTAATAAACATACTATAAAAATACAAGAGAACCCCAAGTGGTTAATTATATATATATAACCTTATATAATTCCTTTGTACAAACCTCATATTTTTAGAAATATTATATCAATTAATAATAGAGTATTTGTTTTAAAAACTCATTCATGTCCATTTTGACACTATTTGATATTTTATTTTTGTTAAAGTCATAACACCTTTATAAGTTCAAAAAAATTATTTAATCAACCTTAAAATGTCAAATTAATCTATAAAATTCGTGAATGATATCAAAATCATCAATTTACATTTTTTTATATTTATAATATCAATTATTTTAATCCTTCATTGAGAAAGTAATTACTACATCATCATTGTGTCATAAATAAATTTAATTATTTAATCACTAAAAATTATGAATAAAATACCATTATGTATGAAATATTATTATATTTCTAATGAATATTTGTAGTTGAAATTATCTTTTGTATAACCCTATATTAAAAATGGTTTAGTTTTTAACTATTGAATTTAACACTTTCAACTCTACTTTAAATAAAATTATCATAAATGTCCTAATATAACTCAAGTGGATGAAAAGAATAATATTTTATTCTTAATCATTGTTATGGTCGAAATACACTTATCCAATAGAAATAGTTAATGGGTTAGGGTAATTATAATATCATTTTTACCTTTAATTACCCCATTTACTTTTAATCGTGGTAAATGAAATTCAAAAGATACAATTTACCAAAAAAATATTTTCATCCAATTAAACCAAATATTAATTACTGATTTAAAATGTGTCTATTGGATTTTTTTAATTCAATTCATAGAAGTGGTAAAATTATGTTTTATGCAAATTTGTAAATGCTCCTAGAAGGTGGGTAAAAGACATTAAAAAGTTCAATTAAGTTTTATGTATCTAATATTATTATAAAATGAATTTAATGAATTTAATGAATTAAATTGGAATAATATATTTATTATGTATCTATTTTGAATTAAAATAAATTTAAATAAAACAAGTAACTATTTACATAAAAAGTTGGTTTTAAACAAAAACGTAGTGTTTTTCACTATTTATAAAAAATTGTATGTTTTCAAAAAAAATACCAAAAAATCACCCTAATATAATTTTGATATTATGAATTCAAAAATTAATTCTATTTTAAAATATTAAAAAAATATAAGTTTGATTATATAATTTAAAATTTATTCCCGTTGTTAAAACCAAAAGGCGGGATTTTAAAAATTAGAAACTTCCAAAAGATTGACATTTTTTTTATATCCAATTTAAACGTTAAAGTAACTATAATGAACTAAATTATATTAAATGATAAAAAAATATAATCTTATTAGACATTAAAATCAATAAAATAAATAATCTAGTGTTATACATTATTTCAATTAAAAAATTTGTTTTCAATTAAAATTTAATATTTTTCCTTATTCATTAAAATATGAAAGTTATCAGAAATGTACCAAAAACATTATCCAAAATAAATTTTTATGTCCCGATTTTAATGAAGAATTTAATTTCATTAAATTTAATATAATAAAGTTTCATGTATTGGATTTAAAAATGGTTCACCATTAAAACGAGGTAAAATTGCTTTTTTTTGAAAAATAATTATTTGATTTGAAAAAAATGAATTTGATCTTGTATTATGTATATGAAACACATAATATGGATTATAAAATAATATAGAGTCTATAAAATTAAAAATTCAGTAAATATTATTCATATCTTCTTTTTGAATGACTAGTTTGGTAAGTAGTGGTGTGCTTAAACTCAGTGTTGCATGTAGCGTAAGCTATTGAATTATTTTAAAGAGATACTAATAAGAAATTTAAATTTTTATTAAGAGAACAGAGTAAAAACACACAGAAGAACCCCAAAGCACCCCCACCCCCTCTCCCTGCCCCTCCCTCATCCCTACCCCTAGGGTTCGGAGCTATGGAGGCCTGAAATAGTGAAGGCCGAGGGCATCCCCTCTGATCAAGTTGACCCCATCAGGTTTCAATCTAGCCATAGTATGAAAACATACGTCATCTAAGCCTGAGATATCATGTGATGCCAAGTGATCAACAACCTTGTTACCTTCCCTCCATGTGTGAAACACTTTAATGTTGTTGCCAATAAAATGAAGGCTTTTCCTAATTGCATAGGTGATTGACTAGGGAGGCGTGCCCTAATTAAGTAGGGACTTGTGCACCAGGATGGAATCTGTTTCTGGTTCAGTGATGACCAAATCCCTCTGAGCACAAAGGATGAGACCAAAGAGCATCGTCAGGGCCTCTTCCTGTAGGGAGGAACCTTGGCCCAACCTTACTGTGAAGGCCATGACCACCGAACCACTGGCGTTGCGCACCACCACCCCTCCCTTCATAAAACCTAGGGAATAGGAGCCATCTATATTATGTTTAACCCTTTATCTGGAGGGTCCCAGCGGACCCAATTTCCTTTAGTCCTACTGGCCTGAGGCCCCTTCTGGGCCCTTGCTTGAAACCCGATGAGTGATGGAGCTTACCTCCAGTTTCGGACACCCCTGTCCAAGTCTCTTAAGAGGGTTTTCATCCTGACAATAATAAGGCAAGCCATCATGGCCACCCCTTCATGTCTCACCTTGTTTCTCTCCATCCAGAGGCACCAGAGGCCTACATGCAACACCACTGTTCGAGCCTTTCTTTCTGTGCCACTGCCTCCCGCACCGTGGTACCAACTTTCCAGGAAAGAAAGCCCTTCCATGCTAGAATTGAAGACCGTGGTAAACCCACTAAAACCGGTCCATACCACGCGCGGCCATTCACTTTAAAAAAAAATGATCCATGCTTTCCTCGTTGTACATCTTGCAACACACACATCTTCACGCCATGCTAACCCCACTCCTCTTGACGCTCTCATCAGTTGAGACAGTTTTGTTCTGGATTCTCGAGGTGAGAAAATTAAACTTGGTCGGAATATCTTTAACTCTCAGAATCTCATTCCATATGTCCGCATTTTCTGGGACCTACTCCCTAGTGATCCTCCGAAAGTACTTTGACATGAAAGACCCGGAGGGGGAAGGGGTGAAGGAACATATATCCGGATCGGAATTCAGTTTGATGAGGTTGAAGAGATCTTGTTGATCCCTATCTAGAACTACCCTGATGAAGGTCGGGAAGAGGCTAGCCTCTCGGAAGGTGATATTTGTGACAGGGCATCCTGGAAAACCGATTATGGATCCACACTAGTTCTGGTGCCAAAAGGAAAAATCCCCTCTTCCCACAAGCCAACGGGATTTCCTATGGAGAATAGAAATAAGAGGACTAATCGTCGAGTAGATAGACAAAGCGTGGACCTCCGCTGGAGCCCGTCTTCCCGTAGAGTAGTTATGGATGGTATTACCCCACAAAGTGTGTTGATCCAGAACACCCCATGCTAGTCTACCATGCATGTAGTATAAGGTTTCTTCCAGGCTGTGGACGGTAATTACTCCTTCACTGACTAGCCTCGCCATCTTGCTATAGGAGGCCGAGTGCCTTTTTCCTTTGGAGAAGGGATCCCAAATGAATTTAACAAGGATCATGTCAATGTTTTTAATGACCCCTTTTGGGAAATTAACAGATTAAAGAGCATGAACCGAGGTTTCTAGGAGTACATCGTTTACCAGCATGATCTATCCCCCAAAAGAGAGGTATTTGTTCTTCCAGTTCAGCACCCGGTCGGTGATCTTGGTGAGAAGATAGTTGAAGTCATAGATACGAAGTCTACCTGATGAAATGGGGGTGCCCGGGTATTCCATGGGGAGAGATCCTCTCTGCATGTCTAGTTTGTAGCTCACCGAGGAAACCCTCATAGAGAAGCAGCTGTTCGAAATATAAAAGTTTCTCTTGTTGTTGTTGATGACCTGCCCACTCCAGTGACTATAATCCTCCATCACCTTTCCCAGGCCGCACAGGGATCTGCTCGAGGTGTTCGTGAAAATGATGGTATTGTCTGCAAAAATAAGGTGAGACACTATAGGGAGGCTCCATTTCCTACGATACAAAAGAATCACACCAGTTTTGATACTCTAATGGATGAGACGGCTAAGAACGTCTTAGACTAGAATGAATAGACTCGGAGAGAGAAGATCCTCCTGCCTTAAGCCACAGGCAGCCTTGAAGAAACCGTAGGATTTCCCCATGAATGTAACTGATATCCAGGAGGAGCTAAAACATCGAAAGAAGATATCAATGTTCCCTTGACAAAAACCCATACATGCGAGCACCTTGTTTATGAAGCTCCACTCGACACGATCGTATGCTTTGTTTATATCAAGTTTGATAGCGATATTTGACCCCCGTGCTTTGAAGTTAATACCGCGAAACATTTCTTGAGCCATAGCAATGGCTTCCTGAATTAAGTGCCCCTTCATAAAGCCATGTTGCTCCAATGAAACCCACCGAGGCAAATGTGTGGTCAACCTGAAGTTAATGATGCTAGCCAGTATTCTATAGGGAAAGTTACACATGATTATTGGTCTATAATGCATAATAGAGGAGGGGTTCTTTGATTTAGCGAGAAGCACCATTTTGGTGGTGCTGGAAACTCGAGGCAAGCTCCCTCCTCGGAATAAATCTTGTATGGCCTTCCCTAGATCCTTCTTCACTATTCCCAAGAAGATCTATAGAAAGAACCTGGAAATCCATCTAGACCTGCCACACTCTCAGGGTTCAAATGCATCATGGCGGCTTATATCTCCTCCTACTTTGGTATTTTACCAAGGCCTTCATTGTCCCTGGCAGACACAACAGAAGGAATGACATCGAACATATCAGTATCCTCTATAGGGTATCCGTTTAGCATGTGTTCGTTTGGGCCAGCGAGCAGATTGGTGAAAAATGAGCTAGCTAGGCCTCCCACCATATCCCTATCATCTGTATATGAGCTGCCATCCATGAGAATATTTGGTTTGATCAACCATCTTCTTTCCTTAATACAAGCTTGAAAGAAGGCAGTATTTTTATCCCCCTCTTTGATCCATTTAATCCTCACCCCTCCCTGGACAACCTTTCTTGTTTCAGAATCATGCCCGCTAGAATGTCCTTTTTTTACCAGGAGCTCCTAAAAGACACGGTCGTCCCACACGTCATCCAGAACCCTCTCCAGGAATTAAATTTCCCTTGAGATGGACTCCAATTCACCATCCAAGGGATGAATATATTTCGACCAAGTCTGAAGACTTGATTTTAACCTCCTCAGTTTGTTGTGAAATGATGTCCATGTGTGCCCCTGGACGGGCATATTCCAAGTGTTGTGAACTAGGTCCTGGTATCCCTGTGTACTGGTCCAGAGTTGGATAAAGAAGAAGTGTTCATTGCAGATTTTCACAAGATCCAGAGAGATCCGAAGAGGGGAGTGATCCGAAATTCCATGTACCAAATACTCCACCTTTGAGCTGGAGAAGGTGGATATGGCCTAGAAGTTTCCCAGACATTTATCCAAATGGATCCATGAGCGACGGTTCCCCCTTTGGTTGTTACACTAGGTGAACTGGTCCCCCACATAGCCGAGGTCCGAGAGGCCCATTCCCGCCATGAAGGTCTTAAAGTCAAGGCTGGCGTTTCGATGAAACAAACCCCTGCCCTTCCGCTCCACTAGATCCGCAACTACATTAAAATAACCTCCTACTATCCATGTATCCGACCTAGGATCTAAATTTCTGAGATCATTCAACATGACCTCTCTTTGAACATGGTCTCAACTCCCGTAAACAAAGGAAACAAATAAATATTACTGGTCGCAAGACAACATGGTAGTGATGAGCTGGTCTCTGGCCTGGATCAAGTCCACCTGATAGTTCCTGTGCCAGAAAATCCAGATATGGTGATTAACAGGGTCAGCGTGCATGTACCCATGCATCCTAATCTTCATAGAGAACTCACCAATCCTTTGATTATGCTTCTTGTGTTCAAGAATGGTGATGACAGTGACTTTGTGCTTGGAGATTGCTGATAACAAGAAGTCGGACTTAACCTGGGCGCCTACCCTCGGGCATTCCATATAAAAAGGGAAATAATTTATGGAAGAGTGTCCTGGGTTTGGCTCCAGAACTAATGTACTTGACAAAGCGTGAAGAAGAGCTCTACTTCTGATTCCTTGATTTGGATCTTGTGCACACTCCATAAGCATTGGCCGAACCACCTACTGGAGAATATGGGCTCTCAAGATGTAAGTCGCTGCATTCCCTCCGGATGCCTGGGCGGGATAATCCACCTTTCCTACTGGAGGGCACCTCCCGTGGAGGAGGGGAATCCAGCCCCATGGGAGGGATTGAGGTAGGGGGACGGGGAGGATGAATCCGGGGAGAGCTCGGAGCTATAGGATAACAAATTCACGAACTTTATTCATGTTTAGTTCTAGGATAACAAATTCAGGATCAAACATTTTCTTGATAATTCATTGATATTAAAATGGATGCTATGAACATGGAATAATAACGACGATGTTCCAAAGATGCAATCATCATTATAGTGCACATGAGCCTCAGCTTAGTTGGTGAGGACTCGCTAGGTGCATCCAAGAGACTCGAGATCAAATCCGGGTGGAGGCATATTTCTAGGTTACTATAGTAGTACTGTATCAGGCACTGTAGTAGTACTGTAGCATGCACTATAGTAGGTACCGTTCGGTACTGTAGCAGCTGGAACTATTCATCCATTCGGGATTTTGGGCCACCGGTTTGGTCCTCAGGTCCTGCAAGGCCTTCGGGCCACCCAAGGCCTTTTGGCCAGTTGTTTCTCAATGACTTAGAGCCACCTTAAGGCCTTAGGGACACCCCAAAGCCTTCGTGCCACATGAATTTAGGCCATAGACACCCTAGAAAAAAGGAGCAGCCCCAGAAAAGGATTTAGAGTAGGTGCACTAACCAGAGAAAAGCCAAATAGATTGTCAGAGTGAGAGGGTATGGCTATGCCATCGGTACTTGCCTGTTCTTGCACAGGAAGCCTAGTCAGACGGTCATGCAAAGGTGGAGAGCTACTATCAGGATACAGATGCTGGGGAGGGGCAGTTCCTTGTAGATAGTCTGGTTGAATTCCCTAAGACCTTTGGGTCATGTAATCTATTAAACCTATGGTCCATGTAATATCTAAGCCTACGGTCCTTATAAAGGTTCCCACTCATCCCTTGAAAGGGGGGTTATCAAATATCAGTAAAAATGAAGGCCTTTGGGCCATTCAGGCAATCATCATTATAGAGAAAAACCTCATTACAAACCCATGGCATTCTCTTGTTCTATATTTTATTCTATATATTAACACCAACCAAATTATAGAATGAAAAAAGAGGTACCTATTCACTAAATAAGTGATGAGTTGAACAATATATTAATGTATAATCAGATAAAATCTTATGAAATACTATTCACCCCTCGATGGAAACATCCCAAAGGATCCTAAAAAATTTTATGATTTTTATTCAAATTATTATAACGTCATCCTTTATTTTACTATTCCCACTTCCACGAATTGAAATATCTTTATGATCCTCCATAAAAACTTTCGTCAAATGTATATGGAGAATCCATCATAATAATATGATCAATCATACCCTTTTAGAAAAACTTTCAATCCTCATATTAATTCTTATGGTTTGAATAACCCATTTGACTCTACATCATATAAATATTTATATTGTGAAATCCCAGACTAGGTTTAATCAATAGTAACTAAATTCAGTTGTCCAAATGACCTCAACCATGCCTTCCCATATACCAGAAGATTCCAACTACAAGAAAGAGATTATGGTGGAACATTGGGGATACCATACCCTCATGATTAGAGTGTAACACACTATTATAAAAATCACAATCAACAGAGGAAGCATGAATGATAAACTAACATAATAATAGTAAACATCTATCATATAAATAACCATGTAATCACATCCATCAATGTCATATAAAAAAATGATGACCATGGCATGCCATACCATAAACATAAATAAAGGGGATCCATGGGGACATAGATATAAAACATAATATGTAAAAAAGAACATAATAAAAAAGGATATCTATAGTATAATTTCAAGTATGGGATCATTTCTCTGTCCTAATACACTATCCTAGCAAGGTAATCTAGTTTCCATGGATGGACTTTTCCCCTTATCCATACCCATATCCATATTGTTTATCCAGGTACCCAATGGTTGACTAAATAGGGTGTGAGATATAATATTCAAGACACCATAAATGATTTTTAATTCAAACCAATATGTGATTAAATAATAAATATTTTGGCTTGGCAGTTATGTTGCATAATTAATAGGGTGTGAGATATAATATATACCCAAGCTTGTTCTTTGGCTTGGCAGTTATGTTGCATAATTAATTAATTATAATTATAGGAAACCATATCCCATCCTAGGAGTTCCTAATTTGGAATGCAGGTATCACTCTGGGCATTATATTAACCAATCACCTTGCAAACTCATCCAACACATTCTTCATTGGAACCATTGTATCATATAAGGTGTGGTGTAAATACACCACCCTTTAAGTCCATCCATAGTGGTCTAAAAAGGGGGACCAAGTGTCACTCATGGAATATATAATTATCTATCTTATGTGTCCATCCATGGTATTCCACATTGGAAGTCCAAGTATCAATCATGAAATTTATAAGGATATTCCCTTTGTGTTCATCCTTGGAAATACATATATGGGGTCCGAGTGCCACTCATGGAGTATATAATCCAGTTACCAAGCGATTATATCCTTGGTGTTTATATAAGAACCCATGTTCCACCCACATCATATGATATTTCCATTTAAAAAATATAACTCATTTAATTAGGTAATCCAGATGATTTTGTTTATGGAATTCCAGGTTGGAACATATGTTTCTATATTGGAATGGAAATATTAATGGAATTGGGCCAGATGTCTAATAATACCATTTAAGATAAAATTGAATTCAATTTGAAATCCTAATTATATAATAAATTTACTAACATATGAAAGAGGATTAAATCATAGACTATTATTAGAAGTCCCAGATCCCATTAATCCTACCATTGATCTTAATTAGTCATTTTTTTTAAAGAACATCTCAAAACTAATTGAGAATGGACAATGGAAAATACATATGGACATGGTGTTCCATTACCTATTTTATTTAATTCAATTTCACTTGAATCAATTTTTTTAAATCCCATAATCTAGGAGTAAAATAACACACCATAATATGTGAATCAACTAATATACCACTGACAATAGTTTTCTCTAATTTAACAACTTAACCAAGGGGTGGTTCAATTCATTGTCCCTAACCTACAATGATACAATAACTTGTCCCCTATGTTTTATAGGCCATGCATATTAATATAATTTTAGGAATGTTTCTTTCAAAAAGAATTTCATATAAATTTCAATATGAAAAACAATGACATAATTTATAAACAAGATGAATTTTTGGGAAAGTCATGATACCACCTACCGTTGCATGGTAGTTGACTCTAGATCTATTGCTGGACTCTAATCTATGATGGAATATAAGAAATAGAGAAAATAATAGAAATCATTTAAAATATGTAATACTACCTTACACAAATATATCTATATCTATAGGAAGATAAATGGAAATGTTTCAAGATACATGAATACATTACTGATGTCTATCCAACGAGACCAACGACAAGAGATTTAGAGTTTATAAGGAAAAGATATCACATTGAGGGGGAAGGATAGATCCATAGTTGAGGGGGATCATTTAATTGGAGAAGAAAGAAAATGGTTATCAACTTTATAGATAATGTGGGGAATTCATCATTGCATCTTTTTTTAACTAGTCACACGGTTTGGCTACACGATTGGCTAAACTTCCTGCCAATCATGCACCATGCATAGCTTCAAGACAACCATCACATGACTAGGATCAAAAGTTGTCTAATCATGTGAAAACTATCAATAACACCTTTTCTAAGAAGTTTTTATCACTCACATAGCTGTGTGGTCTAGGAATAATGGTTAGAACAAACTATGAGTCTAGAAAAAGAGTTCTCAACCACCCGACATAGTTGAAACTAACAGTGAAGAATGTGTATCCTAGTTTTTTCTATCCACGTGTCCAACATGTTTCCTCTAAAATATGGATCGTGGTGCTTCGTACCAGCTTCATACACCCCCAAAACTCCTATAAACTCATTAAGAATGGTTATGATGACAAATAATAAGAAATTAATGTAAATTAAATTTTTCAATACCTCAATTAAAAGTGATTTTATTAAAATCATCCCCATTTAAAGAAACTCTTCTTCATGTTTTCCTTCCAAGGGAAGTGACCTATCATTAGAGAAAAACCCCGACCACTAGACACACAATTATACTACTCAATCCCCATGTATCATCTTATACATTGTTGTTCTTCCATATCACTTATACTATAGGGACATACCGGCCATAGAGAAAAATTACACCCTGATCAACAACACAGATATGTTGTTCTTCAATGGATGAATCTACCTCCAACACAACCTCTATTGGATGAGGAATATAATATGGATTAGAACGATATTAGTGAATCTTATAAACATGGAATATGTCATGCATGGCTCAGTTCCTCTCATGTAACTTCAATAACTAGGCTATCAACACAAGACTCTCCAAAATCGCCAATGGTCTATCTTAATGAGTTGATAGATTCCTATGTGTTTTAATCTGACCAGTTCCCAGTCTAGGTGAAATGTATAAGAAAACCCAACTCCTAACCTTGAATTATATGAGTCACTGAATGAAATCAGTATATGACTTCTATATATAATGAGTTGTTGACATCTACTACCTCATAAAGTGAACCTCCTCTGATGTATCTTGAATGAGATGAGAACCTAGTAGCACTACCTCACCTACCTCTAACTAGAACCTGGGTAGATGGAATGTCAAACCATATACGGCCTGATATGGATCCATATTTATGGTCTCCTGGAATTTGTTTTTATAAGTAAACTCTTTGAGAGGAAATTGTTGATCCAGTAGTCCATCAAAATCAAGTATTTTTTAAAAGATCATGTACTCAAAAACCTATATTGTATACTTTGAATGAATGTAAGTTTATGCGTAATAGGTTGTAATAAATAGTACCTATGATCCCAGTGTCCTCTAAAACCCATACCATGACAATGATATGAGGAGAGCATCTCTATACGGTATGGTATAACATGAAGCTCTATGGAGGTATATGATCTCTTGAATATAGTTAATATTGATCACAACCACTAAAAAGGTCTCCTGAATATGCTGGAAATGTGTGACCTTTTTCAATCTACATATTACCACCCTTACAATGTCACTACCCCAAGGTGATATATGAAATTCCATCCTAATGTCCATGGTAATGTAATCTAACTTCCACATAATAATTTTTAAAGGTTGTAAAATACCTACTAGTTTCTAGTGTTCTTCCTTCACTATAGGGGGAACATTGAGTAACAAACATAGTTATCTCTCTTTTCATCCCCAACCACCAATATTGGTGGTGTATATCAGGATACATCTTGGTATTCCTAGGATGTAATGCCTAAATAGTGGCATGAGACTCTTTTATCAACTCTAATATATTTTTTATTAATTCCCATAAGTTTCCTTGAATGCGCAATATATCATTCTAATCAAAAATCCAATAAGGTGGTAGGTAATCACATGCAATACGCTTCCATAGGACCAAGCCCTTGGTATCTGATAACTAAATCATCTTTAATATTTATATAAGTGAATAGGTCACCAATGATGATGTAATAAAAGGTTATCCATGGCAGCTCTAAACCTCTATGTGCATCAAAAAAAGGGAAATAAGCTACCACATGCTACTAGCCTCCTAAATAGCCTGGGTCTTAGCCTTATTGATCAGAGCATCAAAAAATTCATTTCACTTACCAGGAACAAAAGTAATAAAAAAGTTGAAGGACAATCAATATTCAAACCACCTTAGTTTCATAAGATTAAAATCATACTATGAAAATACATAGTTTATGATTTTTTGGTCTGTATATACCAAAAAATTCTATACTGTTAAATAATGCCTCCAACAGTGTAATTTGTGAACAATAGTGGCTAACCTGAGATCAGGTATCAGGTTGTTCAACTTTTGTGGCATCAAATGATGAGACTGATATAGTATGAGTCACTCCTCCAACATTAGAACTAATCCAAGAATGATGAAAAATGTATCATAATAAGTAGTATAGCTTTTTCCTAGCTCAAGAAGAATCAATATTGGTTCTGATTCTATTGTCCCTTTTATCACTTGAATAGATATTTCACATGATTATGAAAATAAGGACTTCAAAATGTTATTAGTAAACCCATAGGGGATTTTTCTAGGGATGGAAATGACTGAATGAAGCACATTAAATAACTATCTTGTACCAAGAATCTCCATATATCAAATTCATTCTTGAGATTATCCCAAGAGAATACATCTCCCACCATCGCTTGGTCAATTGATACTCCTATATCTGAGATTATGTGACCAAATAAGGGAACATTATCCATCCAAAAGTGATTGTTTTTTATATTAAAATATAACTGATGCCCCCACCATGTATTCAATATTATCTCTGGTTGTTTTAAATAATTTTTTTGAGTATGTGAATACAACGAGATATTTCCTATGAATACCATTATGAATGAATCCAGACATGGGAGAAAGAGATAATATACTTGTTCCCTAAAAACAACTTGAGAGATCCAATGGCCGAATGACAGGAAACAATACTCATACATGCCATATCTACTATGGAATTATTTATTCTGTATATCTGATGGTCTAACACATGGCTGATGATAGCCTGATCTCAAGTTAATCATATGGAAAACCCTTTATATCTAGAGACGGTTGAAGAGGTCATCTGTATGACGAAATGTATACTAATTCTTAATTGTATGTATGTTTAACCAATGGTAATTGTTTGAAATCATTAGGTCTCAATCATCCTTCTTGTATAAAAGGAATGGGGGACTCCCACAATAAGGAACCCGGTCATAGAAAACCCTTATCCTCCAAATACACTAGCTACATCTTGATCTCTTGCAACTTAGTTGTATCCATCTTATAATGAGGAATGGATACCAGTGCAACTCTTATAACTAGCTTGATAGAAAAAAATAAATTTCTCTCTTAAGATGTAGTCCATAAACGTCATCAGGGAAGTCATCATTGAAATGATCTACCACATGAGTTAAATATATCTAACACATTCCCAGATCATCCAGATAAATATATCAATAAGGCTATCATCTTTCCTATACCACAATGTTCAGGTTCAAATCCACATTCCTGGACATGCCATTCACCCTTGTGAATAATTTTTCTACCATCTGGTGATATGGAAGTCACACTTTTGTGATCAATGTCAATATGACAGTGATAGTGAACCAAATCATCTATCTCAATAATGATTTCATGGCTTGTCTTCTCAAGGAAAAAAGAGATCCCATATAAAGTGACACTCACCTATCAAGAGGTGAAACTCCCTACACTCATGTACATT
Source organism: Viscum album (assembly GCA_963277665.1). Lineage (NCBI taxonomy): Eukaryota > Viridiplantae > Streptophyta > Magnoliopsida > Santalales > Viscaceae > Viscum > Viscum album. The sequence continues at coordinate 1,767,028,352 of OY728157.1, forward strand.
CTCTGATTTAATTCCCAATAAAGTATTGAGTGTCATCACACCACATGAAAACTAAATATTGAGTCGAAGGATCTCTATAATAAGCATAGAAACAATGGAATTAAAACCAAATGTATTGAAAACAGGATATACTATGTAGAGTATACTAGAATAGTATCTCACACACTAAATGTTCCGAAACTATGATCCTCAAGCATCATATGTACTACATACATCTAACATGATCTAATGTATTAGGATATAGCATGACTACCCTATACAGGACCACTATACTAGTACTATATGTATAGTTTTTGGCTACCTTAAACCCAACCACCACCTCATCCAATCTATTAGTCGTACTCCAGCCCCTACCTAATGAGAACCTAATAACCCCATTCATGAATATGGAGTCAGTTCAGACCCTCTCTCACTATACATTGAATTAAAATCTCTTCAAAACTAATAAAGAAGAACCATATTTTCAAATTACTATAATTTGAATTGGCCCTTGGTAAAATGTGGTTTCACTTGTATCCTCTTACCAAACTATTGGAACCTCACCTAACTACTTGAGTATACACACTGGCTACATATATCACCATGTAAAAGCTCTATAAAATGATTCCTGTAACTAGTTTATGTCGTAATAAATCTAGGTGATGAAACTCTCTAGCTCACACCATCAACCTCTGTCAAGTTATGATGAGTGATATGCAAATATTTTTATATCCTAGATATGACAGTATGAAATAAGAAATTTACATGTGTTAGGTGTCATACATGATACTATCCTCATATCACATAGCTTTAGATAACTATTCACCTAATAGAATAGTTTTGAAGTAGTAGAGCTCCCTGAAATGGGAATAATAATCCATGACTGATAAAAAACCTTAATTAATGTGCATAAAATCTCTTGCTTAATCTACATTCAATGTCTTGGGATAAAAATGATCTTAGACGACCGTTTTAAAATCCATATATATGCGATATACTGATGAAATCCAATCTAGGTAATAAAGTCCCACCATCTCTTAGAGTAATCCGAAATAATATATGTGGATAGATTTACTATTCTCTCAGTAAGTGTCTGTAGATGGTCAAAAATTAATACCATGGACTCTATCCATGGTTCCCGTTCCTGTGGACTACCATCCGCCCAAAACATGGGTGAATGATGTTTTAGAAACTGACATGTCCACTCATCTGTAGTCGAAGAAAGACACCTGTCTTCTTAAAAAGACTATATAAATCCCAGTAAACCCTATGGAAACTAGAAATCAATTTCTATATTTGGTATAGTTAGTAGTGACTTATGTGGAAGCACTGTAAGTTCATTTAATGGCGAAGGGCCAACAACATTAAGATCATGGTCTTCACCAACATCTTAGAACACAACTTGAGGTCTTCATGGTGGTATGTCTCTACAAATTCTGAAAAAACACACCTCAATACAAGTTTTCAAAACTCATAGTATCTAAGATATAATAATAGGATAGGAACAAGCCTCCCTATATTAGAATCACACCCATAGACTATTCCTAAAGTGAGATCAAGATGTTGTAGAAATCAAAATAAAAGAGACATAACCTACTACCAACTACTATGGTTGGGTAAAGTTTATCTTCTATTCTATAAGTCAAAAGTACCTATATACATAGTTAAAACGGTATGTTATAGAGGAAAACAACATTTATGTTTCAATTGGAATCCTCATTTAATGGTGATCGTTTCACATTAGAATTCGATTTCATTTCAATTCATACTCAGTTATATTGAAAATATTTTTAAATGGATGAATTAAATAGTTGACCAATTAAAATTTATAAATTCCCAAACTCTTTATAAACTAAAATTTGGAATACATTTAATCATAAGAAATTATTTATCCAATCCTTGTATGAAATGTTATCACATTTTCATGGACATAGAAAAAAGTCACCAAAATAGGCTATTGGTAATGAACATACAAATATAAACATGGAACGGAATATTCATGACATTTAAAACCTCAAGTTCCTATAATAATGCATGAAGAATTACATCCTTTCATTATCGGCCAAGTGTAAAAATCTAAAATCATAAGAAACGTCAAACATATAGTGTGTCATCCAAAGATGAAGTCAAGGAAACTATAATAAGAATAATCCAAAATAACCTGTCTCATCCTAGGTAATTTGGTTTATCACTATATGTGGTTCATCTACTTCTAGGAACATTTCCATGAACATATCCAAAAACATCAAATTTATCCTTTATACAATCGGAATTAGTTAGGAAATAAAAAAAAAAGAAATGAAATGTAAGACATATGATACCACTCTGTGACATCCTCATCACAGTTTACTAAATAATAACAGAACATGGTTGGCTATGTGACCTCAAAAATTCCCCCCAGTATTCCATAAGCTGCAGACTAGTAGTGAGTGTTCCTGGTGGAATAGTGTGGAGACTATACCCTGATGATCAATTTGTAACACATGGGTATAATCATACCAATCAATAGTGGAATTAAGAAAGATATATGAACTATGGAATAGTAATCATCCATCATATAAATAAAAAATTAATTATAACCATCAATTTTGTATAAATATATAATGATCACGCCAAGCTATACAAGAAATTAAAATATACGGGAACTATAGGAAAATTCTTTTAAAACATGTCATAAAAATGAATAAAGGCCTAAGGATATATCTAGTAGCATCTCAAGCATGGGCTTGGCCCTCTACCCTGGTACACCATCCAAAAATGGTAATCAAGAATCAATGGAAGGTCTCTTTCCCTTATCCCAACCTGCATCAATAAATTTTGTCTGAGTAACCAATGACAACCAAAAAATGGTGTGAGATATACTCAATAGGCCAATAACGATTGTGTATAAGGCTATCTAAACCCTAAGTACATAATAAAAAATGTTTAGATAGGGGTAATGTTTATAAATTAAAATTTGGTAAATAAGTAACTCACATAGCTCTGGGTTCCCATGGAACACCTATAATCAGCTAATAGCTTCGGCCTAAGATGGAATATATCATAGTAAATATCCATGCATGATTAATTTTATAATAAATTATCATGGAATATCTCTAATCCCATGAATCCCTAGTTAATCATATATAAGAAATATATATATAATAAAGTCGTCATTAAAACAATCCTATGACTAAATTCATGATTTTCCTTTGTCTTGATAGTCATGTCAACTAATTAATTCATTATATTGCAAAAATCGTGATCCCTTTATTGGAATTATATATTGGAACCAAGGTATCACTCTGGGAATAAAATGAACATGTGACTTTATAAACCTATCAATGTCATTCATCATTGGAACTATAGTATAGCTCTACATGTGGTGTAGAATCACCTTCATCTAAGTTAGTCCATAGTGGTCTCGAAAAGGGACCCCGAGAGTCGGTTGTGGAATTTATAAAAATATTCTCCTTGAGTACATCCTTGAAAGACCACATAGGGTGTCCAAGTATCACTCTTTTTTTATATAATGCTATTCCCCATGTTTCCATCCTAATAAGTCCATGTAACGATAACAAGTATCACTCGTGGAATATATTATCTAGATGCCAAGAGAATCCATATTTGTATTTCATATAAGAACCCTTGTGTCACCCATGGTGCATTATATTTCCATCTACGAATTATAACTCATTAAATTAAATAATCTGAATGAGTTAGTTTATTGAATTCTCAGTTGGAACCTAGGTTTTACTCTCATAATGGAAATATGAATAGTCATGGGCCCAAGTTCTAACCATGCCTTTTTAGGTCAAATTTAATTCAATTATCCATCACATTTTTTAAGTAATTTAATCACCTCATAAGGTAGCTCAAATTATATCCCATGTTTGGAAATGCAAGAAACCCATGAATCCTCCCATTCATCTTAATTGGCCATTCTAGTTTTTAAAAATATCTCAATCCTAAGAGAGAAGGGACAGTGGACAATGCACATGGACATGGTCTCACATTCCCTCTTTTATTTAATTATATTAGACATCATTAAATTCATTTAATATACTATAATATAGGGGTCAAATATCCAAACATAGGATTTCAATATATTTATAGGCCACCCATGTTGGTTTTATCAAATTTATCAACACACTCAAGGGGTGGTTCACTTTAATTCCTTCTACCTCTAATGATCCAATAATGGATACCATGAGTTGCGTTGGTCATACCTATTTAGTTAATTTTATGGAAATTTAATTTATAAAGAAGTGCTCACCGAATCCAATGTGTGTTACAAATTAATAGTAAATAAACACTAAGACGTTAATGGTAAATCATGACACGAACTACCTTATCATGGTCATTGAACCCTCATCCATTTTTGGCCCCTAATATAATATATAATGGAAAAAATAGAGCTGATAGAAAAAATACATGAAATGAGTCATATTAGATCGAAAACAATCATGTGATAGGAAGAAATATAATGAAATGTGAAATAGGAATGTGGAGACTAACAATGGCTATTCAATGTGGCCAACGATAGGTGATTCAGATTCTTATTGGAGAAGATATCAAAAATCTTATCTTGTGATTGAAGGGGAGATCTATGGTTTTGGATGAATGCTGTGTGTGGGAGGAGAAAGAAAATGGTTATTAATTTTAATGAAAACTATGGGAAAAATTACAATTTCCCCCTTTTATAAAGGGTTACATGGTTTGGCCTCATAGTTGACCAAACTATCCATCAAACATGCACCATGAACTGCTTTAAGAAACCCCTTTCATGACTAGGCACGCAATATGTAAAACTATGCATAGGCCTTGAAAAACTTGTATGTTAAGTGGTCTACAACACTTGCACAACCATACAGCCTAGGATGCAAGGTTAAAAAAAATAGTGTAGCCCCAGATAGAGAATTGGACAACGGAGCATAGTTTAAACTAACAATGTGGATTGGACTGCACAATTTCATCGAACTATGTGGCCCACCTGTTCTGACACAAATATTGGGCTTCAAGTATTATACATGCCCCAACCACCCCCAAAACTCCCATTACCTCATTAGGCATGTTTATAAAGAGAAAACATAAGAAACTAATGTAAATTAAAATTTTAAATACCTCTAAGAAAATCAAACCAAGTCCTTTATTCCAATAATCCACTCAACACATGTCATTACATTGAAAAAAGTAACTATTTATGCTTCATAAAAAAATCTTTTATTGAAAAATATTCACATTATCTCAAAAATAAATCATGTATCCTTTCAAATCATTACATAATAATATCTCAATATAATATATATGAATATAAAAATGTATTATACCCAAAATCATATTTATTAACTATTATTTTTGTGATTTTAATCTTCTTAAACTATAATTCATGTGGTGCAATTTTATTCAATAATCCTATAAGCATAACTATAAAACAATCACTATATTTCCACCTAGGTTTATGTATCTTCTCTTTTGATAAAAAAATAATATCATTGATTGATATTTCTTATTCATGGAATGATAAAAAAATATAAAATCCTAATAATCCATCAGTTACAATAATAACACCCTTTTAATTTTTTTTATTAAAATGTTTCAAATATCACCCCTATTTTGACATAAACATTCAGTGATTTAAAAAATATAATTTAATAGATCTAAAACATTTCCAATAAATTATAAATGATTTTCAATCATTATCTATAATCCCAATTCAGTCATATCTTGATGTGAGAAACAATGAAAAATTATTTTAAATTTTACTCTTTCCATTAAATTCTATACCATAAACACATGAAATTGTAATAGCTCCATAAAATTTTATTAACAACATAGAGTAACTTCTTTAATGTTAATAATATAAGAGTAATTTTATAATTTTTATCAATGTATTTTTAATCCAATTTCAATTGTAAATTAACACACCTAAATCAAATTTACAAGCTTCATTAATGTTCATATGAAAATAAATTTTATCTATAAAGGAAAAATATTACCTTGACTATTATGAATCTCGTAAATTTTACAAGCACCAATTTAGATGATAAATAACGAATTTAAATAAGCCCCATTTTAAAATACTTCAATATTTCTCTAAAATATACTCCATTATAATTATTTTAAGACTCACGAATATCTGATGGCATATGAGGTTATACTCATATTATGAGTGAGAGTGGAGTTTTACATGACATTTCTTGTTATTGACATAAGTATATCCAATATGGAAAATATTTTAATGGTATAATTGAGTATATAATTCATCCTAAACTTCATTATATCAATTCATATAACATAGTCCATTCACTAACCCTTAAGAAAACTCATGTTCCAAGATCCCATTTCCCACACTCTTGATGGTGACGAATTGTTTCTAAAAAAATTCAAATTCATAAAATCAATCATTAATAAAATTTTAGATACAAAATATCCTAAGAAAATTCACCCACATAGAATTTCTATAAACTTAATAATTATATTATTTTATCCAGATGGAAATTGTTTTATTAAATCCCTTAAAATCATCCTAAGATAAGTTAGTGATGGTGTTATCCATTTTATTCCAAGCATTACACATACTTATTATTACAAATAATGATTCATACTTGTCTCAATCATAAATCAAGTTCCCTAGAACACCAGATGGATCACATCATTACAAAATATCCCCAAATCACTTTATAACCATATATTGTCCATATACCTATCAACTATCCTCAATGATGAAAGCTCCTATCCTAAAGGCTTCAATGATCACCAACTTATATATCCAACATAAAGTTCATAAAATACATAATCATAACTATAACATAGAATCTATATGTGTTCTTGAAATAACAAGATATAAATAACAACAAAATTATTCATTCTTCTAGATCATGCATAAGAATAATTAGGCAATATGTACATCCAAATGTATAACTCATAGGTCTATATTGAATAGATTATAACTAGTCAACCTCATAATTTATCATTAAGAGATCAGAGGAGGTTTTTATCTCATATAGAATGGTCCCAATTCATAATGTATCTCATCTCACTTGAACACTTATCATATATAAACCATGAATCAATATTCAATCAAACATATCAAATTATATCTTAGGATATCAGGTAGACAAGGAAAAACAACTCATAATGAGTTTCATTTCAATTGTTATGAAAAAATCATCATGAAGTGACTTAAATCATAAATACCATTACTAGGATAGTAGTTAGACCAAATGTGTCACCTAAATTCATAATTCTAATAGGTCATTTAATATCTTCACCATACATTAGGGTATGTTTTCATTTATTCATTAGATACACTTGTTTAGAACTCATGATTTCATAATTTTGTAGGAATATTATAGGTATCAAGGGTGTTTTAGTGTCATAGGGTCTGGGATTCTTGAAGGAACCATTATGGTATCATATAATACATTAGTGGTCACACTAACTAGATAGTGAGGGGCCATGAGCTAGCTAGTGGTCCATTCTGCAACGTAGGTAGCTACTTAGAGCCACCGACTAGCTAGTGGCCTCCTTAGAATTTTTTTTTTAAAATGGGTTATCCCCATAATTTCACCAATGTCCACCCCTTTATGTTATAACCAAGAATTTCTCTCCTCAGTTCTTCTAGTAACATCCCTCTATATCCATTCTTAATCTCCATGATGTTTCATTGTATCTCTTTCATCTATGGGACAATTTCATTTTTATTTGAGTCATCGATGAGATAAAGGTATGTTTAAATCTCCAACATCCTCTATTAAACATTTACCTCATTATTAAGAAAATTATATCTTTTATAACTATTGTACAATGTTTTTTGGTCTTTTTTCTGATTATTTATTTTATATTGATCTAGCTCAAATAAAATGGTGGTTTTCAGTGAGTTATATTCAATATGGCTAAGTTAGGTGGTCCCCAAATTTTCTAATAGTCTAAATTTTATTTTAAAGTGGTATCGTTGTGAAATTATGATGACCTACCATGTATTGACCTTGAATTTAATTAAATATTTGTTCATAATATTTCCTTGAAAAATCACTTATTACTTATTAGTAAAGAACCTACATGATGAGATATCACAAGGGGATACCATAGTTTAATTGGAACATGAAATTTAAATTATATAATAGAAAAATATAATGTTGTTATTTGAAATTGAAATTGGGAGACTAAGATAAATTTTTAAGGCTAAATTGGTATACAATGTTATATAAATTGTTGGTAAATATTATGATGTTATATAATAATTTGGAACCCAACTGTCCATTTTAAATTAATTTTGTACCAAATTATGAGTTATTGGATTGAAAAATAATTAAATGGTAAAGTGATGAAAAGTGATAACAAATGATGATGCAGTAAATGGTAAATTCTTGATAAAATTTCAAAGGCTATTGAAGTGGTTGTGTAAATTATCTTGGATTAATATTGATATAATGAACTAGTAAATAATCATGATAGATGCTTGAGTGGGTTTAATTACAGTTTCTATTATCCTACAATCTGATTAGAGACATACATAACTATATGAAGTTGGTACAATTGACCTCATGTGTCACTGTGGAGATGGGGTTTAGTTTTGACAATATTTATTTTCCTTCTGTAATTAAATTGTTTAATTGTATCGCTTATTCATTAACTTTTACTCAGACTGGATATATTAATGGATGTCATTAGTAGGGGTCTATAGGTCAATACTTACACCCTACTTTGGAATACTTGTATACCCTAAAATACTTTTTAGTTATATCATAGGATAAGGGAGGGAATTGTTTTTTATAATTGATTTGTTAAGATAGGATGAAGTATAGCTGAAATTACTGAGTTAGAAATAGAACCATTTTGGAGATTTTTTTAATATTATTTTGGAGAATTTTATATACAATCCACCCACTAGGGATCCCTTGAATTATATAGAATACTCAATTTTTATATTACATATTATTTTGAAATTAAATATTGGAAATTAAATTATCTATTGTATCGTGTTTACATAGGTTGTTTATATGTTATTGTATTCTTTTTTACTTTTATTACTACTATGATGAGAGGGTATAATCTCTTCATTATATCCTCATATAACTTCACTGCTAGTCTATAGCCTCTGGCATATAGGGAGGCACACTTGAGGTCCTATATCCCTCCAGTTTGAGCACCAATTTAGTTTTCTTGGGTTGAGGTTGTGAAAAGGCTATATTCATGAATTTATTTAATTTTTATTTATAACTATTTAGTAAAAGTAAACAAGATATATGATTTATTCAGGATATGATATAGAACATATTTTTAAGAGTATCTATGTGACTTATAAGGGACTCCCATGTCACTAGGGTGGCATTTTAGTTTGGGTTTTTAGTAGGTATAGTTGATTTAAATTCACCTCAAGTGGTGTTCTTATTGTTTTTAATTATTTATTCGATTTTATCTATTGGTAGACATGTATTGAGGGTGAGAGTTAATGCATCATAAAATACATGTTGGATTCTTATGACAATTATATATTCTTGACAATTAATATATATTTATACTTATGGATAAGTGGTTTGTTATTTAAAGTGAAAATAATAATTTATATGGAATTTTACCATATAAGTATATATTAGAATATTATTTGAACAACTCCATACATTAATATTATTAGTTATATTAATATAAATGAATTGATAAATAATGGTTTTAGTTAAATAATTCTATAGAAAGAAACTTATAATGTTTTTTCCTTTCTACCTTGAGAATTAAATTCAATTTTCTAAGCCTTATAATTATATATCCTGATTAAAAATGGATGATTAAAATGTGAATTCAATGGAAATGATGATGTATGACCTTGATTAGTGAATAGGACTAAGGGAAAAAACTATTACAAGATCTTTTGGGGTTTAGGATTCATGGTAGTGGGATAATATACATATTTTTTATTTTTAATCATTGAATATGTCTGTTTAATTTTTTTAATTTGAGAATATTGGAATTATAGATATAAGCTTCCATGGAGACCCATTATGCTACACCAATAGGGAGAGTTTAAGAAAGTCCCACTAACAGGTGAACTAGAGTCTCCAATAATATTGTGTATACCTATAGAAGATTATCTAAACAAGAGCCTATTATGAGTGGTAATGTTTATATATAGTGAGACACCATGGGCTAAATCATCAATTTTTAACCATGCACATGATTTTTAGTTTTAACATCAACTATTGTATATAGGTGAGGGTGGTCCACAAAATGATGGTTTATGAATATAATATTTATATAACATTTTTCTACCATCCAGAGACTCCTCCTAAGAGGACGGTGAAGTTGGTGGTTTATATGTTATGAGGACCAGTAAGGTATTGGTGGTATATTCTTTTTCAGGATGATTACCATTTCGGGATAACCTAGAAGGATATCTAAAACCGTTTATTTGGTAATTTCTTTCAATATTCTTTGAGATCTAATAGATCCTAAGAGTTAAGGAATTTTACGCAAAATGGTTTTTCTGTTATAGATTATGAATCTTGTTTTATGAAGTTTCAATGGTTTTTTGTGGCACTATCTAGAGATGAGGTCGCAAGAGTGAAGCTGTTTTAGGGGGCTTGCACTATGAGATCTGGGTACATTTGAATATGATCCATCTAGGGTATTATTTGGAAATTTTGAACCAAACATTTAATACATAGAAGAATCTCAATGATGATTTGGGGTTGTAAATTATTCTTATGTATGAGGTAGTGGTAGTGTTTTTTTAGTAGGAGGAAGTGTTAGTGATACAGGTCACTCCTAGGTGGTGGTGTTTATTACAGGTTTAGTGGTGATTCTACCCTTCCATCGAATGTGGGTGAATCTATTTGTTACTAACAGTGCATTTGTTGAGGGAATAGTATTCCATAGTGTATCCAATCATAAAGGGAGAGCTATTGTTTTTGAAATATGGGAAATTTGGATTATTTTTAAATGATAAATCTATAGTCTATTGGTGTAGGAAATCCAGACTAGTTTACGGTTCAATATGGGTCTTTATTTCACCTCAATATTCAGAGAATTTTATTTCTACAGTTTTTCAGACCATCATAGAGGATATGTAGCCTATGTTTTTGTACAATAATGGAATTAGGGTGGTATGAATCAAGGGAGTCATGATATTGTGAAGGGTCATAGTTCCTGACAATTACATGTTGTTGAGCCTAGTTTAACTGATCTAGATGTTGGGCCATCTATAGTTCAAGGTAAGATTCTAATAGCTTCAACCCCTAGATATTCTTTATTATATATTATAACATCATATTATTTTATCTTTTATCAATTTTTTGGAGGATTGGGTTTGGTTATGGAGTATCAATATAGAGTTCCATTGATTGACACTTCCTTATGCATGAAACATGCAGGAATGCCTTGATGTAATTAGTATGACTTGGTTAATGGAAGTTAAAATATCCTATCAGATTTATTCATCCTATAGATAGGTGATTTTAGGGATGGATTGGCTTATCTAATAAAAAGCTCATATTGATTGAAAATACTGGTGAATATTTTTTTTGTCTCTTATGGGTGATAGTTTTTATTTTTCTAGTGAATGGGATATATAATTGGGTTTTGTAGGACATGATAATCAACAACCGGGTGGGGTCATGGATTAGGTTTTTGGCCTCATTTTGGCTGAGATGGATTTATTCTATGTCATATTTCCTCCCATCATTGATCTATTTTAGGATTTATTCATGGATGATGTTTAAATATTACAACCCAAGTGTAGGATTGAGTTTATGATTGAACTTAATATATGTAAAAATGCTATTTATATTTAATTTTATCATATGGATCCAATGGATAAATAAGAGTTGATGTCTTTTTCTAGGACATGGAAGAAAATGGATTAATCAATTTGATTACATCCCCTTAGGGTTCCTTACTCATATTCATAAAGATAGTGTATGTCTCTTTGAGGTTGTGCAGGGTTTATCAAAAATAGAACTAGGTGTAGTTTATGAACTAATATTTTCTTCCTCATGTTTTTTATTTTCTCAAATTACTTAAGGGATATTGAGTTTTCTCTAATATTTATTTTTATTCAGGGTACAACAAGTTTAGGTTAAATCTTATGACATGCCTCATTCAATGGTCAGGAGTAGTTTTTGTAATTATGAGTACCTCATGATGCTATTCAGGTTGACGAATGTGCTTGCTGTGTTTATGGACTTGATGAATTGGGTATTTCACCTTTATTTAATATATATTTTTGCATCAACAATATTTTGTTGTACTTCATGTTCAGAGAAGGTAATGATCAACATTTGGTGATATCTTTGAGTATTCGACATAGGTAGTAGCTGTATGTAAAACTCTCAATGTTTTAGTTTTGTCTTGATCATGTTCACTTCTTGTGTAATGTGATATCTGAGGTAAGAGAATCCTTGGGAAAATATTGGGTTTAAACCAATGTTTCTTATGATATACCGAAATTTTTTTTAGGTTCATAGCTTCTTCGGGTTGTCTGGTTATAATAAGAGGATCATACATGGATTCACCTACTTCAATGTGTTGTTGAAAATACTAAGCAAGGTGGGGGTGAGGTTTGTATGGTCTAATAGTTTTGCTAAATCACTTTTGAAGCAGAAGGGAAGACTTACCTCCATTATTATGTTGAACTTAACTGATCTAGGTGAGTACTTTACTCGATTTTGCGATGCATTGGGTGTTTCTTTGGGGGTATTTCAAATGTAGGATAGCTGAGTAGTCACTTATGGGTCCAAGAAGCTAAGGACACATGATCATAACTTCCCAAAAATGAGTTGGAATTAGATATGGGGGTTCTAACCTTGAGGTGTTTGAGGCACTATATTTTGGGGGGATAGGTTCATGGTGTATACAGATCAAAAGATCCCAAAATAAATTTTCTCGTATTGAAATCTGAACATTTGATAGAATAGATGGGATGAGAACCTATAATGTTTCTATTTGGATTTGGAATATAACCCAAAAAGTGGGACAATCCGTATGAACTCATTGAGTGGGATGAGTCTGACCCAGGTGGTTCAATAGTTCTGACGTGAGTGGAAAATGATGAACCATTTTTCTGAGCATTGTTTCGTTGTTTTAGAGTATTATATCTATGAAACTATTTCTTACTTTTTTATTAATTTTTAACTTCTTTTTATGGTAAAAGAGTGTAAAATATATTAATCATATTTCTTAGTGATGATAAAAAATATATATATTGTTGGGAGTCACTTCTAGACTCAAATCAAGATGCTAATGAGATTCTTTATGTTTAGGGTAATGTGGTAGTTCCCATTGGAAAGAGAAAAGAGATGATGAGGGAATTACATGCCTCAAAATGGGTGGAAATTCAGGTCTATCCAGGATGTACTACGATGTAAACTTATTGTATCAGTGTCTTGGGATGGAGAAGGGAAAATTTGGTTTTGTTTCATAATTCTGAAACTATCACTAGGTGAAATCCAAAAATTAATGTCTCACTAGTATTCTATTATAGTTACTCATTCTTGAATGAAAGTGGAATGATGTGGTGATAAATTTCATGATAAGGGTTCATGGGATATGCCAATCCAATGATGTTATTTGGATTTTCATCGATCATTTGACAAAATTAGCTATTTTTTATATAACAAATAAGATTTTTTTGTTGATGATCTGGATAATTTGTATACTTATGAGTTGGTGAGATTACAAGGGTTTCCACTAAAAATAATATTAAATAGGGATTCTCTATTTACATATATATTTTAGAGTGGGTTATTGAAGGCACTGGGTATATAGGTACACATGAGTATGACTTATGACCAGTAGAAAAATGGGAAGTATAAGCATATGATCCAAGTTCTAGAGGGAATGTTCTGATCATGTGGCCCCGATTTTGGGAGATATTTATAGAGTAATCAAGAACTAGTTTTTAATTATAATAATTTCTATCAACATTCAACTCAAATTCATTCTTTTAAATGTTTATGTGGGAGTATATATTAATTACCTATGTGTTTGTAAGAAATTAATGAATCAACTATTCCTAAACCGAGTCTAGTGATAGAATCCATTGAGTATATTTAATTTATTAAGAAGTGTCTACTGATTGGTCAGATCTGATATAGATAATATGATAATAAAAGATGTCATAACATAGAGTATCGGGTAGGTGATTGAGTATTCTTATGAGAATCTCGAATTATTTTTAGGCAAAATATTCAAACACAATAGAAGTTAGTTCCAAGGTTTGTGGGATCATTTTATGTGATAGATATGATCAGTACATTGAAATTTATATTTGACCTTCTATTAAGACACACATCCATGAATGATGTGTTTCGTGTCTCTTAGGATTATTGGTATAATGCAGGATTGTATAATATGATTGATGTTTATGATGTTGATCAAGAGGTTGATTCATCATTTGAGGATTATCAAGTTCATATCCTAGATCATAGTTAGTATATTATTCATGGAATAATGGTTCAGAATGTATGAGTGTTGTGGAAGCACATACATGTTCATGGGGAGACTTGGGAATGAGAGTTTGATATGTAAGCTTAGTGGAAAATGTTACTCATAGAAGTTGTTTTGTGATGCGTGAATGTATATATAGGGAATGATCTGTTACATAGTGTGGAGGTTGTAAGACCCTTACCTTACATAGAGATATGTTTTCGTTTAGTTCTAATCTGACCTTATCAATCACTAATTATTACGTATGTTTATGGGAACAGAAATGGTATCAATGTGGTTTTGGAGGTATCAATATGGGTATTTCTAAATAGGACCAAGCCTACCACATATTCTATTGTAGATGGTACTCTAACTTACTAGTCATGTGATACATACCATTTAACAAGATAACACATAACCCATGTGGCAACATAGAGACACTGGCTAGCTGTTGATGTAGCATCATCCAACCAGTGGCTTCCTGGGTAGTTTTAAATGGGGCTAGCCCAATAATTTGACCTAAATCCATCCTTTTATGATATAACATGGGATTTAACTCCCTATTTTTGTGGGTAATTTCACCTTACACCACTTACTCATATCCTTGAGGTTTTTATGGATCTCTTTCCTTCTTGGTCGATTTCATCTTCTATTCGATGCATTTCCACAGTAGAGGTAAGGCTACAAATCCATCATCCTCTATTCTTACATTTCCTCACTATCAAGTGTGGTTTTGAATTTTATATATAATATGACATATTTTTTGGGAATCCTTCAAAATTTTCATTTTATATTTATCTTTCTCAAATCCAAGGATGTTATTGGATGAGTTATCTTATATAAGGATAAGGTAGGTGCTCCCTATATTTTTTTTATAGTCTATTTTTCATTTAAAGAGAAATTGGTGTACTATCACAACAACCTATCATATGTTGATCTTGAGTTAAATTAAATTATTTAATCATGATATTTCCATGTAAAAATTCCTTGTTCCTTGTAACTAAAAAACATATATGATGAGTGATCTCATGGGGATACCCTAGTTTAATTGCAACATGAAATTGAAAAAATGGAATGGAAAGCCTGAATAGAATTCTCTAAAATGGAAAGTGAGACCTTGAGATACTTTTGATAATTATAAATTAGTAAAAAATGATTTATAAATGCCAGGTAGATATTATTACATGATATGATATTTATGAACTAAAGTGTCCTCTATTAAATAATATCATAACAAATGTTGTTTGACTATATTCATAAATCATGAAATGGAATATTTATTTAATATAGTAACAAATTATAATATATTAAATTGTAATGGATTGATGAAATTTAAAAAACTCATAGAATGTCATGTAAAATATCTTTGAGTTTTCATGTAAACACTCTTTCAGTATTCTTATTAATAATCATAGAGTGGTCTATTTGTGATGAAATAATAAAATCATTTAGAGATCTTATATAAATTACCTTGGGTTGGTCTTGTTATATCTAATGTATTGGTGTTGATATGATAAATTGGAGAAAACTTTTGATACTCTCATGAGTGGGGTTGCTTATGGTTAGTATGATTCCATTATATGATTAATGACATCCAATACTGGTCGAAGATGGTATGAATGACCTTAGGTGTCATTATATATCCATGCATTAATATTGTTGTTGTTTGTGTCACATATTTAATTAAATTATTAAAATTCTCACTTCCATATGAAATTTTATTCAAAATGGATATATTTACCCATTCCATTGGTGGTGTCCTACTATGTTTTACTCACACTCAGTTTGGGATTCCTTATATATCTAAGTAGACTATTTGGATACTGGATATGATAATGGAAAGGGGATAATGCTTGATGGAGGAATTAGATTTATTTGATATAGTATGGGTGGGGGGATTGAGTTTGAATTAGAATGTGTTTGGGGTTTTTCTTTTTATTTGGGTTATTTTTGAGCTTTTATATATTTTTTATATTATTCACCCATAAGGTACCCCTTTACATATATGGAATCATATATTTTAATATATAATATGATATTGTTATTATTTATTAACACATCCCTTTTATTGTACATTGTGATTGTCTTGGTTAGTTATATTTGATTGGATTCATTTCAACTGTTATTTTTACTCTAATTAAAGGGAATAATATCCCCCTAGAAACCTCACTGAAACTCGATGTTTGTTGTAAAACTCTGGTATACAGAGATCCAGGTTCAAGGGTGTGTCACCTTTCGGTTTACGCTCTGACATTGAGGCTCTAGGATGGATACATGATAGATAATGGTAAGGTGACTACACCCAAGAAGGCATTTCAAACATATGAGAGGTATTATCATAATGATAACCTAAAACAAAGAACATATCTATAATATAATGCAATATAACTAACAATGTGACTATATAATAGATAGAAAACCAAAATGTGATATAATTTTAATGAACGAGACACTCAATAACTAAAATAATACCACATAAGTAATATCCAATGGAAAACAAAAAATATAAAAATATAACATAGTACAATAAATCTATGACAAAAATGGAGGACACCTCCATGCTATAATATCTCAATGTATGAGCTCAAATATAATCCATCACAAAAAACACCATTAATAAGTAGATCCTCTAGCTCCACATCCACCAAAGACACCTTCAAACTAAGTGTCAACTGTATATACCCAACACATATGGGATCAATGTTCTATGCATGGGTGGGTATATAAACCCATTGTGAAATTCCCTATGAAAACATGGGGGGGTGGGAATACAAGTCATCTCAGAATCCAATGTTAGGAAATACATAGGAAAAATCCTAGATACACTTAATAGGTTAAAAAAATAACACCATAATGAAAAACCAAGTTATAATTATAGCTGTAAGTTATATCCTAGAGGTAAAAAATAATTTTTGGTATGTTTTGAGACCTGAATCACATGAATTAACCATCTATTGAAACTTTTAATTAACCTTTATAAATTCATAGCAAGGCATCTGCACCTCCCTGAGTAATTCAAGAAAATTGAATGAGTACTTACCATTATGGAGGACTTATACCTTATTGATGGGAATATTGTTGATTGAGGTATTACTAACTCTTATAGATGGAGGTGTTATTACCAATCTAGTTGTGGGGGGGGGGTACCAGATTATAAATATATTTGAATAATTCAGTAATTCAGTGGGGAGTATCAACATAAGATATCATATGGGGTACCCACACCTTATTAGTGATAAAGTAATACTTACCCAAAGTAGTAAATAAAGGGAATGTTCTGTAAATTTAAAATGGAATAATGATTTCTATATACCTATTGAAAACCTATGACCTATCATTGGAAATTCATATGGGGAAAACAAACCTTGTAAAATCTTTGAAAGGATCAACTGAACTCTATAATCATCTTTAAAAATGTATGATCTTTAAATGTACCAAAACACCACACTGAGGATCTTTGATGATAGACAGGGTCATACAATCATTATTTAAATGGAAAAAATGATACAGAGGACTATTTATTCTACCAGAATCTAACAGCAAATAAAAATGTTATAAAAAACACAAAGTAAGAGATAATATATGGATTGAAACCACTTAGACACAATGTGTGATCCTTATGTATAATCTGGATGTTTATATCAATCATCTTATCTTTCTAGGATAACTTACTGGCATAACCCTTAGACAACATGAGGTGTGGGACTAATGAGTTAGTTAGGGGTGTGCCACAACAGCCCGAGTCATGACATTTACTCATAAATTAAATGGCACTTAGACTACATAGTGTGTGATCTTAGGGATAGTTATGAATTTAACAATATAAATATGTGGTAAATTAAAATTAGAAGAAGCAATGTGTGTTTTAAAGGTTCTCAACATGTAATATTTATCTCATCTTAAAAAACAATACGTTCCACTTATCACTAAACATGGTGTCTGCCTTAGTATCACAAATAATTTGATTATAAAATGTAATTTTAAAAAACATAGATACTCAAATCATCCAATAATACCACCTTTTCCACCACTATCAATTTATGATATCCCAACTATCATTGCTATCACTTCCACCTCAACTCTAACAATCATTCCCTCTATTTTCCAATCACCAGCACACTCAAATATGCCCCCCACTAGATAAATCCAAATGATTAGACATGAGGTTCCTTCATTTTACACCCAACTACTATCACACCATAATTTCAACAGCGCCATTACTATTCTACACCTTTCCATTGACTCCATCATTATTATATTGTTCAACCTACCACCATGAGACATCCTCTTTAAACTTCCAACCATTGTAAATCTAAGAGAAAAATTCTTGTCATCAGAGAAAGAAAAAATGGTATAAGAACATGGAAATAATGGGGTTGTAATTTTTATATGAGGCTCCCTTTATAATGTATTTATTATTTAACTTATTATTTCTTACATAAGTTATTAATAATATTTTTTAAAAATTAATTTCATTTCAATGACCTATAAAACTTCCTAAAATGATCCAGTAAATAGACTTACATAATAATCATTATTAAAAATATTTCAAATAAATTCAAGAAAAAATATAGGTTAAAAAATCATCCCCACCTTTTAATATTTTTATTTAAAAAATAAAAAATCTCTCAAATAGTAAAGTGTACTAGGCTCACATGTGTTTCTCCGACTCTGATGAGTTCTCTTGAAAATTACAATTACACACTAGAATGAACACAAATGAAATCATTCACCATTGAAGATTTTTCAACCAATAGTCCTTAATTACCACCACATATTATGAAAATGTAATGTCATTATCGTTCAACAACTCACCTTAGTCAATAATGTGTGATATATTATAAAAATATATCTTTATCTATGACATATTAATGGTACTGTAAGTTTGGTCTAACTGTGGATGTAATTCTAGGTGGTAAGAAACCTCACCTACATTTTATAGAATCTGGAATGAACCAATAAACCTGCAAGATAATCTTCTTCCCGGATGGAATCTCTTTACATCCCATCACGGAAATATCATTAAGAATATTTTATCTCCTTCCTCAAAGTCCAATGGTCACTATTTTTGGTTTTTAGAATATTTATTATGGGTCTCAACTATCCTCATATTCCCTTTGATCACCTAAACCTTCTCTTTTAACAACCACACTAACTCAAGACCCAAAAGTCATGATTTACCAATCTCTATCCAATAAAGAGGTGACTAGTAGAATCTACAGTATGGGGTCTCAAAAAGTAACATGCTGATAATGAATTGATTGTTTTTATTTTATAAAAACCCCATAAATGGTAGGTGAAAAGCTGAAACCATATTAAAATTGTACCCACAAATGTACTCAAGAACATGAATGGTCTTCTCTAGCTGGCCTTGTACATGAGGGTAAAACATTATAAATAACCACAACATGGTATGAAATGACTCATATAGGAACTTACACAACAATTATGTGAATAAAGTATCTTAGTTAGAAATAATTTTTTAAGGGACATCATGAAACTATAAGATGTCATCTATATAAAATCAACCTATTCTGTATGTCAAACTCTATTACTTAATGGGAAATATGTGAGATAAGATGGTTAGTTAGTTAATGATCACCAATACAGAATCATAACCTTTCATAGATTAGGGAAGTCCAATAATGAAACCATACATATTATTTCACACTTACGCTATAGAACCCTAAGGGGTTGGCTCAAGTCGATTTGGTATTGGTGCTTAACCATCACCTCTAAACAGGTTTGGAACCACAACATGATCTCTATAAAAATATTCTTCTTATATATCCTCCAATACTAACACTAAAGGTATTATTACATCTTAATTAAACTGGTATGTACCAAGATGTTGGGTAGAAAACTCCATTAATACCACCACAAATACAAAAACTAGAATCACTATCCACCCTTGGAAGAGGATAATGTGCTCCACAACTTTATATAATCCATCATGTACATGTATTAATAATATATAATAAAAAACTCATAATTGATATATCTATTTTAGGAATTAACCACTTAGTAAAGTTATATGGGATTCACCTCAATAAATATGAGGTTATTTGTGTCATGCTATTACATAAAGACCAATTATAGCAAGGTTAGATACTCAAATACATCATGCACTAGCTAATAGTGTGAAAATAAACAACCAAATTTATATTTAGAAGGGTATATAATATATTGAAGTAATAGTACTATAAAAACATATCCATAACATCTACCATATGATACTAACTCATTCGGTAAATAAATATCAATGTGTTATGTGACCAGTGAAATCCAAAAATCACTTACATATAAGGTAGTGTATTCTTGTTTTCAAGAAAAACAATAATACTAGAAGTTTTAAATTTTGGTCTATGTAGTTTATCTCATGAGGAATAATAAAAAATGGACCTATAAAAATTACTACTTGACTCTACATTAGTGTATATCAATGATTAACTATACATGAATTAAATTACACCAAGTAATCAACTCCTCCCTTCAATAATCAGAAAACATGAGCACTAATCAAATCGCACTTTAGCTCCTCAAAATCCCTCTAAAATGATTAGATTAGATTAAAGATTTATTAATTTTGATAACTGTAGTAATGAGAGATGAAATAATATGTAATTAACCCACTAATAATTAACAATATCATTATATCCAAATAAAGGTGCTGACCTTGAATGCATTCTTGGAAGGCTCCCAAGATCTCAAAACCTTAACATTGATGGGGTAAACTATTACTCCACTCCCTAATATTTTATGTCCTAGGAAATTGATTTCATGAATCCATAACATTCCATTTGAGAGTTTATAATATATTAAACTCTCCCAAAGAATTCCCAGGATAATCCTCATATTATCATCACGCATGTACTCTAATGAAAAATAAATGAGGGTGTTTTTGATGAATACCACCATGAATCTATCCAAGAATGGTTGGAAGATTTGGTACACTATTCCCATGAACATAACAATGGCATACATTAGTATAAATGAAATTATTAAAAATTCATAATGGTTTTAAAGAGACATAAATTCCATCTTTGGGATGTTTGGCTTACGATCATGAATATGATGATACCTAGACATAAGGTAGATATTCAAAAACCATTTCACTCCCATAAAGTAATCAATGTAGACATTGGTACTCAAAATTGTGTAATTTTTATTGACTTTTTAATATTTTTAGGTGGTGGTAGTATCTCTTAGAGATAGAATCACATATTATTTCTTGGAAAACAATTGGGGAAACCTAAGAGCATACAATTGTTCTGATAAAACATTAAATCAAGAGTTCCCCCAACTACACCTTCATATCTATAATATTTGTTAGGGACATCCAATAATATATCAAATATATAAGTATGATACAAGGATATTATTTGATGAGAAAATTAATTTCCCATTAATAAGGAAACCCTGATTCATCCACTAGAAAAACATTTACATACTCCTCCACAAATATCTAAATATAGTCCTCTAATGCATCAAATATTCACAAATTTATTCATTCTAGCTTATAACAAATGATTCAAAATTATTGTGGGTTGGACCTGCACATTCTACATGACTGTATCATGATACCATTCCTAATATAGAGTCCATGTAAATAGTTTTTCATTAGAAATAAAATGTATAATAACACATACCAATGTTTTATCCTATTAAGTTTCACTCCAAACAATTTTTTTTTATATTTATTAAAATAATGAATTTTTTTTTCTAAAAACAATTAAAAGAAAATAAATTGAGGTTGGGAGAAGGAAAATGAATGGTAAATAAATTTAATTTCACAAATAAAAGAAAAAAATGTATAAAACAAATTGAAGGAAACTACCACATGTATTAGCCAAATTATACCATCACATTATTTGTAAATTTTTATTTCTATTCTAATTATTTGTTCATACTCACTCAAACACTATAACATACTCACAACTAATTATTTTTGAACAAATAGTATAACTATAACCCTTTTAGTTCACTACATTCCACTATTTCCAATACTCATGATTGGGAAACACCTCTAATGAGTGTGAATCTACCACTGGACCTTCATTGGTTATCAACCACACCCTCCTTTATAACACAAATACGAGTTCTCACTATTCACATGAGTGAAGGGTAATGTGAATGATTTAAAAATGATAAATTTAAGGAAAATCAAAGAAATAGGTAATGGAAACAACCCCTACCTTTGTATAATATATAAATACTAGAAATAATATAATAAAACAAATATAAATTATAGCACAATACTGAGAGTAAATTCATTATTTTTACACTAATTACCATAATAGTGGAATATCACAACCTTAGTGGAAGAGGAAACACATAAATATGATTGAAAATGAATGTATGAAGTATATAAATGAAAAAAATAAAATTATAAAACTAATTCCTTATAGTGGGATACTCAAGAACCCCGTATATAGTGTCCAGGTCCAGTTTAAATAGGTAGATAATTCCTTTTCCAAAATCTTCCACAACTTTAACTTTCTTTTTTATGCTTGTGAGAAATAGTTTCCATGATCTAAGATTAGAATCCAAGTGGAATGTCTGAAGGTATGGTTTTATCCATGTATATTCATATTGAATGTTCCATACTTCATTGATTCAATAAATAATCTCATGATCACTATATTTTTCTTTTGTTAGGATGAAAGATGTATTGAATCTCAAATAGTGATTTCTTAATATGTGTTGACAAGAAGAATTTTTTTTAATGTTTTTCAAAGCCATATTTTTTTGTAAATTTGATTTTATCTCACACGGGCATAAAAACTATGAGGTTAATATGACTTGGTTCATTACTGATTCGTTACGTGGACTTAATATTTTTTCAGTAGTATGGGGATTAGTTTATTTATACATGAGGTATAAAAGGAGTTTTGAATCTCTTGTGAGAATATCCCCTTTAATTTCACCTTACATAGCCATTGGAATTTTCTAGTTCAACTTATAAAAACATATTGGGTAGTAGTTTATTTCTTCATGTGGTTAAGAATGATAGAGTAAATCATACCTTTATATAGGGAAATATTATTCATTAATACACATCATTCATATATTGATGTTTAGTCTGATGTAAGGGTGGTGTGGGGGAATTTATTATTATGAAAGTTGTACACTTGGACAATTAATCTTATACGAGTACTAGAGGTGTCATATTGTTTAATATTTTTCATGTCTATACCATGATAATTTTACTATTGTGTGCCACTTCACCCCTTTAATTTATTCACACACATAACTGTGTTTTAAATAATTTAATCAATACTGAAATGATCCTAATCATACATAGTCCTTGTAAATATAGATTTAATGATATGAAACAATAATTTTACCATGAAAATAAGAAAAATATAAGGGAAAAAATATTAGATTGGGAATTTAAATCACAAAAAAAATAATTAAGACATTAAAATCAAAATTTTACCCAATTACATAATTAATTACAAAAATTATAAAAATATATGGATTTAGTTCAAAGAATTCCAAAATGAATAAATAATTAAGGAATTTGGATTTTTAGCATTTTCTAAATTTAGGATGATATGAACATTTTTATACCTCATTACTTGAAATTAATGAACCAACAACTTCATCCTATTAATTTTCTACACCATTACTTTTATTTGTAATATTGTCATTTTGTCTAATTGTAACAACATCACATTAACGTTATATTATATATGTAGCTGACTGTGACACTTTTATATTAGAATTTCCAAGCACTTGAACATACATAATGTTAAAAATATTTAATATTTCGTTATTACATTACATATATCCTCTTCCATTAGGATAATGGCCAAGAAATATACAATAAAAAACACTTTGACCAAACTGCCCTAGATTCTCACCATCGATTTTGATGATTAAAGGACTACCAAATACCCTTATGTATTTTAATCTTCGGGTTTCATTGTAATATATCATCTAAGGATTCATATTAGAGTTTTTGATTTAGAAACAATGAATTATAATGATTATTTCTACTCTAATAGGTTTTCTCTAAAATTAACAAGAAGTGTCATGTCCAATGTGCATAGTTCGAGCCATGTCAACTAAAACTTCAATTTTTTTTAAGAACCACTATTATATTGTGGTGTGTATGGTTCACTAAATTTGAGATGAAATCTATTCTTTTTAGAATAATAATTAAACCTCCCATTTTTTAATTGTGCACTAGTCTCATTGTGAATATCCTTCACATAAAATTGACATTCTTTTCCTCACTTCCCCTAAAACTCTTAAACATTTTGAGAGCCTTTGAATTATGTATAAAAAATACATGTAATATGAGTAAAATAATAGATAATGGAAATAAATTATTTATATTTGTTTATTGATATCTTTTTCATGGACCCACATATGCCTGAATGTATAATCTCCAAGGGAGGAGTTGAATATATTTAGGAATTTGTATGAAACGAGATTGAAGTCATCCATTTAAAATATATCAAAAACCTCAATATATTATTCTTTCCAAGTTAAGAGTACCACAAATACATTATAACCTCGTAAACTTTCTAATTTTCCTCTAGCACAGGTTCATGAGCCTTTGAATCCATATTTTATTATATTCTAAAACACTAAGATAGTGTGGACCATATACATCCCACCCTTCAAAAATATTTTCGTCACGACCCATCCTCGGGACCCGTGTCGTGACTACCCCAAGCCCAACTCCCATAGGATAGGGGCTAGCAACTAGCCCCAAGGTGTAAATCCCGACAAAAGGGGAAGGCGTTGACTTTATAAAGTAATCAAACACAACAGAGTAAGAAAGCAAAAGTAAACACTAAGTAATTCTGGGTAAAAAAGTAGTGCGGAAAAGTAAGAGTGCCAGAATACAAACCCAAACTGAAAGTATAGTACAACTGGAAAGAAAGTACAGCAACTGAAAGTAAAGAATCAAAGTTGATCTGTCCACTGGAAGTCCCGCCTGAAAGGTGGGTACAGATAGCCTCCTCAGCTCCTCAGGTCCAGCCGTCCGCTCCGAGTACGTCCCGCCCAGTGGTCCACCTCCAGGTACCGACTTGCTCCACAAGACTCAACCACAATCAGCGATGTCCATTGTCTACAACCAACAAAACGTAGTGTGGGCATAGCCCATGAAGGGGTGAGTATACACTACTCAGTAGGGACCTCGATACCCCCGAAGGTCTTCCAGAATCCACAAAGGATAATCCACCAAGGAATGATACAATCACGAAGTAACATCCAACACTACTTAGGTATATTCCCATACATATACCTAAGTCATCAAAATCTGTTCGGCTCCAGCATCCATGCCCAAGTTCGATCACGTCAACATAGGAGTACAACCCAATCCACACAGGATAACACAACTCAATCCACATAGGAATCAAGTCAATCATATTGAAGATATTGATTGAAGTCAAGACTCAACTCACACATGTATACTTCTTTGTAAGGTGAGAGAGATGAACAGATATAGCCACTGATTCATCTATGCTGGGACCCACATATGATACTAAACCATCTAAGATGTCGTACCCACATAGGATACATACCAGCTACTCTTCCAGACCCACGTAGGATAGCAAGAACAGATTCAAACACTACCAGACCCACGTAGGATACAAGAACTGTAGTCATTGCTGTTGAACCCACGGAGGATTTCAGTACGGTCTTCATCGCTGCCGAACCCACGTAGGATTTCATTGCATTCTTCATTGATGTCGAACCCACATAGGATTTTATTACGGTCTTCATCACTACGGAACCCAATAGGATTTCAGTGCAGCCTTCATCGCCGTTGAACCCATAGAGGATTTTAGTACGATCTTCATCGTCGCAGTCAGCTCTAGTGTTCCCGCACAGAGCATGCTCGATTCCTGGAGGGTCCGCTCCACGAGCCAAGGGGGGTCGATACATCAACTGACATGTAGTCCAGAGTTGATGTATCTCAATGTTTCGTCTCGACAAGAGGAACTCAACATGACAAATGGCGCGTCAATCAGACGTCCGGTCTGTGAGTTATTGGATTTTCCGTTCCAGGGGCCCGGTTGGTTTCTAATTCAAAACCAACCCAACCACACTCCAACTGTGTCCAAACCATGAGAGGAGTAAGCCAAAAGGTCTATCTCACTACGAGGAATCTAACAAAGTTGACGGCACGTCAATCGGACGTCCGAAGCTCAAGTTATAAGCGTTTTCGCTCCGAGGGCCCGGTTGGTTTTGTGTTCGAACCAACCCGGACATACCCTAAGTTCTCCGAATCATTGATTGTAATATACCGAAACGACCTAATCGATCCAAGGATCGCATCGAAGCTGACGGTGCGTCGATCGGAGGTTTGTAGGCCAAGATATTGGACAAATAACGTACCTGTCCTTTTTAGGGGGTTTGGGGCCCGGACCGACCCGGTCCGAGACCCCCCTGGGTCGGCCCAAACCGGGTCCAGGTCTATCCCATTAGGGCGCGGCCCAGCCCAGCTTGGCGTGCGGGTGCGGCCCGCGGGGCCAGCTCGGCCACGCCGAGCTGAGCGGAAGGGGGGGGGGGGGTGCGCTGCCCCCCCTGATTGAGTAACAGTGGTCCCCACGCTGGGGGCCACTCCTTTGGCCAGCCGGGGGTTACGACCCCCGGTCTCCCCCTAAAATGGTCGGCCTAGTCCGGCCGGATGGTGCTGCCGCTGCGGGACCGCCACGGTTCCGCCCTCCAAGGTGACAGCGGCCGGCGGTTCCGGCCGCCCCGCCTTGCACCGCCATGGCTTTGAGCTGCGGCCTTATCCGACCAGCGCGGCGCGATGGCGCCGCTCCCCTCCACTGCGGCCCTGCTCCAGCCACGGTGTCTTTGTGGTTCTCCGGCGCGGCGCGGCGCGCTGGTGCCGTGCCCCTTCGTTGTGGCCCGAATCCGGTCACGGGTTCGTTCGGCCTCCAGAGTGTGGCGCGATGGCGCCACGCATCTTTGCCACATTTCTCCATGTTTCCGCGTGGTGTCGTTGCACCGCGCCGCCCTCTTTAGAACCACAACAACACAACAACAAAAGGGGGAGGAGAGTTGGTCGTGTTCGTGCGGTCCGACCTCCTCCCGATAAGTTGATAACAAGAAGCCCAAAAAAATAAAGAGGAAGAATGGAAAAGGATATTTCACGAAAACAAAGGTAATTAACCCCTACCACGATAAAGAGTTGATGTTCAAAGAGCGTCGTGGAAAGAAGCGTCATGGGGTGTGGTTCTGTAGACGTCGACGGAGAGCATCTGAGGAGAAGTCATCTTCTCTTTATCACGGAGAGAAGAGGATGATTATGTGTCATTGGAGAGAACTCCCGTGTCAGTGTCTCTTCCCTTTTCGCGGAGGAGAAAGGGAATGGAGATACTGGAGTCGTTGAGTCGTTCTTCGTTGAAGAGATGATGTTCTTCACAGAAGGATTGAAACTCTTCGTGGGAGGATGAAGTTCTTCCCCAGAGAAAAGAGTTCTATCTCCCCAACTCCTCACACAACAACCAAACCTCCCAAATAAAATAAGACTTATCTTATTTTATTACATCAATCCAATCATTTCAATTTTTAAAAATCAAACACATAACTCACTTAATTAATTAAGTGAGTTAGCATGATTAAAGAAGAGAGAGGGGGAGGTGAGTCATCACACATTAAAGGGGGGTTATGGAGTTAAGGAATATGAGGTGTTGGACTCGTGTGGGCCCCACACTGCATTTATTCTCTCATGGTTGGTTAACAACATGTGGGTCCCACCCCCATATCCCTTACTTAGTTTATAACTACCTAGAGGAAAATAAATAAAATTGAAATATAATTTTATTTATTCCTCACTAAAACCAATAAATTAACAACTCCTCTTGAGCAAACGTACCTTCGGAAAAGGTGCTCCTAAGCAATTACCGGTGCTTTGGTTTCATCGGTGCCCTATGATTTCAATTTCTAGCAGCGGTTCAAATGTTAGGAAAACCCACTCTTCCATTCACTGATCGTACCCGAGCTAAACTTTGGAAATTGATTCCGGGCACACCGGGCCTCGGAATCAGGTGCCGTCAGAAACTGCGTTCTTGTAAAATCTCAAAGAGAATTAAGAAAAAACTTTCCTTGAATTTTATGGGTCTTTACATTACTCCCTCCTCATGGATTTATGTCCCCGTAAAGATACATCGTAAACTAGGGGAACAAATGTGGGTAATGAGCACGTATCTGAGCCTCCCGCTCCCAAGTGCTCTCTTGGAAGTTCTCGTGCTTCCATATAATGTGCACTAGAGGTATCAACCGTCCACATAGGACCCGCTCCTATTGATGCTCGATCTCCACTGGGACCTCTGCAAAAGTCTCCCCATCGTCAATGTCCAACTCCCCATGGTCGATGATATGCATCAGGTCATGCACGTATCTCCTCAGCTGAGATACGTGGAAGACGTCGTGCACCCGGTGCAACTGAGGTTGTAGAGCCAGGTGATAAGCCACCTCTCCTATCCTAATGAGGACCTAGAATTGTCTAATGAAGCACGAAGATAACTTGCCGCCCCAGCCAAATCTCCGTAATCCACGTCGAGGAGAGACCCGCAAGAAGACATGGTTGCCATCCTCAAACTCTAGTGGCCTCCCCCTCCTGTCCGCATAAGACTTCTGCCAGCTCTGAGCAGTCCTCATCCACTCCGGGATGACATAGACCTTCTCTGTCATCACCTGGACTATCTCTGGTCCCACCAGTGCTGACTCCCCAGGGTCTGTGCAGTATAGAGGTGATTTGCAAGGTCGGTCGTACAATACCCCGTATGGTTCCATCCCGATGGTGGAGTGGTAGTTGTTGTTGTACGCGAACTCCACCGAGGGCAGGTGGTCCTCCCAGCTGCGACCAAAGTCAAGGACACATGCACAGAGCATGTCCTCGAGAGTCTGAATGGTCCTCTCCATCTAACCATCCGTCTGAGGGTGAAAGGCGGTCCTCAGACATAGTTGTGTCCCGAATGCCTCCTCCAACCCCTTCCAAATCTGGGAAGTAAAGAGAGCGTCTCGATCAGAGATGACAGATGATGGAACACCACGAAGCCGTACGATATCCTGAACGTAGAGGCGTCCCAACCTCTCCACTGAGCCATGCTCTCTGATGGGTAAGAAGAGAGACGACTTGGTGAGTCGGTCGACAATCACCCAAATGGAGTCATGATCTCTGGAAGTACGTGGAAGTCCAGTCACAAAGTCCATAGATATCCTGTACCACATCCACTCCAGGACCTCCAAGGGCTGTACCAAGCCTGCTGGTACCTTGTGCTCTGCCTTCACCTGCTGACAGGTGAGGCATCGAGAAACGAACTCAGCTACAACCTTCTTCATACCCGGCCACCAGTGCTGTCGTCTGAGATCCTGGTACATCTTCACCACTCCTGGATGTACTACTAAAGGGGAAGTGTGAAACATTCTCAGCACCACCTCCTGTAAAGAAACTAGTACCATGGTACGTCCTCTGAAAAGGACAATGTGCTCTCCTCCTATAGAAAATCCATCAGGTGCCTGTCTTGAGGATATCTGCACACGCCGCGTCTCACAGTCAGCGTCCCCACGCTGTGCCTCTCTGAACCGCTGAAGTAGTGGAGGTGTGACTGTGAGTGATTGAAAAAAGGCTGCTCCATCTCTATCCACAAAGGATATCTACAAAGCGGATAGCTGCTCTGTCGCCTCACTGAGTAGCTGAATGTTCGTCCACCTGCTGAGGGCATTGGCTACTACGTTCCCCTTTCCAGAAGTATAGACTATCTCAAAGTCATTATCCTGGAGGAACTCGAGCCATCTCTCCTATCTCAGATTCACATCCATCTGCGAGAAGATGTACCTGAGACTCTGGTGGTCAGAGTAGATTGTAAAGCCCTCGCCCATCAGGTATTCTCACCACATCTTCAGAGCGAAGACC
This sequence comes from Viscum album, assembly GCA_963277665.1. Taxonomy (NCBI): domain Eukaryota; kingdom Viridiplantae; phylum Streptophyta; class Magnoliopsida; order Santalales; family Viscaceae; genus Viscum; species Viscum album. Next base: position 1,767,058,623 of record OY728157.1, read on the forward strand.
ACTGCTGCTAACTCCAGGTCATGGGTAGCATAGTTATGCTCATGATGCCTTAACTGAAGTGATCCATAGGTGATCAATTCCAGCTCATGCATCATGACACTTCCGAGTCTGGTCCCTAATTCATAGCAGTAGACTACGTACCCTACTCCCTCCTCCGGCAGCCTCAAGATAGGTGCACTGGTCAATCTATGTCTTAGATCCTGAAAGCTCAGCTGACATCTATCTGACCACACGAAGGGTTTCCCCTTCTTCATCAATGCTGAGAGTGGTGTCACAACTCTGGAGAAGTCTTTCACAAACCTCCGGTAGTACCCAGCTAGCCCCAAGAAACTCCACACCTCCGCCATGCTCCTGGGTGGCTATAAAGCTAGAACTGCCTTGATATTCGTAAGATCCACTACAAATCCCACCTTAGAGATGATGTGTCCCAAGAAGTGGACCTCATGTAACAAGAACTGACACTTCGAGAGCTACCATAAAGCTGGTGCTCTCGTAGTGTGTCTAGTACAACCTGCAAGTGGTAGGCGTGCTCCTTCTCAGTGGTCGAGTATATCAAAATGTCATCAATGAAGACCAAGAGAAATCGATCGAGGTATAGCTGAAAGATCCAATTCATGAGACCCATTAACACTTCTGGAGAGTTGGTTATTCCGAAAGGCATAACCAAAAACTCATAGTGTCCATACCGACATCTGAAGGTCGTCTTCTGTACGTCCCTGTCCCAAACTCTGAGCTAATGATAGCCTGATCTGAGGTCTATCTTCAAGAACCACCAGGCTCCCTTGAGTCGATTGAAGAGGTCCTCAATCCTCGGAAGCGGATACTTGTTCCTAATGGTCACCTAGTTTAGGCGATGATAGTCAAAACAAAGTCACAAGCTTCCGTCCGCCTTCTTAGCGAACAATATCGGGGAAGCCCAGGGAGAAACACTAGGTCGGATGAATCGTTTGCCCTCAAGTCCTCCCACTATACACATAGCTCTCAAAGCTCAGCGAGGTCCATCCGATATGATGGAGTGGATATCGGGGCTATCACGGGGTACAGATCAATATAATAGTCTACCTCTTTGTGAGGAGGTAGTCCTGGAATGTCTTCAGGGAAAACGTTCGCATACTGATCCACCACTACATGAAAAGTAGGACTGTGCACGTCAATTGCTCCTAAGATGAGGCTATCCAACTAATGAGTGATGGTCTGTCCTCTCCTCTACGTGAGTCCACCCTATGCTACAAAGGCTCCCTTCTCGCCGGTGAAGGTGAACCTGCTCCCATCGGTGCGTACACACCGCACCTTGAGTCTAATACAGTCAATCTGAGTATGGACTGTAGATAACCAATCCATGCCCAAGATGACGTCATAAGGCCATTATGCCGCTACAAGAAGATCCCAGCAGAATCTCTCACCTCCTAGAGTAAGGTCACAGTATAGGCACCAGTGTGTAATCGTCGAGTCTTCTCCCGTAGGAGTCTTTAGCCGTAATGATCGAGCCAATGGCTCTGTCAGAATCTCCAAGCTCCGAACAAGGGTAGCGACAATAATAGAATGACTCGCTCCTGTGTCTATAATAACTCTAGCAAGGGTGGAGTAGACATAGATAGTACCTCGAATCATCTCTGGCGTGCCGTGGTCGTAGGCCTCTACTGCCTAAAACTGAGCCTTTCTCTTCCCACCAGCTCCCTGTGGTCGGGGTGGAACTCCTGGTGGTGGTGGTGGTAAAGCCTCAATGCGTCTCCCACCACCTGCTGGTCGGCCAGATCCCCTACCTCGTTTTCCTACCCTTAGTAGACCACCACGGTCGACCCTCTGCCTCTGCTTGGGTGGCACTCAACCATCTGCTGCTCCTCTTCACGGCGGGTTGGGCAGTCACGAGCCAAGTGGCCCTGCCCGCCGCATGTGTATCACTGTATGCTCCTCGGAAGGATGGATCTATGTCGTGTGCCCCGCACCTCTGAGCCAATGTCCTGAGGTTTTCTTCCTAATGGTCCAGTCCGTATGGACCCCTGTGACATCTATCTACTACCAGCTACAGATGACTCTGCTACGTGCCACCCTGCGGTAGGTCTCGCTGCTGGCGTAGGCTCAGCAAGAAATTTTTCTATAAGAAGAGCTCGCTCCGGTACACCTGCCTGTGTTAGAATGCTGAGGGACATCATTGATGCCCTGATATCATGCCTCAATCCCTTATCGAAGGTCCAGGCCCAGAAGAATGGGTCTCGTACCATGTCCGTTGAATAGCGCGAGAGATCGGTAAATCTCATCGAGTACTGGGCGATCGTCATGATGCCCTTCCGCTGCTGTATAAGCTCCTATATGTGCACCGCACGGAGGGTGGTTGGGAAGAACTACAAGTGAAAGAGGCTCTCAAAGTCCATCCAGAAGAGTGATGCCTCTTCATGCACATGGAGCATCAAGCTCCACCATCTACCTGTTGCTGCGTGCAGGAGGCTCGCTGCGAGGATCACCACGAGGTCAGCTGGTGTCCCTACTAACCTGAAAACTCGAACAACTGCCTCCAGCCAATCCTCGACTGCCTAAGGGTCCGTCTCCGCGTGGAATCTGGGTGGTCTATGATGCTGAAACTCATGCAGTGCACTAAGGTGATGTCCACTCTCAGCTGCTGGGGCTGGTGGCATCTATGGCTCAGCGGGTAGTGGTACCGCCAGTGCCTCCGTTGAAAATGAGCCCTGCACCGAGGCATCGTCACTCGGTGGGCTGTTGGCTCACACAAAACTCGGAACCCTAGCTGGCTGCCATCATGAGGCCATCCTGAAAAGAAACAGGTGCGCCACGATCAAACAGTATACCTGGTGAACTGAAACAAAGTAATCACAAATAAAACTTTTGAAACAGACATGCAATCAATGTTTTCGTGCATTGAGTCGGAAATCATAAGTCAGGGTCCTGGTGTAAGGATACGTCGGCCGCCGCACCAACACTGGACTCCCTGGACTGATAACCACACTCAATACCCTTAACACTATTGCTTCACAAAGAAGAAAGATCAGATTCCTGAGTTCTGTGGTAGAACCAAACTTCCTTTGATACCAATTTGTCACGAGCCGTCCTCGGGACCCATTCCATGACTACCCCAAGCCCGCCTCCCATAGGCCAAGGGCTAGCGACTAGCACCAAGGCGTAAATCTAGACAAAAGGGGAAGGAATTTCTTTTATAAAGTAAATAAACACTACAGTGTAAGCAAGCAAGAGTAAACACTACGTAATTCTGGGTACAAAAGTAGTGCAAAAAAGTAAGAGGGCCAGAATAGAAACCCAAACTGAAAGTAAAGTACAACTGGAAAGAATGTAGAGCAACTGAAAGTAAATCAGCAACATCGATCCGTCTACTGGAAGTCCCACCTGAAGGGTGGGTACAAATATCCTCCTCAGCTCCTCGGGTCCAGTCGTCCGCTCCGAGTACGTCCCGCCCAGTGGTCTACCTCCAGGTACCGACTTGCTCCACAAGCCTCAACCACGATCAGCGTTGTCCGTCATCTGCAACCAACACAACGTAGTGTGGGCATATCCCGTGCAGGGGTGAGTATACGCTACTCAGTAGGGACCCCGAGACCCCCGAAGGTCTCCCAGAATCCATAAAGGATAATCCACAAAGGAAAGATACAATCACGATGTAACATTCAACACTACTTAGGTATATTCCCATACATATACCTAAGTCATCAATTTCCTTTCGGCTCCATCATCCATGCCCAAGTTTGATCACGTCCACATAGGAGTACAACCCAATCCACACAGGATAACACAACTCAATACACATAGGAATAGAGTCAATCATATCAATGATATTGATTGAAGTCAAGACTCAGCTCACACAAGTATACTTCTTCGTAAGGTGATAGAGATGATCAGATATAGCCGCTGATTCATCTATGCTAGGACCCACGTAGGATAATAAACCAAATAAGCTGTCAGACCCACATAGGATATAGAACAACTACTCTGCCAGAGCCACGTAGGATAGCAAGAACAATGTCAAACACTGCCAGACCCACATAGGATACCAGAACTGTAGTCATCACCGTCGAACCCACGGAGGATTTCATTACGGTCTTCATTGCTGCCGAACCCACGTTGGATTTCTATGCAGTCTTCATCGCCGTCGAACCCACATAGGATTTCAGTACGGTCTTCATCACTGCTGAACCCACAGAGGATTTCAGTAGTGTCTTCATCGTCGCAGCCAGCTCTAGGGTTCCTGCACACAGCATGCTCTATTCCAGGAGGGTCCGCTCCATGAGATAAGGGGGTCGATACATCAACTGAAACGTAGTACGGAGTTGATGTATCTCAAAGTCCCGTCTCGACAAGAGGAACTCAACGTGACAGATGGCGCGTCAATCGGACGCCCGGTCTGCGAGTTATTGGCTTTTTTGTTCCAGGGGCGCGGTTGGTTTTTAAGTCAAAACCAACCCAACCACACTGCAAATGCATCCAAACCTCTGGCGGAGTAAGCCAAAAGGTACGTCTCACTAATCGGATTCCAACAAAGTCGATGACACGTCAATCGGACGTCTGGAGCTCATGTTATAAGCGTTTTCGATCCGAGGGCCCGGTTGGTTTCGTGTTCGAACCAACCCAGCCGTATCCAAAGTTCTCGGAAACATTGAGTGTAATATACCTAAACGACCATCTTGATCCAAGTATCGCATCACAGCTGATGGTGCGTTGATCAGAGGTCCGTAGCCCATGATTTGGGCAAAAGAACATACATGTCTGTTTTTAGGGTGTTTTGGGCCCTGACCGACCCGGCCCGAGACACCCCCTGGGTCGGCCCGAACCGGATCGACCCAAACCAGGTCTGGTTCCGGCCCATTGGGGTGCGGCCCGACTTGGGCGCAGCCTGGACCTACCTGGGAGGCCCCGCCCGGCCTGGGCGTCTCGGCCTAGCGCGCGCGTGGTCGTCGTGGCCAGCTCGGCAACGCCGAGCTGAGTGGAGGGGGGGGGGCACTGCGCCCCTGATTGAGTAACCGTAGCCCCCATGTGGGGGGGGGGGGGCTCCTTTGTCCAGCTAGGGGTTATGACGCCTGGCCTCCCCCTGAAATGGCCGGCCTGGTCCGGGCGGCCGGTGCTGCTGCCGCGGAACCGCCGCGGTCCCGCCCTCCGAGGAGCCGGTGGCTGGCAGTTCCGGCCGCCCACCCTTGCACTGCCATGCCCCTTCGCAGCGGCCCAACTCTAGCCGCGGGTTTGTTCGACATCAATGGAATGGCATGATGGTTCCACACATCTTTTCCACATTTCTCCATGTTTTCGCACGGTGCTGTTGCACCGCGCCGCCTTCCTTCGAACCGCAACAACACAACAACAAAAGGGGGAGGAGAGTCGGTCGTGTTCGTGCGGTCCGACCTCCTCCCGATAAGTTGATAACAAGCGGCCCAAAAAAATAAGGATGAAGAAAAACAAGGGATATTTCATGAACAAAAAGTAATTAACCCCTACCTTGATAATGAGTTGATGTTCGAAGATCATTGCGGAAAGCGGCGTCACAGGGCGTGGTTCCATAGAGGTCGACAGAGAGAGTCTGAGGCGACGTCGTCTTCTCTTTATCACGGAGAAAAGAAGATGATTACGTGTCATTGGAGAGAACTACCGCATCAGTGTCTCTTCCCTTGTCACAGAGGAGAAAGGGAATGTAGATACCGGAGTCATTGAGTCGTTCTTCGTTGAAGAGATGACGTTCTTTGCGGAAGGATTGAAGCTCTTCACGAGAGGATGAAATTCTCCCCCAGAGAAGTGTTCTATCTCCCCAATCTCCTCACACAACAACCAACCCTACCAAATAAAAGAAGACTTATCTTATTTTATTAAATCAAGCCAAGCATTTCTATTTTTAAAAATCAAACACATAACTCACAAAATTAATTAAGTGAGTTGGCATGATTAAAGAAGAGAGAGGGGGAGGTGAGTGGTATCACATTAAAGGGGGGTTATGGAGTTAAGGAATATAAGGGGTTAGGCTCGTGTGGGCCCCACCCCACCTTTATCCTCTCATGTTTGGTTAACAACATGTGGGTCCCACCCCCAACACCTTTACTTAGGTTATAACTACTTAGAGGAAAATAAATAAAATTATAATATAATTTTATTTATTCCTCACTATAACCACAAAATTAACAACTCCTCCCGAGAAAACGCACCTTTTGAAAATGTGCTCCTAAGAAATTATCGGCGTTGAAGTTTCATCGGTTCCCTCATATTTCAATTCTGAGCACCGGTTCAAAAGTTAGTAAAACCCACTCGTTCGTTCAGTGAACGTATCCGAGCTAAACTTCGGAAATTGATTCCGGGCACACCGGGCATCAGAATCACGTTCCATCAGAAACTGCGTTCTTGTAAAATCCCAAAGAAAATTAAGAAAAAACTTCCCTTGAATTTTATGGGACATTACAATTTCCCATTACTTTTTTCTATTATAATTACTTTATAATATTAAATCCATTTAATAATATATCAAATTAATCTAAAAAATTCAGTTTACCTCAGCGCAAAGATATGATACACTTAACTAGTGATGTTTCAGTCCATCAAATATTGAAGCCCTTTTGGGATTAACTTTTCGTTACCAATGATAATAGACACCTTTCATTTGATTATTAAGTAATCATAATTTCCAAAATTCACTATAATATTTTTTCAATACATCAAATTAATCAAAAACATCAAATATTCAATCATATATGAGGAACAACCACCAACGGATATCATTAATTGTACCCCTTTTATTATTTGGGAGATGTTTTAACCAATAAGTCCTTATGTTTTATCTTATCATACTTCATATGAGGATTTTTAGATTTTTTAATAAATTTAATAATATAGAAATATAACAATAAATCCATTAAATATATTACTAGTAAGTTATCAACAACCAAAAATAGATTCTAGAGGTCTAAGTCTATTTACCATATTCAAAATGAATCTTTCAGGTAATATTCTTTGAGTTGGTTGACTAACCTTCAAACTCTACCTCAAATACCTTTAATATTCATTTATTATTTATTATTAAACCAAAAAATATCTTCTTTATTCCAAAATATTCTAAATTATTAGAAATATCCATTGAAATCTTGTTTTCCATAGAATATTATATTACTCCAGAATATTGTACCTTTATTCAATTATATTTTTGAATATTATCCTTGGGTCCTTGTTTTGATACAAAGCTTTAGTGGCCTTATAATATCCTCTTCTTTAACTAAGGTTTCTTTTCAACCATAATAGTGTCTCTATTTTTATCATTTTTTCTTCAAATTTTTTTCATTATAGATTTTAAAATTTTTAACACTGCTTTTTTTCCACAGAGTATGCTCCAATATCTTCACCTTCTATTTTTATTCAACCATGTTATTAACGGATGAGGATGATTTTTTTCCTTTCTAGGATTACAATTCTTATAACTTTCAACTATATATGAAACTATTTTTTGGAATTTCATTATTCCTTACTCATCATTAACGGTTTTTATTAAACAAGATCAAAATATTTATCTTTCACTTATATATTTGCCTCAATTTTATATGTTGAGGTTATTAAATTCAATAAGAAAATTATTTATATCATTAGTATATTTTATAAACTAGTATTTTTATTCAATAATATGTTATTTTTTTATTATAGAAAGATGTTATTTATTTAAATTACTGTCTTCTCATTCAAGTTTAACAATATTTGAGAGGAATTTTCTCAACAATATATTAATGATAAACTCTATCAATGTCTCATAATCTTATTTTTCTTTATAAATCATATTTTAATCATTGGTAAACCTCTGATCATTAATTATTTCAATAATAATCATTTTAATGGCATAATCATTGGTGTTTTCAACTTTAAATTTCAATATAACATATTATGTATAATTAGAGCAATAGATTATAATTTTTGTATTGAAATAAATCCTTATCTTATACATTTGAATAATATTTTTATTTTTATTCATTAATATTTATATATCTTTATGATTTTATATTTTCTTCATTGATATCTTTTTCTCCCTTTAATATTGTAAAATTTGTAGAAAAATTTCCAATGGTTCCACATCCAATAAATATCAATGATGAAATTATTTTTTTAATTTATTACGCATATTATCACCTTTTTAGAAAACAAAATCCTGAATTTTTAATTTTTTTACTAAACCCATCTTTGACATTGGATTCATTAACTTCTTAATGGGGAACATTCTTATACATTCCATTATTTTAAACACCTAAATAAATTTCATTATCGAACTCTTATTTATTATTCATATAATTATCTCTATTCATTTTTTGGTAATTATAATAATATATATATCATCTAATTAAAGAGTTTCAGGATCTCTATATTCTAAAGATAACTCCTCAACAATAAATTTTTCTAGATGAATTCTTTGAATATTTTTAATAATAGTCTAATATTAAAACTTCTTAATGAATCATATAATTGTAATTACAATGTAATTAACTAGAGAAACTTATACTTTAGTATATAAATACATCATATTTCTACTAGAATATTCATTAAATATCATTATTATCCATGCTATAACCATAAGGGTTTATTGTATTGGGAAACATGGATATATAAACAACTATTCCATAGAAAATTTATATCATCTCCCATTAAATACTTGAAAACTATTACCCTTATTAATAATACCATATTTAAAACCATAATTCATATCCAAATGAATAGAAAACATAATAAAGGGTGATCTTGGATACTCTATAAGGGTATTCAAGGTATATATCATGATAATTTAAGCATAACATGATCGTAAGGGTATGCGAAAATTTGATGAACATTTTAATATCATACATGGTAATTAATATATCAAAATCATGATTCATGGTATAGAACAGGGTAGTTCATAATATATGAGTCATAAAAGAATCAAAGAACATGAGATATGAGGGCTTAGAAATGGTATAAGATCATGTCATAGAAGAATTTAATAAAGTCTAGAATAATTAAAATCATAGTATTACATTTATCAAGGATACCAACCAAGACATTAGTCACAAGTTAGGATTAGGCTAACCTCCCTTATTCATGATTGGATCTTGGGACAAACTCTCATATACCCTCTTTTAGGCATGATATATCCTCTTATATACTCTCATTTGGGATTGGAATAACCTCCAATGTACCATATTTGTAGATTAGGATAACCAATCATATACCCTTATATATAAGAAAACATTAATCTTTACCCAATGCATTTGAAGTATATATAATTAAGGGTGCACCCATAAAATAATCCTAAATCCATTCATATTTGTTCCCCAAAATTAGAAAACATTATAAATATCATCATAGTATTACCAATATAAAATTTATAGGTTTTGTAAACATCTCATCATCATAATCAGGAACCATGCATATAAAAAATAATGCTAGTATCATTGAATTATATCCCCAGTTAAGCATAACTTCTATCAAATGATGTCATCATAGATGAAAAATTACATTAAAATATCACTTTAATATTTCTTGAAGAGAATATCGTTTTCTTCTTGATACCACATATTTAAAATAAAAATAATTATAAAAAAGTAATAAAAAATTTTATATTAAAATAATCACTTCATATTGTAAAAAATTCTCAAAGCAATCAATAGCCATTATGGATGGAAAACTCTTTCGTTTTGTATATATTATAATAAATAATTCCTTTCATGCTTTTTCAAAAAGTAAAAAATATATTTTCTAATTTTTTTAGAAATATTATATTTTGAACCATTGAAAATGAATTCCAAGGTAGTGAAAATATACTTTTAAAAAAAATTATATTTAAGAACATTCATAAAATAATTATGAAGATAATGAACGTTGAAGAAAAAATTCATCAACCAATGTGGAAATAATATTTTCTCTTCTTTTAAAAACATTTGCTCATTTATTTTATGTATCGAAGAGAGGTAAAAGGTGATAATGCAAAAAATATATAATAAATAAAAGAGTATAAGAAACATTATTGGAGTTTATCAAAAAAATATCATATAATTTATTTTCAATTGAAATTCAAGTATAATAAATATCAATTAAAATGATATTGAAACATTATTAGATTACATATTTGGTAATATTTTAATCTTAATTCCAATAAAAGAATCAATTTAAATGGATCTTTATATATAAATAATATATTAATATTCATGTTATAAAATTTCAAAGGGTATTTTTATAAACCTCACAAAATAATAAAGGTTCATAATGTAACATATGTCTCAAACCAGACAATTTCAGATGATGCACCATTTTGGATTTTTTCGTATCTAAATAAAAATATAATAAAAGAGTGAACCATATATGGATTTTTAAATACCAATAATTTTATTATGAGAACAATAAAATATATTCATGGTAATTATATACCCCACACAAAAGAAAAAAATCGTTAATTAGGCATCTGTATCAGATAAATAAATATGAGATAGGAATCCCTTACATCTATTAAAAATTTCATCATAAGTGATCTAACCCCGTATATAATAATTTTAATTTTAAAATAATTTTATATAAGAACTATATTTATACTTATAATATCATATAATATCCACTTATTACATTTCAATTCCCATTTATTAATAATTCTTCATAAAGATCATCGTTTACAGGCATTAAATGCTTTGTTCTTCATGAATGTTTTGGTTTGACAGTTCTAGTCCTTGCATATTGATCATGGTAACATAATTTCAAAAATATTAATCATGAAATAATTATCATATTTATTCATTATATAAAATTTTATAATTATTCATGTAAAATGGTGATGAAAAAGGAATTAAATTAGTTAGTTGAGATGGTAGTTCTTATGTATACAAGGGTGATGTTTCCACTTTATGATGGTTGGAATTAAGGGTAGGTAATTAAGAATTTACCATTAAATATTAATTTTTATATCATATATATAACTTAAAATTTTCCCCCTTACCATCCATGTAATGTGAAAATTAAAAATAAAACCCATCTCTTTGTGGAGGTGGTAGTCCACAAAGACACACGAGCGATGTTATCACTTTCCAATGGATGGAAAAGTAAGAAGGAAAATGAGATATTATAATTTAATAATTATAATTACCCCAAAAATATAATATATAAATATTAAATTGGTCATAATATCCTTCTATGAATTATGTTCATAGAAAATCAATCATATCGCTACGTGGTTGTGGTAGTCTACACGTACACACAAGCGATAATATCATTTCCCATTTGATAGAAAAGAGGGTGGATAATTATGGATACATAATAATAACAAAAAATAAGTATATTTAAGATAATAAAATCACTATTTTATGATTTATACTATATATTAAGAGGGGGCAGAATAATAAATAAAATTTAAAGTACTCGGTTAAGATTTATACCTCTTCATTGATAAACGTTTTTTGGATTACCACTTTATCCTTGAAAGGATAATATTTTGGAAAGAACATAAGGTATGGGATATAGGGATGGAATATATTATAGTTTTAGGGTATGAATGTTTTTATATATAGTTCTCAACTATTGTAAATAAAAGGGTAGTGGAGATTTTCTTTTATATGTAATAGAAGGGGAACCCATTTGATTTCTTAAAGTATTAAATTAGTATAAATTATTTTTTAGGTTAATGTGGAAAAAAATTGATATAATTATAATATTTGATGAAAATAAGTCTAAATAATCTCATAAATAATATTTATACATTTTTCAGCTATGTTTTATCCCATATTAATTAGTTTTAACCCACTTCTTAACTATTTTGACAATTACCATTATATTAATACTTTTATTCTTTAAGGGTTAAGAATTACACTATTAAAATACATATCAACCATAAGAGGATAATTTTTTATATGATCAACCATATCCCATTAAATTTTATATTGTTAATAATTTTATGAATTTTAATTCATTTAATAAAATCTCATTTAACATAATATACCATTAAATCCATTTTTGTTACCATTCACTACATTTGACATTAAATACAATAACATTGAAATTAAATTCAAATATAACCATCCAAAAAATAAATAATATGCTATATTAATATAAAAAATTAATGTAACATAAAAACTCATCCAAATTATATTAATATTAATATTTTTCAAATAATATATTTAATTTTCTATTACTTGAACATATATTTTGTTTGTCGAGTGTAAGAATTCAAAGTAATTATTCAATAACTAGAAATTTAAAAAATAATCCATTATATAAATAAATCTTTAATATTTCAAAGAAACATTTATAACCAAATAAAAAAATTCTTTTACCCCTATGATAAAATATTAGATTCATTAATAGAAAGAGTGTGACAATTTGGAATTATTTTTTCTTAAAACAAGATAAAGGGCATATTCACAGAAAAATGGATTTATGTTTCTATAATTTTGAATATTTGATGATAATGTACGAAATAAAGAGATCCAATAGGTTTAAAGAAATCTTATTAGAGATCTATATTCCATATCCCATTGTTTTAAACCTATTTTACCTGTTTTACCTTTACTATGTTGACAAATATTAAATATTGTTATTGTTAATAATGAAAAAAATAAAGGAAAAATATTTTTTAAAGTTGAAAATATTTCTTATAAATATGTAATAAAATTTTCAAGATTTAATTTCTATAAGTGTTAGAAATGAGAGGTTTTATTAATTTTTAAAACACAATGAAAAAATATTTTTAGAGAAATGTGTTTTATGCTTAAAAAAAAATTATACCAAAACCAAGTATAATGTTGACTCAAATGTAGTTAAGTAGATTTTATATAATTAAATTAGAATTACGTTAAATTAATATATAATGAAAAACATTAATTAATATTTTAATTAAATGATTTAATTAAAATAAAGGAATGTTTTACAAAAATCGGCATCTTCACTATTCACTAAAAAATTATTCTTTCCAAAAAAATACCAAAATTTCACCTTAGGATAAGTTTTAAATTATTATTTTTTAAACTCTATCCTTTTAATAAAAAAAATTCAAAAGTGGTAGAAATTAGTTATAATATTTGATGACAAAAATAAATAAAATCCATTTTTAAGAAAAATTATTTTTAAAGCATAAATTGAATTTAATAAAACTTATGTACTTATTTCCAATGAAATGGTCGTTATATTTTTATTGAGTCACACAATTATATATATATATATATATATATATTTCATATTTTTTTACTCATATTCATATAACCAATTAAATGGATAGGTTTCATTGGTAAACTTTACATACTATTATTTTTATAGTATATCCCAATTTTCTTACAACTCAGTGTTGTGTGTTAAAAAAATATCATTCTTATTATTATTTTAAATTAATTTTTTTAGAATAACTTAATAAAAAAATTAAAGAAAAATTTCCATAATAATTCTAATCAGTTATCAAAGGTTCACAATTTGGAAACACCTAACATACTTTCCTTTGAAAAGGGAAACTATGAAATATAAAGTTTTCAGGAAATAACATTTAGTTGGGTTATCCAATGATTTGAAAATTAGTAGGTAGTTATAATATAGATTAAGAGGGTAAAAATGTCATCCAAGAAATAATAGAGAGTGATAGGGAACATGACTGTGATAATGTTAATGACCACAAAACCATAAATCACTGAGGGTTGAAAAGACCATAGATTCTGTATAATTGGAAGTAAAATAATGAAATATTTATTTAAATATCCTTTTTATAGTTGATAGATTTGTTTAATATCAAGATAGTGATCATGAGAAAATATACTTACTTTATTTTCTTCCACTTCGTAATCCCAATTTCATCATTAGGGTTTTCTTGATCAATTTATACTTCCTCTTTATTCTTTTAAATTTATATTCCAAATGAATTATTCATTTATGGCGCACTAAAATTTAATATTAACGGATCATAAGATCCAAATAAAATAATAATTATTCATTCCACATGTCTATAAATATTTACCAAAAATGGTTAACATAAGTTACCAAATATGGATAAATTGTCATATGATGAAATAATACATTATTCTCTAAAACATAAATAATAACACACAAAGTTTTAATTAAACTAATCAATAAGTAGTTAACATTATGCATCATCTAAAATACTCTTAAAAAAATTCATAAGAAACAAGAGAAATATTTTATCCTATTTTTTTAATATATTCTTTTACTTTTATCCATACACAACATGAAGTAGAACCTATGTTCACCTACCAAAATTGTGAGTACAATGATCTAATTTTCACTTTAAACATGACAATCCACTACTAAAAAAATCCTAATCACTACAAATCCTTAATGAAAACATAAATTCGTTGCAAAATAACTCTACCAAAAATATCCTATGTATTCCGTACATCGAAAAATGTAATAGAATTCATCAATTTTTTCCAAAATCACTTGTTCATCAAACCACTTACCCATTTCAAGGTTATAAATAGTGCCAAATTTACTTTATAAATTTAAAGCATATCTTTATATCAACTAAATATTATTCTCTAAAAAAAGGTGCATATTAAGGTTTATATATACCTCAATCATGAGTCTTCTATAAAATATCACCTTACAACTAAATAAATTTTATATTTTTCTGGTTCCAACCAATATATGATTGAAAGTACGTAAAGTAAAACTACTATAGAATAATCCTTAGGCATTTCATGATTCATACAACTAAAATATTATTGATAAACACTACTACAATATAATTCTCAAATACCCATAAAAAATAATTTAATTATTATATATTAATTATTTGAAAAACATAAATCCTTTATTCGACAAGGAGTTAGCCATTGGAGCAGAGAATTAACTCAAAAAATTCCCATGTTTCCCACATATATTACATTGAAATCCTTGGAATTTTTTCCTCTATTACCTTCATTTAGAAATAGATTAAATATTACCATTACATTGTGATATTCTCATGGGTGGTTCTTCCTACATTCATGAAATAAAAGAAATTTAACTTTCTTTTATCTATGATAATTTCCACAAAAACATTTAGAAAATACCATTTTACTTTTTTTCATATTATGAAACTGTCTTATGATTAAGTAATTAATTATATATAATGATAGATGATTTAGAATAATTATAAGGTTTTTATATCTAGTTCCCATTTCATATAGTTACTCATGGGGGGAAATCGTTGCATTTTTCTTCACATTCATTGTCAACTCAATTCATCATGGTTCTAACTATTGAAAAAATAATAATCATAGTGTTGGAAAAATAATCACAGTGAGAAATCATATAATCATGAAAAATATTTTATAATCTATATAAGTAATTATTCTATATTTTCATTTGATTAAACCTTAGGTTTAAACTAGGTCATCCATGATCATCATCTATTTAAATCCTTTATAATGTCTTATAATGAAAATTAGAATTATGAAAAGAATATCCCTAAATGGTTGAAAATAGGATCATAGTTAGAGAATATTGACCATACATTGGAATAAAAGATCATATATACTCGAATAACTCTTTTTGGGGTTATTACCCATAAGTGCATCTATTCTAAAAAAATGGCTACATGTAGTATGTAAATAGGGATGAATTTCAAGGAAACCCATATAAATTAGGATTTTCTAATATACTTAGACTTGTCCCCAATTTTCCAAAAAATATCTCTAATACTAATATTTAATGGTTAACTAAAATATTATCTGATTCAAAATATATTTACTCATACATTTAGTAAAAAAATATACAAATATATGAGGTGAATAATCATTATAAATAGTTACAATCGATGCAAGAACCATATAGGATTAGTGTCTTTTGAATTTTTGATACATAAACAACTGGTTCATAAAAAAATACAGACCATAACCTAGTATGTTCTTTATGTATAGTAACCATTTTAGGCATAACATACATAAAACCATTATCTATATCATGAAGAATATAAAACATAAGAAAGGGTGAGCTCAGATGCCCAGTAATAGTATAAAATGGTAATATCAAGGAACATTTATTCATAACTTTCTCATAAGGGTATGATAACATGAAATTAACTTTTTAAGATCAAACCTAATAATTCATAGATCATAATCATGGGTTATGACCTAAATCATAGAATATCATACGATACAACTCATAATGGAATCAAAGAACATGAGGCATGATAGCATAACATTAGCATAATATCATGTCAAAAAAGAGTGAAAGAAAGTGTTTCATAATTGTAATCATTGTAATATTCCTTTAAGGAAACACATTAATAAATTCATCACATATAAGGAATTGTATAAGCACTCAAGTACCAACTTCAGGATTGGGATAACCTTCCGTGTACCCTCTTTTAATTTTTGGATAACCTCATGTGTACCCTTTTTTGGGCTTGGGATAACATCACACATACTATCTTTATGGATTGTGATTACATTATATGAACCATTTGAGCACATAGAACATTAATATTTACCTAATAAATTATCAGGCTATATAATTATATTCCCACACATAACAAAATCATAAGTTAATTCATATGTTTTCTAGAAGATCAAAAAATATTCACTATATCATCATTGCACCACCTGTAAAAAATAAATCGGTTTCATAAACAAATCATAATAATAATTATAAAATATATAGAGAAAAAATAAAGATGGTATGATTGGATAAAACCCCCAACAAATCATAAGTAAAAAAAGGATGTAATTATTGTTTAAAAATTTCCATAAATGATCATTATAATATTTCTTGAAGAAAACGACGTTTTCATTTTGAAATCAATTATTTAAAATATAAAAATTTCCAAAATTTTAAGGGAATGATTTTATTTTAAAAATACCTTATACTATTTTAATGTAATATTTAAGTCATTGAATAGTCAAGACGGTGGTAAATATTTTTTGATACAATATATGTTAAAAGAAAATATTTACTTCACACTTTTGTAAAACTTAAAAAATGACCTATTTTGAAATTATTTAGAATCACTACTGTTTAATTCTTTTTAAATAAATTAAAAAGTATTTAAAATAACCATTTCATAAAAAAATCATTTATATTGTATAACTTTCATTGAAACAATTTTGAATACCATTATCATAGAAAAAAAGCTCATCTACTGAAGAGGGAATAATGTTTTATTTTACATAAAACCAATTTATGATCATTTTAATTACCAGAGAGATGAAAATAAAACTAATAGATAAAATATATATATAAATAAATATAGTTGGATAAAAATTAATGGGGTTTATGAGATAAAGATCATATAATTTCCCTCAATGGAAATTCAAGCCTAATTAATCTCGTTTAAAATGTGATTAAAATTAAAATCAATTAACACATTAGTAACATTTGAATCATAATACCCATGAATAAATTAATTCAGATGAAAATATAAATAATAGGAAAATAATAATATTCCTGATATAACATTTAAATGGGGTTCTATGTACACCTCAAAAAAGAAAATATGTTTATAACATAACATATGCCTCAAGGAAGATATTTTGAGATCATATACCCTTACAGATTTGGTAATATATGAATAAAAATATCATAGAAGAGAGAACAAAATATGGTTATTTAAATCCCCATAATTTCAATATAATCATCATAAAATATATTCATGTGTATTATACGCACAATGTAAAATAAAAAAGTTTTGAATATGGGATGTGACTCATATAAATAAAAATGAGATGAGAATCCCATACATGAAGTATAAATTTCTTAGTAAGTACTATAACCTTCATTATAATAATGTTACATTTTTTATAATTATTTTTCAAAACAATAATAAAACTTATAATAAAATATATTATCCACTTCTATCATTTTAATCAAATTTATTAATAATTCTTCATAATGATCGTCATTTATGGGTTTCACTAATTTCTTTTTTCCTAAAAGTGTTTGTTTTGAAGTTAGGGTCCACGTACATTGATAACAGTTTAATAATATATTAGATCTTAATAATGAAATAATTATCATATTAATTCATATAAATTAGTGATGAAAAATTAATTACGTCACTTCATGGAGATGGTAGTCTATACATATGCATGAGTGATGTTTCAAATTTTTGATCGTTGGAATGAAATAAAGGTAAATCATTATTAAAATTAATATAATAATTTTTTATAAACTATATCATATATATTATTTAAGTATATCCTTTTACCATCCATTTAAAGTGAAAATGAAAAATGAATCACATATCTTTGTGGAGGTGGTAGTCTACACATACCCACAAGCGATGTTATCACATTGAAATGGATGAAAGGGTAAGAAGGTAGATTAAATATTCTAATTATCGAATAATAATTATTTAATAAACATAATATATATTTTAAATACATAATAGTATCCATCCATTAATTATGGTGATTTAAATGGATTCATATTACCACAAGGAGGTAGTTTTCAACAGGAACACGTGAGTTAAATTTTAATTTACCTTTTGACGGAAATGAGGGTGAGTAATGGTTGTGTCATAGTCATAATTATATTATATTATATTTAATATAATTAAGTCACAATTTAGTTATGGATAACATATATTTTATAGAGGTATAACAACAAATAAAATTAAAATTACTTAGTTAAGCATTATACCTCTTTATTAAGAAATCGTCTTTAGATTACATCTTAAGCATTGAATGAATTGTATATTGGAAACAAAATTATATATATGATGTGTTTACAGAATAAATGAATATATTGGGTCATTTATTGGATAATATTTAGTAATTATAATTTTTTAATATTTGAAGATAGGAGGCTCTGTTTTATAAGTGAGGGATGAGGAATCATTGAAATTACTAAATGTATTAAATTAATGTTAATTAATTTACCAGTCATGTGAATCTAAATTGATATATTTATAACATGGGTTTATTATGATTATAAATAATATAATTCAATAATATTTACAATAGTGTAGTTTATATTATCACCCTTATATCCTCGTTTTAACCATTATTAACCCTTTTGACAATTTCTGTTATATCACATTTTTTACCCTTTTGGGTTTTATAATTTTACTATAAAAGCACCAGTGACCCATAAGTGGATAATTGTTTATATTATTGAAATATCCCATTCAATTTTAAAAATATAATTTTTTATTTAATTTTAATCCATTTTAAATTTTATTATTTCTTATAATATACCATTTCAATTAGTTTTAGAAATATTTTATATGCTCACTTTAAAGAAAAAATTATGAAATGGACAGAAAATAAATTTTTCTGAAACATAAATAATATTTTATTAGTATAAAATTTTTAACAAAATAATTTACAAATTTTATTCTAATTATTAGAGTTTTAAAATTATTTGTTCTATTTTTTCTATTATATGAACAAGAATTGTATTGGAGTTTCATAAGAATCTAAAGTAATTATTCTTTCAATAAAAATCTAAAATAAATTACCATGATAAAAATAATTCATTATTATTTCATATAAAAATTTCTAAATGGATAAAAATTCCTTAAATCATTATGATTAAATATTATAATTTTTAATACAAATAGAGTGTCATTTTTTTATTTATTCTTTACTTAAAAAATTTAAAACTCACAATAAAAAAAGAACAAAGGTGCCATATTTTATAGAATTACATGATAATGGAAAAATAAAATAATTCAATAGGATAATATAAAGTGTATCAAGGATTTATAGTCCTTATCACATAGTTTTAAAACTATTTTCTAGTTTAATCCTTAACTAAGTGACAAATATTTACCACAATTACTATTCATAATGAAAAAATAAATGGAAAATATTTAAAAAAATTGAATGTCATAATTAATATTAGATAACTTTTTTATGATTCAATTTCTATATGTGACATGAATAAATGTTATTATAAATTCATAAAACAAAACAAAAAAGATTATATTGATAAATACATTTTAACCTAAATAATGAACATATACCAATTTCCAGTATATTGTTGTGTTTTATTTAGTTAATTAGATTAAATATAATTAAATGATTCTTATGTTACATTGAAATAAAATTCAAAACATAGTGGTTTTTTTTAAAATTAACATATTTAGTGAAAAGAAATGAAATTTTAACAAAAATATATATTTTCACTATTCATTGAAATATTTAAAAATTTAGAAAAATACCAATATTTCTCCTTATGAACAATATTTAATGATAATTTTAAAAAATATATCTTCTTATAAAATATTATTTATAATATCGGTAAAATATATTTTAAATATTTTCTAAAAAATAGAAGTAAAATTCATCTTCTAAGAAAATGTATTTTTGATGAATATAATGACATTAATAAGAATTAAGTATTTCCTAAGAATTAATCAATAATTTTTACCATGTTATACATTTATAAATATATTTTACATTTTGGTTTCTCATATTCCTATATGATAATTCAAAAACTAGGTTTTTGATGGTCACATTTAAATAATAATATTTTTTTATTATAACTAAAATTTCATAAATTTAAATGTTATATTTGAAGAAACATATTGAACTTATTATACATTTAAAATACTTTTTGTGGTGTTACGTTATCTTTTGTAAATAATTCCCCATGAAATTCATCATCATCCAATATAAGATCTTGAATCTTGAATATAACAATTTACAGCTTTGATTCTTCTATTTTCATACTTCCTTTATAAATGTTATTCAACTTATACCAGTAGTATTTAACTATTAAAATTACTTTAACTCCTAGAAATTAACATTTAGATAGTGAGGAAATTATACCATTTCTAGATCACCCATAATTCTCCAAATTATCCTTATCAGTAGCTGTTAAGGGAGAACACTTATTAGAAGGATGGAAAATATATATGACACATTAATATCATAATTTTTACTAAAGAAAATGAAAAAAATAAAAAAATAGTCAAGAAGGATTAATATAATGTAAACTTAGGTAATTCACCCAAACAATTCCCTTACACCATGTGGAAGGGATCCCAATATAGGGAAATAAATTAAATAATCCCATTGAGTACACCAAGAAGAAAGAAAGTGTACAACCTTATTACCATTGTACCATGTGTGTAGAACCTCTGTCTGATCATTATAAATATAGAAAATTATCCTTAAGTAGTTGATGATGTTCTATCATGCACAAATATTTCTTATATATAGACTTATAAATATTTAAGGAATCTATTTCCACTGACTCCAAATGTAGATTCTTATCAATGTAGAGTTGAATATATTTTACCAATGAACATGCCACATCTAATAGGGAGTCACCATGACCATAGACAATAGATATAGTCGGGATAAATAAACCATTGTGTCATGAATCACACCACCTCCCCACATGAGAATGTTCATACATGATCTATTAGTGTTCAATTCTATGATGATTTGAGGAGTATTCCATTTAACCAATATTCCTTATGTGACTAGATTTTGAGTTGGGGGTGATCGGCTAACCAAAATAACCCTTATGGAAGGATTATTATCCCATTACTCCTGGAAAACACCAATTTTTATGACCATTCTTTATTGGCTAGAAATGAGTTTCATATGCAAGTTGATGGTTCCCTCTTGATGCACTTTATTCCTTATGTTCCAAATAATCCAAAAGTCTAACAACTGAAGGACCACCCTTACTTTCTGATCATGCTTTTTATTCCAGACAACTTGAATCCATTAGTGAAAAAACCATTAATTTTTATTATTTGTAAGTTAAAATCGAATTGTGCAAATATTATTCTTTATTGCATCCACCCATTCTCATTGAATTATTAAGTGTAGGGATGTTTATACCTTGGGAGCACCACAACATGTGGATTTTAATTTAATGGGAAATACCTTCACACTGGACCAATTTATACCTATGAAAATTATGAGATCTAATATTTCATATCAGGAAGTAGTATATTATTATGGTCTCATGGATCCAAATAAAACTTCCCCACTCATCTAATATAGAGGATTTCACCCCTAGATAGTGGTATGACTTGGATGAAAATTATTCTGATGAGGATCAAGTGAACACTATATAATATTACCCTTTATTTATTGTGATGTACTTGAAAAGGATGAGATATTTTGGTCTCAATATAGAATGAATAAATTTTGGTAACTGTTATCATTTTATAAAGACATATTAGGAGATTGAGACCTAAAAAATCATTGTGTTGAGCCTACCTATTTTTGATCCCCTATGTTGATATCACCACAACCTATCATCCATCACAAATGATGCTGAAGGATAAACACATAACTACGAATTCTTTCCAACAAACCTAAAGCACGACCACTTGTCACATCCAAGATCAGTATTTATATATTTTTAATGAATTTATCCACCAAAAATATTACTTCTAGAACATCTCGTGGTATTTTTTCTCGAATGCAGTGCATGATATTATCCATGATCCTCAAATTAATTCCCACACCTCTAGATCTCTCTCCATATACTACCATGAATCCCAGTGATAACGAAAATCATCATGCATGTACCAGATAATTTTCACAATGATTTTTACCATTATAATTTTCACTATTTTGGGGACATTATGAATTGATAATACATGCATGATAATGGATGAAAAAACAAAATTGACTAGAGTCATGCTCCCCCAAATGAGTGTAATAAGTTCTTCTAATTGAAGATGTAGTTAGATATATTATCAATTGACCCCTAAAGTTGAGGGATATGAAATTTTCCCATTGAAATTGGTTCTCCTAAGAACGCCATGGTAAATTTTAAATGTTTTTCTCTCTCCTATCCTAACATCAATTTAAATTAAAAACACTTATTTTATCTCCGTTAACAATCTAACCACTCCCCTTGATACACTCATCTAGAACCTCATTAAGGTTCCTTATACAACTATTACTACCATTGAAAATGTTCAAAATATCATCCAAAAAATGAGGTGGTAAATACCATTTAATTTTCCACAACATAAAAAATGGAGGTTGATTCCATTAGAAAGTCTCTTTTGGATATATCATATAATTGAGTGTTTAACTAGGATAAAAATACTTGGAGATTGGGGATCTTAAAACCTTAATCCCTAGACCATCTTGAAGAAACTACACATTTTTCACATAAGAGTTACCACTATCCATAGAGATCTGAAACACTTGAAAAAAAGTAAATAACCCAAGTGTAGCAACTCACACTAGACATAACCTTGATGAAGAATCTCAATACCATTCTATCATATATATTATCCAGATCAAATTTTATTTAAATATTGGATCTCAATGTTTTAAAATTTATATAATTTTTTTTACTAGGATAGGCCAATAATATCTTGGATAGATCTAACTTTGATAAAACTATGTTTCTCCTTTGAGACCTAGTTTGGATTTTGAATAAAAAACATTCTATTAATAATAATTTCCAAAACCTTCAATAAAAATTCTCACATGATTATAAGAATGAATTTCTTGATAGAGGAAGGATCCATAACCTTTTTAATAAGAAACATGGTTTCAATAGACACTACCTGTGGATGGAAACCACCACTGAAGTAATCTAGTATGATCCCTAGCAACACTTCCTTAATAATAACCAAATTCACCCCATATAAGGAGCTTGGGAATCCATTTATACTAGGGTATCTCTTTGAGTTGAGAGAACGAATCACCACCTACCACACATCATCTTATGGGATATTTCCTAGAGAATTGATGATCATCTTGGACACCACACAGTGAATAATATAAAAAATGTCTGACTGGACCATTGTGTATCCAGCCTGTATAGGTGGGTCAGTCTCAACAAGAATATATTATAAATCAAACTCCTCCATACGTCCCTTGACATAAAAATCATTGGTGTATGAACCATCCTACATGAAAATATTGGGTTATAAGGTTCTATTGTTCTCTTTAACGAAGGTATAAAAATATTCTATATTACGATCACCTTCATTAATCCACAATGATTGGGAATGTTAATGGGAAACCCTTCCATATTCTAACACCTTATCATAGAACTAGTTTTTTTAATATGATTACTAAATATTTCCACATTCCATTAATCCTCAAAGCTTTCCTATATTTTATCCATAAGAATTTTCATTGAGTCCAAATCCATGATAACTGAGGGACTATTACTGCTCAATGTTTAAAGTTTTTATTTTAATAATATTAATTTATTATTAAAACATCCCAAATATCAATTCATTATACCATTATTCTAGGAATTATGTTCTATATTTAGATATAATGGATCATATATCCTCACACTATAAATTAAAATATTATTGTTACCACTGCTACTTCTCTCAGGAGAGAAAAGGAGGGTAGAATGATCATATAGGGACCAGATGATGTTTGAGACTCCATAATTCAAAAAGAAGGATAAGGCATGTATGTTTTCAAAAAATCGGTCCAAAAAAATCCATGTCTGGTTGTTCCTATTTTGGTTATCACACCATGTGTACATGTCACCTAAATTACACATATCTATTATCCCATTGGAGATTCAAAGGGAAAAAATACAGCTTGAATGTCCTTATAAATTGAGCGCAACCTTTGTTCTGTGATAAGCCCCAAATAGTGTTAAAATACACCCAACAATCTATAGAGAGACTCTTTGGTGGAATTATCCATGATCATTCCATAGAATTTCTGTCACCAGGATGTCACATTTCACATAGGAAAAGGATAAGAAAAAAACAGATTACCTATACTGATCATTATAGAAATATACTGACTAGAGACTTAAAGCTAGTCTACAATAATTGAGTTTCTCAAAAACATTCCATATATGTTTATTATTTGGATCAACAGGCATGAAATGGGACATACCAGGCTTCTTTAAAATCTCCTCGATTTTGGGATTCTACTATTTTCATTTCAACACCACAACAATAGATACATTAGAATGATGAAATTCCATAGAAATGAAATCAGTTTTCACCTATGGTCCCAGACCACATACATTATATATTATAATATATATTATTTAAATAGGACACCCTTGGAATTGTCCCTAGGCATCAAGAGGATCATTCATAGTAATAAAGAAGAGAAAGGAAGCTCATGTTTGAATTGGGATCTAGTGCACATACCACTAAGCATATAACTATAGGGACTAAAATCAAAATTCATATCTTCAACCACACAAGATGATATTAGGGGATCAGATAAAAAAAGAAATATATTCTATGTGTAAATGGGATAAGAAAATTAGAGAATATTATTTGATTCTGATGAATCTGCTATAGGTCCATGTTAAGTATGATCAAATTTCCACAATTGAGGTTATTACCTAGATCCACAAATAATGGATGATTTAGAAAATAGAAATTAAAAATACCATACCTAGCCTGAATACCACCAAGGAATGACATATATCTTACAGATAAACCATAGAATAGTGTTAAGGTGATATGGATCCGGGGGGAGTTTTGCATCCAACATCGATGGTGAAGAAGAAGGCATGTAAGCCTTCGATAGGGGATATTTGGAAACTTTAGATCTATGGAAGTATAATTACTATAATTATAAACCTTTGAAAGATATCTAGAAGTACCATACCATTTCTTAGGGACAATGGGTGGATCTTAGGATATTTTAAACCTTGATAAGGTATTCCCTTATAAATTGTATAACAAGAAAATCCTAGATGAATAGGGGTAATAAATATATTATCACTAGGATAAACTAAAACTAGGGTATTTATGGTATATTATGTCCTTTTAGATATGATATTTATCTACATTGAAGAAATTAATCTCCATACTATTGACAGGGTTCTTAATATCCATGGTAATATTTCCTCTTTCAAACTTTAATGAAGAGTCAATGGATGAATATTCCCTCTGATACCAATTTAAAAGACCAATCAGGATTTTTGTGATCATTGAGAGGGGAAGGGGGTAAGTTAGTGACATTATCTTATTATGTTTTCTTAATTTAGAAAAAATATTTCACTTCCCATTAGTGAGAAATTACACTTTAGGAAAACAAAAAGAAGAATACAAACACGAAAATAGTTATTGAAAAGGTTCACAACTCAATAAGAGTATATAGTCATTAGCATGGTTTTAATGTAATATAAGACCAAAAACAATAGAACAAAATCCATTAACTTGTTACATCATGTAGGATATATGTTTCGCTTAGGTTTCACTAAAATCCTTTGATGATGCATGTGATCCTAAAATATATAGTATGATATAAAAATAAAAAAAATAACCTTCACCAACATGATCCTAAATTTTTATTTTGTTTCATGAGATTTCTCCACATATCCCCTTTTCAATGTTCTTCATATTCCTCTTCATTTTCTTGTATATAAATGGGAATTAACATCTGTATGAACTTCTTCCCCTAGAAAAATATATATCCAATACGCTCTACTCATATAAATGGTCTTCTATCCTTGGCTCGACACCCTATATCCAGTACCTTATTTGACTGATACCAATTTATACCATATTAATCTGATAATCTCTCCCCCTATTCGTCAGATAGTATTGGAATGGTAGAATCTATTTATTATCACTCTATATAATGTTATTTCATCTGATACAATGAAATAAGATCTAAATTAGGTTTTTCTTTAAACACCTCAAACATTTTTAACTTCTCCTAGATTAAATAACACACCAATATATCATAAATAAACAACCCTTTATATATTTAGTGATCCTTTGAGAAATAATGGTGACACTCAAACATAAAATTCAAATTTATTTCAATTAATTTGAAAATCATGCTCAAAAGTTTCAATGTTTGAGTACCATCACGCTTCTTAAAAGATTTAATTCATGAAAATTTCATAGAAATAATTCATTAAAACACAGTGTCAGTGAAATATTTAAACTTCTTGAAACCATGTATTGGATAATGAACATCACATTTTGATTATTGAAGCATGGAACATCTAACTTAGTATCATCATATTTAATTTCTTCAAAAATAATTTATATACCAAAAATTTTTCCCAATTTATCATTATAAGATTTACTATATCTAGTGACCTCATAAGATTCAATTTTTTGTCTCCCCCATCTATTATAATTCTTTTTTGTTTTCCAGGAGGTCTTTACAAGTATCTTATTCTATGAGATCATAGATTAACTCTATTTATATGTTCTTCTTAAAACCATTTGTATGATTCTATTAAAATATTTTCTCTATCTGATGAATATTAAGAAACCCCCCTCTAGTCATTTAGAAACTTTTTTCTAATGGATTTTGTAAAACTTTTTCAGATGGTCTTACAGTGTTTATTTCTTATAAATAAAAATCATATTTATTCGATACAACCTCCTCGGTAGCCTCCATAATCATTCTATATATTGTTCTTGTAAACATCCTTACTTAAACCATCTTAGTTAAGAATCATGAACACATTTATGTAAACATAATTTTTGGATACTTTGAATGTCAGAAAAGCATATCATGAATAAAAATTATTGAACATCTAAATCCAATATAATTGTCAACGTATTCAAATAAGAATTTATAGTCACAGTCTGTCTAATTACTTTAATAAATTATAATTAGTATATTATATCATTCCATTAAATTTTTATGCAATTATCAACATTATATAGTGATTTATGTGTGATAATAAAAGAATATATGTATAAAAACATTCCTTCATTTCAAACAACTTTTTTGTTGTAACTGAAAACCTATTGTCCTTAACAAAGCGGTTTTACCAAATAAACTTATAGATCACATGGATTTTTTCATTCCATCAAAAGAAATAACCTACTGGGTTATTAATTAATATTTATCAAAGTCACTTCTATTGAAGATCAATAGCATTAATAATGAGGTATGATGGCTTTCGTGTTTGTTATTTTATCTTTTTGATTTCACTCTTGATTGACCTTGGCATATATATTTTTTGTTTTATTACACTATTTATAGTAATATATTTCTGAAAAACTATTTAAGGGTATTTGATCCATGTCCACAAATTAATAAAAATCATGAAATCAAACTTTCTATTTTTTGTGTTTTTTTCAGAACCATGGCCATGGTTGTTAAACTATTACATAATAAAATATGTTTTACCTCAGAAAAAAATGCGTTTTTTCACCATTAAATTGTACATGAAAATTTCTATCGAAAATTATTTGATTCAAGGAAAAACAATGTGGTTGTTTTGATCATAAAATAGTGTATTATCTTTTATGTTAGTATGATGTGATTTTCATATCACTATGTCTTGGTAAAAAACCACCATGAGATCAACTATAACATGTTTATTATTGGTTCCCCATTGTTCTTTGTGGGACCAATGAACCAAATTGGATAATGGCATTTCATTATTCCTTGGAAATATGTTTAGATGATTTGACCATGTCATGGTAAAAATCCATGGACTACAGAAAACTAATAAAAATAATTTTTCTCAAAATATATTATTAGTGTAGGTCATTTGGGCCTAATTTGAACCCGTGAGGCTTTATATGATATAAAATTTGGATTTAAAAAGAAATTATATTATAACGTTTGAATTTATCAAGTTAAATAATTGAATTGTTCATTTATTTGGGAAATATCTATATAAATATTCCTATATATAAAATTTTCATTTTAAATGTGAATAATATAATTTATTTTAAATTATTTAAACTATATATTATAAGTTTTCGTTCAATTTATTTAATTCTTGGTATGGAAATATAAGCTTTATTTTTTTCTACGTTTACATTGATTTTTTCTAGCATGATGAGATCAAATTTAGATGTTTATTATAGATTACATATATTAGGTGTTAATGTTATTATTGAATTGAGGTATGTCATAATAAAATAACCATTTGTAGAGTTACATTTAGTCTTACTATCCACTAAAATGAAGAATTGTGCCTTGTATATAAAATTTGATGTAGTACACCCATCTCTCCATGCTTGTTTTTGTTGGGATTATTTATTTAACATAATTATAATATTTTACATGACATGGTTTCATATATCTTATAATGGTGATGAATTTTAATCTTTTTATATATATTTGGATTGTTTTTTTAGTTAGTAACACAAATTATGAGTTTTTTGATTAATTTTAAATTAATATTATTTTAAAATATTAATTTGGTAGAAGAATTAGAGATTACAAAACTAAATTACTAGAAACATTCATATATAAAGAAATTACAGGAGATATATATATTTCATAATATGAAATAACTATAAATGTAATGCATAAGATGCATATGAAAATGGAGATACATAGAAAACTCATAAATAAATAAATGTGAAAGTCCTTCTAAATTATACACTTGTTTAGAACAAGAGTAACCATATGAATGACCCTAACAATTAGGTTCCACTGAATTAAATTATGTAAAAAAAAGAGTTTATAGGTGACCCTAAGAGATGGGTTACTTTATCTAATGTGAGTATTAGGTTATACTTAAATTGGTTTCCATTATCATTAGGCTCCCAAAAGAATAGATTTAGGATAATTCATATAGTTAATTATGCAATGAGTTTTTACCCAACTATCAAAGTCCCATGCTTGATTTGATTGACTTGATTGTCTACCATATATAGTTATTATATAAGTGTAATGATTATATTAGTAAATTAATATAAGAACCTATGTTTTGAAACCCCATAAATTTCTGAGGGAAATTGAATTTTCATAAATTAATTGATAAGTAGATATTTTTTTAAAGCAAGAATCAGATTTATATTATGTGAGTTGGACCATTTTTAAGCATTGATGTCAGACTACGCACAGTTGGTCAAACCAAGTGGGTCAAACCATGTGGTTAACTTGTTTTTAATGTATGTATTACTTAATTTAAATAAAACAGATTTTAGTAATAATAATAATAATGATTCTATTATTATAATTTTTCTGTATAATTAAACAAATTCAAGTAAAAATCAAATTTAATTAAAATGGTATTGAAAGATATAGTGATATGATGATTTGTGAATTGAATATTATAAACGGTTTAGACTCCGACATGACTGAGACAGGTGCTGAGATTTGGGTGTCTATGGGAACATATAGATTTATGTGGTTAAACAAAGAATATCAAATAATGTGTTAAACATTTTATTTATGCATTATATATATATAGTTCTTATTTAGAATCTTATTTATCGCTACGAGTCACAGTAGGTATATTTGGTAGGTGTCCTTTATAAACCTGGATGGGTTGTTGTTTAATTATTAAATTTTTGTGTTACTTCGTTTTACTTACACTCGATTAATTTATATTGCATTTTATAGATTGAGGTAGACGCTGGTTGTGCTGGCCTACTACGATTTATATCCCACACCCTAATCGGGCTTCCATTGCACTAGGGTACCCGAGTAGATCATATATGTTTGTAGAGACATGGACATTTCTTATTGATGTTGTCTAACCTTGAGTTAGAAGCAAAAGACTGAGATGGATCTTGTGATGCTCATAAAGATTGCATGTAGGGAATAAATTCTTTTTCTTTTTAGTGTACTGTATTGTAAGGCTTGTTATACTGCTTAATAATTTCCATTTAGTATCATTAGCATTTCATGCAAAGCATCTACTATATGAAATGGTATTTGTAACTTTTGTTCAAGTTTTATAAAAATATTCCTTCTCATACTTTCTCATTTATTAAATTGTGTCTGCTATTTATTTCCATTTTCTATTATTTAAATATGATATAAAGGTATAGTCTCCCCAATAACAATCCATAGACCATCAATATTATTTGGCAGCCTCTGGTGTATGAGGAAATATGCTAGATGTCATGTGGTGACCGGTCCGGCTACCAGTTTGAGGGTAAGACAGGTCGGATGTTAAAAAAAGGGTATTAAAGGAGTTCAGTTTTCTTTCTTTTTTCCTTTGTCATTCTATTTTGGGTTAGTTGATAGAAGTCCAGGAAAGTTTCGGTTCTTGTTTAATCTCCATGATTGGGATTGATCACCCCATGTATGAGAAATGACCAAGTAATCAGGGATATAAATTGATGATTATAATGACTAAGGTTAAAGTTGATAGGATTGATCCTTGAGTGACTATTGTATTTGCTGCTACTTATTGATTTTTAGAATATTGAAAAAACATTATTTGCCTGATAAGGCATGGAAATTTAATACATGCATCATCTTAGGCACGTAGAGATTCACATGCCATGAATATAACATGCCATGTATCTGCATTAGTAGGTTGTCTGCTAATTTTGATTGTGTTCCATAGGTGGAATGTAATATTTTGACCTGCATTATCATTCCTCTTAGATAGCATGTTTTGGTAATAGATTTAACATACTTTGGTGTTTATATTCCATGATACCTCTGTGATAAACATGTTTTTTTATTATGCCATGATTCTGTGTTATAACATGGTATTTTGTTACTACTTATGACATCATGGTTTTGATGTTTTGATGTGGAAATGATTGCATGAGTGGAGAAATGATTTGTTGCATTTATAACAAGTTCCAATTTTAGTTTTAAGGTGTATGTGCTCCTTATAGCTGAGAAAAGGGTGACCCGTGTATTCAAACAATTGAAAAGGGATGAAAAGGTTAAATTTTTTAATGGATGTTGAATATGATAAATGGGAACCAAATTCCAATGGAAAGGTTTATGGGCACCTTATCGATTGGTAGATGGACACCCATGTGAAAAACCCTTATATAACCATAGTATGTTTGAAAAAGTTCATAAATGTAAAATAGTTGAGTTTTGATTGGGAAAAAGTTGTGGGGGTTATTTTTGAAGTACTTAGTTTTGAATAAATGGCGCCCTCAGAGGTTGTATTCAAATTTAATGGAATTTTTTGGCCAAACTACATGTTTATATTTGAATAACACTAAATGTTTAATGTATAAAGAGGATGTTTTTTCTATCTCGAATGGTTTTCCCATGGGCAGTTGTTTGAAAATCAAGTACCTTGTTGTAAAATAGTACATGTGGGTTTTTTAAAATTATTTCAATTGTTTAAAGGTTGAAATGAATTAATTAAATGGCTAAAAAGAAAATGGGATCATGAACCCAGTGAAATCCATTTTTCATGACCAAGAGAAAGGGTCGACGCGTATTCTTCAAAAAGGGGCTAGCCCGTGGTAGGTAGAAACCTTGAAGAACGAGATTCCTTATTTCCACTATGAACTTTTGATGTTGGGGCGTTAAAGTATGATCATTCCACTACTCGATAAGACTTTTTGGGACTTGGTTGTTTTGACACGACGATATATTTTAATTATGATTTTCATTTGAGTTGTTTTGATTGGGAGATCATGGTTTGAGGAATGAAACACATGCGTTTAAGGTATTTCTGAACTAGAGAAATTGTGAGAGGCTAATATTTTTTATTATAGTGACATGGAAAAAGATTGGGGAGGTAGTGTCTCAATGTTATGATTTGAAAGAGTTTCAGTAGTCAGATTTGAAAAAACATGGATGCAGTTGGTGATATAGGCATCGAGGTTTGTTTGATGAGGTGTCAGCAGGTGAAGTTGATATTTTTTAGTATAGATTCAACCAGTGATAGTTAAATTGATCTTTTGGAGACCTAGATTTTCTCTTATTGTTCTCTTTCTAATGAGACGAGCATGTAACCTATCTTAAACCCATCTTGGAGACACCATGATAGCGTCTGTTATACTCCATGCTAACATTTGGAATATATGGGTTTGTTTTATGATGTTATTCTGGGTTGTACGTGGGATGCGTGTTTCTTTGGGTTATGCCTTTATTCGTGATGAGACACAATAGTTTTCAAATATCATTATAATGGCTTGACTTGGAAAAACCATCAAATTTCAAGTAATTAATTCGGTATATGTGCAGTTGGTTTGGAATAGTTTTAAAACACACGTTGAAAGATTAAGTGAGAGTGTGGGTTTTGGGTCTCTGATATCTTTTGAGGAAAGCATGAAAAAACTATTTCTATTGGTTGATCATGATTCGAACTTTTTCGTTGATGAGGTCCCTATAAAGGCTCAGATGTATGATCTTTATCAGTGTTTAAGTGGTCATGTGATCTTTGGTTCTGGTTTTAAAGGCAGAAGTTGTTGTTCTTGTGAAATAGTTAATGGTGTGTTTGGCATTTGGGAATTCAACATGATAGTACAGTCGAGACTACCTGACCTTGGTGGGTTGGATGATGTTGTATTAGTTCATGATGTCTTCTCAAGGAAGAGAAGTTTTTAAGGTGGGTAGTTTGTAAGAACCTATTTTTTTAAACCACATAAAATTCCGAGGGAATTAGAATTATTGGAAATTAATGAATAAGTGGAATTTATTTAAAAGCAACCACTATAATAAATATCAATTCATTGGACCATTTTTAATAATACATTGGACTATGCATGGCCAGTCAAACCATGTTGGTCAAACTACGCAATTACCCGATATCTAAAGTATGGCTTGTTTAATTTTAATAAAATTGATGTTAATAATAATAATAATAAAAAGATGATATTATTAAAATTTTCCTATATAATTAACTACATTCAAGTAAATAAATGATGTGAAACATGATTGTTTACTTAATTAAATTCATGGTTATGAATTAATTCAATTAATTGATGAGAAAGAAAATTTTTATTTAATTAGATTATGTCAAAAAGGTAATTTACTTAAATAATCTCAAAAGGAATTAATTGGGGAGATTTAGGATTTCTCAAATAATTTTTAATAAAATAAAGTGTTAATAATAAGAATAATGTCGATGTTATTATTTTTATTAATTTGTTTAATTAATTAAATTCATGGTTAATAACAAATTTAATTAACTAATGTTGAAACAATGAAATAAATGATGGTTTATTACAAAATTGTGTGTTGATTCAAGAATAATTAATTGGATGAATTAATTATTGTCTGTTATGTTTTAAAGGGCTAATTTGATATGTGTATTTATTTAATTAAATGGAGTGGAAAAATATTTAATTAAATAATATTGAAATGGATAAATTATTTATTTAAAGTAAAGAAAAATTATTTAAATAATACTGGTTGGATAATTATTTAATTAAATTGAGTTTCAAGATTATAATTAAATAATGGGGTCTTTTAGTTTAATTAAAATAAGATACAAAGAATTTAATTAAAATAATGTTTAAATGAGGTCTTGGGGGTTTTCAAAGGAGTTTTTTTTAAATACTGACTAAATGAGGTTAATTGGGGAGTAGTGGTTTAACAAATAATCTTTATATTTTATGACAATAATAAATAACGAATTTGGGGTTTCTCATAGAAACACTTTAAATTGGGAGTTATGGTTTTAATAAATTAATGTTTTAATACTAATAATAAAGATGAGATTATTATTATTATTATGGTTTTTATGATTAATAATAATAATGATGATAATAAGAAAATAGATGGGGAGTTTGGAGTTTTATCAAAGAAAATTTTTATTAAATTATAATAATGGTTATTATTAGCATAGTTTCATTTAATTAAATTGAGGTTGAGAAAATTAATTAAATGAGGTCAGAGGGATAATTTTTATTTAATTAAATTCATGGTCAAGATGAATTTATATAATTGATGCGAGATGAGGAATTTATTTATTTAAATTGTGTTGAGATAATTTAATTAAATAATGATGATTTGGATTTTTATTAATTAATTTCATGGAATGGAATTTAATTAAATGAGTTAAGATGGGGATTGTGTTTAATTAAATTCATTTGGGAAGAATTTAATTAAAGGGAATTTAAAGGGGAGTTGGGGTTATCTAAGTGTTGAGTAAATCAATTAATAATAATAATAATATATTTTGGATAGTAATAATAATCATTACTACTAGAATACTAATTCTTATTTTTAAAAAAATAAACATTTTAAATTATTTAAGGGAGGAAGAGATGGAGAGCCACACAGCAAGACAGGTGCACCCCCATTCTCCCCCCATGGGTGGCACACCACCCACTCCTCCAGGATCCCTCTTTGTGCACCAGATCATGGTGGTTTCTCCACCTAATTTGTCCTTCTCGTCGAGGTAAGTCCTTCTCCACATGTTTCGTTCATTTCATAGGTCATCTCGGATCTCCTTCGCCTGAGATTCGTTAGGCTAAAACCCTAGCATCGGGTTTAATTTGTCTTGTTTGATTCTCTAGTTATAGGATGGTGTGTAAGGTGTCTTGGGACACGTTGGGAAATTTTATGATGACTACTACATAAGGAAAATAATTTTGGATCGATTTGGTTCGCCTCCATCATGTTCGGGTAAGTTTCGTAAACTTGTTAATGGTTTTCAAGCCCCTTATTTTAGGTTCTCTTTGTTTATATGAGTTCTGGGTAGATTGTTTGGTGTGTGTTGGTCCCCTCCACAATAATCTTGGGTGCCAGTTTCACTGTAGGGTGATGCGACCAAATCCGTGTATGCAAATGCATTATTTTGGAAGCGTGTGTGCACGAGTAGGTTGCGGTTTGAGTTAGAAATCATTGGACCAGGAAATATCTTGAGGTAGGGTTATCAACCTTAAATTAAATAAATACAATGAAATATTCATTTATTTACTACTTTTGAAAAATTTTTAATTCAATGATGGATTGAGTTTTTGTTTTCATTAAATGTTTAGTTAAATTACAATGTCATGTTTTTGTAAAAAAACCTCTCCATATGAGGTGCAGATAATGAGAGGGTGTACTCATTATATTTATTGAATGGATTTAATGTGATTAAATTTTATTGTGAATTAATTAATGAGTGTGTATAATTAAGGTATGAATTATTTATTAAAATGAGAATTTGGAAATAGTGGCTTTGATTGACTATTGGAAATTGTGAATACTGGATAATTACTTAACATTATAATTATAAAAATATGAATATTTATTTGGGATTAAATAATAGGTAGATTAAATAGTACACATTAATTTTGAAAATGGGTATTTACTTTCTGAATTGGTTAATGTGATTTGATTAAATTAAGTAATTTTTGAATTAATTAATTAGCATGCATTAATCAAATTTATGAATTAATTAAATGATTGTGATGATTAGAGAATGAATATGATAATTAATTATATGAATTAATTCGATTTGGTCAAGTTGTAACTTTTAATGAGAGATAAAAAATTAATTGGTATATTAATTACCAATGCAAAATGAATGAAATATTGGGATAATTAAATGTTGATTTAATTATTAAGTTGTACTTTTGTGGACTAGAATAATTAATTTGTTAATTAATCATTAACTATTGATATTTTTGAGGGTTAATTGATTGGGGGATTAAATATTAGGAAATTGATGTTGTTAATTAGTTATTGAAATAATTAATGAACTTGATTAATTAATATTTGAAAAAATTAATTAATGGGATTTTGTGTGTTAGACATTGAATTCATTTCTAATGTGATTTGGTGCTAGATATGATGTTCTACACGTGATATATATATATATATGTGTGTGTGTGTGTGTGTTTGTGTGTTTGATAAATGGGTTGTGAGAGAGGGATATATGCTCCCAATACTCACTGGGTGCTAGACATACCATTCTTCACCTAGCATACATGAAGATTATCTTTTATGGGACATGAAATGATGATCCAATTATCCATGGGTAGTGAAACATGGACTGATGCTCCAAATACTCATGATGGTTCTAGGCATGATGTTCTACACCCATTAATTCTTATTGGACTATGGTTCCAATTGGCCTTTCATGAATTTAATTAAATGTATAATGAATACTGATGTAATATGATGATTTATGAATTGAATTAGAGTAATGGTTCAGACTCCGTCATGACCAAGATACGTGTTGATATATGGGTGTCCAGGGAAACATGAGGATTTATATATTTAAACAAATAATATCAAATAATGTGTAAAAAAAATTATTTAGGAATTAAATATATAGTTCTTATTCAGAATATTATATCTATCTATGATCCAAAACAAGTATCTCTATCTGGTGCCCATTATGAACAAGGATGGGTTGTAGTTAATTTATTCATTTTTTGCTACTTCGTTATACCTACACTATTCATTTATATTACATTGTCTAGATTAAGCTATAACCCTGTAGTTTTGGCCTACTAAGATTTATTTCTCACACCCAAATCAAGCCACCATTGAACTGGGGTACCTGAGAAGATCTTACTTGTTCACAGGGCCTTCGACATTTCTTGTGCTTTTTGGCTTACCTGTACTTAGGACCAATAGAGAGAGTGGGAGCTCGTGATTCTTGTAGAGATATCACATTGGGATGAGATGTTTTTTATTCTTTTTGTACTATATTGTAAAGCATATTTTACTATTTATAACTTTCATTTTAGTATCATTATCATGTCATGCATGCATCAACAATATAAACTGGCGCTTTCCACTTATGATCAAGTTTTATTAAAATAGTCCTTTTGTTGCTTTATAATTCATTAATTTGCTTCTTCTATTTATTTCTGTTTTCCAATATTGAACTTTTATATGAGGGTATAGTCTCCTCATTGATGATCCATAGAACCTTGCTTCTAGTCAACAGCCTATGGTGTATGGGGTGATGATCTTGAGGTTATGTGGGGACTGGTCAAGCTACCAGTTTGAGGGTAAGCCGGGTCAGGTGTTTCAATTTGTGATTAAATATAGATCTTATACTACTAAATAGATAAAATATACAGGGTCATAATATCTAGTGGGACTACATTCAATATGTCCATTATAAAAGGACATAAAACAAGATACTATCCCCTTCATTTATTTTTTTATAGATTATGGCATGCATAATAATAAATACTTATATATACCTTATTGGTAACAACTAAGATGCATTTTTATATTTTTATCTATGGTTGATAAGTGTTTTCAATGAGAAAATATCGAAGTAGATGGATGAAAATGTTATAAAAATGAATTATTAAAATTCCATATCAGGGGAATTGGATACCTGGTTAACAAAAGATATTTGTGTTGATAACCATGTACCTATAAATAGAAATGAATTAATAAATGATGAACTAAATATATGTGTTAGAAATAGGGAATGATTTAATGAAATAGATGTAGGAAATTATGATATAAATCTACCTTGTGCGTTAATTATATAATTCTAAAGTTATTATTATATCAACGATGTAGACTGAAGTTTGATTTATTTACAATATTATTTAATTATGAGATTTTATTTTAATATAAAGAGAAAAAAATAATTATATGAATGAAATTTTTTATAGTTTTGAGAATAATATAAATGGTTCACATATTCAATATATGTATAATAATATCTAAAATCATTAATATTATAAGGTTAATATAAATTAAAATTCCACTTAACTATTTAATTATAACCATATACATATAACTAATAAAACACTGAAAAGGATTTATAGATATGGATTGTTGGAATCATTCAATAATGAATTATTTGATAGTCTTGAATCATATTGATTTATTGAATTTATAATCCCATCGGTATTATGAAGTGATAGTTTAGATAAAATAATCGATTAAACCTGAAATTTGGACCTCATTGAGGTGTTAGAGGAGTCATCATATTCCTATGATTGAGTTTCATGAGTTTTATTGAGCTCAAGGGTTGACTGGTTATATTCTGTTTCAAGTTCTGTTTAGATGAATTCTTGAATTATGTACTTGTTTTTGAATTTGGAATTATAAAAATTATAAGTTTTGGTGTTTTTTAGGATGAATCTGGACATAATTTGATAGTTTTAACTGATTTTGGAAAATATATAGAACTCCCACATATAAGGTAAAAAATTTATATTGTAGAGAAACTCTTACATTTGGGTCTTCATAAGATAGATTTATCCTAGTTTTAGAAATATTCACTAAGTATGAGATATAAAATTTACTCTAGTAAGGGATAAAAGAATGGATATGTGTATGTGTAAGGTTTGATCAAGAGTTTCCATTTATATATAAGAGTAACAATGCAATGAGTTTTATACGTAATGGTTGATTAGGGAATGTGTAAGAGTAACCCTTGTGATGAATAAAAGTAAATATATGGCTAAAAATATGTGACATTAATTTATTCATTCATAAGGGTAACCTAGTGATATGAAATTTTTCTATGGGTAGGGAGAATCCTATGATATATAAGAGTAAATCCATGTAATGTAATGGTTAGTAGGGTTTATCCGTAAAATGGTAAAGTATGTTAATTCCATGGGATATATAAGATCTATATTTATTGATACATAAGAGTATCCTCATGCATAATAATCATGAATTTGTAAATTTTTTGAAATCCTGTGACATGTATGGATATCTAGGTAGTTAAATTTTGCATAGTATGGGGGTTCCCGGTGATACTTAAGGGTGAGCTTCCTAATATGTAAAGGTCACTTAATATGTAAGGGTCCTAAATTTTTTTATTTTTTCATGGATGATCTGTCAAGATAAATTTATATTCAAGGGTAATCTAGGGGTTATAAATAATGGTAGGGTCTTTATGGAAGGGTCTCAATGTTTTTAAAAATTTGAGTTTGATGAGGTTTATATATGTTTTTTTTTTGAAATAAATAATTAATTGACTTAAAATTATATAATTGGGGAATTATGTTTATTTTTTAATAGAATAGAATATGATTTACCTAAATATTCATGTCCCTCATTCCTTTTTCATTCTTGATGAGATCTTCATCTATTATTTGCAGATCCTCGAACGATCTAAATTGGAAAGTTTCTATGTGAAATATTACCTTTACCAAAGGGATTGTTACTAGTTTTACCCAATAATTTGTATTAGTTATTCCATAAAATTTGGATTTTTTAGATTAACATATTTCTACTGATTGAATCCATATCAGTTGGAGTTTCTCAATGGTTTGAGTCATTCAAACTCCAGTATAGTGGTTATTAGATATTTCAAACATTATATGTGTTGTATGTACAATGTCATAAATGTAAATGAGTATAGTTATATTTGTGATATCAGGAATGTAATAAATTGGGGTTATTTTTGTTCCTAATAAATACCTAGGGGTATTATTGTGTGTAAAATGTTGGGTTTTTCTTGAATTCCTTGGTTGTATGGTTTTCTCACAATGATATCACGTGGTTTGGATGATGTTTATTGGGGTATGATGATGGAAGTGGGTTCATGGGAATGTACTGGATGTAACCCATGTGACTATGAGTATTATTTCTCACTTTGAACGGGGAGATAATATTTTTCTTTTTTTAATCTCTTGAGATATTTTAAAATGCCTATAGTGTACAAAACATGTAACATCGAGCCTAAATGAACTATAAAATATTATTATTTAAATGTCAAAATTATAACATATACATTAAATTATAAGGTATAAATAGGATTAAATAATTTAACAAGTAAACATAAATTTTTTATCTAATATAAATGTATTGAATGTTTTATGACAATAATAACAAATTTTTTTGTAAAGTTGTTTTATTAATTAAAAAATATGTTTTCATCAAAAAATGAGTTGTCCTCCTTATTATGGGTGAATACTATAATTAATTTATATAATTTATATAAACACTATTTGAAAAAATAAATTTTATTTTATATTTAATTATGTCAAAAATAGATTAATATAATTTTTTAATAATTTTTTGAAATGATTGATTTTTCTGTGAATAGTGGAAGTTTATGATTTTTTTTTAGTATTTATCGAGTAAAATTATATTTTGGATTATTATTCAAATTAAATTCATTAAATTTTATTTAATATAATTCAAATAATTTTAAAATTTATTTTACAGTTAAATTAATCATACAAACATTATATATTAAAAAAGTTATATTTTCTAAAATACTATTCTTTATCTTGTTTTTTCAGTTTAATTTTAAATTAAATTTTACAATTTATCAGCTTGAAATTTTAAAAAAATTATTTCTTATTTTTTATTAGTAGGTCTAATTTTAGTAAATATTTCCCTTTAATTTTTTATCAATATAAAAAATAACCATAATAAATTTTGTTACTACAATAAAGGGTAAATAAGAGAATTATAGTCAAGAATAATTTGACAATTATTATAAAATTATATCAAAACATATATTTATTATATTTTATTTTACAATCTTTTTCTTAATCATAAAATCTTCTATTATATTACATTTTTTCCATTTAGATGAGATTATAAACTATATAGTATTTTATTTAAAGAAAAGTGAAACACATTACACTCTTTTTTTAATAAATATAATATGATTAATATGGCTTATCAAGAGAATATGTTTAAATTTAAACATTATTTTGAAATATATAAATATTTATCTTTTTGAAGGTAATTAAATTTTAATTTTTAGTTAAAAAATGTTTAACATAAATGTTTCCACAACACCGACACAATAATTATCTAATTAATGGAAAAATTAAATAAATTATATTAAAAATATTAAAAGGATTATAATTTGAGATAAATAATGAAATACAACAATTTAATAGATTACCGTGAATTTTTAGGGATGTATTTAAAATAATTGGTTTGGATTATAAGTGTTTTCATGATATTATTAATGTCAAGTATTGAATAGTTCTAAATAACGACATTATTTATATTTAAAATATATAGTATTTTATTAAATGATATAAAATTAATGAAAATATTAGATTCTTCCATGTGATTATTTTAGGGTTTATAATATCAACAATGGTCCCTTTATGTGCATTATTTTAATTTATATTGACAATATCGACCATCACAGAGTAAAAATCATTATTGTCACAGTATGTTTAAAAATGTTAATGATATTTAAAACTAAATGATAAGGATGTAAATGTTACATAGGTTTGCACCAGAATTATTGGGTGAGAGGAATTAGACCCATATTCATCATATATTCTAAATAAATGATTTTAGAGTCATTTGGAATTGATTAATAAGTTATAATAATTTAATATTTTGGGAAATTCCAAGAGTGCCACTCTGTTATCTTATGAATGTGAACCTCCTATTCAAATTATATCATACTTAAATTACCAGTTGGTTCAGAAGATATCTGACAAGAATATCTTACTATAATTTATGCACTCATTATATATTTTTTGATTTTGACATAACACCATCCATAGGGGTGTTAAAGTGAAATAAAAAGGAGGTCGTCCAAAGAAAAGTTTTTTTTAATCAAAATTTTCTATTTTATATCCGCGTCCACATACTTCAAATATTATTCAACCATGAGAATAAAATAACACCAGTATCCTCAATACACTAAAATTTTATTATGTTAATTGAATTACCTATATCTGAATCCTCTTCAATCAAATTAGAAACAAAATTATCATTCATGGGTATGATGGACTACCACCTCGTGAACCGATGTAATTCATTTTCCATCACCATCCCTCGAGACTATTAATTATTATGGAAATATTTTTTATAATTGACAATTATGACATATTAATAATTATTAAAATATAATATTTCATTTACATTTTTAACATTCCATGCCCTAAAAAATGACAGTGTCATTCGTGTACACAAGTGAAGTAGCACCTCTATGAGGAGATGTGGTCTTTATCATTATGGAATGATAAATTAATACTTACCTTCAATCTATAATTAATGTTGAAGAATGGAAATGTTAATTATGTTTATGTATGAAGTACTATATCCATCATTGCAACATAATTCATTTTTCATAACCATATTTAATGGTTAGATTTAAAAGTAGAATTGATGTATAAAAAAGATAATTATTTCATGATTATTTATCTTTAGATGACGGAATAATGACCTATTTGACCATTTTCAACCTACTGAATTCATTTTGGATTTATGTACCAAATCTCACCAAAACATCCAACATAAACATAAATAGTTAAGAAATTATTATTACATGGTAATAAGTGAGATAAAATAATCAAAAACATGGAAATGGTTCTTAATGAAATTAATAATTAACCTATTTTTATTATATCAAAAGATGATGAATATATGTGATGAGCCAAACATAGTGTAAGGTATTTCCATATCACCTTTATTTCTATGGGACACATTCCATATTCACCACTTATTTCTTTCATTAGGGTATATAATTCCCACAAATATGTTTTATGATAAATATTATGAATTTTATGGGTATTTACATATTTATATATTTTATTTTATTCTTGGGGCTTAAAATTTTTTTAGTTACCAATGTAATAATGGTTTATTTCAAAATCTCATCATTATTTTTTATTTTTTATATTTAAGCCTCTACTAAGGAAGATTTATTTTTCATTTCCCATGTTTTATACTTTATTTATGTTTTTTAATATTCTGCTATGCTTGTTTATTTTTATTTTTATACGCGTTTGGGTTTTTTAGAAATAGTTTCAATGGAATATTTATGTCACAACCCGTCCTTGAGGGCCCATTCCATGACTACCTCAAGCCTGCCATACATAGACCTAGGGCTGGAGACTAGCACCGGAAAGGCATATCCCTACAACCGGGAAGGAATTTCCTTTTAACTTGAAAACTCACACAATCCGAGCACACAACAAGATACAAGCATGAAGTAAACTATATAGTATATAGAGTGAGTATAGTAAGTAAAGGGGGTCGGAATACAAGCCCAACTAGAAAGTACAAGTAAAACTGAAAACAAATCCTATGAACACCCGCCAAGGATCCTACCTGAAGGGTAGGTATAGCTCTCAAACGGTTATCTCTGTGGTATGTCTCGTCTAATGGTCCACCTATGAGTAGCCTCCAGTCTCGAAACCCTCACCCTCGATCAATACTGTTCATAGTATGCACAAGAAAAAACAATTTGTGGGCGTAGCTCGTGCTGGTTAGTATAGAAATACTCTGTAGGGACCTCGAGACCACCGAAGGTCTCTCAGAATCCACAAAGAATAAACCAAAAATCAAGACCTCAATATCAATGCATGAATTATTATTCATCAACACTACTTACATATATTCCCATACATATACCTATTTTATCAATATATACTCGTCTCACACGTGAGGGAATAATACCACAAATGTAACACCAATAAGGTAAGTACATCAAGGTAACACCACACTGAAGAATACCAAGAAGGTATCACCACACATAAGTGTACCACAAAGGTAAAAAATCAGCTCACAGCTAGTATAACTTATGTGTGAAAGTATTGATTATTAGCTGTATCGCAAGATCTTCTTACTTCGTCGAGAAGGTCTGTTGTTGACCTACACAAGATCGAAGATGACCCAAATAGGATCTGAAGATGACCCACACAAGATCTGAAGATGACCCACATGACATTCATATATGATGAACCACACAGAATCTGAAGATGACCCACACATGATCTGAAGATAACCCACAAAGGATATGAAGATGCTTCAAGTACAGCCCGCCACAGGGTTCCCGCACTAAGCACGCTTGATTCCGGGAGGATCCGCTTCTCAAGCCGCCAGTCGATTATTCAAATTTCATGATTTATCACGAAAAAAGTACCCTAAAGGTCCACCATGTCTAAACGGACCCAACACGATAGACAACGCATCAATCGGAAGCCCGGTCTGTAAGTTATTTGCATTTCCATTCCGAGGGCCCTGTTGGATTTGAGTTTGATCCAACCCTGATGTACTCCACCATTATCCAAACTCATGTGGAGTAAACCAAAAGGACTATCTCGATCCAAGGAATTTGGT
The DNA here is from genome assembly GCA_963277665.1 of Viscum album. Lineage (NCBI taxonomy): Eukaryota > Viridiplantae > Streptophyta > Magnoliopsida > Santalales > Viscaceae > Viscum > Viscum album. Next base: position 1,767,103,034 of record OY728157.1, read on the forward strand.
TCCTTAGATGGTTTGTCAAACGGACGCTCGGTTCTCATGATGTGGCCAAAAGGCGTCTCTAGGTCCAAATGGGCCTGGGTCCGGTCAGACCCGGTCATACCAACCCAGACTGGGCCGACCCACCCCGGACTAACCAAGACGGACCCTGTTGGGAATGGCCATAGAGGTCCTAGCCCACTGGGCTGCAACCTTCTCATAGCGGCCTGATGGGCGGCCCACTGGTTGTGGCTTACGGTGCTGCCCACGACCGGGTGGGCCATCGTGATGAGGTTCGCCTTAGGCGACACCTGAGGAGGCACCCCCCATGATTCTCGTACGAGCCAAGGGCCATTTGGTTTTGGCCAACCCGACGTCGCCATGTGGCCCCACCTACAGGCATGTAGGACCCGCCGGAGCAGGTCCTGGTCAGCATGGTACGGCCAGAAAGAATTCTAGCTAGCTCTCGCTTCCAGTGATACGACGACGCTGCTTCTCCCTTAATCGATTGGGTGTCGGCTGCCCTCTTGGTGCGCCGCTGTGGCTAAGAATCCCCGGCTTCCTCCTCTACCATCAAAAACATACACGCACCTCTCTACCTCCATGTAGCCAGCCGGCGTGCCTGCCGCCACCATCCTCCACTGTAGGCGACGGGCCGCAACCTCCTTCGGTGGCGCTGTTGTGCCGCCACTGCCATCGTGGCTGGTTGGTGGGTCGGTTGCCCCCCGAACCCTACCAGTGTCGATCAATGGCAATGAGGTCAGGTTCCACTCCACCCATCACTACGCCCGCGAAGAACACGTCCTAAATGAAGTTGTAGAGCGATCAGGAAGTTTTTGTTTGGCTCGCACCTTCTGAATTAGGCCGATAGCATGCGGCTCGAGAAGAATGATTCAACATAAAACCAAGATGAAAAATTATAAACAAATCCTAACTCATTTGTTCATTGGAGATGACGTGAGGAAAAATATTAAGAATATGAACTGAACACCGATATTTTTCACTCCCACAACACGCTTTTGATCCGGGCTCGAGAATCGGTTCCTTGTTCTTCGTTAGTGGATGTTCTTGGTTGGATGATGGTCTTCCAAAATATCTTCCAAGTTCTTTCCTTTGCCAATTATTTCCCCAACCAAAAAGGTATGGATCCAACTTAATTAGGAGACCAATATTTGTCCAATTAATGTTCGCTAATTAATTAGGGGAATTGCAAGAGTTACCTCACAATAAAAGAAAAGGTTTCAAGGTCAGGTGGTCCCCACGACCAAGATTTAAAAAATAGGTTTCAATAATGAAAAATAAAAAGTTATTTTTTTCAATTCTCACATGAAGAAATGAAAATACAACTTCCATGGTCGACCTACTACAATGAAGTTGAAGGTCTCTTTAAGCGAATATAGGCACTGGGAGTTCAACAGTGTCCTCAAAAATCAATTCTGACCACCGGTTAAAAAGTTTACAAAACTCTGCTCCCACGTTTATTGAACATTCCAAAAAAAAATTCAGAAAAACATTCCGAGCACACCGGCCATTGGAATAACACACCGTCAAATTTCACAGAGTCATAATAATTCCATATAATTAAAAACAATTACATTGAATATTCTGGGTCTTTACATTCTCCCAAACTCAAGGCTTTGCGTCCCCGAAATACACAACACAAAGTAGGGAAAAAAGTGTGTGTACTAAGAAAAAATATGAGCCTCCCACTCCCATGTTCTCTCATGGAGGTTCCCGAACACCTATTGCAACTCCTTACATAGCTGGGAAGTAAAATCTGCATCACGGTCAAAGACAATCATCAAGGCCACTCCATGAAGTCGTAAAATCTCTTGCACATAGATGCGTCCCAATCCCTCTACTGAACCCTACTCTCTGATAGGTAGAAATCGGGCTGACTTGGTGAGTCAGTCAATTATCACCTAGATGAAATCATGTCTCTTTGAAATGTGTGGAAGTATTTTCACAATGTCCATGGAAATTCCATCCCACTTCCACTCTGGCACATCTAGAGGCTGAACTAAGCCTGTTGGAACCTGATGCTCTACCTTCAATTGCTGATAAGTGAGGCATTGTGAGAAAAACTCTACCACTACTTTCTTCATTCTCGTCCACCAGTGTTAACAGTGGTGGTCATGGTAGATCTTCGCCACTTCTAGATTTACTGCTAGAGGGGATGTATGGAACTCCCTCAACACATTCTCTCATAGCGCCACCAGTACAATAGTAATCCCTCTAAACAGGATAATGTGCTCCCCACATTTAGAAAATCAATAAGGTGCCCATACAATTGATATCTGATCACGTCGTGCTTTTCTGTCAGTGTCCCCAAGGTGCGCCTCCCTGACTCATTGAAGGAGTGGGGGAGTGACTATCAGAGACTAAAGATAATCTGCTCCATCTCATTCCACATAGGTTTTCCGCAAAGCGGCAAGCTGCTTTGTAACCTCACTCATCAACAGTATACCAGATATCCTACTATGTGCATATTCTACTACATTCCCCTACCCAGGATTATAGAATATCTCGAAGTCATTGTCCAAGAGGAACATAAGACAACAACATTATCTCTGGTTCAAGTCCTTCTGAGAGAAGATATACTTAAGACTTTTGTGATCAGATTATACTGTAATATGTTCACCCAAGAATTAATGTCGGTACATATTCAAGGTAAAGACCACTACTGCTAACTCCAAGTCATGGTTAGTGTAGTTCTGCTCATGTTGTCTCAGTTGTCCATAACCATTTGTGATCACAGCTCTCTCCTACATCAGGAAACATCTGATCCCCGGTCCCTAATGTGTCATAGTAAACTACATAGCCAACACAATCCTTCAAAAGCCTCAAGACGGGGGCACTCGTCAGTCTCTGCCTCATCTCCAAGAAACTCTACTGGCATCTCTATGACCACATGAAGGGTTGTCCCTTCTTCGTCAATGCTGATAAGAGTGAAACAACTCTGGAAACGTTAGGCACAAACCTCTGGTAGTAACTGGCCAATCCCAGAAACTATGCACCTCCGTCACAATCCTGGGTGGCTCCCAATTAATCACATCCTCAATATTCACTAGATCTATTGCAACTACATCACCTGAGATGAGGTGTCCTAGGAAGTGAACCTCTCAGATCCAGAACTGGCACTTCGAGAGCTTATCATAAAGCTGGTTCTCTCGGAGTGTGTCCAAAACTATCTACAGATGATAGGCATGATCCTCCATTGTGCCTGAGTATATCAGGATGTCATCGATTAAGAATATCATAATGTGATTGAGGTATGGATGGAAGATTCTATTCATGAGTCCCATGAACACTTTTGGGGCGTTGGTCATGTCAAATGGGATAACCAAGAACTCATAATGGTCATAACAACTTCTAAGGTCGTCTTCTGCACATCCTCATCTCTTACCCTGAGCTGGTGATATCCTAATCTAAGGTCTATCTCCAAAAACCACCGTTCTACCATCAGCAGATCAAAGAGATCATCAATCCTTGGGAGTGGGTACTTGTTCTTCACGATCACCTGGTTCGGGTGCTGATAATCCACAAAGAGTCTCAAACACTCATTTTCCTTCATGGAAAACAAAATTGGGGCTACCTAAGGGAAAAAACTAGGCCTAATGAACCCTTTGCTCTTTAATTCCTTCACCTATACTCGAATCTCTCGAAGCTCTGCAGGTGCCATCTGATATGCTGGTGTAAATATCGGTGTTGTCCCGGGATACAAGTCGATATAAAAGTCCACCTCTCAGGGAGGGGTTAAGCCTAATACATCCTCAAGGAAAACATCAGCGTACTAGTCCACCACTATAGAATAGCTCGGACTCTCAACATCAACTTCTCTGAGGGTAAGGCTAGCCAACTGATGTGTTATCAGGTGCACTCTCCTCCGGGTAAGTCCATAATGTGCTGTAAAGGTTCCCTTCTCACCGGTGAAGGAAAAACTGATCCCATCCATGTGGACACACCGTACTTTGGGCCTAATATAGTCAATACGAGCATGAAATTTTGATCACCAGTCCATACCCAAGATGGAGTTTTAAGGCCTCGACGCTACTACTAGGAGATCCCGGGCTAAGCTCTCACGTACTAGAGTAAGCTCACACTGCCAGGACTAGTGTCTAATCATTGAATCCTCTCCCGTATAAATATCTAGAAATAAGTATCGAGCCAATGGCTCCACTGGAATCTCTGAGCTCCAAAACAAGGGTCGTGGAAATAAAAGAGTGATTGAAACCTATGTCTATATGTACTGTAGCTAAGGTCAAGTAGACACAAATAATACCTTGAATCATCTCCGGAGCACCATGATCATAGGCCTAAGCTTCCTGGAGTTGGTCACATCCCAGTCCACCAGCTCCATGTGGTTTGGGTGGAGCATATAGAGGTGGTGGCGGTAAAACCTTGAATCGCCTCCCTCCGCCTGCTGCACGGTCAGCTCCTCTACCACGTCCTCCTACTGCCTGTGGAACTTCTAGATCAAATTTTTACCTCATCTCAAGAGGTTCTTCGATGGTCTTCAAGTCTTCTATATGAATGGTCGGGTAGTCACGTGCCATGTGACCCTACCCACCACATGAGTAATGCTGCATGCTCGTAGCCCGTCTTGCTCGATCTCGAGATCCCAACACAACCGACCATGTATCATGTGGTCATCCAGCCGTAGGTCTGTTCCTCTTAGACCTCTGTGTTATCTGTTTGCTGAAAGCTATAAAAAACTATTCTACATAACATCTTATGGTGGCTATTGCTACTGGTGACTGATTATCAAGGAAGCTCTACACTAATAATTGTCGCTTTGACACCCCCTCCTACGTCATGATGCTGAGAGAAATCATCGAAGCTCTAATCTCCCATTTGTGCCCCTGCTCGAAGGTTTGGGCCCTGAAGAAAGAATCCCAAACCATGTTAGTGGAGTAACCTGAGAGGTCATTGAACCTCACTGAATACAGAGAAACGGTCATGCTGCACTACTGTAAGTGGATAAGCTTATGTATATGCCCAGAGCGTAAGGTCACTGGGATGAAATCTTCTATAAAAAGGATCTCGATGTCTGTCAATATGAGAGTCACCTCATCATGAACATGGAGCATCAAGATCCATCATCTTCCCACTGCTACTTGAAGAATACTGGTGGCAAGGATCACCATGAGATCATATTTTGTCCCTGCTAGTCAGATAACTCAGAGCACGACATCCATCTAGTCCTCAACCACATGTAGATCCATCTCGCCCCAGAACCTCGGTGGCCTCCAGCACTGGAACTCGTGCGACATGCTTAATCTACCTGAACCATTTGCTGCTGGAGATGGTGGCATTAGTTTCCCAATGGGTAGTGGTGTTGCTGGTACACCACCCGATGGTTTAACTGCTGAAAGGGGGCCCTACACCAAATCCACGTCACTCGATGGACTGTTATCGTATACTCTACCTGTAACCATGGATGTATGTTTTTGTGGAAGAATCCTGAAAAGAAATATGTGCACTACGGTCAATAAGTTATACCAGGTGAGCTGACTGTAAGAGATCACAAAGAATAATTTTCAAAAATACACACACAATCAGTGTTTTTGTGATCTGAGTCAGAAATTAGAAGTCAGGGTCCTAGTGTTTGGATACGTCGGCCACCGCACCAACATTGGATTCCCCAAACTGAAAACCATAGTCATTAAATTTAATACTATCGCCGAATTAAAAGATCACAGTCCAAGTTCTCTAGTAGAACTAATTTCTATGATACCAATTTTTCATGACTTGTCGTCTGGGGCCTGTGCCGTGACTACCCCAAGCCCACATTCCATATCCCTGGGGCTGGAAACTAGCACTGGAAAGGAATATCCCTAAAACATGGAAGGCATTTCTTTTTAACATGCATACTCACATAATATGAGCACACAATAGGATACAAGCACAAATTAATCTTTATAGTAAATAGAGTGAGTACTGTAAGTAAAGGGTGTCAGAATACAATCCCAACTAGAAAATATAATTAAAACTAAAAACGGTTCCCGTGAACTCCCACCAAGGATCCTACCTGAAGGGTAGGTACAACTCTCAAACAGTCGTCTCTACGGTATGTCTCGTCTAATGGTCTACCTCCGAGCAGCCTCCTGTCCTAGCACCCTTATCTTCGATCAATTTAGTCTGTCGTCTGCACAAGACAGAGCAAGGTGCGAGCATAGCCCAAGGAGGGGTGAGTATAAAAATACTCAATAGGGACCCCGAGACCCCTGAAGGTCTCTCAGAATCTAAAATGGATAAACCACAAAGCAAGACCTCAATCTTAAATCATGAAGTAATAGTCTGCAACACTACTTAGGTATATTCCCATACATATACCTATGTTATCAATATATACTCATCTCACACATGAGGTAAGAATACCAAAAAGGTAACACCACGAAGATAGAACTACCACACTGGTAACACCACGAAGGTTAGTACCAAAAAGGTATTTCCACACAGAAGAATACCATGAAGGTATCGCCACACAAAAGAGTACCAGAAAGGTAATGACTCGGCTCACAGTTGGTATAACTTAAGTGTGGAAGTATAGATGATTAGTTTTATTACTAGATAATCTTACATCATTGAGAAGCTCTTCTGTTGACCCACACATGATATGAAGATGAACCTCACAAGATTTAAAGATGACCAACACAGAATCTGAAGATGACCCACATAAGATCCTTAGATTTTGACCCAAACAAGATCCGAAAATGACCCAAAAAAAATCTGAAGATGAACCACGCAAGATCTGAAGATGCTTCATTTACAGCCATCCACAGGGTTCTCGCACTAAGAACGCTTGATTATGGGTGGATCTGCTCCTCAAGCCATCGGTCGAATCTTTAATTACCGTGAAGTCCCATGAAAAAGTATCCCAATGGTCTTCCACATCCTAAGGGACCCAACGCGATAGACGGTGCATCAATCGGACACCCGGTCTGTATGTTATTAGTGTTTCCGTTCCGAGGGGCCGGTTGGATTTGGGTTATATCCAACCTGGCCATACTCCAACTTTATCCAAAACACATGGGGAGTATACAAAAAGGATCTTCTTGATCTAAGGATTATGGTGTCGTAGATAGTTCATGAAACGAATTCTCAGTTCTCAAGATAGGTCCAAAAGGTGTATGTGGGTCCAAATGGGCTCGGGTCCGGACCAACCCAATCAGACCAACCTGACCTAGCGCACAGTGCGGCCTGATGGGCGCAGCCGACCATAAGTCTTGATGGCTCCCCCTTCCAGCGGCATGACGGCACCGCTTCTCCCACGGCCGGCCCAGTGCCTACATTCCTCCGGGTGTGCCACCACGACTATGAATCTATGACCTCTTCCTCTACCTGTGGCATGTGTCACCATACCTCCATGAGGTTTTCCAACATGCTTGCCGCCACACTACTATACCGTGATCGATTGACCGCAACCTCCTTTGACGACGCGGTTGTGCCGCCACCACCATCGCGGCCAGCCGGTGTGCCGGCCGCCGCCTGAACCCTAACTGCGTTGGTCACCGACAATGTGGTCAGGTTCTGCTAAACTCGTCGCTCTTCCCATGAAGAACTTATCAACAATGAAGTCGTGGAGGGATAATGCCATTTTTGGATGGCACGCACCCTCTGCGTTAGACTGATATCATGAAGCTCGAGAAGAATGATTCAAAGTTAAACCATATTGAACAATTATAAACAAGCCCTACCTCATTTGTTCATTAGGGACTGCATGATGAAGAAGATGAATAAGATGAAGGTAAATCGAATGTTCGTCGCTCCCGCAACATGCTCCTAATCCAGGCTCGAGCGTCGGTTCCTCATTCTTCGTTGGGGGAGGTTCTTCTTTGGTTGATGATATTCCAAAATCTCTCCCATGTTCTCTCCTTTTCCAATGATTTTTCCAACCACAAGAGGTGATGAGCCAACTTAATTAAGAGTTCAATATTTGTACAATTATTTTTGGAACATTAATTGGTGGAATTCCAAGAGTTTACTCACATTAATAGAAAATGTTGCAAGGTCGGGTGGCCCACACCACTAAGATTCAAAAAGGTGGTTTCATGAAAGAAAAATAAAAAATTATTAATTTTATTTTTCAATTCTCAAACATAAAACAAAAAATTCAACATCCATCCTCGACCTAATGCAGTTGAGGTGAATGTATCTTTAAGTGAATATCGGTGCTCAAACTTCAATAGTGTTCTTATAATTCAATTATGATCACCGGTTCAAATGTTTACAAAATTCCTCTCGTGCGTTTACTAAACGTACCTAAAAACTTCATAAAAACATTCTGGGCACACCAGGCCATGGAATCACGCACAGTCAAATTTCACAGACTAGTAATAATTACATATAAATAAAATAAATTACATGGAAAATTATGGGTCTTTACACATTTGTTTTAAAAAATGAGTTAATTTTGGGACTTTTCCAACAAAAATATGAATGGAATGTTTTTTAACTTATATGGAATGATTTGTTTTCTAACCATCATGATTCCTCGATGATATCAAAAATATTTTATGAGTTAATAAAATTATTTTAAAATAAAATATTTCCCTTTATATGTGAGTGGATTTAGAAAAAGTATGATTTCAAAATAGAAAGGTTATTTTCATAAAGAATTATTCAATGTGATCTATCAAAATCTTTTTACATCTTAGATGATATACATTGATGTTAATTAATAATTTTCAAGGATATAATCTAAGGATACCTTCCTTAATCTTTCTCAAGATTTGTTATGTTAATGGTGAAAGAAGAATTTTTTTTTGAATCCCATTTCTTGTACATGGGTAATTCAATGATGAAATGTTTATGAAATCCATTTTTAATCATGGGTTTTGATATAACAACTGATATATGATTTGTTTCATACATATGTAAGGTTTTCAATATGTGATGGGTGGGACCTATATATCCCCCCCAATCTAATAGGTAAATTATTATATATCATGTGATAGTTATGGGAAATAATTAGAATCTATGGACCCATTATGGAAAACTAGTTGATATTCTAGGTATTTTATGAGAAACCAGTGGATGTTCTTGATCTGTTATAAAAAACAAGTCAATGTGATTGATTTTCTATGTAAAACATGCACTGATACTAGATTTGATGGTCTTGGTAATCATTAATATCATATAAAATGGGTTTTAAACATATCACGAATCTACACACACATTTAGGACATAAAATTATGGTTCATGATTGAGTTATGTTGATTTATCATTCTTAGTATTCACTTATATTGAAATAAAAATAGTTTATACCATAACTGCTATATATTATCTTCTTCTGATTGGCTACGAATGTTTTTTGTTATGCTTATGATCTTATATCCTTATGATTATCTAATTCTATCATATGATCGTTGACTGATATCACACATGATTACCCGTATAGAGAACCTGAGCTAAAACTTTCTTATATTTCATTTTCCCAAGTTATGAAAAATAGTGCTAAGTGATTATTGTTTATAAAGGATTTATATGTGAGGATTTTTTTGGGACATTTTTAAAACATAATATGGAATAAGAAACTATGGGTATAGTGGGAGATGATGTTGATCATTAGAAACCAGTTGTTTATGAACCTATGTTGTTAAGAGTTTTAACTAATTATTTAAAACAATAAACCTAAAAGGTCCCTGGGTATTTAAGTGATAAAATATCTCATTTTGATTTTATGAGTTTTGGATGAGAATAATAAGGTGAAATTTAAAATTATCAAATCTAGAAATATAAACTTCTTTTGTTTTGCACTGGATCAGGGATTATAATTCTCAGGTTGTTATAGTTTGTATCAGAGTATGGTTTAGAAAATATTGGATACTATGATGTTTTCATGATAAGGTATTATAAGATTTATTAATTCCATCATTGTTATATAATTTTGGGCTTTATTTTAAATTTAGTGTCTGAGAAACTACTTTGTAGGTTTTAAGTGATAAAAATTTAGGGTGTCTATTAATATTTTTGGGATAAGAATATGTAACCCTTATGATTAACATGATGTTTTATTTTAGGAAGAATGAATTTTGATTTAATGGACACAAGTTTTTACGTCATTTATAATATTTAGGGTTATTTGAGAAATTATTTTGCGGTATGTATGGGTCATTGAAATTTTGGGATGAAAAATGAAATGTATGAGATAGAATTTGAGGTTAAAACATTTATTTAATGTGTAATAAATTTAAAATATTTTGGATGATAATTATCACATTTCTAGGAATGTTATAAGCACTTATTAATATTTTTTAAGAAAAAATAGACATCCCACAGGTTGGGTGACAACCCGTTCCATCTGACAAGTCCATTAGGCTTGAACCGACAACCAAAGGGTGACAAGGGTGCATCACCTACAAGTGGATTGCATGATGGCCTTGTTAGTATGAAATTATTTTTCATTATCTAAACTCTCTGATAGATAAATTTTTAAATCATTTTTGGAACATATTTTTTAATGTGTAGATAACCATGGTATTGGAAATTGATTTGGTGTTATGTGATTATTGTTATTTCTGAAGACGTTCACTATTTATTTGAACCATTTCTGACTAAGGTACATATAATGTTATGGATTTTATTTGAGTTATAAAGGATTAATTTTAACATAGAGGAATATATGGTTTTATTTTAGATTTATGATGATTCAGATTATTTATTCAAATGGTTAGCATATCTTGGTGATTATATTTTTATGTAGTACACATTTTCGGAGATAAATAAAAAATTTATCTTGGAAGATGATGTGATAAAATATTTCATATTTTTTGGTTTTAGTATTAGATTAGAATATTTTTGAGGAATTTTGTGGATAGTTATTTATTAAATGGTAAATGTTGAACATTGGGAATTACTGTTGAATTTTGGAGATTAAATTTGTTTTTCACATATGAAGGTTTATTCTTTTTTGGGACTCATCTTATCATGTACTCACCATTTAGAGTATTTGAAAATTCCTAACAATAAGAGGAATAGATTTTTAATCGTTTATGTATAATTAGATCAATTATAAGTAAATTTTAGTGATTTTGGAATGAAAAATTCATATTAAATACACATCATTTGGATAAAAAAGATGAGATTGTGGTGTAAATTTATTAAAGGATGAAACTATTCATGTCAAGTAAATTTATATCCTTTGGTTCCTAGACTAGGAAGTAATATAAATCCATTACACTAGAAAAAATATATTGAAATAAAAATGTTACATGTTTAATTTTCATATTGAGAAATAAATGCCTTTTAACCTATTATAAATTTAGAATATTGTGATGGTTAAATTTTTCATGTACATGTTATCTATCACTCTCTATCAGTATTTGGGCATTATATTTCTCTACTATATACATGTTTCTAATTTCCACAATTTTTTACAACATGGAAACCTAGTATGTGTTACTCATAATGGCCTTTATACTTCCCTTTCTCTCCTTTTATATGGATGTTTTATTAACACTTTTTATTATGTGAGATTTGAAAAAATGTATTTTAAAAAGTAAAACCATGGTTACTGAGACTATGTTAAAAAATTTTGGACGAATTTTATTAAGTTGGTGGGTGGTATGTAATATCCCAAGAATTTATCAAAATTCTATATCGTATAAGATATAAAACATTGAGCATAAACAAACAATGAAATTATTTTGTTTAGATTTGATCAATATGATATAGCCACTAGAATTTTTTTATGAAAATTACTAAATGATTTATAAAAAAATATAAATGTATCTCTCAATATAAATTTATTGAAATTTTCTTAGTAAATAATCAGACAATTTTTAGAAAAGTCATTTTGTTCTTCAAGAAAATATATTTTCTTCATAAATGATTTTCACTAATTTTTTTGAGGTCAAAATTACTTTCTAGATTATATTGAAAATTTATTTGAAAAAAATATTTTCGTTTTTGTATTCTTCATTTCCAAATCATATTAACATTAATTTTTTATAATTTTCTAAAAATATTGATTTTTCAACGAATAGTTAAAAATACAGATTTTTATTAAAAACAACATTTTTATTTTAATGTATGTAAAAAGAAAATTTATATTTTGGATTATTAATAAAATTAAATTAGTTCATTTTTATTTTAAATAATTCAGCTATTATTTTTTAATTTTATATTATACTTGAATTTAACGTTAAAAAAATTATATTTAAAAATGGCATTTTTTGAAAACTATTTTTCATCTTGTTTTTTCATATTACATTTAAATTAAATTATGAAAGTATCTATTTCTAATGTTTAAAACATTATTCCATATTTTTAATAAAGATTTCCAAATTTAGTAAATATGTCCCATTTATATATCATCAAGATGAATAGAAACCTCAGTAAATTTTGTTACTATGAAAAATCGGGTAATGAAAGTTAAAAATAAAATTATAAGTATTGTTAAATTTCCCAAAATGTTACATAATTATATTTTATGTGTTTATATATTCCATGTTCATCTAATATTTAGTTATATGACATTTGTTTCCTTTTTTTGTTATTATGACCTTTTTATTCTTTTATTTCAAGAAAAGGCAGACATGTGACAATCTTGTTTTTAATAAATATAATATTTTTAACATGTGGTTATCCAGAAGATGTATTAAAAAATAAATATTTTTTAAAATATAAAAAATGATCTTAGTTATCGTAATTTTTTAAAAAAATTTAGTATATAAATAATTACCTAAATTGTATGCATAATGTGACACAATAAATATACAATGAATTGAAAAATTATATAAATAATATTAAAAATATTAGAAGTATTATAATATGAGATAATTAATTCTATTTTTTCATGATTACCTTTACATGTTATTGATGTTTTAAAATATATTTTTTGAATTATATGTGATTTCAAGATATTCTTAAATTCAACGTAATGAAATGTTCTAAAAATTGACATTATTGATATTTTAATATAAATAATATTTTATTAAAAGATATAAAAATCATAGAAGTATTATATTTGGACTAATGATTATTATGTGGTTCAAAATATAAACCATTTAAAATTACGGGACATTTTTTTATTTATATTAACTATATTTCCCATCAAAGAGTAAAAAACCTTGTTAACACGATATATTTAAAAAGGGTTAACAGGGGCTAAAACTAAATGCTAATTATTAAAATGTGTAATAATCTTATCATAAAATTAAAATATGGGAGTATTTATACCCATAATAAACATATATTATAATTAAATTATTTTGGAATCATTTATAATTGAATATTAATTTATATTAATTTAATATTTTTGGAAATTCTAAGAGTGCCCCTCCCCTCTCTTATAAAAGAAAACCTCTTCTTATGATTGATTCAAATGTAAAAAACCATTTTTTTCTTCCAATACCTTCCCCAATACCTTTATAAAATCAATAAACAAATTATATATGTCTTGGTTTAGGTATAACACTAACATTATAGGTCTTAATGTGAAAATAAAAGGAGGTCTTCCATAGATGTGGTATTATTTTTAATCAAGTGTTTTAGTTTTATTTATTCATACACCTGCTATAAATATTATTAAACCATTATAATATAATAAAACTTGTATAAAACATATAATTATATTTGATTTTTTAATTATATAGCTTACATCCATATACTCTACCATAAAATGGGAAACAAAACCATCATTCGTGTGAAAAAAGGACTACCACCTCGCTAACCATTGTAATCATTTTCCATCACCATCTATAAATATCAGTTATAATGATGGAAATAATTTTTATATAAGATATAAATGAAATATTTATCATCTAGAAATTTTATATTTAATTTATCTTCTTATAATTCCATCCACTTAAAAATGATAAAATCGTTCACGTGTACTTATGGACTAGCACCTCCATGAAGCGTTGCAATTAATTTATCATAACCAAATCACATGGAAGATATAAATAAGTATATTCAAATATTTTATATGATATATACATATATAAAATATCATTATAATTATTTAATTATAAAATAATTATTAGATTCTTTCCATAATGGTTAATAAAAAATGGAAATGTTACTCATAATAATTATCTATTTTATTATAGTTAACCGACTAAAGTAATTTTGAACTTATATACCAAATTTAACAAAAAAATAAAATGTGACAAAAATGATTAAGTAATTGTTATAACCTGGTAATAAGTGAGATAAAAGGAATAATAAACATTAAAATATATATTAATAAAGAAATAATAAACCTATTTTTTAGTATAATAAATGATGTACATGACAATTCAAACTCATGGAAATGTATTTTTGTCTCACTTTTATTTATGTGGGAACAATGACATATTCATGATTTTTTTTCTTTTTGTGATGTATATAATTACCCTAAATTTATTTTATGTTAAATATTATTAATTTTATTTGTATTTACAAATCCATTTATTTTTATTTTTTTAATAGGTCTTATAATTTAAAAACATATAGATGTAGTTAGGGTTCATTTAAAAATCTCTTCCTTATTCAGGATTGTTTATATTTAAGTATCTAATGGGGAATATTTACCTTCCATGTTCATGTCTTCTAAAAATATTTTCATTACAATTTTTACTATTTTATTTTTATTTTCTAATGTAATTTTTATCTATGTTTTATTTTTTAAAAACAATTGGAAAAGAAATCATTCTTTCATTTTCAAAACTATATACATCCTGAATTTTATGAACAAATATATAAAGGATATATTTTTTTTAAATTATATGAACTAATATATTTTTTACCACCACCATGAATCCTAAATTATTATAATATTACATTATATTATTAAAAGTTGATTTTAAAATAAAATTCTTTCCTTTATAAATACTCAATTTTTTTAAAAAGATTTTTTTCAAAATGAAAATATTATTTTCAATAAGAATTAATAAAAGTAATCTTTCAAGATAATTTTCCATCTAAGACGGAATCAAATGATGTTAATTAAAAATTAATGGTTATATGAACTATTCATAACATCAATAATATTTCTCATGATGGTTTATGTTTATGTTTAGGGTATGAAATGTTTATGAATCCAATTTTTTCATGGGTTAGGATATGATAAAATTTTTATAAGACCCATTTATTTTCACATGTTCTGATATGATTATTGATTTAGGATTTTGTGGAACACATATTTATGGTTTTCATTATGTGATGTGTGGTAATTTTATCTAAATCAAATGAATTAGTCAATTATTTAAATCTCATAATATATTTAGGGGAAACAATTCAAATTTCATGATCCATTATGTGAAAAAATTGGATGTTCTTGGTATATTATGGGAAACAAGTCGATGTGATTGATATGTTTTGGGAAATAAGTTGATGTTATTGATATACTATGGGAATCAAGTGTTGATTCTAGATCATATGGTATTGGTAGTTAACCATGACATATGAAATGTGTTTTATACATATGATTGTGCTATACACACATCTATGACATGAACTATTGTTCATGACTGGGTTATGATAATTTTCCATTCTTATGATACATTTATTTACAAATTTTAATGTTTTATTCCATAACTAATGTTACTGTTCTTTTTCATGTTGGGTATGAAATTTTTTGTTATGGTCATGATCTTATACCCTTATTATTATCTTATTCTTTCATATCATCATCAATTGATATGTCACATACTTAACCTTAATGGACATCTAAGATTACCCATTCATCTGGTTCCTTTTCCTAGGTTATGAATAAAAATTCTATGTGATTTTTTTATAAATGTTGTGTAAGTGAAAATTTTTACGGTAAAAATAGATGAATTAACATTGAATATGAAAACATGGGTATAGTGGGAGATAATGCGGATCTGTATGAAACATTTTATATGAAGACAAGTTGTTTAGAGTTCATCCTAATTCTAAGAAACTATAAACCTAAAAGGTCCTTTTATATTTATATTATCCCATATTTTATTTTGATTTTATGTGTTTTTTATTTGAAACATTTGGTAATATATATCAGTATCAAATCCATAAATGTAAAGTATATATTTTAGAAAACAGATACGAGAGTATGGGTCATGGGATGCTATAATTGTGATGTAGATGGTGTTGACAAATTTTATAGATTTAAATGGATCTTCACTGAGGTGTTGTTGTGGGATGGTGGTGACATATCTCACTATGGGGTTGATGTTGTTAGGGTCATGTGCACACATTATAGGTCCCATGAGGTGATTTTGACCACTGATGTTTTCTTAGAATCTTATATAGTTATGAAACATAAGGGAAATGTTGGTGACCTTTTCTATAGAGGATGATACCCCATAGTTGTCCCCATTTAGTGGTGTGTGAGACCACTAAATTAGAGAATTATGAGCTTAGTTAATAAGGAATTTTATTATAACTAATGATCTTAAATTTCTATGTATTGGTTCCACTATTCCATTGATTTCATTTAGTTATTGAGATGCTGATTAATAAAGGGTTTGGAATAAAATGGGTTTTGAGATATGGATTGTGGAAATCCCCTTCATGTTTCATGGCTGTTTAGGTATAGTAGTACCATGTGGAACAAATGTTTTTGGAAATAAAGGGGTACTTTTGGTACAACAAACTACGTATACATCATTCTAATCTAGCTCTGGTTGTGGCTGGTAACATTTAATGGGGTATGGTTTAGAATGAGTAGTATAGAATTTATGGTGAATTTTTTTTATTTCACTTAACATACAATGGTATATGTATGGTTATTAATTTGGGACACCATTCTTTGCGGCCAATTGAGTTAATACTCTCACTTGAAATAGGTCATTCAGGACATGTGCATACTTCATGACTCATTGTATTGGTATGAAAAAAGGTTCATCATAAAAAATCTTAGGGGTTATAGAAGTGAATATTGTATATGAGTTATATGTTTTTATTTTTTACATGGGTTATGTCATTCATCAATGATAGGATGCTCATTTATTTTAGTTACTCTTGGTCTCTTTAATAGTTAGATATCCTAATAGGGATCATGTCTACTATTATATGACTAACAAGTCCATCCAAACAATGACATCAGAGCCTATAATCTTGAAAATAAAGAGGTTTTATAAGAAAAATGGCTACCTGCCTCAATTTAATAGTCCTTGCACTAGCTTGTGCTCTTTGATCATATACACAAAGGTGTATCAAGTGTCATCATACGATAGGAGTACTCAAAATAATCCCTAAACGCTCTCCACATCCGAAACATAAATAAAGGAATGTGAAAAACTTCTATTGAATAAGGAAATAATGATGGTAGAGGGTAGTAAAATAGTACCTAGAATAGTGCATGGCCTGAAATCCTTTTCATGTTGTCTAAGTTGGGTTTAATAAACATGACATGATCCCTGTATTGTGCTATAACCTGACTACCTAGAGAAGTTCCACTCTGCTGGCACAGTATATTTGAATATTGAATACCCGGACCATGAAATACTCATTTACCTATGTGGCCATAAGTACTGTATCTATCTACCTTGTGAGATACTACCATTTCTAATCATAAAGGTGGAGCTAGCCTGGATCTTATCCCACTGAAAACAGATGGTGGGGTTATGTAGAATCGCTATTGATTCCACAATCTTCTAGATCCTTGAAACATTAAATGGTGTATAAGACAGTGCTGCCTCTTAGATCCATGCTTTCCACACTAGTGATAGACAACAAAACATAGTGTGGTTGTCGACTAGATACGACTGCTAACATGCACAATCTCAATGTGTCTCTTCAAACCTCTAGTCAATCCACTACTCTATTTGGGTACCAAAAAACCGTAGATCACACCATTTTCTTGCCTTAGGGTATTCTCAGTGATAATGGCTTTCTTCACTGTTTTATATATGGTAGTCAACTAGAAAACATTATTCTGAGAATGAATAGTATGTATCAAACCATCATCAAATCATATTTCTTTCATTGGTTCATTAGGTATGTAGTTAGGTGCAAAGATCTAAAGCTCTAGGAAATGAGTTGAATAGTCCATTACAATCATTAGACCCTACATTAGTTTTAAAAATTCCCTAGAATGACTATCCCTAATAGAATTAAATAAGAAATAGTAAAATAACGTTGATTGAAAGTCCCTCCATGCCACATCAGGACATTGAACTGCATGATTTAGAAAATCCCACCAGCATTTGGAAGATCCTAGAGGCATGTAAGTGGTGAGTTTAACTATCCTCTCAAGAGGTGTCTACAGATTCTTAAATATAGACATAATTTTATCAATCCATAACTCTATAACTTGTGGTCCTCCTTCCCCAAAAAATTTGGGTGAGGGATGTTCTTGGAATTCTTACATAAGCTCTTAGAAGGGG
This sequence comes from Viscum album, assembly GCA_963277665.1. Lineage (NCBI taxonomy): Eukaryota > Viridiplantae > Streptophyta > Magnoliopsida > Santalales > Viscaceae > Viscum > Viscum album. The sequence goes on from OY728157.1 coordinate 1,767,121,309, forward strand.
AAGAGCATAGAGCGCCCTAGATCATCTTCATAGGCCACAAAAACTCTCCTCTAAACTAGGAATCATCACCCACTTTGGGAATAGGAAGATGTGCCACAAGAGGCACAATTGGATGTATAACTGTTAGACCATGGACCACCACCTCTAGAGTATGGTCATCACCACTCTCCTATCGTACGACCGTAAGATGTTGTGGAATAATTGATCTAAAATTTTCAAACACACACCTTAGAAAAAGTTCAATATTGGAACAATCAATAATTATAATAATATAATATGTAAAAGAATTTATATAAAATAATTATACACCAATGATAGCTCAAAGTTTCATGTACGAGTGATAGAAACACATATTATGAACAAATGTGGTGTTACCTACTCCCCATTAATATAAATAGGACTGGGTTATGCTTTGTGTTACGCATTTCAATTTCATATTAAATTTGTATTTATATTTCAATTTTGATTTGATTGATGAGCCAAATGGTTCACCTATTACAATTCATATGGTCTCATACACCTTATGAAGCAAAATTTGGTTTTAATTTAATCCATACCAAAACATGTTTCTGTCCATTTGACCAATGGTCCATGACTCAACATGCCTTTGATGAAAGATTATTGTTTCTTTTATATCCTTTGTAGGAAAACACTATTAGGTTATTAAAGAGTCTCTAAGATCTAATTTTTTTTTCTCAATTCCCTTCAACTCTCATTATCCAATAAAATTTTATTTATAATAATAAAATATCTCATAGAAACCATAGGTAATATAATTAACATGGTGTTCCTATAGGGAATGGAATATTCATGGAATGTGAAATTCTTATAAGGTATCTAATATGGTTCATGCTCAACGCATCCTTTCCCTCATCACATCTAGCCATTTATAGAAGATAAATATCAATTATATAATTAATAAAACCACAATTCTAGTTCATCACTCAATAGAGGAATCAAATAAACTATAATAATCAAAATTCAGGAAAATAGAATCTTCTATTCGAGGTAATTTGACTTTTCCCTATACATGGGTTAGATACTCCTAGGCATTGATCATTACCAAGTCCCATATAGTTCCTAATATATTTTTTGGTTTTCTAAAAATTTTAACTCAAGAAAAGACCCATTTGATACCTCTTTGTGACGTACTAGATTTGGGATCCACTAAGAGGTGCCCCGAGCCCGGTTGGCCACATGGCCTTAAGAGAATATCCCCAAATGCGAATGGTTTATGAATACAATTGAGTGCATAATGGACATAATATGTACTCAATACTAGAGTGAAACATAATGGATAATTATTAACAGATAAATAAAGGAAACAGAGTGTAAACATATTTCATAGTAGGGAAATACATTATACTAATTAGGACACCAACTTTCCATAGCAGCAGTAGATATAAACATACAATAAATAATAATGAACTAATAAATAGAAACTAAATCATATACAAATGGTAGAAATGTATGTCATGTCTCTAGAAATCTAGAAAATATTGATAGAAGTAGTAGGAAACAATATTATACCTTCTATAAATAAAGAAGACAAAAAGGGAAAAATCTATCATGGAATCCTAAGAACTAGCCTGGTCATCTACTAAAATTCTCTATCATAAGTCATGCAAGAAGTCAAGCATCCATAAAAGTATGATTCCCTTTATCTACACCAACATGAATGTAGTCTTCCCAGATAAAATCACCAACCTGGATAGGGTGTGAGATAAACTCAGTAACCCACCACCACCATAATTTAAAAATATCTAGTTTGTGTGTATAACATGGTAGTGTGAAGATATAATAATGTTCATCCATAATGAAAACTATTAATGGGTTTGCTATGGTTCCTTAAGGAATACTAGGTTGACACTACTTTATTCATCTCATTCTAGAATATCAATGAATGTACCAAGTATTATAGTGATCAATATCACAATAGTAGGTGATTCCATGACTATTATCACAATATAGAGATTCCAGTCTTTGTGTCTCAATATTGGGGCTCCATGCCTGGTATCACAGTATAGGGTTTCCATGCCAATAATCACAGTATAGAGACACCATACCCAATATCAAAATAGTGTAGTATTCCATGAACAATATCACTTTTATAGGGACACCATTCTCATATCATATTTGTATAATGGGTCATCATTCTCATTATCCAGAATACAATGGTCATTATAGAAGAGCCTCTAAGCAGCGGGTTCCCTCTATCTCACGACAACTAGGGTTTCAATTAAAATTTATCTCCTCCCCTCCTCAAACATGACTGAGTCCCAGAGTAGGCTTCCTCTAGAGCTCGATGCGGTACGTCATCATCTCAGGCATGGTTTCAGGATTAATCTATTCTGTTGTGGTTCGGCTTCTTTGACTTTAGGTTAATTTTGATCTCAACTCGGCAGGGCTGGAGTGTCTCGGTTATGGCTACTGATTTATCTAGGGTGGCTCGTCATCGGCTTTAGAGTGGCATGGGGAGGGGAGGTAATCTGGAACTAGTTATCAGCAGATGATTTTAGTTTTCTATTTTTCATGGCGTATTATGATCGGTTTCATGTAGGATTGGTAGTCGGGTGCGTTGGCCTAATGATGTTTTTGTCACCAGTATGGCCCTTCTCCCAACACTTTTTTCTAGTGAATTCATCAAAACCATGTCAGAGGTAGGGTTCGAGAATCTCTCCACTGTAGGCCCTCTAGTGTTGAATTTCCTTGGTCCTTATTTGTGATAATCTTCCTCCAGCTCTTTCGGTCATGGTCTGCTCATGGAAGCTAGTCACCAGTTTGGGTTTTTCCCCATATTATATCTTCATGGATTCAAGCCTAGGGCAGCACTTCAGGGATGGATCAGTTGTGTTCCTCTCTCTAGTGATTCCTCTTGGGTCAGTTGTTGGGTCATCCAGCCCTAGGTGGTGGTGATTTGGCTTCATGTCCCATGGGGCATCTGCCTCAGTTGTGGTGGGTATGCAGATGCGTGAAGACAATGACAGTGTATAATATTTATCTTAGGGATGGTCATGATGGTGGGTCTCGACTATAGTAGTGTTTGTTGACATTGTAGTGGTGATGGTGAGATAGGGTGAATGTGGCATGCGGGGAGGTTTTTTTCTCCTAATCAGTGATTTCATATTATGTTGGTTTGGTGTTAGAGACATAGGAAATGAAGACTTCATATTGTGATTTTGGATTTTTCTCATGTTTTGGTCATTTTTTCTGTTTGATATCTATTTTTGATGAATTTGATGTGGATTTGATTCTGTTATTCATGAAAATGTATCTTGGTGATGGAGGCATGATTGGATTTGGTGGAGGAGGTTGTGATGGTGTTGTGGTGATAGTTTTGAATTTTATTTTTCTGCTGCATGCGGTTGATGGTTTTTTATTCTATATTCTCTTTAGAGACTACTTCAAATTTTGTTCAGGGCTAAAAGTTTTCACCAAACTTATGGGATTATGTTTTTGATGTTTGAAAGGTTACGACCTTAGCCATTGGTATTATCCCGTCATTGTGTGGGACAAATTTTTTTGTAGCGTTCGAATGGTTGAAACTGGACTTATTGTTTTTTGTGCTGGGGAGGTTACTTCTTTGATGTTTCGTCTAGTTTTTTTGATTTTGGACTGTTGCGGCACAATTTGATGTTTTAAGTCATTGAAGTCACGTTTCTTGGTTTCTCAATGTTTTCTATAAAGTGTTTTTAAAATAATATAGTCCAGGTCCATCATGGCCATTTATTATACAATATTAGGGACATCATTCCCATTTAGTTTAAGTAGAAGGGATGGCATCAACATTTATATTGAACTTCTATAATGGTATTCAATCCCATTTACCATAACTAAAGAAGTTCTACATGAACACATATCATTAGAGATGATTATCCATTAGATTTAATACGATCCAAGGAATAATCCCTAACTCATTATCAATTTATATTAACAAGGATTTAATCATAGTTTCAATTTTATGGGTTAAATTCATTATGATTTATTAAGGAAATTAGTTGTGTTGTGAATCTACATCCATCCATTATCAATATGATATCTCCATGAAGGAGTAGAACCAAATAAACCAAAAGTGTTTTCGGTATAGGAGCCTAAGGCCAACTAGGAATATGGAGGGAACACCTAAAGGGATGTTTCACTCTAATGGTGAAAATTTCAACAATTGTTTGGGTTATAACAAGCCATTTGGTTCCATGTATGACAACCAATTCAAGATAGATAAATATTAGGGGAAACACATGGTGAATCTAGTATGCAGAACATGTCACAGGTTATAAAACATCTATACCTGAAGGGACAATTAGTAATTAACCTACCTCATGCTTGATGTATTATCCTTGTCTTATATCGGTCTTTATTTTTTTTACCGATCAGATAAAATTTTTAGAAAGGAAGAATGCCTTGAAAATTGGGCATATGATCCAGCACCTGAAAAAGACTTTTGAGTTGAAGTTAAATGAACAACATCTATGTATGAATGTAGATCTTACCTAGAAGAATCTAAAGAGATGAATAGTTCTGAAATAGAAATTTAGATGAAGAAGTTATTGAATTACTTGGGTTAGGCCAAATTGTAGAAGAGGGGGGGAGGGGAATGATTATACATCATGAAGGAAAAAAGATTAACTTTAACCAATTTTATTAGACACAATGTTGGCCAACCCAATTTCCAACTGTGCACCACTCACTATCTATGTAGGATACCCATATGGTTAGGCTGTATGATTTGGGAACTATTCACCAACCAAGTGATTCAATTCTGATAAAAACTATAAAAATCCCTCATGAGAAAGATTCCAAATATGCATGGTTTTCTCAATCCATGTATCCCCTTCTACTTACTGTCAAGCCATGTATGGTTAGTGGTAACCTGCGACCTTCCTTATATGGTTTTTCTTATCCATGTTCCCAGTTTGTTTCTACCAAAAGCAAGGTTTTAGGATAATAAAATCCCCAAATAGCCCTGACACACCTATGACCACATTAATAATCCATTATAGGTCCAAAACATAGAATTTCCTCGTAATTAGAAGGATCTATACCTAAACCAAAATCTGGGATCTAACATCGAGAATAGAACCACATTGTGTTCTCATTGTTCCTAAGATACACTATGGTAGTATTGTGGGGGAAATGATGATATTTGACTAGTATGACATAGTTTCATGGTATTAAGGTTTATTGTACATGGTTTCTCTTTATGTGTATAAATTTATCGAGATAAATTTATTAATGTGGTTCCCCATGAATTTGATTGTTGTAACCCAAGATTATTTGGTAGATGTTGATAACTAGTAATGGGGCAATGAGATTATCTAATGTGATGAAAAAATTTTTATTCAATATAGTGGGTGGTAATGTATTTCCATAAATATGTGCCTTTATGATGTTATTTATGATACTCACCATGAGTCTAAGTCTATTGCGGTTGTTTTCACACAGGATATGGACTATGAGGTGGTTTTGATGACCAGTTTTTTGGTGGTATCAATAGATGTTATGAATCATATGAATGATGTAGTTTACAATCTCTATGAAGAAGAATAAATTGGAGTTATCCATGTGTTTTTTCATTATACCTCCAAATGTGAGTGGTATTTTCTCATAAAATATAGGATATGTTGATGTAGATGAACTAAACTTTGTAAAGGATGAGTAGAGCCACACCCTAGGTTTTTTAGGCTATTGGGTTGACATGTTGGTAAATGGTTTGGAAGACCATGGATCTAGATAAATGGTTCATGGATGATTCATTGGGTTACAAATGTTTTTTTGGATTGTGATCCCATGTGGCACAGAATTGTTTGGAAGACCTAGGGTAGTTTTGATTTGATAGAATAAGGATGTTTCATTCAACTATGATAATGGATGAGGCCAGTAAAACTCACTCAGGTATTATTGGCAATGAGTGGAGTATATTGTGTGGTGTGTTTTTATTTATGTTTATTAGAATTTACAAAAATTGTTATATGTGTATACATTTCTTGGGGACACCATTGGTGGTGGCCTATTGAGTTCATACCCACACGATGCATCTACCTTCTAGGACTTGTGAAAAATTAATGTCTCATGGTATAGAGAGGGGAAATTTTTTTTACTTGGATTATAATGGTTATGTTAGTGTAAATACTTCATGATTTATACATTATTGTTTCATAGATTGGTTGGTTTGTTCATAAATGTCGGCTTTCTGTTTGATTTGGATTATTTTTGGGTTTCAACAAATATGATAATCCATTGTGTGGCCCTCTTTACACTTGTATGAATAACATGAATTTGAAACATTTATTATGTATCATCATATACATCTTGTGTGTATATATATATATATTTATGATTTATTTTTCTATGTTTGTGATATTAGTATTATATATCCTTATAGGGTATAGTCTTCCCACTATCACCTCTAAAATCCTCACCGCTAATCGATATCTATTGGAATAGGGGGAGGGGAATCTAATATCTAGAGGTGATTTTATTTGATTATTATAGATTCATCCAAATCTAGATATTAAAAAAAATGTATATAACACCTTTTGGTGGATAAGGTTATTGGTAATATGGACCATTCCATCTTATATACAGTGACATTAGTAGGCCTATTAATATTGTTACATGTTTAAGGTATAAGTACTTATTATACATTACTGTTGATTTTTGGGTATTTTTTTGTGTTTTTATTGAGACACTAGTATGAAATATTTATAAAGATCATACAGTTTCTAAATTAATAACAAAATCTTGTAGGAAAAGTACTATGATTTTTCAATCAGACTGGGTTAGTAAATACATGCCCTAGGAATTTACTGATCATATAAGATATTGTATAATTGTTTCAAAACACACTCTTCTATCAACAAAAAAGTTGATGGGTATGTATAGGATGAGTAATTAGAACCATAGAGACATGGTTCATTCAATTATTAGTCATCGTGGACTCACTATATCATTATTGGGATATGATATCAAAAAAACATCTTTTATTAACAACCATGGTTCATCTAAACTATACATAAAGACACTTTATAATATATTCACTAAGAGGTATCCAAATTTTTACTTTACTACTATTTCTGGTTTTGAAAAATATTTTTTATGTCTGGATTCTGAAAAGAATATCCTTGCTTAAAAATATTCTTAATTTTTTGCTATCTAGAAAAAACTAAGGGATATTATTTCTATACTCATACTAAACTCAATGTTTTTGTGTCAGGAGATGTTATATTACATTAAAAGATTCAGATAAATTGATGATATATTATGAGTAAATTTTAAGAAAAATACGTTTATGACCAAAAAACAAGATGTTTTCTAGAGATAGAGAGTGATCTGGTTCAATAAATGGTTATTTAAGAAGAATTGTATTTGGTTATATAGTAACCGCAATGTCTTGGTATGAATCATTTAATGCTTGGGAGATATTATTTTGTTTCAAAAAATGGTGATGAATTAATGTTCATAGATAATGAACCTATAACCTACCAAGAGGCCATTGAGATTTTAGATTCTAAAAAATGTTTTGAGGATATGAAATCTACGACAGAATCCATATATACTTATAAATTTCGGAACTTCATTTATTCACTTACAGGGGTGGAACCCATATGAAACAAGTGATAATTCCATTATAAAACTTACAAATATGTTATATTATCTACCTATAAGTTATATTTTGTAGTCAAAGTTTATATGTAAATTCTTGGTACTGACTATGAAGAGACCGTTTATCTATGTGTATTGATATATTCAATTTGAATTTTTCTTGTCATAACAGCTTAGTATGAATTTGATATATATCAATTATATGTGAAAACCTTTTCACTAAATTTGGTTTTAGTCAATGACGTATATTTGATACATATTGTAGTTTTATAATTACTAAATGAGAATGATATGGTCTGTATGTTGAAATGGTCAATTTAGAGATCCAAGAATACCTCTCAGAATTGTAATATATAGTTTTATAATGAGATCAATATGATTGGTTTCATGATTAAAGAGAATTATTATTGTGTCTAAAAGTATGTTAATTTTTGTTTTGTGGTATTTTTTATTTTTTATTTTGATGTTATAATTATTTTAAATTATATCCCAAATTTACTATATGTAATTATGTGGGTGAGAAAGTGATTCTTGATTTATGAAATCAATGAAAAATCCTATATATTCGGTGTGAATATCTATATAGATAGATTACATATATTTCTTAGATTGAGTAAAAACACATATATTTGTAAAGTGATAATGAGTCTTAACATGGAAAACTCCAATAAGGGGTTTCTATTATTATTGTGCCGCATGGATCTTAAGAAGATTCCAGATCGTTCTAATATTATAAAAAATGTGGATAAAATTCCTTATGTGTCCACCATATGGTTTATCATATCTTATGCATATTTTAAATCATCTATAATCACTTTTGATTTAATAATTATAAGTAGTGACCAATATAATCATAGTGAGATTCATTGGATAAATGTCATGAATATCCATATGTACTTAATAAAATGTAAGGATATTTTCTCGGGATTTGGATATGAGGATTAGATTATTATAAGGGGTTCCACTTATTATAGTTTCAAAAATAAAAAGCACAATATGAAATATGAATATAGTTTTATATTATATATAAATTATGGAGCTATCATTTTTAAGAGTTCCAAAAATTCATTTGTTACAAACTCGACAAAAGAGGTATAATATAACTCTATATCAAATTATATGAAGGAAGTTATTAGAATCAAGGAGTTCATTACATAACTTGGGGTAGTTACTTATATATACCCAAATATTTAATACATTATAATTAAATCATTTTTATGATAAATAACATCATAATAATAAATTGGATAATTAGAAGGCTTAGGGACTTTTTAAAAAAAAATTCAATCAATATGATTGCATATAAAATAAAAAAACAACTTAAATTATTCGACATGGTCCACCTAAAATATTTTATAATTCTAATGATAAATTCAATCACCTAAGGAAATACATAAAATAAATGGATGGGGAAATACTAGTAAGGGGAAGAATAATAGGTATGGAGCATGAGATAAGAATAAATATAGTACATGGGTGAGCATCATAATCATTAAATCATAAGCATATGATTACTATGATATAAATAAAGGAATAGTAGAAAGATATATCGAATGTAGAATATGTATAATAGTAAAAGGCCATATAATTTTAAGGAACTTCCCTGACAAAAATGTGAAAATGAAAATGAAATTATTTAACATAACATATGTGTTAAAATCATTTCTCTCTCAAATAAAATAATTATTAAAATCAAACCATTAGTATGGGTAAAATGGGAACCCCAAAAACATACAAAAATATATAATAGATTACCTCAAAATGATAAACTATAACCGTTCCCAAAAAACCTTAATTAGTTATAGATGATCTCTTTATATTATTTACACTATATAAAAAAATATTCATTTCCTAATACACATGAATGAGATCCTCGAAGTCAGATGAAATTTTTTTAGAAGACCATAATGTACTCCACTATATTAATTTCCCCTTCATTAAAAAATGAAGCATAATAGTCATATCCTGATATATATAAATTTTTCCTATTCATTATTATTATTTATAGTTATAGGACCACATTTTATATGATAAAATTCACCTATGCATGAATTAATAAATAAAAGGAAACATATGACATTATCAAACATGGAATAAATCAATTAGAGAATAATGGTCTTAAAAATGTAATCAAAAGGAATATATCATTGAATAAAAGTGAAGGATTCCAAAAATAAAAAATATGAAAAATATTGTGGAAATTAAATCGTATCAAATAAGCTCATAATCCAATGGGTGAAGAAGAAACCACATAAGAAGATCTAATTAGTAGATTTGAATATAACCACTTTACCAAATAATTTGAAGTGTATAAGAATTAATCCAAATATAATAAGGTTATATATAACAATAGTAAAATTTAATGTAAATTTAGAAATAATAAATTTATAATGTCTTTAGAAGAATATGGTTAAAAACATAGATAATGAGGGGAAAATTCCAAAAGAAAAGAGTTGGGTTCAAGAGTAATCATACATCAGGTCCTATTTTTTTATCACATTTAAGACTTCAATATAATAATATTTTGTTTATCAAAACATTCATATAGAGGTACATTATATTAATTATTTTCATTAATGAAAATTAATTTTTTTTCATTTAATTAACAATTTTTTATTGATGATTGAATGAATTGATGGAATTATTATTTAAATTTTATCGTTTATGTTTAAATTTCATGGTTTTGACTATTTTTTTATTTTTAAAATATTAAAATTAACTCAAGAATAAAAAAATTACATAAAAATATTTTTTTTAATATTATATATTACATTCACTAACCAACCATGAAGGATATTACCATTAACAAATTAACAACATCCCCATAAGTGGAAAAAATGACCATTTACATGTTTTATCAAAAAGAGAGAGAGAGATTTATACTATGTATATATTATAAATAATATTTTTATAGAAAAATAATATCTATAAAATAATTTTGATATAATGATTAAATAATTAAGTCGTTATTTTTAGAATGAAGTAGGGGAATTGAACAATGGAAAGAGGAAAGTGAAATGAAAAAAAAGAACAAAAGAGAAAGGTTACCTTGCCTTTGAACTCAATCCTTTGTTAAGGCCTTCATACCACGATGTCTTAGATTGAGATGAAATAAGAACATCCCCAATGATACTAATATGATTAAGAGACCTGAGTTGGGTAGTTTTTGGTCAAAAAAATGTATTTTCCTTACAAAGGGAGAGACGATATTAATACTTTTAGGAAGGAATATTCTATTCTTAACTAATGAATACAATATTATTCCCATAGTAAATCATTAAACATTGGTTTTATTTGATATTATGAATAATATTTGAAAACAATTACATGATTTTAATATTATTTTGATTTTATACAAGTAAATTATTAATGCTTTGAAAAGTAATGAAGAAAAAAATGAATATTTCTTTTTTATGATATATTTTTCCTTTTTAGACTATCTGAAATACTTTTTTTGGATTAAAATTGGATTTTATTGTTTTCAAAAATATTAATTATCATATTATATATATTTTGGTTGATATGAACACTTTATTATTTATTAATTCGTTATTAAATCAATATTACCTCATAAACCACTATTTTTTTAAAAAAACTTATGTTTACTATTCACATAAATATTGATGTTTTAAGAAAAAATTTAAAAAAAATTTAATTTTTTTTAAAATTATGATTCCAAATATTAAATGCATTTTATCAGTATAATTTTAAATGATAGGTAATTTTATTTATTGATAAAAAATTGTGGTTTTTATAAAATACATTAAATTACAATTTATAAAAAATTCAATTATAATTTTTTGAATTTTTAATTTGAATATTTATATATTGAATTAAAATAATTAGAGTTACTTAATTTACTAATGTTGAATATTATTTACAAGTTATTTTACTATTCTAATAGTTAAACTACTATTCTAACGATGAAGTTACTATTATAAAACTCATGTTATTATTTTAGAAATCATATTTATTCTATACATCCTATAAGTATCTCACAGTTCCATCATTAATCATTCACTTCAGTTTCTCTCATTGTTTTCTATTCATAATTTTAAAAAATTAATTAATTATTAATTATTTATTTAATTTTTATAGTTTTTTATGGAACCATGATAATTTTTGGGATCAGGATGTTTTATAATATTAATTTCTCATAATATTATTTTTCAATTATTATTATGAAATTGTATCATTATAAATTGTATGTTGTATATATTTTTATTTTAGGTAATATTATAAATTAATGAATTAATCTTGTGTTGGTGTGTTTTTTATTCTATACCTAATTAATTATCATGAAACACAAATATATTTAGTGGAAAATTATTTATTTAAAGGTCCTAGTTGTTACAATCCCACCCCTTTAGAAATTTGTTCCCTAAAATTTGACGTGTATCTTAGTTGAGGATAAATGAGGGTGGTTTTTTTGATTTTAAATTTTGGTTGCAACATTACATGTTATTATATATGTTTTCACCAAACCATTTTCAAAAGTATATTTATCTTGGTGCATAGAATATTGTTTCAATAGTTTGGGATTTTCACTGGTTGCTCCCCACAAGAGCGGTCATGCTCTAGCTGCACCACATTAAAATTTATACATGTGAGGGATAATGTAATTAATATTTTAGGAGATATAAATGGAAAAAATCATGTACTTGTTCTAGTTTTGGTAAAATATATAGTTGATAGGATACAACTTCTATGCGATCAAGGATCTCAAAGGGGAAAACGTACGTACAAATAAGCTTTCTATTATTTATAAACCTCATGACTCTATTCCAAGGAAACATTTGGAGGAAAATACTTGTATCTGATTTAAAAATCCATGTCACTTTGATGTTTTGATCATAGATCATTTTCTATATTTGAGAAAAAATTTTTCCTTTTTGAGTGTTTCGAACCATTTTTCTAACACTATTCACAAGAAGTGTGGTCAAATACTATTCTATTCCTCAAAGTAATCTCAGCATGTTAGGGTTCTATATCTCTTAACATATTATGCTTTATATGGGGCCTTCTAAATTCATTAGTGTAAATTGTTCAATTGTTGGAACTGAATATTAGGAATATGTAGATCTTGTCCTTTTTTGAAGTATATTGAGAAAGCATGTAGCATGATTTTTATTTTATGAATTATCCTTTCAGATTATACATCAGTTAATGTCACAACCCCAAATATCCTTCCATAACTATAATATTTATATTAAAAAATTTCTTCACTTATATATGAAATAACTTTTAAATTTTATAGTTTTTTTAGGATTATTAAAACCTCTTACATAGAATAACCCATACCAAACAGACATTTCCCCACTAAATGAAAATAATCATGTGATACATAAAAAACATAAACATCTCTCATAAAATTTTCCACCCAAGGTAACCATATAGACACACTATAAACAATACATTTCTTTATCTACCTAGAGAATTAGAAAATAATAATGTGTGATATCAAATTATCAGTTAGAGTGGATTTATGTGAAAACAATATAATATCAAAAGTGAATATAAGATGACCATTTGGGTATGAGAACACAATCAGGGTATATGAAAACATTATAAAAAAATCATAACTAATAATACACGGATAATAAGTAAAGTATCAAAACATGTGTATTTTTTATAAATAATTTGATATCATATGATCATGGAATCGTAAGAATGTGAAAATAACATAAAACGTGACTTAATAATCAACATTTAAATATCACTACCGAGAATACATAACATACTGTGTTGGGTTTACTACCCATACACAAAAAATGATATCTCATGAGATAAAAAAATTACACAATTTACTGATTGGATTTTTAATTTTTCACCAACCCATCATATCATTATTTTTACGAGAATATTTGTTCCAAATAAAAAATTCATACATATGTTATAAAAGTATAAAAAAACCATGAAATGTAAATTGGTTACATAATATTATGTCAAAATATAACCAAAGTATATAATGTAATGATTCCCAAGTAAATGTGGAATTAAATTTATTCATGTTAATATTTTAATAAAAAGGATGTTTTCTTATATAATAAGTTCAAAAAAGTGTTCTAAAAGCAGTGTATAAGTAGGTAAAAACATTAACCTCTTAAATTATGTTTTATGAGATATGTAATGAACATTTTAAGATTTATAGAACAAATCATTTTTTCTTCAAATGAGTAATAGAGAATAATTTTAAATTCAATAAAATAGTTAATATTATTAGAAGTCATGAAAGGGAACATACTTTAAAATACTTACACATGAAAAATAATAATGAATATAAATGTTCCTTTTATACATGTTTATATTATATAGTGATTAGAAAGGTATCTTCAGAAAAATTTAAAGCATATGAAAAAAAATAAAACATGAATTAGGTATATATAATACACAGATATAATGAATAAAAATATGTACAATAGAATATTAGAGAGGCAAATTAAGGTAGATAGAGAACTACATAACCGAAATTAAAATATGGTGGTTTGTAGTTTCATATAGAGACATCATAATTTATGACGTAAGAAACACTTTAAAATGTGTGTTTGTTAAAAAAAATTAAATACATAGTAAAATGATTAAATAAAAAATAATAAAGTAATAGTGTAAAATTCATCCAAATCAGAATAATGAAGTTGAAGAAGAATCATTGTAACTAAATGGAATAAAACTGAGTTAATAAAAACTATTCAGAAATTATTAACATATGAATCCAAATAAAAATAATAATATAATGAAATGGAATTTAATATATTAAGAGATAAAATATATTTATAAAACATGAATAAAATAGGTTATTAATTACACCATATAAATGAAAATAGTTTGTACAATATAAATCATGTCTCAACAAATTTAAATCAAGACACATAACCCTAACTTTGGACTCTCAATTGCCCAAAAAAACATTAATTTCATGTATATTAAACTAACCCTTATTAATAAATCGTTTAAAAATATTAATTGAGTTTATTTTTTTAAATTTTTTATTTATATTCATTTAAATAAATTTTGGTACTTATTTTTAGTTTATGATGACCATTAGATATAAGTATTTTTATCCATAATTTTCTAATTTTTGTATAATTGTTTTAGTCTTCATTATATGTTAATGATTTTATCATATCATTAATAGTATATTTATAGGAATAGAAGATATATAATGATTTTTGATGCTTTAGGTTCATTCAAAGGGTATTTTAGTTATGATTCACAATGATAAAAACCATAACGAGTTAGTTTTAGAATCATTTAATGAAAACAATGTGGTATATTAATAATAAGGTAAATATTTATTTCATCATTAAATAAAAACATTAATTTCATTTTAATTTCATATATTACATGTAATTATATTTGTATATCCATACATAATAAAATGTTATATCATTATCCATGTAGGTGGATAAATCGACCAAAATAAGAACATGTTATAATCAATGGATGATTATGATTATGTTTTGGTTTTACTAAAATATAATTAATTCATAATTTTATAATATTATATTGATTTTACAAAGAATTAAAATGAAAATAAAGGATAATAATACATTTCATGAAATGGAGAAACCATGCCTTCTCCTAAGATCCTTTATTGTTTTTCAAGGAATCAGGGCATTATCATGAGAGCATAAGCTAACCATCATTTGGGAAGTTTAAAAGTAATGGTAATATTTTATATTATAGGTATATTTTTTTATTTTAAAAGTATCATGTAATTGGTGGAGGATTATTTCTTTTATAAGTGATAAGGGGTTCCATTTTAGAATAATGTATTTTCTATTCAATTATTGTGGCTAAAGACAATGAAAAGTAATCATTATGTAACACAACAAGGTTTTAAAATTAAATTGAAATGCATGGAACATTTTTTATGTAGATAGTTATAATTAGCACTAAACATAATTTCCCCACTTCTATGTATTTAATTTTGAAAAACAAACACACACGGTTATAATAAGTAAGTAATTTGGAGTCTGATAAGACCAAAATAATTTATATTGAATATTAAAATAAGGTAATTACAGTATAAATACATTTTCAGATGAACACACTATTCAATACATAATGGATGATGTAATAAACCATTATTTCAAACTCACATTCATCTATTACTATGATTGGTCTTGGAATCATATCTATTTCTTATGTTGTGGAAAAATAATAAAATAATGATTAAAATAATGTAAAACTCATCTTCTCCTCCACTATAAATACCGCCCACTCCCCCATCTTCTTCCCACACCTCTAAATCCTAGATCCTTGAATATGTTCTAAACAATACTCTTCCCAAGACCCTTCCCCACATCAAAGACCTATTGGACTCAAAAATATAGCCAATACCAAAGGCCTTAAGAAGGATCTCAATTAGAAGAGATAAATATGAGGTTTAAACATGTTTGAGGGAAGTAACACTTGAGGTACGAGATCCTCTCTTTCTCAATTTTATTAAAGAATCACCCCTATGTTATGCCCTTTAATTTTTATTCCCTAATGGTGTTGTATGTTTTCACACCTACCCCATACTACCCTTCAGATATATTAATGATTACATACCCCATTTCTATCTCATTAATCCCTCCCATGTACATCCATTACCATGCTGAAATTTTTTAAGTGGATTCTAAACTCAATTTCCATTTTTATGGTTAACCATCATATTCAATGGTTTGTATCATTATAAGATGACTTTATAAATTTAATTTTTTATTTTATATTTTATTATCTGTACTTATAGTATATATAAATAATCCCTTCATTTAATCAATTCTCTCTTAAATGTTAAGGTGTTTGTAAAGAACATTCCTCTTAAATCATTTTAAATTTATTTTTATGAAATACATTGAGATTATTATTTTTCATAATATCATGAGTGTTATATTATGATTTTGTGATGTTTATTTCAATAATATCTCTATTATATGTTTTCATTGGTTTTTTTAATAATATGATTTCTTTATTTTGTGTGCGATGTTTATATTCTAAATCTATTTTTTATATTAAAAAAGGGCATTTTAAATTTTAATGTGTTTTTCTAGAGGGTTAAAATGAGTTATGATGTGTTTTATCCATGATATGTTCTTTTGGAATTATTTTTGTTGGGTTGATCCCATTATAGCTCAAGATATGATGGTTTAGCCCCATTATATATCTCCAATTCATTGGGTACTCCAAAGATGGAAGTTGAGGAGATGGTTAATCCATATGTAATGGTGAATATAAGGGTGATATGTTAAATATTTCCCAAGGAAACTAAATGATGTTTCTATGCATATGAGTTTTTATGATTGTGGGTTTTATTGCTTTTTATGTTATAAGTTGACTAAAAATTTATTTCTTTATATCACTTACTGAGTTTTATACCCATCCCATAATATCAAAATGTTTCTTCACAAGAAATAAGGATGTGTAAGAGAAATAAGGGAGTCGTGATGAATGATATTGAGTGTCATCAATGAAATCATGTTTTTTGTTTTAATGTTTTATATTTTTGAAAAGATGGATATTGTTTTAGTAGTATTATCCTTGTATGAATATTGTATTTCATGCTTGTAAGATATCATAATTCTATGAAACTCAAAACCCAAAAGTACCCTCAATGTGTAATAATGTATGTTCTACACTAAAATTCTGGATTATGTAATGTTTTAGGGATGGTTCCTTAAAAATTTCCATGAAATTAATTAGTTTATAATTAAAAAATTATGGTTATTTGATATTAAAACAAATGAAAAAATAAATGGAATCATGGAAATACATAATTAATTGTTATTAATGAAAAATAGATTTTATAGAATAAAATATTATTTAGTATTCCTAAATTTCATATAATGGTTTCTAAATTCTACATAATATTTTTAAATACATTAATAAACTTATTAAATATAAATTTGGTCAAAAAAAGGTTTCAAATTGTTTTAAGTCATGCTTATATGATGATGTCATCATAAAATTTATTGTAATTGTTATTTTTTCATAATTCTTCTACAAATCATCCTTTTTAAAAAATTAACAAAATTCACTTTAAAAAAATTATAAATATAAAAATAAATTCTTATTATCAAATTAAAATATTAAAATTATATAATTTACATTTTAAATGAAAACAAAAAATATAATGAAATGATTTTTTATCAAAAAAATGATATCTTAAACTTAATGTATTCTTATTATTATTTAATATTAATTATTAATTATTTAGTTCAATGTTGAAGACTCAAGTGTTGATTTTAATTGAGTTTTTAATTAATTTTTTTTCTTAAAAATATTTACAAATTAAATTCTAAAATTTGAAAAAAAAATTAATGTAAAATATTTGAATTTTAGAATTTATTATTTAAAAATGACCATAATATTTTGATAAAAGCATAGAAAAATTAGTTATGAAAACTCCTTAACATATTAAAATAATCTTTTTGTACCAAATAAAACTTACATAAAATAAAATTTAAACCCAACTATCAAATTATTATTCTTGTTATTATATTTATAATATATTAAATATTATTTACTTAAAACATAAGATAGTTAAATAACTAGAAATCACACCATGAAATTTAATCCAGAAGTTCATTAATAGGAAATTACCTAGTCCTCTCCACTTATAAATCTATTATTTACAAGAATTTTATTATTAAATAAAATTCTAAATGATATGTATTTGGGTTTTTAAAAAAAAATATATTAAAAATGTCCAAGCTAAAAGCCTCTTCTGTAGTTCTATGTGGGAGAAAACGGTTCTAGGTCACGCATGACCTCTTCCAACGTTATAAATGGGAAAAATGAAAATATTTAAGAGTCTTAAAAACTATCCAAATTAGTAAATGAGACTAAGGTTATAGATAAATAAATTATAATAAAGCCTAGATTGAAATAGTATCAGAAATAGAAAGAGAAAATGATGATAAATGTGATAAATAAGTGCATCTTAATCTGATCTTTTTCAGTTGTTTAGATGTATTTGAATTTATCCTTGAAATTCATCAAACAAGTTTATACATGATGTGTAGAAAAATCGAGCATCATAAAATGTTCTAAATGAGACATATTTATACCATAGGTTCATGCATATGTTCTTATGTAGTTCAGTATGCAAAACCAAAACACTTTTTCTATAAGATCATTTTTTCATGAAATGAACTGCTTCCAAAATTTATCATTAATGATTGTTCAGTGAATCCTTAATTTTTCTTTATTTGTAATTAATTCTATAATATATAGCCATTATTGATTTGAAAAAGTTGTACTACTATGTTATAAATTGTAGGTTTTCTTCACTTAAAACTTGATTACTTGATCTCATGATTATTTTTTAAGAAAACAAATCATAATCACATCATATATTCATATGGTATGTTTATGAAATCATGTGGAATCTTCTTATCATCATGTAGTCTCTTGATTTTTTTCTGATAGTGTCTTCATTACATTTCACAGGGACTTCATCAGTACTCGTAGTAGGTACATCTCTTCATGTGTTAGGTAGGTTTTCTAGAAGTTACCACAACTATAGATATACAAGGTTAGAATAATTATTAAAGAAAATCATCTAAACTGTCATATGGTAGGTTGATTGTTCATTCAGTTAGATGATTATTATTGTGTAGAAGGTTCACATGGTCACTTGAACATTATGGTCAGTTCAAATTCATCACACGGCATGTACAATATTCTTGTTTTAGGATGTTGTGGTATATTCCATACATAATAATTTTATCATGTTTGTCCTGAAATCCATTCACTAATAGAAAACTTGAAATTCATTAATAACATTATAAACCTGATTTAAGATCATTAAAATATTTATGTTTTAGTCTAATTGATCAATCTTTCACTTTTTTGTGATAAAAAATAATGACATATAAAATTAAATGATTTGAATATATCAAAACTATAATTAATTTGAATTGAAACAATTATTTTTATTATTATCTAGAGGGATAAATGAAATTAATTCAATATATTTTTTATACTTACTCCCCATATTGGAGTTATCAAAATATTAATATATAATAGTAAAAAATACAAAGATAATAGGAAAATTCAAATGAGAATATGTAAATGATTATTCTATTAACATTTCAAAATACACTATATAAAGTTTGCAAGTAGTTCCTTCAAGGAATTATAATAAGAATACTTCTGTAGTAAACCCCTCATATTTGATGGAAGGATATGATACTATCCTTTAGAAGTAGATATAAGGGAAAAATTAGTAGTTTGAGGTGAAAAAGTAGAAGCAGGGTCACCCATAACTTTTTAGCTAGAGAAAAGTCTCAGATGCGCAAGTTTCTGTCTAAGAGAAATTAATAAGGGATTAAGTGAAGAGGAGGTAGTGGTAAGAGAGGAAGAAAATGGTATGGTAGGAGGAGCCCGCATAGCTGTATGAGCTGTGTGAAGGTAGGCTTCCATCAACAAAGTAAAATCCTATAATTCCCAACATCCATGCTCTAAATCCCAAAGAAAA
Source organism: Viscum album (assembly GCA_963277665.1). Lineage (NCBI taxonomy): Eukaryota > Viridiplantae > Streptophyta > Magnoliopsida > Santalales > Viscaceae > Viscum > Viscum album. The sequence continues at coordinate 1,767,141,377 of OY728157.1, forward strand.
CCATCCCTATTTTCCATGATGGGATCCTACACTAGTGTTAGCTCATTTATATTATCAACTAGTGACTTATAATATTATTTAAAATGTGGAATTTTATAATTGAATGTAAGAGTTCTAAACATAGACTTTAAATATGAATTGGTGAAGATTTATATCTGGTAATAATCAAGGAATTGTTTTTATTTTTATCTATCTATAATATCCTTCATGAAATATTTTATTACTAAGATCATGGTTTTAGAATATTTTGTTTGAAAACTATAAAACACATCTTCTCTAGTCTGCTTGAAACCGTCAAACAATCATCACCTCATCCCTTAAATGTTTTAAAATATTTTTTTCATTAGAATATGGTATAAATAGAGAAGTAAGAGGTGGAAAAATAGAAGGATCATGCAAAAATACTATATTCTGGAATATATTATCTAACTATATCACTATATCATATAAGTATATTTTTAATGAAACTATCTATGATTTCAAATTCTATAATTTATTTTTCATTAAATTCATCTCAAGATTGAATTTGGGTGGAATATGGGAAATATCCAACAACACTATCTTTGTAAGATATTATTCTTGAGTTAGATATAAATAATATCCAATATCAAGAATGGATTCCTTAACAAAACCCATAATACATGATTTAGACTCATTCAAACAATATCTTGTAATATATTATGTTTAAGGAACTAAAGTAGATGGATTCAAATCATGATTCATACCATATAATTCAACTAAACACTCCACTAATATTGATCTAACTAATATTCAATGTTAACACCCATATATAATTATTACTTATGAAAAAATGTTTAATGTCTTCAAAATATTCTCCATGATTACTAACATTTTTAGATAGAGTCTAAGAATAAATCATGGGATACAGGGGCCTTCTCCCCCATAGATGCTGCCTCAGGCACATGCTATATGAGAGTTCTTCCAATAGCATAATATCTATAATAACTAATTTTAGTATCTTCTTAGTATTTGAAATCATCCCATTCATGTTGATATACACTAATTCATTTTTCTATGTCAATTATATCCTTATACATAAGCTCTTACTCATGTGATGATAAATGTAAATATGAGTTAGTTGGTAAATAATACATACCATTATTGACTATAATGTCATACTTATAATGAACTCTAACTGACCCACTAATATCCACCATATATTATTCTTTTGATTCTCTTTATTCTTCTATATATATCTCACCTTTAAATTATTCCACTTATTTCTCACAAAATACCACTTCATCATCAGAATACTAAACAACCCCATTGGGTTCAAGGCCTAGATCTACAAAATCCATTGGTCCAAAAAGATACCTAACTCGATCAAACTTATCCTGGAACATTCTTGGGTCTCTCACCAAATCCATTTTTCATGGGTTCTAGTTGAATGAAATTTAATCAAAAATCATCCAAAAAAGGAAAACACCACCTGATGGAGTAATTATTTCCCCTCCATGATTTGATAATCCTTTATAATTCAACAAGGATGAAATAATATCTGGGTATGGTAAGGAACTAAAATTTGAATTAAGATAAAACAACTCATACATATTTCTCATAAAATATCATCATATACCAATCTAAAAACCATTTTCCATTAAAAATAATAAATATAGATCATGGTGAATTAGGATGCAGATGTCTTATTTTCATGGAAATGTTATATGTTGGAAGTATTTTACCAACCATAAAAATTCACAACTCAAATAAATAATGGTTATTATTTTTTGGTTTCCATTCTTTGTTATCTCTTTTAAAGAACATTGAAATTAGAATCAATAAAGATTCATTATTTATGATATGTAGTATTCTTCAAATTCTCATTTATTTGGCACACCCAAATAATTTTCAAAAATCAGAGAAGAAAACTCCTATACTTCATCATGGATCATCATATTAATGATATTCCATTTTTCTCTATGAATAAATTCCAAGGGAACATAAAACTTTGGATCATTTTTATGGGATAATTTATTACGATTATATTTACAAAAAAATATCACATCCCTAATTCAAAATCTCATTCAAAACGATTGAATTTCATAATTACAACCACTATGCATTGATTTATTTTTTTATAGATACTAGTCAGTTGATTAAATGAGGATCATGCATCCTCAATATTGTTATCACCATACCTTCAGTATTCTTGTATTTCTTTGTAGAAGGATATTTGGTAGTATCATAGGTATAAAAAAATATTCTTCCCCGACATTGTATGTTTGATTCAATTTCTCTAATGGTTTGGGTTCATGAGAGAGAGGATTTATAATAGGTGGGATTAAATTTTCCTAAATGATTTCTAGATAAAAGAATATATTTTATTGAAAATACCTATGTTATTTCATATTATAAGTTTAATTTCATTTCAATGATTTAGGGAATAAAATAATAATAAACATAAGTGAAATCCAACAAAAACCTTGTAATTTAAATTTATATGTATGAAAGACTCATGGTTGGTATGTTTACCATTGATCCATGAAAATAATTTATGATAGGTATTCCGATAATAAACATATGAAGGGTGTACTAACTACATGAATGAAACATTCACCATTTTTATGTACTAACCATGTGAGTAAAAACTCAGGGAAATTATATTGACAATGTCTGTCAGTGTTCATGATAGATATACTAACTACAAGACCAGTTTGTAATAGTTGAAATACTGACCATATGAACAACAACACAAAGTATGTATATGGGATATATGAACTATACATCATGGTTTCTTACATTTAAACCACTACATATAGAATATAATAATTTAAATTTTGAATTAATCATTTACTATAATTGGAAACTAATATTAGGATCTAAAAATAATTAATCATCCCCAATTCCTGTCTAATAATGTCAATTCTCTCAACATTAAAGGGACTTTTATATATATATATATCAAAAAGATGATGTTTAATACTAATGAATCAAAGAGTAATATCACCTATTTAAAATTTTTATCACAAAAAGTGATGGCTTATATCAATGTGTTTTATCCCAGACTGGGATAGAAGATTCAGAAAAATATTTATCACACTTTTATTATCATAATTCATAGAGACTTGTTGAAATTGATATCATTAGTATACTAAAGCATGTTTTATCAACATAATATATGAAAATAACTTCTTGCAGCTAAATATTTGGATTCAATAGTAAAAAGTACAACAAATTGTTTTTCTTTTTCTATACCATGAAACAGAAAACATTACCAAAAAGAGACAAAATTTAGAGGTTATTTGTCTATCTATGTTAAATCCAAAAAAAATATGTATCCAAATAGCTCACAAAATAATTAGTATTTTCTTTGGAATATAATTTTCTAATGTTGGTTGTACTTCTGAGGAATTTGAAAATTCTTTTCAAAAGAAAATAATGTTATTCTTTTGGTTTTTATTAAAAACGTTCTCACATATACACACTCTACAGAATATATATTCAAATAGTATTAATGTATTGTAAAATTATAATCATACCTCTATATGTGGTTTGATCAAATGGTTTCCTAGTTTCATTAAGATAAAATTTATATCATATACTCATGGGATTATAACCTCCTTTAGTACAATAAATAAATAAAAATAAAATTTATTCAATGTCTTTTCTTTGATTTTAAAAAATGGTTTTCATTATTTTGGAAATTTTTAAAACCACGGAAATTTTCTGACTCGCCCATAAAACTCATTTAATATTCACTATGGATTATTTATGAAAATTGGACACATATAAAATTTCATAGAGATCCAAATATAATATCATCAATATATATTTTTCTACTAAAGAATCTTTTAAATTTTTTTAAATTATTAAATTAGTGTTATAATATCTGTTTGAAGAACCTTTTGGAATAAATAATGAGTTGATCCTATCAGTCCAAAATCTAAGAACTTATATTAATCCATTTATAGAATTTTATTCATTTCAAAAATTGATTTTTAATGTGTGAGTTCTGAAATCTAAGGGGTTGTTCCAAAAATATATCTAGGGATATAACGATTTAATAAGTCTCCCTTATAATTCATTTGATAAAATTCAAAATCTAAATTTACTTCATAATGAAGAAACATTATGATAGCTTAAATCCAACTACTGGTGAAAAGTTTACTAAAATTTAATACATTACTCTTGATTTCATCATTCCAAAAATAACATTAATTAATTTTTAATTTGCATTCCTGAATCATATAATTTGTTCATAAACCCCCTTTTAGTGTCAATGGTTTGGCAGTCCATAGGCCTTTCATCTAATTCCAAATATCTATTTCATTCAAATTGGTTTATATATTCTTATATATACATTACCTATAAATCATTACTTATTATTATTTTTATTTATTATGGTTTGTGCACTGATAAGAAAGAATGATATTAAACTTGATTTCATATAGAAGATATAATTTTCCCCCTATTTTCGAATCATAATACTTCATCTAAGGCATGGTTTCTATGTGTCATGATAGCATAATGAAAAATTGTTTTTATACATTATTTTATTATATGGGTTTATGTTCAAACTATTCCTCAGAACAAAGTGATTATTTCATAGCTATTTTGATATTATTATCACTAGGTTTAGCATTGATATCAAAATCTGAAATTCCATCCTCATGATTCTCTAAAGGGTTCTTAAGTTCCTCTGGATTTTTTAAATAAAATTTTACAATTATGAATTCTTTAAAAAAATGTATCCTTTTACTAAATATGCAATATGATTTACTAGATGTTGAATATATAATGAAAAATCCTTTATCACACCTGGATTAATACTTTTCTATGTTCAAATTTTTATTGTGTATAAACACATTAAAAAACATTAAATTAATTAACTTTTTGTTCTCTAGTATTCCATAACTCATATAAGATTTCCATTAAAATTAGTATAATTAGAACTCTATTAACAATATAGTATTTTTACTCACAACCTATAACAAAAAAAATATGTTAATCATACTCATTGAGAATAGACCAGGAAATTTCTATAAGGATTCTATTTATCTTTTATATAACACCACTTTATTGCGGGTTACTAGAAGTATAAAATTTATTATTATATCCATATTTTGTGCATATAAATGTGAAATATAGATTTTCAAACTGATGGCCATGATCAATTCGTAAATATTTAATTCTATGTCTACTAAAAAGCTCTATAGATATTGTATACCTGAAAAAATAAAAAAATTATTCATTTTGTGAGATAAAAAGAATTCCTAGGTGTATTTAGAAATGTCAACGACTCGAACATAAGCATAATGATTCCCATTAATTCCGGAAACACAAAAAGATCCAAAACTAATATTTGTGAACCAAATATAGGTTTTGATAATTGGACACTTATTTCATTGGTTTGAAATGGATTTTTTAATTTTCCCTTTTTTTACATCGTTTAGATACTTTTACTTTTTTTAATTCTAGTTTAGGAAGATCCATGACTAATGCATTCCTAGTTAGCTATCATGACATATCCCACCGGGGCCTGTCGAGTCGACGACAAGTTGGGTGTGACAAACCCAAAACTACCTTCAATATGTCAGGGGATGGGAAGAAGAACTGAGAAGGTATAAATCATAATGATAGGGATTATCTCAATGTACCTATATGCATATACACAGATATCTCCATGAAAAAAAAATCATCATTATAAAAGACTACAACTACTAGAGTATAACCATGCATGTAACAACCACTATGGAATACAACAGAGTACATAATAATAATTCCAATAACTAATGGTAAAAATTATATGAACAACCAGAAATGAGACCCCAACCATCCAACAACTAGATAATGGGAAACTAAAGAGAGCTCTACTACAAATTTCCTATGAACATCGATGATTGTTAAAGAAACCAAGCATCGTTATTTTCTACTATCTCATTGTTGATCATATTTTCATTTGTATAAGACCTGACACATGTTGGAAAATTCAATTTAGGGGTGTGTATATACATATCATGTAAGACACCCAGAAATAAAAAAGGGAGAAATTGAAAGATAAAATAATTGGTTTCTCATGTCACAAAGGATTGTTATTAGTAAGAACATGAGATAAAACCATAATAACCCATATACAATAAAAAAATACAACATGATGGGGAAAAGGGGTGTCCATCTCCACATATAAACAATTAATGAAGAGTTTGGGTACATCTCAAAGGGTCCATCTTCGATGAACAACGTCACTGAAAACATGCTAACATCAGTGAGGAGGGACCACACATCTCAACTTCTCTCAACAACTAAGGGGCGACTATCTCCAATAGCGGTTCCACATAACGACCTATTATATTGATCGGATGGATATCCCCTCTCCACTACACATCCTGGATGGGGGATAACTTTATTTAGTCCATCCATATCTCTTTTACTCACTAGAATTATAATTGAGGTCCTACACCTCGCCGCTATGCTCCATAGCTGAGGGGTCACATTCTATAGTGTAGGAACAACAACATAGTGCATGAGGGGTTCCAATATATAAATATAGGCCCCACATCCTAGTGTTTGGGGGTGAAACTAATTAGATAGAGGACTAATTCCCTATTTTATTAAGGGTGTGTGACTCAACATATAGAGGAACCACACCCTAGTGTATTAGGGGGTTCCACTAAGCAGATAGAGGACCCATTCTCTAGTTGGATAGGGGGTTCTACTCAGTAGATATAGAGCATGGGGGACATGCACCTTGGAATGAAAAAGGTTTTCCAACCCTGGTGTCTCTCTTATTATACTATAGATCAATTCTATAGGTCAAGAATCTACTAAAGAAGCTCCACACTCAAAACACCTTATACTATATCAAGAAATTCCATACAATGGCTACAATTTCATTCTATGTAAAATGCTATACATGATAGTATATTGATAAGGAAAAATATGAGTCCAAAAGAAGGACATATTCTTGTTATAAGTCCCTAATAAAAGTATATAGTGTGTTCTTGGGGATAAAATACAAGTGATATCACTAGGACACTTAGCCATTTCCATAACCTACGTACATCTTATCTATAAATATAGAACTACATGATGTGTATGGGAACTACCCAGTATATCTCAACCATGTAGGGCATGCCTATGTGCTTCTTGTCATTCCCATTTGCATGGTTGTGACTGAGTAACAGTGATACCTACATACTCATGGTTATTATGATGTGCCTGACCACGCATAAGCCTGTGTACTTCAAGAATACATGATGATCCAATAGAAGGAGGTGAAAACATGTATGGATAATACCCATCATGTAATCTTTATATCCACCTGAAACCCTAGCCACCATAGCTAGGGGACTACACAACATCTTTTCTTTTTAGTACATGATGTGTAATTGGTTTTTTCATAGAAACCTAACTACATTCACATGGATTCCAGTCCCACCATAATAACAAAAAATATACCTTTTAATATCTATATTTGATGCTTCTTATCTACATCCATTTATATCTAGCCTCAAGTGGTTGATAATGATAAATCTCTTCTCCAAGAAACAAGCCCAAATCCACAGAGTTGTCACCAACTACCCAAAATCCATCTCATCCATCATAAAATCAGCATACTGAACGCCATTATCACACCCACCATGAATCTAGGTGTTCTTTTTTCTCAAACATACTTAAATAATGTCAACTATGATCCCATGTTCTAATGGTAAAGAAAACAATGAAAAGTGCAGAAAAATACACATAAACAAGGTAAAAACATCATTGTATAAATTCTCTCGGCCAATTATCATCTAATAGAGATTTAAAAGGGTTATAGGAAATACATCAAGGGAGTTGTATCTAATTAATCAAACCAAAATTCGACAGGGTTGATGTAAAGATTAGTAAATTTATGATCAAGTAAGCAAATAAAAAATCAATTCTTGGGAAATAAAATAAGGTTTAAATACTCAATTAATTGTTGCTACCTCAATTATGGATTTATTTTTGGTGATTATCATGTTTTTTAGTGATGAATATGGTCCACTGTGTTCATTTTTTCTTCTAGAACCACCTTGATCTATTCATCATCAGCCTCTAATCCTGATCAACTAAGGAAGAATGCTCTCCTCCTCTCAAATCCTCCAACTTTTATGTAGATAACACTAAAAAACATTCTAAAAACTGTAATTATTAAGGGGTATTATGTTGGGTAATTTAAATAAAATAAATAAAATAAATGAAACTATTTATTTATTTTATTAAATACACCCACTAATGACTACCATCCATGAAATTTTTGATACAGAATAACCTTATGTTAGACCTAGGGTAAACCCTATATTCTAGAATCAACTGAAGTATTAGATTTTCCATATGAGCTTATATCAGGTATCTATTTAAAAAAGTCACAAAAATACTATTGGGTGATATATAATATATATAATATATTTATTTTTTTAATTTTGGGCCTCTCTAGGACTTAGAATATCATGCTGATGTAAAAACAACTTTAAAAAACAATGCTTAAAATTTTAAAAAGTATTAATGTGAAAAAAGTGTCATTACGCTCTCACTTCCTTAAATAGATTTCATCTTTAAAATAAAATGCATAATAACAATTTGGGATAATAATATCTCACTCCCATGAGCTATCCTAAAGGTTCACCTGATATTAAAAAATACATACCAAAGGAAAATGATTTCTATCCATGTGTATTCTCCTTCCAGTACCCAAATGTTTTTGGGAACCTCAAAAAGAGATAACCACTCTAGATGTATATGATACATTAATATATATCATGTAACAAGTCATAAACACATCTCTATAGCTATAATATGTCAGATACATTAATGACTAGTCGAACTTCTATCACTAGGTCAAGTGGTATGCCACCTCACTAATCCAAGGTAGTAATCGAAAGGGAGGTCTACAAACCTCGAATATAGCCTTCTATCAATGGAAAATACCCATAAACCTCAATTTTCTGATATCTATTTAAAAAAATTATATCCCCATAGAACATAAATAGTCACATTCATTTGTCTACATATGACTTTGATAACTCAGGTAAATCCTCATTTTTTACTCAATCAACAACACCTTTCACATAAGTCGCTTTCAGAAACAATATGACCATAAGAATTGTATCCCAGTGGATCTGACCAATATATTAATGACATATAGGGTCTCCCATATATGGAATAAATTGGTGCTAAACTGATGGAAGATTATCCTCTCATTTATTTCCCATAACGAACATGCCATCCTAAATAATATTTCCAAGGACCTAGACAGTTGGCTAATCCTAGCCATCAGTCTAGGGTGGAGGCATTGTTATTAGCTAACATCGATTCCAAAGGCCTCTTAAATCCTCCTTATAATCATGATGTGAAAAATTAATCAATGATTAAAATTATAATCAAGGGAACAGTAAGAATCTGAAATACCTCCCACACGCACAATAATCCTAAATTCTAGATGTATAATTGATCTCAAATTGTTAGGAAGTGGGAAAATATAGTGAGTTGAGATATGATTACCCAATTAATGTGATGAAATCTCAATAATTATGTAAGCTGCATAAAAACAAAAAATATAACTTCCCATTTTCACTACCATCCGAACGCTGAGGTCTCCACCGTTATACATGAGAGACACCCTGATATAAACTTAGTAATACACAACAACATCCTTGGTTTTTCAAACTAAAGAGAATGGATCCTGTTATATCGTCACCTCTCCTAGATGTATTTACAATGGAAACTAAATTCCTCATTACCTCCTTTCATTGCATTACTCGTTTCATCTTGCATCCTCAAACAAGGATGACGTGATCCAAACTTTTAGAAAATCCCTTATTATTTCATTTAGTGGATTAATGGTCATGCAATATTTCACAGTTCAAATATCCATGATGTTCCTCCCTAACATGATTTAGAAGCAGTGAGGGTAAACTCAATCGACTAGAGGCATGTTTCTAATTCCTCATATTTATGGGTCAACCAGAAATGGGTAAAATTCTCAATCACCATGCACAATATTTGTGAATGGGAAACTTCATTGTGAGAATATGCTTCCATGACCATGAATTAAGTCATCCCTAAAGCAGGAAAAAGCTCAAACATTTCTAGGTTCACTACCAAAACCATGTTTGAGAAGACATATCCTAGTGAATTGGACCTCCTAAATCTATATTTGAATCTACAATATATCCTCATAAATTTGGAACATTCAAATAATGTTATGAACAATTTAAAATTATATCACATGATCCACCACTAATTCTGAGTACTAGAGGGTGTAACCCCAATGGAATACCATGAAACTATCCAACAATGGTTAGTGATATAGTTTTAATGTCCCATAAACATTTCATGGGGCCCTTGAATTCCAAAGGGTATCACTATGAAATTAATGCAACTGTATTGGCTTCTAGATGTTTTTCTCGGTATATCCTCCTTATGAACATGGAGCTGGGGATAACCTGCCCTAAGTCTAGACTCCAAGAACATCATATCACCAATCCACTAGTATATATAATCGTCTATTCTTAGGTTTGGATACTCCTACCTAAATTTATCTAGGTTCAAGTGATTTAAATCTACAACTAATGTCAATCTCTCATCCACCTCATAGGCGATACAACACTGGTCTACCCATAAAAACAAAATGGTTATAACAAGTCTCTTCTTTTCAGAATCCAATGACACCACTAGCTCCCACAGCTACATGAGAACATCCAACATCCTAGTGTAGATATCATTCAATCCCTGGCGCAATTCCATGTTGAAAAAGAACGCTCAAATGGGATGTAAACCATGAAACATCCTTACATAATACATCCTCATACCTTTAATAAATCAGTTGACTCTAAGTGCTCATAGAATATATTACTCCACGGGGTATACTAGTCAACTGATAAAGAATCGAATGTATCCAAAAGCATATGATCTCATCCTAATTTGTCTAGGTTTCCTTATCATACAAGAATAAGAATCACATAACACCATATTTTATTTTATATAACCCCTATAATTTATAGTCATATTGTCATGGAAAAATAGTAGCTAGTCCATGCCAAGAAAAATACTATAGGACCTCACTTTTCACTATGGATGGATTCCACATGATGCTCTACCTCCTTCGAAATTTAGGTAACACCGTCGACAATATTTTTAGATGACTGGTCCCCTTTATAGAAGCCTTCAGAAGCATGTTTCAGTCTAAAATCCTCCACTCATATCACCAGAAGATGAAAAGGGGATACATCCATGCAAATGTGGATTACAACCTCCTAAAAATTGAAAATGGATCATAAAAGTAGTAGGTTTTACCTAGATAAGAAATAGAGCCATGGGGTCCCAATCCTGTTTAAGTTGAAGTAACACATCACATTTCTAACCTATCCTCCTTAACTAGGGCCCACTATGATGACTTATCACATAAAAATGACTTCGAATATAATAGAAAAAATTCACTACCACACATGGACACTTTATACATTGTTCATCACTTTCTCATATAATTTTAAATCACATCACTAGAATGAGTCATAGTGGGGGAAGCATTCATCTTCCATTCATGATCAAAATAACATCAATCATAAATAAGACATAGACCTATCAAGTAACCATGTTTCACTTGAGATGTATCACCACTAGGACCACTACCTAGTGAGGTCCTATCAAAGAAGAAAATCAACACTGTAGGATCATTCCAGTTCTCTACCAACTAAGAAGGTGTGTTTTTGGGGACGAGGTCTCACCATGATTCATGGGAGATATATATATATCTGAAAATTATGAAGATAATTCATCATAGGTGTGTCATACAATGTTACTACTAGTTCTAGGTATGAATCCATGAAGATGAATAGCTGTGAGTCGAATCATCTAATCAGTTGGGTTTTTTCACAATTTGGAAAATATAGATCACCTCGTTGAGAAAATAATTCACTACCTAAGGGTTTGGCATTCCACAAAACCTAAGTGGTATCTAGAAAAGAAACTCTCAAAATATTATAAGCTTATAAGAAACACCATTCTATCCTACTAGATCTATCTACTATTTAACATGTAGATGATCAACTTACTAGACCACTTGAGGATGGTCAATTCACTACTGAATAGGTGGAAGCACTTACTTATTCTTTCATGGAGAAAACCCCTCATAATAGTGTCCCTAAAAGGATGCCTTATCACCCAACAGATTTTCTTCATGAAATTTTCCAAAAAGCCAATATTGATGTCAGTTCATATAGAACATGAGAAATATCATGATTTAAAATGGTTAAATAGAATACATCGTAAGCTAAGTCAAGAAGGAAAATGAAAGGATTAAATAATATATGATGTATGTTACATTTTTTCATATAACCAAGGTCTTGGGGTTCCGAGTCAACAAGAAGGTAGTTACAGTAACACTGAATGGATACATTTGATGCCACATAAGTACTAGGATCCCTATCTTGAATGACACATTCAAAACACTAGGACTCCATTTACCTAAGTTCCCAACCAATCCTCATAATGGTTACCACTACAACATAAACCCAAATATGAACTCATCTAATACCACCCTATCGTGAATCAACCCATGAGAAACCTCAAGGATAGAGACAAGTATGGTGCGCCAACCCCAGGTCTACCTCCAATTGACTATAGGCTGGTGAAAATCACAAATAAGGAATAAACATTAATTGATGGCCTTATCCTAGTGTACTGGTACACACACATGCAACAATATCAAAGAAAAAGTGAAGAGGAATAATAAAAAATTAAACAACTATAGTATAACCATACATGCAATAATACCTATGTAATGCATCAGAGTATGTAAAAATAAATCCAAATCATAAAGAGAAAAAATAAAACCCCAACCAAAAATGATATCCCAACATTCTAGAATTTGGAAAAATGGAAAATAGAAGAGGACCAGTTCCAGAATTCCTTGTGCGACCACCAAATGTGGTCAAAGCACCAATGTATCAATATGTTTCACCAATATCACCACCGATCTTCCTATCATTTTCATAAGTCATGAATTTTTTGAGAAAATACCATGCATGGGTGAGTAAATACATAACCAATATGATGTCTTGAGAAGAATAAAAAGAGTAATAGATAGAAACAACAATACTCATCTCAACCCAAAAAGTCATATAAATAAAAATATGATTAAAACCATAATAACATATATATACTTAATAATAATCCCAAATGAGAGAGAAAACGTATCCCCATATCCACAAACCATATATAAATGATGAGTTAATCTATAAGTCCCCGGGTCCATCTCCAGTGCCCTACATCTTGTGAAAATGAACCAATATTCCTATAAGGAACCACACCACACAAATGCTATCAACAGTTGTGTGGGATCTATCTCTAATGGTTGTTATTTTTATCCACATAATATATATAGAAGAGGGATCTTAAAATAAAATAAAGAGATTAGAATGTAAAATTAGAAATGAAATAAAGATCTAAAGAGATTCCTTAATGATAGAAAATTTATAACTCAGATTCTTAGTAAACAAACCACTACTAAATATAATATTGGAATTTGTAACCATCCTGGATAGAGGAAGGTATATAAGAACTAATTTGTTCCCAATTCGGGATATGAAAGATCTATAAATAATTACTTTCCTTCTAAACCTAAAAAAGATTTTATTTCTAAAATATGAAAATATATTTATGAGAAACCAATTAATAAATTTTTTATTTTATAATGATCTAATCACAAACACTTCAGTATCCAATAAAATATGGGAACAAAAATCATTTATTCTCTAAACTTTTTATTGTTGAAAAACATCTTGAAGAGGACCAGTGAGAAATTATGGTATATAAATAGTGTGTGTTATAGATATGTGATTGGTGTATAATAATATTTCAAGAACCGTATCAAATTTTATGGTGTACATGTCACTTTTGGTGATAATGAAAAAAGAAAAATAATTACACTTGTTCAAATCTATAACTATAGTATTATTTTAATTTCTATTGTTTTATTTATAGAAATATTGAAATATACACTTCTTAGAATCTCAAAGTTATGATAGGATGGTTATCATGTTATGTTTTATTATAATTTCTACAAATTATATGATTGAAAACATTTTGAAGTTTTTACTTATTTATCAAATGATAATGTTTATGTTGTTAATTTAAGTTTGTTATTTTCTCCGAGTATTTATTATTCAAGTGACTTTCACAATGTGTCCTAGATTGGGAATATGAGACTAGGTCATCAAAACCTACACTCTATTTGGATTATAATATAATGAATATGTTTTTTTCTTGTATTACATTAGAATATTTTGTGGAACATTTTTAGAGCTAATCATTGAGTCATCATGGTATTCTGGGGCCTAAATAGGATCGATAATAATACAATAAAGAAAATTAAATATATTATATCATGTGAGAGAATATATTAATATCTTTTTGAATATCCCATAGATGGATCCTAATATGGTATGTATTTAAGTACGTTTCATTTCAAAATGTATTATTTTCCCTATGTATAACATAAGGTTGGTCGACATTAGACATTTCATGGAAGGTAATCGATGGTGGGAACGTTTAATACAATTAATAATCTATTTTATTTATTTTATTTATTTTAAATAAATGACCTAAAATAATTATACCTATAAAAATGAGCCATTATTAAAAATAACTAGGGTTATCCACAAAATCTAGGAGGATTTGAGACAAGGAGGATTGTTCGTCATTTGCAATCTGGGATCATAGGACGATGATGAATGGATCAAGAGGAATGAAGTGAACACAACATACAATCTTAATCGCTGGTGAATGCTCTCTTCACCAATGATCAATCTATAATCAAGGTATATCAAATTATTTATGGATTTAAATCTTGATTTATTTTTACAAACATAGATTTATTTATCTACTTATTTAGTATGTAATTTATTGATCATCTCATGATCCCTACCACATTTTGTTTGAATAAAAAGATAAAAATATTCCATTACATTTTTACACCCTTGGATGTCCCGTTTACATGATAATTGACTGAGAACGTTGTGATAATGTTTTTTTACTTTGTTTTGGTGAATTTATCCCCACTGTTCTATGCGTTCTTCACCACTTTCCAATGGGGTTGTCTTTTGACATTTTCAGGGCATGTTTGAGTGAGATAGAACCCAGAGATTTATGGTGGTTATAAAAATTACATCTGATATGGGGATTGGAGGATGGATCAAATGGTGTTATGGGTAGAAGGTGAATCCTTAATGGATTTAAGATCCAAAGTAGAAGTGGGAGTCCTAAAGACTCATCAGAAGGTGAACGAATTCTGATTTCTAGCTCCCATTGGATGGAGATCATGGGCCATAGATGACCCGAATAAATTTCAAGTTGTAAAATTTTGTATAACTACAATGCATGTACAATGAAGAATATATTCCTTGTAAACCCAAAAAATGATGGATAAGGTTTCTAGAATAGATAAATATCATAGATAGTGTATGACCCACACCCACTCTATGACCCTATGTTGGAATCTTGGTGTGTACTCTCGGGGTACATAGTATTATGAATGGCAATGAACATGTGGACAGCCCAGAGGACATATTTATGACCCACTACTCAAAAACATCCATGTAAATGGTAATATATAGGATCACATGTGTAGGCCGTTGGAGGCCAAGACCCACCATGAGGTATGCTTACACGCCATTTAGTATAACATGGCTATCCAATCCAAATGAAAAAAATGGCATGGTCATGTTTCCATGTGATTTCACATGTCATGTGAGGTACACACCGTGTACTTTTCTCAAGGACATCCACCTAGTGTATCTTTTTATTTTCGACTTCTATTATGGAATGTGATTATATTATACTAATTACTTTTCCACATAGAACATAATGGTATCCTTTTTAGATGATTTTGAGAATAAAAATAAGGTGTTGAGCGTGTTATTATTATTCATGTGATTGTTAACTTATAATAGTGATTTTGAATGATCATTAGAGGGACATCGTGATTCGAAACCCCATATCACACTAGGTAATGGGTCCCCCGAACTCTTTATCTACTTAGTGGAACCACAATATTGCACTAGGGTGAAAGTCCTCAATCCTCTCAGTGGAACCCCCTAATGCATGAAGGATCATGACCTCTATCTACTAATCAGAACCCCAATAATGCATTAGGTCGATGGTCATCTATCTAATGAGTTTTCCACCAACAACACACTAGGGAATGAGCCATCAATCTACCATGATTCTCCCCCTAAAACCCTAGAGAATGGTTCCTCTATCTATTCAGTTAGTATATTTCAGTATTTAAATTAATACTAATTTGATGTATTTTCATCACTACTTTAATTTTCTAAAATATTAAAAAATATAGTAGATACTGGAAAAATATTTGATACCCCAGATGCTTTTCTTCATGAAACACATAATAGCCCTACCATTTTTGTCTTCTCTAAATGAATCAAAATCAATTGGGTTGGCCACTGAAGCACTAGAAGTTTATTTTATATCTTATTATACTTGTAAACTTTTCCCTAGTACATTATCTTAATATTTGAATTGGGATAGTCTGTTTTTATATTCCCTTCTCCTTTATACTCATAAAATATTACCTCCTTAATGAAATCATAATTTTCTCAGACTTTTCTAAAATTAATTTTTATACCATACTAACCTCCATAGTTTATATTTCTGAATAATTTATTCTTCCTTAATAACTTTTTTAATCTTATTAATACTTGATACAATTATTCATCATTATTTGTAGGTGACTCCCCATCACTTGAGAGGTTATATTTGATCCTTTGTTATAGATTCAAGTCATCTTATTTAAAGATATTGGATTCTTCTTTGCTTCGTCTTCCTATTCTTTATTTATATGAAATTCCTCCTCATTCATCAAAAGATTACAAATTAGTTATTTTGTTGTAGTTCTCTAATGTCTCATAATTCTTTGATAGAAACTGATGTTCCTCACCACCAGTCAGGTTGAAATCAGGGAAAACACATCACTTGATATTTTTTCAGTAATTTTCATTCCATGTTAATTAATAGTGTTGAATATTTGATTTAACTTGAGATAAATATCAAAAAATAATTCATTTGGATTAATTTTAAATGTATAATATTTAATGGTATAATTATTTAAACACTTTTCATTAACATTTGATGTTCCTTCATTATAAACACCCAATGCATCCCATATTTTAAAATTTTTTGAATATAAAAATATTCTGTTAAGCTCATTTTATCCTAAATAATAATATAAAGAATTTATTTATTTATAGTTTTAATCATAAGTTTCATTTCTAGTAGCATACCATGTATTTGTTAGTGGTTTGGGTGTTTCATGTTTTCCCACAATTGTTGTCTAGATATTAAATCATATAATAGGTATGTATTTTTATATTAATCTTCTATTAAGAAAAAATAGTACCATTAAATTAGGTGAGGTTATTTTTAGATCCTTCAAGATTATTATTATTATTATACATAATGATATAAATTTATAACCAATATAAATTAAGTTCATTAAATACATCTTGATCATAGTCAAAAGTAATTGAAAAATAATATGATACGAAATGTTGGTCGAAGTAGAATACTCTATAAGGGGTTTAATTGAGTTTCCATATAAATATTTATAAAAAAATTGTTTAAAAATTGAACCCCAAAATTTGATAAAACCAATTATTTAAATAAAATAATAGAATTACATATTTTTTTCTTTCAAAAGGGTTCCCAAAAGGTTGATAAAAACCCAGTTAATGTAATTTTAAGAACTCTTTACCTATTTATATTAATATAATAATAAAAAATACCTTATATAAAAAAAAGTTAAATATAATTTCCAATGTAGTTTTTTGTTAAGAAATTAAAAAAATATTCATGACTGTTTATTTAAAATGTAATATAGTAAAAAGTAATTGGAAATCTTGGAATAGAAATTAATAAATGTAGTTAGTCTTAATAATAGATGTTATCACCTCCATATGGAAATAACATATTAGAAAACAGTATATTATTAAATTAAAAAATCTTGATCCTAGATTGGGTTTTGAGAAAAAAATGCACTTAAAGAGACTAGGATAAAATCTCTTTCCATAGTTCTATGTGGGAGAAAAATATTCTAGGTCACACACACATCCCCTTTTTTAGTTATACAAGGGATTACAAAAGAAAATACTTGAAAGAAAGTTAAAATCACACTGTAGATTGGTAAAAGAGATTACATTTATTGATAAAAATTATATAATAAAACACAACAAGAATGAATATCCAAATAATAATGATAAAGGGTTTAGAAATGTGAAAAAGAGGTGAATCTAAATCTGATCAACTTGGGTTGTTTATATATATTTGAATTTCTCCTTGAAAACCATAATCGAATTTTCATAGTAAGAAAAGAAAAAATCATTATCAATTGTTTTTTATGATTTTTATGTGTATGATGGCTTCAAATAGATGTTCCTCTCTTTTTTAGTATGTAAAAAAAATTAATTTCAATAAGTACCTCTTTTTCATAACAATAGCTCTATCAAAAAGTATCTACTAGGGAACATTCAATGAAACCTTAATTGTGATTTATTTTTTATCAATGCTAACAAATAAAGGAATTTATGATTTTAATGACCTCAAATACTATGTCATAAATTGTAGGATGTATTCACATAAAACATGATTAAAAGATATCATGGTCGATTGGAACTATTAATTGGTATGAAAACATTCCACGGTCACTTCATTTGTTCATGAGGTAGGTTGATGACTTTAGTTGGCAGCTTAATTTTAACCATGTGGTAACTTGACACTTTTAAACCACCACAATGTTTGTACTCATGGTAGTTATTCCTCTTCAGGTGGTAGGTGGATTTTATTATGGTTACTAAAAATAAATATACACACGATTAGTACCAAACTTATGGAAATTCTTCTAACATATCACAAGATATGTTGATTATCAATATGGTCATTTAATTTTTAACATACGGTATGTTCCACACCGTCTCTTGAAAATCATAGATAATTTAAATTCTTCACATTATAAGTACATTTAATATATTTTATGTTGTTAGAGTGTGTTCCATATATATCTATTTTTTGAATTTTATCCATAAAATAATTTTGTATAAAAAACATGAGATTCATTAAAAACATCATTTGGGATCATTAAAATAAAGTGTCCATGGACAAAGCCTACAAAATAAATTGTTGTTAAAATATATGTTTATAAATTGAAACATTTTATTATAATTATCCTTTAATATTGATCTACATTATTTACTAAGATTAAAAACACTACACTTGGAGAGAAAAAATATTTCTCTGAAAAATAACCCTTTAACCATTTCCCAAGTAACTAACATTTACCTCACTGACATATTATTATTCAA
Organism: Viscum album; assembly: GCA_963277665.1. Lineage (NCBI taxonomy): Eukaryota > Viridiplantae > Streptophyta > Magnoliopsida > Santalales > Viscaceae > Viscum > Viscum album. Next base: position 1,767,160,732 of record OY728157.1, read on the forward strand.
AAAATAACAATTTTAAGTTATTCCTTAAATTGAACAATTTTATTTAATATTTGGAAAAAATATAACATATTTAATTTCCAGAATCGATAAATGATTATTTTAAAATATTAACTCAAAACAAAATACAACTATCTTTTTAAATTGTACTTTTTAATTAATAAATTGTTTTTATTTATTGATAAATAATTTATAATAATTCAATAAATTTATATAGAAATATATATATAATAAATTTATTTATATAAATTTATTTTTATTAAGTTTTAAATTTTACTTTAAAATATACCCATATAATACATAGAAAAACAATTTCTTAAAATAAAAACTATTTTATATTCAAATAAAAAGAATATTATGGTTTCAAAATAATTATAAAATTATTTATAAGATAATAAATATAAAAAATATCAATATAAATATATATATTTATCCTAAATATCCATTTATAAAATACCCAATAATTAAAAAAATATTAATATATATGTAAATCCAAATATTCTTAAAAAATACATTTAATGATTGAATAAAATTATTTCTCGATCAAGCAGTAAGAATGATAATTTTATAAGTTTTAGTGGCATCTAACTTATTCTATAATATATTTAGAATAAATGAAATAATTTGTAAAATAAATATTTCATGGATAAATATAAATTAAAAACCAGGATAAAAAATCATTCCTATTAAATATACCTATGTTATTACATTATTCTTCATTAATGAAATTATATCCTCACAATTTTAACTCATTTCCTAGAATCCCAAATTAAATTATTTCATAGGCCTTTATAAGAAAGGGATTTCTATTGTAAACATTAAATGAAAATATTTTTTTATTCCATTTCATGGGGAAAGAGGACTTTAAAGACAGTGGCGTCAAAGAAGCCATAACAATGGAACCTTGAAAGGGAAAAAGGTAAATAGAAGAAATTTATCATTTGAGATATAATAAATATACACAATCATATGTAAAACCCTTTTAAAAATTTTAAATGGTTTAATATACATAAATATTGATAAAATAAATATAAAATTTTATTTTGAATAGATATAATGTAAAAAATAACGAATTGAGAAGAAAATACATATTCATCTTTTATAATTATAAATACATTTCTAAGTAAGAATAAAATTTTCTATAGAGGATAAAATATAAAATATAAGAACAATGCTTTAAAATAATTTATGTATGAAAGGAGAGACCTATAAATAAATTAAACCTTCATAACACATTCTTGAAAAAGTCAAATTAACCTTTCCAAAAAAGTAATTAGACCTCAATAATCATGGAATACTATTTAATAGATTTTATATTCATTAAATCATGATCACATTGGTCACATATGTTCCCAAAAATGAACTCAAAATTTATACCCAAAATATTATAAACAATTGGGACATAAAATAAAAAACTAGCCTAAATATAGCATAATCAAAAAAAATATAGTGAACTTATTCAAAAATTATTTAAATCACATACTTAAAAAATTACTTTTCAATACATATGCTTATATATACTTTTGAACATATGTTCATAAAAATTGAATAATTTTTTTTTCCAAATATTCACAATAATCTCAACATAAAATTACATTTCGACTCTAATTGTTATCTATATCTCAATCCTATGTTTCTATAAAAAAACCAATAAAATTCCACTAACCATCATAAAAAACTATCACATAAAAATAAAAATAAATTATATACCCTTAATTTAAGATCACCCATAGACTTATTATCCCATGATGGTACATACCAATCTTAAATTATCATTAAATGATAAAATTATAACCTCATCATTTATATAAACTCTTTTTTGATTCCAATTATAATAAATACAAACATATCTTTCCATAGGTACATGGTTTATAAAAAATAATTTATTCACTTAAACGCCCATGAAATTTTTAGTTATTGAGTTCAAGAGTATTATAAATAACCTTTACAATGAAACCCCATACCAAGTTGATATTTTTTCTATTAAACCAAACCATCAAGTGATAGGTAAAAAATTATAATCCCCCAAAATTTTCTCCTCACATGACACCCTTATACTAATATAAAACAAAATAGTCATATTAAATATCCTAAATAATGAAAACATTAGAAACTGTGAGAAAAAATACATAGTATGGGTAAAATTAATAAAAATCAATTAAAGATCAAAAGTAAGTGCAGAGTGAACTTGTTAGTATGAGAACATAATCAATTTACATGAACACACTATAAATAAATCATTCCCAAAAAACATGGATCAATATTAATGAATCATAAAATAAGGTTTTACATATAAAGAAGTAGATATCATAGGATCATGAAATTATATGAATTTGAAACAATATATAACATGGAATCAAAATAAAAATTCAAGGGTCATTATGATGACAATATAACATAGTGTGTTGGGAATATGGATTGTGAACCATACATAGAATCTATTGAGATTGAAACCATAAATAATTAATCTGGAGAATGTATAATTATATTCCCACACATATCATCAAAATGTATAAATTCATATATGTGATATATAGAGAATTAATTTATAAATAATCCACTTCATAAACATACATTAAAAAGTAATGGGTTACATAATCTTATCTTAAAAATACCATATGATATATCAGAATAGTTCCCAAGAGAAGAATGAAGTAATTATTTTTTGATGTTTATAATTGAATAAATATTCATAGTTCCGAAATTATAATTTAAAATGAATAAAATTCCCATGAAAAGAATGGTGAATTATGTATAGAATTGAACCTATTAATCAATTATTTAATGGATGAATAAAGATCCTCTGAAGATGGTGAACACATGGAGGTTTTAGTAAAATTGATAATAAATTGGAATGGGTTTACTTAAAATATTTATTAATTTTATAAATCATTGTAGGTAATAAATATAAAATATTGTAAACAAAAAATTAATAACGAATAAGAAAGTTTTATTTAATTTTTTCTAAATAAAGATTGAGAAGGGAGCATAAAAAATGTATAACCTCAAAAAACAAATATAGAATAAATAAGGCATATATATAAGATACATATACATATAATATATAGTTACAAGATGAGAATAATAGAGAGATAAAATGAGATATATATATATATATATAATAAATAAACCGACATAATAGATAGTAGTTCGAATATCCCCTTACCAACATCATAATTTACAATGCAAGGAATGCATGAAATGGATATTATATGAATGAAATTTGATCCCTAGAAAAAATAAGAAATAAAATATAACAAAATCATATAGTATAATGTACCCAATTTAGAAAAATTTTGTCCATGAATAAAAGTTATATTCTAATGACCGAAAATTGAGTTATGAAAAACTCTTAGAATTTTGTAATAAATAAATAAAAATAACATGATTTGGAGATCATGGTGGAAATTAAAACATCATGAAATGGAATAGAAATATTATAGATGAATAAATAATATAATTAATTACATGATTTAAAATTAATCTTGGTGCACAATATGAAACATGTATAGATGAATTGAAATTGAGAAAAAACCATTAATTTTGGATTCTTGATTTCTCATGCATATTTTAACATCCTATATAATATAATAAGTCTTATGAATAATGAATTAAATAACTTTATATTAATTGATTACTTTTTACATTTTTAATTTTTATTCATTTTTAACAAAACGGTTAATTATTTTATTTTATATTGATAATCTATCCTTAGTAGTTTCAATCGTTCATTATCCATTATGGTATGATGATTTCAGTCATCATTCAATGTTCATGATTTTATCATCTTATAAATATTTATATTAAAAAAATATCCACAATTATTTATAATTCTCCATGTTCATTACATGGTGTTTTCATGTATGATTCATAAAGATGCAACTCGTAACAAGATTGTTTTAGTAATTTTTAGTAAAAAAGAAGTTATATTAATAATGAGTTTAATAATAATATTACCATTATAGAAAAAACATAATTTATATATAAATATCATATATTAACTGTAATTAAGCCTTCCTAACCATCTCAAATGAAATTTTATAGCATCGTCCATGTATATGGATAAACCTACCCAATGAATATCATATTATAATCAAAGGATGAGTAAGATTATGTAGCAGTTTAACAAATATATAATTATCACATAAGTGTGATGATATTATTATTATTTTAATATGATGATAAATATTAATTTTTAATATGTATAAGAAGAAGATAATGGAAATATTGGATAAGAATTCATTACATACAAAGATGAAAGCATATATTCTCTTGAAAGACTTCTTGGTTTTTTTATGGAATTAATGAATTATCATTATACCTAAATCTATCCAAAGTCTTTTTTGGAGGAATGGGAATTTTAAAGATTATGTGTATGAAATTTAGTGTTAGGTACATCTTGGAAGGAGATGTCTATGAGTTCTTTTATAGGTTAGAAAGGTGACATTTTATAATAAATTATTAATTATTTTATTATTTAGTAAAAAACTATGAATAATATTGATTACTCTGAAATTTATTTGTTTAATATTAAAACTACTAGATTTATCTATCATTAAAACCAATTAAAAAATAAAAATAATATTGAAAACACTTAAATTAACGTTAAACAATAAATAATATTTTTTAATTTGAATAAAAAATAATATTTGTTAAAAAATTTAAAACATTAGTATCTAAATTAAACATAATATTTTTAAATGAAATATTCTTCTTATTATTTAAATATTTATTTTATAAAAATATTTTATAAATATTTATGTAATCCTAATATCACGATGTTTTCATAAAAGATAAGGTATTTGTATAAAAATTGTTTTTTAATATTAATCTAATAATCAACATTTTAAGAAAAAACCAAATATTATTCCTATTATTAATTTTCCATTATGAATAAAAAACTGAATATTATTTTATCAAATTCAGATTAAAAAATTTATGAATTTAACTATTAAATGAAGACGTTAAATTTTATGGAAAACTATTTTTTATTAAAAATGATTTTGAAAACATTAAGTGTTACTAATATTATTTAATATAAATTAATAACTAAATTTATATTATTATATAATTTTTATAAATTTAAACAATTTATTACAATCATCCATTAAATGTGAGAAATTTAATTAATTACTTTTAAAAATATACTATAAATAGAATAAAACATTTCTTTTAAAAATAACCCTTTTACTTTAACCAAGGATACAAAAATTTACCTCTCTAACTATTTGAATTGACTAGTAATAATCAAATCCCATTGAAATGGCATTTAATTAGTGTAAAATAGTTTTTAAAATTTTGTCTAAATTAAATCAACCTCTAAAATTAGTTAATTTTAGATTTACTCAAGTGTAGTCTCCATCACAATCTTGTTACGAAAAATAAATAAATAAATAAGAGGTTTTTTATGGTTCAAACTCTTCATATGTAACCTACTCTCTTTCATGGTCAGTTAATCTAAAAAATCATCGTATATTTAATTTATGAATTTAATTCAAAATCTTATAGTTCTCCCATAGAGTCAAACCATGATCATCCTGATTCACATTGAACAATGAAAATTCCCACTCCCTTCATACAAGATATGTAATCATGATGAGAAAGATTTTCATGAGAGTCTAGTTGATTTAGTGGTAGAGGGTTTAGATATCGTTATATAACCTTTGATATATATTAATGATCTACTAGTCACTTCATGAAGATATGAGGTCCATCTGATTCTCAATTATTTGGATCATAAAAACCCATTAAATGCTCGATCTCAAATAGATATTAATATTTTATTCTATGATTTGGGAATCATAAACTTTTCTTATCTTCATGATTAAAAATATTAAAACTTTATAAACCTTTTTTACATCATTATATTCTTATATTTGGGAAATTCAAAATTCTATAATAATTTAATTCAAGTAATTAATTTTCCATCACAACAATCCCAATTTTTCTCTTTATAATATCAAGCATTTTGATCAACTTTATTTTGTAATTTTTTGGGCTTATAATCATGTACCACAATCTCTAATATATTCTCAAATTTCAATAACTAGTTTTATAAAAAAAATAACACTTCTACCATTCCTCTCACTTATGTTCTCAATAATAGAGATCAGGAACCTTCAACATATTTGGTCACAAAAAAAGAATAATTCACTAAAAATGATTTGTGAATTTCTTATAACGCCAATATTCATATTCCCAAGATTTTAGCTCAAACGCATATTCTTTCAACTTGTAGTGTGTGACTCTTATTCATAGCATAAATACCATAAAATAATTTTATTTAACATTCATACTCTATAAATTATGAAATAATCACTGAAATTCTAATGCTAGTCATTATTTGACTTTAAGAACAATACAACATCAACACATTCAATTTTCAGATTTATCATCATTAATTTGTTCATGAAGATTTTTAATCTTCAATATGCAACAATAAATTTTCAAATAAATTACCTCATTAAACAAAATGGATATAAAAATTAACTATCATATTAAAAATATCTCATCAAACAACATTCATCACATTTTACCTAGGATTTTTTTCTCCTTGAAGATCATATTTTTCATCACAAGGTTACAATTATTCATAAAAAATAAATTATGGAAAACCAGTCTTTACATATCCAAAATTTCCATTTATGGTTCTCTGAAATAAAACCCCAATGTGAATTTGTATTATTTGGGGAATCAGATACACCATAAGAAATAGATATGTGAATTTTATTATGTGTTTAGAACTCTAAAGCATTGTAGTAATTAGGTACATGAAAGATATCTATTTGTGAAACTATCCTTTGTATAATATTGGATACATTGAAAAATTCCCATTAGTTTGTCTTTATATACATGAATATTTTATTAAGTATGTAAAACTTATACATGTGTTTGGAAAAACTGCATCCTTCACACTAGCAGCTTCAACACCTCTTCTAATATCTCTAAAGAAATTTGAACTTCTCAAAAATAGACTTTTTAATTTCAAATAACACTTAAAAATATATAAAATAATTATGAAAAATGATTGAAAATAAATTCAAAAAATAAAAATTTGAAAGGAACTTTAATATCCCCTTTTGGATTTTTTTTGAAACATCAATCAACACTACCAAGTTGACTCACATTAATTATAATACTGAGTAAAGAACTAAGGAATAATAAAATCACATATTATCTCATAAGATAATATTATTTTACCAAAAAAGTTGATAAGGTTACATTCCTGAGATAATTCCATCTCCCGGTATCAGGAAATTTTTTCAAGTGACTTAAATAAAATCTACCCCAAGTTATATAGAAAATAACATTAAATATATAATCCAGTATTTTGTATTTTTTATTAACTATAGCTTTAGATAATAACGTTTTTATCACTTTCCCCATTATTAATAGTTATATTCCCCTTTAACAATGATACATGTCACTATTTTCACCCTTTTTTAAAATAATAAAAATCACTTGAGGGGGTTCAATTCCACTTTCATTTAAGTGAGAGGAGATGGATGAGTATGGAGTTTTATCCTCTAATCAAGTAGATTCTCCCTCAGAATATATTTTCTGATGATATATTCAATTTTATTTTTAGAAGAAATTTTTTCAATATTAATTTATCAATTAAACACTATTTATTAAATAAATTAACTCATGATGTAAATATGTTCATAACTAGAGTGATTTATATGGTTATTTTATATATTTATTATGCAATGATTATCACACAAAATCATCAAATAATTCCAAATTTTTTACTTTTAGGTGTTCTAACTGCACATCTATCCATTTTACTTGTGTACATGCATGAGTGTATACCACATATTCTACCATGACTATGATAATTTTTATTGAGTTATTCTTCTTACTATGCTATTTGAATTATTCCTCACCAATGAAAAAGTTTATAACTGATGTGGATTTTATATCTTTACAATCACCTTCTCAATTTTCATTAGTGTATCCTAGAAGCATCATATCTGTAATACATTTGAAAACTATTTCATAATTCACTATATCATTCAAATATTTCAGTACACACTTTTCCTCAATTATGTGTGGCTCTCTTCTATCACTTTGAAATCAATCACAATGATTCACAACAAAGGAAATATCCATCCATTAATATTTCAAGTTTAACAGAATTTAAATGAGTCTTATAAATTTATTTTGGTCATCCTTACTACTATATTCATCCTTAAAAAATTTGGTTCCAACCAAATTTGGTGTTGAAACCTATTTAGATTCTTCCGATCCTAACATTCCCAAATACTCTCTAGAATAATTTTATTAACATATTAATATTTAATAATAATTGTACTCAATATATAACCCCCATGAAGTTTCTATGTTATCTCAATAAAAAACATCTCAAACTATTCTTTAATTTATTCAAAAAAATCCTCAAAAATGTATTTCTTGTGATAAGAAAATTTGTATCACTAATATAAAATATGATAAGTATTTATACCTATGGATAACCTTCTTTCCAAAATTTTACAATAAACTTTTCCCATTGTAAAACCCATTTTTTTTAAACAACCATCATGTTTTTTTGTACAAAGATCTAGGAATATATTAATGAAATATAATATTTTCATAGTCTATATATCATTCCTAAATAAACATCGAGAATTAAACAATCCATTTTTTCATAAATAAAAATCTTCTCTAAGGTTACCATTTAATATATTTGATTTTATATCTATTTGATATATTTTTAGTACTTTGTTGTGACCATAGCTAAAAATATTCTAATTTTTTCAATATAGAAAAAATCATTCCAATTTTTTCAATCCTAACTACTATAGAAATGGTTTTTATAAATTAAATTCCATACATTAAAGTATATCCTTTTTATACTGTCATAGATTTGGTCCTTACCACTTTCCCTTTTTCATTCAATTAGTTTCTAAACACCCATTTGGTGCTAATGACATTCTTATCTTTTGGTATTTGAAAAATCTCCCATGATCTATTTTTCTCATTATGATCAAATTAATTCTTCATTTATTATAGCCACTAAATATTATCTACATCTTGAGTCACCATCCAAGGATCTACATGTGGCCTGAGTGATGTGTGACTTCCTAAAATTTGAAACATTCATGCATGAATATGTTCTTTATATTCTCCAATTATGTTCATGGAATAAAATTGAATTTTTAATATATAAAACTACATCCTATAACAAAGCATAACCACTTCTTCATCATTTATATATTTTTAATCAAACCTATGAATAGTTATTCTGATATTGTTTTCTTTTTCAACATGTTGAACTAAAATATAGATTGTTTTTTCATCTGAAATCTCAAATTATACATGATCATAGTGATATGATTTTATTTTTTTAAAAAAATAATGAAATGTTAAATGTTAATAGGTTTTTAAATACATTTTTCCATCACTTGGAATAACTGACATTAGATAAGACCACAAATATCCCATTTTTAAATTTCTCTTCTAACATTCATAGCTTGTCAACTTTTATCTTTATAAAGAATGTACTTTTTACCACTATAATTTACTTGATAGTTGTATTCTTTTTAGAGCACATTTTATATGGAGTTAAATTTTTCATGGGCCAAAAAATTCATATGTTTGATATGTGTCCAATAGCACACATATCCCTTCTCCAAAAATATATTGAAATTTAATATTCATTAATCATTATATTGCTCATATCCAAAATACTATATTTTAATCTATATATGACCCCACTATATTGGGGGGATATGTTTTCATAAATTTATTTTTAATTCGATGTTTATAAATAAAACATTCCAATTCCTCACTTTTAAGTTCATTACCATGATCACAACTAATTTTCATTATTTGATGACCCAACTCTTTTTTCAGCATCTCTTAGAAAAACATTAAACATATCAACTGAATATATTTTGTGCTTGATGGAAATTCCATTAATATTTCAATTGAAATTAACAATGAATGTTTTGAAATATAAATCATCCCTTGTATAAATTTATCTCATTGGACCAAGTAAATCATTGTGTATAAGTTCCAGTTATCTATTGGAGATAATTTCTACCACCTTATGGGGTTTTTGAGTTACTTTTCCATTTTGAATGTTTAACATGAATCATCTTATTATCTCTTCAAACTGGGAAGATCACTCACAAAAAAATGATTCAATATTTTATAAAAAAACATTTAAACCGAATGATCAATTATTATATTCCATATCAAGCTTTCATCTTTTACACTTATGTAATAGTAATTTCTAGGATGATCTTTCAAAATTAGATTACCATATGTTCTTAGTCTTTGATAAATGATCATTCCATCCCTTAAGAAATTAACGATAAATATTTTATTATTAAAATTTACCCCAATCACATCATCACGCAACTAAAAAAAATAAGATGTTATGACTAACTGACTGACAATATTATCTGAGACAAAACTATTATTTAATTCCATGTCTTGATGTTCAATATTAGTTGAGCCAAAAACATTAATTTTTAAAGAGAAATCATAACCAAATATTACTAGTCCACATTCTTGTTTTTAAATATTCATCAAAATCCTTTTAACACAAAACATGTGTGGGTATCAACCATATTAAATAATTAGTGATAATTGTTTTCTACTCACCTTAAATGATTCGTCAACAATTTATTCAATATTTTCATTGATTTTTTTAATTCGTTTTTCTTTCTAAACATATGTAGTCCATCTTTGTATGATTTTAATAAATTTTCCAAACAACAACCATGTTTCTCACACCAACCACAATCAGCCTCAAGACATTATAATTTTTCTATGTTTTACCACTTTGAAAATTTGAATTTCTTGAATGTCGTCTTAAATAGTAAAATTTCCTCTACTCTAAATGACATCCCTTAACATCAGGTCTAATCCATCCCAATGATTTTTTTACTAGATTGTGTAATATATGTTCTCAAATAATATATAATACATGAAATATCCATTGAACCTGAATTTTTTTAGTTAAAAAAATTCAGCCTATAGTGGTGTCTAGAATTTTATTTTAATTATTGATTTTTAGTATGTATTAGTTTCTGTTCTAGAGATAAAGATCTTATTAAATAAATATTTTCTTATAATTATACGTGATATGATTTATTACCATTTGTATTGGCCCAACCATGTCCTTATTTTGAGTTATAACTTGCATGGTTGGTGAAAATATAATTATAAATAGGTTTTTAGGTATATATTTAACCTTATCTTTTATTAAAGGCCTCTCAATAGATTTTAAAGAATCAACTGTTGCTTCATTTTTTATATTATTCCTTCAACTTCTATAACTCATTTTCATAATTAATAAACTTATTATATCTCTTAGATAGTGACTATTCTTTAAAATAAAATGTTTCTTTAGATTGTATTATTATCTTCCTATGTTTAATAGCTTTAAACGATATTTTCTTATTTCATCAATAGGTTTTTATAATTCTTTTAAAAAGAATTATATTATTTGATGAGATTTTAAATATATTTAACCGCTTTTTATAATATTCCTTAATATTGTTATTCTACTCTGTACATGATTTAAATTCATACGTCAATATGTGTTCAACATCAGTTTTTTTGGAATCATATTATTCACTAATTGAAGCCTAAAGTCATTTTCAATATGTGTCATGAAGTAAGTAATTTTTGAAACATATTAACTTTTACATTAAATACTAATGAGTCCATAACTCATTATTTTTTCATCAATTTTTTCCCATCAAAATAAAATAAGTTCTTCTTTCTTCTTCCAAATTTGAATGACTATTTTGACCTTTTACTCTACTTATTTTTCAATGGTTTATAATTATTTGTTAATTTAGAATCTAGTTTCTTCTTATTGGGAATGTTAATGGAATTGTTCCCTGTTACATTACCTTAATATTATTATATAGGATACTTTCCTTTTAACTAATTACTTTCCATCATAAATATCTATCAAAAAAGTGAAATGATTCTCTTATATAATCCTCCATCCTCCCCATTTTATGAGTCACATAAATCATAATTGTAATTATGGTCTCTAATTTTCAACTTTCTAAGGGTCTCATAATCCATTTAATATTTTTTTTCCTTAAAGGCTGAAATTTTTCACATTTTATAGGGTTTATAAATTCTATGAAGTTCATCTAAAGAATGATCATATACATCTTCTGGAGTTGAGATATTTCGATCAAACATGTCTAGAATGTTCCTCATGAGATCTTCACAATTATAGAGTATTCAATTATTTCACCAAATCCACAGATATTAACATCAACTTCATATACATAAGTGAAATATTAATTGTTATTCTCTTCCTCAGCAAAATTTATATTTTCAATATGCCTACTTCAAATTTTAAATTTATCATCCTAGATTTTAACATTTCCTTCATAGATAATTTATATCTTATCCTTGATTTTTTATCCATTTTAAGTCCCTTAACATTAATGTATACTTTTCATTACAAGTACATAAGAACAAAATTTTTTTTATTATTAATCATATTTATTATATATTTTAAAAACCTTATAGAATTTTATTCAGCCGGTGGAAAACCAATGACAAAAAAATATCTAACCACCAAGACAAGTAAAATATGATATGGAATAATTCAATTCATCCAAATATGAGAATTTTATACATAAAATCTTAACACAACCTATCTATTAACATAATTTATAATATACATTCATATCACATGAATGATTTAATTAAAGGAAACCGTCTATAATAGTAGTAGAAGTGCATAAGAATGAGTAAATATTTTAAGTAGTGGAATATGAATCAATAGGGACCTATTATTATAGTTTACTCTTAATTGTTTAACCCCTAAAATCTTTGAATATTTTACTAAATAATGTAGTGTCTCTAACACAATTTTGAATTCTTAAAATAATGATATAATAAAAATATGTGTTTTTTACATGATCATCCCCTTTCCAGGAAACTTACTCCTTTCTATGGTTGTTTAGTCTCACCAACCTTAAAAGTTTCACTATAAGAAACACCATATCACAATATTAAAATTTTGGTACAATGTCTAACAAATCCTTTCTAGAATCCCATTGGGATATGATGATTCATAATAACATCATACAAGATATGAAATTGGGATGAGAATGATCTTTGTGATAGTCTAGTAGATTCGACAAAGTAAGGTGTAAATATCGCACAACGAGTCTTCAAAAATATCCATGAGCTACTTATTAATTATTAAACTCATAAATACCCCCAGAATTATCATGTACATTGATATTTCAATGTTTTATAATAATTTTAGAGTTTAGAAACTTTTTTTTTGATTCTAGTCCCGATATATTGAGACTATACAAACTTTTTTAATTTGTTAGCTTAATATATTTTAGAAAATTACAATTAAAAATTTAATTTAATTCAAGTAATTCATTTTTGAGCTCATCAGTCTGGATTCTTCCCTCAAGAGAATCACACACCATTACAACCTTTATTTACTAATTCAGTTTGGCTCTAAAACATTAATCATAATCTCTTGAAAGTTAATTTTTTTTAATAAATACACGTATATAGAAAAATACAACATGTTTCCTTCTTATCATTTATAATATTAACAAAATAATATGAAAAACTTCTCTTTCTAATATCATAGAAATATAATAAGTCGGTAAAAATTATTATTTTTTAATTTCATGTAAAACCCAAATTTATATACCTACTATATTAAATCCCACTCATATTATTTGAACATATAGTGTGAGACACTTATTTATAGAACAAAACCAATAAAATCGATATATTGAACTCAAATAATTAAAAATATTTAGAAATAATCACTTCATATTCCAATGATAGTGATTATTTGAACTCATGAACAATACAACCTTGAAACATTAAATTTTTTGATTTAAAATATGGATTTTCATCATGAAAAGATTCATTTTCTATACATATCAATAATTTTTTTAAATAAGTTATATTAGGACATAAAAATGATATAAGAAATAACAACCATATTTTAAATATCACATGAAACAAATTATATCACATTTTAGATGTGATTATTTACTCTATGAAGATCGGATTCAAAATCATCAGGTTTTATATCATTATAAAACATAAATTCTAGAAACTTATTTCTATATATAGTGGAAATTTACTCAAATGATTCTTTGAAACCAAATACTCTGTTAATTTGAATATGTGGTAAAATTGGATACATATTGAAACAAATGACTCCTTGGATTTTCTAATGGGGTTAAAACTCTCGAAGATAGAAGAAATCATGTGAGTGAAATCTATAAATATGGAATCTTCACATATGTAGACTATAATATACTTTTTTCTATTCACATATTTGATTCGTCATGTAGTTGAATATTTTATTTGGGAGAGAAAGCTCACATGTGAGTCTATAAAAACAGTGTACTTCACTCCAAAAGCTTCAACACCTCTTCTATTATCTCAAAATAAATTTTAGTCACTCTAAACACTCTATTATTGTTTAAAAAACACAAAAAAAATATCAAATATTTCTCAATAAATATAGACAAAATATGAATATCATCAAAAAATCCAAATTTATGTCAATTCATTTTTTTTTCATAAAGTGAAATTCTCCTTTTAAAATAATTTGGGAATTTTATGCAAAATTTAGAATATATTTTAATGTATTTAATTTATAAAAGTGATAAAAATATATTTTTATATAGGAACACATAACCTGATAAAAGTATTTTTTTTTAATTATACTTTTCAACATTAAATGATTTAAACACTATTAATAAAAAATTAATAATAATTTTAAAATATTGTATTCATTTGATTATATATATAATAAATAAATTTCATTAAATTTTATAATCAAAATATGGAAAATATAACTTTTATAAAATCACGTTATATACAAAAACAACAATTTATTTAGAAACAAATATTTTATTTTCAAATGAAAAAACTTATTCTTGTTTCATACCTAGATAAATTTATTTCGTAGACTATATTAATAATAAATATAAACATAAAGTATTTAATTATAATAAATATTCATTTATAAAATATCCCATAATTAAATAATTCATTAAATATAAAAAAAATTATCCTATGAAAATATATTTAGACTATAAATAAATCATATTTATATCTTGAAGTAAACATGATTGTCTTAAATGTTTAATTGGTATCTATTGTATTATAAAATAACTATTTGTGACATTATATATATTTTAAAATAAATATTCATTTAATAAATTAAAATTCACATCATAAAAAAAATTGATTCTTGTTAAGAATACATAGTTTGCCACAATCTTGGGGTGGTATGTTATATTTATGTTCAACATAGTATTAAGATTCCACTAACCAAATCAACAAAACATAGAGATGATCCTTTTTTCATGATCAAATATGATAAGAAATGGTTCCCTATTATGAGTCCCTGCATTATTTTACATATATATTTGTGGAATGATTTAATGAGAAGTGTTCCCAAATAATGATTAAGTGAGTAGTCTTGGTGATTAAATCTAATACAACACATATTAATTTGTTTATTATATTTATTTTAAAGAACTGTGATAATGTAAATGGATATATTCTATCATTTCCTTGTTGGTATGGGTAATAGATTCATAATCCTTGTGTACTTATGATGAATTTCTTATACATGTTCTTAAACCAATAACATCAAGGTGTACTCAAAATTCACCTTCATCATGTTGTCCCACATGAAGTTCTCTCAATGATCTCTGTAAATCTTGGAACTTCCAGGTGGATGGAGAAAGATAAGAAATTTAAATTTTACAACATCTCTTTATTTTTCTCATGTGATCGGGTTATATAGATTTTAGTTTCAAATAAAAAAAATCATATTTTTAGTGATAAATTCATGATGCTTCCCTTACATTGTTAATATTACCTTATTTTGAATGACAAGATTATCCCTTTATAACTCATTTATTTTCTCTTAGATATATAATTGAGAAATAATTTATAAAAGGTAGGATTTCTTCCTTTTATTTATGATTTTAATATCCATCCTTCATAAATCCATGAATATATGATCTATCCAAAATTTCTAAATGGATAAGGTAATATTTTAGGATTTATTAAGATCATAAATACCATGATTTCATTTCAAAGATGGAATTATATTGTGGAATCAAATTCCTCAACTAACTTCAACCATATTCAATGATCTATGTTCAAATCCTTTTATGTGAATATATTCATTAAACTCTTATAATTAGTATACATGTCTCATTTCCCTCCATAAATGTAGTGACTCTTAATATTCACTTCAATGATCACATATAATAACTCTAGATCATGAATTGGGAAGTTAAGATCATGTAACATTAATTATCAGGAAGCATAAGCACATAATTTATCATTTTTCAAGAGTCACTACTAGAAAAATACCATATAATAAGGGTTTATAACCATGGTTATAGACCCTAAAACTATGGGTATATTCTATACCCATTGTTTTTAGAACCACGACTGATTGAGACATTGTTATAGAGCTACAGTCATTGTTTCTATTGAAACCGTGGGTATATACGTACTGATTTTACCATGCCCACATTTTAACAAAAAAATATGGCTATATATCTATAGACATAGTTAACTAAATCATTGGTATAGATTTTCCTACCATAAAACATATACCCACATTTCCGATATCTATGGGTATAGAAAGGCATCGCCATTGGGAAGCAACAATATCTCTTCCTACCCATCATGGACCTATAAATAAAATAGAAACCACGATAAACATTCAAAGTAATACAAATATTTTATATTTATCATTCAATGAACTACTTGTAATTATTTTCAAACCATTTACAATACAATAACATAAATATACATCCATACCGAAAATCAATTCTAATCATTAAATAACATTCACATGTCTCTTTACAACTATGTCAAAAATGGATGGGATCAATATCTCAACCATATCCAACATCCACATCCTCATCACCATCATCAAAATCCTCATCACCAACAACATCATATGTAAAATCATCATCATCATCATCACCACCACTACCACCACCACAACCACCATCAACAAAATGAAAATTAGGACACTCATTTAAATAACTCTTGGAATCATTTAAATAATGAATTGTTTCCATATATGAATAAATATTAGTAGCATCCTCTGATGGATGTGATTGACTTATAATATTCATAACATTTAAGAAGTTTTCAACAAAATGTTTTATATCATTTATGAATCTATAAAACTATTTTTTCCTAACTACTTCTGCATGACAATTTTGATACTTGATGAACTGAGAGGTTTGAGAGGATCCTGATGAGGACCAATACCTAGAAGATATAATGTTTCCCTATAGTTGACATCATACTCTAGCCTCGTACTCCTCACCTAATACCTAACTCAAATAATGATTCGGTACTATGTTGTCATCTTCTTTATCATCAAGGACCTATAAGAAATACATTTGAAAATATAAACAAGATATTTAATTATGAATTTCGTATGAATATTTCAAATATAAATAAAAAACATAATAAAATTTCTTGTCTTTGTCCATTTACTATACTTCAAACTATTTTCTTCCTACTTGAGGAAAATAATTTTTCTCATAGCACATAGCCTTCGATTCCCAATATCGCTTTGGACAAATGACCTTGAATAGTATATTACTAAATTATTGAATAATATGTAACTGAAAAAACTAGAATGAATTAAAAAAATTCATTTGATGAAATCCAAAAAATTGAGATCCATCTAAATAAATATTTAATTAAAAATTTAAAACTAGTGGAATGAAATAAAAAAGACATACAATTTAGCATGGTAAAGATGGGTATGATATGAATTCCATCAATTTTTTTATTTTGGTCTAATTGAATTTGTTTTAGGTTATTTGGTTATTCGGTTATGTGGTAATTTTGACCATTTTATCATTAGTTTCGTTTTTAGGTTAGGTTATTTTCTAAATTAGACAATTTTTTTTTTTCGAATCGAGAAATTTTCCATTTTCCATTTAACCTAACTAGACCATTTTTCCTAATCATTCTAATTAATCTAAATAGGAAAATTAGTCTAATAAGGATAATTAGGCTAATTAGTCAAGTTAGCCACTTTGGCCAATTTGAACTTATATGATAATTAGTCTATTTAGTCCAATTAATCCATTTAGGCAATACAGTCCAAATTTTCCATTTAGTCCAATTTGAAAATTTAGGCAAATTAGTTCAATTATTCAATTTAATCCCTTAAATCCAATTAGACCATTTATGGAATTTTGGTCAATTAGGATAGTTAGACCATTTATGCCAATTTAGTCAATTCATATAATTTTTGCGGTTTGGACCATTTAGGACCATTAGATAATTTAATACATTTAGGCCAATTAGGCCAATTAGGAAATTTTTCATTAGAACATTATTGAAACTGGCCAATTAGGCCATTAGTCCATCAGGAAAATTGGTCAAATGTCTATTAAACTATTAGTCCAGTTTGTAGTGAATCTATTAGAATAATTTTCCATTAGGCCATTAGGCCATTTGGTTGTTAGTCCATTATCCAATATGCCAATTGACCAATTATCCATTACGATGTTAGGATAATTGACCATTATGGTATTAGGATAATTTAAAAATTGTTCATTATGCCATTAGGTCAATTGACCATGAATCTATTAGGTGAATTGGACATTAGGTCACTATGATTATTTTCCATTAGGTCATTAGTCTAATTGACCATTATTCCAATAGGACAATTGACCATTAGGCCATTATAAAATTATTTCAATTGGAGAATTGACCATTAGTCCATTAGGCTAGTTGAACATTAGGTTGTTATACCAAAGGACCATTAGGCCATTAAGAAAATTTTCTAATTTCCCATTATTCTCTTAGGTTATTAGTGTAATTGTCCATTAGGCCACTATTGAAATTGACTATTAGGCAATTATGAAAATTAGAAAATTTTCCATTAGGCTGTTGAACAAATTTTCCCATATGTTGTTAGGAAAATTTCCCATTTATCCATTATGCTTATTTTCTATTATGATATAAGGGTAATTGTCCATTAGGAAATAAGGACAATTTTCCAATTGGTTAAGGGGAAATTAGTCAAATAATCCATTAATAAATTAGAATAATTATCCAATTAGCCATTAGAACAATATGAAAATTGGAAATAATGTCAATGGGTTAATTGGAAGAATGACCATTATGCAATTAGAAAAAAATTTTAATTGACCATTAGTCCATTAGGATATTTGGCCAATTGGCCATTTGTTCATTAGGCCATAAGGCCAATTAGGAATTATTCTATTCGGCGAAGAGGCCATTAAGATATTTTTCCATTAGGCCATTATGCCAATTGACCATTGTGCCAATTCCCCATTAGTCCAATTGGACATTAGTACAATTAGTTCTTTTTGATATTATGCCATTAGTCCAATTCGAAAATTTGACATTATTCCATTAGGATAATTGGGAATTATGACATTATTCCAATTTCTCATTAGGCCAAATGGCCATTAGGCCATTCTGCCAATTTTAAATTAGGCCATTATGACATCTAGACTATTGAGAAATTTTACATTAAATAATTAGGCCATTTGAGAATTATTCCATTAGAACAAGTGGAAATTATGCCATTTTTTCAATTGGTGATAGGTGATTTGGATTTGATTCCATGAGGTTGTTAGGTCATTAGTCTATTAGGAAATTAGGCCAATTTTTCATTACTACATTTGGAAAATTGTATGTTTGGACATTATTACAATTTTGCATTATTCCACTAGGAAAATTGTCTAATTTTCTATTAAAAAATTAGTCCATTAGAGAATTGGACAATTGCTTTTTAGGGAATTATTATGATTAGGGAATTGGAATTTAGGCCATTATTCCAATTGGAAAATGGGACACTATTCCTATTATACATTAGGATGTTTGGACAATTTTTTATTATTCTATTAGTCATATTTGTTTTTAGGACATTAGGTCTATGATATAACTGTTAAATTGAAAATTAGGTCATTAGACCAATTAGCCATTAAATATTTTAGTCTATTAGTACATTAGTATATTTGGATAGTTGGTCAATTGACCATTAGACTATTAGGACAATTGGACATTAGGAAAATTGGATATTAACAAAACTAGCCATTGAGTCTTTTGAAAAAAAATCGCTATTAGTCCGTTAGGCCATTATGTCACTTAGTCATTAGGCCATTAGGCCATTAAACCAATATTAGGCCCATTTTCCTCTAGTTCATTAGGAAAATTTACCAATTGTCCATTTTGATGTTAGGATATTAGTACATTATGCCATTGGCTATTAGGCCGTCAAACCAATTAGCCATTAATCCATTTTGAGAGTTTTTTATTAGGACATTTAGGCCATTATACTGTTTTTCCATCAGGCCAATTAGACAATTGTGTGTTAGGAAATTAGGCCAATTTCTAATTTTGTAAAATCCCCTTTAGCCATTTGGCCAATTGGATAATTGGAAATCAGACCATTAGACCATTAGACAAATTCAGAATTAGGCCATTATTCTAATTGGACATTATGATATTAGGCCAATTGTAAAATTATCTATTATGACATTAGGCCACTAGAGCAGTTGGCCAATTAGTCATTAGTCCATTTGGAATATTGGCTTTTAGTCGATTAGGCAGTTAGGCCAATTTTCCATTAGGACATTAAGCCAATAGGCTATTCTAAATGTGTATTTTCATCCTAATATAAAAGTGATTAATGAATGTAAAACATAAATTTTATCATAAAATGAAAAATACGTAAAGGTATAAATTTAGATATTACTTAAATTCACATTAATTTACTAATAGATTCTCATTCTTCGGCATTATAGTGTGCCACAAAGTGAATATATACTTCATTGAATCATGGTTGTTGTTTTTTTCCTTAATTATTCTAAAAAATCAATAGATATAATAAGAATTAAAATTTCTAGGCAACCGATTAAACATTGGGAATACCTTAAACACATCACGCTTCCAATATTCTATAATGTTTTGATATTGTGTAGTTGGATAGTCGCAAAATATGTGTACACCCACTAAAACAGAATTGACTCTACTCATCCAACTGATATATAAATCATTCTTATATATTCACCCAAACACCATAAGATCCATCATCCTTATAACATTTGGAGATTCACTATTTTTAATTTTAAACTGATGCGGTAAAGAACAAATTATTTCATATAGATACAATATTAATATTGATATTATTTTATCAAATTTTTATATCAATATCTCTGCACATAATATTTCCTTGATTTCATTATCGATATATCTCCATGAGACTGGTTCCACTATAATGATGTCTTGGTGCTTAGATAATGTTCCCCTAAAACATCTACAATACCTAAATTTTTTAGCAATCATATGATTTTCATCATTGTATTCCACCATAATTTTTTTAAGAGATTTTTGGTTTCCCACATATGAGTGTGCTCACGTCACCTACTAAAATATCCAATTAAATATTATAAAAGGAAAAAAAATGAATTATTTCATAGTATAATTGGAAAAAATGAGGTTTTATAATATAAAATGCATATAATAAAAAATCTGATGCATGATACTCAATACGCTCTAACGGATCCAAGGTATGTCTTCAATTAGTAGCCTCTACATGATGTCTCTCTTCCAATTCATGCACTGGGTGATCTACATAAACTAGAGTGTAAGCTAAAGGAACATAATCATCGGATCCTAGATGTATAATAAGAAATGGATGTGGCATAGAAATATCAAGGTATGGGTTGTAGGATTGGGGATACATTAAAATATGTGGATATGATAAAGTTGTGAAAATCCATATAGGAGGCATAGATATGATATGAGAGGAATATGGTAAATGAGATGGTGATGGAAGAATGGGTGGGAACATCCCTAGATGGTCGAGCAGAGGATGGAATGGTTTGGTAGATGGTAAGTTTATTGGTGGATCAAGGGTGGAATGGGAATGATGATTTCTCCATTTCGGACTAAGAGCAACCCCACTCGGACCCATGCTAGTAGGTTGAGGAGTCAACTCTTGTGAAATAGAATGTTCCTAAAAAATATGGTAACAAAAACTGAAAATGAAATTTTATATAAGTAAAATGAAAAATAACACTATTATTATACTCACTAAGGTAATAATAGGAGGAAACCCATGCTTGTGCATCTATCAATCAACATCAAATAATCACTTCCTTCAAACATTTGTAGTATTTTTTATAATCTACAGAATAATGAAATATGCAATTTTTTGGAATAGTTTTTAAATATCCTGAAAATAACTACAAATTAAGTTATTTCATAGACAATATCATAACAAGATTTAGCAATAATAATTTAAAACAAAGTTTCAAAATTTTTAGAAACTATTTTAAACTGAGTTTTCATAATTGAAATAAAAAAATTAAATGAAACAAATAAAAATAATACTAAAACAAACATATCACTCGAAATTGAAACTAAATTAATGTAATTATAGTAATCAAAACATAAGAAACTCATGTCTAGGTAAAATTAATGAACTAATAACACATATTTTTTCTTTAATATGTTACCCACAACAACTTTAGATTCAACATCAACTTCCAAATTAGTGAAATTTGAATCTTCAAATGAAATATTTTGGTCAACACTAATGGTTGTGTCAATGGTGTCAATTTCATTCCCAATTTAATGAAATACATTTCTTGGTATTACTTCATTAATGACACCATAATCAGGTCTCAGATGATCATTCACATAAAAATTTAATTTTCCATTGATACAAGAATGTATGGTTTATCAGTAGCTAGGAATTGACTCATGTAAATAATTCTATATCCACAATCATCAATAAATATATCATGGAACATCATTAAATAAATCCATTTACATTTCATCAAATTGAATCAACCTTGAGAGTAGTAATCCAATAAAATTATTTTCTCCAAAATTCTATAATAATATGTATTTATATATCTAGTCCATCTATCCAATTATATTTGTTAACAGTCCATTCTAGTAGTTAACATAAATTCATCATGTTGTGTTCTCATTTTTACCACTTTTCTGGTTGTAAAAAATTTATACCCATTTATTTTTAAATAATTTCATTCACGAACAAAATAGTGGGGAATAAAAGAAAATGATCTTCATTCTTGTGAAACAGAGTCTATATGTAAACTCAATACAAAAAATTTATATGAATAATATAGTTGTATAAATATCTATATTTTAAGTTAATTAAATTCATTTCCATCCCTTTTGTTTCAACCGAAAAAGAAACTATTGGCTATGAAAATCCTCTCTCATTCTCAAAGGAAAAGATCAATGAACCTTGCGTATAATTTACATATGTCCACTACATAAAATGATAATAAATGTTTAATATATATATGAAATGACATAGTATTAGATAATATATAAATATTTATATTACTTACATGATATATTCATCATACAATCATAGTCAAACAAGGCTATGTAATGTGCTATATCCCTCTCTTTGAGGCTCAATGTAGAAAATGTATAGGACCAAGGAATTCCCCAGGTTTGGGGATGGGATGGAAATGAGGGGTCAATCTTCCCATACTAATCATATTAATTTATCATTTTCAGATATTGCTTGTCCACACATAGGACAAATACATTGAACAAAAATCCATACATTATTGATCCAGATAACCTATCACAATAGAAACTTAAGTATTATGCTTATTTTGGACATAATATATCATTTTGTACATATTTACTTCAGTTGGATACATCCACTGAAAAGAAATGGGTCCCCCAAAAATTGTCTTAGGAGTAAGATGAACTATTAGATATAGCACGATGGTGAAAAATTACAGAGGAATTTTTTTAAGTCACACTGAATAAATGGTGCCTCTTAATGTATTTTTATAATGAAAGAATTTGATAACCTTTTAGAAAAAAAGACTCTAAAATAGAATAAGTGAATCACTATCACCCAAAAAAATTTTGATAAAAAATTATATATTTATATTGAAATCAATTCATGAAGAAGTATGTGATAACCATGAGTTTTTAGGGATTTTTTTTTGAAATCCATTCTATTAGATCATTTATATATGGTTTATGGAATAACCATTAGTAATATTGTTATTTTTTAACACATCCAAAAATTGATTTTTCTACAAAGGTGACATCACATAAGTAGCATAATGAATTTTCCATTTATTTTCAATAATGCATGCATGATTCACTTCCGGTCAAATATCCCAATCCAAAAACTCCTGGTGATAACAGAAGTCAGCATTGGTCTTCCCCTTGATATTTAGATGAATTGAAAGAAACAATTCCCATTTATTCATTCCAATGTTCATTACATATAAAAAATGATATAATTAATTAGTAGAACATTATGAAAACTAAAAACTGAAAGTTTTCTTTCTCTAATTGTAAGTGTATTATGTATAAAAAATCTTCCTTTTTTTAGATTTTGTCTTCTGTTTCCAAAATTGAGAACTGAAATCTTTAAATTTAGTGAGAATATTAGTTCCTTACATAAATTGAGGTGGTTGTTAATTGTCTAAAATATTATCTACTTTCTTCAAAACTTTCTTTTATTGATGACATATTAGAATTAATTGATGATTCTCCATGAAACTAAAACTATGAATATATTTAAGACTTCTAGGTCATGTATTCTTCATTAAAATACAACATGAAAATTCCCATTTATTCAAAAACAAAAAATTCATTGAATTAGATAGGAAATATTTTATTGTCCATAAAAGGGAATAACACATATGAATTTATTTTTATAATCATTGAATTTTATCAAAAAAATATCCCAATGTTACTTCACCTCACTTATTAATTCTTTCAAGTAGACGCCTATATCATTGACGAGATCCAAAGTTTCATATATTAGTATACTAAATAAATTTAAAATTTTTTCATAACAATCAATGGAAGAAGATTATAATCATGGATAAAAATATGCCATGTGTTATGAATAGTAAGAATATGACCAAATAGATTAAAATCATCATAGGATATGCCAAACATGAGATTATGTACCTCAACTTCAAAATCATGATGTTCTATTTAAAATTCCCTCTATGTTAATACCTCTATAGGATGAACCAACTCATAATAACCTTTTATTCTATTAGAATCATCCCATCTTATATTATATGAAATTTATGCAAACATGAATAGAATTTAAAGCATGGGAACCAATGGAAAGTGCCACATGAATTTCTGTGGCACCAAAGATGGTGTTCCATATACATTTTCCTTCTATCGACAAATAAAAAATTCTATACAATAAACAAGGTAAGATATTTCCACTCAAAATATACTTCAATATTTTATACAATAAGCTACATAATTAATTTTCATTCCTTATAATGATTTGGGGGAATATTTTGACCCTCATGAAGAATGTCCTTAAAAATGTGATAATATAATCGATGGAGGATTATGAAATTCAATACATGGGTTTTCCATGATATAACGATGTTAAAAATTTAAAATTTATCATTTTGGTACATTCATGATATTTATGAGTTCTATCATCTTTCACTATATTTTTTAATTTACCAACATTATAATCCTTAATATTTTCTTCATGTGTATTGATATTAATTTCATATTATTCTATAATATTGTCCCTCTCTAATGATTATTATTAAATTTAAAATTCTAAGATATCAAATTCCTTATTCCACTTATTTCATTACATTAATTAATTGTATAATATTTTCTTGAATGTCTCTTGTGATACCAAAAATAATTGTTTGTTTTAAATCAATCTTTCATTATATGATAACTAAGTTAATCTCAGAATAAACATGGTCTTCCAACACAATTATATCATGGAAACTATATAAGACCTCTCTTTGAATAACTATTAGTTGAAAAATAAAAAAAAAATCAATTTTTTTAAACTCATTTGAAATCAAATTGGTATGATACATCCTTCTTATATCCATTCTATTATAGGGGAAAGAAATTTATGTTCCAGTAAACAATATAAAACATAATTACAATGATATAAAAATTCGAAGACAAATTAGAAGTATATTGGAGATGAAATTAAAGAACACTAATAGGAAACGAAATTAAATACAATTCATGATATAAGTGACCATTATAGAATACTCAACTATCCATCCAATCAAATAATAAGTAATATCATAAAAAAACCAAGACATACTCGATGAAATAAAAAAAGAATAATTTATTCTAATAATTAAAAACATAGGAATAACAAGAAAATTGTGTATTTATTATCCAAAGAGTTACTCTCACTTGAAAAAAAATAACTGAGGATAACATTTAGTCCTAAAAAAGTTTATTTATGGATAAAATTACTCATATTATTCAATAACAGGTAAAATAGATTTTATAGGTTGTTAAATTCCAATTTATGAAGTATTTAATTATGGTAAGATCTATAAATATTAAATAATTATTCCATTTCATCCCACATTAAGAAACACATCCATTATTTCATAGATAAATAAATATTCCAGATTTATTTAATATATTGTAATCATCTACATAATAATACACTTATTTATTTTTGGGTTAAAAACCCCAATTAATAGTTAAACATTGGACCAGGATATAAATATTTTAATTTCAATAATTAAATCCAACAATGATAGGATAATAAAAACTAAGTTTAACCCTGGTAGTTAAGTTAAATATGATTCCCAACACTAAATATATATAAATCCCTAAAATATTCCACCAAATCAATCTTGAATTTAATTTAAATTAATAATAATCCCTATGATTGATTTAAAAATAAAATAATAATAACTTGAATAGTAATTTTATTAATTTAGTAAACTATACATGATCTTGATTGCACTATAAATTTGAAAACACAGTGATAGAAGTGATTCCAAAAAGCTCTAGTGGAAGAACATGCAATGATAAAAAATATAATAACAACTAATAGAAGAGGAAAAGGATTCATAACTCACAAATAATATGTCAAAGAATATTTCAATAATGAAATAATTTAATTAGGGGAGAATTTTGGAGAATAAAATAGATGAAATATGAAGAGGAAGGGAAATCTTACCTCTCAAAGATCACAACAAAAAAACTTCTGGAAATGGATGGAGAACACCTAGTTGATGGGTACAATGTTATCAGAGGAGGGAAGGGGGACCCCAAATTTGCATGAAAAGGGGAGGGGGTGGTGAGGCTAGTGGGAGTGGAGAGAATTAAGGATTAAAATGAGGATGATATGGGCAGGCTCAGAGAGGCCAATTATATAAGGGGCTATACCCCTATTTTTTTAAAAACTGTTAGTATAACTCATTTTATAGCAACATTTTTTTCAAACCGTGGGTATAGGTTTTCGAATAATATCTATTACCATGACATACAGAAAATATGTTTATAGATTCATGGGACTATATCTTGTTTATATTAGTGAATATGTAATCTAATATTTTCTTTGAAGCATCATAACATATCGAAAATTATTCTCCACTTGAGGGGAGTGTGATTACAAGTGTCAGGATTTTCTTATTTCTGATCTCCTTATATATCTGTTCAAATTATTTCACACAAAAATATTTCACCCTCATCAATGTTAATATTGTTATTTAGATAGATAATAATTTTATATTTCTCACAAATCATCAGGAGTGATATATAATCCATGAAAACTACATATATATTTTAAAATTGAGGTTCTAAGGAATTTTTCAATTTCCTTTTTCATTGAAGGATCAATAGTGATTCCCACACTTGTGACCACACTACCTAATAATATAACTTATTGTATGAAAAAATCACACTTTCTAAAAATATATTATTACTTATATATTTTTATAGTCCTCATCAGAATCATTATATGAAACTCATGTTCTTATGGTATCACACAATATATGATAATATCATCAATTAAGACAACCCTAAATTTATTCACCTAGCATATACAGACTCTATTGATAATGTCCATGATTATTAATGAGGCATTTATATGAAAAATGGAAACATTATGAACTCATAGTATCCACATATTGTAAATAAATCCATGTTTTGAATATCATTTATCTTCACCTTTAACTAATGATATCCAGAAGGAATATCCACTTCTAAGAAGTATTTACCCATCTAATTAAAAAAAATAAATAACCACTTGTAGAAGATACTTGTACATTATGGTGATATTTTTGAGTTTTAGATAGTTGATACAAAGACTTATTGATATATTCTGTTTAAAAATAGCACTAGTTCACCCCATTATAACTCGCTAGGTAATACAGAACCTTCAATGAAATTATTTTTTTATTACTTATTTAACCCCTCTAGTTCTATCATTGAAATCCAATCGGGGTTCTTGGATCTAGGTGTCATACTAGGTATGAGTTCTACTGAGAAATATACATTATGATATGGGGGAGCCTAGTAAATTATTCAAAGGACACATCAACATATTCCCTCACAATTTTTAGGTCTTCATGTTTTATGATTTACTTCATCTCAACCATTTGATCAAGATATGTTTCCTCATTGGGTATCGATACACACATATTTGAGGGATTTTCTATAACAGATTCATAATCTTCCTTGTGTTTTTATAGTATGATAAGATGGTTATAAATATGTAAATAGATTTAACTTTCAAGTAAGATGAATTAACTTTCATAATCTTCATTGTGTTTTTATAGAATCACATTCCTTTATAAGAATAATTACAAGATACACTTGAAGAGTCTTCCCAAAGAATCTAACATGGGAAGAACCCAAC
This sequence comes from Viscum album, assembly GCA_963277665.1. Taxonomy (NCBI): domain Eukaryota; kingdom Viridiplantae; phylum Streptophyta; class Magnoliopsida; order Santalales; family Viscaceae; genus Viscum; species Viscum album. Next base: position 1,767,189,437 of record OY728157.1, read on the forward strand.
ACATGGGTTGGAATTATTTCATTAATTGGTGTTTTAATTTATATATATATATAGGTATCAGAGAGATTATTTTATAGTTATATAGAACATATATGATATAATGGAATGTGTAGAACCTGAATCTAATAAAAATTCTACCATTCATGTGTGAACAATAAGTGTTAATTATAGTAAATAATTTTATTTCTCTACATTAGTGATGGTGATATCATAATATATATCTTAATTCCTCATGTTTTTTGTTTATGGATGCAAGCTACCCCAAAATAGCCTTGGTGGGTTTCACTAATGTTTATTGTTCCGAGGATCCATATAGTTGATGCATTGGACCATGTGTGGATCATTGAGATATTACTTACTTTTATCCATCATAATAGTTAGACTCTTCATGTATATTCAACATTCATGATCTCAATTCCCTTATCATATAGACATAATGTATTAGATCATTACCTTGAAGAAATTACTATTGTTCTTCGAACTATATATTTGAAATGTTGGTAGTTATATGTAGTTGAATTCTTTAGTAATTAATCCACCACATTGAAACTTCTTATTTTGTGTCATAAATCAACCAACCGGGTCCTGACTAGCTAGTGGAGGCCAAGTCACCATTATCCTAAGCCCACCTCCAATAGGTCAGGTGATGGTGACCATCACTCAGTATGAATATCACACACATTGATGGTCTTAGCCTATGGTACATGAATTCATGCATATACACATCCCTCTCCATGAACAAATATAGAGAGAATAAGAAATAATAACACAAAGATAATAAATGTGTACTTTTATATCCCACAAATATAGTAAAACAATATTGAAAAGCAAGAATGGGAAAAATAAAATCACAATAAAAAATGTAGAAGTGTCCATCCTTCTCAGATGGAGGGTGGAGATACTTCTCTATTGGTTCCTTGAAATAATTCATTCTTTATCAATTTATCAATGTTGAGGTGTTATAAAACTGACAAAAATTCATCATCACCCAGTATTTTAATTATAGTTGATTTAATATGATGTGAATAATAATTTTAAAATATTAATATGTAATTATTAAATAACATCTTTCTGATATGGCTCGTGAATGATATAGGAAAAAACATTACTGATATGTTACATATTTTATATACCATCCTTGTGTTCACTGAAAATGATTCTTCATGTTATACATATTATCATATTCATGTCAAAATGATACATTGGTCACCCACACCTATTCTAGTTACCCTTTTTTATTAACCTATCTCAAGAACCATTGAAACGTTTTCCCTTTGTTACCTATACAAAACCTCACAACACTCCTAACTTCAAACTTCTTTACTAAGATATTTCTACTCTAATATCACAAGTACCCATCCAAATCAATTAAAAATGCACATGAACCAATATTTTTACAATGTTTTCCATAGAAATACCACCTCCAATAGTCTAGAGGCTAGTGACTAGCCCTAAAAATAAATATGGAACATATTAAAGTCATTAGTTATTGATAACTATAATAAACCACATATCCCAAAAAAATTGAAATATAATTAAAAATTTGACAATAGCATAAATAAACTACTTAAATGTAGTATAATATTCATAAATTACACATTATGTAATCTAAATAAACCCACTAAGGTAAAATATAATGTAAAAATTCATGGGAATATAGTAGAGTAAAAATGACTTATGAACAAAATTATAAGACACCTACTACCAACAATTGATCTAGGTATGAGGTGGAATATCAATAATTTCTACCAAGACCCACTAAGCACCTGATCCTCCATATCCACATCCATCAAAGTCACCTCAAAACATTACATCCCTTGTATATAAAGAACATGTGTGGGTTAGAAGTATTGTATATGGTTTTTTATAAAAATACCCTATAAGACATCGTAGAAATGCATATGAGGGTAAGAAGACAATTCATCATAGAACCAAGTTTAGGGATTACACATGAACAAGTCAGGATATGGTTAAAGGATTGTGAAAACTAAAAACCTAATAAAACCCCTAGTTAAAATCTAAGATACAAGTCATATCAGAGCGGAATCCCAGAATAATTGATATTTTATAAGAAAAAAATCAAATCAACAACCAATATGTTGATACTTTTACACTCACTTTATAAAATTATAATTTGGGAACCACACTCACTAGGTAATTCATGTCACTCAAGGGAGTACCTAACCATATGGAGGAAATTCAAATTATCAAGGGGAATAACATTAAACAAGGGATTGTTGCCTTTGATGAATATGGGGACCATACCTCTTCCTATTGGGGATTACCAATGTTTTAATATTGGAAATTTATACCATTTAATGGGGGAGTATCAACTTGATCCATCATAAAGGGGTCTCAAGACTTTTTGGGATTAAGGTAGTGTCAACCCCATATATGAAATGGAAGAACCATTCCCATGAATTTCAGGGGAGTACCAAAACATTTATATGTGTGGGATACCTATGAACAATATTTTGGTTTCCTATAGGGCAGTTAAAATACCATAACTTCTCTAAAATCCTTGATTATACCACGTAATCAGATTTTTATAGCTATCATATTAAAACTATGCAAAAATCCATTAAAATGTTTCTCATGAAGTATAGGATCACATTATCATGCTCTAAAATAAAATCACTCAGGAATGATTATTTTTTCCAAATTAAAATATTTGAGTGAGAAGTCACTATAACAAAAAGGATATGATATACATAAAATATAGTATCTTAATAGTAATGTGTGGTCCTTTTCCAGTAGTAGAGAAGCAGCTATTATCATCATATCATATGAGATTAACCTACATGGTGTTCCCCCTTGTGGAATGGTGTGTGTGAATCCAACGTTATTTGTAATAATAACATGACATGGTGAGTCATGTTATTTACTAAGACATTTTCACCCCCTCGACTACATGATATATGTGACCAAGGGGGTAATATAGAATAAAGATATGTATAGATTTATTTATATAACCTTTGTGGAAATTTTGTGTATTTTATGGAAAAAATACATAATATATTTATCTCATATTTTTAAAAAAATTCAACAAATTAACTCTAAATCTATTGTATCCCTAGATAGTCACACACTATTTAATCATAATATCAAATTAGAGAAACCCAAGGCCCCCTGATCTTTTATCATCATCACATTTCCACCACTTAATATACTATAATCCACACTACCAAACCATGGTACAACTACAACACATATCGATTCTATTATAGTTATCTTTCATTGCCTGTAATTATTGATGTTTCTTCATACTAAAATAATTAATAAACTACTGATCGAATGACCTTTTATATGCACCATTCATTGTTACACTACACCAGTGATTTACCGCACAATTTTTTCATTGTTCCAGTGTCTCCCTATCCTCACCACCACCCCAATTTCAACTCAGAGTTATTCCCATTGAATTGTTGGACATTATACATGTTTGTGGTGGATTCTTGTCATGATATAAAGGTGGAGAGATTTATTAATGGATGAATAGTTGTTGATGAAAATTCAAAAACCCAACATTTAGTTCAAAAATACATTCATCCATAGATGCATGAATCAAAAATTACCAGAAGGATCACCCCAATAATAAATGGAAGGGATGAATTTTTGGGGGTTCCATTAAAAAAAATAATTCCAGTACTAGAAGATAAGGTCAATTACATGAGAATAAAGTCCAACCTTTATGGTGAATCTCCATTACTAGATGACTCCATACTCGATTTGAAAATCAATCACCTCCACAATGAATGTGACTTCCCTACTCTCTATGAATAACATAATTATCCTCAAATAAATTTTTAGTCTACATTATGTGTATGTATAATTCTATAATTATCATATTAGTAAGAAATATATAGAGGTTGGGTGTGGGTTTCACTTGTATTTTCACCTACATTTCAAAATGTACTATTCTGGGGCCTCAAACATGCATAAAATTTATACCTCTACTTGATAAGACACCCCACATTAGACACAAGTGTGATGATAAAATTCTCATATGGGGATCCTTTTAGAAGGAATTAATTATTTAAATCATTCATATGGATGAGATATTAATAATATTTTCAAAAAATTAAGTTTTTTTTGAAGACCTATGAGACATAAGAAATGAACAACTAATATACCGCCATGAAAATATTTTTAAAAATATTTATATGGAATTCATATAAAATAATATTGGTCTCTAATATTTAACAACAATAAAACTATTCTAAATAATAAAAATATTTCATTTTTTAATAATATCTATATAATTTTTTTAAAAACTACACAAAAAATAAAACATATCATTCATAAAATATATTTTCAATGAAAATAATGCTTTTTCATTTCACAAAAAAGGACATCCAATATATTTTACAAAAAAAATGACTCATACCACATGCTAATATAAAAATTATGAAAAATGATTAACAATACAATTGTTCTTATTTTAAATTTTGATTCAACCTGAAATATTAATTAAATAAAAGATCATATATTATTTTTAAATAAATCATCACCAATATTTAATTGATAAAAAAATTATTATTTATTAAAGAAATTTTAAATAACATAAAATTTTTACCATTTTAGGTCAATCTCAAAATAAACCATTTCATTTTTACCAATCATTCAAACAATTAAAAATAATATAAATGATCTTTATTTATATATTGATGATGAAAAAATCTAAATAACACACTCACCAGTCTATAAGAGTTAAATAAAATAAATTCTAAAATGAAGTGGAAACAATCCCATTGAAAATACTTTCCCAGAATTCTCAAGAAACATGTGATTTAATTATAAATTTGTTGACCATGTTCATTCATATTTTACTTCTTATGTCTTACACAATCATACCTCTATCTCTGCAGTATACTAAAAACCCAAACTCAGTTTAATACCATTTTGTATTGATTAGGTTAATCCCCCAATGGTTTGAACAATCTTGAATTTATATAGAACCTTTAGTGAGATTTCATTTATTCTATGGATTTTAGAAAAGGGGTGATGATTTTAATCAATTATTAGGAGACTATTCCACTAAGAGTAAAATAACATAAAATAATTACAAAATTTTTTATTTTGAATTCCATTAATATTTATATTACATATCATAACCTTGTCAAAAAAATACATCTCATTTAATAAATAATTTTATACAGATGCATCATACATCAAAAATATCCCTCATGTTGATCATGATACAACTAATAAATGACAAAACAAAATAAATGTGGTCATCAATAAACTACTTAATATCAGTGTTAAAATTATTATTAGCAATGCTACTCTAGTTTTATAAACTCCCCATGTCTCCCTAATTCTTTATTGGGAAGCCTTATCTTTTACTTTGGATGAAACAATAAATAATTTAGGAATATCATCACTCGTACACATGGGTAATAGTAAAATGACTAAATAGGCACCACTCAAATAATCTAATCACAATTTTTAATATTCACGTGTTTAAATTTTCTCAATTCATGGGACCACATGCAATAAAAAACCCAATGCACCTAAATACAACATGAAATAATAGTACATTAATTAATGGTAAACAATATTTTGGATAAGATTGGTTTAATGATACACTATAGTTCAAGAAAATACCTACTTCAACCAATGATAGATCATCCCTATTGAATTAATGTAGTATTCCATTGTTGAATTGACCCGTGGGTCCTAATTAATATCTTCTCATTTCAAAGATCCAAAGGTCCCATTTGTATATCACACAAGGTATCACATAACAATATCTCAAATCATATGTTTCTAGACCTCATCTTACACTATTTATCTAGATAGATCCAAAATAAAAAATCATCTTTTGAAATGGTTCATCTGTAACTGAATAGAGGCCTGTTGCAAATGACCTAAAAAACAATGTTATTTGTGATGGAATGAAATTTTCCTCACAAATTACTATATATTTAACAGTATTTTCTATGGAATATGAAATTGTAACAAATACATTAAGTGAGAACAAAAACCATATCATGGGGAAGGGCTTCTGTGATGAAATTATGATTTCTATAAAAATTGATTCTCTGACAAGGTGCTCCTCCATCCCAAATACATGTAAAGAAAAATATACCCTTCTATCATAGATGATATTATTTTTGATGGAATTCGGAATTCTGTTGTAAATACTCACTGTAGAGAGTAATTAAATTCTACTTGAAGTGGGTAACATTTGTGATGAATTTGGTCATATACCAAACATTCCGTTTTGTTTGTCCTGATAACTATTTATGGTGGGAACTATTTGCAAGAGATTCAATCAAAAATATAATTATTTGTGAAAAACAATACATCGCAAATAGTTTGTCACAAATAAAATATCCTATATAGAGCCCTTGAACAACATTCATCCATCACAATTTTTGAGAACATCTTCTGTTTTCTTTATGATTTATCTCTGTAGAAATTTTAATCCTTAATGAAATGATTTTAGGATTGCATCAATATTTTTATTCTAGTAAAGCATTGTTTTGAGGGAATTTGTTTTAGAACTTTTTTATTCTTCATTTATTTACATAATTTCGTATTAGGAATAAATATGGATAATTAGTAATAATAATTATTAATAATTATTAATATTAATTATTAATTTAGTGTAATTATAAATAATTAGTAATATTTAGAATTAATTAATACTAATTATCCGTAATTAGTATTAATTAACTATTAGTAGTCATAAATGATATTAATTATTGATAATTAGTAAAAATTGTCAATAATTGATAATAATTATCACTAATTATAAAGAATTACAAGTAATTTGTATGATTTTGAAAAAATTTCTAATAATCAGTAAAAATTTCAAAAAGCGGCAGATAATTAGTAATAATTGAAAACAATTAGAAAAAATTTATAATTAATTCCAAAAATTAATAATAATTAGTAATAATTATTGATAAATTGTAAATAACTATAATAACTAGTATTTAATGGTAATAATTTGAAATAAATATGCCAATAATCAATGAAATTTAATAATAATTACTCGTAATTATTAATAATTACCAGTAATTAGTAATAATTAGTAATCGTTACCAATAATAAGTACAAATTAGTAAAAATTAATGATAATTTATAATAATTCACTGAAATTAGTAATAAATAGTAATTAATGTTGATTATTATTAAGTATTAGTAATAAATAGTAATAATTACCAATAAGTATTTAATAAATACCAACAAATGGAGGATTTTGTTATTAATTGCTATAATTAGTAATTACCAATAATAAGTAATTCCATCCCAAAAATATATAAATAATAAATATTATGAATAAATTGTAATAATTACATATAATTAGAAATACTTATAGAAAATATTAATAATTAGTAATAATTAGTAATAAATAGAAATAATTACCAATAAATAGTAAATAATTAATATAAACTAACGATAATTAGTAATAAAAATTGACAAATAATAATGATTAGTTATACATAGTTATAATATTAAATAATTAGTAATAATTAGTAATAATTAGTAATAATTAGCAATAATTAATTAAAATTATTAAAATTTAGTAATAATTTTTTATTAATATTAAATGATAGTAACGATTACCCATATATAGTAAATAATTATAATAGTTACTGATAATTAGAAAATAATATCTAATAATGTGTAATAATTAGTAATACTTAGAAATAAATACCTACAAATTGTAATAATTAGTTATAATTATCGACAAATACAAAATAATTTTTAATAATTACCAATAAATAATAAATAATTTAAAATAATTATCAAAATATTTTAAATAATTTAGACTAATTAGTTTTAATTTCTAATAATTATCGATAAATATTAAATAATTACCATTATTAAGTAATAATTAGTAATAATTAGTTATGATTTGTAATAAGTGGTAATAATTTATAATAATCAATAATAAATAACAAATAATTAATTATAACTAATAATAATTACAAATTATTTTTAATAATCAGTAATAATTATTAATAACTAGTAATAACAAAAAATACCTAATAAATAATTAATCATATTAAGGAAAAAATTCAAAAAATTACTGTTAATTAACAATAAGTTGTAGAAATTAGTAATAATGAGTTGTAATTAGTTATAATTAAAATTACTTGTTAACAAATTATAATAATGACTAATAATAAATAATAATAAGTTTTAATTAGTAAAAAATAATTAAAATTATTTATAATTAATTAAAATAGTTATAATTTGTAATAATTCATAATAATTCGAAATAATTAGTATTAATTATTAATAAATAGAGAAAATAGTAACATTTACTAACAAATGGTAAATAATTACAGATAAATAGTAACAAAAACCAATATTTTGTTACAATTAACAATAATAACTAATTAATAAAAAATAATTATTGCTAATTTGAAGTAATAAGTAATATTTATAGACAATTAGTAATAATTACCAACAATTATAAAAATTAGTGATAATTGCTAATATAGAGTAATAAGTATTAATATTTAGTTATAATTACAGATAAATAGTAAATAAATTCTAATAAATATTAAATAATTATCAAGAACTTTTAAATCATTATTACTAATTATCGATAAGTGTTTGTAATTATCGATAAATAGTAGTAATTACTAATAATTACTAAATAATAGTTAATAAATATATATAATTAGTAATAGTTATGGAAAATTTGTAATAATTTCTAATAAATAGATTACAATTATTAATAATTAGTAATAATTATTTATAATTATGGATAATTAGTTATAAATAGTAATAATTAGTAACAATTATTAAAAATTAGTAACAATCACTGATAATTAGTCATTATTTTAAATAGTTATAAAAAACTATTATTAATTGCTTGTAATTAGTAGTAATTATCAGAATCAGGTAATAATTTGTAATATTTTGTAACAAATATTATTAATTATTAAGAAACATTTATATTAAAAATTAATATTTTTGAAATAATTTGTGGTATTTAGTTATAATTACCATTAATTATCAAGAGTTGGTAATAATTACATGAAATTAGTAATTTTCTGATTTAGTAGTGTTTTCTCCCACCACCCCAATATTCTTTTACATTAATCATAAAAATTAATTCTATTTTTTTCATAAAAAAATGATGAATGAAGTAGAAAAATTATTATGGGATTTTGATTAGATAAATCATCATATAAATCATAATAGTAATAGTATAAATCCTTTATATATTGTGGGTTTTGAAACTTTATATCATTTACATCTTCAAACAATGAATTAATACAATTAGGTAAATTTAAGTGTCCATGTATGAAATGTGATATAAGGATATTTGAAACATATGACAGTATTGGGGTTCATCTGTAGAATTTTTTTATTTTCAAGAAGATTATTTTTTTGGTATCAATAATGGGAACCGAATTCAATATAGGATACGGATAATTTGGTTCTGGATCTATCACAGTTTCAGAATTTACTACAGGATCTTGTTGGGTTGACTATTCAATAAATATAAACTAAAAATGAAAATTTAATTCCTATGTTAGAAACATATAAATTTTATGCGTTTTCAATGTTTTTTAAGGATTCCTTATATATCGGCTACAAGACATGAAGATTTTAAGCTGCTAATAAATTTATGAATATTAAATTATATAGTGGAATGTAAAATAGTTATTTGATCAAGTATTTTCTTTATTTAAATCATTGTTACACAAGTGAAATGTGTATACTAAAAAGGTTTATGAAATAGGATGTTGGTCAATAATTTAGGTCTTGTTTGTCAGTAGATATATATATATATATTTAAATGATTGAATCCTATATTATGTTAAATATGAGTCATTATTTAGTTATCCTACATTTTAAAAATTATGGTACCATGAGGAACAACAATGAATGTCCAACTTTTTTTCGCTTAAAAAATTATAATATTTCCCTCTAACGCCAGGAATATATTATTTATTTATATCTCAAAACACAATTTCCTTGATGATATGGAATAAATCCAGTATTTATATCATAAAAAACATAAACTATCATTATAATGGTGATTCATGAAAAACAATTATTAGGAACACCCATATTTTACCTCAGAATATGATAATGTGTGATTGGGTCTTTCTACTCATGGTTTATATCCATTTTGTTCAAAAGGTAGTGGACATTCTTATTATCCCGTATCTATAACTCAGTAAAAATTAAAAACATAGCTATTGATGAATTTACCACATATATTTCTTGACATAGGTAATTCTAGGACATCCAAAAAAGAATTTGTTGTTCATTTGAAGTCATTGATTTATGAGTTAAATTTATTATAGAGTAATTATGTCAGTACATATGATGTAGTTGAAAAAATACATTTCATAATTAATGAATCATTTATGTGAATAATTATTGACTTCCTAGTGTATCAAATAATTTTTTTTCTCGAGTTCACTTGATCCTAAAATATTTATGTACTGTATGAGTGAAATAAAAGAGTTTATGATTTTCAATGGATGACAAACATATTTTTTGACATTCATCACTTATTTCTTCCTACAGACTTTCCTTTCTATGGGAACATAAATAATTATTAATAATTTATAAATGTAGTAGATGGATATCTATCAATGATCCTATGTATTGATTTTAAATCTATTATATATTCCTTACATTTTATTATCTTTAAACCAAATATAAACTAATAAAAAAATAGTTTCATTTATGAAATATATCAATTGGATAAGATGGAGTATTTTTTGGGATCTGACATATTGTTCAAATTTGTTATTTTCACACGTTAAATGACGTGAATATTAAGAATATCCACTTTTAACAAATATTTTATACAATTTTGGACATTTTTGTTAATATTAAAGATAATGTTAATGCATGATTATATCATTCCCAAAATTTTAGGCATACATAAGTTGAGTTATTTGAAAATGATATATCATAGAAATTAAATAATCCAATAGAATCATATATTAGTTCAAAAGAAAATATATATTATTATATCATTTGATAATTTATTTGAGGTTACTAGATGGTTATGTCCCAATTTTGGCTCTATTTGTTATAAATGGTAATATTAACATACTAATGTTCCTTGATTATTATTTTATAATGAAAAAAACTACAGATTAGACATAGAGGTTTGCTAAATTAATTAATTTGGGGTGTACTTATTGAAATATTATTATTAGAGACATTTGAGCTGTAGTGGCAGTCTATGATGCACTGAGTAGGATACAACAAGATGATATTTTAATGTTATACAAATCCAAAAAAAATTCCATCATATTTCATTGATTCAATGAAAATTTTAATATTAAAATTTCTACATGATGAAAAATATCGAGGAACATTATTTTTATAATGGATTTACCCTTATGATAGATGTTTTTATAAATTAAAGAAAAAGGTATGTAATAGGGAATTAGTTGAAGGGTAAATTATATAAGTGTATTTGTAAGAGGAAATTTAATGGTTATGGTATTATTATTTTCAACCTGAATATCCTTTAAAAATATAAAACTATCAGAATGAGGGATGTATTAATGATAGAAAACAAAAAAACTATCAGTTTTTAATAATCATGAACTTGGATTTTGTGGATTTCATGAATGATGGATTTTAGATTATTAAAAACAAAAATCTCAAACATATTTTATTCTAAATTTTTAAGAAATGAAATGATTTGAAATGTGAGTGATACTTTCACCTATTCATTATATTTTAGTAAACAAATAATTAATATCAATTAATTTCTTGATTATATAATGATCATATCAGAAAATAGTGCACACAAATTACACTAGTTTCACGTGAAGCACACAAAAATATAATTTTACTACTAGTTACAAAGATTGAAGTAAATTGTTTATGATTGAATAATTGAAATCTATTTATTACTTTTATATTATTAAGTTTTTTAAATTTTCCATGTATCACAATATGTTGACAAAATTGACAATAAATTATGTGTATTGACTAACCCACTATCCAAATTTATTAAATCTTATAATTCATATGTTTTTAATATATTTCTATTACCTACATGCACATATGGTCAATAAAATATTTTTTGTTATGCTTTCTGGAAAGGATCTCATCACAATGAATGTGAAGGTGAGTGTTATGTCATGCTAAATAAATTAATTGAATTATGTTGTCTAGGAAAAAATTATATAATTGTGTTTTAATATCATTGGATTGATATTGATAGAGGTTTCATCATCCAACCACATAATAAAATCATTGAATTTATATGTAAAATATTTATTTATGTAAAAAATCATTTATTCTATTTCATCAAGAACATCAAATATAATATGAAATTTATTATGATTTATAACTAGATTTAATTGACTATTAGAGTATAATAAAAACAAAATATGATGAAAATTAGATTATTAATGGTGAAAGTGTTTATGTTGAATTACAAGATATTGAACATTTTCAAGTGAGATCACTAAATACATCTTTTTCTTGAAGTGATACAAATATCAATAATGGAACTCCACAATTATTGGCCAATGGAGTTGATAATGTTGATGACATAAAAAATGAATTTGAAATTGAAAGGGATAATGAGATTGTAGCTCTTATGGAAATTGATGATATTGGCGAGGAATTTGAATATTTTGACACCATATAATATGAATATGAAGATAAAATTGAATTATTATTGGTTCTAGTTATAATTAATTCATAAAGACCATTTTAAATTATTTTCAGACAACTTTTTTTGCATTTTTTAGGTGGATATAGACAATGTTGATGAGATTTTTCAAATCTTCATTGATGTTATGCTTCTTGGTGAACAGATTAAGGACTCATCATCCAACTCACTGGTTACTTCCACAACATCTTTGAAATGTTGAGGTTCTTCTCTAGCTAGAATGATGATTCTGGACCCTATTATTGAGCGATTAACTCCAATTGGTTTTGATACACACATGAAGTTGTATGTTAATTTTTGTATTTTAGTTAATTTTTATTAATTATCGTTAATTTAAATTATTTAATTTTTTTATTATCTTTCAATTAATTATTCTTTCTCCCACATTTTTTCACATATATATTTTGGATGAAGATGTAATTCTAAGGAAATATTTTACCGATCCTTGAGTGACAAGATATTAGATTCCCATTGATTTTCGTCATCACATGTTTGTTCTTTGGATTGTTCATAAGGAAATTATTTTTATTTTTTAATTAATTTAATTATTAACATACTCTAACTAATTAATTTTTGGTTTCATGGTATCCTATAAATAATATGATGAGATATATCATCTAGGAGTCATTGGAGATCTGTATGCCTTTAGGATATCATTATTGTTTTTCAAAATATCATAAATAAAAACATCGATAGATCTATAGGAATTTTTTTATTATCATTTCCTTATCCATCGACCTTATTACATTTCAGCCAATGTTTTAAATGGATTGTTCTTATTCTAGATGGGAGATTTTTTAGAACATATTATCATCCGGATGATTGAAATTTGTGAGACATATTGTCACACATAGAGCTGGTTGTCGTACCTTTAGTAATCACCAATGATATATGTTAAATAAATTTATTATATAATTTATAAATAATATTAATTTAAAATTTTTAATTCATATTCATATTGGTAGCTGAGCACCTAAATGTTATGGAATTCAATTTTTTAAGATTTTTTATACAAATCCTACCCATGAAGATATTACTTATGGGTGACAACAATAGATTGTTGTTAGTATAACATTTTTTATTTTTAAAATTAACTAAAATTATAATATTTTATATATTTCAATTTGAAATTGTGTTTGAAGGAGCCATATAAGGCCACAAAATCTCACACACATGGTGAGAGACATCCAAAGTCTAAGTGTTCAGATACATGTGATTCGGGATTTGATAAGTAATATTCGATACGAGAGACTCAATATGGAATCAGGAATGGATGATTAGATTATATCTATTATCGATTGATGCATTGTAGTTATTATAGAACTACTATGTGGTTATCATCCTTCTCTAGGGGATCTCATTCAAAGTATTTATGATAAATGGTAAAAAATTATGAGATGATGTGATCTTACAATGAGGTTATAAATAATATGCCCAGAGATAAGGTGGAGTTTTATAAACACCAGTAGACACAAGAGGAGAGAAAATATAAACAGAAGGAGGATAAAAATAATAATATGATGGAGTATACATGAAGACATGGACATAGTAAAGGGATACAGTTCCCACCACCTGATCCATCATACTATCTACCAAATTCATAGATATAAGTGGTATTTTTTAATAAACATGTTATGATAATTTTTTATGGATATATTACATGAAATATGGTTATAAAATTATAAGTCTAATCTTTTAAATATATATTTTTTAATTTATTTGGTTCACTTTTCAATTTTTTATGTTTTAAATTTTTTCTATTGTTGTATTTTTTTTTGAAATAGGCTAATATTTTTTTTAAATCCATATCCATCTTTCATAACCTATTATAATGGGAATATGTAACTAGATTATATGATAAATCAATATATTTTCCCCATAAAATACTATTTATGATGGGGAATTATTCTGTTTTAATTTTTTTTTTGTAATGATATTTTTCAAAATATAGTTTTTATGATGCCATTTTTAGTCATGATTCAATAATAATGATATCCCATCATAATTGACTATTTGATATGGGATCCCATCACTATTAACCCCTTTAAAATACATGTGTCAAGTAGGGACACCTTATTCATAATCCATGATACCTCTCTAGATGCCTCTTACATTAACATTATTCATGGTTTCATACCTTAAAGCCTCTCTAAACACACGTTATATAGGCTTGCTTCCATATATAGTAAATATTGGATGACACAACATTGTCCACCCATGGATAGGGTCACCACCACAAATTATACTAATTTAAAATGTTACATAACCCTGACTTAATATATGAACTAGAAAAATTGTGTAACAGATCCCTCCCTTTGTAATTTCATAACATTATTTCTATATCGATTGAGTCACCATCCCTCAAAATATCTGGTTTTGAAATTAAATATCATATTCTTAGCATAATCATAAGGGTCTCATCATAACATATAAAATAGATAAAAAAAATTAATGATGGTAAAATGTTTTCTTTCCATGGATAAGAACCCAAACCCAAAAAATTATATCATTGTCTGAGTAAGCAATAATGTTGTTTCACAATATGATTTTCTTAGTAGCATCCTAACCCACTCACCCTAGATCACTACCAAAGAGACTTCAAAAATCATATCAAAAAAATGAAAACCCCATCTATCAAATAGTGACCCATATAATTCATGAAAATTTGTTACATATTATTATATTAATATTAAAAACATAAAATTATTATCCACACTAAAATCATATAGGTCTAGTTTCTTTGAAAACATGGATACATTATGACCTAGTAGATAAAATTTATTCATTATCTCCCATGAATTTCTTCATAAATAGATCCCTTTTTATAAATATCATATAAGAAACCTTTCTTCATAACCAAGCAAGAGGAAACATAAGTAATGGTGAGATCAAATTCTCAATAAAGATAAAAACGGGGGACATCCATGATCACATAAGCATACGATGAGAATAAGGGTCTAGTAACGTGATAAAAACTTTTGAATACCATACCCAGCATATCACAGATCATAATATTATATCATTGAATAAATAATGATAGTTTATAATAAATGAATCGTAAATGAATTAAAAAAAATGATCTATGATATCATAATAATTACATAAGACATAAACATTCAGTATAAACATATTCATATAAAATCATTTCCTTTGTCAATTAACAATTCCAATATTATCTTAATGTATTTAGTTCACTCACTGTTCAATAATAACTGTAGTCAAGGTTCTCTCCCAAGACTATCACAGTTGATAGTGTCCATTATTTAAATGGGTTTACTCTCTATTCATGTCCTAATTATCACATGAGATGTCCATAATTACCCAATTCATTGGATTTATATATAATTCCATTCCTACCCATTACATAATAATAATTCATTCATATGTGTTCTATAAGATTATAAATCATTTATCATAAATAATAACCTAGGGAAATGAAACAAGTTTCAAAAAGAATTAAAAATATCATCATAACGTAACCCATGGAAAATAAATTGGCTTTATAAAAATTTTATCATCAAAATAATAAACCATCCATGGCACAAATTGATCAATTGTTGTCTTCCTATCTTGAGGTAAGCTGAGTGTGACACCACAAGGCCACCTCAAATATGATAGTGGCTGATGATAAGAGTCGAGTAGGAATAACATACATATAATAAGCCTTAGTCTAAGGTTCCATTACACACATATGTCTCCCAATAAATATACAATATTGAAAGGTAAAATAAATTTAATACCATATTGCATGAAATACATCTATCCCACATCATATTACGAAAATAGTACTCGAATGTATAATGGGACAAACAAAATCCATCTAAAACTAGAAAAATGATCCAACCTACTAAGTAAAAGGGGATTACTATCAAATGAAACACCTGGTATGAACCATATACTGTATATCTCACTCCTATTTTCGCGACCCGTCCCTGGGGCCTGTGTCGTGACTACCCCAAGCCCACCTTCCATAGGCCTGGGGCTGGCAACAAGCACCAAAGGTGTAAATCCCGACAACTGGGAAGGCATTGCCTTTATAGAAGTAAACTAAACACCATAGAGTACAAGTGAAAGTAATACACTATGTACAAAAGAAAGTGTTGAAAAGTAAATGGGCCAGAATACAAACCCAACTGAAATACAGCTACAACTGAAAAAAGGTACAATAGAAAAGACAAGAAGGTGGAAGAATAGAAGCAGCACCTAGGATGTCTACCTCGGATCCTGCCTGAAGGGTAGGTACAGATAGCGCAGCTCCTGGATCGTCCACCACGGATCCTACCTAAAGGGTAGGTACAGATAGCCTCCACAACGCTCTCGTCCGCCAACCTCCTACGATTATCATATCATCGTGAAGTCCACCTCTGGATACTATCTCGTCATGAGGTACACCTTCGGGTACCGTCCAGTCCTCGAACGCTCGGCCTCCGTCAGCACTGTCTGTCATCTGCATCCAACACAACGAAGTGCAGGCATATCCCGTGTAGGGGTGAGTATAACGATACTCAGTAGGAACCCCGAGACCGTCAAGGTCTCTCTAAATCCAACAAGGAAAACCACAAAGTAGAATCAACAGATAAACCATACTTAGGTATAAGCCCATACTTATACCTAAGTAATCAAGTAACCCATCCCAATAATGAGGAAACACAAAGGTTATGATGTAAACAGATAAACACTGCCTAGGTATATGCCCATACATATGCCTAAGTTATCAAGTAACCTGTCTCAATCATGAGGAAACACAAAGGTCATAGACTCAGCTCAAACCAAGAATTTCATTATCGTAACCATAACTATTGAAGAGCTCCGTCTCTGACGAGTACAATGGTCCTGTCACGACTCCGAGGTACTGCTCACTAACCATAGACTACTGAGGTACTCCTCCTGTCAAGTACTGTGGGTCTGCTGCCAACTTCTGGGCGCTCCGTCCACTGAGGGTATGCCGCCAAATACCAGGCGCTCTCCCTAATAGCATACAGAGGTACTCCTCCTGTCGAGTACCACGGGTCTGTGGGCAACTACCGGGCACTCTGTCCACCATGGGTCTGTCACCAAATACTAGGCGCTCCTTCCACTGGGCTAGTCGACTCACTCCAAGTCGAGTCGGTCAAGCAGTCGTCAGGTCTCAGCCGACTACACGGTCTCCGTACTCCACACGCTCGTCTACGGGAGGGTCCGCCCCACGATCTACAGGTCAATACTCCAAGTATCACAGTGTTCCATGAAGAAGTAACTCAAAGGACTGCCTCATCATATGGGTCTCAAAGTAACAGGCGGCTCGTCATTCGTACGCCCAGTTTGTGAGGTATTAGCCTTTTCGTCCCAGGGGCCTGGTTGGATTTGTGTGCGAACCAACCCGACCATATCTCAACTTTACCTCGAACTCTCATTGGGTATACTAATAGGGACCGTTTCTCAACGTGATCACCAACTCTGCTGACGGTTCATCGAACGGATGTCCGGTCTGAAAGTTATCAGCTTTTCGGTTCTAGGGACCCGGTTAGATTTTGGGTTCAATCCAACCCAACCACTATCCATCTGCATCCAATACTCAGGCGAAGTATGCCAAAAGTTCCATCTAATTAAGATGAATCCAACAAAGTTAACGGCAATTCTATCGGACATCCGGAGCTCATGTTATAAGCGTTTCCGCTTTGAGGGCCCGGTTGGTTTCGTGCTCGAACCAACCCGGTCGTACCCCATGTTCTCCGAAAGCTTGAGGGTAATATACCAAAACGACCTTCTCGATCCAAGGATCATATCGCAACTGATGGTGTGTCGATCGGAGGTCCGTAGCCCAAGTTATGAGCGTTTGAACGAAACTGCCCGAGAATAGGGGGTTCGGGCCCGGTCTGACCCGTCTCGATACCCTACTGCGTCGGCCCGAACCAGGTCGACCCAACCCGGGTCCAGGTCTAGGCCCAATAGGGTGCGGCTCGGCCCGGTGTGGCCAGTCCGGCTTGGGATGGCTCGGCGCTGGCCGAGCGGACGCGCAAAGGGGGGGAGTGGCTGCCTCCCCCTGATTGAGTAACCACGGCCCCCACGTGGGGGGCTGCTCCTGCCAGCGGACGCGGCACTGGGCGGCGCGTCTCCCCCGGGTCCCGCGCGGCCGCGGGACCGGTTGCCGGCTGCCGCGGCTTTAGCCAGGGTGGTCACTCCTGGGGGCGCGCCGGGCGCCGCCGCCTCCTAGCGCCCGGTCGGTGCCGGCTGCTACCTCTGGCCACAGGCCCCGCCGTGCCGGCGTGGCGCGCCGGCAGGATCTTCCGTGAACCACCGGACGCGGTCCGGTGGTCCGTTTTGCCTTCTGCCTTCGCCAGTGGTCCTCCAGGTACCTTCTCATCACTGCAAAGTCTTCAAATCGCCTCTGCGGCCTATTCCGTCCATGTTTACGTTCGACCTCAACAACACAGCGTGACGGCGGCACACTTCTTTGTCGCGTTCTTTCTTGTTTTCACGCAGTGCCATTGCACCGCGCTGCCTTTGTTCGAGCTGTAACGAACATAACATAAAAGGGGGAGGAGGATCGGTTGTGTTCAGGCAGTCCGACCTCCTCCCGTTAAATTGATAACAGGCAGCCTGAATATTAGAATAAGAATTCAAAGAATTATTTACGAACAAAACCAAACCCCTACCCGGATATTTGACGTCGCACGTCGGGTGTCACGGGGAACGGCGTCGCGGAGCAAGGTTCTGTAAGCGTCGTCGGCATCACGAAGAAGAGAAACGTTGGTGTCGCGGTACACGGCGTCGCGTCGTCGATATCTGAGGATTTAACATTCTTCTTCATCCTTCGTCAGAGGTCGGCGTTCTTCGTCGGCGATGGTGCGTTCTTCACATTCTTCAAGGAGGAAGAAGAGGATTCCAAGGCTTGAGCAATTACTCTCCAATCCCTCTCGCACAACGAACCAACCATTAATTAAATAAGACTTTTCTTATTTAATTAACACACAATCCAACACCTCAATTTAAAAATCAAAATAATTCATTCAATTAATTGAATTAATTGAAGAGTTTTAACCGTCAAATTAATGTGAGTGTTGACTCAGCATTTTATAGGGGTGCGGGTGTGTTACAAAATTAATGGGGGGTTTAGAGGGTTATAGAATTTGAATAGGTGGGGACTCGTGTGGGCCCCACCTCACTAATATCCCACCGAGAGTTAGGATTTTAGTGGGTCCCACCCCAACTCCCTCACATGGATGTTAAACCACAAAGGTATAAAAAATAAAATTGGTTGCACAAATTTTATTTTTATTCTTTACCTAACCCATTATTTTAATAACCACACTCGAGCAAACGCAACTCCAAAAATGGTCTTCCTAAGCAATTATCGGCGCTGTGATTCCATCAGTGCCCTCAGATTTCAATTCCAAGCACTGGTCCAAAAGTTAGGAAATCCCGCTCGTTCATTTACTGAACGTACCCGAGCTAAATGTCGTAAATTGACTCCGGGCAGACCGGGTCTCAGAATCAGGTGCCGTCAGAAACTGTATTCTTGTAAAATCCCAATGAAAATTGAGAAAAAAAATCCCATTAATTTTACGGGTCTTTACATTACTCCCACCTCAGGGATTTACGTCCTCGTAAAGTTTTAACACAAACAAGGGACACAAAAGTGGTATTGACCAAGCATCTGAGCATTCCACTCCCATGTGCTCTTCTGGAGGTTCCCATGCTGCCAATGAAAGTGCATAAGAGGAATCGACCATCCTTGTGGACCTGCTCCTGTCGATCCTCAACCTCTTATGGAACCCCATAAAAGTCACCCCATCGCCAATTTCCAGCTCCCCATGCTCGATGATATGCAAAGGGTCATGCTCGTATCTCCTCAGCTAAGATACACGGAAGTCGTCGTGCACCTGGTGCAACTGAGGTGGATGGGTCAAACCGTAAGCCACCACGCCTACCCTGTTGAGGACCTGAAAAAGGTCTGCTGAACCTCGGAGATAACTTTCATCCTTGGCCACATCTCCGTAAACATCTTTGAGGTGATACCGGTATAAGAACGTGATCGTAATCCTCAAACTCTAGAGGTCTCCAATTCCAGTTTAGAACAGAAACTCAAAACTCCTACTGCCACGAGGGTAAGGTCGACCGACTCAACAGGGATCAGCCGCACCCTCCTATGCATGAGTATATCCAGTGCTTCTAGGGGTTTCCTTTTCTCCAACCGAGGAAAACCCATCTCAACAATGTAGTTAGACCACAACCTTTTTGCCTAATACAGTAAATCTGAGAATGAACTGTGAATCCAATCCATACCATGACCAACGTCGTAAGGCCTCGACGCTGCCACCAAGAGATTCCAACCGAAACTCTCGCCTCGAGGGTCATACCACACTGTCTGCGTATGTGTGATTATCGAGTCTCCTCCCAAGGTATCTCCAGACGTGAGGGTCAAGTCTAAGGCTTACCAGAAACTCTAGGTTTGGGACAAGATTCGTGGAAGGAAGGAAAGATTCATATCAACGTCTGTTGCTACAGAAGCTAGTAGTGGACACAAACTATCCCTTGAATCATTTTTAGGGCCATTGGTTCACCCTCCTTGAACGTATGTAGCCGAACTCTTCCCCTTCCCTCCAACTCCTTGAGCTCGGCGGGGACAACTAAGGCAGGTGGTTATAGCATGTTGAAATATACACCACCTCATGCTGCTCTCCTAGCTCTGCCTCAACGTCTGCTGCTTCGCAGACTCATCTCTCCTTAATGCTTCCTCTTATTTAACATGCCGGAGTCTCTAAGACTGGCACCCGTTTCTTGTTTCTTACTGCACTGTACAGTCTTCATCCGCTCCTGGATGACCTGGATCTTCTCTGTCATGACCTGGACCATCTCTGGTCCCACAAGAGCTGCTAAGATTTCTTCTTTGCTGATTAGATAAATCTGGTCTCATCCCATGGATGAACCACGTTCTTTGCCTAATACAGTCAATCCGGACATGAATGATGCATTCATGCCATGGATGACATCATAAGGCCTCGACATTACTACCAAGAGATCCAACCGTCACTCTCGCCTCTAAGGGTTGAGTCACACTGTCAGAATCAGCGTGAGGACACTAGGTCTCCTCCAGTAGGAATTTTGAATGTGTGGGTCAAGTCCACAGTTTAAACCAGAACCTCTTAGTACACAAAAAGGGAGGAAGCAAATGACAGAAGGAAAAGTGTCTTTTATTACTACACCTCGAAGTACAAAGACACACAGCAATGACAATCAACAACAAGGAAATTGGAAGCACCAAGATCAAAGGTCTCGTGCCTGGAACTAGTTACACTCTTGTCCACTAGCTTTCGGACCTACTTAGTCATATGCTTCTACTGCCTGATGCTGAGCTCTCCCATGTCCACCTGTTCCCTGCGGTCGGGGTGGTCCTCCTGGTGGTGGTAGAGCCTCAAAGTGTCTTCCACCACCCGCTGCATGGCCAACTCCTCTACCCTGGCTGCCTGCTCCTTGCGGTCTACCCTGATCGAACCTCTACCTCTACCTGGGAGGTCCTTCGTTTATCTACTGGTCATCTGTATGGTGGGTCAGACAGTCGCGTTCCATGTGACCAAGCCCGCCGCAGGAGTAACACTACCCACTCTAGGCATGAATGGCTCTGACTCCACCCCGGTTTCCCCCACACAACTGAACCAAAGTCGTGCAGTAGGCCACCGGTAGGTCTGGTCCTCTTGGACCTCTATTTCATCTATCTAATGCCCGCTGCAGAAGACTCTGCAGCATGCCGGCTAGTGGTGGGTCCTACTGCTGGAGACTGCTCATAAAGGAAACTCTCCACTAAGAGGGCTCGCTCAAACACCCGTGTCTGTGTTGGGATACTGTGAGAAACAACAGAATCCCTAATCTCTCGCCACATCCCCTGCTTGAAGGTTCAGGCCCTGAAGAACGGGTCTCGTACCATATCTGTGGAGTAGCGTGAGAGGTCTGTGAACCTCACTGAGTACTGCGCCACCATCATGCTACCCTACTGTAGATTCAGTAGCTTCTGTATACGCACTGCTCAAAGGGTGGCTGGTACAAACTATGCTCGGAACAGTCTCTCGATGTCTACCCATAGAAGTGTCGCCTCATCATGCATCTGGAGCATGAGGCTCCACCATCTACCTGCTACTGCCTGTAGGAGGCTGGCAGCAAGGATCAGCATGAATTCTGTTGGCATCCCTACTTGCTTGAAGACTCTCACCACATCCTCCAGCCAATCATCAGCTTCCTGCAGGTCCATCTCTCCTCTGAACCTGGGTGGCCTCTGGCACTAGAACGCGTGCAGTGCACTCAAGAGACGTCCACTCTCTGAAGCTGGGGCTGGTGGCATCGGTGGCCCAACAGGTGGTAGTACCGTTGGTGCCTCCGCTGGTGCCTCAACTGGGATAGGGCCCTGTACTGAAGCCACGTCGCTCGGCAGGCTGTCAGTACGTACAACTCTCAGGGCACTAGCTGGTCATCCGTGGGGAGGCATCCTGAATGAAACAAATATGACACGGTCAAACAATTTATACCTGGTGAGATGACCTAGTTTGATCAGTTTTAAAAGAAACTTTTGAAAACACACAAGTAATCAGTGTTTTCTTGCACTGAGTCAGAAATCAGAATTCAGGGTCCTGGTGTATGGATACGTCGGTCGCCCGCACCAAAACTGGACTCCTTGAACCGAAAACCATACTTAGTATGCTTAACACTATTGCTTAACAGAAAGGAAAATATCATAGTCCTAAGTTCTGTGGTAGAACCGACTCCTCTGATACCAATTTGTCACGACCCTTCCTTGGGGCCCGTGACGTGACTACCCCAAGCCCGCCTTCCATAGGCCAGGGGCTGGAGACTAGCACCAAAGGCGTAAATCCCAAAAACTGGGAAGGCATTTCCTTTATAGAAGTAAACTAAACACCGCAGAGTACAAGCAGAAGTAATACACTAAGTACAAAAGAATGTGTTGAAAAGTAAATGGGCCAGAATACAAACCCAACTGAAATTACAGCTAGAACTGAATGAAAGTACAACAGAAAAGACAAGAAGCTGGAAGAATAGAAGCATCTCCTAGGTTGTCCACCTCGGATCCTGCCTGAAGGGTAAGTACATATAGTGCAGCTCCTGGATCATCCACCACGGATCCTACCTGAAGGGTAGGTACAGATAGCCTCCACAACACTCTCGTCCGCAAACCTCCTCCGAGTATCGTCTCATTGTGAAGTCCACCTCTGGATACTATCTCATCGTGAGGTCCAACTCTGGGTACCGTCCAGTCCTCGAATGCTCGGCCTCCGTCAGCGCTGTCCGTCGTCGGCATCCAACACAACGAATTGCGGGAATAGCCCGTGCTGGGGTGAGTAGAACGATACTCAGTAGGGACCCTGAGACCCTCAAGGTCTCTCTAAATCCAACAAGGATAACCACAAAGCAGAATCAACAGATAAAATTACTTAGGTATAAGCCCATACTTATACCTAAGTTATCAAGTAACCCTTATCAATCATGAGGAATCACAAAGGTTATGAAATCTATGGATAAACACTGCCTTGGTATATGCCCATACATATGCCTAAGTTATCAACTAACCCATCTCAATCATGAGGAAACACAAATGTAATAGACTCAGATCAAACCTGGATTTTCATTATCGAAACCGTAACTATTGAAGAGCTCCGTCTCTGATGACTACAGTGATCCTGTCACGACTACGAGGTACTGCTCACTAACCATAGACTGCTGAGGTACTCCTCTTGTCGAGTACCGCGGGTCTGCTGCCAACTATCGGGCGCTCCGTCCGCAGAGGGTCTGCTGCCAAATACCGGGCGCTCTCCCTAATAGCCTATAGAGGTACTCATACTATCGAGTATGTTGGGTTTGCGGCCAACTACCGGGTGCTCCATCCGTCGTGGGTCTGTCGCCAAATACCAGGTTCTCCGTCCATTGGGCTAGTCGACTCACTCAAAGTCGAGTCGGTCAAGCAGTCGTCAGGTCTCAACTGACTACACGGTATCCGTACTCCGCACGCTCGTCTCTGGTAGGGTCCTCTCCATGAGCTACAGATCGATACTACAAGTATCACAATGTTCCACGAACAAGTAACTCCAAGGACCGCCTCATCATAGGGGTCTCAATGCAATAGACGGTGCGTCTATCAGACGCCCGGTTTGTGAGGTATTAGCCTTTTCGTCCCAGGGGCCCAGTTGGTTTCATGTGCGAACCAACCTGTCTGTATCTCAACTGTACCCAGAACTCTCATAGGGTATACTCATAGGGACAGTTTCTCAACGTGATCACCAACGCCACTGATGGTTCGTCAAATGGACGCTCGGTCTGAAAGTTATCAGCTTTTCGGTTCCTAGGGCCCGGTAGGATTTCAGGTTCAATCCAACCTGGCCATTATCCAATTGTGTCCAATCCTCAGGAGAAGTATTCCAAAAGTTCCTTCTAATAATGATGAATCCAAAAATGTTGACGACATGTCTATCGGACGTCCGGAGCTCATGTTATAAGCATTTTCGCTCTGAGGGCCCGGTTGGATTCGTGCTCGAACCAAACCGGTCGTGCCCCATGTTCTCCGAAACCTTGAGTGTAATATACTAAAACGACCGTCTCGATCCACGAATTTCACCAAAATTATCAGTATGTCGATCGCAGGTCTATAGACCAAGTTATGGACATTTGAACGAAACTTCCCGAGAAGAGGGGGTTCGGGCCGAGTTCGACCCGGCCCGATACCCTCTCGGGACGACCCGACCTGGGTCTGGGTCTAACCCAATAGGGTGCGGCCCGTCCCGGCCAAAACGGCGCGCCCCAGCCTGGCCGGTGCTGCCCGGTGTGGCCGATCCAACCCGGGATGGCTTGGCACTGGCCAAGCGTGGTCGGTTCGGCGCTGGCCGAGCGGACGCGCAAAGGGGGGGCTGCCCCCCCCTGATTGAGTAACCGCGGCCCCCACACGGGGGGCCACTTCTGCCAGCGGACGCGGCGCTAGGCGCCGCGTCTCCCACGGGTCCCGCGTGGCCGCGGGACCGGTCACCTACTGTCGTGGCTTCAGCCGCGGAGGTCCCTCCAGGCGGCGCACCGGGCTCTGCCGCCTCCTGGCAGCCGGCTGGTGCCAGCCCCTCCCAGCACCGACGTGCCGGCGAGGCACGCTGGCAGGATGTTCCACGGACCACCGAACGCGCTCCGGTGGTCCGTTTTGCATGCCTCCTTCACCAGTGGTCCTCCCGGGACCTTTTCTTCACTGCGAAGTCTTCAAATAACCTCTGAGGCCTTTTCCGTCCATGTTTTCGTTCGACCTCAATGGCACGGCACAACGTCGTCGCGCTTCTTTGTCGCATTCTTTCTTGTTTTCGTGCGGTGTTGTTTCCCCGCGCCGCATTTGTTTGACCTGCAACGAACACAACATAAAAGGGGGAGGAGGATCTGCCGTGTTCGTGCAGTCCGACCTCCTCCCGTTAAATTGATAACTGGTGACCCGAATATTAAACTAAGAACGCAAAGAAATATTTACAACCAAAACCAAACCCCCTACCTGGATATTTGACGTCGCACGGCGGGTGTTGCGGAGAACGACATCACGGAGCAAGGTTCTGTACGTGTCGTCGGTGTCATGGAGAAGAGAAACGTCGGTGTCGTGGTACACAACATCATGTCATCGATCTCCTAGGATTCGGTGTTCTTCGTCATCCTTCGTTGGAGGCCGGCGTTCTTCGTCGGCGATGGTGCACTCTTCGCGTTCTTCATGTAGGAAGAAGATGATTCCATGGCTTGAGTAATTACTCCCCAATCCCTCCCGCACAATGAACCAACCCTTAACTAAATAAGGCTTGTCTTATTTAATTAACACACAAGCCAACACTTCAATTTGAAAATCAAAATAATTCATTCAATTAATTGAATTAATTGAAGAGTTTTAACCATCCAATTAATGTGAGTGTTGACTCAGAATTTAATAGGGGGTGTAGGTGTGTTACAAAATAAATGGGGGGTTTGGAGGGTTAGACAATTTGAATAGGTGGGGAATCATGTGGGACCCACCTCACTAATATCCTACCGAGAGTTAGGATTTTAGTGGGGCCCACCCCAACTCCCTCACAAGGATGTTAAACCAAAAAGATATAAAAAATACAATTGGTTGCACAAATTTTATTTTTATTCATTACTTAACCCATTATTTTAATAACCACACCCGAGAAAACGCAACTCCAGAAATGGTCTTCCTAAGCAATTACTAGCGTTGCGATTCCATCGGTGCCCTCAAGTTTCAATTCCATGCACCGGTCCAAAAGTTTGGAAAACCCGCTCGTTCGTTTACTGAACATAGCCGAGCTAAAATTTGGAAATTGATTCCAGGCACACCAGGCCTCGGAATCAGGTGCCGTCATAAACTGCGTTCTTGTAAAATCCTAATGAAAATTAAGAAAAAAAAATTTCCCTTGAATTTTATGGGACTTTACAACTATCCACCTTCTCTTTCTCCTCTTAGGACTCCATAGAAAGAATGTATTCTATATAAGACATGACATGTGCTGGAAGAGCCCCTGCAGGGGTGAGTGTAACAATATCTAGCATGAGACCCCAAAATCACCAAAAAGAATGCATAAAGAGAGTATTCAACTCATCATAATATATTCAGGTCAATCATAATATGATACATAGAAAAAACAACATGATAATATACTCATGATACAATGAAGTCTCAAATTGGTCTTAACAATACTACCCGCAATAGGGTTCTACTTGGGGCTTTATGGTAACCCTAATTTGTGATATCTCACTCCATGAAGAATGTTATCACTGATAAAAATGATCCTAGAGTCCTTGCATGTTGGTACTCACCATTGAAGTAATCCCTTCAACATTGAAAATTAAATTATAGAAATAGGTGATGACACTAAAAATTCATGGGGGACACCAAAACCCAAACTTAATTAACCAACTAAATAGGGTATCATAGGTCCATGTAAGTTGGCCATGATGATTCCTAAATTCCAAATGATGGAAAGAAAAGAAATTATAGAGGATCACAAACCAAATAATATAGTTGGATTCTAGAACTCTCTAAAATGCTAATCCCATTGAGGATATAACAATCATATGCTCTAAATGAAATGCATTACTAAACCCTTATTAGGATAGACCAATGAAATTTGACCAATTGATACAATCCTATACTAAAAAACATAGGTACTAAACCATCCTTATAGAGAGTAAAAATTATGTACAATGAGTAAACAATGTGTGTTTTATGCCCCAGGTCTGACTGTGTCTCACCATCTCCCACAACATGTCTTTATCCATATACATGGTGATTCCTTCATGATACATGATGTATAGAGGGAAGGACAACACTTAGTGAGTGACACATTTCCATGTCCATGTACACTTTCTAATTCTCATGTACCTGTTCAAGTTCAAGTACTATAGATATGTCTTAGTACCAGGATGTTTTCATGCATGTGTACACCTATAGAACATGTTGAGATATTATCCATGGGTTACACGATATGTGGAACTTGTCACATAGTGTGTGACACATGTCACACATTGTGTGATATTTTTCTCTATATACAAACACTAGTGATATAGTAGGGGAACACATTACATGTGTTCTTAAAGAATACATGATTTATAGTCAGGGTTATTCTAGAAAGATCAGATTGTTCTATGCATCTCATCCACATTGAAACCACCCATGATTAAACCACTTGAATCACCAATAAAAGTTGATCTAGTAGCATCCGGTTGTAACACCCCAAGATTTCATAGTGTGTTATTTCTTCAAAATAATTCAATAACATGCACTACACGCCACACCGAGATCAATCGCACCATGAATTACCAAACAAGCCATTCAAAAGAGGTTATGAATAGTATTAACTAAATTTTAAACTAATATATCCTTATAATTTTAAAATCCATATTATTAGTTTCTTAGACATAGTGCAAGAACAAATTCATTTTCAGTATTGCACTTTTATCAACTTTTAATAGTGAGCCCTTTTTAAATACAATATTTTAAACTTTTTGACTAAATGTGGACATCAAAAATTTAAAATGAAACATCCCAAGCTTCCATGGTACGCTTTGCTTTGAATAATACAGTAGCGTGTGTTGTACGCAACTTCAAGTTTTAACACACACCACAACCGACCAAACTAGCCGTTATGAATAGTAATACCTACTTTTTGAAATTTTATCTCTCAAAATGGACATCATTTTTGGATTCGGAATATCGAATTTAGCCTACGGTGAAATTTTTGTACTTTTCGGATAACTTTAATATTTTGATGAATAGTGAAAATTACTAAATTTTAATTTAAAACAACTCTTTTAATCAAAATAATTAAAAGTGATAAATAATGAATTTGAGTGGTTTTAAAGTATATTTAGAATATATTTTTACCATTTAATACAATTTTGGTCATTGGGGATTATTTTACAATTAAACCGGACATAAGCAAGTGTCAATCTTTTGATAGTTATTATCTCTTAAAAACACGCTTTTTGTTTTAACAACAGGAATTAATTTTAAATTAATTTCTGCCACTTCTATGTTTTCAATTTGGAAAAATGGATTCCATATTTGGAATCAGGATGTTCAAATTATTTAAATAGGTAAATTTTATTTTTAGACATTTTGAATAATTACTTCGGTAAATATTTTATTTACCATGATTATGGGTAAATCCAGTAAATAAGGGTTAAAATATAATATTATAATAATACTAAATTACCTTAAAACTTATCCTAACCTTATTGTTTGATACATGTTCGACCATAGGCATATTTGGGTCGATTTTGGGACCCCATGGATCCACTTGTAGGTGATAGGGAAAATTTATTTTAATTATGTTAAAATAAGTACAAAAATGACATAAGCATATATCTTTTAGAAAACAAATTGTTACATAGGGTTTTATGTGTTGGATTTTCGACTATATAAATTTATTAGAAATATAAAAAGATTTCCTACATGATGATATTTTATTTATAATTTTTAGACTTTAGATAATTTAATTTATTTATGACAAAATGATGATGTAGTAATTACCATAATAGTGACAAATTAAAATAAATGATATTATAAATACCCAAATAAATATAATTTGAGACTTTTAATGAATTAAACTAATTTTATAGGATAATATTACATATTCAAATTGATTTAATTGACTTTTTTCGAAGTAATAATTCTGTTATGAGTTTCACAAAAATCAACTATTGAATAGTGTCAAAATTGACATAAAAGAGTTTTTTAAAAAACATATTATATTATTAATTGATATTAAATTCCAAAAAATCTAAGGATCAGCCAAGAGACTTATATCATGATATTTGTATCATTAATGGACCACTTGGGGGTCTCTTGAATGTATATAGTATGTTTATTAACTATATAATATATAAATATAAAGTGACATGGTAAATGTCAAACTAATTAACTAAGAGTTAATACTTAAAGATAAGGTTAATATAGTAACAAAAACCTGTCTAAATTATATTGGATTAATGGTTTTAGACCTGTACCCACATTAACATTTAAATAATCAACTTTGGAGCCATTAGAAACCGAATATGAATTAATATTTCTAACTTTTCCAAAGGTTCCCCTTACCCCTCTTAGAAAAGGGAACTCCTCCTTCTCATTTCTTCACACCATCAAAGCCTTTTGGTTCGGCCAAACTCTTTCCAAATACTCTCTCAACTTCCCTCAATACAACCTAGAGGACTTATTTTGATCAGAAATCCATCCTAAGGAGCCCTTTTGATCAAATCAAAAGAAAGAACCCGAAGAAGAGGTAATGTTTTCACCGCCCTTTTTCAAATTCATTTCTTCTTCCATTTCTTCTTTATTTGTTATTACCATTCTAAAATAATAAATCAAGTATCATATATATAATGTGATGTTATTATAAATATGTTACAACCATATTCATTATTCTATCCACCCTTTTAATAACATGTCACCATACGTGCGTGCGTACGGCTTACCGTCTCCACGTCGTGGTGTAATTGTTATTCAATAAATTATTATTTGGATGGGTATAATAATGATGTGTAACTCATGTAAATAATAAGTATAACATGATAATGATTCTGTATATATGATATACCATCCAATTATATGTTATTTTAATATCAAAAGAATGATATTATCGCTCGTGCGTACGTACAGACTACCATCTCCACGAACGTGATGAGATTCATTCTCCATCGTATCCATTCAAGTATAATTATTATTTGATGATTAATAATAATATCTAAGGACTTGATATCATTTTGGATATGAATATGATACAACCTATCCATTAAAAACATGGCTTACGTAACAAAACATATAAAATAAAACGAGTAAGTTAACACCCGAAACGACGATAATTCAAAGATATTATTAACAAAGTAATGTTAAAAGATCATATACGATATAATATTAATGTATATGATTATTGAATAATTTAATAACAATTATTTAACCATTATACAGGAGGTTAACCTACCCAAACCAATGAATAGTACAAGGTAAGGGGTTTTCATCTCACTCCGTATTCCCGTGAGATTCATGCCATATTGCCACCATTACCTTTTGTGTGGTGCATGTAATGCCCATAATTATATTCCATGTGTAATACATTTTAATTTATGTGTATTTACATATTCATTGTATGATACCTCTTTCATGGGTTGTATGTTTCGTACGTTACCAAATTGGTAAGTGTTTATTTCGCAATCTTTTCATTATCTGAGGATGTATATACGTAATAATCTACTGGAATCTCTTTATCATCCACATACATGTTTATTAAAAATGTATTTAAAAACATTTTTACTATTTACAAGAATACGGGTTAAAGACTATTATACCCTTGTTTGACTTTTTATAAGAGGTTTATAATGGAATCTTTCCGTCGTTTTCCAAACATGGTCCTTATTAACCTTTTTGAAAAAATTAAGCTAAGAATTTTTTTAAACATATACGGCGAGTGCGGTTATTCTTCGCTGTTATTACACCTTTGAAACTTCATTCACAAGATTATAAAGATATTTTCAAAATAAAGTTTTTCTCTATAATTATGCGACTTTTAAATGATTTTAAAAAATGATATATTTCTCTCAAATAGTATTGATTTCATCTATGTCAACATCCTTTGAAAAATTTTAAACTCATTTCAAGTTGATTTATTATGATACAAATCATCCATATTGTATTTAAGGTTTTGTGATATTTTTGACTATGGATAAGTTATTTTTATGAAATTAATGGTTTATGATTAATGTTTTGACATTTGGTATGTTAGTTTTAATACGAATGTTTATGTTATATTTCATCCTCTTCTTAAGATGAATGTGTTGGACTAGTATGTTCCGGGTTGGGGACCGGTAAAAGTAAGCCCTCCAGGCCGGTGTCCAGTTACTATAGGCACTCCGGGTTGGTGTCTGGTTATTAGAGGCACTCCGGGTTGGTGTCCGGTTATTAGAGGCACTCCGGGATGGAGTCCGGTTATAGAATCTCTCCGGGTTGGGTTCCGGTTACAGTTATCCCTTAGGTCTTGGCACGAGGCCTCGACACAGACATTAAAGTTCGGCATCATACATTCCATCATTATGAAAGTGGTTAATGATATTGCATGTGATTATTCGATTAGTAGAATATCCCTGTCATTAAGTAAATGGAATTATTTCATTTTATTTCTACCATATTATGCTGAATTTCAATTTTAAAAGGCTTTTGTTTTAGTTATACATTGCCTTAAATGTTAATGCTTATTTTGGAAAGTTTCTGCTATATTGTTATCCTTACTGGGCATTTCAGCTCACCCCTTTTCTATGTTTTATTTTTCCCAGGATGTGAAGAAGTAAGTTATGAATGACCTGTAGGGATATTATGAGGGGATAATAGTGTGGACTATAGAGACATTATGTTGTTGTAGTAGTTTTTCACTTTATGATGTAATGTAAAACTTTATGAATATATCAAGTGTTTCCAAGGCTTCTAAACCAATCGGACTTTCGAGATTTGATATTTTTTGTGGTCATTCCAATGTTATGTAATAATGCATTGACTCTGGGTAACTGGGGTCGGGGCGTTACAATTGGTATCAGGGAAAGTTTAGTACAAACCTTGGAAGCTAGATTTAGATAAACTCTGATTAGAGAACGTAGACCTATGATGAACTTCGAGGATTAGTATAGAAGAACTTCCTAGAATTTTGGTATTGTAGATATTCTGTGAGTTTTCCACACAATACATCCATGTCTGGATACGAGCAGGTAGAGGTGGCTCTGGCATAGATGTACCTAGTGGTAAAACCCAAAAACACCGCTTTGAGCTAGACTCGAACGGGAACTGGTGCATGACAACGGGCCTTGCTGCACTCTTGGTTATGACACTCCTGGGAGATCTTTTTAGGATAACTCTCATTTTCTTTAAAAACCATTTTGAAGTGTTTATGAGCATATACTTCCTCAAAGGAGACATTTTTATGATTATGGATTATATCTATAAACTATTTAATTTATGTTATGTGTTTTACAAGTTTGGGATTAGGTATTGTTATTCATAAACTAATCTAGTGTATGCCATTGTTTAGAAATGGTGCCCAGTAGAATGAATGAGAACTCCAGCAATGCACATGATCCAAAGAGAAAGAAGGATCATATCTTTCATGGTCTTAAGTCAGAATTTATAAGAGAAATAGTCTCCCATGTATTATCATCATATGAAGAAATAATATCATGTGTTGATAAGATAAGTAAAGAGTTTACTAAGTCCTATGGCTTTGAAGAGAAGCAAGAGAAGTAAAGGATGAAAGAGATAACTATGGATAAAGGGAAGAGGGAAAAGAAAATTTTTTCCATATGTGATAACTGTGGGAAGAAACACCCTGGAACTTGCCTGAAAGGAATGGGAGTTTGTTATAAGTGTGGAGGAAAAGGTCACAAAGTACATGACTGCAAGGGTAATAAAATGGTTTCAAATGTACAATGCTTCATTTTCAAGGAGTTTGGACACTATGTGAACTTATGTACCAGTCATCAGACTATGCCGCAAATGATGATATTGGATAATAACAATGTTATGATACTACCACAGATGAAGAGGAATGATTAGAGTTGTTATGTTGGTTATTTCATTTGAGTTTTGTATCAACAATGTACTTGTTATAATAATAATGTAGTATATAAGGATTGCACTACAGTACTATTTCATTAAGGACTTGAGATTGTGTGGAACAAAGAAAAGTGACTCAATAGCAGGTTAATTTTTTGGAATATATATGGTTGAGAGAAAGATAATCCATAATATGGTTCTGATACCGAGGTAGTGATTTTAGAATAATATATGATTGTTTTGGATAAATTATATTGGATATTCTTGACTACCTTGAAACTGATTAATGATTTGTATATTCCATCATTGTTGGGGTTTACAACATTTTTGGATTGAAGGAGTATATCTATTATTCTATAAGGAATAAGGGATCATGAATGTAATCAATAAGGTTTTATAACAATTCAGGATGTTGTAGGTTTTTAAAAGAATACATGATGAAGTTGGTCACATGTTATTACACAAAAAAAAGGATCTTCATTGTGTTTACCTTCCTTATAAATTTTGGACTAAAGTATTTTGGATAGTTATAGTTTGGATTATTTTGGATTTTCATAAAAAGACAACTCGGAGGTCGGGCGGCAACCCGTCGCGTCCGGCAAGGCCACGAGACTTGAACCCAAAACCGAAGGGCGACAAGGGTGTATCACCTACCACTGACCCAGGTGATGTCTGGGATTAAATAATGTAGTTTTTTTAACAGATCTGTTAGATGAATTATAAATTCATTTTTTTGGAACCCTATACGAATAGGATAAATAGAATATTTTTTTTACGTTCTACTATCTTTTAGAGTGAAGGATGAGTTTGTGGTAGAAATTAGTTAAAGGATGGAACTCTACTTGTCAAGAATATATTTTTCTTCTTCTCTTAATCTATGAAGAAATTAATTCTTATACTTTATTTAAGGAATCCTAAAACCAAAAATGTTTTATCCTAATACCCTATGTTTTATTGAACCAATGGTATTTCAAATCATCATAGATTGATGAATTTAAGGACCTCAATTTTACACTTGTTTGTTATTGATGACCTCAATCACTACTTATAAATATTTACGTTTTTCATCCAATTATATGTCTCTAATTGCCACCAATGTTCTCCTAATCGAGATCATGATTTGGTGGTGACCCTTTCATTTCACTTTTCCTTTTATTAAGACTGAATTTTAGTAACCAAATTTCCGATGTGGGTTTTCCCACAAAGATATTTTCTATTTTCAACCTTTTATTTTTGAAAAACAATTTCAAATTGAGAGGATGCAATTTATTGAAGGAGGGGAGAATGTAACACCCCAAGATTTCATAGTGTGTTATTTCTTCAAAATAATTCAATAACTTGCACTACACGCAACACCGAGTTCAATCGCACCATGACTTACCATACAAGCCATTCAAAATAGGTTATGAACAGTATTAACTAAATTTTAAATTAATATATCCTTATAATTTTAGAATCCATATTATGAGTTTCTTAGACATAATGCAAGAACAAATTCATTTTCAGTATTGCACTTTTATCAACTTTTAATAGTGAACCCTTTTTAAATACAATATTTTAAACTTTTTGAATAAATAGGGACATAAAAAATTTAAAATGAAACATCCCAAGCTTCCATGGTATGCTTTCCTTTGAATAATACAGTAGCGTGTGTTGTACGCAACTTCATGTTTTAACACAAACCACAACCGATCAAACTAGCCGTTATGAATAGTAATACCTACTTTTTGAAATTTTATATCTCAAGATGGACTTAATTTTTGGATTTGGAATATCGAATTTAGCCTAAGGTGAAATTTTGGTACTTTTCGGATAACATTAATATTTTGATGAATAGTTAAAATTAGTAAATTTTAATTAAAAAAAACTTTTTTAATCAAAATAATTAAAAGTGGTAAATAATGAATTTGAGTGGTTTTAAAGTATATTTAGAATATATTTTTACCATTTAATACAACTTTGGTCATTGGAGATAATTTTACAATTAAACCGGATATAAGCAAGTGTCAATCTTTTGATAGTTATTATCTCTTAAAAACACGCTTTTTGTTTTAACAACGGGAATTAATTTTAAATTAATTTCTGCCACTTCTGTGTTTTGAATTTGGAAAAATTGATTCCATATTTTGAATCAGGATGTTCAAATTGTGTAAATAGGTAACTTTTATTTTTAGACATTTTGAATAATTACTTCGGTAAATATATTATTTTCCATGGTTAAGGGTAAATCCGGTAAATAAGGGTTAAAGAAATAATATTATAATAATACTAAATTACCTTAAAACGTGACCTAACTTTATTGGTTGATACATGTTCGACCATAGGCATCTTTTGGTAGATTTTGGGACCACATGGATCCACTTTTAGGTGATAGGGACACTTTATTTTAATTAAGTTAAAATAAGTACAAAAATGACATAAGCATATAACTTTTAGAAAACCAATTTTTTACATAGGGTTATATATGCTGGATTTTAGACTATAAATATTCATTAGAAAGCTAAAAATATTTCCTACATAATTATGTTTTATTTATATTTTTTAGACTTTAAATAATCTTATTTATTTATGACACAATGATTATGGAGTAATTACCATAATAGTGAAAATTTAAAATAATTGATATTATAAATACCCAAATAAATATAATTTGAGACTTTCAATGAATTACACTAATTTTCTAGGATAATATTACATATTATTATTGATTTAAGTTACTTTTTTTGAAGTAATAATTCTGTTACGAGTTTCAAAAAAATCAACTATTGAATAGTGTCAAAATTGACATAAAAGAGTTTTTAAAACTAATATTATATTATTAATTGATATTAAATTCCTAAAAATATAAGGTTCGGCCAAGAGACTTATATTATGATAGGTGTATCATTAATGGACCACTTGGGGGTCTCTTGGATGTATATAGTTTGTTTTTTAACTATATAATATAAAAATACAAAGTGACATGGTAAATGTCAAACTAATTAACTAAGTGTTAATACTTAAATATAAGGTTAATATAGTAACACAAACGTATCTAAATTATATTGGTTGAATGTTCTTCGACCTATCCCCACCTTAACATTTAAATAATCAACTTTGGAGCCATTAGAAACCGAATATGAATTAATATTTCTAGCTTTTCCAAATGTGCCCCTCACCCCTCTTATAAAAGGGCACTCCTCCTTCTCATTTCTTCACACCTTCAAAGCTTTTTGGTTCGGCAAAACTCTGCCAAAATACTCTCTCAACTTCCCTCATTACAACCTAGAGGCCTTTTTGTGATCAGAAAGTCATCCTAATGAGCCCTTTTCATCAAATCAAACGGAAGAACCCGAAGAAGAGGTAATGTTTTCACCACCTGTTTTCAAATTCATTTCTTCTTCCACATCTTCTTTCTTTGTTATTACCATTATAAAATAATAACTCCAGTTTCATATATATACTGTGATGTTATTATAAATATGGTACAACCATATTTAGTATTCTATCCACCCTTTGAATAACATGTCATCATACGTGCGTACGTACGGCTTACCGTCTCCACATCGTGGTGTAATTGTTATTCAATAAATTATTATTTGGATGGATATAATAATGATGTGTAACTCATGTAAATAATAAATATAACATGATAATGATTCTTTATATATGATATACCATCTAATTATATATTATTTCAATATCAAAAGAATGATATTATCACTCGTGCGTACGTACGGACTACCGTCTCCACGAACGCGATGAGATTCATTCTCCATCGTATCCATTCAAGTATAATTCTCATTTGGTGATTAATAATAGAATCTAAGGAATTTATATCATTCTGGATATGAATAAGATACATCCTTTCCATTATAAACATGGCTTACGTAACAAAACAAATAAAAGAAAACGAGTAAGTTAACACCCGGAACGACGATAATTCTAAGATATTATTAACAAATTAATGTTAAAAGATCATATATGATATCATATTAATATATATGATTATTGAATAATTTAATAACAATTATTTCACCATTATAAATGAGGTTAACCTACCCCATCCAAGGAAAAGTACAAGGTAAGGGGGTTTCATCTCACTCCTTGTTCTCGTGAGATTCATGCCATATTGCCACCATTACCTTTTATGTGGTGTATGTAATGCCCATAATTATATTATTTGTGTAATACACTTTAATTTATGTGTATTTAGATATTCATTGTATGATACCTCTTTCATGGGTTGTATGTTTCGTAAGTTACAAAATTGGTAAGGGTTTATTTCGCAATCTCTTCATTATCTGAGGTTGTATATACTTAATAATCTACTGGGATATCTTTATCATCCACATCCATGCTTATTACAAATGTATTTAAAAACATTTTTACTATTTACAAGAATATGGTTTAAAGACATTTATACCCTCATTTGACTTTTTATAAGAGGTTTATAATGGAATCTTTCCGTCGTTTTCCAAACAAGGTCCTTTTTAACTTTTTTGACAAAATTAAGGTAAGAAATTTTTTTAACATATACGGCGGGTGCAGTTATTTTTCGCCGTTTTTACACCATTGAAACTTCCTTCACAAGCTTATAATGATATTTTCAAAATAAAGGTTTTCTCTATAATTATGTTACTTTTAACTGATTTCAAAAAAAGTTATATTTTTCTCAAATAGTATTGATTTCATCTTTGTGAACATCCTTTGATAAATTTTAAACTTGTTTCAAGTTGATTTATTATGATACAAATCATCCATATTGTATTTAATGTTTTGTGATATTTTTTACTATGGATGAGTTATTTTTATGCCATTAATGGTTTATGATTATGGTTTTGACATTTTTTATGTTAGTTTTAATACGAATGTTTATGTTATATTTCATCCTCTTCTTAAGATGAATGTGTTAGACTAGTATGTTCCGGGTTGGGGACCGGTAAAAGTAAGCTCTCCGGGTTGGTTTCCGGTTATTAGAGGCACTACGGGGTGGTGTCCGGTTATTAGAGGCACTCCGGGTTGGTGTCTGGTTATTAGAGGCACTTCGGGATGAAGTCCAGTTACAGAGGCTCTCGGGGTTGGGTGTCGGTTACAGTTATCCCTTAGGTCTTGGCACGAGGCCTCGACACAGAAATTAATGTTCGTCATCATGCATTCCATAATTATGAAAGTTGTTAATGATATTGCGTGTGATTATTCGATTAGTAGAATATCCATGTGAATAAGAAAATTGCATTATTTCATTTTATTTCTGCCATATTATGCTGAATTTCAATTTTAAAAGGCTTTTGTTTTAGTTATACATTGCCTTAAATGTTTATGCTTATTTTGGAATGTTTCCACTATATTGTTATCCTTACTGGGCATTTTAGCTCACCCCTTTTCTATGTTTTATTTTTCCCAGGATGTGAAGAAGTAAGTTATGAATGACCTGCAGGGATATTATGAAGGGATAATAGTGTGGACTATGGAGACATTATGTTGTTGTAGTAGTTTTTCACTTTATTATGTAATGTAAAACTTTATGAATATATCTAGTGTTTCCAAGGCTACTAAACCAATCGGTCATTTGAGATTTGATCTTTCTTGTGATCATGCCAATGTTATGCAATAATGCACCGACTCTGGGTAACTGGGGTCGGGGCGTTACACCTGTCCTTGTAGTCACTCATTGAAAAATTTAATCCACAACCTTCACTTGAAAAATGATCCTCACCACACCTTTCCACACACATCAAATCAATCAAGAATAGGGTCTCCCAATATAATCAAAATTCATCCTTGATCATCTCATAATTATCAATAATCCTCTATCATGTCCTAAATATGCATGTCACACCCTCAAAAACTATCCATTGTTTCAAAGGTATAATATGTAATGATTGATTTCTGGGTATTTTTAAGTCCACCAGCTAAATAGAACGCCAAAAATGATTACATGATGAATAGTGGTAGAAAAAAACAAAACACACAAAAATAACATAACACGGACATTGTTTCGGTTAAAATCGGTTCATTTCTATTATAAGGATGACTAAAAATAATAATAAACAATAATAATCAAACAAAATCATTCACAAATCATAAGAATAAAATATATCACAATAAAACGTGATCAAATCACCAATCAATCTGTTGGTGGATTTGATTTGATTTCATCATGGGAAAAAATAGGGATTGAACAATGAAGACAATGAACCTACCTTGGGTTTGAATTGATCAGTAATGAATAAAATCTCAATAATTTAGTCTTTATTTGGATCCAAAATATTCAATTTCCACACCAATTTATAACCCAAGATTCATTTTCGATTATCTGATAGTGCCCCTACAATGAATCGTCTCTCAATCACTAGGGTTATGAGGCTAACTCGAAAAAATTTATATAATTTATTTTATATAGGGAGGGTTTAGGATACAGAATAATTTTAACAATTAAATAAATAAAATTATTTGTTTATTTTTCATTTTTTCAATGACTATGTAAAGCTGAACACCTATAACACTACAAGATAATGTCTCACATATTAAAAGCCCACATTTTAGATTCATCATTAGTCATGGTTTTCCCATAAGAGAAATCATTCAAGAGTTAATCCAGTTTTAGAAAAAAATCTACATGATTGTGATATACTATATTTAATATCTTCCTTATATCAATGTTGACCCTCCTTGGGTCTCGAAATTTTAGACTGACATAGTGCTTGGCTCTAAAAATATTCCTTTAAATATTTTAAAGAATTATACAAAAGAACATTGAAGTGCCCATATCAGTGTGAATCACTGAGAGGGGGAGGGGGTGAATCAGTGATCCTTTAAAACTTTTTACTAATTGATTCTTAATCAATTAAACCTCTATGGCTTGTTAAGGCCTCGATCCACTCTTCTTGTATCTCTCACCTTTCCACGAAGGATGCAGTAAATGTAAAGGCACTGGACACAAGGATTTACAAGGTTCGGCACCAAAGGCCTACATCCTTGCCATGCTCTCCCAGCATGGATTCTCCCATTATAACTTGTTAGAATTACAATGGTCGATACAGCTTCCCACCGTATCTCTCCTGAGTCCCACAGGAGGGTCTTTATACTGCTTCACACAGTGTTACCAGAGTCCCACTGGACTGCTCCAGAATCCCACTGAAGACTTCTTCTCCCTGAGTCCCACAGGGTCTTCTCTTGGCTCCTCGAGTCGCACGAGTAGCTCTTCTTTACTTTAAGCTTCTTCAAGTATCCTCAGCAGCCTGGGATAAAGGCTGCTGGCCTTGCTCTGTACCTCTGATCACTTGTGATGATCAGGTCTTCTCGTCTTGCTCAGGCTTTATCTCCTTCTTCTGAGGATGTCCTGGCTTCTCCCTTCAAGAATCTTCAACAGCCTCTGAAAAGGTCTGTTGGTCTTGCTCAGCAACTTCTGATCACTTCTGTTGATCAGGCTCTTCTCAATTACTGAATACTCAGACAACTGATGTCTTTAACTTCAGTCTGGTCCAGTCTCAGTTCACATCAACTTCATGCACTAAGTGCATGGCATCTCTGCATCTTCATGCACTGATTGCATGGCTTCTCAACTCTCCTCAAGAACTTCTGGTCTTGGACAACTCAAAAGCACACAACCAGATTTGTCTTTGTTCACGTGTGCATGTGCATGCATGCATGCATGCACTCCCCTTCTTCTCTTCTTGGTGCAGTAAACCCTCAGAGGGTGTAATTCTTTTCAGCACACACCTACTTCTCAAACTTCACACACTTTATGCAATTTGTCTACACACATAAATGTGTGTTATTCTTTGTGTGGATGTCCTCCCTTTTCTTCTTCTAAGTGTCTACACACTTCTTAGTGCACACACCTAGGTTTGGCCCACTTCTTGTTTTGTTTGCACACATATTTTCTCAATTACTTTGCAAACACAAGGTGCAAGCCTTGTTCCACTTCTTGCACACACTTGTCCTTCCTTTATTCTTTCACACAAGGCACAAATACTCGGATCTTCTTCGGTGCATACACAAGTCTTGGCCTCGGGTCTTCTTGCACACACAATACCGTAGGGTCTTCACTTTGCACACAAGGCATGCACGTCTCGGCCTTCACTTGCTCATTGTCCAGGTGAGTTCTCAACTTGCCCGAACTCAAACAAGGCGTGCAAGGAGGTGTGGCCCTCTTCTTGTCTTCAAATGCCGCGCAGGCTCAAGTGTGCAAGGGTGCAACACTGCCGCGCAAGCCACAACAAACCTCGAGGGCGCGCAAGGTACTTGCGGCCACGGGTACTTCCTGTCGCGCAAAAGAAAGACGCGCAGGGGACTCCTCACCTCCTACTTCTTATCGCGCAAAGGAGTTGCGCGCAAGGGACTCCTTCGGGCCAAGGATGGCACCGAGGACTTCAGCCGTGCAAATATAATTGCACGGGGGCTTCAACTTCGCGAGGCAGAGCACACGCGGGACTCGGATTTTCAACAGAGTTTCAGCAAGCAATATCGAGAGCATGGGCTCTCCTTTTATAGGCAAAGAGTGCCTCGGCTCATCCGCGTGATATAACTCAAACTCCCGAGATCTTCGGATCATTAAAAATCTTTTCAAATCTTGATTTTTATTCTCGGTTTCACGCGGGCTTCCTTTTCTTTTCCTTCTACGTGCATGCGACTTAGAACGCATGCACAGCCTCTTCTCTCCCAATCCATGCAAATGCATAGACCATTCATAGCCTCGGCAGATTCTCTTGCCTCAGCCGCAACCGAAATCTTCCGTATATTTCATGCAGGCTCATTTTAAACCATGGACGAGTTCCATAGGGCCAGACGATCTCATTGGACCCTTCATCTTGATCAGAGGTGGCCGGGAACTCGATTTGGCTTGCTCGGAGGGTGCCTGGTTCGTTGGTGGCCGCGGGAATGCGCGGGGAGGCCTCAGCCGAGCTCGGGGAAGAGGACAACTCGCCGGCCGTTGGATCGGGCGTTTGAAATACATCAGACGGACTGGATCTGAAGATCTCGCGCGGGATCAGATGTGCGGCTTAGATCGTCCGCGTGATGAGTCGGACGGCCAGGATCAGATCCTGGGCGAAATTTTCCGTCCCACATCGAAACGGCCAGCATTTTTCTCGCGCTTTATCACCCTAGCGCCGCCTCAACCCCTCGATTGAATCTTCTCCCTCCACGGTGCCGCTCCGCACCGTGTTCTCCCTACGGGCGCGCTCTGCGCCCACTCTGCTCCCTGCGGGCGCGCTCCTAGCGCCCACTATGCACCTCGGGTGCGCGGGTTTCACCACTGCGTGTCCTCGGGGGCTTACACACGGCCCCCTGCCGCCTTGTGCTTGCACCATGGGATCCCCCATGGGCGTGGCGCCTTTGGCCCACAAGTGCCTTGGGGTTGAACCCGTGGGCTGGCCTTGGCTGGCCTATTTTTTTGGCTAAGGCATGAATAAACACTTTGTTAAAAAACAAAGTATCCCATATGTAAAATGCCAAATTCCAAGCCACTTCTCCCTTCTTCATTTCTTCTCCTCTCTTCTTCTTCTTGAGAATTCAAACATTAATCTAATTTATTAGAAACAACTCCTCAATTGATGATTCTTCTTCATCATCTCATTTTCTACTTAGGAGATAATTCTCAAGGATCTTCATCAACCGAACTCCTGAATCACATAACTTCTTCAATTCTCTTTGTTGATCTAATCAGAGATCAAATTGGGACTTCTTCAGATTCACATGCACTAAGTGTTAGTGCATGGATTTCAT
This sequence comes from Viscum album, assembly GCA_963277665.1. Taxonomy (NCBI): domain Eukaryota; kingdom Viridiplantae; phylum Streptophyta; class Magnoliopsida; order Santalales; family Viscaceae; genus Viscum; species Viscum album. Next base: position 1,767,232,864 of record OY728157.1, read on the forward strand.
TAAACCACTCCATCCACTTAGAACATGTGAATGGATCACCTTCAACTCCTCATGCATTGTCACTACAATGCATGGTCTTCTAACATTGTTGTGACTTTGTATCATCAGGATACAAGTTCTATGAACTTAAAGATCAGCTCAGCAATCGTCAGATGTACATGGAGAATGTTTCAACCACAATTTCCAATACCACTTAGTGAATCTCCTAAGTGACATGCATCTTAGTACCATGGCCATTCTCCTTCACCACCAACACCATCACAACCTTTGGCATTCACATCTTGACAATTCTTGACATCCATTCATTCTAAGACAACAACATGTCTCATTGACAACAAATGCAACACAGTGCACTTCAATCTCCCCCTTTGTATTTGTTGTCAATACACTTCTTCAGCACATATGATTGGGTCAATATGTGTGCCAATATTTTCTCCCCCTTATTGGAAATCAAATGCAAAGGTGTGGTGTGGTTTTCTTTTAAAAAAAAAATCTCTTCCTCCCTTCGAATAGCATCTTCTATAAAATCACTAAGAGAGGGATAATGCCACATGTTCTTCTTTAGCAAAGAACCTTTAGTTGATCAACTCTAAGTCTACTTGGGCTAACCCGGTGTAGAAAACAAGAGTGATATAACCAAGGAACTCAATGCTGTCCAACATTCACAATACATGTGAGATCATGCTTAGGGGTTGAATTTTTCAGATATTCAATGAATTGCTGAATCCTGCACATACTTCACAAAACACATTAGAATGTTCAGGTGCAAAGATAAAGGTCCCCCTTTCATCTACTTTCTCAAGATGATATTAATTTCAGAACATCATCTTCTCCAGATTGGCTCCCCCTCAAGGGGTGCACTCCATTCCTTCCAAACAATCCTCCAGCTGAGAATGATCATCATCTTCAATTCCCTGCAATGTCAGCACATGTAAATACCAATAGTATAAGGGAATAATATGGAACCACCTTGGTTCATCAATGTGAACAACAAGGTTGAGAAGATTCTCTCAACCGAGATGTCCCATTTTCGCCATTCTTCACACTTGCACATCTGATCTTCTTTGATGTTTGTGCTAGTGTGGATCTCAACACATCTTCATGTGAAACTTGCTTCTTCCCTTTTGCCTTAGCAATTGCCAGAACTTTATCTTCAGCTTTTTGCAGATCTTTGGCAAGTTTCAACTGATTTGGCCATATGACTAGTAAATTATTTTGAAGAGTGGCCTCAGTTTTGGAAGTTCCACATGGTTCCTTAGATGCTGTCAAGCTACCTTTCTTAGGCAACATGTTTTCAATCAATCCCTTCTTCTTCTTCTGGATTGATTGTCTTTTTGAGTCCAGTCTACTTCTATTTAATTTCATGGCTTCTTTACAAAGATCCATGATATGTCCTTTCTTCCCACAGTAGAAGCATTTCTTGGTGGTCCTTCTGGATGCATCACCCTTCTTGGATTTGAATTCCAAGGACTTCTCTTCATTCTTCAAACTCTTCTTGGGAGCATCTTCCGCTTTCTTCTGCTTTCTTCCCAAGGAATCTCTTTTAGCTAGGTTCAGTGATCTTCTCTTCATTCCATCTTTGGATACAGTTGGAGATTGATATGTATCATTCTTTTGACCACTTTTGCAACCATCCCAGATGTTGTCAAGTAATCCAAATCTATTTGCAGTAAACAGATGTCTCCGGACCTGTGGATGCTGCTTCTTTTTTTCTGGCTTGCTCCCCCTAGGCATGGGCTTCCTCTGTGCTTTGGCATTCAGTGGATTGTACCAACAATCCTTTGCACAATGCCCATACTTGTTACAACACCAAAATTGACCCACAAATCTTGACTTTTTGATTCCTTCTGATTGTAGGGTACTTGTCTTGAATTGTTGTGCTGCTTCAGGAGAGCTTTCTTTCTTCATTGTCTTCATCCATACTTGTTTGGAATTATTCTTCCATCCTGCACTTTTTGTGGAAACACAATTAGAAGCATTAGTACAAGATGGTATGAATGGTACCTTCTTTGTAGAATATGTTGCCCTTTCATTAGAGGATGTCTTTATTTTAGAATCATCCTTCTCAAAGCTCACTTGAGTGGCAACATTTCTTCTTTTAGCTGACTGGGAGGATTCAGCTTTGGGTGATTGCAGATTTTTCAATATCACCTCTAGTTTTAAGTATTTCATGTTGAGGGAGTTCTTCTCATCCTCAACAGTTCTTAGCTTTCCTTCCCAATTCTCCACCAGTTGTTTCATCTGGTCTTCATGCACCTTCTTTAATTCTTGCAATGAATTGTCCAGATCCTTCACCCTGTTTACTTTGTCTTCAAGTTGAGCATCTCTGACATTCATTGAAACTTTGTGCCTCTTTTCCAGTGCATGGAAAACATCTTTGACCACTGTCTTAAAGAATTCATTCTCAGAAAGGCTTCTTTGCAATTCTTCAGTAGTGTCTTCATATCTTTCATTGCAAAGGGAAACGGTTTCATCTTTATCCTTCACCAGCTTTCTGAGAGTGTTGGTTATGCCAACCCTTTTTGCCAATTGGACTTCCAGAGAATTGGCTTCATCTTCTAGCTGTAATTTTTCTTCTTGAAGATCAAGAAGGCCTGTAGCTATACACATTGCCACTTCCTTGGGGACTGTATTCTGAAGATATTTGATTGCATTTAGAAGATCATTGTTCCTTCCATCTTCATCACAGCTAGAGCAGGCTTCATCAGAAGAATGATAAAAGGAATTGTCATCTGATGTGACTTTCACATTTCTTTCCATAGAAGGAGTTTCTCTGATTGCAACAACCTTCTTCTTCATCTTCTTTGCCTGTTTCTTCTTTCTATTTTTCTGAGTCTTGGCAGATATCTCCATTTGAGGCTGGTCACTCATTTCCTCAAATCTGCACTCCATAAAGACTCCCTTGGATCTTTTAGAGGTAACCTTGCTCTGATACCAATTGAAGTGACCAGATCAGTGTGAATCACTGAGAGGGGGAGGGGGTGAATCAGTGATCCTTTAAAACTTTTTACTAATTGATTCTTAGTCAATTAAACCTCTATGGCTTGTTAAGGCCTCGATCCACTCTTCTTGTATCTCTCACCTTTCCACGAATGATGCAGTAAATGTAAAGCCACTGGACACAAGGATTTACAAGGTTCGGCACCAAAGGCCTACATCCTTGCCATGCTCTCCCAGCATGGATTCTCCCATTATAACTTGTTAGAATTACAATGGTCGATACAGCTTCCCACCGTATCTCTCCTGAGTCCCACAGGAGGGTCTTTATACTGCTTCACACAGTGTTACCCGAGTCCCACTGGCCTGCTCCAGAATCCCACTGAAGACTTTTCCTCCCTGAGTCCCACAGGGTCTTCTCTTGGCTCCTCGAGTCGCACGAGTAGCTCTTCTTTACTTTAAGCTTCTTCAAGTATCCTCAGCAGCCTGAGATAAAGGCTACTGGCCTTGCTCTGTACCTCGGATCACTTGTGATGATCAGGTCTTCTCGTCTTGCTCAGGCTTTATCTCCTTCTTCTGAGGATGTCCTGGCTTCTCTCTTCAAGAATCTTCAACAGCCTCTGAAAAGGTCTGTTGGTCTTGCTCAGCAACTTCTGATCACTTCTGTTGATCAGGCTCTTCTCAATTACTGAATACTCAGAAAACTGATGTCTTTAACTTCAGTCTGGTCCAGTCTCAGTTCGCATCAACTTCATGCACTAAGTGCATGGCATCTCTGCATCTTCATGCACTGATTGCATGGCTTCTCAACTCTCCTCAAGAACTTCCGGTCTTGGACAACTCAAAAGCACAAAACCAGATTTGTCTTTGTTCACGTGTGCATGTGCATGCATGCATGCATGCACTCCCCTTCTTCTCTTCTTGGTGTAGTAAACCCTCAGAGGGTGTAATTCTTTTCAGCACACACCTACTTCTCAAACTTCACACACTTTATGCAATTTTTCTACACACATAAATGTGTGTTCTTCTTTGTGTGGATGTCCTCCCTTTTCTTCTTCTATGTGTATACACACTTCTTAGTGCACACACCTAGGTTCGGCCCACTTCTTGTTTTGTTTGTACACATATTTTCTCAATTACTTTGCAAACACAAGGTTCAAGCCTTGTTCCACTTCTTGCACACACTTGTCCTTCCTTTATTCTTTCACACAAGGCAAAAATGCTCGGATCTTCTTCGGTGCATACACAAGTCTTGGCCTCGGGTCTTCTTGCACACACAATACCGTAGGGTCTTCACTTTGCACACAAGGCATGCACGTCTCGGCCTTCACTTGCTCACTGTCCAGGTGAGTTCTCAACTTGCCCGAACTCAAACAAGGCGTGCAAGGAGGTGTGGCCCTCTTCTTGTCTTCAAATGCCACGCAGGCTCAAGTGTGCAAGGGTGCAACACTGCCGCGCAAGCCACAACAAACCTCGAGGGCGCTCAAGGTACTTGCGGCCTCGGGTACTTCCTGTCGCGCAAAAGAAAGACGTGCAGGGGACTCCTCACCTCCTTCTTCTTGTCGCGCAAAGGAGTTGCGCGCAAGGGACTCTTTCAGGCCAAGGATGGCACCGAGGACTTCAGCCGCGCAAATATAATTGCACGGGGGCTGCAACTTCGTGAGGTAGAGCACACGCGGGACTCGGATTTTCAACAGAGTTTCAGCAAGCAATACCGAGAGCATGGGCTCTCCTTTTATAGGCAAAGAGTGCCTCGGCTCATCCGCGTGATATAACTCAAACTCCCGAGATCTTCGGATCATTAAAAATCTTTTCAAATCTTCATTTTTATTCTCGGTTTCACGCGGGCTTCCTTTTCTTTTCCTTCTACGTGCATGCGACTTAGAACGCATGCACAGCCTCTTCTCTCCCAATCCATGCAAAGGCATAGACCATTCATAGCCTCGGCAGATTCTCTTGCCTCGGCCGCAACCGAAATCTTCCGTATATTGCATGGAGGCTCATTTTAAACCATGGACGAGTTCCATAGGGCCAGACGATCTCATTGGACCCTTCAGCTTGATCAGAGGTGGCCGGGAACTCGATTTGGCTCGCTCGTAGGGCGCCTGGTTCGTTGGTGGCCGCGGGAATGTGCGGGGAGGCCTCAGCCGAGCTCGGGGAAGAGGACAACTCGCCGGCCATTGGATCGGGCGTTTGAAATACATCGGACGGCCTGGATCTGAAGATCTCGTGCGGTATCAGATGTGCGGCTTAGATCATCCGCGCGATGAGTCGGACGGCCAGGATCAGATCCTGGGCGAAATTTTCCGTCCCACATCGAAACGGCCAGCGTTTTTCTCGCGCTTTATCACCCTAGCGCCGCCTCAACCCCTCGATTGAATCTTCTCCCTCCACGGTGCCGCCCCACACCGTGTTCTCCCTGCGGGCGTGCTCTGCGCCCACTCTGCTCCCTGCGGGCGCGCTCCTAGCGCCCACTATGCACCTCGGGTGCGCGGGTTTCACCACCGCGTGTCCTCGGGGGCTTACACACGGCCCCCCTGCCGCCTTGTGCTTGCACCATGGGATCCCCCATGGGCGTGGCGCCTTTGGCCCACAAGTGCCTTGGGGTTGAACCTGTGGGCTGGCATTGGCTGGCCTATTTTTTTTGGCTAAGGCATGAATAAACACTTTGTTAAAAAACAAAGTATCCCATATGTAAAATGCCAAATTCCAAGCCACTTCTCCCTTCTTCATTTCTTCTCCTCTCTTCTTCTTCTTGAGAATTCAAACATTAATCTACTTGATTAGAAACAACTCCTCAATTGATGATTCTTCTTCATCATCTCATTTTCTACTTAGGAGAGAATTCTCAAGGATCTTCATCAACCGAACTCCTGAATCACATAACTTCTTCAATTCTCTTTGTTGATCTAATCAGAGATCAAATTGGGACTTCTTCAGATTCACATGCACTAAGTGTTAGTGCATGGATTTCATTAAACCACTTCATCCACTTAGAACATGTGAATGGATCACCTTCAACTCCTCATGCATTGTCACTACAATGCATGGTCTTCTAACATTGTTGTGACTTTGTATCATCAGGATACAAGTTCTATGAACTTAAAGATCAGCTCAGCAATCGTCAGATGTACATGGAGAATGTTTCAACCACAATTTCCAATACCACTTAGTGAATCTCCTAAGTGACATGCATCTTAGTACCATGGCCATTCTCCTTCACCACCAACACCATCACAACCTTTGGCATTCGCATCTTGACAATTCTTGACATCCATTCATTCTAAGACAACAACATGTCTCATTGACAACAAATGCAACACAGTGCACGTCAAACATGTTGAATTGTCCAAACCTTAGATATTTTATTTACAAATAGTGAAACTACTTCACAAATGATGAGGGTACTAGGTTGATATATGGTTCTCACACTCCTAGGTTCTCTCCTCCAAATTCTCAGGCTCTAACTAGACACACACCAAAGTAATTTCTAACCCACGAAGGATATTATCATACTGATTATCAATTTATACTATACCTCTACAAAGATAGATCTATACTGGATGTTTATATCACACTATTCGATAAAATGTGATTTGCCACACACATACCTCCTCAGCCGCAACACTTGGAGTACATTATGTATATGTTTTAAGTATGACTATAGGGAGAAGAAGTATTCCACCTCACTATCCCTACACATTTATTGGAAAGAGAAAATTAGCCTTAAGGATAAACTAACACCCTATCCAAATCTACACAATCCACATTGGGGTGATACCATCCAGAAATAATGGCCTCCTTCCTATAACTATGAATTCCTCTATCATTAGTGCGTATAGGAATTATAAGGACTATATAAAGTTCACATCCACTCCTATATAATATGAACCTTCATTTTCATCATTCAAATCAACTATAGAACCATGATTTCTAAATATATTGGGTAAGTCCAACGTAGGGATTACATATAGGTTATCCCATAGAAGGCCTCAAATGGTGCCTTATTGATAATGGAATGGTATCTATATTAGTACAAAAACTTCACTAAGGGTATGTGAACCTACTACCTAGAACCTAAGTCCATCATTCAATCATGAAGTATGTCCACTTGAACATGAATGAACTTTTTATTTTGGATATTATTATAGGGGAGAAATTCCATGATGAAATTGAACTGAGTCCCAAAACCATCTTTCAATCATCTTTATAACCATGATGTGTATCTAGTATCAATGTTTGAAAAATAATTAAAGGAACTCTATTAAGACAAACTGTATCAGTCTTGTAAAGGCATTCCAATCACTTTACTAAGCTCTTCTCTATGATTGATAGAAAGTGGGATGACAGGGTGAGTTATTCTTTGATGACCCAATGGTAATCAAGTCCTCTAGATTTTTTTTTGTAGTTTCATCATGAAGTTCGTTAATATACCTTTCCACTTCCACTATAAATCCTCATGGGGTTGATATAAACCCACAAGAACTTTGTTCTTTCCCATCACCTGCTAACAGGTGAGATAATGACAGAAAAATACGACACAAATTCATCATCATTGCCACCAAATTTGATGTTGAAGGTCCTGTTACATCATTTACTTATCTTGATCCATTGAAAAGGTAAATGTATGAAACTCCCTTAAAACATCCTGGTATAAAGTCACAAGTATCATTTTCTATCCTATTAAAAGGATAATGTTCTCCCCATATTTAGAAAACATGTGAGGAGTATATCATGAAGATATCAGAAGGAACCTGGTCTCATAGATGGTATATCCATGATGAGAATCCCTAAAATGATATATAATCATAGGGGTAACAAAAATTTATTGGAGGTAAGATGAACCATCCTCAACCAATAAGGAAAAATGAAATGAGGATAAATTCTACAACTCCTCACTCAACAATTGCAAACAAGATTTACTGCTATGATAATCTTCCACCTCATTTCCATTCACAATAGTATGTACTATCTCAAATTCTTAATCATGGTCGAAATCTGGCCATTTCTTTTGTCTCTAGTTAATATTCATCTATTAGAAGATATAATTTGGACTAATATGTCCAGAATAGTCAATAAATCACTCATCCATATTGTAGTGTCACCAAATAATCAGAGCGAAGACCTCCACTACCAACTCTAGATCTTGGGTCATGTATTTATGATAATGCGGTCATTGTTTCCAATACCCATACACAATCACCACCTTCCTTTTCATTAAGAAACATCCAATCCTATTCCCATAGGCATCACAGAACATTGCATACATGACACCCTTGTCTACTAGTCACAAAATGGGGGGTGATCATCAACTATTCCCATAACTGCTAAAAGAAAAAATAGAACCTCTTCATCTACATTAATGAATTACCATTTTTGGTTAAATTAGTCAAGGGTGATGATATCATAGGGAAATCTGGAACACATCTCTAGTAGTATCCTTCCATCATAAGGAACCTCTATACCTCTAGAATTCTCTAATGTGGATCCTTATGTAGCACTACCATAACTATAACCAGTTCCCCTGACATGTCTGAAAAACTATACCTATAGCAACAAAAAATAACACTTCTAGTGTGTCTTATAATTCCGGTTCTCTTGGGATATGTCTAGGACTATTTGTATGTTTCTTGAGTGCTCCAACTCTGATTCTTAATAGAAAAGGATATCATCGATTAAAGAGACTACAAAATAGTCCAAAACAGATAAAATTTATGGTTCATGTGTTCCAAGAATACTTTTGGGGTGTTATTCAAACAAAAAGGAATCAGTAAGTACTCACGGTAACTGTAGAAGTATCAAAATGACATATTTAATATATCCACATTTCATACTCATATATGCTGATAACCTCACGTGATGTATATCTTCAAGAAGCATATCACCACTCAGAACTGATCAATGTGTTCATAAATTCTCAATATTGGATACTTATTCTTCATTGTACCTTAGTTTAGGAGATGATAATCTATAAAAAACATTGATAACCCATATTCCTTCTGTAAAAAACACAACATTGCTACATTAGGGGAAACAATAGGTTTGAAAAAGGACTTACTATTTAAGTACTCCAAATACACCTTCAAATCATAAAGCCCATGAGGAGACATATGATATTCTATAATAGGTACAATGGTAGTAACTAGTTTCAATTGTATGTATAGAGAGGTATCCTTGAAACATCCCCAGGAAAAACATCATCATACTCCACCAACAATTGTGGAATCAAATATCCCATAGCATCTACTGCAGCAATGATAACACTATCCAACTAATGATTAATCAATTTTATCCTCTTCTATATGAACACATTCTACTCTTATTAGGTTTCCCTCCAACCTTGGAAAGAAAACATCATCTCATCACTATAGAAAAACTACATCCTAGGCCCGATACAATAAATCTCAGTATGAACTATGGATAGCCTAACCATAAATAAGATGAAATTATAAGGCCTCATTGCCACTACAAAGTGATCCTGTAAGAATCTCTATCATACAATAGTAATATTATATTATTGACAAGAAGTGTGTGAACACCGAATTTCCTCAGGTAGAAATCTCTATGCGCAAGGGTTGATCCAAGGGATCAACTGGAATTTCTAAGTCTCAAACCAAATAAGTGGAATGAAAATAGTGGAGTTCACCTACTTCTATCGGTACTATATATAATGTAGATAAGTCAAATATCTCATCTCTAATATTTCATGGAGCCTCTAGGATAGAATACTCCACATCCTATAACAATCCTCCCCTCTAACTAAAACGCCTGAACCCCAGTTACCTAGAGTCGGTGTATTATTACATAACATTGGCATGATTTCATGGAATAATGTCCCGAAGAACTAATCAGTTTAGAAGTCTTGGAAAAAAGATTACATACATGAATTTTCACATTACAACTTGAAAATAAAAACAACAGAAATTTATTCCCTTAGAAACGTCCAAGCATCCTAGATGATGCCTGAAAGTAACTCATAACTAACTTCCTCATATCTGAGGAAAATAAAACATAAGAAATGGGTGAGCTCAGATGCTCAGTAAGGGTAAATAATTTAGCGGAATCTATAAACATTTAAGGCAATATATTCAAATAAACAACAAACTTTTAAACATAAACATGAACATTATATGGAAAAAATAAATCAAACATTAACATCTAAACATGCACATGTATATTCTACTAGATGAATAATTAAATGTAATAACTAATTTCATAATGAGGGAATGTATATTATCATACATTAATTACCATGTCCATGCCTCATGCCAGGACCTATGTACTAATTTTAACCGGACAAATACCCGTATAGACTCTATAACCAGACTCCATCCCATAGAGCCTATGTAACCGGAATCCATCCGGGAGAGCCTCGGTAACCGGACACCAACCCGGAGAGCCTCTGTAACTAGACTCCAACTCGGAGGGTCTGCTGTAACCGGACCCCAACCTGGAGGGCTTACTTTTATCGATCCCAAACCCGAAACATACTAGTTCAATACATTCATCATTAGAAAATGTTGAAATATAACATAAACATTTATATTAAAACTAGCATATGAAATGTCAATACTTTATCCATAAACCATGGATGATATAAAAATAAAACATACATAATCAAACATATCACAAAACATTAAATACAATATGGAATATTTGTATCATAATAAATCAACATCAAACAAGTTTAAAATCCATTAACGGATGTTGACATAGATGAAATTGATCCGTAAAATTCTTTGAGAGAAATACCCCTTTTCATGAAATCAATAAAATTTTTAAAAATTTATAAAGGTAGTCATTTAAAAAGGTTTTTTGAATCTGTGTGTCCCATACCACTTTGAAAATTTTCAAAAGACTTATCATTTCAAAATATTCATGTCCATATAAATAAATCCTTAAAATCATTTTGAAAACAAAGACATTAATTAAAAAGGATTATGAAGATAAATCTTTAAAAAATTTAAAATGATGATATAGTTAAATTGAACCTCCCATAAAACCTTAAAATATTCCTCTTGAAATCATTTTTATAAAATATGGGTATCTATGATAAGTATGTCCCAAACAATACTTACACATGAACAATCTTTGATAATAATGAGATTGTGTAAATAACCCTTACCTCGTTGTAGTCAATCATGTGTATGAAAAATAGTCAATAACCACTAAATGAGTAACATAATATCATGAATAGAAAGAGAATAATGATACTATATATCAATTGGAATTACACAATAAACCACATGAAATAAATAAGTGGTGAACAAGGGAAATCTCCCAGAATTACAAGTGAGATATGAAACCACTTACCATGTGTCCGACTTGACTCGCTCGTATATTCCTTGTTCTTCCTGAATAATAAACATACATTAATTTATAGTTGATTAATAATATTTTCAAGTTTATTATTCTTTTTTATATCACTTATTATATTTTCCATAAAAATTAGTTGATTATTCGAGTTCATATCAGACATTTTTCCATTGTTCGGAACATGAGTAAAAAATGAACTTGTTATAATTATGAATTTCCCATGAGGTAAAAAGTACATTATCTATAGAAGGATATTACTAATTTAGATTATATATATATATCATATATTTCCAGTATATATATGTATTTATAAGAGTATATAACATTTTGAGATAAAAATGAAATGCATTGTTCATGGTGACGGTAAGTCGTACGTACGAATGAACGCTACATTCATTACTATTATGAATTTTAATGGAATTAAAACATAATTATACATAGTTATATTATATTTTCAGTATAATATAATATATAATACCATTAAATCCATACTTTATACATCCCACATAAGTCACTAACGAGTCATAGCACTTTTAGAGGGTGGTTGTCCTCACTTCTCAAATGAAATTATCGCGTTTTACCCATAATGGAAACCATAAAGATATGATATAGATGAAAAATATTAAATCACAAAGAAAAAATAAAAATAATATATACATATTATATATAAATACAGTTCCATCTTAATGGAAAACATGGGAGGCGATAGAAGATAATCGAACAATCATCGTTTAATGAGGCGTTAGCTTTCCAACCATAGAAACGTTATGTTCTTCACCCATTAGATGGAGGTGTGTATAAGTGAGTTTGAATACTTCACATAAAGACATCCTAAAATATTGAGTATACTGATTTTTTTATAAAATAACTTATTAAAAATAGTTTAGAGGGGTTGGATAATGATAATAAAACAAAACAAATGAAAATAATTTAAGTGAAACCATTACCTTTAATTTGGGTAACTTTCTTTGGATTGAACCAACCACATTTTTTAATTGAATTATTCCTAAGTTAAGGCTTCTAGGTGTATGATAGAGATATTGAGAGTTTATTTGTGAAGGGTTTCGATGATCCAAGAGGCTTGAGAGGTGTGTAGAATGGGTTACAAGTGTTGTCCTTTTATAAGGGGGGAGGAGGTAATCTTTAGGAAAGTGTGAAAAGATTATTTTATTATATAGTGAAATTCAGTTTATAATGGTTAAAAATTAATTAAAGTCGAAGATAATATGAATCATGGTAGAAATAAAATCATCCAATACAAATTGGAGAGGTTTTGGATATAGTTTTAATATTAATAATTTTATTTATTTAAATCATTTATTAATTTGTTAAATACTACATCATTTTTGTGTCATAAATAATTTAATTTATATTATGTTTAAAAATTTAAAAAAAATACCATGATGTAGGTAATATTTTTATCTTTCCAATGAATATTTATAGTCGAAAATATGACTTATATAACCCCATGTAAAATTTTATTTACTAACGGATATTTGTTTATGTCATTTTTTCCTTGACGCTATGTTAATTAAAATAATATGTCATTATCATTCATAAGGGGCTCCATTCCATCACAAAATTGACCCAAGGATGTCAATGGTCGGCCATGACTCGTCAAATAAAGTTAGTACAACGTTTAAGGTAATTTGGTATTATTATAATATTCTATTTACCATGAATTGCCCTATTTCAATTTAACCGCGGTAAATAAAAGTCAAAAATAACTATTCACCAAAAAATATTTTCGTACTATTGAACCGAATTTTACTTAGTGAGGTTTATTGTATCTCTCAGATTTTTGAAATTCAACTCACAAAAGCAGTAAAATTATGGTTTATGCAAATTTGAAAATTCTCGTAGGAGGTGGCTAAAACACGGTAAAAAGGTCAAATTTTTTTATATATCTAAACTTATTATAAAATTACTCCAATGAATTATATTTAACTTATATAGGTATTATTTATCTATTTTTACCTATAATAAATTTATTTGAAATAAATAATTATTTAACTAAAAAGTCGGTTTTAACCAATAACTCCGTGTTTTTCAGTATTCATCAAAAATTGAACACTTTAATAAAAATACCAAAATTTCAACCTAAGATAATTTTGATATTCTGAATTAAAAAATTATGTCTATTTTACCAATTTAAAAAAATAGAATTTTTATTTATTAAATTAAAATTAATTCCTGTTGTCAAAACCAACAAGCGTGTTTTTTAGAAATAATAACTAACAAAAGGGTGATACTTGTTTATGTTCAATTTCAAAGTGAAATTATTTCCGATGAATAAAATTTGATTAGATGGTAAAAATATAATATATATATAATTCCAACCTACTAAAATTTATAATTTATCACTGCAAATTATTTTGATTAAAAAAGATGTTTTCAGTTAAAATATTTTATTTTTCACTATTCATCTAAATATGAAAGTTATCAGAAAAACACCAAAATTCTTATTAAAACTAAATTCTTATGTCCCAATTCTAAATAATAAGTTTATTTTGTCAAATTTAATATAAAAAAGTTTCATTTATTTGATTTAATAAGGGTTTTCCATTAAAAGGTGGTAAAATTGCATTTTTTAAATAATTCTTTTTCCTGAAATATTAAATTTTTTCATTAAGTCTAAAAAACTCATAATATGGATTTTGAAAATAAAATAATTATATAAAGTTCAAAATTTAGTTAATTCTATTCATTACCTCTTTTGAATCGCTAGTTATCTAAGTCGTGGTGCGCTTGAACTCGGTGTTGTGTGTAGTGAAAGTTATTGAATTATTTTGAAGAAATAACGTACTATAAATCTTGGGGTGTTACATTCTTCACTCTTTTAATAAAAAGAGGCCTCAAATTTTGAAATTGTTCTTCTAAAATAAAAGGTTGAAAATAGAAAATACCTTTGTGTGAAAACCCACATCGGAAATTGGGTTAATAAAATTTAGTCTTAATAAGAGGAAAAGGGGAATGAATTAGTCACTACAAAATTATGATGTTGATTAGGAGAAAATTGGTGGAAATTAGAGACACATAATTGGAGGAAAAACATAAATATTTATAGGGAGTGAATGAGGTCATCAGTCACAAACATTTGTAGAATTGATGGCCTAAAAGCCATCAATCTATGATGATTTAATATATCATCGGTTCAAAAAAACATAAGGTATTAGGATACCACATTTTAAGTTTTATGATACCTTATCTAATGTTTATGAATTAATTTATTCATAGAATAAGAGAAGAAAAAAAATATGTAACTGATAATTAGAGTTCCATCCTTTAATTAATTTCTACCACAAACTCATCTTTCACTCTATAAGATAATATAACTTAAACACATATTCTATATATCCTATTCTTATAGGGTTACAAAAAAAATGAATTTGTAATTCATATACCAGGACTTTTAATGAAACCAAATTATTTAATCCAGGATATCACATGGGCCAGTGGTAGGTGAAACACCCTGGTCACCCTTTAGTTGCGGGTTCAAGTCCATGGCCTTGCCGAACGCGACGGGTTGCCACCCGACCTCCGGGTTATCCTTTTTATGGCAATCCAAAAATAATCTCAAACTAGACTTATCAAAAATACTTCTTTTCAAACTCACATTCAAATATTTATATGTAAGGTAAACACAATGAAGATCCTTTTTACACGTAATAACATGTGAACACCTTTATCATGTATTCTTTTAAAACACCGCAACATTCTGAATTACCGTAAAGCATTATTGAATACATTCATGCTCCCTTAATCCTTATAGAACACTGGATATACTCCTTCTATCCAAAAAATGTTGTAAACTCCAACAATGATGGAATATAAAAATCATTAATCAGTTTCAAGGTAGTCCAGAATATCCAATATAATTTATCCATATCAATCATGTATTATTCCAAAATCACTACCTCAGTATCAGAACGATATTATGGTTTATCATTCTCTCAACCATGTATTTTCCAAAAATTTAACCTACTATTGATTCACTTTGCTTGGTTCCACACAATCTCAAGTCCTTAATAAAATAGTACTATAGTATAGTCCTTATATTCTCTATGATTCTTATTACATATACATCATTAATACAATACTCAAATGACACAATAATTTAATAACAATGTATGAAATCTAATAATTCCTATTCATCTTTGGTAGTATCGTAACATTATTATTATCCAATAGCAGCATTTAAGGTATTCTTTGATGATTTGGACATTGATTTGCATAGTTTCCCAACTCCTTGTAGATGAAGCCATATATATTTGAAACTTTTTTCTTACCCTTGAAATCACATACTTGGTGTCCTTTTTCTCCACACTTATAACAAACTATCATTCCCTTCAAGAATTTACCAAGGAGATTCTTTCCATAGTTATCAAATATGGGAAAATCCTTCTTTTCTCTCTTCCCTTTATCTATCTTTCTCTCTTCCATCCTTTTCTTCTCTTGCTTTCCTTCAAAGCCATAGGACTCAAAGAATTAATTACTTATCTTATTAACACATGATACTATTTATTCATATGTCAAGAATACATGGGAGACTATTTCCCTTCTAATTTTTGGCTTAATACCGTGAAATATATTATCCTATTTACTCATTGGATCATTTGTATTGTTGGAGTTCACATTCCTTCTACTGGGCACTATTTCTATAAAATGGCATACACTAGGTTAGTTTATGAATTTCATTGAATAATTCAAAACATGTAAAATACCTAACATAAAATTAACAGTTTATGGATATAATCCATAATCAAAAGAATATTTTCTTTAAGGAGGTATATACTTGTAAATCTTTCATAATTATTTCTAAAGAAAATGAGAATTATACTAAGCATATCCCCCAGGAGTGTCGTAACCAAGAGTGCAGCAAGGCCCATTGTCATGCACTAGTCCAAGTTTGAGCCTATCTCAAAGTAGTGTTTTCAGGTTTTACCCCTAGGTACATCTATGCTAGACCTGCCTCTACCTGCTCGTATCCAGTCAGGGATGTATTTGATTGGAAAACTCACAAAATCTCTACATTACTAGAATTATATGAAGTTATTATATACTAATACTCAAATTCTCTAACAGGGTAATGTTTTCTAATCATACTTTATCTGAATCTAGTTTCCAAGGTTATTGCTAAAGTTCCTCTGATACCAACAGTAACGCCCCGACCCCATTTACCCATAGTCGGTGCATTATTACATAACTATTTCATGATTACATGGAATCATGTCCTGAAGGACCGATCAGTTTAGTAGTCTTGGAAAATAGATTACATACATGAAGTTTAACATTACAAATTGAAAAGAAAAACAACAGTAATATATTCCATTATAAATATCCAAGCCTCCAAGATTATTCCTGAAAGTCACTCATAACTAAATTCTTCTTATCCTGGGAAAATAAAACATAAGAAAGGGGTGATCTCAGATACCCAGTAAGGGTAAATAATTTAGTAGAAGCTATAAAATTTTAAGGAAATATTTGTAATGAAACAACATCCTTTTAAACATAAACTTGAACATAATATGGAAAAAATAAATCAAACATTATCATATAAACATGCACATCGATATTCTACTAGTCTAATAATTACATGTAATAACTAATTTCATAATGAGGGAATGTATAGTACCATACTTTTATTTCTGTGTCAAGGCCTCGTGGTAGGACCTATTGGCTAACTGTAACCAGACCCAAACCCGGAGAGCCTCTGTAACTGGACTCTATCCCAGAGAGCCTCTGTAATCGGACTCCATCCCAGAGAGCCTCTGTAACCGGACTCTAAACCAGAGATCCTCTGTAACCGTACTCCACCCTAGAGGGTTTTCTGTAACCTGACCACGACCCGGAGGGCATACTTTTACCGGTCCCCAACCCGGAACATACTAGTCCAATACATTCATCATAATAAAATGTTGAAATATAAAATAAACATTCGTATTAAAACTAGCATAATAAATGTCAATACTTTTTCCATAAACCATGAATGGTATAAAAATAAGACATCCATAGTCAGACATATCACAAAATATTCAATACAATATGTAATATTTGTATCATAAAAAAGCAACATCAAACAAGTTTAAAATCCATTAAAGGTTGTTTACATAGAAGAAAATGATTGGTAAAAAGCTTTAGGGGAAATACCCCTTTTTAGGAAATCAATTAAAAATATCACAATATGTAAAGGTAGTAATTTAAATGGGATTTTTGAATCAAAGTGTTCCATACCACTTTGAAACTTTTTAAAAGGACTATCATTTAAAAACATTCATGTCCATATAAATAAATCTTTAAAATCCTTTTGAAAACATGGAAATTAATTAAAAGGGTTTAGAAAGATAAATATATAAAACATTTAAAATGATGATCTAGTTAAATAGACCACCCATAAAACCTTAAAATATTCCTTTTGAAATAATTTTTATAAAATATGGGTATCTATGATAACTATGTCCTAGAAAATACTTACACATTAACAATCTTGGATAATAATGAGATTGTTAAATAACCCTTACCTCATTGTGATCAATCAAGTCATATGAACAATAGTCAATAACAACCAAATGAATCAAAGAATATCATGAATATAAATATGATTATGATAATGTATATCAAATGGAAGCACACAATAAACCACATGAAATAAATATGTGGTGAAAAATGTAAATCTCATAGAATGAAAATTGAGATAAGAAACCCCTTAGCATGTGTCTGACTTGACTCGCTCGTATGCTCCTTGTTATTCCTGAATAATAAACATAAGATAACTTATACTTGCTTAAGAATATTTTCAATATTAGTATTCCTTTTATATCACTTATTATCTTGATATAACAATTAGTTAATTATTTGAGTTCACATCGGACATTTTGTCAATGTTCAGAACTTGAGTTAAAAATGAACTTGTTATAATTATAAATTGTCAATGTGGTCAAAATTCCATTATCTATAGAATGATATTACTCATTTAGATTTCATATATATTATATATGTATAGTATATATATGTATTAATAATAGTACATAACATTTGTAGATAAGAAATGAAATGCACTGTTCATGGAGACGGTAAGTCGTATGTACGCATGAACACTGCTTCCATTTATATTTTGTATTTTAATGTAATTAAAACATAATGATACTTATTTATATTATATTTCCAGTATAATAACAAATATAATATCATTAAATCCATACATTATATTTCCCACATATGTCATTATCGAGTCATATCACTTTGAGGGGGCGGTAGTCCACACTTCCTCAAATGAAATTATCGTATTTTACCCATAATGGGAACCATAAAGGTATGGTATAAATGGAAAATATAGAAGCACAAAGAAAACAAAAACATAATATATATATCATATATATATATAATTCCATCTTAATGACCACCATGAGAGGAAGTAGGAGATAATCGAACAATCATCATTTCATGAGGCATTAGTTTTCCAACCACAGATACAAAATGTTCTTCACCCATTAGGTGGAGGTGTGTGTTAGTGTCGTTCGAATACTTCTCATAAAAAAATCCAAGTATATTGAGGATACTGGTGTTGTCATGAAATAAAGGAATAAAAATAGTTTATAGGTATTGGAGAAGGAAAATAACACAAAATAAATGAAAAGAATTTAAGAGAAACAGTTACCTTTAATTTGGGTAATGTAGAGACCCGAAGCATGATGTACATGGACATTACATTACTTTTGTGGAATACTTAGAAAATAACAGAAACACACAAACAAGGACCGTAATAGTTTAGTGTCTTTGGAAACTCGGAATAAAATATTTTAATTGTGGTGAAAGATCTTCAACATCGCTCATAAAATATTCTTTTTTTACCTAAAACCTTTCTTTATATTCTGGGGAAAAGAAAACATAAAAGGGTGAGCTCAGATGCTCATTAAGGGTAAACAAAAGAAATATCAATCACATCATATTCATAAGAACATAACATTTTGGAAATCTTAACCTGCAAAAGAAATCATAATATCATAACATTGGATAAATCATATTAGTAAAATGTAATCCCAATAATCTTTGTGGCATACACACATAATCATAGAGAATCATTTCTTATTAGTCAAGACTCATTGTCAAGACTATCTTAATGGACAATGTCCATTTCGGAACCAAGTTCATTCCTCGTTTCAGTCCTGTTTCACTGAACCGGTTTAACCTATTGTTCCAGCCATGTCTATCTCATGAGATATAAAATATTTACCCAATGCATTGGAGGGAGATATAGTTCCCACCCATCTAATAATGATACCATTCTTATGTGTGCCACAAAATCATAAACCATACATCATAGCATAACCCATGTAATAAAAATGGGAATCTTAAACATCGTGACATCATAAAACAATTCATATAAGATAAAGGAATTCATAAAAATGATTCCATCACAACATAATCAAATCAATGTAATAATAGGGATAAAAACAGAACCCTTTATTATCTTAGATGTAAATAATTTTGATAAAACACATGAACTCCATTCTCGAGGAAAATATCCTTTCTACTTCAAAAACACTTTTCCTTTCTTAACATGTCGTACAATTATAAAAAAAGTAAGTTGATTAAAAATAAACTTGAAAACTTTTAAATGAAGCTTCTTGGAAATATTGTTTTAAAAATCCATTCATGTCATATATGTTAAAAAAATATTCTTCTCGTACTTTTGTCGGAAAAGTCAAAAAGTACCTCATATGAAAAACGACAATAGATTCCTTTCATATCTTTTACTAAAAACTCACTGAAGGGTAAAATTGGATTTAAAAAATTGTTGGTGTATTGGAATAATATTACATATTGAGGAAACATGTATGTGGATGATAATATACACCCCAGTAAATACCAAATTATAAACAATCTCTGATAAAAATAAGATTGTGATATTTTCCCTTACCTTAGGTCCGATTTGCTTCGTAAGTGTCCGAACCTCCTATATAATGATTTAAATAATGTCTTTTACTTATTCCAGAATCATAATTATTGTTATGATATCATATATTGTTCACTTATGACTTTATATTACCCGTTCTTTTGTAAATTCCATGTTAAAGAGCATTTTGGGTAAAATCGTTTCATTTGTCGTCCGTGTGTTGACTTGTAATTATTCATGTGATTACATAGATCATGATTACTTAATTCCAGAATATAAAACATTATTTTTATATAATATATATTCATAATATACATATATATAATAGATCAGTAAATAGAAAGAAATACACCATTCATGGAGACGGTTGGCCGTACGTACGCATGAACACTGTTTTCGTTTCCTTATTGAGTTGAATGGAATTAAGTAGATGACATAAATATATATACACATAAATACAGTATGATTATTATGTCGTATATTTCATGATTACTTCTTATATATACATTATAATCATTCATGAATGGTTAACGTGGAGAATGAATATCATCGCGTCGTGGAGACGGTAGTCCATACGTACGCACGAGCGATGATATTTTTCTCATGATCGTGGAATTGTATTGGAGTGTATGTATACTATTTCATAATCAATATCACATTACAATAATCATATATAGTTATTATGTACACCATCATACCCATCCAAGTAAGGTGGTGGTGGATAATAGATTACACCACGGCGTGGAGACGGTATTTCGTACGTACGCACGCGCGGTGATTTTGTTTTCCGTAGGATGGATAGATGGTGAAATAGGGTTGTTTCATACTTATAATAATATATCAATATATGAGTGATATTTATGTTATTACTTCATAATGAAACAACCTATGAATAAGAAGTGGAAAAAGAAATAAAGTTGAAATAATCGGTAATGGACATTACCTTTTCTTTGAAGCGCCTTTTTGAGTCCTCCTCTTAGGGCACTAAAATAGGTCTTTTAAGAAGACCAGGTCCTATAGTCTGTTTCTATGGAAGTTGATAAGAGAATTTGGTGGGGGTTTTTCGAGCTTGAAGGCTCAAATTGGTGTGAGGAAGAGAGGGAGGTGGTGCCCTTTTATAAGGGAGGAGAGGGGCTCTTTTGGAAAAACTAAAAATATTATTTTATTATAAAGCCAAATTCGGTTTTGAATAGCTCATAATTGATTTATTTAGAAGATAAGGTTGTGATGGGTCGAAATCCTTTCATCCAATAGAATTTATACAAGTTTATGTTCCTATTTTAACCTTATCATTTATATTTAACTTTAAGATAGATAATTTTACTTTTACCGTGTCTCTTTGTTTTCTTACACTATAAGGTTAATAAACTTACTATAAAAATCCAACAGAACCAAAAGATGTTTACTATTAATATATATAACCTTATCTAAGTTATTTTTACGAAACATGGATTTTTAGGAATAAAATAACAATAAATAATATAATATTTGTTTTAAAAACTATTTTATGTCAATTTTGACACTATTTAGTAATTGATTTTTGTGAAAATCATAACAGAATGATTAGTTCGAACAATGTTAATTAAAGCAACACTAACATGTAATATTAACCTATAAAATTATTGTAATTTATAAAAAGTCTCAAATTACATTTATTTGGGTATTTATAACATCAATTATGTCAATATTTCATTAATAAGATAATTACAACATCATCTTTGTGTCATTAATAAATTAAATTATTTAATGTCTAAAAATTTCAAATAAAATACCATTATGTAGGAAATATTTTTAGATTTCTAATGAATATTTATTGTCGAATTTATCTTATGTGTAACCCTATATTAAAAATTATCTACTTATTAAACATTGATTTTAACTATTTTAACCCTTCTATAAATAAATTAATAATAAAGGCCCTAATCTAATCCAAGTGGGCCTAAATGGTCATAATTTATTCCTAAGGTTTTTTTTGGTCAAATTACACTTATAAAATAGAATTAGGACATGTTTTATGGTAATAATAATTTCATTTTTACCCTTAATTACCCTATTTACTTTTAACCGTGGTAAAAAAGTAAAAAGTTACTATTAACCAAAAATTATTTTCATCTCATTGAACCACATTTTAGTCCTTGATATTAACCATGTATCTTGGATTTTCGAAATTCTACTCACAGAAGCGGTAAAATTATGTTTTATGAAAAATTCAGTTTTTAACTACCACTTAGTGGTTTCACTATTCATAAAAAAATGAATGTTTCCAGAAAAATACCAAAAATTAGGCCTAAGCTATATTTGATATTATGAACTGAAAAATGATGTCTATTTTACCAAATTCAAAACATATCAGTTTCATTAATTAATTTAAAAATTAATTCTCGTCGTCAAATAGTGTGTTCTTAAGAGACAATAACTATCAAAAGAATGACACTTGTTTATGTCTAGTTTAAATGTGAAATTACATCCAATGACCAACATTGTATTAAATTTTAAAAATATATTCTTAATATAATTTAAAACCACTCAAATTAATAATTTATCACTATTAATTATTTTGATTGAAAAGGTTGTTTTTAATTAAAATTTAGTAATTTTCACTATTCATCATAAAAAGAAAGTTATCCGAAAAGTACCAAAATTTCCCCCTAAGCTAATTTTGATATTCTGGATCCAAAAATGAAGTCCATTTTGAAAAATAAAATTTACAAAATTTCAAAAAGTGGTTATTACTATTCATAACGGCTAGTTTTAATAATATTTTAATAGCATATCGTTGTTTAGTGAAACTCGGTATTGCGTACTACACACGCTATTGAGGAAGGTCGTGATTGCGTGTAATGAAAGGAAATTCAAGGATGCATGTTGTGAAATATACTTTTGGTTTAGCATACAACACAAGATATTAATGAAATTAAAAATAATATTTTTCCTAAAATCTTGGGGTGTTACATTCTACCCCCCTTAAAATGAATTTCACCCTCGAAATTCGTCGGGGTTATAAATGGTTTACTACTCGAAAGTTTCATTAATAGAAACCCACATCATAAAAAAGAATAGTAAAACCAATCTATAAAAACAAAAGTATGAAACGTAACGGTTACCTAAATAAACTAATCACTGGGTTTCCACCTAGGTGAAAATATGGATATGGAAGAGAAATCTATCCATCATGTTCTGATGGAGAGTGATAGAGAACATGGCTATGGAAAATCCAGCAATCACAAAGCCATAAATTTTTGATGATTTAAGGTACCATCTGATTCATCAGATATAAGAGCACTAGGACAACATTTTTGGTTTTCAAGATCATTTCCCTAAAGATAATGAAATTGAAATTAGAAGATATACATTCGTGATTTTGGTATAGTCTCACCGTTGGTTGTTCTTTGGAAAATTTCCACTTCATCTCTTAAAGAAATGAAGTTGAATTTGTCATTCATTATGTGTTAGCAGATCATGTGATAGAATGATGGGTCATTCCATCTGTCTCAAACAAAAGGTTAGAAAAGTTATCAAAAAATACATAGGCCCATCTATAGTGAGATTAATCATATATGGTTCCTAAAATGGACTTATACTTCATATATCATACTTATTAATATAATAAAACTAGTTTTTACTAAAGAGGGACTTCCTGTAGGCTAGTGGTAGGCGATAAAGGCATGTCGCACTTCAGTTGTGGGTTCGATTCCCACAGCCTTGTCCGACGCGATGGGTTGTCGCCCATCCTGCAGGTTGTAATTTTTCTAAAACTACATTACTATAACATCCCATAAATAATATCGAAAAACTTCTATCCTTAAACAATACTAACTTATGTCCAACATAACCC
This sequence comes from Viscum album, assembly GCA_963277665.1. Classification (NCBI taxonomy): domain Eukaryota; kingdom Viridiplantae; phylum Streptophyta; class Magnoliopsida; order Santalales; family Viscaceae; genus Viscum; species Viscum album. Next base: position 1,767,256,848 of record OY728157.1, read on the forward strand.
ATTCCAATCTTTAGGCTTATCAAAAATAATGATGTCTAATCTCATATTATAGTGAAAACGATTACCAAAGAGTTCATACAACTTGCATGTTAATACCATTGTTGATCCCCATATATCATGAGATATGTCTTGTTGGTCACATTCCAAACATTCGGAGGCCTTAATCATGTATTCTATTGAAAAATGAATACCCATTAAACCATAGTGAAAACATGAGTGCTGTCAAAAGTTAACTCTTTCCACATACCAAAATCCCAAAATTCTGTATACACAAACCATGATATCACTTAGTCCTTATATCAATCATGAGCTCATGAATACTGTCAAACATTTCATTTTTTCCCTTATCCCTTCATTATGTACATATCATCTTTTTTACAAAAATATCTCAATCACTTTCCATGGTTACCGGTACCATAAAATTATTGAAAACCACAATAGACCAATACATAAATATTCCAATATACCATAAAAGTACCTAAACAACATTATTCATGAATACCAATAAATAAAAACTTCAATCCATCCTCTTCAATGATTGTCCTGGAATAAGTCCTTCTTTGATTTAGAAGTAACTTTTTAGGTCAGGGCATTGAGTCGAGTAATGACCATGTTCTCCACAAATAAGACATTGAACTCCATAATAGTCTGTCACTCTATGTCCCTTTTCTCCACATAGATAACATCTGTCCCTCCATTTGAGGTATTCCTCATGGTTATTCTTCCCTTCTTTAGAAATCTCAATCTTCCTTTCTTTATGCTCCTCAACAAGCGAACATGCATAAAAGTCTATCTTCCTCTTATTTGATGAATTAGGCGTACCACTAAATTTCACCCTGTTAACCATATATCGCGATGAATGATTTGGCATAATCACAATATCATTCTCTCTAGGAATTAAACAATTTTGTTGCTCATAGTCACCAATTTGTCCATTGGATTCAATGTTATCCGAATTCCTTCTGGTTCCCTCTATTGACTAAAACAAAAAAAGAATTTTGTGAGAGGAAAAAATCATAAAAGTAATATAACATAATCAAGGGATAGTAACTTCGACATCTAACATCTTAGGTTTAATTCTAATATCGTTACAATAATTCTAAAACTATAACCTATACTTATACTTAACCTTAGGGAAATCCCTACACATACCTTAGAAATATCTCTAGGGATTTCACTAAAGTTTTTGCATCCTAGTTTCCAAAGGTTAACTAAAACTTTCCTCTGATACCAACTATAGAGACCCGAAGCTTGATGTACATGGACATTACATAACTTTTGCGGAATACTTAGAAAATAACAGAAACACACTCACAAGGACCGTAATAGTTTAGTGTCTTTGGAAACTTGGAATATAATCTTTTAATCATGGAGAATGATCTTCAACATCTCTCATAAAGGTCTTCTTTTTTTACCTAAAACCTTTCTTTATATCCTGGGGAAAAGAAATCATAAAAGGGTGAGATCAAATGCTTAGTAAGGGTAAACAAAAGAAATATGAATCACATCATATTCATAAGAACATAACATTTTGGAAATATTAACCTGCAAAAAAATCATAATATCATAACATGGGATAAGTCATATTAGTAAAATGTAATCCCAATAATCTTTTTGGCATACACACATAATCATAGAGAATCATTTCTTATTAGTCAAGACACATTTCCAAGACTATCTTAGTGGAAAAAGTCCATTTCTCAACCGAGTTCATTCCTTGTTTCAGTCCTGTTTCACTAAACCGATTTAACCTACCATTCCAGCCATGTCTATCTCATGAGATATAAAATCTTTACCCAATGCATTGGATGGAGATATAGGTCCCACCCATCTCATAATTTTACCATTCTTATGTGTGCCACAAAATCATAAACCATACATCAAAGCATAACCCATGTAATAAAAATGGGATTCTTAAACATCATGACATTATAAAACAATTCTTATAAGATAAAGGAATTCATAAAAATGATTCCATCACAACATAGTCAAATCAATGTGAAAATAGGGATAAAAACAGAGCCCTTTCTTATCTTAGATGGAAAATAATTTTGATAAAACACTTGAACTCCATTCAATAGGAAAATATCCTTTGTACTTCAAAAACACTTTTCCTTACTTAACATGTCATAAAATTATAAATTAATAGAAGTTGATTAAGAATAAACTTGAAAACCTGTAAAGGAAGCTTCTTGGAAATAATTTTTTAAAAATCCATTCATGCCGTATAAGTTAAAAAACATTCTTCTCCTACTTTTGTCGAAAAAGTCAAAAAGTACCTCGTACGAAAAATGACAAAAGATTCCTTTAATATCTTTTACTAATAACTCACTGAAGGGTAAAATTGGATTTAAACCATTGTAGGTGGATGGAAATAATATTACATATTGATGAAACATGGATGTGGTTGATAAAATACACCCTAGTAAATACCAAAGTATAAACAATCTCGGATACAAATGAGATTGTGATATTTCCCTTACCTTAGGTCCGATTTTCATTATAAGTGTCCGAACCTCCAGTATAATGATTTAAATAATGTCATTGACTTATTACAGAATCATACTCATTGTTATGATATCATATATTGTTCTTGTATGGCTTTATATTACCCGTTCTTTTGTAAATTCCATGTTAAAGAGCATTTTGGGTAAAATCGTTTCATTTGTCGTCCGTGTTTTGACTTGTAATTATTCATGTGATTACTTCGATCATGATTACTTAATTCCATAATATAAAACATTATTTATATATAATATATATTCAGAATATACATATATATAATAGATCAGTAAATGGAATGAAATACACCATTCATTGAGATGGTAGGCCGTACGTACGCATGAACGCTGTTTTCGTTTCCTTATTGAGTTGAATTCAATTAAGTAGATGACATAAATATATATACACATAAATCCAGAATCATTATAATGTCATATATTTCATTATTACTTTTTATATATACTTTATAATCATTCATGAATGGTTAACGTGGAGAATGAATCTCATCGCGTCGTAGAGACAGTAGTCTGTACGTACGCACGAGCGATGATATCATTCTCATGATCATGGAATTGTATTGGGGTGTATGTATACTATTTCAGAATCAATATCATATTACAATAATCATATATAGTTATTATTTACACCATAATACCCATCCAAGTAAGGTGGTGGTGGAAAATAGATTACACCACAGCGTGGAGATAGTATTCCGTACGTATGCAAGCGCGATGATTTCGTTTTCCGTAGGATGGATAGATGGTGAAATAGGGTTGTTTCATACTTATAATAACATATCAGTATATGAGTGATACTGATGTTATTATTTCATAATGAAACAACCTAAGTATAAGAAGTGGAAGAAGAAATAAAGTTGAAAGAATCGGTAACGGACATTACCTCTTCTTTGAAGCACGTCTTTGAGTCCTCCTCTTAGGGCACTAAAATTGGTCTTTGAAGAATACCAGGACCTCTAGGATGTTTATAGGGAAGTGGAGAAGAGAATTTGGCAGGGGTTTGCCGAGCTTGAAGGCTCAAAGTGTTGTGAGGAAGAGAGGGAGGAGGTGCCCTTTTATAAGGGAGGAGAGGGGCTCCTTTGGAAAAGCAAAAAATATTATTTTATTATAAAGCCAAATTCGGTTTTGAATAGATCCAAATTAATTTATTTCGAAGCTAAGGTGGTGATGGGTCGCAATCCTCTCATCCAATAGAATTTAGACAAGTTTAGGTTCCTATTTTAACATTATCATTTATATTTAACTTTAAGTTAGATAATTTTACTTTTACCGTGTCTTTTTGTGTTCTTACACTATAAGGTTAATAAACATACTATAACAAGCCAGACGATTCCAAGTTGTTTATTATTAATATATATAACCTTATCTAAGTAATTTGGATGAAACATAGATTTTTAGTAATAAAATAACAATTAATAATATAATATTTGTTTTAATAACTATTTTATGTCAATTTTGACACTATTTAGTAATTGATTTTTGTGAAAATCATAACAGAATGATTAGTTCGAAAAAAGTTAATTAAATCAACACTAACATGTCATATGAACCTATAAAATTATTTTAATTCAGAAAAAGTCTCAAATTACATTTATTTGGGTATTTATAACATCAATTATGTCAATATTTAATTAATAAGATAATTACTGCATCATCTTTGTGTCATTAATAAATTATATTATTTAATGTCTAAAAATTACAAATAAAATACCATTATGTATGAAATCGTTTTAGATTTCTAATGAATATTTATAGTCGAATTTATCTTATGTATAACCCTATATTAGAAATTATCTACTTATTAAACATTGATTTTAACTATTTTAACCCTTATTTAAATAAATAAATAATAAATGTCTTAATATAATCCAAGTGGGCCTAAATGGTCATATTTTATTCTTAAGGTTGTTTTTGGTCTAATTACACTTATCAAATAGAATTAGGACATGTTTTAGGGTAATAAAAATATAATTTTTACCCTTAATTACCCTATTTACTTTTAACCGTGGTAAAAAAAAGTAAAATGTTATTATTCACCAAAAATTATTTTCATCTCATTGAACCACATTTTAGTCCTTGATATTAACCGTGTCTCTAGGATTTTTGAAATTCCACTCACAGAAGCGGTAAAATTATGTTTTGTGAAAAATTCAGTTTTTTAACTACCACTTAGTGGTTTCACTATTCATCAAAAAATGAAAGTTTCCAGAAAAATACCAAAAATTAGGCCTAAGCTATATTTGATATTATGAACCCAAAAATGATGTCTATTTTACCAAATTCAAAACATATCAATTGCATTAATTAATTTAAAAATTAATTCCCGTCGTCAAATAGCGTGTTCTTAAGAGATAATAATTATCAATAGATTGACACTTGTTTAAGTCTGGTTTAAATGTGAAATTACATCCAATGACTAACATTGTATTAAATTGTAAAAATATATTCTTAATATACTTTAAAACCACTCAAATTAATAATTTATCACTATTAATTATTTCTATTAAAAATGTAGTTTTTAATTAAAATTTAGATATTTTCACTATTCATCAGAAAATGAAAGTTATCCAAAAAGTACCAAAATTTCACCCTAAGCTAATTTCGATATTCTGAATCCAAAAATGAAGTCCATTTTTAAAAATAAAATTTACAAAATTTCAAAAAGTGGTTATTACTATTCATAACAGCTAGTTTTAATAATATTTTAATAGCATATCGTTGTTTATTGAAACTCGGTATTGCGTACTACACACGCTATAGAGGAAGGTCATGATTGCGTGTAATGCAAGGCAAGGCAAGGATGTGTGTTGTGCAAGCTACTTTTGGTGTAGCATACAACACAAGACATTAATGAAATTAAAAATAATATTTTTCATAAAATCTCGGGGTGTTACAGGTAACTTCCTTTGGTTTGAACCAAAATGACTTTTTGAAGTGACTATTGCCTAAAGTAAGGCTTCTAGGTGTAATATAGAGATCATGAGAGCTTATTTGGCTAGGGGTTGGATGATCCAAGTAGAATGAGAGGTGTGTGGAAAGGGTTATATGTGGTGTCCTTTTATAAGGGGGAGGAGAGGCTCTTTAAGAAAGTGTGAAAATATTATATTATTATATAGTGATATTCGGTTTATAAAAATCTAAAACTAATTAAAGTAAAAAATAGGATGACTCGTAGTCTAAATGAAATCATCCAATAAGAATTGGATAGGTTTTGGATATAGTTTTATTATTAATAATCTTATTTATTTAAATCATTTATTAATGAGGTAAATACTACATCATTATTGTGTCATAGGTAATTTAATTTATATGATGGCTTAAAATTTATAAAACAAATACCATAATGTAGGAAATCTTTTTAGATTTCCAATTAATTTTGAAGGTCGAAAATATGACTTATATAACACCATGTAAAAATTGATTTAGTAAAAGATATTTGTTTATGTCATTTTTGCCTTTACTTTATGTTAATTAAAATAATGTGTCATTATCACTCATAAGTGACTCCATGGGAACACAAAATCGACCCAAGGATGACCATGGTCGTCAATGACTCAAAAAATAAGGTTAAGACAAGTGTTAAGGTAATTTTGTATTATTATAATATTTTTTTCACCTTCAATTACCCTATTTACCTTTAACCACGGTAAATAAAAGTCAAAAGTTACTATTCACCAAAAATTATTTTCATCTTATTCAACAAAATTTTACTTACTAAGATTATCCATGTCTCTCGGGGTTTTGAAATTCAACTCAAAGAAGCGGTAAAATTATGTTTTATTCAAATTTGCAAATGCTCCTAGGGGGTGGGTAAAAGATGGTAAAAAGTTCAATAAAATTTTTATATATTTTAACTTATTATAAAATGACACTAATTAATTATATATAACTTATATTTATTATGTATCTATGTTTACATAAAATAAATTTAAATAAAATTAATAATTATATAAAAAAAAAGTCGGTTTTAACCAATAACATAGTGTTTTTCACTATTCAACAAAAATTGATAGTTTTTAGACAAATAAAAAAATTTCACCCTAAGATAATTTTGATATTATAAATTCAAAAATAAAGTCTATTTTACCAAATTAAAAACATATATGTTTCATTTATGAATTTAAAATTAATTCTCGTTGTCAATACCGAAAACCGTGTTTTTATGAAATAATAACTAACAAAAGATTGAATCTTGTTTATGTTCAATTTCAAAGTGAAATTATTTTAAATGAATAAAATTGGATTAAATGGTAAAAATATAATCTATTTATACTAAAAAACCATTAAAATGTATAATTTAACACTACAAATTATTTTGATTAAAAAGTTGTTTTCAGTTAAAATATTGTATTTTTCACAATTCCCCCGAATATGAAAGTTATCAGAAAAACACAAAATATTTAGTGAAACTAAATTCTTATGTCCCAATTGTAAAGAAGAAGTTTATTTTGTAAAATTTAATATATAAAAGTTTCAAAAATTTGATTTAAAAAGGGTTCTCTGTTTAAAGGTGTTAAAATTGTATTTAAAAAAAAATACTTCTTTTATCAGAAAAACATTATTTTTTTCATTATGTCTAATAAATTCATAATATGGATTATAAAATTATAAGGACTATATAAAGTTAAAAATTTATTTATTACTATTCATAACATCTTTTGAACGGCTAGTTTGGTGAGTCATGGTGCTCTTGAACTCGGTGTTGCCGGTAGTTCAACTTATTGAATTATATTGAATATATGAAGTACTATGAAGTCTTGGGGTGTAACACTAACCACCAGATCCATGATCCTGGCATAGACTACCTAAGGGTGAATATTGAAATATGTAAAATTTTATACCACATTATACTTCTCTCCATACTCTTATCCCTAATTTTTTTCAATTTGGACCTCATTTCTTCTTTTTCTACCTCTTTTTGGTTGATCCATCAACTATCACTTTGCCAACTGTACGGTGGCCTAGAAAATCCCATGTGAGATTTCCCCATCCATCAAAAGAGAAACACCACCTCTACCTAGGCTAACTAGAACCATCATGAGATATCGATAATATATACACTATCCTAAGGCATTATATAATATATTATCACATGATAGTTTATTTGTTCATGATATCAGCTACTAGATACTTAGGTATCAGCTCCTATGTTTACACTACCAGCACCAATAGTCAGCATCTGGTCAACCTAAAATCACTCTATCAATAAAACCTGTAAAATACCCCCAACATAGGTATTAATGAAAAGATAAATCACTACAACCTAGATATATCATAGTAGGCCCTCTTTTGAAGTTATTACTTATAATAAATGATCTTGAAACATATTCATAGAGTATCTCAAGAGGTCTGAAAGCTTAACGGAATATTATTACATAATCATGCTCACTTTTTGAAGCTGTAGATTCCATATGATATGAATTTCTATCAATCTCACCAGATAAAAATCCTACCTAAATGTATTCAAAATTTCAAGCCAAGTATGTTTTATCTCATCATGTATCTGAGTCACTACACTCCACCATCACCATATGGATTCCAAAAGAAATATTATTCTTGGACCACCATTGTAACACCCCGAGATTTTATGAAAAATATTATTTTAATTTCATTGATGTCTTCTATTATACACCACCCCATGTTTAGCTTGTACTATACACAACACCGTATTAGCTTGCAGTATACGCAACGCAATTCTTGGATCGTGTTACACACAATTTCAAGTTCATTTTATAATAGTCATTCTACGCAACATTGAGTGTGTTATATATATATATATATATATATATATATATATTAAATGTATAAATAAAATATGTTTGGATTCTGTTATACGAAACAATGAAGGATTCTTGTACAACCCGCAACCTTGACTTGGCTTGCATTTCACGCAATCACGACCTTCCTCGATAGCGTGTGTTGTACGCAACAATGAGTTTTACTAAACAACGATATATTATTATAATATTATTATGAACTAGACATTATGAATAGTATTAACTAAATTTTGAATGTTATAAAATTATTATTAATCTTACATATTTTCTAGAACATGGTATGAGAACAAAACAAAGTTTTCAGGTAAAATAAGTATTTTTCAAAAAATGTAGTTTTGCTGCCTTTTGATGGCACACCCACATTAAATCTATTTTTTGACATGTTTATAAGATCAATTTGACAGAATAAAATTTTTCTTTTGAATCAAGATATACAAATTTACATTGGATAAAGTTTTGATATTTTTCTGATAACTTTCGTATTTTAATGAATAGTTAAAACACGCTATATTTTAATTAAAAACATCTTTTTTTCATCATAATAAATTATGTGGTTAAATAATAATATTGACTGGTTTAAAAGTATAAATATAATATATTTTTACCATTTAATCTAATTTCTGTCATTAGCCTTGATTTTACATTCAATTCGTTGGTTAAATAAATTCAATCTTTGGCAATGTTTTAACTTTTAAAACCTATTTCCTTAACAACATGATTAATTTTAAATTAATTACTACAACTACTATGTTTTGAATTTTAAAAAATGGATCCCATTTTGGAATCAGTGGGTCCAAATTATGTTAATAGGTTAATTTTATCTTTTTTTTATATTATGAATAGTAACTATGGTAATTTTTTATTTACCGTGGTTAAAGGTAAATAGGGTAATTCGAGGTTAAAATAATATTATAATAATTCAAAATTACCATGAAACTTGTCCTAATCTTATTGGATGAGTAGTGTCCGACCATGGGCATCCTTGGGCCGATTTTGGGACCCCAATGAGCCACTTGGTAGTGAAAATGACAATTTGGATTAATTAATTTAATGTAAAGACAAAATTGATTTTAACAAAACTCTTTTAGTAATTAATTTTTATAAGGGGTTATATAAGTTATATTTTTGACTATAAATATTCTTTGGAAAGATAAAAATATTCCCTACATCATGGTAGTTTGTTCATAATTTTTAGACGTCAAATGAATTAAATTATTTATGACACAATAATGATGTAGTGTTTACCTCATTAATAAATGATTTAAATAAATAAGATTATAATGATTAAAATATCATTCAAAACCTGTCCAATTCCTATTGGATGATTTTATTTCGAATATGAGTCATCTTATCTTCGACATTAATGTTTTTTGGACCTCTTGAAACTGAAGATAAGTATATAATAAAATAATGTTTTCACACTTTCCTAAAGAGCCCCTCCACTCCCTTATAAAAGGAGACCACTTCTATGCAATTCCTCACACCTCTCAAGCCTTTTGGCTCGTCCAAACTCTGACCAACTAAGCTCCCTACATCCCTCTCCTTCCCCTTGAAGCCTTAAATTAGGCATAAGACTCTCCAAGAAGTCCTTTTGGTTCAAACCAAAGAAAGTTACCAAAATTAAAGGAGGTTCGGACACTTACGAAGAAAATCGGAACTAAGGTAAGGGAAAATATCACAATCTCATTTTTATCCGAGATTGTTTATACTTTGGTAGATACTTGGGTATATTTTATCATCCAAATCCTAGTTTCCTCAATATGTAATATTTATATCCTTATACAATAGTTTATATCCAATTTTACCCTTCGGAGAGTTTTTACTAAAAGGTATGAAAGGAATCTTTTGTCGTTTTTTTCGTACGAGGTACTTTTTGACTTTTCTGACAAAAGTACAAGAAGAATGTTTTATTTTAACACATACAACATGAATGGATTTTTAAAAAATTATTTCCAAGAATCTTCCCTTATAAGCTTTCAAGTTTATTTTTAATCAACTTCTTTTATTTTAGAATTGTATGACATGTTAATAAAGGAAAAGTGTTTTTGAAGTAGAAAGGATATTATCCTCAAGAATGTATTTCAAGCATTTTATCAAAATTATTTTCCATCTAATATAATATAGGGTTCTGTTTCTATCCCTATTATTAAATTGATTTGATTATGTTGTGATGAAATTAATTTTATGAATTCCTTTATCTTATACGAATTGTTTTATGATTTCATGTTGTTTAAGAATCCCATTTTTATTACATGGGTTATGCAATGATGTATGATTTATGATTTTCTGGCACACATAAGAATGGTATCATTATGAGATGGGTGGGACCTATATCTCCCTCCAATGCATTGGGTAATGATTTTATATCTCATGAGATAGACATGGCTGGAATGGCAGGTTAATCCGGTTCAGTGAAACAGGACTGAAACGAGGAGTGAACTCGGTTCAGAAATGGACTTTGTCCACTAAGATAGTCTTGGAAATGAGTCTTGACTAATAATAAATGATTCTCTATGATTATGTGTGTATGCCACAATGTTTCATGTTTTATGTTATGATTATTTGGATTACATTTCACTACAATGATTTATCCCATGTTATGAAATTATGATCTCTTTTGCAGGTTAAGATTTCCAAAATGTTCTGTTCTTATGAGTATGATGTGATTGATATTTCTTTTCTTTACCCTTACTGAGCATTTGAGCTCACCCTTTTATGTTTTCTGTTCCCCAGGATATAAAGAAAGGTTTTAGGTAAGAAAAAAATGTGATGATTTTTATGGGAGATGTTGAAGATCTTTCACCACGATTAGAAGATTATATTCCGAGTTTCCAAAGACACTAAACTATTAAGGTCCTTGTGTGTCTGTTTTTGTTATGTATTACATATTCTGCAAAAGTAATGTAATATCCATGTACGTCATGCTTCGGGTCTTTACAGTTGGTATTAGATGAAAGGTTTAGTCAACCTTTGGAAACTAGGATGCGAAAACATTTGTGAGATCCCTAGAGATATTTCTAAGGTATGTCTAGGGATGTATCTAAGGTTAAGTATACGTATAGGTTATAGTCCTAGAATTGTTTTAAGGATCTTATAATTTAACCTATGATGTTAGATATTGAGGGTAATCCCCCTTTACTATATTGTTTTCTCTAGCATGATTTTGCCTCTCACAGAATTCTTTTTGTGTTTTAGTTAATGGAGGGAACAAGAAGGAATTCGGTTAACATTGAACCCAATGGAGAAATTGGTGACTATGAGCAACAAAATTGTGTAATGCCTAGAGAGAAAGATATTGTGATTTTTCCAAATCAGTCATCGTGATATATGATTAACAAGGTGAAATTTATTGGTATGCCTAATTCTTCAAATAAGATGAAGATAGACTTTTATGCATGTTCGCATGTTGAATAGCATAAAGAAAGGAAGATTGAGGTTTATAAAGAAGGGAAGAATAACCTTGAGGAATACCTCAAATGGAGGGACATAGGTTATCTGTGTGGAGAAAAGAGACATAGAGTGACAGACTGTTATGGAGTTCAATGTCTTATTTGTGGAGAACATGGGCATTACCCAACTCAATGCCATGTCCTAAAAAGTTACTTCTAAATAAAGGAAGGAATTATTACAGGACAATAATTGAAGAGGATAGATTGAAGTGTTTATGTTTTGGTATTCATGAATAATGTTGTTGAGGTACTTTTATGGTATATTGGAATATTTATGTATTGGTCTATTGTGGTTTTCAATAATTTTATGGTAACGGTAACCATGGAAAGTGATTGAGATATTTTTGTAAAAAAGATGATATGTACATAATGAAGGGATAAGGGAAAAAATGAAATGTTTTACAGTATTCATGAGCTCATGATTGATATAAGGACTAAGAGATATCATGGTTTTAGTATATAGAATTTTGAGGATTTTGGTATGTGGAAAGTGTTAACTTTTAACTGCATTCATGTTTTCACTAAGGTTCAATTGGTATTCATTTTTCAAGAGAATACATGATTAAGTCCTTCGAATGTTTGGAATGTGACCAACAAGACATATCTTATGATATATGTGGATCAATGATGGTTTTAAATCTCTGGTAATCGTTTTCACTATATTATGAAAGTGGACTGCAGTATTATGGATAAGCCTAAAGATTGGAATGGATTATGTTGGACATAAGTTAGTATTGTTTAAGGATAGACGTTTTTTCGATATTATTTATGGGATGTTATAGTAATATAGTTTTAGAAAAAGGAAAACCTGCAGGACGAGTGATAGCCCATTGCGTCGGACAAGGCTGTGGGAATCGAACCCACAACCGAAGTGCGACTAGCCTTTATCGCCTACCACTAGCCTACAAGAAGTCCCTGGTTAGTAGAAACTAGTTTTATTTTATTAAGCTGTATGATATATGAAGTATAAGTTCATTTTTGGAACCATGTACACTTAATCTAACCATAAGATGGACTTATAACTTTTGTTAACATTTTGTTTGAAAGAGATCGAATGACCCATCATTCTATCACATGATCTGCTAACACATCACGAATAACAAATTCAACTTCATTTCTTTAAGGGATGAAGTGGAAATTGTTCAATTCACGAAAAATAGTGAGATTGTACCAAAATCATGCATGTATTTCTTTTAATTCATCAACTTTAGGGAAATGATCTTGAAAACCAGAAATGTTGTCCTAGTTCCCTTATATCGGATGAATCAGATGGTACCCTAGATCATCACAAATTTATGGCTTTGTGACTGTTGGATTTTTCATAGCCATGTTCTCTACCACTCTCAATCAGAACTTGATGGTTAGATTTTTCTTCCATATCCATATTTTCACCTATGTTCTCCTACGTGGAAACCCAGTGATGAGTTAATTTGGGTAACCGTTACATTTCATACTTTAGTTTTTAAAGCCAAGTTTTTGTATTCCTTTTTTCGATGTGGGTTTCTATTAAAGAAATTTTCAATTAGTAAACCATGTATAACCCTGACGAATTTCGAGGACGAAATTCATTTTAAGGGGGGTAGAATGTAACACCCCGAGATTTTATGAAAAATATTCTTTTAATTTCATTGATTTCTTCTATTATACACCAAACCAAGTTTTGCTTTTACTATACGCAACACTGTATTAGCTTGCAGTATACACAATGCTATTCTTGGATCATGTTACACACAATTTCATGTTCATTTTATAATAGTCATTCTACGCAACATTGAGTGTGTTATATATATATATATATATATATATATATATATATATATATATCCAATGTATAAATAAAATATTGTTGGATTCTGTTATACGAAACAACGAAGGATTCTTGCACAACACGCAACCCTGACATGGCTTGTATTTCACGCAATCGCGACCTTCCTCGATAGCGTGTGTTGCACGCAATACTGAGTTTTACTAAACAACGATATATTATTATAATATTGTTATGAACTAGCCGTTATGAATAGTATTAACTAAACATTGAATTTTATAACATTATTATTAATCTTACATATTTTCTAGAACATGGTATGAGAACAAAATAAATTTTTCGGGTAAAATAATTATTTTTAAAAAAATGCAGTTTTTCCACCTTTTGATGGCGCACCCACATTAAATCTAGTTTTTGACATTTTTATAAGTTCAATTTGACAGAATGAAATTATTCTTTTGAATTAGGATATAAAAATTTACATTCGATAAAGTTTTGATATTTTTCTGATAACTTTCATATTTTAATGTATAGTAAAAACACACTATATTTTAATTAAAAACAAATTTTTTTCATCATAATAAATTATGTGGTTAAATAATAATATTTAATGGTTTAAAAGTATAAATAGAATATATTTTTACCATTTAATATAATGTATGTCATTATCCTTTATTTTACATTGAATTCGTAGGTTAAATAAATTCAATCTTTGGCAATGTTTTAACTTTTAAAACCTATTCGCTTAACAACATGATTAATTTTAAATTAATTACTGCAACTTCTGTGTTTTGAATTTTGAAAAATGGATTCCATATTTGGAATCAGTGGGTCCAAATTATGTTAATAGGTTAATTTTTTTTATATTATGAATAGTAACTACGGTAATTTTTTATTTACTGCGGTTAAAGGGAAATAGGGTATTTCAAGGTTAAAATAATATTATAATAATTTAAAATTACCTTGAATCTTGTCCTAATCTTATTGGATGAGTAGTGTCCGACCATAGGCATCCTTGGGCCGATTTTGGGACCCCAATGAGCCACTTGGTAGTGAAAATGACAATTTGGATTAATTAATTTAATGTAAAGACAAAATTGAATTAAACAAAACTATTTTAGTAATTAATTTTTATAAGGGGTTATATAAGTTATATTTTCGACTATAAATATTCTTTGGAAAGCTAAAAATATTCCCTACATCATGGTATTTGTTTCATAATATTTAGACATCAAATGAATTATAATATTTATGACACAATAATGATGTAGTGTATACCTCATTAATAAATTATTTAAATAAATAAGATTATAATGATTAAAATATCATCCAAAACCTGTCCAATTTCTATTTGATGATTTTATTTTGAATATTAGTCATCTTATATTCGACATTAATGTGTTTTGGACCTCTTGAAACCGATGATAAGTTTATAATAAAATAATGTTTTCACACTTTCCTAAAGAGCCCCTCCATTCCCTTATAAAAGGAGACCACTTCTATGCAATTACTCACACCTCTCAAGCCTTTTGGCTCATCCAAACTCTGCCCAAATAAGCTCTCTAAATCCCTCTCCTTCCCCTTGAAACCTTACATTAGGCATAAGACTCTCCAAGAAGTCCTTTTGGTTCAATCCAAAGAAAGTTACCAAAATTAAAGGAGGTTCGGACACTTATGAAGCAAATCAGACCTAAGGTAAGGGAAAATATCACAATCTCATTTTTATCTGAGATTTTTTATACTTTGGTACTTAGTAGGGTGTATTTTATCATCCACATACATGTTTCCTCAATATTTAATATTTATATCCTTCTACAATAGTTTATATCCAATTTTACTCTTCGGAGAGTTTTTAGTAAAAGATATGAAAGGAATCTTCTATCATTTTTTTCGTACGAGGTACTTTTTGACTTTTCTGACAAAAGTATGAGAAGAATGTTTTCATTTAACTTATATGACATGAATGTATTTTTAAAACATTATTTCCAAGAAGCCTCCCTTAAAAGTTTTCATGTTTATTTTTAATCAACTTCTTTTATTTTAGAATTGTATGACATGTTAAGAAAGGAAAAGTGTTTTTGAATTAGAAAGGATATTTTCCTCAAGAATGGAGTTCAAGCATTTTATCAAAATTATTTTCCATCTAAGATAATATAGGGTTATGTTTATATCCCTATTATTACATTGATTTGATTATGTTGTTATGGAATTATTTTTATGAATTCCTTTATCTTATATGAATTTTTTTATGATTTCATGTTGTTTAAGAATCGAATTTTTATTACATGAGTTTTGCAATGATGTATGATTTATGATTTTGTGGTGCACATAAGAATGGTATCATTATGAGATGGGTGGGAACTATATCTCCCTCCAATTCATTGGGTAATTATTTTTTATCTCATGAGATAGACATGGCTGGAACGACAGGTTAAACAGGTTCAGTGAAACAGGACTGAAATGAGGAGTGAACTCGGTTCAGAAATGGACTTTATCCACTGACATAGTCTTGTAAATGAGTATTGACTAATAAGAAATGATTCTATATGATTATGTGTGTATGCCACAATGTTTCATGTTTTAAGTTATGATTATTGGGATTAAATTTCACTACTATGATTTATCCCATGTTATGATATTATGATCTCTTTTGCAGGTTAAGATTTCCAAAATGATATGTTCTTATGGGTATGAAGTGATTGATATTTCTTTTGTTTACCCTTACTGAGCATTTGAGCTCACCCTTTTTTGTTTTCTTTTCCCCAGGATATAAAGAAAGGTTTTAGGTAAGAAAAAAATGGGAATATCGTTATGGGAGATGTTGAAAATCTTTCACCACGATTAGAAGATTATATTCCATGTTTCCAAAGACACTAAACTATTACGATCCTTGTGTGTCTGTTTTTGTTATGTATTATGTATTCCGAAAAAGTAATGTAATATCCATCTATGTCAAGCTACGGGTCTCTACAACCATATAATATATAGGTGTCCTCATAAGATGGAAAACACGTGAAACTATCTCTAGAATAATTCATTTTTATGGGGTTTGGATCACCCTAACCCATGGGAGGCCTCTACCATTGAATCTCGTGGAGTGAAATCATGCTTTACACATCCTCAGCTAGTACATTTGATATAACCTACTAATAATGATGTGGCGGAAAGAATGGAATACCAACCAGATTTAGCATCTCTAGTAAAGGAAACTACACTAAATCCTCATCAATAGGAAGATCATCCCCATGATCCTATTGTATAATCCTTGATGGTATTCAACATATAGGAGTATTAAAATAAATCAATATGTACCATGATTAGAGAGTATATATGGCGTGATAACTCCAGAAGGATCGGGAAAACAAAACATGTTCTAATATAATGCATGTAATAATGATATCTCTACAACAAGTGTTTATATTTACTGAGTCAACATGATGGTTTTTAGAGACTCGATGAAGGGATACATTAAACACCACAACAACACTAGATTTCTTTCCCGGGGCGCTGAACATAAAAAACATTAACAGTGTTTCCTTAGTTCTCCAACCAATAATAATAGGTATAAAACCTAAAAAATACAATCCTAATATAAACCCAAACTAATAAAACACTTTCATGACCCTACTGACTGAGTCTCTCCTTGATAGAAGTATTCCCAGTGTGGAACCTCAAGCCCACCTTTAATAGGGAAAGGGCTGATGACCAACGTCAAGTAGGTATATCACACACATTGGAGGTATTATCTTGAGCTACCTTTACACAAGAATATATCTCCAAGTAACTCTAAAATTCTTTATGGTAAAACACATATGATTCTATAATAAATATTTCACATATATGAAATTTGAGTACGAATAAAGCACTAGAATTCATAAAGTTCCAAACAAAAGGCCAACAAAAATACAAAAAGAGTCCAAAATTCTATGTACGAGGGGACTACTATCAAATGAAATACCTTGTATGAACCATAATATATCAATATTACTATGACATGTCTAATCCTGTTCATCCTATTACTTTTTTAAAATTCCTATTGTATAAAAATGACATGAAATGTGTGGGAAGAACCCATTCAGGGTTAAGTATAAGAATACCCAATATGACATGACAAAATCACCAAAAATAAAGAATCAAGAGAGTATTCATATCATCATCGTATAGGAATGTTAATTACAATATGACACAAAGTAATAATAACACCCAGTTATTGTCAAGATAAAATATAGGGCTTAAAGTGGAATTAAACATACTGCAAGCCACGGGGTTCAGCTCGAGGATTCAAGGAAATTCTTGTCTTGAAGATCCCACTCGATTATCCATGCTATCACCAATGGTACTCATTTTGGAGGTCGTTCTCATTAATCCTCACTAATGAAGTACTCAATAAAACACAAGATATCAAGATACATTAATAATGGATCACCCCATGGAACTTGGGGGAACTGAATACCCTATCTAGATTAAAAAACTAAATAGGGGATCGTATTACCATATCAGTTAGTCATGAAAATTCCACCACCCCCATTCAGGGAAAAAGAATAAATGATATATAATCACAACTGAGATCACATATAGGGACTCTTTAAATCTATTTGAGGATTATCTCATATAAGGGATAAAAATCATATGTCCATGATGTAATTCCACACCAGAACCTTTTAGGGATAGGCTAAGGGAATGAGATCAACTGATACTGTTCTATAAGGAAAAAAAGGATGGGCCATAATCAACACTAGAGAGTGTAAAAACGTGTAATTAGGGTAGATGACAAGTCTCATCTCCCCCTGGTCTGGCCATGTATCATTTTCTCATTGGTCATGTCTTTCCCCATACACATGGAATTACCTTTGTGAAACACAACATGTAGAGGTTGGAATGGAACTCAATATGTGCCACCTATCTGAGTGTGTGTACTATGGTGTTTTACCATATACTTAGAGTCATGACCATATACCTATCATTCTCAAATTTCATTATCCATTTTTGGGTAATGAATGTTTTCATGGAATATTATAAGGAATTTATGCTTTTTGGAACGGCCAGATTTAAATCAGTTGAGAAATTTAATAATGATTAAAATTGTAAAGTACCATGAAAAAAAATATATAAAAAGGAACCCCTACTTATTTATGTCAAGCACACTATGTGAGTCACCAATCCACATACTACCCCCATAATGGAACATCATTTATTGGTTAAAGTATGATGTTTAAACCACACAAATTGAAATTAACTCTAAAGGGTGAAAATGTTTTTGGCCCCCCAAAAACAAGAAATAACTTTTTTGGGTGGGTCATTATTAACATCCCCCCCTAATATATTTTTTCAGTGAGGCATGATTTCTATCCCCATGTAAATGAATATTACCCTTTTGTGGGGTGAGGTGGCTGCCTGAAAACTAAAATCCTTTATGGGAAGCGGTTGAGTGGTTATAGATGTATCCCTATAAAAATCCCCACACATGGACTGATGTCGTGTATATTTTTTCAGGATATAGATTGTGAGAGAAGAATGATCATAGAGAGATATTATAAACAAGAGACTTAATTAGGTACAATTTACTACATATCAAAAAGTAAAAGAGGGATTATGAATGGGACCACATATTATAATAAGCTATCCACATAGCTAAAATTCATTTATAGGAATGAATAAACATAGAAATGTTAATTATTAACAAACATTTCATGAAACTTATATAGAATGAATCTTTTTTCCACCACCACACATAGAAAATACTATGTAGGTTGAGGTCCTTTAGTCTAAGTACATTTGTGCATAACGTTAATCCTTACTTTGAACTCTTCACAAAATATCCCAAAAAATATCTCTATTAAACTCTATCAAAAATCACTTGGCACAAAATTCACCCTTTCATGAAGAAATACACTAAAAAATCTCTGAAAGATTATAGAAACGTGTGATTAGAGTATAATAAAAACCAACAGGCACTCTCAAGGAAATATTCTTATTGTTAATGAAGTAATACCGATGACATAAATAACAAGGGGGAAACATGGAATGATATGAATAAAAAATAATATGGAAATGATGATCCTGACTTTAAAGATAGTTATATTATCATCCCCATTTCAGAGAGTAGGCATAACCACTTTGTTTTCCCATTGATGAGGGATAATTCTATATCCAACTCTTCTCTTCTCCAAGATCGATAAAATGGAATCCCTACTGGTGTAATCCATTGGAATTTCTCGTGGGACATAGGTATATAAAGTTCAAGATATTCCTATATTGGTTTTGAATACAATAGAGAATATGGGCACAAGCAAAGCCCTTTCTCTCTCCCATCTCCCTGGCCTCATCCACCAGTGGTAAAATGAGATTGTGTGGTTTTTTAGATATTCCACTTTATCTTATTTCCTACACCAAGAATAAATCACAAGGGATTAGAGGTTATTTATGATCAAAAAATAAACATGTTCAAATACATATATTGGGAGGAAATTTCATTTATGAATTTTCCTATTACCATTTATATGGGACTCATACATAGTGTTATCCCCAAAAAGAAGCCATAATCACCTCAATGTTTTATATTCCTAGTGACACAAAAAAATTGGAATCCTATTTTTTTATAATCTCCATCCTTGGGACTCATAAATAGGTTTAAAAACCCACCATATGAACTACATGGGACTTGATTCCAGACCATATGGGATACATCAGATGACTCCCTATTGTTCAAACCCAACACCTTAAATTCTCACTAATGTTCCCTGGGACGTATTACCAGTAGTGTCCCATCAAACTCAAAGTTATATATCCCTTATTTTCCATTTTTATTACCATCTTAATTGAGATATGTCCATGGCAAGATCATACCCCACCCGAGAGACTAAATCTCTTCTAAATCACATGATTTTCTTCGACATAAGTCCCACACCAACATTGACTAGGAACATCTCACCTATGAATTTTCGTTACATGACATTAAACCGAATAGTATGTTCCTCATCACATGACCTTGAAAGGTATGCTATGACTAGTTATTCCAAATTGATCTATGTGGGTTTCGATTCCTTTCACAAGGATACATAGGAAGCCAATCTCATGGGATCGATCCAAATATCCAAACAACTCCCATTTTACTATATGATATTTAATTTCCAAACTCCCAACAATGATGATTAAAACTACAATTAGAACAATAAATTACTTAATATTCTCTATTCCGTTTACAAAAGGGTAACATTGATGGATAACCGCAAATACATACAAATGTCTCCATCGATGAATAACCTCATATACATATATATGATTCCAAATTCAACACATGATAATAATTTTTAATAAAGAGGAATCTTGTTCCATGCATTGGATTTAATAAATGATTCATGAATACATATTAAATATATAAGAGTCTTCTAATGTAGGATATAATTCTACCCATAAGGGTGTGATGAGCTCAACCTCCCATCTTCTCATCCCATGTCCTTTTTAAAGGAATTTTTGAATGAATTTATGTGACTTATTTACTTTTACAAGTAGGTAATCATCGACTCAAAAAAAATGTGTATGTGGATCCAAATTGGGTAAAATGTTGAACCCAACATGAATTAAAGGTGAATTTACATGTATTTCCCACATGTATGGCCCCTTTAGGCATAATTAATTAAGGCTCAAAACAAGGACCCTAAATAATTCATCATGCATGTGTTCGTTTATTGAGATGCTTCTTTGATGGGAATTATTCTTTTATTTTTTCAAAGGTATTGCAATCACTTTTTATTAAGAACTCCATTAAATACATTATAATGACATCCTTTCACCCAACATGATCTCTTTCATATGTTTTCAGGTCATCATCAACTAATAAGGCACCTTCACCAACTCAGCATCTTCAACGCTGGGTCTCAAACATGACAATTCGGGGGTACCATGAAAAGAATACCCTTCCAACCCTAGTGGTAGCTTGATAATCCCTCCTTCTCATGAAATCATTCCATCCATCTACTCAATGATGAATGGTGTTCCATAATAAAATCAAACAAGTCTATGTATTAACTATTTTTTTGAGCCTATCACAAGAATGATGCACCGAATTATCCTTTATCAGAGGGAGGCTGTTCTTGAGGTTATTGATGGCCTCACCCAAATAGAACGGGGGGACCACTATAAGACTCATGCCAGACACTACATCTTTCAACACCACACTACAAAAAAACTATCGACATTATAGGGGTGCCACTCTAATGATTTCATCACTAGTCAATAATGATAAAGAACCCAGGATAATACACAAATCATAGTGGGAAGTTAAAATGGGGTAGGGCCACAAATCCTCTCCCACTAAAGATAAATTACATACAAATTTGGCACCAGATCATGAGTAGGCACTAACACATTCCCACACTATCCAAGTATACTAGCATAGTTCCACAACATCCAAAGAATACTTCCAACTAAAGATGGTGGTAGACCATGAGTAAATGAACAGAACTACCATCACCCACGTGGACCACCATCATAGTCTAGTAGAAGCAAGAAAAACCAACTAATAAATATTGGATACCAATAGGGGGAATAAAATTATCTCTTCCTCAAAACCTTATTATTTTTGGCATATCCCAGAAATATATAGAGGAAAAGAGGATGAATATATCCCTTCTACGACTATAGAATGGGCATATATTCACTTTTTAGCGGCTTAAGTCACTCCTTATATCTAGCTGGTGATGGAAGTGCCAATATTTATCTCGCTCCTTGTTTTACACGTTTAATTGGATATAATGATAGCATCAATAGTGAATAGGAGTCAGACTCACAACCCCACCTTCACATTTGAGGTAACTAAGTAGAATAATTAGAGATTCGACATGGAGAAGACACATATCCCTAATCATTTCTAGGAGAGTTGTGACAATCTAATGATAAATATACAATTTCATCAAGAATGAATTATCATTCCAAATGAAGGTATTCATTATACCCTAGTGGCCACTTTAAAAAAAGAATATATCCCTAAAAATTTACAGATACTTGTCAGAAATTTTTTGCAGGGACTTTGGAGCTAATCAAACAAATTTTTTTGTATGAAAGTTGTCACCCATAGGAGAAGATAAAATAATCCAGAGAAAGAAATCTAAAAATAAGCCTCACCAATAGTGATTGGGAAATTAAGAGACATTTGATGACCATGCTCTGATTAATATTGGTGTTCTTGAATCCCACATATGAATATCTATGGAAGCTCATTATTATAATATACTATCACCAAATTAAGGAGATAATAGAGGAAATTATTAATATCCTCCCTAAAATTATTATACCATTTTTTCCATAGTTCCTCCTAGGAAGTCTTATCATGAAGACTTGATTGTGTTCAAAATATGATTGATATAATGTGCCTATCTTATGATGAGGTCTGCGGTATCCCATCACATTTCAAGAAGATCAAAAAGTAATAAATTCCGCCACTTGATAATTTCTACAATGAAGATCCTACCCAAGGTGCAGACCTCATATATTCTCCCTATTGTTGGAAATCAGGACATGATGGTTGTCCTCCCCATGATGTAATTTTTTTTTCTGAAGGTCCTCCCTAATGTGACATTTTAATTTTTCAAGAAGGTCCCCTATTGATGAATCAAAATTTGAAAAGACATCATATTGTAAGGTTCTTAGTAAAATGAGGCCATTTATGAATAATAAATCTTCATTCAAAATAAATATTCTCTTTCAACTATAAGAAAACTAATGGAAAAAACCATTCAATGACCCCCTCTTAGATTACATTACTTCTAATGAATCATTGGAAATCCCTGCGGACCTTATTCTTCAAAATAATGAAATGGGGAAACATAAACATTTCTCATATTTCTCTAAAAAATATCAGAATGTATTAGTGATACATATTTCTCATGAGGATATATTTGGAGAAGGACAATATACTGGTAATGTTCTAGCCTTTTTCACTTATTAAGTCATCATTCTAGAGGCACTGTTATATGATTGTGTATAGAAAGTCCATATAAATATATAGACCACTCTTCATCATTTGTAAATATACGTATTAACTTATTATTAATACCCAAACCAAGTTAAGGTAATAGAAACTATACACCACAAAATTTTCCTGGTGGCCCTCCTAACTGCACGAAACCTGAAATGTGGGAAAAATCAAGGAGCTCTTCATCATGTATGACTAAATGATAAAAGGGCTACATCAGCTGATCACTAATGCACCATCAAGTGATCAATTAAAAGGATGGTGTAAACATGGGTAATTGAATTTTACCTTTCTCCCCAATTAACAAATCCTACCATGAGTGGAATTATGTAATGCCACTTCCCTAGTTTGGCTTCAAGAAACAATCCATTTTCACAATAAATGGCCTAATCACAAAGAACCCACCCACAATAGCTCTAAATTAATTTCATAAAGAATAGAGAAATTCATAGAAATAATTTTTCATCAGTGATTTGAAAATGTTGATCATGATTCCCCCTAAATTGTTTTCAATCATCTGATAATGCAAATGTCACAAATTTCTTAGGCATCATGTACCTCATGTATAGGTCATACCTTGAATCCAGCCCATGTTCAGACAAATATCAATAAAATTAGAAGATCTTCTACAATAATTGAGGCCATGCTAGTACATGAGAAACCCTATACTATATAGATATGGTAATTGTTTACACAAAACTCAGAGCTAACATATCGAGCCAAAATAATTATGAAAGGCGAATAAGAGCACCACTGAACCACATCAATTTGGGAATTTCTACCTCAACCATAATGAATGTTAGTCTTCTCCCTGTTTGGAAAAGTTCCCCCGAATTAATATTCTAGTCTTATCTTGTCCTATGACTCAATTTCCTATTTAGAGACATAGATAATAATATTATACAGAGGTTCACATTAAATAACCTTTCACCAAAAGTTTTTAAATGGATCCTTGATGGAAAGGATAGTCTCCCTTGATAGTCACAAATAAAAATTACCTTTTAAGAGGATAACCACTCCAAAGAATCATATATATTCTAGCCTTTTCTATTAGAAAAACCAATTCTCTCATTTTTCATAGATTGTCAAATTTCTTACAATGCAGTTTTCATTTGTAAATTGAATCCGCTCTACTTTTGAAAATATTGTGGAATATCCAGATTATGTGGGAGAATAATATCAGAAATATCTATCCATAATACTATTCACACCAAAATTGGTGAAGAAGGTGTGTGCATTAGATATTAGAGGATTACACAAAATTTAGGGATTGCTTCCAATGTTTCATTACCTCCTCGATATGAATCAACCAAAAAAAGGGTATGGCCATGGTTCAATGTCAACAATATCCTAAATGTGTCAAACCTCGTACACTCAAGGAAAAGCATGCTTATTATAAGATAAAAATGAGTTAAATGAAAAGGGTTATTGTCAAATTGCCCCGGGTTTATATTACCACTAGATATGTTCTACCAATAGAACCTCATTTAAAATATCTAGCTGATGTCCCTTGATAAGAAGATCTTATCATTGAAGTGAAAATAGATTCACAATGTCCACCCAATTTCAGAACATGAAAACCAATCTATTTAGTACCAATGGAATCCAAATATGAAGACTTCCTTTCAGTGGGAAAACAAACCAAATAATGTCAGTTGAACTACAACTGTCCATTTCCAGCACAAGGGAAAAATATATACAACATATCTAGTATATGCTATTATTTCCCCTTATCTTGACCCTTCTTCGGTGGTCGTTCTTATTATGTATCAATGAATGCATAATGGGTATATGTGATACTTTCCATTAATAATTTTAGAAATCTCTTGCTTCCAACATTTGGCAGTTCAGGAGACCCAAAACAATATCGAACACATTATGTATCTCTAAGTGGCCCATTTATGGAGTGTTTTTTCCATAATAGTCTTCCAAAATCCATTTTTTAGTTAAAACCTTGCAAAGAACAAATTTTTTTCAGAACAACAGTCTACCTATAGGGTAAATAAAATGATTATAAGACCTTCACGAACAACTTATGTACATTTTCATCTACAAAATATGATATAAAATGGTCATAAATCTCTCAAACATAAAAAATTTGGAAATTAGTGTATTATAATTTATTTATAGGTGTAAGTGTCTAAATTAATTCATGAATCTATAGCTTCCACATGATAATTTTTTAGGGATTTTCATAGAAAACTTATACGATGATTTGAGAACACAACTCATTATATTCTAGTACATGAGTGGGTTCCATGATATTTATGTAGTTTGAAAATTTTTATAAGTCTATATCATTAAAACTAGATCCAAAACAAGATCAGTATAGATAACCCAAGCAAAGAGGACAAGAAAAGATGAAACTGAAAATATTACATTAAAACCATCTCTTTCTCTAAAGCCTTCACCTTAATGTGCAATTACACATACATGGTGGAAATAGTATCAACAAACTACACATTAGTTTTATTTGAGAGATCCAAAAAACTATCAATTTGAAGAGCGTACAGACACAACGTACTCCTTCTGAGATTAGATAGTTCCTAGCTACATATTAGAATTATTGAAAAAATGAGAAATCTTCTAGAAAAAAAGGGATCAATTAAATCTTGAAGATCACTAAAATTATTTCCACATTCACTAAATGTTGGGGCACACCATCTGGGACAATATGAATTTCAAATATTTCTTGGAAAGAAGTATGATTCATGGAAACTGAAGCTGGTAAATCCTCTGAAGCAAGTATCATGCATTTCTGCCACTTTTACAGAGGAAGAATGTGAATGGTAGGATGTTATTGGAAATAATGTTCATAAGTCTATAGATTGGGTGACTAGAAATATGATAAACCTAGATCATGATCTACCGCATGCATATTTAAAACATACAATCCCCCCCCCAATTGCTTCAACCATATAATAACAAACACTATTGATATAATAACCCTACGAAAGGTAATACTAAAAGAAATTAAATTCCATTAATGCTATGAAGAATTTAAGGAGATGTTCTTATACCAAGGAAAAATTTAACCTTGGATATCTCTAACTTCATGCCTTCTGTTATAAGAGAAAGCATCCGCCCAACAAGATGGTGCAATGGGAACCATCGTTTCAAAATGAGTCCCTCTTAGATGAATAATTTATCTTCATATCTATTAATTTAATTCATTTAATAGATCCCTTATCTAATGGAGAAATTTGTTTCGAACCAAATCTTCTCACACAAGATTGGGGAGACATGAATCGAAGTTTCATGAGAAACTGAAATTGAGGGAGGAAAATTCAAGACCAAATACAATATATTGGCCGAATCCATTCTAGATCATCCTATAATAATGAAAATCATGGGAGAACTCTTTGAAAAGCCCGACAATAGAGGTAAAATACCTCCACACATGTGAAAATCATTCAGAACCCATCATTTTGGAACCCTGATTGATGAATATGAAATAACCTTACCATCAAAGGATAATGGATAGATAAAGTTTGGTCAATTCAACATATGAAAATATTCCCTCAAAATCATCAGAGTAACATAACTCATAATCCCTTATCACATCATATCCAAGAATGCCTTCATGGGAATAGTTAACTATCAGAAAATATATACCTTTAACACAAAAGTATGACATCATGAAGAAATTGGACACAAACATATTAAATATTTATGTTACAAATACCCATGATTAGTTAAAGTATTTATGGGAATCACTTTTAGAGTCTCTTCTATGGTCTCATGAATTATAAGCCAAGTTTTCTGCAACTGAGGTCTATCGTGAAGAGGTTGTCCATGAATAATGTCATGTTATTATCTCCATCACTAATGAAAACATAATTATGCTCTATTAGGACACATTATAAATTTTTATGAATATATAATATTAGATGAAATTGACATCAGTTGACATTTCATTGACATTTGATCAGGTTTTAACCTCATTCCTTTCCCAATTATTCACCAATTGGGATAAACTAAAGCTTATCTATCCCCTTCCACTTTAATTCCTCAGGGGTATTACAAAAGAGAACTGAAAACCCTCAGCCACATTAATCATAATAGTTAGTTCAAGGATCTGTTTTCTGAAAATGATTTCTTGGCCATCCAGCAAGATACAATTATCAATTAATTTCTAATAATTCCTTGGTTTCACCTATATGCACAAATATATTCATCAGACCCTCGATTCATTAAATAATGAAATAATGGAATTATTGGGATGTTACATGGGGAAAAATATTCATTAAATTCTTTAAAATAAAATTATATTAGTGAAATATTATATAAGAGAGAAGGTATGATACCCATAACTAAAAATTATAGTCGGGTTAATACTCTAAATTTTCTATAAATGACTATAGATAACCTATAAAAATTTCTCAGATGTGAATGTTTTTTCCCACCATTTATATTGAATTTAAAAGATCAGATTATGAGATAATGTAATGCCCTAATGCCAGTTTCCCCAATTCCATGTGTTATTTTATTAAATTGTCATGATCATAATAAAAAATAAATTCTTAATGTATCAGTCGGTTTAGTAGCCTTGGAAATACTAGATACAAACATATGTTTTACATTAAATATTGAAATGAAAAAAACATATTATCCCCTTTTAAAACTCTATTATACCATAGAATATCACTACATGTCAATCATAATATTCTTCTTCATATATTGGGGAATAATTAAATATTAGAAAGTAGTACTCTTTGATGATCATTAAGGATAAACAATATCTCAGAAGTTATCATAAATAAGAATAAACATTTAAGGAAAGGTATAAAACTGAAACAAAATCCTTTTAAAAAATTATCTTCATCATAATATGAATAGAATAAATAAAATAATTCCATTTAATTATCCAGGTAGATATTTTACTAGTGAGATAATCACATATAATATCAATAACTAATCTTGTAATGAGGAAATGCATAGTTCCAGACATCATAATAATTTTGTCAAGGAATTGGGCCAAGACCATTATCATACTTTCAAGGCCCCATGACAATATTTTTACCATAACATCAAGGCCTTATTCCAAGACACTAGTTTTTCCCATGATACCTACAGATGTATCGAGGGGCTATAACGGGCCTTGCCCGTCACTTACAATGTCTAATGCATTCCAATTATGAAAAGGGTGAAACATAACATAAACATTCTTATTAAAACTATCATACAAAATGTTAATAATTTATTCATAAACCATTAATGGTATAGAAATATCACATCCATAGTCAACATTTCAAAAAACCATCAATATAATATGAATGATTGTATCATAATAAATCAACCTCAATCCAGCATAAAATCCAGCAAATGATATTCATATAGGTGAAAATAATCTAATAAATTTATTAAAACACATTGATAGAAATATTACTTGTTAATTTAAAAGTACTTATAAGATGTAAAATTATAAATTAAAATATTTAATTTGAAAATAATCTTTCAATATTTTATGGGATTAATCAAAATGTTAAGGTGTTCTTACAGTGGAAAATATCCACTAACACCATATAGGTTAAAAAACATTCATTCCTTAATTTGTCAAAAATATCTTAAAGGGAATCATTTGGAAAGTGATATAAAGATTATGTTCAAAATTTTTTATGAACAATCAACCATGGGTATAAATCTCTTTAAAAAATATTTTATAATATTTTGAAATATATTTTAAGAATCATAGACATGGATGATATGGTTGTCCCAGTAGATATTTATGTATAAAAAATATCAGATAAAGATATTGTGAAATAAAACCTTACATAAAACATTATAAATATAAAGATTTGAAAATAGAGTAATGAACCTAAAATAGACATAAAATTTCTTTTATAACCCTTTTATATCCACATAAATATTTCTGTAAAAAAATACTTATAATATTGAAATTGAGAAAGGATTAATTCATTAAACATTTAAAGCACCCCATAGTACTTTTAACATTTAAGTAATATGTTAAATATCGTAAAAAAAATATATAAATACCATGAAGATAAATTTATTCATTAAATAAAAAATAGGGTCAAAAAATACAACACATACATGAATTTGTGGTGAAAATGGCTAATATCTCATGAAAATAAAAAGTGATATGGAATTCCCTTAGCTTAGTTATGTTATTCCCCATACATTACCAAAAATTATATATAATGGTTTTAAACATATCAATAACTTCAAAAATAATCATAATAATATTTATAACATCATATATGACTTATTTATGACTTTATATTACCTGTTTATTAATAATTTCCATGATAGACCAACATTTCGAAGAACAATCGCTTTCTATCTCACACATGTTTTGAATTGATATTCATGATCGTATTACTTGAAACAGGATTTAATTACTTTCAAAATGTATAACATTATTTATATATCATGTACAATAAAAATAAAAATATATAAAATATATAGATAAATGAAACTAAATACACCATTCATGGGGATGGTAGGCCATATGTACGCATGAACATTGTTTCAGTTTCCTTGTGGTATTGAATTGAAGTGAATGAAATACATGTATATATATATATTATTCTGGTATAATTATTATGTCATATATTTGATAATTATTCATAATATATATATTTTTTAATCATTATTGGATGGTGAACATGGAATATGAATTTCATCGCATCGTGGATAAGGTAGGTCATACGTACGCCTTAGCGATAGTATCATTACCTTGATGGTAAAATGTTATGTAATTGGATTGTATATTAATTATACAGAATCATTATAGTTTTATATTGATTATTTAAGTAAATTATTCTAGTAATTATACCCATCCAAATAAATTAGTTTGGAAAAACAAATTACACCATGGTGTGGAGATGGTATGGCGTACATACGCACACATGGTGATATTGTTATTCGTATGATGAATAGAATGAGGACTATGGGTTTGAAATGATTATAATAACATCTGATTATATGGGTGATACTCATTTTATTATTTTCAAATGTAAACTAAATAGAAAGAGGAAGTTAAAGAAAAAAGAACATTGAAAGTGTTGATAAAATAATTACATCTTTTTTTAGGTGTATCCTTTTAGTTTTCACAAAAGGTTTCCTTAAAATGATTTATTCCCAAGTTGTGGATTATAATATGAAGTGACTAAATTTTATAGAATTATTGGGAAGAGTTTGGCTATGCCAAATGGATTTAGAGATGTGAATTAAAGAGAATGATAAGTGCACTTTTATAGGAGAGGTGAGGGACACTTTTGGAATATCATAAAACATTAATTTACTATTCAGTCTTAAAAAAATCCAAAGAGATTTATTTCAAGGATAATATGAATATGGTTATAAATCCTCCAAGATAATAATTTTTGTAGATGTTTTTTTCACAAAAGTGACCTTATCTTTTGGGGTTAACCCTTTATTAAACACAATAACTATTATTGTGTCTTCTAGTATGTTTACACTATAGGGCTAATATATTTACTATAAAATAATGAAAAAAACTGAATTGGATCATTTTTGAGATATGTAACACTATAATCGTTATTTGGCAGAACATTAGAGTATTATTAATTTTATATACTTTATATAAATATTATTTATCTTAAAGTATCATTTATGCTAATTTTGATTATATTCAAAATTTTAATTTTTAAAAATATAAAACCAACATTATAACTTAAAACAAATACTTATAATATGTCACTAACATTCCTATGGTATCTTTCTATTTATTTTATGAAATTAATTATGTAAAAGTATATTTATTTTAATATTTTATATATCATTTAATTGTTTCTTCCTATAATAATTCAATTACTACATCATTATTGTGTCACCATTTAAATTAATTATTAATTTCCTAAAATTATAAAAAAACCATTATATAGATAATAATTTTTTCTTATTAAATATAACTTATAGATGAATTTTTATTATTTATAACCATATATGAAAAATAATGTATGTGTTAATAATTTAATGTGAAATTATTAATTATTTTGTAAATAAAATATAACAAATGTCTTAATTTAAAAAAAAAGTTGCTTAAAAAGGATCATATTACTGACATAATATTGATTCAGGTTGAAACACACTTATCTAATGAAACTAGGAAAAGTTTTACTATAATTTTATATTATTATAACATTTTTTTACCTTTAATTACCATATTTACCTTTAACATGGTAAATAAAATTCAAAAGTTACGTTTCACCAAAAAATATTTTTATCCTATTGAAACAAATTTCTCATATATATTATAACTATGTATTTCCATTTTTTTAAATTCAATTCACAGAAGCAGTAAATTTACTTTTAATTCTAATCTGCAAATGTGGCTAGAAGGCAGGTAAAAAAGACATGAAAAAATTTTCAATGAATTTTTATGTCTTATTTAATCATAAAAATGATTCCAATGACCTAAAATGGGTTGATATATGTATTATTTATCTATTGTGACATTAAAATAAATTTAATGAGAAATAATTATTTAAACTAAAAATTACCTTTTTAACAATAATGTAGTGTTTTTTAATATTCATAAAAAATTCAATGTTTTCATAAAACTACTTACAAAATCACCCAAAAATAATTTTTATATTCTCAATTGAAAAATTAAATATATTTTACCAAATTAAATTTCTATGAGAGTCTAAATTGTTTCTTATTATTTCTCACAAGAGAACATAAAAAGTAGTTCCTTTAAGAAAATAGTATTTCCAAACATATAACTATTTTTCTGAAAAATATACATTTCATTATATATATATTTTATTTATGTGAAATCATTATAAATAACATTTAATTTTTTTATTACTATTCACATTACTATATTTAATGGATATGTTGTAAATATATCATTTTAATAATTACAACACTAATGTGCTTTTAAAAAAAACATAATAATGCATCTTACCAAGCCATGTCGGTGTTGTGTGGATCACAACCTATTGAAGATAACATACCATGAAATTTTAGGGCTTCACATTTTCCCCACCTTCAATAAATTGCATTCTCAAAATTTATACTCAAAAAAAAAATCTATGGGATAGACTTTTCAAAATATCATTATTAGAATCCCACATCAGAAAATAGATTAATGAGACAAGTATATTAAATTAAAGAAAGGGATGTACAAATTTCACTAGATATTATATATACTAGGGTTTCATGTCGAAAAATATTGACAAGAAAGAAAATTTAACCATCATGTTCTGATGAGAGTGATAGAGAACGTCATTAGGAGAAATTAGACAATCTGAAAGCTATAAATCTTCGATGATTGAAGGGAATATTTTATTCATTTTAAAATAATGTAAAAAGAATACAGTTTTAGTTTCAATATCCTTTCCCTAGTGTTTAAGAATGAATTTACTTCATACAATAAGAACAAAATAATTATACTTACTTGACAAGTAGAGTTCCACCATTTATCTAATTTCTACCACAAAATCATCTTTCTCTCCAAAAGAAATTAAAATTCAAAACATATTCTATTTACCTTAATCATATAGGGTTCCATAAATGAATTTATACTTCATATGTCATACCAGTTAAATTAAATAAAACATTATACCAACCAAGACATCATGTTGGCCAGTGGTAAGTGATAAATATTTGTTTCACTTCGGTTGTGGGTTTGATTGATGCAGCTTTGTCCGACGCGACATGTTGTCACCCAACCTACAGGATATCCTTTTAAAAAACTATAATATTATAACATTAAAATAATAATATTATGAAATAGTTTAACCATAGACTATACTATCCAAGGGCAAACATAATCCATTATAACCATTACACTTATCCAAAAGTCTTCTTTCCAAAATCACTATTCAAAATATTTTAATGAATTTCACATAATATAATAATGATCTATTTTTTATATAACATGAATGTGAATAAAATCATTTTGTATTCTCAAAAAAACATGGTAACACCCAAAATTACCATAAAACCCTATTTGAACACAACTATGCTTCCTTATTCCTTATATAAAACATAGAATGTTGGATATACTCTATAAATCCAAAAAATTGTATTAAACTCCCAAATTTATGGAATAAATAGACCATTAATCAGTTCCAAGTTAGTCAATAATATCAGAAATACATTATAAAAATAAATTCTATCTTTATTCCAATATAATTATCTCAAACTTATTAAGTGTTATCATTCCATGAACCATATGTTTTTTTAAAAGTTTAACATGCATCTGTGTCACTTTACTTGATACCATACAATATCAAATCCTTAATTAAATTGTAATACCACAAAATCCTTACTTATTTTTATAATTCATATAACCAATACATCATTGATACAATACTCTTGTAACATAACTCATCAATACCAATATAATCACATTAATCATCCATCTTCATCTACTATAGTATCATAACTTGATTATTATCCAATAGCCTCATCTATGGTATACTCTAAGTATTGATACATTGATTCACATAGATTCTCATATCCTTGCAGTTGAAGCATTGTACATTGGAAACATTTTTCTTACCCTTGAAATCAATCACTTGTTGTCCTTTTTCACCAAACTTATATCAAACTCCCATTCCCTTCAAGAATTTACCCAGGAGACTCTTTCCACAGTTATCACATGCGTAAAAATACTACTTTCCATTCTACCCTTTATCCATATTTTTTTATTATATTATTCTTATCATGCTTCCCTTCAAATCCATATAACATAGATAATTCATTACTTATCTTATTAACACATGATATTATTTCTTAATATGATGAGGATGAATGGGAGACTATTTCCTTCAGAAATATTGTCTTAAGACAATGGGTGATTGGATCCTAGTTACTCTTTTGAACATGTGAATTGGTGGATTTTTCATTCCATCTACTATGCGCCATTTAGAAATGATGAAATAGACTAAGATAGATCATATCTTAATGTATAATCTAAAATATTGAACAATTCTAAGCATTAATTGAATATTTACATATATTTTGTCTCATTATCATAAAAATTATTTCTTTGGGGACATATTTTCACATTAATCCATCATAATGTTTTGTAAAGAATATCTTAATTATCCTAAGCATATCCCTAGGGAGTGTCAAACCTTGTGAATAGTAAGGCTCGTTATCATGTACCAGGTTACCTCGATTCAGTCTCAAAACACCTTGGTAGAGTTTTCACTCCTAGTACATCTGTTTAAGAACCACGTACACCTATAGTATCCACAAAGTGGTTTATTTTATAGGAATACCCACATAATCTCTATATTACCAAAATTCTAGGATCTTCTTCTATACTTATCCTTAACTTATATCTTTGGGTAATCTTACCTAATCAAGGATGTATTCTAAATCTAGTTTCCAAGTATAGTACTAAAAGTCCTCTAATATAAACTATATGTCCAAAAAACTAGTTTCCAAGAGTCGGTTCATTATTATTTTACATTGGCATGATTACAGGAAAAATAAAATCTTGAAGGACCGACCGGTTTAGTAGTCGTTGAATTACTAGATACAAACATATTTTTTATGTTAACTCATGAAATAAAAAATAGTATACTATTTGTTTTTAAAACTCTCATATCCATTATAATATTTATTCATTTAAATCATAATTTACTTATTCGGATCTTGGGGAAACGTTAAACATAAGGGGTGAGCTCAGATTCTCAGTAAGGATAAACAATATATAGTAAGCTATCATAAATAAGTGTAAAAATTAAAGGCATGGTATAAAACTTAAACATAAGCCTTTTAAAACATTGTCTTAAGCATAATATGGAAATAATAAATCAATTAATTCAATTTAATCATTCACATGGATATTCTACTTGTCCAATAATCACATCTAATATCAATAACAAATCTCAAAATGTAGAAATTCATAATTCCAGACATCATAACCATACCTTTAAGGTCTCATGTCCATACCACCCCTATACCATCAAGGCCTCATGACAAGAACATTACCATACTTTCAAGGACTTGTTCCGAGACATTAGTTTGTCACATGAGACCTATCGATGCATCCAGGGTCTATAGTCGGACATTCCTAACATTTACTATGTAAAATACATTCCTCTTATTGAAAGGGTGAAATATAACCTAAACATTTGTATTAAAACTAGAATACAAAATGTTAATACATTAACCATAAACCATGGATGGTATAAAAATAGAACATATACATTCATCATATAATAAAACCGTCAATATAATATGGAATATTTTAACATAATAAATCAACCTTAATCGAGTATAAAATCTAACAAAGGATATTGACATAGATGAAAATATGCTAATAAATTCATTACAACTCTTTATGAGAAATATAACTTTTTATAAAAAAAAATTCCCTTTTAAAATAACATTGTAATATTGTATGCGAAGCTTCAATATTTTAAGGCATCGTAATGGCGGAAAACATCTTCTCACACCGTGTAGGTTAAAGAAATATTCTTTGCTTAATTTTCCAAAAAGATCCTAAAGTACGTCATTTGAAAAATGATAAAAACATTCCATTAATTTTTTTTTTGTAAAATGTCAAAAATGGGTAAAAATTTCATTAATCACATGTCGATAATATTTTGAAATTCATTTTATAAATCACAGACATAGATGATAAGGTTGTCTCAGTATATACTAACGTATAAACAATCTCAGATAAATAGATTGTGAAATAAACCCTTACATAAACCCTCAGAAATATTCCACTTTAAATCCTTGGAATGGACTAAAAAATGAAAAAAAAATTACATTAAAACCCTTTTGTGTCCATATAAATAGTGATGTAATATAATATTAATAATATTGAAATGGAGAAATAATTAATTCTTTAAACATTCAGTGCATCCCATACCACATTGAACATTTAAGTAATAAGTCCAATATCATAAAATGAATCTTTCAAAACCATGAATATAAATTCATTCATGATGTCGAAAATAATAGGGGTAGAACATATATAATAGAAAATAAATAGTTGGTGAAAATGGCTTATATCTCATTAAAAATAAAAGTAAGATAGAATTCCCTTACATTAGTTATAATATTCTCTATACATGTCATAAAATCTTTTATAATGGTTTTTAAACAGATTATTAAATTCTAAAAGAATCATAATGATATTTATGATTTAATATATAATTCACTTATCTCTTTATATTACCCATTTATTAAGAATTTCCATGATAAACTAACATTTCAAAGAATAATCGCTTTCTTTATCGCACATGTTTTGACCTATTATTCTTGATCATAATACTTAGATCATGATTTTCATAGTTATATAATGTATAAAATGATTTATATATCAAATAAATTCATAATATAATCATATATAATAGATAGATAAATAAAATGGAATACACCGTTACTACTGGAAAACAGGCCTATACCCACGGTTTTCCAAAAAACCGTGGGTATAGGGTACCCCTATACCCACGGTTTTCCAAAACCGTGGGTATAGGGTTAATATGGGGACCTATACCCACGGTTCTGGACAAAACCGTGGGTATAGATTATATTTAAAGACCAATACCCACGGTTCTGCAGAACCGTAGGTATAGGTGATTTTTTTTTGAAGACCTATACCCACGGTTTGTCCAAACCGTGGGTATAGAGTTTTTTCGGATGACCTATACCCACGGTTCTTCAAAACCGTGGGTATTGCGGTTTTTTCTTGGAAGACCTATACCCACGGTTTTAGAGAACCGTGGGTATAGCTTTGCTGCCATAAGGAGGGAACCAAAATTACGCGGGACAACGAAAAAAACATTGGCGGGAACATGGCTATGATTAATATATATAGATTTATACGAATAAAAATATTCAAAGTTTCGGTAGCTCGGTTGGTTAGATGCAGCACTGCCATCGGGGATCTGTAGTTAAGTGCGTGTTCGATTCTCGCCAGATTCTTTTTAAAATTAAATACTCAATATTAATATATATACGATGATATGTGTGTAAATAACAAATATAAAATATAGCTTAGTTGGTTCGATGCAGCGGTGCGCTACATGGTCTCCAGTACAGCATGGGTTCGAATCACCGCGCCTGCATTTTTAAATAAAATAATCTATATTAATATATATACGCTGATATATGTATAAATATCGAATTGAATTAATGGCTCGGGTGGTATGAGGGTGTTGTGATTTCGGACGGCGATGTGCGAGGCCTGGGTTCAACACCCAGCGGGCTCAATTTTTTGAAAATTAAATCCCCACGGTTCTCAAACCGTGGGGTCAATGCATTGCCAGCGTGGCCACCCACTTGCCACGCTTCCAAAAACCTATCCCCACGGTTTCTCCAAACCGTGGGTATAGGGTGACCCCCCTATCCCGACTCCATTCCAGCCCGCGGTTCCCAAAACCGTGGGTATAGCCTATACCCACGGTTTTGGGGGCTATACCCACGGTTTTGAACCGTGGGTATAGGGCAATTTTCCAGTAGTGAATGGAGACAATAGGTTGTACATACACATGAACATTATTTCCATTTCATATCGTATTGAATGGATATAAGTGAATAATATATATGTACATATATATGTATATTATTATAGAAGAATTTTTATGTCATATATTTCATACTTATTCGTAATATATATTTTTATAATCATTATTGGAGGGTTAACATGAAATATGAATCACATGAGGTTGTGGAGACGGTAGGTTGTACGTACGCACGATCAATAATATCATTCCCTTGATGGTGAAATGGTATTTAATTTGATTGCATGTTAATTATAAAAAATAATTTTCATGTTATATTTATTATTTATATCCATTATACTTATAATTATACCCATCAAAATAAATTAGTGTGGAATAAAAAATTACACCACAACGTGGACACGGTAAGTCATATGAACACACGCATGGTGATATTGTTATTAATATGATAGATAAAATGATTAATCTGGTTATTACATGATTATAGTAACATATCATTATATCTATGATATTGGATTTATTATTGTGATATGGAAATAACATATACATAGGACGTGGAAGGAGAAATGAACTTTGAAAGAGGTGATGAAACAATTACAACTTTTTACAGGTGTCTTATTTTTGTTTTCATAAAAGGACTCCATAGGATGGATTTCTATCCAATGTTTGAACTCAATGATAAATTCTGGTAAGTTGGAATAAGAATTGGGTAAGTTTTTTCTATGACAAATGGTTGTGGAAGTGTGAATTAAATGTAATGAGAAGTGCCATTTTATAAGAGATGTGGGGGGAACTTTTGGAAGATCGTAAAATTATAAATTATTATGAATTTAGACTCAGATTAAATTAGTTCTAAAGTGATTTATTTATATGATAAGATGAGTAGGTGTATAAATACTCTAAAATTTATTTTTAGACAATTTTTGGGCATGAAATTAACCTTATCTTTTGGGTTTAACCCGTAGTTAAACAGTTTGACTCTTAGCGTATAATGACCCAAATGTTTATTAATGAAAATTTATATTCATCTAATTTGACGTATTATTATGTAAAATTGGTATATAAAACATATAAACTTCCTTTGTTTTATTTTTTTGGATTTCAAATTACCATTATTAATTGTTACCATTTCTAATATAGATGTTGAATAGTTATCACATGATTTGTATAAATATAGGGCTTTAACGAATCCATTTTACTCAGAAAAAAGAAGTGATAACCTCATCTAGTAGAATTGATTCCGATGAAGCTCATTTTTCAGATCTCGGAATGTAGGTAACATCAATGGGATTAACTCTTTACCATTCCCAAGGTGAGCACCAACATGTTAAGTTTGAACAGAATCGCCAATGGAAGAAGTGTAAGTTAATAGAGATTACCACCCGAGCGATGTTATCTGAGCCACCCCAAGAGTCTACCACCATCTTACACCATATCCATAGGTCTTAGGTAGATTTTATAATGGTTTATGTACCCATACCCTCGAACTATGATTATGTTCATTAGGTTTGTATAGAATAAAGAATTAATGTTCATTTTATTATTTTTACTTTGTAAATGGTTTTTAAAGCACAAACTGTATTTTTAATTAACATTTAATTTAAAAATATATTTTGATGAATTAATTGATTTCATAGTTAAATTATATTTTAATAAAATATTATTACTAAATTAAATTTTAATAATTATAAATTATGGGGTAATTTTTATGAATAAAATTGAAAATATTATTATGTTTTGAAAACTGTTTTAGTCAAAACCCATGAAATTTCAATAAATGTCAGTTTTTATTTTAAAACTGAAAATTAAATAATTTAGAAATTTATTTTGATAAATTTAATATAATTTTTTGAATCATTACTTCGAAATTATCTAACAGTAAATTTTTCATTATTTTATGAGACAATCGAATTTTTGGGTATTAATTAAATACCGTTAAAATATATAACGTGTTTTATGACATCATACTAACCCAATAGTGATGTAATAAAAAACAATAAATGGTATTTTCGGTAAAAATATGAATTAAATTTAATATAATGTGATTTTATATTTGTTTTATTAATTTTATGGTACCCTAGTGGAACCTCCAAGCATTATAAAATATTTTAACTTTTTAAAATGATTTCTTTAAGAGTGTGACTCACATCCATATAAGAAAGCCTAATATCTTATTAATTTATTCCATTTTCCTTATAAAATAATTATTTACAATCCCATTCATCATAAAGCATCGTCAAAACCATGGGTTCATTTGTGGTTTTAAATATTTAATTATATAGATTCCAAAACCTAAGTTTGTGAAATATTAAACAATTCCTCTATCTTTTCCTATATAAATCCTTCCAAGCTCCAACATCTCTTCACTAAAAACCCTTGGATCACATCCGTACTCTGACCCCCTCTTTATATAATCCTTCCAATTCTACCCATGATCTCAAGAAGCCCCTCCTCATGCTGTTGAAGTCACGCACTTCCAATTAAGGGAGATTCACTTTGCTTCCATCTTTATGTATGTCCAAGATTCCATATATTTTTATGCCACTATTATTTTCAATTAAAAATGTCGTGGTATTATTTATCACCACACCTATACTTCCCTTATTATGAGTTAATAATGATCGACCTCTTTCCCTCTCATTAATTATCCCTCATGTACACCCATTACCATGCCAAAATTCCGTAAGAGATTTTTTTCTTCGTCATTTTTTACCAAATTTCATTATGTTGTTATACCATTTTATTGTCAATTAAAATGATTGGTTATACTATAGAACCTCCCTATACATCCCTAATTATTTTTTAATTATGATATACCACTTTCTCTCTAATTAATGCCTCCAATGTACACCTGTTAACATGCCAAGATACCGTATGGAATTTCTCTCTTATCATTTACATTCAAGTTATTCTTTTATATTATGCATCTAAATTAAATTACAAATTTTGGGATTTTATTTTCCATGAAACCATTAATTTAAATTTCATGTATAAATTATGAGATACTATTTCTCTCTAATCAACCCATTTTATGATTTCAATTTGACGTCGCTATGTTGCTGAAGTTTCACTAAAATTTCTCATGCCAAATCATTCTGTAAGTGAATACCATACCAAATTCTTATCAATGTTATTCTGCTTTATAAAAATTTATCTATTGACTGAGGAATTATATTTATTTATTCCACATCTCTTATTCATGGAATAAATTATGAAGCTGAATGAATTCATGTTGTATGATCCATGTGGTACAATTATGCCAAAAATGAAATGTTTGTAAAGGGTGTGCTTTGATTGCGGTCCAATTAATTTGGTAAAGATTAGTATCATGATTTGTCATGTGAAATGGGGGTCTCTCATTATAATTCATGTTAAATGAGGTTTTACCTTTCCTCCATGTGTAATGATCCATGGCTCATTCTAATATAATGTAGAATGTTGTCTCCACATTTCGAAGTTATGATAATCATGATATATCATGCATTTGTGTTCAAGTTCCTCTTGTGATCTATTAATATTCTTATTGTGTAAAATATTCTATATTCTTAATTTTATACCTTTTTTACTCCCTTATTGGGAATTATAGGTCACCCTTTTATCATGCATTTCCTCATGTTATCCCATACAATGCTAAGAAAGATGGAATGTTGTGGTCATGTTAAAGAAGTTTTCAATAAAGATATTGTGTTTTAT
This sequence comes from Viscum album, assembly GCA_963277665.1. NCBI lineage: Eukaryota > Viridiplantae > Streptophyta > Magnoliopsida > Santalales > Viscaceae > Viscum > Viscum album. Next base: position 1,767,298,453 of record OY728157.1, read on the forward strand.
ATTATAATTTTTCCTGTACTATTCTTAATTCTCCCATGAAATTGGACTATTATATCCTCATAGGTATCTAAAGTGAATATTTATGTAATAAATCATGTTTATGTGTGTAATAAAGAGCACGGTTGAAATAGTTGGTATGAGAGGATAGGTCTAGTTATTTCTAAGATCAGTATTAGAAAACCCAATTGAAAGCCTAAGGATACGACTAACTATAATAAAAACAACGTTAAATTTTGGTTAGAATAGAGTAAGTTTTTTATCAGGAAAATACATCCCTATCTAGATACAAACAGGTAGATTCAGTAATGAAAAATATTTATCTAGGGGTAAAAACCTGAAAACACCGCTTTGAGATACAATCTAATGAGAACTGATACATTACAGCGGGTGTTGATTCACTCTTGGTTAAGACACTCCTAATGGACATTCTTCGGTAAATTCATAAGCTTAGTATGAACCATTATTAAAGGAAAAAAATATTCCATTAAGAATATATGTTCGGATGTAGATCATGGATAACATATATTGAAGTTTATAAATTCATAATTTAAGGAAATAAATTTAATTTATTTGTTATCTCTTTTTGTCATTGGATTCCCCTTTATGTGTTACCTATAACTTTTCTTTTATTCCATCCAGTGGCTGGTAATAGGAAGACTCAGGGTATCAACCGATGAAAAGATCAATGTGATAAATGTTCTAATGAGATGACCAGTCCTATAGGAGTGGGAATCACAAACGTTATCATGATACTCTATCAGTTAGTAGAGGTTTAGAATAGAAAAATGGGTCAATATTAATGCTCATACCCCCTAAGAATGAACAAGTCACAATCAAGAACTTCATGAGACAAAGGCATTCTAATTTTAATGGATCATAAGATCCCTTAATTTCTAAACAATGGATAAACTCCATTGAAAAGATCTTCCCCATCCTTGATTGTTACAAAGAAGAGAAGGTACTGATGGATGCTTATCATATGGAGGTTGAAGCTAATAAATGGTGTACATTGATAAAAAAATATGAATCATGAGGGGGTTATCAAGGCATTGGAATGGAGGTATTTCTGGAAAATGTTTTTTGATAAATAGTTTCCTCACACCCTCTGACTTAAAATGGATAGGGACTTTATTTACCCCAAGAAAAAACACAATGAATCCATTCGAGTGTACAAGGCATACTTCAAAAGGCTTCAATGATATTCTTTTGGCCTTTTAATTACCCCCTAATGCAAGTTTTACCACTTATTTGGTGGGATAAAACATTTCCTACAGAAGGCCCTAGAAATCCGTGACTTCGATAGCTATGAAGAAATTGTATTATTTGCCCTATAAGTCAAAATGGTGATTGGAGCATCTCATGGGTATAATAGGGAAAAGAATTATAAGGTTGAACTTATAAATGGAAGTCCAGTGGATTAATCCAATGGTGATATGAAATTGAAGTACCCCACTTTCCTAATGTGCAAACAGAAGCAACCTAGAAATTTCCTAAATGGGACAAGGAAATGATTTAGGTGGGGAAGAGAAGGAAACCTAGATATTAACTACCGACAAAAAAATCCACTACTATGATAGAGGAGAGGAACACATTGTTTGACCCCCAACGAATTGTTCTTTTCTTCAACTGAGAAGAACTCGGGCACTTTGCAAACCATTTCCCTAATCCAAGGGTTTTCAAAGGCAACCAACATCCTCCAAGGTAGCAAGGGTGAGCTTTTTTCCATAACTACCACTAAAGAGAACCCTAGAAACGAAGTGGTGATATGTATGCTTTTCATTCATTCGTGAATAGAGAACATACTTTTTGATTCTGGTTCTATGCATTATTTTATATCCTAAATGTGTATTAGAATAATCTTTTCTCACCACAAATAATGGATGTAAAGATGTTAGTGAGAACGGAAAATGGGGTAATCATTGCAACCCATGAATATAAAACATCCCCTATCACAATTTTTGGTTTGAACTTCCTTATGAACATCGTCATACTTCGTCTAGTGGTATTTTATGTAATTATTGGTATGCATTGTCTTTCTATATATAGAGAAAACATAAATTAGCGTGAGGTGGAAATCACTCTCCATATGGTGAATTGACCCTGATTCTGTACAAGTGTATGGAGGAGGATGAATCTTTGTTAGCCCCATAATATCAAGCATGGATATTAATTTCCTATGATCATGCATATCGTGCTCTGATGATTGAATATAAGTAATAAACCATCCTTGAAGAGAAGCCTATTGTGAAGGAATTCACTAAAGTGTTTGATGAGGAATTTATTGGTTATCCTCTTAGAAGAGATTTTTAATTCTCGATTGATCTTATACCTATGGAATTTTCAATATCCAAGAATCCATATATAATGGTTGTTATGGAGCTTTAGGAGCTAAATAAACAACTACAAGAGAATTTGGATAAAGGGTTTATACGCCCAAGAGCTTCACCATGAGGTGCACCAGTCCTCTTCACCAAGAATATAGATGGGTCAATGTTCCTTTTCATTGATTACTCTGAGCTCAAAAAATCATGATAAAGAAAAAATATCATTTTCCCCATTTTTATGGTTATTCGATCAGCTAAATAGAGAATAATATTTCTCTGAGGTGGATTTCTGGTTGGGATATTACCAAGTATGGGTGAAGAAAGAGGATATCCCCAATATTAATTTTCGTACAAGTTACATGCATAATGAATTCATAGTAATTCAATTAGGACTCACTAATTCTCTATAAATATTCATGGACTTGATGAATAAATTCTTTAGAGATTACCTCATCAAATTTTGGTAGTCTTTATAGAAAATATTCTAATATAATCCACAACCAAGGATGAGCATGAGGAACATATAAGCATTGTACTAGAGACCTTGTAAAATGAGAAGATCTATAAAAATTACAGAAAGTTTGTGTTATGTTTGATGGAAGTCTCATTATTGGGTCATATTATCACAAGTAACAGGATAACTATGGATCCCTCCAAGATATCTGCAATTGAAGGATGGATGAGGCTAACATCAGTGATGGATATCCATAGATTCTTGGGGTTACCTAGATATTATCACTAATTTGTGAGAAATTTCTCACGATTGTCCAACCCTCTTACCAATATAAACTAGAAGGGAGTTAAGTTTTCCTAGATTAATGAATGTGAAGATAGCTTCAAGGAGTATAAACATATGCTTATCACTACACCTGTGCTCACACTACCCACTAGTATGAACATTTTGTGGTATTTAGTGATGCCTAAAAGAAGGACACGGGATGTGTGTTGATGAAAAATAAAAAATTAATTTCTTATTCTTCAAGGAAATTGAAAGTTCATGAGAAAAACTATCCAAAACATGATATGGATTTGGCTGGAGTAATCTCTACTTTAAAAATTGTGTGGCACTATATATTTGGGGAGAATTATGAAATATATATGAATAAAAAATGCCTGAAGTATATATTCACACAGAAATAGTTGAACATGTGCCAATGAAGATGGTTAGTGATAATCAAAGACTATAATTACTTAATCCATTACCACCATGGGAATGTGAACAAGGTGGTACATGCTCTAAGTAGAAAGAACCCAGTGATTCTATCAATGATGACAGTTGAAAAGGTTCAAATCTTCTTAGATTTGATATAGATTGACATGTCAATCATAAAGAATGGAACATAATCAATCCTTTCACAAATGATTACTCAATCGTCTCTTTTGGAAAGTTTAAAGGTTTCTCATAAGGATGATGTGGGAATTTAGAAGAAAGTGTAAACTATCATAAAAGGAAATCCTTAGAGTTCAATGTTAATGAAGAGTGAATTTTGAAATTTGGGACAATAAAACATGTTCTATCTAATCTAGAGTTAAAGAAAAAACTTTTTGATGATGCACATATTTAAAATTTCCCCATTCACCCAGGAAATAAAAAGATGTATCGACATCTCTGAGAGCTTTATTTGTGGGATAACATGAAGATGGAGATCAATAAGTAAATATCAATGTTCCTGGTATGTCAGCAAGTGAAGGCTGGGAGTCGAAGTTTAAGGGGATCATACAACCACTAATAATACTAATATTGAAATAGGATAACATCACCATAGAATTTATCACTGGAATTCTGAAGAAATCCAATGGAAACAATTCTATCTACTTTGTTTCAGATTATCTTACAAATACGCCAAACTTAATTTCAATTAGGGAGGATTTATCTTTGGATCAACTGGAACAGATATACCTCAAAGAATTGGTAAGGCTGCATGGAGTACCACTATATATTGTATCTGATCGAGATATAAAATAAACCTCAATGTTAAGAAAGAGTCTATGAGATACTATTAATACCGATTTGAACATCGGTACGACTTATCATCCTCAAACTAATGGCCAATATGAGTAGACTATCCAATCACTTGAGGAAATGTTGAGGGCATGATCAATGAAATATAATGGAGGATGGGATCAACATATTCCTCTGGTTGAGTTCTCTTACAATAAAAATTACCATCCAATCATCCAAATGGATCCTTATGAATCCCTTTATAGGAAGAGGGTTAGAACATCGGAATGTTGGGATGAAGTTGGGGAGTGATAAATTCTAGGTTCTAAAATGGACAATGAAATGGTGGAGAAGGTTAAGACCATCCAACATAAAATTAAATCTTCTCATAGTTGAAAAATTCTCTGTGTTGATAATCATAGATGAGAACTAGATTGTGATGTTGGAGACATGGTATTCCTCCTCATATCACCGTGGAAGAGAGTTATGAGATTTGGTAAGAAATGAAATCTTAGTCTAAGGTAAATCATCCCTTTTGAGATCCTTGATCGCATTGAAGCAGTGGCCTATTGACTAGAACTCCCAATAAACCAATCTCATGTACGTGATGTATTCCATGCATCAATCTAAAAAAGTGCATACCATACCCATCCCATGTACTCAATCTGGAGGTAGAACCATTGGAGAATGATCTCTCATATGAAAAAATCTGATGATGATCTTAGATCGTATGGAAAATTTTCTACAAAAAAATACAATACCCCTCGTCATGGTGTCTTGATGAAGACACATGTTTGAGGAAGCATCGTGGGAATCAAAGGAAGTGATGAAGTAGATTTAACCTCATCTATTTTAGTGTGTGAAAAGGAAATTTCTAGGGAGAAATTTATTAAGGGTGAATGATTGTAATGACCGAAATATTTATTAAATAAAATTATCATCATCAAATAAAATGACTGTATATTTAAAATGGTTATATAAAACATGTTTACTTCCTTGTTTTTATGTTTTTGGATTTTAAAATACTGTTATGAATTGTTTCCATTGCTAATATAGTCGTCCAACAGTGATCCCATGATGGGTATAAATATAGGGCTTTAACAAATCCATTTTACTGAGAAAAAGGAAGTGATGACCTCATCCAGAAGAATTGATCCATATGAAGTCCATTTGTCGGAGGTTGGAAAGGATGTATCATCACTAGGATTCTCTCTTGAACAAGACCAATCTAAACTTTAACATGTTAAGCTTGAACTGAATCTCCTATGTTAGAAGTGGAAGTTAATCAAGATTATCATCCGAGCGATGTTATCCGATCCACCCCAAGAGTCTGTCACCATAGCACAAAATACCCTTATGTCTTATACAGGTGTTATTAGGGGTTATGTAATAAGACCCTAGAACTATGATTATGTGTATTGGTTTTTATATAATAAAGAATATACATTAATTTTATTATTGTTACTTTGTAAATGGTTTTTAAAGCACAAATAGTATTTTTAGTTAATATAAAATTAAGAAAGTTATTTTTATGAATTAATTGTTTTTGAATTAAATAAAATTTTAATAAAATATTATTACTAATTTAATTTATATTAAATATAACTAATAATCTAATTTTTTGGAATATCATTTAAATTTTTATTAAGGTTTGAAAACTGTTTTTTTCAAAACCCAAATTTTTCAAAAAGTGTCAGTTTATATTTAAAAATTGAAAAATCACAAATTTAGATACTTATTTAGATAAAATGAATATCATTTTTGGATTCAGGATATCAAAATTATCTGATGGTAAATATTTCTTAATTTTTTGAGATAACAAATTTTTTGGGTAAAAATTAAATGCCTTTTAAATATATAATGATTTTTATGTCATCATTATTCCCCAATAGTGATGTAATAAATTACTATAAAAGGTATTTTCGGCCAACATATATTTTACCTTTAAAATAATGTTATTTTCTATTTTTTTTGATTAATTTTTATGTCATAGTGGATCCTCCAAGACTTATAAAATATTTTAACTTTTTAAAATGATTTCCTTGAGAGTGTGACTCAACTCCACATAAGTAAGCATAATATTTTAAAATGTTCGACCATTGGCATTATAAAATTATATTTTCTACTCCTCTTTTGGAAAAAACCATGGAAAAAATGAGGGTTTGTTTTGTGGTTTTAAATATTTAATTATATAGATTCCCAAACCAATGATTGTGAAATATTAAAGAATTCCCATCTCTTTTCTTATATAAACCCACCAAGATCCCACTTATCTTCACTAAAAACTCTTTTATCACGTCCTTACTCGGTCCCCTCACTCTATAATCCTCTGAAGGTGCTCTGAGCTCTTAAGAACGCCCTCCTCAGGCTCTTAAAATCACACACTTCAAAGTAATGGATCCTCACTTTCCTTCCTTCCTTATTTATGCCCATGTTTCCATTTATTGTTATTCCCCATTTATTTTTAATTAGAAATGGTAGGGTATTATTTATCACCTCCCCTATACTTTCTTACTTATATTTAAATGATTATAGACCCTTTTCTCTATAATTAATGCCTCTCATGTACACCTGTAACCATGCTGAAATTTTTAAGGGATTTCTTCCTTCCTCATTTTTTTTCTGAATCCCATTATGTTGTTATTCCCTTTTATTTTCAATTAAAAATGTTGTGGTATGATTTTAATCCTCCCCCATACTTCCCTAATTATTTTTTAATGATGATGTACCTCTTTATCTCTCATTAATACCTCCCATGTACAGTTGTTACCATGCTGAAATTCTGTAAGGAATTTCTCTCTTCTCATTTAGATTCAAGATATTAAATTATATTATGCCTCTAAATCCAATTAAATATGTTAGAATATTATGTTACATGAACACATTACTGTATATTTCATATATTAATTCTGAGAGATACCTATATCTCTCATCAACCTATTTTACAATTTCTATTTGACATTGTCATGCTGCTGATGTTACACCAAAATTTCCCAAGCCAAATCATTGTGTAAGTGAATAGCATAACCATTTATATATCAACGGTATTAATATTTATGGACATGTACATGTTTATTATGGACTTATTTTTATGTATTTCACATCACTTATTCATTTAATAAATTATGATGTTTCACAAATTCATATTGTATGATCCATGTGGCACACATATTCATTAAATGAAATATTTATAAAGGGTGCTTCCTGATAGCACTCCAATGGCTTGGGTAAAGATTAGTATCATAATACATCAATTGAAATGAGGTTTTACTCATTAATATTCATTGTAAATTAGGTTTTAATCGTTCTATAAGTGTAATGATAATTGGCTTATACTAATATCATGTTAAATGTTGTTTCCACATTTCCATGTTATGATAATCGTGCTATATCATGTATTTAGGTTAATGTTTCTCATTTTCTCTATTGATATGTCTATTTACTAAAATGTTTTATATTTTTCATGTTATCCCTTGTTTACTCCTTTACTGGGATTTATATATGACCCTTTTCTTATGAAAGTCCCCAGGTTATCCCATGGAAATATAAGTACGAAGGAATGTTGTGGGAATGTAAAATAAGTTTTCTGTAAAGATGTTGTGTTTTATATTCTATGTTGTCATGTAATGTTCTTAATTTTATCAAGACATTATACCTCTCGATCCACAAAGTTGTATTAAGTGAAATTTTATGTAATAAATCATTTGTAAGTGCGTAATAAAGAGCTTGGTTGTTATGTACCATGTCTTCTTGTAATTTTCCACTATAGGGTTAATATAGTTACTATAAAAATCTAAACAAACCCTAATTGAATCATTTGTGAAAATAAGTAACTATAATAGTTAATTGTCCAAACCTAATATTTTCATAAATTTTAGAACATTTAATTGCATATTATTTATTTTAAAGTATCATTTACGTCCATTTTGATAATATTCCAAATTTTAATCTAAAAAAATATCAAACCCACACGATAATTTCGAAAAAAAAAATTCTAATATTTCACTAACATGACTATTTTATCTATAAAATTAGTTTGTACCATTAATTTGGAAAAATTATATTTATTTTAATATTTCAAATTTCATTTAGTTGATTCTTCCTTTAATAATTCAGTTACTGATTCATTACTATATAATCATTTAATTTAATTATTTATTCCCTAAAATTATAAAAAAAATTAAGAGTATGTAGATAATAATTTTATATTTCTAAAGTCAATTTATAGACTATTTTTCCTTATTTATATTTCAAAATAAAAATTATTTAGTTATTAAATTTTGAAAATGACACTTTTAACTCTATATTAAATAAAATATAATAAATTTGTTAATTTAACACATGTTCCTTAAAAAAGAACCTATTTTTAACATAATAATGATTTTGGTAGAAAAAAACTTATTAGATGAAATTACGAAAAGTGTAATGGTAATTTTATATTTTTATAATATTATTTTTACCTTTAATTACCATATTTACCTTTACCCATGGTAAATAAAATTTAAAAGATATTATTCAAAAAAAATTATTTTGATCTTCTCGAACCAAATTTTTCATAATTATTAAAACCATGTTTTTATGTTTTTAAAAATTCATTTCCCTGAAGCATAAAATTATGTTTAATGCTAATATGAAAATGTGGCTAGAAGGTAGGTAAAATGGCATGAAAAAAGTGTTCAACGAATTTTTATATCAAATTCTATTATAAAAATGATTAAAATGAACTTAAATGTGTTAATATATATATTATTTATCTATTTTGACCTTAAAATGAATTTAAGATAAAATAATTATTTTAATGAAAAAGTTGTTCTTTTAACAATACTGTAGTGTTTTTCACAATTCATCCAAAATTGAATGTTTTCAAAAAAATACCAAAAAATAAACCTAAGCTAATTTTGATATTCCAAATTCAAAAATTATGTCTATTTCCCAAAAATAATTTTTTTATTATTATATAGAATTCGTTTTATTATTTTTCACAAAATGATATAAAAAGTAGTTCCTTTAAGAAAATAGTATTTCTAAACATATAACTACTATTTTAAAGTATATAAAATTAATTAAAAATATGTTTTATTTCTGTGAAATCATCATAAATAAAATTTAAAAATTATTTATTACTATTCATATTAATGTATTTAATGAATATGTTATAAATATATAATTTAAATAATTGTAATACTAAAGTGTTCTTTCACAGAAACTCAATCTTGCCTGTTGGGAAATCCATGTCAGTGTTTCATGCAACAAATTCAATTGAAGATAACATGCCAAGAATTATTGGGGTGTAGTAGATAATATCATTAGTCTTCATGATATATACTACATTAATTGAAAAAATTTTCTTTTTTATAAATATCTTATTATTAAATTAGGAGAGATACCTCAAGAAGGAAGTTATCTAATGTTATCCTCAGTTCTAACAAGACACAATATCATCCATTGATCCTATAGGAATCATGATAATATCATTGGAGGATAGCTCTTAGGGCACTAACATTTCTCCTGAATTTAATTATTACCCTTAATATCTTAGTCATCCCAACCATGACATAGAAGAAGATGATGTGAAAAATTTAGAAGTGGATGGAAATAACCTCATAGATTTTTCTCTGGCATTAAATGAAGAGTATCCACCTCTATCAATAAACTCTGATAGATAAATGTAAGTATAAAATTATATCTCTGAAAAATACATATTAGAAAAATAATTCCCATTGATTAATAGACAATATATAACTCTTTTATAATGTAACATCGAGACATGTAATTAAAAAGATATTCCAAGTCTGAATCCTAACGCTACTACCCATTACTCAGTATTTCTAGAAGATTATCATGGTTAAACATAAGGATCTATAAGTACACATCTGAACCATACCTCAAAATTTTAAGTTTAAATTTATAATCTCATAAATTATAACTTCATTTGAGAAGTACAACACCCAAAATGTCTCACTAAAATGGTCCTTATCAAGAAAAAGAATGTGTAGATTAGCGTTTTCATCAGTTTGAGTGAAATCAACTAGTTTTCTCTGAAAGATGACATCCCAATACCAATAAAATAAATTTTAATTATTTCAATTAATGTTATTAACCCTCTCTTTCATTTATTTCTATTAAAGTCACAATAAAATTTGAATATCCCCATCAAATGAATAAACCACCACCTTCATGAACCCTTGTAATTATTCTACTAATAGGGTACTCCCTTTGGTTTAAAGAATATTGGAGCTACATATCTATGATCCATTCATCATATATTTAAAGCATTTACAAGAAAAACAATAGTGTTTTATGTTGCTGATTTGGTTTTAAAATCAAGGCAACGTTCTGATCACCTTGTGAATTTGAAAATCATTTTTTTCAAACTTCGATAACATAGTCTGAATATAAATATACTGAAATTCACATTCATCATTAAATAGAAAATTTTATTAGATTCATCATATAGAATCATTTAATTGAAAATGACCCTGAGACGAGTAATGAAAATCTTTTTATGTTAAATCCTTGAATCCTCAAAAGAGTTGAGGAGACTATAGGGACACCATTACAACATTCAATGGTTCATAGAAAACCTCACAACAAAATGTATTTCCCTCACCAAAATAATGAATAAAGGGGTAGTTCCTTTGTGTATTGATAACTGAATATAAGCATTTGACTATCTTAATAAATATCTATTAATCTAACTAGTGTTGATGCCTCTATAAAAAATAATGCCTCTCATCTTGTACGTGATGGCCCTAGAAAGGTTACTAGGTGACTTTATTGTGCATAAAAATTATTCGGGTAGTGAAATAATCCATTAAAATAAAATTCCCACCATCATTGACACTAAGACTCAATATTCAGGTATCGATAAGAATTTTTTGGTGTCAACTAATTTAATTCATAAATTAAGTAATTACGTAAAGCACAATGAGGTCCATTTTAACAGTCTAATTAACCTACTCAATTATATCCTCAATTGTCCCATGTTGACTGGATTATTGGCATGATGGACCATCATTCTAAAACATTTCAATATCCTGTTTCTACTATAGAACGTGATATAAGGATAGGAATTCAAAGATTTCATGTATGAGCATCACTATATGGATGAATTGCTGATGAATTCCAAAATTCTAGATGATGAAATCTCTTCCTTTTAGAATTCTACCAAAATATGGGAAATTTACATCAATGGAGAAAGTATAATCCAACCAGAAAGAGAATGGAAGACCCCATTCATAATAGTGTCATATTGGGAATCATCCTCAGTTCACTAAAAACGACATCCATACATTAGTCCTTTATAACATTAGAAGGATATTCCAAAAATGAGGCCGAATACTAATCCCCCCATTATAGGATTGGAATGGGATTTTCAAATATTAGTGTTCCACATAGGAATGAAAACTGATCCTGAGTTAATAATTAAAAAGATAAATGGTGATTATTCCATTACAAAAGAAGTGTTGACCCCCCTACTTGATCAAGTTCAAGGTTTGAGAACCGAATCCCCCCATGATCCCACACTGACTCATATCATTAATTCACAATAATCTTGTAAAGATTCATTCAAATGTGTTATCACAACATTAGTAGGTCTAGATTTGTATGAACCAATCATTATTATCACCCATCATAAAATAGTATTACCATTTTCTCAATGTGGCATAGAATAGATCAATGATTTGAATTCTACTATGGACATAGACAATGCTAAAAATGTGTATAATATGCCCCTCATGGAATATCTCCAAAATGGTACCCTTCCACCATATTGAGAAAATAAAAAATAGATCTAATGATGAGTATTTAGTTTCACTCTTTTTGATAGCATGTACCATTACAATGTTCTCTATTAGTGAATATTTTCTAGAATTCTCCTCATATGAATTTATGGAGAGGATATGTTTGGCCCTATGGAAGAAGTTCATGATGACACTTATGGTTCCCACTAGCCAGGAACAACATTTTCTCAGCAATATTTGGAGGCCTGGGTATTTTTGGCCTTTGATGATGTAGTACTGCACAAAAATTTTCAAAATTTTTCTTTCCTGACAAGTACATTATAACATCATCAAGAATCCCCTATAGTTGTTGCATATAGATAAATACTCTTAGACATTCTCTATATGGGGAATGGATGTTGCAGGGCCATACCCTCCAGCTAAGGCTAAGCAGATCAATTATATCCTTACTGTTACTAACTTATTCTCTAAATGGGATGAGCTGATACTCTATATGGATGTTGAGACCTAAAATGTCATCAATTTCATGAATTCAAACATTATCCCCAAATTTGGTGCACCTAACATAATACAAATGGTCAATGAAACCAAATTTTTCTCTTCTAAATTGAAAAAGTTATACAAGGATTACAACATCAAATCCATCTATTCTTCTTAAAATCAAGTAGTGGTAATGGATATATAGAGTCTTTCAATACAAATATATAGGAAATTCATTATAAAATGCTGGATGAAAAATAAAACTTTTCCTGAAAATCTATTACATTCCATGGGGACCAATCAAACTACAACCCATATTGCTACTCCAGAATCCCTGTATTCATTGTTTAATGTGATAATATTTGTGCTACCCATAAGGGTCTAATTACCCTAAAAAATAGATATATTAAAAAAACATTCAGATGATGTAAAATCATAGATATTGTTTAAAAATTAGGGTGACTTGATAATAAAATTTTTTATACCCTACATCATTTAGGGATATACTAGAACTATATAGCATTATCTTTTTACAAGAAGGTCTGCCTTCAGTTGTTCATCCAAGGGGAGATGGTACTAGTCCTTAGAACCCAAATGTTACTGGGGTAGAAACACCCAAATCTTGAACTGATGTTGGGGGGATCTTATTCCATATTCAAGGTCCATACTATTGGGGATTACTCATTAATCACAGTGGATGGGGAATTCACTATGCTATGTACCATTGAAATATTTATAAAGAATTATTTGGTGTGACTAACAAATAATACACTAGTCATATGACCTAAAAAGAGACACCATTGTATTATTTGGATAACTCTAAACAACATAACCCATATGCCTCTTATATAGGGGTAGGCCACAATACCTACATCCTTTCCATGTGAATTTAAGCTACATAGTTTACATCCCTATTGCATTATGTAAAATTTTGTATCACTTTGGTGCTCACCTAAGAGATCACAAATATTTGATGCGGTCTCCGGCCACACTACTGTTCTAGAACTTCATAAAGTTCAATTCCTATATGAATAGGACAATTAATGCCACCCATACCTATTTTCCTTAGGTAAACCTAAATTATACATATTAACAACATAATTTTCTCTAACCTTTTTCTCATGAGGCCTCTCTTTATGATATGTATGTCTCTTGTTGAATGGTGATAACTTATCTACACCCTAATATCTTAAACATAGGATGTAAAATTTTGTGGTTCATACTCCATAATGTGATTTAAAATCACGTGATCCCATGGGTCCGCATGAGAGAGGATTTCAGGTTACTTGTTTTGGTCTCCCACCAAAAAACATAATAGAACAACATATGGGTTTATTCCAACCTACACATGATACATAGTGATGCTTAAACCACTTTTATTGGAGCCAACTATAATTTTACCCCCTTTTGAAGTTTGGTTTAACCGGCTATTTTCCACTATGACCTCTATTCAAATTTGGTTTTTTTTTCTTGCTGGTCCTCAAAACCATATTTCCATAACTATTGGTCCAAGAATTACCACCTAAAAACTACAGCAACCAATATTTTATTAAATATGAATTTTAAACTATATTTTGGTCCCTTTCACATTACCCAAAAAGGTATGATCCATCCCATCCTAGTCATAAGATGTTTAAATATATGAAAACAACCTTTCTACATGATGTAAAACTACATGGTTGACATCCTCTCTACATGATGTAAACTTTCATAACATTTTGATCTTGTTCTTGAGACGATCAAAATGATGAGTGTTGGACTCTTACCATCCCTTCATTTATGAACTATGTGTGTCCTAATTCCTACAATCACATGATGTATAGTAATGCCTGGATCACCAATATTGGGTATAGACGCAACATAAAAATGTCCCCTCCCTATGTATGGAACATACATTCATAGGGACATTTCATTCAAGAACTACGTGTTTTATGATTATGATATCAATGAGATACACAGTGACGCTAATAACATATAACCTAATCCCAACATTGAAAAAATGAAAATACCCCTACTTCATAAAAACAACGATATATTTTGGAGATGTTAATTGGTTTCCCTCATTCTAGAGCCCATCATGGAAAACATTACCCTTCCATAAAATTGAGTCAAATCTATGTAGGAAAGTCCACAACCCATGGAAAGTGCTAGTTCAAATGCTTTATTTTTGATTTGATGCATTACCTCCATAAAAAATGCTCCATAGTTTTGGGAAAATAATATCTACATAAACTTTCTTAAAACATCATTAATAAGAAGTTATATTCCTAAGGATACATTTTTTATTTCTATGCATAACATTCCCTAATATAGATTTGTATATGTATCCCGTAAAAGGATTGTAAACCAATGTAATATTTCCTATAATGATATAACTCTACTACCAAAATAATATCTTCCAAAATTGTGCTATAATGATCCTTTGGAACATAGTTCATGATCTCTCTTTTTATACCTTTTCCATATCACCTCTCTTGATTCAAGAATTTCCATTATTTTTCTAAATTAGATTTCCCATATTTGAAGCATGATGAAACATCCCTGGACCAACATGTAGTATATCATTCATTATTTCTATGACATTTGTAAACCTTCATCCTTTATTTTATAATTCAAACTAAATGGTTTCCTTGAACTACCTATGTCTTGATAATTGCCTCTATGAGATACACAGGGATTCATTCATCTTATATCTTGGCTCGTCCCCCATGTGATAAAAGATTCCCATTTTATTTATTTTACTCACCGTTGGGTGGTGAAAGAAACTATAACCACTCATTTATTCTAACAAAAACCATACATCACATGGAATTATAAATTTTGGTAAAGGATTTCTCACAGGGTCAAGGAACATTACTTCACGTCAGGGTTAACATGGTTCCAGATGCATAACCATAAAAAGTACACTAAATGTTGTTTCTATATCATGTTAAACTGTATGGTTGACATCCCTCGCATGTCATATATGAATATTTTATTAGAGGATAACTATTCAAGGTGTTGGTCTCCCACCACTCCACATTTCATGAACTATGTATGGATTGATTCGAATACTTTTGAGATATATATGGACACATAAATCCTACATTATGGTCTACCCTTAATATAAAAATTCCCCTACTCTTATATGTAGGATCAAATTCCATATATGAGGGTCCAATAATGGTTCCCATCCTCCTTGTGTGTTTTTATTTAAAAAAGACACCATAGAAAAGTTCAATCAAGTGTGGGGTTTCTTTTTGATAAAAACCACTATTCAAAATTGTTCTGTGGTAATTCCTCGATCTTTTCCATAACTACATCTGGCTTGATTCCAAATTTTAGGAGATACATAGTGATGTCATGATCCTATGACTTAGTCTCAAACCCAATAGAAAAACCCTTTCCTCACTTAAGGGATAGCCAAATGTTGGAAACATGTTTATTCTTTATTAGATTATTTCAACATGAAATGATCCTTCCACATGCAAGAACCTGCCTTAAAAAAATAAAACTCCATTTCTAGAAAAATCAGAATCTCTATGATCTCCCCTTTGAGATGGGTACTAGAAGCTAAGATTCATAAGGACACATTTGTTTTACTATACATAAATTCTGTAGTTTGGATCTCCAAAAGTATGCCTTAAATTGAATCTCAACAAGAGGCATATTCTTTCCCAAGAGAAACCTCTTATATCAACATATTCCTTGAAAACATTATATCAGAAAACTTTTTTTGAATGTGGACCACTTTAATTACTTGTTTACATTTTCCATATCATTTTTTAGTTATGTAAGTACCCATATGATAGCTTTAAAATTTACCATGTTCTAGTCAGATCAACATAGAATGGAAAATAATTATCCTTTTGGTCAAAGCCATGTGACCTTAAGAGACTAAAATATTACATCCCCACAACATGATGTTAAACTATGTGGATCATTTCCTTTTCACATTGACATTAGTCTATATGAAACAGTTCTAATACATATGAAATTAATATATCTTGACCGTGTTCTCATTACATGACCTTAAACTATAAAAAATCTATATCGTTATAGAAATACATTAAACTAAACAAAATATGGTTAATAATATATAAACCATTAACTAAATGATAGCTTGATCCATTCAAAGGTACTTCGTACTGGCTATAAAGACACATGATTCCAATACTATTCTAGAATGAAATATGAAAATTCCATTCCCTATATAATAAATCAATATATATAGGGATATTAACCTTTCTCAAGGATTCATTGATTATGGATATCATTCACATCCTGGATATTTCATTGACATCAACCAATAAATTATATTAAGGAGAAATTCTACCACATGATTCTTATTATGCACTCTCATGTGGATTTAAATGATTTCCCATGTTTTATCTTATTTATTACAAAAAACATGACTCTTGTGAGATTAGAAGATTCAAATAATCATTTTTATTAGAAATAATTATTACAACGTGGTTCATTTATTATAAGATCTTGTTTTCTCTATGAGATATTGATCAATGTAGAATTCCTTTACTAAAAAAACCATTTTTTATTCAAAATATTAGAAACCAATTTGACAAGTATTAGTTTGATCTACAAAAAAATTGTTAAATCATTTTCCCTATTTTGGGAATGCATGATTATAATAAAATTCCTATCAACCTTCATAAAACTCATATATATAGGGAGTTTCATTTTCACGTAATGTAATCCTACTTTGAGATTATTAATCTCATAAATATTAGAGAAGGATCTTTGAAATAAAATAGAATTTGTGGGACCGAAAAGACCATAAACTTCAAAATACATAGTATTTTACTTTTAACATTGTTGAATGTAAATACAGAAATACATGGAAACTTTAACAAGATAATAACTTTTGGTATTTTTGTTAGACATTCAATAGAAAAGGCATAATTAAGATACTAATGAATACGATCCTAAAAATTTCAATTCACTGGAAATATTTGGGAGGATAATACACATCCAAAAGTATCTCCTTGAAATTATTATACAATGAGAAGAAAATGAAGAGGTTTGGGGGAAACATGACTAACTTCTTTCAACAGGTCAGCTAACATCTAACGCAAATCATTAAGGGACTACTTGAGATTGGATCCCTGTCCAACCTTAGATTTAGCTAAAAAAATAATTTTACTAACAATGAGATTAATATCCCAACATTTATACATGTTGGATTTCTATCACAAATTTTTTTAATGATAATTGTTCCCTTGTCCTAGCCATGTGAGCCTTATTTTTTCATAACTTTTTAGTCTATGTGAATATTTGATCTACAAATTTCACTTTCTTATTATATAAGTGTTGAAAATAATTAGTATCACCCTTCAATACTTACACTTGAAGATTTGAATGATTAAAATGGATAATATCACATTCACAATTGGAAAAAACAAATAGAGAAATGATATCTTGGTGAATAAGAACTTGCTTGTGTGGATAATCAGTCAAACCTGCACCTGAGCCTCAGAAAAGTTATACAAGACATTATATTTTATCATAAATATTCAATAAATAAGTGTCCATGATGATAGTATAGACTTAGCACCAAACCCACTTTCGCAATGACTGATGTTCAATGGTCGCACTAAAATCTAGACTCTATTCACCCTATACTACAATTATATAATCTTTGACCACATTATTTATGAAATATGTTTCCCCAAATTGGTACATTGATGTAGTAAATTCTTCTATCAGATACTATTGTTTAATTTTAGGTTTTAAAATGAAAATTTTACCCTCGATTGGTGGAATTACCCACACTGTTTTTCGAAGACCATGTTATGTATGACTACAAATCGTGTAAGAATTAAATGATGGGTCTGCACGCTCTGGAAAAAATGGGTATATGAATATGAAATTACACATGAATTCTTAAAAAGATTAGGCATACGAATTTCTACCTCATAAATTGGAGATGAAATCATCACTAGTAAGATATTTGGGGAAGCCAATGGTTTATTCACCAATTGGACCGGTTTCCCAAATATCCCAGTGGGATAGTATTAAACCCATGTTTTGGAAAAAATCCAAGAAAATTTGGTTATATGTTTACATAAGGTAATGAAATATACATTCTAGATTTCTCACACCTCACTATCATCCACAATTGATGGAGGATAACTACTTGTGATTCCCTTTTAATTCTGACATGTGTGAAATAATTAACCTGCTATAATAATCTAAATTTTTAAAAATATATATATGGAGAATAAGTCTCACAAATGGTCACTCCATCTATCCAAGCATTCAGAATCCAATATCACAAGGAGATAATATAGGATCATTCTTCTAAAATTCCTTTACCATTATCTACCATGGTTCTACAAGTTTTTGAATTAGGGATGAATGTAAAATAAGAAAAACCATTTAATAACATAGAAATATTGTTCATTCCCTGGGATGTTGGGTAAAAAAGAGCAATGATGAACAATATGGGGTGAAATATGGAGTGAGGGATCATTATAGTATATATATATATAGATAAATATATATATTTTTAACACCAAATGGGTTCCATCACCTAGCCATATAAAAATTGAAATGGGATGCAATGGAAAAGTGGGTATATTACCTCTTTTATATGACCCAACCCCTCATAAATAAAACTAGGGTGGGTAAACGTGGTTTAAAGGAAGTCCCTCTAATATAATGGCCAATATTTTTAATGTATAGACTCTGAAACAAGTATATGAGTCAAAAGATATAAAAATTCTTGCACATAGAAACATGGTGAAAGATCCTTCCAACCCAAAGTTTTATGATAAGTATGGAGAGATCTTGTAGCCCCATGTAGAGTGTTGGCCTTTCCCACAAGGGGCCCATCACAATACTATAATATAGTTGAGTTAGATAAGTGATGGTGCACCCATCCATCAGCCTTTTCCCCCCAGCTTGTAAAAATAGCTTTATCTAGTCACATATTGTAATAATTGAATAAGTGTGATTGGTATGGCCTAATGATTTATTTCCTATGTATAGTAAGGCAACCTGAAATAGAGAAACCAGTTCAGCATCTTCCCAAATGTTATCTACAAGAAGGAACTCATCATGAATGTTTCCAAGAATGGGAATTCCAACTAATTAGTTTATATCCTAGATATTCATTACAACATTTAAATGTGATAGGTGGAAGCTGTTAATGTTTGAATGAAAAGAACTTATTAATTTAGGAAAATCCTTATTCACAAATTTATTGTGATCTAGGAAATCCATTCCACTTAATAGAATCCAAATAACTCCAACCACTTGAAAAATTCAAAAAACTGATGGCTCGACCATATTTCCCAGGCCCATTGATGAGAAACAAATCACCCCTAACTGAAAATCCCTTCTGAAACTCAACATTCAATTGGGATCAACCTGTGAGAGGTTAAATACGGATGGGCATTCTTGGATACTAGGCTATAAGAATATGTAATTATTATACTTATTACACTATGTACATGAATAACTACTCATAGTGAATACATTCTCTTGAATTGTTTTAGAAATGATGTGTTCAGTAGTAGAAATATTCACTCAAACACAATTTTGGGATTCCTCAAATCTGGTTGATTAATGCTGTTGATCAGCCAGCATGATGAAACTAGGATTTTTTAAGTATAAAATCAGTTGATAATTGTGATTATTGGAAAAATAAATAATTTTATATGAATAAAAATTTTCCATGAAAGACCGGTGGAATATTCTATAATTTTTTAGAAATGATTTCTTACGCTTACCTCATCGAATTACAACAACAAAAATCATTTCTCATAAGTCTTGAACTTGGGGAATTTTTTTTCTCAAACTTAGGAAATATAGATAGATTTTCATGAAAAAGGTTATGTCAAAAAATTAAAATTCATATAAACAAGAATTTCTACCCAAGGATGATGGAACACAAGGCAGTTGCATAAAATTTCAGTAGGGCCTATAAATATGTGGGTACCTATAGTCAGCAACAAATGGGGACTCCCAATTAATATCTAGAGCCTCTACTTCAAAAAAGAGCTATGTGAAGTAGGTTTTCATGAATCTTCTGACATATGTATCTCATGCATTCAATTTTTTAAAAGTTAAATATTCACAAAAATAGATGTTTTGTGAAAAAATATGAAATATTATTGAAAGTGAAGTTTTAATCGAAAATAATTTTTTTTTCTGAAACTATGGAGTTTTAAAAATGTTATTGTTATGAATAAACTAATGTGTTTAATGAAAATAAAACGTTTCTAAGAAACTAATGAGTTGTATGATTGTACAAAAGTTTATCCTAAATTTAAGAGTAACATGATCAACATTATTTGATGATCTGGGTTGAGTGAATAGTGCATTCTAGTGAATATATACATGTATATGTTGAATGTAGAGTATTTTTCTAATTTTCAAAAAAGAATTATTTTTCAAATCTATTATTGTGACATTCATGTTGATAAACTAAGTAAGATTTCACCAAGACAATGAGTAATGAGGAGTTGTCAGATTTATTCTTCTATCCCTATAATTCTTTTATAGACAATGTGATTATAATAGATTGAATGTGTCTAAGAAATTGTAATCTATAATACCTAGTGATGCTTAATAGATTTATGTATGACTAACACACTATCGGTGTATTATTCTTAGACTACCCCTTAGTGGTAATCCAAGTAAAAGTTTTATATTGTCATTCTATTTCTGAATAAGTGTGTTTAAAAATTCCATGATTCCATCTGGTAGATTTATCAGGTTCATACCAATGTGGGGAAAAGATCCATCTCATTGAAAGAAAATTCTAACACCATGATTCATACCTCACATATCATGGTGTTCTAGGGTTTTATATAGTGGGATACAAAGCATCAACTTCGAGTACGAAGTTTTATAGCAGTAATCTGTAATGCCCCGACCCCAGTTACCTAGTGTCGGTGCATTATTACATAACATTTTCATGATCACAAAGGATCAAGTCTCGATAGACCGATTATTTTAGTAGCCTTGGAAACACTATATATATTCATAAGTCTTACATTACATCAAAAAGTGAAAAAAACTACAACAACATATTGTCCTCATATCCCCTCATACTATACCTGTAGGTCATTGATAAAATAATTCTTCACATCTGGGAAAAAATAAAACATTGAAAGAGGTGAGCACATATGCTCAGTAAGGATAACAATATAGCGGAAACTTTCATAAATAAACATAAACATTTAAGGAAATGTATACCTAAAACAAAAGCCATTTAATCTTTATCTTCAGTATAATATGGAAAAGATAAAATGAAATAATTCCATTTACTTATTCACATGTATATTATACTAGTCAAATAATCACATGCAGTATCAATAACCACTTTCATAATGATGGAATGCATAATGCTAGACTATCATAACCACATAGTCAAGGCCTTGTTCCAAGACTACAAATAAGATATTGTCAAGGACTTTTTCAAAGACATTAGTTTGTCTTATGAGACCTACCGATGCATCGAGGAGGTATAGTGGGCTCCACCCATCACTTATTAAGTCCAATTCATTCTTCATATGAATAGGTTTAAACATAATATAAACATTCGTATTAAAACTAGCATACGAAAGTCAATACATTCTCCATAAACCATGAATGGTATAAAAATAACACATCCACAGTCTGACATATCACAAAACCTTCAATACAATATGGAAGTTTTGTATCATAATAAATCAACTTTAAATAATCTTAAAATCTATCAAAGGATGTTGACATAGATGAAATCAAAACTATTTGAGAAAAATATCTTTTTTTGAAATCATTTAAAGTCTCATAATTATAAAAGAAAACATTTACTTTAAAAATATTCTTATAATCTTGTAAGGGAAGCATTGAAGATTTTATAATAGCGGAAAATAGCTTCACCCGCTGTATAAGTGAAAAAACACATTCTTACCTTAATTCTGTCGAAAAGGATAAAAATGACCTTGTTTGGAAAACGACGGAAAGATTCCTTTATAGACTTATTATAAAAAGACAACAAGGGTAAAAATGACTTTAACCCATAGTCTATAAAATATTAAGAATGACTTGAAATATTATTTTAAGAAACAAGGATGTGGATGATAAAGAGGTCCCAGTAGATAATCACGTATAAACAACCTCGGATAATGAAGAGATTGTGAAATAAAACCTTACCTTGTACTATTCCTTGGTTTTGGGTAAGTTAACCTACTTTATAATGGTGAAATAATTTTTATTAAATTATACAAGAATCATATACTTTAATATGATATCATATATGATCTTTTAACATTGCTTTGTTAATAATATCATAGTATTATCGTCATTTCGGTTGTTAAATTACACATTTTCTTTTATATGTTATGTCACATAAGTCATTTTTTTATGGATAGGTTGTATATTATTCATATACAGAATGATATAAAGTCCTTAAACATTGTTTTTAATAATCAAATTAGAATTATACTTTCATGGATATGATGGGGAATGAATCTTATCACGTTCGTGGAGACGGTAGTCCGTACGTACGCACGAGCGACCATATCATTATTTTGATATTAAAATAATATATAATTGGATGATATATCATATATACCGAATAATTATCATGTTATATTTATTATTTACATCAATTACACATAATTATCATACCCATCCAAATAATAATGTTTTGATTAACAATTACATCATGACGTGGATACGGTAAGCCGTACGTACGCAGGTTTGGTGACATGTCATTAAAATGATGGATAGAATACTAAATATGGTTGTACCATATTTATAATAATATCAAATTATATATAAGATTCTGGATTTATTATTTTAGAATGGAAAAAACAAATAATGAAGAAGTTGAAGAAGAAAGGAACTTGAAAGAGGGTGGTGAAAACATTACCTCTTCTTCGGGTTCTTCCTTTTGATTTGATCAAAAGGGAATAATAGGATGGCTTCTGGATCAATATAAGGCCTCTAGGTTTAAGAGAGGGATGTTGATAGAATATTTGAGAAGGTTTTTTCCGATCCAAAAGGCTTTTAAGGTGTGAATTAGAGGGAAGGGGAAGTGCCTTTTTATAAGAGGGGTGAGGGGCACCTTAGGAAATGATAGAAATATTATTTTATAATAAATTCATATTTGGTTTCTAATGGCTCCAATGTGGATTATTTAAAGGTTACAGTGGGTATATGTCAAAACCACTCAACTAATAGGTTTTAGAAAGGTTTGGGTCACTATATTAACCTTATTTTTTAGTTTTAACTCTTAGTTAAGTAGTTTGACATTTACCATGTCTCTTTGTATTTTTATATTATATAGTCAATAAACATACTATAAACTTCCAAGAGACCACCAACTGGTCCATTAATAACACACCTACCATTATATAAGTCCTTTGGATGAAACATAGATTTTCAAGAATAGAATATCAATTAATAATATTATATTTATTTTAAAAACTTCTTTATGTCAATTTTGACACTATTTGGTATTTTGTTTTTTTCTAAATTCATAACAGCATTATTACTTCGAAACTAATTCATTCAATAAAACCTAACATGTGATATTAACCTATAAAATTCGTGGAATTAATTAAAAGTCCCAAATTATATTTATTTGGGTTTTTATAATATCACTTATTTTAATATTTCAATAATAAGGTAATTACTGCATCACCATTGTGTCATAAATAATATAAATTCATTAATGTCTAAAAATTATAAATAAAATATCATTATGTATAAAATCATTTTATCTTTCTAATGAATATTTATAATCTAATTTATCTTATGAATAACCCTATATTAAAAATGTTTTAGTTATTTAACTTTGATTTTATCTCTTTTAACTCTTTTTTGAATTAAATAATAATAAATATACTATTCTAATCCATGTGGACCAAAGAGGTTAATATTTTATTCCTAAGGTTTTTACGGTCTAATTATACTTATAAAATAGAATTAGGACATGTGTTAGGGTTATAATAATATCATTTTTACCCTTAATTACCCAATTTAATTTTAAACGTTGTAAATAAAGGTAAAAAGTTACTATTCACCAAAAATTATTTTTATCATATTGAACTACATTTTACTACATGATATTAACCATGTCTCTCAGATTTTAGAAATTCCACTCATAGAAGTGGTAAAATCATGTTTTATGTGAATTTGAAAATTCTCCTAGGAGATGGGTAAAAGACGGTGAAAAGTTCAATAAAACTTTTATATATCTAAAATTATTATAAACTGACTCAAATGAATTACATTAAACTTATATAGGTATTATGTATTAATTTTGACCTAAAATAAATAAAATAAAATAAATTATTATTTAAATAAAAATTCGGTTTTAAACTATAACTTAGTGTTTTTCACTATTCATAAAAAATTGAATGTTTTCAGAAAAATACCAAAATTTCACCATAGGATAATTTCAATATTAAAAATCCAAAAATGAAGTCAATTTTGTAAGATTAAATTTATAAAATTTTAAAAAGTGGGTATTAATATTCATAACTACTAGTTTGATTGGTTTTGGTTTGTGTTAGAACTCGAAGTTGCGTACAACACACACTACTGAATTATTCAAAGAGAAGTGTACCATGGAAGCTTGGGGTGTTACATTCTCCCCTCCTTCAAATAATTTCGTCCTAGAAATTTCTAGAATAATACTGAATGAAAATACATAGGTGGTTCTTCATCATAATTTCCTCAGGTTCCCACGTTCCCTCTTCCATCTTATGGTTTCTCCGTAGAACTTTTACCAGATGAGTCATTTGTTTTCTCAGTACTTGTTCTATCGTATCAAGAATCTTGACAGGCTCTTCGAAATAAGAAATATTGGGTTCCAGTTTTAATTCCTCCTCGGTGAGTACATGCGTTGGCTTAGGAATGTATTTTCTCAACAGTGATACATGGAACACATCGTGAGATTTGGAGAGACTTTGTGGCATTACCAAACGGTAAGCTACAACCCCTATTCGTTCTAGAAATTCCAATGGTCCGATGTACCTAGGACTCAATTTTCCCTTCATACCGAAACATTTAACTCCCTTCGATGGAGATACCTTCAAGAAAACATGATATCCTACTTGATGTTCCAAATCCTACATTCGGTTATCGGCATAGCTCTTATGCCCACTTTGAGATACTTTGATGGTGTTTTGGATTAACTTCACCTTTTCCATCATTTCCTCCAGCAGTTCTGGGCCTAAGAATTTTCATTCACCAACATCATCCCAACAAGCTGGTGTGCGACATCTCTTCCTGTATAAAGCTTCATATGGTGCCATCTGAATACTTGAATTGAAACTATTGTTATAGGGAAATTCTACCAGAGGTAAATATTGATCCCACATACCCTGAAAGTCAAGTGATAATGATCTCAACATGTCTTCTAAGGTCTGAATAGTCCGTTCTGATTGTCCATCTATTTGAGGGTGGTAGGCTGTGCTCAAACAAAGTCCAATATCCAGGGAATTATGAAGACTTTTCCAGAATCATAATATAAAACGGGGATCACGATTTGAAACAATGGATAGGGGTACTCCATGAAGCCTCTCAACTTCATTAATATATAGTCTTTCTAGACGTTCAAGTGATAAATCTTCCCTTATAGCAAGAAAATGTGCGGACTTGGTAAGACGATCGACAATGACCCATATTGCATTGTTCCTTCAAGGAGTCTTTGGTAGTCCCATGACAAAGTCCATATTGATATTATCCCCTTTCCACTCAGTTATGGGAAGAGGTTGCAATACTCGACCAGGTTGTTTTCTTCCAGCTTTCACTTGTTGAAAAACCATACATCCTGACACAAAATTAGCAATCTCCCTCTTTATGTTGTCCCACCAAAAATATTCCTTCAAATATCTATACATTTTGGTGTCCCAGGGTGTATAGAGAAATTGTAACTATGAGCATCGTCCAACAATTCCATTTTTAGATCAGGTAAATCGGGAACACAATGTCTCCTCCCAAATTTAAAAATTCCATCTTCATACACAAAGTCACTCAGTCTCCCATCATTCACAGCATTAATCTTCCTTTTAAACTCTTCATCATCGGCCTAATAACTCTTTATCCTTTCTAGTAAATATGGTTTGAGAACAATTTGAAAATGTGTCGATGTTTCACCTTCCATGGTGATTCCCATATCCATCTTTACTAGATCCATGAAAATAGGATCCCTTTAAATTCCCATCTTGTTCAAAACTCCATGATCCTTTCTGCTCAAATAATCTGCCACCTTATTTGCCTTCCCTAGGTGGTAGTGTATCATGAATTCATAATCCTTGAGTAGTTCCATCCATCACCTTTGCCTCATGTTGAGTTCTTTCTGTGAGAAAATATACATCATACTCTTGTGATCAGTATAAATCCCACATTTTCACCATAGAGGTAGTGTCTCCAAATCTTCAAAGTGAAGATTACAGCTCCTAACTCAAGATCATGAGTAGAGAAGTTTTTTCATGAATTTTTTGCTTTCGTGATGCATAGTAAATAACTCTATCATTCTGCATAAGGACACAACCAAGTCATTTCTTCGATGCATCACTATAAAAAAAATCCATCATTCCCTGATGGAAGAGTAAATATAAGAGCATTGACTAATATTCTCATCAGTTCTTCAAAACATTTTTCACACTCTTTTGTCCAAAAAAAATTAACCCCTTTACATGCGAGCTTTGTTAATGGGTTATCTAACCTAGAAAAATTTTGGACGAAACATCGATAATAACCTACTAAACCAATAAAACTGCGTACCTCAGTTATAATCATCGGTGCTGGCCATTCATGTATTTCTCTTGTCTTAGAAGTATCGACACAAATTCCATCTTTAGATACAATATGGCCAAGAAAAGAAATCTCTTGAAGCCAGAATTTACACTTGCTAAACTTCACATATAATTCATGTCTTCTAAGAGCCTTCAGGATAATTCACTAGTAATTTTCATTAACATCGTAGATTTTGGAGTATACCAAGATATCATCAATAAATACCACTAAAAATCATCGAGGTATTCCTTGAAAACTCTATTAATTAGATCCATGAATACATAGGGTGCATTAGTCAATTCAAAATGAATTACTATAAACTCGTAATGCCCATACCTAGTTCGAAATGTTGTCTTCAGAATGACATCCTTATTCACACACAAATGATGGTATCCAGATCAAAGTTAAATCTTGGAAAAGTATTGAGATCCATGCAGTTGGTCAAATAAGTCATCAATGCGTCGTTGGGATACTTGTTCTTTATTGTTATAGCATTGATTTCCCTGTAGTCGATACATAACCTCATTGATCCATCTTTCTTTTTAACAAAAAGGACAGGGGCTCCCCATGGAGAAACACTAGGGTAAATAAATCACTTATTAATCAATTCCTCTAGTTGTTTATTTAGTTCAACTAAATCTATAGTGGCCATTCTAAAAGGGGTCTTCGATATAGGCCTTGAACAATGAATTAAATCAATAGAAAACTCAATTTTTCATTCGGGAGGATGTTCAGGTAAGTCTTCCAAAAACACATCTACATATTATTTCACAATATGTACCTCTTCTATTTGAACATTTCTTTCCTTTCCACAGTTATTTCATTCTCTTCCTCCCCAATAATTGAATTCAGTTGAGCTACTGGGGGTGGATCTTCATAAGAATTAGGTGGTGATGATTCTTCTCTAAAGATAAGTTGTTCATTATCATCATCATTAAAAATTCTAACCTCCTTATTCTTACAATAAATCTTCAGATCATGGTCCGAAAGACGGTCCATACCAAGGATTATATCAAATTCAATCATAGGTATGATGATGAGATCAACGGATAAAGAACATTTATGTTCTTTAATGGGGACTGATTCACAACACATTGTTGCAATGATACTTCCCTTAGGAGTTTTAACTAAAAACTCCCTTGTTAGATCAAATTGTAAAAATATAATTTTCATAGAAAACTGGGAGGATATGAAACAATGTGATGATCTAGAATCAAATAAAGCATTTGCAAAACTTGAGGAAACCATTAAATTACCTTCCACCACGTCTTTCGGAGATTCTACCTCAGCAGTAGTGATAGAATATACTTTTCCGGGATCCCTTGGCATTTTCTGAGGTATATTCCCCTGATGCTTAGGGAATTCATTTGCATAATATCCCATCTCCCTAAAATTGTATCATTGAACATCGGTAGCTTCTTTCTTCCCTTTGCAATCACAAGCTTGGTGGTATTTTTCACCACACTTGTATCAGACTATCATTCCCTTCAAGAAAGTATCGGGGTGTTTGTTCTCACATTTATTTTAGGATGGTTATTCAACAGTTCCCTTCTTCCCCTTATCTCCATTTCCAGATTGATCAGTAGATCTCTTCTAATCTTTCTTTTCATTAAAGTCGTTAGACTTAGATAATTATTTTTCTATATTGATAACGCATGAGACAATATCTTCATATAACGAGAAGGTTTGTGGGACTAATTCTCGATAGAGAAATAGTTTTCACCAATCAAAGAAACGATCAATCTTACTTTCTAGGTTACATATATAATCTTCATCATACCTTGCTGGCCTTGTAAAGTTAGCCTCATACTTTGTGACATTCCCATCCACCTTTTGTCTCAGACTTAGTAATTTCCTTTCCATATCTGCTCGATGGTCACAAGGAAAGTATTTTTCTAATTAAAGCTCATTGAACTCCCTATATTCCATATTTGATACTTCATCATCTTCATTTATGTTTTGAATCAATTTCCACCATTGATCAACATCTCTAGTGAGGCGGTAAACTTCCATGACAACTTTTTCCCTTTCACTAATCCCTAAGGCATCGAATATTTTCTCTAAGGAATTTATCCATTGCTCAGCTTCTAATGGATTTTTACTCCCATTGAATTTTGGTGGGTTTTTCCACATGATGTGATCTAACATTGATCCTCCACATTTCAGATAAGGGTGCTCCATACGGGTATGGTTATTATTCCTAGCAAGAGTGAGTTTTCCCAGTATGGTGATTAGCTGATCAGCACCAGTTGCATCACCAGCTCCACTATAATTATCTTGAGCATGAGGGAAATCCCTACATGGAGTGCATGCATTGATACAGTTTTCATTCCTTCCACTAGGCACCATCTCAAAACAATAGAATAAACTACATCAGTTTATGAATCAAAATACATAATTAATTACTTGCAAAACACTTAACATAAAATTGAACTATTTATGGATATAATCCATAATCATAAAAACTGTTTTCTTTGAGGAAGTATATACTCACAAATGATTCATAATTTTTTGTAATAAAAATAAAATTATCCAAAGCATATCCCCCGGGAGTGCTGTAACCAAGAGTGCAACAAGGTCCGCTGTCATGCACCAGTTCTCGTTCGAGTCTAGCTCAAAGCGGTGTTTTTGGGTTTTACTTCTAGGTACATCTGTTCTAGAGCCACCTCTACCTAATCATATCTAGACATGGATGTACTGCTCAGAAAACTCCAAAAATCTCTATAATACCAAAATTCTAGGAAGTTCTTCTATACTAATACTCAAAGTCTCTCTTATGGCTATGTCCTCTAATCAGAGTTTATATAAATATAGCTTCCAATGTTTGTACTAAAAATCCTCTGATACCAACTGTAATGCCTTGGCCCCAGTTACCCAGAGTCGGTACATTATTATATAACTTTGCATGATCACAAAGGATCAAGTCTCGAAAGACCAGTTATTTTAGTAGCATTGGAAACCCTAGATATATTCATAAGTCTTACATTACATCATAAAGTGAAAAAAACTACAACAACATCTTGTCTTCATATCCCTTCATACTATCCCTATAGTTTATTCATAAAGTACTTCTTCACATACTGGGAAAAATAAAACATTGAAAGGGGTGAGCTCAGATGTTCAGAAAGGATAACAATATAGCAGAAACATTCACAAATAAACCAAAACACTTAAGGCAATGTATAACTAAAACTAAAGCCTTTTAAACCTGAACATAAGCATAATATGGAAAAGATAAAATAAAATAATTCCATTTACTTATTCACATGGATATTCTACTAGTCGAATAATCACATACAATATCAATAATCACTTTCATAATGATGGAATGCATAATGCCAGACTATCATAACCACATAGTCGATACCTTGACCCAAAACTACAAATAATATTTTCTCAAGGCCTTCTACCAAGACACTAGTTTGTCTTATGAGACCCACCGATGCATCAAGGAGCTATAGCGGGCTCCACCCGTCACTTATTAAGTCCAATGCATTCCTCATATGAACATGTTTAAACATAACATAAACAATCGTATTAAAACTAGCATACAAAAAGTCAATAATTTCTCCATAAACCATGAATGGTATAAAAATAACACATCCATAGTCAAACATATCAAAAACCTTTAATACAATATTAATGTTGTGTATCATAATAAATCAACTTAAAAAGCTTAAAATCAATCAAATGATGTTAACATAGATAAAATCAAAAGTATTTGAGAGAAATATCTCTTTTTTGAAATCATTTAAAAGTCACATAATTATAAAAGAAAACATTTACTTTTAAAATATTCTTATAATCTTTTAAGGGAATCTTTGAAGATTCTATAATGGCAAAAAATAGCCGCACCCACCGTATAAGTTAAAAAAAGACATTCTTACCTTAATTATGTCGAAAAGGATAAAAAGGACATTGTTTGGAAAACGACGGAAAGATTCCTTTATAAACATCTTATAAAAAGTCAACAAGGGAAAAAAATGTCTTTAACCCATAGTCTATAAAATAGTAAGAATGATTTTAAATAATTTTTTTAAGAAACATGGATGTGGATGATAAAGAGGTCCTAGTAGATAATTACTTATAAACATTCTCGGATAATGAAGAGATTGTGCAATAAACCCTTACCTTATACTTTTACATGGTTGTGGGTAGGTTAACCTACATTATAATGTTGAAATAATTGTTATTAAATTATTCAAGAATCATATACATTAATATGATATAATATATGATCTTTTAACATTGCTTTGTTAATAATATCTTAGTATTATCGTCATTTCGGGTGTTAACTTACTCATTTTATTTTTTATGTTTTGTTACATAAGTTGTGTTTTTTATGGATAGGTTGTATCTTATTCATATATATAATGATATCAAGTACTTAAACATTATTTTTTATCAGAAGATGAGAATTATACTTGAATGGATACGATGGGGAATGAACCTCATCGTGTTCGTGGAGACGATAGTCCGTACGTATGCAGAAGCGACAATATCATTATTTTGATATTAAAATAATATATAATTGGATGGTATATCATATATACAGAATAATTATCATGTTATATTTATTATTTACATCAATTACACATCATTATCAAACCCATCAAAATAATAATGTTTTGAATAACAATTACACCACAACGTGGAGACGGTAAGTCATACGTACGCATGTATGGTGACATGTCATTAAAAGGGTGGATAGAATACTAAATATGGTTGTACCATATTTATAATAACATCACAGTATATATAAGATACTGTAGTTATTATTTTAGATGGTAAATAACAATGAAAGAAGTAGTTGATGATGAAAGGAACTTGAAATAGGGTGGTGAAAACATTACCTCTTCTTTGGGTTCTTCCTTTTGATTTGATCAAAATGGCTTCGTAGGTTGGCTTTCTAATCAAACTAAGGCCTCTAAATTGAATTGAGGGAAGTTGATAGAATATTTTGGTAGGTTCTGGCCGAGCCAAATGGCTTTGATGGTGTGAAATATAGGGAAGGGGAAGTGGATTTTTATAAGAGGGGTGAGGGGCACCATAGGAAAAGCCAGAAATATTATTTTATAATAAATTCATATTCTGTTTCTAATGGCTCAAAAGTGGATTATTTAAATGTTAAGGTGTGTATAGGTCGAAAAAAACTCAACCATATGGTTTTAGACAGGTTTGGGTCACTATATTATCCTTATCTTTTAGTTTTAATTCTTAGTTAATAAGTTTGACATTTAACATGTCTCCGTGTATTTTTATATTATATAGTAAATAAACATACTATAAACTTCCAAGAGACCCCCATGTGGAACATTAATAATACAAATATCATTATATAAGTCCTTTGGCCGAACCTAAAATTTTTTGGAATACAATATCAATTAATAATATAATATTTGTTTTAAAAACTCTTTTAAGTCAATTTTGACACCATTTAGTATTTTGTTTTTTTATAAATTCATAACAACATTATTACTTCGAACATAAGTCATTTAATCAACCATAACATGTCATATTAACCTAAAAAATTCGTGTAATTCATTAAAAGTCTCAAATTATATTTATTTGGGTATTTATAATATCAATTATTTTAATATTTCACTAATAAGGTAATTACGGCATCCCCATTGTGTCATAAATAAATTAAATTATTTAATGTCTAAAAATTATAAATAAAATATAATTATGTAAAAAATTGTTTTATCTTTCTAATTAATATTTATAATCGAATTTATCTTATGTATATACCTATATTAAAAATGTTATATTTATTTAAAATTGATTTTATCTCTTTTAACTCTTCTTTGAATTAAATAATAATAAATGTCCTAATCTAATCCAAGTGGACCCAAGTGGTTCATATTTTATTCCAATGGTTGTTTTTGGTCGAATTATACTTATACAATAGAATTGGGACATGTTTTAGAGTAATAATAAAATCATTTTTACCCTTAATTACCATATTTAGATTTAACCGTTGTAAATAAAAGAAAAAAGTTACTATTCACCAAAAATTATTTTTATCTTATTGAACCAAATTTTACTCCATCATATTACCCATTTCTATCATATTTTTGAAATTCCACTCACAGAAGCAGTAAAATTATGTTTTATGTGAAATTGCAAATTCACCTCGGAGATGGGTAAAAGACGGTGAAAAGTTCAATAAAATTTATATATATCTAAAATTATTATAAACTAACTCCAATGAATTACATTGAACTTATATAGGTATTATGTATCTATTTTGACCTAAAATATATTAAATTATATAAATAATTATTTAAATAAAAATTCAGTTTTAAACTATAACTCAGTGTTTTCACTATTCATCAAAAATTGAATGTTTTCTGCAAAATACCAAAATTTCACCCTAGGATAATTTCAATATTCTGAATCCAAAAATGAATTCAACTTTGTATGATTAATTTTATAAAATTTGAAAAAAAATGGGTATTACTATTTATAATGGCTAGTTTGATTGGTGTGGTGTGTGTTAGAACTCAAAGTTGCATACAACACACGCTACTGTATTATTCAAAGAGAAGAGTACCATGGAATCTTGGGGTGTTACATAATCTATTGGGAAAAAAATAATTCTAAAGAATCATAGAAATAAAAGTCTTCTGAATACCCTCCTGATGAATGAGATTATGTCAAATATTTGTTTCAATGTTCTTAGTAATAGTATTTTTAATCTTAGTCACGATCATAGATAGTCAATGAAGACATGGTTTATTTTCCGGGATCCATCTTCTCTCTATTTGGTATGGAAAACTATTATGAATATGTTATATTCAACAATGTTGGAATAATCCTCACATTGCTTCAATGCATACCACGTAGATCAAAGAATCATATGAAAATTGTGAAGTTCATAAGTTGCTATGCTGAAACAAATATCACTATGCGTGAACATTTCTAACACAAATGAGAATAATTAGTTTGTGGAAAATAACTACTCATGGAAAAGATTATTTATTAGGTTGAGAAAACCATTCACAACTGAAATGTGTTATGAATATTGATGCTAATCTGGAAAGATATGACCATCCATAATGCATTGGATTTTCGAAAGTGATAAATGAGATAAGCCTTACATCTTTTATAGGTATGGGAACTTATCAGGGTCCACATGCTCCACAAAAATCATACCAAAAATCCATCAAATGGATCAATTTCTCACCCATAATAGACATCTCTTCATTCTAATCAAACTCCATTCAAATTGGGGAATTTTACTGGGTCTGGGAATGTTTTTAAAGAATATCATAAGGGTTTGGTGAATTTTGGATGTTATGGATTAAAATCAATGGAGATATTACATTAATATTAAAATATTAATTTACCATGAGCTGTAATGGAGCTGTAAAAGAACTGTTACTTCAACATTGGGTTCTCACTATGAATGTCATTTACCTACATAATAGCTTCACATAACACCCCCACAAATGAATGTTTATTATGGTCAAATGTGTAACTTTTTAGATCCAAAAAAAAGGAAATTATATTTATGGTGTAAGGTATCATTTTTAGACCCCAACCTGCAAATGAAATATTATTTGTGGGGCAAGGTGTGATATCCATCCCCTTGTAAATGAAATTTTCTTTGTGTGGCGAGTTGTGATTTATTGTCCCCCACAAATAAATACATACCATTTTTGGGATGAGGCATCCAATTACAAATCAATATCCTCTACGAGAGGTAGTTGACTGGTTACATATATACCCCTATAAAAAAACCCCACACAATGACTTATAGGGTGGTGAATTTTGCTGGTTTGTGATACATATTGCAAGAGATGAATAAAGATAGGGAGATAATTCAATAAATAAAATTTAGTGGTAAAGCATATAAAAATATTATAAAGTATAAGAGGGAATAAAAATGAGTCATGAAAAAATAAGTCATCGTCCATATTGAAAAAATTCCATTGTGAGATTCCATCCAAATAATGAAATCCTTTGCTGACCAGCATTCTGTAAACTGCATGCACATGAAATCTTTTTAGACCACTATCTAGAATTGAAAATTGTACGATGGGTGGGGCCTTTATCTCTCTATACCCTTATACATAGAATTTTTCCTTTATATTACCCCTTTATAAAATTCCCCAACAACTCTCTATATCAACGTATTTTTCTAATCCCAATTATGTAGATACACCCCTTAGTAAAGTACCACACCAAGGCCTCTCCCAAAGCCTCAAAATACATGTGATCAGAGAACAAGGAACACTAGAGTTCCCTCTAGATCATATATTTAAATGTTAAATGAAGTTATACTAGTAACCTATATAAATATTTGGATACTCAAAATTATCTCAACCATTCATTCATATGGTAATGAGGATTCCAACCATAGAGATAGTGCATGGGCCTCCCCATTTTAGAGAAATGGTGAACCACTTTCGTTCCCATTTGATGAGGGATAATGCAATATCCTCTTCTCATATTATCTAATATCAAGAGAAGAGAATATCTCATGGAGTAATCCCCTAGGCTTTATTATGAGATTTATATATATGGGTATCTTGATATTCCTATCATGGTTATGATATAAATACAGGAGAAGATAATATTAAAATCCTTTTCTCCCTCCCATTGTCTAGGCATTTTCCACTATTAAATGAAGAAGATTGTGTGGTTTTTCCGATCTCCCACTTCCTCTTGTTTCTCAAACTAAGCATTATTGACATGGGATTGGAGTTTATTGAAGATCGCAACATCCACAGGATCAAATATCAATCTCAGGAGGAGATTCCCTTTATTTGTCTTTTCCTCAACCTCATATGGGACTCCTAATATGTGTAAGCCCCAAAACCATGTCATCATCACCTAAAAGGGACATATTCCCCATGAGGAAAAAATAACTATCAGAATCCAATTTTGATATAATCCGAAACCTTTGGCCTCCTCTATAGATGCACACCCTAATAGTCTGAACTAAGTGGTCTTTGATTCCCCACCAAATGGGTTACGTAGTAATACATCACAAGTTTCAAACCCAACACCTTAAATTATCCATCATGTTATCTAGTCAATATCCTCAGTAAGGTCGCATCTGACTGAGTGTGTTATATCCCTATTGAGACGTTTTTAATATAATCTTTATTGAGCTATATTTTTCACAAAATCAAACTCCCACGTTGGAGAGAAAATATCTTCCAAGACTCCTTGGATGCCTAGACATATGCCCCTCACCAACATATACTAGGAATACCATTCTCAGATTTCATTACCACATGATTTTATACTTCATGGATTAAAAATTTTCAAATGACCGTCAATGTTATAATATGTCCAGTTAAGTGTAACCAAACTATGTGGGCTCTAATTACATTTACAAGGATATATTGGAAGCCCATACCATGGGCTCGATATCAATATCATAATAACTACCAACCTCTTCGATGATGTTAAATTCCAGAGCACCCAACTATGTGGCTTAAAAAATAATCTGAATAATAAATGACATCAGAATATCTAATATATTTACATAAGGGTACAATCATTGGATAATATTAGAAACATATATATTCCTCCATTGGGTGTTTTTTCGATGACAATATTGGCGCTTTTACGATGATGATGATGAACTTTCTAGCCCTTCCTCCCTAACAATTTAGTGTAACGACGGATGCTTTATGTTAGGGTAGGAGTCATGAGGTGGGTGGTCGCTCGAGGTGGTAAATTTTTCTATAGCTTCAATGATAGCTTTTTAAAAATTAAATTTTAATTTGGAACTAGTTTTTATGGTAGTGTGGTTTTCGTAAGGATCCCACCCATCTAAAAAGTGGTTTTTATAAAATAATAAAAAATATACTGAGGATGAATAAACATGAATACATATAAGAGATTATAAATTAAACACATGAAAATAATTTTTAACATCGTGTAAACCTATTCCATACTTATAATTTATTAAAGGCCTCATTAATACATCTTAAATATATAAGAGAGTCATAAAGAATGAAATAATTCATCCTAAAAGTGTGATATGGTCCCCAAATCCCATAATCTGAACCCACATGCTTTATAAAGGTCTCATTTGATGAATTCAAGTGACCTAATAACTTTGGAATTTAGTTTCGCATCAACATGATATGATTTAAGGTGAAAACTATAAAAGGAACATCTATGTGTAAGTATCAGGCCATGATTGCGTACTCTGATTATGACCATTAATATATCTGTGTTTGTGCATGTGTACCCCAAGGGTACATTCTGAGCCTCCATCCATGATTCAAATAACTTGTGACATGTTTCAAACATCATGAGATATTTTAATCTTTGTGTAAACCTTAACACCATAGGGGTGGACCACACAACATTGGTTCTTCAAGAGTACACGTGGTGTACTTGAGATTTTAATAAAAATTACATATTTATTCTATCAGTCGACCATATGCCTCCACAACCACTGATTCCTCCAACACAACCACTGATAAATGTAGATATAAGATATATGGGGCCATACTATCATTTGTGACCAGATTCTCACCACATCCTCTGCATATAAAATGTTCCTCATCACACCATGCCACATACATCAAGTACAATAATAAACGAGGTCTCCAAATCTGATATCAATCCATCCTTGATCTTCCATAGTCATCAATGAAACATTATCAAGTAGTCAATATCAGTCTTAGAACCATGGCAATGATCTATTGTTCCAAATGATGATTTTGAAGTTATCCATTTCTAGGTCTTTGTTGAACCAACAACCAAAGGCAATGTCGATGATGTTCACATGATGAATGTTGAGAGAAAATAATAAAACAAAAAATAGGAACAAAAACATCATATTTTTTTGGTTGGAATCAATTCTTTTTTATTTCAAATGAAAAAAAAACTAACAAGTTAACAAAATTAAAAACACAATATCATTTCCCAAATCCTAGGATGAAAAATCTGTGCCCACAAACTTGATAGTCATATGAATAAATTAATTCATGTATTTGATTCATGTTTATCTCGGGATAGATAAAAAAGGTTTAACCATTGAAAAATACTATCCTACATTGGATTTGAATAGATAATTGAAGAAGAATAGCTCGAAGTCATAATCACTTAATAGATCCACAAGCTTTTATTGGAACACTAATTTCCAATCCATGATCAACTATAGATCTTCCAAGAACGCTCCTCTAACAACTCCTCCCCCAATAACAAGGGTTATGCCGATAACCGTATGGATTAACAATAATAATATATATATATATAAGATTTTTAGGGTTAGGATTAATTATAATAATTAAATAAATTATGAAATTAATTTAATTACCATTCTTCCCATTATGGTGGTCAAGATGAAAACTTGACAAGCATTATGATTATGTCACACATAGGGTAAAGTCTGTATTTCGTATTCAATGATGGTATTGGTTTTCAAATTCATGACTCCATTGGAATGATACACCGTTATTTTATAAAAATTTTCAAAACATGATATAATATATTTAATATTTTCTTTATATCAATACCAATCCTCCATGGGTTTTAGAATCTCACACTTACTCAATACGCGGCTCCAAAAATATTCCTTATAATATTTTAATATCATTAAAGGAAAACTAGAGTGATTATAATCTTGATAATTCTTTTGGATGGCCTCATTAGATCACATCTTCAGTAAATATTAACTTACATCAAAGTATTCCATCTTAGATGAAAAATGATTTTAAAAGATCAATTGACCACTTTTAAAGGAAAATAAACTTTTCACTTTGAAATCATATATTTAAAATCATAATATTGTAAAAAATATTTATTACATAATTTTAATTGAAAATTACCTTAGAAATATGTAAAATAATATTCAATTCATATGGAGGCCATGATGATGAGAAATATTATTCATGACATGCATGTTAAAGTGAATATTTCTTTCACATTTTCAGAAAAAAGGAAAAATTTCCATGCTCATACATCGACAAGAATATTACATTTATTGTTTTTAAATAAAACATGGTTGAAAATGACATTAAAAAATAATTATATATTACAAATAAATTCTTGAAATAATTTTTATAAAATATGGACATCAAAGAATAAACATTATCTACCAAAGAGAGATATAAATTAGATTGTAATTAAAAATATAACTTTAGTCTATTGAGTACATAAAGACATTTTTATAAAAAGATAACAAGTAATATTTAGAAATAAATAGACTATAAAAAATTCATATAATTCAAAGTTTATGGGTCATAAATATTTTACACCATAATGGTGATCATAACTAATCCTGATAAAAAATGAGATTATAACATAAATCATTTACATTAAGTTCATGTGAATTCAAAAGAATTATAAAATAAAATATAATAAATTTAAATTTGAATAATTATATACCATATTAATTTACATAATTATAATATCATATATGATCCACATAAAACTATCAAACACCCATTTATTAATAATTTGTTTTTAAAATCATTGATTTTTTTATGTTATCTGTTTTGTTTTTCATATGAATTTCATTTTTGTAGTTCTGGACCATATACATTTATCATTATTAATACATATTAAAAATTTAAATAATTATATAAGTATTATATATATATTAATAATATATTTATTTATATTAATCCATGAAATGAGGATATAGAAAAAGGAATTATTTCGTTCAAGGAAATGGCAGGTCGTATGTACACATGAACATTTTTTCCATTTTTTGTTGGATAGAATTAAAGAAAGTAAAATAATAATTCAAAAATAATAAATTATTATTTTATCATGAATATCATATATATGCAATTAATATATCTCAATTACCATTAATGTTAAGAAGAAATGAAAAACAAATCACATCACTTTGAGAATGTGGTTGTCCACACGTACGCACTGGAGACATTATCATTTTTCAATGAAATAGAGAGTAAGAATATAGATTTGATATTATAACTCCAAAATTATATTTTTTCCAAAAATATCACATATTAAAATTAAAACCATCACAATACCTATCCAATAAAGACCGTGATGGAGAATGAATTACATCGCTACATGGAGGCGACAGTCCACATGTATACATGAGAGAAAATTTCACATTCAATTTGATAGATAATTGGGTGATTAATGGTGGTTAAATAATAATTAAAAAATAAATTTCTCTATATTTATAATAATAAAGTTATTATTTAAATATTACTACAAAAGATTTAGAGGTTTTGTAAGATAAAATTAATTAGAAGAGGTCGGATTATATGATTACCTCTTCCTTAGTAGACATCCTTTAGAT
The DNA here is from genome assembly GCA_963277665.1 of Viscum album. Taxonomy (NCBI): domain Eukaryota; kingdom Viridiplantae; phylum Streptophyta; class Magnoliopsida; order Santalales; family Viscaceae; genus Viscum; species Viscum album. Next base: position 1,767,338,941 of record OY728157.1, read on the forward strand.
CCATTCATAAGGACACTTAGAATGATATTTTAAAAATAAAATATCATATAATAAATGAAAAGGTAATTTTATATAAAATTTTTTAGGTTATATTTAATAAAGATGGATTAATGTGGTGTAAATAAGATTAAGGATGGGTATCCTTTTATATGTGGGAGAGAATACAAACATAAAATTTCATAAACGATTAAAACATAATAATGTATTAGTAATGAAAATTTCTCCTAAATGAATAAATATTATATGGTGGGAGAATAAGGGGTCCAATTAAATATATATATATAATATGATTTAGACAAGTTTAATTAGAAACCATACCTTTATCATTGGTTAAACCCTCGGTAAGAACGTTTTATCCTTAATACAGGTGAAGAATTTTATTATTTTTACAATTAATTATGAAAAAACAAAAGAAAATTCATTAATAAATTTGGATAATATGATTTCAATTGTTTGATCTATTTTATATTATTCAATTCATATAAGTGGAAATGTTAAATTTAAATTTAAACACGCAAAAGGAAACAAATAACATTTTTTTAGAATCATTGTTTCTTAAGTATAAAATGTTTCTATGCAAGAATATATCATAAAATTAATTATAATGACCTTAATTAGATAATTTATAATTTAAATGAACTAATTTTTCTTTTAAACCCATTTTATTTAAAGAAATTATCTTGTTAAAAGCTTTAAATGTGACAATAGAGTCTTCGATAAAAATCAGAATTATTCGCTAATCATTCAAAAATATAACTTTTTGGAAAATTATAAAAAAAATAACTCAAATATAATTTTTAAATTTTGATTCTGAAAATTAATTTTATTTTTTTCAATTAAAATATTTAATAGTGAAAAAAAATTATTACATTGTTTTCATACATAAATATATAAAAACAATATTTTTAGGAAAATATATTTTGGATGAATATAATGAAGTTATTAAAAATTTATTATATATTTATCAATATACCTGATTTATATATAACACTTATAAATAAATTTCAATTTTATTTTTTTATATTCACTCTAAAAATATTATGTGGTGGTTATCATAGTATATTATATTATAGTCCATTTTGACAATTTGTTTCATGTATTACAAGAAATCAAAATAAATAAATTTATTTCCTAAGAAATATATCATAAAACATCATTGTATTACATTATACTGATGTGGCCAGAAGTCTTCAAGGCCCTCAAAATATTATTTATAAACCTACACTATCACAACAATGAAGGGTAGAACCAAAGGGAAGGAATGTGAGATAGCTAATATTAATTGAAAACAAACCCCACTGTTTTCAGTAGTGGGGGGAATAAATTTTATTATGTAATTTTATTTTAAAATTTTCTTATACCCTTGAATAATGAAAACAAGTATTCAAGTAAAGACAACTCCTAACACTAACTAATAATGAGCTGAGTGAATAATAGTAAAGTAACAAACATAGCATCAAAGATAAAAAACCGAGATCTATAAAGTTCTCAACAATTCTAAACTACTAGTAGGAATGGATTTTCTCTCCACAGCTTATAATCGAATCACACCTCAGAGAAGACTGAAGAGTTTAACTTGCTAGAAATTTCAACAGGCAGAGGATTATGTCTTGAAGTTCGCCAGATCAAAACATAATCAAACCGCAATGAAGTTTAAAATGTTAACATATGGAAATTAACTTTCAATAAATTTCCAAAGTCTAAGATGTTAATGATTTGAAAAATAACATTTAAGATCAACCTCACTAGTTGATAATGAAGAATGAAATTGAAAACATTGAATTGTGAAAAATCAAAAGATTAGAAACTGAGTTAGTCTCGCGAACTGATTCTAATTTAGAAAAGAGAAAAGAAACTGAATATTTATAGAAAATAAACCAAAAGGTTTTCAAATTCCTGATCTGAGAAAGTTTAACCTATGATCATATTGTTTAAATAAGTGAAAACAACCAAAAATAGAGTACAAGAATTATGGATAGAGGAAAGAAGAACTCCCCTATCACAGCTCTGCTTCCAGGCTCCTTCATCTCCTGTTTTTCTTATATGCTACTCACGGGAGTCGTAGCCCTCCAATGGTGTGTTCGTGGAAGGATAATGGTCATCCCTAATTCTTCTACTTGCTCTGACTTTAATAACCACTATCATTTTCTATATGTCACGCCTTTTTTTAACCGACTTCAAGGTTCTCTCACTTGTGCACTACACATGTGTGTTTTTTCATGAATGACATGTCACGCTATCTTTACCCATGTAACTAACTTCTGATAATTTCTTTATGTGAACCTGGATAGGGTTTTTTATTTTTGATGTATCTGAATTTGAATACACAAAGAGAAGTAAAGACAATTAAAAATATAATATAAATAATTACTTAAATAGTAAATTTTATTAAAGATGATAAGTTATATATTTGCAATAAATTGTTATTAACTTAATAAATTTTTTAATAGTTTATTTTGTTTACTATATTTATTTTTTTATTCATATTTATTTTATTGTAAAAGTTATTTATTTATTTTATAATTATATACAATTATTATGTTCAAGGTTTATTATTTAATTAATTTATTAATAAGATATTATAAATATTTAATTAGTATTTTTTATTATATTATTATATTAGTTGGATTAATTATTTTAATAATTAGTTGTTATTATTCTTATTTAATTTGCAAGGTTAGACTATAAGTAAATAATTGTAATTAAATTTATTAGTTTAATTTTATTTTATATAATATTTAAAATTAAAATTTTAGTTTTGAAAATTTTATTTAGTTTATTATTATATATTTTATTTTACAAATAAAATTATTTGGGTTATTTATTTATTATTATTTATTTTAGATTTTAGTTAGTTATTTTTATAAAAATTTTCATTCCACCTTCATCCCTTCCATGAAGAAAAGTGAGGGGGGAAAGTCGAGTTCAATATGGAATCCTCCTATAGTGCACCGGACTTCAAGTAGTTGCGGCTTGTGGTAATTTCTCCACCTGTTCCTGGCACAACGATGGTAGCACCTTATCAACACAACGGGGCATCATGTTATGGACTTTGACTAGCGACTGAAAGCTCGTAACCGTCCGCCCAATGGCAGTTTGTGTTCTGTGGGTCCCCCTTGTAAGCTTCCATGGTGGTACAGCACCTACGGTGAACAGTATCCAGATATTGGATGCTTCTAACCATAATAGAATGAAAAATTTCCCCTCTATCCCATCTCGGATGCCCTCCTAATTCTTATTCACCATCATAGCGGAAACCTCAGATTTTCTATGAACAATGAAGAAATAGGGCGGTGCATCCCTACTTATGGTGAGAAACATGATCCCTCATAATCTTCCCATGGTGGCTCACAGTTTATAATCTTTTGAAGGATTTCATTAGTTGTCTATTGAAAATCTACTTTATGGTGGGTGTATTTGATCTATTATGTTTGATTCTATTTTCATGCATAAAAGATGTTTTTGTGGGTCATGAGTAGAAGTAGGGGGACTATCGATGTGAGTTCTTGAGGCTGGGAAGAAACTCAAGTTGCAGTGGGGAAGAAACTGTGCAGTAATAATGGAGGCAAGGAAAAAGTAGGGATGGTTCCATGATAGGGAAACAATTTCATTGTAGATGCAGTGCATGAAGTTACGGTGCCCTAGGGATTACTATGTTGCAGGATTTATGGTGTGGGAGGATAAAATTTTATAGATTAGGCACCGTAATGGAATGTTGAGATCGTGAGGACTATTTATGGTGGCGCCGGTTTGAAAGGGATACAGAGAGACCATGCAAAAGACAAAAATGTGATGCAAAAACCGGTGGGACATGTCAAAGAATGAAGGAACAGTGGTTGTTTTGTCGTGGCACTATGAGAAGGGGTTGTTGTGGCACCGTGCCAGCGGTGAGACTGTGATATCATGATGGTTCCACTTTGACACTGCAAAATAAACATATGAGTAAAATAAATTAAAGCATAACTAAATTCTGAACAAAATAACGAATTAAACCTAAAAATGAAATGAAACAATTGAAAATTCAGGAACTCATAAAATTTAATAAACTTATACAACCATTTAAATTTATGTTAAATTATTATTAACTTCCAATTTATACAACTTAAATTAAAAATAGACAGACACTTAAATTAAGAATCACTAATGTTACTATAATAAGAAAGTAAATGTAAATTAAATAATTATATATCAAAATTAATTAATAATTAAAAAATTGAATTAGAAGTAAAAAATTTAAGCTATGTGATTAAAATTAATTAATAAATTTATTAAATGTTAAAAATATTTAAAATTGAGTTAATGAAATAATTAATTAAATGAAAGTACTTAAGTTAATTGAATAAATAATAATGTCAAATTTTTAATAACGAAGACATTATTCTACATTAAATAATAATTTATAAAACTAATAAAATTAAAGAAAGTAATTTATTAATTAATTTAATTACAAAATCATTCAATTAATTATAAAAAATTCATTTACAAACTAATTTAATACAAAATTACAGAATTATTATTATTTAATAAAAAGTGGAGAATTAATTAATTAAATTGTTAAATATTAAAGTAAAAGATGTGGAAAATTGTGTAAAAATAAGGCCACATCAAATTCCCCCACACATAAGAATTGTTTTTCCTCAAACAATCTCATAATTTATTATCCTTGAAAGAAGAAGTATGATTTTGATTCAGGTCAAAATGTTACATGTTGATCAGTTTGAAACAAAGGAAAAAAACATGTCAATAGACTTTTGAAAATGAATTTTTTAAATTTAGTCTTGACTAGAACAAGTACTAAAAGGGTAATCATGATATGAAAGTTTCATCAATCAAATAAAGTGTCCTAACTCATATGTGATACAACATAATGACACATTTCAATCAAAGCTCAAGTTCTATGTCTAATAGTGACAAGAGGTTAAATAATAGTGAAATAAAAAACATAACTAGAAAAACGTTGTATTTTGATTCATCACCTAAGTTCCAAAAAAAATATTTTACGAAATTCTCCTTAATGATACAATATAAATGATTCACATATAAACAATTGTCCCCTTCTTCATTCGGTGTTCATCATTACTCTCACCTTAATGAAATAATTTTTGAACCGAGTCACTTTATTTAATTTTTCCCAAGCCATGAATCATGTGTTAAGCACTGTGAATGTGCACTTATTCAAAGTGTACAGAGTGATTATAGAAAAAAAAATCAAACCCAACATCTATGGTCTTAGAAATTCATCGTGGGATCCCAGATGCCAAAATCACTCCAGTTTGATATGATTTTTATGAAACCCATTTACAGTATCTCATTAAGGTTATTACATTAATAATTAAAGGAAAAAATGATTCCCCAAGGATCTCTATCAAACTTCCAATTCCATGGGTTATGATCAAAACTCCACTAACTGGTTACCCACATCACTCTCCAAAGTAGTCATAAGCCAAGATCTCATAACATCATTAAGAATGACAACTCAACAATCATCAAACCTCAATAATTTCATAATCAATTCAGTTATAAACTACAAATAAAGAATCACCCTTAGGCAACACCCAATTGAGAAATAGTGTATAGCCTAAAATTGTGAAAGAATTTAGAAACAAATTAACCATTTTTTACCAAAATATTGAATTACTTGTGGGAATTAATGAGCTTACAATTAAGAACAATTTATCCCAATCAAGAATTAACCCCCTCCCCCACACTTAAAACTCAACTTTGTCCCCAAGTGTGACTTCCAAATATAGAGAAGAACAATATGAAAGATTAAGTTCAAAAAAGATTTTCAAAATAGTATATTGTTGAAATGATTAAAGGGACTCTTTAAAGTTCAAAAATATTGTTTTCTACAATGAAAAACTTAACATTAGGTTCATTATCAAGTACAATTATTATCATTTAAGTCCAAAGAATAATTTTCAATACATCTAAAAAGTAGCATGTGAGGTGTGGGTGCATAGTTAATCGGTGTGAAAGTAGGTTTAGTAGAATTTATTCAGTTGGATATTCAATAAATTAGACAATGTTCATGCTAAACAACCCAACCTAAACCAGATTAAAAAAACATGCATCATGTACCCCCCACAACTAGTTTCAAGTAGTGATTATTTTTTAATAGTAATAAAATTATGTTTTTAGCAGTGAAGTACATGCAGAATTTTTATTAACATATTGACATACATCAGAATTTCATTCCAATACAACAAGAATTTAAAACTTATGAAAAAAAATTATTTCAATAGCAAGGCATGTATCATAATTTTATACAGTTCAAGTTATGTAATAGAATATTCAGTACTCATGTAGCATAATTTTCTAATTCGAGCAGAATATTCAACACCAGCAGTAAATATTTAGAATGTAACAGTCACTGACTCACCGAAAGTAGAAATGGAAACATAGTAGTGAATTTTTACTAAAATTAATTGGAGCATAAAAATGAGTATAGGTTTTATGACACTTAACAGAATAGGTTTTTCATTAATCCTTATATTGGGAATTCTACTCCCTTATTGATGTAACAACATCCTAAAAATATAGATCATATAAACCAAGAACAAATATCCAGTAGAGATAGAGAATATAGAAGGCAACAAAGTAGCACATTAATAAAAAACAATTCAAAATTGAAAACAAAGAAAGTGTATGGGTTGACTCCCATGATTCACTGATTTTAAAGTCTTCATTTAGACTTTATTTAATATTTTTTTTTTATTAACAAACCAAAAACCATGGGTTGCCTCCCATGTAGCGCTAGATTTAAAGTCCCCAGTCGGACTCACCTACCTACTAACAGTAGTCATGAGGTGGATGTGGTTTTCTTAATAGTAACCTCCACATATTTTATTCCAAAATGTTTTTAATGGAGAAATGAATTTTATGGGCACCTAATCATAAATAAACTAAAGCCAAATTCTGATAAGCTGAAAAAAATATAAGTAGCACCCTTTCTCAATTATAGACATAGTGTTTTCAACTTCTATAATTGTTTCAGATTTAACAAAAATAACATTTTTTAGGTAGAGAGAGCAATAGATTCGGGTCTTCAAAGGACATGACATTCTCCTCAGAACTATATCTCTCAACCTCAAAATTAATATATTCAAATTCAAGGGTTCTTATTGGTGAATTATGATTTGTAGTTTAAAGAAGAAGACAAACAACGTACTGTAAAAAATTAGGTAAACTATAATGCATGTTTTTTCCCCTAATAAATGACTCTGAGTATCATGGGAATACTCAACACCCTTCACAGTTGAGGATAAAAGTGACAGACAGGGAAGATAATTTATTTTACCACAAACAGGTTCAGGTCTAACAATGTTGTAAATCTATACCAAAATATCCTTATCTCTTAACTAACAATGAACATCTACCGCTTCTATCAAATCAATTATGCAACCATCATCTAGTGTGTGCTCAACCTCTTTTTCAAGTTGAATTTCAAATGGATCTTTTTCAAAAACAATGTCTACAGTGTGCTACAAAAAGTTCAAATTAGGGGGAGTAATGTTCAATTTAGCATCAATAAATTGAAATTCCAGATTGTTCAAAATCAAACAGTTTCCCTAGAAATTACCACACAATGTTCCATTTTAGTAGACAATGTTTCAGAGAATTTATTTCTCTGAGAAAAGGGAAATAAAAACTCATCAGCTAGTATTTCTTCAAATATCATCCCCTCATCCTCATCATCCAATAAATTTTTTGAAATTATTGGGTTTATAGGTTCAATACATGGAAGAGAAGTGTTAAGATCATTTTAAAAAATTTCATATTCCTTATTTTCCATTTTATTGTTCTCTTCTAGAGTGTTCCCCATTTCAAGTTCAGGATCATTGTTCATAATTTTGGAAATTTTGGGTGATGAATTTTTAACCTCTAACTTTTTATTTTCTAGTTTATCTTTAACCCGAGTGACTTCATTCTTGAAAATTCTAAAACCATGATTTTCACCAATGTAGAAATTATGAAGTGAATTGGGAATTCCTTTTCAAGATGATTCAATTCATCTTTATAATTGTACAACTCAACATCATCAAAATTATTTTTGAGATTTTCATTGTTGTTCTCTTGATTCAGTGAGTTATTTATTTCTAGATATAGTTTAACAGAATCCAAATTTTCAAAGATAATTGTTTACTTCCCAGTTTCACTATCACTTTTATCTTCCACATGATTTTCAAATATTTTATAAACACTTTATTTTTCATTTATTTCTTATTCTTTTTTTCATTGTACCATTGTTGCAACTCTATGAGAATCTTTTCAAATATTTTAAGTCTTTGATCTTCACCTTGAGTGTGTTTATCATTAATTTCATGGGTTTATATTTAACTGAGTAGTCCAAGGATCCTCCCAAGTATCCAATTTGGTTTCAATTAACTCATGTTTACCTAGGAATTCAGGATTAGTCTCATATTGTTCATTTTTATCAATGTAAACATCATGTTGTGGCTGGTAATAAACACACTACTTGGCAATGTTTCCATAACAATCATAACAACCCCATTGAGGCCCCAGTTTATCCCAATTTTCATAAAGTTCTATTTTTAAACTATAAATAGGTGTTATTAAACACAACATGTTTCACAGTTTATGCCGAATTTAAATGTTCAACAAAAGCAGTGGGTTCTAGTTCACCGTTTTTTAAACAAGTTTTTATTTGTTTGTCTTTTATCTATATTTATATTTTTTTTATTAAAACTCTAGACTGTCATTTCATTTCTTTTTCACAAACGGTGGCAAATTTTGATGTAGTTAGAGGTTTTCACGACCCTAAAAATATTATTTATAAACCTACATGAGCATAATAGGGAAGGGTGGAACCCAAGGGAAGATATGTAACAAATATAAGTTTTATTGGAAAAAACCCCACTGTTATTAGCAGTGGGGGAATAAATTTTATTATGTAATTTTATTTTACAATTTTATTATACCGAAGAATGAGGAAAACAAGTATTCATGTAATGAAAAATCATAAGATTAACTAATAATGATCTGAATGAAAAATAGTAAACTAAAAAACAAAGAATCAAAGACATAGAAGCGATATCAATAAAGATATTATGAATTCTAAAATACTGGAAGGAATGGATGTTATCTCCACATATTATAATCGAATCAAATCTTAGGTAAGACTGAAGAATTTCCTTTTCCAAGAAATTCCACAGGCAGAGGATTAATTCTTGATGTTCACCACACTAAAACATAACCGAACCACAAAGAAGTTTAAAAAGATATCATTTGGAAATGAACTCACCATAACTTTCCAATGTTTAAAATTTTAAGGATTTGAAAAAGAATATTCAAGATCACCCTTTCCAATTGACAATGTTGTTTGAAACAGAATGCATTTAAGTGTGAATGTTCAAATGATTAGAAACAGAGTCAGTCTCGCCAACTGATTCTAATTTCATAAAAAGAAAAGAAAATGAAGATTTATATAACATAAACTAGAAGGTTTTAGAATTCCCAAGACGAGAAAGTTCAACCTATAATCATATTGTTTAAACTATTTAGAAAAACCAAAAACTGGGTATGAGAATTATGGACATGGGGAAGAAGAACACCCCAAGCACAACTCTGCTTCCAGGATCCTTCATCTCCTACTCTTATCATATGCTTCTCATGGGAGTATTAGCTCTCCAATGGTGTATTCATGGAAAGTTAATGAGTGTCCCCAATTATATTGCTTTATCTGGCATTAATATCCACGTCATTTGTGACAAGTCATCCCCATGTTTTCCACTGACTGTAGTGTTCTCTCACTTTTAAACTTCACATGAGTGTTTTTTTCATAACTAACACGTCGCGCTATCTCTTCACATGTAACTATATTTTTATAATTTCTTTGTGTGAACCAGGATGTGTTTTTTTCTTCTGGATGTATCTACATACGAATACACAAAGAGAAGTAAATTTAGTTAAAAATATAATATATGTAATTATATAAATATTAAATTAGAGTAAAGATGTTAAGTAATTTATTTGTGATAAATTGTTATTAACTCAATAAATTTTGATAAAAGTTTATTTTATTTACTATATTAATGTTGTTAATCATATATATTTTGTTATAAAAGATATTTATTTATTTTATAATTGGATAAAATTATTATGATTAAAGTATAGTGTTGAATTTTTTTTAAAAAGGTATTATAAATATTTTATTAGTATTTTTAATACTATTATTATTTTAGTTGGATTAAATATTTTATTAATTAATTTTTATTATTATTATTTAAAATTCAAGGTTAAATTATAAGTAAATAATATTTATTACATTAAATATTTTAATTTAATTTTATCTAAAAGTTAATATTAAACTTTTAGTTTTGAATATTTTATTTAGTTAATTAGTACATATCTTATTTAACTAGTAAATTTATTTTGGTTATTTATTTTTTATAATTTATTTTAGTTTTATGTTTCTTTTTCATAAATTGTTTCTTCACCCCTTCATCCCTTCCATGTAGAAAAGTGGGGTGGGGGAAGTCGAGTTCATTCTGGAACCCTCCGCACGTCGAACTTCAAGCAGCAGTGGCTCCGGGTAATTTCTTTTCCTCTTCAAAGTGTAGAAACGGAAGCACATTCTTGACACAATGGGACAGCGGGTTACTGACATCACCTAGCAGCTGAAAGCTCACAACCCCGCTCTCTGTGGTGGTTCGTGTTTGGAGGGTCCTCCTCGTAAGCTTTAATGGTGGCCCAGCACAGTGGCATAACACTTACAACACACAACATCCAGAGATTGGATGCTTCCAACCCAAGAAGGATGGAATAAGCTCTTCTCTAGCCCGACTCAAATTCCCTCCTTTTTCTTCTTCACCATCACATTGGCGAACTCAGATGCTCTATAAACAATGAGTAAACAGGGTGGCGCATCCATACCTATGACGTTAAACATGATCCCTCCTAATCGTTCGATGGTGGCTCACAATTTAGGATTTTTTTAAAGATTTAATTGGTTCGTGATTGAAAATATGGTATGCGGTGGGTGGGTTTGATCTGTTGGGTTTGATTATGATTTTGTGCAGAGAAGATGTTGTTGTGGTTCATGAGTAGAAGCATGGGAGAAACAATGTGAGTGGTTAAGGCCAGGGGGAAACTCTGGTAGCGGTGTGGAAGAAACTATGATGTGAGAGAGGAGGTGAGGAAAAGGTGGGAGAGGTTCCAATACAAGGAAACTGTTTCAAAGTAGATGCAACGCGTGAAGTTGTTGTGCCACATGTATTACTATGTTGTATTAGTTACAGTGTGGGAGGATATGATGGCAAAGTGGAGGAACCATGGTAGAATGTTAAGACCAAGAGGACAATTTAAAGTGGCACCAGTTTGAAAGGGCCACTGTGAGACTGTACCAAACAAAAAATTTTGATGCAAAAACCAGTGGGATAGGTCAAAGAATGAAGGAACGTTGGCTGGTTTTGTCATTGCACTGTGAGAAGGGGTTGTTGTAGCACCATGATAGGGGTGAGACCGTGAGATCAATTCGGTGACACCGTGACATTACAAAATAAAAAAAGGGTAAAATAAATAAAAACATAAATAAATTATGAACAAAATAGTTAATTAAAAGTAAAAATTAATTAAACTAATTGAAAAATCAGGTACTCATAATCTTTAATAAACTCATAAAACCATTTAAATATAAGGTAAATTATTATTAACTTCAATTTATAAAACATAAATTAAATCTATAGAGATGATTAAATTAATAATCATTAAGGTTAATATAATAACCAAGTAAATTTTAATTAAACAATTATATATTTAGATTAAATAATAAATAATAAATTGAATTAGAAGTATGAAAACTAATCAATGTGATTGTATTTAATTAATAAAGTTATTAAATATTGAAAATATTGAGTTAAAAGATTAAAATTTGAAGTAATGAATTAATTAATTAAATGAAAATACAGAAGTTAATTGATTAAATAATAAAAATGTAAAATTTTTAATAAAGAAGACCTTATTCTGAACTAAATCATAATTTATATAACTAATAAAATTAAAGTAAGTGATTTATTAATTACTTTAATAACTAAAAACACACAATTATATGTAAAAATTTGGTTAACAGACTAATGTAATATAAAAATACAAATGTATGATTATTTAATAAAAAGTGATGAATTAATTAATTAAATTGTTAAATATTAATGTAAAATATGTGGAAAATTGTGTAAAAATAAGGCCATATCATAGACCAAACAGAAAATTAATTTCACCCTTGATAATTTTTAACTCTAATACAAAAAAATATAGTATATCTCTATATTATCACATTATCAAGTTCCCATGTAGCTTATTATATTATTTGATTCCTCTAGAGAACTTTAACCAGGTGAGTAGTTTTTTTACATAGAACTTTATATCTATGATCCATGATTTCTACATATTATTCTTCACGGGGAATATCATTATCTAGTGGTAAAACCAATGATTTTATTAAATGTGAGGTATTAGGTATGTACATTATTAGGAAAGACACATGGAACACATCATGGACTTTAAGAGTGGTTTGGTGGAAGCAGTGTCGAATAATCTAGATTTTATACATGATCAATAATATCTAATGAGACAATATTACTAGGGCTTGAATTTCAATTATTTTTAAATATCATAATATTATTCCATAGAGATATTTATAATAATTCCTTCTCACTATCTTTTAAATATATATTTCATTATTTTTTTCATTAGATATAATTTTTCGACAATGAGTCGCATTGATGTTCTGGGGAATATTTGTAACATTCCATGTCAATTAATTATCAAAATTTGGTCCTAAGAGTTTTATTTCTCCATATTTATCCAAATTTTTTAGTCATACACTTATTTATATAGAGGACATCATCAGGATCCATCTTAATGCTAGAGTGGGAATATTTAATGTAGGAAAGAAAAATTAGAAGAAGGTGTTGAATTGAACCACATTTTAAATTTGTATGAAAAGACATCAACATTCCCCCCAAGGTATGAATGGTTATCATAGACTATATATCTATATATAGATGGTTAGTAGCATAGAAACGCAACTCTTAATCCTGAGCTTGATAAATACTTCACGAAATATTCGATGTAAACCTCATGTAACAATTGAATATAATAGAATATGGTACACCATGAAACCTTAATCTTACATAATATATATTCTAGAAAAATAATTAAGTGAGAAATATTTTTAAATGGAAATTAGATTCTTCTAAATTTATAATTAGATAGAATAGAACCCAAAAATCATTATAACCATAAGATATTTTTGAGAGTCCATTGAAAAATCCATAGTGATGCTTATACATTTCTATTATTTTATTGGTAATGGTTGTGATGTCCCCTTAGAGTACTATCTCTTAGCATCATCTTTTTGAAATACCAAGAACTGGGATACATACTCTATAATATCTCAATTCAAGTCTTCCAACTATAAATACTATTTTAGACCTTTTTAGACCTTTTTTTTACTTCTATGATGAATATATGAGGATAAACTATGAACTTCAACAAATATATTTTTCTTCAAATAATGTATTAACAGGATACATAGATAAATATTTAACCTTATCATTCTTTTACAATAATGTGTTAGTTGATGGAAATTTATAACATTATTTTAAAACTCTACATAATCCATCAATGCCTCTTTAATCATTACATGGATATATAATTTACTATTCATTTGAGAAATATAGTATTTCTCACCTGGCTTCAATATTTCTAGATCTATCCTTCGAAAATCCATAAATATTGAATATTTTTTATTCCTCATCATATATAACTTTACATGATCCTTCTATCTCAAAGCATCATCCACCTTGATCACATTCCCATGGTGGTAATGTATTGAGTAATCAAAATCTATAACAAACTGCAACCATATTATATTGATAATATTCGACTCTTTCAGAGTGAGTATATAATTTAATCAATTATGATCAGTATATATGTCACAAATTTCTCCATAAATATAATTCATCAATATTTGTAATGTAAAATTTATCAAAGATTACTCCATCATGAGTTGTGTGATTTTTCCCTTGAACCATAAATTTTCATGAGGAATAAGATATCACCATATCATTATACATGAGGAAGAATTTCATTCAGTTCTTTCATGCATCACTATTGATCGGAAACCCTTATACACTATAGGATAATGTGAATATAGGTGCACTGAACAATCTTCAGTTCAGTTCCGTGAAAATTTATTCAAACTCAATTGTCTAATGGGGCTTGAATCCTATGAAAATTGACTTTATTAGTGAAATAGATATACATGAGAAATTATTTCAAAAACATTGACAATATATAGAAAAAGAAAGAAAAGTATATACATAGTCATAGTGGTTGATCTAGGATAATGTTTAATAACTTCACTCTTTTATGGATCCACTAATATACCATATATTGAGATTATATGACTAACAAATGAATTATTATGTTACCAAAATTCACACTTGGAAATTTTTTTCATAAATTATCCGATTTATTAGGATTTTTAATATAATTCTTATTTGATCTTTACACTCTCACTTACTTTTTTAATATACAATAATATCATATATATACATATAAGACTACTAAAAACTAATCAATGTAATATATATAGACTCTATTAATTAAATATAAAAAAATTGAGGTATTAGTGAGTCCAAATTCTATCAATATAGATTCATAGTTTCCATAATTCATACAGAAGGCTGTATAGGGGTTGTCTTCACCTTTTACCCTCAAATGAGTGTATATAAATTGAAAATAATTCTACAAAAAGTATTTATATCCTCATAATTGATCAAATAAATAATCAATATAGGGTATAGGGTATGTATTCTTTATTTTTATCTTGTTTAGTTAATCATAATCAATGTGGAGCCTCATTGTTACATATATCTTCTTAACAAAAAGATCATGTGGATGGTAATGTGATGAACATGTCTGAATGAATCCCCAATCACGATTCCCTTGGAGTTGAATCTTTAATTCAAGGGATTCAATTGGGTCCATTATATATTGATACTTTTAAATTTTGTTAGTACTTCGCAGGAGTTCTATTAAAAATTCAATTTCATGATTTGGAAGAATAATATGAAATAATTCTAAAACATGGGAAAATATATCATAAAATGGGTTTATACTATATATTTAGTTTCTCCCCAACCATCTATGATAAATATCATTTTGAATAGAATCAAGACCCATATAATGGATGTAATTTTTATTATATGATCAAATTTATTATAACATCGATAGAATATCATATTTTGGTTCAGAATATAGAATATTAATTCCTTTATTCAACATTTTATGTGGGATTAATATAAATAAATCAAATATACACATAAAATATTATGAAATTAAAATTTTAAAATAATAAAAAGATTTTTAGTTAGCATAATTCCAAACAAAATCAATTAAAGAAGGCTCATAGACTTGAGATGGGATCATAAATCCACTCTGAGTTTTCACTAATAATTAAAAACATAATCATCGATTTTTTTATGATATACATATAAAATTATTTAGACATAAAATGTTTCTTTATCCATAATCAAATATAAAATTAGTAGTTCGAGAGTTGATGTAAGTGTACCATTCAACACTTCTTTATAATTTCGCCCATATGTAACATCAATTTTAAAATATTTACATTTATCGTTGACCATAATAGGTTACTAAAATTAATCATCATATTTAAACATCAATTTTGAGAACTAGTAATAATAATGAAAATAATCATTGCATGTGAATCAGTGGAGTCTGGAGGTGGTGTTTTTTGTGGTGTTTTTTCCATTATTAGATAATTTTTTATTCCCTTTACTTTAGCATTCGATTTCCCAATGACAATAATTTCCACACTTAAAAATTTTACCTATACCCTTAAGATAATTATCTCTTGGGTTCCTTCCATAAATTGAGAATAATTGAAATCTAATATTTTTATCTCCAGTTTTTTTATTATTAAAATAACCTTTCAATTCCATATTTCTCTTTTACTAAACTATGTGATAGATGGGTAAACCCAATCCTTATTTTTACATTAATAGCCCATCAAATGATTTCATCATAGCTATTGATGTACTATATGGATATATCCCTTAATATACATGGTATTAAGCAACATAAAAATAAACCAATATTACTTTTAGGTTGTATGATAATATCAGAAATTTACATCACTAATATGTTAAAATTTACCTCATAAGTACCAATTGATTAATCATACTTCTAATTTATCTCATGTAGTTCTATCTCCTTTTATATATGAACAACATAATGGAATTACATATTAAAAAATATTATCTTAAACTCATTCCCCTCTATGAATTAAATTTTTCATTGCCACATGTTCTTGATTGGAGTCCACCATTGATATAATCCTCCATCAAAATGATAAATAAGTAAAATAGATTATTCATTTTTTGAAAACCAGATAATGGAAACTATATTTTTAGGGGTACTAATTTATTTTACAGAAACTAGGGAATTAATAGTCCAACAAAATGAATGTGGATGTTTTTAAAAGAAGGATGCAATAAAAAAATATTCCTTTTATTGCTCGTTTAGAAGATCAACATGTTTCATATCTTGAGAATATTGTGTTATCATAAAATCAATATTTTTTCATTCCATTTCCATAAAATATTGTTCCTTTAGAAGGGAAATCATTTCATGGTCTATATTACTAATTTTTTACATGGTTCTTTCAGGTTTCAACAATTGAATTAAACTAAAAGTATGTGTGTACGAAATAATAATCATAGGGAGAAAAAATTTAATAATTTATTGGATTTAGAAATCACGAACCATATTTTCAATCCTTAAAATATTAGATTATACCTAGGTTATAAATGATCATAATATATTAAAATCCATCATAATGGTTCGTAATTTTTGTTTATAAACCCCATCATATCCTCAGGTAGTGTAAAACCACGTGCACAGTAAGAAAACCGTCACCATGAACCAGAATGACTATAGAGATATAATCAACCAACTCTTTTTGGTGTTGTGACCCCTATTTTCATCTATTTGAAAACTAAATCCACTTATAGTGTAAATATATGGATGTTTCTCTTGGAATATAACACTCATTTATTTATCATAACATAGTATTTATCCTATAAATATAATTATCATAAGGGTTCTTAGTAATGGTTTATCATCATTGTTTCAAAATATAACTGAAGATTAACTTGATACAATTATAGAGAATCAAATATTTTATACATTATTATTATAACTTATTATTTGAATATTCAATATATAATAATATAATCCATGATAGAATTTTATAGGTCTAGTTTCATTAGGAACCTGAATTCATAAACAAATCATATATAAATGTTCTGCTTACTATCTCACTAATTTATTATTATATAAAATCCATCTTAGATATATCATAATTAAAAATATTCTTTATTACCTATGTAATGTACAAATAATAGAGGATGAGATCATAAGGTCAATATGGGGAAATAATAATGATAACAATGATTACATAAGAATAACATGAGTATAAAAATATGATAACATGATATTAGCATATGAAAACCACACAAAATTTATCACATATCATAATATTAGTTAATGACATAAATTTTTTTGTTCATAAGACAATAATATTAAATGAATCAAAGAAGATGAGTCATGGGATCATAAGAAATTCTTAATACATAGGTTTTTGGAATACACATAATCATAGAAAATCATATCTTTGGTAAATGATCAATAAGAAGAAGATAATATTGGATTGGGTTTACTTCCCATTGCATCATATTCTTATTAAATCATCACTCCCAAGACAATCAAAGTAGACATCATCCCTTACAGAACAGGGTTTACTCCCCATAAGAGTTCTTATTATCTCATGAGATATCCTTATTTACCTAATATATTTGAAGGATATATAATTATGGTCCAATGAATCACATTATCATAATATATTCATATTTATTCTCAATATCATAAACAATTATTCATATATCATAACACATGAAAATAAAATGGGTTTTATAAGCATTTCAACTTTTCATCACAACATAACCCATGGAAAATAAATGTCTTTTAAACATATAAATTCATAGTAATTATAAACCATCCAAAAAAATAAATAGGAATGCATAATTTAATCAAATCCCTATAAAATATTTATTATCATAAAAGGATGTTATCCTTGATTAAAAATATGTCTAATAGTTCACTAGAACATTTCTGGAAGAAAGTATCCATTTCACTTTTAAATCACTTATTTAAAATCAAAATGTTTCCAAAAAATTAAAGAAACATGTTATTTGAAAATAAACATAGGAAAATTTAAATTAATATTAAAATTATTATGTTTTCATGATTGTATGATACTTCATTTATGTCATGTTCATTATAAAAAATATTCCTTTAACAATTTTATCAAAATCTAAGATTATCATTTTTTAAATATAAAAATAAGATTCATTTAAAAAAATTATAAAAAAGTAAAAAAAGGTGAAAAATGATTTAAAATTATCATTAATTTTTTTAAAAAACATTATTAATATAAATTTTTTAATACATGTACAAGGAAGAAAAATGATAATCGACTAAAGAGAAAAATAATGTAAATTTTCCTTAAAAATATCATTTTCGCCACTTTTATACATTAGAAGAGTAAAAAGGAATAAAATCATGTAATATCAATAAAAAAATTATATAATATAATTCATGTGATTATTTTGATATAGGTTATAAAATTTCATCATCATAAACTCAATCAAAAAAATCCTATTAAACAATGAGAATGTAACATAAATCACTTAACTCGGGTTCTAATTTCTCCAAAAGTATTTTAAATTCCTATATAACAAAAAAATTATAATTATATTATATAATAATTTAAATAATTATCATGTTAAATAATATACACTTATAACATTTTAACACCCATTTATTAATAATTCTTAATTAAAATCGTCTTTTTGGAGTGTTAACTGTTTAATTTTGCAAAAGAATATTGGTTTAGTAGTTCCATTCCTTTTACTTTGATCATGGTTACATCATCTAAATAAATTTAACAATGTTATAAATATAATATATATTCATTATATATATATAAATTTCGATACATCTATAAAAGGTGGAGAGAGAATAATGAATTACATTGTTCTTGGAGACGATTGTTAATATTTAGGCATGCAAACTATTTCCATTTTTTGATTGATGAAAATAATAAAGTTGAATAATAATTAAACCTTAAATATTCATTATTATATTATATATATCATTTATATTCACTAAATATATACTTTTTATCACTTATATAAATTATAAATGAAAAAAAACACATCGCTTTATAGACGTGACAGTCTACACGCACATATAAATGATGTTATATTTTATAAATGAATTGGTATGAATGAAAGTTGATGTGACATAATAATTAAAAAATCATATTTATGTCATAAATATCTTATATAGAAACTAAATCAATCATAATTACCATCCATGAGATATGGTGATGGGAAATGAATTGTATCTATATGTGGAGGCGGTAGACTACACATACACATGAGTGACACTTTCACATTCCATTTTTTTGAAAACAAGGTGAATAATGATGGTTATATAATATTAATAACCTTTTAGTGTATTTGAGATACTGAAGATATTATTTGCTAATGAATACCATATATTTATAGGAGGTGTGAGAAAAAATAAATTGAACTCGGTCTAGTAAAATAAAAACCTCCTCTTTGGTTGACCTCCTTT
Organism: Viscum album; assembly: GCA_963277665.1. Lineage (NCBI taxonomy): Eukaryota > Viridiplantae > Streptophyta > Magnoliopsida > Santalales > Viscaceae > Viscum > Viscum album. Next base: position 1,767,358,693 of record OY728157.1, read on the forward strand.
ATATCTATTATTAAAGAACCTTGGAATGGTATTTTAAGAGAAAACATGCATCTAATTCATAGATTTTTAATTTTAAATTATAACTGGGTATGTTTTTTTTAAATATATGGCACAAAGTGGTGTTAATTATAGAAAGGATGGGTGTCCTTTTATAAGTGGGGGAGCGGACACATGAGTAATTGTTTAAAAAATTAGAATATAATAACATTATACTCAAGAAAAATGAATAACAATGGATAGAGATTCAAATGTTTTATTTCCTCATTTCTAACTATTGTCATCAACTAGTATTTACACATGTTTAATTTTCAAACTTACCCTTATCTCTTTGTTTAACCCTATAGGAAACCTTTTTTAACCATAAATTTGGTAAGACATTTTCATTGTTTTTACTTTTAAAATAATTGTTTAATAATGTATATTTTTAATACTAAAAAAATATTTTAATAAAATTTTTCTTTTTCATTATTCATTGAAAAGTCATTTTATTGGAAAATTATAAAAAATTAAATCTTATTTAATTTTTACAGGATGATTCCAACAATTAATTAAATATTTTCATATAACATTTACAATAGTCTATATAATTAATTATATTATTTTTCTCACAATAAAATAAAAACCATTTTTTAGGAAAGATGTATTTTTTAAGAATATAAAGACTTTACTAAAAATTGAATACATATTTTTAAATATATTTTCTTTATCTAAAAACATAATTACTAATTCTTCAAAATAGTAATTTATATTCACTCTGCCAATTTAATGACTAAATTATAATGGTATACTATATTATAGTTCATTTATACTTGGGGTTGTGTGAATTGCAAGATACCAAAAAAATTAAATTTATAATAATTGAAATATATTATAAAATCTAGGTGGGTTAAATAACTTAAATGTATGGAGAATCATATATCATTTTATTAGGCATATACCATGTACCTCAATAACTATTAATAGTCCCAACCCATCAATTAGATACTCTCAATCCTCTATGAACATTGATATCCTTAGGCTGGTGGTGCACACATATCATGGGGACGAAAAAATCAATTTGTTTTCCCCTAGTAGAGTAGTATTAGTAGTAACCAAAATTTGCCTCTAGAGAGTAGTGATTTAATAATTTTTTCATGTATGCCAATGTAAATAAAATAAAAATATTGAAAATAATATATCACAGGAGAAATTTTTTGTTTGTGAAATTCATATGAGAGAGAAGTGATTGGATTTAGGTTAGGTTCTCCCCTTTTGCAATGCTATCATTATTTTTAATAAAAATTAGTCCTTTATTTTTATTAAACTGATAATGTGAACGAAGTGAAAATAACTTTATCATTATTCACCTAGGATTAATATTTATCGATGTGTGAAAGTCACAATAAAAATTATTTAAATTATTCACGAAATACCAAATTTTTTATTGATAATCCCTAAATATTCAAATTAGTCCACTATTCTTTCCTCACATTTTTAGTAATCACTAAAGCACTCCAATAAATTTTATATAGACCAACCAATTATCATAAATCAAAATTAGTAAAAGGGGGAATACATTATTAATCCAAAGAAATTTAATATTTTAGAAATATATAAAACACCAACATATTAAAATTAAATACTAAAATTATCAAATTGAACACCATTTTATTAATAAGAAAAGAATTTTAAATTTTGATTACACTCAGAACCCATGTATCGAAAGGGGTCCCCTTTCCTTCACCCAATCACAAGGGATTCAACACCTGTATGGAAGGGGGATAATTTAAGAAGAGTAATAGTGATAAGTGGTAGTGATATAATGAAAATAAAGAAAAATGGAAATAGAGAAAACAATAAGAGGTAGTATGATCATATTATCCCAATCATGGGTGTGTCCATGTTTCTTTTGGGTGGATTTTCACTTATGTTATCGACACTCTCCCTAAGATATTAGGTACTTATCTTTTTTTAGGTAGTGAGGGGAGGATCATATTTTTCATCATTCTTCAAAGTTCCCCAAGGCACGAATGCTTTAAATTTGAAGTTCCCTTGGATAACAAGTGTTTACGATTTTTTCTCATGTGTTCTGAAATCCAAATGGGGCTCCTCCTTCATCATTTGTGGATTGGGATGTAGAAACATGGAAGTTGGTCACTTGGGTGGAATATGTTTATAAGAAGCTGGTAGTGGTTATCGATTTTAATCTTGAACTCTCCCACAATATTCATAGTGGATTATGGGTGATTAGTAGTGGCAAACAGTAGCATCAGGTGGTGAAGCCAAAATAGAGTTGAGTGGAAGTAGCATAAATTGTGATCAATGAGGGTGAATTTAATTCATGAAAAAAGGTGGAATCTGTTGCTCGAATGATGAAATTGAAGCTTCTTTGAGTTCCTCCTTCATCTAGAATTGGTAATGGATGGATGAAGCTAGAGATTTTGATAGTGTGGTCATCTGAGGGGTTAAAATTCATACATGGTGCATTGGAGTGGATGTAGTGGAATTATTCTCATCATGAGGTCAATACTTGATGGAAAAAGTGGTGGATACAACTTCATATCATCCATCCTTAACAATAGATAGATGATCCTTCTAAGGAGTCAAATGAGTGTCCTGAAAGAATCCATGGTTGTGGGAGGCCTCAACTTGGTAACATAGTAGGGTTTTCTTCTTTCTATGGTGTGGTTATGGTGTCATCTAGTGTTTAGTAGTATATAAGATAACTTTAAGGTGGTTATTCTATAGCAGAGCATGGAAGAGTTAAGCATGGGTGAATAGTACCCCCAATAAAAATTGTCCCACTTTAGGATAAAGATCTTGGAGGTGCGTTTATAAAAAAGGATCAGTTCTGCCCGAGTAATGAAGTTGTACTGGGGGTTGACGGACCTTTGATGATTCTGCAGACCACAACATCCTTAATATGATCTACTCCTAGTATCACATGATGACTTTTTGTGTATCTCCACTCAATCATTGAGGTAGAAATGGCGCCATATATATTCAATACATGTGGGCCCCTAATCGGAGGCAGAATTCCTTAGTGCACCACTAAGATTTGACACATTTTTTTTGTAGGGTTTGAAAAAATAATATTATTTTCCTAGTGCATTACACTTGCAAACCATGGTCATATCACATATGGATATTCTCATTTTGTTCAATCTAATAATCTATATCAGAAAAACTAAATTTTTTGTGTTGATTATTTAATGATAATAGTGATTAATATTTTTGTGTTTTGTTTATATAATAATGTAATGAAATGAAATGTGATAGGAAAATATAAACTAAACTAAGATAAAATGATAAAAAATGATTTAAGGTAAAATAAACTTGTTTTTGGGTTCAGTTTTGTGGTTAATCATCATTTTCCATTATTCATTTTATTTCAGTTTGATAATACAAACATGAAATCTCATGATGAATTGATATTTTTTATATTTATAAATTGTGTAATATTTAAATGAATATGAAATTACAATTCCACCATATCCTGTAATCAAGGATGATGACATACCTTGGTCAAGAGTGTGCAATTTTATCGGACCCAACTCTATCATTTTTATTTCATACATTGAATGGATAAAATCAATTATTTGAAGAGCTAAGAAAAAGAGAGATATAAAGGAGATTAAAAAATAATTTAAATAGATTGAGTTGCATGCGATGGAGTAAAATCACCACATTAGAGACATTTTCCACACACATACATTATAATCAAATCAATCAAAAACAAAAAATATTATTTAATAAAAAATCATGAAAACAGTGACCAATCCTAGGAAAAGACATGGGCCAACATTCAATTATTGGGATTAAGAGACCACATTGGTGGATAGGAAGAATAAAAGAGGGAAAAAATAATATAATAGAGGAAAATAAAAGAATAAAATTAGAATAAGAAGAAAGAGAGAAGGTGATAAATAAAATAAATTATAAAAGAATAAATACATATAAAAGCATTAATCATGTATATATTTTTTAATAAATCAATTTGGAATTCTGTAGAATTCATTATAAATCAGAAACCATGGAAATCATCCCACAACAAACCTTTAGGGACCATTGTGTCCCTTAATTTTCTAATAAAAATTCACGTAAACATTCCTACACAACAAAATTATTTTTAATTATGATTCAACATGATTTTTTTCTACCAAAATATTATGGACTCTCTAGTTAAGACCTTAATAAACACATTAAATAACTTGGTTTTGTTTTTTCAAGATTCAAACTAGGATATGAAGTTGAGGAGAAATTCAAGTGGAGGGAATTCACCATTTGACGTGAGAAAGAACCTATGGAATGAGTTTATAACTTACTAAATGGATAGATCCATGAATGGGATTATATAAAATAAAGATTCATGCCTAGGTTCTTCCAAAATATTCATATAATGAAAATTATAAAGGATGTATATTTAATTTATAAAGATACTATAGGGACACTTTATAAATACTAGAAACAGTTCAAGATGATTTTAGTAAGATGACTGTGTAAAATAGAAGAAGGGAACCACTTTTAGGTCTTCTTCTACCAAGAAATTAAAGAAAATGATCGGAAAATAATGGATGAATCATACTTAGTATGTTTTATTGAAAAATATCTAGCATAATCTATGAATATCAATGAGAAGATAACTCTGAATTCGTAACAATTCAGAACAAGAGTTACTGGTACGAGAGGTATTGATGAGGTAATAACTTCTGACTCATCACCATTTCATTAATCTAAAATTGAATAATTGAAAACCTCGGTGAGATATATGGATGTAAATAAAGTGGGTTGGAAACCATCTCCACCATAGGTATGTGGATTATGTTCAAAACCCAATCATGACACTGATCAATGTGTTGAGACACATGGTAAAAATAGTTGTGAAGTTCTGTTCCAAAAAATGAAATTTCCACAAAATTAATAATGGAGAGAAAGGAAATCCCAATAGTGATTTACAGGTTTAGAAAACCTTAAAATACCCCCTTATTCATAACCATCATCCTTATGATAGTAATATCAAAACTCATAACCATTCCAGAAATCTTACAGACAAACCTTTTACCAACAAAATTTCTTTCAACCACCACCTTTCAAAAAAATACTTTTGAGCAGCCTTGAACAAGTGCACCATCAATATAGTAAAAATAACTACAGTTTGATAATGATGAGATAAAATATAATATAAAATATTTATCTAACAAGATAAAGGCTACATTTTATATTCTAACCAAGAATCAATGAATTCTTAAAAAATAAGCATCCTCAAATCACATAGAGATCGTCAGTGCAATTATAACCATCAATAGTAAGAATTGACACCACATGAACCAAAGTAGGATAATTATAAATAGAATATTATAGAACATCCCATACACCCAAAAGAGATACCAGAAACACGTGTAAAAATTAAATGAAAGGGAATAAAAGTCAATACAATATTGTTCCCTTATGCGTTAACTCTAGAAACAATGGTTGAAGAAGAGAAACATTAGAGAGAGATACATGAAGATTTATTTAAATTTAAATCAACATTCCATTACAAGAGTATATCCAAAAAATAAAAGAAAATATGATTTTTGTCAAATAAATATGCACCAAGGGAAAGATTCATTATGGATACGAAATAATAATCTTTTGGAAGGAGTGTCTAATCCATAATCACACCATAATTACCCAAAACATTTCATGATCCAGGGACATTTTTTTTGAAACAATATCTGTTGTTTGCAATTTTATGATTCCTTGTATAAACATGGTGATTATATTATTTTAATGTCTAACTATATATTCACATAATTTAAAATAAGTGATCTAAATCTCATAAGAGTGGTTTTTCAACTAGAAAACTGATCCACTATTTTACTAGCCGATGTTGTGGAGGATGTGCTCATAGGATATGAAGGACTAATTTTTTCAGTAGACTTTTATATAATCACCATATAGAAAGATAGTGAAAAAGGGAAATCACCCATTGTTTTGTGAATAAAATTTCTATAAATCACCAAACTGATCATCAATATACATTAAGAAAACATCACCATGCTGTTTGGTGACAACAAGGTGAATTTCAATGATCTTGACTCCAAAATGAACACTTCAAACAATCATCCCCTCTATGAAATTTTCCATTACGAATTTATTGATATCATATCCCATTCTGGTATTCTTTGAGAATTATTATCATTAAGATATCTCCTTTCTATTGAAAACACAAGGGAGAGAGAAAGTACTCAAAAATATGAAAATTAATGCATTTAAACTAAAAAAATAATCACATTGGAATCTTTGATAATTTTCTATAAGAAAATGACATGACACCATTTACCAAGAAAATTCAATATTTTGAATTGAGACATTTGAGTTCATTTTCATCAATAAAAAAACTAGATTCTTGAATTAAAACCCCTACTACGTGATAGATATTATGTGTATTTTTTAGAGGGAGAAAAGCTTCCAATGATCAGTTCCAATAATATATCTATAACCTAATAGAAAACATTGATTGATATTCTAAAAATAAATGCTTGATCCATATGATGGAGTCTAGCAAATACGCATAGTCAAACATGTGGTCATCTCTAATATAATATTTTTTAAAAGGACAATAAAATTGTTTGAATAACTCTAATAGGACTTAATCTCACTATAATGGATGTTGTGAAAAAAGTAATTCAAAAATTGTTTGCAAAAAACATAAAAATATTTTTTCATAGTGATAATATTATGGATAGTAATAGTTGAATTCAAAATGTGGGAAATACTTAAATATTGTCATTATGTTTCCCAGGTTTATGAAAATTTTAACATCAAGAACATTCACATGATAGCTTAAAACATTCTAATGAAAAGAAATTTTACTAGACATTTTATAACATACATGGTTACAAACAAGAAGTATTTGTTCCCAACTGATTTCACCCCCTAATACAATTGATTCATAGAAGGTATTAATTTAAATAGTGCGTAACTCAAGTCATACTAGTGAAAATCATTCCTCAAATATTGAATAATCAATTTAATTTATAGACAATTTGGGTTATCAAATATCTGTATTGAGTATTGGATACATATTTATCAATATTTCCTTGGTTAATCAAACAACTCTAAATGTAAATACTATATGTAAATATGGGATATATTTTAATGAACAAGAATATATATGAAAAATTATGGATTTTAATGTTAAATTTAATATCTACTGACCACAGGGAATTGAATATCTCAATGAAATGATTTTTATTAAAAAAATGAATCATGAAAGTGAATGTCAACAATATCCTATGTCAAAATGATCATAAACAATCCAAAGGATGAATAAGGATTGTATTAGAATAATATAAACCCATGGTAGTAAGAAAATATTCCATTTTCATTGATGAATAGAGAAACCATAAAATGGCCCTTAAAATAATTTTTAAAGAAAATGGCATATTCAATTTGAAAAACATTTTAATAAACCTTTAATTTTGAAAAAAAAATTAAGAATAATTACAAAAAATTTTGAAAAGAAATTTATTTGAATATACCATTTAAAACATACAAAAGTGTTGTAAAATATATGATTGTTAATAATGACTAGAAATTCTGTGCATGCCATATAAGTTGAAAAAAAGTTTTCCAGTCACTCTTTCGATAAGTGAAAAAATGATAATTTTTTAAAACCATATAATTATTCCTTTTATTTTCTTAAGGAGTAAAAAGGGTTAAAATTATGTTAATTAATCCTTTTGAATTGTTTAAAAAAATATAAAAAAATTTAGAGAACATGGTTTTCGAATAAAGCATATTTCTAATTGAAGGGATAAATGAATTCAAATTTTGTTGAAAATATTTTATAAATCATTTTATATTCAAAATATTCGCAAATATTACTATTAATTTAAAGAATTTATTTATAACCAAAGGTGAATAAAATTTAAGGGTTTATTATTAAATATTCAAGTAATTTCCTTCTATTTATATTCATGAATAATTAGTCTTGATTAGAATAATATTGTGAAATATACTCGTAAAATGATAATAACGTTGAGATGAGAATTAATAAATGATATATTATTTGAATCCACTTAATATATGCATAAAACAAGTTGACATAAAAATTAATATATATAAAATTCATTACACAAATGATATTATCATGACATAATCAACTATTTTTAAATTTAACCAAATGAGTGGAAATCGAATTAAATAATCCCTTGCTATAGGATTTCATTTGGTTGAGAACTCTTTAAAATCATGTATTATAGTATTATGAATATTATTTAATTATACCATAAAAATATTAATATTTATAATATCTTATATGATTTTTTTATAACCTCTTATCTCTCATTCGTTAATAATCTCTCTTTGTTTTCATTATTTATGGAGTTAATTGCATTATTATTCGATTATGTTTTGTAATTTATTTTTTTACTTCATACATATAACCTTATTTAATCATATCCTAAATATATACCATGATATAAATATCATATATACTCAGTATATATGTATTTAGAGTAATCTATAAAATTTGGTGGTAGGAAATAAAATATATCTTTCATGAATATGGTAGGTAGTATGTTCGCATAAACACTTTTTCAATCTTGTTATTGTATAGAATGAAAGAAAAGTAAATGTTATCGTTTCATTGGGAAATATGTGGTGGATTGGGTTTTTCTCATCACGTTACCATTGTAACTTTTCCCTAAAACTCCCAATGTTTCCCATATTCGTAGAAAGATACATACCTTCTTTCCAATGGTTGGCAGTAATCTAGATTTTTAATCCCAATGACTCTTAAGAACCCACACTGATCGAGAGGATTAGAGGTCGGGTTCACCTCACCCTTTTAGGGAAAATTTTTTCCTACTCTAAGACTCTCTTATATATTTATGATATGTTTTTGAAATCCTTGAAAGACATCGATATGGTATCAGTTACCCTTGTGTCAATAACTTTATTACAAACGTGTATCGAAAGGGATTATCATGTTTATATCGCAGGTTATCTATCAATCTCTTATTTAATTATGATACTTAGTACCATGGTTGTGCTTGCGCACTCTGGAGTTTATTTCTACCGAGGGAGATTGATGGTGTCTTGGATATTGGATTGAACCTCTATGAGGCATCCTATGAAACTTGTGAAAATAGAAATCAAAACCCATGTAGTTCATTTGGTATAGTTTATGGTCATATAATTATGAACCATCGAAAAATTTTGGCTTCATAATATAAGGACATGAATATCGGGCTCGATTCTTGATGATGCAACCTACATATATTATTTAATATAGGAATCAAAATCACTTTTTCTCTTGATATGGGTGCCTCTATCATGGGAGATAAAATAATATGGCCCTAGGTGGGACTTATGAATATGAGACCATTTTGGATTTGTTCTTCCGGAATTGTTCCCTTTGAGCTATGAGGGGATTTAATCAAACTTACATCCCGATTGTGAAGTTCCAATATTTTCATAGTACTCATCATGCTATTATCACATTCATCACTGATTATTTATCCCTCACGAGCCATGATATGTGTGAGAAACAATTGAAAGGGAAGTATTGGACACATTAAATGAGAGTATAACTATATGGGGCTTACAAATTATCATTTCCCATATAGTGTAATGATCACCTATCTCATTGTAGATATAGTATGGAGATCAATCATTAAGAATTCTTCCTACATATCCCATATATAGTGGGAAACAGAGTCTTCATAGTTCATTTCATCTTTAACCTACAGATGTATTAAGGTTAATGGTCACACTCCATGGAATTGTGGACACCCTCTTGTTTTTATGGGTGCTATAGACTTGTACCAAGGTTTAGCCCCTCTTGATTGAGGACATATTATATTATGCCAATAGTTGGGGCTTACACACATAGACTGACTGTTTGTTGGACTAATTATTTATCCTCTAGAAGATCAAAGAGAGTTGGTGATGACCACAATGGACTATCTGAGAGTGTGATATTAGTAAGGTCACATGTGATTCTGGCCCAAGATCATCTAGTAAAAATTGCTTGAAAAGGGGGATATGTATTAATATTTTTATCCTTGTTCTACATGGTGTGAGTCCACGTAGGCATGTTGAACAATATTGAAATGTCCGAGAGGATTTGTCTGACATGTCTCGGCCATATACTGGACCTGTCTTGATTTCATGACCAATATGTAGGGTCACTAGTCTGATGCGGTAGAGACATACAAGGGTATCTTACTGATCAATTATCATTCCTTGGAGGTCTTTGTATTGGTGGGGCAGACATGTCAAGGATTCATCACATGACCAAAGAATACATGTATGGGGACTTCAGCATGATCAACCATATTATATTGGATGTGTTCGCCTAATCATAGTAGACATGTTTGGGGTATTACACATGATCAACTGACTTTTATCAGATATCTTCTCCTGGTCAAGGTGGACATGTCCTAAGGTGCTTCACATGACTAGGGCGGCCAGGTCTGGGGTATCACTCAGGATCATCTGACTTGTCAGGATGTCCTCGCTTGATTTCAGCGGACATGTCATTGGATTTTCACATGATCAAAGTGGTCATGTTTGAGGTATTGAACATGATCAAATGACTTGTCTCAGAGGTCTTGACCTTATCAAACCAGACTTGTTTATGGTCTACTGCATGATCCATCTATGTTTCATATGGCCAAGTCATGCATGTCTAGCTAACTTGTCAGAAAAACTTGTACAGCAGTATTGTGTTTATCCTGGGTGAATCACGTGTCTTTTAATGACAACAATGTTCACTATCCTCCCCCTCATGTCTCATTTTCTTATGAGACAATGTTTATTATTCATGTGGGATTACATGAGTAATTTAATTGATTTTTAATCTACATTTCAATGATGCCTCATGTTACCAATATGGTTCATATAGAGAGGGTGCGTGAATGTAAAGGATAGATCTATCTGTCTATCTTTGGAGAACCATGGGGTTTCCCAGACATACTCGAAGACATCCATGTGGTGATACAGACATGTCTGGGTTCATATCCTTAGACAGTCGCATGTAAATACAAACATGTTTATGGAAAATGTAATGGTACTTCTAACACAAAAATGACTCATTCGCAAGGTCATCCAGATGTTTCGATGGCTTGCCTTATAACAATGCAGATCTGTCAAGGTGGTTCATCCTAATTAGTTTTTCTTTCCATATGGTTCATCACACAACCATGGTGAAATGTCTCTGTGTTGTTGTGAGACCTTCCAAACATGGCTGAGGCTTCTCTTGCGATAAACATGGAAAGTTAAAAGTTTCCTAAATATATTGTAAGACCATAAAAGGGTCTCATGATTTGATGTCCTTGAACTATTCACATGGCGATGTCTCATAGAGATTCTTATGGTCTTGAATCCATCTGGATTCTACAACTGTTCATCCAAATGGATTATTTCTTTTGTCAATCTAGAAAATATTTTTCTTGGGAGAGGGATTCATGAATTCTGAAAGAGGTTGCACATGGACTCTAAGGTGTTCCATGGATGTATCCACGTATGAGGGGAACCCTATTAAAAGGATCCATGTGATGTGTTTCCACCAAAAAAATCACATGTCATTAGTTGTGGACTTATGATCGACCCAGTTGTGATATATGAGGGTTGTGTATCAAAACAGCCATGTGCAGGGGTAGAGGAATACATTCCTTGGTAAAGGGTGAATCGCCCTTGGGTTTCATACCATAAATGTTGGTCTTCATTCCTTGGGTGTCCAAAATAATCCTCCATGTCGAGGAGGGGAATTATATGGTTTTATGCTGATGATGAATGGCACAAGGTCTTCTTATAGGACCGCGTCTTTGTGAGGACATCTCACGCCTACAAGAGGATCCCATTCGAATAAAATTTCCTCCCTTCAGGGACTCATGACTAGCCTTATATTCATTCATGAGAAACTATGTGTTTAATCCGTCCAATTTATGGAAAAATTCATACACTAAATATTGTGTAGGAATGCTTGGATTGAGACCAAGGGTCGAGTGTGGGTGTTTTACAAGAGAATTGTGAGACCAAGGGTTCACAATGAAACATGAGGGCTTCCATGATTGTTAGTGAATATCCATTTATGCAACTGCAATATCTATAAAGGGTCCTGTGAGAGGCTTTGTGAGAAAATTCCCATGATGCAGCGTGTTTTGAAAAAAAGGATTCATGGTCAGGGTTTTCTTCATACAACACTTCTCAGTGTCTCACGTGACTATTTCATATAGAAGTCACACTACTCGCAGGGCCTCAAAGGGGTCTTGAAATGGATCCTTTGACCATGAATTAGAATTCTTGTTGATTCCGCATATACCAGGGAAAGTGTATACTTTTGCGAATAAGGTTAATTACTTATGGGTTGCATATCCTCTCTATTTTTCTTTAATTGAAGAGGGTCCCAAAAGGATGTCACCTTTGAATGCATCAAATTTCAAGGGTGGCATGAATGGGTTGAAAGTCATCTTCCACAAAGGGTCTTATGATTGTCTCCACCATCATGATGAGAATCAACAAGGTGTGTTCACATGCCCTAGTGATCATGTCTGGGGGATTCGTCGTGTCGCCTCAAGACAAGGATGATCACAGTTTTCTCATCACTAGGGTTTATATGGTAACTTGAATATATCTTAGGAATCCAGTATTGGTGACCTATGCATTACAGGACTAGTTTTTTTATGTCTTATGAGGTTCCATAGCTCATGTGATCACATGATCTGATGGGAGGACTTCCAAGAGACTACGAAAGAATTTTTAGGGTTCTATTATGCGATCATGTGATCTTATGAAGATCACGCGATGGGTTCTTTTGATGACATCCAATAACAGATTATCATTGGAGGAACACCGTTTTATTACATAGAGATGATCCATGATGGTGGCACTCGGTGACTCTGTCACTTTTTCATTTCTCTCCACTATCCCTTTCTTTCTGAGATCCTTCCCCTCTCCCTCCTCATTAATTCTTATGGTAGGGAGGGGGTTTATATAGGTCGCATGAGTCCTTATCTTCTACCAATATTCATGAGGTGAGGGACACATGCACCAGATGACATAATGAAGATCGCATCGCAAGATATTCTTATGTGATGATTCATGATCGTTAAATGAATATAAGATGCTTATGTGTATCATCATGAAATCTCATGATCCTGAAAATTATGAGTTAAATTAGATGAAAATAGTTGGTGCCAAATAGGGATCATTCTCATAAAATGACTTTTTATTCCTTCATCCTTCGTCCCAGGTCTGGTCACATCATCAAACAATGATCTTGCGATATTCTGGATTTCATTTGGGGGAACATGAACAATCCATTGGCTCTCAAAGTTTGTGTCTCATGATGGATTCTAATTGGTGTATCGGTCTCATGATTATCAGAAAAGGACTAGAGGTAGAAACCCTAGAGATCACCACGTGATCATTAGGCCATCTTCAAGTCTCCATGTCAAACTAGAAATGTCAGAGAGAGGCAACCAAAAAGATGGTTGAAGATGATGGGCGTAAGATGCGTGCGATCATTTTATTCGAACTTTCAATCAGCATGATATGGATAGACAATTACGATCAGAGGAAGATGTGATCAGAAGTAACAAATCATTGGGCGACATGACCCAACGTCCTAGATTTGGTCCTGTATAAAGAATTACATCCCACATCGACATCCCACAACACTTCCCCTCTAGTATATAAGTTTTCCCATGGATTTTGTTTCTCAAGATGTCAATGGGGTTGGAACCCGTACCAAATGTATCACATCTACCCAGTGGGATTCAACCCACCAATGCATGTTTCCCTATGTGATTTCCCACCTCTAATCCTATAAACGGTCACATTTTTTCTTTATTAAGAGATATGCTCCCCCACTTGTCCACTGGTTAGACCAGGAGGACTCCATTGGGCCAGGTCGACCTATGGTCCCACATTGGCCTGGGTTGTATTGGCATATGTGGATAGTGGCTAGCCATATTTTTTGTCTCATGGTGTTCGTGAAAAACCTTAACTACTAAGAATAAAATTCATAGTATAATTTCAGGTCCAAGGTGTATCTCTTTAAACCCTAGGCTTGTATAACCTCCTCCATTTATTAATCCACCATTTAGAATAGTTCATAAATCCTTAGTGGGAAATTAAAAATGTACAAATATTGGTGCAAACAAAATACCCCCCCAAATAATGTGATTTGTTGAAATGAAAGAATCTTATTCTAATGTAAACATATGTAACTTTTCTAGTTATTTGAGTGTATGATGATCCAGTACACAAAACATACTAAGATGATCTATCCTGAGTATGACCAAGGAACTCTCAGGTGGTATGAAGATCGTACATCTAGCCCCATTTAGGTGGCTACATCCAATATTGGAAGTATCTTTGAATCGAGGAATTCATACACTAAACATGTAATGTAAATGAATTAGAAAATGTAATAGTGATTTGGTGGGATGAAAACTTGTTCATGGATCCAAATTAATGTACATGGTTGTCCATATATATCCCATACGGGTGGGAATCAAGAATCACACTATTTTTAATCATATCTCTATGAAAATAATATTCATGCATACTATAAATAAGCTTAGGGATAGAGAAATATAGGATGAATGTCCTTAAGTAGATCTAACTCATACGTAAGTGGATGGATGTCACTATTTTGTGATAAAATATCAGGTAGAGAACCATGTATTGGTGACGCTTTTGATCAGATCATCCACAAGAATTTCCTTTTGTGTGTAATGCCAAACAAATCCAATTTCTTGGATTTAAGTTCTTAAAATCCTACAGGTTGAACTTTCTGAAAAGTTCATGAATTACCACTAATATGATATCCTTCTTTGATGCACCTATTTCAGTAGTGTTGATATCATCTAATTTACAAGGATGGTTTTAATATGGTATCCCACAAAATTATTTAAATTTTTCCTATGTCAAGGGACTAAGTGATCATAGCTTGAATTTTGATAAGGAAAAATGATGGGGGCCCATAAGCTTTGTATCTCTTTATTTTATTTGTTTTTAGCCTAACTTTTTCTGAAGATTCATATAGAGGAAGACTTAGTAAGAATGGATATGAATTTATCTCATGCCTCCTTTTTAAAGGTTTTCATCCTAACAAGCATTTATACATAATCCATTTTATAATTGTTCAGTATTTCTTGGATCACATAAAGTGCACATCCAGTGAGTTAGAGCTTGACTCTTACATAGAATTCCCTTATATGGTTTTTAACCTAGAGTGTATCAAGTCTTTTGATGTGTTATTTTCATGCAAGATATATCTTCACTGGGATATAGTTTTAGGGTCTTTGAGCTTAGACCTTTGGGATTCCATATAGTTTAAATTCCTAATAACAAAACTTTTATGTAATATGGGTCTCACAAACTATGTATGACATAAAACATTATGGGTTGATGAGTTCCATCATGGTTCTAGTATGGCTCATTAGGATTAGAGTTCCTTTCTCACAAGGATTTGATTCCTTTATTTAATAGGATAAATCCATTATGCTTCGACATAAAGTACAAAATAAGATGATATATAATCTTTTCCAAGGGATATGGTAGGACTATGGGGTGAATATGGTTGGGGGTGAAATTTTGTAGAAGCTATGCCCACCTGGTTTGTCTGGATGTGGGTTATGTAAATCAAAACCTGGAATTTTCAGATGATTATTATGGAATGGGGGTTACATTTCGGGTATGTACCTTAGCACTATGAGGTGTTAGGTTCCACAATAGTTCTATTGAGGCTCACAATGATTAGGAATACCATTATTTTGGGACAATATTTCACCGGTTAGTGGGTCTAAAGACCTTTTGTGTTGGTATCATGACCAACCGAGGGAACTCTTTTCCCTTCCTGGGGCTACGAAATTTTTTTATGGACTAAAAAATATGGACAATGAAGTTTGTTGGCGAATAAAGGTTAACATGGAAATGTTCTAGAACCCTAGTGGAATTTAGATTCAATTGAAAATCTAATGACATACTCCTTGTGGATTCAAATAACGAGTTGTGGGCCACCAAAAGGTTCAAAAATGAAGGGTCACATTCCGACCATGAGAAATGGGGACAAAACTTGGTGATGCAATATTTAGGATATTGGATATTCATGAATAGTTTCATAAAAAGATGTTAAATAATAGTACACAGTGATTTGGTGATGAGGAAGGTATGGGATAGTCACATCAGTGATATCTTAAAAAATAATGGAGTAATGAGTTCCTTCATGATGACACCAGGCTCACAAGAATAAAAAAGAACATAATGTTGGGAAATAATGTATCTATTTAGTAGGGTTTATCCCCTCTATGTTAGTATCATGGCTGAGTATATATATCTATTTTCATATTTAGGGATAATGAATGGTTTATAGTGACCTGAGATGATTTATATCAAGAACTTGGATTAATGGAAAATTGTAAGATCTAATAAAGGTTTGAGCACACAAAAATATATGTTACCACCTGTCGAACATATTCTCATAGTGAGGAGATGTGAAAAATCATTTCTCAAACTTTTTGTAGGACCATGGTTCCTGGTGAGGATAGCATAGGTTTTACTAGGGCTAAAAATTTTCACATATGAACATCATTCTTTATTTATTTGTTCCTTAATTTTTTCCTAAACTCTTGGGATGAAGAGTTTAGAAGATGTATAATCATATTTTTCTTAGGATTCCCTTTCTAGGATTTTAACTTGATAATTTATGTTTATCTTTGCTATTAGTTTAAGGTCATAGGATTTGGACCATTGTATGCTAGAATATACGGTCATACAGCTTTGACCATGGAATGGGTAGTTTAAGGTCATGACCCACATGGACCTAATATGGGAGATGTTACCCCAAGAATGTAGTTAGGATACCCAGATGAAAGATAATTCCAACATATTTCCAAGAAGGGTATAGAGATGTTGTAAACCATGGATCGAGTTCCTCAGATCATGAGATATTATATGGTAAAATAATTTTGGGATAACCTAAAAAACAATGGGGTGAAAAGTTACACTATGTTGATTTCAGTTTTATAAGAACAAAGAGGCCCTTTATATTAAACCCATATATTGTCGGTTGCTCAGTATAAAGCCCTTTCTCGTCAGTGGAATGTCTAGTTGACAGATCTCTTTTTCCCTTTTAATGTGAAATGAAAGGATTTCAGAAATCTGAGTTATAAAATATGTGAATTGTGGAACGTGGATTGAGGTGATTTTAAAAGATTGTAAAATCACCATATACTTTGGTTAGCTGGGTTAAGTCTCCTTTGGTCCTCTGATAAGGAATATAAAATTGTAGATGGTATTTCCATGTAGATTAATGTCATGTAGTATGGATGTATTTCCGTGTAGATTAATGTCTTGCGGGATGGACATAGGGACCAATGTGAATGGTGTTAATGTTGTGGTTGAGCCTAAGGATGGTACATCGAGAATCACTACATGTCACTTGAAAATTGGAATTAATCCACACAATTATCTAAGAGTTCATGTAGTTTAAAGTCTTGTAGTGAGGACGAGAGTTGTGATCCAGCTTATTATTGTGTGACTAGGTGGATTTGGATAGTTTAGGGGCATCTGGTTTAGACCATAACATGAAGATCCTATCACATAGATTCTCAATGTGGTTCCATGATGCAAATCGACATTAATTATGACCAATGAGGTCTCAACCGTACCACACACCTTATCAAGAAAACTCATGACATAGGGCCAAAAAAGGTTGTACTGGCGGCTGGAATCGAAGAAAGATTATATGGGGATCACTATATATCTCATGAGAATGATAATCAAGACACACAATGTTATTAGAAATGAAATACTCTAGGTAGATATGGACAATACGTATAAGTGGGAATTATCTCTGTTGATAATTGTATTTGGGCATATGATTGGAGATCCAGGCATCACTATGTATCATTTATGGGAAGGAATCAAGCTATACATAGTTCTTGACATTCTATGTAGCTTGACATCATGCAGTAAGGACATAGTAGAACCATCATGAATTTATTGGCGAATTACATTTGGTACTAATGATGAACACCCGAATGTCCCTTTATATCATATGGGGATGAGAATGAAACCATGCGTAGTTATTAGAGGACCGCATAGTTTAATGTCATGCAGAAAGGACATCGACCGTATAGTTTTATGTCATGTAGAGAGAAATTATTGAATTCCATTTATATTCTATCACTCTGGATCATAATGGATCCATTTTATACATATATTTATTTCTTATAGGGATAATTGACTACCATAATTCCGATGATCACATGAGCTATGCTCAGTGTGAGAAATAAGGAGTGGTGTCAGTTTCCCTATAGTGTTGATACAAGAAAGTGGTATAGAAAGGCCATTTTATATGATGTATGGCCTAGACAAAGATATATGATGAATCCATCCCTACATATCTCATTTAAATTGATAATCAATCCATACATAGTTCTTAGGGAACCGTTTAGTTTAACATCATGCAGAAAAGATGATGGACTACTCGATGTGAAGGGGAAGGGGAGTTATGGATCTATGCAGTTTAATGTCGTGGTGTTAGGAAATTTCCCGTGTAGTTTAATTTCTTGTGTTAGGGATTAATTATTTGTATTTTAACATCATTTGGTTAGGATGGTGACTATGTAGTTTAATTTTTTGTGGTATGAATGTTGGTCGTGTAGTTTGACATAATTCAGTAAGGATGAAAATGTGACTAGATGTGAAAGGGAAAGTCCTATATCCATGTCGTTTCATATCATGTGGTATGTACGTTAGTTCACATGATGTAAAGGAAGATAATCCTATGGATGGGATTAGAAATAGAGGTTTAGGATTCAGTGATGACAGGAGTCAATCTATACGTAGTTCTTAGAAAACTGTGTAATTTTTTTCCTACTATAAGAACATAGAGGGGGAGTACCTCTCAAGGGGTATATATGGAATGATATGCTATAACCCCACGTGAATAAGGACCAGGAAGGACTATTTCGTGTTATATTTTCCCATGTAATTCCTACCTATGGCCCCAAAAATGAAGTGTCTAGGCATCACTATGTATCCCATAATGATGGGAATCAATCCATGCGTAGTTCAGAAATGCTGGTGCAGTGGGAGACTAGCATCACCAACGATGTTCCTATAGGATGAGGTTCATAGGAACATTCAACTTTATATCATGTAAGGGACATTAACCAGAATGATTAATTTCATTCCTTGAGGACTGATTAGGAATAAAATGAGATTACTTCAAGCCACTCTTCCTTCTCTTGTGTGGGGGAATCCCTTACCATAATTACTAAGTTAGTGTGAGCTATGATCGATGCAAGAAACAAGGAACGACCAAGGTTCCCTTCACAATTCAAAGAAAATGGAGGATATGATAGCAGTATTTTATGTTGTGTGGTGGTTGGTTCCTGATATAGGATAAATGCTTCCCTATATATCTCATTGAAAATGAGAATCAATCGGTATGTTGTTTTAGGGGAACCATGCAGTTTAATGTCATGCGGTAAGGACTTGATCCATGCAGTTTAATGTATTTCTGTAAGGATTTATTCTATTTATTTTAACATCTTACTATAAGGACATGATCCATGATGTTTAATTTCTTTGGGTAAAGACAATATCTGTATAGTTTAACATCATATTGTAAGGATGATGACCATTTAGTTTTAATTCTTGTGGTCAGGATGATAATCCATTTAGTTTAATATATTACGGCAAGGATGAACATCCATACAGTTTAATTTCATGTTGTTATGATGATGGTAATGAATTTTAGTGGCTTATGGAAAGGAATAATTTCAATGTAACCAATCAAGAGGGTTTCTCATCTAAAGGATCTTGGAAAACCTTTATGAATATTTCATGAGTTCTTGGATCATTCAAATATATCTATCCGACAAACGAACATTCCTCCGATCGATCATTGAATATAATGAAACTTTCTATTGTGTTCCCAAGACATTGATAGTAGGGGAAATAGTTTTCATGGATGATAAACCATGCCTTGTACAGATTTCTCATTGTTGGGAGTTCCATGAAACCATTTTCCATGGTGCACTCAAAATATTTGGAGACATACATCATATGAAAATAATAGGGTTTTTTCAATTTAAATTTAAAATATGGTCACTTATACTTGGGATGTTGGAAGCTCATGCTCTACTGCACAATTAGTGCATCCTATTTAGAGTGAATAAGTAATTGGAGGGGGGATTCAGGTGTGGGTGGTTCCAAAATTCCCTTGTCCATATGAACAATAAGCTAGTCTATAATATAATATCATCCTTCTATGGTATTCTTGAGATGTCCATGGTAGGGGACATTGTTTTCATGGCATACTGACTCCACATCTCCCAAAATTCTTACACTCAGACACTCTATCAAACCATTCTCTATTGTATAACAGAAATATCCTATTACATGTTTGTATTTGAAGGAATATTTTTTTCACTTCTTGTCTTCATGAGATGGGTGCCCAAAATTCTTCTCCTGGATGAAATTTGTGACACCATTTGTGAGAGTGTTTGGATGTGTCTAGAGTCTGGGGTTTGATGTCCCAATATCTATTGATGTGGGGGTGGGTGATGGAGCTTTGGGAGTATTGTTTGACATAGATTCTTCCCTTTGAATAAAAGGTCATGACCCTGTAGATGGTTTTGGGGCACTCCTGAGGTGATATTGTTTCCAGAATATACCCGATACAGAGATGGAAAATATGGAAATGACTCTAGTCCTAAGGGCTAGGTGATGTGGAACAATGTATAGATATCTCCGGGTGACATGATGATAAATATAAAAATTCCCCAAGCCCTTTGGGCTGGGTGACTTTACTTCAAGGTGGGATTTCATTAGCATCCATGGTTACATCATCCCTTGGTGGAGATATAAAGAGTATTCCCACAATTATCTATCTAAGATTCCTATTATTTGGTTGGAGTTGAGTGATATGTTCTTATATAGAAATCATCGTGTCATCCTCGTGGGGCTTGATAGTAAGATTCATGAAAAAACAATTTCAAATATTGGTGTCAGGGTGAGTGGATGATTGTTGGAATTTAGACATGGACCCTAGGGAATGAATCCACTACTGCCACTATCCATGTGATCCATTGTTTTTATCCTTTGAAATTACACCAGGATTAGTAACACATTGTGTATATGCTTAGTTAATTCCACTGAGCCTTTTTACTCTAATGTCGATAGCGGGAGACAACCGAAACTGTAGTGACTCATATGACTACTGGATGGAATGATTGTATCCTTCAAGAGTATGTCTGTTCAGTTCTGATGCGGAGTCGTTGGATTTTACTGATATCATATTGATCGAAACACCAATAGGATGGTGCTCCTCCTTGATGTAGTATCTCATTTGATAGGATGGTGCTTGATATACCATTTAAGGGGTCGGTGCCCATGATGGCATTTGAGGGGTCGGTGCCCATGATACTTTTTGAGGGGTTGGTGCCCAAGATAATTTTTGAGGGGTTAGTTCCCATGATAAAATTTCAGTGTTCGATGCTCATGATACTATTTTAGAGGTCGGTTCCAATGATACTATTTGAGGGGTTTATTCCCATGAATAAGATGACACCATGGTAAAATATGGTAAAAATACCTCCAACCCTATAGGATGAGGTGTCCCCAGGGACTCCTCAATCACTAAGGCTAGTTGAATTGATGTTCGAGGCTCATAGATAGCTATAATCTATGATTGATCATGTCATTCCATTAGGAAACATTATCGTACCTTAGTTAGATTGGCAATAGATGGGATATGAGCGTGCTCTAGAGTTGTATTTTATGTATATCGCTGACAGGATCTCTTACTGGGTGTCCCTTCAAGATAGTTGGTCTAGACATAACCTCCTCTGTAGCACCTTGTGGAATTCTTTTCACATATCAGAAATGATGATCTGAATGTATGTAAACCTTATTAGGAAGATCCTTAGTGATTTAATTGTCATATTAACTGTCCTCATCCACCTCCCCAACATAGGAAAGGTGTATATTGTTGTATTCTAGTGATAGGTTCTCATATTGGTTGATTATGACAATACGGGTCACATCATCGCCCATATATTTTTAGGGGAAAGACCATTGATGGGAATACCTCTTTTGAAGGACACCATGATCTGATTCTAGAGTCAAGATGGAGCTATTGGCATGGTAATCCTAACCCAATAAATTCATTAGCCAATGAAGAAAGCAGTTTTTTTTGGTAACGTACATTGGGGCCTCACGTCCAAAGAATCTTGTCCAGCTATCTTGGGGTCCATTAGCACGTTTGAGGACATCATTTTGATTTCATGTGATATTGAGAAGTCCCATATAATGAAACATGACACCTTATTAGTGTATCATTATATATATGATTTCATGTTCGATCAATTAATTTCATAGTTAAATGATAAAGAGGTGATCCCTTCTTCTTTATGAGGTTTAGTCAGTTTTAAAGAAACCTGTTGGGTCAACGTTTTGTTGTGTAATGGGAACAACATATATTGGGATGATGTGAATTAGGTAAATCTATAATTTTTTTCATGATAAAGGGATGAAAGAGTTATAATTCAAGTCAGGTTCACCATTTTTGTTTCGTAGGGAAATATTTTGTTGAATGGATATCACTTGTTGTGTTAGCATTTCCACTTTTCTCTAAAACACCCAATGGTTCCCCCATCCGTCATTGGTTACAAAACATCTTTCCAAAGGCCAGTGATCATCTCGGATTTCAAGACTAGTGACTCTTAGGGACCTTCACTGGTCGAGAGGATGATATTTCGAGCTCATCAAACCATTAGGGGGGGGTGTTCCTACTCTAGGAATCTCTTATAGATTTAAGATATGTTCATGAAACCCTTACCATTCCCTGATATCAGACTAGTTACCCCTATGTCAATGACTTAATTATTAACATGTATTGATATGGATTATCCTGTCTATATCATATGTTCTATACCACTCTCTTATTTAATTATGATTCATCGGACCATGACCAAGCTTGAGAACTCGAGAGTTTATTACTACCCAAGGAGACGGTTGGTGTCTCGGAAATGTGATTGGACCTCTATGAGGATTCTTACATATCCTATAAAAACTATAATCAGAGAACACATTGTTCATTTGGAATATTGTAAGGTCATAAGACTGGAGACATTCTTGTGGGTTGACATCATATTGTATGGTTGTGAATATTAGGATCATACATTGACGAGGAATATTACATTTCCTGTTTAATACAAGAATGAGATTCCATGTAGTTCTTGATATGGGAATGTGTATCATGGTAGATATGACAACAGATGCCCTAGACAATACTTACACATATGTGACTTCCCTGGACTACTTCTTCCCGAATGTTCCATTTTAGCTATGAGAGGATGTAATCATACATACATCGAGTTGGTGAAGGTCCAATATTTGGGGATTTATCATCATGATATTATCACAATCATCATTGATATTGAATCCCATCTGAGCCATTATCAGTGTGAGAAACATGGGATAATGATAGATTGGACACATTACACGAGATCATACCCATATCGGACTTACACATTAAGATTTCCCATTGAGATGAATGATAACCCATATTGTGGTTGATATTGTATGGAGCTCTAGCCTTTGTAATGATTCCTTAATATCACAGATATTGACAAAATTAGAGTATTCATAGTTCATTTTTTCTCAACCTGGCTGATGGATTAAGGTGAATGGTCACAGGCATAGGCAATTTGAACACCCTAGGGTTTTAGGAGTGATAGAGAATTGTACCAAGGTGTATGAACTATTAATAAAGGGCATATTATAATATTCCAATAGTTTGGGATTATGCATTGAGTCTTCCCAATTGGTTTACTCATTATGTATCCTATTAAGAATCCAAGAGAGGTGATGATGACCGTGATGGTCTGTCTGAGTGTGTGATATCAATAGGGTCACATGAGTGTGTGAACCAAGATCATCAAGGGAAGTTCCATTGAAAAGGGGTATATGGATGATGATTTGTAGCCAGGGTCTACATGGTGTGAGTCCATGTAGGTATGCTGGACTAGATTAGAATATACCAAAGGATTTTTCTAACATGGTTTGGCCATATACTAGGAAATTCATGATTGCTTTCTGGATATGTTGGGACACTAATATGATGTGGAAGACACAAACAGGTGTATATTCCTAATCAATTATCATGCCTTGGAAGTTTCCATATGGGTAGAGAAGACATGTTGAAGATGATTAACATGAATAAATATGGAATGTCTGGGGACTCATGCATGATCAACCATCTTTTCTTGGATTTATTAACTTGACAAAAGAGGACATGTCTGGAGTCTTAAAAATGATCAATTGAATTGTCTCAATTGTATTTGACTGATCATGGAAGACATGTCTTGATGTGATTCTCATGACAAAAATGGGAATGTCCAAGGTCTCACATATGATAATCTGACTTGTTAGGTTGTCCTATCCTGATTAGAGAAGAAATTGAAATGGGTTGTCTCTTGATCAAATAAGGCATGTCTGGGGCTTGCGCATGATCAATTGACTTGTCTAAGATTTCTTCTCATGATCATGGTGTACATTTCTGAGGTCTTTTTAATGATCCAAAGATGGTTCCCTGGATCCATACATTCATGTCTAGTGAACTTTTTAGGAGGTCTTGCGAAGCTACATTATGGAAGTCTTGGGTGCATCTCTTGAATTTTAATTTTCGTAAACACCTATTGTGTCCCCATTCTATCTCCTTTGTTTTATTCAAATAAGGATGGGAGCCATAAAAGATTTCACAAATAATGTATATTATTTTTACTCAATTTTTTATTATGAATCATGTGAGAAATAGGGGTCATATAGAGAGGGTGAAATCATGTATAGGATAGATCTATCAGTCTATCTCTGGAAGACCACATGGTCTCTCGGACATACCCAAGGACTTCCCTCCGGCGAGGTGGACATGTATGGGGTATTTTATTTTTGCTATATCATGTAAATATAGACATGTTTACAAAAAAAATCATGACCTTCTTACACATCAATGAATCCTTCACAAGGCCATCCAGACATGTCCAAGGCTTACCTTGTGACAATGTCAACGTGTTAAGGGGGTGTCACTTAATAAATTTTTCTTTCCCTATGGGTCATTATATGACCATGGTGACATGTTGAAGGGTTGTTGAGAGACTTACAAATCTTGTTCTATTCATGTCTTGTGATAAACATGGCATGTCCATGGTTTCTTAAATACATCGTGAGACCATCAAAGGGTATCTAAATCACATGTCCTTGAACTCTTCACATTATAGGGACTCATAGATATTCTTAAGTTCTTGTGTCCATTTTGATTCCACAACTATTCATCCAAACGTATTGTGCCTTAATTTCATCTGGAGAATATTTTCTAAGGCAGATGAATGTGTGGTAACCGGAAGGGGCTGCCCATGGACTCTAGGGTGTCCCAAGGCTGTATGCACGTGTGAGGGGTACCATGATCAAAGGAATCATGTGGTGATTGTCCACCCACATTATCACATGTCTTCAGTTGAAGTATTTCAATCAGCATGGTGGTGATACATGTCAGTTGTATATAAAAACAACCACTTCCATAGGTAAATGCAAGCATCGTTTGGTGAGCAGTTCATGGACCACTGGGTGTATACCCTCAATATTGGTCTTCATTCTAGGGTTGTCTATGTGGATCATCCACATTGAGGTGACCACTTCTAAAGTTTTATATAGACTTCAGAAGAAACATGGTATTCCCACTGACCACTTCATTGTGAGGACATCTCATGCCTATAATAGAATCCCATTTGAATCACATAACCACCCAACGATGTGTCGTGATGGGCCCTATAGTCATGCATTAGGGACTGTGTATCAAATCCTTCCAGTGCATGGATGAAGGCATACACTACATGCTGATGAGGAATTCATGGACCGAGACAAAGGGTCAAGTGTAGGGGCTAAATGAGAGTGTCGTGAGAACAAGAGTTCATAGTTTTACATTAGAAATTTCATGCTTGTCAGTGCTTGTCAATTTACGCGACCACATGATCTCTGAAGGGTCATGTGAGAGGATTTGAGAGCACAAGAAAGGGATGTGTCTTGGTCTACAAAGAAGGATACATGGTTGAGGTTTTGCAGCATACTGCTTCTCCCGGGGTCTCACATGATTGTTCCATATGGGATTCCCACTACTCGCATGGCCACGAAGGGTTCTTGCGAAGAATCCTCTGACCAAGAATGCGTCCTCTTATTGAGTTTGAATATATTGTGTAATACCTATGCTTTTAGAAATAATGTGCATGACCTATGGTTCATGAATCATTTTCATTTTCTTACAAAGAGGAGGTTCTAATGGGGATGATGCCTTTCGAGGAAACCACTTTTAAGTTTTCATGCAAGGATTACGAGACATCCTCTATAGAGGGTCTTTTGGTGGTCTCCACCATCACACTGAGGTTATGTGGGGTCTATTCTCAGTCCAAGATGATCACATCTGGGGGATTTGTCATGTCGTTGCAATATAAGTACGCTTTGTGGTATTCATGTGACCAGGGTTTATATGTTCACTGGTACATATCTGTGGGCACTAGTATGGGTTCCTCGTGCATTCTAGGACTGGGGTTATCACATAATATGATGTTCAACAACATCTATGATCACATGATACGAGGGGAGGTCATTAAATAAATCCCACGATCATTCATAGTGGTCTCGTATGTGATCACACGATCTTATGAAGATCACGTGATGGGTTCTTCCGATGACACCCCATGGTGAATTCTTGTAGGAGGAACCTATTTTTATTACCTGGAGAGGATCCATGATAGAGGCGGTTAGTTACTCGGTCCCTCCTGTGTTTCTCTTCACTTCCACTTACTTTTTGGATCTCCTAAACCTCTCCGTCATCATGATTTTTTCTAGATGGGAGGGGGTTTATATCGTTTGTGTGAGGAAAAAACTCCATCCACTTTTCATGGGATGAGGGACTCATGCACCGGATGATGCAGTGAATATATAATTGCATGATTTTCATTCAAGATATCCCTTGATCGTCATCCAATCATACGATGATTCTGTGTCTCTTCATGGCATCGCGTGATCCGGAAAATTCTATGTTAAATCAGATGAAAATACATGTAGGTGGATGGGGTTTTTGGCTATAAAATGACTTGTGATGCCTTCAACCTTCAACATTGGTTCTTTCACATGAAAAAATAATGATCATGAGACAACTTTGATCACTGTAAATGGAACACACAAAAGCCAATGGTGATCGTAGTTTGGGTCTCGCGGTGGCAAATCTGAGTGTCTTAGTCTTGTGGTTGTTACCAAAGGACTAGCAGGGAAACCCCAGTGATCACCACATTATTATTCCACAATATTTGAGTTTCCATGTTGAACCAGCAGCGTCAAAGAGTTGAAACCAAGAGGGTGGTGGAATAAAATGATCACAAAACACACAAGTTAATTAGATTAGAACTTACCATCCACAGGATTGGGATCGATGGCTGGGATCAGTGGAATATGTGACTAGAAGGTGCAGATCACCTGGCAATGTGATCGAATGGCCTAGATTTGATCCTATAGAAAAAACATCATCTAGGATATATCTCATACTATGCTTCCCCTTCTATATATAATTCTTTCTATGTCTTCAAATTATCATGATGGCAACAGGGGGTCTGAAACCATACTATCTACATCACTTCCACCATGTGGGCAACAACCCACCTATGACCATGTCCTAGTGAGAATTCACACCTTGATCCCTATATAGATGTCTAGTTTGTCTCTTTTGTGGCCAATGTTCCCTCACTGGTCAAATGGTTGGACAACGATGATTCCTTTGGATGTGGTCAACCTATGGTCCCACATGGTCCGTGGTTGAATTAGCCTAGCTAGTTGGTCGCTAGCCACATTTTTAGGCTAAGGGTGTAAATGAAAACCCTTAACTACTAAGAATAAAATTCTTCATAACATGTCAGGTCCATGGTGTATCTCTCTAAAACTAGGCATATATGACCTCCTCTATTTATTACTCCATCATTTCACATGGGTCTTATATTTGATATTTATTTTAAAAAATAAAAATCACTTGTTAGCGTATTTGTTTTTTAATAATTTTAAATATATTAATGAATTAAAATATATTATAAAATAACATTAAAGTAAACTTTAACATTATTTCCTTAATTTAAATTTTAAAATATTTAGAAAATAATTAAATTGAATTTATTAAGATAAAATGATTTCAAAAAGGACTATTCATATTAAGCAATAATTCAAGGAAATAATTCATTCAATTTACTTTGTATTTAATGTTTTTAATATCATTTAATTTAGTTAAATATTAACAAAATAATTTCTATGTTTTCATTTCTTATTAATTTTCAATATTGAATTCATCTCTAAAAATTAATGATAAATTATTCGAGTAAAAAAATAATTTTTATTTCAAAATTATTTATATAACAAAAATGGTTATTTTTTCTCCTAACTAAAATATTTTTTGAAATTATAAGTTATAAAAGAATCGTTTTTTCATATTCTTTACTTTTCTTATTATATCTATCAATTTCTTGAAAATGTGTCACAAAAAATTATATATATCAATTATAAAGTAATATTAATCAAATTATTTCCAGAAAATTTGTTTTTGATAAGTTTTGTGACATTTTATGCTTGATATTGTATGTTTTACCACCTAGTAAACATGTTTTATCCATAATCACTGTAATTAGTTCTAACATTTTGTTACTAATATTATTATTGAAAAATTATGTTGAATTTATTAAGAATTATAAATAAATAAAATTAAAAAAAATTAATCCATATTTCCATATTAAAATCAAATAAATTGTATAATTTAATTTAATATTAATTCCATGTTTGTGTGAGAAAGTGGGTTTCTAAAGTGAAAATGATCAAAATTTAACTCTGTTATTATATATAAATTTAATATAAAACTGATTCTAATGAATATTAATTAAATAATAGGTTTATAGGTAATCTATTTTGACTTTAAAAACAATTAAAAAGTATAATTAACATTAACAATTATTTAGATAAAAAGCTATTTTTCAAGTAATATCCATTATTTTCATTATTCATCAAAAAATAAATATTATTAATAAAATACCCCGAAATTCACCCTAAAATAATTTTTACATTCCAATGTCCTAAATTATGTTTATTTTTACAATAAAATTAATAAAAGTGTCAAAAAAATTTCTTCAAATAGGTTCACCATCAAATCGCAGCAAAACAACCTTCAAAAAAGTACTTTTTATGAATAAAATTATTTTTGTTCTAATATTAGTCCTATTAGATATATTAGAAGAATTTAAAAACATATGTTTCAATATATAATATATAAGTTTCAATATGACTATCTATTTATAGTAATTAATTTAATTTATTCATATTAAATGTATTTGGTGCATAAAAAAAAGTTTTTATTAAAACCGTTTCGTTATATTCAATTGGTTTTTTAATTCAATTATAATAAATTGGTAATCAATTAATTCCACAATATATTTTTATAAGTTATTTAACCAAATTTATAACCACCAATTTAACATCTAGGATGTAGTTATAATTTTAAATAATTATATTTATAGTATTCGGTAAAACGTTTTCTTTTTCATGTAAGGAAATACATCAAAGAAACTTGTGGTTATATTAAATGCATGCTAACTCAGTATTACATGCATTAAAAGCTATATAATAAATTGAAATTATAATAAATATTATATATATCATATGTTTTATGGATTTTTATTCCATTATATGAATTGTGTTGCATGTCATACACGTAATCAAATAAAATGTTACACTTTTTAGAATTATCATGGATTAATACTCTACCCACTATAAATAAATTGCATCCTTTAATGTTAAACATGATCTAGGAAATACAAAGTTTGAAATTTTGAAATTCAAACAATGAAAAACCCTTTTCATAAAAGGGTTCATAAAATATTCTCTTATTAAGAGAGAAAGGGATGTATAAAATCCATATGTAATAATCACCTAAACATGTTTCTAGATAAGAATATATGAGTGGGAAATGAAAACATTAAAAAATTAGAGAACATTATCACAAATATACTTTGGGAGAGCAAGAGAAAAAATTTTCCAAAGAAAGTTTATTACCAAAAAATCCAAAATCTAGAGGTATGAAAAAGGAAATTGGTATCTTCGAAAATTTTGAATATAGGGAAACAATTTTGTTTCATGAACCTTTTTCCTAGTGTTGATGAGTTCAAAATACGAATTTCTTATCATTACGATATTCTATTTGCGAAAAATTCTCATTGAAAATGCCATTTTGTGGTAGGTGTCCATCAGAAATATCCCACCCCGGAAGAAGGTGTCCCGAATATAATTATTTTTGAAGGTTAGTCGCAAAAATCATTTTTTTTTCAATTAACATACAGTCCATTGAAAAAACACCACAATGTATTATTTATAACTATTTTATAATGGCCTATAACTAATAACCTTTTAAAAAATGAAATAATTAAGTTATATGTAAATAAATATAATTAAAAATATTTACAGACCATTGAACAAATTTAAAGAAATTGAAACACAGATAAAAGTAATACATAATTTCAAATATAATATGTCTATCATGACAAATTAATATACAGTCATGAAATTTTTCAAAAGTCATCATATGACATCAGGTAGAGGAGGATAACTTGATAGACCTGGGGAGGAAACTCCCAATAAACGCCATGTGCATGTTTCCACATATACTTCATCATCTCTTCATCTATCAGACGCTTCTTCTCAAGCTCCTCCTCCCTCTACTTCTGCATCTACTGTATCATATCATCCTGAGATCTCAATCTCTCCTTATAATGTGAAGATGGTGTCGATTATGACTATATATGAGTTCCCATTTCACTCAATGATTTCATCACTGGAGCACCATAATAACTCATATGTGTTAGTCGATAACCAATACCAATCACTTGACCCTTCTCAACCCTTTGTGAAGTCTTCTGTATCCAAGACCCCTCATCGAAACCTGAATCAGTAGTGACATCTTGTTAGACCTTAGTTTGACTATCCCATGAATGAGAATTCACACACTCATATTTTTCTATTAAATATAATGAAAAATTAGAATGAAAATAAAAAAATATTGACTACATTGTTCAAAAAAATAACTTTCTATAATATGGTGTTGTCATTCACCTATAAATTATCATGTATGGGGATTAAAATACATCTACTTGTAAACATAAATCTATATAATATTTGGGTCAGTGGCGGCCGGTATAATATAAAAAACATCTTATAGTTAAAATAAATATACATTAATAAATAATATCACTTACTATATATCATCAATGTATTCTAAATGTATGACTCTCATACATATGGTTGAACTGTTGACTTCCCTAGCTCTGATGTCCAGCTGATGATCTTCTCCAAAAAGTGTCTCCTCTACATAAAGAGTACAACCTATCCAATACCAGAGATGATATATATTCTGGATGATGGGAGGCACAAGAATGATAGAAGATGGAAGCACAATATTTATCCATAGCTCACTTTCTGATGTTATGTATAAACTGATGAAATTTCTTGCATGTACATGTATCCCATTCCAGTCAGATATGACCTCTCTGACTATCATAAATCAAAGAAAATAAATTATGCAGGACAATAAAAAAATTATGTTATTAATTAAATAAATTTTAAAAAATTATATATTATTTAATAACAAGTAATCTAGTTGTTGTTCATATGGTCACAGACAGTGATGGGTACAAGTTCCAATTACACCCACAGCTTAGAAAGATAATTTCTCAAAATTGCACAAGCCTAGACAATGGCAAAATGTGAAAACCTATTTAAATTTTAAAAAAATATAATCGTACAATTATTATCAAAATTAATAAACATAGATACTATAAATTAAAATTCATATTAAATAATTTAACAAACATCTATAAATGAATTTCAAAATCATTAGATACTTGTCTCTCTAGAATTGGATCTGAAATCTGTAATCAAGTAAGGTTGTGCCCCTTCTTAGTAGGTGCACCGGCCTGGGGAGGAGCATCTGAATCGGGATCATCATAAGGAAGAATGAAATTATTGAAATAATGTAATAAATCATCATGAGGATCATCTCCCGCCATCTGAAAAAAATACTCTCACCACTATGAGATTGTTAAAACATATATGAAATATAAAAAACTGATGAATGTCAGAATTAAATAATGTTACCTATATCACATTGTTAATACAAATATAAAATTTAAAAAGATAATAATTTTAATAATGTGATAATTAATTGTTACTAATGTTAAAATAGATATGAAATATATAAAATAAATTAATATCATAATAAAATAATGTTACCTATAACAAATTGTTAATAAAAAATGAAATTTAAAAAATTAATAAATATAAAAATATGACAGTTACCTTGAATTAAATACCTGAATATAATAAAACAATCGTCATATTCAACACCATTTTCATAAACATCAATTCCTTCATCCTCACATACGTCATTGTAATCTTCTATATGAATTTTAGTTTCATCATTCATTATTACTTCATCCACATTATCTATACGATTTTCCATAACTGAGGGGTTTGAAAATCGATATTTGATCCCATCGGGTAAGAGATATATTTTTGGATGTTTCTTGAAAATTTTGAATATGTTTCACTTGCACAAAACCATTTTAATTTTCAATCAAATGATTTTCAAGTGATTTAATTTATATCACACTTCACCAGTGTTTCAAATCTCTCAAAACATCACAATAATCTGCTTAGTAAAATTGATGTGCTTGATGTTCCAACATAAGTGGTTCATTTGATGAAAGAAGAATCTTATATTTAATTTCAATGACTCCATGTGATGGATGAACTCAAAAAACCTAATTAGTATTAAAATACATAAAAAATTTGCAACATAATTTGGTCCTAGATAACATAACTCAATTATTTAATCTTGCATGCCATAAAAGTCAACATCACTTTCCTTATGATGGAATCCGTTCAAATAAAAACCAATATTCATTAATTTATTTGAGTCACCATATATGTGTGCATGGAATCAAAATCCATTAACCATATACCCATTAAAATATTTTTGCTGTTTGTACTAAGGGTTTTTGAGCACACATAATTGATATTCAATTTTATTTTCATGTTGTTTTAGCTATAAATAATAAAAATTATTAATAACAAATACCATTGAAATAATGGATTTATTATTCCATTGAAAAAAAATATTACTTACCTATCATTGAAACCAATATGAAAAATTTTGTTGCCAACATTCGTCAAGTGTAGCAGATATAATTTGTAGAAATTGATTTTTGAATAGGTCTAAAAAAGTGAATGGAAATAAAGAGATATTTTAGAAATATTTAATTAAATAAAAAATAATTAGAACATACTACACAAATCATGTCATTTCTTCAGAATTCTTCAAAACATAAGTATGAGCTCTATGAATTTATTCATCTGTAAGTCCTCTCTCATGAAAACCACCGAAATAATGGTCAGGATGATTAATGACTAACAACTGATGGTCTATGAAATAATTAACATTTTTCTCATTGCAACCCAAATAATTATGTTTTGAAGAATATTCTAACTAAAAATAATAATAGAATAAATTTAAAACTTCATCCTCCAATTATGCTTCTGAAATCAATCATTGAACTGATTATTTGTTATGTACATTCATCTTTAGTTTTTTAATACATCTATCAAATGGATACATCCAGTAAAATTATATCATCTCTCCACATTTAGCATCATATGGTAAATTCAATTTTAAATGTTACATGGAAGAAAAGATGATCGGTGGGAATAGTTTTCCCTAATTGACATAAAATTAAAACAATGACTTCTTCTAGGGAATTAAATGCATTAAAATCCAATTTTTCCACACAAATATCATGAAAATTTGATATTTCGGTCAAAACGTCCCATATTAAAGAATACAATTGCCCTCTATGACCAACAAGTAGTAATATTTCAATTTTGACATGAAAATCATGACTTTTTAACCCTGTAATATGCCCATTTCGGAAGTAATGAAAGAAATTAGAAGCAGAACCATCTGGAAACCTAAAATTTATAGTACTTTGAAAGAGAAATAATCAGTTTTCATTACTAAGTGAGTAAGGTGATTTTGACTTCATTAATTCTTGTGATCTTTCAACTTCAAATAACTCACATTCAGGATGTCTAAAAATCTACATAAGATCTAACTATGCCATTACATTATCTTATGTCTTACTATGTGTGTCCAACAAGATATAAAACTTGTTATCAAAAACATCCTTCTCACTATAAATTACAGCTAACTTGTGAAAGAAAACAAAATATGACCAATATAGAAGGTCCCAAAAAATATTATGCTTTATCCAATTATGATCTCTTTCTAAACCAGTTTTCTTTTTCTTGTTAATGGTTTCAACAAAAGTAACAAGTGGTAATTCGAAGACAATATATTTTATTTGATTACTTAAGAGCACTACTGGAGGTGTGTCAATTGTAATTCAACCTTTTTAAAATTTAATTCTATTTCTTCAAAAAGGGAGATCCACATGAAGAAATATCTGATGACAATAAAAAACATACATTTATCCCATTACAAATCATAAATTATTGGTTCTCTACCATATTGTATAGACACGATTTTAGACCATATGTGCTCCATCCAGATAACATACCATATTCCAGAAAGTCACTAATTTTACATATTAATGAATCCTTTAATATAAAATTCTGATCGATAGTTTTATCAAATGTTTTCATATCATTGTTCAATAATGAAATTAACTCATTAATTTTTGGTTTCAAAAAAAAATCAAATTTTTGTTTGAATATCCTTAAATTAACATCGTCAAATATATATATAGATCCTTCATCTACATCTAAAGATGAATGTTTTGTGGAGTAATGAAATCATGCCAACAAAAATATTGACTACCGTAAGAACCAAATGGGAAAAACCATCTATAGAAAGGCACAATCGTACGTTATGAAGTTCTGTAGCAAAAGAAGGATGAGTCTGATCAAAATGTTTCCATGAGTCACTATCACATTGATGATTTTATCTTTTTGTGATGGAAAGAATTGATTTATGCCAAGTCATAAATCCAGCTATGTTGCGAGACATAAATAAATTCTATAAACGAGGTGTAATTGGAAAATATCTCAACTATTTCATGTGAAATATGGGATTTTATCATTGTGCCTATTTATATCTTGATTCTCCACATGTTAGAAAATTAACCTAGGATTCATATTCACTACAATATAAAATTTAGTCCTTTGAACATTCATGGATATTCTGATAACATAGACCCAAATTATGAACCACCATTTTTCTTTTATAGAAACTTGTAGTTAATTTATTTCTGTAAGGAAAAAACAACTTAAACAAAGATAAAATCATATAAAAACAAATATTAGACATTCCAAAATCTGATTTAATAGACATAAATTTTGTATCAACTTAATTTTTTCTCATCTAACATCCAAGATATAAGGCATCCTCGATAGATTTCCACAAATTGTAAAACTGAGTAAGTTCAGATTCAGGATTTGGAATTTCATTTGGTGTTGTTTTTTCTTGAATAGATGGACCTTCTCCCTCATGTATTAAATTCTGAAATGAAGGATCCATAACCAAAAAATGTGTATCTTCTACTGAACTCTTTTCACCATGTTGATACCAAAAAATTTAATTTTTTCTAAAAACTGTAACAAAATAGATGAGGTCCAACATTGTCGAATGTTTTGAATGTCCTACTACCATATTTCTGACATGGACATTTAATAGTTCTTTTAAGTATAAAAATCTAAATTCGAAAATGAAAAAGATATAAAGGCTTCAACACCTTCAATGTAGACATGACTTAAATTAGATCTGTTTGGATTTTGTTACTATTTATCCAATCATGATCTCGTAATAGAAAATGTTGTCTACTTACAGTGTCCATATTTGTCTAAAAAACAACAAGAATAAGAATAATTTTTTCTGATCATTTTTAATAGTTTCAAATTATTATATTCTACCATCTTGAAATATTCTATAAAACATGAACAGAGTGGGGAACTTGGTTAGCACTTGATTACATGGCCCATAGCGCCTCAGTGTAGATAAAAATAAAAATATATTATATATTATATAAGACACATGGTATTTTTTGAAAATAATAGAACTTATATTGAATGGTGTTCCATATGATAAATTGGAGATCACCACTTGGTCTAGTATGTGGGGTTTATCATAGACACAACATTTGATTTATGAGCGCTGGGTAGTTACATTACATAAGATGGTAATTCAATTAATAATTTTATTATAAATTGTTACAAAAATTCAATATATGGTTCGAACTATATATCGTATGACAAATCAGAGATCACCGCTGAGCCTATGATGTAGGGTTTACCCTATGCGCGACGTAACATTTTTTAGCATCGAATATTTTGTTACATCACACACTGGGGTATCATTTTTAATATTTTATTAATATTATTTATATAATTATTTATTTTTATATATAAATATATATTACAATATTAATACAAATTATTAATATGTAGTATTTTAATTAATTAAACATTTATATGAAATTATTATTAAGTAATTAAAAATTACTATATATATCACAATTAATTATAAATTATGTAATGAATATTATTAATTATGTAATGATTATTATTATAAATTATGTAATGATTTTTATTAATTATTATTAATTATTATAAATTATGTAATTATTATAAATTATGTAATTATTATTTTGTAATGATTATTACTCATTATTTAAAATAATAAATTATGTAATGATTTTATATTTATATATATATATATATATCATAATTTCTTAAATTATTATTGAAATTTCATTATTACAATTTTATTATGTGATGATTTTTATTATTACAGTTTGCTAAATTATCTAAATTATAATAAATTATCTAATGACTACTATTAATTTATTTAAATTATTATTAAAATTTTAAAAATTACAATATAAATATTACAATTTCATAATTAATATAAACACATAAAATATATTCTAACTCATTTTTAAACAAATATACAACTATTTAATCTATATTAACATATATATGTATATAATTTGACTACCGTGAATTTAGAATTTATGTAAATAATTTATAAATAAAATTGAGTTTATATTTTTGAATTAATAATTTATTTTAATTCATAATTATTGAGAATTAATAATTTATGAGTTAATAATTTTTACCCTAGATATACTATAATAGTTGCACAATTTGGGTGTTTTTATAACATTTATACAAAATATTCATACGAATTATTTCAAATAATATAAAATTTTATGCAAATTAATATGAATTTCTAAACGTTGTTATATTTTATTAAATATTATTTACAAATTATTATAATAATATAATTATCACTAATATTTACAATTTATTAATAATAAAGACTCTTTAATTATTACATATTATAAATTATCTATTAATTTTTACTAATTATTTTAATTAATACTACATTTTAAATAAATATTATTTTTTATGAATTTATAATAATTATTTATATTCGTTAAATTTTTTAAAAACACTTACCAAAATTATCATACTTATTATTAAATAAGTTTTTAGTAAATATTAAATATTTTCAATTGTTACTGGTTTCCAATTGTAAATTTTTTTATCATTTTTTTAAAAAAAATATTATACATTACATTTAATTAAAATGTTTTCTTTGAATTAATTTCATCAACATTAGTAAAAATAAATTAATAATATTTGGGCACACAAATATTTAGGAATGTATAGGTACATGCACGTGAATTGAAAAAGTATAATATAAAATATTAGTATAGACAGATATTATTGTAAACAAATATGATGCATGTGAGAATATAATTATAAACAAATATTATGTGTGATAAAATATTATTATTATGCGCACGTGAAAAAAAATTAACATAACAAATTTTTAGACATACAAATATTTAGACATACATAGACACAAGTGTAATAAAAAATTTGCAACCGTTAAACAAATGAAAGGAATAATAAAACCAAAAAAACAATACTCATCAAATAACATCTAATATTATAATTAATTTTTAGCAACCCTAAAACAAGAAATAAAATTAACATAAATCTATGTGTTGAATAAACTAGTACATTAGAAAAAATTAAACTTACTTTTTTAAATAATAATCATATTTCAGATAATATAAAATAATAATTTTTTATCATCCCTAAACATCCCATAGAAATCTACATAGTTTAAAGATCAAACATTGTGAAAAATGAAATAAATAAAAGTAAAACAATTTGTATGTAATGAATATAATCAAATCATAAAAAATAAATTTAGACTAACCCTGCATATCAAAAAAATCATTAAAACATGGTAAAATTTTAATCCTTGGTTTTTACAATTGATCAGTCTAATGAAAATATGAAAAAAAAACTGACGAGGTATAGAAGTAGAGTCTATACCTTGAGTTTTGGTGTGAAATTATCCAAAGAAGTAAAATAAACAAGGATTTATGGGGTTATACGAAGAAGGGTGGCCGATAGGGTTCTTCTTCCTTGTAGAGAGGGAAGTATGGAAGGAGAAATGAGGAAGAGGAAGAAAGGAGTGGTGAAGATGGCTAAATCCTGATACACTTTGTGATAGTATATTTGTGATGGAATTAATTCTGTCAGAAATAATGTTTTTATGAAAATTATTTGTGATAAAATATAATTCCCATCACAAATACTATCGAATTAAAGGAAATGATAAATAGATTGAATAATCGATCTCAAATTCCCATCATGAATGATTTTCACGTTAATTAGTGGGAAATCCAACCTAATTTTTTTTATGATGTATTTATAATTTCTCCAAAAGTAGTTTCTATTGGTGCTGAAATTTTACCTCTGTTGCAAATGGGTGATGTTTGTTGACTATTTACGATGATAAATTTATTAGACAAAAATTCCCCATCCTAAATACTTGAAATTTTAGTAGTGATTATTTCACTCCCAATGAATATTAAGAAATATAATTACTTGATATGTTTCTCTTACATAAACACAATCTTGTCCTTTTGATTTTCCATGAAGTATTTCTACATCACATCCTGGCACTTATTACATCATATGGTGAAGTAATACGATATTCCTCTAAATCTAATCAAAATTTCAATTTAATCCTTTTTATAAATGGTTAACCATATTTCCCTCTAAAATATTAATATTCTTAAATATAGAAAGAAGGCCACTGAATTTACAAAATTATTTTATCATTAAATATTTCGAAGGTAGTTATTACTATCCAATTTACATTATACATTTCAATCATCTATTTATCATAATATAATTTTCTCATCATTAGGAACCTAGTAGTGTTTATTTTTCCATTATTCATGAGTTTTTCAATAATGTAAACTATCTACTTAACAGTTTTACTTGGTCATCGTTATCGATCAATATATTTTCTCAAATCTGTAATGAAAAATTACTTTTATACAATCCATATATATTTCATGGTTCCTATAACAAGAATATAATTGGTAAAATACTGAAATGGAATATTGATTGGGTCAAAAAATTATCACATTAATCATTCATAACTGATATTATCAATAGATACGATTGAACTTGATCCCTTAAAGTCTTCAGAGGAATATTCTCTTGACGCTTAGGGAATTTCTTTCTGTAGTACCCCATGTCTCTATAGTTAAATCATTGTAAACTAGAAACTTTTTTATTTACCTTATAATCAAAATATTGGTTCCAATTATCCCCACAATAGTAAGAAACTAATAATCCTTTTAATCAATGGCCATACTGTTTCGTTACACAATTATTAGATATGAGGAAATACATCATTCTGTTATTCCATTTATCTATCTTTTTCCCACCTTTAAACTTCATAGCATTTATTCATCCGAATCCATAATACTTAGAAAACACTTTCTCTATCACATTAGAATAAGATACTATGCCATCATACATTTAAATATTTTTAGAGAATATTTCCCTTAAAAATATTGGATTAAGACCACAAAATGCATGATATTGCTTCCTCTTTAGAATACTTGCATTGACACAGTTCATATTCCTTCTGTTGGGTTCCAATTCAATATGAAAACAAACACTAGATTAGATAATATCATTTAGAAACAGAATGTATAATAAAAAACTACTAAGATACCTAACATAAATTGAAAAAAATTTGTGTAGCCAATCACATAGTCATAAAAATAATTTCATTGGGATGTTCTTTTATACTTATTCATGAATTCTATCGTAGGGGTGTGTTTTCTAATCTATGTTTTCCTAAATATATTTTCCAAGGATTGTAATAAACTTCCATTAGTACCAACTATAGAAAACTGAGTTTCATTGAGGCTGGTGTCAGTGCCAACTACTATTACATTGGCATAAGATACAAGGAAACACATCTTGTAGGACTGGATAGTTTAGTAGTTTTGGTAAACTTGATATGTACATTAGTTTTTCATTACATATGAATATAAAAAAATATTTTTTAGTATATATTTATTCTATTTAAAATGTCACTAAATATCAACCA
Organism: Viscum album; assembly: GCA_963277665.1. NCBI lineage: Eukaryota > Viridiplantae > Streptophyta > Magnoliopsida > Santalales > Viscaceae > Viscum > Viscum album. The sequence continues at coordinate 1,767,399,272 of OY728157.1, forward strand.
TCTAAATCACAAATATTCCTTATAAAGGAAAGAAAATAAGGGTGATCTCAAATGGTTAGTGAGGTTTAAATATAGTGGAAGATATCATGAGTCAATAATTATAATCAATGAAGTGCATAATAATTATCCATTTAAAACATGGTAATATGATTCCACGGAAGCATAACTTGTAGAATAATTCATTCGGTCCTCTTCAATGAAAGGATATAACATCATTGTGGATTTATATGGGTTTATCTAGCATACACAGAGGTTGCAGAGATGTAAGGACTACTCAAATATACCTTGTCCTCATATTACAAGGTCATATAGAAAGTGTAAATTCAACCCAAAAGTGATTGAAATATATTAGTTTCATCCATATAAGAAAGAATAAGGGGTCTATTTGGTATGATAACTAAGAAGCTAATGAGATGATTAGCTCACAGGTAGAGGAACCAACTTCCAATGATTTGATGAATGAAGATAATAAGGATGTTGAATAAGAAAACACCTAGGATCTCTTCATGAATTCTAATGTGGATATGTTAGAAGAGTATTTACTAATCAAATCATCAAATTATGAAGCATATATAATGATTGAATGACAACTGTGAGTTAACTTTAATGATGAACAATCATCTTAGAATGATAAATAGAACATAATCTTGATACATGGTTTCAAAAAGGGGAAAACTAACCTAGAGTAGCACAAGAAGACTTAGGAAAAGAAGAAATTTAACCTTAATGATTCTATAAAGGACAATCCAAATAAAAATGTTACCTCTATCGAATGGATATTATTCATGGTAAACAATTCTAGCCTCATTAAATTGTTTGAGAATGGGATGTTTATTTCTTATGAGGTTTTATTTATCTACATTCTATATTTTGATGCTTTATTGAATTTCCCTTATAAGTGTTTGTGAAATTAAAATATTTATTTAGTGGAATATGGGAAGATTAATAGATAAAGGAAAATTAAATTTAAATAACTTTCTGATCATGGTAGGATAAGTATGAATCAATATGGTATGGTAAATAACTGAAAACACATGACATTAAATCAACAAACATTGAATAAAATGCAGTCACAATTTTTTTCATAGTGAAAATATAATGGATAATAATAAATAAAATCTGAATTTGTGAAATGATTAAATATTGGAATTCATGTTTCCTAGTTTCATGAAGCATTTACAATCCATACTTTTCACTATTTGGTTTTAAACATACAACTGTCAATACCTTTCACAAGATAGTTTAGAATATTATTGGTTTCAAATGTGAAGGGTTTTTTCAACTAATTTCATCTAATTAGAGTACCGGTGCATTAGGGGGATTACTTTAAATGGTCATAAACCTATGTAATTCTAGTCCAACGAAATCCTCAAATATCAAATAATTGATTTAATTAGTTAACAATGTGCCTTATCAAAAATGTGTATTGAGTAAGGGATATATATTTATTAATATTTTTCTAGTTAATCAAATAACTGTCAAAGTAAAAACTTTATGTAATAATGAGATATTTTTTAATCAATAACAATATCCTTGAAAAATAATATAGATATTAAAGAAAAAATTAATGTCTAATGATCATAGTAAAGGAAATATCCAAAGAAAAATTTATTGACTACAAAAATGAATCAAGGAATTGAATGTCTATACATTCCTTAGTCAAAATGACCTTGAACCATATAGAGCAAGATTAAGGATAATATCAATATAATATAAAACCATTGGTGTAAAAATAAATGGTTTTTTTCCTTAATGAATAGAGATACCACAAAAAGTTCTTTGAAAACATTCTTGAAGAAAATCTCCTTTCCATTTTGAATAAGAATATAAAATCATTTTTTTAAATCACCTTAAAATGATAAAATTTCTGATAAATATTTGAAAATATTTTTTTTTGAAAAAACCCATTAATTCTTATAAAATAATCTGGAAAGTATTTTAGTGGTTATGATTCCATAAAATTCTACTCATGTTGTACATATTTAAAAAAGTTATCACGTCACTTTTTCAGTAAACTTTAAGCATGAATTGTTTTTAAAATGCCATAAATATTTATTTAAAACCATTATCTAACGACTTAAAAATGGGTTAAATTCATTTAATAAATAATTTTGAAAATTTTAGATCAATTTTTAATACATTTTGAGAAATAATGGTTTTTGAAGAACACCTATTTCTGACTGAAGAGAGAAATAAAGTTGAATTTTATTGAAAACATTTTAAAAAACAATTTTTGTACCTAGAAATGAAATAATTGTACTAAAAATGAAAGAGTTCATTAATAATTATAGTACAATTAAATTTAAATTTTTATTAGGAATTGGTAATGTAATATCATTCAATTTTTATTCAAGTGTAATCAAAAATTAAAATAATGAGATTCTAAAATAAACCATTAAAATGATCATAAAATTAAGGTGAGAATTATTAAATGACTCGATTATTTTTATAAATTAAATTTCAAATAAAAAATTTGGAAATAAAACATAATTTAACAAAAAATCAGTACATAAAAAATGTTCTCTTGACATAATCAATGAAGTAGAAGTTTTACACAATGAGTGGAAATTGAGTTAAGAAATCCCATACCATACACTTCCATTTGGTTGAATGCTCTTTATCCTCCCCTATAATGGTTTTAGTCATGTTATTTACATAAAATAGAAAAAAAATTAATATTTATAATATCTTATGTGTATCTTTTACTAGATCTAATCACTTAATTATAAATAATATCTCATTATTTTCATTGTGGTGTTAATTTCCATGTTTTTTTGTATGCATTGACTTGTTATTTATTTTTAATTATTAATTAAATAATGAATTAATTATCAATAGAATTTAATAAATGATGAAAATATCGTGTAGAATTATTATATATATATAGATTAATCCATAATATTTTTTGATATGAGACAAAATACACTATTTATGGAGACGGTAGACCGTACGTATGCATTAACACTATTTCCATTCACTTATTGTATTAAAAGAATGAAATGTAAATGATATATATATAATAACATTAAATCATAATTTTATATCATATATATTACATGTTTTTTTAAAACCATCCTTAACACATTCTATTTAAATTGTGAACGAATCACTTCACTTCGCGATGTGTTAGTACGCCGTATAGACGAACTACATTATTGTATTCCCATAAAAATTAAAGCATGAATTTATGTGTGATATAAAAAAAATAAGATTAAAAATATAATAAATATAATTTACATCAAATATAAACTATAAATCCTTCATTATTTCCAACATTTAAAGGAAATTGTGCAAGAATGAACGACATCGGCTAATGGAGTAGTAGTCCACCATACACCCAAATGATAATTTCATAACCCATTTAATGGAAGTGCGTGAGTGTATTATTAGGTAATTCCCACAATATGACAAAATATATATGTATTTAAGAAACTTGTTTTATTATACAAGGATGATACAAGATTAATTGAATGAATTAGAGAAACAAATAAAATAAAAATGATTTTAGATATACATTACATATTACTCAAGTATGAACATTAGTCTTACAACAATTGTAACACCCCAAGCTTCTATGGTACGTTTCTCTTTGAATAATGTGATAGCGTGTGTTGTACGCAACACCGAGTTCTAACACACCATAACCAATCAAACTAGCCGTTATGAATAATAATACCTACTTTTTGAAATTATATATATAATTTATATTTTAAAATGGACTTCATTTTTGGATTCGGCTTATCGAATTTAGCCTAAAGTGAAATTTCGGTACTTTTCGGATAACTTTCATATTTTGATGAATAGTGAAAATTACTAAATTTTAATTAAAAACAACTTTTTTAATCAAAATATTTAATAGTGATAAATTATGAATTTGAGTGGTTTTAATGTATATTTAGAATATATTTTTACCATTTAATATAATTTTGGTCATTGGACATAATTTTACAATTAAACCGAACATAAACAAGTGTCAATCTTTTGATAGTTGTTAACTCTTAAAAACACGCTTTTTGTTTTAACAGCGAGAATTAATTTTAAATTAATTTCTGCCACTTCTGTGTTTTGAATTTAGAAAAAATGGATTCCATATTTGGATTCAGGATGTCCAAATTGTGTAAATAGGTAACTTTTATTTTTAGACATTTTGAATAATTACAGCGGTAAATATTTTATTTACTATGGTTAAGGGTAAATCCGGTAAATAAAGGTTAAAAAATAATATTATAATAATACTAAATTACCCTAAAACGTGTCCTAGCCTTATTGGTTGATACATGTTCGACCATAGTCATCTTTGGGTCGATTTTGGGACCTCATGGTGCCACTTGTAGGTGATAGGGACACTTTATTTTAATTAAGTTAAAATGAATACAAAAATGACACAAGCATATATCTTTTAGAAAAACAATTTTTACATAGGGTTATATATGTTTGATTTTAGATTATAAATATTCATTAGAAAGATAAAATGATTTAATACATAGTGATATTTTATTTATAATTTTTATACATTACATAATTTAATTTATTTATGACACAATGATGATGAATTAATTACTATAATAGTGAAAAATTAAAATAATGGATATTATAAATACCCAAATAAATATAATATGAAACTTTTAATGAATTAAACTAATTTTATAGGATAATATGATATATTTTGATTTATTTAATTGACTTTGTTCGATGTAATCAATCTGTTATGAGTTTCACAAAAATCAACTATTGAATAGTGTCAAAATTGACATAAAAGAGTTCTTAAAACCAATATTATATTATTAATTGATATTAAATTTCTAAAAATATAAGGTTCGGCCAAGAGACTTATATCATGATAGGTTAATCATTAATGGACCACTTGGGGGTCTCTTGGATATATATAGTAAGTTTATTAACCATATTATATAAAAATACAAAGAGACATTGTAAAAGTGAAACTAATTAACTTAGAGTTAATACTTAAAGATAAGGTTAATATAAGTACCCAAACCTGTCTAAATTCTATTGATTGAGTTTTTTTCGACCTATCCCCACCTTAAAATTTAAATAATCAACTTTGGAGCCATTAGAAACCGAATATGAATTTATTATAAATTAATATTTCTTGCTTTTCCAAAGGTTCCCCTCACCCCTCTTATAAAAGGGCACTCCTCCTTCTCATTTCTTCACACTTTAAAAACCTTTTGGTTTGGAAAAACTCTGTCCAAATACTCTCCCAACTTCCCTCACTACAACCTCGAGGCCTTAGTTAGATCAGAAAGCCAACCTAAGGATCCCTTTTGATCAAATCAAAAGGAAGAACCCGAAGAAGAGGTAATGATTTCACCACCCTTTTCCAAGTTCCTTTCTTCTTCCACTTCTTCTTCCTTTGTTATTACCGTTCTAAAATAATAAATCCAGTATCATATATATACTGTGATGTTATTATAAATATTTTACAACCATATTCAGTATTATATCCACCCTTTGAATAACATGTCACCATACGTGCGTATGTACGACTTACCGTCTCCATGTCGTGGTGTAATTGTTATTCAACATATTATTATTTGGATGGGTATAATAATGATATGTAACTCATGTAAATAATAAATATAACATGTTAATTATTCTGTATATATGATATAACAACCATTTATATATTATTTCAAAAGAATGATATTGTCGCTCGTGCGTACGTACGGACTACAGTCTCCACGAACGCGATGAGATTCATTCTCCATCGTATCCATTCAAGTATAATTATCATTTGATGATTTAAAAATGATGTTTAAGGACTTGATATCATTATGGATATGAATAATATACAACCTATCCATTACAAACATGGCTTACGTAACAAAACAAATAAAATAAAACAAGTAAGTTAACACCCGAAACAACGATAATAGTAAGATTTATTATCAAATCAATATTAAAAGATCATATATGATATCATATTAATGTATATGATTCTTTTATAATTTAGTAACAATTATTTCACCATTATACAGGAGGTTAACCTACCTCAACCAAGGAAAAGTACAAGGTAAGGGGTTTTATCTCACTCCTTATTCACGTGAGATTCATGCCATATTGCCACCATCACCTTTTGTGTGGTGTATGTACTGCCCATAATTATATTATTTGTGTAATACACTATAATTTATGTGTATTTACATATTCATTGTATAATACCTCTTTCATGGGTTGTATGTTTCATAAGCAACCAAATTGGTAAGGGGTTTTCATCTCACTCCTTATTCCCATGAGATTCATGCCATATTGCCACCATCACCTTTTGTGTTGTGTATGTACTGACCATAATTATATTCTTTGTGTAATACACTCTAATTTATGTGTATTTACATATTCATTGTATGATACCTCTTTCATGGGTTGTATGTCTCATAAGTTACCAAATTGGTAAGGGTTATTTCACAATCTCTTCGTTATCCGAGGTTGTTTATACGTAATAATCTACTGGGATCTCTTTATCATCCACATCCATGTTTCTTAATAATGTATTTCAAAACATTTTTACTATTTACATGAATATGGGTTAAAGTCATTTATACCCTTATGTGTTTCTAAAGGAATCTTTCTGTCTTTTTCCAAACAAGGCACTTTTAACCTTTTCGACAAATTTAAGATAAGAATGTTTTTTTAACTTATACGGCGGGTGCGGCTATTTACCGCCATTATAAAATAGTCAAATCTTCCCTTACAAGCTTATAAGAATAATTTCATATTAAATGTATTATTTTATAATTATGATACTTTTAAAATGATTTCAATAAAAAGAGATATTTCTCAAAAATAGTTTTGATTTCATCTTTGTCAACATCCTTTGATGGATTTTAAGCTTATTTGAAGTTGATTTATTATGATAAAAAACATCCATATTTTATTGAAGGTTTTGTGATATTTTTTACTCTGGATAAGCTATTCTTATGTCACTCATGGTTTTTTTAAAGTATTGACATTATTGAAGTTATTTTTAATCCAAATGTTTATGTTATATTTCAACCTTTCATTCAGATGAATGTGTTAGATAAGTATGTTCCAGGTTGGGGACCGGTAAAAGTAATCCCTCCGGTTTGGTCTCCAGTTATTAGAGGAACTCCGGTTTGGTCTCCGGTTATTAGAGGAACTCCGGGTTGGTGTCCGGTTATTTGAGGCACTCCGGGTTGGTGTCCGGTTATTAGAGGCACTCCGGGTTGGGTTTCGGTTACAGTTAGCCCTAGGTCTTGGGATGAGGCCTTGACAAGGAAATTAAAGTTCAGCATTATGCATTCCGACATTATGAAAGTGGTTATTGATTTTGCATGTGATTATTCGATTAGTAGAATATCCATGTGAATAAGTAAATGGAATTATTTCATTTTATTTATGCCATTCTATGTTGAATGTTCAAGATTGAAAGGATTTTGTTTTAGTTATACATTGCCTTAAATGTTTATTCTTATTTATGAAAGTTTCCGCTATATTTTTATCCTTACTGGGCATTTGAGCTCAACCCTTTTCTATGTTTTATTTTTTCCAGGATGTGAAGAAGTAAGTTATGAATGACTTGCAGAGATATTAGAGGGGATAATAGTGTTGACTGTGGAGACATTATGTTGTTGTAGTAGTTTTTTATTTTATGGTGTAATGTAAAACTTATGAATATATCTAGTGTTTCCAAGGCTACTAAACCAATCGGTCTTTCTAGATTTGATCTTTCTTGTGATCATGCCAATGTTATGTAATAATGCACCGACTCTGGGTAACTAGGGTCGGGGCGTTACAGTTGGTATCAGAGGAAGTTTAGTACAAACCTTGGAAGCTAGATTTAGATAAACTCTGATTAGAGCACGTAGACCTAAGATGAACATTGAGGATTAGTATAGAATAACTTCCTAGAATTTTGGTATTGTAGAGATTTTGTGAGTTTTCCGAACAATACATCCCTGTCTGGATACGAGTAGGTAGAGGCGGCTCTGGCACAGATGTACCTAGGGGTAAAACCCGAAAACACCGTTTTGAGCTAGACTCGAACGGGAATTGGTGCACGACAACGGGCCTTGCTGCACTCTTGGTTACGACACTCCTGGGGGATATGCTTAGGATAACTCTAATTTTCTTTACAAATAATTATGAACGGTTTATGAGTATATACTTCCTCAAAGAAAACATTTTTATGATTATGGATTATATCCATAAATAGTTCAATTTATGTTTAGTGTTTTATTATTATTTTGATTCATAAACTGATCTAGTTTATGCCATTGTTTAGAAATGGCGCCTAGTGGAAGAAATGGAAACTGTATCAATGCATGCACTCCATGTAGGGATTGCCCTCCTGCTCAAGATAATTATAATGGAGCTGGTGATGCAACTGGTGCCGATCAGCTAATCACCAAACTGGGACAACTTACTCAGGTTATGAATAATAACCTTACCCGTATGGAGCACCCTGATCCACAGCGTGGAGGATCAATGTTAGATCGATTCATGAGGCAACAACCACCAACGTTCAATGCGAGTACAAATCCCTTAGTAGCTGAGCAATGGATATTTTCCCTAGAGAAAATATTTCAGGCTTTGGGGAGTAATGAAAGGGAAAAAGTTATCATGGCAGTTTACCGCCTCATAGGAGATGCTGATCAATGGTGGTCATTAATTCAAAATACGAAGGAAGATGATGAAGTATCAAATATGAAATGGAGGGAGTTCAAAGATCTGTTTTTAGAAAAATACTTTCCTCGCGACCATCGAGCAGATATGGAAAGGCAATTTCTAAGTCTGAGACAGAAGGAGGATGAGAATGTCACAAAGTATGAGGCTAACTTTACAAGGTTAGCAAGGTATGCTGTAGATTATATACGTAACCCAAGAAGTATGATAGATCGTTTCTTTGATGGGTTAAGACCATTTCTCCATCGAGCATTAGTCTCACAATCCTTTTCATCGTACGAAGACATTGTCTCATGTGCTATCAAGACCGAAAAGGAATTCTCTAAGTCTTATGACTTTAAAGAAAAGCAAGAGAAGAAGTGGTCTGCTGATCAATCTGGGAATGGAAATAAGGGGAAGAAAGGAAAGGTTGAATATCCATCCTGTGGTAAATGTGGGAAGAAACACCCCGGTACATGCTTGAAGGGAATGGGAGTCTGTTACAAGTGTGGTGAAAAAGGACACCAAGCTCATGATTGTAAAGGGAAGAAGGAAGCTACCAACGTTCAGTGCTACAATTGCAGGGAGATGGGACATTATGCAAATTAATGTCCTAAGCGTCAGGAGAACTTACCTCAGAAAAGGCCAAGGGATCAAGGCCAGGCTTATGCTATCACTACTGCTGAGGTAGAAGCTCCGAAAGACATGGTGGCAGGTAATTTAATGGTTTCCTCAAGTTTAGCAAATGCATTATTTGATTCTGGATCATCGCATTGTTTCATATCTTCCCAGTTTGCTAAGAAAATTAGATATTTCCAATTTGATTTAATAAGGGAGTTGTCAGCTAAAACTCCTAAGGGAAGTATCATTGCAACAAAGTTTTGTGAATCAGTCCCCATTAGAGCACATAAATGTTCTTTATCTGCTGATCTCATCATCATACCTATGATTGAGTTTGATATAATCCTCGGTATGGACTGGTTTTCAGACTATGATGCGAAGATTTATTGTAAGAAGAAAGAGGTTACGATTCATGATGATAATGATAAGGAACACCTTATCTTTAGAGCAGAATCTTCACCACCTAATTCTTATTTAGATCCACCCTCAATAGCTCAACTAAATTCAATTATTGGGGAGGAAGAGAATGAAATAACTGTGGGTGAGGAAAAGAATGTTCAAATAGAGGATGTACCTGTTGTGAAAGAATTTTTAGATGTATTTCCGGAAGATTTACCTGGACATCCTCCAGAATGAGAAGTTGAGTTTTCCATTGATTTAATTCCTGGATCAAGGCCTATATCGAAGACCCCTTACAGAATGGCCACTGTAGAGTTAGTCGAACTAAAGAAAAAACTAGAGGAATTGAGTAATAAAGGATTTATTCACCCTAGTGTTTCTCCATGGGGAGCCCCTGTTCTTTTTGTTAAAAAGAAAGATGGATCTATGAGGTTATGTATCGACTACAGGGAGATCAATGATATAATGATAAAGAACAAGTATCCCCTACCTCGCATTGATGATTTATTTGACCAACTTCATGGAGCTCAATACTTTTCAAAGATTGACCTTCGATCTGGATACCATGAGTTTTGTGTAAAGAAGGAAGGCATTCCGAAGACAGCATTTCGAACTAGGTACGGGCATTACGAGTTTACCGTAATGCCTTTTGGATTGACTAATGCACCCTCTGTATTCATGGATCTGATGAATAGAGTTTTCAAGGAGTATCTCGATGAATTTGTGGTGGTATTTATTGATGATATCTTGGTATACTCCAAAACCTACGAAGATCATGAAAATCACTTGTGCATTATCTTGAAGACTCTGAGAAGGCATGAATTATATGGGAAGGTTAGCAAGTGTGAATTCTGGCTTCAAGAGATTTCTTTTCTTGGACATATTGTCTCTAAAGATGGAATCTCTGTTGATCCTTCTAAGACCAAGGCAATCCAAGAATGGCCAGCACCTACAAGTATAACTGAGGTATGCAGTTTTATTGGTTTGGCAGGTTATTATCGACGTTTCGTCCATAATTTTGCTCGATTGGCTAACCCATTAACGAAGCTCACACGTAAAGGGGTTAAATTTGTTTTGACAAAAGAGTGTGAAGAATGTTTCTAAGAACTGAAGAGAGGATTAGTCAATGCTCTTATATTGACTCTACCATCTGGGAATGATGGGTTCATTATTTATAGTGATGCATCAAAGAAAGTACTTGGTTGTTTCCTTATGCAGAATGATAGAGTTATTGCATATGCATCACGACAGTTGAAAATTCATGAACAAAACTATCCTACTCATGATCTCGAGTTAGCAGCTGTAATCTTTGCTTTGAAGATATGGAGGCACTACCTCTATGGTGATAAATGTGAGATTTATACTGATCACAAGAGTTTGAAGTATATTTTCTCACAAAAAGAACTCAACATGAGACAAAGGAGATGGCTTGAATTATTCAAGGATTATGATTGTACGATACACTACCACCCGGGGAAAGAAAACAAGGTGGCAGATGCTTTGAGCAGAAAAGACCATGGAGTTTTGAACAATATGAGAATTCAAAGGGATCCAATTTTCATGGATCTAGTGAAGATGGACATGGGAATAACCAGGGAAGGTGAAACATCAATTCTTTTTCAAATGGTTGTCAAACCATCTTTACTATAAAGGATTAAGAGTTCTCAGACCGATGATGAAGAATTTAAAAAGATGATTAAAGCTGTGAATGATGGGAGATTGAGAGACTTTGTGTATGAAGATGGAATTTTGAAATTTGGTAAGAGACTTTGTGTTCCCGATTTACCTGATCTAAAAATGGAATTTCTGGATGACGCTCATAGTTCCAATTTCTCTATACACCCTGGGAGCACAAAAATGTATAGAGATTTGAAGGAAAATTTTTGGTGGGACAACATGAAGAGGGAGATTGCTGATTTTGTGTCAAGATGTATGGTTTGTCAGCAAGTGAAAGCTGGAAGGCAACATCCTGGAGGAGTCATGCAACCTCTTCCCATACCGGAGTATAAATGGGACAATATTACGATGGACTTTGTCATGGGGCTACCAAAGACTCCTAGAAGGAACGATGCAATATGGGTTATTGTTGATCGTCTTACCAAGTCAGCATATTTTCTTGCTATAAGAGAAGATCTACCCCTGGAACGTCTAGTAAGACTATATATTAATGAAGTTATGAGACTTCATGGAGTACCCCTATCGATTGTTTCTGATCGTGATTCCCATTTTACTTCAAGATTTTGGAAAAGTCTTCAAAAATCCATGGATACTGAAATTTATTTGAGCACTGCTTACCACCCTCAGACAGATGGACAATCAGAACGGACTATTCAAACCCTATAAGACATGTTGAGATCTTGCTCACTTGACTTTCAGGGTATGTGGGATCAATACTTACCTCTCGTAGAATTTTCCTATAACAATAGCTTCCATTCAAGTATTCAGATGGCACCATATGAAGCGTTATATGGAAAGAGATGTCGTACACCAACCTGTTGGGATGACGTTGGTGAAAGAAAACTTGTAGGTCCAGAACTGGTGGAGGAAACGATGGAAAAGGTGAAGGTAATCCAAAATCACATCAAAGTAGCTCAAAGTAGGCAGAAGAGCTATGCCGATAATCGAAGGATTTGGAATTTCAAGTCGGTGATCACGTTTTCCTAAAGGTATCTCCATGGAAGGGAGTCATACGTTTTGGTAAGAAAGGTAAATTGAGTCCCAGGTACATCAGACCCTTCGAAATTCTAGAATGAATTGGGGTTGTAGCTTACCGATTGGCAATGCCGCCAAGTCTCTCTAAAGTTCGCGATGTGTTCCACGTATCTCTATTGAGGAAATACATGCCTGACCCAACGCATGTACTAACCTATGAAGAATTAGAACTGGAACCTGATCTGTCTTATTGCAAAGAGCCCATCAGGATTCTTGATACGAGAGAAGAATTACTGAGAAACCGGACGACGCATCTGGTAAAAGTTTTGTGGAGAAACCATAAGATGGAAGAGGCAACGTGGGAACCCGAGGAACTTATGATGAAGAACCACACGAGTCTTTTCATTCGGTAGTATTCTAGAAATTTCGAGGATGAAATTATTTTAAGAAGGGGAGAATGTAACACCCCAAGCTTCTACGGTACGCTTCTCTTTGAATAATTTGATAGCGTGTGTTGTACGCAACACTGAGTTCTAACACACCATAACCAATCAAACTAGCCGTTATGAATAGTAATACCTACTTTTTGAAATTATATATATTTTATATTTTAAAATGGACTTCATTTTTGGATTCGGATTATCGAATTTCGCCTAAAGTAAAATTTTGGTACTTTTCGGATAACTTTCATATTTTGATGAATAGTGAAAATTACTAAATTTTAATTAAAAACAACTTTTTTAATCAAAATAATTAATAGTGATAAATTATGAATTTGAATGGTTTTAAAGTATATTTATAATATATTTTTACCATTTAATATAATGTTGATCATTGTACATAATTTTACAATTAAACCGAACATAAACAAGTGTCAATCTTTTGATAGTTATTAACTCTTAAAAACACGCTTTTTGTTTTAACAGCGGGAATTAATTTTAAATTAATTTCTGCCTCTTCTGTTTTTTGAATTTATAAAAAATGGATTCCATATTTGGAATCAGGATGTCCAAATTGTGTAAATAGGTAACTTTTATTTTTAGACATTTTGAATAATTATTGCGGTAAATATTTTATTTACCATGGTTAAGGGTAAATCCGGTAAATAAGGGTTAAAAAATAATATTATAATAATACTAAATTACCCGAAAACGTGTCCTAGCCTTATTGGTTGATACATGTTCGACCATAGGCATCTTTGGGTCGATTTTGGGACCCCATGGTGCCACTTGTAGGTGATACGGACACTTTATTTTAATTAAGTTAAAATGAATACAAAAATGACACAAGCATATATCCTTTAGCAAAACTATTTTTACATAGGGTTATATATGTTGGATTTTAGATTATAAATATTCATTATAAAGATAAAAATATTTCATACATAGTGATATTTTATTTATAATTTTTAGTCATTACATAATTTAATTTATTTATGACACAATGATGATGAATTAATTACTATAATAGTGAAAAATTGAAATAATGGATATTATAAATACCCAAATAAATATAATATGAAACTTTTAATGAATTAAACTAATTTTATAGGATAATATGATATATAAGGATTGATTTAATTGACTTTTTTCGAAGTAATCAATCTGTTATGAGTTTCACAAAAATCAGCTATTGAATATTGTCAAAATTGACATAAAAGAGTTCTTAAAACCAATATTATATTATTAATTGATATTAAATTCCTAAAAATCTATGGTTAGGCCAAGAGACTTATGTCATGATATTTTCATCATTAATGGACCACTTGGGGGTCTCTTGGATGTATATAGTAAGTTTATTAACCATATTATAAAAAATACAAAGAGACATTGTAAAAGTAAAACTAATTAACTTAGAGTTAATACTTAAAGATAAGGTTAATATAAGTACCCAAACCTGTCTAAATTCTTTTTGTTGAGTTGTTTTCAACCTATACCAATTTTAACATTTAAATAATCAACTTTGGAGCCATTAGAAACCGAATATAAATTTATTATAAATTAATATTTCTAGCTTTTCCAAAGGTGCCCCTCACCCCTCTTATGAAAGGGCACTCCTCCTTCTCATTTCTTCACACTTTAAAACCCTTTTGGTTCGGCAAAACTCTGCCCAAATACTCTCCCAACTTCCCTCACTACAACCTAGAGGCCTTTTTTTGATCAGAAAGCCAACCTAAGAGCCCTTTTGATCAAATCAAAAGGAAGAACCCGAAGAAGAGGTAATGATTTCACCACCCTTTTCCAAGTTCCTTTCTTCTTCCACTTCTTCTTCCTTTGTTATTACCATTATAAAATAATAACCCCAGTATCATATATATACTGTGATGTTATTATAAATATGTTACAACGATATTCAGTATTCTATCCACCCTTTGAATAACATGTCACCATACGTGCGTACGTACGGCTTACCGTCTCCACGTCGTGGCGTAATTGTTATTCAATATATTATTATTTGGATGGGTATAATAATTATATGTAACTCATGTAAATAATAAATATAACATGTTAATGATTCTGTATATATGATATAACAACCATTTATATATTATTTCAAAAGAATGATATTGTCGCTCGTGTGTACGTACGGACTACCGTCTCCACGAACGCGATGAGATTCATTCTCCATCGTATCCATTCAAGTATAATTATCATTTTATGATTTAAAAATGATGTTTAAGGACTTGATATAATTCTGGATATGAATAATATACAACCTATACATTACAAACATGGCTTACACAACAAAACATATAAAATAAAACAAGTAAGTTAACACCTGAAACAACGATAATACTAAGATATTATTATCAAATCAATATTAAAAGATAATATATAATATCATATTAATGTATATGATTCTTGTATAATTTAATAAAAATTATTTCACCATTATATAGGAGGTTAACCTACCTCAACCAAGGAAAAGTACAAGGTAAGGGGTTTTCATCTCACTCCTTATTCCTGTGAGATTCATGCCATATTGCCACCATCACCTTTTGTGTGGTGTATGTACTGCCCATAATTATATTCTTTGTGTAATACACTCTAATTTATGTGTATTTACATATTCATTGTATAATAACTCTTTCATGGGTTGTATGTTTCATAAGTTACCAAATTGGTAAGGGGTTTTCATCTCACTCCTTATTCCCGTGAGATTCATGCCATATTGCCACCATCACCTTTTGTGTGGTGTATGTACTGACCATAATTATATTATTTGTGTAACACACTATAATTTATGTGTATTTACATATTCGTTGTATGATACCTCTTTCATGGGTTGTATGTCTCATAAGTTACCAAATTGGTAAGGGTTATTTCACAATCTCTTCGTTATCTGAGGTTGTTTATACGTAATAATCTACTGGGATCTCTTTATCATCCACATCCATGTTTCTTAATAATGTATTTCAAAACATTTTTACTATTTACAAGAATATGGGTTAAAGTAATTTATACCCTTATGTGTTTCGAAAGGAATCTTTCCGTCATTTTCCAAACAAGGCACTTTTAACCTTTTCGACAAATTTAAGTTAAGAATGTTTTTTTAACTTATACGGCGGGTGCGTCTATTTACCGCCATTATAAAATCGTCGAAGCTTCACTTACAAGCTTATAAGAATAATTTCATATTAAATGTAATATTTTATAATTATGATACTTTTAAAATGATATAAAAAAGAGATATTTCTCTAAAATAGTTTTGATTTCATCTATGTCAACATCCGTTGATGGCTTTTAAGCTTATTTGAAGTTGATTTATTATGATAAAAAAAATCCATATTTTATTGATGGTTTTGTGATATTTTTGACTGTGGATTAGCTATTCTTATGTCACTCATGGTTTTTTTAATGTATTGACATTTCAGATGTTATTTTTAATCCGAATGTTTATGTTATATTTCAACCTTTCATTCAGATGAATGTGTTAGACAAGTATGTTCCAGGTTGGGGACCGGTAAAAGTAAGCCCTCTGGTTTGGTCTCCGGTTATTAGAGGAACTCTGGTTTGGTCTCTGGTTATTAGAGGAACTCCGGGTTGGTGTCCGGTTATTAGAGGCACTCCGGGTTGGTGTCCGGTTATTAGACGCACTCCGGGTTGGGTTTCGGTTACAGTTAGCCCCTAGGTCTTGGGATGAGGCCTTGACAAAGAAATTAAAGTTCAGCATTATGCATTCCGACATTATGAAAGTGGTTATTGATTTTGCATGTGATTATTCGATTAGTAGAATATCCATGTGAATAATTAAATGGAATTATTTTATTTTGTTTATTCTGTACTATGTTAAAAGTTCAAGATTGAAAGGCTTTTGTTTTAATTATACATTGCCTTAAATGTTTATTCTTAATTATGAAAGTTTCCGCTATATTGTTATCCTTACTGGGCATTTGAGCTCACCCCTTTTCTATGATTTTTTTTCCCAGGATGTGAGGAAGTAAGTTATGAATGACCTGCAGGGATATTATGAGGGGATAATAGTGTGGACTGTGGAGACATTATGTTGTTGTAGTAGTTTTTCATTTTATGGTGTAATGTAAAACTTATGAATATATCTAGTGTTTCCAAGGCTACTAAACCAATCGGTCTTTCGAGATTTGATCTTTCTTGTGATCATGCTAATGTTATGGAATAATGCACCGACTCTGGGTAACTAGGGTCGGGGCGTTACAACAATTCCATCCTATGTTGTGTTTTAACCACATATAAGTCATTTAATATTAGGGGAAGAATGTACGGGAGTGATTTATGTAGGGTTTAATTGATCTAAATGGCATGGGATGTGTGAATAATGGGGTGTGTAAGCACCCTTTTATATTTGAGGAAGAGTTAAATTCTTATAAATACACAATGGTATCACTACTTGGTGTTATAACTAACCTAATACACCTAATGTTTTTTTTATAAAAATGTAATTAATTGTAATAATGTTCTAGAACTATCTCCACCACATAAAAAACAACTTTTTCATTTTTTTCCTTCACCTAAATGTTTCCCTAATATTACCATTTTTTTATTTTGGTAACTAATTTTATAACCTATGAAATTTATCAATTAAGAATAAATTAAAATGAGACATATTATATATTTATACCCAATTATTCTAAATATTATATTAAATTTAAATAAAATTACATGCTTGTTTTAAATTAATTTTAACATAAGCGTAAGTGTTGAGCAAAAACATAGTTTTAACCATAAACACGCAAAAAATGTTTTTACTATTTTGGGGTAAATATGTTCATTATAAAAGATATTTTGGTCCACAAATGGGAAATATTATAGATTTATTATAATATAAAAATCACTTGTTGAATGATGGTATTTTTATTAATTTTAAATCAACTATTAAAATATCATTTATTATAAAATAACATCAATGTCAAATTTTACGTTATTAATATTGTCGAGAATTGAAAATATAATGAGAATAATATAATTTTAATAAATAAATTTCAAAAAATTTAAAATTATATATTCATATAAAAAATTAATGTAAGGTAATAATTAATTTTATTTACATAACTTTTAATGTTTTTTGTATAATTTATTTTACTAAATTAATAACAAATATAATTACAATATTGTAATTTCATATTAATTTCAAATAAATAATTAATCTATTAAAATAATGACAAATTATAATGAAAAAAATGATTTAAATTATAATATGATATATAAAATCAAACATATGGTAATTTTCCCTATCTGGAAGCCGTATATAAATTACAAGTATGGAATAAATCTTGTTTGTCATTATTTTGTAGTTAACTTATTATATGGTTATTATTCATGGAAAATTGTCATATAAACCAACATATATTGATCATAAGGTCATAAGAAAATAAATATGTCTTGAAAATTAGTGTGGGAAATGATTTTGGTCATTATACACCTCATATTTAATGTTTAACCACTAAGTAAACTCGTTTTATCCTTAATCACTATAATTAATTTTAAATGTTATCAATTATAATTTTTTTAAAAAAATTAATTTTAAATAATAATACTCTATAAATTATTTTGATTAAAAATATTCAATCGAACTTTCCAAAATTAACTCACATAAATGGATAAATTTAATTTGAAATTAATCCCGCATACGTAATGAGAAATCTTATTTTTAATGTGAAATTTTTAAAAGATTACTATATTTTTATATAAATATTCAATATAAAAATTATTAAAATGACCTAAATTGAATTAATATATGTATAATTTGATCAATTTTTACATTAAAAAATAATTCTATATATAATTTATGATCCTGAATTACTTATAATAAAAGGAAGTTTTCTATTAGAATCCATTATTTTATTTATTATTCATCAAAAATGAAACTTCTCATAAACGAATTCACCATAAGGTAATTTTTAAATTACACATCCAAAAATTAAGTTTATTATTTAAAATGAAATTTATTAAAATTTCAAAATTCAGTTTTAAAACAAGTGATCAATTAATAGGCGACAAATCTACCTTTAGAAAAATATTGCCTTTTATCTGTAAAATTGAATTTCTTTTATGTTAATCCTATAAAATATATCTGATAAATTTGAAAATAAATTATTGAATATATAATATATTAGTTTAATTATGACTATAAACTAATGTAATTAATTTAATTTTTTAATATAAATATCCAGTGGCACAGAAAAAATATTTTTCTATAAAACATTTTTTTTATTCAATTTGTTTTTATATTCATTTAAAATTAATTCGTAACTAATGAATTAAGATTTTTGTTTTATTATGTTATTTTATCCTATTTATAGACACCAATGTACCAGCTATGAGATAATTGTCATTTTAAATAATATAATTAATAGTATTCGGTAAAACATGGTCTTGTGTGTAATAGAAGCTATTGAAGAAACTAGTTATTCAATGAAATAGAAGATAATTGAGTATTATATTAATTTGATTCTATAGAATATATTGAATTAATTTAAAATAGTAAATATATAATAAAGTCTCATTATATTATATTCCATTCTATTCTTGGTGTTACATGTCATACACACTATCAAATAAAATATTATTCTTTTAGAATTTTCATGGTGTTACACAAATTATATTCCCAATGAATTAAAGAGATGTAATGGGGCTCACCCATTATATAATGATCAATAATTGGGATCATCCATTCAAATCTTTACTATAATGGGGATGAACCCATCATATATTGAGCTAAAATGGGGCTTGATATGAAGTATCATCTGTATCAAGCTAACATGTTTCCTATAATGGCGCCCAAACCTTCATAAAAATGCCCAAGAAAATTAAAATAAATACTGTGAACATATTTTTAATCTCTTCATAAAACTCATTGAAACATCCATTATTCATTTCAAACATTATTAACCTATGGAAATGGAATGAATTCAATGATATCCTTTTTGAAAGAATCATAATCTATAAAGATAAAGAATGAACATGATATCATTATAAAATATACCAAGTGTATAATTAGTAACATTAAAGGAGTTTATCATTGATGAATGAATATTGCAATCAATGGCCATTAGAAAAATCCTTGGTAAAAGTAACCCTTTCTCTTTGAAAATAAATTTTAAAAACATAAAATTAAGATATTATTGTGATCATTAATTTATTTTAATATTACCATGGAAATATATAAACTAAATTTTAATGAAAATAATGCATGTAATGGTGGTAAATTCTTTTCATTTTATAAATGTTAAAATGAACATTTTTTAAAAATATTTTGTAAAGGGAGTCAAATGTGACCTATTTGAAAAATGTTTCAAAAATTACTTTTTAAAAAATTTTAAAATATTGTAAAATATCATGTAAAATAGATTTAGGAAATATTTTTCATTTATAAATTATTAGTTTTTAAATAGTCTAGAAAACAATGATATGGAAAACAATGATTCCCAATCTAAAATATGGTACAATATTGATACCGTTTTCAAGAAAAATTATAATTCTTTCATTAATCAAAAATTGAGGAGATAGAAACTAAACATGTAAAACACATTCATAACCAGATGATAATAAAATATATGTGTTTCTTGAAAATAATATCGTATTCTTTCTTAAAATGGAACCCTGAACATAAATAATCATTTAAAGGATGGAAATTTCAACATAAAACCATTGCCACTTTTTTAACTTTTCAATCATATGACCCATGCCAGAATAACATGAAATGAAAAAATATGTATCATGAAATTTAGGATATTTTTGATATTATGTGAAAAATGGAAATTATATGTACATTGTAAGAGAATATATGCCAATAAAAAATAATGTAAGCCTCAATGAAGGAAATTTGAGACAAAATAACATACCACTTTGATAATCTATGGATCAACACCTCATGAATGACAGAACCCCATAAAGAGTTTCAATTATAAATAATTTTCATGAAAAAAATTTCATCAAATTATTATAATTTAAATTCATGGGAAGAATATACACCACACAATAAAAATAAGTGGTGAATTAGGGATATGCCTCATAAAAATAAAAGTGATATGAGAAACCATTACCTCGAGACCAAACATTCTAGGAATGTACTTTAACTCCTATATAATAAAATCATAATAATTATTTGATTACTTAATGTCATTTTCAATGATTAATAATTTATACATGAATCATTTATTTTATGTATTTTTATGACATATTTAAAAATTTATTTAGTTAAATCTGAATCATTTTTTTGAGGACGTTTTGTCCATACAATCAAAATGGATAAGGTATGTTGACCATGATTAAAGGGGTCATTATTACATAATATTTAGAATTATAATAATTTAATAATTATTACTTTCATACATAAATTTTATTTTAAAAAAATCATAAATAGAGATTATGAAAATTGATCTATATTACAATCATCTGGATTATAGGCCATTCGTACACATGATCAACATTTCCATTTTTAAACCATCATCATGGAAAGAAGGTAAGTATTAATTTATCATTAAAAAATATCATAATATCCTAAATATCATATTATTTCCTTAAATAAATTTTTATATATAATCCATGTTATGTGGAGACGGGAAATTAATCACATTGCTTTGTAAAGGTGGTAGTCCACAATAATGCATAAAGGAAGTCGTAGTCTTCCAATGAATGTAATGGTATGAAAATAAATTATATATTATATTTTAAGAATAATTAATATATAATTAATATCATATAAAAATATTAAATCAATCCTCATGAACATATATGACTGGCGATGTGGTGAAATGAATTTCATCTGTTCGTGAAGTGGTAGTCTTTCGTACACACAAACGATTGTTTCATTTCACATTTGATGAAAGAGGACACATATTTAGATTATTATATTTACATAATAACATCTCAATATATATGAGATAAATTTTATTTCTTTAATCTTATTTTACGAATAATTTATGGTCATGGAAGAATAATGAATATAAAATGTATGGTTAAGATTAATACGTATTCTTTAGATGAACTCTTTAGCTTTGAAAAAAAATCCTAACTAATAGCGGTTTATAATAAAAATTTTGATTCTATAAATTTGGTTGTGAATTGTGTAAGTTATTTGGGTAGGTAATGAATAATCCAAATATATTTTATGGTTTGAAGAGGAGATGAGAGGTGGTGGCCTTTTATAAGATGGGGGTGGCATTTTTGTGAACACCCAATAATATTCAATAATGGCTAGTCACTCTCAAAATAAGTGACTAAAAATTTAAAATATATTTCAGTGGTGAGAAAGAATGATTTATCCACACATAAAATACAAAAATAAATATTTTATAATCATGTTATTCCCTAAACATTAATGATACTCTCTTTTATGATTTTTTCCCTCTGGTAACAAGTTTTTTTACACATTAGGGGTTATGATTGATACTATAAAATGAAAATTGACACATAATTGGACTAGGGTTGATATTATCAACCATATCATAATAACATGAAAAAATATAGAGTTTTTATAAATATTAAATAATTTCATAAAATTTTATTTATTATGAATTATCATTAATATCAATTTGGAAACAATTTAATTAATTTGACTTAAAAATATCAATATATGAATTAAATTCTGATATATAGCTTTCATAGTTCATCATAATTTTATTCATATTTATAAAATAAATGGAAAAATAATTATTTTAATTTAACATTAAAAATATTATTTTACTTTTAATTAAATACTCACAACATTGGCATTGAATATACCTTTAAGGCAATAATTTAATCCCTAAAATTATAAATAAATTACCATGATGAATAAAAATAATTTATTTCTAATATAACTATTTATAATCTAGCATATATTATTTTTATCTCTATCCTAAAATAATATAGAAATTAAAATCAAGAAATTGAAACTTCTGGAATTCCATTATATAAAGTAATATAATGTCCATAATCATTGAAATATGAAAAAAGTCCATATATTCATTTATTGGATGAATCTTGACAAAATATATAGATATGAAAAAAATATTAATTTATTGTTATTGTACAAACATATATTTTTCTAGGTTTTCCCCTATTTGAGTTTTTTTGTTTTACCCCTGGTGGATCAGTCTAGTTAAGAGATTAATATAATTTAATTAGGAAAAAGACCTAATTTTTTTTTGAATTAATGTAGTCTCAATATAAATGTTCTAAATTATTTTATGAGGGTTTATATGCTTTTTATGTATTTGGATGTGGTTTGGGTACATATGTTGAATTCGGGCTCAAAACTATTTACTAGGTGGTTACACACCATGTACATGCTACACAATATGTAACTACAACTGAAAGTTGTGACTAAGTGTAGGAAATGAACCAATTACATGTAGTCAAAACCATGAATATCATGTAAAATTAGCTAATGTTAAATATTAATATGTGAAAATTGGGTTTTTTGTATTCATTTAAAGAGAAATACACAACATGTAAATGTATTAAATACCATGTATTTATCATGAGTAGCAGTTTTAAGTATAATCTGTAGCTGATTTATATTTTTAACCCAATAATTATTTCCTCCTATCGATGCTAGGGAATATTCATAGATATTTTTGATCACTAACTTCCCTTATGGATGTTTTTTTCGAGTGATCATCCCTGATAAGTCATTTTGTCTAGGTTTTCCTTTCTCTCCCTTTGGCATATGTCTATTGTGGTGTAATATCTGTATTGTGATCATTGTTCATTATGATCTTGACCGATTATGATCTAGGATCCTCATTATGATCATCTACACCTTCTTTCTTATCATGGAATCATTTTGGAAAGGTTGGTATATTTTCTATTATAGGTAGGGGGTCTAAACCTTAACCTAATTATTTGTTTAATTTCAATTCCATTCCAAAATTGAAATTCCACCAACAGAAAAATTTCTAAAATAAATTAAATGATGAATTACATTATTACTTGGATCCCTTTTGGGTATAGTTGGTTATTGACTTGTCATATAGGTATCGTTCGTGTGAGAGAACCGTTGATTATAAATGAACTGACTAATGTATTACATTGATTTTATGGAATTCAGGTCAATTATTTATATACATTTACCTTGGGTTGGACTGAATTTCCTTGAATTGAATTATGCGTTACTATTTTAATACCAATTTTTAGTATAAATGTGAAATTGGAAGAAAAACTGGAAATTTTAAAAAATTATTATTGAGCCTTATGATGTGCTATTGTGATAACCTTTTTTCTATAACACATCTTGTTTTTTCCATGCTATAATTATTATATTAGGTGTTGTCCTAGTTTTATTGTTAAAATATTTATATAGGGAATTCAACATGTTTATATGTTGAAATAAATATATGATGTGTTATACTTGATATATTATGAAATTATTATACACCGGGATATTTCCTAAGACATGTTGAATTGATTATACAGAAAGCTATATTGAGATACACATCCTGAAATGATTATATTCCAATCTATGAACTGAAAAATATTGAAATACTTATATAAGAGGATTAAACTTAAGACATGCCTAAATGATTAAACACTAGGATTATCCCTAATTTACATGATGAAATTCTTATACAATGGGTTTGAACCATATATGTGTGACTCATACCATGGATATGTGGTTATGGATATCATGCTTATGAGACAGGATAAGAGACATTCCGACGTGGAGATGAGGCAGGATATGTTTTACTATGGTTATATGATTTCAGTTGGCATGGTTGTGATACATGCTCAAAGACATTATGACATGGCACTGAATAAATTTGATGTGGTACTACTTTAATTAGTTAATTAATTAATAAATCTATTTAATAAGTTATTTAATGCACTCATTATCAAACTAGTTATGTTTAGACAAGGTGGTGTTGACCTAAATATTTATCCCCACACCCATCATGGGCCAATATTTGGTACCCAATCAGATTACATGGATGTATTATTATATAAGGGAAACAAACCGTTCGATTGATCGTTTCTTATTAGACGGTCACGAGTTTAGATATGGGAAAAATATGGGGGTCGAGACTTGTTCCATTTAAGTCCTCTAGTATTTTATTTGTATTAATTATAGCCTGAAATATTGTTACATTCCATCATGACATTAAATTATTCCCTTAATATTTTATTGTATTATTAAGTTGGATTTAATTGTTTTGTTTTCCACTATATTTTATTATTTCCATTAATTTTTGTACGATGATATTTAATTTTTATTGGTGTATAATTATTCCAATGTGTTGTAACTCTATAAAAAGAGGTTATTTTCTCCCCACTATCTATATCAAACTCTTGATTCTAGTAGGTAGCCTATGGAATATGAGGAGGTTCACTTAAGGGTTCACAACCAACTCATTCCAGCCATGTGAGAGAGTCTCAAATATGGGGTTTTTATGTAGTAGTATCACAGGACACCATGTTAATTTTATATTTCTTTATTATTTTGGAAAGGTGGAAAGGATACTAGGATGTTTTTGGAACCGGTAATGATCTTCTACATGGTAGTATATAACCCCGATATGGGGGAAATTTTGAGTGACAAGATATGGATTGGTATTTATACACTTTTCTTGTTTCAATTTATGTTTCTTCACCATGATTGATTCATATGTTGTATGTGTTTATTATTTCATGATGTTATTTGTCCCTGATATTTATAATCATGTCAAGATATGGAATGGGATGTATATGCATTCATCATGATTGGAACATAGGGTTATATATTGAAATGAATTATTCATGATAGGGACATATCTATTTCATGTGATATATACATTCCTACTTCAATAGTGATATACTTTACATATTATATCTGAGAAATGAAATAAATGAAATGCTATGTCATTTTGAAAAACATGTTATCCATGGTTAGAGAGTCTAGGAGCAATGGTTCTCTATTATTGTCACATGTTGAGGTTTACCATGTTGTTATTGGTGGTGATATAAGGAGTGTGTTTGTCTTATATAGAAAATTCATTCTCATAATATTCAAGTTGAGAATTAAAAGAGTGGAAGTCATCTTGCTCCAAACATAGTTGAACCAGAGCCTGCTGTATTTCACAAGGATTATATGGATTTATATCTTCAAAAATTCGACTTGAGGGTCACAAGATCCATGGAAATAGAAATGGTTTAAATAATATTCTTGATGTCTGAGATGATGAGAGAGCTTCAGCTATGACATCGGTATATGTTCACTAAAGAAGTAGGCCCCTAGGAAGCTGATTTTTTTATCAATTCAATCCATAAAATTGTTAAGCATCTTGAGACACCTGCAAATATGAGGGTGGAGTCTTCTACATATATATTTAGTGGACTTTCAAGTAATTGGTGGGATATTTTCAAGAAGGTAGGGTAGTAAGAGGATTTCTCTTGGAATGAATTTCAGAAAATGTTCATGTGCCACTAATATCTCAATACATTAACAGATGAGATTGCCTACGAGTTTGTCTAACCAAAAAAGCAGGATATGATAGCGATGGACTATGTTGACCATTTCATTGAACTACAATTATTTTAACCAACATTGGAAGCTAATGAGATCTCCAGGGACTGGTTTTTTAGGATGTTCTTCAATATGAGATTAGTTCAAAGGTGAAAATGTTCCTTCTAATCACTTTTGAAGATATCCTGAAACAAATACTCACCACATAAAAGGGAATCTGAAATAAGTCTCAAAAATTGAACATGATGTTTCAGTAGTGAAAACATTAAACTCTTCTTCTACTGGAATAAATTATCGCTATGAAACTTTTATGCAAGGCAGCAATAGTGAGTGCAATCAAGGCACTAAGAAGCCATCTCAGGACTGTGTTCTTTTTTAGTGCAATCAGAGTGGAAATATGTGATTTTTTTTTTCATATTTCATACTTCATGTTGGAGTGTCTTTTTTGAGTCAAATTGGGCCACCAATTGACATTTGTTAGGGGGTGTAGAAGCATAGAAATTGTAGGTGAGAAGGAAAGGCCCCAGAGGCTGGGAAGTACTCCAATACTCCTCAAAAGGTAGGTACATGGACTTTAATATGACATTTTAGTCAAAGAAGGGGAGGTAATACTCTAGTAGAGGAATATTATTACTAAGAAGAGGGTATAACTTTGGGGAGTCCGGATGGAGCCCATGGAAAAGGGGCCAGTTGAATACATATTATAAATGCTACTACAACTAGTGTGGATGTAGGACCATCTACTATCAGAGGTAAATTCTTGTATCATCTACAATTTTTAGTGTTTTTTTTGATATAGGGGCATCATATTCCTTTTATCCACCCTTTTTTAAAATTGTTGGGGTTAGATGTGAAATTCTTATATGGTGTTGTATCCATCAAAACACCATTTGTGATTATGGTTAGAGAATGTCAAACATTGTATGTAATTTTCATTAGATATTAGTGTCTACCATTACTTTTGAGAATCATTGATGTTGGAACTGAAATGCTTCAAATTTATTCATAGAATGGATTGGTTAGTTCAATACCATGCTGAAATCGATTGGTATTGGAGGATAGTTACCTTTTTTATCTCTAGAAGGATGTATCTATTCTCACCAAGGTGATTGGGATCTTCAGGTTGGTCATACATGATAAATTAAGTGTAGATTTAATTGTCTAATAGCTTAAATAAGTGTTGTTACTGTAGATGATGGTGGAATAAAATATAATTATTTTTCTACCAAGGGTAGAGGGTTTTCAAGATATTTTTCCAAATGAGTTCAATGACTTACCATCTATGTGAGAGATCTGTTTTATGATCGAGTTGGTTTCGAGAGTAGTGCTAGATTTTATATGGCCTTGTATAGTATAAACAACATAAATTTAGCATTGAAATTTCAATTTAAAGAACTAGAAACTAAAGGTTTTATATGGCCTAGTACATCTCCTTATATTTCACTACTTCTCCTCCTATACAAGGTTAATGGGACTTTCCAAAATTGTGTGGATTATCAATGATTAAAATAGATGAAAAACAAGAACCGATATCCCATCCCATTCATCAAATATCTTTTCATTCAACTAAGAGGTTTTTAGATATTCTCTAAGGTTGATTTTAGATCTGAATAGAACCAATTCATGGTGATAAAATTAGACATACCTCAAACAAATTTATCGAAAAGGTATGTCTTTTATGATTTCATAGTTATGTACTTTTTTGACCAATGCACTAAAAATATTCATGGACATGATGAATATGATCATTAATCATTTTGGGATTGGTTTGAGTTGTTTCTTGTTGATGAAATATTCATATATTTTTAGTCTTCATATTTTAAGTCACAATATATTAACATCATCTTGAGTACATTGTGAGAGAATAAGCTTTATTCCAACTAACCAAATGATGTTTTTGGCCTAAAAAAGTGACATTCGGGGAAAAATTTATCTTAGAGGAAAGAGTTTTATTGGACCCAATGAATGTTTCAGTTATCGTATCTTTTTAAAATCCCAGGAATGTGTTTGAGATTCAGGTCATTTTGGGTTCATAAAGTTATTATCATTGATATATCTAGGACTTGTCCAATTTTTATTTACCGATGTCTGGGATGATTAGGAGATGGATGATGTTTTTTTTGGTTAGATTCTTTTGAGAATATTTTTGGAGTGCTGAATGGAAGGACAACCTAATAACCTATCCTTCTCTTTACCAATTCCTAGTAAATCATATATTTTATACAATGATGCATCTATATTTTGACATAGAGAAGCTCTAATGCAGTTGGATTGAGTGGTTTCTTATGGATCAACAAATATAATATATCATTAGATAAATTATCATACTCATGATTTGGAGTTACCAATAGTTGTACATGCTCTGAGATGCTGATAACTTTATCCATTTATTTTGAGGGTTTTTGTTTATATGGACCACCAGAGACTCAGTGAAATCTTTTCTATGTGGGACCTAAACCTTTAGCAGAGGAGGTGGGTTTAGTATCTCTTGTCTTTTAATTTGAGTTGTATTATACATCAAGCATGGGAAACACAATTGACGATGAATTTAGAATAATGACATATAAATAGGAATTATGGGAGTCATGTGATGAGTGTAGGGTGATAGCCCTCTCTCCAGACATACATCCATATGTTTTGGAGTCTTAGGGATGAGTATCTCTAACATCAACATCTATTATACATGTACTTTTAAACCATATCAAGAATGAGAAATTATCTAATTTGAAGGTTTTATTTCTAATATATAGATTATATGATTGGGATACACCATCAAGATTATTCGTTAACAATGCAAATTATCTTATTTTCCATGGTCATGTATTGGTTCCTACGGGCTAGCGTGGGGAGTTAATGAGAGAGTATCAAGAATATAGATGCATTATACATCCATTTTTGAAAACGATTTATCATAATATCAGTAAATAATATGGTGTACATGAATGAGGAAAGAGGTATCATGATTTTGGTTAAGATGTTTCACTTTTTAATAGGTGAAATTTGAGCATGAGTGGCAAGATGGACTTTTACAACCATTTCCATTTCAGAGTAGAAATGGGTTCATGTCATTATGATTTTGTGATAGTATTGACTAGTAAATCGACCTGGAATTATGATTTATATGTATTTGTGGATCGATTGATGAGGGAATCCCAATTTATTCCTATTAAAGAGACATTCACAATTGATGATTTTGGTATTCTTTACATGGAATTGGTAGTTCTGTTGTGTGGTGTAATCAGGAGTATCATTTCAGATTGAGATCCTCAGTTCACATCATGATTCTAGAAGGGTCTCTTGATGTCTATTGGATCATAGTTTCTTTTTAGTATGACCTATCATCATCAAATTAATGATCAATATAATAAAACTATTTAGGTTCTATAAGATAGGTTGTGAGACAGTGTTTTGGATTCTGGTGGTTCATAATCAAAACAAATGGAACCCATGTTGTTTTCATAAAATAATTGATTCTAGGAATATTACTAGATGAAACCTTTTGAGGAAATTTATGGTTTTCCATTCTGATCAATTCTTTGTTAGTTGGAGTATGGTAGGCTTAGTCCTATATATGAGATGTCTAAGTAGGTTCAGTTGATAATACATCAGTTGGTGACCACATAGGTTAGGAAGATATCCTATGATGTCTTAGGATATGAACTCTAGATTTCAAGATTAGTTATCATGTTTTAATTCAGGTGTCTTCTAGGTTGGGGAAATGTCATATCAGGAAATAGGTAAAGCTAATATCCATGTTGTTGGGCTCTTTGAGATAGTGGATAGGGTTATTCCACTCGCATACCAACTATCCCTTCATCAGTACTATAGTAACAAGCATGAAATGTTTTAAGTGTTTATTCTTCAGATGTATTTTTCAAACCGTTTTCATGATATTGACATTGAATAAAATGATCATAGTGCTAATGTGTCCTTAGAGGAAGATCTGATGCAAATTTTGGACCATAGTGAGATGTATGTACAGTGTAGGGTGATAGTTCAAGTGTAGTGGAGGCATGAGAGAGTTTAGTTGGAGACCTATGAGAGAGAGAGTATAATATCATAGCATAGTTTCAATAATTTTTCATCGATACCCCACAATTATTTTTAGAGCATCTTAAAGATGATCTATAATAGGGTGTGGAGGTTGGAAGATTATTTATTTTTCTAGGTAACTCCCTCTTTGAGTTTTTCATTTGAGCCTTTTTGGTCAAGTCTTATTCAGAGATGAAGGGCCTTTTTTGTGGGAGATGACATAATGTTTGGGGATATATGTATTTTTGGAATTAATGGAGTCTATGTATAAATGTGTTAAATGGTATTATGAAGGGTTTCCATGCTTTGAATGGTTTTGGAGGTGGTTTCGGTTGTCAAATTTTGGTGCAATACAATATAATAGGAGATTACATGTTGTGTACATGTTACATGACATACAACTAATACACAACATGTTGTGAACCTGTGCAAGGCATGAATCGATTAAACTTTGTGTAAACTATACATGACAAGTAAACATCAAGTATGGTTAAATATTAATATATGATTATTTTTATTTTGGGTATTAATTAATGAATAAATAAAAAAACTTGTAAATGTATTAAACTCCATGTATTTATCACTATATGTTGTTTTAATTGTATGGTGCTATTGATTTTTTATTTCAACTTACTATGAATTTCATCCTATCAACCCAAGGGTGTATTCATAGTGATTTTGGAGGGACAAATTCCCTTTTTGAAATCATGATTTAGTGATGAATTCAGTGTAAGTCATTTTTAGGGTTTCCTTTATATACATTTGATCCTCTAACATTGTCATGTAATCTATTGACTATGATTATTTTTGTTTTTGTTCTTGATCAGTTATGAACATGGATCCCCCGAAGATCTATTACACCTTTATTATTATTGGGTATTCTCACTAGAAGCATTGATTTATCATTATTTCAAGGAAATAGATGTAAACCATAATTGTAGAGCCTATTTAATTATAATGTTTTTGAAATATTGTAACTGTAGAAACATAACATGCACCTGAATAAATTAAAAGATAAATTGAATTATTACTTGGAATCCATTGGGGTCCAATTGTTTATTTAATTGTAATATGGCGACTGTTTGATTCAAAAAACACATGATTATAAATTATTGGCTAATGGATTACATTGTGTTTAACATGGTATTGTATTTGGGTGCTTTCTTGATATATATTCCTCTTGGATTGGCCTGATTTTCATTAAAGTGACATACATTTTATTGGATTCATCCCAAATGAAAATCGAAATATAAAATTAAAATATTAATAGAAATTTTCAAAATTAATAATCGAGTCTTGTGATGTGCTACTATGATAACCTTTTTTCTATGAAATGTGTTTTGTTTTCCATGTTGTAATTCTTCTATTGTGTGTTCTCCCATTTTGATTCTTGATATATTTATATATGGAATTGTCCCAGTTTATATGATGAAATTATTATATACATGGTTTTTCCCATAGAAGTGCTAAAATTATTATATGTAAAGTTATTAATTGAGGAAAGCTAAAAAGATTATATATAGGGCTACACCCAGAGACACATGTTGATATGATTATATATCATTCTTGTCCCTAACACATGTTAATATGATTATATACCATGCCTGGCACTATGATATTCTTAAATACTTATCAAACACACGTAGGATTGATTTACATGATGATATGGTTATACAATAAGTTAAACCCAGATTTGTGTGATTCATTACTTGGATATGTGGTTATGGTTGACATGGTTATTAGACATTCATAGAAAAATTCTGACATTTTGCTGAGAAAGGTTATGTTTTAGCATGGTTATATGATTTTGGTTAGCATGGTTGTGAGATATGCACATAGACATTTCAATGTGTGGTTAAAGGAGGTTTATGAGTAATGAATTTAATTATTTAATTGATTAACACATCTATTTATTGAATTAATTCATTCACTGTGATAGAGTTTTTTAATGAACCAGTATTCAATTAATTTCTTATTATCCTAAGAATGGACCATAGTGGCACACACTAGGATCGATCTCAAGGATTCCTCTTACTACACACTATCTTTCTATTATCAAATTATAAACTAACTAACATATATATTAATATAAATGGGGGAGTGGGGGAGGGTTTTGATTCTAAAAATAAAAAATATATTTATATTTATATATATATGAAAATTAAAATCACGAAGAAAAATAAGAACAATAGTAAGAAACAATAAGAATAAAACCATTGTCTGTCTTCATTTCATGGTGATGTTATAATTTTTTTTAAAAAAATATACCAATGTTATATTCAATGTAGAGATCAAGTCTAGTCATTATAAAAACACTCATTATAATGTTATTACTATACATTGAGACATCTATATGTAGGAGTAAAAAATTCAACATTAACACCCAACCCAAACTCCACTTCATTAATGAATTATATATCAATGTGAATTAACATTATTGAATATGGTGGAAGGGGTGAATAATAAATAATTTGGGGAAACTACCAGACAAAATAATTTTAACCACAACTTAATTCTTATAATATCACATAATAAATCAATATATCATAAATAAACTCAAACACCACCACTTCATTCCTCAAACAATAGTTAGGGTTATCTATCCACTGTTATAGAGATAAAAGAATCACATTGGGAGAATCAATAAATTTAAAACAAAAAAAATGGATATAGGAAAAAGAACAGAATAAATAATATAATTTGAAAATATAAAGAACCAATACAGAAATAAATCATCTTATTTACACCTAAAAATGTCTATCATTTAGTAATGGAGGTGATATACATATTTATAGTGAAAAAGTGTGAATAATTTTCTATCAAAAGTTAATCTACAAAATTTTATATCTTTTATCCCCATTAAATATCTGAATCATAGATATTTTTCCTCATAAAATATCTTCCATTATATATCCCAAATTCACCATAAAAATTTCATATTTATTGAACATATGATCAATAGTTTACGTCAATTTTAATCCAAACATTTTTTCTTAACATACGACTCTTTTTATTTAAAAAAAATCCAACTTCTAATGAATTTGTTGCCTTGAAAATAAAATAATGACATGTTTCCACCATAATAAAAGTTGTTCCTCCAAATAAATTCTTGATCGGATTATAATTTTAGATTCATTGGATTTTCCATCTTCAAGATACATTCCCATACACAAATGCATCCATATTTATGCATAGTTTTCATGGCATATATTATGAGATGGTTCTAGGAATCCAAAAGATGGATTAAGAATTGGGTACTAAAGGATGAAATTAATTCCTTGATGTAATGAATCCTACTAAAATGAATTTTATAACTTCATTTAGTGTTTAAAATTTTATTGCTGAAATACAGAATAAAAATAAAATAGATAACTTCCAAAATTATGGAATTTTTACAATTAAGCTCAAAATACTATAAAAATATAAATATGTGATTATTTCCCATAAAATAAATATATGGTGGGATTATAAAAATTGGATTATTAAAGTAAGTATTTGAATATTTTAGCTTCATTACTCCCCTACACATAAAAATTGAACTATGAGGCAATCATCATATGTACAAATCAAAATCCACACAATAATAAAAAATGAGACAATATCAATGATATTTTCCAAAATAGAATGATATCATTCCTCATAAATGAAAAAAACAATTCCATATAATTTTCATTTATCATTTTTTTAATACTCATAAATCCATCCATGGATGAATAAAAATATACACTATATTGTGCATTATGTCACTCATCCTCTGAGAGAAATTAAATAAGGAGTTACATTAATCCATGAAACATTCATGTACTTACAAATTCTTTTCACAATTATCATTTCTCTACATCATGAAATGATGGAATTAATTAAAATAATGAGGTATCTCTCAAGGAAAATTCAATGTCTTTGGGATAGCAGGAACATGAATTAAAAATTTTAGGGTGAAAATTGCAGGTTAGGATCTTAAAAATTATGCATGAATAATCAAGTGAAAAAGATGGATAAACCTCACTCAATCCCAATTAAAAAATTTTAAACACAAATATACCCCATTTTTATGAAATTGGAAAGGATCCATGAAATATTTACAATTTATTATATCATCAAACTTATCCATTTTATTTCATTTTTTTATTTTTTTAAACCTCCAGAGTGGAAAACCTTTATTTTTTTTAATGAGATAAATATTGAATAAAATTAATGAAGGAACATTATTCCCCTTTTATGTTGGAGGGTGAAATTTATATGTAAGTATAATGATAAATTCATCTTCATATCAATTTTTTTCTATCTCATTTTTTGTTTTATTTTTCATTTTTTTTGAAGAGTACTTAATGATGTAAATAAGGCATAATGAAATGATGAATCAAGAAAAAATTTATCATTATACACATCACAAAATATTTTCATACTCTGAAAATCACAAAAAAATGAAACACATCCAAAACAACATAAATGAAATTCCCTTTTCCCACACTCAAAAATGGAATATCAATGTATAAATATCAAAAGTGCTTGTAGGTAAGAAAAAATCATCTTGTAATATAGACTAAACACATAAGTAAATTCATGGAATTGATTTATAATGATAGATAAATGTAAATTTGAATATATTGAAAAATTTTGCCCATTCAAATATGTCCCTAAATCATATAAAAAAATACACGAAGACCAGAGGTTTGAAAGAGAGAAATCAAAAGTTCTAGTTATCACCAAAAAATACGTGTTTCCATAAAAAAAGAGTGGGTATTAGGTATAATATTTCAAAATGGCCTAGAATAAATCACAAAACTGGAGAAATATTTTCATTTATTGTTTCATGGAATTGGTTTTCAAAAATCAATTAAACTCATCAAAATTATTGATAGTATAATTCAAGGAAAAGTTTTTCACATCAATAATCATTTAAATTTTATTCCTTCAAAAATCATTTCAATTTTATCAAATTCAATATAAGTGGTAAACTAATAACAAAATTCACTAAATCTAAATTTTCTTAAATATATGGAGAAAAATTCACACAAAAATAACTAAGCCTATTGAAACTCCCACTCACTTTGATTCAACTACCCCTCATTTCAGCTCAATAAAAAATAAAAACAAGCATAGAAAAACAATGGGAGGGAAAGATACAACATGAATTTATTTTTTAGTGTAATATTAGAGGTATTTTTGTATCTACTTACACTATACCTGGAATAAAAAAAGTAAATAATTTCATATTATAAATAAATAAAAGGAAATAGAATGGGAAAATAGGATAGAACATGGTTTGAATCCCTATATGGGTTCTTGGTTTTTACTACCCCTAGTCTGGTAGATATAGGGGTCTAAACCAAATATAACGATGGATGATGTCTCTTTATCATGAAAAAAACATTTTATTTATTCCAATAATCTTCATTTTAAACTGGTCCTGGAGAAACCCATATATAGAGTGGAATATATCCTCCTCTTTTATATGTGTTACAACATAGAAGACAAGAGGAGGAGAAAGAATGTGTCCTATTTATTTTTTGACAATAAATGTGTGGGCTCTTCAACATAACTATATGGGGCTTTCCCATGTGATGTGGTATTATAAAATTATGAAAATAGATGTTTGAAAATAATTCAACTTGAATATGATTAAAACATGAAGACTTAAAAAATATCTTCCCTTTTAAGAAGGTCACCCTCAAACATAATCTCTTCAAGAAAAGGAATTGGGAGGTCTATTTCATCAATCCCTTCCTTGTTTCCATCCATACCAAAATAGTGGTAGATATATATTGACTATTATTTGAAAAAATATGATAGGTTTACTTACCTTTTGTCTTCAACAAAAAAACCAATGTTCATCCAAATAATATTGATATCCAAAAGTTGTATCAACTGGTATGAAGTCTTTAGTAGACTCTTCAAGCCCTAGAAAAGGAGAGAAGATTGGATATTCAAGTGTCATAGTGATATATTCTTTGGGTTCACAAACTTAAAATGTAGGTGGAACAATATTTTCCTCGTCTTCTTCAACTTTATTTTGTTGTTGTTGTCATTCCCACCATATAACATACTCTCCTTCATGTTTAGAAGCTAGCACTGCTACCATATAGAAATTTTTATAGAACTTTGAAATTTTCATGAAGCATCGATGAATTTTGTTAAATTTTAATATTCACAGTCTCTTCCCTACTATAAAATTAATTACATGGTGATGATTAGTAATAATCACTGAAATAATCTATCTTGACCAATGAAATAAAAAGTGGAATAAATACTTTTTTTAGTTTTAATTTTTTTGGGTTTTTTATAAAAAAAGTGTTTAAAAAGAATTATCCCTTTAAAAAATGTAACAAAATTGGGGATATTTTTTTCATGAAACAATATTAAATTAATTTTTTATTATCCTAAAAATGGACCATAGTGGCACACCCTTTGGTCGATCTCAGGGAGGTAGCAAACAATAAACCATATTTCTATTGTCAATATTATAAACTAACTGATATAAAACTAACTTATATACTAATATAAAAGGGTGGGGATTTATTCTGAATATAAAATAAATATTATATATATATACAAAAATGGAAAACATAGTGAAAAATTAAGAAAACATTAAAAAGGTTTAAGAAGAAAACAATTATTCTTATTGTTTCATGGTGATGTTATCATTGTTATTAAAAATATATATCAATGTTTTACACAGAGTATAGATCTATAAATATATCTCTACAAACTCTCATTCAAATTCTATAACCCTAAACCGATACAACTCTATGTAGTAGTTATCTATTCCCTATCAATACTCTATCCAAACTCATCAATTTTAATTAATTAGATATCATTGAGAAGGAAAATTATAGAACGGGGAGGAAGAATAAAATAGTGGAGAAAGTGGGAATACATCTCACAAAATTCATTTCAACCCATAATGAATTATTACAATAACACATGATAAATCAATTGAGAAAAAAACTCAAATATCACCACTTTCCCTCTTAAAAAACGAGGGTTATCTCTCCACAATTATAGAGATAAAAGAATCGTAGTGGGGGCATCAAAAAATGAAAACAATATAAAAATGTATAGAAGAATAAAAGGATCTACAGTAATATTAATTTAAAATATTAAAAACTAATTCATAAATAAAACCCCAACTTTCCCTCATAAAATGAATATCCTTTGTAAATGGAGTTGAGAAATATATTTAAAGTGAAAAATTGTAAATACATTTATCTCAAAATTTTATCTCTGAAAGATTATGGATATTATATAAATTAAATGGAAGAATTATGGAATGTGTTATTCATGATAGTTTTTTATTTATACCTTCTGAATCCATCCATGAAATTTTAGCTTTATTTCCTACATGATGAAGGGGTTGTGCCAATTTTACAATGGAAATTTTATCTGGACAGGTGACTCTTCGTATTCCAAATCATTTAATTCCATCAAATTTATGTCCTTGTAAATGTAGTAATCATTCATAGAATCTATAATAATTTTTTCCTACTATTTTATTATTAAACATTTTAAAAACTATGATTCATCGTATAGGTCCCATTCAGGATACAATCCCATCTTCCAATGTGTCATGATTTATGTCCTGTATTTGAGGCCCCAATTATGGATTAGTTTTCGGATTCCAAAATATGGACTGAGCATTTGTTACAAAAGGATAAAATGAAACCCAAGATGTATTGAAGTCTAAAACAAATTTAATTTTACAATTTTATATAGTGTACACATTTTTATTTAAAAAAAACAAAATTAAAATATGGCACCAAAATTTTAAAATTAGGCCATTTTTGCATTTAAGCTCAACATAATATATAAAAGGTAAAAATGTGAATATTGAATATAAAATAATAGTATGGTTGGATTATAAAAATCGAAATAATGAATAATATATTTTATAATTTTGGGTTCCTAAAAGTACTTATTATCAGACTGGTTAGGCATAGAAAAGGTGGTGTTGACCTATTGAGTTATACTCATAACCTACTATGGTCGTTGTTTGGTACCCATGAAGATTGGATGGATATAGTACTGGAAAAAGGAAACGTACATTACTTTAGATTTTTGGATTTCATATTTTAAGGATTTTGGATATGGGATGGCATGGGGTTTGGGAATGAAGACTTTTGAATCTGTTAGTAATTCATTTTTTCCCTTCTTCTATGACATTTAGTTACATTAAGACATAAAATTAAATTATCCCCTTATTATTTTATTGAATTATTCAGTTTGAATTAATTGTATTTTTGGCTATTTTAATGTTCCCATAATTTTCCTCACACTAATAGTTATTTATTATTATTATATGATAATTCATCTATGTTATAAATATATAACCAAGGGGTATAGTCGACCCACATTCCTTATCACTCCCCCATAGTAAGTCGACAACCCCTGGTGTGCAAGGAGGTGCTCTTGAGTTCTCCCAAGAAATCTGTTTCATCCACATGAGATTGTTTAAGATTGGGGTACATTATAGTTATGGTAATTTTCTGTATATATCATATTATTTTTAACCCAAATTAACCCAATTTACTATTAGTGTGGTACAAAATATTTATTACAGTTACTATTCAAAATAAAAAAATTGTCAAAATTATTACCTAATATAATTTCATCCAATTCCAAATGTGGAATAAAAATCTCTAAATTAAATTCATATAAACATTAAAATTTGATTTAAAATTAAACTTGGGGACTCAATGAAAAATTGGTCTTTAAGAAATGTATTTCTCAAGCATAATATGATTTCATATTAACTCTTCAACAAGTAATTATAAATATATGAATTTAAAAATAATATTTATAGACGTATATTTTATAAATTTAATTTAAATCATTCCCCATTGGGGTATATTTTTTATTTATTAATATGGTGAAATAGTATAATCAATAAATGTGGTTTTATGAAATATGTGTTTCTAAAAAATATATTACAATATAATATAAAAACACTAAACATAGGAACTTTGGAATGATTGAATGTAATAAATTTTCATAGCATGTATTTAAGGTTTGTATATATTGTTAAAAATCTAGAGGTGTGAGTCTCGGGGTGTCTCAAATATATCACTGTAGATTTTCTTTGGAATTATAATGCAGAAATAATGTTTTTTAAATAATTAAAAAAATAATTTTTTTTCTATATAACTAGTTCATGTATATCTATTACAAAAAAATAGGTGAATATTCCCACTCCATTAACATTGATTCATATCAGGACATAAAAATTAATTTTTTAGTCATTAGGATTAGACATCCTCTAGAAAACATTAATAAGAGTTTACCAATGAGTAAAATTGAGAGGATAAAACTTCATTACGGGGTGCAATGTAACAATCATGTTTTTATATACACATTTTTAATTAACTTATTTGTGTAATAATTAAATTAAATTTTTTTTAATTTTCTGATATGAAAAAAAAATATTTATTACATAACAATTTTTTAGTTGATTGTCGAATTCATGTTTTCTTATAAACTATGAATTGAAAAATAAATGTCAAATATGAATAAATTGTACAAAATAAATCACATGATTATTGATATATTATTATTTAATTATAAAAATATACCTTGTAAAGATTAATACATACCATAATATTATAAATTTCAAAATGGGAAATTAAAAATGATTATATAACTTATGTAGAATTTAAAAATACCCAGGGCCATATTTTCTTATATATATTGCTCTTGTAAATATTGACATGAAAATAAAATAGAAATTTAGAAATATGATAAATATTTTATAAAATTTGTAGAATTTTTTTTGAAAATGGTAAATAATAAATGAATGAAATAAGAGGTATTTATAGTGAGTATAAATACGGGTTGACCATTGGAACCGTAACCAGATTGTTAGAATAGTGACACGAACATGTGAATAATAACCCAACCATTTGAAGATTAACCCAATCATTAGAATAATAACTTTACAATTATAGTAATAGAATTACTAATAAATAATAATTACTATGAATAAATTTTGTAAATGAAATCATTTGATTATCAAAAAATAACAACTAAAATATAAAAACTCTGAAATGTATATGTGTATTTCCCTTGTAAAATTTAAATTTAATTATTTTGATAAAATTATTTTATTTTTTATAATTAAAATTTTGATATCATAAAGGATTTTTTATTATTAATTTTTAGTAAACTCTAATTTTAATGGGGTTTTTTAAAACTAAAGTTTTTATTAAAATAGTGTTCTTTATAGCATATTATTGTTTTAATATTGTTATAAAGAATATTATAATTATTTTTTTCATCCAAAATTGAGTTTAATATGGTAAATAATCCATTTGAAAAAATGAAATTTTATTTATAAACCTAAAATGTATTTATCAAATTCTAAAAGGATAAGGTATTCCACTAATAACTGTTTTCATTTTTCCTTCTTTTATATTTTATAAATTAAATATTTTAGTTTTTTATTATCTTCATAGAAATATATATTTTTAATTGAATACTATTCATATTTTAAAATAATAATATTATTACATGTGTTGTTCATGAAATAATATTTTATTTATTTTTTAACCTAAAATACCCATCTGTTTCATGTGCAAATATACCCTCTCACCCTGATGATAAATTACTTCCCAAGCCCATTCCATTACCAAATCATTACTCAAAAACATTCTTCAATGACACCTTCATTATTTATAGACATTATTGCTACAACCCACACAAATCCTTTGAGGGATTAAGGAGTTTAGAAAAGGGTCAACTTTAAGGATATTGTAAACTTTCTCAATTTTCTTTTTAGTTTCCTTCTCTAATTCGACCCTTCCCATTCCCACTTTTAAAATGAT
The DNA here is from genome assembly GCA_963277665.1 of Viscum album. Classification (NCBI taxonomy): domain Eukaryota; kingdom Viridiplantae; phylum Streptophyta; class Magnoliopsida; order Santalales; family Viscaceae; genus Viscum; species Viscum album. Next base: position 1,767,440,332 of record OY728157.1, read on the forward strand.
CCTTTGGAAAATATTTAATCAGTATACTAACATTATATTATTGTAATAAATATTTTGTAAATATATTTTTAATAATATTTTTATATAAAATATATCAATCTTTCTCTTTTTGAAAGTTGTGTTAATTGTTAGTTTACTACAATATTACTTTATTTTTATTTCTTTATATATAAAAACCTTTGTGATAGGTAAGGATATATTATATAATTATATATAATCATTATTATGATATTATATAATTACTATTAACTACACATAATGTATATGTATTATATCTCTTAAGTTTTACTAATGTCTGGTTAATGGTTGGTTTACCATAATCATAGATTTTTTCAATTCATTAATTATCACTGCATTTACACCTCATTTATATCTTATATCTATTATATAAATATGAAATTTATTTTATTTTTAGTCAACTGTTTAAAATTTAAAAAATATATGGATATTATTTAATTAAATTTATTAAATAAAAATGAAAACATAACAATTCAAAAATATATACCATGGAACCATTTTATCTTCAAACAAATGTTAACAAATAAATTCCAATTATATTAATTACACAATAATGAATAAAATTCATTAAATATACTTCTATATTAATGTTTTAATAAATATAATTTGGTTTTATATGTGATGTAACTATGATGAAATGAAATAGAACCTAAGGTAAGGGGATTGTTTTCTCAATATACTCATATTTTGTTATTTCTACCCTCCATGATCTAGCATATTTTCTAATGTGTGTATAATACAGAATGAAATTTTCCTTATAAATTTTACATTGTATTGTATATATTTATATAAAAATTCCATTTCCACCCTATAATTAATCCATTCTCCATATATTGGAAAATATATAAGAGAACTATCTTGATTTTTCTCTTTGGGGTCTATGTCGACTATTATTTTTTGGTATTATTTATTTTTATAAAACCCATCTATTAGAAATATTTTATTTGATTTTTCTTCTAAAACCAACCTATTAATTTTATTATTTTCTTTTTATAGGGATTTATAAGGACATTCATTATGCTCTCAAATATATATGATTAATTCATACCAAGATAAATTTATAATGGGTTTTTTCAAAAAAAATTATCTAATATATGATATTTATTATCAATTTTTCTTAATTTCACTTTTGAGACCATTATTATATTGAGTAAATATGAATTAAATATTTTTTTCTTCTTTTTTGGGTTGTTATTCTACTTCTAGTATTCCCATTTTGAGGACTATGATATGATATCGAATATAGTTCTTTATTATATTCAAAACACTTTCAATAAAAAATATTCATTTACAATCTCTATATGAATTATTCTCTTGACCATATATAAACCTTTTAATGTAATTGTTTTTAATATTTTTAAATAACTTATATATTTATAAAAGTGTCTCATGAAAGAAATAAATAAAATCTTATGAAAATTATTTTCCTTTCCTCTTTTTAACCAATTTTCCATTGATAGTTTACCAATTAGAAATGTGGGATAAATTTTTTTTCATTTAACATGAGTGAACTATATATATAATCCCTTAATTTTAATAGGAATTATCCATTCATTTTATTATTTATTTTAGGATCTATTCTATGGATTGTTATATGGGATTGTTTTCAGAATCATATCTTTTTTATTATGGGTTATACATGTTATCCGTATGGATTTATATATGATCATTAACTTCATCTTATATCTATGTAGAACAATTGATATTGAATGTATTTTTGCAAGATAAGAAGGATTATAGTTATAAATATCCCCAATTAATTAGTTAAATCTTTATATACAGTGATATTATTATTAATAGATATATTTGTTTTAGATTTTCACAAAATGTTATGTCTAAAAATTATGTAATTTTCTTTTTATAATATGTTATATATGGACACAATGTAGTTATCAATGTTTATTATTTTATGTTTTTAACAAAATAATGTTTGACTTGTTTTTATTTTGTTTTATTGTTATCAACATTTGAAATTCCCTTCATTTTCAAATTGATTTTCAATTTTTCTTTAGTATGCCTCATGTTACTCTTATGTTATGGCTCAATAAGACACTCAAATTTGTCTAAGTATCGTATATACCTTTCATACCCACATCAATTTAAATGGACCATTTGATTTGTTTTAAGTTGTTCCTATATTACGGTTTAGTAAAGTAAATGTTGATCTTAATTAATCTACCATGATATAATATCATATCTTCTATAATGATATAATGATATCTATTGTTGAATATTTTCATCATGTTTGCCTTTATTTACACTTAATAGAAAATTTCACTCACCCATTCAATGAAATATTTCCCTAAGTGAATGAAAGTATTATGTAGGTTTTAATCAACATATAGGAGATATATTATGAAGGATTTGATTATCGTGTCATGTTTTTATATAACTTGTTGATGTAATATGTAACTAGTTCCCAAATACACTAAATGTTGGATTCTAATAATGGTTTATAGTAATAAAAATTAAACATTTTATGAAAATAAGGTATGGGTTTCAGTGGATCTAGAAGTCTGGGTTTTAGGGTGTCTCAAAAAACATCTCAATATGTGAGTTTATTTTTTTGATTCCAAAAAGGCTTCATAGTAGAATGATCAAATATATTAAATTAAAATAATTCCATAATATAATTACCATTCATTCCACTCTATATTCTTCTTCAAAATACCTTAAATAATGAATAAAATAAAATAAATATGGATCTTTCCATCAGTAGAGTAATTTTTTCAATTTATATTCTCAATTACCTTCTTCTCTGTGTCTTTAATCATAAAAACTGAATATATCAAGAAAACACTATATTTTTTCATATATGTTCCATACTAAAAGTTATAGGGAACATTAAATCTCCAAGACCTCTTGTCAATGGTAATGATCAATTCAAATTATTTAAAATATTTGGGATCATTACATGTTCCACACCAATTTGTGTGTGCTAGAACTTATCAACATATATCAACATGAACTCCAAAAACTCATTCCATATCATTCTATATTTAAATTATTACTAAATATAATTACATAAATACTGATCATTAATTGAATGAACATGTTCTCACTATAGAATGGTGATATCCATTTTGTAACTGGACTCTATGATCCATGAATTTTATTTTTTAATATTGTGATAATTTTGGAATTTTTAATATTTCATGTCTCTTGATCTCACTTCACTAAAATGTATAGAACTCTTGAACATGATATAACTAGAACCTACTAAAAACATTGAGTTACATAATTTCCATTACACCCATTTTTTAAATCCTAATATAATATTGGAATTATACCTATATCCTGTAATATTCCCAAGCCAATTGACACTAAACTAGTGCCCCAATTCGTGTCGCCACATGATATCAAAGATGCATCTCCATATTCCATAGGCAACTGAATAGTAGTGAGGGTATAAAATATCATGTGGGGAGACTATAAACTCTCTATCATAGTAATCCAAAAGAGAAAATATACCAAATAAAAGAAATATTAAATCATAAACAATATTCATTGATTTCCAAACATTTCCCAAAATGGGTACAATCCCACCACTAAATTGACAAAATGGTGTGTCATGTCCTAATGTACCATGTGTAATGAATCCCCAAAATAGTGTCTAAATTAAGAATACCTAAAATAGGTTCTGATAAAAATTCTGGTCCCCTCCTCCATGAACATCCCATTACCAATCAGAACTCTAGCATATCTCACATACCCTTATCCTATCCTAAAACCATTAAGTCTACTTGAGTACCAAATGATGGCCCATGAAGGATGTTAATAGAACTAAATAGGCCAACACCAATGGATTCTAAAAAATATACATGATAATAGTTAGTATATGAATTTAGTAAAAGAATAAATAAGTAATAAATATAAACATATCTACTAGTAAATTTCATTCACATAAAAAATTTACATCATTTAATAAAATGGTTAGAAAAATCATTTATATCACAATGGACAATGATGTTCAACCACTAGAAATAAAAAAACAAATCATGTTTCCAATATCACTAGGGAACCCAATTCACAATCAATTAAATCAAACTACCTTGGACACACAGTCTAGGTAGTCTCATCCAATGAATCCATTACGGGATTAGAGAATTATTCAAACTCTATAAAATCATTCATTCTAGTGGTGGGGTTTAGAAACTCAGTCAAAACAGATCTATGGGATGGGACTTAGTATAATACCACACATAACACTTATCCATTGGCACATTCTTTATTAATAATCCATCACATTAACCGTAATGAAACAATACACACAACCTTCACAATTCATGGTTCATTAAATACGTAAATCATATTCATTTCATTTTCATTTTCAAATTTTCATTCAAAAATACTAGTTATATATCACATTCAATTTAAACCATTAAGCCCATTCACGATATTCCACAGAACCCTTTATTACAAGTAAAAAAATGACAAAAAATTTATTAGTTTCCAATTAATAATTCAATATAATAGTTAGACACGTTTATTATGGACTCTATGGCACAAAAATTTCAATTATACACCTATCATTTCAATATGCATTTTCAAGAATTGGAACACCAAATGGGTGGCCTTTAACCTGGTTAAATGTAAAGACCTGTAATTCTCGTGGATTTTTTTTAAATACTTAGGAAATTTATGAGTCCGCAGTTTTTGACGGAGCCTGATTCTGAGGCCCGGTGTGCCCGGAATCAATTTCTGAAGTTTTGGTTGGGTATATTCAGTAAACGTACATGCATGATTTTATATCTTTTGAACTGTTGCTCAGAATTGAAATCTAAGGACACCATTGAACTCGCAGCACCTGTATTCGATTAAGGAGACCTTCACCGTAGTTGTGTTTTATCAAGGTTGGAAGTTAATTTTTTTGGGGTTTGTAAATAAATTATATATAAATATTTGTAGCATATTTTTTATTTGAGTGATGGTTTAATCCTCCAAGGGGAGGTTAGAGGTTGGGCCCACTTGTGTATAACCTCACATGGGAGGATATTATGTGGCGGTGTCCACATGAGATCAAACCCCCTTAAACCCCTTGTGTTCCACATTAATGGGGGAAACTCTTCACCTCCCGCATAAACATTGGAGCCTCATCACCATCCCTCTATAAATTAATGAGCCAACACAACCTTTTAATTAAGTTATGTAACTGAATGAATTTGAAATCATTTTGAATTCATTGAGCTAATATTATATTAAGATGTGTTATTTTATTATTTTGGGGTTGGCTAAATCTTGTGGTGGAGCCTTGGAATGATTGAGAAAATATCCTCCCAACGAAGAAAGACATATTCTCTCAACGAAGAACACCCATCTCCACTGAGAAATGGCGACGCCATCTCCTCCCCTTCCAACTGGGGCCAGAAAGGGAAGAAGCTGTCCGCAATGAACGTTGCCAACGATGGCGTCATCGCTTCCCGACGTCAACAGAATGACGCTGATTTCTGAGAATTTGTCAAGTGAACACCAATTACGAGGTAGGGGTTTTGAATTCTTGTACCTGTTCTACGTCATTGAAACTATGGTTTGATAAAAAATGATATCACCGTAACATGGGGAAATTCGGACCGCACCAAACTGGCCGACCCTTTCCCTTTTGATATTTTTTCTGGTTGATGAAGGGAGAAGACAACGGCGGCTAGTGTTGGGTCTGTAGTAAGAAGACCGAAAACGCAAGATTGCCGAGTCAACGGAAAGGCATGACACCGTCGTGCCGCGTGGAGGAAAGCCAGGCCGCGGCGGAGGGGCGCGACACCATTGCGCCGCGCCAGTGCTACAGAAGGTTGCGGCCAGGGAGGGGCGCGGCGCCATCACGCCGCTTCAGTAGAGCAGTACTGCAACCTTAGGCCACGAAAGATAGGACAGGGTGGCTGGCTGAGCCTCCCTCTGGTGCGCTCTAGGCGGGACCCTAAGGGTCTCGTGGTTACAAGGGCTGACTCCTTTTGCTGTCCGTTTTGGGAGATGGGGTGTAACAACCCCCCCCCCCCCCCTTTACACGGCCAGCTGGCCAGCCGGGCGCCACACGCCCAACCAAGTCTGGTGCTACACAGCCAGCCGAGTGGGGCGCCACATGGCTAGCCAGGCCGAGCCACAAGGCCAGCCGGGCACCACACGGCCAGCCAGGCCGGGGGCCCCACAGCCTGGCAGGACGAGTCAAAGGGCCAGCCGGGCCAGGCCACAAGGCCAGCCAGGCCAGGTGACACGGCCAGCCGGGCTGCGCCACACAGCCAGATGGGTCGGGCCGCCCTTGACCGGCCAGGCCGCCCTAGGCCTGGCCGCCATCGGGCGCCACATTCCTAGCCAGGCTGAGCCACAAGGCCAGCCGGGCACCACACGACCAGCCGGGCTGGGGGGCCGCACGACCTGCCGGGATGAGCCACAGGGCTAGCCGGGCCAGGCCACAAGGCCAGCTAGGCTAGGCGACACGACCAGCTGGGCCAGGCCACACGGCCAGCCAGGCCGGGCCACACTGCTAGATGGGTCAGGCTGCCCTTGACCGGCCAGGCCGCCCTAGGCTAGGCCGCCATTGGGCCAGACCGCCATCGGGCCTGACCGCCATCGGTCATGGCCGCTCCATCGGACCGAGTCAGACCCTTGTCCAGACCGTTTAACCCAAAATCATCATTTCACCTGTATTTTGGGCTACGGGTGTCCGAACATTGAACCTTCTGCGGTGAAGGACGGCTTAGAGCAGGTCGATTCATTTTGCATACCCCGCTTGAGGTTTGGACGCAGTTGGGGTACTGTCAGGTTGGTTTGAACCTAAAAACCAACCGGGCCCCTAGAACGGAAATGCCAATAACCCTCTGACCGGGCGTCTGATTGACGTGTAGTCTATCGCATTGGGTTTCTTATGATGAGACGGAACTACTAGATACATCAACTCAGGACTTCATGATAGTTGATGTATTGACACTTGGCTCTAGGAGGATACCCTTCTGAAATTGAGCATGTTGTGTTCGAGAACACTAGGGATTGCTACAACTATGATGACAGGATCCTCCATGGGTTCGACATCGATGAAATTGTACCAGGATCCTCCGTGGGTTCGATAGTGATGAATTCTGTACAAAAATACTCTATGGGTTTGACCGGAATGACTATGTACCAGGATCCTCCGTGGGTCCGAAAGTTCTGACTTCCATTCCTATATCCTCTGTGGGTCCAAATGAATAGATGGTCTTGTATCCTGTGTGGGTCTGACAGCTTAGCTGGTCCTATATCTTGTGTGGGTCTGACAGATTAGATGAATCAGTGACTACATCTGATCATCTCTATCACTCTACAAAATGGTGTATACCTATGTGAGCAAAGTCATGTCTTTCAACCATTATCATTGTGGCAATTTACTTTACTTCCTTTGTGGAATGGTTTGTTCTTGGGCTCAAGAGTTGGAGCTGGACTATGATTGATAACTTAAGTATATGTATGGGCATATACCTAAGTATAGTTGGTTGATACTTCATGATTGTAGATTTATACTATGGTTTATCCTTTTTGGATTCTAGGAGACCTTCGGGGGTATCGGGGTCCCCAACCGAGTATTGTTATACTCACCCCAGCATGGGCTTCGCCGGCACCTTGTTGTGTTCTGTGCAGATGATGGTCAGTATTGATCGAGGCTAAGGTTGATAGATGGGAGGCTGCTCAGAGCAGAACTAGAAGGGACATACTGCAGGGATGAGTTGTATGAGTTCTGTTCCAACCCTTTAGATGGGATTCCCTGGTGGACGATCATGGAACTGTTTTCTTTTTTACTTGTACATGTTGTTTAGTAGGGTTTATATACTGACCCACTTACTTTTAGAATGGTTTTCTTTTATATATTAGTACTTATTGATTATACAGCTAGTGTTCAGACTGTGTGTGTTACATTTTTAAAGGCAATGCCTTCCATTTTTATCGGGATTACGCCTTTGGTTCTAGTCGTCATCCCCTGACCTATGGAATGTGGACTTGGGGTTGTCACAGCATGGGCACCGAGGAAAAGTCGTGACAAATTGGTATCAGAGGAGTCAGTTCTACTACAAAACTTGGACTCTGATTCTTTTAATGGAAATAGTGGTAAATGTTTGGGGTGTGGTTATCTGATTAGAGAAACCGGTGTTGGTGCGGCGACCGACGCATCAATACACTAGGACTCTGACTTCTGATCTCCTACTCAGGGTACGAAAACATTGATTTTATTTGTGTTTCCTTTGAAAATGTTTTCTTCATGATTACTTTGATTCATCTCACCAGGTATATTGTTTTAAATGTGGCGCACATTTTACATTTTATGATTACCCCATGAAGGAAGCTGGATAGGGTTCCGAGTTTTGTACGAGATGGTAGCCCACTGAGCGACGAGGCCTCAGTTCAGGGCCCCATCACAGCGGAGGTACCAGCGGTACCACTAACCGGTGGGCCACCGATACCACCCGCTCCAGCAGTAGAGAGTGCACGCTGTCTGAGTGTGTTTCACAAGTTCTAGTGCCAGAGGTCGCCCTAGTTCCAGGGATAAATGGACCCACATGCTATTGATGATTGGATGGAGGCTGTCATGAGAATTTTCAGATTGGTAGGGACACCAACTAACCTCATGGTGATCCTTGTCGTGAGTCTCTTACATGCAGCAGCAGGAAGATGGTGGAGACTGATGCTTCAGGTGCATGATGAGGCATAATTACTCTGGACAGACTTCGAGAGTCTCTTCCGCTCAGAGTTTTTTCCATCCACCTTTCATGTGGTGAAGATTCAGGATTTACTTCATCTGCAGCAGGGCAGCATGACAGTAGCTCAGTTCTCAGCGAGGTTCACCGACCTCTCTCGCTACTCCACAGATTTTGAACGGGACCCATTCTACAGGGCCCGAACCTTCGAGTAGGAAATCAGGCATGATATTAGGGCTTTGATGATCCCCCTCATCATCCAGATTGCAGGCGGGGGTGATGGAATGAGCCCTTCTAGTTTAGAGTTTTTTTGATTAGCAGACACCAGTATCGAGACACACCATATGGCGACACATAGTGAAGTCTTCTGTAGCCGGTAGTAGACAGATGTCGCAGAGGTCCAAGAAGACCAGTCCATCAAGAGGGAGACCCTAGGATATAGGTTCGGTTGTGCAGGGCACATTAGACAGAGCCATATATACAAGGAGCAGGCAGTGCTATGCATGTGGGGAGCAGGGCCACATAACTCGTGACTGACCGACCCACCATGAAGATGAGAAACAGAAAGTAGAGGGACCTCCCAAGGAGAGGTAGAGGTTCGACTGTGGTGGTTCGCTGGGAGCAGGCAAACGTGGCATAGGAGCTGACCGAGCAGTGGGTGGTTGAAGACGTTTCAAGGCTCTACCACCACCACCACCATGAGGACCACCCCGTCTACAGGGAGGTGGCAGATAGAGGCGGGCTCAGCTCCAGGCAGTCGAGGCCTACGACCACGATGCACCTGAGATGATTCTAGGTACTATCTGTGTCTACTCCACCCTTACTACAGTACTTATAGACACATGTGTGAGTTATTATTTTATTACTACTGCCCTCTTTTGGATCTCGGAGATTCGAACGGAGTTGTTGGCTCGATCCTTACGGCTAGAGATTCTTATAGGAGAAGACTCGACAATTACGCATTGGTGCCGTTAGTGTGAGCTAACTCTTGGATGATAGAGCTTCGGTTGGGATCTTCTTGTATTGACATTGAGGCCTAATGACTTTATCTTCAGTATGGAATGGTTATCCATAGTTCATTCTCCGATTGACTGTATTAGGTGAAAAGTGTGGTGTATCTACACATATGGGACCTGATTCACCTTCAACGGTAAGAAGGGAGCCTTTGTAGTGCAGGATAGACTTACATGGAGGAGGGGGAAGCCGATCACATATCAATTGGAAAGTCTCATCATCGGAGTGGTTGATGTGTGGAGTATGAGTTTTCCTATAGTGGTGGATCAGTACGTAGATGTTTTCCCTGATGATGTTCAATGACTACCTCCTCAGAGAGAGGTGGATTTCTATATTTACCTATAACCAGGGATGGCACAGATATCTACTATAGCATATCGGATGGCTCCTGCCAAGCATTGTGAGCAGTGGGTACAGTTGGTGGACTTGCAGGGGAAAGGATTTTTCCGACCCAGTGCTTCACCCGGGGCATCTCCGATTTTGTTCGCCAATAAGGAGTATGAGAGATTGCGACTGTGTGTTGACTTCTGTTGCCTGAATCTGGTGACCGTGAAGAACAAGTAACCACTTCTGAGGACTGACGACCTCTTTGATCAGTTTATGGGAGAACGATGGTTCTTGAAGATAGACATTAGGTCAGGCTATCTCTAGCTCGGAGTTCGAGAAGAGGATGTGCAGAAGATAGCCTTCAGGTGTCGGTATGGCCACTACAAGTTCTTGGTTATGCCCTTTAGTGTAACTAATGTTCCAGAAGTGTTCATGAGTCTCATGAACAAGATATTCCAGCCATACCTAGATCGTTTTGTCGATGTCTTAATCGAAGGCATTTTTATTTACTCGACTACAGAGGAGGGGCATGCTGACAATTTGCGGGTAGTACTAGACACACATAGAGAGCACCAGCTTCGTGTTAAGATCTCGAAGTGCCATTTTTGGATTTAAGAGGTTCACTTCTTGAAAAAAGTCCTCTCAGTGGCTGGAGTTGTAGTGGATCCAGCGAATATTGAGGATGTTCTTGATTGGGATCCACCCAGGAGTGTGAAAAAGGTACGGAGTTTTCTAGGACTCGCTGGGTACTATCGAAGATTTGTGCCAGATTTCTCCAGAGTTGCAGCACCTCTTTTAGCTTTTAAAAAGAAGGGGAAACCCTTAGTGTGTTCAGAGAGATGCCAACAGAGATTTCAAGAGCTGTGTCAGAGGTTGACTAGTGCACCCATCTTGAGGCTTCCAGAGGACGGCGTAGGGTACGTATTATACTATGACACATCAGGGACTGGGCTCGGGTGTGTCCTGATACAGGAGCGAGTACTGTTCTCGTAGGGTTCTCAGTAGTTCAGACAGCATTAACAGAACTACGCTACCCATGACCTTGAGTTAGAAGTAGGGGCCTTCGCCTTGAAGATGTGGTGGCACTATCTGATGGGCGAGCATTTTACAGTCTACTTTGACCACCAAAGTCTTAGGTACATCTTCTCGCAGAAGGACCTGAAACTGAGACCGCGGCGATTTCTTGAGTTCATCCAGGACTATAACTTTGAGATAGTCTATACTCCTGTTATGTGGAATGTTTTAGAAGATGCTCTCAATAGGATATCAGGCATTCAGTTTCTAGGAGAGGTGACATAGCAGCTGGACTTGTTGCAGATATCCTTTGTAGATAGAGATGGAGTGGCCTTTCTGTAGTCTCTTAGAGTCACTACTCCACTTCTTCAGCGAGTCATGGAGGAACAGTGTGGGGACCTTGACTATAAGACGTGAAGTGCTCTGATATCCATAGGGCAGGCACCTAATGGAATTTCAGAAGTTGTGGGGCACGTCATTCTCTTCAGAGGACGTACCATGGTACTAGTTTCACGTCAGGAGGAAGTGTTGCAGGAGTTACACACATCTCCTCAAGCGGTACATCGAGGAGTGGCAAATATGTATCAGGTCCTCCAATGAAAGCACTGGTGGCCAAGTATGAAATAGGTAGTAGCATAGTTTGTTTCACCATGCCTCACTTATCAGCAAGTGAAGGATGAGAACCAGGTTCCAGAGGCTTGTTTCAGCCCTTAGAGGACCCAGAGTAGAAGTGGAATGGAATATCCCTGGATTTCGTGATGGGACTTCCATGTACATCTAGAGGGAATGACTCTATCTGGGTGATCATAGACCGACTCACTAAGTTGGACCACTTTCTACTGATCAGAGAGCAGGGCTCAGTATAGATCTTGGTACACCTCTACGTACAAGGGATCGTACGGCTTCATGGTGTTCCATCGATGATTGTCTCCGATCGAGATGCTCGTTTCACTTCCCGGTTATGGAAGGGGTTTCAGGAGGCTTTCGGGACGCAGCTTCCCCTGGGCACCACCTTCCATCCTCATACTGATGGCCAGACTGAGAGGACCTTTCAGACTCTTGAGGACATTCCTTGTGCATGTGTCCTGAACATCGATCATAGCTAGGAGGATCGCTTACCATTGGTAGAGTTTTCATATAACAACATCTAACACTCCACCATCGGGAAGGCACCTTACGAGGAACTATACGAATGACCTGGAAGATCACCTCTATGCTGGACTGACCCAGGGGAGTCAGCACTTGTAAGACCAGAGATGGTGTAGGCTTGGACGGAGAATGTTTAGATCATCCAGGAGCGGATGAAGACTGCACAGAGCAGGCAGAAGTCCTATGCTGATAAGAGACGTAGACCACTGGAGTTCGAGGATAGAGACCACGTCTTTCTACGAGTCTCACCTCGATGAGGTCTACGAAGATTTGGCCAAGGCGGCAAGTTATCTCCGCGATTCATCGGACCTTTTCAGGTCCTTAGTAAGGTAGGTGAGGTGGCTTAACGCTTGGCTCTTCCACCGTAGTTGCACCGAGTGCACGACATCTTCCATGTGTCTCAGCTGAGAAGATACGTGCATGGCTCGTCCCACATCATCGACCATGGGGAGCTGGACATTGATGACGGGGCAACATTCACAGAGGTTTCAGTGGAGATTGAGGATCGACAAGAGAAGGTCTTGCGTGGATGGTCGATTTCTCTAGTGCATGTTTGCTGGCAGCACGGGAACCTTGAGGATAGAACATGGGAGTAGGAGGCTCATATTCATGCTCAGTTACCCCATTTGTTTCTTTAGTGTGAGTTGTAACTTTTAGGGACCTAAATCCCTAAGGTGGGTGGAATTTAACGACCCGAATTTCCATGGGAATTTTTTTAATACTTAGGAATTTTATGATTCCACAGTTTCTGACGGAGCCTGATTCCATGACCTGGTTTGCCCGGAATAAATTTATGAAGTTTTGCTCGGGTACGTTGAGTAAACATACATGCGGGATTTTATATCATTTGAACTGGTGCTCAGAATTGAAATCTGAGGACACCGTTGAACTCGCAAAGCTGGTATTCCCATAAGGATTCCTTCACCACAGTTTCTTTTTATTGAGGTTGGAAGTTAATTTTTTGGTGTTTCTAAATAAATTTAATAAAAATATGTCTAGCATATTTTTTATTTGAGTGGTGGTTTAATCCTCCAAGGGGAGGTTGGAGGTGGGGCCCACCTGTGCATAACCTCCCATGGGAGGATATTATGTGGCGGGGCCCACACGAGCTCAACCCCCCTTAAACCCATTTTAACCATTTGAGTTCCCCATTTATCGGAGAAACTCTTCACTTCCCCCATAAATTTTGGAGCCTCTTCACCTTCCCTCTCCAAATTAATGAGCAAACACCACCTTTTAATTAAGAGATGTAACTTAATGAATTTGGAATCATTTTGAATTCATTAAGGTACCATTATTTTTAGATGTGTTGTCTTATTATTTTGGGGATGGCTAAATCTTGTGGTGGACCCTTGAAAGTATTGAGAAAATTTTCTCCCAACGAAGAACGACATCTTCTCTCAACAAAGAATGCCCGTCTCCACCGAGGAACGACGATAATGTCTCCTCCCCCACCAACCGGGGCAAGAAAGGGAAGACATCGCCCATGAAGAACATCACCAAAAAAGATGTCATATCCTACTGACGTCAGCAGAACGATGCCGATTTCCGCGACTCTGTCAAGAGAGCAGCAATTACGAGGTATGGGTTTCAAATTCTTGTACCTGTTCTAGGTCATTGAAATTATGGTTTGACAACCAAATGATATCACTGTAACATATGGAAAATCGTACTGCACCAACACGGCTGACCCTTTCCCCTTTTTGATCTTTGTTTTTGGTTGATGATGGGAGCGGACAATGGCGGACGGTGTCGGGTCGGCCGCAAGAAGACAGAAAGAGAAAGACCGTCGGGTCACAGGAAAGGCGTGACACCATCGTCCCGCACAGAGGATGTCCATAAGGTGGCCAAGTCAGGCCCCGATGGAGGGGAAGTGCGCTGTCGCACCTCGCCGGTTCTATAGGAGGCCGCGACCTGGGTGGGACCCGAACGAGGGGTGTGGTGCTAGTGGGTCGTGCCAGTGGAGCAGAATCACGGCCTTAGGCTCCGACAGAGAGGAGAGGGCGGCCAACTGAACCGGTCGTTGGTGCGCACTAGGCGGGACCCTATGGGGCCTGCAGTTACTAGGGATGGCTCCTTGCACCATCCGTTTCAGGAGATCGAGGGGTGTAACACCTGCCCCCCCCCACCCCCCCCCCCCCCCCCCACGTGGCCAGCCGCCTGGCTGGGCCAGCCAGTCGTGCACCACACGTCCAGCCGAGCCGGGCGCCACACTGCCAGCCGAGCCGGGCACCACACGTCCAGCCGAGCCGAGCCACACGATCGATCGGGCGCCGCACGACCAGCTGGGTCGGGCGCCACTCGACCTGCCATGCGAGGCCACACGGCAAGCTGAGCAAGGCCACATGGCCAGCTGGGCCGGGCCACACGGCGAGCCGGGCCAGGCCACACGGCCAGCCGGGCCGGGACACACGGCCAGACGGGCCGGGCCACACGGCCACACGGGTCGGGCGGCCCTTGACCAGCTGAGCCGCCCTGAGCCAGGCTGCCATCGGGCCGGACCGCCATTGGTCCAGACTTCCATCGGGCTGGGCCGCTCCATCGGACCGGGTCGGACTCCTATCCGGATCGTTTCACCTAAAATAACCTTTTCATCTTTATTTTGGGATATGGGTGCCCGAACGACGAACCGTCTGCAGCGACAAAAGGATTAGTGCAGGATGATTCTTCTAGAATACCCCTCTTGAGTTTTGGGCATATTTGTTGTACAGTCGTGATGGTTTGAACCTAAAAACCAACCTGGCCCCTGGAACGGAAATGCCAATAACTCTCAGACCGGGCGCCCGATTGACGCACTGTCTGTCTCTTTGGGATCCTTATGATGTGAAGGAACTACGTGATACATCAACTCAGGACATTGTGATAGTTGATGTATCGACACTTGGTTCGAAAAGGGGACCCTCCAAGAATCGATCATACTGTGTGATTACAGGATCCTTCATGGGTTTGACAGCGCTGATACTATACCAGGATACTATTTGGGTGCGACAGTGATGACTTCTATACTATAATACTCAGTGAGTTCGATAGATATGACTACTATATCGGGATCCTCTGTGGGTCCGACAGTTCTGACTTCTATTCCTGTATCCTGTGTGGGTCTGACATAATAGTTGGTCCCCTATCTTATGTGGGTCTGACAGCTTAGCTAGTCCTGTATCCTGTGTGGGTCCTACAGCTTAGATAAATCAATGACTACATCTGATCATATTTATCACTCTATAAAAAGTTATATAACTGTGTGAGTTGAGTCATGTCTTTCAACCATTATTATCATGCTGATTGGGTTTACTTCCTTTGTGGAATGGTTTGTTCTTGGGCTCGAGAGTTGGATCCAGACTGTGATTGATAACTTAGGTATATGTATGGACATATTCCTAAGTACGGTTGGTTGATACTTTTTGATTGTATCTTTATACTGTGGTTTACTCTTTGTGGATTCTGGGAGACCTTCGGGGGTCTCAGGGTCCCGTACTGAGTATTGTTATACTCCCCCCTACACGGGCTTTGCCCACTCCTTATTGTGTTCTCTACTGACTACGGTCAGCAGTGATCGAGGCTGAGGGTGATGGATGGGAGGCTGCTCGGAGCTGGACTAGACATGACGTACCGTAGGGACGAGTTGTTCGTGTTCTGTACCTACCCTTCTAGTATGATTCCCCGATGGATGATCTAGGATCTTTTCTCCTTTTTTACTGGTACTTGTTGTTCAGTTAGGTTTGTATACTGGCCCACTTACTTTCTGCACACTTTTCTTTTTTACATTATTACTTGTTGCTTCTAAAGTTTGTGTTCAGACTGTGTGTGTTACAAGTTTAAAGGCAATGCCTTCCATTTTTATCGGGATTACGCCTTTGGTGCTAGTCTTCATCCCCTGGCTTATGGAAGGCGATCTTGGGGTAGTCACGACATGGGCCCTGAGGACGGGTCGTGACATTAAATATTCTCAAATCAGACCATGGGGATTAGGAGGAGTTTAATTAAACATTTACCCAATAAATTCATCATTATTACTAAGGAAACACAAAATGGGAAACCCAACCACACGATTGCACATCCACAAACACATGAATAACAAACATGACTAAGAGATATAACTTTTAGACCACCTATGACAGTTCAAAACCTAAATGATCATTTAACATTAGAAATTGACTTAGATTTGAACACATTTTTAAGACCCAACCTAATATCTACTAGAAAAGGGGTGTTATATATTTGGAAGAAGAAGAGAAACAACATTATCCCTAATTTGAAAAAGAGAAGGATAGGGAGTTCTAGAGTCACCTGGAGCATCAATTCTCCACCAACGACGCTCCAAAACAGCCTATAAATGAAGGAGATCAGTCATTGGGAATCGTGGGCCGTTTTGGTTCATCGCTAAGTATGTAAGTAATAACCCAAGATTTTGTGATTTATTCTTTTCAAAATAATTAAATCTTTTTGATATATTTCATTTCACAGCACAAAAAAAATAGTTTTTCTATATTAAACCATTATGTCTATATTGCATTATATGCAGCACCATGTTACTCCTACACTACACAGAACACCAATTTTAGATTTCTCTACACAAAACATGAAGGTTAGATTATGTTACATGCAGTAATGACTTTCCTCGATAGATTGCGTAACACTTAAGACCAAGGGTCACCAAAAAATAATTTCTTAATAAAATATTATTATCTTATAATATATAACATAGAAATTACATTTAATAATATAGTATTAACTAACTTATAGTTAAATTAAATGGTTACATATTAATTAGAAAAAAATATTGAAACCGAATGAATATAAAGAGAATGATTTTATAAAAGAAAATTTTCATATAAAAACGACGATTTATCATAATAAGTTATATTAGTTACTACTAGTGAATGATATTAATAATATTTATATGTTATATAGTATAGAATTTTTTTATATTCATCAAATAGATTTAATAGGCATAGGATAAGAACAAAACTAATTTTAGACATAAAATCCTAGATTTTTATTTTTTCAACCTTTTGATGGAGAAAATACATCAAATATAAATTATGACATTTTTATAATCTATTATGTCCAATTAGATTTAAATTTTGAAATAGAAACATAAAAAATAGGTTAGGGTTAATTCTTGGGATAGTTTCTTGAAGTTACATTTTTCAATTAATAGTGAAAAAATACTGTAATTTAACTCAAAATGTTTTTTCATATAATTAATTTATAATGATAAATTTTAATTTTACATTACTTTAAAAATTTATTAGATCAAAATTTTATCAATTATTCTAATTTATGTAATTATAATTAATTTCACATTGATTTTGGTTACAAAAATCTATCAAACTTCTGAAAAGTTTTACTTTAAAAACCACATGTGTCATCTCTTCTACAAGATTAAATTTAATCTATTTTTTCAACTTGTGTAATTAGAAATTGAAAATAATGGGTTCCAAATTTTTAATCAGAATATTTTATAATTTATAATATGACTAAATTAGTTTTACACTATAATTAATAGTTATGGCAATTATAATTAATTAAACAATTAATATTAAATTAAGGTTAATAGGGGAATAAACCCCAAACGTAAAGACTAATTTGATATAGACACTTTTTTGAAAGCCATTGGTTTGTAATATATAAATAAAATACTACATTTTATAAACATTGGAAAATTATTGGATCCTAATTAAAAAAACATGGGTGGGTTTCCCTTTTCAAAAATATTACTAGAGTGTTATTCCTCCTCCACTATAAAAGGTGTCATCTCCTCTCACTTCAACACACCTCTCAAGAAAATTATGTTTGGAATATATCTTCCAAAATATATCCCCAATAACCCTATATGAATCTATTAGTACTCCATTTTGTCAAAATGAAATCAAAGGAATTCCTTTGATGAAAACCCAAAGGAGTTATCCAAAGAAGAGGTAACATTCTGCCTAAATCTCCTTTACCTTATTTTCATTCTCAATCCCCTAAACTCTATTTATTCAATTTTTATACAAAAAAACACTATCCAAAATATACTAAGATGTTTTTATGTTATTATTTTTACCTCCACATACATGGACTCCCATATAATGGGTAAAAAACATACTATTTATGTGTACGACAAACTACCACCTCCAAAAATAATGATTATTCAGTCTTCCTCTACCACCTCTCATGGTGGAACTTATGATGGACAATATATTGTGATATAATACTTATAATATTAATAGTTTATTTAATGTTATGTAATTACTTTAAAAATATATATTTATAACTTATATCTTGTGTAAATATGATAATTTTTTTGAGGAAGTGTGGACTACCGCCCCCTCAAAGTGATGTGATTCTTTCACACACTACTTGGAATGCATTAAATATATGATTAGTGAAAATATATGATATATTTGACATAATAAGAATAATTTAATGATATAATAAATCTATAAATATATACATATATTTCATTTATTATTTTTCTTTCAATACACCAATGAAACAGAAACAATATTCATGTATAGGTATGACATATTGTCTCCATTGACATTGTATTTCATTTCATACTTATATAGTATATAGATTATTATAATACAAATATAATGAATAGAAATTTTATTTTTATCATGTTTTATATTTTGGAAATTCTAATATTAGTAGATGTTTGAAATATAAAAACTAATTAGGATAAGAATGTACAATGAGAATATTACCCACAACATATCCTTAACAGGAAAATTTTAATGAGTGGGTAAAAAAAATTTATAATAAAAACTGATATTTTATTAGATATAAGAATATGGTGATTTAAAATATTTATAATAAACATGTATTTATTATAAATGATATTTGAATGAGTATGATGAGAATCAAGACACAATGTAATGGAATTTCATTTCACTCTTTATTTATATGAGATACATTCCTTATTCACCACCCACTTCTTTTGTGAGTTGTATATACTTCAAATATAATTATTCAACTCCTATTATAATTAAAACTATAGGTATTTATATACCAATTTTATGATATTTCTCTTATAGGGTTTATGTTTCAAAAGTTACCAAATCAACAAAGTAATTTAGTCTCAATTTCTTTCTCTGAGACCGATTCCTTTTTTACACCGATATTTTCATAAAATGTGTATAAAATTCCTTTGTAATGTTACAAAATGAACCTCATTATATTAATGATATTTTAAATATTTAAGAAAATTAAATTTCTTACATGGGAGTGTTATTAAATGTTACCTTGTGGGATGAGTTTATTGAATCAATCTTACAGTTATTTCAGATTGTTTATGATCATGTTTTCATTGATGAAAACATATGATCCATAATTAAATAAATCTCATGGATTTTATTCTCCTCTACTTAGTGTTTATGTATTCCTATATTAGTACCATTTTATCCACTATTTGGGACTTAAAATAAATATAAAAATTATTTTAGGAAAATATGACCTTACCTCCCTCTTCGGTCAGAAATTTTATTCCTTCAAAAACATGATTTCAATAAGGGAGTCCATGAATATTATAAAAATATCATATGATAATTAAGAGTAATTTTACCCTTTTTATATTTTACCAATGTTTTAAGAGGAATCTTATTGTCACTTTACAAATGAAGAATTTTTCTAACCTTTTTACCATGAGAAACTAATATAATATTTACCTTATACAACATATACAATTTTACCCTCCATAAATTAGTTGAATCATTTTTTTATGTTTTAAAATTTATTTTTTTAATAAAATATTCTGAAAATATATTTTCAAAGAAATGGTTTTCAAAAGTTTTTTATGCTTCTTTTATATTTTTTCTTTGAAAACAGTTTCAAATGGTATTCAAGATGCTATTAAAATTTTAAAAGGGAAAAGGATTTCAAAATGTTTTCATTGTTTCCCTTGTAAGTTTTGATGTTTATTCTTATGAAAGAAAATCAATAGGATTTATGTTTTAAGAATAATTTTTCATAGGATAAATGATAGTTTCATTAGGATTTTTTTTAAATGATCATTAAAAATTATTTCCCACCTAATATAACATTTTTTGGTGTTACTCATGTAATTATGGAGAAATGATACAATGTTTCCATTCATATTCATTCCCTGAATGGATTATGTTTTATAGAATGACATTTAAGAAATTAGTTTCTCTTTACCAAATTATATTCATTTGAAACCCACTTCATTCCATCGGTTATTCTTCTGATGAAATGGTTTTGAAACAAGTATCTTTTTCTACAAGTTATGATATTATTACATGTGTATGAATCCCATTTAATTTCATTGGTTGTGATATGATGGTTTATGATTTTCGGAACATGTATGTATGATTTGATTATGATATATTTGAGACCTACATCTCCTTCCAATGCATTGGAAAATGATAAATGTTTTATAACACAAAGGTACAAGGGATATCCCATGACTGAAATAAGAGGGTACACGAAAGGAAACCCCAATCCTGAAATAAGAGGGTACATAGGAGGCCATCCCATGCCCAAAAAAGGGTATATGAGATAAAATCCAAATATTAAAGAGGGAACACATGTGGTTAACCCAAGGAAAACTTGTTACAATGGTCTTGGTGGGCATTCTCGACATATGGTATTTATATGCTTTTGTGTCTACTATAATTCCAGGTCTTATTTATAAATTATGCTTTTAAGGCTCACAGTCATTATATTATTAGGATTCATATCTTATAAACTTATAATATTTATTCCATGAATCATGTTTAACATTTTTTATATGTAGGGTGTTATCATAAAATGATAATGTACATGTTATCATAACCTTATGTTCATGATATACATACACATTTCCTTTACATACCCTTACTGAGCATTTGAGCTCACCCATTTATTATCTTTCCCTTCCCCGTGTTATAAAAAAATGTTTTTATATAGAAATACTAAGGGAAAATATAATTTTGATAAATATTAAAGATATTTCATTGAGTTATTAGCTTTTTGTTTCATTTTTCCAAATGAACTAAATTAATATGGTATTTGGTAGTCGATTTTTTTAATGTTTTCTATATTCTGAAAAGGTGATGTAATGACTATGTATGTTACGACTGGGTCTTTAATGTTGGAATCATAGTAATGTTTTTTAACCATTGGAAATTAGGATGAAGAAACTTTAGTGATATACCTAGTTATATTTCCAAGGCTATTTCTAGGGATGTCTCTAAGGATAAGTATAAACATGAGTTAACATTTATGAAAATATCATGGGATTTTGGTAAATGATAGAGTGAGAGGCTTTCTAGAAATACATCCCTATCTGGATAATAAAAGTGGATCTAGATCTAGAACAAATGTACCTTGGTTTAAAAACTCTAACAAGATGACCAGAGACCGACTTATTGAAATATGGTACATGAAAATGGGCCTAAATGCACCCTGGTTTGACACTCATAGGGGATATGCTTTTTGAAATTCACAAACTCTTCATGATCCATTGTGAAGGAAGTAAATGGAATATGATTATGGAAATATTGGATAAACATAATATATCGTCGATTAAAAATTAGGTTTCATAATTTATATATCCTATTATTAATTTTCATTATTATAAGGTTTTATTCTATGATATTGTTTTATCACATGGTGATTTCTGGTCTTAGTAAATGGAGAAAACTAGATGGAATATGGTGAACATTAAATGTTTCAGATTTGGAAATAAAAAGAATTATGAAAATTGATTTCCCAAGTAAAAATCTCATAAAGAGAATCCGGATGGTTGTATGATTATTAGTTATTCTTCTGAAGATAAAGATACGACAAATGACATGTTAATTTAATATAATGTTCTTCTAGTATTTTTTATATTAAACATAAGAAACATGATTAGATTGAGGTTAGAAAACCTTAAAAAATGATTCATATTTCATATTCATGGAATTATGTATTAAGGAATATGTAAATGATGTCTAAGTAATGGTTTAAGAATAAAATTGGATTAATGAAGTATTTATGTTCTCAAATTAAAATCATATGTTATTTGAATCATGAAACATATAAGTATTTTCTGTATAATATTTCATTAAGGATTGAAAAGTATATATTGGAAGGTGATTTCATGGAAATGTGAAATTTTGATTAAGGGAAGGTAACAACTAATTAATTACTGAAAAAGAGATAATGATCCTTGGATAACGATATCTCGAATATAACTAAGTAAATTAGATAGTATATATTACCATGAATTTGGAACTGATTATTGAAAAAGTTGTTCATGTCATCATGGATGTAGTTTACAACTTCTTGGATTTAATGAATGTATCCAGTAATCATTAGAATAAGGAAGAATGATTTTTTTTCAAACGAATTTATAGTAATATTGTTTATTATTATGTTTAAAGGGAATATATGATTTGGGTATTCACATGTTTGGAATGTTACTTCCAAATGAAACCTTGTGATATATGAGTGATCAATGTTAATATGATTCTTTGTCATTATTTCTAAATTTTTGGATTTTAATCATTCAAAAGGGTTATAAGGATAACCATTTATAGAATGTTTATGTTAAACTTCAGATAAATTTGATATTATTAGAGAGTTATCTCACCATATGAGAATTTACGAATATTGGACAGCCTGATCTAACAACTTTGTGTTGATAATAATAGATGAAAAATGAGATGTAATATCATTTATCTCATGATCTATTAGTAATTCAAGACTGAAAATTCAACTTTATTTTTGGGCAAAGAGGTTAAGTAGATTATGTAACAAAGAGGGTGATATTTTCAGGAAAGCAGGAAAGTATATAATTTCAATAAAATGCATCTGCTTTAGTAAAGTGATCTATAAATAAAATATTTTCCAAAAACATTAAATTTTTTAACTGATTTCCTTTTAAATAATCATATATTTATTCATTTGTGGCCATAAAAACCCATTTACCATTAAATTATTTGTGATTTATGGCCTCAATCACTCCATATGAATATTTATGCTTTCCCTCTATGTCAAGATTTCCACATCCCACCTATGTTCTCTTATGTGAAAACCAAGTTATGTGATACTTTAAGTAACAATTATATTTCTATCTTTATTATATTTAAATTAATATTTAGTGTTCATATTTATGATATGGGTTTCTATAAAAGGAAATTCCATGTATTATAATTTTTATACCACATAAAAGTTTTTTGAGTGAAATTAATTTTACGTGGGGGGGGTGTATAATGTAACACCCAGAGATTTGGTGAATTATATTTTTTATAATTAATTTAATCATTATGATATTTTTAATTTCACACAACATTGAAAATATATTATTTTATTTTGAATAAAAATTTATAAATTTCATTATATAAAACATAAATTTAATCGTAAACTACACACAACATAAATTTTATCTTGTCTACAATGAACTCTGATGTTAGTTTACATTACATTCCAGACTGACTTTCCTTGATGGCTTGTGTGACATACATGAATACATGTTACCAAAAAATAATTCATTATTAAAATTTTACTATTTAATAATATATAACCTATCCCTTAAATTTAATTTTATATTATTAACTAACTTATAGTTTAATTCATTGGTTTCCTATTATTGATAAAAAAATATTGAAAAAAATTGAATATAAACCCAATGTTTTTATAAAAGACTTTTAATTTGAAAAACAAATTTTATCTTAATAAGTTAAATTAGTTAATAATAGTGAATTATATTAATTATATTTATATGTTACATATTTAATATATTTTTTTTCTTTTTATTCAATATATTTGATAGGTATAAGATAAGAACGAACCTAATTTTACAGATAAAAACTTATATTTTTATTTTTACCACCTTTTGAAGGAGAACATATATTAAATCTAAATTTTGGAACTTTTAAAATTCAATATACCAAAATAAAACTACTTTTTTAATGAAAAACATAAAAAATAATTTAGAGTTTTTTTTTGAATATTTCTGTGAAGAATAATTTTTTAATGAATAGTGAAAAATATGGAAATTTACCACAAAACTATTTTTCAGATAATTTATTTTTAAAGATAAATTATATTTTTAATTTATTTTAAAGATTAATTATATAATAATTTTACCAATTTATCCATTTTTGGCCTTTCGAATAAAATTCACGTTGAAATTTGTTATAAAAACCTAAAAAAGTTTTGAATGGTTTGACATTAAAAACCTGCATTGTCCTCCCCTCGACATGATTAAATTTAAATTAATTTTTTCCACTAAAATGATTAGGATATGGAAAAATAGATTCCATTTTATTAACAATAATAATTTATAATTTCAAACAAGATAAACCGGAGTTTTAGACAAATAAAATAGTGAAGGTAATTATAATTAATTATAATGATTATGAATAAACTATGCTTTAGATGTAAAAATATAAGGCCTAATATGACTAAGAAAATTGTAAAATATCAATTTTATAGCCATATTTTGACTCTATAATCTCTTTTATTTACTTTTGACAATTATTTTATCCACATACAGTAACAAACATGGGATGGGTTTCCATCTTCCAAAATATTACAATAAGGACACTCCCCCACTATAAAAGGCCTCCTCTCCTCCAACTTCTACACATCTATAAAGCCACTTAAATTCAGCCAATATCTACCAAAATAACTCCCCAAAATCCTTCAATTCATCCTTGAATACTCTTTTTTGGTAGAAAGAAACTTAAGGATGTCATTTGGTGAAAACCTAAGGCGTTACCCAAGAAGAGGTAACATCCTCCCTCAAGATCCCCACTCAACTATCCTTATTCAATTATTATACAAAAAAACTAGTATCATAAATATATTGATATTTTTAGGCAAATAGTAATACCTACAAATACATACACTTCCATCTATAGGGAAATGAACATATTGTTTATGTGTACGGTGAACTACCACCTCACAAAATGATAAATATTCATTATTCCTTTTACACATCTAATGGTGGGAATTATAATTGAAAAAATAATTTTATTTAATATTTATAGTTTTTATAATGTATTTAAAATTAATTAATTATTTTGAAACAGATATCTATATACCATTTATCTATTCTAAATATGAAAATTTTGGTTGAGAAGTGTGGACTACCTCCCACTCAGAGTGATGTGATTCATTCCAAAACTAAATAGAATGTATTAAGGATATTTTTAGTGATAATATATTATATAAATGAATTAATAATTATAATTTAATGATATTATATACATATATACATATAATATTATTACTATTTTCTTTCAATACGATAACAAAATGGAACCATCATTCATGCGTACGTACGACCTACTATCTGTATGAATGGTGTATTCCATTTAATACACCTATATATGATAGATTATAATAATAAAAATATAATAAATATAAATGATATTTTATCATGTTTTACGTTATGGAAATCATGATTTATTTATTAAGACCAAATATATAACAAATTAAGTCAAAAGTGAAAACATAGAGAATACTACATGAATGGTAATATTTACACGAAATTGTTAAAAGTTAGGAAATATAAAGTCATAATCAAACATATATGGTATTAGATATTATAATATGGTTTTGTGAAATTTTTTATAATAAAAGTAAATGTATTATACTAGATAATTGAATGAGAATGATGAGAGTCAATACACATGGTAATGGAATTTAATCTCACTTTTTATTTCAATGAGATATATTCCTTATTCACCACTTAGTTATTTTTTGTTGTGTATATAATTCCAATAAATGTATTATATGCCTATTTGAATTAAATATACATATATTTAAATAACCATTTTTGGATATTTCTGTCATGGGGTTGAAGCTTCAAAATCTACCAAACTGGTAATCTAATTTGGTCTCAATTTTCCTTCTTTGAAACACATGCAATGCTATTCATATATATTATTTGATGAGGTGTATAAAAACATTTGATGTTTTATAACATGAATCTAAAAAGGTTATGGATAAATTAATGCTCCATTTAAATACATTTCCTTACATGTGGAGTATGAATCCATGTTGCCTTGTGGTAAGTGTTTATTAAAACAATCACACCATTTATCGAGATTGTTTTTTATCATGTTTTAATTAATGAATTATTATAATCGATAAATCAATAACAATCATGAATTTTCATCTCTATTAGTTATTCTTGATGTATTCATGTATTAGTACCTTTTTCCTCATTCTTTGGTTATTAATATTATTGAGAAATTGTTTTTATGAAAATATGACCTTACCTCTCTCTTCGGTCAAAAATCAATGTTCCTTCAAAAACATGATCTCAAAAAATGGATTTGAAGAATATTATACTAATATACTATGATCATTAAAATAAATTTTTACA
Organism: Viscum album; assembly: GCA_963277665.1. Classification (NCBI taxonomy): domain Eukaryota; kingdom Viridiplantae; phylum Streptophyta; class Magnoliopsida; order Santalales; family Viscaceae; genus Viscum; species Viscum album. Next base: position 1,767,466,816 of record OY728157.1, read on the forward strand.
ATTTTTCTGTCAATTGGAAGTATTTTGAAATAAATATTATTATGTCTTTCCAATGGAGTAATTTTTCAAACTTTTTACTATGAAAAAGGAATATTATTTGTACCTCATTCGACATGTACATATTTTCCTGGTATTAATTAATTGATTCTTTTTTCATCTTTAAAAAGCAATTTTTTAGAATTTTTTTTTAAAATATATTTTCAACGAAATTGTTTTCAAAAATATTTCATGATTTTTTTTATGTTTTCAAGAAAAACATATTTCAAAAAATTTTCAATCTCTTGTAAGTGTTTTTAATAGGAAAAGAATTTAAAAATGTATTCAATTATTCATTTGTATGATTTTAAGTATATGTTCATGAAAATGGTTTTATAATGGTTTTATATTTGAAGAATAAATTTTCAAGGGAAAACGTATAATTTCCACATGATGTGTTTTTAAAAGATCTTTCAAAATTATTTCACATCAAAGAAAACATATATTGGTGTTAGTCATGACTTTCTAGGGAAATGATAAAATGTTTCAATTCATATTCTTTCTCATAATGGTTTATTTTTTATGGTGTGTTTTTTATGAAATATTTTTCTCTTTCAGGGGTTATATTCTTATGAAACATGCTTCTTTCTATATTTTATGCTTTTTATGATCTGATTATAAATCTTGTATCTCTATCCATAGGTTATGATAGGATTACATGTGTATTATATTACATTTCATGGGTTTTGATATGTTTTTTATTTATTTTTTGAAATATTTATCTATGATTTCACTATGAGATGGGTGGGACCATTATCTCTGTATAATTAATTTGATAACCATAACTTTTCTAGGATCCCAAAGGGTACATGAAATTTAATACCAAGCCCAAACAAGAGGGTACATTAGAGTACATCCCAAGCCTAAAACAAGAGGATACATGGGATTATATCCCCTGGTGAAAAAAAGAGTTTATAGGAGCGTAAATCACAAGATCTAAGAAGTAATTAAGCCATTAACCCAATCCTAACATGTTAAATATGTCTTGGTAGAAAACCATGACATATGTTATTTATATTATTATGTGTCTGGAAAAAGTATATGTCTTATTCATATAGTACGTGTTCATCACTCACAGTTTTTATTTATTTATGATAAATGTCTTATAAACTGAAAATATTTATTCCATGATTCAAGTTTATGATTTTGGATATGTGGGGAGGAATTTTAGAAATATCATGATCTTGTTATCATACCATCATGTTGATGATTTTATTTTTAATTTCATTTATTTATCTTTATTATAAATTTTAACTCACCAATTTCTTATGTTTCCATTCCCCAGGTTTTGAAGAAAGGTTTTAATATGGAAATACTAAGGGGGAAGATCATTGTTGGAAACATTGAGATTATTTCCCAAAGTTAAATGACTTTTAATTCATATTTTAAAAGAACTAAACTAATATGGTCTTTCGGTGTCTGTTTTTTGTAATGTTTTATGTATTCTATAAAAGTGATGTAATGTTGATTTACGTTAGAACTATGTAGTTATACTTTTGGAGTAATTAGTGAGGGAATTAATGAGTTAGAACACTTATGGCATGGGAGTGTAAATGGATAAATAAAATTTTCAAAAGGGTTCTCGGTTTAGCTGTATGGTTGCCCAAAACATGTACCAACAGTGGTCCACCCTCTTTACAATTGGGGGATAGGCCACATGGTTACCCGAGGATCCTTAAAAGTTTTAAAACCCATGCATTAACCATGTGGGATGGGTCTGTTCAGTCCATCACAGTTTTCCTTTCTCCCTTTCATAGTTTATTCAATCAATGCACCCATCTCATAGGCATGCACATTATGGTGAACAACTATTACTAACCATTCACCAATCATGAAATATGCACTGAAATGCCCCTTTACTACGTTATTCATGTCCCAAACCAAGGGAACACCCTATGAGTCTTCACATAGCCTTGGAAAACACTTCATTAACCATATTAAGGTATTTGAACAAGAAAATTTAACAAGTTCCCCAAAGACGTTCAGTATCTTAAAACCACACCACCTTATAATTATTCTTACATGATTTGATCTTCCCAAAAAATCATTGATCCTAAAATGTATAAAAATAAGTCCATTGGGTCCACATATCATTTTCCCACTCCCATGATTCCTCATAAAAATTACTATGCTTCCACAAATCTCAAACCAGGAACACATTTTTTCCTCATGGGACTATCTCACTATGATCTACAATACAAATTGGATGTTCCTCAAAGGACACATCATCCTCTAGTTCATCATCATCCAAACTATTCACATGAGATGTCTTGGTGTGAACATCCAAAGATGGGATAAATGAAAACCATTATGCATACCACTATGCCACTATGGAAGAGTCAATTGTTATGCCACCACTCAGATCCTATCCACTATCTCAAATGGACCCATATATATAGGTTCTAACATACCCTGCTACTGAATCCGATGGAAACCCCGCTATGGGGACACATGGGAAAATGCATGATTACTATCAATAAAATCATGAGGTTGATGAAGCTAATCCACATATGAATGTTTGCTACTCTAAGCTTTGGACATTCAGTTACAAATCATCTGAAACTATTACAATGTATTCTTCACAATAATCAGTCCCAATAACTCTTATTTCGTTTCCACTATCCAAAACAACATAAATATATATAGACCCTCATAGTTCAACGTTAATGGATCTATCTGAATTGTTTCATTGTAAGTATTGTTATTAGAAGACTCAATAAGTGACAAGTGATTTTTATATGACCCTCCAAAGTATAGGATACAATTCCTTAACATGGCCTCTACAACAAGAGTTGTACGCTTCAGCTACCCATCTGTCTACTTGTGGAAATTCACACTGAAAAAAACATGGGTTACAGGTAACTTCTATAACCCCAACTAGATTAATGAAGTAAAATGTGGATCATGATATAAATTTACTATTCATAGAACCCCATGAAACCATACTATCTCTCGAACATACAACTCATCCAACTGATCAATGGTGTAGGTCTCTAGAATTTGTAAAAAAATATCTAACCTTGGTCAATTAATCCAAAAATACACATACAACATCATTATTTTGAGGAATCCTCGTATTTCCCACCACAAAATCCATCGTCAAGTCTTAAAAATTTTATATTGAAAGATTTATATATTTATAGGTGTCTAATTATTTTGTTTCAGATTTTGGTTTCATTTATTTTTTATATATTTGCATGAATAATTTTAAACTCCCTCCACTGAGTCCAGTTTATATCGATCAAGCATATTTTGTTTGGTGGGGAGTGTCTAGTGATAATTGGAAAATTTGTGGATTAAGTTAACTTTTACTATATTCATAAGGGTAAAAATTACTTATTGGGACCTTCTTTATTTATTTGGGAATGGTTTCTGAATTTTCATTCACATATGACTGGTGTCCATTTCATCATTCAGACACAGGTGATTGATAACTAAATCGATGAGTCTTTCAATTTTCATTCAATAGGAAGAGATAGGGAATGGTATTTATAACTATGATTAAATTGAAAAATGTGATCCTAGACTGACCCCATCGCTCTCTTCATTCACTTGTGTTCAAACAATATTTTTAATTGAAATCCTTATTTTTAAACTCAAACAATTTCAAAAATAAGTTATATTTATTTATCAAATTTAAGTGACAACCATAATTATTGAGGAATCTTATCTAATGAAATACTAGGTCATCAAATTTACTTAATTATAAGTAAGGAATATTTTATTTACACTCCATAATAGGAATGTATCATTTAACAGAAGAAGAGATAAAAAATTTGATCATTTAACAACAAAATTAAAATCCCTCAAAATAAAAACATTATAAGATAATTTAGAGTAAAATTCATGTAACATATCTATAAAGAAGAAATATTTTTTAGATTTTGTGAAAGAAAATGTCTAAATATTAAATTTCATAAATATGGTGTAAGAAGGTAGTCAAAATAATCTTATAAATTACTAAAAATACCATTTTCTATTTTTTAATAGGTTATTTTAAATATTACGTTTAAAATATTAAAAAAGTATAAGCATTAAAAGAAATAACAGTAAAGATGAGAAATGGGGAGTGGAATATAAAAATATATATAATTGGAATAAAATCCCATTATATAATATTACAAAACATCAATTATTTTTTTAAATTAAAAATTCACAATTAAATGTGAATATAAATTACATTGAGAAACATGAAAATTTTAAGAGGTATCTTCATGAGGAGAAAATGGTTAAACAATGTGAAAATTATTTCATGATGAAAAACCGTAGAAATTAGATTTTTTCAAATTTGTAACAAAAGTAAAAAATGAACTATGATGAAAAAATAAAAAATACATCATTTAAATATTTTCAAATAATATGGAAGATATTATAACTGAACATCGAAAATCATTTTTTTATATTGAGTAAAATTATAAAAATAATATAACGAATATGGGCAGAGAGTAGAAGGATTCCCGACCAAAAAAATTGAAAATTTTTGTTTTTCTTACCAAAAACATTTGGGTGATTTTGGAAACAAATGGAAGTGTAATGATAAGAAGAAATGTAAAAAGACCAAAACATAACCATATAATTAATAAATAATTGTATTGTTAGAGAAAATAAATATATAATCCCCTCATACTCTAACTTTTACAAAAACCACCTTGGAAGAGAAGTAAAAATATAAAATAAAACCTTACAACATTTATAACATTATGATAAATGGAACAGGAAATATAGAACATGAAATATTATTTTAAATACCATTAAAAAATAGTTAATCATTATATTATTTTTCAAAGAGGATATATATACACCATATAATAAAATTAGGTGTATATTGCAGAGCATGTCTCAAAGAATGAAATTTGAGATGGGATATCCTTTATTTACATCATATTTTTAAATGTACAAATCCTTTGAAGTAGAGTTTATGAGGAAGAAATTTAAATTAGAATAAAATAAAAAGTGAACACAATATAAAATAATATTCGAGTGAGATAAAAAAATATATATAATGATGAATCTTATGAATAAATTATATAACACAATGAAAGTAAATTTTGTTGACAACCCTCAAAATTTTTACAATATATGAGTAAAAAGAAAAGGAAAAGGGATAGATTAAAAAAATAAGAAACACCAAATAATAATTTTAAAGATATTTTTTAGAAATAGTTTATTATTTAATCTAGATAAAAGAAAATTGGTTATTAATATGAATCACGTATCAAGGAAAAGAAATTATAACAATGAAACCATACCTTGAATTTTCATTTAGTCACATTCACATTAACTTTATTATAAAAACTAGAAATAATTAATCAAAATTTTCATATCTGTAATCATTTTTACTACCATTCATATTAATTATTTGTATTCCTTAATTAATTAGTCATTACTAATTTTTCTGTAAATATTGATCCTCAGTATTATCCATTTATATCATCCCTTTTATTATATGGTTAATAGTTTTAGTTATCATTGAACTCATATGACCTCATTATATTTATAATTTTATATCTATTTAGTATTTATTGATTGAGTATGTAATGAAATAAAATGTGAATATTGTACCCTTTGGATAATACTATTTTTCAAAATGGGATTTTCTTCAGAGTGGGTGAAATGTTTTGGGAGCTGTAGGACCCTTGAAATAAATATATTGAAAATATTAATTATATTAAACATTTTTTTTCATTTTTTTTTGAAAATAATGAAAATCATAATAAAATAAGCCTTTTATGTGAAATATGTGACTTCTATTAGTGTAAATGTTGGATTTTCTATTTACTATTTCTGGATATTATATGGATTATTTTCAAGATCAGACATGGAGATGACATGAAATTCAAAGCCCTAGGGTGCCTAGAATAAATTTTTGAATTATAATAAATATTTTAAATATATTAAATATCACACACACACACACACAATTTTCTTGAAAAAAATCAGTATCTGTCAAACGGAGGGTCATATAAGAAATCGAATGTCACTGTTGAGTTTAGAATGTGAGTATTACTCTAGATGTGACATAACCTTAGTCTGCATATGTTGTTTGTGAGAAATTCATCACATGCGTAATTAAATGAAATAAATAAAATAAATAATATATTTTTCTTTTTGATTCAGAAACCTAATTTTATCCTTGAAATATGTAGTTATATCATTTTTCTTCCAGTTCTCTATTATTCACTAGATATTCATACGGACCATAAGAGATAATTTGATAGAGGATGACAATATATCTGGTGTGGATCGTTGATTATCGCACCAACGGAGTTAAAGCATCTTATCAATGATGGAAAAACCCGTTATTCATAAACAATAAATCCCAAATCCATATAAGATAATTTATTTTTTGATTTACATTCCATTATTTAATCTTGTATGAATGTTGGTCAATTCCCCGAATTAATATAAACATTTTCAGAAGAAGTAATTTGAAAGAATTGTTTAAATTGTTTGTCGATTTATCCCTATTTGTTTATCACTTATACGATAAATAATCGAGCCCAAAAAAGGCCAAAGATCATTCTTTACATTTTACGGAATGTGGTTTTCTCCCTCTGTTTTTCAGATGTTCATCGTGAGAGATTTCTTTTGGATCACGGTTCAAGGAATACTTGATATTGGATCATTTCTTGACTATTCATTAGTCTAACAGACAGATACACTATGATTTGCATGACAGATCATTCTTTGAGAGGATTCAGGACCCCAAATCCCAATAATATATGACTAGATTCCCAAAAAACCCAATATATAGGTTCCTGACAAAGGAGGAGACTCTATTGATGTTAAGGATGGTAATCAAGAATATATAAAAATCATGAGTAATTCGGCATGTACTTTGGGATTACACACCCTATGGATCCCCATGGTTTTGGTGCTTGGGTTTATTATTAAGTTAAGGATCACATAGTGTGTGACCCTTGTCCCACCTCATGGAACCCCATTCGTGTGAAATAATTTATACTTTGGAAATTCCTGGACATGGGTAAAAGTACACATCTAGATGGCATGAAATATAATTGAACATGAACACAACTTTGTGTAAATTAACTAGTACATGAACAAAACCATTTTACACAAACACAATCAAAAAACATAAGCAATATACAATGTGTCGTGAATCACACTATACTAATTCTACTTGACATTTATATGGATACTATAGGTCATTTGAGACTCTTCCACACGAGTGGGTGTTGGGATAACTAGACACGTTGTGTAACCTCAGGTACACGCCATGTATACCCTTAATGAGTGCTTGTGGCTCTTAATTATCTTAGTTTGGACCTGTATAGGTTGAGTGTATTTCCCTTGATACATTACCATGAGTTTATAATGTGAAATTATATGCATATCATCTAATTATGATCCCCTATTAAGTACGAGACTCAAATAGAGTAGAGGTTCCCCTCTGATAGACTAGAGAGAGATCCGCTATCATCTTTTGTTCCCTATGGGGAGTTTGTTTAATTGGCATGACCTCCCTATATAGGGTGTTGATATTATAACTAGAAACCATTTATAATAGGATTCGAGGTATCATTGACATAAAATCCCCTTCAAATGGAGTTGTTCTAGATTGAGATTGTGGTGTCCCCAAACGGTTATGGGTGTGACCCCTATCTATGTATCATTGTCTTCTTATACCATGAACTAAGATGGAGTTCCATCCAACCTGTCACCTAAACTATTATATGGAATGATATAAATGAAGTTTCTAGTCCCCACGAGATGGAATCCAGTGCCTGGTTATCAAAGATATTCTCTGGGAATGATTTCACCCATTTATATAAGCATAGATAACCAGCATAAATAAACATCAGAATGATAAATGACCAAAAACCAAACAAGGCATTCTATTTTTCAGAATTCAATGTCTATATCACTAAACATAACCCAATGGAGTACATTGGATTGTGAACAAAAATTATACCAAAAACCACCATGTGATGTGAGAGTCATCACCCTAAATCCAACACCAACAACAATTGCAAGAAGTGGACTCTAGAAACCATATCCTCCACCTCCATGATATATCATGCCTTTACCTAGGTTATACATATCATTTTCTGCATGGAACCAAAGGTTTTATAAGGGGTGTGATCTAAAGCCTAGTATGATGCCACCCATAAGAAAGTATTCCATGCTAGAACATTATAATAGAAAATAAATTGAACATTTTTTTAAACATTTGAAGCATTTTTTAGAAAATATTATAAAGAATACATTCTCAAGAATCACTTTTCAATTAAAAACTTTTTTCAAATAAGATTACTTGAAATAAAAATATAAAAAAATAATTCCATATATTTGAATGGCTATAGTAACATATTAGATACATCATATCATAAGTGAGCACAATAAGTAAATATTTATTGGTAACCAGCTGAAGTGGGACCCAAGTAACATCATACCTCGGTGATAAAAATCCTCCACTAAACATCAAGCATTTTCCTCATGCATGATCCATTGGAGGATAACATCTCTCAATGTCCAATGGTCTCTATAACATAATTCTCATTCCTGGGATATTAGAGGTGAATACTTCCCAATGTCTAGTGGTCTCTGATTATATCACATGTTTAGTAAGTGTTGTAATCTCCAATCCTAAAAAATGAATATGGCCCCATACTCTTCTGAATCAAATAGTGTACTAGTTATAGTGATCCCACCTTTGGGCCTTAGATTCCCTTTGTGTGAAAATTTAATTTGGCGTATCAAATAAATCAATATTATCACATATTCATGATGATAATCCTAATCATAAAAAGAAATCACCTATTTCATATTTCAAAAATTTAACATTTTCATATTGACCCCATGATCCAAGGCTCAAAAGGAATCCACTATTTTCCACAAAAAACCACATTCCATTTAATTTACACACAAAATCAATCCAGAAACACATTTCACACCACATGCATAATTTATGAAAGTCATTTTGAAACAAAATAGATGTGAAAGATAATAATTTCCATGGGAAAATCCGATTTCAAATCCATATTCACATAATATCTGTTTTTATAACATTCTCCACAATTTCGAGAAACATTATAGATGCACCAAAAGGATCCAACAAGCAACCAAACTCATTTTATTTAGGATAATTGACATTCAACACTTCATAAACATTAAATCTATTTGAAAACACATTTCTCACCTTCCACACAAAGAACATAATATACTAAAGAAACACCACAAAAATCATATGATGAATAAAACCAAAGTCCTTTACAAAGCCCATTTTCATCCCATGTCCAACTCATTCAATTTCAAAAACATGATTCACACCACACTAATATTCCATAAAACATGATTGAGAACTCAATTAAGCATAATAAAATCACTAAATAATATAAAATCATGGAACCACATACCTCTCACTTAGAAACTATCTGAAATTGGTGTGAAACCCCTACCGAACCACAAAAAGACCCTAATAGGGAAATTTTGGAAAATATATATCAATATTTACCCTAATAACAAAAGATCAAATCCTACCTAGGGAAAATACCCCACAAGAAAAAAAAATAATACACGAAAGAGGGAGGAGAAACACTAAAAAGGGAGATACAATGGGAGAAGGGCATGTACATGGTGATACATGAACAACCACACCAAATCCACCCCATGAATGAATATACATTGGGTAAAGAAGATGGTAAGGATGGACCTATGGTTAAGAATCATTAATGGTGGAGAAATGTGGAAAGTTATCATTAAAATAGAAAAGGGAACAATGGTAAATTACAAAATTTTAATGACCAAAATAAGTTTCCTGGTTAACACAAATGATTTCCCAAACAGTCCATCAACTACGTGCCCCGATTTTCCTAGGAGGAATAAACCACATAATTATCCCACATAATTTTACTAACTATTCTCTAGTAGTGAAGTTCTTCACTGCCCAAAATGAAATTTGGCCATATGTTTTCTTGGGGATGGGCACACTGTTTCCCCTAACCATGTGCCGACTGCGGGATGACAACTTTCAAGTAAAAAATTAAAATTTCTACTAGAAACTCATGGGATGACCAAGGGGTAAATGAAATAAAAAAATAAATTGAATAAATATGTCAAAATGATAATATGGGTGTGATAATTTACCCCACCATGAATTATTCTTGTCCCTGAAAAATCAACCCAAAGATTGATTAGTGAATGAATATGGATATTCCTTCTCAAACCAATACTTCTACGCCAGTGTCTCACAGATATCATTTCCACATTTCTAATGAACTCAAAATAACCCAATAGACCTACCATAAATAAACTTTTCTCGAGAATCTACAATTTTTATTGGTGATTCAAATATAGAAAATTTGTCTCCATTTCCTCACTTCTCAAATCAACACATGAGATGGGTCTGGATTATACTTTGTTAGATGGGATACCTAAAAACGTATTGAATTGACATAAAATGGGAAGGAAAATATAATAGTTATGCCACCATACCAATATTATTGGAAATGTCAAATGGTATGATATAACTTGGCATTATCTTCCCATTCTTACCAAAGTGATGATGACCCAAGTGAGGATCCACTTTCAAAAACACCATGTGACCCACAAAAAATACCAAAGATCGGAACCTCTAATAGGCATAAGATTTATGATGACTCTTAGCTGTTAAAAACCACTACTTGATCAACTTGACTTTGTTAGAGGTCTCTAGAATAAGGATCAGTACCATGAATGATGTTTCGCCCACCACATCCCAACATAATGGTGTCCCACAAGTCAGAATATATAGTTCCTCTAAAAGAGACATTCAAATTGAGTATTGGTTACTATTGTTATTCGAAAACTCAATGAATGACAAGTAGATATCCCATGAACTCCAAAAATCTAGGACACATTCCCAGAGCTTGTCTTCAAAAATATGATTCACCCACTTTATTTTTCAATTTATTTGAGGATATTATCTCATGATCAACTTGACTTATGACCCCATCAATATTTAATGTCCTTCGCAAAACCACAAGGTAAAATAGGGATCCCTATCATAAAAAGTCCCCAATGACACTCCATGATCCCGAAAAACATCCCAATCATAAAACCACCCTAGTTTATCCAGCTTTTCTAAATCCTAGATTGGAATGAAATGGACTGATTTGGTTAGATGATCGGTCAGTACCGAAATAAAATTCCTTCATTAGGTGTATAAGTCATGTTGAGAATAATGTCCATAGAGATATCATCCCACTTCCAAGTAGGAATGGGTAGTGGTTGAATAAGAAGGGAGAGACTTTGTTGCTCTGCTTTGACCTACCAACATATATGACACCAAGAAATGAATTCATCTATATATCACCTTATACTTGGACATAATAACATCCAACACATTCCATATTTTATATTCCTAGTAATAGAATGAATAGGCCACTGAGATTGGGGACTATCCTGCATCACCACCTTTCTAAATGATAATTGAACAATGAAGTGTCCCTTGAAGCAAAAAGCTCAATTATGATAGAACAACCAATCACAAGGAATCTCCCCACCATTTAGAAATTTCATATATTGATAAAAAAATTCATCCCATAGCTACTCTTGTCTAATCAACTCTAGAAGAGAAGGTGCAAGCTGCACACTGGCTAAGAACACAACTCCACTATGCTCTTTGGAACTTAGGTGCATCTGAACAAATGGACCATTAATATCCACCAATCACTGGTTTTTTCCAGTTCTTGCAAGAGTAATTTTCTACTCAAAGAATCATCCACAATATTTATTTTTCTTTGGGTATATACTATATCAAAATTGAACCTCGAAGTACTAAACCCAAGGATGTTGCTTCAAATTCAGATCATTTTAACAGAAAATATAGGCCAAGCTCTTATGATCAAAATAAAAACTGAAATTCTCTCAAAAAATATAATGGTTCCATGTCTTTAATGCATTAATCAATAATTCTAACTTCAGGTCATGGATTGGGAAATTATTTTCATCTAGTCATAGTTAGTAATATCCATAATCCACTACATGATAATCCCACATTATCACACACCAAATAAATATACTATAAGAATCACAATAAATAACATATCTCTTTACTGGCTCAAGAAAAAACTAATATTGGGGTTGTGGTCAACGATCACTTTTGCTCCTCAAAGGAAGCCAGAAATTCTGACATCATTTAATCTTTTCCTTTTTCTTATTAAGTTCCATCATGGGTAAATCTAGCCGAGAGAAATATCAAACAGACTACATATGATATTATCATCAGCCAAAGAAGATCCTAATCTCAAAGTCATTCTTTGGTTGTTTCCATGAAATAACTGCACTAATCTTCCTTGGGTCCATCAAAACCCCTTGTTTTGAGATCAAATGACCCAGAAACTTCACCTATCTAATCTAAAAGTATCATTTAGAAACATTGGCATAGAAAAAAAGATCCCAAATAGTTCCCATCAGGATCTGAAAAATCCACTCATGCACCTCCTTTTATCAAGAAGAGACTTTGATGTCATCTAAAAATACCATGAAAAAAATTTATGGTACTAATGGAACACCTTATTCATGATTTCTATGAAGACCAATAGAGTATTTTTTAACCTGAAAGGCATATCCATGTACTCTAAATGTTCAAGCCTACTTTGGATGGCTTCTTTTGGAACATATGCCTCTCTAACCCTGGCATGATGATACCCAAAACACAAATCAAAATTGGATATAAACCTCAACTATTTATATTGATTGAAAATGTAATATATTTTGGGAAAGGGATACATATTCTTGATAATTACCATATTCAACTTTCTTTAATTATTGAATAACTGGAGAGATCCATTGGCCTTTTCAAAAATAGAAATAGAGAAATATAAGGTGAGACACTAAAGTGAATGGATCCTTTGGTTTCCAATTCTCCCATTTATACCTTTAATTACCTCAACTAAGTGAGGTCTATAAGGTATGTGGGAAGAGATATTGGTTCTATCCCTGCATCAAATAGATAGAAAACTCCACATCCTTCTTCGGAGGCAAACTCAAGAAATCCTATGGAAAAAACCTCTTGGAAATCTTCCACCACAATAAGAATTCCACTCTCAATAACACCATCATCGTCCTCTAATGTGAGTGATGGGACCTATAAAGTGATATTTTCCAGGTCTAGAAGTGGAGGTCTGTCACTACCCGACCAAGGATCCTATTCACCATGAAATACTTTGGTACTTCCATTAGGTCCCCCAAAACTCACTTGTCGCCTATAGAAATTGATATGTTCTTGATTGTGTATCATCCAATCCATACCATGTATCATGTCTAAGTGGTTCATCTCCAAAACATAAAAATCCAATTTGATCTCAACCCCTAACATGGTTTGTTCCCAATATGGAAACCTGAAACGCTACTCTCACTTCTTATATAGAGACGTTACCAACTCCATCACATACGACATAATATCATTAGGAAACTTTATCACATTAAAAAGTGGGGAAGAATTAAAAAAACTGAATAACTAGTATCAAACAAAACAAAGGATAAATACGATGCAATAAAAAAGATATCAAGAACTATAATAGGCCCTGAATCTAATTCCCCTAGGGCTTGACCCACCACATAGAGTTGCCTCATCTTAGACTGAGCCTAAGAGCATCCTATATCTTACAGCTCTAACCAGAGCAGAATTTTATGAGGGGGTGATCCACCCCTGCCTCCACAACTTCCAAATTGAGAACCAACAACCCTAGATGGTTCACACTGTACTTTCATCCCATTTAAATCCACATGTCATACACCACTCTCATATTGGAACACCACTTTGAAAAATTGCTGCAACCTACTCATAATTCTTCACAAGTGACAAGGTTTGGGTCGAGATGAGCACATAGGTCATGTGTGCCCCACAATCCCATGCTGATGGAACATGACTGACCTAGTGTCAGTAGCCATTGTTGAAGACAATCGAGAAGTTTGTCCAGAAATACCACCTACCTTCTTCCCATGCTCGTCCTGCTTTCTCTTCTTCTCATTAGAACTACAAATTTCCACTATACGTACTAGTCCCTAGAAACTAGACGGGTTACCACGATCAGCCATGGCCATCATAGATCATTCGAATACCTCTACATAGGTTTTCAAATTTAAAAAGGAAAAATGAGATCATATCACCATCCAAAACCCCATCTCAGAATTCTCAACCTTTGTCTTCTCATTGGAAATGATCTTGGGTTCATACTAAAATATCTCATCAAATAGGTTAGAATATTCCATCACAGTCTAGTCTCTGTTTGTAAGCATAAAAAACTCCAAGACCTTAAAAAGGATAAAATCATGGTAAAATACTAGTCATTAAAATAGCATTGAAATATTTTCAACTCATATGTTCATTTTTTCCATCTTGCACCACTGAGTGTCCCCACCATTAACTAGGACCTTCGAACAAGAATGAATCACATTTCACTATAACTTCTTCTAGAGTATAAAGTTACATGAGCATCCTATATATCTTCCCAGTACACTCCTTTAAATCAGGAGGTTTTGTGCCACCCTAAAATGGAGGATTTTTTTAGGAACTTATGAGATTTATCCTTACCAAATCCTAGTTCAACGACTCTATCCTGAGAAGGGCTAGGACTTGCTCCTTGAATTAAATATTAGAAATCCCAAATCATGGCTTCCACAAAATTATGATCAATTTGGGAGGGATAAATATCTCCATACTTTTCCCATTGTTTCACATGATCTCTTCAAGGAGTATTTTTTTACAATAAAATATAATGAGGAAAAATTATCAATACAACCATCCACACACATTATGAAATTATTCAACAATAAAAAATCCCAAATACTTTTATGAATCAGAAAAAACCAAATCCATAATAATAACAAGGCAATCCAAGCTACTCTACACCCGCCCAGTATTCATATATAGCATATAGCCTATACCTCTCATATGGAGGAGAAGTGAAATTGGAACCCAACATCCCATGGTGACTTGAGTCCTATCATGAGGTGTGCTGGATAGACACCCCACCCATAACCCATACATCAAATCTCAACAATCCTAGATCTTTTCTACAAAGACTCATCAAAAATATGTTGACACAAAAAAGAGTATGACTTCCTCTAATACCATTTTATCAGGAACCAATCTAGAGTTCCATCCAACCTGACACTTGACCCAGTATGTGGAATTGACTGAAGTGCATTCCCAATCACCACGTGATGACAACTATTTCCTGAGTATCAACATTATTATGTGGGAATTATTTCACCCATTTAGATAATCATAAATAAAAAACAAAAATAATCATCACAAACATAAATGACCAAATCCAAACAAGTATTTTTTTGATAATTCAAAGGTAAAAGTTTTAATCAAAAAACCCAAAATACAACAATGGAATGGGAAAAACAACTATATGAAAAGAAACCTACATGTGATGAGAGTGTCAGCACCCTCAATCCACCACCACCAACACCCATGTGAAGTGGAATCTAGTAACTAAATCCACCATCACCATTATACATCCTTAATTTACTTGGGAGATACATAACATAGTCTACATACATCTAAGGGTGTATATAGGGTGTGTGAAAAATCCTAGTAGGACCCCACCCAAAAGAAAATATTCCATGTTGTAACATTATAATAAAAATTGACATGCACATTTTTATAAAAAATTTGAAATTTTTTGAAGAAAAAAATTTAAGGAAGGATTTATAAAGAAGTAGTTTTCAATGAAAGCCCTTTTTAAAAATAACTATGCTAGAAATAAAAATATAGGCAATAACTACTATATACCGATTTCTTGTGCCAAATAGCATAAGCATAATTTCATAAGTGATCACCATGGGTAAATCCCTAAATGTAACTAGCTCTAGTAAGAACCTAGAAACCTCATAAATCGGTGATGAAATCCTCCACTAAACTACCAACATCATCCTCATACAATATTTATTAGAGGAGAACGTCTCCCAAGGTCCAATGGTCACCAAAAAAACATTCCTATGCACAAGAAACTATAGGGTAATAAATGTCATAGTTTAGTGGTATCTGATCATATTACACGTTTAGTTAGTGTAAAAATAAATAATCCTACTAGATGAATATGAGCCTCATCCTTTTCCAAATCAATTAGTGTAATAGTTCTAGTTAGCCCAATGAGTTACTCGCAATTACCTTGGTTCTCAAATTTAATTTCTCATACCACTTAAATGATCATTATCACAAATTTTTTCCAAGAATTATAATCACACTAGGAAATCACCACATTTATATTTCCATAATTCAATATTTTTTATTGATCCCATGATCAATGGTTCACATGGAAACCACCATTTTCAAAAACAAAACTAAATTCCATTTTATAAACACAACTAATCCATTTGGAAACACATTTCAAAACACTTTCACAATTTTCTAAATGCATTTGGAAAACAAAAAAAGAATAAAAACATGTGAATGAAAATCATTTGCATAAGCAAAGCACCTTTAAAATCCATATTCACATCAATACCATTTTTTATAACATGATCCACAATTTTAAGAGACATTAAAGATCTTCCAAAAAGGATCCAACCAGTAACAAAAGTCATTTCAGTTATAATAATTAACATTTCTCAATTTTCTACCATTATATATGTTTGAAAACACACTTCTCCCCTTTCACACATGGAAAATAATATATTCAAGAAACACCCCAATAGATCATGTGATGAATAACACCACTTTCTATTAAAAAAACATATTTATCATAAGTTCATATCAAACCTTTTCAAAAACATATATCACATCACAAAAATATTCCATATAACATATTCGATCACTGAAGTAAGATTATCAAAATCATCAAGTAATTTAAAAACATGGAACCAACTACCTCTCACTTGGAAGAACAAATTTGTGTGAAACCCCAACCACACAACAAAAATAACCTAACAAAGAAATATTGAATAAAAACATCAATATTTACCCAAAAAATAAATTATCAGTCCATCCCTTGGTCAAACACCCCACTGGAAAATAAGAACCCATGAAAGTGGGAGGAGAATCCACAGAAAAAGGGAGAAACCATGAGACAAGGGAAATTACATTGAGATCCTTGAAGAACCCACACCAAATCTAAACCAGTAATGAAGAATCAAGGGAGCAAGGAGGAGGTAAGGAGTCACATACGGTGATGAATCCTGAATGGTGGGGAAATGGGGGGAGTTAGTGTTAATATTGAAGAGGGTAAGATTGTAAATTCCCAAATTTTAATGACCTTGACAAGTCTCGATGTTAGACCACACTGTTTTCCAAACCATGTACAAACTATTCCCCTATCTTTCTAGTAGGATCAAGCCATATGGTTATCCCTCATAGTTTGACTAACCATGATCCAACTGTGTGTTTCGCCACTGTCCAAAATGATATTTGGCCCCATGATTTTCTGGGGATGGGTGCATGACTTCCCCTAACTATGCCCCAATCGTTTACCACTTTCATTCAAGACCAATATCACCATTTTCACAAAAAAAACTAATGGGAAACCCAAGGGTTAAATGGAAGAACCAAAAATTAGAATAAAAACCTCAAAATGAAGACACATATGCCACAAATTTGATAAATAATCTTTCATTTAATGAGGCCCAATGAGCCAGACCACCTCATCAAGTGTTTGTGAGGATAACATGGCTTATGGGGTAGATTCTACAAGAATAAGTGTTTCCTCGAGAAGAATCTTGTGGGTGGAAGTTGGTTATGACCACCTGGTGTAACAGTGTATTTCTTGAGTATATCTAGGTGTTTCTATTATACATTTATAATTATATCTTGTATTAATCTAATTATTCATGGTGATTATTGTTTAGTGTTTTGGGGGTGTCTTACTGAGCATTGTTAAATTCAACCCTACGTGGTATTTTCAAACACATTTCATGTCTTATGAAGTCAACAGCAATTTTGAAAGTGTCCTAGGTGTATAAAGAGATGGTGGGGAATAGTTGAATCTTAACAGACCAATGTGTTGCATCATGAGATTGAATTTGACTTATTCATCACTATTAAAGGAGGTTTTAATATTAGAGTTTTTAATGAGATTCTATTTATCCCCATTTATTCATTTATTACTTTTTCTATCATAGACTAATGTGGGATCTTAGGTGTATGCATGCAATGTTTCAATTTTTTTAAATTTCAGCATTTTGTGGGCTTGGAGATGTGTGCATGTGTACAGGTACATTAGGATAATCCCACCAATTTGTGGGATATGTCTACTTGATGTTGGTTACTATAATATTTCCTATTTTAGGTGGTATTGGGGTAGTCATTGGTCAGACATAGGGAGTTCTGGTTATAAATGGGTTGTTTCCAAGACATAATTTATACCTTATAAATGGATCCAGTGTGTTAGTTTGGGGCAATAATGCTTGTTGTATAGAGTTTTGAATTCATGCTAGGGACTCTAATTTTGGATCACCTACCGATATATCCATACAACATAACTATAATGATCTTACTTTTGACTCAGTACATGTAATCTTTGGATTTATGATATATTTTTGGTACATGTGTCATATAGGAATGATTGTGTTTTCTCTATTCTACTTGAGTCATATCCCCATATATACTCTTTTTAAATTCGTACATCTTGATTTATTTTTAGGATGGCTCCACATAGACAACTAGACATTATTCTACTACTTGATCACAAGGATGGTCTACCTAGTTATGAGGCGTCGATAAATGTGATTTTAATATAGATATCACCTCCAGCTTGTTTACCAGCTATATCACTACTTGTTGGGGAGAACCTAGAGATCTATGTACTAGCTACAGATGAATGGAGGTCATTTTCATTACTTGAGTTTTATAGGTATCGACTCCTAGGTTCTGGGGTGAGACAGTCCCTATGTTTTGGAGGATAGGATAGAGGCATTCACTCATGTTTCCACCTAGTGATGATGCCTTTCGACGAGGTGGCAACCCTTATGGAGAGTTTTCTTCATAGTTCAGTAGGGTGATATTGTGTCTTGGTGACTCAATCACATGATGAGACAACTCACTCATGTTCACCCATTGAGTTTCTTTTTAGATAATACTTTTATCTAGACATGTTGTGATTAGTACACATATAAGTTCTTTTTCATCTACAATAGGGATGTATGACCATTGAAGAGTACTCAATGAGGTTTTTTCTATCTTTCATGTTACACATTGGATATGGTGTGGGAACAGTTATTTAGAGCTTGTACCTTTGAGAATAGATAGAATAGAGACATCATGGATTCAGTAGTATCCCTTTTCATTCCAACCTATTCATGGGTGCTCATGTGAGACTTATTGTCAGAGAGATTTCTAAAAGAGAAGACAAAATTATAGGGAGCTAGTAGTGGGAACCCAGTATATGAGACCATGAAAGTAGGTAGCTAATGGAAGTTACATGGATCCAAGATTGTCAGACACTTCAGTAGGTGATTTTTGGACTCGTTGTCAATAATATAGGGTTCTCGAGGTGGCTCGAATTAGACAAATGAGATGCATTTGTTCTCCTATGATTGTAGGTTAAATATAGAATGTGATTTTATGACATGTAGTACAACTTATCATGAGATGGTCAAGGGACCACTGAGGTTGAAAACGATGTATGATAAGTGTTTTCTATAGCACAATGTACATGGACAATATCCAAAAAGAGAATAAATAGGTTGTTGGAGGGTCAACCTATCTCCACCACCACCCCCAGGAGGTCAACATCAGGCTCAGGGAGGTAGTGGTAATGGAAAATGCAAGCTACAGACTATGGAGACGTACATACCTGAGGCTCTATGGATGGTGTGAAGTATTCTCTTTGTCTTTTCGAAATTATATGTAGTATTTATAGACATGTGTTCTATACATTCCATCCTTTCAACTTTTCTAGTTCAATACATATAATGTTTTGTTGATCCTTTAGCTCAACCCTTGGGGTTAGAGACACTAATTGGTAGTAACTCAATGAATGCTCGCATGTACTGACAATGTGATCTAATGATAGGAGGTGGGAGTTTTTTATGGGATCTATTCATTGAAGCAATGAGCCCTTAAAAATCCATCATGGGTATAGAATTTCTATCCACATTTCATGTCCATATTAATAGTTTTTGGAAAAGAATATAGTGTGCCTGCAGAGATAGAATGATTTTTTCCTTTATGGTTGAAAAGAAAACGTCGGTGGAGAGGTATTCTCTCAATAATAAGAGAGTGTTATCGATTATTCATCAGTTGTCAAGAATTACTATCAATGTGGTTTATTCTTTGGGCAATCAGTTTCCTACAGTGCTAGAAAAATATGACAAAGCCCTTCATTGAGGATGTTATGGGTTTAAATCCCCACTAAGAGTTTGAATTCGATATTGATATACATCCCAGGATGGAACCTATATCTTCACAAGAATATCATATTGATTATATTGAGCTTAGAGATATGAGTATATAGTTGGGGGAAAAGAGAAGGGATTTGTGAGATCTAGTGTTTCCCCGGGGGCATCCCCCTGTTTAATTTACCAAGATGGTGTGTGGGAGATTTTTGTTCTGTGTGGATTACTATAAACTGAATCAAGTGAAGGTGATGAATAATTATCCACTATCGAGGATCTCTAACTACATTTATCATTTAGTGGGACAAGATTGTTCTCGAAAAATTACCTTAGGGCAATCTATCACCATTTTCTTGTAAGGGGTGAGGATATACTAAAGATGACATTTAGATGTCACTATGGTCATTATGAGTAATTGGTGATGTCATTCAGTGCAACGAACTTCCCATTGGTTTTCATGGGACCTGTGAGCTGGATCATTCATACTTTCTTGGACTAGTTCATGGTATTCATCATCTATGGCATCCAAGTGTATTAATCTTCCAAGAAGGTTCATGAGGGACACTTGAGGATGGTCCCAGACACACAACAAGAGAATAGATTCATAGGATTCTCTTGAAGTGTTAGTTTTGGATTTTAGAAATCCAAATTCTAGGACACATCCTCTTAGAGGCTCAAATTACAGAGGATCTAGAAAAGTTTGATGAAATGGTGGGTTGGGATCCACCCAAGAGTTTTACTGAGGTGTGGAGTTTCCTTGGGTTGGTAGGGTATGATCAGAGGTGTGTACCCATCTTCACTGGAGTTATAACACCATTGAAATCCTTGACTTGAAGGGGTAGCCACTCATGTGGATGCAAAGGTCCCAGTAGTTATTTCGGGAGCTAATATTGATGTTTATGAGCTCTACCATATTGATATTTCTAGAGGATGGTGTCGAGTGCGTAGTTTTCTTTGATGCATTAGGGACCATACTTGGTTGTGTGTTGAGGAAGATGTAGAAATATATTTCCTATGGTTCACGCCAGTTGAGACCACATGAACAGAACTATGTGACACATGATCTTGAGTTAGTAATAGTAGTATTCACTTTGAAGATGTGGAAACAATACTTCACGGGTTATCCGTTTGTCATTTAATCTAACCACAAGTTTATAAATTATATCTTCTCATAAAATAATCTTAACATGGGAAAATTTAATGAAATACTTCCTCTATGACTATGACATTGAGATTTTATATACTCATGGGAAGGGATACATGGTGGAAAAATCTATCATAAAGAGATATTTTTCTCAGTTATCATCCAAGGGATTAGAGTAGTTAGACTCATTGTTGTATTCCTTCATAGACAAGGATAGTGATTCATATATTTAGTCGATGGTTATTACACCACTTATTTTATAGCAGTTCACGGATGATCAGCATGGAGATACTAATTATGAGAACTTACATACTTAGATATCCACTTTATGTTCTTATGATTGATATTATGAAGGTAGGTATCATGTTACTCTTTTTATGGGATTAGAAACGGTACCTTTTTTGTTGCAGGAGGAGGTGTTTCAGGAATTTCAGACATTCCATTTGGAGGTATATCTTAGTGGGGAAAAAATTACTAGGACCTCTGACATTAGTTTGCGTGACTATGTATGAATAAGGGAGTTGCAGTGTTTGTGTATCGATTCTTAACTTGTGAAAAAGTGAATCCTGATCCCTATGTTCTGGCTGGTCTATCTCAACCCCCTGAGGTTCTAGAGTAGAAGTGGGATGGGATATCCAAGGTCTTCCTAAAAGGCTTACAAAATTCATCCAGGGAACACAATGTCATTAAGGTTATCATAGATCAACTCACCAAGTCTCCCCACTAGATATCTTTTCGAGATAAAAGTTTAGTAGAGAGATTGAGACCCCTTGATGTATAATATATAGTCCAAATCCATGGGGTTTCATCGATGATTGTCTCTGAACATGGTTCTTGCCTCAAATATCATTTATGGAGGGGATTGAATGTTGATTTTTGGACTCTTTTGTGATTGAGAACAATATTTCCTCCCCCAACTGATGACCAAACAGAGCAGACATCCAAGTTTTGGTAGGACACGCTGCGAGCTTTCATGTTAGAATTTGGAAAATATTTGGAGGATCACCTACCATTCCACCATTGGTATGGAACCATTAAAGGGTTTTTATTGGATACCCTATGGGTGACCACATTATCAGAGTAATTTTGGTGATTCGGGAAGTATGGGCCTAAAGTTGTAGTAAGCTACTATATTGAAAGCTCAAATCATACAAGAGTCAATGGGGACTACACAGAGCCATCATAAGTCTAATGTGGACTCTCAATAGAGACCTATGGATTTTGAATAAGGAGAAAATGTGTTAGTGAGACTCCCACATCAATGTGGACTGAGATGATTTTTCCACGACACCATGTAATCTCCAAAAATCATTGGTCCCTTCCAGGCATTGCATAGAGTTAGTGAGGTGGCATACATCTTTGCTGTACTACCACAGTTAGACCGGGTACATGACATCTTCCATGTGTCATTGTTGACGCTCCTTTCGTCACAGAATCTAAAGATCGGAAAATGGGAATATCTGAGCTCAATGTGATTCATCCTTTGAAGAAACATCAAAAATCGACAAAGGGATGAACAAGGAGAACATTGCCCATAGGCCGCGCAAGTTCCCTCATGGTCGCGCAAGTACACTTGCGCGCCACCTAGTGGTCGTGCAAGTACTTGCGCGACGCCTTATGGTCGTGCAAGTGACTTGCGCGACCTAAGTGATAACCGCTCGGTAACCGCCCGATAACCGCCCAGGGTCTTCTTTTGCCTATAAATAGACCCTGTGGGCCCCCCATTTGGGAGGATCTTTTTTCAGAAACTCGGATTGAAGCTCCCGATGCCCAAGTCTCTTCTCAAAGCTTCCGGAACACTTCTAAGGTAATTTTTTACCTAGAACGGAAGATCTAAAGAGAAGAAGGAAGGCCTAAGTGTTGAAACTTATCAAACACTTGCGCGCCGACTTATTTCCTTCAATATAACTTGCGCGTCCCTTTTCTGGAAGAACCTCAAGAGGATTCTAAAGTGATTAAAAAGAAGTCGCTCAAGTATTTCAACTCCAATTGAGAATCGCGCAAGTACCCCTCATGTCGTGCAAGTATACTTGCGCGACCAATACTTGTGCGCCGCCGCAATACTTGCGCGCCTTTCAAGACATGCGTGCCCCCTACTTTTTTGGGTGCCCATCTTGCCCATGTCACCCCTCTTAATCCATCACACCTTTCCTTTTCAAGATTTAGTTTTCAAGACACTCTTCAAAGCCATTTATGGAATGATATCTTGACTTGACTTTCTTATCTGAAAGGAATTCTGTGGAATATCTCTCAAAACCTAGTGATTTAAATATCTTTATATCACTAAATATGGAGAGTTCATTCATTCAACCTCATCCTTTAAGATTAGAGAATCCTTAACCTGGGTCTCCTTTTTAGGAATAATCCCCAGTTATAACTCCTTTAAATTTGGGCATCCTCCTCAAGAGTAAGCCCCAAATTCTTAAAGTTCCCAAACTTGGGCATCCTCCTCAGGAGTAAGCCCCAAACCTTAATTCCTAAACTTGGGCATCCTCCTCAGGAGTAAGCCCCAAACCCAGTCCCCTAACCTGGGCTTCCTTTTCAGGAATAAGTCCCAGTCATAAACCTTGGGCATCAAGTCCCAATCATAAATCTTGGGCATCCTCCTCAGGAGTAAGCCCCAAGCCTTAATCTCTAACCTGGGCTTCCTTTTCAGGAATAAGTCCTAGTCATAAACCTTGGGCATCCTCCTTAGGAGTAAGCCTCAGGTTTCTTAAATTTCTCTTAACCAGTCCTAATTTACCTTTGATTTGGGTTTCCTTTTCAGGAGTAAAACCCAATCATAAGTCCCCTCCTAACCTGGGCATCCTCCTTAGGAGTAAGCCCCAAGATTAGAGTATTCAAATCTCCATAAAGCACATATACCTTTATGGACCCTGTTCCTGGATTTTCTTCCTAAAAGTGAATCCTAAACCTTCATCTATCTGGGCAGTCATACATACCTAAGCCCCAAACAATTTCTTATGATTGCATCTTTCATGGCACAATTGTCTAATTTTTACCAATACCTCTTGTTTCTCACACCGAGCATGACTCACATGAGCTTAGAGTGTAAAAGTAATTATGACATTCTTCTTTGAGCCATCAAACATAAACATCATACTCCATTACTCGAACTACGTGGGTTCTGATTCCTTTTCCAAAACAAAGGATACGTAGGTAGCCCATTTATGGGTTCGATCCCAACTTTGAAATAATCCATGTCCTTCTGAATGACGATAAACTTCAAGTGCCCCACTGAGTGGCTTTAAAACCAGCCTGGTCATCATAATGACCAAGAGACTTTTATATAAATATTTTGAAGGATACCATTGATCAAGAATCTCTAAATAGATACAGATGATTCTCTATTGATGAAGAACCTCGAATACATATAAAAGATTCTCTAAATTTCTTGCATATTTAATCATTGATTGTTAAAACTTAAGGAAAGCTCATTTTATACTTGGTAATGTAATAAGGATTCACAAACATAACATAAATCTATAAAGAGAGTCCCGGAGTAGACAATAATTCCCCTCAAAAAGGTGTGATGAGTCCGACCTCCCATCCTCTCGAACAATGCAAATTCCTAAGCCTCATTAGTCCACAAACTAATGAGTGCCTACCTTTGGAAAGTAGGTCCAAACGGATGTGGAATCATTGGATGTTTCCTGTTCTACGAACAAACCCGTTAGAAACCGATCGGAATGCTTGAATTTCCCGTCAAGGAGGTCATCCCTAGAATCCGTGCGAAACAAAAATGGTGAACCCGACGTGAATCCTTAACCAAGTTAAAATGATGTTTTTCTTATTTGTTAGGCCCCTTGGGCCAACAAATCAATCATTGACATGTGCTCATCCAAAAGATGCAGTGGCCAGATTCATCTTGATTATGTCTGTTATATGGAACAGGCACTCTTTTCTCAAGATCTTCTGCAAAATGGCTTTCCTTAAATTCACCCCTATGAATACTGCTGCTGTGAACACCTCTACTGTGAGGTCTGCTGCTGTGAAAACCAATGCTTCTACTCCTACTGGAACGTCGTCCGCTCTAAGGATGACATCACCAACTCAGCGTCTTCAACGCTGGGTTTCTAATGCACTGGTTAAGGAGTACCGTCGCAACGGTACTATCCCAACTCTGGAGGCCGCTCGTCAAGCCCTCCAAGTTAATAACTCTACCTGGTCGTCCGGACAACGGTGGCCAGCGATCAAGAAGCAGGTGGTGCTGACTACCGTCTCCAACCGTTTCGGGTCATTATCCCCGGAACGCAATTTCCATTTACTCCCTTACTCTGAGGAAGTGAATGAGCAGGTCCCTCAGGGACTTAATTCAAAAAGACAGGAGTCCTTCCAGAGGGCTCCCATCAACAATCGCCGCCAGACTCGTGCGGTAGTGCACCCTCAGCATGATGAGGGTACCGACTCCAGGCATTCAGCTCAGGTTCCTTGAACCCGAGAAGGCAAGATGAACTGCCAGAGACGGAATCCGGTAAACAATGGGCAGGTTGTCATCCCTGCCATCTCCGGAGAAGTCCACCATCCTAACTTGGTGGCAAACAACGAGCAGACACACACACCTGCCCGTTTTAATTCCGCTGTCCAGCAGACTCGTCTGGAAGCATCAAGCCGATCCCGCCAGGCAATTCCGGCGGAGTACTGTAGGCAGGAACATACACCTGCTTATACATCACCAGTTAGTCAGCAGGCTCGTCTGACTACATATGATGGATCTCGTCAACCGCGTTTGGCGAAGTGTAAACAGCAGGCACATACACCTGCTAATACTAATCAAGCCTACCAACAGTCTCGTTTGGTAGTGCACGGAGAAGTCAGTCGGAAAGTCCCGACGACAAACAGGAGGCAGACTAAACTCTCTACCTCCACACTTGAGTACTGTCAGGATTCACTGACAGGAAAAGGAGGACAGGACCAGGCACATAAACCTACTCTAAGCCCGGAATGGACGTATATCCCCATTCCGGCGGCTGAAGTCACCAAACATATTTTGTCAATGGTGAAGGAGCAGAAGCAAATTCCTGCTCATATTCTGGATGCTTGCCAGGATATCATAATAGCTTCAGCATCATCACAGGGACAGACACATAAATCTATCCCTAGCAGTGGAGTGACACATCAACGATTCACTCCGGAACAGACACACACATCTGTTCCAGTCCAAGAGGGTTATGGGGCATACTCCCCCATATCATACGGACAACCAAGTCAGGCACATACACCTGATTTGAGTGGAGATCGTCAGCCTAACCTGACCATCTTTCCTGATCAGGCACATACACCTGCTCAGAGCAATCACTTTCATCATCAAGTGGTTTCTAAAGCGAGTAAGAAGGCATCTAAGAAAAAGATCCGCCCAGCACAGTCAGGAGATCAAAGGCCAATCTGTAACCAAGCCTTGCTCGATGCTGGAGTTCTTGAAGCCCTCAGACATTTATCTATCGGAATTCAAGATTCTACTCCCTACGTTCCCAATAAAGGGAACATTAATTCTGAAGGTGTTCAACAGACACTTTCTCATGAAGACTTGCTTCATGAAAGTTCGGTCAATCTCAAAGTTTCTTCTTCAGATGAGAGCCACAAGAACCCTCTGTGTGGTCAGATGACCAAGGAGCGAGAGATTTCATCTTTTGTTGTAACCCATCATGACGGTCCTCCTCATGGTGATGAACTTCGCTGCGAAAGTCCTCTCCGCAGTAGTGATTCACATTGTCTCGAAAATTCTTCAGAAGTCAATGTAGTGACGAGAAAGCCCTCCTATCTCGAGGAACTTGCAAACGTAAAACCAGTCATGTCTGATGCTTTACTATCGGCAGGTGAAACTCTTTCTCCATCAGAAGATAGCCTGGGGTTCAGGTTATTCTCCGAACCATCCCTGGGTCATTCATCTTCCAGCATGAATAGTGATATCTCTACCAATCTTGTTGAATCCGATGAAGCAACAAGGAAACACCAACTCTGGTCCAAACAGGTAGAAGAATCTTCATTTAATGATAAAGAGGAAATGTTGAACATGAGGAAAAAACTAGCAAAAGGTGAAGTACCAGTCATGTTTTGGCCTTTGGCTGACTCCTAGTATGATGTTCCAAAGATGTTGATGGATGATGGAATCCATGATATTCGTCTCAACATATGGAAGACTCTTTGTCAATTGAAGAAGAAAGTATTATCTTACGGTGATTATGAAAACCATATTAAGATAATAGAAGGGTTACAACGCCAGATTGATTTGGCATCTCTATCAGTCTCTCGGTATCTGAAGGCTGAAAAGCAACAAAGAACCCTTCAACGTTCATGCCTTGGCGCACTAAGAAAATTGCGTCAGTTAATTGCCAATTCTCCATCTGATGTTCATATCAGAGGATGGGGTGTTCACGGAGCACTACATTTCACAGTGCTTTCCGGTCAGCAAAGCCCGCCGAAAATTGTCTCATGCAATGTTATTGCCCATGGCTGGCCACAGTCAATGGGCTTTGTTCATAATCAAAATCTTGCTCAAGAACAGGCTTCAACTAGTTCCTCTCAAAATCAAGTATATAGAGAACAATTTGTTGAATTGCTCCTACCTCGAGCAGGCGAGAATATTGCACAAGCCTCTCGTCTGGAGCAAACACGTCATCAAATGACATAAGTTTCGGAAATCATCCAATGGTCTGTTGAACCAGGTGATAAAAGTGGATACAGGTTAATGCATCCAGCTAATTTCCGAACTAAGATTCGCAAGATCAAGAGAGATTTTAAGAAGATCTCGGACATAGCATGTCAAGAGACACCCCAGCTTGCCAGACTGGGGACTTCTCTAACCCAAACCTCAGAGTCAATAAATGGGATTCGAGGAGTTGAGCAGAAGCAGCAGGAACATCCCCAGTCCACCGGACTGGGGACTTTTTCAAATCCTCAATCCCTCCCTCAGAGAAAGTCAGTATTCTCTCGATTAGGGAATAAGCCTCAAGAGGAACGAATAGCCAAGCTATCAGGAGATTCTCTCCAAGTTATGGTTTTCCAAGAAGTTTCTGAGAGATCAAGTCAATGGAATTCCATGTCTCATCATGGGAATGGAAGAAGACAATATCGCAGAAATGCTGATAGAAAGGATTCCATGCAATATGCATCCATTAATGTCATCAATGTCGTTGCTGCTGATTCACCAGATGAGGCTCAATCAGAGGGATCAGACGAAGAGGTTCCTGCTCAAGAAGTTGCGCACAGAGACCTAAATGAAGAAGGTGTGCGCACACGTAATCAAAGGCTTACCCAAAATCTGGGTATTCCTTCAAGTAACCCACTTCCCCCTCTCCGAAAAGGATCCAATAAGGGGAAAGGAAAAAATCAGGTTACTTCTCACCCTTCCTCTGAAGGAGGTCAATCACTCTCATTAGAGCAAAGGTTTGCACAACAGGAGGAAGAAATGAAAGAATTAAGACGGTTGAATGCAGAACTACTTCAGAGTAGTCTTCTTCTTAAGAATGCTGAAGTCCGACAGCCAAAGGAATTTTTTGTAACTACTAAGATGGATCAGGAATATCCTCCTTTATCAGTACACCCTCAGAGGTCTAATCCTACGGGTCAAACGCAACAACGGTTGGCAGCACTACCATCAGTTGCAATACCAACCACCACGTCTGTCCAAGCTCCATTCATTGCACCTACCCAAAACCAAGTTCAAACTGATGTTTCTCAAAAGTTAATAACTACTATTGAGTCATTAACAGCTCGGTTAGAAACTATGGAAGGGAAACGGGCGCAAGTTCAACCTGAAAAGAAAGTTTACCCTGAATGGGTAGATTCAATTTCTCCTCCATCCAGTTTTGGAAACCCTGTTTTCCCTACTTTCAACGGATCAGGCGACCCTGAACAACATTTGACGCATTACGTGTCTTGTTGTGATCCTATGATGGGAACTCCAGAACAGCAAGAAGCAGTGAAACTCAGATGCTTCGTGCGAACCTTGCAAGGACCAGCTTTTGTCTGGTATACAAGCTTGCAATCCCGATCAGTCATCGGGTGGGAGGATCTTCGTCAAAAATTCCTTCTTCAGTTTATCTCAACTTTTCCAAAAACGACAGTTTTCGATCTTACAAACTGCAAGCAAAGGGAGAATGAAAGAGTCTCTGATTTCATCGCTCATTGGAAGGAATTAACGCATTCCTTGAGTTTAGCACTCCCTTAGGAGGAATTATTGCCAATCTGTGTGGAAAATTTGCGTGACGAATTACGCACGCCATTGATCCCTGTGAAATACACAGGAGGGTTTCGAGACCTTACTTCAATCGCTCAACAAATTGAAGATTCCCTTATACAGGCTAAGGTTAAATCTCGTATAATTCCATCAGCTCCAGGAAGAAGAATGGGTAAAGCAGAAACTGCTACAGTTATGCTTAAACAAGCACATGTACCTATATCTACTTCAAAACCTTCATCTTCTCGAAGGACTCCACCTCCTGAACACCAACAAAAAAGGCTGTTTCGTCCAAATGATCAAAAAGATCAACGACGAAAACAATTTGAGGATATGAAGAGTAAAACATACTCTTTCCGAAGTGAGCAAGTTCCTGGTTACTTCATTTCAGCTCTGGAAAATAATTTGGTTCAATTACCAGTGCCCAAGAGGCCAAACAAGGAAGGAGATGAAGACGGTCCCAATTATTGTCCCTTTCATCAAATGTTGGGGCATCCCATCCAGGAGTGTTTTGTCTTTAAAGACCTCCTGCAAAAGATGGTCGACTTGGGACAAGTCAAATTGAAGGGTTATTCAGCTCATGTAGCGTGTATTACCGCTACAGATCTAGAGGAAGGAGGCGAGTGGCAGGAAGTCAAAAGCAAAACTGCGAAAAAAATATGATGATTGGATGGTCAGAAAGACAAGCAATCGGACCCATTCCATTTTGCGAACACAATTGAAGAAGCCAATTGTGTCTCCTACAAAAGCTGCAGTAAAGCCTCCATCAAAAGACAAATCCTCAAAAGGGCAGCGCAATTCAAAGAAGAAAGAAGAATCAGAAGAAGATGAGTATGTATCAAAGCCTAAATTGACTTTGACTCTAGCAGATTTCATGACATCTACCTCAAATCCAAATGGGCACCGCCCCATCAAACGGCACAGCCTAAATAGGCTAACCAGGCAGAGTCTTTATCAGACGAAGAGTTAATCTTTGGTTCTGTTAATATGATTCAATTAACAGATCCATATTCTAGTCTTGATGAGCCTGAATTCCCTGTATCAAATAAGGGAATCCGAAGAGGTTCTAGAGGTTCAAGATATAGGGGAAGACGTGGATCTTTCCGAAGCCACTACTCTAATTCTACCCCTGCTAGCACTGTATATGCAGCAGAAACTCATGGTAGAGCCCTTCAGCGAGCTCAAAAAGAACAAGCAAGCTCTTCTGCCAATGGCCAACTCAGTTTTGGCACAGTTATTTTGGAAGACCGATTAAAGGTTCCATCCTATTTATCTCAGAAAGTAAATGGATCTAATTAGTCTAATCTTCCAAAACCAAGGATGTTTCCAACTTCAATACAAGATGCATCAGCTTCCAAAGCATCTGCTTCCAAGGTACCTGCTAAACCGAATATTCCTATTGGGAAACGCAGACCTCTAGATCAAAAGTATGATATATTGAAACACTTGGCCCAAGTACCAGCCATGTTATCAATTTTGGATGCTTTGAATCTATCAAAAGATCTTCGGGAAGCACTTATCGAAGCTTTTTCAAGTCCTCAGGAGTTTGAAGTTGAAATTGCTGCAGCTGAAATCTATCACATAGAGAATAATCCTGCAGAATGCCATGCAGTGATATCTTTTACTGATAAAGATGAAGATGATGTTGTGCATGGGCACATAAAACCTCTGTACTTATCTGGAAAAGTCAATGGTGTAGATGTTCGAAGAGCTTTCATTGACAATGGATCAGGAGTCAACCTCATGCCCATTCGTACACTTCGTCGATTGGGCCTCACGGAATCTGATTTATCTCCTTCTACCATGATGTTACAAGGATATGATAAAAATGAACAAGAACCACTGGGAGAAGTAACACTCAGAACTCAGTTTGGATATCTTGTTTCCAATTCGGATTTCATGATTGTTGATCAAGACTCAGCTTTCAATATCTTGCTTGGAAGACCCTGGCTACATCAGCATGCAGCTATTCCATCATCATACCATCATTGTCACAAATACTGTTTCGATGGTCAAGTTGGAACATTGTATGGTGATAAGGCCCCATTCAAGACATGTGAGTCTCAATACATTGAGGCAGAATTTTATCACATGAAGGGAAGAAAAAAATCTACAATGAAGGAAATTACCAAAGTTAATGCTCCATATGGTTTGGAAAAAATTCCAATAAATCCATTTTCACATGTGAGTACAGATTATGTGTTACCTATCAGTCAAATTGACAAAATAGGCCCAAATCAAAATACTCTTATGGAAAGATCCATAATGTCAATTACGACAATCGAGCCAGACAACATGGGAGAAATTGGTAACTTACCAAGCAACGATGAAAACATAAGTGGTGATGTTTTCATTTCGTCCGCTGAAATCCAACAAGTCTATACTTCGCTAATCAGGCCAGAAGAAGTTATAGCAATACCAGAGGTGAATAATGATTTCGATTCTCGATCCATCATCTCCTCTTTGATTCCCAAAGAAGACCCTTTATCATCAATAGGGTCGGAAATGGAAGCTTCTTCTTCAAAACGTGAAAATTTTGACATTTCTTATGATCATGAGAATTTCGTTTTTTCATCTACTTCACAAGTAGAAATGGAAGAAATAACACATGATGAAGAGGAAGAGGAAGATCTTAGAGATGCTCCTCCAGCATTTGAAGAGGGTATCTCTACCACTGTTGATGAACTCAGAGAAGTAAATCTGGGTACAGAGAAAGATCCACGCCCCACTTTAATTAGTGCGGCCATGACCCTTGAAGAGAAAGATATGTATATTTCTTTTCTAAAGAAAAATAAAGATATTTTTGCTTGGAATTATACAGAAATGCCTGGGATTTATCCTGATGTTGCTAATCATCATTTGGGTTTACCAAAAGAACATCGAGGATTCAAGCAAGCCGTGAGAAGAACACACCCAACCTATGCTTCCAAAATTGAAGCTGAAGTGGATAAGCTGATCAAAGCCAACTTCGTCAGAGAAGTTCAATATCCCAAGTGGTTGGCTAATATTGTCCCTGTAAAGAAGAAGAACGGACAAATTAGGGTTTGCATCGATTTCAGAGATCTTAATCGTTATTGTCCTAAAGATGATTTCCCAGTTTCGATTACAGAACTTTTAATTGATGCGACGGCAGGCTATGAAGTACTTTCTTTCATGGATGGATATTCTGGATATAATCAGATCCGAATGGCCCCAGAAGATGAGGAATATACAGCCTTGAGAGCTCCTCAAGGTGTGTTTTGTTACCAGGTGATGCCCTTTGGTTTAAAGAATGCAGGTGCAACATATCAACGTGCCATGCGTCATATCTTCAAATCTCTTTTAGGGAAGTTTGTTGAATGCTATGTAGATGATTTGGTGGTTAAATCCAAACAACGTTCTAATCACTTGGCTGATTTGGAAGTCATATTCCACAAGCTTCGACAACATAATTTGAAGATGAACCCATTAAAATGTGCTTTTGGGGTAACCTCAGGAAAATTCCTCGGCTTTGTTGTACGCCATCGTGGTATTGAAGTTGATCCTGAGAAGACCAAATCAATCCTTGGTATGTCACCTCCTCAGAATTTGAAAGAATTAAGAGGACTTCAAGGGCACTTAGCCTATATTCGGCGTTTCATCGCCAATTTGGCAGGAAAAAGTTTACCCTTTACCAAATTATTGAAGAAAGGAGTCACATACCAGTGGAATGAAGAATGTCAAGAAGCATTTGATGTCCTCAAGAAATACATCTTGAGTCCACCAGTACTCATGCCACCTGTTGAGGGTAGACCTCTTATCCTCTATGTGACAGCTTTAGAGCAATCATTGGGTGCCTTTCTCGCTCAAAAGAATGATGCTGGGAATGAAAATAGTCTCTACTATCTCAGTAGAACTATGCTTGAAGTAGAAACCCGGTATTCAAGTATTGAAAAGTGCTGCCTAGCATTAATATTTGCAGTTCAGAAACTGAGACACTACCTGCAACATCATGAGGTCCAATTGGTATCTTGTAATAATCCGCTCAAATTCATCCTTAGTCGTCCAATGCTTACAGGAAGTCTGGCAAGGTGGGCGGTTATTCTACAGCAGTTCGACATTCAGTATGTATCTCAAAAGGCAATTAAGGGCCAAGCTCTGGCTGATTTCCTGGCTGAACATCCTTCAGTAGAAGACACGTATTCAGATATCGAACTCCCTGATGAGGAAGTTTTCTCTATTCAAGAGAGTCCTCAAACATGGGAAATGTATTTTGATGGTGCTTCTAGAATTCCAACAGGAAAGAAATTGGAAAATCTTAAATTCAACAAAGTTGGTTTAGGAATTGTGCTCATTTCTCCAGATAAGGCAGTGTTACCTTATTCCTTTTTGTTGTGGGAAGGTGGTACCAATAATGAAGCTGAATACCAAGCTCTCATTACAGGCTTGGAGTTAGCACTTCAAGCACAAGTGAATCACTTAAAGGTGAAAGGTGATTCAGACCTGGTAATCAAACAAGTCAATGGGGATTATGCCATCAGAAAAGAAGAATTAATCCCTTTGTATGATTACGTCAGAGAGTTAATGTCAGAATTCCCTTCAGAACCGACATTTTCTTATGTCCCAAGATCACAAAATGCTCAAGATGATGCACTGGCTAATGTAGCTACAGCTTTAGCAGATCCAAGTCGGGACGAAACAACCATCAATATTGCCCACCGTCGTGCAATTTCACATTATGTTCAAGTCAGAACAGAGGAAATTAATGAGATTAGTCCCATTCCTGAATCGTATGGTCATACTACAGGATGGATGTCACCTATTAGGGAATACCTTCAAAATGGAACACTTCCACCTGATAGAGCCGAGAAAGAACAAATTCGGCGACGTGTGGTCAATTTTACTCTTTATGATAGCCCAAACCACCTCGAGAAAATTCTCTACAAACGTGGTTTTGATGGAATTCTCTTCAGATGCATTGATGGTGAAGAGACAATGGATGTCATAAAAGAAGTGCATGCAGGAGTCTGTGATTCCCACCAGTCTGGACATAGACTGTCTGATCAAATTCGAAGGCTTGGATACTTTTGGCCTTCAATGATACAAGATTGTGTTAATTTCACAAAGAAGTGTCATTCATGCCAAGTATATGCCAACTTCATTCATCAACCTCCAGAGTTGCTTCATACAGCTAAATACTCGTGGCCATTTTCCACATGGGGAATGGATGTGGTGGGACCTTACCCTTCAGCTACGGCCAAGCAGTTTAAGTACATTCTTACTGCTACTGATTTCTTTTCCAAATGGGCAGAGGCAGTACCTCTCAAAGAAGTCAGTTCTAAATGCATTGTTAGCTTCATCAAGTCTAACATCATTACTAGATTTGGTGTCCCTCATACTATATTGATGGACAACGGCACCAACTTCTGTTCTTCTGAGGTAAAGAAATTGTATCAAAAATACAACATTAAGTCCAACCATTCATCTCGATATCATGCAGCGGCTAATGGCCAGATAGAAGCCTTCAACAAGACTCTTTCAAATATACTACAAAAGATGGTGGATAAAGATAAGAGGTCATGGCCTGATAAACTCTTTCATGCTTTATGGGCTTATAGGACTACCACTCGCAATGCGACGCGGTCAACTCCATATTCATTGGTATATGGAACAGAAGCAGTCTTACCAATTGAAGTTCAATTGCCCTCACTCAGAATAGCCATTTGTGATAAGTTATCTACAGATGAGCAATCCCAAAAGCGGTTGAATGAATTGGAATGGTTAGACGAGAAAAGATTGTGCACTTTGCACCACTTGGAAATCTATCAGAATCGAATAGCACGAGCTTTTAACAAAAAAGTTCGTCTTCGTTCATTCATTCAGGGAGAATTGGTATTGGTTCTCAGAGCACCAATGATACCAGGAAAGAAGCCTCCCAAGCTTGAACCAAAATGGGAAGGACCTTATTCAATACATAAGGCCTACTCCAATGGAGCGTATTCTCTAATCTCAATGGATGGAGAACACATCACGACTCCAACCAATGCCAGATTTCTGAAGAAATATTTTGTATAAACACAAAATATGGTCCCCAGAACCAAGACTTACAGTTGGTTCATACAGTAATGGTCCGGTATGACCTTAAACTGCAACTATGTCCCACATGACATTAAACTATATTATGTCCTATCTACATGACATTAAACTGTATAGAAGTTCCTTCTATTATCCGAGATGACATTAAACTATATTTTTGTCCAAGCAACATGACATTAAACTGTGTGTCACTTTCATCGTCCAGCATGACGTTAAAATGTGTCAGTTCCCTTATCGTCCAACATGACGTTAAACTGTCACATTTGTTACTAATATGTCTTACATGACACTAAACTATATATGTCTGAGATGAAATTAAACTATATTTTGTCCGAGATGACATTAAACTATATTGTGTCCTAGCAACATGACATTAAACTGTGTGGCACTTTCATCGTCCATCATGACGTTAAACTGTAAAAAAATCCCCAGAACTGATATCCTCATATTGGTTCACCTTAGTCCTAGCTACATGACTTTAAATTGTACAGCACCAGTTCGTCCTTGCTATATGACGTTAAACTATACAGTAATGGTCCAGTATGACTTTAAACTGCAACTTCGTCCCACATGACATTAAACTGTGAAAAAGTTCCCTAAACCGTCCAGCATGACCTTAAACTGCATCATCCCTGGTCCATGTATATGACCATAAACTATTTGCAAATCCCTTATATCCAGCAAGACGTTAAACTGTGACGTCCTAAACTACATGACGCTAAACTGTATAAAAGTCCCTCACGTCCAGAAAGATGTTAAACTATATAATCATCAAAGGTCCAGCATGACATTAAACTGCACCTTCCACGGTCCTTGCATATGACCTTAAACTATTCACACTTTCGTCCAACATGACATAAATGGTGTGTTATTTTGTCCTTACGGCATGACATTAAACTGCACAGTCCCCCTTTCGTCCAATATGATGTTAAACTATTTTATCCCCATCGTCCTAACTACATGACGCTAAACTGTACAGAAAATCCTTGATAGGTCCTACATGACATTAAACTGTATTTTGTCCCTGCTACATGACACTAAACTGTGCAGCACCAATAGTCCTAACTGCAAGACTTTAAACAGCATAGTCCCTTTTTTTATGTCCTACATGACATTAAACTGTGCATCGTTAAGGTTGTTATTACCTCTTGTTTCTCACACCGAGTATGACTAATGTGAGATTAGAGAGAACATCAACCATAACACTCCCTTTGGGCCGCTAACCATGTGTAAGTCCCAACAACATTTTAATTAGATCGTTGTCCCCAAGAAAAACTTGATCATTAATTCATTCTTTAATTGAACTACACAGACTTTGATCCTTGCCCTCCAGGCTGGGTATGTAGGCAACCTCCCAGGGTTCAAGCCCAAAAACAATCTCTTCACATCGGTTCACCACCATCTCATATGATGTTGATTCATGAAACCGCCCCTGGAATCAATATCTTTACATTGATTCATTTTCGTCCTTGTTATATGACGTTAAACTATACAACACTTTTGTCCAGTACGACAATAAACTACAATATTCTTTGATCTCCTCACTTGAGAGAGAACTATTATTGACATTGATTTTTCAATCATGTTTCATTTCAAAAAGACTACGTACATACATGGTAATGCCTAAACTTTTTATCTCAGGGTAAACCATCATTGCACTAAAAGTCCCCTTTCACCCTTCACATGTACGAACCAAATTTGTACAAAGGGTAGTTCTAGAACTACGTGGACTTGATTCCCATCCTTATGGGATACGTAGGAACATTCGAGTGTCCCTCGAATCCAGTCCCAAGTCTCTTGGGCCTAACCCCAAATTTCACTTTCAGTCCCTTGGCTGAAAAGCCCTCATGAAAACACACACTGTGTATTCATTATTATGGTCCGAATTCTATGACCCTAAACTAAGATCACTTATACTTTCGTCCTGCACGACGTTAAAC
Source organism: Viscum album (assembly GCA_963277665.1). Classification (NCBI taxonomy): domain Eukaryota; kingdom Viridiplantae; phylum Streptophyta; class Magnoliopsida; order Santalales; family Viscaceae; genus Viscum; species Viscum album. The sequence goes on from OY728157.1 coordinate 1,767,504,458, forward strand.
TGCATTTCAAGAACTACGTATGGCTTGATTCTCATTCTTATGAGATACGTAGTGAAGTCCAAATTTCAATTCAGGACTCAGCCACAACATGATTATGGTTTTCATTGACCTATGTATCTCTATATACATTGGACAATACCCATCTTTATATGTTATAATCCTAACCTTAAATATTTTCAGATCTTCATAACCCTTTTCATGACTTCTAGTCACAAAAATTTCAAACTTCTGAGAATTCTTTTGCCTGACTATGCAGCACGTGCCCATAGGTGGCCTTGCATAGACAGTCCACATAACAGACTTGTCAGCCGAAAGATGCTATTTATTTGACCATGCAGCCAATGCCCATAGGTGGCCCTGCATATTTCAACCCCTAACGGGTTTTGTTAAATAATAGTAACTTCATTCTTGGGAAGAATGCCTCTTTTGTCCTTATTTGTCTTAAACGACAGTATGTAGGGATCCGCAAAAAATAGCCATCCTTAACATATTTGTCCCATATCCTTTTTCATGATCTGAAAGTATTCAAGTCTATGGTTTATTCTTCTTCCCTACGTTTGGGTCAGACCTTCGTAGGAGTGATATTCATCCAGTTCTTCGATGTTCTTATTCGGAAATATCTTCTCCATATTCAAGTACCTCTTTCCATACAACAAACTCTATGCTTTGGAAAATTTGGATCTCCATAAACATTCATTGGCTTTTAGCACTAGGAAAGTAAATTTCTGGGAGTTCTTTTCGCCTGACTATGCAGCACGTGCCCATAGGTGGCCTTGCATAAACAGTCCACATAACAGACTTGTCAGCCGAAAGATACTATTTATTTGACCATGCAGCCAATGCCCATAGGTCGCCCTGCATATTTCAACCCCCTAACGGGTTTTGTTAAATAATAGTAACTTCATTCTTGGAAACTACTTCTTCTAATGCCTTTTAGCTCTTTTTCATATCATTCCTCAGATTCAAATATTCTTAAGCCATAGTTTACATATTTTCTCTCATACTTGAGTATGGTAATTTGTTTTCAGATGAACTTTCAAGGAATTGTGTCAATTCTAATCCATTTCGGTCAAAGCTATTTCGACCTTAAACATTAGCCCCTTTATGTCCGGCATGCATGACTTTAAACTGCCCACAAAAGGCAAAGGAACTCTGAATAAAATTCAAGTTCCAGCACACTTGCGCACTGCCTTCTCTACCCTGAAGACTTGCGCACCCCCTTTTCCTTTGGATGGATTCAATTTCCTCAGAGTCAAATCCTCATTTCTTTCCGGATCCAACTCTGAGGGGGGACTTTTGTTGACGCTCCTTTCGTCACAGAATCTAAAGATCGGAAAAGGGGAATATCTGAGCTCAATGTGATTCATCCTTTGAAGAAACATCAAAAATCGACAAAGGGATGAACAAAGAGAACATTTCCCATAGGCCGCGCAAGTTCCCTCATGGTCACGCAAGTACACTTGCGCGCCGCCTAGTGGTCGTGCAAGTACTTGTGTGACGCCTTATGGTCGTGCAAGTGACTTGCGCGACCTAAGTGATAACCGCTCGGTAACCGCCCGGTAACTGCCCAGGGTCTTCTTTTGCCTATAAATAGACCCTGTGGGCCCCCCATTTGGGAGGATCTTTTTTCAGAAACTCGTATTGAAGCTCCCAACGCCCAACTCTCTTCTCAAAGCTTCCGGAACACTTCTAAGGTAATTTTTTACCTAGAACGGAAGATCTAAAGAGAAGAAGGAAGGCCTAAGTGTTGAAACTTATCAAACACTTGCGCGCCGACTTATTTCCTTCAATATAACTTGCGCGTCCCTTTTCTGGAAGAACCTCAAGAGGATTCTAAAGTGATTAAAAAGAAGTCGCTCAAGTATTTCAACTCCAATTGAGAATCGCGCAAGTACCCCTCATGTCGCGCAAGTATACTTGCACGACCAATACTTGCGCGCCGCCGCAATACTTGCGCGCCTTTCAAGACTTGCGTGCCCCCTACTTTTTTGGGTGCCCATCTTGCCCATGTCACCCCTCTTAAGCCATCACACCTTTCCTTTTCAAGATTCAGTGTTCAAGACACTCTTCAAAGCCATTTATGGCATGATTTCTTGACTTGACTTTCTTATCTGAAAGGAGTTCTGTGGAATATCTCTCAAAACCTAGTGATTTAAATATCTTTATATCACTAAATATAGAGAGTTCATTCATTCAACCTCATCCTTTAAGATGAGAGAATCCTTAACCTGGGTCTCCTTTTTAGGAATAATCTCCAGTTATAACTCCTTTATATTTGGGCATCCTCCTCAAGAGTAAGCCCCAAATTCTTAAAGTTCCCAAACTTGGGCATCCTCCTCAGAAGTAAGCCCCAAACCTTAATTCCTAAACTCGGGCATCCTCCTCAGGAGTAAGCCCCAAACCAAGTCCCCTAACCTGGGATTCCTTTTCAGGAATAAGTCCCAGTCATAAACCTTGGGCATCAAGTCCCAATCATAAATCTTGGGCATCCTCCTCAGGAGTAAGCCCCAAGCCTTAATCTCTAACATGGGCTTCCTTTTCAGGAATAAGTCCCAGTCATAAACCTTGGGCATCCTCCTTAGGAGTAAGCCCCAGGTTTCTTAAATTTCTCTTAACCAGTCCTAATTTACCTTCGATTTGGGTTTCCTTTTCAGGAGTAAAACCCAATCATAAGTCCCCTCCTAACCTGGGCATCCTCTTTAGGAGTAAGCCCCAAGATTAGAGTATTCAAATCTCCATAAAGCACATATACCTTTATGGACCCTGTTCCTGGATTTTCTTCCTAAAAGTGAATCCTAAACCTTCATCTATCTGGGCAGTCATACATACCTAAGCCCCAAACAATTTCTTATGATTGCATCTTTCATGGCACAATTGTCTAATTTTTACCAATACCTCTTGTTTCTCACACCGAGCATGACTCACGTGAGCTTAGAGTGTAAAAGTAATTATGAAATTCTTCTTTGAGCCATCAATAATAAACATCATACTACATTACTCAAACTACGTAGGTTCTGATTCCTTTTCCAAAACAAAGGATACGTAGGTAGCCCATTTATGGGTTCGATCCCAACTTTGAAATAATCCATGTCCTTCTAGATGACGATAAACTTCAAGTGCCCCACTGAGTGGCTTTAAAACCAGCCTGGTCATCATAATGACCAAGAGACTTTTATATAAATATTTTGAAGGATACCATTGATCAAGAATCTCTAAATAGATACAGATGATTCTCTATTGATGAAGAACCTCGAATACATATAAAAGATTCTCAAAATTTCTTGCATATTTAATCATTGATTGTTAAAACTTAAGGAAAGCTTATTTTATACTTGGTAATGTAATAAGGATTCACGAACATAACTTAAATATATAAAGAGAGTCCCGGAGTAGACAATAATTCCCCACAAAAAGGTGTGATGAGTCCGACCTCCCATCCTCTCGACCAATGAAAATTCCTAAGCCTCATTAGTCCACAAACTAATGAGCGCCTACCTTTGGAAAGTAGGTCCAAACGGATGTGGAATCATTGGATGTTTCCGGTTCTACGAACAAACCCGTTAGAAACCGATCGGAACGCTTGAATCTCCCGTCAAGGAGGTCATCCCCGGAATCCGTGCGAAACAGTCATAGCTGAGGCATTCTGTGTAAATCCCATCAAAATTTATTGATAGGGGTGAGCAAGACATCAGGGATAGAGATAGCTTTTCACAGTCCTCAATGAATAATGATGATAAGAAGGAAAGGATCCTTCATGGGTGATGTATTATCCTTGTGTGTGTCTAGTGGTAGAATGGGAATATTTAGTAGAGAACATGGGAGTGGGAGACTCAAGTTCATCCCCAGTACCCCCATCTCACAATGTATCCTTTCTTTTGTCTTTTTGGGATGTAAATCCATAAGGTTGGTAGAATGAAACATCTCATATTTTCCATGTATTATTTTTGGATATTGTATGGATTATTTTTGAGAATAGAAACTTATACAACATGTTATTTTGAGGCTCGGTGTACCCAAAATAAATGTATGAAATATATTAAATATTAAAAAATATATTAAAAATAAATCATGCATATGTTTCTAGGAAAAGTGGAAGAACACCTGAACAGAGGCCCAGATTAGAAAAATAATGGAATCATTATGTAATAAATATGGGGTTTTCCATAGTTGTGACATAACATTGATTGGTGAATTCTGTTTGAGAAAACATCAACACAAAAATAATTAAATGAAATAAATTTATTTATTTATTATTTTTGTTTATTTTGATGCAATGAACTATTTTCCCCCTTTATGTATTTGTATATGTCATTCTTCTGAGGTTTTTCTCGTAAACCCTAGATATTTAGATATACTTATAGAGATATTTTATTGGAGTAAAATGATAGACTAAGTTCAGATCATTGATCATCACGCCATCAATGTTGGAGGATCTCATTAATGACGGAAACAACACCATTCTTCATCAAATATTGATCTAAACATTATGTAAGACATTTTGTTTTGTTATTTCCATCTCATTATTTATTCCTGTATGAACTAAAATCAATTACATGAACATAATTGATATGCACATCAAAAATAGATTTAATTTGATGTAATTTTTGAAATTGATCATTGATTTTTCCCTCTCTATTCATCCATTCAATGATAATGAATTGTGGACAATGAAAAAAGGAAATTTTTTTCTCCTCACATTTCATGCCTTGTGGTTTTCTCCCTCCATTCATCACAAACACATCATTGTTGTTTTCTTTTGTCCCTCGTTTGGATGAATAAATGGTATTTTATCATTGTGTGACAGTTCTTTGGCGCAACAGATCTATACTTGGGGTGTGGTTCATGATTGATGGTGGGGGTAAGGTGCAATTATGGTAGTGGATAATCATCAGTGGAATAGAAATATTTTTCGATCCTGTTCTTCCTAGTTTTGAAGATGGTGATGGGTTTTCTAGACATATCCTTCTTTGTGAAAATTCGGGACTCAGATTCCAAAGATTAGACAACTAGAGGCCCTAAAAAACCCCGATATACATGTTCTCACAAGGGGGAGGTTTTAAAGGATAATTGGATAGAATAGAATAAGATATTGAAATCATGAGTAACACATCATGTAATTTGGGATTAGAAGCTATGTGGTGTCCCTTGGTTGTAGTGTTAGGGTTTTACAAAGAGTTAAGGATCACATGTTCTATGACCCATATCACATGGAATGTAACACATTTTATCTAACATGGAATGTAATTGGGATATTATATAGATACGGGTAAATGTACCTGGCCAGATGTCATTCCATGTACTTGTATATTGGCACAACTTGGTGTACACAGTCTAATAGATGGACCTCACCTCTATACACAGACACATCCAAACGACCCGAGTAGAATATATTGTTTCTCTACAAATTGTGTTATCCTTCCAGACTCTATTTATATAGAGACTAGACTCCATGTGAGGCTATTTCACACAAGTAGGTGTGTGGATAGTTGGGCACAATATGTACCCCCTATTAAATGTCATGTCACCCCGTCAAGTTTTCTTCTAGCTCTTTTTATTCTCAGTTTGTACTAGTTTAAGTTGAGTGTGTTTCTCTTCGTCCATTACCCTAAGTGTATAATGTGGAATTACATCCAGATAACTAGATTGTGATCCTCTCTAGAGTACGATTTCCATAAATATTTATGGTGTCCCTCCAAGAGATTCGATTGTGATCCTCAATCATCATTTATTCCATGGGTGGAGTTTGTGGAATTAGTATAACCTCCTAGAGGAGGGTGTCGATCCTCCATCTAAAAGGTTGTATTAATAAATTTTTTGGTATTTTGAATTACGATCTCCTACACTAAGGGTTAATCTAGATTGATTTTGTTGCTTCCCCTATCAATTCTAAGTGTGGACCCTATCTATGTATCTGGGGATTCTAACACTAGTAAGGTTTCATTTCATGGGGCCCACTAAGCAGGACCTGTTCATCGAGTGTCTCCTATGATAGCATCAACTATGGAGTGGATACTCCCAGAAGAAGTATTTCCTCAAGTAGAAACATGTGGTGAGTAGTTGGTTATAACATTTTTTGTGGTGTGGTGTCATTCCTAAGTATATCTTTTTGGGTTTTATTCATTGATTGTTATATTATGAATTGAGACGATTGTACATGGTGATTTAGGTTTTGTGTTTTTGGTGTGTCCAAATGAGTATTCTTATACATTCCCCTTCATTATCATTTCCCAAATGTATCATATATTATGAAGATGTATACCCTTTAGTTGCTCTCCTGAGAGGATAGGGAACGCGTGAATCATAATTGTGGCTTGACATACTATAGTGTTTTACTGGGAGCTTGAATTTGGTACAGTCCTCACCTGTGGAGTATTTTTTACTTTTATAGTTTTTAGTTGGTCTTGTATTTTACCCTTTCTTCTCTTTTAGTACTTTTTGTATTGTACACTATTATGGGTCATATGTGTATTCATGCATTATTTTAGTTGTTTTACATTTAATCATTATTTGGTCATGGAGATGTGTGTGTACATGTACTTTAGGTGATTTTTTACCATTTGTGAGATATTCACTCACGATACTGGTCACCATCCCCGGTCCTATTAGAGTTAGGCTTGGGGTTTTCATGGTTCAGACCACAGTTGGCCAGGTTGTGAAAAGTGGAGTTGGAACATGGGGCTTACCCTATGTGTAACCTAAGGTTCCTTCTCATTAAATCTCAAGTTTATTTACCATCAAGGTAATTTATTAGATGATATAAATAAAATCAATTAAAAATTAATTTATTTTTCTAAATATATTTATTCTCCTATTTAATCCTCATCGAAGAAAAAATCTAGGTTTATCAACCAAACCATGAGACATTTATAGGTGGAGATAATCACCATAAAAAACATGGGAAGATAAATGAATGAGGATTGATGAATGATGATAAGATTTTACAAGGATCTTTTTCAAAGATGAGACTATTTTATATCATCATTGAAAATATCAAATATCCATTATTTTTCAATGATTTCTCTATAAATAAAGAATAAAATGATATTCATATATTTATTCCAAATTATTCTTTAATTATGGAATGCTTTTTATGTCGTCTTATATTTAAATATTATTCTCATTATTTCTCCTCCCCGAAAATTTTTATTATTACCTTGAACATTGATTGAATCCATTATGATATAATTATCAAATATTGTATTTGTTTCCATGATTGAGATTGATTTCTAGTTTACAAGGACCATCAGTAAATTAACATTATTTATAAAACCTTTCTTTACTAATAATTTTGGTGTTCACCATTGTCTTGTGGAAGGTTGGTGATTCAACTACTAATCTAATTCAAAGCATGATTGAACCTCAAAACCCACATTTTTTGTATCATTGGGGATTTTTATTGTTATTTTATAAAGTTATGGTGATCCATGATGGATTTTATATGGAATATGAAGAGTATACCCCTTGGATTAAAATAGGACACATGACCGAATTTGTATAGGTCAAAGGAAATACCAATTTCCATCCATTAGATATTATTGATAGATAAATAGTAGAGTTTACTTCCATTTCAGTTCCATTGATAAATCTTCCTTTTATATTTTTTGTATAATTGATCAATGTAGTGAATATTATGGACGAAGATGAAGTTTTTTTTAAAAAACATCACTACCTGTTTTGTGTTTCACAAGAACACAAACTATATAGTCCACTCTCACTGGTTGATTGAGTTTCCATTCAAGTTAAATTTCACATAGCCATGTCGTGGGACTATATTCAATGAAACTCTAATAGGTCCGAAAATCCAAGTCTATGGAGTACACAGCTTGGACCCTTGGTGGTATCATATATTTTATTGCAAAAATGAAACACAACGTAAATGGAATTTTTCATTCCACATGAGGTTGTATGGCATGTCTTAGCAATGATTTGGGAGTAAACCTCATATACAATAATAGACTCATACTGTACATTTATTCGAATGTTCTACCTCTAGTATCTATTTCCCCAATACTCATAATTGAATGTGTGACCACTCCATCCTGACTAGAATTCCATAAAGGATGAAATAGTGACCTTTTTGGGAATCAAAGATATGGTATGAGGTTTTGTATGTGGTTTACGAGTTTTAACATGGTTGGATGAAATTAATAATTAGGAGTGATATTCAGAGTAATAGTGGGTTAGGAAACCCACAAATAACATGTGTATGGTAGGTTGTGTTTCACCAAATCCTTATAAAGATAGTACTGGAACCCCTCATAGTCACCCAAAAGAATGGGTCTTGTATATGTGGAGTGGAACCCCCTTTTCATCAAGTATATATAATGTGTGGGTCTTTCAACCTTTATGGGTAAACACCCTCTCAACCTTATCATGCCATCGATGAGGCATGGATCATAAATAGATGATCAAATAATGATTATATTTTCATCCTTTCATCAATAAAACAAGGATTATTTGATCTATGAACCTATTTTTAATCCTTGTCTTAGTTTTTTCTAATGATTGAGATCCCTATATTTGTCTCTTTAACTTGGTTTCTTGAATGTTTATATTTTTTGGGTTTATTATCTCCTCTTATGGGTTGACATGACTATTTATTTCTATTTCTTACCATTTTATTCTTGGGGAATCCTGATGGTTGTGTATTTACTCACCCCTGTATGGGATTTTTCTACACATGTCATTTCATATGAAGATGATATACTATCAGATGATGAATGAAATAGGCCTAGTGTTGGTGGAGCTAAATAGAACTCAATTATGATGAACATTTGTGATAGTGGGTATCTTTTCTTAGGATCAAGATTATACTCACTCTTCATCTATTTTTCTAGGAGTCCTTTTATTTCGATTAATTATTGTATCTTTACCATTCATACATTAGATACATTTATTTCATAAATCTGGTTATTATTGGCGGATACAACAAGATTTGTTTTCTCTTGATCATGTATAGTATATATAATCATGCACAGTTATGATGTACTTGGAGGTGCGTGTGTGTACAGATTTATTAGTCTGAGGTCAACCATTTTTTTGATATTCCTACTCAGAACCAGTATCCATCCCCTAGCCAATTTTATGTGGGATTGGGGTGTCAGAATCGACTTACAACTGGTCAAGGGGGTTCCCCGGTGGGTCAGGTCATGAAGGAGTGGAAAAGAGAGTCAATACAAGGTATGTTTTTTTGAGTTATATTTTTTTGTGGATTGGTTTAGAAACATAGTTAAATGGTGTTAAGGTAGATTAGTTTCAACTTTATGGATACCGACACACACACATATATACTAGGACTATGATATTATTCTTGTTGACTCATTATACTTAGACAACAGTTGTGAGGAAACCAATAGTACGTGCATCATAATGTGATTTGTCTTGGAATTAATTTTCCATCTTGGGTTGACTGTCCAAATATTCTAATCTAATCACGGTACATATTTTAAACGTTCATGCTACCTCCACAATGATAAATAGCTTGGATACTAGGATTGGGTTATGATGAAAATTTATTATGTTATGAGGACTTAGTGCAAGTTCATGTTAACAATGTGTTACATACAAGTGAGTATGGAGTAGTAATTAAAAATTATGAGAGGCATGTGGACCCAAAACTAGTATTCAATAATGGCATTCACTTGTATGTTGAGTATCTAGTTATTCCAGTGGGCTAAGAAAATGATGCATGCTTGTTGAGTGCATTGTGTCAGTTTCAATGGTTGTGACCACATTGGTTTCTTGGATATCTGGACTTAATATAAGTAAATTATTTTATTTTTCCAACATAAAATTTTTTCTAGTAGATACAGATATGAAAAAATTACATTTTTTCACTATTACATTTTATTTTTCATGGAATAGTAGGGATCAGGTGGAGTCTGGTCACCTAGAAACATGATAATGTGAAACTATTGTGGCATTAGTTTTAGCACTTTTTTACAAGGAAAAATATCCTTCATCATTCCTCTAAATAAGGATTTATGATATTTTGGTGTTTCATAAAAGTGATAAATTTGTTCAAATTGTGCTTTGAGATTTATAAAACTCAAAAACTACTCGCATGATGTGGTATGAGATAGATAAATTCAGTCATGGAAGTATTTTCATGGCCGGACCTTAGATCTATTAGGGTCTCTTAGTGCATTCTTATTTATTCCATAGTGGTATAGTGAGACATGGATGAAGAGGAGTTATTTGAAGAGGAATGCAGAGTAGAAAGAAATTTTGTGGACATCATGTAGAATCGTTGACAAATACACCTAAAGGATGTCAAAATTTATGTTCTTTGTGTAGGAGTTCTTCCTGTAAGAGTTATTAGACTTAAATAAATTATGTGTAGGGATCCCACTATGGATCCAGTTAGTCAAGAGATAGGTGGTGATTTGATTGTGATGGGTGGAGTGACCTAGAGCTTGATTTCCCTACCTAGTTATCAATAGATAATGGATAGGGAATGGATGGACCTCTGTCGAAGAGAAAAATTCATGACCTGATATCTCTCATGGGTGTTTAGGGTAGAACCTAAGGAAATAGTTCTAGAGTGGAGCACCATGAGGGGAATATAAAAGTTTATGATAATGATATGAATTGCTTCAACAACTACTCCTAAGTAGTCCACACCAGGATAATAGGGTTGTGCGTTGATGGTGTGTTCAGTTAATAGCTACTAAGGGATATGACTAGGTTACACGTGAGATGATTAAGGTTATGGGTTGTATATCTCATAATTTAGAACCATTACTTTTATGTATATAAGTGGGCCATTCTTTCATCACCTTATCCCTTGATCGAGTGATTTAGATTCATATGGAGCCTTTATCCCACCAATTGCTTTTTTATATTCATATAGGTAATGATTCTAGTATTTTTGACATCTATAAAATTTATGAGATAACAATTTATGGAAAAATATTCAGGATGTGCCTCTTGGCCATTTCGATTAATCAATATGATATCATTCTTTGCATGGACTAACTATCCATGGATCGTTCCAAAATAGATTATCATGGCAGGAGAGTTAGGTTCTTGTGAGTGTATGAGATTAGATTCTATCTAAATAGAGATAAGGACCCACCAAAATAGAGATGGAATCATGGTTAGGAAACAATATCCTATATCCCATTAGTTAGTGAGAGTAGACCATAGTGAAATAGGTTTATCTGACTCCTGGATTCTAGGTGTAGTGGATGAATATATGTATAACATCCTTATATAATTTCTAGGACAACCAACATATTTAGATATCAAATTATACATTTACTTGCACCCTTGGACCATAATTATATCTCTTATAGTTTAATGTATGTCCCAAACTGAGATCCGAGAGAAAAGGGTGTTAATTAAGGAATTTTAAGAGAAGCGATTACGTAGACCATGTGTGTCCCCTGGTGTAGGTCGAGTGTTTCTTGTGTTGAGGGAGAATGAGGGATTGATGTTATACATTGATTTTAGGTACCTGAAAAATATTTATGATTATGAACAAGTACCCCTTTCGAAGGATTGATGACTTTTTTGACCAACTGGAAGTTGTGACATGGTTCACAATGAATGATCTCATTCCAACTACCACCAGTTGTTAGTTCATGATGATGATATTATAAGGATAAAATTTTAGTGTCCTTATAAGAACTATGAGTTTCTATTTCTTCCCCTTAGTATGATATGTGCCTCAAAAATATTCATGAGACTGATGAACTATATATTCTAACATTCATGGACCAGTTCATGGTTGTCTTTCTTGATGAAATTTTCATTTACTCTATGTTGGAGTAAGATCAAAAAATGTACCTGAGTATGATCCCATAATTTTTCAATGACCACTAGTTATATATTAAACTCTTGATTTTTCAATTATTAATTACAAAATTTCACTATGTGGGGAATTTCAAATATAATAAATGTGTTTTTGTTGATCCAAAAATGAAATTGACAGTTCATTCTTTAGACCCACAAAAGAGTGTATCCTAGATGAAGGGTTTTCTTTGTTTATATAGGTACAATTGGATTTTTTTCCCTAGGAAATTGTATGATTATGGACCCCTTGACTACCATGAAAAAATGGAAGTAGTTCACTTAGTTTAATCAGAGACAGAAAATCATTTGAATAAATGAAGAAGAGGTTAGATAATGCTCATATTTTTATGTTTCTAATGGATGGTGTTGAGTATAAGGTGTTCTATGATTCCAACGATGTTGGGATATGGTTTATACTGATATAGAGGTACGTATGGATTTTTTATAGGTTTAGGAAGTTGAGACCCCTTGAGTAGAAAATCTTGACTGAAGAATTATAGTTGGAAGTAGTAGTCTTCATATAGAATATGTGGAGGCACAATCATCTTGATGATTATTTTGTGGCTTATTCAGATCACAGAAGTCTCATGTACATATTTTCTTAGAGATAACAACAGTAATATATATTAATTATATAGATTTATAGTAGTCATATCGCATCAATATAGAATTTATTCTAGGAAATAGAAAAGGTCTGGAATATTACCATACATTAAAATTACATTTTCACTTGGTGGGGGAGGTATCAAAGTATTTTATAGATTTTTAGATATACTTTATGGAGGAAGGAGGTTTATCTTATCATCAATTAATGGTACTGACACCATGACATCATCAGTATGTGATCGTGAATTAGTTGTTAGAAATACATTGCCATGTACAACATGAATTTAAATTCTTATGGGATTCACCATATGAATTTTCTAAAGGAAGGGTGCACAAAATCCATTTACAAGGAGAGAAAATGGTTATATTCATGTAATGTGAGAAGGTTTTGAAGGAATTGTATAACCCTTAAATGTGTATTGTAGAGTGGAAAAGATTTAATTTGACCTTTGGGAGTATTTTTGGTGGTACGATATGTGTCAACATATTTCCTAGATTCAGTCTCAATTCCTCAACTATCAACAAGTGATATTAGATAATTGGGTTCCATAAATTTTGAAAAAAATGTCTTTAGAATATTGAGTGGTTTTGGGATGGAATACCATCATGTTTTGTTATTGGGGTTTTATAGAAAGATAGAGGCTTTAAAATATTATATTTGATTGTAGGTAAACATATCATGTTAGCCCAGATTCATATTATCCAGGAGTAGAGTTCAGTTGTGAGTTTGGGTTTTTTGTAAATATGAGAGATTTTATATATTCAAGGGCACCCTTGATGATTTTACATAACCATGATGCATGTTTAACATCACCGTTTCACAGTAGTATGATGTTTTTCTTTGGGACCCATCTATGGATGATACTTTTTTTCCATTACAAGGAAGGTTTATAGAATAAATGAATAATCCTTGTTTTAGAGGATATGTTGAGGTCATTAATGATTTAATTGAGGTATAGTTGGGTGGATCACCTTCCTTTTGTGAATAAAATATTTAATAATATTTTTTATTCCAATAAATCAACGGATTAATTGACATATCTATATGGGAGACCTTATAGGTCATTGTTATATTGGACATAAATGGGTCAGTCATCAGTTATGGGTCCAGAGATGGTTTATGTGAGAATAGAGAAATTTTAGGTGATCTTTGATAAAATGAAGACCCTTAAAAGTTGGAAACAATATTATGCATAGGGTTTGTCGTAGGACCTAGGAGTTCTTGTATGGAGGCCATGCATTTATGAAGGTTTCTATGATGTGGTTTTTAATGGTTTTGTTGGGGTATAAAGTTATCAACGGTGTTTGTTAAAGTATTAAAGATTTTACATGAGGCTGGATACATTTATTAAAACTTGTAATTGACCCCATAACTAGATCTAATATATAATATCTTCCCCATGTTGCGGTTGACGAGATATATGCACAACCTATCACATATTATTCATGGGGGAGAGTTAGAAATCTAGGATAGAGAAACCTTTTTAGAGCAACTAGTGGTGGTCGGGGATCATCAGTAGATGATTATTTTTTGGGTGATACATTTGGCCGGTGTGTGTTATTTTATATCATGTTAACCACCATGAGATCTTGTGCGAGCATGACAGACAAATGTGGGATTATCACCCTCACTTTTTGAGTAGGTTTTATTATTTGTGGAGAGAGTATGTGATAATGAGAATAATGTAATGGAATCATTTTTGTTTCTTGGACCATTTGGATATTTCATTATATTAACCATGGATATTCTTTCATGTTTTCTTACTGTTATAGATGTAACAATACTCTATAAATTGATATATGATAAATATTAATTATATTAAAGCATATCGAATATTATTTTTGAAATAATGGAATTCTAATTGACCAGTGTCTTAAATGGAAAATTTGAGACCATAATTAGAATTAGAACATTGGGGTTACCATAAGAATATATTATTGTTTTCCTGCATCAAACAACATGTTGATCAACAGTCATAGGTGTGTATCAGATGATATAAATTAATAAAATACATTTATTAAAAAAAATTCTAAACTGAATTCTATCTAAATTTAATCTATATCAATGCCAATCTCCATATTTATCTACATAAACCTAGGATATTGTGAGGGAGAGGTTATTATAATGGGAAGGAATCATTGAAGATCAAGGAAATAGGATAAAGGATTTATGGTTAGATTGCATAGGAATCATTATCAATGAAACAATTCTGTGGTATAATCATTAAAACAATCATTGATTCGTTTTTTCAGATTATATATCCATTGATGAGGTGTGTGTTTATATTTTTGGAAATATGTTCGATTCATATTGAATTAAATCACCATTTTTATATTGGTTTTATTTCATGGATTAATCTCTTTATTTTCTTTCCTATATGAATTTAAATATTTTTTAAACCTTAATTTAAAGAATTATGATATAATTAACAAATAATATATTTGATTCCATTATTTCAATTGATGACCATGTTCTCAATGGTCATCTGTGAATTCACATAGTTTTAGGTTCCTTCCTCTCATAATTATTCATGTGTTCATCATCAACATGTAATATTCCCCTAATTTGACAACTAATATGATTCAAAGCATGTGAAAATGACCGACCCATGTTGTGTTGTGTCATCAATGATCTATATGGTTATTTTCAAATGGCATGATGATCCATGATGAATTTATAATGGAAGAAAAATTGTTAAACCCTCATTTGGTTACTAATAACATGGTTAGATCTGTGTGGGTTAATGAGAATCCCAATTTTAATCCATTTGAGTTTGGAGATATAAAACTATAGGTTTTTCCATTAATTTAATGGTGATGGAGGAATCATTTAGTGAGTTTTATTATTTGACTAATAGACACAAAATATATTGGGATGGAGAGGAATTTGTTGTAAAATTCTCAACTATACATTGTGTGTTCGTTATGATCACAAGCCTTATAGTCTAGTTCCAATGGATATTGGGGTTTCCAGTTGAGTTAGATATCTCAAGACTATATGGGTGTCTCACATGTTATGTTACCCCACTTGGGTAGCTTATACATGTACATGGGGTAGAGACCTAAGACACTATGTGGTATTACATGTCATGTTCCCTGAACAATACACTCTACTCATGTCCTTTCACATTCCATGTTTGGATGGGACATATCCATGATAGGAATTTGGACTACACCCACTGTACACGAAGATAAGTGACATGTACATTTCATTATATTTTATACCTCCTATTTATATTTTTTATAACTAAAACTTTGATCACAAATGAGTCCACAATGAGTGGAATTATTTTTTCGATATGACAACGTCCTTTTTTTCAGTATCATAAATATGATGTGAGGTGGAGATATTTTTTTCACTTATTTCATCTAGGTTGGATAATTTTGAGACATAAGAGTGATCTATAAATGAATTATAGGGTAGGAAAACCCCTTAGATGACATGCGTTTTTTAGGGAGTGGGTCCCTCATTTCCTATATAAGTAGGATAAGAATCCTCCCCCATACACACTTCATAAATCAATATTCTATATGTGGAGTAGAAATTCATCATCCTCAAGCATAGATAAAGTGTTGTAACTCCAAAATCTTGTTTTCAACAACCCATATATCTTATCATTCCATTAGTAGGTTATGGGTCCCCCATATCAAATCTAGTGAGGATTATGTTGGGATATCGACATTGGAACATCACTAAATCATGAATCTATGAACAAACACATCATCCTGAGATGGATGTGAAGATCAAGAATTATCTTTCTCTCATTTAATTTGGTTATTTTCTAAGAATATATGTTTATTGTGTTTCTTCCCAATTATTATAGTTTTAGATAAAAATTTATTTCCATTTATTCCCCTATTGGTTTTTGGGGTATTCTACTACACACACACAGATATATATATATATATATTCACCCATACATTTGACTTTCTATAAATGTTTTGTCTTATATAGATTATAAGAAGTTATATAGTGACTTTTGAAGGCCAAATGTTAGGGGATCTAAGTGATTCATGGTTATGGTGATAAGAGGAGGTTGTGTGTGTTATTTTTTTATAGTATTATTTCAAATCCACTATAGATTTTAGGTTTGGACTCCCATTATTTCTACTTACATATGTATCCTTCCCCTTCATACTTTGGTTATATTTTTGTTTTTTCACTATGGTTTTCTTAGAGGTTATTACATGAATAATTTCCTTTTGTGTTAGAAAAATTTATATTATCCTTCATGGTTATGATGTAATTATAGGTGCTCATGTGTATATGTTCACTAGTATAAGGCCACATATTTTTGTGATATTTTTATTCGACACTT
Organism: Viscum album; assembly: GCA_963277665.1. NCBI lineage: Eukaryota > Viridiplantae > Streptophyta > Magnoliopsida > Santalales > Viscaceae > Viscum > Viscum album. Next base: position 1,767,521,179 of record OY728157.1, read on the forward strand.
TTCACCATTCCATGGCCTAGTGGAGGTGATCATGGGGTGTAACAATCAACTCACCACCTACCTAGGTGGGAACCAATGGTTTGTATTGTGATATAGTAGATCAAAAGTTCCACATATTAATATATTTTCAAAAATATATTTAAATTATGAAATATTCCTTGGTATGATTATTTTTTGGTGATTAAAAGCACAACATTCATTTATTGAAGATATAATTAACATAATAGACACTTTTTATTTCAAGAGACTTATTTAGGTCATAAATATCATATTCATTCATTAAATAAATATTTCAGACCATTATTTTTTGGAGGTTATGAAAATTTGATTTTTCTTCTGTAGTGGTGGACAACTGATCATAATACCGCTAATATTTTCATTTTTTAAATGTATAATAGAACAATAGATATTCATTATTCCTTAAAATTAATAACATTTATGTTATAAATATTATAATTTACTTATATTATATTGTTTTTGATAGGTTTAGAGGATTTATAATATGAAAATAAATGAAAATGAGTGATTAGAAATGATGGGGGCTACCGGTGCGGTAAAGTCACCTCGTAGTATTGAATTTAACTCTAGTTAAAATATTGGTGGCATGGATTTTCCTTGGTACTTTAGTACTTTCTTAGTATAAATACTATATAATGCATTGTAATTTTTATAAGACTAACATAATTTGGCCTTTTTTGCCATAACATTAGGCCTTCGAGCCATAGCGCCTTTGAGACATCACAATGTTGGGACATCAGGCTTGTACTAGAGAAATATCTCACTAGTGAAGTGAAAGGCGGTGCGACTGTGGTCTCCATTGATATAGACAGATGCATGAAATTTATCAAAAATTATTACCAATAATACTATCAAATATATTTCAAATCATGTATAAAAATTCCTCATTCACTTCTACATGGGTTGGTGATGAATTTTTTTCGACATGTCATTAGGGTGTGGGATGGAATCGACTGAAGACAAGATAATGAGATGGGTTATTTTAGTTTAATCCATTGTCCTCAAGAACCTTGGTCCATAATATGTTAGGAAATAAAGTGATATTTTATTGGGTTCCTAGGACATTAAAGGGTTAACCATCAAACTAATATGAAATAGGAATATTGATAAATAAAAATAGAAAATATCGTTTGAATGAATGTGAGTGATTATGAGTTTATTACTTATTACATATTACAACTCATATTATTATAATATTAAGCCTTTTAAATATGTTATTTTAATGATAGATAAAACTATAAAATGAGGATAATATTGATGGGAATGGTTTTTTGATGATCAGTGTGGGATAATATGCTTTAGCTGAGTCAAATATTTTACCGATGATAGGGTTATTTTATAGGTGATAAGGGAAATTTTTTTAAATATTAACTTCTTAATGTTAAATGGAATGTCATATTCAAAGGATATAAAATTGATAAATAGTGTTTATAATACAAGATATGCTATTTCAATAACTAATCCCCACACATAGAGTTGATGTTTTTTTATTTTTTGATACATTACCTCATTATTTAAATATTTTTCATTATTTAAACCCTTACTATCTTGAATATTTCCCTACTTGGTAAATAATTTTCATTCCCTAAAAAATACGAAACCTTATTACCAAATAATTATTATTAGGATTCCAAATATTATATACATTTTATTGAAATCAATTTTAAATGTTTATAAAAAAATAACATTACTATAAGTACACATAACACAATTAAAAATGTTTTTATAAAAATTAATTTTAAGTATAGAAGCACATATTTAAGAATGAAATTTAACAAATAATTATACCCCTGATATATATTGGTTTATGAATATGTAAAGGAGGGATGTGTTATTTTAAAATATTCTTAAATATAAAAGAATATTGGGAATACTTAATTAATAGAAAAAGAACAAAAAATCATTTTTATTATGATAAAATATAACACAGGTTACAAAATTAAAATAACAGTTTTCAAAACGTAGAATATTATTATAAAATTAAATATTCTATTCTATAAATATATGTTTTGATAACAAAATAGGGATTAATTTGTTATGTCAAAAGTAAGTCATCATTATTTCATAAAAGTCATGCTATTAATAAAAATTCCCTTTTTACAATTCACAAAAAATATCATTATTTTTAGAAAAAATCCAAAACGTATCCATGGATAATTTCAAATAGATAAATCCAAGAATTAAATTAAAATAATAAAACTAAAATTTTAAATTTCAGTAATTTAAATTATAAAAAAATATTGTAAAATAAAAACATGTTTTTATTGGAAAAATAATTTTTAAAATTGAAATGTATTTAATATAATAACATATAAATTATAAATCAAATGGGAATTAATAAAATTTATTGAAAAAGATTTTTTTTAAAAAGTAATTTAAAATTGATCAATCTATTTAAGAAAAAAAAGTTGACAGATAGTTTGTTGAAAATATAATTTTTAAAAACAATTAATTTTGATCGCATCCCTTTAATTATTTATCTTTAAATAATTAGATTTTAATTATTTATTATTTTTTAATACACCATATCATTATATTAAAAAATAATAAAAACATAAAAAAATTAAATAAATCATTTGACTATATTTTTATTTACTTGATGTTTTACTCTTCTTTTCATTTTCATAATGATGTTTCATGTTTTTTCTCAAATTTCATTAATGTTTATCATAGATTTCAAAAAAATATGTCACTTTTTGTTTTGGTTTGTGGTTATATTTGATGAATGTTATTCAACATAGTATTTATTTAAAGGAAAAGACTTACTAAAATATCACAATGTTACATTCTAGTCTACTTATATAAATTAAATCACCAAAAATTTTATTTCTCTCACCATTGAAAATAGATTAGGTTATTATTTATATAGTATTGAATTTGGGTTTAAAAATATATTCAAATCTAAAATAATGGTTCACAAATCGAATGTGAAGCATATAAATAATATAACCTGGTAGTGTTAAACAAGGTTTTTAGTTATGTAATGGCCCGTACCCTCTTGGTACATTACATTTCCAAATATTGATGTTGGAGGTATCATGGGGACCATCGGTGACTCATTGAGGAGTTTTCTAAATTTCATGTGGAACGAATGGTATAACTAATCAGCATCGATTCCACACCAACCAGAGCGAGGGCATTGGTTCCAGGGTGTTAGTGACTCACCCATCAGTGAGTCATTCCCAACATCTCCCAATACTTTTTATTTTTGCTCAAGTAACATATCTTTTAATGTAAATACGTTTTAATACCTCCTACAAAGTGATTTATGGTCTGGAAAAGATATTTTAAATCCCTTATGAGTCACGAAACCCTGGTATTACCCAAAAACGTGGCTATTTTATTTGTGTAACACCCTTTTCTTCCTTTCCCACTTTTCTGAGTTTTCCCAATTTCACCCATGTTACATGTTTTTATGTTTTTAAAGTTTATCTATCATCTTACATCAATCATTGGTTCTATCTCCACCATTTACATGTGGAATTGTTAAATATCAATTAATTCCAGCATGTGAAACTGTCAAGAAGCGTGGTCAAGACAAGATTTGACGTTTATGTACCTTGAAACGGTCTCCCTGATTTTAGGAACTGGCCTCTTATGAAGCTCAGATCCTCTCTTCCTTCTTCCTTTTCCTTTCTATATGTTCACCTCAAGACATCCTCTCAAGATGAATTGTTCACCTATGCTGGAACTTTTTTCCACTCAACCATGGAGTTATTCATACAAGTCACGTCATACCATGTTCTTGGCGCAATGAGAATACATCAATCCTTAATCATCCAATAATGGGTTCCACTTTCGTCTCTCTTTACTGTACATCAAGCAGGGTGGGTATGATGATGTTACCTCAGGATATAAATTAATCCAACATTAACGATGATAATAAAGAAACTTGTAAATAATTAGGGGGTGGGTAATATGATGATGTTTTTATATTTTACCTTTGATTTTATGTTTTGAATTGTACGATCTCATGTCCACTGAATATCATGGTCATTGGTGGTCCTTTCTTGGGTACTAATAAAGATTTATTTTCTGTATAATCATTTGATTGAATGACTATAACATGGAAAATTATTAATAACATAAACTTGGTTGATTAAATGGATGCCCTATGGATAAGAACCATTGTGTGATCACCCCAGTTAACCAAATGGAAAGAAGAAACAAATTTAATAGTGTTTGATGAATTTCAAAACTCCATTTATCTATTCTGATGATATGCATGGTTGTTTTGTTTGAGGTTTTTGGGGTGACATAGAGGGGAATAGAATATCTGGTATAGAGTTTATTGGTTTCGGAATCTGAGGTCGTGTGGAGCCTATGGTAAATATCCTGGACCCAGTATGTTGGGGCTTCTTTTTGTTCTAGTACATAAATTGATATCATGCGATCCCATTTTGATGTTATTATTTACAAGAGAGTTGGGACTGAATGCTTAAATTCCATCATGGCTGTTTTCTTTCAGTTGTTGTTTTTTCTTGTTTTTATGCCAATTATTTTCCCAATAGTGAAGGAATATTGAAATGGAAACACTTGAAAATGAAAACTAGAATGGGTACAATGAGAATTTTTTTTCCAGAAATGGGTTGTTCTCTAGTTGTGGTTGCTTTGTAATTTTCCATGTAGGGTTATTAGCAAGAGTGGTTGTGTGTAGACTGGTTGTTGGTTTCATGTACCCTTATGTATGGATGAGTGCTTGATTACCTATATGTATAAAATTTATTTCATGTGTTTCTTAAACGAACCCTACCCTTGTTGAGCACTTCATTCTAAACACCACCATTTTAGGTGGGAGGGTGTTTTACCAAAATTACTATGATTGGATGGTTATTAGATCCTTTTTCTCCCTCTCCTATGTAGCCCAAGACTCTTTGGGAAGGCTGTGATGGACTAAGTTTCATTATGGCCCAAGACTCTTCAGGCAGGTTGAGTTGTGGTGGGTTGGCCTAGGTGTGTGTAGGAATGTTTTTTCCCAAGTTTCTTCCTGATGAGGCCCAGGTGTCTGTGTGTTTGATGTGTGGTTTTGGTGGCCAATGTGTCTACAGGTAGGAAGTTTGTTTGTGTTGTCCTAGGTGTCAGTGGGTAGGATGTGGGTTTGTGGTGTCCTTGGTGTTTGTGGAAGGGATAAACATACAGCTGGGATGGCCCATATGGTTGTTCATGGGGAAAAAGTGGGACTACAATGGGATTTATAGGGGAGGTCAGATGTATAGAATATTATAAATAACTAGGGGTAAGGTAGTGTGGGGTACCAAAATATCGATGTTCTATTACTATTGTCTTAATTGAATTGAGTTATTTGGGTAGTGTGCATTGGTGATGTTGGGTGGATAGTTTTCCTTTCTTGGTGTTTTGGTTACCTCTATTTCTAACGGGGCATTACAATGTCCCCCCAATTTTGTATGAGAGATTTTTGTTTCCCTACTTTGTATAAATGTATACTGACCCTACATATATAAAACTTCTATCAGGATTCCCAAAGGACATTGAGGACCGTAATAGACCTTACTAGCTCAGGCATCGGGACAGTTGTCGTTCTAGTTTTTCTTTCGTTTGGTACTTTCCTTCAGATTTTTCTTACCCCTTGTATAACTTTATTTTGAATATTCATGTGAGGATGGATTTTTCACTTCAGTCCTTGGTGTTTCTGAGACAAGTCATCATATCTTCTGATATTGTTCTATAAAAAAGTTAATGTCTTCTATTTATGTGATATTATATACCCTTGGTTCTTGTATCCACTCTATGGCCTACTAAAGGTGGGACTCTTGGTTCATTATATCTACTTCACCTAAAATAAGAAGGGAAGGGAACATTTCTATCCTTTCCCGCATCTTGGAGAATGTGGGTCATGACAGAATGGTATCTGAGGTGATGTTTGAGAGATAGGATGGAGTTCGAGGTTAGGCATAGTAAGGATTTAATGGAATGGTAGAGAATACTGTTAGCTAATCTTGGTGTGTGAAATAGGCCATGGAATACCGACTAAGACATAGTAAATTAGCCCCCCCCCCCCCATTATCTGATGTAAGAAATCTAGTCCTATAGAATGACCTAGCAAGGCTACACTAATTTCATGGTAGAGAACCTATGAAAGGTACATGCATCATAATGACTTGATTTGTTATGTATCTTTGGTGTTTTCCAATTTTAAATATAATAATGAGTTCAATAAAATTTGAAAAAGTAATTTTTTCACAGTACCCAAGATTAGTAGTTTCGTGTTTTCTTTTTTAGTTATGGCACCCAGGTGTCATCACGAGTAGTGCGGGAATTCAAGGAACAAAAGGTTGATCTGGTTTATCAAGGCAGGGATAATCGAGAAGATGAGAATGACCAGTGGCAGAAAATGATCTTTGCCTTCAAGCAGCAGACTCTTGGAAAGAACGAGGGCAACATCTTAGACATAGAGACGCAGAGCTGGCTCAAGGAGATGGTGATTTCTATCAACATTATCTGGGCTCCTATAGAGTCCAAGTTTCCTTTGGTGATGATCTAGATGTAGTGAGTGGCAGGTTAGTGTTTGATGGTTTACCTTAGGGGGAAAAGGAAACTGAGGTTTCTTGGAATTTCATTGAAAGGGAGTTCTGGGAAGAATTCCACTCTTCCATAATAAAGGCCAAAAAGGGTCAAGAGCTACTCTCCCTCTGGCAAGGGAGTATGATGATGAGGGAACTGGAGATCGTGTTCAAGGATCACCATTTTTTTTCTAAACTTCTTTTTAGATGGGGATTCATGGGAAATATTCTTATAGTAGTCACTACAACCTTCTCGTCAGTATTTTGCCACTCCCTTTACTCAAATGATGTACTTGGTAGTTCAGAAGAAAGTTGATGTATTGAAGAGGATGGAAACGTTGGGTAGTGTGCCACGAGAGCAGATCCATTTGAGTTTTTTCAAAGGGGAAGGACGTTAGCAGTAGGTAACCAACATCAGGTCCTTATAGGTTTTGGCGGATGGGGTGAAGGCCTCAGTAGTTCCAGTTCTGATCTCACGGTCACCATCATTCACCATTGTCTTGAGACTGAGGTGATTTTATTTTTGAGGTTTTGGGAACATCCAGAGTCAGTGCCCTATTAGAGCTCAGTACAGTGGGGGATGGGAAGGTTCAGCGCCCACCTCAACAGCACCAATTTCCATCCAGACCTTTTCAGCAATAGAAGGCCCCACCCCTCATAGAGTAGATATTACAGGAGGAGGCTGACCTCAGGGCGCTCCTTAGTAACCTCGACCAGGGCGTGGTCAGGGAGGCAGCTGAATGTCGAGGGGTAGAAGAGATGGGCGTGGGGAGTTGCACAGTGTAGATGTAGCAATTTTCGTAGGGCCAGAGGTCATTTGAGGTGCGATCTATCTGTTTAGTACTCTTGCATGTACCTTATTTAATTTAGGAGCTTCGTAGTCCTTTGTTTCACCTAGTCTATTCCTTACATTGGGTCTAGACATAGAGATACTTTCCATGACCCTAGTGTTGAGTACGCCAGTTGAAGGTCAGACCAACCTATTTGATGTTTTTCGAGGATGCAGACTAATGTTGGAGACACATCTGTCTAGTGGGGATCTTATATTGCTACAACTATAGCCATATGATGTCATCCTGGGAATCGAATGGCTGTTTTCTGTGCACACTATTATCGACTATTTTCGAATAAGGGTCGTGTTCTCAAATACGGGTTGACATCATGTATCTTTCATTGTTAAGTGAGGTTTCCAAGAGGGTTCCTAACATGTGGAGCCCCTTATTTCCTTGTTTTATGATTTGTCATTGGAATCAGAAGACTTAGAGATGGTGGAAGTTCTAATGATTGTCAGTGAGTTCCTTGATGTATTCCCTAAAGATGTTGTGACTCTACCACCTCAAAGTGATGTTATGTTCGGGATAGACCTACAACACGATGCCAATATGATTTTGATGTCTCCCGATCAGATAGAGCCATATGAATTGCAAGAGTGGCGGATTCAGGTTGATGACCTGATGGAGAAGGGTCTTCTCTGACCAGGCATGTCACCATAGGGTGATCCAGTCTTGTTCACAAAGAAGGCATACGATGGTCTCAGGATGTGCATAGAATATCGAATATTTAATCAGGTGACTTTCAAGAACTATTACACCTCCCAGATATTGATGAACTTTTTGACCAGTTAAACGGAGAAGGTTGGTTTTCTATGATCGACCTTTTTTCAGGATGTCACTAGTTAAGGGTGAAGGAGGTTGACATCCTAAATACTTTATTCAATTTCATGTAAATGCACTTTTAGTTTTTGGTCATGTTGTTCGATGTTATGAATGCACAAGCTGTGTTAATGGGGTTCATGAACACTGTTTTTCATGAGTATCTTGACTGGTTAATGGTTGTGTTCATCGACGACATCCTGATCTACTCAAGATCAGAGGAGGATCATGATGACCATATAATGAGAGCTTTTGAGTTCCTCCAACACCACCAGATCTATGGGAAGTTGTCCAAGTGAATGTTATGGACATGAGAGGTGCCCTTACTTGGACACGTGGGGTCCCAGTAGGGAATAGTAGTGTACCCATCGACGGACGAAGTTGTTGTTTCATAGGATGCATCCATGAACATGGATGAGGTTCGTATTTTCCTGGTAATGGAAGGTCACTATCTGAGGTTCCTACCCATATTTTCTCGAGTTATAGCACCATTGACATCCTTGAACACAAAAAACAAGGCTTTTGTATTGTGTGGGCAGTGCCAGGAACCTTTTGGTTATCTGAAAGGGAAGCTGGTTAGTGCCCTTTTGCTGAGGTTTCTACAGGAAGGGGTAACATTTGAAGTGTTCTGTGATGCTTCCGGTCTAGGATTGAAGTGTGTGATGATGCAGCAGCCGGGTGATCTCTGATGGGTATATGATGTTACGACATCATGAACTTAACTATGCCACTCATGAATTAGAGATTATAGTGGTGGTGTATTCACTGAAGTTGTGGCGGCATTACCTCATCAAAGAATGATTTTTAGTCTTCACAGATCAAAAAAGCGTGAGGCACATCCTCTCATAGAGAGAACTGAACCTACGATGGTGATGTTTGAAGGAGTTTCATTAGGAACACAACTTCATGCTCTCTTAAACCTTAGTAAAGGGGAGCATGGTGGCTGAGGATTGTGTAGGAAGTCATAGAATGGTGTGGTTTGGGAGTCTGTAAATGCTTAGAAGGAAATGGAAGAGTTGGTTGCTTTACATTTGGGCATGAGAGTGGAGGGTGGTAGAGGTCGTCTGTTTAAGATGAAATTGCAGTCATCCTTGGTATGGCAGGTTGAAAAGTCTTAGTGGGGAGACTCGGAGGATGAAGTGATGCATGATCGTGTTAGCAAAGGTGATACTCTATAAGGATGGTCAGAGGACAGTAATTATTAGATATTGTTCTGTGGGAAGTTGTTTATCCCAGTGGTGATTCATGCGGTAGTTCTATGTGAGATCCATATCTCACCCATGTAGGTACATCTATGAGTCTCCAAGATATATCAGGGCTAGAGAGGTCAGTTTTGGTGGCTCGAAGTGAAGCAGTCAGTGGTAGAGTTTGTGGAAAAGTGTCTCATGTGTCATCAGGTGGAGGATGAACACCATGTCCCTGGCGGTTTGTATCATCCCTTAGATATTTTAGAGTGTAAGTGAGATGATGTCTCGATGTATTTCAGTACAGGGATACCCATTGATGGGGGAGGCTTTGATGCTATCTCGGTAGTGGTGGACTGATTGGTGAAATCTGCTCACTTCTTAGCGGTTAAGGAGTCAAGCATGGTGGATTCCATAACAATGAATTACGCGGGAGATGTTTTGAAGGTGCACAGAGTTCCCATTACCATTGTTTTGGATTGTGAGACCCAATTTACATCAGAAATCTGGAAGGGATTACAACATAATTCTTCCACCCTGCTATACTTTATCACTTCTTTCGACCCTTAGATGGATGACCAGATAGAGTGGACCACCCAAATGTTGGAGGATATGCTGTAAGCATGTGTTTAGGACTTCAGAGGATCATGGGTACAACATTTTCCCTAGTGTAGTTTTCCTATAGTAATATCTATCAATACACCATTTCTGTGGAACTATTTGAATCCTTGAATGGAAGACCGTTTCATTTTCCCATGTCCTGGATAGATGTAGCGGAGGTTGTTGTTCTTGGCCCAGAGGTAGTGAAAAGAATGACAGAGATGTTTCAGTTTGTGCATGAAAGGATGAAGGCAGCATAGGACTGACAAAATTCATATATCGATCACAGGAGGGAAACCTTGGAGTTTATGGTTTGTGAAAAAATGTTCCTAAATTTGTTCCCTTGGCATGGACATCAGTGGTTTGGTAGGGGGAGAAACCTTTCTATTAGGTTTGTCGGACCCTTCGAGGTGTTTGGACGAGTTGGCATAGTGGAATATCAGCTAGCATTACCATCATGGTTAGAGGGTATCCACAATGTATTTCATGTCTCTCATCTCCTTCAGTATCTACAAAATATCCCCCACATCCTTGACTATGGAGAGTTAGATATCTAGGATGATGTGATATTCATGGAGTGGATGGTGATAATTGATGATCGTACGAAGAAGGTGTTTCGTTGATGGACCATTGCCTTGGTTCATGTTTTATGGATGCATGGTGGCCTCAAGGATATTACTTGGGAATGAGAGACAAAGATGCTTGCCCAGTTCTTAGAGTTGTTCTGAGTTTGGATCTTGTGTTTTCCTTATACCTTGCATATAAGGAAACATTTGACCCTGCTTATTGTATGATAAGTTGTTTCCCTATTCTCTATCTTGTGTGAACAGTTCCAACTATAGGGATGGGAGATCATGATCCCTAATCAAGACAGATTAATGTGGATGCAATTAAAACCATGTGGAGAATTCAGTGCCGCCTAAAATGGATAGTATCTTAATAGAGAGGAAAGAGCTCCTTAATCAACGTGTCTTGACGGTGTGACTTTTTTGTGTTTCTGTGGTTACTTGAGAGAGAGAAGAGGTAGTGTTTCTATAGTTTTTTATTACCTAGATTTGAGAGATATTTTCCTAGATGTTGAGGTTTTATTCCAAATTTTATGAAACTCTAGGTCAGTTTGTACTTGATAAGTGTCTTATGATGTGGTTGTTCATACCTCTCTCTTTTCATCAGGTTTACTCTTGAGTTCTCGAGGGGGAGAATAGTTTGAGAGGTATCTGATGTAATGTCACAGATCCTCCCGGTATAATAAATTTTCAAATCCTAAGGTTTGAGGTATCGTTATGACCATTAGTGACTCATTGAGGAGTTTTCCAAATTTCAGGTTGAACAAATGGTGGCATCGATTGGCATAAATGGCACTGATCGGCCATTAGTGGCACAAATATGCATCGGTGGAACTGATAGGCATCGGTGGAACCTATTGGAAATTAGTGGCATAGATGGGAATTAGTTCACACACAGGTATCAGTGGCACTAATTGAAATCGATGGAATTGATCAACATTAGTGGCACCGATCGGCATTGGCGCCACATCGACTGATGTCAGGGTATCGGTGAGTCATTCCCAGCCTCTCCTTAGACCTTTTAGTTTAGGTCCAATGACGTCTCTTTAAATGTAAAAGTGTATTAATACCACTTTCAAAGTGATTCAAGGACTAAAAAATATATTTTAAATTCCCTAAGAGTTGGAAACCCGTGAGATACCAAAATGTATGGCCTTTTTGTTATTGTCACACCATTTTCTATCTTTCCCAGTTTTATGAGTTTTCAAAATCTCACCCATCATACATGATTTTTTCAATATAATGTTGATCTATAAAATCACATCCATCCATTGGTCTATCTCTGCTATTTCATAAAGTAATTATAAAATCTCAATGAATTCCAACATGTGAAACCACTGAGCAGTGTGGTCAAGCCACGATCCGACTTCTAAGTACTTAAAAATGGTCTACCTGATTTTTGGACCTGGCCTCTTCTTAAGATGAGATCTTCTCTTACTTCTTTTGTTTCGTTTCTCTAAGTGTGCTTCGACACATCCTCCCAATACGAATCATACACCCATGCTAGCTCCCTTTTCGCTCAGCCTTGGTGTTCTTCCAGAAAATCGTGTCATCCCCTATTCTTGGTGCAATGTGAAAACATCAATCCTTGATCATCCAGGTATGGGTTCTTCTTTTGTCTCTCTTTATTGTGTGACATGCTGAGTGGGCATGATGAGGTTCCCTCAATATGTAGATGATACCAAATTTAATGAAGTTAACAAAAGGACTTTGGAAGAATGAAGGGGTGGGAAATATGATGATGTTGTTGTATATTACCTTCTTTTTTATGTTGTGAATTGTATAGTCTCAAGTCCACTAAAAATTGTTGTCATTGGTGGTCCTTTCATGTGCACTAATGAAGCTCTATTTTATGGATAATATTTTGATTGAATGAATGTAACATGGAAACTAATTAATCATATAAAATGGGTTGATTAAATGGACGCTCGATGGATATGAACCCTTGTTTGATCACCCTGGTTAACGAAATAGAAAGATGGAATTTAATTAATGGTTTTGGTTAAATCTGAAAACTCCATCACTCTATTTTTAAGATATGTATGGTTGTTCTATTTGATGTTTTTGGGGTACTGTATAGGGGAATGTAATCTCTGTTTGAGAGGTTATTGTTTTGTGAATCTGAGGCCATGTAGATATGGAGATAAATGTTCTTCACTCAGTATGTTAGGGATTATTTTGGTTCCTGTACTTTATAAGATCTCACAAGATCTCATTTTGATTTTTCTATTTACAAGAGAACAAGGAGAAAATTCTTAAACACCTTGTTGGCTATTTTATTTCAGTTGTTGTTTTCCCTATGGTTATACTTGTTAGTTTACCAATAGTGATGGAATATTTAAATGGAATCACATGAACTTGATAACAAGTATAGGTACAATGGGGAACTATTTTCTAGAAATGGGTTATACTCTGATTGTGGTTATTGTGTACTTGTTCATGTAGGGGTAGCTACAAGAGTGGTTCTGTGGGGGTTAAATATTTTTTTCGGGACCCTTAGGTTGGGATGAGTTCTTGATTACCTGTATGAATAATATTTAGTTCCTATGTTTTTATATACACTCCACCCATGTTGATCAATTTGTGTCGAAAACCCCAATTTCAGGGGGGAGGGTTTTTCAACATTCCTACATGGGGATGGTTATTATCTCCTTTCTAAAACTTCTCCCAGGTAGCCCAAGAATCTTTAGGAAGTCTGTAATGGCTTGAGGTTCATTATTGTCCAAGACTCTTCAGAAAGGCTGTGTTGTAGTGGGTTTTCCCTAGTATGTGTGTAGGTTTGTTTCCAAAGTGTATTCAGGATGACCCACATGTTTCTGTGGGTAGGAAGTGTGGTTGTGGTGGCCCAGGTGTCTGTGTGTAGGAAGTGTGGATGAGATGGCCCATGTTTTTTTGGGAGGGATGTATGGTTGTTGTGGTCCAGATGTTTTCTAGTGGGATAAGCCTGAGGTTGGGATGGCCCATATAGTTGTTGTTGGGGGCGGCAGTGGGAATGTGTTTGGATTTTTGGGGAGGTCTGATTCAAAGGATGTTCTAAATAACTAGTGGGAAAGTGGTGCAGGGTACCAAAATATTGATGTCCTATTACTATTATCTTACCAGACTTGTGTTATTTTGGGAGTGTTCTATGGTGATATTGGGTTGATAGTCTTCCTCGCTAGGTGTTTTGGTTACCTCTATTTCACATGGGGCATTAGAATATATCCCGAATTATGCATGGGGGCTTTTGGATTCCTTATTGAGTATACAGGTATACTCAACCTTCACATATAAAACTACATTCATGTTTCCCGGAGTAATTTGAGGACTTTTCCAAACCATACTAGCTCAGGTGTTGGGATAGTTATCTTTGCTAATTTTCATTCCGTTGGTACTTTCCTTCATATTTTTCTTACACTTTATATCACTTTATTTTTAATATGCATGTGGGGATGTATTTTTACCAAATTAACATCTTATCTCTTGATCTCAATATATGGAAAGGGTAGTTCCTTCCATTTATGTGAGATTCTATACCCTTGGTGCTTGTCTCAACTCTAAGGCCTACTGAAGGTAGGACTCGGGGGGTTCATTGTCTCTCATTCACCTTGATGAAGGAAGGGTATGGCACCTTGTCATCCTTTCCCTAAACTCAGAGAAGGCAATTCGTGATAGAATGGTATCAACGGTGATGGTTGAGAGATAGGATGGAGTTCGGGGTTAGGTACAATGATGATTTTATAGGATGGTATGGAAAGAGTTTAAGAAATATCGGTGCATGAAATAATCCAGGGACGACAAGATAGGACACTAGATTTTAGCCACCCCCCATTATCTGATGCATGGAATATGGACATACAAAATGAACAAGAGAGGGTACAGTAATTGTACGGTAGAGACCCTAGTAAAGGTACATGCATCATAATTACTTTTTTTTCTATGTCTTGGGTGTTTAAAAGATTTAAAATAAATAAGGAGTTCCGAAAAAGTTTAAAAATGGATTTTCTTCCACACTACATGGGCTTAGAAGTTTCTTGTTTTCCTTTTCAGATATAAATCACATGATTCATCCATGAGTAGTGAAGGCATTCGATGCCCAGTGGGTTGATCTAGTTGATCACAGGAGGGATGATCAAGAGGAGGAGGAAGAATAGTGGAAGAAAACACTTCGTTCTTTATAGTCATAGACTCTTGAAATGTACAAGGGAAGTGTCTTAGACATAAAGACGGAGAGCTAGCTCATAGAGTATGTGATTGATTTCATCTTGATCCGAGATCTGACAGAGTACTAGGTTTCTCTGGCTGTGATCCAGATGCAGGGAGTGGGATGTCAGTTGTACACTCTTTACCTCGGGGGGAAGAAGGAAACTGAGGTTTTTGGACTGAAATTGAAAGGGAGTTCTTGTCAGAATTCCTTTCTTCTAGGATGAAGGCCTAAAATAGGCAATAGCTTCTGTCCCTCCATCAAGGTTGTATGATAGTGAGGGGACTTTGGATCAAGTTCAAGGATCTACTTCAATTTTATCTGAACCATTTTTCAGATGAGGAGTCACGAGAATGAATCTTAGAGGATGCACTCCAACCTTTTCTTAATTATGTTGTTACTCCCTTCATTCTATTGATATTCTTGGATGTTACGAAGATGGCTTACATAGTGGATAGGATGCACACACTAGGAGGTGTTCCACGAGAGGTGATCTAGTTGTTTTTTTCAAAGGAAAAGGTCGTTAGCAGGTGGCCCCTATCATCATGTCCATCCATGTTTTGGCTGGCATGGAGTAGGCCTCAGTAGTTTCAGTTCGTATCTACAAGTCCTCACCCTTTCATCATGAGATCGGGTCAGAGGTGCTTTTCTTGTGGAGGTTTTGGGGACATCCAGAGTCAGTCCCTAGTACAAACTTAGTAAAGTGGGGGTGGGGAAGTTTAGCACCCACCTCAACAACACCAGTTGACGTCCAGGCATTTTAAGTAGTAGGAGACCCCTGCCCCTCTGAGAGCAGATGTTGCAGGAGGAGGCCAACCTAAGGGTTCCCCTCAGGGACCTCGACCAGGGAGTGGTAAGGGTGGCTTCTAGTAGTCGAGGGGTAGAGGAGTTTAAAGTGGTAAATTGCACAACTCATGGGCAGAAGTTCCCACAGGTCCAGTGGTCATCTGAAGTATGATCAGTCTATTTAGTACTCTTGCTTGTGCCAAATTTGATTCATGAGATTAACACTCCTTTTTTTCACCCAGTATACCCCATTCCTTGGGTCTCAACATAGAGAGACATTCCATTTTCCTAGTGTTTTGTACTATAGTTGGAGGTCAAACTGGGCTATTTGATGTTAGTCTAGGTTACAGACTGATGTTGTGGCCACAACAGTCTAGTGGGGATCTTCTTCAACTACAAATACATTCATATGATGAAATATGTGGAATCGACTATCTATTTTCTTTGAATTCTATTATCGATTACTTTTGTAGAAGGATTGTATCCTCATATATGGGTGGTCATCATGTATCTTTCATTGGAAAGTAGGGATTCTAAGAGGGAAGCTAGCGTGTGGAGAACATTCTTTCTTTTTTATCCTAGATGTTAGGGGAATCGACATACTCAGTGAAGTTGGAAGTTCTAGTGATTGTTTCTGAGATCCTGGGAATCTTCCCCGAAGAGGTTGTCACTCTACCCCCCCCCAACATGATGTTGAGTTCCAGATGGACTTATAACCTAGTGCCCATCTGATTTCGATGGTTCCCTATCCGATGGAACCTTCTGAATTGCTGGAGTTGTGGATTCAGGTTGATGACCACATGGAGAAGGGTTCTATCCAACCAAGCACATAGCCATGGGGAACTCTTGTCTTGTTTTCAAAGAAGAAAGATGATGGTCTTAGGATGTACATAGACTACCGAAGAGTGAATCAAGTGATGGTCAAGAATCATTACCCTCTCCTGAGGAGTGATGACCTTTTTAACCAGCTAAAGGGAGATGATTGGTTCTTTAAGATTGACATGTGGTCGGGATATCACAAGTTGAGGGCGAAGGAGGGTGACATCCTTAATACTTCTTTCAGAAGCAGGTATGGGACATTAAGTTCATGTTCTTGATGTTAGGCATTACGAACATAACAACTATGTTCAGGGGCCTCATGAACTCTATTTTCCTAGAATATATGTACCGATATTTTGTCGTGTTCATCGATGACATCCTTATCTACTCAAGATCAACGGTTAATCACCTTGAGCATCTGAAAAATATTTGGAGGTCCTCCAATTTCACCATATCTAGAGGAAGTTGTCCATGTGCATGTTCTGGAGAAGATAGGTTCACTTCCTTGGACAAGTGGTGTCCAAATAGGTAATAGCAGAGGACCCATCGAAAGTCAAAGTGGTTGTTTCTTGGGCTCCAAGAAAGAATGTGGAAGTGGTTCGTAGTTTCCTAGGAATGTCATTTTACTACCAGAGGATCGTACTAGACTTATATTGAGTATTAGTGACTTTTAAAACATTGACTAGAAAATAACAGGCTTTCGTATGGGGTGAGGATTTCCAGGAAACATTCCATTATTTGAAGGGGTTGCTGGTCAGTGCCCCTGTGCTGAGGTTTCTAGAGGAAGGGGAAACATTTGAAGTATTATGTGATGCTTCTGGTCTAGGATTGGGGTGTGTTTTGATGTAGTAGATAGGGGTGACCTCTTACGGGTCTAGTAAGTTACACCCTCACAAACCTAACTATGCCACCCACAACCTGGATCTTGCTCTAGTGGGGTTCGCACTGAAGCTATGGAGGAATTTCATTATTGGGGAACTCTTCATAGTCTTCACATATCACAAAATATTGAGGTACATATTCTCTTACTGTGACCTGAACTTGCCTCATTGAAGGTGGATGGAGTTTATTCCAGACTACAACTCCGAGCTCTTCTACACCTCATGAAAGGGGAATGTAGTGGATGATTTCTTGAGTAGTAAGTCACAGAAGGATGTGGTTCGAGAATCAGTAGATTCTTGAAAGGAAATGGAGGAGTTTACTTTTTATATAAGGGAATGAGAGTGGAAGGTGGTCGATGGTGTCTGTTTCAGATGACAGTGTAGTCTTCCTTGGTATGGTAAGGGGAGAAGTCTTAGTGGGGAGACTCGAAGGCTGAAGTCAAGTTTGATCATGTTATCCAAGGTGATGCTCTAGAAGGATGGTCCGAGGATAGTAAAAATTGGATGTTGTTATGTGGGATGTTTTTTCCCGATTGTGATGCACGAGTGAGTTATCTATGAGTTCCATAAATCACACATGGAGGTACATCCAGGATACTCCATGATTTACCTGCGCATGAGAGGTCAATTTTGGTGGCCTGGAGTGATGTGGGTAAAGTCGAAGTTTGTGGAACAGTGAATAATGTATCAGTAGGTAAAGGCTGAACACCATGTTCCCGAAAGTCTATTGTAGTCCTTAGTTGTTAACGAGTGGAAGTGGGATGACGTCTCAGTGGATTTAATCATCGGAATACCTAGGGCTAAGGGTGGTTGTGATCCCATCTGGGTAGTGGTGGGCCAATTGAAAAAATTGGCTCGCATTCTTGAGTTTAAGGAGTAGAATGATGTGGATGCCTTATCATGGAAGCACGTGGGTGATATTTTATGGGTTTATAGAGTTCCCAGAACCATCATTTTAGATTGGGAAATACACATTATTTCACGAGTATGGAAGGGATCACAAAATGCTTTTGTCACCCATCTATTCCTTAGCAGTGCATTCCACCCTCAAACGGATGAGCAGATATAGAGGACCATCTAGACGTTGAAGGATATGCTATTAGCATGTGTTCTGGACTTCGGAGGAATATGGGTACAACACATTACCCTATAGTATTTTTTCTACAGTAATATCTAACACTGTAATATTATCATGGCACCATATGAAGTATTGTATGAAATACCATGTCATTCACCCATGTTCTAGACAGTGGTTGGGGTGGTAGGTGTTCTTGGCCCAGAGGTAGTGCAAAGAACAAGAGAGAAGGTTCATCTTGTGCATTAAAGGATGAAGGATACATGGGACTAGTATAAGTTATATACCAACTATAGGAGAAGAAACTTGGAGTTAGAGTTTGTGGACTATGTATTCTTAAAGGTCTCCCCTCATCATGGATATTAGAGGTTTTGTATGGTATTAAGCTATCTCCTAGGTTCATCGGACCCTTCAAGGATATGTGACAAGTTGGAGAGGTGGAATATCAGCTGGAGTTACCACCTCTGTTGGAGATGATCCATAATGTATTTAATTACTATCATCTCTGTCGGTATCTACATGATGAATCTCACATCCTCGCCTGGGGAGATTTGGATATCGGGGATGATGTGACGTTCGTGGAGCGGTTTGTGAGAATCAGGGATCATAAAGAAAAGGTTCTTCATGGGTAGACTATTCCCCTAGTTCGTGTGTTTTGGAGGCATGGTGGCCTTTAATAGAGTACCTGGGAATGGGAGACACAGATGTGTGCTCAGTACCTAAAGTTGTTCTGAATTTTGATCTTGTGTTTTCCTCGTACCTTACTTATAAGGAAACGTTTGACACAGCTTACTATATGATAAGTTGTTTTCTTGTTCTATATTTTTTGTAAAATTTCCTGTCTATAAAGAGGGGAGAAACTGATCCCTAATCAAGACTCATTAGTGTAGATGTTATTAAACCCATGAGGATGAGCTAGTGCTACCCAAAGAGGATAGTATCTTTACAAGGAGGAAGGAGCTCCCCAATCCATGTGTCTGGATGGTGTAACATTTTTCTGTGTGGTTACTTGAGGGAGTTCATTGGTAGTGTTTATATAGTGGGTCATGAGATATATATGAGAGAGATGTTCCGGGTTGTTCTATTTTTATTCTATCTTTCAAAAAACTCAAAGGCGGTTTGTCCCTAAGAGGTATCTTACAAGGTGGTTGTTCAGACCCCTCTCTTTTCATTCAGTTTACTCTTGATTTCTCGAGGGAAAAAATATTTTGAGAGGTATCTCATTTAATGGAATGAACCCAACTGGTCCATTGATTTTCCAAATCCTAATGTTTGAGGTATCCTGGTGACCATTGGTGACTCATTAAGGAGTTTTCCAAATTTCAGGTTGAACGAACGTTGGCACCAATGGGAATCGGTGGAACCAATTGGCCATTGGCGGCACCGCTAGGCCTCAGTGCCACACTGGCCAGTGCTAGGGTGTTAGTGACTCTCAAATCGATGAGTCTTTCTCCGCCTCTCTCAAGACATTTCAGTTTTTCTGTAGTAATGTCTCTTTTAACGTAAAAGTGTTTTAATACCTCCTTCAATGTGAATTAAGGATAGTAAAATATGTTTTAAATACTCTAAGTGTTGGGAGTCCCATGAATTACCAATACATGTGGCCTTTTTATCAATTTCACACACTTTTCCCCCTTTCCTAGGTTTCCGAGTTTTCCCAGTTTTCCCTTGTTACACCTTTAACTCTAGTTAAAGTTGATCTATAAACTCATTGATGTCGGGTGGTCTATCTCAACCATTTTCAAGTGCAATTAATAAATCTAAATTAATTCCAACATGTGAAACAGTCGAGAATCATGGTCAAGCCCTAATAGACCTTTTATTTACTTAGAAATGGACTCCCTGATTTTAAGATACGGGCTCTTCTTAAACTATGATCCTCTCTTCCTTGTTCCTTTTCATTTCTCTAAGTTTTCCTCAAGACTTCCTCCTGAGAAAAATCATGCACTCGTGATAGAGACCTTTATGCTCAGAATTGGAGTTATTATTACAAGTCACATCATCACCAGTTCTTGGTGAAATAGGAATACTATGATCCCTGATCATCCAGGTATGGGTTCTTCCCTCATCTCTCATTACTACGCGTTATGCGGGGTGGGTAAGATTATCATTCCTTGAGACATAGATGAAACCAATTTTAAAAAAGATAATAAATAGATATTTAAATAAATAAGGTGTGTGAATTATGATGATGATGTTATATTTTACGTTCGTTTTTAATGTTGTGAATTGTATGGGCTCATTTATATAAAAACTCTTGGCCATTGGTGGTCCTTTCATATGTAGTAATGAAGATCAGTTTTCTAGATAATATTTTGATTGAGTAATTGTAACATGGAGACAGATTATTATAATAAAAATGATTGTTTAAATGTATTACCAATTGCTAAGAACCCTTATTTGATCACCTCGATTAACCAAATAGAAAGAAGATGATTATTGAATAGTGAGGGCTAAATCTGAAAAATCCCTTGCACTGTTATGATGATATGTATAGTTTTTATGTTTTATGTTTGTGTGGTGACATAGAGGATAATGGAATCTCTGGTTGAGAGGTTGTTGGTTTTTGAATTCTAGGCTTTGTGTTGGTGGCCAAAATTGTTCTAGACCCCATATGTTGGGGATTTCATTTTTTCTACTACTTTGAGGGATCTCATGGGATACAAATTTGATGTTATTATTGACTAGAGAACTGGGAGTAAATGCTTAAACACCAACTTGGATATTTTCGTTCTGTTATTGTTTTGGATTGTGGTTATGCCTATTAGTTGACCAGTAGTGAATGAATATTTCAATGGAATCACTTGAACATGATAATAAGAACA
Organism: Viscum album; assembly: GCA_963277665.1. NCBI lineage: Eukaryota > Viridiplantae > Streptophyta > Magnoliopsida > Santalales > Viscaceae > Viscum > Viscum album. Next base: position 1,767,542,289 of record OY728157.1, read on the forward strand.
GGTATAATGGAGAACTGTTTTCTAGAAATGGGTTATGAATTGGTTGAGGTTGTTGTGTACTTGTATATGTAGGGGTAGCAATAAGAGTGGTTGTGTGTGTTATGGTTGCTAGTTTTGAGACCCTTTGGTTGGGATGAGTGCTTGAGGACATATATATATAAAATTTAGTTCTTGTGTTTCTTATACACACCCCATCCATGTTGAGAAATTCTTGTCGAACACCCCTATTTCATGGGGGAGGGTGTTATTACCAAAATTTCTATGAGTGGACGGTCATTAGCATCCTTCATATCCCTTTCCTAGGTAGTAGAAGACTTTATGGGTAGGTTATGATGACCTAAGGGTCATTATGGCCCAAGAATATTTGGTAAGGGTATGTTGTGGTGGTTTGCCCAAGTGTGTGTGGGCATGTTTGTTTCCCAAGTGTCTTCGGGATGAGGTCCAGGTGAATACAGATAGGATGGGTGGTTGTGGTGGCCCAGATATCTATATGTAGGAAGTGTAGTTGTTATGGAAAAGTTTTTTTGGGTGAGAGTTGTGGTTATGGGGGCCTAGGTGTTTGCGGGTGGGATAAATGTGCGGTTGGGATAGCTCATATGGGTTTTCTTTGGGGTGGTAGTGGGACTGGAATTGGATTTGTGGGGAAGGCCTGATGTAAAGGATTTTCTAAATAACTAGTTGGAATGTGGTGTAGGTTACCCAAATATATATTTTATATTAATATTATCTTACCTGACTTCCATTATTTGGGGAGTGTGCCTTAGTGCAGCTGGGTGGATAGTTATCTTTTCTAGGTGTTTTGGTTAACTCTATTTCTCATGGGGCGATAGAATGTCTCACCACTTGTGCATGAGAGCTTTTTGTTTCCCTACTGAGTATACCTGTATACTCACCCTACATATATAAAATTAATTTCAGGTTTCCATGAGGAATTTGAGGACTGTGTCATACCTTACTAGATTGTGCATTGGGATAGTTTTCATTGCTTCTTTTCTTTATTTTGGTGAATTTATTTAGAGTTTAATTAAACATTGTATCACATTATTTTAAATATTCATGCGGGGATTGCTTATTGGCATTACTTTTAAATTTATTCCTTGGTTTTGCTGGGACATACCATCTTATCTCCCGATATTTTTTTACAAAAGGGTAATGCCTTCCATTTTTGTGAGATTCTCTACCCTTAGTTCTAGTCACCACTCTAGGGCCTACTGAAGGAGTGAATCAGGGGTCATTATCTCTCCTTCACCTCAACTAAGGAACGGTAGGTCACCTTGTTGTCATTTCCCCCATTTTGGATAAGACAGGTCCGGACAAGTAAGGATCTCCGGTTGTGCATTGAGTGAAGATTGAGTTAATACCCAACCAAACAATTTTAGGGTTATTGCCCCAAGGTGCATCTAATCTAGATCATGTAACCACTTGTAATATCCAAATAGGTATTATATTTTAGGGAAAAAATATGATCATTACATTAATAAAATATAAGGATGATTTCATGAATTCATATTTATCTATTGGTTTCCACTCCAATATTATTGTCTTAAATTTCCAATAATAATAATATCAGGATCATTCTAACAACATTTCAAACCCAAAATTCATGAAAACCAAAACAATATTAATTCTACAAAATAATTATCCCCAAAATTTTATATTAATATATAAGTCATTATTTCTTAATAATATATTCTCCAAAGAATATATTATTTTTTTCCCAAAATAAATTTAATTTCCAATACCAACATCTCTTTTTAAACCCAATATTATATATACTTCTTAACTTATATTCAAACAATCAATTAACTAATTAACATAATTAATCAATTTACCAGTAAAGTAGATAAAATACCAACCCTATGGGATTTTTATACCTCAATCATATATTCTTCCTAAATACATAGTATAAATATTCAAAATATCATTAATCACCATAGAAAGAAATCATAAAATAACATAAAATGTGTCCTAATACCTTTTCATTTTAGAGAAACCATAAACCTAGTAACAATTTATGGTGAAAATAAATAATAAAATATCCATATATGAGAATATCCTAACATAAAAATATATCCAAACCCTTATCTAATACCATCTAAGATGCCCTAGACCCATACTATAGGATACCGTACTAAAAACATAATCCTTACATACTTTATTTGATAGAAACTATAGAAACCCAAAAATAAACATATAGAATTACAATATCAATAACCAATATTTAGTAACATCAACACCAAATTCCTTTTAGTTTGATATATTTTAGATTTATGAAAAATATTTAACTAAAAATCCCCATATATTTCTAACTAATTGAGAATTTTTCCACTAAAACAATGATACTATACTTTGTAATAATTAATTAGCATTTTCCAAAAACATATACACTAATGAAATCCTTCTAAAAATAACATATGTAGTACTATTCTCCCTAAAATGGAGAAACAGAACATAAGAATGATTAACTGAAATGATCAGTCAGGTCAACATAATTTGTAACAATCAAATATCATAAATGAGAATAAGATAAACTTGTGGTTATGATAACATAACAAAGGAACGATGAAATATAATACTATAATAATATTTATTTAAACATATATCAGAATTAATGAATCATAATATAAGGATTTTGGAAAAATAACATAGATATAATAGGATTTTAGAATCACAATAACATTTGGATGCCCAAAATATGAAATCAAATTAATAAGTCAGAGATCAATGACAAGACAAAATAAAATATTTGACAAAGTCCTGAAATAGATTTATTTTAATCAACAATTCCATAAATGTAATCTCATGAGATATATAAAATTACTCAATTCATTAGTGGGATATATATTTCTTTGAATAATTGTCATATCATAATATGAAAATGTATATTTTTTTTCATATAATAAAATATTCATAATTTCATCAATACAAAATTAACCCACGGGAAAATTTTTTTAGGATTATTTTGATAAAACCGGATAATATTACATCAAAATAAACAATAATGATATTATTATTAGATAATATCCCCATTAAAGAATAATAATGATTAGAGTATTTTGATTCAAATGAAAATAAAATTTTAATAAATTAGGATACTTAATACATATTAATGGTATCATATAATAGTATATCAAAAATTAGATAATTTGAAACCATAAGTTTGATAACCAAATAAAAAACATCATTAGATCATTTTGATAACAATACATGGAACATAACTCAAAATGAGATATATCATTTTGATTTCTAGAAAAAATAAAAGAGAAATAATTTAAATAATTAGTTTTATAAATGGAATTAAAACAACATATAAGTCACTTAAAATATACATTTCAAGTGGATAAAAACATGAAATTGAAAACATTATTGTTTAAATAAATAAAATCATATAAACCTTGAAATTAAATGATGTCACTTATAAGAAAAATTCATTTGAACATTAAAATATACAAAATTATAATTATGTACCATTATTTGATCATAAAAAATATTAAACATTAATTATAAAAGGAAAAATTTATAAAAAATTGGAATATTATTATCTTTTTGAAACTATGAAAAAATAATGATGAATCACTATCAGGAACATAGTAATAAAATAATTAACATGAATTAAAAAAATGATAAAATGAATAACTGAAAAAATGATTTATATAAATAATGATATAGTGGAAAATGTACATAAAATTTTATTCAATTTTTTTTAAAATAATATTGATTCAATTTAAATAATATAGTAATTGATGAGAAATATCCCTAAATCTAAAGAAAACAATAGTTCAGATTAACATATTGAGAAATATTTGGTTGAATTGTGAACCAACTGAAAATGAAATGATAATAAGGCATATAGAAAATAAAAAATCACAATATAATAAATAATTAATTATAATTTTCTATAAAAGTTTCATAAAATTCACTATTATATGAACATTAACATAAAAAACATGAAAAAATGTTTTATTTGGAAAAAAACATTATGATATTTATGACATGTCCCCAAAGGCCTATGTTGAAGATATCATAAAATGTAAATGTAAATTTAATAAATAAATAGATAAATATTATTTTAAATGTTAAATAGGATATACATAGACCATATAAAGAAATTAAGTTCATATAAAAAACCGTATCTCAAAAAAGTAAATTTTGGAATAGAAACCCCTTTTGTACAATGTAATTTGTGAAGTAAGAATACTTTGAAGAGATTTTATGAGAAAAAAATGTAAAATTACAAAAAATAAATATGTAATACAATAAAATACAATAATAGGGTGACCAAAACAAAAAGTAAAAGGATTAATTTAAAGAATAATTTTTATAACTCAATTTAAAAAATTATGTTAACAAAAACCATTACGACTTAGGTAATGTATCAATCAAAGGGAAAAGAAATGGGAGAAGTTAAATAAAAGTCAAAATATAAATAATAATTTTTTAAAGATATCTGAATTAAATTGTGTAATATTAACAAAAAAATGAAATTTATTCATAAGAAGAAACATATCTCAAGGAATTGAAATTGAGCTAAATAACCTCTGTCTTCCATTCCAACTTAGTTTGATGCACTGTAAACACTGATTTATTTAACAAAGAAAACGTCTATATCTGTTTAATTTTATTATAAATTTATTTAAAATTTTATATTAATAATTTATATTCATTTACTACATAATTATTTTGTATTTTTTTGATAAAATTATTCACCAATATCAGTAGTATTAAATGTTTCTTTTCTATTTTATTGATACATCTTCTGTTATTATTTAATGTGAATGTGTCAAAAATATAAGGAATTATATATTTAAAGATTATTTATAATTATAGTTACTAATATTATAAAAATACCAATTTATTTTCCAAAGTAGATTTAAATTATGAAAGATAACTTGATATATTCATTTATGGGATGTTAAACTCACAATGTGCATTTTTTTAATATCATTAATAAATTTCAAAGCTATATTTAGTAAATATTATTCAAGACAAAAATTTCGTATTTATTACATAAATTCATTATTGAAATTGTCCATGTCATTCTATGTTGAGAAATGGAATACACAATACATGGTGGCAATGAATTGAACAAAATACGCGCACCGTTTTAATTTTTTGAATGGATGTGAGGATGGAAGTTAATGGTTTTTCAATAAAAATAAAAACAATATAATAATAATTATTCTTTTTATATATCTTTTTATGGTAAATATACTTTTTTACGTGGAATAAGAAGAATAATAGAATAGAAATGAAAAGGATTGATTATGTGTTCTTACCTTCAGATAACTCATTTGTTAATTGGATTGACCCCATGAAAGCTGGAATTTTTATGATAAAATTACCTAAAGAACATTGATAAGTGTTTTGGGAATGTTTTTCATATATTTATCAGGATAATAGCTTTTAGGTTTCACGATATGTGTGGTGGTGAAGGGGTCATTTTATAAGTTATAGGGGTTGACTTTTTGAAAATTTTAATATTTTTGTATTAAAGGGTGTGTAATATTCAAAGAAAGTGGATCCAAAATTTATAACTAAATATTTTAAGATAAGAAATGTTTTTTAAATCCCAAAAAATCCAATTTATATATGATTTACTATAATATTTTAAGACTTTATCTCTTTATTTAATATTGTGGCCCCATTTTAACTATTTTTGTGGTGACAAGTATTTACAACATTGAATTATTTTTACTCCCTAAATTTTAATTAAAATTATTATGTAATAATTATTATCATACATATAAAAATTATTTACATTTGGTTGAATTAATTTTATATGTTTTATAAAAATTGACTTCGAAATTAAGTACACATAATGCAATGAAAACATTTCTTAGAGGCATAAATTTTGTAGCATAAAAATAACCAATTTGGACAAGGAATATGAATTAAATTAATAAACATTTGATTTTTTGGTTTATGATTAAATATTAGAGGTATATTTTATTTAAAATGAAAATAAAAAATATTATGTCTTATTTTGAATACTTAATGAAAGGAAAATTACCAAATATAATTTTTTATTATAAATAACATGACCTGGATTTCAAAATGTAAATTATAGGATTATAAATTCAAGATTTTATTTTTACTAAATTTTTTAATTATTAAATAAATATATTGTTTTTCAATTTTTAGGTCATGATCATATTGTGATAATTACCTACAATTCATAGTATTCCTAAAAGGTGTATTTTTAATATTCATCCAAAAATTAACCTTTATAGAAAAATCCCAAAAATTTACTATAAGATAATTTTGACATGAAGTATCCACAAATTATTACCTTTTTTATGATTAAATTTATAATTTTTCTAATTATAAATCATAGAAAATATAAAATATAAAAAATAAATGTTTAATAGGAAAATGAAATTTTAAATTTTATGTGTTTTTAATCATATTTTATATTAATTATCAATAAAATTAAAGGTAAACTTTTTTTATCCTTGAAATAATTTAATGAAATATTAGTTTTTAAATTGATTTACATTAGTTAAAAAATCTAAAATTCTTTATAAATAGTTATCTAAAAAAATATTTTTTTAACACTAACTAGTTTTAATCATATCCCATTAATTATTTATCTTCTAACTAATAATTTTTCATTAATTAAAATATATTAGAACAAATAAAATCTTTATATAAAAGAATTATAATAATATTTACAGAATTATAATAAATTATTTTAATTGCCTTTTTATTTACTTGATGTTTTACTCTTATAGAAATTTTCTTAATCATGCCTCACATAGATTTCTCGTAATATATTGATGCTCATCTTATATGTAACAAAATAAACCGTGGTTTTTTTAGTTGAGTTTTGCATGTAATACAAGATATTAAAATTGTTATTCATTTTATGGAAACAACCACACTAAAATCTTATGATGAAACATGATTCTTGTAGAGGCCCAAAGCTTGACGTACATGGACATTACATTACAATTGCGGAATACTTAGTACATAACAAAAACACACACAAGGACCGTAATAGTTTAGTGTCTTTGGAAACTCAGAACATAATCTTCTAATCATGGTGAAAGATCTTCAACATATCCCATAAAGATCATCCCATTTTTTTCATACCTAAAACAATTATTTATATCCTGGGGAAAAGAAAACATAAAAGGGTGAGCTCAAATGCTTAGTAATGGTAATCAAAAGAAATATCAATCACATCATATTCATAAGAACATAACATTTTGTAAATCTTAACCTGCAAAAGAGATAATAATATCATAACTTGGGATAAATCATAGTAGTGAAATGTAATCCCAATAATCATAACATAAAACATTAAAATTTGTGGTGTACACACATAATCATAGAGAATCATTTCTTATTAGTCATGACTCATTGCCAAGACTATCTTAGTGGACAATGTCCATTTCTGAACCGAGTTCATTCCTCGTTTCAGTCCTGTTTTCACTGAACCGGTTTAACATGCCGTTCCAGCCATGTCTATCTCATGAGATATAAAATCTTTACCCAATGCATTTTTGGGAGATATAGGTCCCACCCATCTCATAATTATACCATTATTATGTGTTCCACAAAATCATAAATCATAAATCATTTCATAACCCATGTAATAAAAATGGGATTCTTAAACAACATGACATCAAAAAACAATTCATATAAGATAAAGGGTTTCATAAAAATAATTCCATCACAACATAATAAAATCAATGTAATAATAGGGATAGAAACAGAACCCTATATTATCTTAGATGGAATATAATTTTGATAAAACAATTGATCTCTATTCTTGAGAAAAATATCATTTCTACTTCAAAAACATTTTCCTCTCTTAACATGTCATACAATTTTAAACTAAAAGAAGTTGATTAAAAATAAACTTGAAAACTTGTAATGTAAGCTGCTTGGAAATAATTTTTTAAAAATCCATTCATCCCGTATAAGTTAAAAAAACAATCTTTTCCTACTTTTTCCGGAAAAGTCAAAAAGTACCTCGTAACGTAAACAAAAGAAAGATTACTTACATACCATGTAGTAAAAGTCAAAAATGGGTAAAAAGGTCTTTAAACATTAATGAAAACACTTTTATAAAACATGGGCATGGATGATAGAAATAACCCCAGTAAATACTTACGAATAAGAAATCTTAGATAAAAATGATATTTTCAAAATTATCACTTACCTTAGGTCTGATATGCTTCGTACGTATCCGAACCTCCTCTTCTTTGAAGCACCTCTTTGAGACCTCCTCTTAGGGAAATACAATTGGTCTTTGAAGAAGAGCAGTACCTCTGGGATGTTTATATTGAAGTGGAGAAGAGAATTGGGATGGGGTTGGATGAGCTTGAAGGCTCAATGTTGTGTGTGGAAGAGAGGGATGAGGTGCCCTTTTATAAGTGAGGAGAGGGGCACCTTTGGAATTCTTAAAAATATTAATTTATAATAAATCTAACCTCACTTAAAAACCTCAAAAAATGACTCATATTCAAATATTAGATGAGATAGGGTTGTAATCTCATCAACCAATCAAATTTAGACATTTTTGGATCTTATTTTAAACCTTATCATTTTGATTTATCTTTATTTAATCTATTTAAGTTTATTTGTGGTAATAAAATTCTAAATTTTAAATTATGACAAATAATTAATTATTTGTTGTGAATTTTCCATAATTTTTTAATTTATCAAATTATAGATCATATAAATAAAAATATATAATTTTTAAATATTTTTGTGATTTTTAAACAATTTTATAATATTTTATTTTTATAAAATAACAATAGTGTCAATTTTGAAACTATTCATTTATTTGAATTTAAATAAAATATATACAGAAGATATGTTCAAAATAAAAGCATTAATAGATTCATAAAAGCTCATATGTATCTAAAAAATTAGTGTATGACATTAAATAGTTCATATAATATTTATTTTATTATTTTTAAAACCATTTATTTGGTTTATCTCTTACTAAAATAATTACTACAACATTTTTTTATAATTATTTAATATACTGATTTTTTGAATAAAAATTATAAACAAATTCCTATGATGAAGATAAATCTAATAAATTTAACAATAATACTTTTACTCGAATTTATCATCTTGAAATCACAATATTTAAATTGTTATATTTATTAAATTATGAAGGTGATAACTTTGACATCATTTAAAATAAAATAATATAAGTTTATAATCACTTTTATAAGGCTCCAAACAGTTATATATTAGGTCATTGGATGAATAAGGTGTAGATATACACTACGAATAGGTTTTGGTCAGGTTTGTGGGCCTTTTAATGGGTATTATTGTTTCAATAAAAACTATATTACTTATTTGCCACTTAATAAATAATTTATGTATCATTAATATATAACCATTAATGACAATTATTTAATCCCTAAAAATTCTAAATAAATTATCATGATGTAGATAATTTTATTAGCTTTCTGGAGAATATTCTTGCTCGAAGTTTTATGATGGTTATCACTAAATTAAAATTATTATACTTATAATATTTAAGAGAGTGACATGTTGTCACTTTCTTTGGTTTAAATAATATTTAAATTATTTTCATAGTGAAAAGTCCATAAAATGAATCTAATCCGACCCTTAGGTTATATGGGTCTACTTTTAGCCATCTAATATAATTTTGTCATGTGTTAGGGTAATTTTTTAATATTATATTTATCCTTAATTACACAATTTACCTTTAACTATGGTAAATAAAATTTACCGTAGTTAGTATTCATAATTCCAAAAAATAAAAAGTGGCTTATTAACATAATTTGGACCCACTGATTCCTAATATGGAATCCATTTTTCCAAATTCAATACACAAAATTTTCATAAATTAAATTAAAATTAATCCCGTTGTTGAAAGAAAACGGGGTTTTCTTTAAAACATGGCAAAAGATTGATTTGATTTAACTTAAAATTTAATGTAAAATCAACGGTAATGACATAAATTATATTAAATGGTAAAAAATATACTCTATTTATACTTTAAAACCATTCAATATTATAATTTAACCATATAAATTATTGCGATGAAAAAAGTTGTTTTTAATTAACATATAGCGTGTTTTTACTATTCATCAAAATATGAAAGTTACCTGAATAATATGAAAAATTTATCCAAAGAAAATTTTTATTTCTTGATTCCAAAGAAGAATTTTATTTTGTCAAATTGAACTTATATACATGTCAAAAAGTAGATTTAATGTGGGTGCGCCATCAAAAGGCGGAAAAACTGCATTTTTTGAAAAATACTTATTTTACCCGAAAAATTAATTTTGTTCTTATACCATGTTCTAGAAAATGTGTAAGATGAATAATAATGTTATAAAATTCAAAATTGAGTTAATACTATTCATAACGGCTAGTTCATAATAATATTATAATAATATATCATTGTTTAGTAAAACCCGGTATTACGTACAACACATGCTATCGAGGAAGGTCGTGATTGCGTGTAATACAAGCCAAGTCAGGGTTTCATGTTGTTCAAGAATCCTTCGATGTTTCGTATAACAAAATCCAACCATATTTCATTTATACATTGAATATATATATATACTCAATTTTGCGTAGAATAACTATTATAAAAATTGTGTGTAACACGATCCTTGAATAGTGTTGCATATACTGCAAGCTAATACGGTGTTGCGTATAGCGCAAGGTAATATTGGTGTAGCATACAACACAAGATATTAATGAAATTAAAATAATATTTTTCATAAAATCTCAGGGTGTAACATTCTACCCCCCTTAAAATGAATTTCTCCCTCGAAATTCATCAGGGTTATAAATGGTTTACTACTCGAAAGTTTGTTAAATAGAAACCCACATCGTAAAAAGGAATACTTAAACATGGATTTAAAAACTAAAGTATGAAATTTAATGGTTACCCAAACTAACTCATCACTGGGTTTCCACGTAGGAGAACATAGTTGAAATATGGATATAGAAGAAAAATCTAACCATCAAGTTCTGATGGAGAGTGGTAGAGAACATGGCTATGAAAAATCCAACAATCACAAAGCTATTGATTTGTGATGATATAAGGTACCATCTGATTCATCGGATATAAGGGAACTAGGACAACATTTTTGGTTTTCGAGATCATTTCCCTAAAGTTGTTGAATTAAAATAAATACATGCATGATTTTGGTACAATCTCACTATTGTTCGGGAATTGAACAATTTCCACTTCATCCCTTAAAGAAATGAAGTTGATTTTGTTATTCATGATGTGTTAGTAGATCATGTGATAGAATGATGGTCCATTCCATCTCTTTCAAAAAAAAGGTTAGCAAACGTTATAAGTCCATCTTATGGTAAGATTAAGCATACATGGTTCCAAAAATGAACTTATACTTCATATATCATACAACTTAATAAAATAAAAATAGTTTCTACTAACCAGGGACTTCATGTAGGCTAGTGGTAGGCGACAAAGGCCAGTCGCACTTCGGTAGTGGGTTTGATTCCCACAGCCTTGTCCGACGCGATGGGCTGTCGCCCGACCTGCAGGTTGTCCTTTTTCTAAAACTATATTACTATAACATCCCATCAATAATATTGAAAAAACTTCTATCCTTAAACAATACTAACTTATGTCCAACATAATCCATTCTAATCTTTAGGTTTATCCATAATACTACAGTCCACTCTCATAATATAGTGAAAATGATTACCAGAGATTTAATACCATCATTGATCCCCATATATCATATGATATGTCTTCTTGGTCACATTCCAAACATTCGATGGCCTTAATCATGTATTCTCTTGAAAAATGAATACCCATTGAACCTTAGTGAAAACATGAATGCAGTTAAAAGTTAACACTTTCCACATACCAAAATCCTCAGAATTCTATATACTCAAACCAAGATATCACTTAGTTCTTATATCAATCATGAGCTCATGAATACAATAAAACATCTCATTATCTTTTTATTCCTTCATTATGCGCATATCATCTACTTTACAAAAATATCTGAATAACCTTCCAGGGTTACTGGTACCATTCAACATATACTTTTAAATAATTTTAGGAAAAAAAATAGTGTAATAATCCTTAGATGATTCTTTATTCCATAGTACCATTGACTATACAACATAACTCTCGATAAACATACAATCATTCCACTACCTTCTAAAACAACCGACTGAGCTTCAACACTTCTTTAAGCTCATATATAATTTGTAGTATCCTCATCATCATCCACATAAATACTACCCATATGACCATGCTTATTCTCTTCATGAGATTTTCCATTAGGTCATTGGTTTTCATAATTCCCATACATTCCACATTTAAAACATCTAATCATTGTTGATGTCGTAGCAATACCATTATCATTGCCCATGGTGCTAACTGAACCTTTTCCTTTGCACTTTCTGGCTTTGTGTCCTTCTTTTCCACACCCAAAGCATCTTCCAGTTCCGTCGAAACAATCACCCTGGTGCCTCTTCCCACATGATTTACATGAGGGAAATTGAACTTTCTTTCCTCTATGATCATCATGAAACTCCATATTTCTCTTATTATATGAGTTGGGAAACTTACCAAAGTTGAGATTATTGATCATATTATGAGATTGCTGATTAGGCATAATAATGTTGTTTGGACTTCCAAATCCCGATTCATTTGGTTTCTCATGAAGAAAATCATTCCATTGTCTATCAAATCCTCCATTATCATGAATCTTCCGGTTTCCAGCCATTTTATAAAACCCAAAAAGAATAGTGTGAGAGGAAAAAATCATTCTAGGGAAAACAACATATTAAAGGGGGAGTGTCCTCAATATCTAACATCTTAGGTTAAATTCTATGATCGTTACTGTAGTTCTAGGACAGTATCCTATATGTATACTTATCCTTAGGGACATCCCTAGACATACCTTAGAAATATCTCTAGGGATCTCACTAACGTTTTCGCATCCTAGTTTCCAAAGGTTGACTAACCCTTTCCTCTGATATCAACTGTAGAGGCCCAAATCTTGACGTACATGGACATTACATTACTTTTGCGGAATACTTAGTACATAACAAAAACACACACAAGGACCGTAATAGTTTAGTGTCATTGGAAACTCGGAATGTAATATTCTAATCATGGTGATTGATCTTCAACATATCCCATAAAGATCTTCCCCTTTTTTCTTACCTAAAACCTTTATTTATATCCTGGGGAAAAGAAAACATAAAAGGGTGAGCTCAAACGCTCAGTAAGGGTAATAAAAATAAATATCAATCACATCATATTCATAAGAACATAACATTTTGGAAATCTTAACCTGCAAAAGAGATCATAATATCATAACATGGGATAAATCATAGTAGTGAAATGTAATCCCAATAATCATAACATAAAACATGAAACTTTGTGGTGTACACACATAATCTTAGAGAATCATTTCTTATTAGTCAAGACTCATTGCCAAGACTATCTTAGTGGACAAAGTCCATTTCTGAACCGAGTTCATTCCTCGTTTCAGTCCTGTTTTCACTGAACCGGATTAACCTGCCATTCCAGCCATATCTATCTCATGAGATATAAAATCTTTACCCAATGAATTGGAGGGTGATATAGGTCCTACACATTTCATTATGATACCATTCTTATGTGTGCCACAAAATCATAAATCATACATCATTGCATAACCCATGTAATAAAAATTGGATTCTTAAACAACATGACATCGTAAAACAATTCATATAAGATAAAGGATTTCATAAAAACAATTCCATCACAACATAATCAAATCAATGTAATAATATGGATAGAAACAGAACCCTATATTATCTTAGATGGAAAATAATTTTGATAAAACAATTGATCTCTATTCTTGAGAAAAATATCCTTTCTACTTCAAAAACATTTCCCTTTCTTAACATGTCATACAATTTTAAACTAATACAAGTTGATTAAAAATAAACTTGATAACTTGTAAAGTAAGCTTCTTGGAAATAATTTTTTAAAAATCCATTCATCCCGTATATGTTAAAAAAACAATCTTTTCATACTTTTGCCGGAAAAGTCAAAAAGTACCTCGTAACGTAAACAAAAGAAAGATTACTTACATACCATGTAGTAAAAGTCAAAAATGGGTAAAAAGAACTTTAAACACACATGAAAACACTTTTATAAAACATGGACATGGATTATAGAAATAACCCCAATAAATACTTATGAATAATCAATCTCAGATAAAAATGAGATTTTCAAAATTATCCCTTACCTTAGGTCTGATATGCTTCAAACGTATCTGAACCTCCTCTTCTTTGAAGCGCCTCTTTGAGACCTCCTCTTAGGGAAATACAATTGTTCTTTGAAGAAGACTAGTACCTCTAGGATTTTTATAGGGAAGTGGAGAAGAGAATTGTGCAGGGGTTGGATGAGCTTGAAGGCTCAATGTGGTGTCTGGAAGAGAGGGAGGAGGTGCCCTTTTATAAGGGGGGAGAGGGGCACCTTTGGAATTCCTAAAAATATTAATTTATAACAAATATCACCCCACTTAAAAACCTCCAAAAAATGAGTCATATTAAAATATTAGAAGAGATAAGGTTGCAATCTCATCAACCAATCAAATTTAGACATGTTTGGATCTTATTTTAAACCTTATCATTATGATTTATCCTTATTTAATCTATTTAAGTTTATTTGTGGTAATAAAATTCTATATTTTAAATTATAACAAATAATTACTTATTTGTTGTGAATTTCCCATAATTGTTTACTTTATAAAATTATCGAACATATAAATTGAAATTTATAATTTTTAAATATTTTTTTCATTTTTAAACAATTTTATAATATTTTATTTTTATAAAATAACAATAGTGTCAATTTTGAAACTATTCATTTATTTGAATTTAAATAAAATATTTGCAGAAGATATGTTCAAACTAAAAGCATTAATAGATTCATAGAGGGTCATATGTATCCATAAAATTAGTATATCACATTAAATATTTCATAATATTTATTTTATTATTTTTAAAACCATTTATTTGGTTTATCTCTTAATAAAATAATTACTACAACCTTATTTTAAAATTATTTAATATACTGATTTATTGCATAAAAAATGAAAAGAAAATCCTATGATAAATATAAATCTATTACCTTTCACAATAATACATTTAATAGAATTTATCATCTTGAAATCACAATATTTATATTGTTATATTTATTAAATTATGAAGGTGACAACTTTGGAATCATTTAAAATAAAATAATATAAGTGTCATAATCACTTTTATAAGGCTCCAAACGGTTATAAATTGGGTCATTGTATGATTAAGGTGTAGATACACACCACCAATAGGTTTTTGTCAGGTTTGTGGGCCTTTTAATGGGTATTATTGTTTCAATAAAAACTATATTACTTATTTTCCACTTAATAAATAATTTATGAATCATTAATGTATTACCATTAATGACAATTATTTAATCCCTAAAAATTCTAAATAAATTTTCATGACGTAGATAATTTTGTTATCTTTCTGGAGACTATTCCTGTTCGATGTTTTATGATGGTTATCACTAAATTAAAATTATAATACTTATAAGATTTAAGAGAGTGACATGTTGTTACTTTCTTTGGTTTAAATAATAATTAAATTATTTTCATACTCAAAAGTCCATAAAATGAATCTAATACGACCCTTAGGTTATATGGGTCTACTTTTAGCCATCCAATAGAATTTTGGAATGTGTTAGGGTAATTTGTTAATTTTATATTTACCTTTAGTTACCTAATTTACCTTTAACTATAGTAAATAAAATCTACCATAGTTACTATTCATAATTCCAAAAAATAAAAAGTAGCTTATTGACATAATTTGGACCCACTTATTCCTAATATGGAATCCATTTTTCCAAATTCAATACACAAAAGTTGTAGAAATTATATTAAAATTAATCCCGTTGTCGAAAGAAAATGTTTTTTCATTAAAACATTGCAAATTATTGAATTGATTTAACCTATGAATTTAATGTAAAATAAATGATAATGACATAAATTATATTTAATGGTAAAAATATATTATATTTATACTTTCAAACCATTCAATATTATAATTTATCCATATAAATTATTGCGATGAAAAAAGTTGTTTTTAATTAAAATATAGCGTGTTTTTACTATTCATCAAAATATGAAAGTTACCAGAATAATATGACAAATTTATCCAATTAAATTTTTATTTCTTGATTCCAAAGAAGAATTTTATTTTGTCAAATTGAACTTTTATACATGTCAATAACTATATTTAAAGTGGGTGCGCCATCAAAAGGCGGCAAAACTGCATTTTTTTAAAAATACTTATTTACCCGAAAAATTTATTTTGTTCTTATACCATGTTTTAGAAAATGTGTAAGATGAATAATAATATTAGAAAATTCAAAATTGAGTTAATACTATTCATAAAGGATTTTCATAATAATATTATAATAATATATCATTTTTTAGTAAAACCTGGTATTGCGTACAACACACGCTATCGAGGAAGGTCGTGATTGCGTGTAATGCAAGCCAATTCAGGGTTGCATGTTGTGCAAGAATCCTTCGTCGTTTCATATAACATAATCCAACCATATTTCATTTATACATTGAATATATATATATATACACTCAATGTTGCGTAGAATAACTATTATCAAAATTGTGTGTAACACGATCCAAGAATAGTGTTGCGTATACTTCAAGCTAATACGGTGTTGCGTATAGCGCAAGGTAATCTTGGTGTAGCATACAACACAAGACATTAATGAAATTAAAAGAATATTTTTCATAAAATCTCAGGGTGTTACAATTCCCCATAAAATAATTATGTCCCTATAATTACAATTTCACTTATATATTAAAATTGATGTAGTAATTATTAATATAGATATTGATTGTTATATAAAATTTTATTATAATCCATCATAATGTTTTATAACTATCATGTGAAATATCTAAAGCTTTGTCCCTAGGAGTATCCATCCATGTTTCCAGTTACAATCACTTATTTTGGATCAAGTGAGGATCGTGTTAATACCCAACCAACATTTTTATGCGTTATTACCTATAGTTGTGTTAGAGAAAGGGCCTTGAAACACTTGTAGTATATAGAAATGTATTTAATTAATAGAAAATGGTACAGTCATTACATTTCAAAAATTATAGGATTTTTTTATATATTGATATTTATCAATACTGTTTCTCATTAATGAATTGTACTCATAATATGTATCAATAATTAATTCAATATCGTCATATGTAAATTTTGAAATAAAAATTATGGAATTATATTATGTAAGAGTCAAAATCACTATTTATCTCCAAACTATATCATGTCACATATTAGTTAAAATCAACGTAATCATTATACTATCAAAAATATATTAAACTTTTTACAAAATAACCTAATTCTCCTTATCAGTAAACATTTTTCAAATCCTAAGGTTATCTATACTATTCAACTTATTTTCCCAAAATAAATTAAATATTTTTTCTAATTAAGCATTGTTTCCTCTACATCATGCCACACATCAACATTAAGGATTATATATCCCTCAATATTGTACTCATCCTGAAGACCTAGTGAAAATATAACAAAATATCAGTGATCACCATAAAATAAAATCCCATAATAACTCCAAAGGGGGAACTTTTCCTTTAAAATTTTTATCAACCTTAAAATTATTAACCCATTATGGTATAAATAAAAAATGAAACATATGATAAATTCATAATCTCCAAATTTATCTAATCCTTAATCTAATACCAACTGAGACCCCCCAAACCTACACACCAATATCTGGTGGTAAAATTATATTATTTACATACTGTCTTTCATAACTAATTCAGTGGTCCGAACATAAACATAGAATATTATAATATGAATAATGATTATTGAGTCACTAATATACCCAATGCCTTTTTGGTATACAGTTTTAAATAAATATTTAAAACCATTGACTAAAAAACACATATCATTCCCTCTAAATGGTAATTTTCCAACTAAAACAATGATTACTAACTTTACAATAAGTCATCAACATTTTCCAAAATTTATAACAAAATGAATAAATTATACACATATAAAATATAATAGAATTATTTATAACATTGGGAAACAAAAACAATTATAAAGGAGATATCAAAAACTATGTAAGTATAGATATTAGTCGTACAAATTGAAGATCCTTATGAGTATAAGATAATCATGTTGATATGAGAACCAAATCGAGGTGTAATGAAATATTCTAAAAGAATCATACCCATCACAATATATATTAGTATTAATGAATAATAACATTGGTATTTCATTATAAATAATTAGATATCATTTGATCTAGGAATTTTAATAATGTTTAAACGAAATAAAATAAGACATCATAGGCATAAGAAATTATTCATTATGAAGGAAAAATAACTAAATATAAAGAGTCACAATGTTTTTAGGGTTTTCTCACAAGTCTAATTCATGTCATCTCATGAGATATTAATCATCATCTAATGAATTCATAGCCTATATATTTCTAAACCCACTCATCAGATGATAAACTTTATATGAATATGTATTCCCCATAACCAAACATTCATATTTTTATTTAATCTAAATCATTCTAACAATGAAATGTATTTCATGAAGGTTTCTAAAAAATACGGTCATATTACATATAGAAAATGAATATTGATAATATTATTAGATATGATTGACAGTGATACATAAAAATAATTAAATAATGTTGGCTTAGATAGAAACCAATTTTAATTGATGATGGTTTATTTAAAAAAATAATATAGTATCAAAAAATAACAGAACAATAATTGAATATTTTAACACGTAAAAATTTACTATCCAAAAATAAATAAATTAGAGAGATCATATAGAAATATATTAATGACACATGACTCCAAATAAGATATATCATTTCAATTTTTAGATGAAAATAGAGGTGAATGAATTTTCAAAAAACATTAGTAATATGGTTACCAATAAAAATATTTGTAAATTCAAATACCCATTTCAAGTTGTTGAAAAGAGGACATTGAAAAATAAAATTTTAAAAGAATACAAATATTGAATCATTGAAATGAAATAAATTTAATTATTATAAATGCTGAGTAGAAGATAAAAATAAGTTTAATTTAAGTGAAATCCATTTTTTAATATTCTGAAACATTAAATTTTATTTTTATTTAAAATATAAAATTATTATGAATAGAAATTATATTGGAAATCTACTAAAGAATTATGAGGAATGCACATTGGTAATGTTTTTAAAAATTAATTAAATAAATTCATGGAGTAAATGTTAAAATGATATTAATTTCATAATTGTTTTAAGAGAGTAAACAATGAATATTGTGGAAATTGATAAAAATAATTCCTTTTAAAAATATTTAATGAAAGTAAAATATATTGATAAATTTCCATAAACAAGAATTTATATATAGGGAGGAAAATTATTGAAACAATATAAGGTATATGGAAATTGTGAAGAAATATCCCTATTCATAAAGAAGATATAAGGTTAATTTCACCTATAAGAAACCTTTAGGTTATTTTTGTGAACTTAAGTTAAATGGATTGGAAATAACGCATGTGATTACTAGAAATAACCATAGAATAATGATAAATTTTTTTAGAGAATTGGAGCATATAATCCCCTCAAGTAGAAACTATAACCAAAATAATATTAAAATCAATGTGATATTAGAAAAAACTCTTATATAATTTAACACATGTTGATAAAAGGCTCATGAAAGAGAAAGTAACACCCTGAGATTTCAGTATATATTCCCTTTATTGAAAATCCTATTGAATAGAGTTTCATATACATAGTGCCAAACTAATGTGAATAATAATTAATCAAAATTAAATCTTAGCATATATGAATTATGGATATACAGTGTGAAAACAAATAAATTAGTACTCATTGGTAAATGAAATGAAATAATTCTAAGAACACATAAAGTTTAAACAAGTCATTTTTCTATAAATCAAATTTTATTTAAATTTTTTATTTTAATTTAAAATATTAATTAATGAATGAGATAATTTTAATTTGATAAATATAACATAATTTTTTAGTTTTAACATCGAAAAGTTTCTTAGTTTTAATTTTAGTGATTTTTCATAAATAGGTGAATAGTGAAAATGCATTTTTTATATAAAGCACACTTTTATAACAACATCATGATATTATAATGATGTAATATTTTATGGAACATTTTTAGAAAGAAAATTTTACATTTAAGGAAAAAAATTAAATATTTTAAAATATTATATTGAATTTGGAAACCCGTGATTGATGTTTTAAATCTCAGGTAATGTTTTATTCTTATTAAATAACAATTAAAGGTCCTTTTATTTTTTTTAAAGTTGGGACTGAAGCCTCATTATATTATTAAAGAAAGGGAAGTACGTCTTCTGACTAGGTAGAGGGAGACCCATTACATAGCCCGAAGGCCGATGGGCATGAATGCCCATTTTTCCTCAAAGGACCCTCTAGTGAATAGTACTACTAGAGTACCTGAGCTGCTACGGTACCTGCTAAAGTACTGCTTCCACTACAGTACCTCTGCCACTACAGTGTCTCAACCACAACAGTTATACCGCTGCTACAGTACTTCTACAGTGTCTACTACAATACTGTTACAGTACCATGGAATTTCATCGCTTCTTGAAATCGATCTTGGGTTTTTTGGATTACATGAAGGGGCCTTTACCACTTATGTATAAGATCGTTGGAATTTTTTTGAATTAAATATTTACAAGTATAAATGATGTACTAGTTTTTAAAGAAGTCCTATAAATTTTATTTTATTATTTATTTGTTAGTAAATTTGTTGTGGATAAATATTTTGGAAGATTTTGGTGTAAAATCAATTTTTTGGATTAAAATGGCATTTTTTCTGAAAACTATTTTTCATTCCTGTAATTTACCTAACCATAGTATCTTGGAGATGGTTAATTACTTTATTAGTTAGCATAGATAAAATGGGTGGAATGTTGAAGCACTGGTCAGTTTTTTATATTTGGAGAACTAGATACATACCTAATACATATTCTATATTGGTAAAAGAAAATAAGACATAATACATAACAACCAAAATTGAAAAATATCCTCAGAAAAAATTCCAATAATTCTTCTTCATATATCCGAGAAAGAAAAAAACAAGTTTGGGATTAAATGATCAATAAGGGTTTTTTATAGAAGAATTTAGAATGAATAAATAATCATAGTCAACATGGAAATGTTGATAACTAAATATACATTCCATTTAAATAATATTACAATCATTGTGAGATTCGGCAAAATCAATAGGTCAAGAAGAATAAGTAAAACATATTCCATTTAATCAATATATTTAGAATGAAATGATTACATAGATAATTTCATACTGAAAATATGATTGATAAAAAGAATAACTATAATAAAAATTATGGAAATGGTTAATTTTTGGATTTCATTTTACCCAAGTACATGATATATTTGTCCTCAAGACTCTTCACAAATGTTTTAAAACACGCTATTGAAAAACACATCTGATTTGGAAAAGTAATTCACCTCATTTGACTACTGATGCATTGAGGGGATTTCACTAACTAAACCCAACCTCTGTATTTCATGTCCAAATCATTGCTTATATATCAAATAATAAAATGAAATCATAAACAATATAACCTATCAAATATAGGAATAGATTAAAGTATACCAAGTAATCAATATTTCCCCAATTAATCGAATACCATTAAAAGTAAACACCATAAGTAAAAATGGTATTCAGTTTAAGAAATAATCATAATTATCACACAAGAATATGATTAATTAAGATAAATATAACTTATAGTGAAAATTGATCATATAAAAGTAATTTTTCCAAGAGAATGTAAATTATAACAAAAGAAATTGAGATTTCACAATAACTCTTTCCATTTGGTAATTTTAAATTAAAATACAGTTGCATGAAAAAATACGTATTTAAATATAAAATACCATCATGAATGATGTATACATTATATTAAATGAAAAATTGGTTGTATATACACCACATCATTGTGAATTGGTGCTTGGTAAAAAAATAAGTCTCACTGGAATATAAATTCAGAAAATATATCTTTCCTCATACTTCCTCTTTTTAGAAAGTTCATTAACCTCTACTATAGCTATTTTTAACATGTTATTAAATTATAAGAGAAAAATATTGCTTTTTCTAATATCATGGATGATAATTTTATAGAATCTTATCACTCTTTCATTAATTATTTTCATTGTTTCATATGTTAATTGCTTAGTTTTATCATTCGTGAATTATTATGAAAGATCTAGTTCTTATGCATATTATATAGTTGCATAATCTTCATAATAATACTCATAACATAATTATAATATTTTAATATAAATATTAATTTTAAAACCATTCATTGAATATAGTTATTAAAAATTAAGTATGTTACAATCATGGAGGCGTTAGGTGGTATGTACGCATGATAACATTGCCATTTTATAGTTATAATTATAGAAAGAAGCTAAGTAATATATAATATTTCATGAATGATAACAATATAATATATAACATATTATATTATTATATATATTTATCATCCATGTAGTGTGGTGATGAAAATAGATTCTCATCGCTTCTTGAAGGTGGTTGTCCAAATGTACACGAACAATGTTATCATATTTAAGAGAGTGAAAAAGTAAGAAATTAAAGGATAAATCATTTTTTAGATTGATAAATATTTTATAAATATCAAAATTATGTTATTTATGTCACATATAATCATTAAATTTATTTTTATCACCTACCATGAGAGGCATAAGTGAAAGATGAATCATATTGCTACGCAGTTAAGTAGCCCACCGTATACATGAGCTACATTATCGTTTCTCCAACGGAATATAATGTAATAAGATATATATATATATATATATATTTATGATATAATGACTCCAGATGTATAATTATTATGAAAATATCACATATATATATATATATATATAATTTATATCGATCTGTATACAAAACCATTAAAGTTTATAATGGAAGAATGGATGACATCAGTTTACGTGGTAGTAGTCCTCCGTACACCCAAAAAATTATTTCGTAACCCATTTCATGGATGTGAAGATGATTGTAGGAAATGAACATATTATCATGATATCCGAGGATATTAATGATACTTAGGTTATTATATCATAATATTTTAATGAAAATATATGGAGGTATAGAAAAAAGTAAAATAAATACAATAATTGAATAATGATACCGGTTCTTGATCTATCCTCCTTAGGTTTGTTTAAAACCCTTGATTGTTTTGATTTATATATATAATATTGTTTATATGATTATATGAGGTATTTTAATGTGATTTGGGTAGATATTTTCTCAATCAATGATGTGTGAAGGTGTGAATAAGTGTGTAGATTAGGTTCTATTTTATTGTTGAGGAGTGTAATTCTTGGAAGTACTCAACAATATTCACCTCTATGTTGTCCATAATACCTATAGTGGATCAAAAATTAATAATTAATGGGTTGGAGGATTTATATTTCTGATCCAGATTTCCAACATAGAAAAAATTACATATGTTAACATTTAATCATTTACCTTTTATGTTTCCCTACATTTAACATGTTGGGTTTTCACTATGTTAAATAGCTTTCTAACCTAGGTAAGTTATTCTACAATTATAATTGAAAGTATTAAATATTATAAAATTTTTACCCATTAATTCTATGTATTATATCTAAAAAAAATTAAAATAAATTTTTTTTTCAAAATTAATTTTAACACAAACGCTACCAACCTATAATAACACTACATTAACCTTAACTGAACTAAAAATGCTTTCACTATTTAGGGGTTAGTATGTTCATTATAAATAATAATCTAATCAATGAATTAGAAATAATTTAAATTTATTAAAATTTTTATATAACATGGATAATAATAGGTTTTTTAGTCATTTTAGACCATTTAATAAAATATCATTAATTATAAAATAACAATTTTGGCAATTTTGGCATCATTCATTTAATAAGAATTTAAAAGTATATATAAATTGATTTAATTAGAATATATTATGTTATAACATGTTTAAAAGATATATTAATCTACAAATCTATTGTAACATATTAACTCACTCCATTTACATCACTTTTAATATTTTTGGAACCATTTTTTACTTAATTATTAACTAAATAATTACTAAATTGGATTTTATTAATAACTTACAGTAATTATATCACTTCCAAAAAAAATAAAATAATTTATCAAGATAAGAACAACTCATTTGTCATTCAAAATAATAATTATAGTCAAAAATATATTTTTTAAATATCCCAAATCATTATAGATATTACAAGTAATAAAGGTATCGTTTTCCCTATTCTTAAGAAAACATACTATATGGGACTTATTCCAAGAAATATGGAATGAAGATTCAATATTTAAAAGATATTGAAGTAAAATATTGAAATAAACACATTAAATAATATTAATATAATATTCTAGGGCATCCTAACTATTATCACTCTATTATAACCCATCGTAAACCAATTTTTATATTAACCTTGATAATTAATTTTCATTGCATTAACTATAAATTTTAGCAAACAATTATGTCAACCATATAAGAACTTATGAATTATTATTACTATAAATATTGAATCCATTTTACCAAATTAAATGCACATAAGTTAATCCTTTATTTTATAATTAATCCCACATATGTGATAAGAATGTAGGTTTTAAAAGTGAAAATGTTCAAACATTTACTATGTTATTATATCTAAATACAGACTGAAAATGATTCGAATGGAATAAAATATATTAATTTATATAAAACTGAACTAATTTTACTTTAAAAAAAATCCAAAATATAATTTTTAAATATAAATAATTTTTACTAAAAGTAAATTTTTATTGAAATTTTATTATTATTCATTATTCATCAAATAATGAAACTTATCAAAAAAAACTTATAAATTTCAACCTAATCTAATTTTGGTATTGTGATTTTAAAAAAAAAATCATTCTTTTTTTTCTAATAAGTTTATTAAATTTAGTAAAAATTAATTTTAAATTATTTGTGCAATGCATGATTAAACTATCATTTCGAAAAAATACAGTGTTTTAGAAAAAAAAATTTATTAAATGATTCTTCTTTTAATGATAAAAAATAGATAATAAATAATTTTATGTAAACTATATATTTTCATAATTTAGTTAGTTATATTCATTCACTCCAAAAAAAATTTGTGTTAAAAATATTATTATAATATTCAAATAATATCTCACACTTCTTTTAAACGCATTGATGCATGTAACACAAGTTAAAATGAGTGTTGTGTGTAACACAAGGTTAAATAATAATTGAGTTTAATTAAAACTAAATCTGAATTTCATGTAACATATTATATTGAATAATTTTTTTCTTTTAGATCTTTTGGGGTCTTACATTCTTCCAACCTTAAATAAATTATGTCCTCACATATTAAACATGATATTTGTAATAAAGGGTTTAATATTTTAAAATAAATTTATTTAAAATCCCACATTGAAAAAAGGGACAAAAAATATCCTCCTAATAAGAGAGAACATGAAGTAAAAATATCATCTGAAATAATCACATGACTAGGTTTTGATGTATGATATTATAGGTGGGAAATGAGAACATAGATATGAAATGTAACACCCCGAGCTTCCACGATACACTTCTCTTTCAATAATACAGTAGCGTGTGTCGTACGCAACTTCGAGTTCTAACACACACCACATCCAATAAAAGTAGCTGTTATGAATAGTAATACCAACTTTTTGAAACTATATAGATTTTATATTTCAAAATGGCCTTCATTTTTGGATTTGGAATATCGAAATTAGCCTATGTTGAATTTTTGGTATTTTTCTGAGAACTTCTAATTTTTTATGAATAGTGAAAAATACTTAAAAACAACTTTTTTAATCAAAATAATTTATAGTGATAAATTATACTATTTAGTGGTTTTAAAGTATAATTAGAATATATGTTTACCATTTTATCTAATGTTGGTCATTAGAATTAATTTAACATTGAAATTGGACATAAACAATTGCCAATCTTTTGATATAAATTGTTTCTTAAAAACACGCTATTTATTGTGACAGCGGGAATTAATAATGAAATTAATTAATGCAAATTATATGTTTGGAATTTTTTAAAATAGACATCATTTCTGAATTTGGAATATCAATTATAGCTTCGGGTGAAATTTTGGCATTGTTCTGAAAAACTTCAATTTTTGATGAATAGTGAAACCACTAAGTGGTAGTTAAATAACTGATTTTTCATTTAACTGAAATATTACCACTTCTGTGTTTTGATTTTCAAAAATCCGACATACATGGTTTTCATTAAGAAGTAAAATGTGGTTCAATGAGATTAAAATAATTTTTGGTGAATAGTAACTTTTAAGTTCTTAATCACGATTAGAGGTAATTAGTGTAGTTTAAGGTAAAAATAATGTTTTAATAATATGAGATGAGCTTGACACATGTCCTACCCTCATTGGATGTGCCATGGCCGACCAAGACAATTCATGGGTCAACTTGGGGACCCCATGGAGCCACATTAGTTGGGAAATGACATAAATACCTTTTATTTAATGTTAAAGTAAAAAATGACACAAACATGAAATGGTTTACTAAAAAAATTGTTACATGGGGTTATACAAGTCATATTTTTGACTATAAATATCCATTTGAAAGATAAAAAGATTTTCTACATCATAGTATTTTTTTTATAATTTTTAGACATTAAATAAATTAAATTATTTATGACATCATTATTATGCAGCGATGACCTCATTATTTAACGATTTTAATAAAATGAAAAGATAATGTACAATACAAGGCTTACACTTGTCCAAAGACTATTGGATGGGTATATTTCGAACCCTTATCACCTTATCCACGAATTATATAAGTGTGGGACCTTTAGAATCCGAAAAGCATTGTATAATAATGTAAAATTCCCTTACGTTCCAAGAGTGCCTCTCCTCTCCTCTTATAAAAGGCCCCCACCTCTACCACCTCATGCACACTTTCAAGACATTTGGCTCGGCCAACCTCTGCCCAAATACTCTCCCAACTTCCCTCCCTTACTCCTAGAAGCCTCACTTTGGGCAGAATTCTTCCCAAGGAAGCCTTTGGCTCAAATCAAAAAGAGTTACCCGATTTTTAGGAGGTTAAAGAAAGGTCGAGTCAGGACAAGATGCAAGGTAAGGGAACTTCTTAACGCAACATCCATTCTATGGGTTAATCTCCTACTTTAAAATTATGTCATGATGTTATTATGTCCTATTTTTTATTTTTACTTTCTTTATGTGTACCTATAGTGAATACACATAATAGATCTATTTTATTTTAAAAATGATCTTTTTAAGGACTTCGTCTCAATCTCCTTTCATTGAGGCATATTTCGTTTTATACACAATTTTCTTTTATACAGTGTATAAACCCCTTTGACATTTATGTTTATTCAAAAGGAATCTTTTTTATATGAAGCGGTTTACTAAACGAACAAAAGGGAATGTTTTTCTTTCCGTACATATGCGGCGACAATGACTTCTCCGCCGCCATGACCATTATTTGAGTTTCGGCTTCCTTTACAAGCCATACCTTTTTTTAAAAGAAAAATAAATACCATGTTTTACCTTTATTTTATTTTGGTATTGAAAATGGTTTTGAAAGCGTTTTTATTATATCAATGTTTTGTATTGAAATCTTGTGATTGAAATGTGGAAATGTTATGTTTCCTTTATGCGTGTTTTATATGATATGATTATGTTATGGTTTATGATATGTTTAAACCCATTCATATGAGGAATGCATTGGACTTAGTAAGTGATGGGTGGAGCCCTCTATAGCTCCTCGATGCATCGGCAGGTCTCATGAGACAAACTAGTGTCTTGGCACGAGGCCTTGACAAAATCTTATTTGTGGTCTTGGCACGAGGCCTTGGCTACGTGGTTATGATAGTCTGGAATTATGCATTCCATCATTATGAAAGCGGTTATTGATATTGCATGTGATTATTCGACCAGTAGAATATCCATGTGAAGAAGTGAATGGCATTATCTCATTTTACTTTTGCCATATTATATTGAAGTTCATGTTTAAAAGGATTTTGTTTTAGTTATACATTGCCTTAAATGTTTATGTTTATTGATGAAAGCTTCCACTATATTGTTATCCTTACTGAGAATCTGAGCTCACCCCTTTCAATGTTTTAATATTTTCCAGGATGTGAAGAAATATTTTAGGAATGACCTGCAGGGATAGTCAGAAGAGGATATGAGTGTGGACTATAAAGACTTTGATATTAGTTTTTCACTTTATGATGTAATGTAAGACTTATGAATGTATCTAGTGTTTCCAAGGCTACTAAACTAATCGGTCTTTCGAGACTTGATGTTTCGTGATCATGCCAATGTTACGAAGTAATGCACCGACTCTGGGTAGCTGGGGTCGGGGCGTTACAGTTGGTATCAGAGGCAGTTTAGTACTAACCTTGGAAGCTAGATTTAGATAAACTCTGATTAGAGCACATAGCCCGAAGATAGACTTTAAAGATTAGTATAGAAGAACTTCCAAGAATTTTGGTATTATAGAGATTTTGTGAGTTTTCCGAGCAATACATCCATGTCTGGATATGAGCAGGTAGAGGTGGCTCTGGCACAGATGTACCTAGGGGTAAAACCCGAAAACACTGCTTTGAGCTAGACTCGAACGGGAACTGGTGCACGACAACGGGCCTTGCTACACTCTTGGTTACGACACTCCTGGGGGATATGTTTAGGATAATTCTCATTTTCTTTACAAACCACTATGAAGGGTTATGATTATATACTTCCTCAAAGAAAACATTCCTTTTTATGATTATGGATTATATCCATAAATAGTTCAATTTATGTAAAGTTTTTTACAAATATGGAATTATGTATTTTAATTCATAAACTAATCTAGTTTATGCCATTGTTTAGAAATGGCACCTAGTGGAAGGAATGGAAACCGTATCAATGCACGCACCCCGTGTAGGGATTGCCCTCCTGCTCAAGATAATTATTGTGGAGCTGGAGATACAACTGGTGCTGATCAACTTATTACCATACTGGGACAACTCACTCAGGTTATGAATAATAACCTTACTCGTATGGAGCACCCTGATCCGCAACGTGGAGGATCAATGTTAGACCGCTTCATGAGGCAACCACCACCAACATTTAATGGGGGTACAAATCCATTAGTAGCTGAGCAATGGATAAACTCCTTAGAGAAAATATTCCATGCCTTGGGGAGTTGTGAAAGGGAAAAGGTTATCATGGAAGTTTACCGCCTCACTGGAGATGCTGATCAATGGTGGTCATTGATTCAAAACACAAAGGAAGATGATGACATATCGAATATGGAATGGAGGAAGTTCAAAGATATTTTCTTAGAAAAACACTTTCCTCATGACCATAGAGCAGATATGGAAAGGCAATTTCTGAGTCGGCAACAAAAGGAGGATGAGAATGTCGCAAAGTATGAGGCAAACATTACAAGGTTAGCGAGGTATATTGTAGATTATATACGTAACCCCAGAGGTAAGATTGATCGTTTCTTTGATGGGTTAAAACCATTTCTCCGTCGAGCTTTAGTATCAAAATCGTTCTCAACATACGAAGATATTGTCTCATGTGCTATCAAGACAGAAAAGGAATTATCTAAGTCTTATGACAACAAAGTAAAGCAAGAGAAGAAGAGAACGGTGGAACAAGAGACAGATAAATGGAAAAAGGGAAAGAAGGATTTTCCATTATGTGATAATTGTGGGAAGAATCACCCGGGTACTTGCCTAAAAGGAATGGGAGTTTGTTATAAATGTGGAGAAAAAGGTCACCAGGCGCGTGATTGCAAGGGAAAGAAAGAGGCTATCAATGTTTAATTCTACAATTGTAGGGAAATGGGGCATTATGAAAATGAATGTCCTAAGCGTCATGGAAACTTACCTCAGAAAAGGCCAAGGGATCAAGGAAAATCTTATGCTGTTACTACAGTTGAAGCAGAATAATTAATGTATTGGTGCTTTTGGACTCATGGATTATATTCTGGTTATTAGAATAATGTGATATATATATATATAAGGATTGTACTGCAGTACTTGTTGATTTCAGTAAGGTTTTAATATGATGAAGGTAATCATATTTTTAGTATGTGACAAAGATAGAAAATTTAATTTTTTGGGGAATCTGATAAATTGATTTTGGAATTAAGAGACCTTTTAAAGAAAGTCTGGACAGAGGTATTTTGGATAACAATAAAGGTTGGAGTGGATTAAGTTGATCTTTGGATAGTATTGTTTAAGGTTAAGAAAATTATGAAGATTATTTTTGGAATATTATAATACTATAGTTTTAGGAAAAGGACAACCTGTAGGGTGGGGAATAACTCGTCGCGTCGGACAAAGCTGCAGGAATCGAACCCGCAATCATAGTGCGACATGCCTTTATTTCCTACCACTTGCCTACAGGAAGTCCCTGGTTATTACAAAATAATTTAATAATCTAAATTGTATGTGTTAACATTTGGAACCTTATACAATTAGGATAAGTATAATATTTTTGAGTTCTACTATCTTTTTCAGTGAAAGATGAGTTGAAGCTTGAAACTCTACTTGTCAAGCATAAATATATATATATACCTATATCTTATTCTATGAATAAATTAATTCCTAAACTTTATTAAAGGGATATTAAAACAAAAAATGTGTTATCCTAATACCTTATGTCTTGTTGAACTGATGATATTTTAAATCAACATAGATTGAAGGCTTTGAGGCCCTCAATTTGACACTTGTTTGTGATTGATGACCTCAATCACTCCCAACAAATATTTACGTTTTTCCTCCAATTATATGTCCCTAATTTCCACCAATGTTCTCCTAATCGAGATCATAATTGGGTGGTGACTTTTTCATTTCCCTTTCCCTCTTGTTAAGGCTAAATTTTATTAACCTTATTTCCGATGTGGGTTTTACACAAAGGTATTTTCTATTTTCAACCTTTTATTTTCAAAGAAAAATTTCAAATTGAGAGGACACAATTTATTGAAGGAGGGGAGAATGTAACACCCCGAGCTTCCACGATACGCTTCTCTTTCAATAATGCAGTAGCGTGTGTTGTACGCAACTTCGAGTTCTAACACACACCACAACCAATCAAAGTATCCTTTATGAATAGTAATACCCACTTTTTGAAACTATATAGATTTTATATTTCAAAATGGACTTCATTTTTGGATTTGGAATATCGAAATTAGCCTATGTTGAATTTTTGGTATTTTTCTGAGAACTTCTAATTTTTTATGAATAGTGAAAAATACTTAAAAACAACTTTTTTAATCAAAATAATTTATAGTGATAAATTATACTATTTAGTGGTTTTAAAGTATAATTAGAATATATTTTTACCATTTTATCTAATGGTGGTCATTAGAATTAATTTAACATTGAAATTTGACATAAACAATTGCCAATCTTTTGATATAAATTGCTTCTTAAAAACACGCTATTTGTTGTGGCAGCCAGAATTAATTATGAAATTAATTAATGCAACTTATATGTTTGGAATTTTGTAAAATATAAATCATTTTTTAATTTGGAATATCAATTATAGCTTAGGGTGAAATTTTGGCATTGTTCTGAAAAACTTCAATTTTTGATGAATAGTGAAACCACTAAGTGATAGTTAAATAACTGATTTTTCGTTTAAATGAAATATTACAACTTCTGTGTTTTGATTTTCAAAAATCCGACATAAATGGTTGTCATTAAGAAGTAAAATGTGGTTCAATGAGATTAAAATAATTTTTGATGAATAGTAACTTTTAAGTTCTTAATCGCGATTAGAGGTAATTAGTGTAGTTTAAGGTAAAAATAATGTTTTAATAATATGAGATGAGCTTGAAACATGTCCTACCCTCATTGGATGTGCCATGTCCGACCAAGACAATCAATGGGTCAACTTGGGGACCCCATGGAGCCACATTAGTTGGAAAATGACATAAATACCTTTTATTTAATGTTAAAGTAAAAAATGACACAAACATGAAATGTTTTACTAAAACAATTTTTACATGGGGTTATACAAGTCATATTTTTGACTATAAATATCCATTTGAAATATAAAAATATTTCCTACATCATAGTATTTTTTTATAATTTTTAGACATTATATAAATTAAATTATTTATGACATCATTATGATGCAGCGATGACCTCATTATTTAACGATTTTAATAAAATGAAAAGATAATGTACAATCCAAGGCTTACACTTGTCCAAAGACTATTGAATGGGTATATTTCGAACCCTTATCACCTTATCCACGAATTATATAAGTGTGGGACCTTTAGAATCCGAAAAGCATTGTATAATAATGTAAAATTCCCTTACTTTCCAAGAGTGCCCCTCCTCTCCTCTTATAAAAGGCCCCCACCTCTACCACCTCATGCACACTTTCAAGCCATTTGGCTTGGCCAACCTCTGCCCAAATACTCTCCCAACTTCCCTCCCTTACTCCTAAAAGCCTCAATTTGGGCAGAATTCTTCCCAAGGAAGCCTTTGGCTCAAATCAAAAAGAGTTACCCGATTTTTAGGAGGTTAAAGAAAGGTCGAGTCAGGACAAGACGCAGGGTAAGGGAACTTCTTAACCCAACTTCCATTATTTGGGTTAATCTCCTACTTTCAAATTATTTCATGATGTTATTATGTCCTAATTTGTATTTTTACTTTCTTTATGTGTACCTATAGTGAATACACATAATAGATCTATTTTATTTTAAAAATGATCTTTTTAAGGACTTCGTCTCAATCTCCTTTCATTGAGCCATATTTGGTTTTATACAGAATTTTATTTTATACGGTGTATAAACCCCTTTGACTTTTACGTTTATTCAAAAGGAATCTTTTTTATACGAAGCGTTTTACTAAACGACAAAAAGGGAATGTTTTTCTTTCCGTACATATGAGGCGACAATGACTTCTCCGCCTCCATGACCATTATTTGAGTTTTGGATTCCTTTACAAGCCATACCTTTTTTTAAAAGAAAAATAAATACCATGTTTTACCTTTCTTTTATTTTGGTATTGAAAATGGTTTTGAGAGCATTTTTATTATATCAATGTTTTGTATTGAAATCTTGTGATTAAAATGTGGAAATGTTATGTTTCCTTTATGCATGTTTTATATGATACGATTATGTTATGGTTTATGATATGTTTAAACCCATTCATATGAGGAATGTATTGGACTTAGTAAGTGACGGGTGGAGCCCGTTATAGCTCCTCGATGCATCGGCAGGTCTCATGAGACAAACTAGTGTCTTGGCACGAGGCCTTGACAAAATCTTATTTGTGGTCTTGGCACGAGGCCTTGGCTACGTGGTTATGATAGTCTGGCATTATGCATTCCATCATTATGAAAGAGGTTATTGATATTGCATGTGATTATTCGGCCAGTAGAATATCCATGTGAAGAAGTGAATGGCATTATCTCATTTTAATTTTGCCATATTATGTTGAAGTTCATGTTTAAAAGGCTTTTGTTTTAGTTATACATTGCCTTAAATGTTTATGTTTATTGATGAAAGCATCCGCTATATTGTTATCCTTACTGAGAATCTGAGCTCACCCCTTTCAATGTTATAATATTTTCCAGGATGTGAAGAAGTATTTTAGGAATGACCTGCAGGGATAGTTAGAAGAGGATATGAGTGTGGACAATGAAGACTTTGTTATTAGTTTTTCACTTTATGATGTAATGTAAGACTTATGAATGTATCTAGTGTTTCCAAGGCTACTAAACTAATCGGTCTTTCAAGACTTGATCTTTTGTGATCATGCCAATGTTACGAAGTAATGCACCGACTCTGGGTAGCTGGGGTCGGGGCGTTACAGTTGGTATCAGAGGCAGTTTAGTAATGACCTTGGAAGCTAGATTTAGATAAACTCTGATTAGAGCACATAGCCCGAAGATAGACTTTAAGGATTAGTATAGAAGAACTTCCAAGAATATTGGTATTATAGAGATTTTGTGAGTTTTCCGAGCAATACATCCCTGTCTGGATATGAGCAGGTAGAGGCAGCTCTGGCATTGATGTACCTAGGGGTAAAACCCGAAAACACCGCTTTGAGCTAGACTCGAACGGGAACTGGTGCACGACAATGGGCCTTGCTGCACTCTTGGTTACGACACTCCCGGGGGATATGCTTAGGATAATTCCCATTTTCTTTACAAACCACTATGAAGGGTTATGATTATATACTTCCTCAAATAAAACATTCCTTTTTATGATTATGGATTATATCCATAAATAGTTCAATTTATGTAAAGTGTTTTACAACTATAAAATTATGTATTTTAATTCATAAACTAATCTAGTTTATGTTATTGTTTAGAAATGGCGCCTAGTGGAAGGAATGGAAACCGTATCAATGCACGCACTCCGTGTAGGGATTGCCCTCCTGCTCAAGATAATTATTGTGGAGCTGGAGATACAACTGGTGCTGATCAACTTATTACCATACTGGGACAACTCACTCAGGTTATGAATAATAACCTTACTCGTATGGAGCACCCTGATCCGCAACGTGGAGGATCAATGTTAGACCGCTTCATGAGGCAACAACCACCAACATTTTATGGGGGTACAAATCCATTAGTATCTGAGCAATGGATAAACTCCTTAGAGAAAATATTCCACACCTTGGGGAGTAGTGAAAGGGAAAAGGTTATCATGGCAGTTTACCGCCTCACTGGAGATGTTGATCAATGGTGGTCATTGATTCAAAACACAAAGGAAGATGATGACATATCAAATATGGAATGGAGGGAGTTCAAAGATCTTTTCTTTGAAAAATACTTTCCTCATGACCATGGAGCAGATATGGAAAGGCAATTTCTGGTTCTGAAACAAAAGGAGGATGAGAATGTCGTAAAGTATGAGGCTAACTTTACAAGGTTAGCGAGGTATGCTGCAGATTATATACGTAACCCAAGAGGTAAGATTGATCATTTCTTTGATGGGTTAAAACCATTTCTCTGTCAAACTTTAGTATCACAATCGTTCTCAATATACGAAGATATTGCCTCATGTGCTATCAAGACAGAAAAGGAATTATCTATGTCTTATGACAACAAAGTAAAGTAAGAGAAGAAGAGAATGGTGGAACAAGAGATAGATAACGGGAAAAAGGGAAAGAATGATTTTCCATATTGTGATAATTGTGGGAAGAATCACCCTGGAACTTGCCTAAAAGGAATAAGAGTTTGTTATAAATGTGGAGAAAAAGGTCACCAGGCACGTGATTGCAAGGGAAAGAAAGAGGCTATCAATTTTGAATGCTACAATTGTAGGGAAATGGGGAATTATGCAAATGAATGTCCTAAGCGTCAGGGAAACATACCTCAGAAAAGGCCAAGGGATCAAGGAAAATCTTAAGATGTTACTACAGTTGAAGCAGAATAATTAATGTATTGGTGCTTTTGGACTCATGGATTATATTCTGGTTATTAGAATAATGTGATATATATATAAGGATTGTACTGCTGTACTTGTTGATTTCAGTAAGGTTTTAATATGATGAAGGTAATCATATTTTTAGAATGTGACAAAAAGAGAAACTTTAATTTGTTTGGGGAATCTGATAAATTGATTTTGCAATTAAGAGACCTTTTAGAGAAAGTCTGGACAGAGGTATTTTGGATAACTATAAAGGTTGGAGTGGATTAAGTTGATCTTTGGATAGTATTGTTTAAGGTTAAAAAAATTATGAAGATTATTTTTGGAATATTATAATACTATAGTTTTAGGAAAAGGACAACCTGTAGGGTGGGGAATAACCCGTCGCGTCGGACAAAGCTACATGAATCGAACCCACAATCATAGTGCGATAGGCCTTTCTTTCCTACCACTAGCCTACAGGAAGTCCCTGGTTATTAAAAAATAATTTTACTAATCTAAATGGTTTGTGTTAACATTTGGAACCTTATACAATTAGGATAAGTATAATATTTTTCAGTTATATTATCTTTTTGAGTGAAAGATGAGTTGAAGGTTGAAACTCTACTTGTCAAGCATAAATATATATATATATACCTATATCTTATTCTATGAATAAATTAATTCCTAAACTTTAATAAAAGGATATTAAAACAAAAAATGTGTTATCATAATACCTTATGTCTTGTTGAACTGATGATATTTTAAATCAACATAGATTGAAGGCTTTGAGGCCCTCAATTTGACACTTGTTTGTGATTGATGACATCAATCACTCCCTACAAATATTTACGTTTTACCTCAAATTATATGTCTCTAATTTCCACAAATGTTCTCCTAATCGAGATCATAATTGGGTGGTGACTTTTTCATTTCCCTTTCCCTCTTATTAAGGCTAAATTTTATTAACCTTATTTCCGATGTGGGTTTTCCACAAAGGTATTTTCTATTTTCAACCTTTTATTTTCAAAGATAAATTTCAAATTGCGAGGACGCAATTTATTGAAGGAGGGGAGAATGTAACACCCTGAGATTCCACGATACGCTTCTCTTTCAATAATGCAGTAGTGTGTGTTGTACGCAACTTCGAGTTCTAACACACACCACAACCAATCAAAGTAGCCGTTATGAATAGTAATACCCAATTTTTGAAACTATATAGATTTTATATTTCAAAATGGACTTCATTTTTGGATTTGGAATATCGAAATTAGCCTATGTTGAATTTTTGGTATTTTTCTCAGAATCTCTATTTATTTTATGAATAGTGAAAAATACTTAAAAACAACTTTTTTAATCAAAATAATTTTTAGTGATAAATTATACTATTTAGTGGTTTTAAAGTATAATTAGAATATATTTTTACCATTTTATCTAATGGTGGTCATTAGAATTAATTTAACATTGAAAATAGACATAAACAATTGCCAATCTTTTGATATAAATTGTTTCTTAAAAACACGCTATTTGTTGTGACAGCAGGAATTAATTATGAAATTAATTAATGCAACTTATATGTTTGGAATTTTTTAAAATATACATCATTTTTGAATTTGGAATATCAATTATAGCTTAGGGTGAAATTTTGGCATTGTTCTGAAAAACTTCAATTTTTTATGAATAGTGAAACCACTAAGTGGTAGTTAAATAACTGATTTTTCATTTAAATGAAATATTACCACTTCTGTGTTTTGATTTTCAAAAATCCTACATAAATGGCTGTCATGAAGAATTAAAATGATATTCAATGAGATTAAAATAATTTTTGGTGAATAGTAACTTTTAAGTTCTTAATCGCGATTAGAGGTAATTTGTGTAGTTTAAGGTAAAAATAATGTTTTAATAATATGAGATGAGATTGAAACATGTCCTACCCTCATTGGATGTGCCATGTCCGACCAAGACAATCCATGGGTCAACTTGGGGACCCCATGGAGCCACTTTTGTTGGAAAATGACATAAATACCTTTTATTTAATGTTAAAGTAAAAAATGACAAAAACATGAAATGTTTTACTAAAACAATTTTTACATGGGGTTGTACAAGTCATATTTTTGACTATAAATAGCCATTTGAAAGATAAAAATATTTCCTACATCATAGGATTTTTGTTATAATTTTTAGACATTAAATAAATTAAATTATTTATGACATCATTATGATGCAGTGATGACCTCATTATTTAACGATTTTAATAAAATGAAAAGATAATGTACAATCCAAGGCTTACACTTGTCCAAAGACTATTGGATGGGTAGATTTAGAACCCTTATCACCTTATCCACGAATTATATAAGTGTGGGACCTTTATAATCCGAAAATCATTGTATAATAATGTAAAATTCCCTTACTTTCCAAGAGTGCCCCTCCTCTCCTCTTATAAATGGCCCCCACCTCTACCACCTCATGCACACTTTCAAGCCATTTGGCTCGGCAAACCTCTGCCCAAATACTCTCCCAACTTACCTCCCTTACTCCTAGAAGCCTCACTTTGGGCATAATTCTTCCCAAGGAAGCCTTTGGCTCAAATCAAAAAGAGTTACACGATTTTTAGGAGGTTAAAGAACGGTCGAGTTAGGACAGGACGCAAGGTAAGGGAACTTCTTAACCCAACATCCATTCTTTGGGTTAATCTCCTACATTCAAATTATGTCATGATGTTATTATGACCTATTTTTTATTTTTAATTTCTTTATGTGTACCTATAGTGAATACACATAATAGATCTATTTTAATTTAGAAATGATCTTTTTAAGGACTTCGTCTCAATCTCCTTTCATTGAGGCATATTTGGTTTTATACAAAATTTTCTTTTATACGGTGTATAAACCCCTTTTACTTTTACATGTATTCAAAAGGAATCTTTTTTATACGAAGCGTTTTACTAAATGACAAGAAGGGAATGTTTTTCTTCCCGTACGTATGTGGCGACAATGACTTCTCCGCCGCCGTGACCATTATTTGAGTTTCGGATTCCTTTACAAGCCATACCTTTTTTTAAAAGAAAAATAAATACCATGTTTTACGTTTCTTTTATTTTGGTATTGAAAATGATTTTGAAAGCGTTTTTATTATATCAATTTTTGGTATTGAAATCTTGTGATTGAAATGTGGAAATGTTATGTTTCCTTTATGCATGTTTTATATGATACGATTATGTTATGGTTTATGATATGTTTAAACCCATTCATATGAGGAATGCATTGGACTTAGTAAGTGACGGGTGGAGCCCGCTATAGCTCCTCGATGCATCGGCAGGTCTCATGAGGCAAACTAGTGTCTTGGCACGAGGCCTTGAAAAAATCTTATTTGTGGTCTTGGCACGAGGCCTTGGCTACGTGGTTATGATAGTCTGGCATTATCCATTCCATCATTATGAAAGCGGTTATTGATATTGCATGTGATTATTCGACCAGTAGAATATCCATGTGAAGAAGTGAATGGCATTATCTCATTTTACTTTTTCCATATTATGTTGAAGTTCATGTTTAAAAGGCTTTTGTTTTAGTTATACATTGCCTTAAATGTTTATGTTTATTAATGAATGCTTCCGCTATATTGTTATCCTTAATGAGCATCTGAGCTCACCCCTTTCAATGTTTTAATATTTTCCAGGATGTGAAAAAGTATTTTAGGAATGACCTGCAGGGATAGTCAGAAGAGGATATGAGTGTGGACTATGAAGACTTTGTTATTATTTTTTCACTTTATGATGTAATGTAAGACTTATGAATGTATCTAGTGTTTCCAAGGCTACTAAACTAATCGGTCTTTCGAGACTTGATCTTTTGTGATCATGAAAATGTTACGAAGTAATGCACCGACTCTGGGTAGCTGGGGTCGGGGCGTTACATGAAAGAGAAACCTTACAACCAATTATTGATGGAGAGAGATAGAGAACATTGGTCACAAGAAGGTGTGTGATCTAGAGAAGGTAAATGACCACAAAACCATAAATAAAGTATGTTTAAAAAAGTTAATTAATATCATTATAATTTAAGATAATAGTATATAATTTTATTTCATGATACTTTTTCTTAATGTTGAGGAAATTTTTTTTAGTATATCTATATACAGAAATATAAAAACATGATACCGTTTCATTTCATAATCATAATTTTATCTAATTTTTCAATTCCTCCCTTTCTCAAAAAAATTAATTTCCAAAAATGAATTTATATGTCTAAAGAACTAAAAATGTCTTTTAACAGATATTATGAACCATAAAATATTGACATTTTATTCTATATATCGCAAACCATTTTCCAAAACCAATATGGTTAGCATAAGTTATCATATATTCATAAAAAAATCATATTGTGATGTTATACATTAATATCTATATACTTTTCCAAAGTTAAACATATACCGTTTCATAAATGGTTAACATTACAAACCTTTCCAAAAGATCAAGATCTAAAACATTATAAATAAGGTAACTAAATTTCCAAAATGTACTTTACATTAATACAAACAACATGAAGTTTCTCTTAACCACCTCATATCTAATAGTTGGATAACATTATCTTGTATTCTGTTGAAACATGGTAATATAAATTTTCTCTATAATTAATTATTGAAAACATTTATTCCTTCATATTAATTTAATAAAAAATATATTATTGGATATATAACTTAACTCCAAAATGTTGTAGACTCCATCAATGAGAAAATAAACCACTTTGTCTATAAATATTTAATAATCTCTAATATAGTTATTACTATCTAATTCACTTGATCCATATCAATCATCTCATTATCCCAATATCATTATATCAACCTCCAGAATATATTGAGGGTTATCTTTACTTCAATACTGTGCTTTCCATGAAGTTCAAATTTTCAATGAATCATTTTTATTTTCCATCAATAATGTTCAACATACACTTTCAAATAATAAATGAAAAAGTACTTTAGTAAAGTCCTTTAACATTAAATAATTATTATATTAAATATTTCATTGTTTAAATACTAAAATAATAAAATTATTGGATACAAACACATATACATTAATCAGTTCTCTTTGTTTTTCATAATAACATACGCTTTACCATGATCCATTACATTCTTTTGAGATATATTCCTTTGATTCTTGATGAATTCATTTTTTAGTTCCCCATTTCCTTATAGTTAAAGAATTGAAAACATTGGATTCCTTCTTCATACCCTTCAAATCAAGAGTATTGTGGCATTTTTCTCAACACATGAAGAAAACAAAATTCTTCCTTTTATGAAGTAAAAATGTGTTCCCTTCCACACCTACCAAATGTAGGAAACTATTTCTTTTTGTTCCTCAATTTATCCATCTTTTTCACTATCATACTCTTTTTCTCTTTACTTCCATTCAAGAAAAAATAATTATATAATTATCTCTCAATATTTTCATCAATATATAATATGTACTCGTATGATGAGAATTTTTGGTAGACTGGTTCCCTTTTAAATATAGGCTTAATATCATCACTGAAAAAACAATTCTAACTATTTGGTTCGCATGAATTGATAAAATTCTCATTCCTTCTTCTAGATGACATTTGTAAACAATTTCATACACTATAATAGATCATAAATTTATGAAAAATAATATATAATAAAAAATATTGAAATGAATGAAATAAATTGAATATTTTATCTGTAGATAATATAAAATAAAAAAATATAGTTTCTCTAGGGATATATCTATTTTTAAATCCTTTATAATGGTTTCTAAAAAAATTTGGACTATCCTAAAAATATACATAAGGAGTGTAAAACTAGGTGAGTAGTATATCCCATTTTCATGTAATAGGTAATGCTTAAGTCAAGCCTGA
The DNA here is from genome assembly GCA_963277665.1 of Viscum album. Taxonomy (NCBI): domain Eukaryota; kingdom Viridiplantae; phylum Streptophyta; class Magnoliopsida; order Santalales; family Viscaceae; genus Viscum; species Viscum album. Next base: position 1,767,583,690 of record OY728157.1, read on the forward strand.
TATTTCTTTTTAGTGTTATTACCCTTAGGTTTCTCTATTCTAGAGCAACATAAACATGTAGTATCTAGATAGATATATATTGATAATAAAAACACATAATATATACCTCTCCAAAATATTATAATACTCTTATATACAAGTACCTAATGCCTATCTTAGGGTCATGTTTCCTAATATATTATTCTAAATATACTTCTTAAGGTTTTTTTAAAACGTTATATGATAAAAACTATAACAACCCCACGCCCCATAGCCTGGATTTAATCCATTACATTATTTTATTGGAATAGATTCAATGGGTTTAATCCTGAAGGATCAATCAGTATATTATTTTTTGAGAACCAGATATATATATATGGTATCAATTTTACACGGGGAGTAGAAAATATAACATAATACATAACAACATCAAATGAACTGTAGCCATGATATTTTAGTCCATGAATAATTGTTCATATCCTAGTGAAATGAAAGAAAATAAATGTGAGATCAAATTCATATTAATAGTTAGGTACATATAAATCTATCAAGATTCAGTTATATTAATCAACCTGGGATGGTAGAAAACTAAGTACACATTCCATTTAAATTACATGACTATCCTGGAGAGATAAGAAAAAATCAAAATGGAAATTTAAATTACCAAATCAAATTCAATTTAATTAAATATATATGAATGGAATTCGTCCATAATTAACGTAATACTGAAAATATCATGGATAATAATAATAACTAAATTCTAAATGAATGCAATGGTTATTTTTTAGATGTTATGATTACTAAGTGAATGATACCATTAACCTCAAGACTTTCCACAAGATAGTCTAAAATGAATTGGGTAAAAACATATCTAATTTTGACAACTAATTCATCTCATTATACAACTAATCCATTAAGGGGGTTGAATTAACTGGTTCCCAACCCATTTATAGCATGAAAAAATAATTCCACATTCATATAATAATAAATTTAATTTGAAGACATTGTTTCTTATGAGATAACCTTATTTAGTGAAGGATAAATATTTCATAATATTTCCCCAGTTAATCAATTAACTTTCAATGTAAACTCCATATGAAAAAATTATATACGAAATAATAAAAAATAATAACCATAGCACAAGAATATGGATATTTAATAAAACTTTAATGTGTAGTTAATGATTATTACAAGAATTTTATTGTTTCAAGGGAATGTTTATAATCACAAAAGAATGTGAGATTCCACATTAACATTTACTATTTGGTAATATTCAAATCAAATACACTTGGATGAAAAATGAAATTTTAAAAGAAAATTACCATAAAGAATTTTTAATTCATTATACTACATTTCAAAGTGGATTTATATGCGCTGAATAAAATCGAAATAGTTCGGGATAAAAAATAAGTCTTAATGGACTGTAAATTAAGGTGAAATCCATTAACACACACTTCATTTTAGTTGAATTTTATTTAACCTATAGTTTAGTGATAGTAAACCTGCTATTAACTTATTTAAAACCTTATTAATAATTATAATATCTTATATGAGCCTTTTATATCATATTATCACCCATTTGTTAATTATTTTCATTGTTTTTGTTGTTAATTGCCTGATTTTATCATTCATTCATTATTATGAATGTTATGGATCTTGTTTATATTATATAGTTACTTCAACTGCAAAATAATAATTATGATATTTTTAAACCAATTTTTCTTTTAAAACTAATCACGAAATATGGATATGAAAGACGACGTACTTTATTATCGTGGATAAGGTAGGACTTGCATAGACATGATTAACATTTCCATTTTCAAATGATCATTTTGGAAAGAAGGTAAGTAAAATATAATCCTTCCATAATGGTAATAATTTTATAAATACCATATAATATACTTATATATATAATCTATGTAGTGTGGTGATGATAATAGTGTCACGTCATTTCGTGGTAGCAGTTCTCCACATGTACATGAACAATGTTATCACCTTTAAGTGAGTGATAAGTTAATAAATAAAAAGATATAATTATTTATAAAATGATAAATATATTGTGAAAATAACATCTATCTCATTTATATTACATATTATCATGAACCCCTCCCTCCAAAGATACCCCTCCAAGCCTGGTAATGATAAAAATGAGATAATGACCCCCAAGTCCTACCTCCAGTAGACATCAGGTTGGAGACTAGCACCAAGGGTTTATAAATCTCACAATATATGAGGCATTAACTTTATTAGAAAAACAAGATTGGGAGATAGGATTAATCATCCACAATGAAACTCTAATACATTATAGAAAAAGAAATCCAAATTCCATCCCACACGCATGTGTAAAATAGAACTATTACAATAAAAAAGTATGAAAGGTAAATACTTAAAGTAAAGTTAATTAGTGACACGAAAACTGTCAAAGTCCAAGCTAGTAATGTCCAAAATGGTCTGAGAAATCCTCCTAGAAACCTAAAAATAGTTTTATACATTGGGTGAGTATACAAGTATACTCAGTAGGAAAACCAAGGTCTCTCATGGACATGTGCAAGAGGCATACTATTATACTAATGGGAAAATATAAGGACCAAATAGCACCTAATAAAGTAGACTAAAAATCTCATCATCACTAAGAAACACTAACCAACTAACAATATTCAAGTAATATAATATAAATAAAATTGATGATAGGGTACCCCACCCCACGTTCCCACTAGTATACGACTCTCTCCCAACGTTGATCATCTGGGTGCTCCCATCCCTTCTGTATACCTCCTCACATCCCACCTACACACAACTAGGATGAAACCACATCACAACCCACTCACACACACTTATTCATCACAACATAACCTAAATTTACACACCTAGTCCAAAAACTATATCACATCTTATCCCAAATACACTTTTGAAAGGGGGTCACATATCATCTCTAATACACATGGGAAATCCTAATCTTCCTTGCCCAAAAAAACATAGGCTATAACATCTTTCCCGAAGACACCATGACCCTTACAACTTCAATCTAATGAATTGAAAGGCCTTAAACCATTATAGTTGGTTCCATACATAAATTTACTTGAATAGGGGGCGGGAACATGCGAGTACCTAGCCATCAGTACTCCTCACTAGATGTTGGGAAAGATACACTCCCTCATGTCAATGGGGTTATTCGTCACATAGTGCTCAACTAGGGTGGGCGCATAAAAAAAATAACAAATAAAATATGAGTATATACAAGTATGATACCACACACTAAGTCCCAACCAATGGGTTCTCAGAAAAACTACCAAAACATGACACTGTGAACTTGGATGATACCTCTAAATGCACAACAATATACAACAAGCCACCAAACCCATTTAAAATTCCACAAAAAAAATTTTTATGCATTTACATTCTTTTTTAAACAATTAATTTATCTATAACATAAAATCCCAACAAACTACTAATCAAAAAACAACATGAAATACAATAAAAGTCATTTTAGAAGTGAATTTTTGTAATTAATAATTTTGGCAACATCTCATTTCCTTTCAATTTAACACCCATTCATGATATATCATATATTGATCGCTACATATGGTGTGAATATTTCATCACGTTATTAATGGGAAATACCCCATACCAATCACTACCATGATTATTTTAATTCATCCCTCCCAATCAATAAATCTAATGAAAACACCCCTCAACTCACAACCACATCCCACAACACATCAAACCAAAACTAGATCTATATCCTTGCTGGCCAAACACACAACGAACAGATTCCCACATCCACAGAACCAACCCCCAATGAAAAACCATACCCTAAACCACATAACCATGGGAACCAAATAATAACATATTTCTATTTAATAGAGCATCGCTTTTTAATTCTACATATTAATTCAGTGGTTATCACAAAAACAGTATGGTCCTGGGGACTCCATTTATTAGCCAAATATACATGCTTAAAAAATTTCATATGATCTCTTTAATAGGAAAAAACAAAATTCATTTAATAAACCATTCTAATCACAAATCATTTCCCCCAAAATTCGAGGTTTTTAGGGTAGTTATCACATACAAAACGCAATATCAACTAGAAACAAAACACAACAAGAACATACATCACTTTTTATATCCCCGCATAGTGATTTAAATGGGTTCTATTATCTTTGTTATTTTCTATAAAACATTTTTCTCAAGAGATAAATATAATAATTCAATCCCATATGATACACATAAAGTGAAAAAAAGTAATTCCTACCTGGAAGAAGGAACTATCGACACTTCTAGGTTGAACCCAAACTAGGGCGCACATGCTGCATGAAAGACACAAGGGAAACACGAACCAAAATCTATACCCTGGCTACATGACTCCCATGGGAAGAAAAACACTTGGTGTCCCATACAAATAGGATGTAAGAATATAGACAAATGTAGAAAGATATACCTATATTCATAAGGATCTAAATAGATTCATAGTTTAGACAGATTATTTGGTTTTCCCATCAATTTTAACATAGGATAAAGAATTATAGGATTTAAAATTCAAAATACCTCCATTGGAATCCCATAGTTGAAATAAGATTAATGAAACCTCCAGTTTAAAAGAATGAAATTCGAGTACAAAAGTTTCTTTAGATTACACATGCATGGTTTCTATAAATAAAAACATGGATGTATAAGTGAAAAATAACTATCATGTTTTGAGGGAGAGTGATAGAGAACATTTCCATGAAAAAGATGATAGTCACAAAACTATAAATCTGTATTAGGCTAAAAGGTAATTGTTTTTTACAAAGAAAATAAAATCGATAAAATATTTGTTTTAAAATACATTTTATAGAGTTGAATAAATATTTTACTACATATAATAGGATCATAAGTAAATATAATTACTTGAAAATTATTTTTTCATCCATTAATAAAATTCCACCACTCACTCATCATTTTCTCCAAATGATTAGTATTTAAGATGAAATTTTCACACCTAAAGCACTGGAATCAACTTATAGAGAATCACAATAGCCAGAAAATATTAAATATATATTTATTATATCATGAATCATTATCCAAAATTAAAATGGTTAGGATAATATAACACAATTCAAAAAAAAATCCTTTATATGATTAAAAACTATATTAATATAAAAAATTCAACAATAATACCTAAATATCAACATAGACCATTAAAAAATAACTATATTTAAAATTATTTAATAATAAAATAACTTTTATGAAAACCAGAAAAATAAGAAGGATTTGATGATACAGTCTTCCAAGAAAATTTTTAACATTTATCTCTATATATCATCAGTCACATTTAATGTATCACACCAAAAAATAGAATTTCTAAAATCACATAATCTCCATGATATGATAATTATAGCCATAAATAGCCCATATCACCATAAGTACACAATAAAATCAAATATTATTACAAAATATTATTCAAAATTTACATCACAAATAAAGGCACATAGTGTTTTTTTGACCTTGATCAATTACAGTTCCCAAAATAGTGAACCTATTCTAAAAAACATTAATCCCTTACTCACCAAATCATTTTACAATCCCATGAATATCTATTTGGTAAAATATATTATCCAAAAATAAAATTAAATTTAATCCATTATATAATTCGACTAAAAAGAAACATTCACACAAACCTTGACATCACGTAGGCCTCAGGCACGAGATGCACCCTTATTTCACATCGCTTGTGTGTTTGATTCTTGCGACCTTTCTAGGAATGATAGTTTTTCAGACAGTCTATAGTTTGTTATTTTCTAAATATATATACTTATAATTATTTTAAAGTTAAATTAATGTGATAAAAATCATCAAAAATATCCTTAAAATGTTTTATCCAAAAAGGTTATCTCAAACCATTCATTTTACATCCTTAAATTTAGTAACCCATAAATAACTAAAAAATAAATGTCACAAAAAACAACATTAGTCACATTAAAAGTTTATAAAATGAACCTAAAATAGAGCATCTAAGACATTAAACATATGGTAAAGGAAAAAATTATAAACCCATTATGATATCCCTTACACTTATGAAAACATCTTAATCATCAATATTAGATAAAATATGCTCTAATATTAACTATAAGGAAATGAACTTACACATAACATATTCTAATTAATTTAAAATTTATGATAATTTTAATTTCCAACATATCTTTTAGGATTATAGTTTTAATGAATTGAGAGAAACTATTACCTAGTAAACCCATATACTACACCTGTAAATTTATACTCAATAACCATTTTCACATTAAAAAAATATTTAAAAAACATGATTTCATATATTGATATATCGTAAACAATTTCCCTTGATGTAATACTTGAACAATATCTTCCATAAACCACGAAAATCACTTTTAAACATGGGATGAGATCAAAATCATAGTAAGACACTTATATTAAAGGAATCTAATATTCCAGTGAAAACCCATAAACATTTCCATAAAATTATACATTTTTAGCTTAAATAAGTGATCATAATTTTTCATTTCAATAATTCAATAATAAAATTTTATTATTACACATAAAAAAACATTTCATGTTATTGAAATAACCAATAAATTTTAATGAACCAATTTAAAAAATATTAATAGTTATTTTTTTATCAATGTTTCTCGAACCATATTGAAACATTTGAATAAAACTAACATTTTAATACATTAATTTCCTTATAAATAAATTTAATTATCCGACTTCAATATAAAATGGATGGTTATTTAATTTATTACATTAGAATTGAAACAATTTTTGAATCACAAAAGCACTAATCAATTTAGTAGTTTTGGGAACAATATTACATACATGAAGTTCTCCTCACATTTTAAATCTTAAAATAAAAAAAAAATTCTTCGAGCATACCATTAATCCCATTAGTGAAACCCTGCATATCACTCATAATATACTTCATGGAATCCTTGGGAAAGATAAAAAATAATGAAGGGGTGATCTCAAATTATCAACAATGGTATACATAAAGTAGAAGCTATCATAAAAAATAAGAAACTATAATAGAAAGGTGATGAAATAAAACCCATGACATTTAATCAATAAACTCATCAAAATATGGAAATACTGAATAATGATAAAGTAATTCCATTTAAATAATCATATGTTAATGAAAATTAACCATATATATTCTAATAGTCGAATAATCATATGGAATATCAATAACAACTCTCATAATGAGGGAATGCTTTATGTCAGACATCGTAAACAAACTATCAAGGCATCTTCCAAGACACTATACAAAAACGGGTAATACGTCATCCAATACCCAAACTAGAATGTCTCTTCATACCTAACAATGTATCTAGGGGATATATTAGGCAATACCTGTCACTTACTAAGTATAATTTATTCCTTATAGGAAGAAAAAAACTACATAAACATTCATATTAAAAAACTAGCAAATTAAATGTGGATACTTTATCTATAAACTGAAAAAGACATCAAAATATAATATCCATAGTCAAACTAATTAGAAAAACTTTAATAAAATAGTGTATATGGTATCATAAGATATCAAACTCATTTAAACATGTGATTCAGAAAAGAATTTTCACATATAGGAAAATAGTCTAATAAAATCATTAGAAATATCTTGATAAAAAAACACTTTTGTGAAATAATTTTTCATAAAGAGTATCATTTATAATAGAAAACATTTTATTTGAAAAAAAAAATTATCAACATGTAAAGGAAGATTCAAATCATCAGGCCATCATGATGGTGGTAAAAGACATTCATGCCGTATAAGTTAAAAAAAATTCTTTTCGTATTTTTCCCAAAAAGTCATAAAGTAACTTGCTTGGAAGGAAAATATTATTCCGTTAAAAAATTTATAAAAATTAAAAAATCTATAAAATATGTAAAAATAATTTGGATGATAGGAAAAAATATTTTGGAAAACATTTTTCATAAATATGGACATGAATGATAAATACTCCACAACCACTACTTTTGAATAAGAAATATCAGATAATAATGAGACTAAAAAATTTCCCTTATCACTTTATAATTTATAGAATCATATTCCCAATAAAAGAAATATAATTATATGGATATGAAAATACCATAATATTTATGATAATATTCATAAAATATATTCATGGGGAGTATATCATGAGAAAAAACAAATATATATTTTCAAAGGTATGTTTCCCACAATAATAAGTGAGAAAAAATATATTACATCATGAGTAACATTTAGATTTTGATCCCTATGAAGAATAAAATAAATTTAAAATTTTTATATCATTAAATATATTAGTGTCATGATATAAAATTTCATAGGGAAATATATGCACCACATAACAAGAATAAGTGGTGATTATCACATAAATCTCACAAAAATAAATTAAAATGAGAATACCATTACCATATAATTTCATCCAGTTGAATGTTCTTATCATATTATATAATGGTTTTAACTATGTTATTAAATTATTAAATAATAATATTTAAATTTATGATATCATATATTATCTTCTTATATTATTGTATCACATGTTTGTTAAAAATAGTTTTTTATTACCCTTATTTCGGGTGTTAACTGGTTTGTTTTCATATGCATTTTTTGTCATGTAAGTCATTATTAATATGAATAAGATATATTAAATTCTTATATTGAATAAAATTATGTTCATAAAAACTATATTCTCCCCTCATATAACTTTTTATAATCATTATTTAATGGCTAACGTGGAGAATTAATCTCGTGGTGTCATTGAGATAGTAGGTTGTATGTATGCACGAGAAACGATATGATTCCCTTAATGGTAAGGTGGTATGTAATTTTATAGTTTATTAATATAAATTAATCAATATAATATCATATGTATTAATTATATCAATTATATTCATCATTATACCCATCAAAAAAGGGGTGACAAGAAACAAATTACACCATAATGGGTAGATGATAAGTCATACTTACACACACATGATGGTATTGTTTTATGTAGGATGGATAAATGGATAAATATGGTTTCCCGTAATCATAATAAAATCTTATCATATATATTATTTTAGATCTATTATTTTAAAATGGAAACAATTTGGGTTGAGGAACTATAAGAAAAAATACTTTTGAATCACTTGGTAAAGATAATTACATCTTCTTTAGAAAACAACATTTGGATCTTCAATTAAAGACACTGGGGTTTCCCTTTTAAAATGAAAAAAACCTCTATGATTTTTATATGTAATTTGGGAAGTGAAATTGTTAGGTTTTGATTGAGTAACATGGCTCAATGTGGTGTGAGTAACTGAGAGATGATGTGATTTTCTATAAGAGAGGGGGGCACTTTAGAGAACTCTCAAAATATAAATTTAATATATATTTATTTTATAATTAAAATACCTCCATAGTGATTCAATTAGAATATAAGATTATTATTATTAAAAATAATCTCTACTAATTATTTTTAGACATGATTAGGTCACAATTATTTTTAGCCAGTAAGGGGCTTCGTGTCTCTAGGTCTTCTCCCGCCGCTCCCTTCCTCACTGCTGGAAATTTAGGCTATAGCATTGGATCTATAGCCACGGTTTTATAGTCCCGTGGATATAGCTTATTTATAGCCACAATTATTTATATACTCCTTGGCTAAAAATTTGTTCTGTCTTTTTTTTCCAAATCCCTTCGGGCTCCTCCTTTATTCTCCCCTAATCGCTTTTTTTCCAAATCATACCGGGCTCCTCCTCCGTCCTCCCATGATCGTGACCATCTGAAACTCTGTCTCTCACGGAGACGACCCTAAGAACCCTATACGTCTCTCACTGCGAGCGACCCTCCTTCCCCAACCCATCACGGCCTCTCCTCTCCCTGTTCCTCCTCCACTAACAGTGCCCCTCGTGACCCTCCAAACCCTTGACATATCTGATGGTAGTGCCCTCCTCCCTGATACCCACTGCGCGCGATCCTCCTTACCCAACCCTTGTCGAACTCTCATATCCTCGATCCTCCTCCACCGATTGTGCCCCTTGCGACTGTGCCCATCGCTAACACCGAACAAGACAAACCCACCGTGACCTGTTTCCACAGAAAACGGAACACCTCACCTCCCCCACTGACATTGCTCCTAGGTGGCCTTCCCACTCCTCCGTCGTGCCTCTGACACGGCCGAACCCCTTCAGGTGATCCTCCTCCTCCTTGTTATGAACAATTACATGTTCATTATTTTGTTATCAGTGTGTAGGAGTAAACTGGAATAGTTTCACATGTTTGAGTATGGTAAAGAGGTTTTTGAATTAGATACATTATTCTAATTATAATTGTTATGCGTGGAGTGAGGGATAAGTGGTTTTTGGTGAATAACAAATTAGTCTAGATTGGGATTCATCATGGTGGAGTTGTGGACTATTGTAATGGATAAAAAGTGATGGTATCAAATTTTGATGGTTAAATTTGGAATCAGGGGATCATCCTGGATGCTTCTCAAGGATTGAAATTCTTATGGTTGGGAGTTTTTAATGACCCAAAAAATTAGAGGGTTGGTAATTTTAGAGGAAATTTGATTTTTTTTCCTGAAGATGGGAGATTTTTGAGAATTGGGATATGAATTGGAATTTCAAGAGTTAATACATCTCTGGGATGTGTTTTCATTTGAGGCTAATGGTTATTTAGAGGGTTGGTTTCTGTAGAGACCCGAAGCCTGACGTACATGAACATTACATTACATTTGCGGAATACTTAGTACATAACAAAAACACACACACACGGATCGTAATAGTTTAGTGTCTTTGGAAACTCGGAATGTAATCTTCTAATCGTGGTGAAAGATCTTCAATATCTCCCATAAAGATCTTCCCTTTTTTTACCTAAAACCTTTCTTTATATCCCGGGGAAAATAAAACATAAAAGGGTGAGCTCAAATGCTCAGTAAGGGTAAACAAAAGAAAAATCAATCACATCATATTGATAAGAACATAACTTTTGGAAATCTTAACCTGCAAAAGAGAGCATAATTTCATAACATGGGATAAATCATGGCAGTGAAATGTAATCACAATAATCATATCTTAAAACATGAAACTTTGTGGCATTCACACATAATCATAGATAATCATTTCTTGTTAGTCAAGACTCATTGCCAAGACTATCATAGTGGACAAAGTCCCTTTCTGAATCGAGTAACCCTCGTTTCAATCCAGTTTCACTGAACCGGTATAACCTACCATTCCAGCCATGTCTATCTCATGAGATATAAAATCTTTACCCAATGCATTGGAGGGAGATATAGGTCCCACCCATCTTATAATGAATCCTTTCTTATGTGTGCCACAAAATCATAAACCATACATCATAGCATAACCCATGTAATAAAAATGGGATTCTTAAACAACATGACATAATAAAACAATTCATATAAGATAAAGGAATTCATAAAAATAATTCCATCACAACATTAATCAAATCAATGTAATAATAGGGATAAAAACAGAACCCTGTATTATCTTAGATGGAAAATAGTTTTGATAAAACACTTGAACTCCATTCTTGAGGAAAATATCCTTTCTACCTTAAAAACATTTTTCCTTTCTTAACATGTCATAAAATTTTAAACTAAAAGAATTTGATTAAAAATAAACATGAAAACTTGTAAAGGAAGCATCTTGGAAATAATGTTTTAAAAATCCATTCATGCTGTATAAGTTAAAAAAACATTCTTCGTACTTTTGTCGGAAAAGTCAAAAAAAGTACCTCGTACGAAAAATGACAAAAGATTCCTTTCATATCCCTTAATAAAAACTCACCGAAGGGTAAAATTGGATTTAAACAATTTTAGGTGGATGGAAATAACATTACATATTGAGGAAACATGGATGTGGATGATAAAATACACCCCAGTAAATTTCAAAGTGTAAACAATCTCGGATAAAAAATGAGATTGTGATATTTCCCTTACCTTAGGTCCGACTTGCTTTGTAAGTGTCTGAACCTCCTGTATAATGATTTAAATCATGTTATTGACTTATTCCAGAATCATATTCATTGTTATTATATCATATATGGTCCACTTATGACTTTATATTACCTGTTATTTTGTAAATTCATGTTAAAGTAGCGTTTTCGGTAAAATCGTCTCATTTGTCGTTCGTGTTTTTAACTTGTAATTATTAATATGTTTACTTGGATCATGATTACTTATATCCAGAATTTAAAACATGATTTATATATAATATATATTCAGAATATATATATATATATATAATATCGATAAATGGAATGAAATACACCGTTCATGGAGGCGGCAGTCCGTACATACGCATGAACGCTGTTTTCATTACCTTATTGAAGTGAATGGAATTAAGTAGATGACATACATATAAATTTACATAAATCCAGTATCATTATTATGTCGTATATTTCATTAGTACTTATTATATATACTTTATAATCATTCATGAATGGTTAATCATTGAGAATGAATCTCATCGCGTCGTGGAGACGGTAGTCCGTACGTACGCACGAGCGATGATATCGTTCCCATGGTCGTGGAATTGTGTTGAAGTGTATGTAGACTATTTCAGTATCAATATCAATTTATAATAATCATATATAGTTACTCATTACACCATTATACCCATCCTATTAAGGTGGTGGTGGAAAACAGATTACACCACGGCGTGGAGACGGTATTCCGTACGTACGCACGCGCGGTGATTTCATTTTTCCGTAGGATGGATAGATGGTGAATTAGGGTTGTTTCATATTTATAATAACATATCAGTATGTAATTAATACTGATGTTATTACTTTATCATGAAACAACTAAAGAAGAAGAAGTTGAAGAAGAAATAAATTGAAAAGATCGGTAATGGATATTACCTCTTCTTTGGAACGCTTCTTTGAATCCTCCACTTAGGGAACTAAGATTGGTCTTTGAAGAAGACCAGGACCTCTAGGATTATTCTAGGGAAGTGGAGGGGAGAAAATGTCAGGGGTTGGCCGAGCTTGAGTGCTCAAATTGGTGTGAGGAGGAGGGGGAGGAGGTGCCCTTTTATAAGGGAGGAGAGGGGCACCTTAGGAATATCTCAAAATATTATTTTATATTAAAGTCAAAATCGGTTTATAATGGTTCCAAAGGGTCTTATTTCGAAGCTAAAGTGGGGATGGGTCGCAATCCTATCAACCAATAGGATTTAGACAAGTTTAGGGTATTATTTTAACCTTATCAATTAGATTTAACTCTAAGTTAAATAATTTAACTTTTACCGTGTCTTTTTGTTTTCTTTTACTATATGGTTAATAGACTTACTATAACATGCCAAACGAACCCCAAATTGTTTATTATTAATATATATATCCTTATCTAAGTCATTTGGCCGAACCTTAGATTATTAGGAATAAAATAACAATTAATAATATAATATTTGATTTAAAAACTATTTTGTGTCAATTTTGACACTATTTGATATATGATTTTTTTGAAAGTAATAACAGAATTATATGTTCGAACCAAGTTGATTAACTCAACACTAATATATCATAGTAACCTAGAAAATTAGTTGAATTCATAAAAAGTCTCAAATTATATTTATTTTGGTGTTTATAACATCAATTATGTCAATATTTCATTAATAAGATAATTACTGCATCATCATTGTGTCATAAATAAATTAAATTATTTAATGTCTAAAAATTATAAATAAAATACCATAATGTAGGAAATATTATTAGCTTTCTAATGAATATTTATAGTCGAATTTATCTTATGTATAACCCCATATTAAAAATTATTTACTTATTAAACTTTGATTTTAACTATTTTAACTCTTCTTTAAATAAATTAATAATAAATGTCCTAATCTAATCCAAGTGGACCTAAATGGTCATATTTTATTCCTAAGTTTGTTTTTGGTCGAATTACACTTGTCCAATAGAATTAGGACATGTGTTAGGGTAATAATAATATCATATTTACCCTTAGTTACCCTATTTACTATTAACGGAGGTAAAAAAAAGTAAAAAGTTACTATTCACAACAAATTATTTTCATCTCATTGAACCACATTTTAGTCCTTGATATTAACCGTGTCTATCGGATTTTTGAAATTCCATTCACAGAAGCGGTAAAATTAAGTTTTATGAAAAATTCAGTTTTTAACCTACCACTTAGTGGTTTCACTATTCATCAAAAATTGAAAGTTTTCAGAAAAGTACCAAAATTTCACCCTAGGCTATAATTGATATTCCGAATTCAAAAATGATTTCTATTTTACAAAATTCCCAACATATAGGTTTCATTAATTAATTTTATAATTAATTTCCGTTGTCACAACAAATAGCGTGTTTTTAAGAGATAATAACTATCAAAAGATTGACACTTGTTTATAACTGGTTTAAATGTGAAATTACATCCAATGTCCAAAATTGTATTAAATTGTAAAAATATATTCTAAATATACTTTAAAACCACTCAAATTAATAATTTATAACTATTAATTATTTCGATTGGAAAAGTTGTTTTTAATTAAAATTTAGTAATTTCCACTATTCATCAAAATATGAAAGTTATCCGAAAATTACCAAAATTTCACCTTAGGCTAAATTCGATACTCCTAATCCATAAATGAAGTCCATTTTGAAAAATAAAATTTAAAAAATTTCAAAAAGTGGTTATTACTATTCATAACGGCTATCTTTAATAATATCTTAATAGCATATCGTTGTTTAGCGAAACTTGGTGTTGCGTACAACACACGATATCGTGGAAGGTCGCGATTGCGTGTAATTCAAGACAAGTCAGAGATGTGTGTTGTAAAAGCTCTTTTTGGTGTAGCGTATAACACAAGACATTAATGAAATTAAAAAGAATATTTTTCATAAAATCTCGGGGTGTTACATTCTACCCCCCTTAAAATGAATTTCGCCCTCGAAATTCGTCGGGGTTATAAATGGTTTACTATTCAAAAGTTTCTTTAATAGAAACCCACATCGTAAAAAGGAATACCAAAACCAATCTTTAAAAACAAAAGTATGAAACGTAACGGTTACCCAAATAAACTAATCACTGGGTTTCCACATAGGTGAAAATATGGATATGGAAGAGAAATCTAACCATCATGTTCTGATGGAGAGTGGTAGAGAACATGGCTATGGAAAAGCCAGCAATCACAAAGCCATAAATTTGTGATGATCTAAGGTACCATCTGCTTCATCAGATATAAGATCACTAGGACAACATTTTTGGTTTTCAAGATCGTTTCCCTAAAGTTAAAGAATTTAAATTAGAATAAATACTTACTTTATTTTGGTACAATCTCGCTGTTGTTCGTGCCTTTAACAATTTCCACTTCATCTGTTAAATAAATGAAGTTGAATTTGTTATTCGTGAAGTGTTAGCAGATCATGTGATAGAATGACGGGTCATTCCATCTGTCTCAAACAAAAGGTTAGCAAAAAAGATTATATACATAAGTTGATCTATAGTGAGATTAATCATATATGGTTCCTAAAATGGACTTATACATCATATGTCATATAGCTTAATATAATAAAACTAGTTTCTACTAAACAGGGACTTCCTGTAGGCCTGTGGTAGGCGATAAAGGCCAGTCGCACTTCGGTTGTGGGTTCGATTCCCACAGCCTTGTCCGAAGCGATGGGCTGTCGCCCGTCCTGCAGGTTGTCCTTTTTCTAAAGCTATATTACTATAACATCCCATCAATAATATCGAAAATCTTTTATCCTTAAACAATACTAACTTATTTCCAACATAATCCATTCTAATCTTTAGGCTTATCCATAATACTGCAGTCCACTCTCATAATATAGTGAAAACGATTACCAGAGATTTAATACCATCGTTGATCCCCATATATCATAAGATATGTCTTGTTGGTCAGATTCTAAACATTCAAAGTCCTTAATCATGTATTCTCTTGAATACCCATTGAACCTTAGTGAAAACATGAATGTAGTTAAACGTTAACACTTTCCACATACCAAAATCCTCAAAATTCTTTATAATCAAACCATGATATCACTTAGTCCTTATATCAATCATGAGCTCATGAATACTGTTAAACATTTAATTTTCTCATTTTCCCTTCATTATGCGCATATCGTCTTATTTCCAAAAATATCTCAATCACTTTGAATACCACATTAGACCAATACACAAATATTCCAATACTCCATGATACAACATTATTTTAGAATCCCATTACATAAACACTTAATCATTCCACCACATCGTTGTCATATTCAACATCGCCAATAGTGATCGCATGCGACTTCCCTTAATCCTTTGCCTTAAGCGGTTGCTCAAGTCGATCATCACTAACCCTTGGATTAGGGCATTTATTAGCATAATGCCCCATTTCCTTGCACTTGAAGCATTGAAGTGTTGGTGGTGCGTTATCTGCAGTGTTTTCTTTATTCACATCATTAGAAACCCTTTTTCCATTACTTCGACACTCAGATGCTCGATGACCTTCTTTTCCACACTTAAAACATTTTCTAGTCCCTTTAAGACAATCTCCACCATGCTTCTTTCCACACTTTGAGCATAAGGAAACATTCATTTTCTTTCCACCATTATTCTGAGATTTCTCCTTGAACTCCATCTTTCGTTTCTTGTCAAAACCCTGAGATGGATATGTAACACCAACTTCCATTTCTACCTTGATAGCACAACGCACAATTTCTTCATAGCTACTGAAGTCTCTTATAGCCAATGCCCTTCGAAGACTTGGTTTTAAGCCATTGAAAAATCGATCAACTTTACTTTCAGGTTGGATGATATGCCAGATGCATACCTTTCAAGTCTTGTAAAATTCGCTTCGTATATACCAACAGATTCATCATCCTTCTGCTTTAGCTCAAGAAACTCCTTTTCCATCTTTGTTTGAAGAATACGAGGGAAGTACTTACTGAAAAACAAGTTCATGAACTCGTCCCATTCCATGGACTCAATTTCATCTCTTGGCCTCGTATTATTGATAAGATTCCACCATTGATCAGCTTCACCTTCCAAACGATATACTGCTAAGATGACTTTATCATGTTCAGAACAGTGAAGAACTGAAAATATCTTTTCAGTGGTACTGATCCATTGTTCAGCAACAAGTGGATCAGAAGTCCCACTGAAAGAAGGTGGACGTTTCCTCATGAAGGACTCAATAGAATATTGTTCCCTTCTCTGCTCATTTGGAAGTCCAGAATGATTCATATCTTGTGTAAGTATAGCAATAAGATTTTTCACTCCATCTCCCATAACATTTGTTTGTTCAGGAGGGCAATTATTGCATTGTCCATTGCATTGACCAACACGGTTCCTTCGGGTTCCATCCATCGTCTAAAACCCAAAAAGAATAGTGTGAGAGGCAAAAATCATGCAAGGGAAAACAACATAATAAAGGGGAAGTACCTTCAATATATAACATCTTAGGTTTAATTCTATGGTCGTTAGCGTAATTCTAGTACTATAACCTATACGTATACTTAACCTTAGGGACATCCCTAGACATACCTTAGAAATATCTCTAGGGATCACACTAACGTTTTAACATCCTAGTTTCCAAAGGTTGACTAAACCTTTCCTCTGATACCAACTGTAGAGACCCGAAGCCTGACGTACATGGACATTACATTACATTTGCGGAATACTTAGTACATAACAAAAACACACACACAAGGATCGTAATAGTTTAGTGTCTTTGGAAACTCGGAACGTAATCTTCTAATCGTGGTGAAAGATCTTCAATATCTCCCATAAAGATCTTCCCTTTTTTTACCTAAAACCTTTCTTTATATCCTGGGGAAAATAAAACATAAAAGGGTGAGCTCAAATGCTCAGTAAGGGTAAACAAAAGAAAAATCAATCACATCATATTCATAAGAACATAACTTTTGGAAATCTTAACCTGCAAAAGAGAGCATAATTTCATAACATGGGATAAATCATGGCAGTGAAATGTAATCAAAATAATCATAACTTAAAACATGAAACTTTGTGGCATTCACACATAATCATAGATAATCATTTCTTGTTAGTCAAGACTCATTGCCAATACTATCTTAGTGGACAAAGTCCCTTTCTGAATCGAGTAACCCTTGTTTTAGTCCTGTTTCACTGAACCAGTATAACCTACCATTCCAGCCATGTCTATCTCATGAGATATAAAATATTTACCCAATGCATTGGAGGGAGATATAGGTCCCACCCATCTTATAATGAATCCTTTCTTATGTGTGACACAAAATCATAAACCATACATCATAGCATAACCCATGTAATAAAAATGGGATTCTTAAACAACATAAAATCATAAAACAATTAATATAAGATAAAGGAATTCATAAAAATAATTCCATCACAACATTAATCAAATAAATGTAATAATAGGGATAAAAACAGAACCCTTTATTATCATAGATGGAAAATAATTTTGATAAAACACTTGAACTCCATTCTTGAGGAAAATATCCTTTCTACCTTAAAAACATTTTTCCTTTCTTAACATGTCATAAAATTTTAAACTAAAAGAATTTGATTAAAAATAAACTTGAAAACTTGTAAAGGAAGCATCTTGGAAATAATGTTTTAAAAATCCATTCATGCTGTATAAGTTAAAAAAACATTCTTCGTACTTTTGTCGGAAAAGTCAAAAAAAGTACCTCGTACGAAAAATGACAAAAGATTCCTTTCATATCCCTTAATAAAAACTCACCGAAGGGTAAAATTGGATTTAAACAATTTTAGGTGGATGGAAATAACATTACATATTGAGGAAACATGGATGTGGATGGTAAAATACACCCCAGTAAATTTCAAAGTGTAAACAATCTCGGATAAAAAATGAGATTGTGATATTTCCCTTACCTTAGGTCCGACTTGCTTTGTAAGTGTCCGAACCTCCTGTATAATGATTTAAATCATGTTATTGACTTATTCCAGAATCATATTCATTGATATTATATCATATATGGTCCACTTATGACTTTATATTACCTGTTCTTTTGTAAATTCATGTTAAAGTAGCGTTTTGTGTAAAATCGCCTCATTTGTCGTTCGTGTTTTTAACTTGTAATTATTAATATGATTACTTGGATCCTGATTACTTATATCCAGAATGTAAAACATGATTTATATATAATATATATTCAGAATATATATATATATAATATCGATAAATGGAATGAAATACACCGTTCATGGAGGCAGTAGTCCGTACGTACGCATGAACGCTGTTTTCATTTCCTTATTGAAGTGAATGGAATTAAGTAGATGAAATACATATAAATTTACATAAATCCATTATCATTATTATGTCGTATATTTCATTAGTACTTATTATATATACTTTATAATCATTCATGAATGGTTAATCATTGAGAATGAATCTCATCGCGTCGTGGAGACGGTAGTCCGTACGTACGCACGAGCGATGATATCGTTACCATGGTCGTGGAATTTTGTTGAAGTGTATGTAGACTATTTCAGTATCAATATCAATTTATAATAATCATATATAGTCACTCATTACACCATTATACCTATCCTATTAAGGTGGTGGTGGAAAATAGATTACACCACGGCATGGAGACGGTATTCCGTACGTACGCACGCGCGGTGATTTCATTTTTCCGTAGGATGGATAGAAGGTGAATTAGGGTTGTTTCATATTTATAATAACATATCAGTATGTAAGTAATACTGATGTTATTACTTTATCATGAAACAACTAAAGAAGAAGAAGTTGAAGAAGAAAGAAATTGAAAAGATCGGTAATGGATATTACCTCTTCTTTGGAACGCTTCTTTGAATCCTCCACTTAGGGAACTAAGATTGGTCTTTGAAGAAGACCAGGACCTCTAAGATTATTCAAGGGAAGTGGAGAGGAGAAAATGGCAGGGGTTGGCCGAGCTTGAGTGCTCAAATTGGTGTGAGGAGGAGGGGGAGGAGGTGCCCTTTTATAAGGGAGGAGTGGGGCACCTTAGGAATATCTCAAAATATTATTTTATATTAAAGTCAAAATCGGTTTATAATGGTTCCAAAGGGTCTTATTTCGAAGCTAAAGTGGGGATGGGTCGAAATCCTATCAACCAATAGAATTTAGATAAGTTTAGGGTATTATTTTAACCTTATCAATTAGATTTAACTCTAAGTTAAATAATTTAACTTTTACCGTGTCTTTTTGTTTTCTTTCACTATATGGTTAATACACTTACTATAACATGCCAAAAGAACCCCAAATTGTTTATTATTAATATATATATCCTTATCTAAGTCATTTGGCCGAACCTTAGATTTTTAGGAATAAAATAACAATTAATAATATAATATTTGTTTTAAAAACTATTTTGTGTCAATTTTGACACTATTCGATATATGATTTTTGTGAAAGTAATAACAGAATTATATGTTAGAACAAAGTTGATTAAATCAACACTAATATATCATAGTAACCTAGAAAATTAGTGGAATTCATAAAAAGTCTCAAATTATATTTATTTTGATGTTTATAACATCAATTATGTCAATATTTCATTAATAAGATAATTACTGCATCATCATTGTGTCATAACTAAATTAAATTATTTAATGTCTAAAAATTATAAATAAAATACCATCATGTAGGAAAGCTTTTTAGCTTTCTAATGAATATTTATAGTCGAATTTATCTTATGTATAACCCCATATTAAAAATGATTTACTTATTAAACTTTGATTTTAACTATTTTAACCCTTCTTTAAATAAATTAATAATAAATGTCCTAATCTAATCCAAGTGGACCTAAATGGTCATATTTTATTCCTAAGTTTGTTTTTGGTCGAATTAAACTTGTACAATAGAATTAGGACATGTGTTAGGGTAATAATAATATCATATTTACCCTTAGTTACCCTATTTACTATTAACCGTGGTAAAAAAAAGTAAAAAGTTACTATTCACCAAAAATTATTTTCATCTCATTGAACCACATTTTAGTCCTTGATATTAACCGTGTCTGTCGGATTTTAGAAATTCCATTCACAGAAGCAGTAAAATTAAGTTTTATGAAAAATTCAGTTTTTAACTTACCACTTAGTGGTTTCACTATTCATCAAAAATTGAAAGTTTTCAGAAAAGTACCAAAATTTCACCCTAGGCTATAATTGATATTCCGAATTCAAAAATGATTTCTATTTTACAAAATTCCCAACATATAAGTTGCATTAATTAATTTTATAATGAATTTCCGCTGTCACAACAAATAGCGTGTTTTTAAGAGATAATAACTATCAAAAGATTGACACTTGTTTATAACTGGTTTAAATGTGAAATTACATCCAATGTACAACATTGTATTAAATTGTAAAAATATATTATAAATATACTTTAAAACCACTCAAAATAATAATTTATAACAATTAATTATTTTGATTGAAAAAGTTGTTTTTAATTAAAATTTTGTAATTTCCACTATTCATCAAAATATGAAAGTTATCCGAAAATTACCAAAATTTCACCTTAGGCTAAATTCGATACTCCTAATCCATAAAGGAAGTCCATTTTGAAAAATAAAATTTACAAAATTTTAAAAATTGGTTATTACTATTCATAACGGCTAGCTTTAATAATATCTTAATAGCATATCGTTGTTTAGCGAAACTTGGTGTTGCGTACAACACACGCTATCGTGGAAGGTCGCGATTGCGTGTAATTCAAGCCAAGTCAGAGATGTGTGTTGTGAAAGCTCTTTTTGGTGTAGCGTATAACACAAGACATTAATGAAATTAAAAAGAATATTTTTCATAAAATCTCAGGGTGTTACAGTTTCCAAATATTAGGGTAGTGGCTAACTGCAATAAACTACAGTAGTTATTGGGTATTCAATCGGGAGGCACTAGGTTCTTCTTAATGGGTTTGTAAAAAACTACACCCTTTATAAGGTACCAGATGGAGGGGTACTAGGTACTCGGTGGGATGGAAAGTGCATCGGACCATTTATAAGGTCCATCAGGTACACAATAGAGGTGGATTGATTACCTAGAAGGGTTGTGTGTTGTTATTTAAGGATAGAAAAATAGTTATTCTGGATTCCACCTCTAAAAATGACTTATGGGGTTCTTCTACTTTAAAAGGATAGAGCTAAATATTCCTCTTTTACATCCATTATTCTTTCTTATTTATATCTTTTAATAATTAGTTTTTTAGGGTATTTTTTGTGTCAGAATTAACCAAGACTTATTGTGGCACATGAGAATGTGATGTTTCCCACATTTATTTATCCATTGATGTGTTAGAAATATTGTGGCACATGGAAACATTGTCTTCTTTTTCTCATTATGATAGATACTCCAATTTTTTATTATTTATTAAAGTTATCCTTGATGAAACCATTACATTGTCAACATTCCATCATAGAATGTGGTGCAATGACATTAAACTTCCACATTCTCATCTTCAACCAATATTTCATGTGATCTTATTCTTTCTTATATTTTGATATCTTTACCCAAAAAAACATACCAATTGACATAGTATATATTTACTAGAATGATTATTTTTTATCATGGTTGATTCCCTGCATAAATATTCGCACAAAAGTGTTTCTTATTGATTTATTATATGTATATACTATTCTAATATTTCTTGGATTTAGGTATGAGAAAACATGACCAAGATGTATCATGATCATATTTTGGTGTTATATTTAAAAATATAGATGTTCTAGAATCATACCCAAGCTAAAGGTGAGCTCATGGAATTTACGGATCTATCATATAGTGATAAAATCAAATATTTAACCACTTATTATTCTTTGGCGGTTCATCATTATTAGATTTAAAATTCTCAACAATGATAACAATGTTACCAACATTGAAGCTTCTATGTGATGACATGGGCCCAATAATATTATTCCCACTAGAAAAATTTTAAATGTTACATCTTCTTCTTTACCTATAGTTATCACGAATAATATATTTTTTTTCTAAAAAAAATTAAATAATTTCATAATTCTGAAACTAAACCTCTAAACATGTCCAAGTCAATTGAGGTTCTTCAACATGTTCAATTTACTACTTTTATAAATATTATCAAAAGAAAACATAGTGGAGACATGGTATCTACAAACTATACTAATCTTGGGTTCCTCTCCATTCCATGTGTCCAAAATTTAGAAACCCATGTTTCTTCTCTGCCTAACATCCATGCACCTTCTTCACGTCAATCCCTTCCTCTCCCTCCCTCCATCTCCAACAGGCGGTTTACCTCATATTCTCCTATAGCTCGGGGTTCATCTCTTATTGACCTAGGATTCGTTGTCTTCCTTTGCGTCATACCGTTTATTTTCCCTCACTCCCTCTTCTGCACGCAGTTTCCTTCTATTTCTCCCCACACTCGCGCTTTTTCTCTTGTAGACCTAAGGTCCCCGCAGACCCCAGTCGTCGTCTTCCTCCTAATCTCGGTTTCCATCCACTCCTCGGATTCCGGCGCACTATTTCTTCCGTTGTACTCTAATAAAATCCTTCACATTAATCCACCATAATTCCCTCTATTGACTATAATGCCACCTTACTTCTCTAGATCTTGTTCACATCAATTCCATGTATCGATTTTCCTCAGTTTCTCCTCCCGTTTGATTATCACCTCCTGTCTAGCTAGAGTTCTCGCCTACCCCGGTCGACATCTCCCCCCATCACGCAGTTCCCCTCCACTCCTATAGTTGTTCCTCATATTATCTATCTCTTATGAGATCTACATCGATGAAGCATGCCCCGTACTCACTTCTCGTTTCCATTAACCATCACCGAAATATGCTACTTTCATCAAAAATCTATCTTACTATTGCTTCGTAGAAATAGATGAGAGGGTAGAAATGTTCCTTAAGCGCAGATTCATTCAGCTTCTGATGAGTCATGCATATGGTATTTTCTCTTCTGTAGCATCTTGGTATCATTTTTCACTGCTCTATAGTTTCAAATTTCACTATGATCATACTAATTTTGCAGGGTGTAATACAATATAGTGCTTCACAAATGGTGGGTTATGATAAGTTTCTAGAAAAAAATTCAGTTCTCTGCAAGATTTAGTTTTTCTAGCTACATTTTGATTTTTAAAACATCAATACAATACATCTCTTGTTTTGATTCACCAATTACTACTTGTACTTATATTTCTTGGACAATATTTCTTCATCTAAAATTTCTTCCATCGATGATCAACTTCTAAGTTATTAGGATTTTTTCTCAACACTAGATCACTTTTCATTATAGCTCAAAAATGTTTGATTTTCTTTGCGCTTTCTTATTAGTCACATTCTAAACATTTATGTTGAGGAAACATGATTTTCTCTTCTTTCACATGTTAATTATTGTTTGAAAATTGCATATTCACCTGAGAAATTAGAGAACTCTCAATGTTTTTCATTTTTTTGGTTTATCCTTTTATAACTCATCAGACTATATGATCAAACATTCTTTCATATCATGTTCAACCTTCTTCATAGGTGTGGATCCATTCTTTATGATATATTCTATTTGATTAGAAATTGTGTCCCCTAGTAAACTTTTATTATCGGGTGGGATAAAAACTTTTATCGAAAAAAAGCAAATTAAGCTGAACCTCGAGCCAAAATAATTATATACCATTAACAGGAAGAATAATTTTTAATTAATAGGAATGTACTATTTGATAGTATCATTTTGAAACATGGATCTATTTCCCCCTTTCTTTCAGGAACATGATTTGACCCATGGGGAATTCTGGTTCTTATATGTTGGGTGGTGACGTATATAGTCACAGGAGACAGGTATGTTTTAGTTTATTTTTTATTTTATTTTCCTTATCGCATTGGCCACTTATGCCTACATTGTGTGTTTGTATCTGTTTTGTGTTGACATGACCACCATAAATTATCAGTCCAATGGGAGTGACTAAATGATGATATTGTGGTAATAATAGAAAGGAATTATAGAATCTATAATGGTAATGGATTCATGTATCATTTATCATCATTGATCACATATATATAAGAAGTTGTTATGTCTCATTTCTTTTCCATCTATTTTCTTGCAGGTGGTTTCTTATGATTTGGCACATTCTATCCACCACCATCGATGACAGTGAGTTCAACATTGGATTTGGGTAAGATTTATTTCATTTTTATTCTTTGGCAAAATTTTAATTAGGGCTTTTGTGAATTTTGGGTTCTTTATATTTTTTTAGTGCTTTCTGGATCTCGTTGAGGTGGATTTGAGTTGTCTTTGACGAAGGCTTACATGTGTATGCATAGGTAGGCATATAAATATATAAGTTCCCCCTTTATATATATTCACTCATGGAAGTATGAATATATATATTTGTGCTAGGTGTGCTTATATATAGATATGAAAAATGCATACATGTGTAACTATAAAGGGGTATATGCAAGTATAAACATATATATAAGGATCTCCTTGTGCATATTTGTCCATGAAAATATGTACATAGGGGCTAGGTGTCCTTATAAATATGTGAAGTTTCATATTGATGCAAGCGGAAAAAAGGAAGATTCGAGCTGTCATTAAAAGCAGCACCTTGAGGTTGAGGTAAGTTTCCTTTGCCTAACCCTTTAATTTGAATTCTATAATTCCTCGAGTCTTTTTAAAACTTGTTTTCATTATTATATAATTTTTATATGCTATTCAAATTGTTTTTGGCTCTTTATAATGACATTTTCACCTATTTTACATGATTTCCCAAAGCCTTCATTGTGGACTAGTAAAACGTTTCAGCCAACTCAATAGTAGAAAATAAAATTTCCTTCACTTTAGAGATGAATGTGTCCTTATTTTGAGAAAACATCAACCGGGAATTCACGTAAAAATATAAAACATAAAGAAAATATTTTTTTCATTTCATCAAGCACAAACAACTGGCTTTGAAAACATGATACTTTCTTCAGTAACATCATTGTGAAACACCTTACCCAAAAAATGATAGAATTTAACCTATCAAAATAAATCCACCTAGGCATGATTCACAGTGTGACCAGGGGTTCCACACCATGAATGCCTACCCTTGGGAATTTGATGGCTTTAACTGATTTTTACAGCCGAAAATGTTATTTTTTCATTGTTGGTTATGGATTCAAGTATCATTTATCATGTACAGTTGACACACTGATAACATATATATAAGAAGTTGTTATATCTCATTCTATTCCCACTATTTTCTTATAGGTGGTTTCAAATGATGAGGTTGGTTCTATCCACCACCATCGATGAAAATGAGTTCAACATCAGATTTGGGAAAGGTTTATTCTGTTTTTATTCTTTGGCCCAATTTTAATTAGGGCATTTGTGATTTTTGGGATCCTTTTATTTTTGCAGTGCGTTTTGGATTTCATTGAGGTGGATTCGAGTCACCGTTGACGAAGGCTTACATGTGTATTCATGGGTAGGCATATACATATATAAGTTCCCCCTTTATATATATTCACTCATGGCAGTATGAATATATAAATTGGGGCTAGGTGTGCTTATATACGGATATGAAAAATACGTACATGTGTAAGTGTAAATGGGTATATGCAAGTGTAAATATATATCTAAGGACCCCCTTGTGCGTATTTGGCCATGAAAATATGTACATAATGGCTAGGTGTCCTTATATATATGTGAATTTTCATATGCGTGAAAGCAGAAAAAAAGGATGATTCGAGTAGTCATCTTCAAAAGAAAACACGCCTTGAGGTTGAGTTAGGGTCTCTCTCAAAGGCTATTTAATTCAATAATCTTTTAAATTGCATTTAGATTCCTTCTTAATTCTGCATGTTTATATTAAATTTCAATTCTTGAATAAGTGTTAGTTTAGATAATTGTTTCGTTTGATAAATAAGTCATGGTTTTGTAAAAAAAACCCTCCAACGGAGGTGCTCTGTCTGCAAAAACTCACAGTGGTATACCTTTCTTAACATTATTGTATTAATTTTTTCCTTATACGTGATGTCATAGTTTTTCATAAAGCACACATCATACTTGACCCTTTTTATATCCCTATAGGGGGTTTCCCTCTTTTTATTAAAATAGATGTTTGAACCAAGACACTCTTTAAGTGTCGTTAGACTTTTAAGATGGTTCCCATGTTGTGTGACTATATCACATGGCATGTGATATTTAAATCCAACCAAAATCCCAGTTCCACAGCCCAGGGGTCCCACAGTACTAGTAATGTCAGATTACATGTTATGTAACCTGTGATTTTCCCGATCCCATCGGGTATTAATTCCTATAGGTATTCCTATAAATGGCTTGATCTCCAAACCCCACCGAATTAGGTATATCAGGGGTCATCCAATCCTCTAGTCATCAAAGATTAGCATTCATTTCATTAAATATTATGAGAAAACATCCTCTCATGCCATCCATATCATCCTATTTGAAACTAAGTGGAAAAGATACTTCAATTCCATTCTAATCCACCTCCAAAATCCATGATAAAAATGACATAAATTTCCCTTATGAAAAACAAGGTCATGGAAGACACCCCACGACAGTTCGCAGTGATATTATTCCATTAGTCTTGTGATCAATGTTGAGACTGACTAATCACAATTTCTGCCTGTGAGGTGACGACCAGAATGTTTCCCCGCCTCCACTCACTCCCTTCACTCCTGACCGGAAGATGATGCCCCGCGAATGTCACTGGACAGGGCCAACACGCTGCGGTCACGCCGCGGTCACACCACGGTCATGTCGCGGTCACGCCTTAGACACACCGTGGTCATGCCGTGGTCACAACGTGATTTGGCCCTACTCCAGGAGGACACCCCATGGCAGTTTGCAGTGATAGTATTCCATGAGTCTTGTGATCAATGTTAAGACTAACTAATAATAATTTCTGTCGGTGGGGCGATGACCAGAATGTTTCCCCACCTCCTCCCTCTCTCTTCGCTCCGGACCAGAAGATGCTCCCTCGCGGTTGTCACTGGACAAGGCCAACACACCACGGTCACTCCGCGGACACGCCGTGGTCACGCTACGGTCACGCTGCGGTCACGCCACGGTCACGCCGCGGTCACGCCGCGGTCATGCCGCAGTCAAGCCGCATTCACGCCGTGGTCACGGTGCGGTCACGGTGCGGTCACACTGTGGTCACACCACGGTCACACTGTGATTTGGCCCTGCTCCAGGATGACACCCTGTGGTAGTTCACGGTGATAGTATTCCCTGATTCTTGTTTTTGATTACTGCCTTGAAATTTCACTGAGAAATTCCACCTGAGATGAAACTAAATTGAAACTCTGACCTAAGGGGGATCACAAACAAATGTCAATGAAACTGAGTCCTAGCATTTTCCACGTTTGAAGAAAAAATTCGACCCAAGGTTTAGAAGACCTAACAATGAGTTGGACAGATTTTGAGGTGAAAATGGAATTTGAGGCTTGGAAATCTCGAGCTTAGAGATTGATGAAGTTGAGTCATCGAGTTGTACATCGCGTGAGTCTGCGACTTCAGTCTAATTCGACCGAAGTAAGTTGTATCGGGAGGATGATGACGAACCAGCTGTACGAGATTGAAGACCTCTGTGAACATCATGATGTTGGTTTAATTGAAGTGTCAAGGACTGTTTAGATTTTAGAGCGGTGCATATGAAACCAAATTGAAGTTTTAATTTAGACAAACGAGGCAACAGAAGATCTTCAATCAAGCTTTGGTTGAGCTTAAGACCAGCGTGTCAGATGTTTGAATCGATGAAGATGATAGGGTTAGGCTCGCTGATCCCATGACCATAGTTGAAGAGAGATGAGAATTTATTGTGCTAGTTGGGGAAATTCCAAAATCAACTGATTAAGTCTATATCTCAGATGAACTGCTACATGTGAACCTGATCAAGCTTTCTCATTGAAGACACATCGTTAGTTGATTTTGTCTGAAATCAGTAACGAAGACGGTGGGGACCTTTTCCCTTGTTACCACAGCGGTTTCAGTTTTGAAGGAACTTGCATAGTAGGTGCTTACTTGAATGCTCCAATGAAGTTCCCATTGATGTCAATGGCACTGAAGAAGATGACACTTTTCTCGAAGAGAATGCACAGAAGGTGTTTGACAAATTGCCTTATTGAGCTTAGTTGACTTCACCGCTTGAAACAACATTTGCTTTAACATTAAAAAAGTATAAGAAATTCCAACCCATGCCAGGTGCACAAAAAAAATTCTAAAATGAGGTTCCATCCTGCTGGGCCACACCTCCTTATTGATACTTGGACACAGGTTGAAGAGCTTCCACAAATTAAGTGTTCGATTGAAAATGAAGGTGACCGTGTCAATCTCTGCACAAGTGTGAGAAGGTATCTTGATGAATACTAGAAGTATTTACATTCCCAATATTGAATCCCATTGACCAACCTCTCAGGCCCAAGAGGCCCAAGTTGTCCAGAACCAGGTCTGAATACCAGTAGCATGTGAATCAGTAAGGTTCCTCATCACGCGAGCACGCTGAGCAGAGTAATACTTCCACCATAGCCACGATGCACCAAAGAATTTGACCCTCTAATACTTCACGAAAGTGTACATAGCTCGATTGTGGGAGGGGAAGGATTTAACAAGGACAATTCGAATGATTATCTCTCCTGAAAAAATCTCGACCATCAAGCTGTGAAT
Source organism: Viscum album (assembly GCA_963277665.1). Taxonomy (NCBI): domain Eukaryota; kingdom Viridiplantae; phylum Streptophyta; class Magnoliopsida; order Santalales; family Viscaceae; genus Viscum; species Viscum album. The sequence continues at coordinate 1,767,613,281 of OY728157.1, forward strand.
GAGGTGTCAATTTGAAGAAAGGGAGCCCTTCTTGGAATTTGAGGAATAATTAATAATTTCTCGGTTCATTGAAGTTAATTTTCATGCTAATCTTGTGGAAGATAATGGAGGATTGAAAAACCTTGAGTATTTATATAAGTGGTAGCACTGTTCAATAGAGGTGGGGGCGCTTCCAAGACTAGATCAATAATGCTTTTCTACTTTTCTCTACCATCATTTATTTCATTCATTTGTAATACTCTGATTATGGCACATTAGGCCATTTGTGGTCACACTAAATATAATACACCCATCCTACTTGTTTAATTATACCCGCTAATTCTGAACCCTCATGATTAATTCTCTGGTTGTTTTTAATTTCATAATCATTAGGAGGTTTCTACTTGATTTTTCTTTTAATTTCGTCTTAGCTCATTCTTGGGATTGCACACACATGCCACTTGGAATCAATGTGTTTCCTACGATCACAGGAAATGGGTTGGTCTGATAGTGATTGAAAATTTCTAATCATTAGGATAGGCAATATTAGAGAACCTAGTCCCTCAAGTTGCGGTGGAATTTTCAAAACCAGTAGAGGATTCATGAAGGGATGATTCTAACAACTGGTTGGAAGCTTTATTACTCTCGATGTTGAACTTTGGGTGGTAATTCATAGAGTTAAATATGTATGAATTATGGATGGAATAAGTTGTGGATGGAAATTGACTTCTTGTTGGTGGTCAACATACTCAGGTGTAAATCTACAATGTTCCCACTGCAGATCTACAAGGAATGGATGGATTTTTATTTTTATTGAGAGAAGATACACTTCATGGATTCTCACATATGTAGGGAGGCTAATATAGTGTTCCATGCACTATCAATTTTTTTTTAGAGAATGAGACTTTATTTTGGTTTTTTATCTCAATGATGAATTTCTTCACCTTTACCACTTTAATGTAAAGGGTGATGTCTACACATATCTATAAATTGTATTTATTGAATGGGTATTCTAAACCATTCCATGGACCTTCTTGGGTTATTATATCATATTTCATGTTGGGACATATTTTTATTTCTAGTTATTCCATGATTATAGGATACCATTCAATATTAATAATTGTTATTTCATTATTAGACATATAGAGTAGTGGTATTATTGTATATTATATATGTGGGTATTGTAGGACACGTTAGAGAAGGTTATGAATTGAAACTTGTATACCAGTTAAATGTATGGGGGGATGGTAAAGGAGGGCTACATGAAGGAGGGATGATATGTTATGTCATCCTCCAAGTGCGGCTTGGCTCCTTTGAGGTAGGGTCCCTCTCTCAGGCAGGGGTGGATGTCCGGGCAGGGGGGGTGTCCTGCAAGGGTGGTGCTATCTGGGAAGGGGGGACGGGTGTCCAGCTGGGGTGGTGCTGTCCAGGCAGGGTGGGAGGGGTGTACAGGAGGGAGGGAGGGGGGTGCTGTCTAGGCATGGGGGTAGAGGTGTCTAGGAGGGTGGGAGGGGTGTTGTTCAGGAAGGGGGGTGCTGTCCAGGTAGGGGGAGGGGTGTCTAGCAGGGGTGGTGCTGTCCAGGCAGGGGGGAGGGGTGTCCAGCAGGGGTGGTGCTGTCTAGGAAGGGGGAGAGGTGTCCATGAGGGAGGGAGGCGGTGTTGTCCAGGCAGAAGGAGGGGTTTCCAGCAGGGGGGTGTTGTCCAGGCAGGGGGAGAGGTGTCCAAGAGGGAGGGAGGGGTGCTATCCAGGAATGGGGGAGGTTTTTCCAGGAGGGAGGGAGGGGGTGCTGCCCAGGAAGGGGGGAGAAGTGTCCAAGAGATAGGGACGGGGTGCTGTCCAGGCAGGGGGGTGTTGTCCAGACAGGGGGGAGGGGTGTCCAGTAGGGGTGGTGTTGTCCAGGAAGGGGGGAGAGGTGTCCAGGAGGGAGGGAGGGGGGTGCTGTCCAGGCAGGGGGGGAGGGGTGTCCAGCAGGGGGTGCTGTCCAGGCAGGGGGAGATGTGTCCTGGAGGGAGGGGTGCTGTCCAGGGAGGGGGAGGGGTGTCCAACAGCGGGGGTGCTGTCCAGGCAGGGGGAGAGGTGTCCAAAAGGGAGGTAGGGGGTGCTGTCCATGAAGGGGGGGTGTCCAAGGGGGAGAGGTGTCCAGGCAGGGGGAGAGGTGTCTAAGAGGGAGGGGGTGCTGTCCAGGTAGGGGGGAGGGGTGTCCAGCAGAGGGGGGGGGGGCTACTACATTAGATGATTTCTTCATTAAATTCATAATAACTTCTTAACTATACATATTAATTGTTGCAATGACATCATATATCTCTTCATTCAACATCATTCAGTACATAACAATTTTCGGGAACCATAGATCTATTCAGCACTACTGTAACTTAAATATCATTATGACTTGAACTTTGTATAACCACCCATCAATCTCCCATGTTGGCATGAGATGATTAAACTATTATTAAATTGGGGGGGCTGTCCAGAGGGAGATTTGCAGAGGGAGGAGGGGGGTTGTCTAGGGGAGGCCTTGAAGGGGGGGGGGGGGCTATCCAGGGGAGGCTTTACAGGGGGAGGGGTGCTATCCAGGGGAGGATCTACAGGGGTAGGGGGCTGCAGGGGGGTGGGAAGTGCAGGGGAGAGGGTGGGGGATATTTTTTGTGGGTAGGGGGGATTCCAGGAAGATGGGGGGGGGGGCTGTCCAGGAATGGATTTACATGGGGAGGGGACTGTCCAAGGGGGCTTTGTAGGGGGAGGGGGGGCTGCCTGGGGGTTTTCTACTACAGGGGGGGGGGCTGTCCAGTGGGGCTTTACAAGGGGTGGGGGCTGCAGGGGGGAGGGGGCTGCAAGAGGAGTGGAGGGGGGGTGTGCAGTGGGGTTGGGGGTATTTGTTTATGGATTTTCAGACCTTATAGCCTAGGTTTTAAACAGTGGCTATTGGTTAATTGCCACAATTTTTAACCGTGGCTATAGGTCTAATTCCACGGTTTTAAACTGTGGCAATAAAGTGTGTATGTCCTCTTGTATAGCCACGGTTCTAAACCGTGGCTATAGTGATATTACCATGGTTCGAACTGTAGCTGTATACCTATAGCCATGGTTCAAACCGTGGATATAGATCTAGAGCCACAGTTTGTAACTATGGCTATAGGTCTAGGCCTATAGCCACGAAAAACATAGCCATGGTTCCTAAAACCGTGGCTATTACCTATAGCCACTGTTTGAGGACCTATATCCAAGGTTTAAAATAGTGGCTATAGCCCGAACTTCCAGTAGTGCCTCCTCTCTGCCCCATCGTCTGGATCTCTTCTCAGCTCCTTTCTCAATGCGTTTTTGGTGTCGATTCATCCTCTGGCAGTGTCGTACAGGTTCGTCCTTTTCGGTGAACCTCTTCGTGACCAAGTCGTCTCCTCTCCCTAACTTACAGTCTGGTTAGGGTTTCTCTTGGCGTCGTGGTGTCAGTACAAGAGGCGGGATCAGATGCTAAGACTTGGGGATGCCGTTGCGGGTCTTATCGTCTGCAGGTGCTGGGAGGATCTATCTTTTGGGTTCAGTGATGAATGCAGTGACGAGTTCTCCTTCTCTGGCTTGTGGAGTGGCGGTTTTTTCGGGTGGCCCCCAGATCTGGTTTTACATTCATCTTTTGGTTTGAGTTCAGTTTTCAGAAATGGTTTTGTGATGTTCTTGGTGGTGTGCGATGGCATCACGGTAGAGGTATGTATCCAGTTCCTACAACCAATCAGAGAGTAATCGTGACGGTTTCTTATTGATGATTTTTGCGTTTCGGTTTATTTGGTGGTGGTTTTTGAATTCGTTGATGTTGGTGTGGTTCGTGGATCAAGATATAGTGGTGTGAACGCCGGTCCTTCAACGACGACGGTGAAGATGGAGCTCGATGGCGATCCGGTTGAGGAGGATGAGTAAGAAACCACATGGTGTTTGTTTCGAGGTAGGTCGTGGCATGAGTCAGCGTAGATATCAAGAGGACTCGTGCTTCGTGGCCTTGTTCATGGCTCAAGGTTCACGGTCGATTTGTTTTTGAAGGTTTTAATTTTAAAATTCAGTTGTGGTTGATTTTGAATGTGTTCTTATTAGGATCTTTATATGGTTGCCACTTTCCAAAAAGTGGCTTTTATAAAATACCAAAAAAATTTGCTGGCCAAATTAGGTCACAATATTAACTTTATATTTTTTCATTAACCCTTAGAGAAACCCTTTAACTCTCACCGTGACTACATGAATTAAAGTTCTTTATAGTTAATAAGGTTACTATACAATTAAAAATGAACCCCAAATTGATCATTTAAAAGATATTTAACTATTTAAAAGTTATTTGGATAAATTTTATTTTTTCTGAATTTTATAACAATTGATAAAATATTATTCATTTAAAGGTATCATTGATGTCAAATTTTATTCTATTCATTTTTTGTATTTTCAAAATATCATAAATATATTATCACATAAATAACAAATTTAATATATCAATATCATGTAAAATATATTTATAAAATTACGCTATGTCATTAATTATGTCAAATTGTATTTATTTTAACATTTCTAATATCAATTATTCAAAAATTATAATAATTAAACAACCAACTTATCATTATTATGAACATCTTTAGTTAAATTATATATTTTTTAGAAATTAAAAATAAATTATTATAATGGTGAAACATTTATTATTTATCAATTAAAAATTTAGGGTAGAATCTATATTATTATAAACTTATATAAAAAATTATATATTTATTAAAATTTGAGTATAAAATATTTATGTCTGATTTAAATAAAATATAATTGAAGTTATAATCATACAATAGTGGTAAGAAGAGGGTTATAATCCCATAAAAAGTATTATTTTCATCAAAAAACACACATAAAATGAAATATGGACATGTTTTAGGGTAATTTTATTTTATGTATAATAATATGTTTAAACATAATTACCCAATTATTAAAAATTTGTAATACATTTTTCAAAATTCCAAAAATATAAGTTATAGTAATTAATTTATTTGAATCTTGTTGACGAGGTGGGAAAATATGTTATTAAAATTTAAATATTCGAAATATTGAATGTTTTTTGTATATTAGTTCAATGAAAAATTGATTTCAATGTCCTAAATTTTACTACATGATTAAAAAATAATCTATTTATACTTTTTAGAAAGTAAATAATATAATTTCACAATATTAATTCGTTTTATAAAAAACACTATGGGAAATATAGTCTTTCCCAATGGTTCAGAACCATTGGGAAAGGCTGCAGAACTGTGGGTATATGTTAAACCAACAGTTCTGCAAATCGTAGGGAAGTAATCCGTTGGAAAAGATTTTACCAACAATTTACTGTGAACCGTTGTGATAGGGTGGGGAAAGCCAAACCTATCCCAACGGTTGTTCCACACCGTTGGGATAGTTTTTCCTAACGGTTTGGCTTGAACCGTTGGGAAATCCCAAGGACTCTCCTCTTTCCCAATGGTTTCTAAACTTTTGGGAATGTTTTGTTACCAACGGTTCATTGAACCGTTGGTAAAAAATAATCAGAGATGCTATGACAACGGTTTGAAGCCGTTGGCATAGCCTATGTTGTGAAAATTGAACAGAAGCTCTACAATTTGCACAGCAGCTCTACAATTTGCACTACATGCCTCATTTTGTGCTTTCCCTCCAATTTTCAATCCAATTATTATACCTTCAATAAACTAACACATACATATACAATTATTTTACCTAAAATAACCAACTAACATATACATATAGAGAACAAATTCATACACATTTAACATATAATGCATACTCGAACTATACACATCAATAATTAAATTATATTTCATAATGTAATTATAAAAATACATAATTCATTAAGAATTTAATTTAAAATTTAGATGACAATTATATGGGGAATCCGGAATTCAATTCATAATTTGATCAGTTTTTTGTATACCATATATTTTTACCTGAAATGATGTCCATTTTAAACAAAATACATACACCTGGAGTGATACCAGCAACACTATGCCTCATATTGAGTAGAGGTTAAATCGTACACGTCACAAAATGACCCATAGATCTTTGTCCTAAAGTATCAACATATTCCGAATGCGTTTGGTCGGTTTTCCGTATGCCAGTTGATGTTTTTCACTTAAAATGATGTCCTTTTGAAACAAAAGACAGACACTTTGAGTGGTGTCGGCCACACCGCGTCTCAGATTGAGGTGGGGTTGATTCTTACATTTCACATATGACCCATGGATCGTTGTTCTAATGTATCAACACAATCAGAATCTTTTTTGTCAGTTTTCCATTTGTACATAAAATGTTGTCCATTTTAAACAATAGAGATCCACTTAGAGTGATCTCGGCCACACCGTGGCTCGAATTAAGGTGAGGTTGACTCGTACACATCACATATGAACCATGGATCGTTTTCCTAAAGAATAAACACATTTTGAATGCATTTGGTCAGTTTTTCATTTGTCAGTTGTTGTTTTCACTTAAAATGATGTCCATTTTAAACAAAAGAGAGACACTATGAATGGTGTTGGCCACACTGCGTCTCAGATTGTGGAAGGGTTGACTCATACATGTCACATATGATCCATGGATTATTGTGATAGAATATCGACACAATCATAATCCGTTTGGTCAGTTTTCCGTATGCAAGTTGTTGTTCTCACTTCAAATGAAGTCAATTTTAAACAAAATAGAGAAACTTTGAGTGGTAAAGGCCACACCGCACCTCGGATTGAGAAGAGGTTCACTCTTACACATCACATATGACCTGTGGTTCGTTCTCCTAAAGATTCAACGGAAACCGAATGCGTTTGGTTGGTTTTCTGTATGTACTTAAAATGTTGTCCATTTTAAAGAAAAGAGAGGCACTTAGACTGATCCCGGCCACACCGCGATTTGCATTGAGCCCGGCATGGCTCGTACATGTCACATATGACCCATGGATCGTTGTTATAAATTATCAATAGATTTTGAATTCGTTTGGTCAGTTTTCCGTATGCTAGTTGTTCTTTTCACTTATAATCCTCTCCATTTTAAACAAAAGAGACACAGTTAGGGTGGTGCCGGCCACACCGTATCACAGATTTAAATGGGGGTGACATATACCAGTCTCAAATGACCCATGAATCATTGTACTAAAGTATCAACACAATCTGAATGTGTTTGGTCAGTTTTCCATATGCCAGTTGATGTTTTTCACATAAAATGATGTTCTTTTGAAACAAAAGACAAACTCTTTGAGTGGTGCTGTCCACACCGCATCTCAGATTGAGGTGGGGTTGATGAGTACACATCACATATGACCCATGGATCGTTCTCCTAAATTTTCAATGGAAACCTAATGTGTTTGGTAAGTTTTCCATATGTACTTAAAATGTTGTCCATTTTAAACAAAAGAGAGAGAGTTAGACTGATCCCGGCCACACCGTGACTCGGATTGAGCCCGGGTTGGCTCGTACATGTAACATATAACCCATGGATCATTGTGATAAATTTTTTAACAGATTCCGAATGTGTTTGGTCAGGTTTCCGTATGCCAGTTGTTATTTTCACTTATAATCTTGTCCATTTTAAACAAAAGAGACACATTTAGAGTGGTGTCGGCCACACCGCACCTCTTATTGAGGCGGGGTTGACTCGTACACGTCACATATGACCCATGGATCGTTGTGATAATGTATCGACACAATCAGAATGCGTTTGTTTGGTTATCCGTATTCCAGTTGATGTTTTTCACTTAAAATGATGTCCTTTTGAAACAAATGACAAACACTATGAGTGGATCTAGCCACACCGCGTCTCAGATTGAGTCGAGGTTGATTCATGCACGTCATATATGACCCATGGATTTTTCTACTAATGTTTCAACGGAAACCGAATTCGTTTGGTATGTTTTCCGTATGTACTTAAAATCTTGTCCATTTTAAACAATAGAGATACACTTAGACTGATCCCGGCCACACCGCAACTTGGATTGATCCCGGTTTCACTCATACACACCGCATATGACCCATGGATCGTTGTGATAAATTATCAACATATTCTGAATGCGTTTGGTCAGTTTTTTGTCTGCCAGTTGTTATTTTCACTTATAATCCTGTCCATTTTAAACAAAAGAGACACAGTTAGAGTGGTTTCGGCCACACCGAGTCTCAGATTTAAAAAGGGTTGACTCGTACACATCTCAAATGACCCATGAATCATTGTATTAAAGTATCAACACAATCTGAATGGGTTTGGTTGGTATTTTGTATGTTAGATGATGTTTTTTACAAAAAATGATGTCCTTTTGAAACAAAAGAAAGAAAAATTGAGTGGTGTCGGCCACACCGCATCTCAGATTGAGGTGGGGTTGATTCGTACATGTCACATATGACCCATGGATTGTTCTCCTAGTGTTTTAACAGAAACCGAATGTGTTTTTTAGGTTTTCCATATGTACTTAAAATGTTGTCAATTTTAAACAAAAGAAAGATAATTAGACTGATCCCGGCCACACCAAGAATCGGATTGAGCCCGGGTTGGATCCTATATGTCACATATGACCCATGGATTGTTGTGATAAATTATCAATAGATTCAGAATGAATTTGGTAAGTTTTCCATATGCCAGTTGTTCTTTTCACTTATAATCCTATCCATTTTAAACAAAATAGACACAATTAGAGTGGTGTCGGCCACACCGCGCCTCGTATTGAGGTGGGGTTGACTTTTACACGTCACATATGACCCATGGATAATTGTGATAATGTATTGACACAATACGAATGCGTTTCGTCGGTTTTATGTATGCCAGTTGATGTTTTTCATTTAAAATGATGTCCTTTTGAATTAAAAGACAGGCACTTTTAGTGGTTTCGGCCACACCGCATCTCAGATTGAGGCGGAGTTGATTCATACACATCACATATGACCCATGGATCTCTATCCTAAAGTTTCAACGAAAACTGAATGCGTTTGGTCAGTTTTCCGTATGTACTTAAAATGTTGTCCATTTTAAACAAAAGAGAGACACTTAGACTGATCCCAGCCACACCACGACTCAGATTGAGCCCGGGTTGGCTCGTACACATCACATATGACCCATGGATCATTGTGCTAAAGTATCAATACAATCGGAATCTATTTGGTCAGTTTTCCGTATGCTAGTTGTTCTTTTCACTTATAATCTTGTCCATTTTAAACAAAACAGAGACAGTTAGAGTGGTTTCGGCCACAACATGCCACGTATTGAGGTGGGGTTAACTCGTACACATCACATATGATTCATGGATCATTGTGATAATGTATCAACACATTCAGAATGCATTTGGTCAGGTTTTCGTATTCCAGTTGATGTTTTTCACTTAAAATGTTTTCCATTTTAAACAAAAGAGAGCCACTTATACTGATCTCGGTCACACCGTGACTCGGATTGAGCCCGGGTTGGCTCGTACACGTCACATATGGACCATGGATCGTTGTGATAAATTATCAACAGATTCTGAATGCGTTTGGTCAGCGTTCCGTATGCCAGTTGTTCTTTTCACTTATAATCCTGCCCATTTTAAACAAAAGAGAGACACTACGAATGGTGTCGGCCACACCGTGTGTCAGATTAAGGCGGGGTTGACTTGTACATGTCACAAATGTCCCATGGATCATCATCCTAAAGCATCAACACATTTCAAATGTGTTTGGTCGGATTTTCATATGAACTTAAAATGTTGTCCATTATAAACAAAATAGAGACACTTAGACTAATCTCGACCATAATCTATTAGTGGAATGGTATTTACTTAAAATCTTGTGTAAATTCATATATTATATTTATATATCATTCTTAGTATGGATTATATTTTAGTTTATCATGATATGAAATATTTCAGAGCTAACAATGCCATGCCCAATGAATACATCCCTTTTATAGCATACCAAGAATCTATGATATTGATTAGATGTGTAAATGTGATTTGCATTGATTATCATGATGACAATAAATAAAATATATATTATAGATTTTCTAGTAGTAAATGAAATCGAGGAGGGTGGGGGGGGGGACGTCTGGGGGGCTTTCCAGTGGGTGTCCGGGGGCTGTACGAGGATCAAGGATGTGGGTGGGGGGTCTGTGCAGGGGGCTGTCCGGGGGCTGTCCGAGGAGCTGTCTGGGGTCCAAAGAGGAGGGTGGGGGGGCTATCCAGGGAGCTGTCCGGGGGGCTGTCTGGGGGGCTGTCTGGGGTCCAGGGAGGAAGGTGGAGGGGCTGTCTGGGGGGCTGTCCGGGGGTGGTGTCCGGGGGGGTGTCTGGGGGGCTGTCCGTGGGGCTGTCCGGGGACCGAGGAGGATGGTGGGGGGTGTGTCTGGGGGGATATCCGGGGTCCAGGAGGAGGGTGGGGGGGGGGGCTGTCTGGGGTCCAAGGAGGATGGTGGGGGGTTGTCCAGGGTCCAAGAAGGAGGGGGGTTGTCCAGGGAGTTCACAAACACACAACCACTAAAAGACATCAACATCTATGAAAACAGGCAATCTATAAAAATAACTCAACTGCAATACTATACTACAGGTCTGGATAAAACCATCAACTAGAATAGATTAAACATCAAATCTCGGTAATATTAGTCAAAAATGTAACGGATCAACTTGTCCCACATCATCATCACCATCATCACCATCACCATCATCATTATCATCATCACCCTCATCCTCGTCCCCATCATCTTCCTTGCCCTCCTCGCCCTCCTCCTTGCCCTCGCCCTCCGCCTCACCCTCGCTGTCTGTCTCACCCTCCTCCTCTACCTCCTCTTCCGTATCGGACTCCTCGCCTTCATCATCGTCAGCCTGGACATCGTCTTGACCACCACTAGAACTACCACCTGGTCCTCCATATATAGAATGTATTGACGAAATATATTCATCAAAAGATGGGCTGTCCTCTGGTGGAAGTGTCGGACGTAGAACTTCAATAAATTTCATAAATGCACTGTTGGCCATAGGAGACTGTTCTACCATCTTTGTGGCCCTTTTTTATCCTGATCTTCATGTACCCTAACTTTTTGCATCTCTGTGGCACTACAACTCGTAATTGAGGAGGGCCAATACCTCTTCGGGGCTATCCTAGGTCGGCGACATACTCTGCCAAGATGCTTCTCTCCCAAAACCTGATGTAAGTGATCAGTGGGCCCAAAATTGTCTGGTTCTTTAGCATCGAGGGCCTCTAAAGCATCCTGTTACGAAAATAAATATAGTATTAAGTTACAAAATAGATATTAAAATTTAAAATCAACAGATTAAAAATTACAATCTGCTGCTGATTCGCTTCGTTGACGACACTTCCATCCTTTTTCGTCTACTCGAGAAAGATAGTTTTGCTCAAGGCACACGTCCTTCAATATTTTGTATTTTACTCAACAATGACATTGAAAACTAAAGTTATATGAAAAATTTAGGAAAATATTAAATAATTGAAGAAACAAAAGAAATTGTAAGTCATAAGGAAAACATATAAGCAATTGTCATACCTGATTCATCTCATGATCAGGCAATGTAGTGCGTCCCAGTGTGTGGAGGTATTTTTTTCATCAATGTTCTTTTTATTTTTTCTAGATGATTCCTAAATAAAATTCAAAAATTCAATAGATTGTATTAATAAAAAAATGAAAGTTATTATTTAAATACCTCAAATGTAATTAATACCTTAAACTTGGTACTCGTCCAATGAGTAATCATCTGACGATACTGCTCTATAGGACAATCATCCACCACTGGTACCGCCACTAACTCAGTGCCAACTCTAGAAACCTAGCCAATGTATAACTCATGCTTGTAGGCTCTCCAAATCTCACCTAAATACTTTAGACGTTCTGGTCGTGCACCCTCACCATCAGGAAAATTAAATCGAAGATGACATCAAAATATTAATTCATATAAATACAACAATAATTCATGGCATTAAATAGAACAACTTTTTTTACCCATATCTCATCCCAAGCTCTATCATTGACTTCATGTGGAAAATGTCTCCATGATAGCGGGCTGACGGGAATGATGACAAAGTATATGGTAAGCGTCTCCAAAAAACTCCGACATTGCTACCATGTTTTCTCAACCATTTGGGTTTCTTCATTATAATCCACCATAACCGGTGTGCGGTGGTTCCACACCAAATGCATGCGTGTACGCCCATGCCCATGCCTCCTGTCAGTAGATGTATCTATCACGAAATAAAAACAATTATTTTATCAAAACATGTTATAATGAAAATAAATATTGCTATAAAAATTTGTTAGGGTTCTATAAATATACCTGCACCGGTCTGATCGCTGAGCGCCAGTGGATCCACAGAAACTGATGGAACATTCTATGGTGGAACAGGAGTCGAAGGCGATGGAATATAGAAGCTCGGAGAGACAGAAGTAGAAGGAAAAGAAGATGGGATAGCTGTCTGACCGGATTCTGACTGGGGAGTGGGAATCATCATAATTTGTGAAAATGATGGTCTAGAAGATGTAGAAGGTAGTGAAAACATGGGAGGCCTAAATATCCCGTAGGTCCCTAAAGACACACTGAGATCAGAATGTGGGAAGGATGACATGTCAGTGGGAGGGGCAGGGTCTAGTCCGGTACGCGCAGCTGCTCGTCCACCTCTGGCCATGTGCTGTGTGAAGTAATCATATGCCCAAACCGATTAAAACCGTCACATGAAAGACCCAGCCTCAAATTACGCACGTCAGTGGAAAAATCAGGATGTCGAGCATCAAATATCTGCAATGAAAATCCATATGTAGGATGAACCAACTCATCATTAGTCCTCTTTCTCTCAGTATCATGCCATCTAATTTTTACTGATATGTCATCAGACATAAAAAGATTCTGGAGTCTAGGGAACAATGGAAAGTGCCACATTACTTTTTGTGGAACACGGGATGGTGTTCCATCAGATTTCGACTTCCAGCTGGATGTACCACATTTTATACAATCATTTCGTTCAGTGTTTTCATCCCAGACTAAACTGCAATATTTCAGGAAAGCATGAATTTTGTTTCTTGATAATCCAAGTTCCCCAACTAACTTCAATGCCATATAGTGGTATGAGGTAATATCTGCATCATCTGGAAGTAAATCCTTCAAGAGGGTAAGAATGTAATTTATTTCTATATTTGAAATCATATACATAGTTTTCCCATGAAACAATCGGATTAAAAATTACAGATTTTTCATTTTATCGCATTGTCAATATACTGGAGTCGTGGCAGCATCATTCAATTTTTTCACTCTATCAATATCATCATTTTTACTAGATGCATCATCTGTCCTCATATCAAAGTCCTCTAGAGTCAAAATCCATTATTTTTTATGATGACAAATAAATGGAAACTGATCATCTAATAAATTATCCATTCTGGTCCTTTCATTTCAATCATCACCAATTTGAGATTTCATTTTCTCCCCATTGTGATACCATACAATGTAGTTTTCTTGAAAACCATTTTTGGTTATGTGGTAGTTGACTTCTTCACGGCTCAACCAAGGTCTACCAACATAATTAGAACATGGGAAGTGTATGCGACCACTATCTGAAGCATTGTGAAATGAAAAATCTATAAATCTCTCGAAATTGTTTTGAAGAACGGTTGAGATCTGATCAGTTTCATACATCCAAGTTCTTTCCATTCTGTAAAAAGAATTTATATTAGTCATTTTCTCATAAAGAATTCAATAGGATTGAATTTTAATAGAAAATACATTTATGTTAATGATAAAGGAAGAAAATAATCTAGGTATCAACTACACAGGTGAAAAAAACATACTAATTTTTTATTGAAAATATGTAAAACCAACAAGAACATAATGTGTTATCACATAAAAACATGCCTCATCCCATAACCATATTAGTAGGGTATCATGAACATGAATAACATCATCCTTGTGCCATCCTACTACCCTACATGACCCCAACCACATGCCACATCTTATTATAGCCTTATCACATCGCACCTCACCTGAAAACACTAGGGAAATCCTTGTACATCTCACCTGAAGACACATGGACAATCACATTGCATCTTTCCTTAAAACACATGTTCAATCACTTATGAAGGAATAGTAGGGAAGACATGGTAGCTATCCAACCATATAACCACCATCCTAGATATTAGAAAAAATACCCATAACTCAAAACCTCTGATCGTTGGTAAGTTTATCCAACTATGGTTGGGAATGTGTCGAAATAACATAAAATACATGATACATAGATATCACAAAATACCCAACCTCTGGGTTCGAATTAACTACATAATCACACACTTCACTACTATCATACCACACATAAACCATCACAACCACTTTCACCACTATATGCAACACACTACACCACCACCACACAAGACACATAGCATTTCACACTTTCATTTATAATACACTTCATTCACACTTACATTGTCCATTCATTTAATGTTAAATTAATTAAATCCATTTACCACATATCCATTTCTATTCCATCTCATTTATTGATTATCTTGTTTTTTTTGTTTTAACAACATAATTTATTCCATAGATACCCAGGAAACTAATAAAAACACCACACAAATAACTCACCATCTCACAATAACCATCGTTGCCATGTTACGTCAGCCAACCATCTCACCAAAACAACCATATATCACAACAAAAATATTACACATCACAAACCACATCACAACCAAAACCACCTCACCACATCATACACCACAACCTCATCACACAACACCTCCACACTGCACAACACCAACACACATAACCACTATCACACAACTTCACATGTCACATCCATGCCCACTAACCATCACACTACAACCCCTCATGTCACAAAGCCCAACTGGTCACCTCAATCACCATACAACATCATATAACATACTATGAAACACAACAAAATACCTCTCATAGAAGAAACATATCCAAACTTCCACAATTTATTCAAGGTCTTCTATTACATTACCCCTTTATTTATCATAGACATTATAACACAAATGATATTCCATTGGAAAATAATTAATTAACAAAATATTTGTTCATTTTCCTAATTTTTAATGTGAAATCACATCATAATCAAAACTTAAAACTAAAATATTAGATCAATAACAATAAAACTAAGGTAGAATATGTGTATAAATAATAAAATCCTTGATTTGAGATGATTCAGATGGATTTTCACATGTTCGGATGGGGGAGTTTGAGAGAGGAGTCGAGCGCTGGATTGATTTTAGTGTTCTGTCGTGATTGGGGGAGAGGAGTGGCCCAATTGTATTTGGGGAAAATATTTTCCAACGGTTTTATAGAACCGTTGGGAAAGGGGTAAACTTTCCCAACAGTTCTACTGAACCGTTGGGAAAGGGTTTCCTAGGCCTTCTTTACCAACGGTTTAAGAAAACTGTTAGTAAAAAATTGTAGGTAAAAACCACATTTCCAGTAGTGAAATGTTGTTTTGGATTAAAATTTATAATTTTTCACTATTCGTCAAAATATGAAACATATTAGAAAAAATAATTGAAACAAAGTATTTTTTTATATCATGATTAAAATGAATATTTATATTTTCAAATTAATTTCTATTAAATTATAAATAATTGTATTTAAAATTGGGATTCCATTAAAAGGAGGTATAACTGAATTTTTAAAATTAAAAGATTTTATGTGCATTTTTGGGTTTGTTGTTTTATAATGACTATAAAAATTTTATATAAATATAAAAAAATTATTGAATATATAACATATATATTTCATTAATATAATTCTATAATAGTGCTTAATTTAATTTATTTGGATAAACATACTTTTTGAGCATAAAAATAGTTCTTCATAAAAAAATTTCCAATATATTTAGTTGGTTCCAATATTCGCTATTAATTAATATTAATCAATGAATTAAAAAATATATTTTTTCAAATGTTAGATAATTCTATTCATAACCTCCAACATAATGTCTAGGTAATAATTTAATTTTAAATAATAATATTAATCGTAATATGTTTATGCTCACTGTTATGTGTAATGTAGCTGACGAACAAATTTAATTTATTTAAGAAGATACATACTATAAAATCTTTGAATGTTAAATTCTCCCCTACTTCAATAAATTTCATCCTCGTAAGTAGAAATTGTGATAAACAACTAGAGTTTCAAATTTTCCAAATATCTTTGTTGAAATCCCATATCGGAAAAAGGATTAATGAGACCCCCATTTTAAAATAAATAAAAGGATGTACGAGGGTTGCCAAATATAACACATACAAGAGTTACATTTAAAAAAACATGGAAACACAAGAGAAATGTAATCATCATGTTCTAATGGAGAGTGATAGATGAAATATTAAGGATAAAGTTAACAATCACAGTGGAATAGATCTGTGTTTAAATAAAATACCATTTGATTCATTTGAAAAGAAGGTACTATAATAACATTTTGGATTCAATATATTTTCCCTAATGTTTATGAATTAATTTACTACATATAATGTGATCATACAGAAACATACTTACTTGATTTTTAAATTTTATTCCTTAAATAAATTTCCACTGTAATATTATATTTTTCTCTAACTGATGAGTATTTAAGATGACATTATTTACACTGGTATATTCTGAATAAACATCTACAGATAAAAAATCTACAATATTATAGATATATATTCCTCTTATCATTATACATTAACTAAAAATAAAATGGTTAGGATAAGATAATAAAATTCCTTAAAAATAATTTCCAAAATTCAATAGTAAAACCCAATGTTCAATATAGATCATTCAAAAAATTAATATCCTTCCACTATAATATTCTAGGCTAGGACTGAAATCCTAAAATTAGAAGGATTCGATTATATAGTCTTCAAAATACCATCAATCACTCTAAATGTGTTACATTAAAAATCTATGTTCTTAAATCTCTAAATCTACAAGGTTTTCTAACCATTTAAAAAAATAACAAGAATGACTATAAGTCCACAATAATGTTATATTTGACTCCAAAATAAAATTCATCATTTATTCATTATTTCATTCTTATTTATAATTCACAAAAATAGAAAATGTATTTCAAAATAACATTAATAATTTAATCATAAAATAATAATCCAAAGGCAATCTAGTAGGTAAAATAATATTTTTTAATCATTTTAACTAAAAAGGTCATTCTAACTAGGAATTCACATAGGTTAGTGGTAGGTGTGGTACCCTTATCGCCTTTCGGTTTTGTGTTCAATCCCTATGGCCTTGCTGGATATGACAAGTTGTCACACAGCCTGGGGTTTTTCCTTTTTTCAAATACTATATAACATCCAAAATACATATGATGGACATTCTTGACATAATTTTAATCACTTAATAAACTTTTAAATAAGTTTTTCAATACAACCTCAATACGGAAATACATCATACATTTATTTAAACATAACTTCTTCCATCGTCCATATGTAGTCCTACAGAATAGTTAATTGATATGGTTAGTGCCTTGGTTCCCCATATTTAAGTCAAAAACTATAAATGGATTCTTAGGATGAGATTTATTTACCTATATTCTACAATTTATTTTTAATCGACAACTATTTTATTTATGTCCTTCATTCCCACACATAATGATTTTTTTAGTCCATTGTGACAATTTACTAGTTTTCTCCTTCCACATTTCATTCATGATAGAAATCAAGCTTTATTTTTTCAATGGTATCCACCACTGGGTAACTTAGAAAAGTCCATCCTTCTCTAAATTTGTGAGTTTGGGATTTGGTTGAGGTATGTGTTGTCAATCATATTTTTGGAAAACTAATTAAAAAAGAACAAGGTATATTTCACCCCATTAAAAATCCCATTTGTTTTCTTATTACCACTACATTGTCTGTCATGTTCAATGTTAATATGAATCCTTTAGGTTCTAGACATTGAATAAAAGTAGAAATAATAGTGTGAGTAAGAAAAGTCATAGTGAGATAAAAATGAATAATCATTTATATAATATAGTGTCACATTATTTTCAATATAAAAATCCTTAGTTTCAACATATATTATTCATTTTCATATTATTTTTAAATCCTTTATAATATTTTATTGACAAAATGTGATTTATACTCGGTATATCCCCTGGGAGGGTCAAACCAGGTGCACAGTACGACCCATTATTGTGTACCTGTTCATGCTGAGTCAATCAAGACACACCTTGTCAGAGTTGTTACTATTAGGTACATCTATTCCAGAACCTAATCAACATATAGTATCTAGAACATTATTTATTTCATTGAATACCCCCATAATCTATACTTTACCAAAAATATAGGATGTTCTTATATACTTATCCACAAACTATATATCAGGTTTATGTTCCCTAATATAGGTTTTCTAAATCTAGTTTCCATAGAATCTAATAAACTTATATGATAGAAACAATAAAACCCTAACTCTAGTAGCCTAGATCTTTTGTCTTAATTTAGTAGATTTTCATATATATAACATTTGAATCCCAAAATACTAATCAATTTACCAGTTTTGAAAACAAAATTACACACTCAAAGTTCTCATTACAATCTAAATCATATAATACATAATGAATTTTCTTCGAGCATTCCATTATTTCCCTTAGTGTAAACCTACATGTAAGAAATCATATACATCATAGAATCATGGAGAGATATGAAAAATAAGAATGGGGTGTGCTTAAATTCTAGTAAGGGTATACATAAAATAGATGAAATCCTAAACTAGATAAAATTATTATGTCAAGTTGTTGAACTGAAATCCATTCCATTTAATCAATAACCTGAGGACAATATGGAATGAATGAATAATGATCACATAATTCAATATAAATATTAAAATGAGAATGAAACAAAAATAGATATTCTATTAGTCAAATAATCACATTGAATATCAATAACAAATCTAATAATGAGGGAATTCATAATGGTAGAAATCCTAAACATACCATCAAGGCTTCTACAAAGACACCATGCATAAATAGGTAATACATTAGCCAATACCAAAAATATTTTGTCTCAGTAGACAAAAATATTTATTGAGGTGCTATAGTGGTCCCCTCCATTCACTTACTAAGTCTAATTAATTCTTCATATGAAAAGTCAATCAATATAAACATTCATATTGAAAAAGTAGCATACACAATTTGAATATAGTATCTATAAACTATGAACGGTATCATACTAGAAAATCCACATTCAAACTGATCATAAAACCTTTAATAAAATAGGTTAGATGGTATCATAGTATATCATCCCCAATCAAACTTAATATTCAATAATGGATGTTTACTTAGATGAAAATACTATAAAAACATTAGAAATATCTTTATAAAAAAAATCCATTTTTCATTGAAATAATTTATTTAAAAGAAGAACATTTATAAAAGAAACAATTTTATTTAAAAATAACATTTAAAACTATTAAATGAATCTTCAAAGAGTCCAGGATTCATAATGGTGTTAAAATACGATCATTCCGTATATGTTGAAAAAACATTCATTTCATATTTTCGTTGAAAAAATCATAAAGTACATCATTTAGATAATGATAAAAATATTCCATTAAAAAACATTTTAGAAAAACTAAAACATGGGAAAAAGTCGTAAACCTTTGTAGGGTAATAGTAAAAATATTTTTGGATTTTTTTAAGAAACACATACTTATATTCAAAATACTGTCCAATAAATACTTACATATAAACAATATCGGAAAATAATGTAATTGTGAAATAACCCTTATCACATCAAAAATAGTAGAATCATATGAACCATGGAAGAAATAATGTTATATGGATATTAGAATACCATAATATTTATTATAATACTCATAAAAGGAATTCACACATAGTATAAAAACAACAAAAATGTAATAAGTTGTGTATAATGTATGTGTCCCACAGAAATAAATGTGAGACAAAAATATATTACTACATGTGAATCTTTTAAATCATGATCCCAATGAATAATAAAATATACCTAAACATTAAATATCATTAAATAAAATAAATTCATGATACAAAAATTCATATGGAAATATATACCCCACACAACATGAATAAGTGGTGATGATCGTATATATCTCACAAAAATCGAGAAGAGAAATCCCTTACATTTTAATTTCTTTTAGTTCAATGTTTGATATCCTATTGTTTAATAGTTTAAATAATATTATTAAGTTATAAAAAACAATATACTTTTCTATGATATCATATATAATCCCTTTATATTATTCTATCACTTTTTTGTTAATAATATTTAGTTATTAAACATTTTTTGGGTGTTTACTACTACATTTTCCTATCCATGTTTTTTCATGTGAGACATGTTTCTTATAAATAGGATATATTTTATTCATATAAAAATTATATTAAGTTCATAATTATTATATTCACTCATCATATACATTTTTATAATCATTCATGGAGGGATACTGTGTTGAATTAATCTCATCACGTCGTGGAGATGGTAGGAAAAACGTACGCACAAGCGACTATATCATTCCCTTAATGGAAAAGTGGTAAGAAATTGGATGTTTAATTAATTATAAATAATCAATATAATATAATATTTATTTATCCATTATATTTATCATTATAAAAATCCAAATAATGTGGTCGTGAAAAACAAATTATACCACATCGTAGAGACGGTAAGTCGTACTAACCCACGCTTGGTGGTAATGTTTTCCATAGTACAGATAAAAGTGGGAATATGGTTTTAACATAATCATAATAACATATCAGAATATCTATTATACATTATTTACTATTTTATATTGGAAAAAAATGTGTAATGAATAAGTATAAGAAGAAATAATTTTTAAAGATTCGGTAAAGGCAATTACCTCTACTTCAATTAACCACCATTGGATCTCCTCTTTGGGACAATAACGTTGGTCTTTTGATAAGTATAGAACCTATAATATTTGGATATGGAATTTATAAGGAAAATTGATGTGTTTTTTTCAATAAGTAAGGCTCAATGTGGGGATTGTAATTAAGGGAGGATGTGCCTTTCTAAAAGAGAGCACATGGACACTTTAGTGAGCTATCAAAATATTAAATTAATATAAGTGTATTTGAATTTTAAAATATCTTCAAAATGATATATTTATAATATAATATAATATATTTATTATTATAAATACTCATGAAATATTATTTTTAGATATGTTTAGGTGCAAATATTATCATTATCTTTTGACATTAACCCTTAGTTAAACCCTTTAACTTTTACTATGAAAACTTGTATTTTACACATTAGGGTTAATATAGTTACTATAAAATTGAGAAAGAACCCCAATTGTATCCTTTATGACATGTTAATCATTATTATATTCATTTGGCCAAATTTTAGAAATTTATGAATTTTAAATCTTTTTCCAAAATATTATTCATTTTAATGTATCTTTTATGTCATTTTTTGATATTATTCATTATTTATCTTTTTAAAAATATCATAAAAATATGATAACATAGAATGAAAAAACCAAATATATCACTAAGCTATAAAAGTTATATTTAAAATTTGTTAATTTTGTTAATTATATCAAATTATATTTATTTGAATATTTCTAATAACATTTATTTGATATTTCTAATATTTAACGAATTGCTACATCATTATTATGGAAGCCATTAATTAAATAATTTATTATAAAAAATTTAAAAATAAAATTTCATGATTAAGAAAATTTTATTATCCTCAAATTTTATTGTTTTAGATGAATTTTTCATATTTATAACCCTTTATTTAAATTTTTATATGTGTTAAAATTTGAGTTTTTAATCTACATATCTTCTTTAAAAAAATATAACAAATGTAATAACCTTACACAAGTGGATTAAAGAGGGATATAATATTAGACTATGGTTAATTTATTCCAAAAGTGCTCATACTATAAATGTTGGAAAATATTCAGGGTATGTTTCTATTATTGATTATAGTATTTTAACCCATGATTACCATATTTACCTTTAATGTGTTAATAGAAAAAAATTAAAGATGTAAATATTCATATACCTAAAAATAAAATAAAAGTATTTATATAATTTTGAAACTCTGATTTAAAATATGGAATAAAATTTTAAAATTTCGAAAAACAAAACTTTTAGTAATTAATTTAAAATTAATTCCGTTGATGGGGTGGTGAAACTGGTAATTAAAATTTAAACATGCAAAAGACTGAAATGTTTTTATATAATATTTCCATTCAAAATTGATTCCCAAAACCTTTATTAGACTAAATTATACCAAAATAATCTAAGTATACTTTAAAACCATTCAAAAATATAATTTTACACTATAAATTAATTTTATGAAAAAAAAATTTCCATTAAAATTTAGTATTTTCACTATTCATCAAAATATGAAACTTATCAAAAAAATACCAAATATTTTTCCAAATTAAATTATTATATTATTATTTAACATAAGATTTTTATTTTGTCAAATAATGTATATAATGGTTTCAAAAATATGATTTAAATTAGTATCACCATTAAAAGGTGGTAAATCTACTTTTATAAATGTATTGTTTTTTTGTTAAATTTTTTATTTTTTCTTATATTAAACCTATCCAATATATTATACAAATATAAAAAACGATCATTGAATATATTAAATATATATTTAATTAATTTCATCCTCAAATAGTAACAAATTTAATTTTTTTCTGATAAAATGACATTGTGAGCATACAAATAGTTCATTATAAAAACATTTCTTATATATTCAGTTGGTTTATATATTAAACAATAATTAATTTTAAACATAATAATTCAACCATTTATTTTTATAATATAGTCAATACTACTCATTACTGCTAATTTAATGATTATGTAATAATTAAATTTTAAATAATAATATTAATTATGGTTTGTTTAAGCTTGGTGTTGAATGAAACATAAGAAATCGAAGAAATTGAATTTACCTAAGAAGAGACATACTATAATATTTTGGTGTGTTACAATAAATCCATTAAATAAATTTTAAAACACGGACATGAATGAGAAATATTTAGAGGAACAAATGTTTAAAACATTTAAAATGAAGTTTTAGTTAAAGAGTCTCTTACCTTGAGTCAGAATCGTTAAATAAAATCGTTATATTCCTAAATAAAAAACATAATTTAATTATTTACTTACTTGATATTATTTTATAATATTAGTATTATTTATATATCAATTTTTATCATGTTATAACAATTTTATAATTATTTATGTTTATGTCCTATCTTTTATTGATATTCATTACATGAGTAAGAAATGAACTCTTTTTGATATTATAATTAAAAGTATTCATAATTACATAATCTTCAGAATAATAGTCATGACATTGTAATCACATTTATACATAAATTATACTTTTAAATACATCTCTAATGGATGGATATGAAAAATAAACTACATTACAATCATGGAGACGGAAAGTTGTACGTATGCATGAGTGGCGTTTTCCATTTTCAATGATCATTACCGAAATAAGTTAAGTGTTATATTATCTTTAAAAATTATCATAATATATGTCATATCATATAAATAATTTAAATATACTTATATACCTTATTCATGTGAGTTGGTGATTCAAAAAGAATCAAATTTTTTTTAAGTGATAGTTCACACGTACAAATGAATGCAATTGTCATTTTTATGTGCATGGAAAGGTAAGAATATAAATGTTATATTATTTTTTAATAATTATAAATATGTAATTAATATAATATATAAATATTAATTCCATTATTACAGCCAATCATGAAGGATAGTGAAGGGAAATGAATTATATCAATCCGTAAGGTTTTATTCTGTCGTACACATGAACGATTAATTTGTTTCTCCTTTGATGGAAGTGGTGATGGATTTAGGTTATAATGTTAACATAATAACATATCCATATACTTGGTATACTTTATTTACTAAATAATCATGTTTCAAGAAGATTTTATCGATTTCTTAGAAGATATAAAATAGGAATACCTGATTAAAAGAATACATATTCTTCGGATGATCTCCTTTGATTAAAAACATTACACATATAAGAAGGGTGTTATTACTAAAATAATCCATCAATAATATGGGGTGGGATTATAGTATGGTATTTTTGAAGATATTGGTTGATTGAAATATGATTTTATGTGTGATGAAAATAGAATAACGAGTTCCCTTTTATAGTAGAGGGGAGGGGAACTCTTGAAATTTTTGAAAATATTAAATTAATACAAATTAATATTCTATTCCAAATGGATAAAAACTTATTCATTTAAAATATAGCATGATTTTGGGTTTTTTAACATGTATTAAATTTGAATTATATAAGTTTTTACTATTTTTTAGTCTTTATATTTTAGTTTAAACCTTATTTGACTATTTTAATTCTTATCACGATGTGACGTAATTTACACTTTTAGGGTTAATATAATTACAATAAAAATAAAAAAATCTAATTTATGAGTCATTGGTGAAATATTCCTACTTATCCCATTTATTGGGAAAACTATATTTTATGAATTTTATATCCTTTAATAAAATATTATTTATTATAAAATATTAATAATGTCAATTTTTTACATTATTCATCACATGAATTTTTGAAAATATCATAACAACGTTGTATTATAAAACTAAATATATTATGTAATAACCAACATGTCTAATGCATCTATAAAACTCTTGGTTAACATTAATTATATCAAATTATATTTATTGTAATTTTTTTAAAACCATTTTTTTGATTCTTCCATTAATTAAACAATTACGACATTATCAAGGTGTAAACATTTAAGGTAATTATTTTGTCACTAAAATGTATAAATAAATTACCATGATGAAGATATATTACATGAATTTCCAATTAAAATTTATAGTTCAAAAAATCATTTATATTAACCCATATTAAAAATATTTCTCTTGTTAAAATTAAAAGTATGATAAAATTGACTTTCAATTGAATATAAAATTATAAAGGTTATATTCTAATAAAAATGGATATAAAGGGACAGGTAATCAATACATTAATTATTAGTGATGAAAAATACGTTTTCAACAAAAATTGGTCCACTGTTAGGCAAATTTTATAATTTTTATAATATTATTTTTACCCTTAATTACCTGATTTAAACTTAATCGTGGTAATAATTTTTTTACTACAGTTACTATTCATATTTTTCCAAAATAAAAGGGACCTATTTAATAAATTTTTATTTTAGGATTCAAAATATATAATTAATTTTTAAAAATTCAAAAACCAAAAATTTCGTTAAAAAATTAAAAAATAATCCTTTTGATGTAAGTAGAATAAATTTTTTTAAGTAAAAACATTCAAACATTAAAAAAGTGATTATATTAAATTTAAATGTAATATTAATTCCAATGATCTACATTGTATTATGTGATAAAAAATTGATATAATTATAACTTAAAACCATTAAATAATATAATTTTACACTATAAATAAATATAATGAAAACATAGTTTTCTATTAAAATGAAATATTTTTTATTTATTCAACAAGGCATGAAACTTATCATAAAAAAAATTATAAAAAACGTAAATTTTGATACTTAGCTTTAAAATAAAAAATTATTTTGTAAAATATCATAGATAGACGTTTAAAAAAAATATTTTATAAAAGGTTTCCATCAGAATGCAGTAAAACAACCTTTTTCAAAAAAATATCCCTTTTATTCATAAACTATTATTGGTTTTTATATCATGACTGAAAAATAAAGAAGATAAATTTACAAAATGAAATTGAATATATTTAATATATATTTCATTAATATAATATAACCACATTTTTTTATTAACTTTTTTGTATAAAACACATCTTTTCACATCTAAATTTTTTTCACGAAAATATTTCCATTAATTTTAAGAACGGTTTTACATTAATTTATAATTAATTTGTCAATGAATTATATATACATGTGTAAAAAAATATTACAATTATTCGGTTAAAATTAACCATTCCCACCATTCAAATATCTAGGTTTTAATGGTAACAAATAAATATTATATAGTTTTTGGATTAATCTCTATGTTCCGAATAATGTACGTTATCTAACATATAGTTTTCTCTTAAAAACATGGGATGTCACATGTGATGAGAAATGGGGTTTTAGAAGTTAAAATTTTCAAAAGAATACTATGTTATTATTTATAAATTCAATTTAAGAGTGATTCCAATAACCTAAATTGGATAAATTTATATAAAATTGAAATAAATTTACATTAAAAATTTCAAAATGTAATTAAACCTTAAAAATAATTTAAACTAAAATTTGGGTTTTAAATAAAATTTTGTGTTTTACAGTATTCATCAATAAATGAATATTTTCAAAAAAAACCAAAAAAATCACCGAAATAGAATTTTTGTATTTCAATTTCCAAGAAGATATTTTTTTTCTAAAATAAATATAATAATGGAAAAACTAATTTTAATTTATGTGTGCAAGGTGAGATTAAACCATCATTTAGAAAAAAAATATGGTTTTTCAAAAAAAATATTTCTTTCTTATTTTAAATGATTCTTATTTTACTAATAATCAATATATAACTAGTCAAATTTTATAAACTATATATTTTAATAATAAATTTAATACAATTCATACAGACTGGTTGAACGACAAGTTTATAATTATTATAATAATATTTTAATAATATTTCACATTTTGTTTAAACTCAGTGTTGCATGTAATGAATGGTAAAATGATTGATGTGTATTACACATGGTAAACTCCTAATTTCATGTAATTTATGCTAACTCAATATTTCGTTTAACATACATGATCAAATAAAATCATATTCTTTTAGAATTTTCAAGACGTAAGAGTTTTATTTTTGTAAAAAATATTAATAGTTTTTAGAACATATAGAAATTAAATCTTGTAATATCTATTCCATATGTAGAATCTAAATACTAAAATTATGTAAAAAATCAATTTTAGTTTTTATAAAAAATAGTGAAAATGGTAAAATATTGTTAGCACATTAAGATTTGAATAGGTAATGAGGGGGTAAAACCAAGAGATAAACCACAGATACCACTTGGTATTTATTTTAAATTTTATTTAGTAATTATATTTATACCCTCCATTACCCTATATCTAAAAATTAACTATTGTGTTCTACTTTCATTTATTATGACATATGTCTCAAATTATAAAATTTATATTCACAAAAAAATTTAATCTCACTCACTTAATAATTTTTCTGGATAATTATAAGGAAAAAAATTAGTTATTAATGGTTCATAGTCATAATATTTAATATCAAGAGATTTAATTTATTTTATTAATTTATTTCTAATTTTAGAAAAATAGTAAAATTACCAAAAACATATTACACAGCATTGACACAATGCTTCTGTAAATATCTGAAAAACCATGTAAAATATTTTAGAAACATTAATTGCAAAAATTTAATTGATTAACTATAAAATTAATATATTTATAGGATTATTACTTAGGATAACTGATTTTATATGTTCTTATATTCAATTTTCATTATTTCATGATATTTTTAAAGTCAAATTATTTAAATAGTACTAAAAATAACTTTAATGGGTATTTAATTTTAAAAAATATTATATAATTATATTTTAGAATAAAAAAATATTATATTGATTCATGTTGGTGACAAATGGTCTCTTAAAAATTAAGTTTTCCACTTATGTACCTCTCATTATTTTTAAAGTTATATTAAAGACACCTAATGATTGGGTATTCGTGAAAACACCATTGATTTTTGCCTATATAGGAAACTTAATTTCACCATTCCAAAGACACATATGTTTTTTGTTTTTTCCAATGAAATTAATCTCCTTGTTTTACCATATATATTTCTTATAACTTCCTCATGTTTAATATAAATTAGAAAATCTAAAGAATATGTAATCACCTTTGTCGAATTATTCCATGTATCATTCTTCTTAAACATTATTAAAATATATTCAAACCATCCTAACATAATAACTTTCTTATCCTTAGTAAAATTAAATTTTATTACGGTAGTGGAACAAAATAATCTACCTCCTTTACATCTAATTAATAATAAAAATTTCATTCGTGTGTATGCGCAATCTTTCACCTCCGTGAATGACCTAATTCATTTTTTTATCACTCCTCCATTTGGATAGTTATAAAGATGTAATTAATGAAAAAATATGATTTTTATAACATAATAATGTTATTTTAAATATAAAACATAATATAATTTGTGTTTTTTCTTCTATATATAAATTTAGAGTGTTGCCTTTCTATACGTGTGAACTACTGCCACAAAGGACTACCTATTTTTGTTTTTCATCACTGCCTCTCATGACTAGGAATACTGATGGATTAATAAATAAACATTATATTTATAAAATATTTAAAATTATTTAAATATGAACTATTATATAATTTCATTCCCCCCACCCACATGAAAATGAAAATATTTCATGTGCATACGTTTTTATTAACACCTTCATAAAATGATTAATATCATTTTTATTTTCCACTAACCAAGGATGGTTCAAAAGGTGTATTTAATTGATACTTTTTATTTTTATTACATTATTATGGTTCCAAAATGACTATGAAATCGTTTTATGACCCCTTTGGACCACATGAAAGACATTTAAATTGTTTTTTACCAAACAATCTAAAAACCCCACATGAACTAAACAAATTTGATATATAAATAAAAAAGAATAATGTATAAAATAAGATGAATAATGAAAATGGATATAAAATTAAAAATATTCGTAAGATAGAAAATAATTAATATAAGTTGATTATATTGGTTGTTAGAAAACATATGTGGTTAGTCAATAACTGAGGTAAGATATTTCTCATATCAATTTCCATTATTTTGTACATAAGAAATTACCAACACATGTTTTATTTTTTGTGGTCTCTAAAATATCCTATAGATATATTTTGTAATTAATTTAAAAAAATAAATTTATTTTATAATTACATGTCATATTCTATCCTTTACATTAATTTTTATTCAAATGTTACTAAAATCATACGTGTTTTTGTTGAATTACTTAGTTCCAAATCTTTTAAATTATTTATTTAAAAAATTTTTTCCACAATATCCA
The DNA here is from genome assembly GCA_963277665.1 of Viscum album. NCBI lineage: Eukaryota > Viridiplantae > Streptophyta > Magnoliopsida > Santalales > Viscaceae > Viscum > Viscum album. The sequence goes on from OY728157.1 coordinate 1,767,642,328, forward strand.
TGCTATTTATAATGTTTCAAGATTGTTCATATTAATACTCAAATGGGTGATTAAATTTATGTTCAAGTATTTTTGAAATTCATTAAAAATTTAAAAAAAATAATCATTTCAATGTTTTTCATATGATTTATTACTGAAATTATTTACAAAATTATACAATGAATGTCTTTTTTTAGGTTTACCACAATACTGGAATTTACACCCATCATAGTAATAATTTTTATAATGATTTTAATACAAGTTTCTATGGGATTTAACATAAGATCATAATCCAATTGTGTTAGGAATTTTTAGTTTTTAACATATTTTCAAAATAAATGGATAATATTTCTTAGTTTTATTAGATAATTGATGTTTTTTTGTTTATGTGATCTAATTATAGTAATTATATGATTTATGATGTAAATTATGGATTTTATGTGTTTTATTAATGTTTTGGTTCTGGAAAGTATATATGGTTATAGGTGGTTCTAGTATATCCCTCCAATGCATTAGGTAATTATATGTTATATAGAGGATACATATATAAATTAGCAAGGTTGGTTGTTCCATTATAAAGGGTTTTTAATGGTTTTTATTAGGATAATGTTACAACCTACCTACATGGGTTTTCATGAATTCTATGAGTTTTGATGAATGTAGTTTTATTTTAGGAATTAAGATAATGATTTTATGAATAATTTAATGTTTTTAATATTTTAAAGGTGAAAGGATTATTTTTAAGTAAAATATTTCATGATATCTCTTGTTTCCTCAAGAAACAAAATTATTATTATTTTTACTTTATTATTTCTAAAAAATATTTTATCAAAATCATTGAGGAATAAATTTTATTTCATGTGTATGTATATTATAATTTTATTTGAATTTTTTTTTTAAGGAATACTTCCATAAGGATTTTCATGTTTCTCCAAAGGGATAATGGTTTTACTTTTATATCCCAAAATGACATTTTTTTTATCATCCCAAATTTTAAAATGTTTTTCCTAGGAAATATGGATATATTTGATCTATAGAAAGGTCAGTTTTGAAACATGTTGAATAAATATAAAGATAAATGAATCAGAAAATTATGTAAATATATTAACCTATTTCAGTGAAAAAATAAATATTATATAAGAGTGTAAACCACAAAATATAATGGTTTTCCTAATTATATAAAACTATAAACTGAAAATATAATAAAAATATAAGAATGTTCATACCTTTTTATTAATTATGTAATTATTGGTTGTTTAAATTATGGATTTTTATAGTTGGTATCAAGGTCAATGTGTAATGATTATGTTTCTAGTATAAGACCCAGGAGTGTTAGTATTTGGTGTTGTAGTTGGTATTGAAGAAAGGTTTTGTATAACTTTAGAGACTCTGAAGTTAATTGATGTTCATAATTTAATGTATTTGATACCATCATATGATATTAATTTTAATGCTTCCCAAAAGATTAGAGGTCTGAATACCATTTTTGGGTTTTATGTGATTTATTATATTATTAGAGTTTTAAATTAAGGTTTAAGGGGAGTACATGATTGAGGGTAAAATAATAACTAGTGTTATTTTATAAGGAGTTAATTACAATAATATGATTATTATATTTTTTGGAAATATATATCAAACCAAATAGATAACCATGGGATTGGAAAGTGATTTTTTTAATTTAGAGTTTAATGTTTTTTAATTGATGTTCACTATATTTTTTTGAATAATATCATAATTAAGGTTAATAGGAAAATATTTTCTATGATTATATTTTCAAACTAAATGTATGATATTAATTGAAAATAAATATTGAGATAACTTTTGGAATAATATATGATTTTTTGGTTTTATGTAACAGTGATTTGGGTTATTTTGAGAAAAGATTAGTATTGAATGAGAATATATGATTGGGGTATCAACATTTTTGGTATATTGCTATTTGAGAGATTAAATTTTTCTCATGATTAATATTAATTTTATCATGGAATATTATTTATTCAAGTCATTCTTGTTTTGAGTTTAAATTTTTTTCAGATACATTTTGAATAGTAGTATGGTTGGTTTTTTATAGAATGATTAATGTTCAAATTTGGGTTTTATTATCCATGGTTTAGAGAATATTTTTTTATCTATTCATATGAAGTATTATTAATATTTTTTATTACATATTCTTTTCATTTCCATTTGGGTTTTTGTAAATTTCAATGAATAGGAGGAATAAATTTTCATCCTTTTATAGATTTTATGATTTATTGAATATTAATTTTATAGATTTAGGGATGAAAAATTCATCAATTTCATCTTCTATTTAGAAAATTAGATAACCTATAGATGTAACACTATATGAAAAAAAACTAAAGGATAAAATTGTCTTTATGGAATGAAAAAAATTATATAAGTATATTTTAGAATAATATTTATCTAGATGTTGAAATAGTTTCTATACACAATAATGAGGATGATAAATTTATCAGGTTGTATATAAAATAAATTACTCATCTATGATGTTGTTATTTTTTATATTCATTAAAAAGTAGAAGTCTCGCAATTTTAAATACATAGTTTAATGAATTTATAAGAAATTAATTGTTTCCACTTCCTAAAAGGGAATTAATTTTCTTTTCAAAGAAATGTCATCAATGTTGGTTCTTTAAAACCATTAAAAAGGCTAATATATATATATATATTTCTACATAAGTATATTAATCATTCACACCTGACTTCTTATTATTTACAATTTATTAAGGATCTAATATTTTGGATCATTATAAATTTAATTTGTAGTATATTAATCTTTTAATACTTGGAATTTATTATGAAAATGCCTTAAAATTTTGACCATCAGTCCTTAGATAAAAGTTCTGAGGATGAAATTTTCTTCGTGGGGGAATGTAACATCTGGGAGTCTCATATGTATTATGTTATGTTAATATTTTTTTAATATTGTGTAATATACAAAACACTAAAATAATGAAAATTAATTTATTAAAATAAATGGTAATATTGGATACATTATGAATATATTATGTGAATGAAAATAAATTAACACATATTGAGAATTGATATAAAATAATTTGAAGAAAACGTAAATTTTAAAAGGAATTTTCTTATATTGAAAAGTTTTATTTTTTTTATTTCCATTTAAATTATGAGTCTATAAATTTTGAATTTTTAATTCGATAAAGAAACATAATTTTTGGATTTAATATTTCAAAAAGCTCTTGCTGGGAGTTATAAAGATCTTTTAAAAACAGTGATTTTTAACTAAATAGTGAACATACCATTTTTTAAGAGTTTTATCACCTTTATAAAATATTTATTATATAGTAATGAAATAAAATTTTATTAAACCATTTTTGATAGAAAAAATATATGTTTATTGCTTTTTTAAATTATATTTATTTTTTGGATACCCATGTATTCCATTTTTAATCCTAAGTAATATTATATTCTAGTAAAAGAACTAATTTTGAATATATTTAATAAGAAATTAATTATAAGTGTACATTCAATTATAGATTGGTTTCGATGTCACATAACAATCCTTTTATTAGTAATAAAATAATAAATATGTTGGTGATTAATTCGATGCCTCATTTTGGGGTAGAATAATTTCTATACTTGAAATGGAATTAATTTTTTATAAAACATATTTTTGTTTCATTTTATGTAATAATAATAAAATAATTGAGGCCATGGATCCATATAGTCTATACCTTTTCATGTTTATAAAGAACGTGGTTATCATAGGTTGAATAGTGGAATTATGAAGGTGCTTGGATTCTAAAAGCTTAAAGCATAAGGGATTTACAACAAAAAGAGGGGATTTGATGACTGAATGTGTTTTATATGTAGTGTTGGTAGATTTGTGTGGTAGAAAATTATCACATGTAATTATTATTTATGTCATAAATAGGTTGAGTCATTCTCCTTGAGAATATGTTTATAAAAATATGACATCATAAATATAAAATTTACCACATGAATTAAATGAAGGTTGTACAGTTAAAGGAGATGTTTTTTAGAGATCCTTAAATTTTAGGCTTTTATAATGTAAATGATCTATTGATGTCATAAAATCATGCCTAAAAAAAGTTATAAAACATGAAAAACCCTATATTCAGCTCAAACCCTACAAATATTCACCCAAGGTTCCATGGGACCAACACTATTTCTTCAAGGAGACTGAGAGCTCTTTGATAGGTATTATTCTTAGATTTATATGGTCGATCTATGTTTATTTGAGGTATATTGTACTTAAACATTCTCAGGGTTCTTTCTCGGACTAGTATCATTTCCTATGGTTTCACCTTTCCATGTTATAATGGTTTCTGTCTATCATTGAAGTGGTTTTTTCTTTATTGTATATTGGTATAGTTGTGGCATGTAATTCTTGGAGGGATACAATTTCTTGCATTAGAGGTTATTGAAGATCCATGACATTGATTTATTATCATGGATATAATGTTTATATTTTTGAGTTTTGGGATTCAATTAATCTATTTTTATTTATGTATAATAAAACATTAACCTTGGCTTAGCCATTTGAATGATGGTGAAATTAGGGTAATATTTATTTTTTTGGTTTACATGGTCTTACCAAAAAATAAAAATTCAGTTTATTAAATTATAATATAGGTAATGTAATATAAAATGATACTTTTTACAATAATCATTATCCAAAAAATAAAAATATGTCAACAAGAACATCATTATTCCCAATAATTTCACTAGCCTCCACTAATTTGTTTTCTAATCAATCAGCTAAAATATTTTATTCCTGAAAATTATGTGTAATGATGTAATTAATGGCTAAAAGAGATTCCAAACAATTTATCCACCCATTAGTAATCTTTTATGACAAATGAAATATGCCATTTCTGATTGTCTGCACCAATGTGGTCGAGTTACACTCAATCCAAATATTAAAGCATATGTTCCTTTGAGATTCTTAAAGTACATTAATGATCTATAGAATTACTACATCTTGATTAGTAGTAGTTCCACAAATTCAATAGAGACATCCCAAAGACCATCCTTTATGTTATCTGAGGATAGAACCATACCCTGCAAGATCTGGATTGCCTCTTAAATCACCATATGTATGTCATTTAATCCATCCAGGAAAAGGAAATAACCATAAGACTTATAATGTACCCTAAGTAGGGAAAAATTACCTAAAATTACAATGCAATTTATAATAATAAAATCATTTGGATAGTTTTCACAAAATCCTAATTGAAAAGAATCATCACACTTATCATAGGAAAACATATATGAATGATAAGATTGAAGATTCCACTAGATTCCATCATGGATAAAACTGCTGAGGATACTCTATATTATGTTAAGTATCGCTATGCAAGCCACATGCAATAATTTTTCTTTTTATGCAAAATATTTAACTGGAAACACTCTTCCATGTGATCATAAATAATAGATCATTGAGGAAACCACAAATAGAATAGGTCATCCATATAATTCCACAATGAAGCGGCTATAAAACATCTTAAAAATAGATATTAAATGTCATCGTACAGTTGATTACACAAAAAAACAATAAAAAATACTACTTCTAAAATATAATGAAAAATTATCTATAGGTATCTAGAATGAAAAAATATCCATGAAAGAGTAAACCAAGATTGATGAATCCTATTATTTTTTTGGGGTTTTATTAAATTATTACTATGATCTAGAATAAATATATATATATATATAGGAGACACCATCCCGTTAATAGTGTTCTATTATATAATAATTCCATACCCACCAATGAAATTATAGTTTAAGAATACTACTTAGATATCAGTGTTAAGGTTGTCAATAGGAAATTTATGTTGATCATTAATCAAAATGTTAGTATCAAAAGACAAGTAATAGGATGAAATATTTCTATGAAGAGAGATTACAAACCAATTATCCTTCCATAAATGAAAATAGGTATGAATGCTGACAATCCAATGAGTGTTATTCATCGTAGAGGAATATGAATCCATAAAGAGATACCAAATGGATGATTCCATATAATTTAATTTTATGGATTTAAGTTTACTAATAAATATTTTTCTTAAAAGTGTAATACCTTCATATTTTCCTTTAATAAGTATCCATATAATTATTTCTTGTAAATAATGATTAATCTTTGGGAGATTTTTAATTCTTATACTTACACAATCAATTGGTTGAAATCACTTTTTTCATGGAATAGTAACAATTTTCATTTGGATAATTCATCCACTTAAAATAAATTTTTAATAGAGATGCTAATTATTTTTATGAGGGAAACTAGAAACTTCTAAACAAAGAAATAATAAAAAAATTAGAAATAATGTTATCCTTACCAAGTCAAATGTTACAATCCATTTAAAATAATATTCCATTCCATGATGGTAATTGTTTCATAATTTGACATAAAATATGGGATAAATAACCCGCTTGAGGATTACACCAAAACATAGGGACACCAATGTAAGTAAAAGGTACATTTCCTTTTTTAATTCCAAACTCATTGATGATGTTCATCTTCCATGTTATAGAAATTATTTTACCAAAGTAACTAAATGATTTACACAAAACAATTTCTTAACCTAAAACATTCTTGTAAGGGAGGATATTGTTTTTTATGGTCTATATTTCTTTAATCCACATGGATTAAAATAATTATGTCATGAACATAAAAAATGGTATGGTCATTAAGGCCTCTATGAGCTCTAGTGGAAATGATTATATTCTCAACCACCAATCTAAGAAGTAGTATTCTCATTTAATCTTCCTTAATAGAAAAGATAACAGCTAAAATTGGATCTCATTTCATGACACCTATTGTAAAACTGATGTATCCCTTAGGGGACAAATTTATAAAATCCTATATATGGGCAGAACTCAGTTGGATTTTCACCCAGTTAACAAAAACATTATTAAAACAATTGTTTGTTAAAATATCATAGTTGATAAATCAATCTAGAGTGTCAAAGGGGTTTTTAATCTAATTTGATAGAAATGTTTCCTCATCAAGTAGGTTTCATAAGGATATTAACACATTCAAATTTCATAATAAGGAAATTATTTATGTTTCTACCTTTGAGGAACCCAAAATCATTTCAAGAAACTTTCTTGTTGGTATATTCAACAATATTATTTGATATAATCGTTCAACTAATTTTTTAATTTATGTTAACAAGAGAAAAAGAACTAAATAGGTGTATTTCATTATCATTCTCAATTTTAGGGTTGAAGACTAGGAATAAAGCATTAATTCTCTATGTTGATGACCATTTTTAATGAAGTGAATAACCAATATACATAAATCAATGTGGATAGTATCCAAAAAAATGAGAAAGAGAATTTTTAAAACCCACATCTCTATGGTAGATTCCATAGTTTAGACTAAAAAAGTCCTCCTAAATTTCAAAAGAAAGCGTAATTGAACATAGGTTATAGATATCTTCTTCAGTAACATGTTTTGGAATGATGTATTACAGAGACTCATTGGATGTATTTTAAATGCCCAAAATTTCTAATGTAATAAGATAAAATATGTGAAAATAGGTAATTACACTTTTCAAATAATTTTTCATTATAAAAAATAATCTTGAGAGGCCTGCTAATTTTCCATACCCTTTGAAGATAGTTAAATAATTTGGTATTTTTCTCTACATCCTTGATCAATTTTACTATTAAATATTCCCTATATATGATATATTTTATATTAAGTAACATTTTTAGATCATAATTAATCTTTTTTCTCTCTTCAGGACTAGTATAAAAGTGATTGATAATGTTTTTCTCTTGGATTCAAAGATTAAGGGATTCATGACATGAAATTCATTCATCAATGTGACCAGGAAAATTCAAACTAAATGATTTATTTTTTTCATAACTAACTTATGTTTTAAAAAATAGGCAAGATCTGCATCCTTAAATTTAAATGATTTGAAAGACTCCTGAATGAGATTTTTATATTTAGGGAGAGTATTCAATGAATTATTAAATCGTAAAGGTAAAGGTGGTCTATCTATTTTAGAAATAAACATATCCAAAATAGTTTTGTGCTCACAGTTAAATTTAGAAAGGATGGAGAAATAAATAGGGGACCAATCACTAAGGGTTGAATCATTATTAAAATATCTATCCAATTTGTTTCAAAAAATAGTATGAAGGTGTCTTTTATACATAGTTAACATTTATACAAGAAATATGATTTCATAGTAAAGGTCTTTTTAAATTAATTATTTGAATTATTTGGTTAATGTAGAATAAATTCTTTGGGCATGTTTTTCATCTATATTAAGAATATAATGAATGTCCCTCAGGATAATCCATAGTTATATTATAATGAAACTATAATCCAAATTGGATTTCCAAAGTTCTCTTCTATCTTGTTATCCATTAGAGGCATAAATGATGGAACAAAAAAGTAGAATTCTTGCATTTTTGAAATTTAAATAAACTATATACTCAGAGGAGATAATAGAAGAAATTTATTCTATTCTATGAATATAGAGAAAAAAAACCCTCTTACTATCATTTCTGGATAGATTTATTCTAATTAACACATAACCCAAATTATCAAACGAAACAATGATTTTTTAGAAGATTTATTGGGCATAGAAAGTCCCAAAATATCATGTTTTTGATTACTAATATAAAGATGATTGTTTCCTACTATTTAATTATTGCATATATCGTAAAAATTCCAAAAATGGATTTTTATCCTCAAATGTGTTCAGAGGTAGGACCATCTTGTTATTGTTGTTTTATTGCCGACTAACATTTTATTTATTATTATCCTTATTTTTATAAATTTTAGGATGCGTATTTCCATGATTTCAGTAGAATATAGATTTATCTTTATTGGAAGGAATTTCAATATCCAATTTATTTTTTACTGATTTTGATTAAGGCTCCAACATATTAGCATAATAGGACTCATGATTGACTACTACATTTGAGATCTTTCTATATATATTTTCCTCCTTCATATTTGATTCAACAGTATCCATAACATATTTAACAACATAATAGTTATATTACACTAAACGAACACTGAAACTATTAGTATATTGGTAGGATCTTCTAAAATCAACATAGACACTTGTTCCATCTTGAGAAATATCATGATGTAAGTTAGGATTGAGCTATTCAGATTGGTTGCCTATTGGTTTATCAATTAAATATATAAGAAGAAAAATATTTTATATAATAAGTAATTGTTCTTATACCTTAGAATCATAATCATATACAGATATGGACTTTTCATAAGCCTGAGAGGAAGACGCACCAAAAAAGTGCAGAGGCATAAATTAAAGATTCATCAAGAACTAACTTTACAGTGTTCATTACCTCTATATAAGTATACAAAAAATATTTTTATCAACATTAATTTGGGATTATTATGTATCAAAATTTTTACGGGAGGTACCTAAACCATCCTCCTCATTTTCCTTATCAATAAGAGAGGCCTAACATTTTTCCTTTGACATCATTTATATTTGACGCAACTATTTTTTTTAACTAATCTCTATGTTTCAACGTTCTTTGAGGATTCATTTTTTTAAAGAACAAAATATTTTACATTGTTTCATCTACTTAATTCTTCTTATTCCTCTAAATTAAAAGTATGCATAAATTTCTTTTGAATATTCCTATAATTAGAGATATTTTGTCCTATAATCCTATAGAAACCACAAAATGGTAGAATAAATTCATACGCTATTTTAAATTCAATATTGTTATCATTATAAGTGAATAAAATAAAACCATCAGGCATACCATTAGGATCATATTCAACTATGATAGTATAATACAAACCTATTTCCCAATTTATTATAAGGTTTTCAGTCTTTAGAGGAATTCTAATAAATGATACAATATTAGTTAGAATTTTGTGGCACCAAAAGAACAAATTTCAGGTATGAATAAAAATAAATATTTGAAACTCTGAATTATTATGGTGAAGGGATTAATAAAAATGTTTAATTTAAAAATTCTTAGAGTATTATTCTTCAGGATTACATTTCCAATCTTCTAAACAGCTTTGAGATAATCTTTTCATCTCAATAATATATAGAAGAATCCTTTATCTATTGGAATCAGTTTTTAATATTTTCCTCCTCTTAAATATGAAATAAACATGTTGAGATCATCATAGACTCACAGATTTTCCCCTTTGGAATACATTACACATCCTAGAATGGATAATTTTCACAAATCCATTTTTTTAAGAACCACTTAATCTTCTAGAAGTGAAAAGAAACTGTTATCTAATTTTCTGAAATCATAAGGACTAGTAATCATGAATGGAATAAAATTAGCTTCATGAAGAGCCTACACAAATCAAATTTCTTATCTCTTCATTTTATCAAGGATCCCTTTAGATTTCAGTTTCCCTCGGGATTCTTTATAGAACCATTCTATTTACAACAGAAATGATTTAATGGTCTTTCCTATTCTACGTGAAATGAATCCATGAATCAAAGAAAAATATTATTTAGAACAATATATTCATTACACATAAATAGAAACTTCATGATTAACCATAATATATGGAGTTAAATAAGTTGATTAATCCTATTAATAATTAAAGAATATTAATGAATGAAATTGGATTATGTTAGAAATCACACAATTTCACATTATATAATGATAACATATTACAATTTCACTTTCTATATAGCATGATATCTATTATATTCTCAATATAACATATCAAATTTATTGGGTTAGAATGTTTCATTTTATGGAAAATGGTAAAGAACATGAAAAGATGATTAATTGGTTTCCATAAAACATAAAGAGAAATGATTAATAAATACTGTGTTGATTGTAATTTGATGGTAATAAAATTGATTATAATATCATGAATATATTATTCCATCTGTTAATGGAATTGAATAAATAACCTGGAGTTATAATTCTTATTTTGGATTATATAATTAAATGCATAAAATTGAGAATTTTTATTGTGATGTTTATTGAGATTGGAATAAATTTTTAATGGGAGGTCAAATACATGATATATTATTATATCCAATTCCTTCGGCTACCCATAGGTAGAAACTGCAATAATTGATTCGGTTAATTCTTGAGGGAATAAAATTGGGTTTTTTATAAATATAAATAATTAGGTCTGAGGATTCCCATTTATCTCTAATTTTTTTATGCCTTGTGAAAGTGGACATGTGAACTTTATTCCATGTTACATATAAATGCATTATTTTAGGGGACTATATTTCCATATTGACTACTATTGGTTATTAATTTCCTTATGTGTGATTAGGATATGATCCTTCCAATTTTATGTGATCCTGAAATGGATGATGAGATATGGATGGGGAGGCCCAAGGTTAGGGCATTAGTTGATTCCTCTGACCATAATATGCATGGGGATATTAATGATAGACTCATGGATAGAACTAGGATGATTGAACGAACTGAATCTAGGATTACCCATTGTTCTGATTCTGAGATATGGGATATTTTTTGGTGAATATGTCTAATAGTATAATGGTTGGGTTGGTTATTTTATCTATATTAATTTCCCCACTGCTCGAGGCAACTGGATGTGAATTGTTATTCATATCATTGATGGTATCATAAGGTTTTTATTTGAGTTCCTAAAATTATTTGAGTATAATAATATATGATAAAATATTTGAAACCATGGGTTTAATGTTTCTGGAATTAAAATAAGTTGATAATCTTGAGAAATTGTGCATTCTATTTTTATTCTTCCTAAAGGGAATGGACATGACTATGATGGTTAATGAAATATATAATCTATAATAATGATTTTAATTATTATTTAATGAATTAATTATCATATATTGAATTTTTCAAAAGTAAATATTCAATTTAATGAAATTATTCTTAAATTGTAGTTTTCTTATAGGATATCTATTACCTAGTAGTTGTAGTTAGGTATCCACATGATGATATTTGTAGCTGATCATAGGACTAGTTTATTCCCATAGTGCAGTTGTGAGATATATTATATCCCATTTGTTTTGTGATTTCAAAATCTACTCCTCTAATTTTTTAATGGTTATAAAAACATAGTTGGTTATTGAAAGATGTGGCCCCCAAAATCTATGTTGGTGAGAAAAAATATATGACTACCACATTAGGAATCACTCTATACATTTGGTAATAATATGTGTTTTTATAAACATGTTTTAGTTTCCCTATATATATATATGTAGAGGGATGTTATGTCTTTTGGTTAATTTAAAAACATGTATCTCTAGCTATCATACCCAAATATTATCATAGGTATGTAATTAATATGTTATGATGGCTTGAGGTAATTTGCATCATGTATGGGTTTGATTGGTGAGAGGTATAATACCTGATGTATGATATACATCATACGATATTTGGTGGATCTGAGAAACTACTCAGTTAAAATATATGGAAATTTAGATGGAATGATGTGATGATGTGACTCATGTGGTGAATGTTGTGTTACTTATACTAGGTGTCTTGGGGTTGGATTAATATTACAGAGATATGGCTTAAGTCATGCCATTTGGGGACAGAGTGGAAAACTAGTGGGGAAGTAGTATAGGGTTACAGTTGTTGATTTTTATTGTAATATATGATATATTTTATATGATACTTAGTGATAGTTATACTTGGTGAGGTTTGGATACTAGTATACCTATTTTGGTGATGATCGAGTTTCCCATTTCCTTCACTAGGTTTTAGTATGGTTTATTTATCTTTTTTATGAAAGGATCTGAGAAGGATCCTCTATAGTATACTATTATTATCACCCCACAGATGTATAAACTATTATTGGATAGTAGGATATGATTATAGATCAGGTTGGAAATTACTTTCTTGTGTTTTCGAAGGATCATTTTGGTGTTCGTAGTCCATGTCGAGATTATTATTTTTTTGTACATGAACTTTTCTTTCTAGTTGTTGTAGTTCTAAATGGCATCACAAATTTTCACTTTGGATTTCATTTATCATTATGATTAGTGTTTTATTAGTGTATTTTTATTATCTATGAATTAATAATCATTATATTATACGGTATTTCCTCCCATTTATTTGTATTATATTCCCTCATTGATTTTAACCTACTAGGAGCCTACTGGTTGCGTGGATCAGGAAGCCAGTGTCCCCCTTCTCTCACTATCGTCCCATAAGGGGTACTCTTGGGGGGGGGTCGTGAAAGAGTGGTATAAATGGTTTATTTTGAGGTATATAATGAATCTTGCACTATGGAACTAGTATGATTACATGGGTTTCTAGGGATACAATGTTAGTCATGTTTAGTAAGTGATGTAAACATGGGAGATTGACTGAGGCATGAATATTTATGGCCCCATTTGATCATATTCATGGTCCCTTTTGTTTATTGAGCCAACTATGGTAAGTGATACTGGTTATGGGTTTGATAATAAGGAAGATACAATTTATAATTCTTCACTTCACCTGTGTTTGAAATGGGTAATCCTTGGGATAGGATAAAACCTTAAAATAAAAAGTTTAATTAATTAATTAATTAATTAATTAATATTTTTAGTCTATATTCCCAGTTTGGAGTCTGTAAACATTTGTTCTATTAATATGAATTTCCCCATGATGAGTTACTCATCTTTTTTTCATAGAGGATGTCCATCTGGGTGTGCTGTTAGATCACCATAATGTGGTGGTTGATGATAAAGACTCTTTGAGGTGGAAACTCCAAGAGTTCCATCACAAGATTCTACTGAAGTATGAGCAATCAATTTCAGACCTACTAAAAAAATATTGTTTGGAAGAGGTTGAGAAAGATTCTATTTTGATCCATTACTAAGAGGGCCACTATGTTTCATTGGCCATGATGATGTCACGAAGAGTAGTGTGGAAATGAATCATATTATTCCTTAGAGATTGTGAGGATTCAACAGTCTTGTGGGAGAAGTTCAAAGACCACTTATGATTGGAGATTATTTATTTAATATCTATTTCAGCTATTCAGTATGATCTAGTTAACCTTATATTGATTATTTCTAACATATAGAAATTTGGGATCCATTTCAGGACCCAATTTTGATATTCTTTAGGAATATTACTTGATGATGAGGCTAATGTGAGGAATTTTATAGAGAACTCACATCTAGAAATCCATATCTAGGTCATCAAATTTATGATGTTGACTCTTCTTGAGGTGTTGGCTAGACAAATGGTTATTGAGAGTATTATAAATAAAACCATATTATCAGCAAATGGGAGTCTTTAGGATTTTATTAGAAATAGAGATGGGGTCCTTTGTTCCCTATTTATTAGAAAAAAGAGCTTTCAGATAGTCATGGGTAGGTCCTAACCCTCATCATCTCATTTTACTAGGGGAATAGTCTATAAAATCTATTCCATTTTAATAAAAAATTTATTTTCTTGTGGTGGTCATGCTCGATAGTGATTAGTGTGGCCAAACATTCTGAGTAGTTAGTGTGCACCATTTGTTCTCCTTCAATTTCAACAATTATGGTTTTTTCATCAAATGAAGAAACACCAAGATGCTTTATATAGGGGTTATAAGAAAGGATATAGTGTAACTAGAGTAAACCCAAAAAATATATCATCCTTATAATTTAGAGCACATCTGTGGAGGTGGTATTTTTTAGGGAGAAGAAACTTTGTAGAGTAAGTCATTGTCAGTTTCATGCTCTACCATTATTAGTGTTGGGAGATCCATATATAATTTGAGGTATCTTTTGAATTTTTATATATAGGAGAATTATTTATTTAAATAATGATCTAAATCCATATTTATATCACCTAACTTAGTCCATTCCATGGTAATTGAGGTATGGATACTTCTAATTCCCTTAGATTTGACTATGTTAGTTGGAGGTCAAGATTATTTGAATAAACAATGTAGGGATTGTGGGCCAGTGTTGGGGAAACTCCAATCTTGGGGAGACTTCCAATGTTTATGTATTGATTATATGTATCTAATATACTATATTTTAGATTTTCTGAGGATATATTTTGTGTTATATGATGTAGATAAATAACATTCAATGTTCCTCACAGAAAGAGAGACCCTCTGATGGGTCATAGGTGTGATCTATCCTTATCATCCATAATGTACGAACTAATATTTAATTGTTTGATAGTTTAGGTAATTTTTTTTACCTAGGTTGTGGAAGAGTACCCTATTGTATTTCTAGAAGTGTTTTTTCCACTACCCAATTATAATGATATTATGTTTCTGATTGACACGAAACATTGTGCTTATCCTATCTCATTATATCCATATAGGATGAAACCTTATGAGTGGAAAGACATTTGAATAGAGCATGATGAATCATTATAGTTAGTTCTTGTTTAACTGAGTGTATCACCTTTTTTTGCACCAATTTCCTTTATAAAGAAGTTCGACAGATGTTTGCATCTATTTATCAATTATCATAGCATGAATAAGGTGACAGAGAAGAACCTCTATCCGCTATGAAAAAATTATGGTTTAATTGTTCAGATGAAAGGAGAATGTTGGTTCTTATAAATAAATTTTTTGACCACATATCATCAGATATGGTTAAAGGATGAGGATGTTTTGAAGTTATCTTTTTTTATGTCATCATGGTCATTACAAGTTCATTGTGATGTCGTTCAATGTAAGTATTTCTCATTTGTGTATATAGGGAAAATGAAAAAATCATTCATGTAGTTTCAATATATTTTCATGATGAATTTCATCGATTATATCCTTATGTACTCTACATATGAGGAAGATAATATAGAGAATATTCATTCTAGTTTAAGAGTTCTGAATTCTTAACAATTTTTTGGGATGTTTTCAATCTGTGAGTTATGGGCCCAAGAATTTCATTTTTTGGGGTGCATGTCATATCCCAAAAAGAAGTATCTATAGATCATTTTATGAGAGGGTTGTCTGTTTCTTTAGAATCCACCTAAACAATTGTGCAGGTGCAATGTTTCCTTGCCCATTCCAGATATTATAGGAGGTTCATGGATAATTTACCTCTACATGTGAATCCATTTATAGCCTTGAGTAGATTGGATCATGAATTCATTTGGACTAACCAATTCCATGAATCTTTTGAGTACTTGGGTTGGTTATTTCTTGGCATTATTCAGTACTCCAATCCAATTTTAGAAAAAATAATTAGTTCATTTTGTGGTTTTATATGATAATTTGTGTCTTGGGATGGGATATTTTCTGATATATAAGAGTTCAATTGTTTCATATCGGCCATGAAAATTACATTACCATGTGTTTAACTATACCTAACATGTTCTTGAGTTACATGAAGTTGTGTTTTCCTTGATTTTATGGAAGCATTACCTCATCAGTGAGCCTTTATTATTTTTAACCGATCATATGAGCTTCAAGAATGTCTTCTCCCAATATTACATGAAATTATGACTACATTGGGGGTAGGAATTCATTCATGATTAAAATTTTGGGATTTAATTTACAAAATGTAAGGGTAATGATGTGGATGATTCCCTGAGAAGGAATTCCTATAGTGCTGCTCTGTTTGATTCTAGAGATTCCTAGAGCCTAATGCAAGATACTTGAGTGATGGATCTTGATATAGATGTGGTCAAAGTTAGAGGTTTGATTTTTTAGATGATCAAGTTATTTCCTCTTGTGTAGTAGGTGGAAGAGTTTGATTTGTGAGTTATTAAGGTGGAGGTATGGAGTGACCGAGGAATTTTTGGTGACATTAGAGATGGTTGGTTTGAGAATTAATGATATTAATTGTTTTTTCATGATAGGCATTCGATCCATTTGGTGATTCATGAGATGTTTTTTTGTATGTTCTATAGATCACAATTTTCAGAATATCCTTGTGTGAAAAAAAATATACTAAATTATTATAGGTATATCTTAGTGTCCTAGGATGAAGAATTGTGTTTTAAATTTTGTTTCATGATGATTTATTTTTAAAGAAGTTATATGTATACAATTTTTTTATAATGGTTTTCTTCATCGGTTATATGTTCTTTATCGGATGTGGGAGGACATATCGATGGGGTTTTATAATAGAATATCTTTATATTAGAGTGGATTTGATGAAATATGATCTATAAGAGATTTGTTTTTGGAAAATTCCTACATTATATTGGTTAAACTATTGAGATTAGTGGTATTTTTTAAGGAAGTATCTAGAGGACATGGTAAGACTCCATAGAGTCTCAAGGAAATTAATCTCTAATGGTGATCCTTATTTTAGCTCCAGTGTGTGGAGAGGTCACCAACATGATTTTTCTCATAACTAATCCATAAAACTACTTATCAAATATAGATGGATGATCAGATAAAGAATACAATCTATTCTATAAAATACATGCAACATTCTAGTATCATTTATTTTGTATGTTCATGGATTATACACCTTCCACTGGTTAATATTTTTTATAGAAATATTTATCACCCCACTATTGGTATGGTATTATTTAAAAGAAACACATCATAATGAGTAGAAAACCTTTGTTCATGGGGTGGGGTTTATCCATAGTTTGTTGGTCTTTTTGTGTTTTTAACATGGGTTAGAGCTATGCCATATCTAATAGTAGTTTTTCTACATCTGATTCAGATACATGATGTTTTTCATATGTTGTAAATTTTAAATTACCTTAATGATGAATCTTACGTCATTTAATGGGGTGATATCAAAATTAAAGATGAAAATACCTTCGAGTTGCATATTTTAGAGATCTCAGACTATTGGGAGAAGGTTTTTTTCTGCTTGCTGTTCTGATGGTTTGTGTTTTGTAGTGACATGGTTGCAGGGAGGAGAGTACTTGTGAATGTGAGTATTAGATATTCACCAATTTACCTAATCTGATTTTGTGTATATATTCTATTTTATCAATTATGATTTGTGTCTGTGGGCCTTTTTAGGTTTGGGAGATGGTTTTATTATGTTGGTTTTTGTCTACATACCCGTGTTTCAGAGGTTTCTACCATGGGGGAGTGTTTTAGAGATAGATGATGTAACTTCATTGTTTTGTTCTTGTTCTACCATATGATATAGTTGTTCTCTTGTGATGTAGATATCCTTGAGTGGTATCTCATGGGGTGGTTATTTGGATGGTCCCTTTTTTTTTCTTTATATCATTTCTTTGTTTTAATTTCTTCACGATAATAATGATTTCAGAGGTATGTGATTTAGGGTATTATATTTATCTAGTCTAACAATTTTTTTTTGTTTTTGAAGATTGTGGTGCTCGTATATGTCTTGGTCGAATTTTGGAGGTGTTAGGGTGCTAAAATATGGGATGAGGTAGGACTAAATGAATAAATAATGAATTTACGGACTGAATGAGTTTTAGAACTTGTGTGGGGAAATTCATGAATTGGAAATTTATGATGTGTAACAGATATTTATGTCATAAATTGAATGATTCATAAACCTAGATAATGTGGTCATTAAAAGAACAAATTGTGATTAGGAAGTTTATGACGTAAACTAAATAAAAGATATATATTTGAAGGTGACATGTTTTTCTATGATGAATAAAACATGCACCATTTATGATGAAAATGACTGATCCACATTGTAAACCCACACCTAGAAAATTGTTATGAAACAAGATGTGCCCTTAGCTCAAATTGAGCCCTATTTATGTCCCTCCAAGGTTCTATATGGCCAACATCATTTTCTGAAGGTGATCATAAGTCCATTAATAGGTATTAATCCTGAAATCACAAGTATGATATGAGGTGATCTGAGGTACATTCTACATCTCTTTTCCCACTATTTCTTCTCAGATTGATCTCTTTTCCTCCAATTATTTTCTGTATTATATAGGTCTGTTTCCATCATTATTATTGAGTTTTTATGGATTTTTTATGGTGTGGTTATGGAATTAAATTCAAGTTGGGATGCACTTTACCACATGATAGTTCACCAGAGTTCTGTGTTGTATAACAATTATCATGTGATGAACATTGACTCTTTTCAGGGAGTGGATTCATTGTTCTCTTTTTATTTAAATGATATCATCAATTGGAACATTGTTTATCCCTTAGTATGGTGGTGAAATTACCCTCATAATGATATAACCAAATTAAATAATGTCATTGTATTACATTGGCAATCACATGTTGCTGATTTATACTGTGATAATAGTTTTCCTTTTGATTTTACAGATATTATGATATATATAATATTATTTGTATGTCATGTTTATTTTCATGAGTTATAATTTTTCATTCAATGAAAAATTGTAAATAAGATAAAACATGTATTAATTGTTTGGATAAATAACTAAAATATTTATTTTTAATAAATTTGGGGAATATTTTATTTTTATTGTTATAAAATTGAGCACAAATTCATTGATATTTTATTCCAAAGGATAATGTAACTTGATAAATAACTTTAACCATTAATTCATGCTATGGATGATATAACTAAAATAAAGATAATGAGAATTTATCTTAACACAGTTTGTTGAAACATTAATATATGGGTGAAAGTAAGTTAAATAAATGATAAATTTTTATAGATAATGACTTAGGTTATAAATATTAATAACATGTAATATTTGAATCGGTTTATTTAATATGGTGTAAAAAAATAAGAACTATAAATATTTGGTTTTGAGAGTTCTCATTTGTTTATAAAGGCTAGATTCTTTGTGTTTGGTTCCATGAGATCCTTTTTCAAATGAAGGTTAGTTTCCTTGTTATTATGGACAGGATTTAACTATTGACTATGATTGTTCATTTTATGCCTTTTATGTCATCCTTTTATGATCCTTGTGATATTACATGACCTAGAGATAGCTGATGAGGAATTTTAATTGAGGTCCATGGTTGTGGTATCAATTGACACTTGTGATAATGATATTTATGGTGATATGAATGATGGTGTCTTTAATGGAACCAGGATAATGGAATTGGTTGATGATTGGATTTCATGTTATTATGATGCATGGATGTGGGATTCCTACTTGTGAATTTGTATAATAGAATGATGTTTATGTTTCTTATTTTATCGGTATTCCTTTCCCACAGTTTATGGTAGATGTACTTTATTAATTTTTCATGATTTCATAGTCTATTTGAATTTTTTAGATTACCTAGAATTATTGAATGGTAAAAAAGGCTTAATAAATGTTGGATCCCGTTGGTTTTATCTTTATAGAATAGAAATTTGATGTTACTCTTCATAAATCATAAACTTGGTCTGTATTATTTCTAGAGGGAATAGAATTAACTCTGATGGTTAATGAAATGTATATTCTAGTTTAGTTTTTAAAATTACTATTTACCAATTTAAATAATTTAATGTCAATTATTTAAAAGTAAACAATAAATTTAATTCAAGTCTTCATAAATTATTTTTTGATTGTAGGATATGTAGTCCTTAGTAGTAGAAACTACGTTTCCAAGAAATTGTTGATTCAGGTGAGACTAGAATGATTTTATGACAATAGTTTGGTTGAAAGATATATTATATAATATAATTTTTTGGATTATATACACTACCCCGACCATGATAGAGAGGGATACTGAAAACTAGTGGACTTTGGGAGGGTGTGTTCCCTAATATCTTAGTTGGTATGGATGGATGGATGACATCATCCTCTGGACCTGCTCTCTTCTAATGGTAGTATTATATATGGTATGCATGGTGGTTAGTTTTCTAAAATACTGGTCTAGAAGGATGACAATGATTTTGGTTGTTTCACACAAATGAATCTTAGGATATAATACCTAATTGATTATTATAGGTGTTTCATGCGTAGGATGTGATGGATTGATGTATGTTACATGATGTATGGTCTATGATGTATTGAGGTATAATAATTGATGTGTGATACATTTCATACGAGTTATGGTGGGTCTCAAAAATTAATTAGTTACAATATATGTATATATGGATGTGTTCATGTAATGTTGGGATGAAAAGGTGCATATTGTAATACATTTTCCAAGTATCTTTAGGCTCACTTAACTTTAGATAGATATAGACCATAACATGAATGTTGTGGTAGAGCATAAAACATTTATGGAATCAATAAAGGGGTAGAATTTTTGTATTATTAATATAATGTATTATATCTTATATATGATACCTTTTTAGTATTATCCATGGTGATTATGGGAACTAAGAATACAAATTCATTTGAGGAGTTAGTTTCACTTATTTTTCACTGGTCTTCAGTTTTTTTTATCTTTTTTCTGAGAGGCTCCATGGAGGATCCTACTAAGTACATTGTGATTCTCACCCACATATATGTAAAAGAATATTTAAACTCAATGAGATAAGGCTATAAATTGAGTTTTATATTATTAGATCATGATATTTCAGGAGTTATTTGGGCTTGTGGTCACTAACGAGTTTTACTTATTGTACTTGAAGTTTCCTTTCCAATTATTTCAGTATTGTATCACATTACATGTATGGAATTAAAATTATTGTATCCTTATGAGCATGAGTTTATTACTGTATACATCTTGTATATCTGTCACGTATTTATGTCTATATTATTGGATAATTAATCCAATTTCCATGTATGATATACCCTCTCGGGTAGTCAACAATAAGAGGCCTATTGGAGGTGGGACTTGGGGACTAACTATGTCTATTATCTCATTGGTAGCCTAGGAAGTGTACTATTTTTTGGGGAAGGGTACACGAAATAGTATTTTTTACCTCCTCTTGATATTTTATCATTTAAAAAATTAATATTTTGAAAAAATAATATTCATATTATATTATAAAGCCCATTTGATTTTTGGTCATAAATAATAGTTACGTGAGTACGATTTAGTCTGCACTAAATGGGTTAAAATGGATAATGAGGGGGTTAAAGTAAGTTATGAGCCATAATTATTGACAAGACTATTATAATTTTATTTCATGAGTATATTCATTACCCCAATTATTATATATTCTAATCCATTCCCATTAGGTTCTAATTTCTTTGGTTATTATAATTATTTTAAATTAAGAAATTAATATTGAAAAAAATATCACTCCCACTAACTTAATAAAATTAAATTATAATGGTTTTGGAAAAAAATATTAATTGTTCAATATAATAAAATTTATTATGAATAAATTAATTTAAATTTTGAAGTTTATTTTTAATTTTATATTATGGTATAATTATCTAAAATACCTATGTTGGGTAAACACAACACATGTGAATGTAATAGAAAAACAAAGTAAATTATTTTGATAACATTAAAAGTGATATGTTTCATATGAATTATGGTTTTCCATGAATTATATATATTATTACGAATTACAAATGATAATTTAAGTGTATTTAACTAAAATACATTTCGATATTGACAATTTTAAAGTCAAATTATGTTAATACTCAATAAAATGACTTTAAAGGGTATTTAATGTTAACTAACATTTTATTAATTGATTTTTAAAAAATATATTATTTTTAGAAACATGGATTAATAATTATTGACAATATCATACATTTTCCATTCATTATCCACCATTCATTTTTTAAAATAAGTTCTAAAACCATAAATTTTGAATATTTTTTAAAATTACATTGATTTTTTTATAAAATGGGTCTCAATGTTACTCTTCCAGTGAACAATATGATTTCATTTTTATCCCACAATTTTGATCAAATAATTCTATAATCAACCCATAATATGTCCCCAATCCATTGTCATGACATAAATATGCACTCTAAAGGCCTTTATATTAATGGAGTGGAGGATACAAAAAGTAGAGGGAATCATCTTTTTCAAACTATTTTAACTTTTTGGGTTCTTAAACCACATTAAAATATATTTTAAACATCCTAAAAAGTATAATAAGTGTCATTAATATAATAAAATATCATTATTGTTATGGAAAACAATAATATACTTGTTTTTCATCTAATGGAAAATGAACACATCTCTTTTGCATATTTTGAAACTACCACCTCAATTAATGACATAATTGTTTCCATCACCCCCACATATGGATGGTAATAAAGGAGTATTTAATGAATAAATAATACGTTTCTTATAAAATTTTGTTCTTTTAAATATAAATCATAATATACCATATTTTTTTCCATCCATAGAAAAATGAAAACATTGTTTGTGTATACTTAGATACTACCTCTCTATGGATGAGGTATTATATTTTTCATCACCACTATAAATTAATAGTTAAAATGATAAATTTAATTAATAATTACAAAATTTATATTAAAATTGTGGTTTTTAATGTTACTATATTATCTTATTTCCTTACATCCAATCCATTAGAGGATGAAAATGTCTCTTATTTATACGTGTATACTACTTAATCAATAAAATGATGTATTTCAATATTTATTTCCAATTTAAATGAAAGGATATAAAAGTTTATTTAATGAATATATAGTATTTCTATAACATTATAAAGGAATGGAAAATTTAATGATCCATTTTATGAACCTTTTTTCATGATCAACTTACCTAAACTATTTCTGATCAAACAACCTCAAAATGACTTATATAAACTGAATAGATTTAGTACCAAAATTAAAAATGATAATAAATGATATAAACTGAATAATTATAATGGAAAAAAATTTATATGTTATTAATAAATTAAATAATTAATATAACAATATTATTTATGAGGGTAGATAATGAATTTGGTGAGTTGGGACTTGAGGTTTGTTGTTTCTTTCCTCAATTAGACTTAATCCATTTACACATACATTTTTACTTTATATGGTATATAATATTCCATATAGATGTATTTTATAATCAATTTACTAAAATTAAATGAGTTTCTAAATAAATTTTAGGTTCTATCCTACAATTTATTTTTTATTCCAATGTTACAAAATTCACGATATATTTTTATTTAAAACCCTTCTTTAAATGTTTTAAAGTATTCATTTAAAATACCTTACCCCCATATCCATTTTATTTAAAAAATCATTATTAAATTAATTTTCAACTAACTTTTACAATTTTAATAATGATTTAAGAATGAATATTAATAATGTTTTCTATATGGGTTATTTTGACTTTCTTTACCAACGTTTGAAGAGAATGTTTTTAATTATTACTTCAGGACACCATTTCTTATTTTCATTGATGTCATTAATTATCATTAATACTATATATACATAAATGGGATTTCATATAAAAGAAAATTATTTTTTTACTATGAGTTTTTTAATATTAAAATATTTTCAAAATGATTATATATTTCATTTTAATTGTATGAGATATCTGAGCATGATTCTATTTATGGGATAAAATTTTAATTATTATGGATTTTATAATTGAAATTATATTTTTTACGTCATATGTTAATTTTATAGTACTTTTATATTACATCTGATGATGGGAGGGTCTAATATAGATAATTAATGAATTGGGTAATGGTTTGTTCTCTAGATGGGATTGTGGGAATTTACTGTGTAGGTTGTTATATTTTAGGGTTTTTATTATGATTATTATTAAAATTGTTTTAAAAATGACTCCAATGATTCATATAATATTTTACTATGATTTATGTGATATATAATAGAAATATTTTTATCTTATGTGGTTGAAAATTGAGTTTAAGGATATTGTAATGATCTTGAACTTTTAAAGTTAAATGTTTTTTATCATGGAATAGATTTTATGTTTTATCATGTTTCATCATGAAACTAACATGGGTATGGTTCGTAATTTTTGATTTATAAAAAAATTATTAAAATAATTGGGAATTTAATATATCGTCATTAGTTTGTAAATTAGTTTTTGATCTCAATGTTTATTTAGTAAAAATAAAAATTCCCTTATGAATTTTTATGGTTTTCAAAATAACTAATATTTTTCCGTTTATATAACTTTCTAAGATTTTCTTTCTCATACCACATTTTCATGTATTTTGATTAATTCCTAAAATTTTACAAGAAATATTATAAGGTCAATTGTGACACATCGTGAATGGATAATATATTTTGTGGATAAAACAAGAGTGTAAGAATTAAAACAATTGTCAAATATATTACTATTTATAAGTGTTCTTATATTTATTTTATAGTATTATAAATTAAAAAAAATTAAACATTAAATATACTAAAAATATAATAATGTTGAACCCTTGTTAAAAATCAAGTAATTATGTGTTTTTAAGTTACATTTTTTATCATTGTTATCAAATAAAATGTTTAAATATTATGTTTCTGGAACTGGATCTGAGAGCTTCGGTCTACTAGGTTATAAAGAGAGTTTTAAATGAAAATGAAAATTAATAAATAGTTATTAATTATAGGATATTTCAATGAGGATATATATAAACACTATATAATGTAATTATGTGTATATTAGAAAACGTTTCCCAAAGAATGATATCTAATTTGGGAAACCCATTATGTACATAATATTTTTTGAACTAGGAATAGTATGGAATATATTTTCTGTTAATTAAATAAAAATAACAATTAAATAAATATGTAACAAAATATAATATAATCATAGGGTGAATGAAACTATTCATAGATGGAAGTAGTTAAATAATAACGGTTTCTACTCAAAAAAATTAAATTGAGTTAGAAACAACCCTTATGGCAAAGAAAATATATTAATATAAGGAAAAAAGAAAAGGGAGAGATTAAATAAAAGTGAAACTACAATGAATCCATTTTTATGGTGTATTAAATGAATAGGTAATTTTTTATTCAATATAATATTTAATTTTTGAAATATAAGAAACGTGTATCAAGGAATTGAAATTGTGACAAATAACCGTTACTTTGAATTCCAACATAGACAAACATGAAAAAATATTCCGTATAATAAACTATGTCATGTTAATAAAATATTTCATATCCAGTTTAGTATTTTCAAATATTTTATATTAATATTTTATTTTCATTTTTGACAAAGTTTCTACTTATTTTTAGTGGATATCGAACAACGGTATTATTAGTTTAAACTACTCATTTTCAATTTTATTGTAATGGTTTATGATATCATTACATTTTCATGGGTAAAAAATCTTATAAATCATATATTTAAATATAATTTATTATTCCATTATATAAAAATTCATAATTATCCATGGATCTCCCCTAATATATATTAATTATGAAATATGTCTCGATAATCTTTTCTAGGTAGTTAAAATCACTATGATAATTTATTCTTAATATCATTAATATAATGAATATTTTATCATAATCAAATTTATTTTTTCATATATATATATATATACTATTTAATTCACTATATATATCTTTATAACTATTCATTTAATGAGGTCATTCCAAATGAAATACGTCATTCACCATGGTGGTGAACCGACCAAAATAAGGGTGACACCTTTATTTATTGAATGTATGTAAGGAATTTATATAATGGTCATTACATTAAAATAATCAAGACCCATGATAATAATTACACTCATCTAATTATATCATAATAGTTATAATATATTTTATGTTGGTATAATATGAATAAAAAGAATATAATTAAAAAATGGTAATATAGAGTTCTTATAGTACTTTGTTGGATTAATTCTTTTGAAATTAGATTATGAATTTGAAAGATGATATTTTAATATTTAAATAACCTATAGGATATGAATAATAGTTTTAAAAAGGGTTTTGGTAGATATTTTTCTATGAAATAGGATTTAGGTTTTAGGAAAAGTGGGGTGATGAAGGAGTCATTTTATTAGAGAGTGAGGTTACATTTCTGTATATATTTATTTTGTAATTTATAAGGGATGACGTATTGAGTGAAATTGGATCCAAAATTTATATTTGTTGAGAATAAGATAGTTTTATGACATAAAATACCTCATAATAAAATTTTATTGAATAATTTTTATGATATTTTGTGACTTTACTTCTATGTTTAACACTTTTTAACTTCATTTTAACCTTTCTCATGGTGAACAATTTTTACATTAGTAACATATTTTTATTCCACGAAATTTAACTAACACTATTACCTAATAAATATTATTCTGATTCAAAAATAAAATCCATTTTGTTAAAATTAGTTCACAAATTTGATAAAAATTAACTCCAATATTTGTATACATAATACAATGTTTTTAGAAAAATGAATTTTTAAGAATAAAAATGCATATTTTGGCCAAATATTATGTATAAAATAAATTTAAATTATATTTATTATCTTAATATTAAATATAAGTTGTTTATTTTATTTTAAAACCAATGAAAAAAGAATATTATTTTTTGAATAATTAATTAATTGGAAAGAACCAAAATAATTTTTTTATTAGAATAAATATAATATTGGTTCCAAAATGACAATCATAGTTTTCCAAATTTAACATATTATTTTTTAATATATTAATTTAATCCATATATATATTTTTTCAATAAAAATGTTTCATAAACGATTAATTCATAATTATAACACAATTATTTCAAAAGCAATATTGTATTTATAAAACTATATTTTTAATAATCACCAAAAAATCACCATTTATAAGAGTTCTCAAAACAATTTCCTCTAAAAAATAGAAAATTTTTAAATCTAAAAAAGAAAGTTCATTATGTATAATTATAATTCTAAAATAATTTAATTTAAATATTGAAAAATATTAAATATAATGAGAACTATTTTTATAATTATATTACTATTTAAACAATCCGTGTTTTATAATTATTTTGTATCAATTTCCAATAAAATGAGAATTTACCTATTTTTTCATGTTGAAATATTTCAAAATAATAATCCTTTAATATTGTTTTATTTTTTATCAGAATTAAAAACACTTAAAAAACATTCTTTGTGAAATAAAATTTTTAACTTTAATTAGTTTCATTTACATCTAGTTAATTATTTATATTATAAAAATTAATTCTTCATTAATTCATTATTATTAGAAAAAATAATTTCATTAATTGAAATAGTAATAATAATTTGTAATATAATAACATATATCATTTTAAATTCCATTTTATTTACAAAAGGATTTACTATTCTTGAAATTTTTATAACGATGTTTCACATTATATTATCATAATGTATAAATTTCCATCTAGAATTATAAAAAAAATATGTCACGGTTTGTTTTAGTTTGGTGCTACATGTGATACAAGTTATTTATTATATTAATTATTTTGAGGAAAATAGTTTCAAAAATATACGTGTCTTTAAAAGAACAATTTAAGAAAACAATATAACAAAAAATTACTCTTAAAAAAATAACTAAAAAATTTCCTGTCAAATTATTATATATATATAATAATTTTTATTCTAAAATAACTGAAAATTTATCTCAATAAATTTTCATACATGTTTCATAACCCCAAAAATTTCTTCAATTTTCATAATGAATAATTCCAAAACACAAAATCCATAAATTATATATCCTCAATAATATATGTTTCTAAAATCCATTAATATTGTCCCAAAATATCTAGAATCACCTTAACATACTAACACGTAAGGTTATACATGAATTATTACTTACTATACATAAACAATATATTAACCACTGAGTTTTCATTAATCATTTACATTATTCTATTTAAATAGAAATTTGGCTTTATAATGTTACTCAAACCATATTTTGGTACCAAAAGTAATAGCTCAAACATAACCATTCGTTGTTTACACATTCTTTCAAAAATATTATAACATTTATATTCCTAAGACTATTTTATTTATTGTTTTATATGTATATGGAATAAAACCCATAAAAATATAATGACATTATAATATTTATTCCAAATAAGAATCCATATCTTCTAAAAGAGACATTCATTTCACTTTATTCATTAAAGTATAATCATAGTAACATAAAATAATTATCATCTACAATCATACTTAAACCTTAAAATATAATTAGGAAATTTTGGGAGAATATATAAATTTCTACTCAGAGTAAAAAAATAGAATAAAATCAATAAAATATGAAATACATGATATCACGTGAAGATAAATTTAGTGAAAAATAATGATCTCAAATATGATCATAAAGATATTTTTGATCATTAAATAAAATTTATAAATCATGTTGACTGAATATGATTGGGATCATAAATAAAACACATATAATCATAAATATAATTAAATTTTAAAAAAAATTACTTGGAACATCATAATCATTTCACCCATAGTCACACGTAATCACCGATAATGGAATAACATAATTGATTAAATGAAACATAACTTCTTTGAAGAATAAAATGTTACAAAATTAATTATAGGGGATAAAAATTAAATTCCAGCCCATAATAATATAAAATTTTCATGAATCATATCATGAATAAAAAACATTGGATTTTTTATTTCAATACACAATCCTAGGCCTCAGAGTAATACAGAAAAATGATAACGAGTAAAATAGAACAAGTTTCCTAATTTCATGTTGAAAGGGAAATGAAGGAGAATCATATAATATAGATAAATAAAGATCAATAATAAGATAATAAATAATGCTATTGTAAAACATTATAGATAATTTTATAGAAATTTATAAATAAGGATAGAAAATAAATAAATGACAAAATTATGAAAAATCCCTTAACATGGATCCTGAATTTATTAATACATCTTCTAAAATTATTAATAATAAAATTATATTAATTATTTAATATTTTTATATTTTTATATTTTTATATTATTTTTTATTTCATTATTATTATTCATTTTCATTTATTTCTAATTATTTATTATTCATTTATTGGATTTATTTCAGTAAGTCATTTTGAGGTTGTTCAATCCATAATTTGAAAACAACTTAAGCAATACCATAATGGTCAAATATCATTATACGTTGGATTCATAATCTTCATACGTTTCATGTAATTCCTTTTATTTCATCATAGAATCAAATTATTTCAATATATTTATGGATTGTTACAATTTAGAAAATCTTAATTAGAACGATTGTTTTCAACACTTAAATTTTTTTATGGTTTACTTTTAATATAATTAATATAAATAATATTTTATTATCATATAATCGTAAAAACATGTTTTATTATTTATTTTATATTAAATCATGAAATTCATTTTTGCGATTATCAATTATAATATTAAGTGAAAAATAAAACATCAATGTTCCCTTAGGCAGTGTAAAATGACCATAGTTGAATGATATTTTCTAAAAGATTTTAAAATAAAATAATGACAAGTTAAATTTTTCATTTAAAAAAATTGTGTAGCTGAAATAACATTTTGTCGTTAATTTTAATATTAATTATGTTATTGATGGGGTTATTGGAGAATTTAAAATTAAATACATAGATTTAAAAACATTTATTTGATCATAGTAACAACATAAAAAAATTATGCCAGTCTATGAGTGATATACGATAAATAATAGAAAAAAAGATGTAAATAAAATTAAAATATAATCATTTTATAAAAATAAATTTATTTTTAAAAGTAGTTTTATTGAAACATTTAAATAAATAGTAAAAAAGAGTGACATGGAAATGTTTTCCCTACACTTTAAATCACCCCCTTTGGATTGAGACTAAAGCCTTTTTATGAGAGGATTTTAGCTATAACATTACTTAACAAAATTTATATTTATGTTTTGAGAGGTATTTTATATGAATATTGATTGAAAATAGACTTTAGATATATATTGGAAAGGGTATAATAAGACCCTTTTGTAGACAAGATTTTATGGACTCTTCACAAGTATTCATTCTTTAAATGTTATAAATGAAATTTTCAATAGAAAAGTGGACAAAAAAGGAAAAATGAAATATATATTAACACTATAATCATCTATTTTTTAATGAAGATATGTTTTTTCGATTATTTATTTACTTATTTATTTTAATAAAAAATCCTCTTATTATAGATTATTCATGTTATTATTATAATTTGAGTTTAAAATTATCTTCATAATTGTTGAATTATATTTATAACATTTATATAAATTTTTAATCATCATATTTGACCCCAAAATCATAAAAATTACATATTTTTCCAAATCATTTAACAATGTCAGCATTGTTTGCTTCTCTAATTCTAAAAAAACATTATGTCTTCCTTAATAAGTGTTTCCATATTTATCTTGACATAAAACATAATTTATACTAAAATAAAAATAGTTAGATGATATTTTATGCATCTAAAAATTTCTAAAAAAATTATATATATTTCTATATAATTTCACATCCGTTTTTATAAAAAAATTAATAATAGGATGTAAAATCACATTTGGACTCAAACCCTTATTTTATAATTAGTTCAAATGTTTTACTCAATCTGTAAATAATTTAGATAATTATTTTAACATTTAAAGTTATTAATTAATTAATATTATATATATATTAATATTTTGTAAGTGTTTCAAAAAATTCAATATCATTGTAGATAATAATAAAATAATAAAAAGTATAATTTCACTAGAATTCAAACTCTTTTAAACAAATGTCAAATGGGATGTTTAATATAAACACAATTTGAATTAATCTATTAACATTATAAAATATTTTTATATTTATTTTCTATATTATATCACATTATATACAATTCTTAATATTTTCATATTTTTGTAGACAAATATGTAATAATAGGTTATAATTAATTTTTCAAAACTAAACTCTTACTCTTTAAAGTGAATTTTAATTTATTACTAACCATTTAATAAAATTAAATTTGAATCTTAAAATTTTAAATAATAACATTTTTTATTAATAATTTTATAACATATTCTATATATTTCTCATTTGATAAAACATATTCTAGATATTTATTAATTAATAAGTAATTGAATTCAATTATAATTAGAATTATATTTTTTTAAAAAATAATTCTAATTAAAATGTTTCACTTAAAATATAATTTTTATTAAATTTAATAGTAACGTTTAAAATCAATCCCTTAAATCATTAAAAATAGAAACTATAATTAAATTATAATTTATAGGTTCTTTTGATGAAAAAAATAAAAACAATTCTTATACTGTGGAATAAAACAAATATAATATTTAAAACACTTGGGATTTTAAAAAACAATTAATTAAAATGATTATATTGAAATGATAAATGTATATGGTAAGTAAAAAAATTCTATATTTTTATACCCACTATTTAGTACCACACACCTAATAAAATTCCTTCCTTTTTAAGATATTTTCCATAAAAAATTTTAATCATTAATATATCTAATAGGCACTAAGTAACCAATTCTAATTCATTTACAATGAAAGAACAAATCATATTTTATTTCATTCCTAAATTTGAAAAGTATGATTTAAAGAGAATAATTCACTACAGTAATACCTAATACAATATGTATAAAATCATCACAAAATATAGTGGATGTTTACTAGATCACCAAGTGTTGGCCTAAATTAGAACTAAAGTCTTGTTATTGAGACAAGTGTGTCCATTAAGAGGTTTTTATTTATAGTAATGGTAGCTAAATATTTATCCCCAAGACCATATTTTGACCTAATTAATAATAAACTTCTTACACACTACTATGACCCACTATATCTAGTACAAGTCATTGGAGTCTAAGAAAATATGCATACCCTACCTCTTTGAGGAATCCTACCAAAAGTTATTACAAGTCACAATAATTTAATAGGAATATATAACGACCCATACATTACATAAATTGTTATTAATTCAGAACTGAAGCATAATTATTACAACATATAACAAAAACATGATAGGACCATATAGGTTTAGTGTCTTTAGAAACTGGGAAACATAAACAACTGGTTCATAAACATCTACATTTTCTCCTATTTATTTCATCAAATATCGAGTCCCTTTTTGGCATATCCTACAAAATACCCCTCTTCCTGACCTGGGGAAAAGAAAACATACAAAATGGTGATCTCAAATGCTCAGTAAGGTCAAACAAATGAAATATCAATCATATCATATTCATGAGAACATAACATTTTAAAAATATTAACCTGAAAAAGAGATCATAACATCATAACATGGGATAAATCATAGTAGTGAAATGTAATCCCAATAATCATAACATAAAACATGAAACATTTTTACATACAAACATAATCATAGAAAATAATTTATTATTAGTCAAGAATCATTTCTATGACTATTATAGTGGACAAAGTCTATTTCTGAACCAAGTTCCCTCCTCGTTCCAGTGTTGTATCACAGAACCAGATTAACTTTTCGTTCCAGTCATGTCTATCTCAAGAGATAAAAATATTTACCCAATGCATTGGAGGGAGATATAGGTCCCACCCATCTCATAATGAAACCATTCTTATGTGTGCCACAAAATCATAAATCATATATCATAGCATAACCCATGAAATAAAAATGGGATTCTTAAACATCATGCCATCATAACATAAACCATATAAGATAAAAAGACTTCATAAAAATAATTCCATCATAACATAATCAAATAAATGTAAAAAAGGTAAATGCATAGAACCCTATATTATTTTAGATGGAAAATAATTTTGATAAAACACATGAACTCCATTCTTGAGGAAAATATCCTTTCTACTTCAAAAACATTTTTCCTTTCATAACATGTCATACATTTGTTAACTAAAAGAATTTAATTAAAAATAAACATGAAAACTTGTAAAGGAAGCATCATTGAAATAATTTTCTATCAAATCATAAAAAATCCATTCATTCCATATAAGTTAAAAAACATTCTTCTCATACTTTAGTTGGAAAAGTCAAAAAAGCATCTCGTACTGAAAACGACAAAAGATTCCATCCATATCTTTATCTTAAAATTCACCAATAGGTAAAATTGGATTTAAAAAATTGTATGAGGATAGAAATAATATTAAATATTTAAGAAACATGGATTTGGATGATAAATATTCCCCAGTAAATTCTGAATTCTAAACAATCTCGGATAAAAAAGAGATTGTGAGATTTTCCCTTACCTTAGGTCTCATATGCTTCGAACATATACGAACATCCTGGATAATGATTTAAATAATATAATTGACTTACTAAATAATCATATTAATTGTTATGATATTATATATGGTCATAGTATTATATTCTTATTAGTATTATTTCAATGATACTTGTTATTCGGGTGTTCATTGCTTTATGTTCTTATGTAAGTTTTGTCGAATAAATTTGTATTCCTCTTTTTAGTTAATAGATACCTCATTTACAAAATGGTATTTGTGTAATATATATCTTATTTATTCATTAAATTAATTTATATATTCATTATTCAATGAATATCATGTAGAACGAGTTGCATCACATCGTGGAGACGGTAGTCCATACGTACGCACGAGCGATGATATCACTCCCATGATTGTGTAATTGTGTTGAATTTTATTGTGTATAATATTTCAGAATCAATATTAGTTTACAATAATCATATATAGTTATTTATTCCATCATATACCCATCTAATTATGTTAGTGATGAAATAAAATATTACACCACGACATGGAGACGGTAGGTCGTACGTACGCACGCGTGGTGATTTCGTTTTTTTTCGTACGATGGATAGAAGATAGAACATGGTTGATTCATATTAATATTAACATATCAGTATAAAATTGATAACAGAGTTATTACTTAATAATTAAACAAATCATATAGAGGAAGTATAAGAAGAAATAAGTTTGAAATAATCGTAAAAGGATATTACTTCTTCTTCGATTCGCCTCTTCTTAACCTCCTATTAGTGCACTAAAGTTGGACTTTGAAGAAGACCAGGACCTCTAGTTTGTTTGTAGGGGAGTTTAGAAGATAACTTTTTATGGGTTGGAAGAACATGAAGGCTTAAAAAGGTGTGATGATGAGAGGGAGGAGGTGCCCTTTTATAAGGGAGGAGAGGGGCACCTTTGGAAACATAAGAAATATTAATTTATAATAAATTCAAAAACCAATAAAAACCCACAAAAAATGACTTAAATCCAAATATGATATGAGATAGGGTTGTAATATGATCATCAAATAAAATTTATACATGTTGGGAATTTATTTTAAACCTTACCAACTTGATTTATCCTTATTTAATCTGTTTAATTTTATTTGTGGTAATAATATTCAAAATTTTAAATTGTTATAAATAATTACTTATGTGTTTTGAATTGTCCATAATTGGATACATTATGACATTTTGGACCATATCAATTTCAATTTATAATTTTTAAATATTTTTTTGATTTTTAAACCATTTAATAATATGTTATTTTTATAAAATAACAATAGTGTCAATTTTGATACTATTGATTTATTTGAATTTAAATAAAATCCACACAGAAGATATGTTCGAAAAAAATATTTAATATATTCATAACATGTCATATATATCTAGAAAATTAATTAAGAACATTAATTAATTCATATAATATTTATTTTAATATTTTCAAAACCATTTATTTGATATTTCAAACAATAAATGAATTTCTACATAACTATTGTGTCATCATTAATGATAATTATTTTATCCCTGAAAATTCTAAATCAATTCTCATGATGTAGATAAATTTATTATATTTCTGGAGACTATTAATATTCTAAGTTTTATGATGTTTATCACTATATTAAAATTATTACACTTATAATATATTAGAGGGTGACGTGTAGTCACCTTCATTGGTTTTAATAATAATTATTTCATTTTCGTGGTCAAAAGTCCATGAAACAAATATATTCTGACCCTTAGGTGATATGGCTAGACTTTTATTCATCCCATAGAATTTTTTCATGTGATAGGGTAATTTTATAATCTTAGTTTTACCCATAATTAATAGATTTATCTTTAATTGTAGTACATAAAAAATTAACGTAGTCACTATTCATAATATAAAAAAAAATGTAACGTATTAACATAATATGGACCCACTGAATCCAAATATGGAATTCATTTTTTAAAATTCAAAACACAAAAGTTGTAGTAATTAAATTAGAATTTATCCCGTTGTTAAGAAAACGAGTTTTTAAATTTAAAACATTGCCAAAGATTGAAATGTTTTTACCTATGAATTTAATGTAAAATTAATGGTAATGACTTAAATTATATTAAATGGTAAAAATATATTGTTTTTATACTTTAAAACCATTCAATATTATAATTTTACTATATAAATTATCTTGATAAAAAAATTTAATTAAAATTTAGCATATTTTTACTATTCATCAAGATAAGAAACTTATCAGAAAAATATCAAAAAATTTCCAATGTAAATTTTTTTTATCATGATTCAAAAAAAAAGAAGTTCATTTTTTTGAAATTGAACTTATAAAATTTTCAGAAATTATATTTATAAAGGGTCTTCCATCAAAAGGCGGTAAAACTTCTTTTTTAAAAAAATACTTCTTTTATGCGAAAAACTGATTTCGTTTTCATACCACATTCATGAAAATATGTAAGATGATTTATAATGTTATAAAATTCAGAATTCAGTTAATACTATTAATAACAACTAGATCGTAATATTATAATAATATATCATTGTTTGGTGAAACTCGACATTGCGTGCAATGCAAGCTATCGAGGAAGGT
Organism: Viscum album; assembly: GCA_963277665.1. Taxonomy (NCBI): domain Eukaryota; kingdom Viridiplantae; phylum Streptophyta; class Magnoliopsida; order Santalales; family Viscaceae; genus Viscum; species Viscum album. Next base: position 1,767,678,694 of record OY728157.1, read on the forward strand.
TGATCTTGCGTGCAACGCAAGACAATCCGGTGTTGTGTGTAGTGAATGATTCTCTTGATGTTGCATAAAACATAATTCATAATAAAATATTTCTCATGAAATATCAATGTGTTACATTCTACACCCCTTAAAATGATTTTCACCCTCGAAATTTGTCATTTTGTAACAAACAGATGAGGATACCTCTCCCTAATCATATCCTCAAGTTCCCATACAACTTCTTATAATTGGTGGTTTATCCATTAAACTTTAACCAAATGAGTGGTATTGTTTCATAGAACATTTTCACTATGATCCAAAATCTCTATCGGATGTTCTTCATAAGAAATATCTTGTTCCAGCAGTACAACTTCTGGGCTAAGTACATGTGAAGGATCTTGTATGTACTTTCTCGGGAGAGATACATTGAATACATCATGAACTTGAGAGAGATTCAGTGGAAGAAAAATCGGTATTCTACCATCCCAACATGATCCAGTATCTCTAAAGGACAAATATACCTAGGGCTTAGCTTTCCCTTCTTTCTAAATCTCATTACACTATTCCAAGGAGATATTCGTAAGAACACTTTATCACCCACTTCAAACTCTAGGTATTTTCTTCGTTTATCGGCATAACTTTTTTGTCAACTATAACATGCTCTTATGTGTTGTTGAATAGATATTACCTTTTCTTCCATCTCATCAATAAGATCAGGTTCTAATAGCTTTCTTTCCCCAACTTCATCCTAGCAAGTTGGAGTTCTCCATTTCTTTCCAGAGGGAGCTTTATAAGGAGCCACTTGAATATTGGAGTGAAAGCTATTATTATAATAAAATTCCACCAAAGGTAGGTGTTGATCCCAACCATCCTTGAAATCCATATAGAAAGCTATCAACATGTATTCTAGGGTTTTAATTGTCCTTTTAGACTGACTGTCAGTATGAGGAGGATATGTAGTGTTGAAACTCAACTCTGTATCTTGAGTATGCTGAAGAATTCACCTAAACATCGAGGAAAACCTTATATCCCAATCAGATATAATGGAAAGTGTTACTCCATTCAATATTACCACTTCCTTCCCATATATCTAGAATGCTGATCAAGAGAGAAATCTTCTCTAGTAGCAATTAATTGTGACAACTTCATAAGACAATCAACTATAACCCAGATAGCATTATTTCCTTTGGATGTTTTAGGAAGTCCAGTGAAAAAGTCCATAGAGATGTTTTACCATTTCCATTCTGGAAAGGGTAATGGTTGTAACATCCCCTAAGACTTCTGTCTCTAAACATTAACATACTGACAAACCAAGCATCAAGAGACATAGTCAGCAACATCTCTTTTCATGCCATCCCACCAGAAGTACTCTTTCAGATCCCTATACATCTTCGTGCTTCCAGGGTGAATACAGAATTATGAACTATGAGATTCATCCAATATTTCCTTCTTTATTATGGGATGGGAGGAACACGAACCCGATTCTTGAACCTTATTATTTCATCACAATCAATGTGAAATTCAGGAATATTTCATACCATCTTTTGAAACTCTACATCTTCTTTCTGTGCCTCTTTAATCTTCAAATTTATAGATGGTTGAACATTCATTTGATAAAGATAATATTTTTCCCTCTCCATTATAATTCCAAGATCCATCCTTTGTAAATCCATAAATATTGGATCTTTTTTGATCCACATCAGGGATAAGATGGCATGGTCTTGTCGACTTAATGTATTTTCCACCTTGTTTGCTTTCCCAGGGTGTTAATGAATTGAGTAGTCGTAATCCTTAATTAGCTCCAACCATCTTCTTTGGTGCATATTCAGCTCCTTTTGTGTGAAAATATACTTTAAACTTTTATGGTCATTATAAATATAACACCTTTCACCATAATGATAATGCCTCTAAATCATTAATGCAAAGATTACCATAACTAATTCCAAATCATGAGTTGGGTAATTTTTCTCATTGATTTTCAACAATTGTGAGGCATAATCTATCACCATATCATTTTTCATGAGAACACACCCCAATCGCTTCTTGGATGCATCAATTTAGATCACAAACCTTTCTACACTACAAGGAAGTGTGAGCATAAGTGCACTGGATAACCTTTTTTTTAACTCCTTGAAATTCTCCTCACACTCCTCTATCCAAATGAACATAACTCCTTTTTCAGTCAACCTGGTGAGTTGATTATATAATCATGAAAAATATTTGACAAAACATCGATCATATCCATCCAAACCAAGAAAACATCAGATCTCGGGTTCTTTTGTTGGTCTTGACCATCTTTCGATAACCTCGGTTTTTTCTGGATCCACAAATATCCCATCTTTTGAGATTATGTGACCCAAAAATGAAACATTTTGAAGCCAAAATTCATACTTGGTAAATTTGGCATAAAGATTCTCATTTCTCAAGGTCTTCAATAGAATTCTCAAGTGATCTTCATGTTCTTCCTTACTCTTTGAATAAACAAGAATAGCATCTATAAAGACTACCACAAACAGATTGTGATAGTCTCTAAAGACTCTATTCATTAGATCCATGAATATAGGAGGGGAATTAGTAAGACCAACTGGACTCACTATAAATTCATAATGTCAATACCTTGTACGGAAATTCCTCTTTGGTATATCCTTCCTTTTGACCCTTAATTGATGATACCCTGAACGAAGATCAATCTTGGAAAATATTGATCTCTACGTAGTTGGTCAAATAAGTCATCAATGCATGGGAGAAGATATTTTTTCTTGATAGTGATTTTGTTAAGTTCTTAATAATAAATTCAGAGTCTCATTGATCCATCTTTCTTCTTAACAAATAGAACAGGTTCCCCCCCCCCAAGGTGATGCACTAGGGCGTATAAATCCCTTATCAATATTCTATTGTAGTTTCTTCTTTAATTCCTTCAACTCAATTGGGGCCATTATATATGGTGTCTTTGAAATGGGCATATCACCCAGTATGAGCTCTATTGCAAACTCAACTTCACGATTTGGTGGAAGACCTGGAAATTCATTTGGAATGACATCATCAAACTCCCATACAATGTGAATATTCTAAATCGTGAGTTTTTCTCTAACCATTTGAAATAAATAACCTTCATTTTTTGGAATCAAGAGCCATAAGATGGAAGAAATTTTCACTGGAAGGTTATATTCATCCTTGCATCGATAGATGATCATAGATTGATCAGGAATATGAAATATGACTTCCCTTTTTTGGAAATTGATATGAGATCCATATAAGGAAATCAGATCCATGCCAAGAATCACATCAAATTCCACTATAGGAAGGATAACAATATTTATAGGAATCAGTTTCCCACAAACATCAATTGGAGAAGAATTATAAACTTTTGATGAAACTATTGTTCCATTAGGAGTTGTCACAGCTAACTCAACAGCTAATTGTTGAGGTAGTATGATGATACCCTTGGAAAATTCTTCCCAAATAAAATATTGGGTGGATCCAGAATCAAATAAAAAATTTTCTACTTTAGAGTGGATGGTAAGTGTACCTTTCACCACTTCATTATCATACTCCACATCGCCGATAGAAATTGCATGTGACTTTCCTTTTTCTTTGGCCTTAAGAGTTATTTGACTTCGATCATCATCAACAACCCTTGGATTAGGGCATTAATTATCATAATTACCTATTTCCTTGAACTTGGAACATTGATATGTAGGAGGTGCATTCTTTGTAGCCTTTTATTTGTTCACATCACTAGACATCTTTTACCCATAATGGCGACATTCAAAATCCTGATGACCTTTTTTTACACATTTGATACATTTACTTGCCCCTTTATGAAAATTCCATCCACGTTTCTTTCCACACATTGAGCGTAAGGGGAAACTCATCTTCTTTTCAGTGTGGTCTTCATATTTCCCTTTGAATTCCATTTTCCTCTTCTTATGAAACCCATATGACTGATGGGTTACTCCAATTTCAATCTCAACATTGAGAGCACATAAAACAATTTCCTCATAGCTATTGAAATCTCTTATGGATAATGCACTTTAAAGACTTGGTTTTAAGACACTATAGAATCGATCGATCTTACTCTCAGGTTGGATAATAATTCCGGAAGCATACCTTGCATGTCTTGTAAAATTTTCTTCGTAGGTACCAACATATTCATCATCCTTTTTCTTTAGTTCAAGAAACGCATTCTCTATCTTTGTTTGAAGAATACAAAGTCAGTAATTACTGTAAAATATGTTCTTGAACTCGTCCCATTCCACAGACTCAATTTTGTCTCTATGCCTCTTATTCTTGATAAGATTCCACCATTGATCCACTTAACCTTCCAAACGATATACTTCTAAGATGACTTTATCATGTTCAGAACATTATAGAACTGAAAATATCATTTCAGTGGTACTAATCCATTTTTCAGCCACTAATGGGTCAGTAGACCCGCTGAATGAGGGTGTACGCTGCCTCATGAAGGATTCAACAGATGGTTTCTCCTTCCTTTGCTCGTTTGGGAATCCAGAATTATTCGTAGCTTGAAGAAGTTGTGATAGCATGGATAAAAGATTTTTCATTCTATCTCCCATAACATTTGGTTTCTCAGTGGGACAATCATTTCATTGCCTGTCACACTCATCATTAACACGGTTCCTTTGGGTTTCATCCATTTACTAAAACCAATAATTATAGTGTGAGAAACACTAATCATAATAGGAAAACCACATAATCAATAATAAAATTTCACACATAAGGTCTTATCATTGGTTATTCATGGTCATTTCTAAAATACTAATATTATGTTGTATGCTTAGACATATCCTTAGGGTTCTCAGTAAGGCTTTCACAACCTAGTTTCCAACGGTTGACTATACCTTTCCTCTAATAAGAACTATAACGACCCATACTTTACATACATTGTTATTACTTCATACTTGAAGCATACTTATTTCAACATATAACAAAACCATGATAGGACAATATAGGTATAGTGTCTTTAGAAACTGGGAAACATAAACAACTGGTTCATAAATCATCTGCATTATCTCCCATTTATTTCATCAAATCTACAGAACCTTTTGGCATATATTACTTAATAACATTCTTCCTGACCTGTGGAAAATAAAACATACAAAAGGGTGATCTCAAATGCTCATTAAGGGTAAACAAAAGAAATATCAATCATATCATATTCATTAAAACATAATATTTTGAAAATCTTAACCTGTAAAAGAGATCATAACATCATAACATTGGATAAATCATAGTAGTGAAATGTAATCCCAATAATCATAGCATAAAACATGAAACTTTTTGGAATACAAACATAATCATTAAAAATCATTTTTTATTTGTCAAAACTCATTTCCAAAGCTATCATAGTGGACAAAGTCCATTTATGAACCGAGTTCACTCCTCATTCCATTCTTGTATCACCGAACCAGATTAACTTTTCATTCCATCCATGTCTATCTCATAAGATATAAATCTTTACCCAATACATTGGAGGGAGATATAGGTCCCAACCATCTAATAATGAAACCATTATTATGTGTGCCACAACATCATAAATCATATATCATAGCATAACCTGTGTAATAAAAATGGGATTCTTAAACATCAAGCCATCATAACATAAACCATATAAGATAAAAGGATCTCATAAAAATAATTTCATCATAACATAATCAAATAAATATAAAAATAGGGAAAGACATAGAATCGTATATTATCTTAAATGGAAAATAATTTTGATATAACACTTCATCTCCATTCTTGAGGAAAATATCCTTTATACTTCAAAAACATTTTTCACTTCTTAACATGTCATACAATTTTAAACTAAAAGAAATTAATTAAAAATAAACTTGAAAACATGTAAATGAAGCTTCATGAAAAAAATGTTCTATGAAATCGTAAAAAATCCATTCATGACGTATATGTTAAAAAAACATTCTTCACGTACTTTGGCCGGAAAAGTCAAAAAATCATATCATACCTAAAACGACAAAAGATTCCATTCATATCTTTTACATAAAATTCACCAATATGTAAAATTGGATTTAAAAAATTTTATGACTATATAAATAATATTATATATGTAGTAAAAATTGATGTGGATGATAAATATTCCCCAGTAAATTCTATAGTATAAACAATCTCGGATGAAGATGAGATTGTGAGATTTTCCCATACCTTAGGTCTGATATGCTTCGTACGTATCTGAACCTCCTGTATAATGATTTAAATAATGTCATTGACTTCTTAAAGAATCATATTCAATGTTATGATATCATATATGGTCATATTCATATATTCTTATTAGTAATATTTCATTGATACTTGTTATTCAGATGTTCATTTCATTATGTTCTTATGCATGTTTTGTCGAATAAATTCTTATTCCTATTTTTAGGTGATAGATACATCATTTAAAGAATGGTATTTTTGTAATATATATCATATTTATTCATTCAATTCATTTATATAATCATTATTCAATGAATATCATGTAGAACGAGTCACATCACATCATGGAGATGGTAGGTCGTTCGTACGCACGAGCGATGATATCATTCCCATGATTGTGGAATTTTATTAAAGTGTATGGTGTATAATATTTCATAATCAATATTACTTTACAATAATCATATATAGTTATTTCTTATATAATATACCCATCCAAGTATGTTAGTGATGAAATAAAAGATTACAGCACGGCGTGGAGACGGTAGGCTGTACGTACGCACGTGTGGTGATTTCATTTTTTTTCAATGGATGGATAGAAGATAGAACATAAATGTTTCATATTCATAATAAAATATCATTATACAATTTATAATGGAGTTATCACTTAATAATGAAACAACTCATATAGAGGAAGTACAAGAAGAAATACGTTTGAAATAATCGGTAAAGGATATTACCTCTTCTTCAATGCGCCTCTTCATAACCTCCTCTTAGGGCACTAAAGTTTCTCTTTGAAGAATACCAATACCTTTAGTATGTTTCTAAAGAAGATTATAAGATAAATTTTCAGGATTTGGACGATCATGAGGGCTCATAATGGTGTGAGGAGGAGAGGGAGGAGGTGCCCTTTTAAAAGAGAGGAGAGGGGCACCTTTTGAAACATAAGAAATATTAATTTATAATAAATTAAAATCCCACTTAAAAACCTCCAAGATTGACTTAAATCTGAATATTATATTATATATGGTTTTAATCTCATCGTACAATAAAATTTAGACATGTTGGGAATTTGTTTTAAACATTATCAACGTGATTTATCCTTATTTAATATATTTAATTTTATTTGTGGTAATAATATTATAAATTTTAATTTGTTATAAATAATTAATTATGTGTTTTCAATTTTCCATAATTGGATAAATTATGAGATTTTAGAACATATAAATTTCTATTTTAATTTTTCAATATTTTTGTGATTTTTAAACCATTTAATAATATGTTATTTTTATAAAATAACAATAGTTTCAACTTTGACACTATTCCTTTATTTGAATTTAAATAAAATACACATATAAGATATGTTAGAACAAAAATATTTAATAGATTCCTATCATGTCATGTTTTTCTATAAAATTAATGGAGAACATTAATTAGTTCATATAATATTTATTTTAATATTATTAAAACCATTTATTTGATATTTCAATCAATTAAATAATTTCTACATCACTATTGTGTCATCATTAATGAAAATTATTTTATCCTTAAAAATTATAAATAAATTCTCATAATGTAGATAATTTTATTATCTTTTTGGATACTATTTATATTCTAAGTTTTATGAAGTTTATCACTAAATTAAAATTATTACACTTATAAGATATAAGAGAGTGACATGTTTTCACCTTCTTTGGTTTTAATAATAATTATTTCATTTTCATTGTAAAAAGTCAATGAAACGAATCTATTCTGACCCTTAGGTGATATGGGTATACTTTTATTCATCCAATAGAATATTGGCTTGTGTTAAGGTAATTTTATAATCTTAGGTTTACACTTAATTACCCGATTTATCTTTAACTATAGTAAATTAAAAATTATCGTAGTTACTATTCATAGTATCAAAAAAAAGTAACCTATTAACATAATTTGGACCCACTGAATCCAAATATGGAATCCATTTTTCAAAATTCAAAACATATAAGTTATAGCAATTAAATTAAAATTTATCCCGTTGTTAATAAAACGGGTTTGAAATGTTAAAACATTGCCAAAGATTGAAATGTTGTTACCTATGAATTTAATGTAAAATTAATGGTAATGACATAAATTAAATTAAATGGTAAAAATATATTATTTTTATTCTTTAAAACCATTCAATATTATAATTTTACTATATAAATTATCTTTATGAAATAAGTTGTTTTTAATTCGAATTTAGCATAGTTTTACAATTCATCAAAATAAGAAACTTATCAGAAAAATACCAAAAATTTATCCAATGTAAAATTTTATTACATGATTCAAAATAGGAAGTTTATTTTTTAAAATTTTACTTATAAACTTTTCAAAAAATATATTTATAATGGGTGCGCCATTAAAAGGCGGTAAAACTAAATTTTTTTTTTAAAAAATACTTCTTTTATCCAAAAAAATGATTTTTTTTCATACCTCATTATTTAAAATAAGTAAGATGAATTATAATTTTATACAATTAAATATTCAATTAATACTACTCATAACAGATAGTTCATAATATTGTAATAATATATCATTGTTTAGTGAAACTAGGCATTGCGTGCAACGCATACTATCGAGGAAGGTTTCTCTTGCGTGTAACGAAAGCCAAGCCAGGGTTGTGTGTAGTCAAAGATTCTCCTGGTGTTGTATATAACATAAGACATATAAAAAAATATTTCTCATAAAATCTCAGGGTGTTATAGACTAAAACTTCTTTGACTTATAAATACATGAATCTAAAGTATGACTAGTCTCATCACATTGAAAAAATTGTAGTGAACTCGTTAATTAAAGTGGGTTAGATGATAAACACATGTACTAATATCTACATTTCTTACTATATATAATTAAGTATCCTTTTCCCAATAATAGGATATATATTTCTTCAATCCTAGAAAAAATTATGGTATTGGTCCCAAATGTTTCACTAGACTATTTTCAATAATGCAAGTCTTATTCAAATCTATAAAATATATAAAGAAAATAAACATATTTACATTAAAATTATGTATTTATAATAAAATATAAAATTCATGAGACATAGTGTCTTCTCTCTTCCCCACAATGATTTAAAATGAAAAAAATAGTAAATATCACTATATTATTAATCATTAAAATATCCCTATTGTTGTTCCATAAACTTCATATCCCCATACAACAACAATGTAATAGTGAATTAATACTCAAATAATAATACCTAGAATACATCCCAATATAGATCATTATAATTATCCCAAGAACCATGATACTAAACTAATTTTGTGATAGACCCTATAACATGCACCTTTTTAGATTTATCTTTTTATTATCCAATATACGCATCATTTCAAATATTCATTGGATCCTCATTACCTCAAATTAATGTCTTATTTATCAACATTACTATAAATTATTGGTGGATTATTAATATAAAATTACATTGTGACACAAAACATAGTGTCCTTACCCTTTTCATATCATCTTTTTATAGACTAAAAAACAAAGAGAAATCGCTTTTGGTGTTTCTAAATAATTATAATCTTTAGAACCATCAATATAGAATCATGGTCTTCTTCAAATTATTAGTTATTTTATTGATGATTTCTTGATAAAATAATCCAAAATTCTAAGAAATTATTAAAAATGAGTTTTAAAAATAAAAAACATACCTAAATATATAAACACATAATCATATATATGCTTCCCATACTATCCTATTGTGTCATTACTTGATCCAAGACACAAAGGCAATGACTTTATATAACATTGTTCTAAATATAAAAATTTATCATTCATCCCCATACATGATGTTACATTAGGTTGGAAAAAATTCCATGATATTATCCAAATCCTATTTTCTACACTTTCATCACTAAAATAACCTATGGAATGAATTCTATCTATATAACATATAGAATTCCTGAAAAAAAATCACCAATTAGTATATAAAATAAACAATAATTTCACATTAGTTTAATAAATTAATTCAACAAAAATAATTTATTTAAAAATATATTAAATACATTTCTATAGGTCTGTAATTGGAAAATAAATCTCTTGGATTATAGTTTCAAACATCATACACATTCTTTGTGAACTTATACTGCAGATATTATTCATTTACATAATATAGAGACCTAAATTTCTTTAAATACATTATTATTTTTTGGGAATAAGTGTTATTGAGGATAATTTTGAATGTGGATACTAGAAGTGGTAATAATTTAAGTAGATTAATTTATTTATAACCAATATTCTCCCTAAACATGTATAGTGTGTCACCATTTCCTTGTGGGAAGAAAAGACCTAGTGAGTCAGGGTGGGTATTCTATAATCATTGGTATTATTGAATAGTGTATTTTCTTGTTCCAAAGAGCATGAGATGTTAATTGTTTGGTGAACCTTGGTTACGTATGAGGTGTCTGTTTCACAATGGGGTTTAACATTTCTTTGTGGTCTTGTCTATGAGTTGTTTGGTTTGAGATTAGTGCATGATGTTTTTTGTTTTATTTACAAGGTTTGTAGAATTTTGGAATGGAGAGGATCATTTTATAATTATATTATTAGATATCATTGTTTTTAATGGAAATTACCAAGTATAAATTGTGTTGTAAAGGGAAATACTACATCATGATCCTCAGATAATTTTTTTACCCCACATCTTTTCATCATAATTCTTATTTTCACACATTTATTTCCTTCATTATAATATAAATTATAAATTTAGGGTGATCCCTCCCTTCAGATAACCCTCTATATTCATTATCAACATAATAAGATATTGTTTTAACTTCTTTTTGGTCATATAAATCTATGGTCAATAATTAAGCAATTGATTCAAGTGGTTAATTATTCTCAAACTGTGTAGCACTATTTTCCTTATTTTATACCTTTCTTGTATCATTTTCATTGAGAATATATAGAAGTTTATTTTAGTTTTTTCTCATTTAATTTGGTCATGTTGTTGATGTGGTTATATATGTTATAGGTTGTTTCAGGTTTCATAGGTCTTTATTAGTATTATAATATCGGGTCACATATCATTCTAGATTTATGATTACGGAATCACTACTAAGCTAGGAAATTTTAGTGATATTTTTCAATCGCACATAATTATTTAGCGGATTTTTTTTATTTCATATTCTCCTAATTTTAGTTTATGAATTTCAATTTTTTATGTATTATTTTACACCATTATCCTTCAAAGTATTTACTATTTTCATTCATTGTCTATTCACTATGTAAATTCCATTACTGGTTACCTCAGGAGGTATATATTCATATTTCCTTTCAATAGTTATTATAATTATTTTGGGTGATAAATTATTCAAGATACGTCATTAATTAATAAGATTTTATTTTTTTATTTAAGTAAATAAAATTAGAATATTTTTTTGAATGGGAATAGTTAAGAATATATTATTATCTCTCTTATTATTTCATGTATTTTGTTTTGGTTTGGTGTTAACTATATCATTATAATTTTTCATGATCAATTAATATTTATAATTCATTTTGATTTATTAAAAATATAAAATTAGATATTGAGAATGGGTAGTGAAATATATGATCTTATGTTTCTAATTATAGAATGGTAAATAAGTAATAAATAAAGGGTAGTTGAGGCTATCAGTTTTTTTATTATGTATTAATGGAGTTGTTTCTTTGTTTTAGTTTTTAGTACTGGTTTATAGTAATTGTATTTATAGTCATAATATTCTATTTATAATAATTTCATATATGTAATCTCTTATAGGATTTTTATATACTAATTTTCAAAAAGGGGTGTTACTATTGTTCTTTCATCACTTGAGTATTGTTGTTTTTTTAGTTATTATCTTATTGATTAAAATTATCCCCTTGTTATTTACTATATTTGCTTATTTTAGTCATTTTAGTGTGGAGTATCTCTTTCCTGGGATGTTACTATCTATTTTATATGTTATTAAATGTGAATATCATAGTTTTATATTTTTTTAATAACGGTGAGTCATCTTATTCTCATCCTTATATGTGATCTTCAATTACATATAGTTGTTATTGTGTGAAGGGATTTGAATAATGAGGTTATTGAATGATTATTTCATTATAGTCGTGAGTTGGGTAGGTTTAACTACAATTTTTTTTGTATTTAAGTAGTGATAATATATATATTTTATTCTTTCTAGTCTCATGAGGTTACAGGTATTATGGATTAGAGTATTATGTTTCTATATGGATAATAAGGTAATATTTATAGACGGTTTTTTTCTTGAGATTGTATTTTTTCTATTAGTTCAAATTTTTGTGATATTTAAACATTTTTTAAATTATTTTCTACTTAATTTCACAATTTTTTATTGTATGAACATATTTTTTGATGATATATTTATAGATGAAGAGGTTTGGTATAAAAATAGGTTGGAATGTAATGTGGTTATTGTATGAGGATGTTTTTTAACAATGATATGATAAAGGGAGTTTTAAACGTAAGGGGGGAAAGGTTGATTTCCATCAGGTTTATGTTGAATTCAATGATGTGATGTTTTATATTGATATGGTGGTGGAATTTCTATTTTGATGAGGGGTTATATTTATCATTGTAGTAGTTTAATTGGGCAGTGAATAAGTTGTCGTTGCAATGGTGTGGATTATTATTATGAGTCTATAATTCATGACTTATCTGTTTAAGGATGTTCTATCGTGGCTCTCTACACTATAGAGAGTTGTATCAAATTATAAACTTACTAGTAAGAGTGATGAAAAACATTCTATACATTTTTTCCTTTATTTTTTTTGGTGATGTTTATGAAAAATTATGATATTCCTAACTCTTAGTTTGGGATATAAAAATTGATGTCAATTTTCAATTTGGAGAATGTGGTTATAAGTGATATAGGGTAAGAATAAAGTAATTTAAATCAAAGTTAAATGCCATGTAGAGTGATTTCATTTAATAATTTAAATTTTTTATTACTTTTATATTTCATGGTTTTTTCATTCTTGGTTATTTTTAGACATTTAAATGAATTAATATATATTTCACATAGATGCTAAATTTTTAAAAAGATGGTCATATTGAGTACTATCATGTACTCACCTCCCTATAGTTTTGTTGAAATTGTTCATGTTAATATAATGGATAATTGGAGTTTCTATTCAACTGGCTCAAATGGAAGTCTAGGTGGTCATAATTGTGCGTATAGATTATTTATTATTATATACATTGACATATAAGTAACATTGTTTGTTATGGGGATTTTTTTTATTTGTGATATCATTGGAGTTAATTGGCTATTTTGTGTTCTTTTTCTTGGGATTATATGGGAAATTAGACCCATATTGTGAGTTTAGACCCTTTGATATAGTATCAAACCCATTACCTATTTGAGGTAGGGTTTACCTATCATAATCAACATAACAATAGAGCTATTATGTTATTTTGTAGGTACGGGTCATAAAAACTGTAAAAATATTTGGATGGTAGTTTTCATGAGCTTTAAAGTGAGGAACATGTGAAAATTTTATACATTTATTAAGGTAACAATGTCAATTGAGCATAACATGTGATATAGGTCAAGAAGAAAAGCTAAGACATTGATGTCCCCAATAAATTGATGAAAGGAACATGACAACCTATTAAATATGGATATGGAAGAGTGTACCCATTGTAGGTTATATTTTTTGGATATGTATATGCATCATTATCATTTTTCTTATATTAGTATGTTGATGATGTTTTTGAATTTGTTTTTTAGATAGAAGTTATCATTTTTTAGTAGTGATTTTTTGTTGACATGATTAAGTTACATAAAATAAATAAAAATAGAATTGACATGGAAATAAATGAAAAAATTAAATTAATTGTTTGGTGGTATGTTTTCTAAACAAGTTCTTGATATTTTATAGATTCAAAATTTCATTCCATTCTATGTAAGAATTTTTTAGCTCATACAAATAATTTTTTTATATTTAATGGATTTCATGTTAAGTAATTTTAATTTATTATTTTAAGTATTAAGAAATATTGTATGCCAATACAATTCCATGTAATTTATATTTTTTCTATAAATCATGATTAAGATTTTATTATTGTTTTTAAAATTTAAAATTTAATGGAGCCTCCGAAATAATGTGTTCTCTGATGGTAAATTTTATATAATAGTATATGAGAATCTATTTAATGTAAATTAAATAGTTTATTTAGAATCATGTTTTTGGGGTTTTATATTTTCTTAATATGAACAACTATTACATGTGTTATACACAAATTATTATATATGACAAGGAAAATTCATGATATAGTTATGAATTTATTATATTAAATATCTTATTATTTATGAAGCATAAAAGAAATGAGGAATATATGAATTAATTATTGTGCACATCAAAGAACATATTTTAAGATGTCAAGGTAATTATTGGAAGTCTTTTAATAAAAGCATAACGAAATATAAGATGTTTTAAATGTTAATTGTAAATACCATGTTACATAATATGAATTTGGGAATTATTTTTTAAGATTATTCCAACACTCATTCTAAATATTTTAGATTTTGATATATATACATATTCAAGACTTTTTTATTTTAATACAATATTAAAGTGGATAATACATCATATTTGATGAGGTGAGAATTTTTTTTTGTAAAAAGATGTTTTGAGAATGTTTAATTAGTCAATGTCAAGAATGATTCAAGAAAATAAAACATTCTTCTTCTTATTTGGATAATTTAGAGTAATGATAAATTAATTTTATGAATGTGAAATATATAGAATTTACCATAAAACTATACTTTAGTAAATATTGAGTACTATTTTATAAAATGGTTCCTGAGGAGAATAATGTGTTATTATTTGAATTTTACCATGATTTATTCACAAATATTTTCTCCTGAGAAATAAATGTAATGATATAATATTTTTTTAATATAGTATTCTTGAATAATTAAAAATGATGTGTGAATGTTTTTTGTATTTTATATGTAGTAAATATTTATTTTAGATATGTAATTATGTTTTATGGTGATATGATTATTTTTTTATTTTTAGTAGAATTGATTAATGTGGTAGGAATGGATATCATGATATAATCTTGATTTTGGTGGATGTTTTGTTGATTGGTGAATTTGGAGGTAATGATGTGGCTATGTAGTAGAATCATGTGTTTTGTGGATGTTAGTATTTTTTATAGGTTGATGTGTTTCACAATATTATGTTATTATTCCCTAGTATTTTGATTTGAATAATGTGGATTATTACAAAATTTATTATTTTCATCTAAATTTTAAAAGAAATCATGAATTAATTGTTAAATCACATAGAAAGATAATATGTAAGAGGAAACAAGGGATAAAGTATTGTTAATATTTTAGTGGAAATGTCTATCAATATTCCTTGGTAATGTATTTATCCTTGTTGATATTTATTGGCAATAGGATATTTGTGCTTCTATCAAATCGGTAAGATCCTCGGATCAATTCAAGTGTCCCTAGTTTTCAGTTTTCATCAAATGGTTTATAAAAGATATTAGAGGATGAAATGTGGAAATATTGATGGAATATTAGTGGAAGTGTTTCTGATGTTATTCAAGAAGTATTTTATTAGTAATTTTCTGATATATTTTCTTATGAAGTAACGTATAGAGATCTGACAAAGAGAATATAGTGACATAGATTTGAGATTCATTTTATGGATTTGATTATATAGTTCTATTTTTGTTTAACAGTGGAATGGGCCAGGTTGAGAATTTAGAGTCAACATTGTGGATGGTGATTCAGTTATCTATAATAGATCTATAGTTTAGGTATTCATAAGTGATTAGAGATCAGGACTAGATTATAGATAAATGTTTTTAAATAATAGCTAGTCTTGATAAATGTCCCTCTAAATTTTTCAAAAAGGGTTGTGATGAGTGTAACGCCCCGACCCCAGCTACCCAGAGTCGGTGCATTAATTACATAACATTGGCATGATCACAAGAAAGATCAAATCTGGAAAGACCGATTGGTTTAGTAGCCTTGGAAACACTAGATATATTCATAAGTTTTTTCATTACATCATCAAAATAAATAAAACTACTACAACAACATATTGTCTCCATATTCCACACTATTAACCCCTCATAATATCCCTGCAAGTCATTCATAATTTACTTCTTCACATCCTGGGAAAATAAAACATAGAAAAGGGGTGAGCTCAAATGCCCAATAAGGATAACAATATAGCGGAAACTTTCCTAAATAAGAATAAACTTTTAAGGCAATGTATAACTAAAACAAAAGCCTTTTAAACTTTAACTTCAACATAGTATGGCATAAATAAAATGAAATAATGCCATTTACTTATTCACATGGATATTCTACTAATCGAATAATCAAATGCAATATCAATAACCACTTTCATAATGTTGGAATGCATAATGCCAGACTATCATAACCACATAGCCAAGGCCTCGTGTCAAGACTACAAATAAGATTTTTCCAAGGCCTTGTGCCGAGACACTAGTTTGTCTCATGAGACCTACCGATGCATCGAGGAGCTATAGTGGGCTCCACCCGTCACATATTAAGTCCAATGCATTCCCATATGAAAAGGTTTAAACATAACATAAACATTCGTATTAAAACTAGAATACGAAATGTCAATACTTTCACCATAAACCATGAATGGTATATAAAAAAATAGCACATCCACAGTCAAACATATCACAAAACCTTCAATACAATATAAAAGTTTTGTATCATAATATATCATCCTCAAATAAGCGTAAAATCCATTAAAGGATGTTGACATAGATGAAATCAAAACTCTTTTTAAAGAAATATCTCTTTCTATTTTGAAATCATTTAAGAGACATATATTTATAAAATAAAACATTTTCTTTGAAAATATTCTTATAAGCTTGTAAGGGAAGCTTTGACGATTTTATAACGGCGGAAAATAACCGCACCCGCCGTATAAGTTAAAAAACATTCTTATCTTAATTCTGTCGAAAAGGTTAAAAAGCACCTTGTTTGGAAAATGACGGAAAGATTCCCTTATAAACCTCTTATAAAAAGTCAAACAAGGGTATAAATGACTTTAAACCATATTCTTTTAAATATTAAAAAAAATTTGAAATACATTTTGAAGAAACATTGATGTGGATGATAACGAGGTCCCAGTAGATAATTATGTATAAACAACCTCGGATAATGAAGAGATTGCGAAATAAAACCTTACCTTGTACTTTTCCTTGGTTGGGGTAGGTTAACCTCCTGTATAATGGTGAAATAATTGTTATAAAATAATCATATACATTATTATGATATCATATATGATCTTTTAATATTGATTTGATAATAATATCTTAGTATTATCGTTGTTTCGGGTGTGAACTTACTTGTTTTCTTTTGTATGTTTTTTTATGTAAGACATGTTTGTAAAGGATAGGTTGTATATTATTCATATCCAGAATGATATCAAGTCTTTAAAAATCAATTTTAAATCATCAAATGATAATTATACTTGAATGGATACGATGGAGAATGAATCTAATCGCATTCGTGGAGACGGCAGTCCGTACGTACGCACGAGCGACAATATCATTCTTTTGATATTAAAATAATATATAAATGGATGGTATATCATATACAGAATCATTAACATGTTATATTTATTATTTACATGAGTTACACATCATTATTATACCCATCCAAATAATATTATATTGAATAACAATTACACCACGACGTGGAGACGGTAAGCCGTACGTACGCACGTATGGTGACATGTTATTAAAAGGGTGGATAGAATACTGAATATGGTTGTACCATATTTATAATAACATCACAGTATATAAATGATACTGGAGTTATTATTTTAGAATGGTAACAACAAAGTAAGAAGAAGTGGAAGAAGAAATGAACTTGGAAAAGGGTGATGAAATCATTACCTCTTCTTCGGGCTCTTCCTTTTGATTTGATCAAAAGGGCTCCTTAGGTTGGCTTTCTGATCAAACTAAGGCCTCTAGGTTGTAGTGAGGGAAGTTGGAAGAGTATTTGGGCATGTTTTGGATGATCCAAGTGGCTTGAGAGGTGTGAGGAATGAGTAGAAGTGGTCTCCTTTTATAAGGGAGAGGAGGGGCTCTTTAGGAAAGAGTGAAAGTATTACTTTATAATATATTTATATTCGGTTTATAATGGTCCAAAAATCATTGAGGTCGAAGATAAGATGACTCATTTTCTAAATAACATCAACCAATAGAAATTGGACAGGTTTTAAATAATATTTTAATCATTATAATCTTATTTATTTAAATGTTTTATTAATGAGGTAAACATTGCATCATTATTGTGTCATTAATAATTTAAATTATATTATGTCTAAAAATTATAAATAAATTATTATTATGTAGGAAATCTTTTTAGCTTTCTAATGAATATTTATAATCGAAAATCCAACATGTATAACCCTATGTAAAAATTGTTCTTCTAAAAGATGTAAGCTTATGCCATTTTTATTTTTATTTTAACTTTATTAATATAATGTGTCCCTACCACATACAAGTGGCTCTAAGGGGTCCCCAAATCGACCCAAGGATGCCCATGGTCGGTTATGTGTCCACCAATAAGGTTAAGACACGTTTTAGGGTAATTTAGTATTATTATAATATTATTTTTTAACCCTTATTTACCGGATTTACCCTTAACCATGGTAAATAAAATATTTACCGCAGTAATTATTCAAAATGTCTAAAAATAAAAGTTACCTATTTTCACAATTTGAAAATCCTGATTCCAAATATGGAATCCATTTTCCTAAATTCAAAACACATAAGTGGAAGAAATTAATTTAAAATTAATTCTCGCTGTCAAAACAAAAAGCGTGTTTTTAAGAGATAATAACTATTAAAAGATTGACACTTGTTTATGTTCGGTTTAATTGTAAAATTATGTCCAATGACCAACATTATATTAAATGGTAAAAATATATTCTAAATATACTTTAAAACTACTAAAATTTATAATTTATCACTGTTAATTATTTTGATTAAAAAAGTTGTTTTTAATTAAAATTTAGTAATATTCACTATTTATCAAAATATGAAAGTTATCTGAAAAGTACCAAAATTTCACCTTAGGCTAAATTAGATATTCCGAATCCAAAAATAAAGTCTATTTTGAAATATAAAATATATATAATTTTAAAAAGTAGGTATTACTATTCATAACGGCTAGTTTGATTGGTTGTTAGAACTCGGTGTTGCGTACAACACACGCTATCGCATTATTCAAAGAGAAGCGTACCGTAGAAGCTTGGGGTGTTACATTCTCCCCTCCTTCAAATAATTTCATCCTCGAAATTTCTAGAATACTATCGTATGAAAAGACTCGGGTGGTTCTTCATCATAAGTTCCTCGGGTTCCCACGTTGCCTCTTCCATCTTATGGTTTCTCTACAAAACTTTTACCATACGCGTCGTCCGGTTTCTCAGTACTTGTTCTCTCATATCAAGAATCCTGATGGGCTCTTCGCAATAAGACAGATCAGGTTCCAGTTCTAATTCTTCATAGGTGAGTACATGCGTTGGGTCAGGCACGTATTTTCTCAATAGAGATACGTGGAACACATCGTGAACTTTAGAGAGACTTGGCGGCATTGCCAATCGGTAAGCTACAACCCCAATTCGTTCTAGAATTTCGAAGGGTCCGATGTACCTGGGACTCAATTTACCTTTCTTACCAAAACGTATGACTCCCTTCCATGGAGATACCTTCATAAAAACAAGATCACCGACTTGAAATTCCAAATCCTTCCTTCGATTATCGTCATAGCTCTTCTGCCTACTTTGAGATGCTTTTATGTGATTTTGGATTACTTTCACCTTTTCCACCGTCTCCTCCACCAGTTCTGGGCCTACAAGTTTTCTTTCACCAACGTCATCCAAACAGGTTGGTGTACGACATCTCTTTCCATATAACGCTTCATATGGTGCCATCTGAATACTCGAATGGAAGCTATTGTTATAGGAAAATTCTACCAGTGGTAAATATTGATCCCACATACCCTGAAAATCAAGTGAGCAAGATCTCAACATGTCTTCTAAGGTCTGAATAGTCCATTCTGATTGTCCATCTGTCTGAGGGTGGTAAGCAGTGCTCAAATGAAGTTCAGTATCCAGGGATTTCTGAAGACTTTTCCAAAATCTTGGAGTAAAACAGGGATCACGATCAGAAACAATCGATAAGGGTACTCCATGAAGTCTCACAACTTCATTAATATATAGTCTTGCTAGACGTTCCAGGGGTAGATCTTCTCTTATAGCAAGAAAATGTGCTGACTTGGTAAGACGATCAATAATAACCCATATTGCATCATTCCTTCTAGGAGTCTTTGGTAGCCCCATGACAAAGTCCATCGTAATATTGTCCCATTTCCACTCTGGTATGGGAAGAGGTTGCATGACTCCTCCAGGCTGTTGCCTTCCAGCTTTCACTTGTTGACAAACCATACATCGTGACACAAAATCAGCAATCTCCTTCTTCATGTTGTCCCACCAAAAATGTTCCTTCAAATCTCTATACATTTTGGTGCTCCCAGGGTGTATAGAGAAATTGGAACTATGAGAATCATCCAGCAATTCCCTTTTTAGATCAGGTATATCGGGAACACAAAGTCTCTTCCCGAATTTCAAAATTCCATCTTCATACACAAAGTCTCTCAATCTCCCATCATTCATAGCTTTAATCTTCTTTTGGAATTCTTCATTATCGGTCTGAGAACTCTTAATCCTTTCTATTAAAGATGGTTTGGCAACCATTTGAAAAAGAAATGATGTTTCGCCTTCCCTGGTTATTCCCATGTCCATCTTCACTAGATCCATGAAAATTGGATCCCTTTCAATTCTCATATTGTTCAAAACTCCATGGTCTTTTCTACTCAAAGCATCTGCCAGCTTGTTTGCTTTCCCCAGGTGGTAGTGTATCGTGCAATCATAATCCTTGAGTAATTCAAGCCATCTACTTTGCCTCATGTTGAGTTCTTTTTGTGAGAAAATATACTTCAAACTCTTGTGATCAGTATAAATCTCACATTTTTCACCATAGAGGTAGTGCCTCCATATCTTCAAAGCAAAGATCACAGCTGCTAACTTGAGATCATGAGTAGGATAGTTTTGTTCATGAATTTTCAACTGTCGTGATGCATAGGCAATAACTCTATCATTCTGCATAAGGACACAACCAAGTCCTTTCTTCGATGCATCACTATAAATAACGAACCCATCATTCCCCGATAGTAGAGTCAATATAGGAGCATTGACTAATCTTCTCTTCAGTTCTTCGAAACATTCTTCACACTCTTTTGTCCAAACAAATTTAACCCCTTTACGTGTGAGCTTCGTTAATGGGTTCGCCAATCGGGCAAAATTCTAGACGAAACGTCGATAATAACCTGCCAAACCAATAAAACTACGTACCTCAGTTATACTCGTAGGTGTTGGCCATTCTTGGATTGCCTTCGTCTTCGAAGGATCAACAGAGATTCCATCTTTAGAGACAATATGGCCAAGAAAAGAAATCTCTTGAAGCCAGAATTCACACTTGCTAAACTTCCCATATAATTCATTCCTCCTCAGAGTCTTCAAGATAATGCGCAAGTGATTTTCATGATCTTCGTAGGTTTTGGAGTATACCAAGATATCATCAATAAATACCACCACAAATTCATCGAGATACTCCTTGAAAACTCTATTCATCAGATCCCTGAATACAGAGGGTGCATTAGTCAATCCAAACGGCATTACGGTAAACTCGTAATGCCCGTACCTGGTTCGAAATGCTGTCTTCGGAATGTCTTCCTTCTTCACACACAACTGATGGTATCCAGATTGAAGGTCAATCTTTGAAAAGTATTGAGCTCCATGCAGTTGGTCAAATAAATCATCAATGCGAGGTAGGGGATACTTGTTCTTTATCGTTATAGCATTGATCTCCCTGTAGTCGATACATAACCTCATAGATCCATCTTTCTTTTTAACAAAAAGAACAGGGGCTCCCCATGGAGAAACACTAGGGCGAATAAATCCCTTATTACTCAACTCCTCT
Source organism: Viscum album (assembly GCA_963277665.1). NCBI lineage: Eukaryota > Viridiplantae > Streptophyta > Magnoliopsida > Santalales > Viscaceae > Viscum > Viscum album. Next base: position 1,767,700,916 of record OY728157.1, read on the forward strand.
AGTTGTTTCTTTAGTTCAACTAATTCTACAGTGGCCATTCTATAAGGGGTCTTCGATATAGGCCTTGATCCAGGAATTAAATCAATGGAAAACTCAACTTCTCGTTCTGGAGGATGTCCAGGTAAATCTTCCGGAAATACATCTACAAATTCTTTCACAACAGGTACATCCTCTATTTGAACATTCCTTTCCTCACCGGTAGTTATTTCATTCTCTTCCTCCCCAATAATTGAATTAAGTTGAGCTACTGGGGGTGGATCTAAATAAGAATTAGGTGGTGACGATTCTGCTCTAAAGATAAGGTGTTCCTTATCATTATCATCAAGAATCGTAACCTCTTTCTTTTTACAATAAATCTTCACATCATAGTCCGAAATCCTGTCCATACTGAGGATTATATCAAACTCAATCATAGGTATGACGATGAGATCAGCAGATAAAGAAAATTTATGTGCTCTAATGGGGACTGATTCACAAAACTTTGTTGCAATGATACTTCCATTAGGAGTTTTAACTGACAAATCCCTTGTTAAATCAAATTGTAAATATCTAATTTTCTTAGCAAACTGGGAAGATATGAAACAATGCGATGATCCAGAATCAAATAATGCATTTGCTAAACTTGAGGAAACCACTATATTACATGCCACCACGTCTTTCGGAGCTTCTACCTCAGCAGTAGTGATAGCATAAGCTTGGCCTTGATCCCTTGGCCTTTTCTGAGGTAAGTTCTCCTGATGATTAGGACATTCATTCGCATAATGTCCCATCTCCCTGCAATTGTAGCACTGAACGTTGGTGGCTTCCTTCTTCCCTTTGCAATCACGAGCTTGGTGGCCTTTTTCACCACACTTGTAACAGACTCCCATTCCCTTCAAGCAAGTACCAGGATGTTTCTTCCCGCATTTACCACAGGATGGATATTCAACCTTTCCCTTCTTCCCCTTATTTCCATTCCCAGATTGATCAGCAGGTCTCTTCTTCTCTTGCTTTGCTTTAAAGTCATAAGACTTAGAGAATTCCTTTTCGGTCTTGATAGCACATGTGACAATGTCTTCGTACGATGAAAAGGATTGTGAGACTAATGCTCGATAGAGAAATGGTTTTAACCCATCAAAGAAACGATCAATCTTACTTCTTGGGTTGCGAATATAATCTCCAGCATACCTCGCTAACCTTGTAAAGTTAGCCTCATACTTTGTGACATTCTCATCCTCCTTTTGTCTCAGACTCAGAAATTGCCTTTCCATATCTGCTCGATGGTCGCGAGGGAAGTATTTTTCTAAAAATATATCTTTGAACTCCCTCCATTCCATATTTGATACTTCATCATCATCCTTCCTGTTTTGAATCAATGACCACCATTGATCAGCATCTCCAGTGAGGCGGTAAACTGCCATGATAACTTTTTCCCTTTCACTGCTACCCAAAGCCTGAAATATTTTCTCTAGGGAATTTATCCATTGCTCAGCTACTAAGGGATTTGTACTCCCATTGAACGTTGGTGGTTGTTGCCTCATGAATCGATCTAACATTGATCCTCCACGCTGCGGATCAGGGTGCTCCATACGGGTAAGGTTATTATTCATAACCTGAGTAAGTTGTCCAAGTATGGTGATTAGCTGATCGGCACCAGTTGCATCACCAGCCCCACTATAATTATCTTGAGCAGGAGTGAAATCCCTACATGGAGTGCGTGCATTGATACGGTTTCCATTTCTTCCACAAGGCGCCATTTCTAAACAATGGCATAAACTAGATCAGTTTATGAATCAAAATACATAATCCCATACTTATAAAACACTTAACATAAATTGAACTATTTATGGATATAATCCATAATCATAAAAATGTTTTCTTTGAGGAATTATATACTCATAAACCCTTCATAATGATTTGTAAAGAAAATGAGAGTTATCCTAAGAATATCCCCCGGGAGTGTCGTAACCAAGAGTGCAGCAAGGCCCGTTGTCGTGCACCTGTTCCCGTTCGAGTCTAGCTCAAAGCGGTGTTTTCGAGTTTTACCCCTAGGTACATCTGTGCCAGAGCCGTCTCTACCTGCTCGTATCCAGACAGGGATGTATTTCTCGGAAAACTCACAAAATCCCTACAATACCAAAATTCTAGGAAGTTCTTCTACACTAATCCTCAAAGTTCATCTTAGGTCTACGTGCTCTAATCATAGTTTATCTAAATCTAGCTTCCAAGGTTTGTACTAAACTTTCTCTGATACCAACTGTAACACCCCGACCCCAGCTACCTAGAGTCGGTGCATTAATTACATAACATTGGCATGATCACAAGAAAGATCAAATCTCGAAAGACCGATTGGTTTAGTAGCCTTGGAAACACTAGATATATTCATAAGTTTTTTCATTACATCATCAAAATAAAAAAAACTACTACAACAACATATTGTCTCCATAGTCCACACTATTAATCCCTCATAATATCCCTGCAAGTCATTCATAATTTACTTCTTCACATCCTGGGAAAATAAATCATAGAAAAGGGGTGAGCTCAAATGCCCAGTAAGGATAACAATATAGCGGAAACTTTCATAAATAAGAATAAACATTTAAGGCAATGTATAACTAAAAAAAAAGCCTTTTAAACTTTAACTTCAACATAGTATGGCATAAATAAAATGAAATAATGCCATTTACTTATTCACATGGATATTCTACTAATCGAATAATCACATGCAATATCAATAACCACTTTCATAATGATGGAATGCATAATGCCAGACTATCATAACCACATAGCCAAGGCCTCGTGCCAAGACTACAAATAAGATTTTGCCAAGGCCTTGTGCCAAGACACTAGTTTGTCTCATGAGACCTACCGATGCATCGAGGAGCTATAGCGGGCTCCACCCGTCACATATTAAGTCCAATGCATTCCCATATGAAAAGGTTTAAACATAACATAAACATTCGTATTAAAACTAGAATACGAAATGTCAATACTTTCACCATAAACCATGAATGGTATATAAAAAAATAGCACATCCACAGTCAAACATATCACAAAACCTTCAATACAATATCAAAGTTTTGTATCATAATATATCATCCTCAAATAAGCGTAAAATCCATTAAAGGATGTTGACATAGATGAAATCAAACCTCTTTTTAAAGAAATATCTCTTTCTATTTTGAAATAATTTAAGAGACATATATTTATAAAATAAAACATTTTCTTTGAAAATATTCTTATAAGATTGTAAGGGAAGCTTTGACGATTTTATAACGGCGGAAAATAACCGCACTCGCCTTATAAGTTAAAAAAACATTCTTATCTTAATTCTGTCGAAAAGGTTAAAAAGCACCTTGTTTGGAAAACGACGGAAAGATTCCCTTATAAACCTCTTATAAAAAGTCAAACAAGGGTATAAATGACTTTAAACCATATTCTTTTAAATATTAAAAATGTTTTGAAATACATTTTGAAGAAACATGGAAGTGGATGATAACGAGGTCCCAATAGAAAATTATGTATAAACAACCTCGGATAATGAATAGATTGCGAAATAAACCCTTACATTGTACTTTTCCTTAGTTGGGGTAGGTTAACCTCCTGTATAATGGTGAAATAATTGTTATAAAATAATCATATACATTATTATGATATCATATATGATCTTTTAATATTGATTTGATAATAATATCTTAGTATTATCGTTGTTTCGGGTGTGAACTTACTTGTTTTCTTTTGTATGTTTTGTTATGTAAGACATGTTTGTAAAGGATAGGTTGTATATTATTCATATCCAGAATGATATCAAGTCTTTAAACATCATTTTTAAATCATCAAATGATAATTATACTTGAATGGATATGATGGAGAATGAATCTCATCGCATTCGTGGAGACGGTAGTCCGTACGTACGCACGAGCGAGAATATCATTCTTTTGATATTAAAATAATATATAAATGGATGGTATATCATATACAGAATAATTAACATGTTATATTTATTATTTACATGAGTTACACATCATTATTATACCCATCCAAATAATATTATATTGAATAACAATTACACCACGACGTGGAGACGGTAAGCCGTACGTACGCACGTATGGTGGCATGTTATTAAAAGGGTGGATAGAATACTGAATATGGTTGTACCATATTTATAATAACATCACAGTATATAAATGATACTGGAGTTATTATTTTAGAATGGTAACAACAATGGAAGAAGAAGTGGAAGAAGAAATGAACTTGGAAAAGGGTGGTGAAATCATTACCTCTTCTTCGGGCTCTTCCTTTTGATTTGATCAAAAGGGCTCCTTAGGTTGGCTTTCTGATCAAACTAAGGCCTCTAGGTTGTAGTGAGGGAATTTGGGAGAGTATTTGGGCAGGTTTTGGACGATCCAAGTGGCTTGAGAGGTGTGAGTAATGAGTAGAAGTGGTCTCCTTTTATAAGGGAGAGGAGGGTCTCTTTAGGAAAGAGTGAAAGTATTACTTTATAATATATTTATATTCGGTTTATAATGGTCCAAAAATCATTGAGGTCGAAGATAAGATGACTCATTTTCTAAATAACATCATCCAATAAGAATTGGACAGGTTTTAGATAATATTTTAATCATTATAATCTTATTTATTTAAATGATTTATTAATGAGGTAAACATTTTATCATTATTGTGTCATTAATAATTTAAATTATTTTATGTCTAAAAATTATAAATAAAATATTATTATGTAGGAAATCTTTTTAGCTTTATAAGGAATATTTATAATTGAAAATCCAATATGTATAACCCTATGTAAAAATTGTTCTTCTAAAAGATGTAAGCTTATGCCATTTTTATTTTTATTTTAACTTTATTAATATAATGTGTCCCTACCACATACAAGTGGCTCTAAGGGGTCCCCAAATCGACCCAAGGATGCCCATGGTCGGGTATGTGTCCACCAATAAGGTTAAGACACGTTTTAGGGTAATTTAGTATTATTATAATATTATTTATTAACCCTTATTTACCGGATTTACCCTTAACCATGGTAAATAAAATATTTACCGCAGTAATTATTCAAAATGTCTAAAAATAAAAGTTACCTATTTACCCAATTTGAACATCCTGATTCCAAATATGGAATCCATTTTCCTAAATTCAAAACACATAAGTGGCAGAAATTAATTTAAAATTAATTCCCGCTGTCAAAACAAAAAGCGTGTTTTTAAGAGATAATAACTGTCAAAAGATTGACACTTTTTTATGTTCGGTTTAATTGTAAAATTATGTCCAATGACCAACATTATATTAAATGGTAAAAATATATTCTAAATATACTTTAAAACTACTAAAATTCATAATTTATCACTATTAATTATTTTGATTAAAAAAGTTGTTTTTAATTAAAATTTAGTAATATTCACTATTCATCAAAATATGAAAGTTATCCGAAAAGTACCAAAATTTCACCTTAGGCTAAATTAGATATTCCGAATCCAAAAATGAAGTCTATTTTGAAATATAAAATATATATAATTTTAAAAAGTAGGTATTACTATTCATAACGGCTAGTTTGATTGGTTGTTAGAACTCGGTGTTGCGTACAACACACGCTAACGCATTATTCAAAGAGAAGCGTACCGTAGAAGCTTGGGGTGTTACAATGAGTGATATGAATTGTGGGTCATGGATCTTGTGGAGGTGTAAAACCCAAATGTTTTATGAAATATTTTCTTTAAATAAAATTTATCCTTCAGTATCTTTCTTTGCACGCAATCATGAGTTAAAACCAACCGTGAGTTTCCCTTAATATAAAATTACTATTATATCATATGTGTTAGGTTATCGGGAATAATTATAACTAACTTATGAAAATTCATTATGAATTCATTGGCTATTAATTATTTAGGGAAAATATAAATCAATGGAATATTTTTATTTTCTTGATTTAATATCATTTTATAATGATATTATTGAGATATATGTGTTATATACTTAATAAAATATTTTCTTTTATATTCATCCAATTGATATTTTAGTCATAGGGTATGAATGAAACCCAATTTCTGTATAAGAAGTTATTTTTTTAAAATGGTCATTTTTATAACTTTGATTGGAGAACACATTTTAAATTAATAATTTTACACATTAATAATTTCTATATGAAAACATAAACATGTTATTTTGATGTAGGAAAATAAAAATTTATTTTGGGCAAATTGCTGATGTTTTTCAGATAACTTTCATGTTTTTATGAATAGTAAAAATATGGTTAATTTTAATTAAAAACAACTTTTCTCATAGAGATAATTTATATGGTTAAATTATAATATTGTATAGTTTGAAAGTATAAATATAATATACTTTCACTACTGGAAATAAACTATATCCCAACGGTTCAGAACCGTTGGGAAAGCCCCTCAAACCGTTGGGAAAGGTTTTCCCAACGGTTCTCATAACCGTTGGGAAGTAAGCCGTTGGGAAAAGGTTTTCCCAACGGTTTACTTGCAACCGTTGCAATAGGCCCATAGAAGTTACCCTACCCCAACGGTTTGGGTGAACCGTTGGGATAGTTTTTCCCAACGGTTCTCCCAAACCGTTGGGAAAACCAAATGCCACACATTTTCCCAACGGTTCCAAACCGTTGGGATTGGGAATTGGTGAAGTCTTTCCCAACGGTTTAGAACCGTTGGGAAAAGACATGCTAAAAACAGGGTATGCCAACGGTTTGAAACCGTTGGCATACCCTATGCTGCAAATTGCAGCACCCTGCAATTTGCACAGCCCCTGTCCCCTGTCTATCAGCACCAGTCATCAGGCCTCATTTTCACCTCATTTTCACCTCATTTTCGATCCAACTATTGTACCAGTAATAAAATAAAACATACATATTCAATTACGAACAAATTCAAACACATTTAACATATAATGGATCCTGAAACTATACAAATCCATAATTAAATTACAATTCATAAACATACATAATTCATATAGAATTCAATTTAAAATTTAGATGACAATTATACGTGGAATCTGAAATTCAATTCATAATATGATCGGTTTTTTCTATACCATATATTTTTACCTCAAATGATGTCCATTTTAAACAAAATACATACACCTGAAGTGATACCGGCCACACCGCACCTCAGATTGAGGCGGGGTTAACTCGTACACGTCACATTTGACTCATGGATCGTTGTGCTAAAGTATCGACAGAATCCTAATGCGTTTGGTCGGTTTTCCGTATGCTAGTTGATGTTTTTCACTTAAAATGGCGTCCTTTTGAAACAATAGACGGACACTATGAGTGGTGCCGACCACACCGCGTCTCCAATTGAGGCGGGGTTGATTCGTACACGTCACATATGACTCATGGATCGTTCTCCTAAAGTTTAAATGGAAACCGAATGCGTTTGGTCGGTTTTCCGTATGTACCTAAAATGTTGTCCATTTTAAACAAAAGAGTGACACTTAGACTCATCCCGACCACACCGCGACTCAGATTCATCCCGGGTTGGCTCGTACATGTCACATATGACCCATGGATCATTGTGATAAATTATAAAAATATTCCGAATGCGTTTGGTCGGTTTTGCGTATGCCAGTTGTTCTTTTCATTTATAATCATGTCCATTTTAAACAAAAGAGACATAGTTAGAGCGGTGTCGGCCACACCACATCTCAGATTAAGACGGGGTTGACTTGTACACGTCACATATGACCCATGGATCGTTGTGCTAAAGTATCGATAGAATCCGAATGCGTTTGGTCGGTCTTCCGTATGTCAGTTGATGTTTTTCACTTAAAATGACGTCCTTTTGAAACAAAAGACGGACACTTTGAGTGGTGTCAGCCGCACCGCATGTCGGATTGAGGCGGGATGATTCGTACACGTCACATAGGACCCATGGATCGTTCTCCTAAAGTTACAATGGAAACCGAATGCGTTTGGTCGGTTTTCCGTATGTACTTAAAATGGTGTACATTTTAAACAAAAGAGAGCCATTTAGACTGATCCCGGTCACACCGCGACTCGGATTGACCCGGGTTGGCTCGTACACGTCACATATGACCCATGGATCGTTGTGATAAATTATCAAAAGATTCTGAATGCGTTTGGTCGGTTTTGCGTATGCCAGTTGTTCTTTTCACTTATAATCCTGTCCATTTTAAACAAAACAGACACAGTTAGAGCGGTGTCGGCCACACCGCGGCTCGGATTGAGGCGGGGATGATTCGTACACGTCACATATGACTCATGGATCGTTCTCCTAAAGTTTCAATGGAAACCGAATGCGTTTGGTCGGTTTTCCGTATGTACTTAAAATGGTGTCCATTTTAAACAAAAGAGAGCCACTTAGACTGATCTCGGCCACACCGCGACTCGGATTGAACCCGGGTTGCCTCGTACCGGTCACATATGACCCATGGATTGTTGTGATAAATGATCAAAAGATTCGGAATGCGTTTGGTCGGTTTTGCGTATGCCAGTTGTTCTTTTTCACTTATAATCATGCCCATTTTTAACAGAAGAGACATAGTTAGAGCGGTGTCGGCCACACCGCGTCTCGGATTGAGACGGGGATGATTGGTACACGTCACATATGACCCATGGATCGTTCTCCTAAAGTTTCAATGGAAACCGAATGCGTTTGGTCGGTTTTGCGTATGCCAGTTCTTTTCACTTATAATCCTACCCATTTTAAACAAAACAGACACAGTTAGAGCAGTGTTGACCACACCGCGCCTCGGATTGTGGCGGGGATGATTCGTACACCTCACATATGACCCATGAATCGTTCTCCTAAAGTTTCAATGGAAACCGAATGCGTTTGGCCGGTTTTCCGTATGTACTTAAAATGATGTCCATTTTAAACAAAAGAGAGCCACTTAGACTGATCCCGGCCACACCGCGACTCGGATTGAGCCCGAGTGGGCTCGTACATGTCACATATGACTGATGGATGTTGGGTCGGAGGTGATGGCAAGAGGGGGGGTGAATTGCCTTTTTAAAATTAATTAACAATTTAAAACAAATTTAAATGCAGCGGAAAGTAAAATGGCAAGACACAATTGATAACGGAGTTCGGCTTTAAACTCAAGCCTACGTCTCCGCTCCCAACTCAACCGTTAGGAGATTTATACGACCGCTTGCTTTTTAATGGTTATAGCAAGAAACCCACTAGCCGTTTTAAGGTAGGCTAGATCACCTTCTTACAGCTTGCTTTTTTATTATGGTTGTAGCAAGAAACCCAAATTGAAAGAAGGAAGAAAAAGGGTGGTTTGTTTTAATACAAACCCAATTAAGAACTAAACAATTGAAGTAAATAATTTAGAACAAACTAGAGGAAGCCTTGAGCGCCAAGAGGTGAGTGTAGTTGATGTAGAGGCAGCCCAAGCTTCAAGGATGGCAATTGGATCTCAAGTAGCCTTTGAGAATTGTCGTAGGAGCCTCAAATGATTAAAATAGCTTTGGTATGCTTCGGTATATGATCGGTAGTGTTCCCGGCATCCATGGATGTCTATTTATAGGAGAAATGCTCCCAAATACTTCAAAATAGCCGTTGGAGGGTTTTCGGAGCCGTTGGGGATCAAGTGGGCAAGCCTGGTCAGTTTGACTGAGCACACCGGCTGGCCGGTGCTGATCCACCGGCTGGCCGGTGCACCAGACAGAAGCAAGGGATTTCTCTGGCTCCACCGGCTGACCGGTGCTGAGCCACCGGCTGGCCGGTGGTCTGGACAGAAGCATGCTATTCTGTCTGGGTTCCACCGGCTGGCCGGTGGTCAGGCACCGGCTGGCCGGTGGTCTGGACAGAAGGTATTCCATTCTGTCTGGGCCCACCGGTTGGCCGGTGGCCATACACCGGCTGACCGGTGGCACCTGGCAGAGGGCAAGGCCTTCTGCCTTGTCCACCGGCTGGCCGATGGGCTGGATCCGGCTGGCCGGTGACCTTACCGGCTGGCCGGTGGTCTCACACCGGCTGGCCGGTGGACTTAAAATGACGTCTTTTTGAAACAAAAGACCGACACTTTTTGAGTGGTGTCGGCCACACCGCGTCTCCGATTGTGGCGGGGTTGATTCGTACACGTCACATATGACCCATGGATCGTTCTCCTAAAGTTTCAACGGAAACCGAATCCGTTTGGTCGTTTTTCCGTATGTACTTAAAATGGTGTTCATTTTAAACAAAAGAGAGCCACTTAAACTTATCCCGGCAACACCGCGACTCGGATTCATCCCGGGTTGGCTCGTACACGTCACATATGACCCATGGATTGTTGGGATAAATTATCAACAGATTCGGAATGCGTTTGGTCGGTTTTCCGTAAGCCAGTTGATTCTTTTCACTTAAAATGACGTCCTTTTGAAACAAAAGACGGACACTTTGAGTGGTGTCGGCCACACCGCGTCTCCGGATTGAGCTGAAACCACCGTGAAACATTCTAATTATTATTCGTGACGTGTACGCGCAGACGGCACGTCAATCGGACGTGCGGTTTGCGCGGTACGGCTCAATATTAGTGTTTTAAGTGATGCGCGCGCTTCGTAAACGCGCGTGAGGGGGGTCCAAACATGCCGAACGATGTCGGAATGGCCTGAAATCAGACGACAAATACGGGTGAGTGATTTTCTGAAGTGGTCGAGCAGACGGCACGTCAATCGGACTTGTCGTGTGCCCGCGGTGACCGACAACGCAGTTATGGTGTCATAAACGGCCAGAACAGGCGTCCAACGGTCAAATTCATAGCGGACGGCCTCGGATTGATCTGAAACCACCGTGGAACATTTTAATTATTATTCGTGACGTGTACGCGCAGACGGCACCTCAATCGGACGTGCGGTTTGCGCGGTACGGCTCAATATTCGTGTTTTAAGTGATGTGCACGCTTCGTAAACGCGCGTGAGGGGGGTCCAAACGGGCCGAACGATGTCGGAATGGCCTGAAATCAGACGACAAATACGGGCGACTGATTAAAATAATTCAACTCCAATACTATACTACGAGTCTAGATAAAACCAACAACTAGAATAGATTAAACATCACATGTCAAGTCAAAAATGTAACGGATCAATATGTCCCACATCAGCATCACCATCTCCATCATCATCATCATCATCGCCCTCGTCATCGTCCTCCTCATCGTCATCACCCTCCTCAACGCCTTCCTCCTCGCCTTCGCCCTCCTCCTCGCCCTCCTCATCTCCATCCTCTTCCGAATCAGACTGCTCGCCATCATCATCTTCAAGCTCGACATCGGCCTGACCACCACTGGAACTGCCACCTGGTGCACCATATATAGAATGTATCGACGACATGTATTCATCAATCGCTGGGCTGGCCTCTGCTGGAAGTGTTGGACGTAGAACTTCAATAAATTTCATAAATGCACTGTTTGCCCTTGCAGACTGTTCTGCCGTCTCTGTGGCCCTTTTCTCAGCTTGTTCTGCCTGTGCCCTAACTTGCTGCAGCTCGGTGGCACTACAACTCGTACCTGAGGCAGGCCAATACCTCGTCGGGGCTATCCTAGGTCGGCAGCGTACTCTGCCAGAATGATCATCTCCCAACACCTGATGTAAGTGATCAGATGGCCCAAAATTGTCTGCTTCTTGGGCATCGAGGGCCTCTAAAGCATCCTGTTACAAATATAAATATATTGTTAAGTTACGAAATAGATATTAAAATATAAAATCAACAGATTAAAACTTAAAATCTGCTGCTGAGTCGCTTCGTTGACAGCACGTCCATCCTTTTTTCGTCTACTCGAGCAAAACAGTTTTGCTCGAGGCACACGTCCTTCAATATTTTGTACTTTCCTCTACAATGACATTGAAAACAAAATTTATATAAAGACTTCAGGAAATAATTAAATAATTGAGGAAAAAAAAGAAAATGTAAGTCGTAAAGAAAACTTATAAACAATTGTCATACCTGCTGCCTCTCATGATCCGGCATCGTCGTGCGTCCTAGTGTATGGAGGTATTTTTTTGCATCAATGTTTTTTTTATTTTTACCAGATGATTCCTAAATAAAATTCGATAATGCAAAGGATAATATTAATGCAAAACTTGAAAGTTATTATTTAAATACCTCAAATGTAATTCATACCTTAAACTGGGTACTCGTCCAATGAGTAATCATCTGACGATACTGCTCTATAGGACAATCATCCACGACTGGTACCGCCTCTAACTCAATGCCAACTCTAGCACGCCAGCCAATATACAGCTCATGCTTGTAGGCTCTCCAAAGCTCGCCTAAATCCTTTAGACGTTCCATTCGTGCACCCTCACCATCAGGAAAATTAAATCGAAGCTGAAATGAAAATATTAATTTATATAAATACAAAAAAAATTCATGGCATTAAATACAACAGATTTTTTTACCCATATCTCTGCCCAAGCTCTATCTTTGACCTCATGTGGCAAATGTCTCCACGATAGCGGGCTGACGGGAATGATGTCGGAGTATTTGGCAAGCGTCGCCATAAAACTCCGACATTGCTGCCCTGTTTTCTCAACCATCTGATTGTCTTCATTATATTCCACCATAACCTGTGTGCGACGGTTCCACACCGAACGCATGCGTGTACGGCCCCGCCCCCGCCTCCTTTCAGTAGATGTATCTGTCATGAAAGAAAAACAAATATTTTATCAAAACATGTTATAATGAAAATAAATATTACTATAAAAATTTGATAGGGTTTTATAAATATACCTGTGCTAGTCTGATCAATGAGTGGCGCCGGATCCACAGAACCTGATGGAACACCCTCTGGTGGAACGGGAGTCGAAGACGATGGAATATAAAAGCTCGGAGAGACAGAAGTAGAAGGAAAAGAAGATGGAACAACTGTATGACCTGATGCTGACTGGGGAGTGGGAATCATCATGGGATGTGAAAATGATGGGGCAGAAGATGCAGAAGGTAGCGAAAACATGGGAGGTCTAAATATCCCGTGTGTCCCTAACGACACACCGGGATCAGAATGTGGGAAGGCTGAAATGTCAGTGGGAGGGGCAGGGTCTAGTCGGGCACACGCAGCTCTATGTCCACCTCTGGTACGAACCCTCCTCGTACCACCGGCCTGAGTACTCGGACCAGTACTAGGCTCCTCGTCGAATAACTGTCGACGTAATGGTGGATCCTACAAAAAAGTTTACAAAAAAATTAATCACATGACATTATATATTCTGTAAATATATATATATATATTTGAAATAAAGTACTCACTGTAGGCACTAATGGTGGAATGCCCAGCTCCTCCATCCGACGATTGTTCTCCGCCATTTTTTTTCTTCGTCTCTCTTCAATTGGCTTCATTTCCTGCATTGGAAAACAAATATGTAATTAATTAGAAAAAGAAAATTAATGTGTAAACCAAAAAACTAAATATATGAGGGAATGAGGGGATTCATTGGTAATTTAGCTATCAATTGTTTTAGAAGAGCTTGAATGAATTTAATAAAACATACAAGTTGTAATGTTCACCAAGTTTGAAATATTGTTTGATTTGGTTTGAATACAGTTCAATTCCAAATTAGAAAATGCAATTCAAATAAAACAGCAACCAATAAACATTGAAAATTCACATAACGGTCAAGTCAGCTAAAACATATTTGTGATCAATACTAAATAAATATGAATATTACCAACCTTAACAACCCAACTCGAGGTAAACCAAAAGAATTGAGAACATGGATGAATGATTCTATATATTTCCAACCACAACTTCAGGTTCACAATCAACTCTGACAATTGAGCTATTGGAGTCATCAAAAGAAATAAATGGATTGGTTCCAATGGCAATAGGGACAGTGTCAATTCCATCATCAGCATCATCAAAAATATGTCTTGGAATTACTTCAACTACGACACCAAATTCAGGTTGAAGTTGATCTTTGACATAAAAAACTTGTTTAGCCATTGATGCCAACACATATGGTTCTTCGGTTGCAAGAGTGCGGGTCATATTAATTACTCGAAATCCACAATCATCAATAAATGTGCCATGTCTCGTCATCGAATCAAACCAATGGCATTTCATCATTGTGACTCGTCCATGAGAGTAATAATCCAATATTATTATTTTCTCAACGACTCCATAATAACCCACATTTTCAAGTCGCGGTCTATTATCTGATGCGCTGGCATAACAATCTGTTGTGGCAGTAACCATAATACCATCATGTTGTGTTCTCATGTTTTTGGCTCGTTCAGTGACAATAAATCTGTACCCATTGATAACAATTGATTTACAGTCACGAACCATGGTATTAGGACCAAAAGCCAAAGCTCTTATTTCCTCAGAGACAGAGTCAGCAGACAAACTCAATACCTGCAATATAAATGACAGCTAAACTTAAGTAAATATTGAAATAATTAATTTAAACAGTAATATTTTTACCTTCAATTTTAACCAAGCAGAAAACTCTTTGCTATGCAAAGTCTCTCTCCTTCTCAAAGATAAAGAACGATGCTTCCTATTTATCATTGTTTTATGTTCCTTGTAGATAAAAAAATATGAATAGTTTAACAGATATATATGTAAGATATACATATTCAATTTTGTTACCTGATATAGTCATCGAACAAATCACAGTTGAACAAAACTGTGCGATGTGCCATCTCCCGCTCTTCATTGCTTAATGTCTTCAATGTATATGATCCAGGAATTCCTCCTGTTTGAGGAAGTGATGGAAAACTGGGTTCAATTTGCTCATATTGTTCTTCTTCATTTCTCATTGGTCTGCTCATTCTTGTAGTAAGATCAGACAAATACATTGAACAGAAATCCATACATTCTTGAGCTAAGTAACCGTTCACGATAGAACCTTCGGGATGATTCTTGTTTCGAACATAAGACTTTAATGTGAACATATTTCTTTCAGTTGGATACATCCAACGAAAAGAAACAGGTCCTCCGAGAAGTATTTCAGTTGGAATATGGACAGTCAGATGCAGCATGCATGTGAAAAATGATGGGGAAAATATTTTCTCCAACTCACACAAAATTAATGGGGCATCTGTCAACATTTTTTGCAAGAAAGACTTCGACAACTTCTTAGCACAAAGATCTCTAAACAAATGGCACAACCGAATAACACCCACCCTTACATTATTGGACAAAAGATGACGGATTGCTATTGGAAGCAACTCATGCAGTAGAACGTGATAATCATGAGTCTTCAAAGATTTTAGCTTCAACTCTCTTCTGTTGACCCGTTTAGATATGTTGCTTGAATAGCCATCAGGAACTCTAATAGTCTCTAATACTTCCAAAAATTGTTTTTTTTCAGTAGGTGTCATCACATAAGAAGCACATGGAAGTTGCCATTTATTTTCACTGATACGCACAGGATGCAATTCTGGTCTGATGCCCCAATCCACCAAGTCACGTCGAGATCGTAAATCATCTTTTGTCTTCCCCTTGACATTTAGAAGAACTGAAAGCAACATTTCACATATATTCTTTTCAATATGCATTACGTCTAAGCAATGACGTAGCAAATTGGTTGACCAATAAGGCAAATCAAAAAAGATACTCCTCTTCCTCCAATTGTAACAGGTTTCTGTGGAAACATTCTTTCTCTTTCCAGATTTCATTTGACCCTTCCCGAACGAAAAACTGAAATCTTTCAATTCATTAAGCACATCAGTTCCAGACATACGCTGAGGTGGATCATCGGTCTCTATAGTATTATCAAATCTTCGACGATTCATTCTATATGGATGATCCTTTGGCAAAAATCGTCGATGTCCCATAAAACTGAAACTACAACGATGTTTCAGTCTTCTGGATCGTGTATTCTTCATACAAACTGGACATGACAGTTTCCCCTTCGTGCTCCATCCAGACATCATTGCATAAGACGGAAAATCATTGATTGTCCACATAAGCGCAGCGCGCATCTGAAATATGTCTTTCGAACATGCATCGTATGTGCGCACACCCACATCCCAAAGAAGCTTCAACTCTTTTATTAAAGGTTGCATGTATACATCAATATCAATGCCAGGATCAGAAGGACCAGGTATGAGTATACTCATGAAAGTGAAAGGTTTTTTCATACACAACCATGGGGGAAGATTATAAATGTGTATAAAAACTGGCCATGTGCTGTGCGAAGTAAGCATCTGCCCA
The DNA here is from genome assembly GCA_963277665.1 of Viscum album. Lineage (NCBI taxonomy): Eukaryota > Viridiplantae > Streptophyta > Magnoliopsida > Santalales > Viscaceae > Viscum > Viscum album. The sequence continues at coordinate 1,767,717,035 of OY728157.1, forward strand.
AACGGATTAAAACCGTCGCATGAAAGACCCAGCCTCACATTACGCACGTCAGCTGCAAAATCAGGATGTCGAGCATCAAATCTCTTCCATGCAAATCCATCTGCAGGATGAACCAACTCATCATCAGTCTTCTTTCTCTCGGTATCATGCCATCTCATTTTTATTGATATGTCATCAGACATAAAAAGATTCTGGAGTCTGGGAATCAATGGAAAGTGCCACATTACTTTCTGTGGAACGCGGGATGGTGTTCCATCAGATTTTGACTTCCAGCGGGATGTGCCACATTTTATACAATCATTTCGTTCAGCGGTTTCCTCCCAGAATAAACTGCAATCTTTCGGGCAAGCATGAATTTTGTTTCTTGAAAATCCAAGTTCCTCAACTAACTTCCATGCCATATAGTGGTTTGAGGGAATATCTGCATCATCTAGAAGTAAATCCTTCAAGAGGGTAAGAATGTAATCGATTGCTGTATTAGAAATCCCATACATAGTTTTCCCATGAAATAATCGGATTAAAAATTCCAGCTTTTTCATTTTATCGCATTGCCGATATACTGGAGTCGTGGCAGCATCATTCAATTTTTTCACCCTATCAATATCATCATTTTCACTAGATGCATCAGCTGTCCTCATATCGAAGTCTTCTTGAGTCGAAATCCTTTCTTTTTCATGATGACGAATAAACGGAAACCGATCATCTAACAAATTCTCCATTCCAGTCTTTTCATTTCGATCATCACCAATTTGAGATTTCGTTTTCTCCCCATTGTGATACCACAGAAAGTAGTTTGCTTGAAACCCATTTTTGGTTATGTGGTAGCTGACTTCTTCACGGCTCAACCAAGGTCTACCAACACAATTGGAACATGGGCAGTGTATGCGACCACTATCTGAAGCATTGTCAAATGCAAAATCTATAAAGCTCTCCAAATTGTTTTGAAAATCATCTGAGATCCGATCGGTTTCATACATCCAACTTCTGTCCATTCTGTAAAAAGAATTTATATAAGTCATTTTGTCATAAACAATTCAATAGGCATTAACTATAATAGAATATACATTTAAGTAAACGATAAAGGAAGAAAATAATCAAGGTATCAACTACACATGTCAAAAAAACATACAAATGTGTTATTGAAAAAATGTAAAACCAACAAGAACTTAATGTGTTATATCACATAACAGCATGACTCATCCCATAACCATATTAGTAGGGTATCATGAACATGAATAACATCAACCTTGTGCCATCCTCCTACCCTACATGACCCCAACCACATGCCACATCTTATTATAGCCTTATCACATCACACCACATCGAAAAACACTAGGGAAATCATAGTACATCTCACCTGAAGACACATGGACAATCACATCGCATCTTGCCTAAAAACACATGGTCAATCACTTTTGAAGGAAGAGTAGGGAATGTTGTACCCCACTCTCTTGGATTTTAATGATCACAATCACTCTCATAGTGATCTAATGTTGTTTCAAGTGTTCTTGTTAATAGGCATGATTTCAGGAGCAAGAAGTGGCAAAAAAAAGGAAAAGTGGACTTTTTTCAAGTCCACCGGCCAGCCGGTGTAGGACCACCGGCCAGCCGGTAAGGGCACCGGCCAGCCGGATCCAGCCCATCGGCCAGCCGGTGGACAAGGCAGAAGGGCTTGCCCTCTGCCAGGTGCCACCGGTCAGCCGGTGTCTGGCCACCGGCCAACCGATGGGCCCAGACAGAATGGGATGTCTTCTGTCCAGACCACCGGCCAGCCGGTGGCCTCCTCACCGGCCAGCCGGTGGAACTCTTTGGAATAGTGAGACCTACTGTCTCACCACCGGCCAGCCGGTGGCCTTCCCACCGGCCAGCCGGTGGCTCCTGGGCAGAGGCTCTCCCCACCTTCCAAGGCACCGGCCAGCCGGTGGGCAAGCACCGGTCAGCCGGTAAGCAAAGTCAAACTAGCCGTTAGAGCTTGACCAGACTTGCCCACTTGATCCCCAACGGCTCCGAAAGCCCTCCAACCCCCCCTGGACAGCCCGCCCACCCCTCCTTGACAGCCCGGCCACCCCCGTGGACAGCCCGTCCACCCTTGTGGACAGCCCGCCCACCCCAGTACCCCCCTGGACACCCCGTACCCCCCCCCCCCCGGGATAGCCCCGTCCACCCTCCCAAACAGCCCACACCCCCCTCCCCTGCAACCCCACCACCACCACCTAGACATACCAACCCCCCTGGACACCCCACACACCCCTCCCCCACCAGGACACCCCACCCAGACCCCCAGGACAGCCCACACCCCCTGGACAGCCCCGCCCACCCCCATGGACAGCCTTTCCCACCCCTGTGGACAGCCCCGCCCACCCCCGTGGACAACCCACCCACCCCCGTGGACGCCCCCTACCCCCTAGACAGCCTAACCACCCCCGTGGACAGCCCACCCACCCCCCTCGACACCCCTTCTCCCTATGGACAGCCCCCCACCCCCTTGGATAGCCCGCCCACCCCCTGGACACCCCTACCCCCTGTGGCCAGCCCACCCACCCCCCTGGACAGCCCGCCCACCCCTCCTTGACAGCCCGACCACCCCCGTGGACAGCCCGTCCACCCTTGTGGACAACCCGCCCATCCTCGTACCCCCCTGGGCACCCCGTACCCCCCCTGGATAGCCCCGCCCACCCTCCCAAACAGCCCACACCCCCCTCCCCTGCAACCCCACCACCACCACCTAGACATACCACCCCCCTGGACACCCCACACACCCCTCCCCCACCAGGACACCCCACCCAGACCCCCAGGACAGCCCACACCCCCTCGACAGCCCCGCCCACCCCCTCGACAGCCCCGCCCACCCCCGTGGACAGCCTTTCCCACCCCCGTGAACACCCCCGCCCACCCCCGTGGACAACCCACCCACCCCGTGGACACCCCCTACCCCCACAATCCATTATCCAAAACATATCAAATTGGTTTGAACACAATCCATAATTCCCACAATCCATTATCCAAAACATGTAAACGTTCACGATAGCCTCCCCCAACTCTGATTTACATGTTTTGAACACTCTCCTTCCAAACATAGAATACAAAAACATTAAATAAGTCTTCACAAACACAGACAATATCCTATTTAGATATTAATTTCAATAATCAATTAAACCACGAACACCTGGAAAAAATCTATTCATTAAAACAACTACAACAATACGGTTGAGATCAAATTTTACCTATTCGTATGGGGGTGTACCTGTTGGGATGGGGGGTGCTGGTGTTTAGATTCACGAGAGAAGTGGAGTCGGATGGGGTTCGGGAGAGCAGCGGAGCGAATAGATTAGGGCTCTGTTCGAATGGGGAGAGGAGATCCCGATCTGGAATTTGGGGGAAACCTTTGCCAACGGTTTATAAAAACCGTTGGCAAAGGCACACATTTCCCAACGGTTCCAGTGAACCGTTGGGAAATGTGTGAGTTTAGAACCCCTTTCCCAACGGTTCACTGAAACCGTTGGGAAAGGTGTGAGTTTTCCCAACGGTTCAGTGGAACCGTTGGGAAAGGTGTGAGTATAGCACCCCTTTCCCAACGGTTCCAGTGAACCGTTGGGAAAGGGTCCACCAAAATTCCCTTTGCCAACGGTTTTGTTAAACCGTTGGCAAAGGCTCCCTATACCAACGGTTTAAGTAAATCGTTGGTATACTACCGTTGGGAAAAGCCTAAATTCCAGTAGTGTTTTATCATTTAATATAATTTAATTCCTTGTCATTAATTTTACATTTATCTCTTAGGTTAAAATATTTTAATCTTTTGAAATGTTTTAATTTTTAAAACATGTTTTCTCATTTCAACAAACAGATTATTTTTAAATCAATAACTTCAAATTTTTTGTATTGAATCAAGAAAAATGAATTAAATATTTGGAATCAGAAGGTCTAAATAGTTTGAATATGTACCTTTTATTGTTTGACATTATGAATAGTTGCTTCAGTAATTATTTTATTTACCATGGTTAAAGGGTAAATCTGGTAAATAATGGTAAATAAATAATAATGTAATAAAATAATATTACCCTAAAACATGTTCTAATAATATTTGATGAAATATTTATTACCATGGTTATCCTTGGGTATATTTGGGGACACCATGTATTCACATGGATGTGAAAATGACATTTTATTAAAATTAATTTAATGTAATGATATTTATAACCTAAACATATAACATTTACTAAATCGATTTTAATCCAAGGATATTTAACTAATATATTTTCTTATAAATATTTATTTGAAATATAAAAAGATTCCATAAATCATGTTATTTTATTTATAATTTTTAGATATTATATAAATAGTATTATTTATGACAGAAATATGTTGTAGTAATTACCTCATTAATGAACGATTTAAATAAATGAATTAATAAATATTAAACAATAATAATTTCATTATTTTTATTTAATCATATAACTTTCTGTATGACATTATCCTATTATCTTTGAGTTAATGTGTTATTTTTGAAGGAATAATGTTTTTTTTAATTTTTAAAAATGTAAATTACGAATAGTGTCCAAAATAGACACAATTTATAACATAAAACATAAAATAGTTTATTAAATGATATTAAATTCCTAAAAATATAATATTTGTCTAAATGGTATATATATATCAAAAAATGTCAAAATAAATTATTTTTCGTCATTTGACTTGATATTGAAATTAAATTAACGCACAATGTGTAAATAACATGATGTCATGGTAAGATTAAAAACGGTGAAATAAGGGTTAAACCAAAAAGATAAGGACCCAAAAAATATTCTAAACATTTATAAATAATATTTAATGATTTTTATTAGAACCCAAATTTTCTTATTTTGGAATTAAATATGTTTTGGACCATTTTTAGTCGAGATTTAATTTATTGTAAATTAATATTTTAGAGAGTTTCCTAAAGTTCCCATCTCCTCTCTTATAAAAGGGAAACTTCTCCCTCTCTTCTATACTTCATTTTGAGCCTTCAAGCTCGGCCATCCTATACCCATTCCTCTTCTAAACTTACCTAGTTACATTATAGATTTTTTGGTCTTCTACAATGACCAAATCTAATTCCTAATGAGGAAATTTACAGTAGGCATGTAGAGGTAGGGATAATCTCTTATACCAATTCTTTCAAATTTATTTATTTTTCTACTTCAACTTATTTAGTTGTTTCATTATAAATTAGTAACATTAGTATCAATAATATATTTATATGTAATTATAAATATGAAAGAATCTTATTTTACCTTTTATTCATCCTACAAAAAATTAAATCACCGCGCATGCGTACGTACGGCTAACCATCACCACACCGCGGTGTAATCTGTTTTTCACCACCACCATACATGGATGGGTATACTGGTGAAAATAATAACTATATATTATAATTATGAAATTATACTAATTATTAGATACTATACAGCATCCACATCAATACAATTCAGCAATTATGGGAATGATATTGTCGCTCGTGGGTACGAACGGCTTACCGTCTCCACGAGGTGATGTGATTCATTCAAAATAATATTCATTAAATTATGATTATATAAATGAATTTAATGAATATATATGATATATATTATAATAATACCATGATTTAAATGATATAACTATTACCTAAATAGAGTAATAAGGGCTTATCCGAAAAACATACATAAGAATATAAAGAAGTTAATACCCTAACAATGAGTGACAATGAAGTATTACTAACAAACTGATGGAAATATTATCATAAATATTATCATAAAAGTTATTATGATTGTGAAATAAATTGGTAACATTATTTAAATCATTATACAGGATTTTTGGACACATATGAAGGATATCAGACTTAAGGTAAGGGATTACTCTTCCAATATCATTTTATCCATGATTGTTTATTCGTATATATATACTAGGTATATATCTATCATATATGTCCATGTTTTATATGAATGTTTTCATAAAATGAATAATATTATTCTATGTATGTTTAAAGTATTTTTTACCAATTTTTGACTTTTACTACATGGTATGGAATGAATCATTCTTTTGTTTACCACACAAGGTACAATTTGAATTTTCTAGTAAAAGTATGAGGACAATGTTTTTTAACATATATAGAATGAAAGTATTTTTACACTATAATAAATAGTTATTTCCATGAATATTCCTTTATAATTTTTCAGGATTATTTTCAATTAACTTCATTTCTTTTAAAATTTCATGTCATTTTTTAGAAAAGAAAATGTTTATGAATAAGAAAGGATATATTCACCAAGAACTAAGATCTAGTGTTTTATCAAAATTATTTTCCATCTACAATGACCTAGGGTTATGTTTATATCCCTATTATTACATTTATATGATTACATTGTAATGCAATTATTTTTGTGAAGTCTATTTATCTTATTTTAATTGTGTTATGGTGGCATGAGGTTTAAAAACCCATTTTATTACATGGATTATGCTATGATGTATGATTTCTGTTTTTGTGGCACACAAAATAATTGTTTCATTATGAGATGGGTCATACCTATATCTCCCTACAATTAACTGGGTAAATATTTATATCTCATGAGATAGACATGGATGGAATGACATGTTAATCCAGTTAAATGATACAGGGATGGAATGAGGAGAGAACTCAGTTCAGTAATGGACATTGTTTGCTACTATGGACTTGGAAAAGTGCATTGACTAATATGAAATTATTTTCTATGCTTATGTGTGTTTTCCACAAAATTTTATGTCTTATGTTATGAGTATTATGATTACATCACATTTCTATTATTTATCCCATTACATGATATTATGATCTCTTATATGCAGGATAAGATTTTCAAATGTTATATATTATTGATGTTTCCTTTGTTTACCCATTCTAAGAATTTGAGCTCTCCATTTCATATATTACTTTTCCCCAGGTCAGGAAGATGGATATTAAGTATTATATTCCAAAAATTATTCTAGTCACTACGAAATTAAGGAGCGACATAATTGATCTTTTGTGAACTAATTGTTTATGTGTCCCAGTTTCTAAAGACACTATACCTATACAGTCCTGTTATTTATTTGTTATATGTTGTATTAAATATACATCAATTCTGAAGTAATATCAGTGTGTGTAAACTATGGTTCATTGTAGTTGGTATCAGAGAAAAGGAATAGTTATCCTTTGGGAAATAGGATGAGAAATCCTTAGTAAGAACCATAAAGATAAGTCTATGTATAGGATACAATCCTACTATTTTGGAAATTACCATGAATAACCTATGATAAAACCTAAAGTGTGATAAATTGAAATTTTATTCTTGATTATGTGGATTTAATTTTATTATTAGTGTTTATTGGACTATAATTCTTGGTTTTAGTCAATGGATGGATCCTGAAAGAACCATGTTAATGCTCAATGGGACGAGAAATGCAATGATTGTCAGCCTGAACAACTAAATGTTATGGAATTTGAAATGAAAAATCTTATAGCCACACCCCCACAACTTTTTCAAGCTATTAATCATGCAGGACTTCCAAATGAGCAAATAAAGGAACAATATTCTATTGAATCCTTCATGTGGAATCGTCCAGCTTCATTCAGTGGGTCTTCTGATCCATTAGTGGCTGAAAATGGATAAGTACCACTGAAAAGATATTTTCAGTTCTACAGTGTTCAAAACATGATAAATTCATCTTATCAGTATATCGTTTTTAAGGTTAAGATGATAAATGTTGAAATCTTATCAAGAATACGAAGCAAAGAGATGAATTTGAGTCTAGTGAATCGTTTGAGTTCAAGAACTTATTTTTCAGTAAGTACTTTCCTCATATTCTTCTAGCGAAGATAAATAAGGAGTTTTGTGAACTTATGGAAACAAATGAGCAATCTTTTGGTACATATGAAGAAAATTTTGCAAGACTTGAAAGGTACACTTTTGGAATTATTATCCAACCTGAGAGTAAGAATGATCGATTATTTAGTGTCTTAAATCCAAGTCTCTAGAGGATCTTAGCCATAAGGGCTTCAATAGCTATGAGGAAATTTTACGATGTTCTATCAATGTTGATATGGAGATTAGAGTAAACCATAAGTCATATGGGTTTGATAAGAAGATGAAGATGTAATTCAAAGGAAAATCTACAAACAACACTAAAAATAATATGAGTTTTCCCTTATGACCAATGTGTGGAAAGAAACATGTAGGAAATTTTATTAAAGGAACTAGAAAATGTTTTAAGTGTGGAAAAGAATATAATCGGGCAATTGAATGTATAAATGATTAGAAAAATATGTATAATTATAAGAACAAAGAAAAGGCTATATAGAATGCACCTCCTACACTTAAATGATATAAGTGCAAGGAAATGGTTCATTATGCGAATCAATGTCTCAATGCATGGGTTATTGATGATGATCGACATCTAAAAACTCTTAAAGACAAATACAAGGGAATGTCACATGAAATTACTATTAGTGACATGAAGTACGATAATGATGTGGTGAGAGGTACACTTACCATCCACTCTAAAGTAGAAAATGTTTTTTTATTCTGGATCCACCCACTCTTTTACTTCTGAATAATGTTCTAAGAGTATCTCCAAATTAACTAAACAATTAAATGTTGAGTTAGTTGTGTGAAATCCATATGGTACAACGGTCACATCAAAAGTATACAATTCTTCTACAATTGATGTTTGTGGGAATGTGCTTCCTGAAAATATTATGATCCCTCCTATAGTATAATTTTATGTGATTCTTGGCATGTATTGGATTTCTTTATATATAACTCATATAAATTTCCAAATAATGGAAGACACATTTCATATTCCAGATCAATCTATGATCATCTATCGGTGAAAGGATGAATGTAACCTTCCAGTGGAAATTTCATCCATCATATGGGTCTTTATTCTAATAAATGAAGGTAATTTATCTCAAATGGTTGGGGAGAAACTCAAAATTAAGAATATTCCCATTTTATGGGAGTTTGATGATGACTTTCTGGAAGAATTACCTGGTCATCCAACAAATCATGAGGTTGAGTTTTCAATAGAACTCATAATAGGTGTTATGCCTATTTCAAATACATCTTATGAAATCACCCCAATTGAGTTGCTAGAATTGAAGAAGAAACTCCTAGAGAATATTAATAAGGGATTCATACAACCTAGTGTGTCACCTGGGAGAGGACCTGTTCTATTTTGCTATGAATAATGATAGATCAATGAGACACTACATTGATTATCAAGAATATAACAAGATCACTATCAAGAACAAATATCCTCTTCCCTGGATTGATGACTTATTTTACCAACTATGTGGAGCTCAATTCTTTTCCAAGATTGATCTTTGTTCAGGGTATCATCAATTAAGGGTCATAGAAGAGAATATACCAAAGAAGAAATTCGGTACATGGGATCGATAATATGAATTTATATTGATGTTGTTTGTTCATACTAATACCCCTCCTATATCTCATGGATCTAATGAATGTATTCTTTAGAGACTATCTTGATCAGATTTTGGTATTCTTTATATAAAAAATTCATGTCTATTCAAAGAGAAAGGAAGAACATGAAGATCACTTGAGAATTGTAAAAAAGACCCTGGGAAAGGATAATATTTATTCCATATTTACCAAGTGTGAATTTTGGCTTCAAATTTTATCATTTTTGGGTCATATAATCTCATGAGAGGGGCTATCTGTGGATCCAGCAAAAACAGATGTTATTAAAAGATGGTTGAGACCAACAATAGTAACTAGGAGCCCAAATTTTCTTGGTTTGGCTAGATATTATCGATGTTTTGTGAAATATTTTTCATGATTATCTAATCCAATCTCAAAGTTGACTCGAAAAAAATTTAAGATCATTTGTATGGAGTAATCTGAAGAGAATTTCAATGATCTAAAAAGAAGGTTAGTGAGTGCACCTATACTCACTCTTCCTTGTAATGAAGAAAGGATTGTGATCTCCATTAATGCATCCAAGAAGAGGATGGGTTGTTTTATAATGAAAAATGATATGGTGATATATTATGCCTCGTAACAGTTTAAAATCCATGAGTAAAATTAACCAAATCATTATTTGGAGTTAGTTGCGGTAATATTTTACATGAAGATATAGATGAATTATCTTTATCGTGAAAGGTGTGATTTTTATACTGATCAAAAAATTTTAAAGTATACATTCCCCCAAAATGAGATGAATATGCGCCAAAATTGATGGTTGGAGTTGATTAAATATTATGACTACTTGATACATTACCACCCTGAAAAAGAAAACAATGTAGCATATGCATTAATTCGACAAGACCATGCCAGCTTATCCATGATGAAGATCATGAAAGATCCAATATTTATGGATTTTCAAAGGACGGTTATTGAAATTATAATGGAAGGGGAGAAATATTATCTTTTTCAAATTAAGGTTCAACTATATATACTAGTGAATATTAAAGATGCATAAAAGGAAGATATAGAGTTACAAAAGAATGCGATAAATGTTCCTGAATTCAACCTTCATTTTAATGAAATAAAAAGCTTTAGGAATCTGGTTTGTGTTCCTCCAATACCATAATTAAAGAATGTTCTATTTGATGAGGGTCATAGTTATACATTCTCTATTCACCCTAGAAGCACCAAGATGTACAGGTACATGAAAGAGTAAATTTGGTGGGATGGAATGAAAATAGTTTCCATCGAATATGTCTCTCTATGCTTGGTTTATTAGAAAGTTAAGGCTGAGAGTCAAAAGTCTAAGGGGATCTTACAACCATCGCCCATACCAAAATGGAAGTGGGAAAACATCACTATGGACATTCTCATTGGAATTCGAAAAACATACAAAGGAAATAATACTATATGGGTTATATTGGATCGCCATACGAAGTCGGCACACTTCATTTCTATTAGAGAGGATTTCTATCTTGATCAGCTTGCCTGGATATATGTAAAGAATGTGGTAAGATTTAATGGAGTAACTCTTTCCATTATATCTGATAGGGATTTTAGGTTTAACATAAATTTTGGGGGAGGTCTTCAGCATGTTCTAGATATAGAGTTATGTTTCAGCACTACTTTTCATACTCTGACAGATGGTCAGCCTGATAGGACAATTCAAACTCTGGGAGACATTTTGATAGATATCTCTAATGATTTAAATGGTGGTTGGGATCAACACCTAAAATTGGGGGAATATTCTTACAATAATATATTTCACTCTAATATTCAAATGGCTCATAATGAATCCCTCTATTGAAAGAAGTGTATAACTCTAACGAGCTAGGATAAAGTTAGGGAAATAAAGCTATTATTACCTAATATTGATGATGAAATAGGATTAAAGGTCATATCTATTCCACAAAACATAATATCACCTCAGAGTCGACAAAAAAGTTATAATGACAACCTAAGAAAATACCAACAATTTGAAGTGGGTGATATGGCATTCTTACAAATATCTCCTTGAAAGAGAGTAATTTGATTTGGAAATAAGGTCATGTTAAGACCTAGGTATATTGGTTCTTTTGAAATTCTGGATCATGTAGGAAGGTAGCTTACCGATTGGTGCTTCCACCGAATCAATCTCAAGTACATAATGAGTTCCAAGTATCCCTCCTCACAAGGTAATTACATGATCCTTCACATATACTAATCTTAAAAGCCATACTTCTGGCGCAAGATCTTTCTTATGAATAACAACCAATAGAGATTCTAGATCGTAGGAAAAATTTCTCCAAAACTAAACCACTCGCTTGGTCAAAGTTTTATAAAGGAACCACCAATTAGAAAAAGAAACACGATAAATTGAGGATATGAAGAGGTAAATGTATCCTCATATGTTTATTTCCTAGTGACTAATTTCATGGGTGAAATTAAGTTTAAGTGGGGTAGAATGTAACATGCATATATTTTTAAAAAATATGTTCTTTATATAATTTTTATCATTCAGTAAATTTATTTTAATGAAATTGTGAATATAAACGAACCATGTTATTACCTTAATATTAAATTACCATTACATCTTAGCCGTTAGGTTATCGGGATAAATAATAACTAACTTATGAAAATGTATTATGAATTCATTGGCTATTAATTATTTATGAAAAATATAAATCAATTAGATATTTGTATTTTTATAGTTAATTACATTTGGTAATTAGATTAATGAGATATATTTGTTTTATACATAAAAAAAATTATATTCATCCAATTGATATTTTATTCATATGATATAAATATAACCCTATTAATGCATAAGAACCTATTTTTAAAAAAGGGTCAATTTTATAACATTGAATGGGGAACCCATTTTAAAAAAATATTTTGGAACATTAATTATATCTAAATGAAAAAATAAAATTTTATTTTGAAGAGAGATATATAAATTTACTTTTCAAAAATTTATGATATTTTTTTGATAACTTTCATGTTTTGATGAATAGTAAATATACCCAAAAATTTAATTAAAAAAACTTTTTTATCGAAATAATTTATATTGTTAAATTTTAATATTGAATGGTTTTAAAGTATAAATATAATATATTTTTACTATTTAATATAATTTAATTCATTATAATTAATTTTACATTGAATTCATAGGTAAAAATATTTCAATCATTTGCAATGTTTTAACTTTCAAAACTTGTTTTCTCATTTCTACGATGAGATTAATTTTAAATCAATTACTTCAAATACTGTTTTTTGAATTTAGGATAATGGATCCAATATTTGGAATTAAAAGGTTCAAATTGTGTGAATAATTACCTTATGTTTTTGGACATTATGAATAGTAACTTCAGTAATTATTTTATTTACCATGGTTAAAGGGTAAACCTGGAAAATAAGGGTAAATAATCAATTCAATAATATAATACTACCCAAAAATGTGTCGTGATGCTATTAGATAGAATATTTCCAACCATTGGAATCCTTGGGTAGATTTTGGTAACACATGGATTCACATGGATATGAAAATTACATTTTATAAAAATTAATTTAAAGTGAAGAAATTTATAACCTACACATATAACTTTTACTAAATTGATTTTAATATAGGGTAATATAACTGATCTAATTTATTATAAATAGTGATTATAAAGCTAAATGTATTTTTTAAATCATGGTAGTTTATTTATAATATTTAGATATTATATAAATACTATTATTTTTTACAAAAATATGATGTAGTAATTGTCTCATTAATGAAAGATTTAAATAAATGAATTTATAAATACATAAAAAATGTAATTTGGTTATTTTTATGTCATCAACGAATTTTTTGGATGAAATTTAAAATTATATTTTATTCAATGCCTCATTTTAGAATTAATAATGTTTTTATTAATTTCTAAAAATGTCATGTATGAATAGTGTCCAAAATTGAGACAATTTATAACTTAAAACATAAATTAGGTTATTAAATTGTATTAAATTCATAAATATCTATGAATCTTAAAAATGGTTTATATAAGTACAAAATGTCATAAATAACTTTTTTTGGGTCATTTCACAGAATATGATAATTAAATTAACCCACAATGTTTGAATAACAAGATATAACGGTAAGATTAAAAAGAGTAAAATAAGGGTTAAACCAAAACGATAAGGATAAAAAAAATATTCTAAACTTGTCTAAATATTATTTTATGATGGTTATTCAAACAAAAATAATATTATATTTGAATTAAATAAGTAATTGATCATTTTTTACTTGAAATTGAATTTATTATAAATTAATATTTTTTTGAGTTTCCTAAAGTGCCCCTCTCCTATCTTATAAAAGGGTACATCCTCCCTCTCCTCTATACTCTAGTTTGAGCCTTCAAGCTCAGACAAACCCTACCAATTTCTCTTATAAACTCCTTTAGTCACATTCTAGAGGTTTGGGTCTTCTCAAAATACCATCTCTAGTTCCTAAAGATGAAATTTAACAGAGGCACGTCGAGGAAGAGGTAATCTCTTCAACCGATTCATTCAAATTTATTTCTTCTTCCAATTCTGCTTCTTTTGTTGTTTAATTATAAAGTAATAACATTAGTATCATTAATATAATTATATACTATTATAAATACCAAACAACCCAATTTCACTGTTTATCCATCCTATAAAAAATGAAATCAGCGCGCGTGCGTACATACGGCTTTATCATCTCCCCACCATGGTGTAATATGTTTTTCACCATCACCTTACTTGGTCGGGTATACTAGTGGAAATAATAACATTATATGATTATTATAACTTGATACTAATTATTAGATACTATAAACCGTCCACTTTAATACCATTCATCAATTATGGGAACGATATCGTCGCTCGTTCGTACGTACGGCTTACCGTATCCACAGTGCGATGTGATTTGTTCTACATAATCAACATTAAATCAGTATTATATAAATAAATTGATTGAATATGTATGATATATATTATACTAAAAAATTCTGTAAATGATATTACTATAACCTAAAATAATAATAAGGACTTATCCGACAAAACATACATAAGAACATAAAGTACTTAATACCTGAATAATGAGTAACAATGAAGTGATACTAAAAAACGAAGGAAAATATAATCATAAATGTTATCATAAAAATGATTATGATTATTAAATAAATCAGTGATATTATTTAAATCATTATACTGGAGGTTTGGACACATATGAATCATATCACACTTAAGGTAAGGGATAACTCTTCCAATCAAGTTTTATCTAAGATTGTTTATTTGTATGTATCTACTGGGTATATATTTATCATCTATGTCCATGTTTTATAAAAGTGTTTTAAATTTTTTTTCTACTATTTAATGTATGTTTAAAATCATTTTTACCCATTTTTACTTTTACAACATGGTATGGAAGGAATCTTTCTTTTGTTTACCACAAGAGGTACTTTTTGTCTTTTCCGGTAAAAGTACGAGGAGGATGTTTTTTAAAGTTATACGGTAAGAATGGATTTTTACCATACTATAAATAATTATTTTCATTATTATTACTTTACATGTTTTCAAGTTTATTTTCAATTAACTCCTTTTCTTTTAAAATTTCATGACATTTTGAGAAAAGAAATTTTTTTGAAGAAGAAAGGATATTTCCTTCAAGAACTAAGTTAAAGTGTTTTATCAAAATCATTTTCCATATAAGATGACATAGGGTTATGTTTATATCCCTAATATTACTTTTATTTTATTAATTTGTGATGAAATTAATTTTATGAAGTCCATTTATATTATATGGATTATGTTATGATAGCATGATGTTTAAGAATCCCATTTTATTACATGGGTTATGCTTTGATGTATGATTTTTGTTTCTGTCGCACACATTAGAATGGTTTCATTATGAGATGGCTTATACCTGTATCTCCAACCAATTCACTGTGTAAATATTTATATCTCATTTGATAGACATTCTGGGAATGAAATGTTAATCTAGTTCAGTGATATTGAGCTGTAACGAGGATCTAACTCGGTTTAGTAATAGACATTGTCCACTATGATGGTCTTGGGAAAGCGACTTGAATAATATGAAAGTATTTTCTATGATTATGTGTGTATGCAAAAAAAATTCATGTCTTATGATATGATTATTGGGATTAAATTTAACTTCTATGATTTGTCCCACGACATGATATTCTAATCTCAAATATGAAAGATAAGATTTTAAAATATTATATATGATTGATATCTCATTTGTTTACCTTTAATGAGCATTTGAGCTCACCATTTTGTATGTTTATTTTACCCAGTTTAGGAAGAAGGGTATTAAGTATGATATGCTAAAAAAGATTCTAGTCATGATGAAATAAATGGAAGATAGTATAGATGTTTTATAAACTAGTTGTTTTTGTTTCCCAATTTATAAAGACACTATACCTATATGGTCCTGTTATGGTTTTGTTATATGTTGTAATAAATATATTTCAATTATGAATTAACATAAATGTTTGTAAAGTAGGGGTCGTTATAGTAGGTGTTGAGATATATGATCCTATAGAATTTTTGAAGTATCAAATCTCTTGTATTGAGTATTTTGAGGACTCTAGTTTAATGTGAGTTAATAATTATCATTTTAATATAATAGGTTAGGGTCCTTATTTATTCCCCCAAAGTTTAGCTTATCTATTTTTCCTATGTGGGTAGTAGTTCTAGATTGGTGAGGGGATAATGACATTGTTTGGTTACTTTAAACATCTACGTAATACCTTTAAATCAATTTTTATGTCAAATATAAATGGTATTCTAAAAATAGTGTATTGGTTTTTGTTTTAAATTGATAAATTAAAATTTTTTGGCATATATTTTGAGTTGTTTTTAGGGTTTAAACATAGTAAAGGGGTTTTTTTAAAAAAAATATAATAATGGTTTGGATGTATAATGTCTATTTTTGGTTAAATGGGTAACTATTTCAAAGATAGGTTGGTCAGAGTGAAAGGATTTATTTGTGAGAGGTTATTTTTTAGTTTATGTGGTTGGTGATTATCTTATTTGTAGTATATAGTTTCCCCCTATAATAAGATCCCAATTACAGAGTAATCTCAATGGTTCCCAATGAAAAATATATCCTTATTTTACAAAATTTCCATAATTTAATAAATAAATATAAAAAATAATCACACAATCCTAAAAATGGAATGTTTAGTGTATTTGAGTATCAGTCATATAGGAAACTTATTATACAATTTTATTTTATCGTTTCACTCTAATTAAATCAAATTATATCCTTTCAATACTTCTCATAAGACTCGCTCATCTTTATAACATGGTTGTATTGAAACATATGAAAGGGGTGAGCTCTGATTCTCACTAAGGAAAAATATAATCAATAAAAATTAATGATCAAATGTGAGCATCAGATGATCACATTGGTATAATCTTGATTTATGAGGAATTCATACCAATTGAAGAATTAATCAAAATTCATGATTAATGGAATAATTTTTTTCATTAGAAAATGTCATGAATCCAAAGTGTGAAGACTTATTAGTCAATAAACATGAGCTATAATTGAATAACATATTCCTGAGTATTAACATAAAATTATGAAATCGTTCAAATATACCACTAACATAATCATATAAACCATATTCAAAGGCTACTACCAATACATTATTCTCATAGTAGGCTTTATCTAATTTGGCTTACCTTAAATACTCATTTGTACCATTTTTCATGGGATAAATCCTCATGTGTACCCACTCTATTGAGATAAATCTTCCCTTGTACCATTTTCCTTAGGATAAATTTTTCATGTACCCTTTAGCTAGCTATAAACTCTCCTATATACCCATTTTCCTATGATAGATCCTCTCATATAACCATTTATCCCATCAAATATAAACATCAATAATTCATTAGACTATGTTATTATACCCCTCCCACTAATCATACATACATACATATATATATTGTTCCTCCTCAAATCAAATAATTCACATAATCATAAAAAAACCACTAGAATAAAATGACTTTCAAATCATTCCAAATGGTATAAAAAACATGATAATTTAAAAAAATCCCTAAATAATTATCTACGAAGATAACATATAGAGTATTTTATGAAGAATTACATCATTTGAGAATAATAATATGATAATGGAAGAAAACTCACAATTTTTTTGAAAAAATCATTTTCTTAATATCATATTAAGATATATTATTTTGTAGTCACTTTAAAAAAAATTTAATGATAAAGAGAAAACCACATAAAACATTTATTTAAATAAACTTACAATAATAATAACTTAAAGATAAATTAAAAATAGTTTAAAATATAAATTATAATGGAATAATATAAGATCATGATTTGGAAATTCATTTATAAATATCTTAAAAATCACTTTTCATAACTCACATCACTAAAAGATTAAGAAATGTTTGTTTTCATATTAATAAATGGGTAAAATATGATTATTGGATATAAAAAAAATATTTCCCACTGTGGAAAAGTGAAAATTTTAAGAAATGAAAAACATGGATATAGAGGATAAATCTATTAAAATAAATGGGTATTATTGTTAACAGTGTTTTGATTTAAAAAAATTCTATATTCTTAAAGGGAGAATAATATGTTTTTAAGACATATATTCCTACAAAATATAGTGGAAATTAAATATAATACCATAATTGTATGTGAAAGAACAACAATGAAAGTTCATAGATTACGATGATTTATTATGACCTAATGAAATGATTTTATTCACAATAATCCCTTAAAATGTGAAGATATATTAACTAAAATAATGTACAAGGAGTAAGTGTGAGAGATACATTTTAATTTATCTTCAATTACCATGAATAAATGTTAATAACATAATAACTTAATTAGGTAAAATATACACCATTTAAATAAATTAAGTTTATAATAAATAAAAAGTATCAAAGCGAGTAATTTTAAAATAAAACCATTACCTTGATTTTCAACATACATGAATGTTCTCTAACATCTCATATAATGTAGAAAATTATCTATACAAATTAACTGAAAATATTTATATAAATAGACACTTTTTATAATTATTCTATTATTATATAGTAAAAATATATTATTCAATTATAGACTATTTTAATTATCGGTTGATAAAACATTCTGTTTTTTTAGAAAGTTTATTAAATATAGGATCGACTATCACTAATGTGTTTTATGGTCATAATTCTTAGATCATTAAGGACACAAAAATATTTCTATTAAATGATTACATAATTCACATTTTCATTAGAGAAACATCATGAATACATATTCGGAAAATTGAAACCATGATGAACTAGTTTTCAATGAATTTAATTACCATAAGGTGATACATTAATAAATAAATTAAATATTAAGAAACATTTTATACAATACCTTAATCAAAATAAATAAATAAATAATACATGATATTTTCATTGTATGACATCCCTTTATTTTTTAGTTTAAATTTTTTATTTTCTCACTTACGAAGGTGGTTAAATAGACCTAAACATCACTTTTTATAATGATTTAATGTGTAAAGGGATGTATTTTAATAATTATAATCTAACATAAAAATGATATAAATTTTATACAAAACTTATATCGACATTGAATCTATTCTCATAAGAAGCAATTATAGGTTGTTATGACAAATGAAATTCATCTTTCATTGGGATGGAAGTCTACACGTACGCACAATTAATGATTCTTTTATTAAATGAATGGGTGAAATGATGGTATTGGAAAAATGATCATTTTAGTTTTTTATTTCTTAAAAAAATAAAACATTTATTCATCAAATCCAACCTTAATACCAGCCCTAGGAGGCGGTGATGAAAAAGGAACTACAATGCATCATGGAGGTGGTTTTCCTCATGTATGAATAATGATGTTTTTTTATATATTAATGTATAGAAGGTAACGAATAATTTTTGTCCAAATAATATAAAAAAATTATAATAATGATATTTTTTTCATTATTTTAGTAATTTTATATATGATTAATAATGGAGTTGAGTACAGTAGAAGTGTAAGTGAATGTAATACTCACCTTGGAAGATTGATTTTTATATTGGAAAACTTATTTTAAATGAGGTCCCTAAGAAATATAATCATCATCAAAAAATTATGGAGTGAGAGGAATATAGGAGGAGTAAAGTTTCAGTTCTTCAACACTGAATTTTAATGATAAGTTGGTCCTTATGTGGGGATGTGTTAAATCATAATAGTTGAAGGGAAGATTAGTTTTTAAAGATAGCCTTTAAATTCTCAATAATACAAAGTTCTATTAAAATGTAAATGGATACAAAATAGAAAATACATAGATGGTAACTTTGTGTGAGTGACAATATAGAGTGAATTTATTATTTTTCATCTAAATTGAAATATTTTTATTTTACAACGGTAATTAATTCCTTAACCTTAGTAATTAATATTAATGAAAAAAAATATTATTGGACCATTTAACTAATTTAAAAATTATAAAATAAAATATGAATATCATTTTATAAAATAAAATTTCAAAATTTGTTAAAAGTTAATTTTAAAATAAAAAACCAAATCCTATAAAAATTGTTTTAGAAATATAATGTTATTTAGATTTTAATTTTTATAAAAGATAGAATTATAATTTTTAATTATAGCATGGAAAGAAATTATTTTATTTTAAATCTTGTAAAAGTTTTTTTTTGTAATTAAAGTAAATCAAAAAATATAATCATACCTTAAAAATCCCCATTCAATGAAAAGACCAAAAAGAGTTTTTATTGAAGTAATATTTTAATTTAGTCATAAAAATGTTGGATGTAGGTTTTATAAAATTAAATAATACTTCAAAATGAATAATGCTGGTAATTAAATTATTATTTTATCACTTAAAAGTTTTAAAAGTATTTTTGGTCATAATGATATAGTCATAAAGCTTATATGTTTTGTAAAAATTGCATTTTCTGACTAAAAATAAACATTTCTGAAAAATAAATTTATTTAAAATAATTAAATTAGGTTATTATAAATAAAAAAATGAATATATTTTTTATCTATTTCATATTATCAATTTTTTACTTTTAATTATAAATAAATATATGAATTTTAAATAAATTTGGGTTTATTGAAAAATGTTCATGTTAAAAAATTATGTGTTCTTAATAATATTTCATAGAAATTTGTAATTAAAAATATTTTAATATATTAGTTTATCTATAGTAATATTTTGAAATATTTTTGTTATTTATATTTGGAAAATTTACATTTCCTCAAAATTGGTTCATTGAAATAAAAATGGAATACTACCTTCATATAGAATATATTTAAATGAGTACCATTAAAATTAATGATTTATATTCTAAACATTAATTTTACTACCCCATTAAGGATAAAATATTTATTTGAATTTTATAAATACATCATGTCATATTTTAATAATATTATCATTAATTTTGATATGTAATTAATAAATATATATATATATTTAGAATATTTTAGTATCATATTTTTGTTTCATTTTGAGTTTTAAATTTACTAATTAACAATAAATTACATTGGTATATCTATTATATATATGAAAAATTATTGTATCTGCATTAACCATATGTGCAAGGAACACGTTTAATTTATATATATATATATACATAATAAATCATTTGTTTATTTTACACTCACTTTGCAAAGCATCCCTCTTATTTCATATTATAGATTTTTCAAAATTCTTTCTCTTTAATGGTGATATGCCAAATTGTAGATTTCTCATGGTTATTCATGATCTTCATGGTTGAATATGATCTAGATGATTTCCAAACCATGATGAATTTATTGTTTTTTGTCAATTTTCCCCTATTGATTTATGAACTTTAAAATGATGAATTTTATACATTATGAGTATTAAGACATGTTTTGAAGTACTTTTTATTGTGTTTTTTTGTAAAATAAAACTACGTAATTAATATTTTTTTAATAGTTTCAATTAAAATATTGTATAAATTGTTTTCAAATACATGTAGATTAATTTTATAAAATAGAAAATAGTTTAGATTTATATGTATATATCATATAGAAATAATATAATTCCGAAACTCATGAGGATTTATATTATACCTCTTAAATAAATTGAATCCTTAAAATTGTAATTATCTCTTACTAAGGCAATGTTTATATTTTTCCTTAATATTTAGAGGAATCGGGATTGGATTTCCAAATAGGTATCAACCTTAGTAACTTTAGTCATTCTAAAAATCTTATCTATTTCATTATAAATCTTCATAAAGAGAATCTGATTAAACATAGTATATCGAAAGAGTGTTTCAAAATAGTTATACACTTAGGCCTTTTTTTCACAGAAGAGGTTACACATGACCACATCTTGTTTGGATGTGATTGATTCCACGATGTTTTGGACTGTGTTGGTGGCTTCTGTGAAGTCGGATATGTTGGGGTGCTTGTGGTGGTGTGCTTTACTTGTGGTTCTTATTGTTTTGGTTGTTGATTCTCACTTATCCTAAAAGTGATTTCAATAAGGTTCTCACTCATCCATAAAGTGTTTTATTTGAAAATAAAAAAAATGTTTGAGGAGGAGTAAATAAACAAAAAACCCCCTTTCATGGATATTAGCCCTAGGTACATCAATCCTAGAGAATGTATCCTATTGTTGTATTTAGAAAGGGATTTTATTGATAGGAAAACCAAAATATATATACTTTAACAATATTCCATGATTATATCCTATACATAGACTTATCATTTATAATATTCCCTAGGGACTTCACTAGTGTTCTTTAATCCTAATCCCCCCAAAATTACTATACCAAACATTAAAAATAACTAAACCCTTATCTAATCACAACTATAATGTCCTTTATTAAAAATATATATATTTTACATCATATCTAAAATATCAAAATCATATATCATAATTAAAAACACAATACCAAAAATAAAGTGTCTAGTGTCTTTGGGGACCACTTATATGGGAAACTTATTTTTCAAAAATATTTATCATTTCCCTATAATAGAATCAGACTATATCCCATTAATCATTATTATAAGTTACACTAATCATCATACTATATGGGATTAAAACCTAATAAATTCATGAGATTAGATAATAATTAATGGGAAACATATGTGATAACAATCAAATATCATGTGTGATAATAATATGAGAATATGTGTATAATCATGACACATAATAAAAACATAGAAAAAAAGAAATATAAAGAGTCATGATTCATAGAATAAGGCTTGACATAACAAATAACACAAATCAAAACACTTTGGAAACATTATTCAATAAACCTGAGACATGAGAGCATAACATATTCTTGTGTATAAGTATAAATATGAAAAATCATTAAATTAAATAATAAATATAATAATATTAATCATATTTCAGGGATACCCACTAAAAAATTCAATAAATAAGAGGATTGTGATATTAACTACTGTACATTAATAGGATTGGGATAACCCTCATATGTACACCTCTCACTTTCGATAAATCCTTTCATGTACTCTTTGGATTATGATAAATCTTTTCATATAACCTTTGGCTTTAGAAAAAAAGTCTCATAAAACCCTTTCCATGAGAGAAATCATATCTTGTATGTTTAGCTTGGTATAAATTGTCTTATATACCCTTTACCATGGGGAATATCCTCTTGTGTACGATTTATTTTCAGATAAATCCTTTTGAGTAACCTCTGTATTAGGATAAATATACCATTATACCCATTTGAGATCATTAAATATAAAAATTAACAAATCATTAAAGGGTGATATAGGACCCCACCCAAAAACCATCCATACATATTAGTCCACATAATATCATATCATCCACCTTATCATAAATAAAACATAAGCATAAAATGAGTGTCCAAATATTCTTATCGATTTTAAAAACATGATAATTTAATAGAAAAATTTATGATCTAAATAGGAGTACTTTAGAATAGAAAATATTAGTTGTTTTATGAACTCTTACTTCATTATAGAAGAATCCTTTAAAAAATATAATAGAAATTAGAAAATGATTTTATTCATGAAAAGTGTGTCTTAATATCATCTTTCAATGGATGTGATTCTCAAGTCACATTACAAAACACTTTATTTTTAGATAAATTGAAATCCAAATAAAATTTTTCTTAAATAAAATTCCAATGATTGCATTTCATAATAAATAAAACATTTTAAAATAAAAATGAAGGAGAAAATATAAGATCATGGAATGTAAAATCATTTTTAAATACTTTTATATTCCTTTATTTAAAAATCAAATCAATAAAAAGAAACTTATTAATTTCACTATAATGAAAAAATGGGAAAATTGATTATTTGAGATAAAAAAATAGAGTTTCTAAATAGAAAAGAGAACATTTGTCACAACCTGTGCCTCGAGGACCATGCTGTGACTACCCAAATCCAACATCCCAAAGAACAAGGGCTAGTGACTATCTCTGAATGCATTATCTCATGAGTGGGAGGAATTTTCCTAAGTATCTATACGCACAAAAACACACACAACCACGTCCAAAATAGATGGAAAGGAAAACATGTGTTCCACCAAACAACCATTGATAAAATGTATAAGATGTAAGTAAATGAGAAAGAATACAAACACAACTAAAGACAAACTGAAAACAATAAAGCATAAAAGATCTTTTTAAGACATCTACATAAGACCCCAACTAAAGGGTAGGAAAGAAGTATAATCCAGTAGCCGTATAAGTATTCTCATTCATCTGGTCTCACTAAGAACCATCTAGTCCCAAACCACCAAGGTCTTCATTGAAGCATCGATCACCTGCAGGGTACGAAACATGTATAGGAAAATCTAGTGTAGGGGTGAGTAATGAAATACATAGTAGGGACCCCAAACCATAGAGGAAAGAATGAAAAGAAAAGACCACAAAATAATACCATAATTCAAAGACATATCACACTAGGTATAACTAAATATATATAATGTTTGATTTATCAGTCATAGAGCTGAATCATCTAGTTCTGTTATAGGACTCATCCGGGGTGAGCCACTAGGGTCTTCTCATCTTCAAGACCACTAAATTCCCCTCACATGCGAAACCAATAAAGTATGCTTGTTTTTATAACCACTAAGGTATATTCAGATTACAGAGGTATAATCTATAGAATAGAATGAAAGACCATCAATCATATCACTGAACACCATGGGTTGTTGGTGTACTCCTCCCTGATGAGTGATGTGGGTATGATGGGTCACATAGAGCCACTCCCCACCGTGGGCATGTTGGGTCACACAGAGTCACTTCCTACTTTCCTTGTACTACTATCATACTCATCCTGGAGGAGTGTCGTGGGTATTCTAGGTCACATAGACCCTCTCCCCACCATGGTACTTCCGAGTCACACAGATCCACTTCCATCATTGGCCATCGTACTGATGTACTAATTCCAAATGAGTATTGTAGGTCTGTCAGGTCATATATATATTCTCCCCACCATGGGCCCATTGGGTCACATAGTGCTGCTTCCCACTAGGCCATCGTAGCTAATCCACATTGGGTCTCTTGTCTCTAGTCTTTGGGTCTCAATCAGTTGTAGGATATCTGCACGTAGTGCACTTTATTCCAAGAGAAAAGTATCCTCAAGCCATTCATCATATTCCAACTTCCATGAAATCCTCCTTATATTATTTCCAAAGATCACTCTCACCATGAGGGTTCCAAATAGACAAATTTCTCATCAATTGGATGCCCGATTTGAGAGATATTTGTGTTTTAGTATACCGGGACTGATTGCATCTGGTCCCGGTCTGACACAGTTAGAGCAACCTGACCAACCCATCCCAGGGGCTCTGTAGGACCTAGGCCAGTTTGACTTACCCAATCTGACCTGGTTTGGGTATGGTCTGACCTGGTTCGGCCTAGCCAGTAGGCCAAGCCCATTGGGCCTTGTGTGACCCAGACCAGTTTGGCTGGTGGTCCTATCCGTCGGTCTCTCGACTACCCCATACCATCTAGCCTGGCTGGAAAAGGCAAGACGTCTTTGTCTACATCCTAGGCCACCCAGTGGTATGGTTCGCGCCCCACGACCTCGCATGCTTGGTCGGCCGGTTTTCTCCAGCCTAGACGCCCGTTGGGTGTCCGATTCTATCACACACGGCCGACAGAAGCCAAGTGAATGTCATTCCCCTATCATGGCCCACATGGCACGGGATCCTCCTTCCATGTGGTACCTAAGTGGCATTTCCCTCCTACACCAGTCCCCTCACACAGACCGGTTCCCCTGACTGGCCTGTAGATTTGTCATGGGTCCAGCTCACCAACTTGGTCCTAAAATGCATGGTGTAACGCCCTGACACTCGTTACCCAGAGTCGGTGCATTATTACATAACATTGGAATGATCACAACAAAGATCAAATCTCGAAAGACCGATTGGTTTAGTAGCCTTGGAAACGCTAGATATATTCATAAGTTTTACATTACACCATAAAATGAAAAACTACTACAACAACATAATGTCTCCACAGTCCACACTATTATCCCCTCATAATATCCCTGCAGGTCATTCATAACTTACTTCTTCACATCCTGGGAAAAATAAAACATAGAAAAGCGGTGAGCTCAAATGCCCAGTAAGGATAACAATATAGCGGAAACTTTCATAAATAAGAATAAACATTTAAGGCAATGTATAACTAAAACAAAAGCCTTTCAATCTTGAACTTTCAACATAGTATGGCATAAATAAAATGAAATAATTCCATTTACTTATTCACATGGATACTCTACTAATCGAATAATCACATGCAAAATCAATAACCACTTTCATAATGATGGAATGCATAATGCCAGACTATCATAACCACATAGCCAAGGCCTCGTGCCAAGACTACAAATAAGATTTTTTCAAGGCCTTGTGCCAAGATACTAGTTTGTCTCATGAGACCTACCGATGCATCGAGGAGCTATAGTGGGCTCCACCCGTCACATATTAAGTCCAATGCATTCCCATGTGAAAAGGTTTAAACATAACATAAACATTCGTATTAAAACTAGCATACGAAATGTCAATACTTTCACCATAAACCATTAATGGTATAAAAATAGCACATCCATAGTCAAACATATCACAAAACCTTTAATACAACATAGAAGTTTTGTATCATAATAAATAAACTTCACATAAGCGTAAAATCTAACAAAGGATGTTGACATAGATGAAATCAAAACTCTTTTTAGAGAAATATCTCTTTTATTTTGAAATCATTTAAGATCCATAAAAAATAAAACATTTTCTTTGAAAATATTCTTATAATATTATAAGGGAAGCTTCAAAAAATTTATAACGGCGGAAAATAGCCGCACCCACCGTATAAGTTAAAAAAACATTCTTACCTTAATTTTGTCGAAAAGGTTAAAAAGCACATTGTTTGGAAAACAACAGAAAGATTCCTTTATAAACCTCTTATAAAAATTCAAAAAAGGGTATAAATTACTTTAACCCATATTCTTGTGAATAGTAAAAATGTTTTCAAATACATTTTTAAGAAACATAGATGTGGATGATAAAGAGATCCCAGCAGATTATTACATATAAACAACCTCGGATAATGAAGAGATTGTGAAATAACCCTTACCATGTACTTTTCCTTGGTTGGGGTAGGTTAACCTCCTGTATAATGGTGAAATAATTGTTATTAAATTATTCAAGATTCATATACATTAACATGATATCGTATATGATCTTTTAATATTGATTTGATAATAATATCTTAGTATTATCGTTGTTTCGGGTGTTAACTTACTTGTTTTATTTTATATGTTTTGTTATGTAAGCCATGTTTGTAATGAATAGGTTGTATATTATTCATATCCAGAATGATATCAAGTCCTTGAACATCATTTTTAAATCATCAAATGATAATTATACTTGAATGGATACGATGGAGAATGAATCTTATCGCGTTCGTGGAGACGGTAGTCCGTACGTACGCACGAGCGACAATATCATTCTTTTGATATCAAAATAATATATAAATGGATGTTATATCATATATACAGAATAATTAACATGTTATATTTATTATTTACATGATTTACACATCATTATTATACCCATCCAAATAATAATATATTGAATAACAATTACACCACGACGTGGAGACGGTAAGCTGTACGTACGTACATATGGTGACATGTTATTCAAAGGGTGGATAGAATACTGAATATGGTTGTACCGTATTTATAATAACATCACAGTATATGTGAGATACTGGAGTTATTGTTTTAGAATGGTAATAACAAATAAAGAAGAAGTGGAAGAAGAAAGGAACTTGAAAAGGGGTGGTGAAAACATTACCTCTTCTTCGGGTTCTTCCTTTTGATTTGATCAAAAGGGCTCCATAGGTTGGCATTCTGATCAAACTAAGGCCTCTAGGTTGTAGTGAGGGAAGTTGGGAGAGTATTTGGGCAGAGTTTTGTCGAACCAAAACGCTTTGAAGGTGTGATGAAATGAGAAGGAGGAGTGCCATTTTATAAGAGGGGTGAGAGGCACCTTTGGAAAATCTAGAAATATTAATTTATAATAAATTTATATTCGGTTTCTAATATCTCCAAAGTTGATTATTTAAATGTTATGGTGGGGATAGGTCGAAAAAAACTCATCCAATAGAATTTAGACAGGTTTGGGTACATATATTAACCTTATCTTTAAGTATTAACTCTAAGTTAATTAGTTTCACTTTTACAATGTCTCTTTGTATTTTTATATAATATGGTTAATAAACTTACTATATACATCCAAGAGACCCCCAAGTGGTCCATTAATGATGAACCTATCATGATATAAGTCTCTTGGCCGAACCTTAGATTTTTAGGAATTTAATATCAATTAATAATATAATATTGGATTTAAGAACTCTTTTATGTCAATTTTGACACTATTCAATAGTTGATTTATTTGAAACTCATAACAGATTGATTACTTCGAAAAAAGTCAATTAAATCAATCCTAATATATCATATTATCCTATAAAATTAGTTTAATTCATTAAAAGTTTCATATTATATTTATTTGGGTATTTATAATATCCATTATTTTAATTTTTCACTATTATAGTAATTAATTCATCATCATTGTGTCATAAATAAATTAAATTATGTAATGTCTAAAAATTATAAATAAAATATCACTATGTAGAAATTTTTTTTATCTTTATAATGAATATTTATAATCTAAATTCCAACATATATAACCCTATGTAAAAATTGTTTTTCTAAAAGATATATGCTTGTGTCATTTTTGTATTCATTTTAACTTAATTAAAATAAAGTGTCCCTATCACCTAAAAGTGGCACCATGGGGTCCCAAAATCGACCCAATGATGCCTATGGTCGAACATGTATCAACCAATAAGGCTAGGACACGTTTTAGGGTAATTTAGTATTATTATAATATTATTTTTTAACCCTTATTTACCGGATTTACCCTTAACCATGGTAAATAAAATATTTACCGCAGTAATTATTCAAAATGTCTAAAAATAAAAGTTACCTATTTACACAATTTTTAAATCCTGATTCCAAATATGGAATCCATTTTTCTAAATTCAAAACACAGAAGTGGCAGAAATTAATTTAAAATTAATTCCCGCTATTAAAACAAAAAGCGTGTTTTTAAGAGTTAATAACTATCAAAAGATTGACACTTGTTTATGTTCGGTTTAATTGTAAAATTATGTCCAATGACCAACATTATATTAAATGGTAAAAATATATTCTAAATATACTTTAAAACCACTCAAATTTATAATTTATCACTATTAATTATTTTGATTAAAAAAGTTGTTTTTAATTAAAATTTAGTAATTTTCACTATTCATCAAAATATGAAAGTTATCCGAAAAGTACCAAAATTTCACTTTAGGCTAAATTCGATAATCCGAATCCAAAAATGATGTCCATTTTAAAATATAAAATATATATATAATTTCAAAAAGTAGGTATTACTATTCATAACGGCTAGTTTGATTGGTTATGGTGTGTTAGAACTCGGTGTTGCGTACAACACATGCTATCACATTATTCAAAGAGAAGCGTACCGTAGAAGCTTGGGGTGTTACATTCTCCCATCCTTCAAATAATTTCATCCTTGAAATTTCTAGAATACTACCGCATGAAAAGACTCGGCTGGTTCTTCATCATAAGTTCCTCGGGTTCCCACGTTGCCTCTTCCATCTTATGGTTTCTCCACAAAACTTTTACCAGACGCGTCGTCCGGTTTCTCAGCACTTGTTCTCTCATATCAAGAATCCTGATGGGCTCTTCACAATAAGACAGATCGGGTTCCAGTTCTAATTCTTCATAGGTGAGTACATGCGTTGGGTCAGGCATGTATTTCCTCAACAGAGATACGTGGAACACATCGTGAACTTTAGAGAGACTTGGCGGCATTGCCAATCGGTAAGCTACAACCCCAATTCATTCTAGAATTTTGAAGGGTCCGATGTACCTGGGACTCAATTTACCTTTCTTACCAAAATGTATGACTCCCTTCCATGGAGATACCTTCAGGAAAACATGATCACCGACTTGAAATTCCAAATCCTTCCTTCGATTATCGGCATAGCTCTTCTGCCTACTTTGAGCTGCTTTGATGTGATTTTGGATTACCTTCACCTTTTCCACCGTTTCCTCCACCAGTTCTGGGCCTACAAGTTTTCTTTCACCAACGTCATCCCAACAGGTTGGTGTACGACATCTATTTCCGTATAACGCTTCATATGGTGCCATCTGAATACTCGAATGGAAGCTATTGTTATAGGAAAATTCTACCAAAGGTAAATATTGATCCCACATACCCTGAAAGTCAAGTGCGAAAAATCTCAACATGTCTTATAAGGTCTGAATAGTCCGTTCTGATTGTCCGTCTGTCTGAGGGTGGTAAGCAGTGCTCAAATGAAGTTCAGTATCCAGTGATTTCTGAAGACTTTTCCAAAATCTTGAAGTAAAACGGGGATCAAGATCAGAAACAATCGATAGGGGTACTCCATGAAGTCTCACAACTTCATTAATATATATTCTTGCTAGACGTTCTAGGGGTAGATCTTCTCTTATAGCAAGAAAATGTGCTGACTTGGTAAGACAATCAACAATAACCCATATTGCATCTCGTTCCTTCTAGGAGTCTTCTGTAGCCCCATGACAAAGTCCATTGTAATATTGTCCCATTCCCACTTTGGTACGGGAAGAGGTTGCATGACTCCTCCGGTTTGTTGCCTTCCAGCTTTCACTTGCTGACAAACCATACATCTTGACACAAAATCAGCAATCTCCCTCTTCATGTTGTCCCACCAAAAATGTTCCTTCAAATCTCTATATATTTTGGTGCTCCCAGGGTGTATAGAGAAATTGGAACTATGAGCATCATCCAGTAATTCCCTTTTTAGATCAGGTATATCGGGAACACAAAGTCTCTTCCTGAATTTCAAAATTCCATCTTCATATAAAAAGTCTCTCAATCTCCCATCATTCACAGCTTTAATCTTCTTTTTAAATTCTTCATCATCGGTATGAGAACTCTTAATCCTTTCTAGTAAAGATGGTTTGGCATCCAATTGAAAAAGGATTGATGTTTGGACTTCCCTGGTTATTCCCATGTCCATCTTTACTAGATCCATGAAAATTGGATCCCTTTCAATTCTTATATTGTTCAAAACTCCATGGTCTTTTCTGCTCAAAGCATCTGCCACCTTGTTTGCCTTCCCCGAGTGGTAGTGTATCATGCAATCATAATCCTTGAGTAATTCAAGCCATCTCCTTTGCCTCATGTTGAGTTCTTTTTGTGAGAAAATATACTTCAAACTCTTGTGATCAGTATAAATCTCACATTTTTCACCATAGAGGTAGTTCCTCCATATCTTCAAAGCAAAGATCACAACTGCTAACTCAAGATCATGAGTAGGATAGTTTTTTTCATGAATTTTCAACTGTTGTGATGCATAGAAAATAACTCTATCATTCTGCATAAGGACACGACCAAGTCCTTTCTTTGATGCATCACTATAAATAACGAACCCATCATTCCCCGATGGTAGAGTCAATATAGGAGCATTGACTAATCTTCTCTTCAGTTCTTTGAAACATTCTTCACACTCAACTGATGGTATCTAGATCGAAGGTCAATCTTTTAAATGTATTGAGCTCCATGCAGTTGGTCAAATAAATCATCAATGCGTGGTAGGGGATACTTGTTCTTTATTGTTATAGCATTGATCTCCCTGTAGTAGATACATAACCTCATAGATCCATCTTTCTTTTTAACAAAAAGAACAGGGGATCCCCATGGAGAAACACTAGGGCGAATAAATCCTTTATTACTCAATTCCTCTAGTTGTTTCTTTAGTTCGACTAACTCTACAGTGGCCATTCTATATGGGGTCTTCGATATAGGCCTTGATCCAGGAATTAAATCAATGGAAAACTCAACTTCTCGTTCTGGAGGATGTCCAGGTAAATCTTCCGGAAATACATCTACAAATTCTTTCACAACAGGTACATCCTCTATTTAAACATTCCTTTCCTCACCCACAGTTATTTCATTCTCTTCCTCCCCAATAATTGAATTTAGTTGAGCTATTGAGGGTGGATCTAAATAAGAATTAGGTGGTGACGATTCTGCTCTAAAGATAAGGTGTTCCTTATCATTATCATCATGAATCGTAACCTCTTTCTTCTTACAATAAATCTTCGCATCATAGTCCGAAAGCCAGTCCATACCAAGGATTATATCAAACTCAATCATAGGTATGACGATGAGATCAGTAGATAAAGAACATTTATGTGCTCTAATGGGGACTGATTCACAAAACTTTGTTGCAATGACACTTCCCTTAAGAGTTTTAACTGACAAATCCCTTATTAAATCAAATTGGAAATATCTAATTTTCTTAGCAAACTGGGAAGATATGAAAAAAATGCGATGATCCAGAATCAAATAATGCATTTTCTAAACTTGAGGAAACCATTAAATTACCTGCCACCACGTCTTTCGGAGCTTCTACCTCAGCAGTAGTTATAGCATAAGCCTGGCCTTGATCCCTTGGCCTTTTCTGAGGTAAGTTCTCCTTATACTTAGGACATTCATTTGCATAATGTCCCATCTCCCTACAATTGTAGCACTGAACGTTGGTAGCTTCCTTCTTCCCTTTGCAATCACGAGCTTGGTGGCCTTTTTCACCACACTTGTAACAGACTCCCATTCCCTTCAAGCAAGTACCAGGGTGTTTCTTCCCACATTTACCACATGATGGATATTCAACCTTTCCTTTCTTCCCCTTATTTCCATTCCCAGATTGATCAGCAGGCCTCTTCTTCTCTTTCTTTGCTTTAAAGTCATAAGACTTAGAGAATTCCTTTTCGGTCTTGATAGCACATGAGACAATGTCTTCATATGATGAAAAGGATTGTGAGACTAATGCTCGATGGAGAAATGGTTTTAACCCATCAAAGAAACGATCAATCATACTTCTTGGGTTACGTATATAATCTCCAGCATACCTTGCTAACCTTGTAAAGTTAGCCTCATACTTTGTGACATTCTCATCCTCCTTCTATCTCAGACTTAGAAATTGCCTTTCCACCTCAGCTCGATGGTCGCGAGGAAAGTATTTTTCTAAAAACAGATCTTTGAACTCCCTTCATTCCATATTTGATACTTCATCATCTTCCTTCGTATTTTGAATTAATGACCACCATTGATCAGCATCTCCTGTGAGGCGGTAAACTGCCAAGATAACTTTTTCCCTTTCATTACTCCCCAAAGCCTGAAATATTTTCTCTAGGGAAAATATCCATTGCTCAGCTACTAAGGGATTTGTACTCCCATTGAAATTTGGTGGTTGTTTCCTCATGAATCGATCTAACATTGATCCTCCACGCTGTGGATCAGGGTTCTCCATACGGGTAAGGTTATTATTCATAACCTGAGTAAGTTGTCCCAATATGGTGATTAGCTGATCGGCACCAGTTTCATCACCAGCTCCACTATAATTATCTTGAGCTGGAGGGCAATCCCTACATGGAGTGCGTGCATCGATACGGTTTCCATTTCTTCCACTAGGTGCCATTTCTAAACAATAGCATAAACTAGATCAGTTTATGAATCAAAATACTTATAAAACACTTTACATAAATTGAACTATTTATGGATATAATCCATAACCATAAAAATGTTTTCTTTGAGGAATTATATACTCATAAACCATTTATAATGATTTTTAAAGAAAATGAGAGTTATCCTAAGCATATCCCCCGGGAGTGTCGTAACCAAGAGTGCAGCAAGGCCCGTTGTCGTGCACCAGTTCCCGTTCGAGTCTAGCTCAAAACGGTGTTTTCGGGTTTTACCCCTAGGTACATCTGTACAAGGGCCACCTCTACCTGCTCGTATCCAGACATGGATGTATTGCTCGTAAAACTCACAAAATCTCTACAATACCAAAATTCTAGGAAGTTCTTCTATACTAATCCTCAAAGTTCATCTTAGGTCTACGTGCTCTAATCCGAGTTTATCTAAATCTAGCTTCCAAGGTTTTTACTAAACCTCCCTCTGATACCAACTGTAATGCCCCGACCCTAGTTACCCAGAGTCGGTGCATTATTACATAACATTGGCATGATCACAAGAAAGGTCAAATCTCGAAAGACCGATTGGTTTAGTAGCCTTGGAAACACTAGATATATTCATAAGTTTTACATTACACCGTAAAATGAAAAACTACTACAACAACATAATGTCTCCACAGTCCACACTATTATCCCCTCATAATATCCCTGCAGGTCATTCATAACTTACTTCTTCACATCCTGGGAAAAATAAAACATAGAAAAGGGGTGAGCTCAAATGCCCAGTAAGGATAACAATATAGCGGAAACGTTCATAAATAAGAATAAACATTTAAGGCAATGTATAACTAAAACAAAATCCTTTCAATCTTGAACTTTCAACATAGTATGGCATAAATAAAATGAAATAATTCCATTTACTTATTCACATGGATATTCTACTAATCGAATAATCACAGGCAAAATCAATAACCACTTTCATAATGATGGAATGCATAATGCCAGACTATCATAACCACATAGCCAAGGCCTCGTGCCAAGACTACAAATAAGATTTTGTCAAGGCCTTGTGCCAAGACACTAGTTTGTCTCATTAGACCTACCGATGCATCGAGGAGCTATAGCGGGCTCCACCCGTCACATATTAAGTCCAATGCATTCCCATATGAAAAGGTTTAAACTTAACATAAACATTCGTATTAAAACTAGCATTCGAAATGTCAATACATTCACCATAAACCATGAATGGTATAAAAATATCACATCCATAGTCAAACATATCACAAAACCTTTAATACAACATAGAAGTTTTGTAACATAATAAATAAACTTCACATAAGCATAAAATCCAACAATGGATGTTGACATAGATGAAATCAAAACACTTTCTAGAGAAATATCTCTTTTATTTTGAAATCATTTAAGATCCATATAAAATAAAACATTTTCTTTGAAAATATTCTTATAATATTGTAAGGGAATCTTCGAAGATTTTATAACGGCGGAAAATAGCTGCACCCATCGTATAATTTAAAAAACCATTCTTACCTTAATTTTGTCAAAGAGGTTAAAAAGCACCTTGTTTGGAAAACGACGGAAATATTCCTTTATAAACCTCTTATAAAAAGTCAAACAAGGGTATAAATGACTTTAACCCATATTCTTGTGAATAGTAAAAATGTTTTCAAATACATTTTTAATAAACATAGATGTGGATGATAAAGAGATCCCAGTAGATTATTACTTATAAACAACCTCGGATAATGAAGAGATTGTGAAATAACCCTTACCTTGTACTTTTCCTTGGTTGGGGTAGGTTAACCTCCTGTTTAATGGTGAAGTAATTGTTATTAAATTATACAAGAATCATATACATTAACATGATATCATATATGATCTTTTAATATTTATTTGATAATAATATCTTAGTATTATCGTTGTTTCGGGTGTTAACTTACTTGTTTTCTTTTATATGTTTTGTTACGTAAGCCATGTTTGTAATGGATAGGTTGTATATTATTCATATCCAGAATGATATCAAGTCCTTTAACATCATTTTTAAATCATCAAATGATAATTATACTTGAATGGATACGATGGAGAATGAATCTTATCGCGTTCGTGGAGACGGTAGTCCGTACGTACGCACAAGCGAAAATATCATTCTTTTGATATCAAAATAATATATAAATGGATGTTATATTATATATACAGAATAATTAACATGTTATATTTATTATTTACATGAGTTACACATCATTATTATACCCATCCAAATAATAATATATTGAATAACAATTACACCACGACGTGGAGACGGTAAGCCGTACGTACGCACGTATGGTGACATGTTATTCAAAGGGTGGATAGCATAATGAATATGGTTGTAACATATTTATAATAACATCACAGTATATGTGAGATACTGGAGTTATTATTTTAGAATGGTAAGAACAATGAAAGAGGAAGTGGAAGAAGAAAGGAACTTGAAAAGGGTGGTGAAAACATTACCTCTTCTTTGGGTTCTTCCTTTTGATTTGATCAAAAGGGCTCCTTAGGTTGGCTTTATGATCAAAATAAGGCCTCTAAGTTGTAGTTAGGGAATTTGGGAGAGTATTTGGGCAGAGTTTGGCCGAACCAAAAGGCTTTGATGGTGTGAAGAAATGAGAAGGAGGAGTGCCCTTTTATAAGAGGGGTGAGGGGCACCTTTGGAAAAGCTAGAAATATTAATTTATAATAAATTCATATTCGGTTTCTAATGGCTCCAAAGTTGATTATTTAAATGTTAAGGTGGGGATAGGTCGAAAACAACTCAACCAATATAATTTAGACAGGTTTGGGTACTTATATTAACCTTATCTTTAAGTATTAACTCTAAGTTAATTAGTTTCACTTTTACAATGTCTCTTTGTATTTTTATATAATATGGTTAATAAACATACTATATAAATCCAATAGACCCCCAAGTGGTCCATTAATGATGAACCTATCATTATATAAGTCTCTTGGCCGAACATTAGATTTTTAGGAATTGAATATCAATTAATAATATAATATTGGTTTTAAGAACTCTTTTATGTCAATTTTGACAATATTCAATAGTTGATTTTTGTGAAACTCATAACAGATTTATTACTACGAAAAAAGTCAATTAAATCAATCCTAATATATCATATTATCCTATAAAATTAGTTTAATTCATTAAATGTTTCATATTATATTTATTTGGGTATTTATAATATCCATTATGTTAATTTTTCACTATTATAGTAATTAATTCATCATCATTGTGTCATAAATAAAATAAATTATGTAATGTCTAAAAATTATAAATAAAATATCTCTATGTAGGAAATCTTTTTATATTTCTAATGAATATTTATAATCTAAAATCCAACATATATAACCCTATGTAAAAATTTTTGTTCTAAAAGATATATTCTTGTGTCATTTTTTTATTCATTTTAACATAATTAAAATAAAGTGTCCCTATCACCTTCAAGTGGCACCATGGGGTCCCAAAATCGACCCAAAGATGACTATGGTCGAACATGTATCAACCAATAAGGCTAGGACACGTTTTAGGGTAATTTAGTATTATTATAATATTATTTTTTAACCCTTATTTACCGGATTTACCCTTAACCATGGTAAATAAAATATTTACCGCAGTAATTATTCAAAATGTCTAAAAATAAAAGTTACCTATTTACACAATTTGGACATCCTGATTCCAAATATGGAATCCATTTTTATAAATTCAAAACACAGAAGTGGAAGAAATTAATTTAAAATTAATTCCCGTTGTTAAAACAAAAAGCATGTTTTTAAGATTTAATAACTATCAAAAGATTGACACTTGTTTATGTTCGGTTTAATGGTAAAATTATGTCCAATGACAAACATTATATTAAATGGTAAAAATATATTCTAAATATACTTTAAAACCACTCAAATTCATAATTTATCACTATTAATTATTTTGATTAAAAAAGTTGTTTTTAATTAAAATTTTGTAATTTTCACTATTCATCAAAATATGAAAGTTATCCGAAAAGTACCAAAATTTCACTTTACGCTATATTCGATAATCCGAATCCAAAAATGAAGTCCATTTTAAAATATAAAATATATATATAATTTCAAAAAGTAGGTATTACTATTCATAACGGCTAGTTTGATTGGTTATGGTGTGTTAGAACTCGGTGTTGCGTACAACACATGTTATCACATTATTCAAAGAGAAGCGTACCGTAGAAGCTTGGGGTGTTACACGTGGCGCCTTAGACGCAGAAAAGAAGCAGCATCTGTCAGTCTTCAGCTGCCGGTCTCCGTGTCGGTTTCCCTTAATGCCACTGTAGAGCAATGACAGCGCACCACCTCCCTCCTACCACTGTGTCCATCCTTGCCCCGACCCTTCCACCTGGAACTTCCACAGCCATTATGCTGCTATCATTGCGCCATAGGGAATGTGTAGGTGAAAGATAGAGGGGGAGAAGGATAAATCACCAAGAACACCCAAATGAACAAACTTGATTTTTTTATGTTGGTCTGAGATTTTCTTGTTAGTAAAAATATGCAGAATATACAATAATTAAAAAGGTAAAATATTCCATTTATTACGCATACATTAACCATCATGTATTAACGTTTGAACTACGGGTAAACTTGTTTGGGAGGGAATCCAAGTTTGTCATCTAAAAAGGATTAACGAGGAATGTAATAATTTACATAAAAATAAACCTCCTACCTAGAGAATATTCAATCAGAGGGCAGCCTCATTGCTGATGGAGATCCATCTATAGGGATTCACAATCAATTCAAATCCATTGGTGTCCTTCTTTCATCAGTCATTTATCTGTTCTCTAAGGTGTCGATGCCATTGTATGATTCACCAGTAATCATCATTTGAGAGGTTCCCTTCTTGTTCGTTAGAGCAATTGAAGGGTTTTCTATCAACCTTGAGTTCCATGTTTTACTAAATAAGGACGACATATTCATGTTGTAGTGTCACTAGCTAGCTCCATTAATGAGTTTCATTATTGATATTCTGCATCACCACATTGTTGCACCACAATTCTGACATTCCACTACATAATGTTGAAGAAAACAAAAAAAATAACTTTTTATGATATTTTATTTTTCTTCAACAATGTAAAATAATTAACTTTCTCCCTTGACCCACACAAGTCGAGGTTAGATTCATTCTTAGGTAACGTCTCCATTCTAGATGCCACAGGCCCTATTATTTTTAATATGCGAATCCATTTATAATTTCCCAAAACCACGCATTCATGCCATTTTAATTCTCAAAAAAAATCTACAAAAACTATATTCCACACTCGACCCTCAAAAGATGAGGTTTAGCTCCACGTAAGGGAAACACTTCCTCACAATCTCAATGGTGCTCTAAAATTTCTAATCCAAGTTACCATTTTGGATTTATAAGGATATGAAAATAAAATAACTGTTAATTGATTATTTTATTTATGACCAAAAATTAACTCTAATTTTTGGCCCATGATAGCTATCATTAGGCTCTGCCTAAGGAATTCATACCCTCATGAGCTCAACGACGGTGTCATATTTCCAATCCGAGTCCCCATTCATGAGTTATAAGTAATTGAATAATAAACTAACTTTATTTAATTATTTTATTTAAGGCTTTCCCATTTTTGGGTTTTCTCACTGGAGGCTTGCACTGACTAAACATATGTTAGGTCTAGCATAAAGCTGACATCCTGAGTGCAATAGTTCCCTTTGATTTTTGATCCTATAACCCGTTTAAGATTTATTACACTTTTTTAGGAAATCCACTCATGCACGCTATTTTAAACGTAACATTTTATCAACAGATCATCCTGGGAACTCTTGGCCTTGGAATCTCTTTCCATCTCAGCACCTGGTCTCGAAATAATACTATATAATTTTTGAAAATTACATGGAATGTTTATTACATTACATTACCCCAACCTTCAAGTCTTCACGTCCCCATAAGGCAAAAATAATGAAAAACAAACAAATTGGGGTACCAGGCATTAATCTAAACCTCTCACTCCCATGTTCTCTCCTAGATATTCCCATTCTTCCATCGAATTCACAGCTGAGGAATTGAAGACTCATTAAGGAACCACGTTTTTGATCCTATATCTCCATCGGGAACACCGCAACCATTGCCCCATCATCAATCTTCAGCTCACCGTGGTTGATGACATGCGATGGTTCATGCACATGTATCCTCTATGGGTGTATGTGGAAGACGTCATGCACCCTCTCTATCTACAGTGGTATAGCCAAGTGGTACACCACCTCACCCACTCTAAACAGTTTTAGGAAAGGATTGATTAACTACAGATATAACTTGTTGCCTTAGCCAAATCTTTGTATCCCTCGTCGAGGAGAGACCCGTTCGAATACGTGGTCCCCCGATTCAAAGTCCATGGGTCTCTATTGTCAATATTCATAAGACTTTTGTCAGTTCTATGTAGTATTTATTCTTTTCTAGCTGATCTAAACATTCTCAGTGGTAGCTCTTACCAACTCTAGACCCCTAAATGTTGACTCCCTAAGGTTTTTCCAGCATTATATTGGCATGATTTGTCATCCATATAGTGATATGAATGATTACATGCTGATAATTCAGTGGTAGATGTTGTTGTACGCAATCTCTACCCATGGTAGGTGTTCCTCCCAACTCTGACCAAAATCAATAATGCAAGTAGGAAGCATGTCATCCATGGTCGGTATGGTCTATTATGTTAGACCATCGGTATGTGGGTGAAAGGCTATGTTTAAGTGCACCTGAGTCCGAAAAGCCTCATATAATCCATTCCACAACTAGGATTTGAAGCATCTATCAGGATCTAAGACTATCATTGATGGTAATCCATGGATTCAAACTATCTCCTTCATGTAGAGGCATCTTGTTCTCTCAAGTGAACCCTTCCCTTGAGACAATCTATGCACTTCCTTCTTCATCCCTGGCCACTAATACTTACATCAAAGGTCCTCGTACTTCTTCCCCACACCTGGAGATACTGCCAAAGGGGATGTATGGAACCACCTCAACACCTCCCCCCATAATTCCATTGGTACTATGGTGCATCCTCAAAAAAAGATAATATGCTCCCCAACATTGGAATATCCATCACGGGCATGCCTTGGGGACATTTGGGCACATATAATCTCATAGTTTGAATATTTGTGTTGTTCATCCCAGACTCATTTTATGAGTGGGGGAAAATACCAATGACTAAATATAATTTCTCTAATATCTATCAACAATGTATGTCTAAAGCGAGGCCAATTACTCTTAGGGATCATTCGGAATTTCTAAAATCGATCTCCTACTGAGAGCATATGTCACC
Organism: Viscum album; assembly: GCA_963277665.1. Classification (NCBI taxonomy): domain Eukaryota; kingdom Viridiplantae; phylum Streptophyta; class Magnoliopsida; order Santalales; family Viscaceae; genus Viscum; species Viscum album. Next base: position 1,767,757,945 of record OY728157.1, read on the forward strand.
CCATTCTCCTTCCTAGGATTATCAAAAATATCTAATTCATAGCCCTAGAGGAACTCTAGACAACACTATAGTGTCGGATTTAGATCCATCTATGAAAAGATAATATTGAGATTATTTTGGTTCTAGAAGACGATGAATCGTTCACCAATAAGGTTGCATCGCCACATCTTCAGTGCGAATAATTCCACTGCCAACTCAAGGTCACGAGTCACATAGTTTTTCCCATGCAGTCTCAATTTTCATGAGCCATAAGAAATCACTACTTTCCCGTTCATTGGGAAACAACCAAGCCTAGTCCATGATGCGTCGTAGAACACCACATATCCAGTTACCTCCCCTGAAAGCTTTAAGATAGCATCACTCGTCAAGATCATCCTAAACTTCATAGAGCTCTGATGGAATCCTTGTTTCTAGAAAAAGGATTTACCCTTCATATCCAATTACTTCATGGGTGATTCTACACTAGATAAGTTGGTATCAAAACCACTAATAGTACCGAGCTAACCCAAGGAAACTTCACACCTAGATAATGCTCTTGGGTGGCTTCTAAGAAAGCACTACCTCGATCTTTGTTGGATCCACCATTTTAATGTCATTATGATTGGTTGGAAAATCTCTTTGGGAGATGTCCCATGTTGCCTCTTAAATGTCCTTACATCTATCTAGGAGGACTGGACTCGCCCTGTGAGCCATGAGATATAGATCCCCTTTTTTGGGACCTCTTCACGGAACTTCTCACAGGTCTAAGTCTCCGAGACTGATGTCAGCTTCTAGCTATCCCACTTTTGACATCCGCTAGTTGTATCTTCTCAGCTAAAGGACCTCTAACCACAAAGGTTCTCTCTAGAAAACTAGAAAAAGTAGGAACACAAAGAGGAAAGGTTCTGGGTCATATTTACCTACACACATCTTGCTCAGAGGTCTGAGCCCTAAATCACTAGTTGTATCTTATTTTTCGAGTACTTGGAATGTTTGATACACCTCAATGAATACTCAACTACCAACACATCATCCCACTGAAGATATAGAAGCTTGTGTTCATGAATAGCCCTTAGATTTTATGGAAAAATACCCTTATCAGATAGTGGTTCTCAAGCCCTATCCGTAAAAAAGTCAGCTCATCGTAAGATCAGGTACTCTAAACCCATTCATTGTCATGATGAGCTACGTAGAAGGCTCACTGCCAAAACAACCATCTAACATAATGGTTCCCTGACTAGATGGAAAACTTGGTCACCCCTTCAAGACTATCCTTAGCCGCCTGTGAGTCGGGATCAGCTCTGAACCTGAGGGGTCTCTATTGCTGAAACTTGTGTAAGGCACTGAGCCTACATGTGTTCTCTAAAAAAATCTCTAGTATTAACTGTTGACCAATAGGTGGTGGTAAAGTCAAGACACTTCCTGAAGGTTTCATATTGGGAAAAATTCCCACTACCAAATCCTCATCACTATGTGGACCATCCTTAGGGTCACAGACTGGAATCCTGGCTGCCTGTCTTTCTGGTGGAATCTTGAAGGAGAATCAAGATGAAACATAGTAAAATTATTATACATGGTGAGAGAACTCTAACTCATAAAGATAATTAGAAAATAATTGAAGACACATTCACTATTGTTTTCATGTACTGAGTCAGAAAGAAGAATTTAGGGTCTTGGTGTTTGGATACATCGGTCACTGCACCAACAATAGACTCCATATCCTGAATGCTGAACTCAAAACACTCAACACTGTTTACCCATAGAAATTTATAGACTCTTAGTTCTTCTGGTGGAATCGATACCCTCTAATACAACTTTATCACAACCTATCCTCCAGGGCCCATGTCCTGATTACCCAAATCCCATCGCTCAATGTATAGGGGCTAGCGACTAGCACTAAAGTAATTATCCCATGGGTGGGAGATATTTTCTTCAGTACCTGTATCCACACATACACACACAACCGTGTCCCAAATAACTGGAATGGAAAGCATGCATGTCATTAAACAACCATTGAGAAATGGTACAAGCTGTAAGTAAAATGGGCTACTATACAAACCCAACAAATAACACAATGAATATAGTAATGTACAAAAGATCTTTGTAAGATTTCCATAGATGGCCCCACCTGAAGAGAATAAAAGGATTAGATGTCTGTAGCCTTAGATGTATTCACATCTATTCTGTCCCACTAAGAACCACCTGGTCCCAGACCACCAAGGTCTCTGTCGAAGCATCAATCGCATGAATATGACACAACACGTGCAGGCAAATCCCATGCAGGGGTGAGTAATGAAATACTCAGTAGGGGCCAAAAAACACAAAGGAAAGATCACAAATAAAAATCCATAGAAAAAAACCACAAAGAAAATACAACTCACACAAGGTATAACTAAAAATATAGAATGTAAGATTTATCCTTTATAGAGTCAAATCATCTTGTACTGTTGAGGGACTCATCTCTAATGATCCACTGAGGTCTGCTCATCTGCTGGACCACTATGGTCTGCTCGCATGCTGAACCACAAAGGTATTGTCAGGTCTTGATAATATAATATAGTGTATAGAAATCAAGGTCATCAGTTGTATCACTAAACGCCTTGGGTAATTGAGGAGATCCTCCCTGATGAGTATCATGGGCATGCTAGGTCCCATAGAGACGCTCCCCACTGTGGGCCTGTTGAGTCACATAGATCCCCTTTCCACTAGCCATGAACTCTTTTTTTAATCTTCCCTGATGAGTAACATGGGTATACTGAGTCACACAGAGCCGTTCCACACCGTGGGTCTGCCAGGTCACACATACTCACTTCTCAATATGGCCATCATATTGAGGTACTACATCCCAATAAGTACCGTGGGTCTACCAGGTCACAAATAGTTGATCCCCACCATGGCCATACCATTTCACATAGAGCCGCTTCCATAGGTCCATCGTAGCTATTCCACATAGGGCTTCTTGTCATTAGTCTTTGGGTGTCAGTCAGTCGTAGGATCTCTGTATGTAGTGCGCTTAATTCCTAGATAAACCTATCCTTATGCCATTATTCATATACCAACATCCAATTAAGCCTCCTTATAGTATTCCAAAATATCCACCTCACTGCAAGGGTCTCAAGGCTGCAAAGGGATCACCAATCAGATGCCCGGTTTGAGAGATATTTTCATTTTACTAAATAGGGGTCGGTTGTGTCTGGGCTTGGTCCGTCCTGGTCGGACAGACCCGGCCAAACCCACCCAGGGATCCTGTATGACCCGAAAAAGTTTGACTGACTGGACTTGACCCAATTTAGGTCTGGGCTGGCTTGGATAGTAGTCTTGCCCACTAGGTCGCCCGGCGACCCGTTCCCATCCGGCCCGACCTACAAAGGCGGGGTGATATTGTCTGCAGCCCGGGCCACCTAGTGGCTTGGTTCATGCCCCCAGCCTAGACCGTGTGGCGCACCATTTTCCTCAAGCTTAGATTCTCATTGGTGGTCTGGTTCAATTGCATGCGGCCGACAGAAGCTGACCACATGCTAACCCCTCTCACATGCCTCTCCTTCCACGCGGTGACCGAGCGACACTACCCTCCTATACTAGTCCACTCTCTCTGACTATTTTTCCCCTCCTAGACCATGGATTTTCCATGTATCCATCTCACTAACACATTCCAAGACCACGTGGACCCTCCAACATGGCCAGGTGGCTACGTCCCCCTACCACTATTCGCCGGCCTCCGTACCAATAGCCACTTCTATTGTCACGGTTCACTACCAGCGTGTCTCCTCCCTCCTGTCACTATGAACCTTCAACCTGGAACTTCCTTATCCATTATTCTTCCTCCATTTGCCCACAAATAATTGGTAGGTTAGAGAGAGGGGTGGAGAAATCACAAAGAATTCCAAAATGAACAACTTTGCATTGTTCGTGTTCGTCAGGGATTGCTCATGTTAGCATAAACACACATCATATACAATAATTTCAAAGATAAAATATTCTATTTATCTCGTATATATTAAACATCTCAGAAGAATGTTTGAACTGCTGATTAATTTTTTTGGGAATTATCTTATATTCATCATCTAAAAGCGATGAACAAGGAAAGTAAGAATTTATATAAAAATAAACCCACTAACTAGGAATGATTCGATTGAAGGGGAGGCTTGTCACTGATGATGATCCATCTTTAGGGATTCATGATCCCTTCGATTCCCTTTTTATTCATCACTCATCGGTCTTAGTTCCATTCTCCAAAGTGTTTTCACCATTGTCTAAGTCTCTGGCATTCATCATTGCAGAGGTTCCCTTCTTGTTCATCATAGGAATTCCAGGGTTCTCTTTCTACCATGAATTCCCTATTTAACAAAAGAAGGAAGACACATGAATGTTTCAACTTCTCCAACCAACTCCATTAAGGAGGTTCATTAATGAGATTCAGTATCTCCTTGTCGTTGCATCGTAGAACTGGCGTCCCACTTCTTAAAGATGAGAAAAAAATAACTTTCTAAGTTATTTTATTTTTTGTTCGAAAATTCCAGAATTTAACTTTTCCCTTGACCCACATTGGTCGAGGATAGTTCTATTCTTAGGTAATTTCATCATTCTGAACATAATGGTGCCCCTAGATATTTAATTTTGGCACCCATTTAGATTTTTCTAGTTCCACACACAATCACCATTTTAATTCACTTACAAAAATGTTCCAAAAAATATCTTTCACCATTGACTCGCGCCTATAAAGGCTAAGATCTATATACGGGAAACACACCATCACAAGCTCAAAGGTTCTTTCAGATTTACAATTTGAGTTACCATTTAGGAATTATAATGATTTGAGAATAAAATAATTATTACTTAATTATTTTAATCATTAGTCTCTTCATAAGGAAAGAATACCCTCATGTGCTCAGCGGTGGTCTTAGATTTCTAGTCCAAGTCACCGTTCATGAGTTATAAGAATTTGGAAAATAAAATAATTTTATTCAATTACTCTATTTATGGTTATTCCATTTTCAGGTCTTCACATTGGAGGCATATGCTGACAATCATTAAGTCATAACAAAGGGTAAACCCACCATCTTGAGTGCAACCATGCCCTTATATTTCAGACCCGAGTACTATTTTAAGATTTATTCAACATTTTCAAGTAAATCTTTCACTCTCCCTATTTAAAACATAATTTTTTTGACGGATCATTTTGGTCACTCCAAGCCTCGGAATCACACGCCATCTCGACACCTGGTCTCAAAATAAACCCATATAATTTAAAAGAAAGAAATTAAATTTATTTTTTAGGAAATTAAAACAGTATAGGAAATTAAATATTTTGATTTTGAGGAGAAAATTATTGGATGAAATGAGAATTATTCTTTACCCAGATTAATTTTAACAAGAAAATCATTAATGTAGATGAATTTCCATTCAAATAGTTTTTCACTTGAAATAATGGTGTAAATAAATAATAACACCATTATTGGTAAGATATAGTAGACCCTAAATAATTTTATAAAAATAAGAGTTATCATGTCTTATGGAAATTATTTGAGTCAAACAAATCCCTTACAATTTGAGGAGAATTTAACTCAGGTCCAATAGAAATATTGATGGGGAAGAATTTAAATTAAATATATATTTCTATTAATAAATGTTATTTCAAGAAATAAAATATCAATTAGTAATCATATACAACACCAAATGAAATTTGGTTCTTAATACTAAACATGTCTCAAAGAGAAAATTTTAAGAGGAAACCCCCTTACATTGTATTCTTGATTATTCAACTTTGATGTAACATCCTCTATAATGAACAAAACTATCTTAATAAAATTTATTAAAACATTAATATAGTAAATAAACCCTTTTTATAAATATTTTATAAATATATTTAAAAAATATATTATCTTAATATAGTTTATTTTCATTATCGAGTGATGGAACTTTCAATAGTTTGTTTCGTATGAATATTTTAAAGACATGATAGATTACAACAAAAAAAATTTATTATCATAATTAATAGATCAATAAATATATAATAATAATTGATTTTAAATGATAATTCATCTTTACTTCACTTTTGTTAAATATAATAATAAACTTTCAAAAATTGAAAACACAAATAACTGGTTTTTGAAATTATTAACGATAAAAATGTGATATATTAAGAAATATTTTTAAATATTAAAAAATCCAAAATTATTTTAAAAAAAATTAATAATTATTCAGAAATATATCGATTATTTTACATCCCATGATCATTTATTATGTAATTTTTATAACATTGTTTGGGTAGGTTGTTAAATTAACACAAATGGTAATGTGTTAAAATGATTTAATGAGTAAGGTTATGTATTTGTAAAATTATAATGTGACATATAATGAAGATTAAAATTTTAATTAAGTTAATATATCATCATTAAATACATTTTAGTAACCAATAATGATGGGTATTGATTCTAAATGAATTTTAGTATTCTTGGAGGTTGTTGTTCACACATACACTTGATTGAAGTTTGCATTTATAAATTATGGGATATTATGATTGTATATGAAAAATAACAATATTATAGTTATTAATGTGAATTATAAAACATATTTCTTCCTTAAATCAATCATTTATACAATCCATGAGAGGTTGTTCAGAAAGATTAACCACATAGTGTCATTGAGGTGTTAGTCAGCACAAATGAATTATTCATGTTTTGATATCCCTTAGTGGATGGAAGGTAAGGAATGGTTTTTTATAATTAATTAACTTAAATTTGTGCATAATAATTATATTTATTTATTAATATTAATAATTTGATATATGACTTGGGAAATTTAGATTAATAGAAAATGAATGTTATTATAATCGTCATGTTGGAAGCCCAAGTTTTCTCTTGGATAATTCCTTGAGAATTTAGGCTTTAAGAAAATTAATGGTGATTAAATCTTGTGGAAGTGGGAAAGTGATCTATGAGGATGAATTTGGATTATTATATTAAATAAAGTCTAAAAATAGAGGAGTCTTCATGTGGTGAAAGTGTTACCTTTTTATAAGTGGATACAAGGGTTATTTTGGAAGTAACCATTACATTTAAAAAATCTAATGTTACTATTAAATGTTTATAATATAAAATGGAAGAAATTAGAGGTTATGTGTTTATGGGTAGAAATTTTCCTCAACTATTCTTTTTGGGGACTACCTATAGTGTTTTTATAATTTTTATTTTAAATTTATTACTTTTATCTAGGTAATTAATTTATTGGATGTATTAATTAATAATAATGAAGAAATTAAGATTGAGCCATTTATGAAACATTAAACATATGATACACAATTTGAAAAAAAACATTATTGAATTATTTTTTTGTCACTTGTTTTAATATAAACACACATAATTGTGTAAACCAATTTTTAGAGAATTTGATTTATATTTTAAATTATATATAAGATAAATTTATCATTGTTTCTGATTCAAATGATATAAAACTATTTTCTATAATTTAAATAGGATGTATGAAGGTATAAAAAAATTCAAAACCTAATATCACTAAAATAATTATTGATTCAAATAAATGAATGAGAATAGTTTTTATTATTGTATAATTTTAATTTAGTCCTAAAATTTTTGGACATATGTTTTCTAAGTTTAAATAATATTTTAAAATGGATAATTTCATTCCATAATATTATACTTTATAAAGAAAATATATTTTGAATATTCTATTTCATAATTAAATAGTTATAAAAATTAAAAGATTCGTAAAAATCTCATTTTTTAACAAACACCAATCATTTTTTGAAAAATTATCAAATTCTATCACTATGTAATTTTATATATTCTATGTATAAAAGTTTAGTTATTTTAAATAATTCAGATTATAAAATTTATATATTTTTTAAATGAAGATAAATATAATTAAAAACTAAATTTATTTGAAAAAATGACGTATTTAAACAGTAACTGTTATTTATAATATTTCAAATAAATTTATACTTTAAATTATGTCAATATATTAGATATTATATAATAATATTTTTTAATTTATTAATTTAATCTATTAGAAAAAAATATACAATACATAAAAATTCTTCTTTTAAAAAAAGAACAATTACTTTTACACTAAACATGTTTTAACAAATAACATTAAAATTAACTATTTATATTATAATATTTAATTTTAATACACCATTAGTATTAATATATTTATTGGAATTTATATTTAAATCATGTAACATTTTAATAATAATATAATTAATATTTATATATAATTCTAATATAATTATATATATATATAATATTTTAAAATAACTTTATTATAATCAGAGTTTTAAATTTACTAATTAATAATAGACAACATCCTTTTAATTATTGGCTATATGACCAGTGACCAAATCTGTAATGAAAATATTTTGAATGACCATATTTCCAACATCCACATTTCAATACTATATATATAATTAATAAATCATATACACTTTCCACTCTAACTTCCCAAGTCATCTTTTTATAATGTTGTAGATTTTTATTAATTCTTTCTCCTTTCAGAATGATTATCCTCATTATCGGTTTTTTGGCTACAAGTGATGCTCAAGGTTAAAGATTATTTAAAGTATTTTGTATTTGTGAATATTTTATTATACTCTATCTATTATCGATTAAATATTTATGAACTAGTAATGTATTTATTTTATATATGGAACTACATAAAAATTATGTTTCTGAAACGCCACCATTTAACAATGCTAATAAAATAATTGATAAAGGGGGTGCCTTTATCAGCCCCAAAAACACTGATAAAGGGAACTTTTAAGAGTGCTAAAAAAGTGCTATTAAAAGTGACTTTGTATCATCTTTTTTTTAGTAGCACTCATAAAGAGGGGCTTTATCAGCACTTTATCCTATCATTGATAAAGTGCATATTTCAAAAAAACATTTCATGAAAAATAATATATTGATATATAAGTATATTTATATGGATATAAATATAATATATATTTTTTAAAAATGTTTTAGATAAGAATAAATAGACTGTTACATTTAATATATAGAAAGTTTACTGAAATTGGATTTAAAATATTTTATAAAATATTATAAATTAATAATTTTAAAATTACCATCGACTAATAATTATTTAATAACAATTTGAAGATGAAAACAGATTAATAAACGATCTAAAATAAGTTGAAAATGTAACTCAAACTTCAAACAACCATAAATTTTGATCCAGGTGTCTGTTTGTTCTCTATAACATATCGAAGAAATCTTATAACAAGCTGTACTAACTAGTGACCAAAGGGTACCTTCTATCCCATCTTTAGAGGCCAAAAGGCCCATAAAACCTCTAAAACTGAGTTTTTAATCGGGATACCCCGATTTTTTAACATTCAAATAGCTATAAATTCTGATCCAGATGTCCTCTAGGCCTATACAACATATCATATCGAATATGGTTTCATTTTATTTTATTTTACTAGTTTTGGAGTTGAAACAGACTTCTGGAATAGATGTTATGGTCGTTTTACCATTCTATATCTTTTTTTATACACACACATATATAAATATTTATTCATATATATATATATATATATATATATATATATATAAGTGCGTGTGTCTCTCTATGTGTGTGTGTTTTGTATATATATATGAGCTTATTTATTTATAAACTGACATAGAAAACATATTTTATAAATGTATTTAAAACTAATCGTATATATATATTATAATATAAAAATAAATATATGGATATAAAATTATAAATAAAAACATATATATAAATATGGTATAAATATGGTATAAATATATATTAATATAGAAATATATATATATATATTAATATATGAATAAATATATATTTATTAATATAACTAAATATATTTATATTAAAATGAATCTATATTAATATATGAATAAATATAAATATATATATATAGATATATCATTAAATAGAGGAAAAACTGAATGGTTTAATGGTAAAGGTGTAGGTGCGCTAGGGGGGAGGTCTCAGGATCGACTTCTGGTGGATGTAGGGGTGCGCGGTCAAGTGGGTGGGGGTAGTGTGGGAAAGTGAACCATTTTGTGAGAGGTAGGGGACTCTGTCGTGCACTGATAAAAGAGAGGTTCAAGCACTGTTAAAAGCTCCCCGCATTATAAATTCTTTTTAACTTTTTTTTTTGACTTTTAGTAGTGAAAAAAAATAATTGATAGCGGATTTTTTTATCAGCACTTTTTGTAGCCCTGATAAAGGCCTCTTTTATCGGCGCTTTTTTAGCTTTGATTAAAGGGGCCTTTATCATCTCTTTTCTAAGCACTGATAAAAGGGACCCCCTATCTTCACCTGAATTAACAATGCTTTTCTAGCACTGTTAATTCCCTTTTCAAGTGCTGATAAATTCCATATGTGTAGTAGTGTGATGATTAATGATCTATTGGGTGAGATACTATGTTTTATTTTATAAAATTACACTTATGAATGAATAAAGTGTTTTTAGTTTTAATATAAATCCTATAAGACTGTTTTTTAATCAATTTTGATTCCTTTAGGCAAATAGATACAAGTTAATTTATAATTATAACCATATGGTTTATAAAAATAATATAATTCCTAAAAACCTAAGGTTTTTCAATATATCATTGTTGTATAGTCTCTATGGGATCATTGATTGAGAAAAAATGGAGTTGTCGGCTGGATTATAAATTGATGTAATTCTAGTGTGTGGAAATTATATTTTATTGGTGTATTATATGGAATTTGTGTGTAAGTCCTTCCATTGAGTTTGTTTGTTTGGATTATTTGGGATGAGAATTTTTTGAGAGGTATCTAATATAGAGTAATATATTTATGTTTTCCAATTAATTTTAAATTTGGTGATACTAGAGGTGTTGCAGATATGTTTTAATGTTGCGGTGGAAGTGGTGAATAATTTAGACTTATAATTTAAGTTATTAACTAATACACATTATATAAATGTTTCTTTTCTGTGATTTTACGGTCAGAATAAATGATATATAAAGCCTTGGTGGTTCTTAAATGATTGTTTGTATTATTTCATATAGATTTTTCTTATGTTATAGGGGATGTGAAATTATTATTCGTTGCATATTTACTAAAGTGTGTGCAGTTAGTTTTACAATGGGTCTTTCTATTATGTTGTGGTTTTTTAGATGTTTTTAGTTTCCAGATAAGGTATCAATGTTATTTTTGTGACATTATAGGGTTGGACCATTATTAAATAAAGAAATTTACATTACTATGGTCATCTCTAATATCATTTTTTTAATGGTCATTGATTGTGATAAAAATTGGGTGTAATGAAATATTTCTCCATGATCCTCATAGTTGTATTTTTCCCAACTTCATTTTATTGTGAATATTTTTACCATTCGAGTATTTCATTCACCAGAATTTTAATTATAAATTAGTGGTTCCCCCTCCATTTAGTTCAATATAATTTTCCTCCATCAACTATAGGAAAACATTGGTTCTCTTCATGTCATTCATGGATATCTGAGGTTTATCCTTAATCCTTAGATTCATATGATTAATTCTTCTAAAATGAATATTCTTCTTCCTTTCCTATTTTATATTTTTATTTTCTATTTTTATTTGAGAAGATATTAAATATACTTTTTGATTATTTTTTGATGAAGCTTTTTATATGTGTATGGGGTCATGATTTTTCAAAGGATGCTGAATATTTCTCTTTTGTTCATTGGTATTTGGTCATTTCCTCACTTCCCACTCCATTATAATGGTTGCTGAATATACTAAAATTTATGGGTTTTCCAGTCTCATATTCCATCACATGTTATTTTATTATTGTTAAAAGAAAATATATATATATATATATATTATTCATTATCCATTTTGTCCCTTATATCATTCTATTTTATTATATTTTCTTCTAAAATATTATCCTTCAATTTCTTTATGCTTAGATTTTCACGGTTGTTCCCTGAGTAAATCCAATTTGTAGTTTTACCTTGAGGTATAAATTTTATTTTATTTTTTAGGAGTAATCAATATGTTTTCAGTAGAATAAATTTTGGTATATTTCTTGTTATATAGAAAGATAAAATTTTATGAAATAAATATAATAACTATAATATGGTTTGGGATGGTAAGAGTTAATATTTTTTTGTTGGTTATCTTGTAATTTACCTATTATTGATGTTTAGATTTATTTTAAACATGCCATTGTAATTCTTTCTTGGTTATTAATATTTTAAGCACATATTGATTGATTTAAATATTAAAATATTATATTTTTAATAGGAAGTGGAAACATGTAATAAATTTTTGTTGAGAATGGAATTGTAAATAAGTGATAAAGAGTGCATGGTTATGGTTGTTTTTAATTCTATGTGGTTTAATAAATTAGTTGTATGTTTTTAGTTTCTCGGGTTGATTTTAAATCATAGTTGTATTGATTCTAGTATTTTCTTCATTATTGATTCATATGGATTTGGTTTAGTTTTGAACTATTGTTTCATTTTAATAGAAAAGGAGTGTCTTTATTATCCCCTCCTCCTAAGAGTATTGATATTTCCTTATTGATTCCAAATATTTTGGAATAATATTATCTTCTTATTTTTTATTTTTTCCTTAGATTGTTTTCAATGACATATAGACCCTCACTTCCCTATGATGTTTCCATATTTTAAGTAAGAAGTTGTTAAAATTGAAGGGTGCAATATAGGATATATTTAATAAAGGTTAGAGGTCCTATCATATTTCTAAGATGTCATTATCGATTGTGTATATTTATTATGCTGTGAAGGGGTTACTATAATAAACTGTTAAATTTATGTGATTTTTTCATTAGATTCGATATTTTGGTAGGTTTCGGGGTAAATATTTTTGGTATTGATGTGGTGATAATATGTATTGTATTTTTTTCAATATGTTTTTTTGAATGGTTTTACTAGTTAGGGAATTGGGTGGATTCTAGGATATGTTGTGATTTAGGTGGTTGTATTGAGTATATATTTTTTATTTTTATTTATTATTAAATTGTGGTTAAATATTTGTTTAGTTGGCTGTAGTTTTCTATGTTGAGTATTGATTTTATGAAAATAATGTTTGAATATATGGTTTTTGAAAATAAAGCATAGTATAATATTTTTTATGATTTCGATCAATTATTCTATGAGTTATAATTGTTACAATATTATGATATAGAGGATACTGATATGGATGATGTATTACAGGTGGTTTTTCCCCATTACCTTTATATTATTTGTCATGATGTTATGTGGTATATATATTTGGAGGCGATATGGTTGTGGTGATCTGTTATCATATTATGTGATGTAGTGGCTGGATTGGGCAGTGAATAAGAAGTGGTTAGGGTTGTTTGGATTTTAATTGTCATTCTCACAATTTCACATGAGTTAATGAATAGATTTAATATCCAATAGTTTTACTTAATGGAGAGTTGGATTGAAACATGAACTTATTGGTAAAAGTATTGATTCATTTTCCTATCCTTTTTACATTATTTTTTTAGGATGTTTATGAGAATTTATTCTATTCTTAATTCAGTGTATCAGGTATAAAATTCATCCTTGATATTTTGTTGGGAGGATGTGGTTATAAGTGATTTAGAGGATGAAATAATTTTGGTATCATGGGTTTGAAGGTGTATTCTTTTGATTTTAAAATTTTGTCTTAATGTTTATGCTTATTTAGTTAGTATATAATTTTTTTATTAGATATTAATTCAAATATCTACAATTCCATATCTATTTCAAAAGGATGTTGAAATTTTTAAAGATATGATGCTACTTAGTACACCCATGTTCTCACCTGTGAATGTTAGATTGATTTTTTTTTTATTTTACTCCAATAAAGAAAGAGTGATTCTATTTGAGTGTCTTAAAGGGTCATCCATGAGGTAATACTTGTACGTATCTTATATTTTTTTATCATATATATTGATATATATGTAACATTTTGTTTTGTGGAAATATTTTATTTATGAGATCCTCAGAGTTGATTATTGGATTATTCATATATCTCTTTAGTTCATAATAGAAATTCTTCTCATAATTTTAACTTATACTCTTCATGAGAGTATCAGACACACCAAAAATTGATGGTGGGATTTACAGGTCACACTTTGATTATCTTCTAGCCCATGTGTTTTTTTAGTAAAAAGATGTCTCCAAACACACTCCATATTTCCACCCAAGGCTGTGTTTAATTAGAAAAATCCATATATCATAAAAATATCACCTCATTTGAATTCCCCAAATTATAATCGATAAAACCATGTAATTGTATCACACACACCATGGTAACATTTATATCAACCAAAAAAATTTATCCATGCATAATTACAAATTATATGCCATGACATGACTAATTTATCTATATATGTGTTATATAATAATGTCAAATGAATTGGAAATAAATCTTTACCACTATTGTTTAATTTCCTGGCCCATACATGGACTAAATTCATGAGTTTTGGATGCCACACTACCTCATGTATTCTCTTCCATCACTTGAGTTTGGAGACTAGTGTTTCTGTTTTTTGGGTCTATTATTTTAGAGAAATTTTTATTTTAGTTTCCAAGAAAAAATAAATAACATGAAACAAAAAAACATTAATTAAAATTTAGTGGAACAAACCCTTGAGGAATCATAATTTATAACTCATCATAATAACTAAAAATGACTCTGAACTAATATAATAAACATTTCATAAAATTTCATACAAATCATACATAAAAATTTTTCTAGAAATTGGTCCAATATATTCAAAAAATATAAAAATCCATGATAATAAAATAGGAAGAGTAATTTTCTTAAATGTACATTGTCAAAATCTAATACCAAGTCCCCAATATCCCCAGTTAAGCCTCTCTAACTCAATAACCTTCCATTTTTACTTTTTCTCATGCATGTATCATTAGACTTGATGTCTTCTAATACATTGTGGTCCATTTTTAAATTGTGTATAAAAGTGATTATAATACCACAAATGAAACATAAATATTTCCATTATATATGTAAGTTAATTTATATATATGTAATGTCATAAAATCTAGCTACAAATCTATTTATATAATGTAGTTGGGTCATCATGTTCCTACCAAGACATCCTGAATCCCAAACCAAGATTCCTCATCCATTATTGTCTTGTATTTTCTATAATCAATTCCATTGAACTATATCATTCCATATCAAGATCTATGATGTAACATAGATTTTCCATATCACATAATATCATGAGTTGAGGTGTAACATATCACATAATTCAAAAAATTTAAATATAACATTTTCCTCAAATGTGATAGTATATTAACATTCACAACATAATATTGTTTTACTATGTAGTCACATATCCATCCTAACAAATCTTGGTAAGTAATTAAATATACATTTATCTTTGTTTAATAATAGGGATCATAAGGTAACACATCTCAACATCTTAATGAAATATCTATCTATAATCCAAATATAAGACTAATATATGGAAAAATGTAAAATAAGTTATCAATGAAATAACCAACCCAAGAATCATCACTAACCCTCTTAGATAGCCAAAACATCCCATATTAATGATGAACAATATCATACATACCCATATGAGAATATCCCCTCTCAACTTATCTCACTATTTTCATTCATTAATAAAAAATATATATATAGTCTGTGACTATCTAATTTCAATTTTAACTATGACTTACCTTAATCATTAATGTCATTTAGTATTTAAATTTACGTTACTCTCAGTTCATTAGTTATGGTTTATCTAGACCAAATTAGTTTATTTATTAACATTCCCAAATAAGCTCACCTATATTAAGTTCCGCAGACAATAATATTATGTGACTCAATAAGTAACATGGTGTTCGAGTTAACAAAAAATGTATCTATGATAAAAGGATTTTACACCATATCATTCAAAGGTTGCAGTAATTTGATTCCCAATTTTTGAAGAATCAAGTTATCCTTTTAGGTCTCATTTATCCAAATACCCATTCTTGTAAACATCTTTTCACACTGATCACACATATACAATATTTTAAGCGATAAGGACTACATATGTTGAGATAAAACAAATAATACTTTAAAAAATGACTATATCATTTAAAAACGTAAAATAATATAAAAAATTTAAATATGTGTAAGGATAAATTTACAATAATAATAATTTAAATCAAACATTATGAACTATTCTCACTCTATCCCTATCAAGTGAGGATCATCACCAATAACGGATTTAATATTTGATAAATAACAAATAAAGGATAACGGAAGAGTAGTATGAGAGAAATGGTCAAGACTTTATACTTATGAAGAATATTTATCTTTAATACAATTTTAATATATTTTTAATTAGAAAATTTTATTATAACAATTAAGAAACTATGGATTTTATATAGTCTAAACATTCATAATAATTTAACCATTAATGAAAACATTTCATGTCAACTAGAAAACTGGGAATTATATATTTTTATATGTTTAACCTAAATTTAAACAATTATATCCAAAAATATCAATACAAACATAAAACACATAAATACACATAATATAATTATGGAATAAATTTTAGTTTTATCAATATTAACCCTACCCAATTTGGGAATAAGGTACACATTATCAAGGTTCCTCTAAAAAAACAAATTGTAAAAAATTGTTTATTAATGTATCCAAACCAATGTCAAAAAATACCTAATATATTACCATGACTATTTATAATCAGTCATATTTCACTAATAAATTTTCAGATACTGAAACCACAACAAATATACTAAAACTATTATTATAAATGAAATCTGATTTAAGGAAAATTAATTCAAAATTCCAAAATACTAACAATATCAGGAGGATTATAAAAAATTAATAAATAAACACATGGAATATTCAAAATTTGTGTGAAATATCTCCCAAAAATTCCATTATGTAGATTTAGGTAATTTTTACTTTATAATTTGAAATAAATTATTTATAAGAGAGAACCCATGTATGTTGGTAAACATTAATGAGGAATTTATGTTTTTAATATGTATGATAAACTTGTTCTATTTCAATGATTAGAGATATTTTTTAAGTGTTTTTATAGAAAATTGATTGTAAATCATGGAAAAAATATGGTCATTGGAATAATTAATGGAAGAAAATTTTATTCTGAGATCCAAACCTCGATGTGAAGGTTATCCTCCACACCCATGGTTTTCACTATAAAATTACTATAAAATAAAATCCTTAAAACCATGAACATACCAATTATTGAATAAAAGTTATCCCATACATTTCCTATAATACATTTAACCACGAAAAACACCACAACATGATTTCTAGATTAAACTAATTTTATAATGTGAGAGATACATTATAGCATCACCAGTTTTTTTCACCTCTACTGTGATCAAATACCATTACACGGACCTCATGCGTGCCTCCCTTTACAATATATTCTCTTGACTGGTGATGTGGATCTATGTATATGTTGGTGGACTATCCCTTTTTAGTAAAGATAATCCTAAATAATAGTTGTGGAAATAGTAATAAATTTCTATCCTGATAGAAACTATATAATTGTGAATATAACATCTACAAGTCATTAGTATGTTAATAAAAAATCCATATGACAATAAAATGACATGTAATTTAGTTTCATTTGTTATACATAAAATTTAATGTCCTAGATATTCTTAACATGAATTTGATATCCAATAATAAAAAATACAATAAAACTGGTTACCAAGTACATTCATAGTCTCATTTATTGACTCCATCTAGACTTCACATACTCATTCATACAATGAAAAACCCTTAGCCTTATACATTCATATAGTGATGATTTCTACCTGGGTAGTAGGTCGTTTGAGAACATTGTAACTTTTATGTAGTATGCCACCACCAGTGGTGTCCCTAAACAAACTAGTAAATAAAATTACATGTATAGTGTGATATACTCATTAGTAAATAATAGAGAATAAAAAAAATTAAAGAAATGTGTCACAAAAAATGGTGCTTCCAAACAACTCAGGTATTCCCATACATGGATTAACTAGTGTTTTGGAGCCTAAAATATATCATAGGAATACTAACTGGGTATTACATCCCAATTTATAAGGATTTTCATAACATCATTTCATAATATAAAAAATATCCAATGGGATGTAAATATGAATGGGAAAGTCACAATAGTGGGAAGGACATGCCATGATATTATAGAAGTCAATACATTGGTAATATGTTTAGATAACTAAGTAATAATTGTGGTAATAATGTCCCTAAAAAATAGTCTGTAATTAGGAGTAACATCCTAGATAAGTAACACAAAAGATGGAACTTCTTATTGACCATTGAATCAAGTGAGGGTATATAATATCTTGATTTAGGTATCACATGGGTGGAAAAAGTATCCCCATACCCAGACCCCATCATAGGAGGGGACATCATGACCCATAACTAACAATACTAATATCAAAATCTCCTCCTTTTTAGGGATGTATCATGTTGTGGGAAGTATTCTCCACACCCATGGGTAGGAACATGCAATCAACCATTGTGTCCCATGTATATTTTTACAATGACCATATGGATATCAAATTCCATGTCCTAGTCAAAATTATGTCCCCTAATAATGGGATTAATATCCTAGTCATATTCATGCTATATAATAGGCATATCATACCTCAACATAATCATTATAAAAATTTTGAATCTCATCACAATCATAAAAAACACCATCACAAAGGTCATATCATTTATTTCCAAATAAAAGAACAGTAAAATAGTGAAACTCAACATAATTACAATTTAAACTAGAAAAAATACATGGGAAAAATTATATGTTTTATATGGGTAGAACCTCTAATTGACCACTCTAAATTACACAACTCTCTTATATATATTTAGCATAATGGAACCTTTCTAGGTCTATTATAACATAAATCATAAAAATCCAAATCTGGTTTAGATTATAATGTCCACACACCTTAGTTCAAGACAATAACTATCGGTGGTCACAATATCAAAGAATATAGATCAAAAGGAACTTAATGTCCCTAAACATTTCTATCCAAATAAAATGGGTTAAGGGGATGTAATTCAATTTTATTTTATGTTATTCAGAAATGGGAATGGAAGAATACATATCTCACATCATTTGAAACATGTTTAATCCATAAAAAATTAAAATAAACCACATACATTGTATAAATGAAAGCCTTATCATTGGATATAACATAAAAAATAGGATCTCATATTATAGAATCTAAAAATATTACAATATCCACTAATTAATGTATAATTACTAGATACCTTTGAAACAACATGAGAGACATAGAATGAAATGAATGTCATTATATTTCTTACCTTCATAAATCTACTGGGATAGACATATCAATAATAAGAAAACATAGGAGGGTAATCACTTAGAAGGAATAATAATTAATGGGGGATGTAGGGAGGATGAACGAATTATAAGGGTTATTGCAACCTACATAAATTAGGTTTTTATATTTAAAACAACTTAATTTAATGTAAAAACATTCAAGGGGAATTATTGTTTAATAACTATCACTGGTAATGGTGCAAAACCATACCAGGGTCATAGTATGACATGAAATTTGGGGTAAAGGACCAATGCAACCATCTAAGGTAAAAATAGTAAAATTAGTCAATTTAGTATTAGGCCACAATGTAGTGTAACCATTTCAATCAAGTAGAATTACTCCCATTGATAGGGATTTAAAACTAAACTACCTTGCATTTTGGTGTGAATATGCACAGACACCAAAAGGTTATTATACACATCTCTCTTGTCACAAAAAAAATGACTTATGAAATGGAATGATCTTTGAACTACAAATGTATTGTTTCTTCACAAAAATTGAAAAAAAATTAAATACCCACTTAACCTCTTCCTATTCTTACAAAAACAAAAAACTATAAAAATGAAAACAGATTTGTAAAAAGATAAACAAACTCAAACCTTAGGAATTAGTGAGGTATTATAACCTACCATATATAGTGTATCTTATCCCCCCAAGATACATAATTAAGCATCACTAGTAAACAGTCCTTCACCATTAATCCCACATTTCATTATTATACTTTTCTGTCTCCACCAAGATACACCCTGTCATCCACTGCACATATACCTAAGGTATTATCATACCAAAAATGATCTTTTCACTCCAATATAGAATATGAATTGGTTTGTCCCTGAATGACAAATTAGGATGATTATCAACATATTTGACAATGATACTAAGATAATGATCATAGTGGTGTCTCACAAGATAATATATATGAAATTAAAATTTATAACACATAATCTCTATGAAATTACTAATAGATATTCTATTATACTACCCCAAAAAACCTTAAAGGGCACTAAAAATATAGCATCCTATATTTACTTAATTCTAAAATTATGTAGTCCCAAAACAGGTGACATCCTTAAGAATAAATATTCACCCACAATAAACTTATGAGGATAGAATCTCTGATCCACATAATAATTTTTTATACATCTCACCATCACCAATTTTTTCATGATCATTCATATATGTGTAAACATCTCTTAAATGAGTATTGGTATAATAATATTTGACACATCTACCACTAAAAAATATTTAGGTAATTGGAAACTCCATCTATATAAGTTCTTAATGGGTTCCATCTAAATCAATTTATTATCACTATTATTATAAAAAATTGAAAAGGAGAGACTACTCATCCATGATTAACTAAAACAAAACATACATAAATGTAGTGCATGCACTTGAATTCAGATAGTATAATCATACTGGCAACAATTTAACAATTTATTCCATTCTAAAATGCATCAGTGTTTCAAATACCTTTATGAAAACTCTTGTAGAATATATATGTTAATAATGAATCCTAATAAAAATACTCATTGAAACACCATGTAACTATATTATATATTAGGAATATATCTTGACAATATCAATTAATATATTGGAAATCTCTAATTAGTATGTAATTTGAATCCATGGTTAACTAGTAGATACTAACACAAACCACATGACTAAAATGTAGAGACCTTGGTGTTACTATTAATGAACCATTTCCACATCATCCAATTTTCAAAAAGGAATGATAAATGACTGAATAATACCCATGGCTCACTAATGATATTCCTTTACTCGTTGATAGGTTCAAAATTACAAGATAAAGACCATTATGTATTTCTTTATCATTGGACACAAGTACTAACTACACATTTCATGGTATATCAGGATTATAACTTGGTGAATAACCCATACCAAGGTATTTGAATCCCATTTATTCTTAGCACACTTCC
This sequence comes from Viscum album, assembly GCA_963277665.1. Lineage (NCBI taxonomy): Eukaryota > Viridiplantae > Streptophyta > Magnoliopsida > Santalales > Viscaceae > Viscum > Viscum album. Next base: position 1,767,779,195 of record OY728157.1, read on the forward strand.
TCATGGGAACCAAAAATCAGCCTCATATATTCAATATCTCACCATAATCCAATTCCCAAATAGGTAGATTCTCTCCACCAATTATATTATCCCTCATAACTATATAGTAAAAATTAGTAAATTCACACTCCTTTATTCTCTCAAACAGTGGGTAGGTAAAAGATATAGAAAAAATATTTTATTTTACATGAATCTCATGAAAAATGAGATACATCTCAAGGAAAATATTCATTAAAATACTCTCAATAATTTTATGCGACACTTCTTGCAAATAGTCTTTCTTAATTAGTGATGTTAACATCTCAATGTGTGAACTATTGTTGAAAACTCCAAATATCATATTAGATGATTCTTCTCATGTGGCATCATGTTAATATATTTACCTATGACTATATTCCCCTTCTTTATCAACAAGGCTCCAAAACTAATCCATGATAAATTATAATCTAGTGTATACTCTTTACCTAACTCATGTATGCTCAAAAAAGACATAGATTTCAACATAACCTTTATCTTTTGGAAGGATATACCATATTGATTGGATCACTGCAATGTTCCCCATTATTTTTATGGCCTCTGATTGTGTTGATAATCAAGGGAAGCCTTGAATAAATATCCAATAATATCCTTATAATCCCATGAAGCTACAGATCAATAAAATATTTGTGGGTTACAACCAATAAACAATTACTTCAACTAACGTAGGGTAAACTGATATGTATACCAATGATATAATATTCCCTAAAACAAGACCTCACTAATCAAAAACTAACACATAAGAATATTTTCATATATTAGATGACCCCTATTATTTATGAATATATTATCCAAATATAATGAATTTTCCACCCTTGACTGGGAGTATTATAGGATATCTTTGATAAATATTTTCTCAAACAAGTCATGATATTGATGAATTATTTGATTCATAATTTCTTTAAAGACTATTAGTGTGTTTTATATTGAAAAACATCATGATATAGTCATATATTCCAGACATACTCTGGAAAAAATATAAGGAATATCAGAATGCCTCAAATGAAACTGATAATAATCTATCCTTATGTTAATATTAGAGAAACACTTGCCTCTCCTCACCTGGTCAAACAAATTTTCCAAATGGGGAAGAGGATATTGATTCATGAAAATCACTAGATTTTACATTTACAAATACACACATAATTGCAATGAAACATCCCCTTCATATATAAAAAAATATTATTATTAGAGGAAAGACCTGAAAAAAATATCTTAATTTTCCATAAAAATTCTGGATAAATGGGCTGAAATCATCCCTAGAGATGGGTGGTTAGGTCAAGAATGGTCTTACTATAAATCATACATTTAGAAAATTGTATAAAAATATCTATTAGAAAATGTGAAAGAGACCCATTGAATATATTAGTCAATGTTTTCATGATACCATGTTAGTTAATCCATACCTACTATCACCATAGAACCATGAATCTCAAAATATGAATAAATATTAGATAATTAAATATCCAATAATCATGAGGTCATATTCAAAACACATATAAATACCCTCATATATCATTACTATGTCAGTTTGGATATATATCAATGAAAATAAATCTTCTATATCCAACCCTAAATATCTAGCATACAATGAATATGGAAATAAATTTTATGATATCATATAAAATAATGAATAATCCAAAGAAGATGCTTCTAATATCATACATCAAAAAATTTAAAGTCCCATTATCTTAATTAGTTGGTATCAACTTTATGGAATGAATATGACCTAACCCTGAGCATTTTCTCTGATCTCTTGATCTCTAAACATCATAAGGAGAACCTCTATCCATATATTTCTAACCATGATCAAAATCACCCCTATTAATCCTAGCTATCAAGAATAACTCAAAATACCACTATGTGGTAATGAACACGATCATATCACTGAATCCTAAGAATGAGAATCACTAGGACCATAAAAAAGTTATGAATAACTCTAAAAAATGTTACATGTTACCCTTCTTCCTATAAGAGAATAACTCTATTGGAATTCAGTGGAATTTAAGTCATGTATACAATGAACATACACAATTATAACATATTTTTGGAGTCATATCATGCATGATAAAATAAAATATATGACTAGCATAGGACTACAAATTTCTACTCTAATGAGAATCTTTAAAACACCATTTCGAGATACTGGAAGGTATACTCCCAGAACATGAATAAGGATCAAACTGACAAGAATATATATCCTCAATAATGTTATTCCATATAATAAGTTACTGATTCATGGATTAAAATGTATGTTAAATGATATTCATCGAATACTAAATTTATTGTCTCAGTCTACCCTCAATCAAATCATAGTGGTCTAATCATTCTCTAGTGAAATTGTAAACTGAAGAAACATGATAAAACATATTTCATAGTCCATCACTTAAAAGATCTTATCAATTAGATATATTAGCACTAAATCCATTCCAGTTCTCAACATCTTGATAAATAAATGATTAGTCAATGGAGCTTGAACGTCCTTCTATAAAAAATAGACATACTAATATTCATGGTCTAAAATATCTCAGTAGTGATTATTTAGTCCTTAATTGTTATATGTACCATGATTTATCCAAGTCTTAGGCGGGGTCTCAAGATGGTCAAACAATTTTAATAAAGACATAACCCAAAACACTATAGCATATGGTCCACCCACTCCAGAAAATTGATGAGGGTATTGTAACTAGAAATATCATTCCAAATCAAACATAGAGATATAAACATTCATAGATCCATGTCCCAAAAAATGAATATCATCATGAAAAAAACCAATATAATTTATAATTATTAATAGGAATATAAACGAATTGGGATTTTAAGTTATTAAATTGTGGGGTGCGATCATACTTACCAACCTAGAGCTCCATAGGAAGACATTGTGGTGGAATGTTGAAACAATACAAAACTCATGAAATATAAAAATTGTTACAATAGGATTTAATATAAAAAATAGTTTAGATAGTGATATTCAGATCCTCACACTATTATATATGCCATGCCAAACAAAAAAGGGGTCCCACACAAAAACAATTTATCTCTAAATATCCTTGACCACACACCCTTAGATTGTCCGAATCATTTATAGATAGTATTCAAATAACTAATTTAATAATTAAAAACATAATCATAGACTAGTTAAGTATAATTTCATTATCTTACTATATAGGAAAACATTATATGTGTTGTTGTTGAAACATTTAATAATCTTCCCTAACATCAAAGTTATGGTGAAAAAAATCAATCAGGAAAATGTAATGATAATCGTGCATGCCTTCAAGGATGCAGGGATAAATAGTATGTTTCCACCTTAATACAAGAGTAAAACCATTAATTGATAAATCCAATATCATTTTCTTGAAAATAAAAAAACTAGCATCAGAGACCATGAACAACAGTCCCTTCCTCAGTAACATGGAATTTTTTGATTCCCGGGTTTGTTAAGCCATAGAATAATTTAAATCCCATATTCTAACCACATACAATCATTTATTTACCATATCACTAATAGTAAAAAAGAAATAAAATTTTAGATACTCAATATAATTCAATCTATCTATTTCATCTATACTATGAATGAACTAGGTTCCACATCCATCAATCATGCATCCCAATATTCTAAAAATTTCAAACTATTGGTGAGGGTTGATGTATTACTAAGAAGGATATAACATCTTAGTATATATATATATATATCAAAGTGGACGAAATAATAATCAACTAATATCAAAATATAATTAAATTAAATATGAATATCCTAGATTCGTGGATTCAGTATGTAAATAAAAACTCACATGTGTTAAAAACTACATATACCATAAATTCACATAATATACATCAAAATTAAGGTCGTATATAGGCCCAATATGAATATGTTATCTAAAAGTCAACTAAATATTGAACATAATAGAAAACAAGGGCCACTAATCTATTCCCATTTTATCCCACTACTACATCTGTACTGCATCAACTCAAGAGTTTGTTGCAAGGCACACCCCACCTTACCTATTTTTTATCAATAAATTCTACTTTGGTACTAGGTAGAATAAGTAATTTTTGAGTAACAATATTAATGACTACCAAAAATTTTCATAAAAAACTAGTAAATAAAAGTGAATATATAATTTCTATATTCATAAGTAAATATGTGAAAAATGTGGAAACAAAAAACATGTCATAACTATTGGTACTATAAAGACACCAAGGTTTGACTATAAATGACTTATATAGTAACGAGAGGTATCATAATATATCATAAGAATATTAATGGGATAAATGATCATGAAACAAAATCACGGAAATAACATCCCATCAGAATATAGATTCAATCACATATGAAGTACATCCTAATAGAAAAATCCCACCATTTTTCATAATTTTACATTATATCAAATAATTTAATACACGGTTTGTACATATTGATAACCAATCCATAATGGTGGTTATGGATTCAGAAGATTAAAATGGATTATGATGGTTAAATTTATTCCCAATTATTTTTTAGGATACAAATATTTATTGGGTGATAAAAGAATACACCAATGAGTTAAGAGGGTGAACTATGAGATACAACGTACATTTTTTAGGGATCACGTTTTTTGAAGCTGTATACAATTGAATATGGTGAGGAAGATTTATATTCATAAATTAGTAAATTTTTTCATTTTAATTGATTGAGATAAATATTGGTATCAAGAATACTAATCATATAATGATTTTAGACATGATCTTAATCAGTATCAAAGATAATTGATGTTGGAAGGTGAATGAACAATGTAAAATATCTGATTGTTATAGGAAATGAGGATCCATTATGTTTTTTAAAAAGAATGAAAACTAATTATGAATGTTGGGGGACACATATAAGTGGTTAAATGTGCTATGACGGAATAAAATTTATTCATGAAGCTCTATCAAGAAGTTATAATTTAGGAAGTAAAACTTATGGGGGATAAATTTATATATGATATAATAAGGATGTAAGAATATATTGAGATTAAGTTTTAAAGAAATATTTTGAGAAGATGTATACATTGAAAATCATCTAGAAGTAACTCCAAAAACTATTTTTTAGAGGATACATGTTTAATTGTAAATTCTAAGCCATGGTGAATCCAAAAGACAAGGTAATTTAGAAATATATAAATTCAAAAAAAATGGTTTAGATGTTAAACCTAATGATGTCATTCTCAGAACTCAATTAAATGAATATAAATCTTTCTAAAGAATATATCATGATTTATAATTATTATTTATGTTAGTGGATTTTAATAAGGTGATGAATTCTTAAGTTAAATGAATCATAGAGGGTCTGAAAGTCTGTAGTTAAAGGATGTTGAAAAAATTGGAAAATTATTTGAAGTCAGTATAAAATGTAATATCCTATATAAGATATGTAAGAAGTAATCTGAGTGAAAGTTGAAGAGGTTTAGAAGTGTTAAAGCAGAGGATAAAAAAATGTGTGATGATTCATATGAAATATATATGTTAAAGGATATGTTCATATAGTGAAAGGAAAGATTAGAAATCAATGTCTAGGAAATTATTAGTTTATATATAAGATATTTTCAAAAGAATATTGAAGAAATTTGAAATGTAAAAAAGGATTACATATGGTTTCCTCTTCAAAATAAATAATAGAAACTCTAGTGTGGATCTGAAAATAATCAATGTCATGGATGCACTATGATATGTAATATATATTGGTGTATTTATAAGATATCTATTTCTATTCCCATTGTAATGAGGAAAAGTAAAAAACAAACATTAATATCTAATAGTTCACCAGAAAAAACATAATGGTCAATACTGAAGGGTTTCTTACTGTAATCTTCCAAATTTCATATATCCTCAGTATTATACTTAAGGGTCAAGATGATAACACATATAGGTCAATAAGAGTATATGAAAAGGAATTAAATGTTGAAAATTCAATCCATAGAATATGATATCCTTATATCATATTGAAAGATATTCCCATATGTATGAAAACCCCAAAAAAATAAGTGTATGTTTAAAGGTAAAAAATAGAATACATAAGAGTCACATCAATTTTTCAGAGAATATAAAATTTGCCTTATTATGATATATAAGGGTTACCAATTAGAAACATATGAGGCTTATGTTGGAAAAAAATTGGTTGATGATGATATAGTTATAAGACACATAATTTTCATACAATGATTTCACATATAATTAGATGAATATTCCTTCAATATCCTAATTAACACTTCCAGAATTGAATAGGTCTTGTGCCTTTAGATGCTTGGACACATATACAACTTCTTCAAAAAAGATCTAAATCATCTACCACTATGTTCTTTATAAATATTACCCTTATTAAACATATAGTATATATTACATTTATTTATAAGCTCGTGAAAGGAAACATAAGAAAGGGTGAGATCAGATGCTCAGTAAGGGTAAAAAAACGAGATATCAATGATAATTTTAAAATAAAATGAACAAAAGGGTATGATAACATGATCATAACAGTATAAAATCATACCCTACAAATAATAGATCGTAATATTGAGTCATGGAATAAATCAAAGCAGTTCATAAGACATGAGTCATAAATGAATCAATGTACATAATCCATGAGATCATTAAATTGTTATAAGACTTATGTTTTTTTCATAAACTTAATAATACAAAATAATTCCCTTAGTATTCAATTCTCATTTACAAAGCTATTATAATGGAATATGATTACTCCCTAAACCATTATAGTAGTCGAAATTTACTCCAACGACAATCATAGTGTGAAAGGTCTCCTACAGAATGAGGTTCACTCTAAATTCTAAATCTTTTTATTACTTTATATATCAATCATTACCCAAGGAATTGGATAGAGATATATATCCCACCTATCCTTGGTTCAAACATGGACATCGTCTTTGTGTATTATATCACCACCATTCTATATTATAACATAACCATTGTCCATGGTTATAATGTGACCACCATATTCTATTATAATGAAGTAGCATAAAATAATTAATACCATGAATATTTGTTCTATAATATAAAAAATCATCATGTTGGCACATTATTACCCGTGAAAAGAAAATGGGTTTCATAAACATTTAATCTATAAAGTCAAAAAATAAACCATAATAAATATATGGGTTTCACAATCATATCTTCGACATAAATATTAACCAACCATATAAAGAATAAATACGCTTTCTTTGGATCACTTCTCAAGTAATTTATACTTAACATCAATATATGTCATTATATATGAAAATTGTTTTTAAAGATCACTGAAATATTTCATAAGGAAAATCTGCTTTCCAATTGAAAAATAAATTTTAAAAATAAATATATTTCAAAAATATTATGGAATATTATTATTTTCAATAACCTTGTTAAATTTTATTTTGATATTCGAAACATTGATTAGTCAAGATAGTGGGTAATTCTATTCATTCCGTGTAAGTTTAAAGAAAATATACCTTTCATAATATTGGTAAAAAGTCAAAATGTACTAGATTCATAAAATAAAAAGATGATTCATTTTAAAATATTTTTATAAAAATTATTACATGAGTAAAATTACATTAAACTATAATAGGGTAAAAGTATAAATATTCTTGAAAACACATTTTTAAATCATGGATATAGAATAAAATGGTTTTTCAAATAAATAGAGAAATATATATTAGTTCCCATAAAAACAAATTTTTTGTATCTTGAGTATGTGAATAAAATGAAAGGAAAACATGTACTATAATTAAATAAAGTAATTAGAATAAAATTCATGTGATTATAGAGAGACAGATCATAATTTTGTATCAACATAACTTAACCATAAACAATCCTGATAAATAATGAGCTTGTAACATAAAACCCTTACCCTATTGGTAACATTTTATTAATAATTAACATGAAGTAAAAAAATTTATTAATCATAAATACATTAATTGGTGGGATAAAAACAAAATAAAGGAACTATTGGTGTACAAGGCACATGTCACACTAAAATAATAGTAAGCCATAATTCCATTACATTAGGTCAGACTTCCATACTTGGCATTATAAATTACTAAATAATGAATAAATATTTATTATAAGTATATTAAATATTTATAAATAGATATATAATACAATATTGTATTTACTTATAACCTTTTAACACCTATTTTTTCACTTCTTTATTAAAATCTTTGTTCTGGGTGATATTTGCTTCGTTTTTTAGGTATGTTATAGTTTGGAAGGTTTGATCTTTGTATTTTTATAATGGTTAAAAATATACATAATTTTACTAATAATATAAATGTCATATATATTAATTAGTTAAATTCTTATCGTCATTCATAAATGAAAAATATATAATAAATAATAACACCATTCATGTAGATGGTCAGCCACATGTTCACATGAACGTTGAATCAATTTTTTGATGGAAGGAACGAAAAAAGATAAATAATAAATAAATTTTTTGGAATCATTATTATGTAGTATATTTCATATATATTCACCAAATATATATTTATTTATATACAAGTATAAAACATAAAAAAAATCCATCATTATATCTCATTCTAAAGGTGGTAATCCACCGGTACACATGATCGATGCAATCATTCTACAAAAATTTGGAAGGTAATAAGGTATAAATGATATTATAATTACATAAATATATTTATTTAATAATTATTTAATATAAATATTAAATCCATCATAATACACCCCCATAAAATATGGTGACAAGAAATGAATTTTTATCGCTACGTGCAGACAATAAGTCATACATACAAAAAAATAATATTTTTAAACAATTTAAAGGAAATAGGGTGAATAAAGGTGGTTTCACAATTATAATAACATTTAATTATATTATAATAATGAATTTATTTTATTATAAATAATATAATATATTTATATGAGTTAAGTGAATAATTAAAAAGAATGTAATCAAGTAAATAGATTATCTCTTCTTTGAAGTAGCTTTCTTAGATACCCTCCTAAGGGATCTTGTAATGGAATTGTTGAAAGACCATAACCACTATAATGTGTATAGGTAAGTGGATAAGATAATTTTTGGTATCTTGGTGGATAAATAATGAAAAACTTTGTGTCAAAAACATAAATTAGGGGTTCTTTTTATAATTGTGGAAAGAGACACTCATGGAATTTCTTAAAATATAAAAATATATTTAAGTAATTATCAAGAAAAATGATTCCAACTATCCTATAATTGGGAATGTGATGAAATTTTAAACTATAAATTATACCATTGGACTTCATTAATATTTTTATAAATTTTATGTTGTTTAATAAAATAATACATTCATAAAATATCATTATTTACAATTGAGATATTGTTCATTTTATTCGACATAAAAGACATGAATAAAAAGTTAAAATTAAAATATAATTATTTAAAATAGAACTATTATTTCATACTAAAAAAAATTCATGGAACCCATTAAACGACTAAAATTATATTAATTTTGAAATTTATAATATCATTGTATATATTTTTTATTAATTCAATAAATACTGCATCTTGTTTAAGAATTTACATTCATTATATAATTTCTATAAAATAGATATATTATTAATATATATATATATATGTGTATAAATACATATATATTCTTATATACATTTATAACTTACTTTTGTACCTCATAAGAAGAAGAAGATATATTTTAAATTAAGAGATGATATTTTGTCACTTTTGTTCCTTAAATATTATACATGTCATTTTCAAGGAAAAGATTCTATTAAAAATACATTTTCAATAAAAAAGTTATTAATCTAAAATAATCATAATAAAATACAAAATTTATGAAATATTATGTCTTTCTCACCTTGTTTTAAACTAGATTATCCTGATTTATTGTTTATTGATGTGGTAAATTTTACATCTATTAGTATTCACATAGACCAAATATAAAAGATACATATTTACCTAATTTTACCTCATGAATATAAAAATGGAATATATTTTATCATATTAAATTTTCATAAGTATCAGAAATTAATTTTAAAATATGTGAGGAACATGTGATGGAAACCTTTTTTTTGGAATGTACATTTTTAAGCATAAAACGTCATGTATTCTAATCTTATTCCTAGAAAAAATATTAAATTATTTTCAAAAAAATTGGATTAATTATATAATATATTTGATTCATTAAAATTAGTCATCAATATTGATTAATTTAGTTTATCAAGATCAAATAAATTTTTACACATAAAAATAGTTTTTCATAAAATATATATTTCACTTTAAATTTTTTTTAGTTTTTTATTTATATATAATTAATACCCAAAGAATAAATTTTTACATATTCATACATTCATTTTTCAGAACATAGTAAGTTCTATTGAAGCCACCAATCCAACATCTATGAAATGTTTTTAATTTAATAATATATCATGGTTATATTAAACTTGGTGATGTGTATAACCCAGCTATCAATGAAATTGAATTATTTTTGGATAATTTTTTCTAAAATATTCAGGTTTTAAAGAATCCATCAATTTAATAAATTTCATCATCACTATTTGAACTTGTTCCATGTAATCAGTGTTTTGAAATTAGAAATGTTATTTTATGAGAACTCACATTGTTAACTTGGTTAATAAGTATTCCACTTAAAAATAGAACGAGGAAAGTATGATTTTCACCACTAAAATAGGATTCCAAATCATAGAAAATACATGGAAAGTGTAAATATGGACAGGGAAGAGAAAACTAATGACCAAGGGATAATATATAGTAGTAGAGAAAATTTTTAGCAGAAATTTAACAACTAAAACACCATTAATTCATGAGGGGTAAAATTACTATAAATTCATTGGAATAAAATGTTTTAGGGAATAAATTATCTTATGATTATTTTTCGGGAGTTGGAGAATTAATTTACAAGATAAAATTATAAAACAAGGATATATACTTAATTTGAATAAAATACTTCATCATATAATTAATTTAAACAATAATATAATCTATTTCTCCATACAATGAATATTCTAGATGATTTGTTTTGTATAAAACCTTAAAATATACTTTTAATGGTTCAAAAAAGTATAGTAGGATATTCCTCAAATATTATAGAATTAACCAAAACCCAAAATGGTTAGCATAAGATAATTCTAAATATTAATAAACCACTATATGAATAAATTAAATAATAATATTTAAATCATTAATTACCTCAATAACCTCAACATTAAATAATGTTTAAATCTCAAGGTTATATCATACCCTTCGTCTTAAATCTTCTTATGAAATTAATTACATTCTTCCAAAAAAACATACATGTTAAATCTATTTTTAATCCTAAGGTTAACATATACATCATCCTAACAAAAAATCTCCAAAATAACATTAATCACCATGATAAATTACTATATAATAATTTAATGTAGCTAAATTCACCAAAATATCATGATTCAAATTTAGATACTAACCTAAAAGTTAATTCATTACCAAACCAAGAATTATCTATAAAATTATAAACATGTCAATAAATCAGTTGTCAACAATAAATATTTTCTATATCCCATTATCCAATAGTATATAATTAACTTATCATCACATCATGTTTTAACCCTAAATGGTATTCAAACATAAATATATTATCAAAATCCCATTACATAAATCATTTAATATATGTTTTGGATGACTTAAAACATACAACCAACCATAAAATTATGAACTCATGATGGTTTCCATCACATCTAAGTAAAGCTCGCATGAAATGATAAATGATTACCAAATTAAAAACATCCTTATTCCTAGAATAATTTTACAACTATTGAATATATTTAATAAATCTAGAAATTCAATAGACATCATAAAAGATGATATGAAACAAAAATTAAATCATAAACCCATTTTATGGTTAACAAAACTATCTTTGTTAATCATCTAGATGTCCAAATTAAAAATTAAAAATTAAAAATCAGACAAAAATTATGGTTTAACTTTTACATTAATTAGGTTTTCTCTAAAAATATCAACATACCACCTAATAACTTTTCATATCTATTAGTACCATTAAAAATTTATTTTCAAATATGTAAATAGGACGTACTGCGTAACAATCCATAGTTTTATCTCAATATTTACAACTGAATTATCATTAGTATAAAACTAATACAACATAATTATTCAGTCCAAAAAATAAAAACTTCAATCATGCCACATCCTCCTTAAACCATTATCGAGGATCCAACATATTATTCCCCATAACATCCTTCCTACAATATGATATAAAAATCATGTATTATTATTCATTAGCCTCAATGAAATTATATTTCTTACATTTAACATATTAACTACAATTAAAAAATGATCATAGCTTTCATATATCATTTTTAGTATCTTCAAGTTCATTAGAAGGACCATTACTCTAAAAAAATTCTTATTATATACTCGAGCATTCCCCCTTGGACATTAATTTACTTAATAACAATACTTTTCACAACCATTGAACTATTGAAGATACATTAGGGGGCCATTATTCTTATTCAATTCATTAACCAATATTTTCAATTTTCCTAGACAATTAATTTCAACGATTCCTTCTTTTACACACTAAAACCATATTCCCATTCCTCTTAAATATTCAATTTAGTACTCCCTCCATAATTATGTACATCTTATAAGATGAATTTTCTTTCCTCCATAGTCATTATGAAAATAAATAATTATATATTTAGTTGTGTTAGTAAACACAAAAAACATTATATTGAAAATCCTTTTATGATATAGCTGATTAGGAATAATCATCAGGTTTAACATTCCATATATTATTTCACATGGTTGATCTTGAGTAAAATGATTCCATTAACCATCACATTCAACATTAACATGATTCCAAAGGTTTATATATATCTAACAAAACCAAAAAAACATAGTGTCATAAATAATTACCATATTGTGAAACCGAACATTAAAAATTTTGTTTTGGATTTAAAAATAATGACACTTTTTCTATTTTACATTAGTTTTTACCTATGTGATTCATGATCATTTAAAAAATTAGGATTTTATCTTATACTTGGACTTATATGTATAGATCATACTAACATTATATGATAGTAGTTCCCAAAGGTTAACTAAACCATTATATAATACAATCTATATTGAAAGATACATTTTATACATAGATATCACATCTTTATAGATGAATATTCATTACCTAACAAAATCATCTATGCTAAAATCATATAGGTCTAGTGATTATAGAAACTCAAACATAGAAACAACCTGATCATAAAATATATAAATTTTCTACCACAATGTTCTTTATAACAAGTACCCATATTTAATATATCAAACTTAATAAATTTCTTTATAACATGGGGAAATTAATTATAAGAAAGGGTGAGATCAGATGCTCGGTAAGGGTAAACAAGGAATATTTTAATGATGACTTTAGAATAACATGAAAATAAGTATATGAGAACATGATCCTAATGTTATAAAATCTTACTCAACAAATCATTGATTATAATATTTAGTCATGGAATAAATCATGGATGTTCATAAGTCATGAATCATAATGAAATAAATGAAAATTAGACATGAGATCATAATATCAGCATAATTCATACATTTTTGGAATACACAAAAGCATAGAAAATAATTTCCTTAGAAGAAAAGGATTATTACAAATAATATCATATTGGATTGAGTTTATTACCTGAACCATCCTTGTAGTCAAGGTTGACACCAGATACTATCATAATGGAGAATTTCCATTACTTAACAAAGTTCAATCCCCATTCCAGTCCTATTTATATCATGAGATATTAATCTTTAAAATATTCATTGTAGGGAAATATAGGTCCTAACCATCTGTGGTTATAACATGAAAATGGTCCTTGGTTATAGTGTAACCACCATCCTTGGTTATAATATAGCCGATGTACATAGTTATAATATAACCACTATCGTAGGATATAGTTTTACTGCCATAAAATAATTAATACCAATGATATGTGTTCTATAAGTAAAAAAAATATTCATCACATTGACACAACATAACACTTGCTAGGAAAAGTTGTTTAATCGAAATATTATCCATTCATCATGACAGAACCCCTGGTAAATAAATTGGTTTCAAAAACATCTAATCAACATAAGAGTTAACTACCCTTATAGTAAGTTATTGTTGTTCAATTAGATCCTTTTCCTAGTAAAGTATAATTAACAATGAATAATTCTATCATATTAAATTTTTTTTAAATGATAACAGAAATATTTTTTGTTGAAAATAACCTCTCTTTTTTGAAAATTACTTTTAAAAATAAATATTCTTCCAAAATATTATTGAAAAAGATTTACTTTTAAAATAACCGTGTTAAATTGTAATTTAATATCCTAAATATTGATTCATAATAGTGGAAGTAAATTCGGTCCATTCCTTATTAGATATGATAAAACATTCATTTTTCATTTCTGGTAAAAAATAAAAAAAGTAACTCATTTAAAAAATGATTAAATTTTTATTTTTTATATAAAAAAAGTTATACATAATTTTTTATAAATATTATTGTATAATGAAAAATAAATTCTATAAAAAATATTAGAAAAACATGGTTATGGAAGAAAAATGCGTTTTGATCAAATATTGAAATAAAGTTCATTTCCCTTAAAACATATTTATTGTATCTTGAGTAAATAAGTTCGTAAAAATTAATGGATACATGTATTAATTACAAATATATATAATATAATAAATTAAATATGTTTTACAATAGATAAATCATGTGATTTCATCATCATAACTTAACCATAATAAATTAGAATATATAATGAGATTGTAACATAAAACCCTTACCAATTTGGAACCATTTGAATAATAATTTCCATCTATTAGAGAAACATATATAGATACATATATTAAATTACAATTCCTAATAATAATGAAAAAATGCATTCATATGTGGTATATAATCAATATAAAATAATAAGCGGTGTATAAAGCATATGTCCCATAGAAATAAAAGTGAGACTAAAATCCTTTACCTTAGGCCTATCATTATTCATATGTGTTGAAACATCTTCTATACATCCAAATAAAATTTTTATTGAAAGAAAGAAAACAAATAATACAACACAATGGACCTCAGTATTTATAGAGGTCTGGAATATTTCAAGCTGAGGGAATCCATTCTATGTAAATTAACACACTCTGGTTTCAAACTATTGATAGGGAGAAGACCAGTGGTGATAGAGATCTAGACCGCCAAGGGATCCAAGTGATCTGCAACCTTATTACCCTTGCACCAAGTTTGAGACACGTTTACATAGGATCAAATAATGGCTCTACATTTCCTAACTAAGTAAGAAATAGACCAAGGGGGATCCTTTACCAAGAACAAAGTCGTGGAAAATCCCAGAATCCCTCTCCACTGGGTTTAGCTCAAGCTTCTATTGCATGCAGAGGGTTAACCCCGTGATCATGGCCTTGGCCTCAACCAAGAGAGAAGTACCATTTCATAATAAGTATATGAACGCCATGAACGCCTCCTCATAGGGCCACAAACCATGACACCTCTTTTCATTTCCCCCACAATGTAGGACCCGTCTATGTTCAGTTTGAAACTGGATCTAGGGGTTTCCAACAAACTAAGTTCCCCGGCTGAATGACCTAGGAGGGTAGAGCCAAAGGGAAACTGACCTGAAGCAGAATTCAAGAGGTGGACTTCTGCTAGTACTTTATGAGTGAAGCTAATTCAATCATATGGAAAAAATTTCGTGCTATGATGGACCTTACCAAAGGAATAGATCCTTCAAACCATGATTGGTTCCTAGCTTACCAGAAGCTCCAACATCCTGCACTGAAGATCACCGAACAAACCATTATATCCTTATATGAACCATCCATTTCTTGGAACCAACTCTCTACAAAAGTAGCATCATTATTCTCATGATAATAAATCACCAAAGAACAACAGAATCAGGACCTCACCGCATGAGCCCAATCCCCCTCAAAAAATAAGTGGTTTGTACTCTCTTCCCTCTTGTTGTTGAAGTAAGGACACCTATAGTCCAAGCTTATTCCTTGATTTATAATTTTCTTATACATAGATAATATAGAGTTCCTGATGCAACATCTTAGAAAAATTAACTTTTCTAGATTCTTATGGCACCACATTACACAATTCTACCCCTCCAGAAGACCCTGCTCAGAAAATAGCATATGAAAATACCTATAAGACAATGCCCCCAAAGTAGATGAAATAAAAACACATTTTTATAGATATTCATTAAAATCAATGGTCTTGACAAGGTCCCATTGTTCCTCATCCAAAATCTCCTTGGTAAAACTGCTATGTCGACACGATTATTTAACAGAGATCAATAGGGCATAGAAACTAGGGAATGCTAAAACGGAGCCCACCCAATTTCTGTGGCAGAAGAGGAGATCCCCACATAAATATCACTCCTTATAAACTTCCCAGGAGAGCTTGACATGCATGCAATGGATTATTCCCTGTATTCTCTTTACATTAATCCCTCAGTCCTGGATGGGCCTAGACAACATACCCCACAAATCTGAGTGCCTCTTACCTTAATAATTTATCATCCCACACAATGCTACATAGGATCTTATCAATGTCATTAATCAAACCTTAAGGGGCATTGGAAGAAGCCAGTGCATGGATTGGGATGTCTACACTATTCACTAGAGCTATATGACCCCTGACAGACAAAAACTTATATTTCTAGTTAAAGATGCAGCTTTTGATTCTACTAACTACATGATCATAGTCTTTGATTCGATGTATACTTGAAGAAATGAGAGAACACAAGTACTCCATTTGAAATGAACCATGCTACTTGTCAAGAAGTTTTCATAGAGAGGACACCATCCTTTGAGATATTTTATTGGAGATGTAGATACTACTTTTGGAGTTATTGATAACTTTCCCTCTCTAGTAACAGTATTCATCCAAAATATCCTTGATCCCCCAAACCGAGCCAGAACTACCGATGATAATGATAATTGCATTTTTGGAAAAGATTATATGAGACAGCATTGAAATATGCATCTTCCTCCTAAAAGGGATAATAACCCATTGGGAAATACCTATGTTGATAAGCCTACTCAGGGTGTCCTAATCTTGGATAAACATGTTAGGAGAGAGTGGGTATCCCAGCTGGAGACCTCTTTTTTCCTTGAATAATCCATGGATATACCCTCTGAATGAAACAACTAGACATGAAAAACTAAAGCTCTTTAAAATGAGGTCCACTACCTTGGATGAAAACCCATTACTCAATAGGACTCTTTTGAGGAAACTCCATTCCAGTCTATCATATTATTTTATCATATCAAATTTAATCACCATGTTGGATCCTTGGGTTTTTTAATTGATGTCCCTTAAAATTTTTTAAGTTGTTGCTATAGATCCCAAGAAGGATCAGCGCCCCACAAAGTTGTGTTACACAACTAAAATCCAACCAGGTCGAAGATTTGAAAGCATTTAATTAAGCACAAATGCATGAATTTTATTAGGGATGTTTCATAGGCTCACTGGCCTATAGTGAGAGAGAGAAAAGGGTCCTTGATCTTAGGAGTGAGCACCAGAGTAGTTTCACATTCCACACGAGGGATACGCCCACCACGGAAGTAGTCCCGAATAGCATTGGTGATGTCGTGTTTGACTACATCACACAACCCCTATAAAAGGACCCTGGAAATCTGTCATGTGTGGGTGCACTCTCTGGGTTGAGTATCTACATGGCTGCATGGACTTATTCCTCACTGGGAATCGCCTCTAAGACCTTGTTGTTACTGTTGATGTCTTCTTTGTTTTTCATGTATGTTCTTGTTGGGTAGTTTTGGTACATGTATTTTTATCATGGTTTCATAATATAAAAACTATTAACAACGATATAAATTTTATATGTATTCATTATAAAAAAATTGAGTTAATCATGAAATATGTTGATAGAAATATTAATTGCACCGTTCTTGGATATAGTAAGTCACACATACACATTAAATATGTTTCCATTATATAACTAATGGAATGAATATAAGATAAAAAATAAATCTCCTTTTTAAAATCATTATGATATAATATATATATATATATATAGTATTTTCATTTAAAATATCATTATTATAATATGTTTAAAATATAAATAAAAAACAAATCACATCGCTTCTTGGAGATTGTTGTCCTCGCATACGCACAATCAAAGTTAACATATTTCTATAGTTTGGAAGGTATGGTGTTTGATATAATATTATTATTAAATAAATATAAGTAATTAATAATTATAATATATAAATATTAAACCCATAATAATTATATTCTATAAAATAAGGTGATGAGAAATGAATTGTATCACTACATGGAGACGGTAAGTCGTATTTACATATGATAAATATTTTCAATTCCCATTTGATAAAAAGGTGGTAAATAAAGGTGGTTTCACGATTACAATAATATTTATGTAAACAGAGGATGCTGAATTTATTATTTTATGAATAATATAAAATATTTATAGGATGACTAATATTAATTAAAAATAACCTAATTGATTAAGGTGATTTAATATTTATTGAAATAACTCTTTTAGATATCCCCAAAAGGGATATAGGGTTGAACTATTGGGAATAACATAACCTATAAAATTTGTATCTATAATTTTATAACAAGAATTTGATGTGAATGGCCATTCTAGAAATCTCAATGTTGTGTGAATAAAAGAAATGAGTGGTGCCCTTTTATGATTAGGGGAATGTGCACACTAGGAATTCCTTAAAATATTAAAACATATTGAATAAATTTTCAAAGAAAATAGTTCAAAATGGAATAAAAATGGGAATGATATGAAATTTTAAACCATATCAATCCCCCATTTGTAAAATTTAATATTTTTATTATATTTTTTCAATTTAATGAAATATTACTTTTATAAAATATCATTATTACCAATTTTGATATTTTTCTTTTAATTTTACTTAAAAGGTATAGATAATAAGTTTAAAACTAAATATAATTCATTAAGATAACACTAATAATTCATATTAATATAAATTATTCATGTTTCACACTGAACCACTCAAATTATTTTACTCTTAAATTTTTTAAAATCATTATATATATATTATGTTAATTGGAGAAATACTTCACCAGGGTTGTATTTGAATTTAAGGTCATTATATAATTAAAAAATCTGGCATAAACTTATATCTATAAAATAAGTTTATTAAAATCACAATATACACTTATATTCATTCATATCGTTCTTTTTTCATAATGTGGACGCATAAGATATATTTAAAACTAAGAGTGTCACATTTGGTAACCTTCATTGCCTTAAATATTGTATAGGTCATTTTCATTGAAAATTACATTAAAGGACTCAATTTTGAGAGTATAGAGATAATTTTAGAATAATAATTGTTCCATAAGATTTATTAGACAAAGCTATTCCATTATCACTCAAATTGAACCTAGATTAACATTATTTACCCTTTACAAAGGTGACATTGTTTTCACAATTACAATTAATATTGAAAAAAAAATAATAGGGTCCTATTTCAAAAATTTGAACATCTTTATTAAAAAAATGGAATCCATTTTAGGAAATTAAATTTATATATGTGGAAAAGTTAATTTTAAAATAAGCGTGAAATAAATGATGAAAAACTTTTTTTAGAAGAAAAATATTTTTAAGCTTCAAACTTGTTTTATTATTATCCCATGATGCAAAAAAAATTAAAGGAATGGAGAAATATTTTATTTGATAACATATATATGTATATCATTAATATAATTAAATAAATAGTGATGAATTTTATTTATAGAATAAAAATACATTTTTCATATAAAAATTTATGTTAGAAAGATAACACTTTTACATTCGAATGAGTTTTTTTATTATTTATAAATAATTTTTTCCCAAAGAAATAATTTATAAATATTTAACAATAAATTTTTCATAATTTATTTAGTTTTATTCGAACCCCACATATCAAACAGATTTTTGAAAACTACAATTCAAGAGTATATGGTGGTTTGTTTATACTCATTATTTTGTGAAACACAAGAAATCAATAAAATTAAATTATTTAAAGGGAAATATTTTCAAAAAAAATTAATGGTTTAAAATGTTCTTAATGGATTTAAATATCATTATGATTTTGGTTGTGTCATAATAAAAGAATTATTTTTTAATGATAAATGATTGACTTTATTTTTTTTATTGTTATTGCATTTTTATATATGAATATTTGAATGTTGTTATTAGTGATTAGTGATCAAATTGTAACTAAAATATTACAATTACAATTTTCATGTGATAAATGTGGGGAATTAATATAAATAGTTGTATTTTATATGGCATGATTTATTTTTAATGTGAATTACATTAAATGAATATATTAACACTAAGTCAAAGGTTGGCTGAGAAGTTGGAGAAGTAGAGTAAGATTATTAAAAAAAAGATACTGAAATCTTCCTGGATAACCTATGTATGTAAGAATAAAAGGAATAATTATGGAGGGAGATAAATTAGGTGATATATTACTAATAAATTTTAATTTATTCAAAGGAATAATAATATAAATAATAAGGAGAAGTAATTAAGGATAACCAGCTTATAATATCATTGTGTCATAGAAGCTATAAGAGAGATGGAGGGGGAATGGGATAGAGGTAGGGAGAGAGTGTATGGGAAAATAAAAAGAATAATAAAAGAGTTTATAAAGGATAAAATTATTATTTCATAATTCCAATTATATGTGTTAAGGGTTTTGAAGAATAATATGGGGTTGAGTAAGAAAGGCTTGATATCATAATCCTAAAAAGGTTCAAAAATTAAAATACGTAGGGCATATTATAATTTTTATTGTTCAATATCATATTTTTATGTTATTTTCAAAAAAATATGATTGACGAGGAATATTTGTTTGATAATGTACTGACATCCCAAAGTATAATAAGATCTTATTTAGAAGTATGATAAGAGAAACCATTATGAACTACAGGGGTCTAGTATAAAGAAACCATCTATGGGACTTTGAAATATTAATAATAAAGTATAGGATTTTTAGGAGAAAACCAATTTTTATTCACTTTCATAATATAGTGGGTATTTATTTCTTGAACTCCACCAAAACATAGAAATGGGTATTTTCCCACATTGGAGTAAAAAAGTGTATAAATACCATATTATTATCTCTTAATTTGTATTCTTCTTTCCATGTTGTATTTACCTGTTGAGAAATTTTAATAATATCCATATATATCATAATAGATAATAGAGTTTCAAATATTTAGAGGGTAAATTGAAATGGTAATATAGTTTGTTATAGAGGTCACATGGATTCATCCCAATCCCCCTCTCAGAGTTACTACATGATAATGTTGAGAATTTTATGTGGTATGAAAGTAATGAATGGGATAACAAATCCATTAGATCTCTCATGTGTGAATGTGAGTTGAAGCATAGATCTTTTACATAATTTTATTATTACTATTAATAATCCCTATATTAACATATAGGTTATAATGGCCATATTTAAAAAAATATTTAAAAAAGTATCATGTTATATTCAAAAGTTGTGTTGTACACATAAAAATATCTAAAAAATATTGAATTTAATTTAAAAATTTTAATAAAGAATTATGGTGTTACATTATCTTCCAAGATCAATTTTCATGTCATATACTCTATCAAACATGATGTTATTCTTTTAAAATCAATGGGAGTTACATTTAGAATAACTTGTTTCTATAGTTCACATTCCTATAATGTCTTTTAATCATAATAGAAGAAAATAA
The DNA here is from genome assembly GCA_963277665.1 of Viscum album. Lineage (NCBI taxonomy): Eukaryota > Viridiplantae > Streptophyta > Magnoliopsida > Santalales > Viscaceae > Viscum > Viscum album. Next base: position 1,767,801,014 of record OY728157.1, read on the forward strand.
AATATCAACCTATGATAAGAGACTAAGATATCCATGGAAACTATCTTACCTATGAAGAAATGATAAAAAATATTTCAACCCATTTGGAATAGAAAAACTCAAGAGTAAAATTACATATATATATATGAGCATAAGGTACAAATATATGATTAAATAAAGTAAGGGATTTTATATAAATTCAAATAATTAAATGATATCCAGAACATTCAAAAACCATACCTAATATTTAATATAAATTAAATAGAACAAAAAATTTGGAATAAACTATTAAATTATAATTTTATTTTTTCAACTGAGATTGGTGATGAGTTTTTCATTATTCTTTAGTATAAGATCTTAGTCATCTAATCCGTATTTCAACTCTTATTACTCCCTTTTATTTTCTTTTAATGTATGATTGTGGTATTCTAGAATCCATTCATTATATTTTGATATTTTTTTAAACTCCTCTAACTCCTTTTTTATAATGACATTTTCATATTGTAATAGATGAAATTATACATCTAGAACATTGACACACTTATTCGTCTTACTAAATATCATTAATTTAGACTAAAAATCATATTTGAAATTGAACAAGTCTGTAATAATATCACGATTATAATCATTTTTATAAATTTATAACTGGGTGGTCTAAAAATCAATACATTAATCTTGTAGACAGATCATACTTGAATCCTTCTATTAAAAAAAATTACCAAAACATAGATTTTTTTATAAAATATTTATAAATATTTATCAAAAATTTTAATCCTTGAGCTAGATCTAGATGAACTATCGGTCTTAACTCAAGCTTCATCACCCTTAATTTTCAATGTATCTTCTATATAGTCTTTCTATTCTAGTGTAATATTCAGAATATCTACATAGTGATAGGATATAATTTTATCATCTTTGTTAAAATCAGTTATAATGTTTCTTATTACATATAGATATTTTTCATTTTTATCTCCAAAATACCCACCTTTCTTTTCCTAATCTAAATATTTTTTTGATGAAGATTTCAACGATTATATTTATCAAAGAATGTTGGTGACTATGAATTCTATGATTCATTATCTAATTTATATTAAAAATTAGATAAACTATGGTATCCTGAAAAACATTCATAATGATGATGTAGAAAAAGATTCTAGGGAAGTTTATAGTTTAGTTATTTATTCAAAAATATCTTCCACTTCTTTTAATATATTATATTTTTCTTCCATCTCTAAAACAATAGGTGGAAGGGATTTTGATGTATATTTTTTTAAAACTTCAATTATCTCAAATTTTTATTTTACAGATTTATCTTCTAATTAGTTTCAATTATTTAACAGGATTCTATGAATCTCTTTAGTTGGTTCTTTAATAGTTACTATAGGTATAGAATCCTTATACAACATAATTTAGAGAGATAACATATATTTCTTCCCATCATCTTTCAATTGATATTTTTTATCTCATATCATTAACATTAACTTCCTTAAGATAGAAAGAGTGAATATTGGTTTATTTTTCTCTTAAAACATATTTATAATTTAATTTTCCTCCATATTTCATTCATATCCCTATTTTTCAATTGTCCTCTGTAACATCCAAACCCGGTTCGCCCCTAAACTGGTGTCTGGACCGATCGCCACATGACCTCAAACCCGTCTCCCCATATGCCAGAGGCTGTCGACTAGCAGTGATGGTCTAAGGATAGTCAGTGGGGGAGACTATACCATCTTATCAGAGTTGCACAATAGTATATCAAAGTAAATAACAAACAATACAAATAAATAGTGAAATGAGTTTAATAAATGATAAAGTCACGGAAGGTAGATTTTATAAATCTTGTACAAACAAATAGCCAATTCCAATTATAAAGCAGTTGCATGCATGACATGCTAATGATACAAAAATGGAAAACAATGTAAAAACCACATTCTTTACATTACATTAAAAAAATAAATAAACAATGACTCAAATCCCCGAGGGTGGTCTCCTCAAGCATCTTGATCTTTCGCTTTGTCCTTTCCTCCATTCTTCTAAGTAAATGAAAACAGCGTAATCCTACAACCAATTTGAATCTACCCGGGTACCCTAGTGCAATGGTGGCCCGAGTAGGGTGTGAGATATAAATCTCAGTAGGCAGGGACCACCGGTGTCTACCTCAAATCCAGACATTTAATAAGTAATTTAAAATGTGTGAAATCATGTATAAATAAAGTAAGGAGTAAAAAGTAACTCTATACCCAATTACCTTCTTCGGCCCTCTACTGGTGTCTTAATGTGCATTATACATTTTCCATTCATACTCAACAATCATTACATAATCATTTTTATTTTTCAATTATTCAAACCTCATTAAATTATGAAATTCTTGAGATTCTTATTAAGCTCGACACCCCCCATATAAGTCACTCACCAAAAATGCTTCTAAAGTCCATCTAAGTAATCAAAGTAATGACCAAATCCAAGCTTGTTATTTGGCTTGGATAACGTGTCTTTAGTTATTCAATTTAATCATTTATATACTATGTTTGATCCCATCCACTAAAATAGTGAATCTATCCAAGGTATATCCACAAATACTGATTCACCCAAATCATTAGTAATTTTGAACCCTTTATCATATTCAATTAACAAATAATAATGTCACATTATTTTTCATTAACCATTAATTCATTTCATGAACAAACAATTGGACCCACAATCCAATGTCAATTAATGGGTGTAGAAAATCAGGTCTAGCACCCTCGTGAGTATTTGGAGCTTCAGTCCTTGTCTCACAACCCATTGTTATTCAGAGCTTCAGTCCCTAACCCATAATATAAAATTTTCTTTCATGTTGGGTGTAGAATTCTATTTCTATGACCCTATGTGTATTTGGAGCTTCAGTACTTTTCTCACAACCCATTTATCAATCATACGTATATATTTATCATTGGTTTATAACACCATGTCTTGCCCCCTATGAGTATTTGGAGCTCTAGTCCTTGTCTCACAACTCGTTTATCAATCAAACATACATATTTATCATTGGTGTGGAATAACATGTCTAATACCCCAACACAATCAATTAATTAATTCATAAATTAATTAATCTCATCCGTTAATTAATTCAACAACTAATTAAAAAATAAATCACCCATCAAATAAGTCAACAATTAATAAACCATTCAATATATCAATAGTAAATAATTAATTAAAAATTAATTATTCTTATCGAACCAACTCAATAATTAACTCAACATTTAATTATCCAAGTTATTTAACAATCCTAAACTTGTCCACTCAAACAATGATTCATTCAGGACTTTAACAATTTACATGCATGTTATAATCCTCAAAACATGTTGTATAAAGCCCAGATATTTAGCAACCATCTCACACTGTATATCAAATTTTTAAACCAATCCATCCAAGACACCTTAAGGGATGTAAAAAGAGTACACATCAAAAGCTACCCTTGGCCAACAGGCGTAATACACAACCATTAATTATTACCAATTTCCAATTTATATTCTGAACACGTCAAATTTTCAATATTCCCAATAATCAGTAAAAGGTACAATTTTATTCCAACTCATGATTTGATAATTAATTCTACAATTAATTAACATATTACCCATTATAACCATCCAAGTCATTAAACTGTTTAATCATATCACTTTGACCAACTTAGCAAAACATTCTTAAAGTCAAGACGTGTTAAAGTCCTCATTTATCTCATGTGGGCGGCATCATTTAACAACATCAAAGGTTTTTTTACATAGACATATCATAATCAAGGAAACTGACATTCTCATTTTATTTAATGAAGATATAATTATTAAATAATGTGTTAAGGATTTGGGACCCTATCTTGGGGTGGCACCATTTGAAATCTGAAGAGTTTCAATATATTATGTGCGAAATAGTCCACAACTGGTCCGCAATCGCACGTGTGTGCACCTTATATATATATTCACAGGTGCATCCTAAAATATAGATATATATAATTAAAAATATTAAACAGGTACTCAGAATCAAAGAAGTAAGGACAAACGAACCACAAACTAGGTACCGGGGACTCATAGAAAATATCAAACCCTAAATTGAATGATGTGAAACAATAACACGAATATATAACCTTACACGAAACATGGCGACAAAGAAAAAACAAACCCATCCATCTCGCCTTTTTTGGCAGATACCGGAATATGGTACAAAGGTTCTAGAGGAGCCCCTTTCACATCCCTAGAACCAAAGAAACCTGGAAATAGAATAAAACCCAAAACTTAGGTTTTTGTCTAAGAAAACAGGTCAAGGTAAGATCCAAATGGATGATGTGAATCAAAAAAAATCCAAACAGACTCAACTTGCCAAGATGGAAATTATTCTAGAAGAAATCGTAAGGTTTCGATCACGCGAAGAGGAGCCAGTGAGGGGGGTGTAGCGCGCCTCAAAGGAGGCCCCATGTGTATTTTTGTTGTTCCTACCATATAGTGGTGCACTACCCTCATGTTCTATCCCTAAATTATCATTTACATGCAAGATAAACTAATAGTCTTAATACAATAATATTAACATTTATCATTCTCAATTAATATAATGTCACTTCATTAACTAACCTTTAAATAAATGTTTCACAATTAATTCTGAAATCCCCCATTAATCATCCAATAAAATTAATAAAATAATAAAAATAATAACCTTATTATATTTATGATTAAATATTTCTCTTATATAAAATTAAAGAAAAATAAATAATTTTAAAAACTGTGCAACTGCACAACTGACCCGCACTATTTGACTCACTATCCACAACCAGACATATACATTTAAAATGGTTTAATTAAATTAAACTAAAATCCATATTTAATCCTCATTTAATATTACCATTTAAAATTAACCTTCCTCAATAATTCCCACCTCCTCATTCACATTTTATTTAATTAAATTCATTCATAAAATTTAATTAAATAATTTCCCCACTACATATTTTTTTATTAAATTCTCTCAACACAGTTTACTTAACTTTTAAAACTCCAAATCTTCATTATTTAATTAATTATCTCAACAAAAAATAATTAAATAAAAATCTTTGCTTTGTAGTGATTAATAATATTCTTAATGACTTTTAATTTAATTAAATGAAACCCCCAAAAATCCATTATTATTATTATTATTCATAATAATAATAACTACCACTCATAAAACCATAATAATAATAATTTCATTAATATTATTATTATTCAACCTTAGATAAAACCCAACAACACTTTTCAAATAAAAATACATCTTTATTAATTACGAAACTCCTTATTTAATTAGACGTTTCTTTGAGATACCCAAAAGCCTCATTAATTTCACATAACTATTACTCCTCATTAAACATCCAATTAAAATCTTTTAACATAAATGTTACATCCCATTTAATTAAAAATGCTTCTTTATTCATTATTATCTTAATAAAAATTTCATAATTAATTATAAAACTCCCAGTTTATTGCAATATCATTAATATGATAAAAACTCCAACCCATAACCCATAATTTAATTTTCATAAAAATAATTTTTATTACATTCATAAAACTAAAATTATAATAATCTCATTGTTATTATTTTTCAAACTTTTGATATACCCAACAACACTACATAATAAAAACACTTCAGTAAATCTGAAACTCCTCATTTTATTAAATGTTTCTTTGTGAAGCTCAAAAGCCACATTAAATTCTCATAAATGATAGACTCCTTCAACATGGAATTAAACTCTCAAATGATTAAAATAATTTATAACACCATAATAATGATAATAAAATTATTATTATAAGCATATTCTTCTATTTAATAATAAATGGTCCTTTAATAATTCTGAAACTCTTTATTTAATTAAAACTGTTCTTTGATAAACCACAAACCCACATTAATTTCTTCAACCGTCATTTAATTAATTCTTTATCTTTAATTTAATTAAAAAATCACAATAATATTAAAAATAGTAACTTCATTATTATTATTATTATTATTATTAAAACACTCTTTTAATTAATCAAAATTTCTCATATATTATTATTTAATTAAATTAAATAATTTAATAAATAGGGTAAACTGCTCAGGTTAGACTAAAACCTTTCATTGCCCATGCAGATTCATTAAAGTGAACTTTTATAGATCCGGTTCTCCCAAGACTCATTGGGACACCCGCTCAAAATTATCGGGTAATTATGTGAGACAAAAATGAAACCTTTATGTTTACCAACACTTGGAATAAAATTCTGGATCTCAGATTAAAAAATGACCCATTGATAAACCAAATTTTTTTTAAAAAAAATCATATTTTAACCCAATTAAAAAAACACGAGACTTTTACAATATACACACCGTAAAAATTCTCATACCTGAGAAGAAATTGGGAACCACTACTAAAACATCCTACCTACCAAGTTCATTAAGAAGATCAGTTAAACTATTACGGGAAAACTGTATTCTTAAAGCTCAGTATCACCTGGCAACATGTTTTTTGAAAACCAAGCGACGGTACCCACCTTAGTATTTTCCATGAAGTCTCAAGAAAAGATCATCTGCTCACCAGCGCATGTTTTTAGAACACATTAACGCATGCATGTAAAATTCCTTGAACCAAGATCACCACGTCAAATATATATCATAAAAGTCACAGCATAAACCTATCAGCATACCATAACACTCGAGTACTACGAAGTCCTCCCGAGCAGTAAGAAGAATTTACTTTAATGGTCTAGAACATTCTATGGCTACTACCTACCTTGGTTTATCCCCATAAGAAACATAAATGTTGACCCTCTCTCATTGTCATGAAAAACTAAAATCACAATGTTTAACAACTCCTTTTTATTTTTAATAATTTTAATTAATTCATTTCAATGTTTTAACATTTGATCGAATTTCAACATACACACAAGTGTATCTACACAACAAGTCACCGGGTTTTCAAAACAATTCCCTAGTTAAAAAATTGGAATACTATCACAAAATCCTCTTTAAAATATAACATTCAGTGTTATTCAAATATAAAGAGTAAATTTAGTATCTAAATTCCTTTTACCAAAAAGGCGACCTCCAAAGGTCTCAATTATTCAATCTGGGTTCTTCAAAAAGCAACACAATAATAGTTCATTACGATCAAAACACTACAGTTTTACAATTGTAACCATTTTCAAACATATTATGTTTTTATAAGGTTCAAACACATAGGTGTCTATATACCAATTGATAAGGCACCCATACTGCTTATTGGTGGAATTAGGAAAGCATTTATCACAATCGACATTTATTTAACATTTTATCTTTAGAACCCCTTTTTCATATCCAAAACATCTCTAACATGTTTGAATAAGCAGTAACATAATAGCACGATATAACACAGAAGCATGGAAAAAAACAAAACATGACAATAACTAAGGTAGTATGGCATATAGTCACTAAAGAATGTTAAATCTATCATTAAAACATGCTATATAGAGAGGCATGCAAAAGTAGATCAAAATATGGAATTGCACACAAGGAACAAAATCCAAATTAGCAAGAATCCTACTGATGCAACTACATGGTATGTTATATGCTTAATAATTGAATCTCTAAGTGCCTAAGATGATGCATGTATGAAGCTTATTTTCCATATAAAACCAAGACAATAATTTTTTTCAAAATGTTCAACATCAATATACAGCGGAAAATACACTAGTCACTCAAGTTGAAATAATATCAATTGTGACCTCTAATTGTAAAAACATCAATTCCCATCCGAGGACACTTGGTAATTTCACATACATGAAGTGATTAGTACCAACAACGACTAATAACTGATGCACCGACACATTCCTAGTCTCCTTTCTACCAACACTAAAATAGTAAGACAAAGGAAATGAAACCCTCTGATTCCAGTTTTTAACATCCCGACTCAGTTCACCCCTGAACAAGTGGTTGGTCCAGTCACCACATGACCTCAAGAATGTCTCCCCATATGCTAGAGGCTTCCGCCTAGCAGCATGGGTCTAGGGATAGTCAGTGGGGAGAATATACCCTCTTATCAGAGTTTCATAGTGGTATATATGAGTAAATAACAAAAAATTGCAATAAATAGCGGAATGAGTCTAATAAATGATATAGAAATGGAAGGCGGATTTTATAAATCTTGTACAAACAAATGGCCAATGCCAATTATAAAACAGAAGAATGTATGGCATGATAATGATAAAAATGGAAAATAGTGAAAAAAATAGCATTATTTACATTCCATTACAAAAATAAATAAACATTGACTCCAAACCCTAAGGGTGGCCTCCTCAAGTATCCCTAGCTTTTGCTCGGTCCTTTGCTCCAATCTTCTAAGTAAATGAAAACAACACAATCCTCAAACCAAATATAATTTACTCAGGTACCCCAGTGCAATGGCTACCCAAGTAGGGTGTGGGATATAAATCTCAGTTGGCTGGAACCACCGGTGTCAACCCTAAATCCAGACATTTAATAAATAATTTAAACTATGGGAAAAGATTCATAAATAAAGTAACCAGTGCAATGTAATGATATAACCAAGAACCTACTTCAGCCCTCAGCTACTGTCTGGATGTTCATTATACATTTGTCTTTCATACTCAACAATCATTACATAATCATTTTCATTTTTCAATTATTCAAACCTCATTAAATTACGAAATTCTCGAGATTCGTCCTAAGCCCGACATCCCCTATATAAGTTACTCACCATAGATGTCCCTAAAGTCCATCTAAGTAATCAATGTGAAGAAAAAATCCAATATTGTTCTTTGCCTTGGATAACACATCATAAGTTTTTCAATTTAATCATCCATAAACAATGCCTAAGCCCATCCACTAAAATAGTGATTCACTCCTGGGTCAGTCCAATAACAGTGATTTACCCAATTCATTAGTAATTCTGAACCCTTTCTCATATTCAATTAACAAATCATTATTTCACAACATTTTTCATTACCATTAATTCATTTCAAGTACGACCAATTGGAACCATAGTCCAATGTCAATTAAAGGGTGTAGAACATCATGTTTAGGACCCTCGTGAGTATTTGTAGTGTTAGTCATTATCTCTCAACCCATGGGTATTTGGGGCATCAGTCCTTGGCATATAGAAGAATATTTTCATTCATGTTGGGTGTAGAACGCTATGTCTTGCATCTTGTGAGTATTTGTAGATTTAGTCCTTATCTCACAACCCATTTATCAATCATAAGTATATATTTATCATTAGTGTAGAACACCATGTCTAGCACCCCGTGAGTATTTGGATCTTTAGTCCTTCTCTCCCAACCCATTTATCAATCATATATATATATATTTATCATTGGAGTGGAACACCATGTCTAATACAAAAAATCATCCATTATTTAATTCATTAGTTAATTAATCAAATACCTTAATTAATTCAACAACCAATTACAAACATAAAACACCCATCAAATAAGTCGAAAATTAATTAACCATTCAATATATCAATTCTAAATAATTAATTAACAATTAATTATTATTAGCAAGCCAACAAAATAATTAACTAAACATTTAATTATCCAAATTATTTAACAAGTCTAAACTCATCCACACGAACAATGATTTGTCCAGGTCTTTAACAATTTTCATGCATGTTATAATCCTCAAAACATGTTGAACAAAGCCCAGATATTTATCAACCATCTCACATAAAATATCATATTTTTAAACAACTCCATCCAAGAGTGATTAAGGCATGTAGAAATAATACACATCAAAAGGTACCCTTGGCTAAAAGTTGTTATATACATCCCTTAATTTTTACCATTTTCCAATTTATATTCCAAACACGTCAAATAATCAATATTATCAATAATCCGTAAAAGACACAATTTTATTCCAACTCATGACTTGATAACTAATTCTTAAATTAATTAACCTTTTATCCATTCTTACCATCCAAATAATTTAACTATTTAATCATATCACTTTATCAAAATTAGAAAAATATGATTAAAGTCAACACATGTTCAAGTCCTCATTTGTCTCATGTGGGCGGCATCATTTAATAACATCATAAGTGTCATGCATTGACATATCATAATCAAGGAAACTCATATTCTCAATTTAGTTAAAGAATCTATAATTCTTAAATAAAGTGTGAAGGATGTGGGTCCCTGCCTCAGGTGGCACCATTTTAAATCTAAAGCGCTTTAATATACTTGGCGGCAACCAGTCTACAATTGGTCCATAATCACACATTTGCGCACCTTATATATATATATTCACACATGCATCCTGAAAAAATATAAATGAAATTCATCATATTAAAAAGGTAATCAGAATCAAAGTAGTAAGGGCCAACACACCTCTAACTAGCTACCGAGGACTCATATAAATTATCAAACCCTTAATTGAATTATTCAAAACAATAGCATGGTTATATATCCTTACCTGAAACATGAAGAAAAACTGAAACTGAACCCATCCATTACATCTTTGTCGGAAAATGCCGGAATATGGTCCAAAGGGTCTAGAGGAGCCACATGCACATCCCTAGAACCGAAGAAATAAGAAACACAATAAAACCTGAACCTTTGGGTTTTGGAAAAGAATACTAGCTGAGGGAGGATCCAAACGGCTGATGTGAATCACAAAACAAATGTAGACGAACTCACCTCACCGAGATGTACAAGATTCGAGAAGACACCGGGAGGATTTGATCGCGTGAAGAGGAGCCAGTGAGGGGGTGTACCGCGCATCAAAGGACAGGCCTCTTGCGTTTTTGTTGTTCCTACCATATGGTGGTGAACCACCCTCATATTTTATCCCCCAATTATCAATTGCACCCAAGAAAAACTAAGAGTCTTATAATTATAATAATAACATTTGTCATTCTCATTTAATATAATGTTACTTCATTAACTAACCTTTACATAAATTTATCACAATTAATTCTGAAATCCCCCATCAATCATCTAATAAAATTAATAAAATAATAATAATACTATATTTATTATTATTAACATTAAATATTTCTATTATTTAAAATTAAATAAAAATAAATCATTTTAAAAACTGCATAACTGCGCAGCTGACATGCACCATTTAACTAACTGTGCACAACCTGATATCTATATATAAAATGGTTTAATTAAATTACACTCAACTCTATATTTAATATTCAATTAATATTACCATTTAAAATTTCCATTATTTGATAATGCCCAACTTCTCATTTCAACATAATTTAGTTAAATTCATTCAGAAATTTTAATTAAATAATTTCCACACTTCAAGTTTTTTTATGAAATTATCTCAACACAATTTAATTAAATTTAAAAAATCCAACTTGTTATTATTTAATTAATTATATAAACACAAATTAATTAAATAAAAACCTCTGCTTCTAAGTGATTAATTGAATTCTTATTGACCTTTAATTTAATTAAATGAAACCCAAAAAAATCCATTATTATTATTATTCATAATAATAATAATAACCACTCATAAACCCATAATAATAATAATTTAATTATTATTATTATTATTATTCAACCTTAGAAAAAAACTCAACACCTCTTATTAAATAAAAACATTTCTTTATTAATTACAAAACTCATTATTCAATTAGGTGTTTCATTAAGATACCAAAAAGCCTCATTAACTTCACATAACTATTACACCTCATTAAACATCCAATTAAAATCTTTTAACATAAATGTTACACCCCGTTTAATTAAAAATGCTTCTTCATTCATTATTATCTTAATAAACATTTTATAATTAATTATGAAACTCCATGTTTATTAAAAAATCATTATTATTATAAAAACTCTAACCCATAACCCTTAATTTAATTTCCAAAATAATAATTATTATTACATTCATAAAACAAAAATAATAATAATCCCATTATTATTATTTTTCAAACTTTATATAAACCCAACACCACTAGTTAATAACAATGCTTCATTAAATCTGAAACTCCTCATTTTATTAAATGTTTCTTTGAGATGCTCAAAATCCACATTAAATTCTCATAAATGATACACTTCATTTACATGCAATTAAAATTTCAAAGCATTAAAATAATTTCTGACACCATAATAATAATAATAAAATTATTATTATTACCACATTCCCTCATTTAATAATAAATGGTCCTTTTATAATTCTGAAAGACTTTATTTATTTAAAACTGTTCTTCTATAAACCCAAAATCCACATTAATTTCTTCAACCATCATTTAATTAATTATTTATCATTCATTTAATTAAACAACCACAACAATATTAATAATAATAACTTTATTATTATTATTATTATTTTAAAAACACTCTTTTAATTAATCACAATCTCTAATATAATCTTATTTAATAAAATTAAATAATTTATTAAATAGGGTAAACTGCAAGGATTAGACCACAACCATACACTGTTTGTGCAGATTCATTAAAGTGGACTTTTCTGGATTTGGTGCTCCCGAAACTCATCAGGACACCCACTAAAAATTATCAGGTAATTAAAAAAATTCAAAAACGAAACCTTTAGGTGTTCCAACACTTGGAATAATATTTCAGTGATCAGATTAAAAAACTTCTCATCGATAAATTGAAAAAATTAGAAAACATTCGTATTTTATCCCAGTTAAAAAAACACGGTACTTTACATCATCTCTACTTTATCATCAATAGATCCTAAGACATTATTTTTATTCTATTAATGGAATTCTATAACTACCATAAATTATTATTATATATTCCATTTTTCATCAGAATTATCATACATATAATCAACATATTTATTTTTTACTTGAATTTTATATTCTATTTCAATATTGAAATATTTATTTTCCATTGAATCATACACTAGCTTCATCTTGGATATAGTTTCATTATAAATAGAGAATTCCTCCACCTTTTTTAAATTATTGATTTACTTTAATTTCTCATTCTCTAATTTTTTTTTCAAATATCTCATTCAATATCCTTGAAAATAAAATTATATTAAACATCACAAATTTAATACAAATAACTTTTATTTGGTCTCATATTAGTTTTTCAATTTTAAATTTCCTTATTCCATATTGGAAATTAATGCCATATAAATCATAAATTTTGATGCAATGTCTATAAGGACCCGACCTTAAGCAATATATAATCTAGTTAATTCAAATATAAAATAGTTATTACATTCCCAATGATTTTTTATGGATTAGAATTTAATAAATTCAAGAAATTATTCATACATTTCAACTGATGATCATACAAAGTGGGTATCACTAAAATTGTTTCCATTTATTCCAAAATACAAATGTTTTTAATAAAAAATGAATTCTTCACTATATTCATCTTTGCTTGTTCTATTCCCTTACCAACTCTCAATCCCAGTGAAAAACATTTATAAAATATGGGATGATCACAAAAGGATGGTATGGGATATAAAAATATGTTAATAAAACATTAGCCTATGAATAATTATTCTCATATGAAAACATTCTATTAAAATGTAGTTCTCATGCATAATGTATCATATACTTACATTGTCAAAACAAGTGATTTCTATAAAATAGAGAGAATATAAACAATACCATAAATATAACATGGGTAATTACATACTTAAGAATGTAACACTTATATCTACTATATTATTTGTAACCCTCATGACTACCTTACCATGTAACACTCGTGACTACCTTAAAATTTTACCCTCATGGCTATCTTATGGTGGAACCATCAAAGTTACACATAGTGTAACAATATGATCAAACTACAAGATAAACATACCAAATGAATTGGAGGGAGATAAAGTTCTCAACCTTCATCATAAAAAAATCACAAGAAATAGATCATAATAATAAAATTATAATACTTTCATAAAAACAGTCATTTTGAATTTTATAAATTGAAATTTGAAATATGATTTTTAAAAGAAATGACCTTAACAAATTTCATATATTTGAAGTGATAACTAATAAAAAAGGTGGAATATGTGTATAAACTATAAATCCACAAAATAAAACATAATATAATAAAAATTAATTTCAGAAATAAACATAGTACCACATAATCAATGAGGTATAAGATTAACCCAAATAAACGAAATTAGGTTAAGAATTCCCTTACCCATCGGTTTTCATAAATAAAACATGTTCAAAACTCATATAGAATGGTTTAAAGAGTATTATTAATAAATTAATGAACCATATTTATATTTTTAATTATATATATGATATTATTATACCATATTTTAACACATTAATAAATAATATTTCGCAATTTTTGTTGTTTCGGAGGCATTAATTTCATAGTTTCCATGGTTGGTTCATAATGGAATTTCCTGTTGAATGGAAGAAAAAATACGGAAGTACAGTGAAATGGTTTTAATATCTTACATTAATTTTTTATTATACCATATATATTTTGTTTTTTGATATTAGGATTAATCATTAGATAAAAACTTAATGAGAATGATTTAATTTATTTTGGTGGTTTTGTTTATAGAAATCATGATCATATATGATTTTATTCCATATAATGTTTTTATATTCGTTCTAGAACAGTTAATAACTTTTAATATGTATAATAAAATATGATTTAACAATAATAATGGTTTTAATAAAATCCTTGAATGTGGTAATGAAAAATGAAAGTGTATTGTCCATGATGTTAGTACATCTCATGGATGACGTTCTCATTTTTAGAATAAAAGGGAGTGGAGAAGAAGAATGATGAAAAAAAATTTCAACAACAAGATAAAATTAAATTGTATATTAGATAATTTATTTTTCATTCCACTTGGATAATGGTATATTATTAAACTATATAAGAAGAAAAATAATTGAAAATAAAATGAATAAAAATGAAGGTTGATTTTACCTCTTCATTCTCCTCCTTAAAAACCTCATTAAAAAACTTTGTTTTGACATTTTGGTGAGACGAGTAGGTCTTGGACGTGGAGAATAGGCTTAGGAAGGAAATTGGAAAGAAATTAAACATTGTACTAATATTTGAGGTTTGAGGAGAATTGGTGTGAGGGGTGATATTTATAGTGGAGGAGAGGGGTGTTTCCACATTATTATATTCATTAATTATTATTTTTGCTCAAGAAATTGAATATTTTGAGAATAATAACTAAATATATTAAAATAATAAAGGATGGTTTGATATTTATGGCTTATACGAGTACTACATCATCTATAGGTCAATAAATCATGTATTATCAAATATCATAAATTACTATATTTTATTATTCAAAAAAAACATAAGTATTATAGAAAAATTCAAAAAAAAATCCTGAACCACTTTTTGATATCTATAATTCAAAAATAAACTCCATTTTAGGAATTATTTTCCAAAATACGAGAAATATAATTTTTATTTAAAATCATCATTTATTTGAAAAATTAAAATTTTAACATAATACCTATCACTTTATATAATAATCATAAGAAAATAAAATATTAATTTATGAATCTATTTTTTAAAAATATATTTTCTTTTAAATCATTATATTAATAAAAAAATTGTAACTACATATTTATGACTCACAATAATACCAACTCCTAATTTATAATATTCAAAAAAAATATTTTCTTATTTAATGTTATAAATATATCATATTTTCATTTATAAGGCATATAAATATTATTTTAAATTTATTTTGTGAGGTTACTATACTATTAGATAGATTACTATTCCTAATTTTCATGTTACTATTCCTACGATCAAGTTACCATTCCATTAGTTTATAATCCATAATATATATAAATTGAACATATTTTAATATACATTTATAATGAATTTAACTATTTAATTCTAAAATGAATAAAAAAATTTATATAATTACATAGTTCATTACATTTTACCCAACCTCAAGAAATTTTTTCCTCAAAAATATTTATTTACTTATCAAACAAGGGTTGGTACCTTTCCCTCATAGCATTTTTAGATTCCCATGTTGCTTCTTCAACAATATGCTTTCTCCACAAAACTTTAACATAGTGAATTATCTTATTATACAATAATTTATCTTTATAATCAGTCATATGAATAGGTTTCTATTCATAATAAAGGTTTTATTATAGATGAACTACTTATGGTCTCAAAACATGATATTAATCTGGAACATACTTTGTCCACATCAAAACATGAAACAACATTGTGTACATGAGATAAACACCAATGAAAATATACTCAGTAAGTGACTGGTCTGGCATTGTCCAGTATTTTATGAGGTCCAATGAACTATGTACATAACTTTACATTATTACCAGAATTCATATCACATTTCCATGCAGTAATTATAAGGAAATCATGTTCACCAACGACAAAATAAAAATATTTCCTCCTCTTATCTGCTTAACTTTTCCGGTTGCTCTGATCTATCCTCAATTTTTGGTACATCATTATCACTTTCTCAACCACTTTCTCTAATAATTCAATTCCCATCAAATTCATCTCTCTAACTTCATTCCCAAATTCTAGAGTTCAGAACCACTTTCCATATAATTCCTCAAAAGGTGACATCTATATACTGGAATGAAAAAAGTTATAATAAGAGAACTCTTCTAAAGAAATATGATGATCCCAATATCCTAGGTAACCCATTAAACAATCTCTAAGAATTTACATTAGGGACTAAATTTTTTTCTAGGTATGTCCATCAAATTGGGGATTAAAAGTAATGATGAGATTTAATTTTTTGCCCATTGACTTTTGAAGGCCTTTACAAAAGATAGATGTGAACCTAAAATCTTGGTCAGATACAATGGAATAAAAAACTACATGTGTTCTGACAATATCATTAATGTGGGATTGAGAAATCTGATCCAAATACATAGTATCTCAATGAGGAAGGAAATGCGTAGATTTATTTAGTTGGACAATAATTACCAAAATCCCATTGTTACTATGGGAAGCCTTTCATAGTCCCACCATGAACTACATGGATACATTTTCCCATTTCCACTCTAGCACTTACAATGGCTAATGCATCCCTTTGGTAATTTTTTTCTTCTTTACCGAGTGGAAAATTCAAACATTTCATGAAAAAATATGAAATATATTTTTTCATTCCATCCCACCAATAAAACTTCCAAGGGTCTATATACATCTATATGATACTAGGATTAACTGAATACAAAGATCTATATGCTTCACTTAACAACTCCTTCATCAATTATAAATCACATAGAACAGAAAATCTGTTCTAAAAAACTCAAAACCCAATATTTATCAATATTATATTCTAGAAACTTATCATTTTTTTCAATTATACTTTTTTCTATAACTCACCGTCTTCCGTCATTTCATTCTTAATTCTATCTAACAGGGATGACTAAAATGAAACCTAAAACAAAACAGAGGAATTTCCTACACCAATAACATCCAAGCCAAAATTCATAAAATCATTAAGCAAGGGTTCATGTTCCAAATTAAACATTGTTAATGATACATGATGTTCCTAACTCAATGCATATATAAATTTTTTTTCTTTTCCAATATGGTTCTTGATCAAGAAATAGTAATCCTTTATTAGTTCAATCCATCTTCTATGCCTCATGTTTTCTTCCTTCTGAGTGAATATATACTCTAGAAATTTATGGACAGTATATATTTCACATATAGCTCCATATAAATGATGCTTCCAAATTTTAATTGCAAATACCATAGCTACTAATTCCAAATAATGTGTGAGATAATTTATCTAATGAGGTTTTAGTTTACTTGAATTAAAAGAAATTACCTGATCTTTCTACATCAGAACACCACCATGTCCCTTCAATGAAGCATCACTATAGATGAAAAATTCAACATTTCTGAATGGTAGGTCCAAAACTAGGGAATTTAAAAAATCACTTCTTCAGTTCGTGAAAATAAAAATCACATTCTTTTATACAAATAAATTTAACCCCTTTTCATGTTAACTTATTTAATGAGATAAATAACTATGAGATGCTTTTAAAAAAATAGTAATAACCTAATATCCCAAGAAAACTACTAATCTATATAATATTTATAGGTATTAAAAATTCATTAAAAACTTTTGTTTTGGAAGGATCAACCATTATTCTATCCTTATTTACAATGTTCCCAAGAAAAGAAATCTATTGCAACCAAAAATCTCATTTTCTAAATTTCCTATATAAATTCTTTTATTATAGAATTTTCAAGACAATCCTTAAATATTTTTCATGAACCTCGTAACATTTTCAAAATTCTAGAATATAATTAATAAAAAAAATAAAAAAAATCTCTAAATATTCATGGAATATTTTATTCATATGATTCATGAATATTATAAGGGAATTTTTCAATCCAAACTGAATTAAAATTAACTCATAATTATCATATATAGTATAAAGAGATTTTTTTGGTATTCTATCCTCATTCTCATTAAGCTGATGGTTCCTAGATCTCAATTCAATCTTGGAAAAATACTGAGCTACCTAGAGCTGATCAAACAAGTCATTGATATGAGACAATGAATACTTTTTTTAGTAGTAATGTTATTAAAATATCTATAATAAATTCAATGACTCATGGTAAAATCATTATTTTTAACCAAAAAATATTATAACCCCATGGTGAAGTGCTGGGATGAATGAAACCTTTATCAAGAAACTCCTGCAACTGATTATTCAATTCAAGAAGACATAGTTGATCCATTCGAAAAGGGGTTTTAGAAATTTTCATAGAATTAGTAACCAATTAAATAGTAAATTAATCATCTCAATTTTTTATAACACTTGGAAAGAAATCGGGAAAAGCATATTGGATTTTATTTAACACTGGAACATCATTAATCTATGTAGTTCCCTTGTTTTCAGCAATATGAGCAAGATAACATCCATTTCCATATTTTAATTGTTTCTCAAATTCATAAAATGTAATAAATTTTATGGTTTCATTCTTGTTTCCAAAAAGAAACTATTTATGAAAAACAATCACTTTAGCTCTACAATTAATATTATAATTATAAATAAAAAAATCAATACCCAAGATAATATCAAACCCTACTAAGGGAAAAAAAGGTTTTCTTGTAATTTTATTCCAAATAAAACAACAGAAATATTATAGAAGTTCATTTTTAATATAATTTCCCCCATTTGTTTTAACCATAAGTTTCGGTCTCATTTCTTGATGTGAAATTTAAAATTTACAAGAAAATTTCCCTAAAATAATAGAATGTGTAGACCCCAAATCAAACAAGGCATCAGAAAAAAAGAGTAAACAAAAAATGTACATGATACCACTTCATTGGTTGGGCCAACATCAATTGAAGCAGTCTCCAAGGATCTTATTAAACCACTATTTTAATAATATATATTCTTTCAATAATTTAGTTCTTTATTTGGGAATATATTTTTATAATGAACCATCTCACAACATTTAAAACACTTTATAGTTTTCTTAGTAGAATTAATCTGAAGATCAATTTCATCACAATCTCAGGCCATATGTCCAAAATTACCACATCAAAAACAATTACTATTTTTTTATGGAATTCCACTATTTATTTTTTACAAATCTTTTCACAAACCAGAAACTAGAATTTTTTATCATTATATTTCATTGTTTTATTCTTACCTATCACTTTCCATATGGACCTCTTCATATTCCTGTTTTCAAAGTATACATGATTATTATCAGTGTCCATTTATACCCTCTCAAGACATTTGAAATTTTTCTCATATCTTTTGAATTTATGGGAGGATAATACGATTCGATATATTGGATTAAATATTCAGTAAAAACAATATATTTTTCTATAAATATCCCAAATAATATTTGAAGTGTACCTTTCTTATCTGGTTAAGGTTGCTTCATACATGGCCACTAAGTCTTCCTCGTTTTTTTTTAATTCAAGAATTTGTTTTCTACATTAAGTCTAAACATAGTAGAAAAATCTTTTTTCCAGGAAATAATTTTTAAATACATTTCATTCTAAGGCTTTAATCACTAAATTATCCCTGATATTCTTGACTATTGACCATCACTGGTCAGAGCCAACTTAAAAAATATTAATTTAAAGACTAAAATTTTTACTATATAAACACCACATGACAAAAAATATCTTATCAAGTGACGTAATCCACTATTCGGCCACCACTGAGTTAGATTATCAAAGGAAAGAAGAAGAGTGTTACCTCTTAAAATGTTTCACTATCATATTGTTATTATGTGGTAACTATAGTTGTTATATTGCATGGATTCCAATTCTGATTATATATTGCTTCAGATAATGTAATAGTGTTACAAAATATTTGTTTCTAAATCCCCCCATTACAATTTGATGATTAAGAAATGTATCATCCTCTCGATGTCATCCTACATCAGCTTCCATGTTTTTTCTATGAAAACCCATTTGGAACAGACATATATTAGATAAAGCAACCTGGTAATCATAAAATTATTTATAATTTCAACATAAACAAAGTATAAATCATTTATGGTATTCTATTAATAGAATCCTAACCCCTTATGTTATCTAAACCATTCCTTCATACCAACTATATGGATTTGACATTAAACATTACATAATATAGCTAATTCAACTAGAAATCACTTATTACATTTCCAAATATATTTTTGGTTTAGAGTTATAAAACATTATAAAATTATTCCTAAATATAAACACCTAAAAATAGAAAGTTGGTACTATAAAAATAGTATCTATTCCTTTAATAATACAAAAGGTTTTAATAAAACATGAATTCTTCACAACATTATGCTTTGATTCTTATTTTCTATTACCAATCCTTAATTCCTAAGAAAAATATTTCAAAAAAAAGGATGATAAAAAAATATCAATAAGTGAAATAAAAATAAGGAAAAAAATTTTAATCCATTAATACTAATAATCATATGAAAACATTTTCACTATATATACATCTCACACATAATGTATCTTATACATACATTTTCAAATAAAGTGATTTCCATAAAACATAAAAAAATTACCATGAAGTTAACATAGAGACATAATTACTTAATAATGTAAGCCCCATAGATACCATATGATTTGTAACCCTCGTTACTACCTGAAAATGTAACCCTCGTGACTACTTTATATTATAACCCTCATGAATTCCTCATGGTTTTACCATCACAGTTACACATAGTGTAACCGTACGGTCGACCTATGACATAAACATAACCAATGAATTGGATGAATATATAGATCCAAAACATAATCATAAGTTATTACCAAGAACAATAACATAAGCATAAAATAATAATTCTGTCGTCATAAATTTTTTTTGGAATTTTGTAGTGATTGAAATTTAAAAGATGATTTTTAAAAGCGACGTCCCTTACAAATTTCATATATTTAAAGTGAGAATAGATAAAAAAGAATTTAATATTTTTGAAAGCTCTAAATATGCATAATAAATCATTATATATTCAAAATTAATTTCATGAATAATATTTGAACAACATAATAAATGAATTTGAAGGTGTACGAAGTTGGGTTATGAATTCTCTTACCTTGGGTTTATCTAACATCAATCATGTTAAAAAACATTTTTATAATGGTCTAAATATTTTTATTAATATATAAATTAATCATATTAATATTCTTAATTACTTATATTATATTATTATAAAATAGTTCCATCCATTTATTAATAATATATTATTGTTTTTATTATTTCACCTCCATTTATTTTATGGCTTCCAATGTTGGTTCATTATGAATTTGTTGTTTAATGGAAGAAAAACTATAGAAGTGGAATGAAATCTCACTAATATGTTTCCAAATTTTTAAATGATACCATATATAATATTTTTATTCTGATATGAGGAATAATCATCAGATTAAACCTTAATGGAAATGATTTAATATATTTTGGCGGTTTTTTATGATCATTACAAAATTATAAAATTTTATTCAATATCCTATATATATTTGGATATAGAACATTAAATGACTTATAATATTTATAATAAAATATTATTTAACCCTAATAATGGTTTTATGACCAGCCTTGATGGCACTAATGAAAAAATATTGTGTATCGTTCATGATGGTGGTAAATCGACACATCGTGAATGATGTTATTATTTTTATAATAAAAGGGAGAGGATGAAAATTTTAATGATGTATTTTTCAATTAACATTATGAATTTAAAATTTATATAAGATATTCGAGTTTTCCTTCCACTTTGATCATAGGAAACGAAGAGAGTATAAAAAATAAAAATAATTAATATGAAAATATATGAAAATGAAAGAGGGTTTTACCTCTTGCATTATCCTCTTGAGAACCTTCGTAAGAACCTTGGTTTAGGAATTATGGTGAGACTAGAAGGTCTTGTACATGGGTAAGAGGATTGCAAAGATAATTAGAAATAAATTAATCATGCTACAAGGATTTTAGTTTTGAGGTGAATATGTGATAAGGGTGGTATTTAGAGTGGAGGTTAGGGGTGTTTTCTTATTATAATATTCATTAGTTTATTATTTTGTATCAATTCAATGAATAGTTTTAGAATTATCAATAAATATATAATAATAATAAATAATATTTTTTCATTTTGGGCTTACATCACCTCTGCATTATATATGACTCAACAAATCATGTATTCGTTAAATACAGTAAATTACCATATTCACTAAAAATTCATGTATTTCATAAAAATCCCAAAAATTCTCCCAAAACATTTTCAACATGTATAATTAAAAAATGAACTCCATTGTATGAAAATGGTTTCCAAAATATGTGAATTGGTTTGAAATAGAATCATCATTTTTTTGAGAAATACCCATTTTAAAACTATAAATGCTTTTATGAAACCTTGAAAAACTAATCAAAGGTATCATAAATTTATATTATACATATGAGAAAAAAATAATTTGTGAACATATTTTATGAAAATGTTTTTTCTTTTAAGTCTTTTTTTATTATAAAATTGTAATTAAATATTTATGACTCACAGAAATACCAGCAATTAATATATAATTTTCAAAAAATTATTTACCTATTCAATGATATAAATATATCATATTTTCACTTATAATATAGATAAACTATATTTGTAATTTTTAGGTGAGTTTACCAATCTATTGGCCATGTTACTATTCCTAATGGTCCTATTACTATTCAAAAGGTAAAATTGTTATTCTATCAGTTTAAATTCAATTATTTCTATAAATTTTAATTTTTTCATTATACATTTATAATTAATTTAACTATTTAATTACAAAATGAAAAAACTATTATATAAGTACTTGGGTTGTTATAATAACAGTCTCACATCCATAGTAATAATAATTTGTGAATACATTAGAAGATAATCATTGCTTCTGGATCTACATGAGCTAATTTATAAATTATCTATTTCTGTCTTAATAAGGTTTCCTCTTGTCTAGTTTTTGGAAATGTCCATAGACATATTAATTTTTGGTTAAAAAACATGAAATCGACATCTAGTTATATTCCTACACCCTCAGTAAAATCCATCAAATTAGGAAAAAAGTCACTCTCTTTAATAGTAAAACATACCTTTTTTATTACATCAAAATCCCCACAAATAATAGTTGAATGAAATTTTTATTACTATAAGGGGTAGAGTAACTGATATTAATTTTATATAATGGAATTAATTTCCCATTATTATAATTTAATAATTTATTTCAATAATGAATCATACGTACTGAACCACTCGAAGTCGATTATTCTTTCTTGAACAATTTTCTTCATTGACATTTCCCTAGTAGATCCTATCTGAAAATAAAATATTACTAAATATAATCTGGTTTTTGATTTTAAAAATAGGTATTTATTTATAGTAGACTATAGAAATACTATTGGGGGTCCACAACCCATATAAATTCACATTATTAAGTGCTTTATATCAATTCATCTGGTGGTCTATATCTCCTTCCAAATTAGTGATGTTGAATATCTTGGGGAAGCGCAATGTCTAATTTCTATTTATAACATGTAATTTACCTTAGAATAAGTAAATTATTTAAATAAGATCCATGAATTAACCATTATTTAAAAAATATGAAATCTAAAAGTAATCATAGTCAATATTTATTTAGATTTCATAAGATAGGAATAATATATATATATATATATATATATATATATATAAAATTCAGGCATTACCTTCTAAAATTTACATTTATATGCATGAACAATATGGTAACATAGTATATGGTTATGACTGTTGTTTTATGATCATGTTATTATCTTCAATAGAATATAATGATATATAATTAAATTATATTTATGAATGTTATCTAAAACAATATCCCACCAATAAAGAGTTAATGTATAAAGAAAATTTTTTTATGTTAAATCATATATAAAAGTAAAAAATTAATATATAATAGTAAAAATCATACAATGCATAAATGTATAATATATCATTATATTTTTTATATATAATAGTTAAAATATAATACATTAATGTAAATGCTATAATATATTTGATTTTTTATTTTCTAGTGTTTATTAACATACTGTGGTTTGAAAATTAAGCCCTATGTATCCTAACTTGTTTTAGTATGGTGACATTCATAAAAAGTAACATTGATAAATTTTTTTTCCAACTCTTATATTTATATCATAGATATGATATATTTTAATATACAAAATCAATGTTATTAAAAGGGATAGGATTAGGTTAATGAATATAGGTTCTTCTTGTGTCTTTCTTCTTGACACTATGAAAATAATGGTTTCCTATTTTGGATGAATTTGTTAAAATGTTAATGATATATTCTAGTACATGTACAACCCTTTCTATAAGTAGTAATATTTGGATTTATCTACTTCTATAACATATCAATAAAGTTACATCCAAAAGAAAAATTTGAAAACAACTTTCTCAATCATCCAACATCATATTTCATCTTGATAATATCATTTTCAACAAATGTATAAATAACTATAAGACTTCATTAAATAATAAATGTGATTTTAGAAATCGAATTATTTACCACCGAAAGTTTAACATTCTTTTTATTCTTATTGAATGTTTTATTTGAAATTAAATTCTTATATTACATTATATTAACCTCCATATCAAAATATTTTCTAATCATTCCCAAATATGAGTCTTCAAATTATGAATTATACTCCTTCAATTATTTATAAGATTGAGGTTTCATATAATCCTTTAATCTTCTTCAAAA
Source organism: Viscum album (assembly GCA_963277665.1). Classification (NCBI taxonomy): domain Eukaryota; kingdom Viridiplantae; phylum Streptophyta; class Magnoliopsida; order Santalales; family Viscaceae; genus Viscum; species Viscum album. The sequence continues at coordinate 1,767,826,130 of OY728157.1, forward strand.
TCTGATTAAAATAGTCTATAAAGTGAAAAATTAGACAAAGCCTCAGCCATCAACTTCCATATAAATAATTTTTCACTCTGAGGTGATTTGGAATAAAATATGGTAATTTTTTAAATATCACCATTATCTTCTTATGAATTATTATAAGTAAGGATCTAATAGCACATTATATATAAATTTCATTCAAAAATTTCATTCATACTTTTTTATAGTACCTTTTCAAAACTCTATATTAACTATTTATCTTTACGTAGTTAGTTATAATGTGATGAAACTTCTTGATTTTGTATCATATCTCACTTAACGATAATTATTTTTATATAGTTATAATTCATATCATTTCTATAATCTCTCTAGAAATTATGATATGAAAGCATTATTGTCTCCATTTGAGATAATTTTCTTTCAATGGGTACTGTATATATATTTATAGTAAAACTTCTAAGATGTTATTCTTAATGTATACTATTTTTATTTGTGACAAATGTAAGTAAAAGCACTTGAAGTACATGAAAATGAAACTCAATTATTCACCATTTCTTTTTTCCTCATCCATCTTTAATATATTTTCATCCTACAAAAGAGTTGAAATTAGATCATCCAAGCTTATCATAGTAATGAACACTATGTCTTTAATTAAATTTATTTTGAATTCCCATTATTTAGATTTAATGTCCATCAATTTCTCAACTATATTTTAATTTGATAACTTCTTCTCTCCAAGATATTTTTGACTATCCATGATCATGATGAATATTTTATGCATATATCTAATTGATTCAACTAGTAAAAAATAAAATTAATAATAATTAAATAAAATCATGTATCTCTCTATTTCATGAACCTTTTATGATTTGATGTGTTTATATTTTTGTTTCTTATGTATTCTACATGAAGTTTTACAACATGAATCTTGACTATATACAATCCATTAAATACTAGGCCATAAATTATTCCTCACAAGGTAAATAATTTATTACTCGGTTTTTACTTCATGATTAAAAATATGAATTTCTTAATATGAAATATTTTATTCCTCGATAAGAATAAATAAAATTTCCACTAAAATAATTATGATATAAGTATCAATATAGTCATTCTAGTAGTCATAATATACTCTAATATACTCTGGTGGTCTATTCAGATTTTTATTATCTTAAGAATTCATATATAATTTTCCCAACATAGAAAATCTAAATATTTTTCCTCTATAACATTATTAGTTTAAGTAAACATAATATTGATAAAATAAATAAAATTCATAGAGTAAAGTTCAAAAATATCTTGAATAATAAAAAAAGTGGAATCATTATTTGATACCAACTATTTTCTCATATGTGTAAGTTACAAAAACATAAATAAGAGTGTCGAACTAAAGTAAAAAAACAATGTTATAATATTTTCCCTCTATAAAAAGTATCTCAATTAATTTTTATGTTTTTTGAACAAATCAGATAAAATAAATTTAATGTAAACATTATAAAATAAAACTATATTTTGATAAACAACTTAACTAATATTAAAACAATACAATCCAAAAATGTGAAAAATGTAAAAATATTTAACTGAGTATTAGAAAACAATCTATATACTGAAAAACGATTATTATTTCTAAAAAATAGAGGGATCTCTTAGATTTATCTGAATTTAGAAGGTGGTTTAGTAACAAAAACCAAGGTATATAATTTACACAATTGAACTTTATTGACTTACATAACACAAATTATATGTTATACTCTACGAACTATATCTAAAAATCATTAGTATTAAGAACATATTTCCCTTATATCCTCTTCAGTTAGCATAATAAGAGGTAAGTATAACACCCTGAAGCTTATTGAACTAAACTTTTATAGGTAAATAGATTATTATCCCCAAAACCTCATAATTCTGGAAGATATAAGGAAATGGATTTATCAACCTAAATCTCCTTGATATCAATTATTGAGAAAAATTATTAAAAATACTAAAAAATTGTTTTACAGTAAACCCTCACTCAAAAAACCTATTACTAAAAAATTTAAAATAAATACAATTAAATCAATCAGAATCGGTGAGATGATGCATAAGTACATGACGTAATGAACCTATTTTAAAATAATTCTTCAAAATATTGTATTTTATTTATAGTAATTATCATCAAAACCCCTATAATAATATATGTGATCATAAAGATAATTTAAAATTGAATCAATATTGGTTAAATGATTTATTACGACTTCCCTATGTTTTAGAAATCCTATTATTTAGTTCAAATCATTATAAATTAAAATAATTGGCATTAACATAATAATTAATTAAACAGAAATCCTAATGCTAACTCATATTTAATAAAATGTATTTTTATTTTCAAAATAAGGATAAAAAATTAGTCTTTTAACTCAACAATTACTAGTTTTTTGGCAGTCAGAAGAGATAAAAGAAAAATTATGTTTGAATGAAAATAAAAGGTGAAAATATCTATAACTTTTGATATAATATATTTCATATATAATGTAAAAATGGGAGTCACATCTCCTTTCTCATCCGTAGGATTTCAATTATTCATCTACTTTTTCATCTATAAGATATTACCTTCTTTGGGAATCCAGGTTAGGGTCTATATATCATCTTCAAAGATTAGTTTTTTTTCAGAGACAATTTGGGGTCATTGATTTGGTGCCACTATGGTGTCTCCTCAAACCATTAACTCTAATCAAATTTCTCAATCCACATTTAAAAAAATCATATACATGGATGTTCCTTTAGTTCATCATCAACATATAGTCACCTTTATCAGTGTGGATGGAATTATACATTAATCTTGGTGACCGAGCCTTCAATCAAGAATGATCCATCCTTTTAATGATTCATTTCAATTGTTTTTTGTGTCATTTCATCTAAATAATACCATTTTTAATTAGATCCTTTGAATTTGTTTTATTTTTTCATCTTCTCCATATATGTTCCCATCAGTGGAAGTCGCTTGGGTGTTGATGTTGTTATTCATTGAATGATTTCATTTCTATGATGGATTTTTGTTCCAGGGGTACTAAATCTTGGTATCTATCTTGACCAACAAGATTGGATTAAGAAAAGATTTTCCATTGGATGTAAGCCTCAAAATTTATGATTATGATTATATATGGGGATTTCTATTTCTTTCCCTATTGAATATGTTTGGATTCTCAAGTAGTGGCTTGGTGAAGGATGATAATATCTCAGGTTCTAGATTGTTGGGCCTTATAGGGTATCCCACATCTCATGTAATATTTTTGGGAGTATTTTGGTTCCCCCGTAACCATGTTTAAATGGGTTTATTTAGAAAATTAAAACCAAATAATGAGGATTACAAACATGAGGATTCCCATGAAGTACCCCCCTCACCATGAGGTTAAAGTTTTTATAACTATTGGATACAAAGACCCACTATTAATTTTTTTTTGATTTTCAAATGTCATAATTACTAGGAAGAAATATAATGAGACCAAGGAAAACATCACCTAATATGTGTATAGTTTTTATTTTAGAACATAATATATATATATTTTTTGAAATATAAGAATATTTGAAAAGGGGGATATATAAGTATTATGGATGAAATATATGTTTTAAAAAAACTTCTATTGGAATGGACAAGAATTTTTATGGCGTGACCTGGAGCTTCCCACAGGGAGATCAAATTTATGGGAAGATATATAAGGTGATAAAAACACTTCAAAAGTTGATTTATGACGATCTAATTTTATGTGTTGGGGTTAGTTCATAACTCTTTTATGAAAATGGTAATGTTTGAGAAATTATGATAATCACGAAATATATAGGGTTTATTTAACGAATATATCCCCATCTATGGATTGTTATTTATATTATTAATCATATTTTATGATTGATAATGTTCATGTCATGAGAATAAAATATATTTCATGAAGAATCTTATGAGAATTTAAACCATAATGCCAATTCAAATATTTATACAAAATTAAAGATGATCATGTTCTAAATTGAAAGATAGAATAATGAAAATAGTGGAAAAAATCTTTAGATAATGTGAAGATTCTTGGTCCTGAGAACTATGGGCATCACATTTTTGTTCAAGATTCATGAATCCTATCATAATACAGATTTTCACATTGGAAATGATTGCGACATGATAAGAGATGGAGAATAACAACATAATCTAAAGAGAGTAAAATATTAGTTATTTCTCTTTTTTATGGACCTAATTGTTAAATAAATTCACACCATGAATATTGTTATGAAAACATGATCATGGTGAGGATGAAAGTGACCATGTCACGATATAGGGAGTCCAACTGTGAATAGTTTTTTTCTATAATATCATGAATATGTATTTAGATTATGAAATTAATAAATAGAATGATACATTAGGATATTTACTCGATTTAATTGACAGATTATGACCACATTTGAATATTTGTGTCTAATATTGATAGATCATGTGTAAAATATCTAAAAAATTAGAAGGCATCATCAAAAATCAAGGGAATTATTGATAAATATATAATTGTTGATAAAAGTTATAGAATTTAACTTAGAGTTATATTAGTCAATAAAAGACATGTTGTAACCCCCAACTCTAGTTACCCAGAGTCGGTGCATTATTACATAACATTGGCATGATCGTAAGAGATCATGTCCAGAAATAATGATCGGTTTAGTAGCCTTGGAAGTACAATATATATACATAAGTTTTACATTACATTATGAAATGAAAAAATAACATTGTGTATCCTTTAAACACAGTCATATCCCTTATCCTATTTCTACAGGTCAGTCATTATATACTTCTTCGCATCCTAGGAAAAATATAACATAATAAAAGGGGTGATCTCAGATGCTCATTAATGAAAACAATATAGTGGAAATGATCATCAATAAGCATAAACACATAAAGAAATGTATAAGAATAAAACACAAGACTTTTAAACATAACATCAACATATTATGGAAAAGATAAATCAAATAATTCCATTTACTTATTCACATGGATATTATACTAGAAAAATATTCCCATGTAATATCAATAGATTATCTCATAATGATGGAATGCACAATACCGGACATCATAAACACATAGTCAAGGCCTAGTGCCAAGTCTAAAAAAATATTTTCAAGGCCTTGTTCCAATATATTAGTTTGTCTCATTAGACCTACCGATGCATCAAGCGGCTAAAGTGGGCCCCTCCCATCACTTACTATGTCTAATGCATTCCTCATATGAAAAGGGTTAAACTAAACATAAACATTTGTATTAAACTAACATATGAAATGTTAATACATTAACAATAAACTATTAAGGACATAAAAATAGAATAAACAAAATACAAAATATCATAAAACTATCAATACAATATGTAATATTGTATCATAATAAATCAACTTCAATTAAATATAAAATTGAATAGTAGATGTTTACATTATGAAATAAATGCAAAAAATATTTGAGATAAATATCTATTTCTACTTTGAAATAATATGAAAGTCACATAATTATAAAATAAGACATTTATTTAGAAAATATTCACATAATCTTGTAAGGGAAGATTCAAATGTGTTATAATGGTGCAAAATTGTTGCACCCACCGTATAATTTAAAAAACATTCCTTCTTTAATTTGTCGAAAAGGTCATAAGGTACATTGTTTGGAAAAAGAGGTAATGATTCCTTTCAAAAAAATTATAGAAAGTCAATCGATGGTTTAAATGAATTTAACTCATAGTTTAGGAAAAATTAAAAATGTTTTTAAATACATTTTTATGAAACCCAGATGTGGATGATAAAGAAGACGCAGTGGATACTTACATATAAACCAGGTCAGATAATAAATAGATTGTATAATTAACCCTTAAAATGTACTTTTCATTATTATATGGTTACTTTAAACTCCATTATAATTGTTAAATAATTTTTATTAAATTATAAAATAACCACATACAAGAATATGATATCATATATGATACTTTAATATTTATTTGTTAATAATATTTTAATATTATCATTGTTTCGGGTGATTACTGATTCATTTTCATTTATAAGTTTTGTTAGGTAAGTAATTTTTTTATGGATAGGATGTATTTTATCCATATACATAATTATATTATGTTTGTAAACATTATTTTTTAATCATAAAATGAATATTATTCTTGAATGGTTACGATGGGGAATGAGATCTCATTGCTTCGTGGAGACGGTAGGCCATATGTATGCATGATAGAAAATATCATTTTATTGATGGTGAAATCATATGTATTTGGATGTTATATTATATATAAAAAAATCATTAACATGTTATATTTATTATTTACATCAATTATACTCATTATTATACCCATACAAAAAATGATGTGTTGACTAAAAAACGTACCTACGATGTGGAGACGGTAAGCCATACATATGCTCGTGTGGGGACTTTTCCATTCATAGGATAGATAGAATGGTTTTACCATATTTATAATAGCATCTCAGTATTTATAAGTTACTATAGTGATTATTTTTTTTTGGTAACAATAAATAAATAGAATGTGTAAGAAGAAAATAACTTTGAAAGAGGTGATAAAATAATTTCCTCTTCTTCAAGTGCTTTCTTTTGATTTGAACAAAAGGTCTCCATAGGCTGGCTTTATGATCTAAGTAATGCCTCTAGGATAAATTTAGGGTAGTTAAGAAAATATTTGAGCTGGTTTTGGCCAATCCAAATGGCTTCAGAGGTTTGAATTTAACATAAGGATAAGTACCCTTTTATAAGAGAGGTGAGGGGCACTTTAGGAAAAGATTGAAATATTAATTTATTATAAAATGATTTTCGGTTTTTAATTGATAAAAATTCATTTATTTTGAAGATAAGGTGGGTTTGGGTCTCCATCCTATTAAACAATTGGTTTTATACATATTTAGGTCACCATATTAACCTTATCTTTTAGACTTTACCCTTAGTAAAATAGTTTAACTTTTATGATGTCTTCATGTATTTTTATAATACATGGTTAATATAGTTACTTTAAAATTCCAATAGAACATAAAGTGATTCATTAATTAAATTTTTAACATTATCTAATTTATTTGTACCAACATTATATTTTTAGAACTATTATGTAATTTAATAAAATTGTATTTGTTTTAAAAAATTTGTTATGTCAATTTTGGCACTATTTAGTATTTGGTTTTTTTTAAAGTCATCACATTTTTATTAATTATAAAAAAATACATTTAATCAACCCTAAGATATTCGTTTTTACCAAAAAAATTCTTGGATGGCCAAAAAAGTTTCAATTTATATTTACTTTAATATTTATAATATCAATTATTTTAATCTTCCATCAATAAGGTAATTACTCTATCATCATTGTTTCATAAATAAATTTAATTATTTAATGTCTAAAAATTATAATTAAAATACTATGATGTATGAAATCTTTTTTTATTTATAATGAATATTTATAGTCGAATTTTTCTTATGTATAACAGTATATTAAAAATGGTTTAGTTATTAAAATTTGAATTCAACACTTTGGACTCTTTTTTAAATAAAATATAATAAATTTCCTAATCTATTCCATGTGGATATAAAAGGATCATATTTTCTTCCTAAGGATTCTTTTGTTCAAAATAAAGTTATCCAATAGAATTAGGACATGTTTTGGGTAATTTTATATAGTTATAATACTATTTTTACCTTTAATTACCCAATTTACTTCTAACGGTGGTAAATAAAATTCAAGAGTTAATATTCATCAAAAATTATTTTCAACCTATTGAATCACATTTAAATTACGGATGACTACATTTTCTATTGAATTTTTGAAATTCAATTCACAGAAGCGGTAATATTACATTTTATTCAAATTTGCAAATGTGCCTTGATGGTCAGTAAAAGACGTTAAAAAGCTCTGTAAAATTTTGTATATCTAATATTATTTAAAAAATGAATCCAATTAATTATGTTGGATTAATATATGTAATATATATCTATTTTGACTTTAAAATGAATTTATATTTAAAAATAATAATTTAAATAAAATGTTTGTTTTAAATAATGAAGTAGTGTTTTCACTATTCCTAAAAAATTGATAGATTTCATAAAAAAATAATTCACCCAATGTTAATTATGATATTCTGAATCCAATGATGATGTTCAGTTTAAAAAACTGAAATTTTTAAATTTTCTAGATGTGGGAATTACTATTCATTACTATTTTTTAAACATCTATATTGATTGGTCAAGGTGTGCTAGAACTCAAAGTTGTGTATAGAACAAGCTATTATATTATTCAAAGAGAAATGTATCGTGGAAGCTTGTGGTGTTACACACGTCACATATTAATACATATTAAATGATAGATTAATCCAAGGGTATACTAATAGAAGATTAATAGATCGTATTTAAGATACATAGAGTTGAGTTTTTATAGTATTATTTTTTAGGAATACATATATTATTTACAATAATAATAATGAATCATTAATTAGTTAAGATATAAGATAATAAGAGAATAATATTATTTTTATATTAGATCATATGATAAAACCAATGTTGTTTAATTTTGATTATATTTATCTTATATGGATATTGTTAAGCATCGTTGAACATATGAAGAAAATGTTATCCCAACTTTATAATGTTTATTGATAATTTTGAAAACATAATATTGTTGTATTAATTTTAATTACTATTATATAATGTAAATGAATATGAATTGAGGGAAGAAGATTGATGCTTTTCGAGAGTTGAAAATGATGAAAATGGTGAAGGGTGACTTAAACCATTCAATGGTCTAACAATTTTGGTGGAAATGATTTTATCTTCACACAAAATATAAATTTGTAAAGAAATTAATTGTTCATGGACAAAATGTATTGGATATTATAGTATAATAAAACACAATATTTCTATTTCAATGGATTTTTTTGTAAGGGACAAAACATATTGTGTAAATAATATAATTGGGTGGGGTTTTTTAATTTTAGTATCATATAGTTGACTATTTATTGAATTGAACATTGATATAGAAAAAGAAGAACATATAAATTCAGGTTGTTTTCATGTCATTTTTCTTTAAATTATGAAAAAAAATATTTGAAACTATATTAGATGGTAGAACACAAACAAAACATTTCATAATAGTTTCAAAATTAAATAACATGTTTTATACGAATGGGATAAAATTTACATAATACAGATATAAAAAAAGGGAAAAATATAAAAATCCATTACACTTAATCTCAGAAATTATCATAGGGGTTTTGAAGATATATTTGTATTCCACTGTTATTAGATGTTAAAAAACAATTTTGATGAAAGTTTTTTCAGATATAAATAATTTTCTATCATGGTAAAAATAATTATTATGGTTTTTAGTGAAAAATTATTAACGATTGTTGAGTAAAAAATTGATATTCAAGTGAAAAATGAAAATATTTTACATATTTATAACCATAGAGAGATATAGAAATGAATGATATCTTGTATGAAATGAATGTGAGTTTGTAGAATAGTTTTAGAGAAATATGATGACTAATGGAATCTCATTGTGTTAGATGAAAACTGATAATGGTTTTTTTATCATTTAATATACTAGAAATCTATACCATATTCAATTCTAAAAAATTAGTTACTTGGGTAAAGGATCTAATTTGAATGATTTAAATGAATTTATGAATACTGAATATGGTTTATCAAATATGATCTAAAATAAATACATCTACGATTCTAAAAAAAAAGTCGAACCATTTTTTCAGTATTTTTAGAACATCACTGTATACATTTTATTTAGAATACATATAAAAAATTTCGGGAACTAATAAACATGTATTGTACGTCTAAGAATATAATTTAGGATTTTATTATGTTTATGAATATATTTAATATAGAGATACCTTGATGAGATATTTTCTCCATGAAGATATAGAGCCATGTAAATACAAAATTAATTGAATGTTGTTTTTTTTAAAATAAGTATTATCATTATATATATTACATGAAAATTTTTATTTGAACACTTTTTTAGAATCAATATTAAATGGGATGTATATTTTTTAAATTTTTATATTTTAATTGATTCAGTTATGTTGGTTAGTTTTCTTGAATATGATCCATGGACAAACATATCCATATTGAAGGTAAAACCAAAAAATATATTATGTTCTAAAATATTATTTGGTTACTATTTATGCAATATAGTGTGTAAAATATTATTTTCCTTATATTATGAGTGAATGATCTTTTATGAGGTAATTTGGAAAAATAAATCTCACCATGATTCACCTCCTCCTAAGTTGTTGAAATCATATATGAAACTTTATTTTTGAAAAAAAAATATTTAATCAAAATAAAATTAAATAATTGAAGAATATATTACTTTCTTTATTTTTTAGTATCTACTCTCTATAATTGGAAATCATTAACCTTATTTTATATATTACGTGTAAATAATTTTTATAGTAAATTAAAATTTTCAATTATTTAATATAAATATTCTTAAAAGGTTATTAAATAATTAAAATTTATTATTTAAAGCGATATTAAAATATTTATTAAATTAATTAAATCTCTAGTTGATAATAATTAATTAATTTTCTCAGTTAGGGAAATGTCTTTGGTTAAATTCCAAAATATTATAACCTATTAAAATTAATTATTTTTTATTAATGGGATGAGTTATCTAGGTTATACATTACATTGAGATTCTTAAGAAAGTTGTGGGTAGAAATTTAGTTTATAGAAAAAAAGTTATGATTTATAAATAAAATTATGAGGTAGGAATTAAAAATGGTGGTGGATATGTTTAGAAAACGTTTTTTATACTAATTTTGTAAATAGACGGATTTTAAGATTTAAAATGTTTTTATGAATAATTAGAAATAAAATATTTATAGGTAAAGGAAAATAAATAATTAATACTTTATTTATTTCCTTTATTTTCATTTTAATATATTTTTTCTTCAAACCCTCTCTTTAATACCCCTTTTATCCTATTCCCACTATCTCCCCCTTTTTATAAAAAAAATGAACCCCCAAATACTCACTCAAGTCATAGATGACCTCACCACCCATAACCATGGAACGAACATAAATCGTTCGCTATTATTTTATATGTGAGTCCTTCTCTCATATTTCATATGTTTAGGCTCTATAGATATTTCTAATTCCCCATAAGCTTGAAATTTTACCCATATTATGGTGTTTTCAAGTAATTTATTTTAAAGCTCACTACATTATAGAACATGGACATATGAAGTCTCCATCTAGGTCCAAAATGAGATAAATATATTTTCTCCCAAAGTCCATCTCATGTAGGTTTGAGGATAATGATTGAATTCAAGAATATATATTGTAAGAATGTTTAAATTTAATCTATTTCTGACCCAAAGAACCTAAAAATAATATCTATAAATATGAAGAACACAAGTAAATAGTTATAAATACCAATAAATAATTGACTATAAAAATTATAATCATGTATGTAAAACATCAACAAATAAATCTAAACATAAAATACGAATTCATAAAAAATTAAAAACTAAAAATATATTCTCTATAAAAATACAAAAATAGTGGGAAAGGTAGACTTCATTATAGCTATAGTGAAACATAAACTATAGTATGTGAATTTGATATTCTCAATTTAACACTATCTAAAATGATTTTCTAACTCTTCTACCTATGTAGAAAAAAAATATATAGGAAAAAAGAATAAAGTTTCATATGTATTCTTGTAAATGTGATTATTTATACTCAATAGATTCATCCCAAAACAACATGATCAATTATGTTAAGGTGATTAAATTATTCTATATGTGTTTGTGGATTTTTTAAAATAATTAAATTATGATATCCAACTAATTCCCTACGTAAAAACATAATTTATGGTGTTATCCCATAACTCAAGAAATGTACACTCATAAAATGAATAACTATACACATATGTTATCCTGTATGTATGTATATGTATATATGTATGAATTCATGCATGTGTGTCTGTGTTTATTTGTATCATAATTAATACCACCAAAACCTACATTAAAAATTAGGGGCTCATCATAGTAACTCTAATTAACAAGTATATCATATCTAATGGAAGATTTCCTTATGAAAATAAAATTGAAAAGTCTTATGTGAGGAGGGAGAATGAAGAATAATAAATAGATTATACAAGATCTCACTCACCCACAAAGTACTAATTCATACATAACCTAGTCCACGATTATTGTTTTCATAAAAAAGGGTAAATACCAATTATAATCGATCTTATAAAATTTAAAGAATGTATATTAAAAAAATAAAAAATAATAATATATCCATGTACATATAGTCTTAAATACCTAATCAATCATTTGATGGGAAATCCTCACTAAGATGAAGTGGTAATCACATTTTATTTAAAAATTAATACTTTAATAACCAGAAAAAAAGGGAAACAGTCAATAGATAGTGGTTTTCCCACAATATGGTAAACTTGACCCATGCCCCTTTGGTAGGAGGAGAGAAAAATATCACTCACTTTAACAATGATTTATATATGTACCCTATATCATTAAGTGTAATATAAATTATAATAAATATAAAAAAATTATTCATCCTACCTTCCAGAAAAACATTATTATATCCATAATATCACATAAGTAGAAAATTTAACAACCTAAGTGATGGAAGAATAAATCATTTTCATGTTGATTAATATAAATTATATATTTGTGTTTATTATAATTATATTAGGTAGTTTTTCAATCAAAAATGAAATAGTTATAATTAAACTGTTTTATTTTATGGTTTTATTTAAAATATATTTTTTTAATTATATAATTTTATGTTCAAAAAATTATTTGCATTTTTCAAATCTTCATATCAAAATTAACATTGTGTGAAATTTTTTGGCTCTTCCAAAAAATCTTGATCTTCTAGTAAATCGTGAAAAATACCGAATTTTCTAAAAAAAATCTTTTAAATAAATTAAAAAATAGAGAATTCCCATAATTTTTTCAATATTATTTAAATGTTTATAATTATTTTATTTATTTAATCCAATTATATTATTTTTAATCAACTTTCTATTTTACTTTTGAATAATTTTAATTTTTGGATTAAATACAAGATATTTCATAAAAATGTTTTAAAGAGCATAATGTTTCTACTTTTTAATTAATTAAAAAAACACATAAAAATTTATTTGAATTTTATTCTTATTTTATATAAAAATAATCATTAATTTAAATTAAAATGACTACTACTAATAGTTATAGAGTTAATATAATATCATCTTTTTCAAGAAGAATAAGCTTCTTGAAAACCTGCATTTTTATCATATCTGTTATTTTTGTTTTAAATTTTAGTTTTCTAAATATGTTAATATGGTTCGGTAAAATTGATTCCAAATTTGTAATAAAAATAATTAATATTATATAATAAATTCAACATAATTTTTTACCATAATTAATAGTGAAAACCACAAAAAAAATAATTAGCGTGGTAACCGTAAACATAGATTTATAGTGGCCTAAACTAAATAGACAATAGTTATAATCACCTAAATTTTTTTCTAAAAAACTTGGATCACCATATATGGATCATATAATTTATAATCCTTGATAATGGTCTATTTCTAATCCTTTTGGATTTTGGAAACATTTTTACACATTTTTCTTCTCATAAGTACAAGTGTTCCCCTCACCTCACATATAAAAAACCACCCCCTATTATCTCTTCTTGACAACTTGAAAATATTTTATATTAGATAATATCTTAAAATATATATTCATTACATTCATAATGAATACCTATATCACTTATATTTTGATCCTAAAACTATCCTAAGAATTCTTTTTATGCTTACCTAAAAATGTTTCTTGAAGAAGATGTTTCACTCTTGACCAAACAAGTTTATTTTATTTATTATTACAACTCAAAAAATATTATTCAATTATTATTATATAATAAAAATATAATATACCATTTAAAAATATATTAATTTTATAATTTCATAAGCTAAATTGATATCCTCTTCCATAAAATGGGATACAAAATCATTAGTCTGTGTACGGAAAACTACTGCATAACAAATCATAGTCATACATTTTCCATCATCACCTCTCATTTATTGATGGAATAATGGATTTAAATTATATTTATGATAACTAAAACATATTTATGGAGTTATATTATCACATATACATTTTTAATTTCCATTACATGGGGTATATGATTACGTCACTTATTTTTATGATAAACTACAACCTCGTAAAGCGATGTTATTCATTTTTCACTAACACTTTAAATGGAAGAAAAAAAGAAAAAATTTATGGAATATATTTTATATAATTTAAATATTAATGATATTAATGACATATTTAACATTTTTGTATAAAATATATCATATTTTTCTTTTACTGAAGAATGATAACATCGTTCATGTACGTGTGGTCTACCGCATTCACGAAGCAATGTGATAATTATTATTTTCAACCATACATCACAAAAATGATATATATAAGTGTATTTAATGAAATAATATGGTATATATTATATTATGATAATTATTTAATAATAAAATATTACATGCCTTCTTCAATAATGATCATTTAAAAATGGAAATGCTACTCTTGCATACACAAGGCGTACCATTTCCATGATTGAAATGATATTAATTTTTTATAAAAATAATTAATTTTTTTATATTTTGTATAGTTGGAGTTAAAATACTTTAAATATTTAAGTATTATTAATATAATATAGTTAAAATAATTCCCTCTAGGACTAATATTTAACCTACTAATGTTATTTTTACACATAAGAGAGATATCATCGAAACATGCAACGTAAACATAATTGATTGAGAAATGGTATTTGACATGGTAATAAGTTAAATAAAGGAATAATAAAATTGAAAATTTTCATTGAAAAATTAAATAACTAATGTGATTTTATTATTGAGGAATATAAGGAATGAGCCTTAATAATCAAATATGAGTAAAGGGACTTCGTCTCAATTTCCATTCATTGAGGCATATATTGATTTTATTAACCTATATTATTTTATGATGTGAATATAATGAAAAATTGACATTTTATATCATTAATTTTTCTATTAACATTGAATTTATGGTTTTTATTCATCTTATTCATTCATGTGTCTTGTGATTAAAATATTTTTAAAGCGATGAGGGAATTTTTATTAACAAAATTATATTTTAGTATTTTTCATCTAACTATATTTTTCATCAGTGTCCATGATTTTAAAATGATTATATTATAGAAAAAAGTGTTTTATAGATGAATGTTTTATATATTAATTTTTTTTGAAAAATAGGATTCCTTGTACAGAATGTTTTTCCTTTTAAAATTGAAAAATTGAATGATTTATTTTAATTTATTTCAAGACAATAACTTTTCTCACCTCCATAACTATTATTTAAAGGTTTGATTCCATTACATGATTACGGTTTTCTCCTTTAAAACCCATCTTTTCCTTTTTTATGTGTATTTTGGTATTAAAAATGCGGTTTTAAATTTTTTTCTGGTATTGAAAATGTGGTCTTAATGTAAATGGCTATTTTGATATCAGAATGCATTTTTCATATGGGTTTAAAATTGTTTTCTAATGGTTTATTTGAAAAAAAGATGAAGGAAAAAAATATTATTCATGATATTGTATATGAATATTAAATGTAAAACTGATGAACTAGGTAAAACTTATACAATGATTTGATCCCTATAATAGGTCACGAGTGAGCCTAATATATATTATATGAAAGGTTAATACCAATTATATATCATGAGTGAGCCTGATATAACTTATACGAATGGTTTAGCCTCATTATATCTCATAAAAAATAGGTGATATAAATATAGTTTATATGAATGTTGATCCCTATTATATATCTCAAATTAATTGGGTAATGATAATATGAGATTTTTTCCTTATGTTTTTTTAATTAAAAGTGTTTTGAAAGGGTTTAATGAATTTAATTATCTAATATTACTAAAATGACTCCCTATTTAGTTTATATGGATTTCAGTGATTTTAATTCAAAAGAATAATGTGTATTTTTCATTTGAAAATGTTTTATTTCATATTCTAAAAGAACATTAAAGATAGAGGTAAAAATTACATGGGTTTTTATGGATTTCACTAGAATATTAGTTTTCTTTTTTTATGTTTATTAATGATTTTTTTGTGTCTATCTCATGTTATAAAAATATTTTTCCCATGGAAGAAGGATGGGTAGGGGAAAAGAAGAAGTCATGTTGAATGTTGCAAGGATTTTCCATGAAAAAAAATAATTCTTTATCTTAAATTATTTATATTATGTTAAAATGGATTCTAATTATATATGGACACTTTTTAATATATTTTTATATATGATTTTTTACATGATTATTTAAAACTATAAACCTAAAAAATAATAAATGTGAAATAAATTTAATTCTAGAATAAAAATAAAAATAATGAAATTTTTAAAGATTATTCTATATAATAGGTATCAAATTTTATATTAAATAACATTATTTTTGGTCGTAGGGGACACTCAAGAGGGGGGTGAATTGAGTTCCAATTAAAATTTCTGTTAGAAATATTTTCTATTAAATTCCCCCAATTTATAAAACAAGTTAAACTGTAGTGAATTTGTAAAACTGTAAAGGTTTAATTAGATTCTCAAAAGATTTATTAGTTCTTAGTTAATCTAAACAGAAGATTAAATTAGCTTTTGAAACTAACCTACTGATTTACAATAGATAGAAACAGTTACTATATTAACTATCAAAGTAACTTGAAAACAGATTTTTATTTCAAAGTAATAAGCAGCGGAATATAAATTAGATACTGTATAGTTTGAACTTAAACTAAAAAGGCACAACATATATAAACAAGAGGTTCAATCTCAAGCCCAGACATAGTGCTCTCAAATTTATATATATATTTGATCCACACCCTGGATCGGGGTTAACAACAGTACAAGACTGTCTAGGCCACGTAGGGACCCCTACCATTGTTCTTCGTGGGTAACAAAAATAAAGATTAGGCCTCAAAAGGCCCACTTCCACAGCTGTCATAGGTAAACAAGAGTAAAGAGATTTGGTGTGAGGATTGTGATATCTTCCAGTTCAGCACAAGAGACAGTGTGTGTGTAAAATAAATAGTATACACACACTGCTCGAAAATAGATAATAAATCCCTTAGAGATAGTATATGAAAGTTAAGAATGCTCTAGTGATTGGTAGTGCAGTTTTGGACTCGTTGGATTTAACAGAAATGCTTATGAGTCCTTCTATATTTTTTTTGTTGAAAAGCAGTATCGTGGTTCAAATTTTGTTTCTCCAAAAGAGAAGATGTTCTCTTGACTCCATATTACATTGTGTGTTCTTCAGTAATGTAGGATGGCATGTATGGAACTTATTTCAAGATCGTGCAATGTGTTCTTCACAGTTGTGCGCAGGATTGTTCTTCGGTTCATTACAGAGCTCGTGTGTATTGTAGTATGTGTGTCGAGACATGTCAAGGGAACATCTATCATCTACTGTAGCTCAATATTCTTTATATTCCACGAGCTCCAGCAATAAGAATGATTTCTTTTCAGTAGGTACAAGGTATGGTTTCCTGACAGACCAACAACTATCATTAAATAACTTTAATTGCATTAAAAACATCAAATATAACCATTAGTATTATTTATATAATATGGACAAAAAGTTTAGGAAACGATGTCATAGTAGTTGTGGAAACAGTGTCTCCCTGAACCGGTGTCTCCTTCTTGGTGTGTCCATGTCACGGTGTCTAGCTCACGGTGTTTGAGTCACGGTGTGTCTATCACGGTGTCTTGGTCACTGTGTGTCCTTCATGGTGTCTGGGTCATGGTGTGTCCTTCATGGTGTCAGGATTACTATCACGATGTGTTGAAGTCATGGTGTCTCAATGGTCACGATGTATGAGAATTAGGATTCACGGTGTATGTTTGATTGTGACTGTGTCTTGCAAACAGTCTGTCTTACTGTGTCAGATTTCACGGTGTCTTAATACTTAGAAAAATATTTGTATTGAAACTTAAATAGTAATTTGCAAAAAATGAATTAAGCTTAACCATTATAAGATAAATACAGAGGTTTGATACAATAAGTGAGATTTATGGTCATGCATAAGATTTGTAAATAATAAAGAGATTAATTGACAGTAATAAGATTTGTGATAATTAAAACATGATTAATACATGAGGAGTCCAACAATATCCCCCTTTTGATGATCACAAATCATGTATAGGAAGAATATAAATAAAATGAAACGATAGAGAAAATAACACATATAATAACAGAGTTAGAGAATAACAGATTCTACAATAACATATCTCATTAGAATACTAATACTTGTACTTTTTCTCCCCCTATTGGGATTATCAAAAAGTGAAACAGAAAGAATGTGGAGAAACAATGTATTTGTCATTAAAAACGTCCAGAATACAAGATACAAAAAAGGAAAGACATCACATAAAAAAAGATTAGTCACTAGAATAGCCAGGGATCGACCTTTTCCTTTCTTTTATCAGCAGCAGGAGCTATTGTTGATGTAGAAGAAGGCATGAAGGTAGTAGACAAAGATGGTAAAGGTAGAACATAAAATATGGAGGGAGAAAAGGTAGGAGTTGTAGATGTTCTAGTCTGTGGTTGATCAATAATGACTGGTATGATCAGAGAGAGGGATTGGCTGACTGACATAGCAGTTGAGGCTACAGCAGGTAAACTAGGTCTAAGGGGTGCAACAGCTGGAGAAACGATGGCTATACTCTGCACATTAAGATACGAATTCAAAATATTGATGAAATCAGTAATGATTTCTCCCCCGTATTGCATATCCTTTTCAAAATTGTCCTTATTCTCCATGAACTTGTCCAAAAATCTAGTGAACTCTTTAAGCTTCTCAACTTGAGCATTAAAAGCTTGAGTTACTGGATGGATTTTCTGGTTTTCCACATGATACTTAAAGTTATTTTTCATGTCACTTGTAGAGAAAATCTGGGTGAGATAAAATTCTATCTTCTTGGTAATCTCTTATTGAGCATAATTAGAAATCATAGAATGAATTCTAACCAGGTCCAAATCTTGATCACTATTCTTAACCACTTCTGACAAAGGAGACAGATCCAAGCCATTAAAAGCATTCTAAATTTCTTCCTTGATTATGGATCTAAGCACAGAATCATCCAAAAAGGGAACAAAAGTCTGACCAGAGGGATGAGAAGCCTTAACAGCTTCAGTTAGAACTTTGAGTTGTTTCAAAACTTTTTGCAGACATCCAGTGTACTCATCTATGAGCTTATTCATATTTTCTAAAGGCCCTCTCATGCATTGTAGCATCTTTGTGTGTCTTGTTCCAATATTTTCATCAAAAGATAAGAAATAAGGATGAACTTGAGACATAATCTCTCTAGAAAGGTTTGAAACATCTGGTTTAGGAGACGTAGTAATAGGGACAGGAGCAGAAATAGGAGCAGGATTTGATCTTGAAGATAATTCGGTTTGTCGGTTTTCCACCAAACCTTTCAAATTTTCAACATCAGCACTAAGCAACTTATTTTCAACTCTGACTTCTTGTATTTCATAGATCATCTTTGGTTGTATATGCAGAATAAAATTTTCCAAAAGAATCGATGCATCTTCTTGACTTAGTTGAGTCACTGGATGAGGTTGAGAGGATATAATCTTCTGAACTCCAGCCAAGATAGTCTCTCCAAAGACTTTCAAGTTATCCTTAGTTACAAAAGATTGTTTATCAGGTAAGAAAGTATGTGAAGGTATTGGTACAGGTTCTGATGCAGATTCTTGTTGCGGTTCAGAATTAGTTTCAGTTTTAGATTCAGATTGAGGTTGAGGTTGAGGTTGAGGCTCTGGTTCTGGTTCTGGTTCTGGGTGAGCCACTGACCTCAGTTGAAACAATGAAGAGAAGTCAATACCAGTTGCACTCACTTGCTGTGATTCACTCACATCATAAAAGTTTGGAAATTCATATCGAGTATACACAGAATATGTAACAGTTGGTTGAGAAGCTTCAGCATATCCAGCTTCTATAATCTCAAGGTTTTGAGGTTCCTCCCCTTCAAAATGTGCTTCCATTTCAAATTCTTGAGGCACAGCTGCATGATCAAGATCCACAAGATCAACTCTAATATCTTCAGTAAATTCTTGCCTTGCTAGCTGAAAGGAAATTTCCATCCTCTCTTAATAGAGGGTATGTAATCAGGAACTGACTGTTCCACTGGTTGTGCTTCTAGACTTTCATCTTTTTCAATAGGGGTATCTTCTTCAACAGGATCTATCTCTTCCTTGGCTTGCATCACTAAAACAGGGAAAACCAATTCTCTTGTAGCCTTATGATGAGTTTCTAGATAAACATCCTCTCTAGAAGTAGGATCTTCTTCCTCTCCAAGAAGAGCAGGAGATTATTCTTCTCTAAAAACATCAACAACTTCCTCTCTAAGAGGTATTTCAGCAGGAACATCATTAGGGATAGCAGACCTTTCTTTTTCAACAGGAGCTGCTTCCTCTTGAGGTATTTCAGCCTCTTCACTAGGTGGTACATCATCTGCCACTTCCTCTTCTTCTGCTTATTCTGAATACTTATCCACTTCATCTGGTTCCAAACCAAGATCAGTAATGTCTATAGGCCTTCTTTGATAATCAATAGGATTATACTTCTTATAAAGAAGATCATTATCCTCAACCCACTACTTCTTCCAAGGGTTCCAATTAATTTTCAGCCTTCTGATGATAGGGTTGGATAAATAGAAATCAAAATCCTCTAGATTTTCTTCATTCTGTCCAACCACTCCTTTGGAAACTAACATGGCTGAAATCATCCATGAGTAAAACAAGGATGTGGATTTGGAAGTGAGTTTAATCATCATCTCACATATATGGTTAATGAAATATTTTTCAAATATTGATCTTATGGGCATTCTTCAACAGGTGAATCAGGAAAACATCATGATACTTCATCACAACAAAATCTCCTTTTCTTGGACTAATCAAATTCTGAACAAATTTGAACAACAGTCTTGTCTCCCCATCCAATTCAGCTACTATGGCCCTTCGCTTGGTTCCATTTCCAGTCAGGATTTCCAAATCATTCTCCAGGTCAAATATTTCAGTTGAAGGAGGAGGGTCTCTCTGGTAATCATCACACACTCCTTCATGTGGAATCCTCAGACATGTAGCCCATAACATTGAAGAAAATGAACACTTTTGTCGATTGACCCAACTTATTACCATATAGCTTTCTCCAGCATCAAAGGAAAACATTATATACTATTAAAATTGAGATACCAACCTCGGATAAATTGGTCTATCTTGTCTAGAGAACCATTCGATCCATCTTTGTTCTCTTAAGATTTTCAGGTCCAAAGACTTTCTAGACATCAACCTCTCAAAGAAAATCTCTTTTTCATGTAATACGGTACGACTTACAAGGTTCGGATATAGGGGTCCTTCGGGTGCTATCCTCGCTGCCCTCTTCTGTTTCTTATAGCAGCGCTTCCCAGAAGAGGGTGAAGATAGACGCTTCATCCTTTCCATTCATTGAAGGTTTGAGTGATAGAGAAGGAGAGAAGGTTTTCAAGGTAAAGAGTGTTCAAGAGAGTGAGAAAGAGAGAGCTCGGGTAAGGAATCGAGTGAAAACCCTTATGTTTTATCATTTGGGAATGTCAAGCGCCATAAAAACAAAAACACGGGAAAGTAAACGGTGGTGAAATAAAAATTACCATGATGCGAGTTAAAATAAATATATAAAGAATCTTCATGGTGAGACCGTGAATAGGCGTTACGGTGCGATGAGAAACAATCATCACGTTTGGACAGTTGATGGTCGTCACGGTGAGATAGTGGCCATTCTGTGTAGTCACAATGAGACAGTAAGTGAACTGTTCTGTCACAGTGAGATAGTTAAGTGACAGACTGTGAACACAAGGTGTTGACTGTGAGACTGTAAGCATGAAACAGTAACTGAGAAACAGTGAACATGAAATCGTATTGTAAAATATAGCAAAATAGTAAACAGTAAGATCTATAAGATGTCTATTTGTGATTAATCATACCAAGATCATGTATTATGTAGTCCAATCTTTGAGAATTTAATGGTTTAGTGAATATATCAGAAAGTTGATAATCAGTACCAATAAATTCCAAAGTGATATCACCTTTTTGATAATGATCTCTCAAAAAGTGATATATTACATCAATATGGTTTGTACTAGAATGTGAAACGGGTTTCTGTGAAATGTTAGTAGCACATGTGTTGTCACAATTTATTGGGACATGTCTGAATTGATATCCATAGTCTATTAATGTGTGTTTCATCCAAAAAATTTGTGCACAACAACTGCCAGCAACTATGTATTCAACTTCTGCAGTAGACAATGCAACAGAATTTTGTTTCTTACTACACCATGATACTAGTGACTTGCCTAAAAAGCGATATGTTCCAGAGGTTCTTTTTCTATCTAATTTACATCCAGAAAAATAAATATCATAATAACTAACTAGTTTAAAATATTGTCCTTTTGGATAGAATAGCCCTAAATTGGGAATATGCTTGAGGTATTTGAAAATTCTCTTTACAGCAATTAAATGTGAATCTTTAGAATTTTCTTGAAAATGAGCACAAATACACACACTAAACATAATATCAGCACGACTAGAATTCAAGTAGAGTATACTTCCAATCATTCTTCTCTAAGTGGTTTGATCACAAAATTTTCCATCTTCATCAAGATCTAACATACAAGTGGTACTCATGGGAGTGTCACTAATTTTAGTGTTATCCAATCCAAAACGTTTTAAAAGATAACTAGTATATTTACATTGAGTTAAAATAATTCCATCACTGTTTTGAAAGATTTAAAATCCAAGAAACAATTTAAGTTCACCCATTAAACTCATTTCAGATTCTTTTTGCATCATTTTAGAAAAATCAATACATAAAGAAGTTTTTGAAGAACCCAAAATAATATCATCTACATAAATTTGTACAACTAAAACATCTTTAGAAATTCATTTTATAAAAAGAGTAGGATCACCTATTCATTTTGTAAAACCATTATAAATTTGAAAATACTTAATGTATCATACCAAGATCGTGGAAATTGATTTAAACCATATAAAGCTTTTAATAATTTGAAAATATGCTTTGGAAAATGAGGGTTTGTAAATCCAGGTGGTTGTTCAACAAAAACATCCTCAGCTATAAACCCATTTAAGAATGCACTCTTGACATCCATTTGATATAGTTTTAAATTTAGATGTGCGACATAAACAATTAAGATTATAATGGCTTCTAGTCTGGCTACGGGAGAAAAAGTATCCTCATAGTCAATTACTTCTTCTTGACTATAGCCTTGTGCAACTAATCTAGCCTTATTTCTAACTATATTTTCAGCTTCATCTACATTATTTCTGAAAACCCATTTAGTGTCTATGGTGAAAGTGTCCTTAGGTCTTTCTACTAGTTTCCAAACATTATTCCTTTCAAACAGATTGTGTTCTGCTTACATAAAAATTACCCAAAATTCATCATTAATAGCATCATCATTGTTTTTTAGGTTCAAGCTGTGACAAGAAGGCTTAATGTACAAACTGATTTCTGAGAGAAGCTCCAATATGTGTCCCTCTATCAAGATTACCAACAATAGCATCTAAAGTATGATTATTTAGAATCCTAGTTGAACAAGTTAAGGTAGGACTAGAAATTTTAGGTTCTTCTCTAGATTCGGGTTCATTAGGAATAGATTCTGAATTATTTCCAGAACTGGTTGTCTTTAGAGTAGCTTCATGGATTTTATCATTAAGGTTCAGAATAGATAAATCTTCTTCAAGATTTTCAAGAGATGACTTAGGTTCATGTGGATCAGTTTCATCAAATTTGATGTGAATAGATTCTTCCACACACTTGGTTATCTTATTGAAAACTCTATAGGCTTTTCTAGTTATATAATATCCTAAAAAGATTCCTTCCTCACTCTTAGAAGAAAACTTATCCAGATTATCCTTGGTATTAAGAATAAATCCTTTACAGCCAAAAAATTTAAAGTAATTGACCTTAGGATTTCTATTATTCCATAGTTGATAAGGGGTCTTCTTGAGAACAGGTCTGACTGGGACTCTATTGATGATATAACAAGCTATATTTATAGATTCAGCCCAAAAATAAATAGGCAGGTCATACTCAGTAAGATTGGTTCTTGCTATTTCTTGAAGGGTTCTATTTCTTCTTTCTACACAACTATTCTTCTGAGGTGTCCTAGGAGAAGAAAAGTTGTGACTATAGCCATTGTGTGAGCAATAAGATTCTAATTCTTTATTTTCAAACTCACGGTAATGATCACTTCTTAGGGTTTTATTCTTAAGTCCACTAAGGTTTTCTATAGACTTGGAGTATTTAACAAACTAAGAGAAAGCTTCACTTTTGTGGGATAAGAAATATACCCATGTATATCTAGAGAAGTCATCCACTAAGACATAGACATAGTACTTCCCATTTAAGCTAGAAACTCTAGATTGTCCAAACAAGTCCATGTGAACCAACTCAAGAGGTTGAGAAGTTGAAACTTCTTTCTTTTATTTGAAAGAGATATTGTGTTGTTTTCCCTTTTGACAGGGATTACAAACTTTGTCATTTGGAAACTCTAGTTTGGGTAAGTCTCTAACTAAGTTCTTCCTAGTTAGTTTTCTAGGTGAGTGTATATTGCAGTGTCCTAATCTCTTATTCCATAACCAAGACTCTTTATGAAAAGCATTTAAAAAAGTAACATTTTTCTTAGCTAATGAATTTATATAAAAAATATAAACATTTTCATTTCTCAAATTAGAAAATACTAAAACATTCTTAGAATTAAAAAAATTACAAGAATAATTTTCAAACATAACCTTAAATCCATCATCAAATAATTGAGAAATACTTAAAAGATTATATTTTAGTCCATCAACAAATAGAAATTTAGAAATTAGAACTGAATCAGTGTTACCAATTTGTCCCAGGATGATGATTTTTTTACTTAGAATTATCACCAATGCTGACATTGCCTCCATAAATCTTGATTAGGCTCTTGAAGCATGAGTAATCCCTAGACATATGTCTTTAACATCCACTGTCCAAATACCATGTCTTCTTGTGGGAACTCTTCAAATTGGTTTCCTACAAAATATATTTAGATGGGAAATGAATTTGGTACCCAGATCTTCTTGGGTTCATATAGGTTAGCAATCAATGATTTTGGTACCCAAATTTGTCTTATGGGTCTCATATAATCAATAGATTCAATATATTTTGAACGATAAACTCTATTTGATCTATAACTATGTGAGTAACTAGTTGAAGCATGTGAATTTCTAGAACTAGAACTAGCAAAATTTCCAGATTTAGGAATAAATCTAGATTTAGTAAACTATCTTTTTCCAGGTTGTTAGATTGTTCTAGTAGTGTAATTTAGTTCCACTTTCATTCCTAACATTTGAGTTAGAGTATCCATTCCATTTGTGATCTTTTCTAAGTCCTTTCTAAGTTACTCATTACACATTTTCAGTTCTGTATTTTCCTTTAATAGTTGAGAATTATTTTCTTTTTCTATATCAATGGCAGATTTAACATTGCCAGTAAGAGCATGTTGTTTCTTTAATGACTTATATTTATCCTTAAGTTCATTGCTTGTTTCCTTCAGCATGTTACAGTATTTAGATAATTCAGATTTAGACATATCTTCAGAATCATAATTAAATTCAGCATCAACTCCAGAATAATAGGAATTTAAAATAGGAGTATCTAATGTTACCTCAGATGTGTTGGTCATGAAGCACATGTTGGCACGATTCTTTTTAGAATCATAAATTTCAGATTCACTTGTGTTGTCTTCTGAAGCACTCCAAGTAGCTTTCATAGTTATCTTGTACTTCTTGTCCTTATAATCATGTTTCTTTTTGAATTTTAATTTTCGACAGTCAGCCTTGATGTGTCCTTTCCTTTTTCATTCATAGAAAACTATATCATCTTCCTTATCAGACTTCTTCCAATCCTTTTTACAGTGGCTTTTGTTGTCATATTTAACTTTGTAGTTTGTTTTTCTGAATAAGTTCTTCTTCCTATAGAATTTATTAAACCTCCTGGCTATCTGTGCCATTTCAGCATCACTGTCAGAGTCTGAGCTTTCACTTGTTGAACATCCATTTTATATTTGAACTTTGTCTTTGCCATTGCTCATTGAAGCAGTAGACTTAAATGCCATTGATTTTCTCTTGGGTTCATCATCTTCTTTCTTATTCACCTTGAGTTCTTCCTCAAACATCATAAGCTTACCAATATACTCTTTGACATGAAGAGCTCCAATGTCACATGATTCTCTGATTGAAACATAAGTTCCTCTCCATCTATCTAGAAAACATCACAGTATCCTCATGATTTGTTCCTTCTCCGGAACAGCCTTTACAAGTGAACTCATTGTGTTGACTATCTCGTTGAACCTGAGATACATATCAGAAATAGGTTCATCGGTTTTCATTTTAAAATAATCATATTTAATAGTATATATATTTAATCTCATTTCTTTTACATTATTTTTTCCCTCATGAGAAACACCTAAAGTTTCCCAAATATCATAAGCTGTTTTACAATAAGATATTCTATTGAATTCCTTATCTCCTAAAGCATAGTATAAAGCATTTATAGATTTATAATTATTATTGTAAGCATTTTTTGTAGGTTCATCCCATGTTTTTCTTTATGTTTCTGGAATTTTATATTGGGATTCTATAGCATCCCAGATATCAAAACCCATGCTTTCTAAATTAATTTTCATCTTAAGTTTCCAATGGGCATAGTTTTTACCCTTAAAGAAAGGTGTCCTATTGTTAGAGGCACCTTATAGTCTATTTTTTATATCTATATTTTATAAAAGATATTTAAAGAGATAAAATTTAGAACTAACAGAAATTTAAGATCTTTAAAGATGAAACTAAAATCACTTTTGTAAAAGAGAGTATTTTTGTAATTCTTTTACAAAAATAAATCCTCTGATACCAAATGTTTGTATGAGTGGACACTCAAGAGGGGGGTGAATTGTGTTCCAAAAAAAATTTCTATTCGAAATATTTTCTATTAAATTCCCCCAATTCATAAAACAAGATAAATTGTAGTGAATTTTTAAAACTATAAAGGTTCAATCAGATTCTCAAAAGATTGATTAGTTATTAGTTAATCTAATTAGAAGATTAAATTAGCTTTTGAAACTAACCTACTGATTTATAATAGATACAAATACATTCTAGATTAACTATAAAAGTAACTTTAAAATATATTTGTATTTCAAAGTATTATGTAGCGGAATACAAATTGGATACTGTATAGTTTGAACTTAAAATAAAAATGCATAGTAGATATTACCAGGAGGTTCAATCTCTAGCCAAGACTTAGTCCTCCCAAATTTATATATAAATTTGATCCACACCCTAGATTAGGGTTAAGAATAGTACAAGACTATCCGGGCCACGCATGGGACCTCTACCACTTTTCTTCGTCGGTAACAAAAATAAAGACCAGGCCTCACAAGGACCTCTTCCACAGTAGTCGTGGGTAGACAAGATTAAGGATTTTTGGTGTGAGGATTGTGATATCCTCCAGATCAGCACAGGAGACAGTGTGTGTGTAAAGTAAACAGGATACACACATTGCTCAGAAATAGATAATAAATCACTTATATATAGTATATGAAAGTTAAGAAAGATCTAGTGATTGGTAGTGCAGCTCTGGACTTGTTGGATTCAGCATAAATACTTCTGAGTCCTTCTCTGGTTTTTCTGTTGAAAAACAGAGTGTCGTGGTTGAGCTATTGTTTCTCTAGGAGAGAATATGTTCTCTTAACTCTAGAGTACATCGTGTGTTCTTCCGTAATGTAGGATGGCATGTATGGAACTTCCTTGAGGATTGTGAAATGTGTTCTTCATATTTGTGCTCAAGATTGTTCTTAGGTTCTGTACAGAGCTCGCATGTATTGTAGTATGTGTGTCGAGACTTTTCAAGCATGCATCTATCCTCTACTGCAGCTCAATCTTCTTTATATTCCACGAGCTCCAGTAATAGGAATTATTTTCTTTTCCATATTTAAGAGGTATGGCTTCCTGATAGACCAACAAATATCATTAAATAAAATTAATTTCATTAAAAACATCAAATATGATCATTAGTATTATTTAAATAATATTGACAAAATGTTTCGGAAACAGTGTCACAGTTGTTGTGCAAACAGTTTCTCTTTGAACCGGTGTCTCCTTCATGGTATGTGCTTTATGGTGTGTCTGTGTCACGGTTTCTAGCTCACAGTGTCTGAGTCACGGTGTGTTTATGATGGTGTTTAGGTCACGGTGTGTCCTTCACGGTGTCTGGGTCACGGTGTGTCCTTCATGGTGTCAGGCTTATTATCACGGTGTGTTGAAGTCACAGTGTCTCACTGGTCATGGTTTCTGAGACTTAAGCTTCTTGGTGTCTATTTGACTATGACTGTGTCTTGCACATAGTCTTTCATACTGTGTCAGATTTCACGATGTCTTAATACTTAGACAAATATATGTATTCAAACATATATAGTAATATGCATAGAATGAATTAAGATTAACCATTATAAGATAAATACATAGGTTTAATACAATAAGTGAGATTTATGGTCATGCATAATATTTGTAAATAATAAAGAGATTAATTGATAGTAATAAGATTTGTGATCATTAAAACATGATTAATACATGAATATTCCAACAATTATATCTTAGGATAATGACATTAGTATTCCATTCATATATTTTTTCATATGGTAATGTTAAAATGATAAGGAATTTGAATATTTTCATATTGCTTAATCAAAACTATGTTTGTTGAGAATTTGTTTCTATAGAATAAATAGGGAATCTATTGTTGTAAGATATCAAGAGGAGGATATCCTTCCAGATAAGCTTCTTGAGATGGTTGGAATTGGAAGTGAGAATTTTTTTACTTTGATGGATTACCAGATAAAAAATATAAATTATGATATTATCCATGCAAGAGAGAATCTATATATACCATAATGTTACATGAATATAATTGATAATTTAATAATTCAAAATTATCCAATATTCATTGGATCATTTGATCTTGTGGTCACTGAAGAATGAGTTAATTCCATAGAGAATATATTAGTTTTAATTGAATTTCCAGAAATCTGAAAATATAACCATTTACATTTATAAATTTAATGTTTATGATGATCGATAATGGTTATTCGATAATATTACTAGATATATAGATGATCCCGATTCCACAGAATGACGAAAATATAAATATATATTCCTTGATAAATTTTTTCATAATATTGTTTTAATCAAAATGGAAAAAATTTACATTATTGAGGAAAATAGATGAAGAATCATTAGTTTCTTGTAAAGAAAACAAAAAAAATATTTTTCATTTATATGACAAATTTTATTGAGGGAACTAACAGTAAGACTAATAGAATTTTCTCAATGATGAAACCAACTTTACAAAGGGGATTAAATTCATGATAATTTAAATTTTATAAGAAATTTTTTACCATAATGAGAAATTTGTGATAGTTTTTTATAATATATATGTTTATAGGGATGATAAGATTAAGAAATGATCAAGGTTGAATGAAGTATAGAAGAATCCAATAAAGAATTATGGAGTTAAACCCCAACATGTTCAAGTACTATAAAAGGTATTTTTGGGAATGTTTTCCCAAATCTAGAATATGCTTCAAGTGTGGTATGTTTGGTAACATGGATCATGACTACAAAGTAAATAGTTTTGAACAATAAATGAATTCTCTAACAGATATCCATTCAATTGTGAGATTTTATTGAATTAATGAGTTGTAAAATTATGATAATAAATTTCAAAACTTACTTACATATGGTGGAAATTATCATGATTATAAATAGAAAGTTTTGTAAAAATCATTTTTTACTACCATGTTTGAAGGTGGGCCATCTGTTGAAGTTTTTACTGGTATTTCACTTATTTATTAAAAGTTTTCCAACACCCAATTCAACTATAAATCTTCACATTAATTCATTTAAGTGAAATTTTCAATAATTTCGGGAATATTACATCATGAATGTATGATAGATCTTTTAGCCAAAACTCTAAGAGGAAATATTAAAGAAGAAAATAATTATATAAATCCTTATATTATTATCACTGTAGTGTTCTTTTATATTTATCTAGTTAAATTTTCCAACATGGGGATTGATGTTATTCTTAGAATGTATTGGATTATATTTTATCATCCTATGATAGATTATATAGATAATAATGCTATGATCAATGACTTCATGACTTTTATAACATACCAAGAACCATAGAAATTTATTAGAGATGACAATGAACATTACTTATCTTATTTTGATGAAAATATAGAAAATGTTTAGTTTAGTGACGTGCTAGTAATGAATTTTTTTATGGATGTATTTTTTGATTTTTTCCCCATTGTTATTCATGATCAAGAGTTTTAGTTTAATGTAGAAATATTGATAGATTCTAATCATATTTTTAAACCACATTGTTGAATGGATCATGTATAACATTTAGAAATGGGAAAAAAATAAAATATTTGTTATATAAAGGTTTCATTTGACATAACACATCATCATGGGGTGCTCCTATTTTTTGTTAAAAATAATGATGGCCAAATATTACTTTTAATTAATTAGAGAACCTTGAATATTATCATCACCAAGAAAAATTATCTTTTTACTCATATTTATTATTTGTTTGATCCAATATTAGAGCTCAATTTTTTCGAGGGTTACTCTATGGTCTGGGTATCATTAGCTAAATATGAATGAGGATGAAATTCTGAAGACAACATGTCATACTAGATATAGGCATTATGAATTTTTAGTTATTCCATTTGGTTTTTCCATTACACCATCTATATGAATGGTCCTCTTGAATAGAGTATTCCATGAGTTATAGGATAAATTTTTGGCAATGTTAATTTATTTAATTTTTTTATATTCTAAATGTTGAGAGTAATATTAAAAAAATCTATTGTATTATTTCAATCAATAAATTAAAAATAAACTATATGGTAAATTTATTAATTTTATATATTTATATAAGTTTATTTCTATTGGAAATGGTATTTTGAGATATGGTAAAACAAGTAACCATACTAGAAACAAAAGTTTTTAAATAATTTCCAAGACCCAAAAATATATCATCTATTTTTATATTTATTAGATTAGTGTGATACTAAAAATGTTTTGTGGAAAACTATGCTTGTTTATCTACACCACATAATAAGTTAACTAAAAATTTAGTAAATTCAATTAGAAAAACGAATGTGATGATTGTTTTTAGGAACCAAAAAGAATTTTGGGGAATTCTCCATCTATGGTCATGCCTTCCAAAAATGGAGAATTCATCATATACATTGATTCTTTAATTAAAGTACTTGATTGGGTCCTAATGTAAAATTATTAGGTAACTGATCATTTTCCCATCATTTGAAACCTCAAAAGTTATGTTACCTGACACATGATATGTAATTAGCTACTACAGGGTTTTTAATTAAAATTTGGAGGCATTAGTTTTATGGAGTAATATTTGAAATATATACAAATCATAAAATTTTGATGTATATATTCACTCAATAGTAATTGATCATTAGATAGTAATGATGACCAGAACTGATCAAGGATTATTATTTCCTTATTCAAAACCATCTAGGAATATCCAACATTGTAGAAATGATTTGATTTAAAAAATAACAATTATTCTACATTTACCATGTTAGGTTTGGAACATAAACATCTAGTTATTGATTCAATGAATGTTTTTCTAGTGATTCTGGATTTAGGTAAATCCTCAATTTTGTCTTAGTTTTCTATGTAGTCATCCTTTTTCAGAAAAATCTAGTTATCTTAAAAGTTTGATCGTGCAATATAGAAAAATGTACAATATGCTAATACAGAAAGCTACATGATGTTAATGTTTATTAATAAGCTGTGTTTAGGTATATAAAATAGTATGTTTTCTTTGTGATTCATAAATGAATAATGATTTATTGAGTGAATCTAACGGTTCTTCATTTTCCAATCATCAGGGTAACACTTAGATGTACAGGGACCTTCGAGAATATCATTGGTTGGATATAATGCAATGTGATATTGATAACATTACTTTGCAGTATTTGACATGATAGTAGTTTAAAGTATAATGAAAAATAATTAAGGGAATAATTAAACCATCTCTAGTTTTGGAGTGGAAATGAGAAAATACGTTGATGGATTTTTTTGTGGAATAAAAAAGACTTCTCAAGGAAGCAATGTGATTCTGGTAATTCTTGAACAATTAAGTTAACATGTGCATTTACTTCCCATTCAAGATATAAATTATTTGGGTCATCTTTGTCAAAATTGTATAGAGTAGATAATTATGTTGTATAGAGTGCCTCCCTCTATTATATCGAATTGAAATCCCTGGATCACATCTATATTATGGAAAGAGTATAAGAGGACATTGGGTACTAGATTAAATTTAAAAATGATTTTCATCAACAATCTGATGGATAATATGAGGGAAAAATTCATACCTTCAAAAATTATATTTTTTATAGTTCAATATATTACCAAGGAAATTGGTATTATCATATTTATTTGAATGATTTTTCTTATAATAATATTTCTCATTCCAATACATAAATTGATCGATTTGGGACATTATATGGAAAGTAGTGTTGGACAACATATTTTTTGGGAAGAAGTATGAGCAAGAAATTATATGGGAACATAGTTCATGGATGAAATGAATGAGAATGTGTAGTTAATTCCACAAAATATATGGATGTCTCAAAGAATATTCAAATGCTATGAAAAAAACCTGAGGAAATATCTTTATTTTGAGGTAGGTGACCATGCCTTTATTATTGTATCTGCACAGAATATTATTATGCATTTTGATAATAATAGAAATTTTAATCAGAAGTTCATTAGGTCATATTATATCTTACATAAATATTGATTAGTTTCCTACTGAGTGGATTTTCATTTGATTTTATCCTGGGTACATAATGATTTTCACGCCGCGTTGTTAAGAGAATATGTTCCAGATTCATCTCATGTATTCATCCTAAAAGTAGTTTAGTTTGAAGATAACTTTTACTACAAGTAATATACTTTTAAATTCATGACTATATAATGCATGTGATCTTGAATAATATGATTCTATATGTTATTGTTTTATGAAAAAACAATGTGGACGAAGAATAAACATGGGAATCTAAAAATTATATGATTAAAAGATATCCCAAATTATTTAATAAGTGAATAAAATTACAAGGAAGTAATTTCCAAAATTTGTTAGAATTTATTAAACAAGGTAATTATATAATATATCAATTTCATATTTAATAGTATAAAATATATTGCAATATTCCTAAAAAATATTAACAAAATCCTAAATTATAAAAGAATTTGCCATAAAAATTATCTCTAATATTATATGATGTTTTAAAATATTATTTTAAAAATTATAAAATTTTAACTTGAATAAATAATTTTAATCTTTTAAATAGTGATATATAAATTAATATAGGGTGAAATTTAGGAATTTTTAAAAATATGATGATTTTTTTCTTGAAAACTGAAAATAAAAATTTTCTTAAAAATGTCATTTCATTTCCATAAATTATTAATATTAAAATACCCATAATTATTTGAATATCATTTAAAGTAACATAAGTAAAAAAATTTATATTTAGTCCACTAAAATTAAATTTAATAAAATTTATATTTTATTTTAGAATATGTTTATTTTTTCATTTTAAAGTAGAATTTTTTTTAAAATCATTTTTAATATTGATTTTGTTTCTCATTATTAATTAAGTAAAAACCCCTATAAGGAATTATATAATTGAAATATTTAGATTATATATAAATAATTTTTAATTTGTATTTATAAAATTATTATTATTATTATTCATAGAGTTTATTTAAAATCCCCTTTTTCTCAAAAAAATGAAATTCCTGAAAACCCGCTTCTTTGCCGTGTTTGTATATTTTATTAAATATTAAAATTTCTCTATTATGAGAATTAAATTTATTAAAATAATTATAATTTTTTGAATTAGAATATTTCATATCATCAAATATGTTAAAATTAAGTTAATACCATGATGAATTGTGAATTTAGTAAATATAAATTACCATGATTACGGTAAAAATGGATTAAATATTTTGAATCAGAAAAATTGATATTATAAAATAAGGTAAAATTGATTTCATACCATAATTATCAGTGAAAAGAGTAAAAATTAATTATTGAGGTCATGGTTAAAATGGATCTACCATGTGTTAAACAATGAAATACGGGTTTAAAATACATAAAAACTTATCTGAAATATATTTTTCACATATTTCAACTGTATGATTAATAAATATTGATAATTATCCATTATAGAGACATGTGGAATGTGAAAATTTTGGATACTTTTTTTTATTTTAAAAAATTACTTGTTTTCCACTCACCTCACTTATAAATGGATACCCCCTCTCCTCTCTTATACACATCATCAAATCCATTTTTCTCTGCCATAACCCATAAAAATATATTTATTAATTACATAACCAAGTCCTATATCCATTATTTTTATCATAAATAAATCCTACGAAGCCTTTTGGTTCTTACCAAAGGATGTTTCTTGAAAAAGATGTATCATGTTTAATTGATTGTCTTTATTATATTTCTTCTTCAACCACCTTCAAATTATCTTCAATATTCTTATAAAATAACACCAACATATATTCCATATATTTAGATGTTATCATTTAAAGGGAATAACTTAAATCTATATACTCTTCTACAAAATGGGTTTTCAAAACATTTTCCATGTGTAAGATCAACTACCACCACTTGAACTGATGTCATTCATTTTCTATCATCGCCTCTAACATCTTGCTTTCATGATGGTATAAAATATTCATATGATATCTGTAAAACCCGAGACTTTTATGAGAAATATTTTGATTTTATGTTATATTAATCATCAAAGGAATCTGTCACTACATAGAACACTATCTTGGCTTGCTTTACACGCAATCGCAACCATCCTCGATAGCTTGCGTCGTACGCAATAACGAGTTTTACTAAACAACGATATGCTATTAAAATATTATTAAAACTAGCCATTATGAATAGTAATACCCACTTTTTAAAATTTTGTATGTTTTATTTTTCAAAATGGACTTTATTTTTGGATTTGGAATATCGAAATTAGCCGAGGGTGAAATTTTGTTATTTTTCTGAAAACTTTCAATTTTTGATGAATAGTGAAAACACTAGGTTACTGTTTAAAAACCAACTTTTTATTTAAATAATTATTTATTTTATTTAAATTTATTATAAGTCAAAATTGATACATAATGCCTATATAAGTTCAATTCAATTCATTGGAGTCAGTTTATAATAATTTTAGATATATAAAAACTTTATTGAACTTTTCACCGTCTTTTACCCACCTCCTAGGAGAATTTCCAAATTCACATAAAACATAATTTTACTGCTTCTATGAGTAGAATTTAGAAAATCCTAGAGACACGGTTAATATCAAGGACTAAAATGTGGTTCAATGAGATGAAAATAATTTTCTATGAATAGTAACTTTTTACTTTTTTACCACGGTTAAAAGTAAATAGCGTAATTAAGGGTAAAATGATATTATTATTACCCTAACACATGTCCTAATTCTATTGTATATTTTTATTTCGACCAAAAAGAACCTTAGGAATAACATATGACCATTTAGGCCCACATGGATTATATTAGGACTTTTATTATTAATTTATTTAAAAAAGGGTTAAAATAGTTAAAATCAATGTTTAATAACTAAATAATATTCAATATAGGGTTATAAAAAAGATAAATTAGACTATAAATACTCATTAGAAAGCTAAAATAATTTCCTACATAATGGTATTTTATTTTTAATTTTTAGACTTTAAATAATTTAATTTATTTATGAAACAATGATGATGTAGTAATTATATTATTAATGGAAGTTTGACATAATTGATGTTATAAATTCACAAATAAATGTAATTTGAGACTTTTTATGAATTCCAATAATTTTATATGTTAATATGACATGTTAGTAGTGATTTAATTAACTTTTTTCTAACTAATCTTTCTGTTATGATTTTCAAAAAAATCAATTACCAAATAGTTTCAAAATTGACATAAAATAGTTTTTAAAACAAATATTATATTATTAATTTTTTTCAAAAAAAAATATAAGGATCGTCCAACTGACTTAGATAAGGTTATATATATTAATAATATACAACTTGGTGTTCGTTTGGCATGTTATAGTAAGTTTATTAACCTTATAGTGTAATAAAACATGAAGACACGATAAAAGTAAAATTATTTAACTTAAAGTTAAATCTAAATGATAAGGTTTAAATAGATACCTAAACTTGTCTAAATTATATTGTATGAAAGGATATCGACCCATACCCACCTTATCTTGAAAATAAATCAATTTGGAGCTATTAAAAACCAAATATGACTTTATAATAAAATAATATATTTAGTTTTTCCAAAGGTCCCCTCTCCTCCCTTATAAAAGAGAACCTCCACCCTCTCTTCCTCACACCACATTGAGCCTTCATTCTTGGCCAACCCCTGAAAAATTCTCTTCTCCACTTCCCTAGAAACATACTAGAGGTCCCTGTCTTCTTCAAAGACCAATTTTAGTGCCCTAATAGGAGGTCTCAAAGAGGCGCTTCAAAGAAGAGGTAATGTTTGTTACCGATTCATTCAACTTTATTTCTTCTTCCACTTCTTCATCTATATTTGTTTCATTATTAAGTAATAACACCAGTGTCACTAATATTATGGTATGTTATTATAAGTATGA
Source organism: Viscum album (assembly GCA_963277665.1). NCBI lineage: Eukaryota > Viridiplantae > Streptophyta > Magnoliopsida > Santalales > Viscaceae > Viscum > Viscum album. The sequence continues at coordinate 1,767,863,063 of OY728157.1, forward strand.
AACAACCCTATTTCACCATATATCCATCCTACAAAAAACAAAATCACAGTGCATGCGTATGTACGGAATACCATCTCCACGCCGTGGTGTAATCTATTTTCCACCACCACCTTGGATGGGTATAATGGTGTAAATAATAACTATATATTAATATTTTAAAGTGTTTTTGATTCTGAAATAGTATACATACACTCCAATACAATTCCACGATCATGGGAACGATATCATCGCTTGTACGTACGTACTGAAAACCATCTCCACGATGTGATGTGACTCGTTCTACATGATCTTCATTGAATAATGATTATATAAATGAATTGAATGAATGAATATGATATATAATACACTAATACCATTATATAAATGAGGTATCTATAACCTGAAGAGAAGAATAAGAATTTATTCGACAAAACCCGCATAAGAACAAAAAGTAATAAACACCCGAATAAAAAGTAGCAATGAAATATTACTAATAAGAAGATAAAAATATGGCCATATATGATATCATAACAATTATTATGATTCTGTAATAAGTCAATGACATTATTTAAATCATTATACAAGTGGTTCAGACACTTATGAAGCAAATCAGACCTAAGGTAAAGGAAAATCTCACAATCTCATTTTCATCTGAGATTGTTTATATTTCAAAATTTACTGGGGAATATTTATCATCCACATCCATGTTTCCTTAATATGTAATATTTATATCCTTATACAATTTTTAAGTCAAATTTTTCCCTTCGGTGAGTTTTTAGTAAAATATATGAAAAGAATCTTTTGTGATTTTTCATACGATGTATTTTTTGACTTTTTCGGCCAAAGTACGAGAAAAATGTTTTTTTAAACTTATACAGCATGAATGGATTCATAGAGAATTATTTACATGAATCTTCCTTTACAAGTTTTCATGTTTATTTTTAATCTAATTATTTTAGTTTAAAATTGTATGACATGTTAAGAAATGAAAAATGTTTTTGAAGTAGAAAGGATATTTTCTTCATGAATGGAGTTCAAGTGTTTTATCAAAATTATTTTCCATCCAAGATAATATAGGGTTCTGTTTATATCCATATTTTTACATTGATATGATTATGTTATGATGGAATTATTTTTACGATATCCTTTTATGGATTATGTTATGATGACGTGATGTTTAAGAATTCCATTTTTATTATATGGGTTATGCTATGATGCATGGTTTATGATTTGGTGGAACACATAAGAATGGTATAATTATAAGATGGGAGGGACCTATATCTCCATCCAATGCATTGGGTAAAGATTTATATCTCATGAGATAGACATGGCCGGAACGGTAGGTTAATCTGGTTTAGTGAAACAGGACTGAAACGAGGAGTGAACTCGGTTCAGAAACTGACTTTGTCCGCTAAGATAGTCTGGCTATGAGTCTTGACTACTAAGAAATGATTCTCTATGATTATGTGTGTATGCCATAGTTTTTCATGTTTTTTGCTATGATTATTGGGATTACATTTCACTACTATGATTTATCCCATTTTATGAAATTATGATTTCTTTTGCAGGTTGAGATTTAAAAAATGTTATGTTCTTATGAATATGATGTGATTGAATTTTTCCTTTGTTTACCCTTACTGAGCATTTGACCTCACCCTATGGTATGTTTTCATTCCCCAGGTCAGGAAGAAGGTTATTAAGTAGGATATACCAAAAGGGACTCTAGATATGATGAAATTAATGGGAGACAATGTAGATGCTTTATGAATCAGTTGTTTATGTTTCCTAGTTTCCAAAGACACTATAACTATAAGGTCCTTTCTTGGTATTATTATATGTTGTAATAAGTGTGCTTTAATTCTGATGTAATAACAATTTATGTAATGTATGGGTCGTTATAGTTGGTATTAGAGGAAAGGTATAGTCAACCTTTGGAAACTTGGAAGTGAAAGCCTTAGTAAGAACCCTAAGGATAAGTCTAAGCATAGAACACAATCTTAGTGTTTTAGAAATCGCCATGAATAACCTATGATAAGAACTTCAGTGTAAAATTTTATTCGTGATTATGTGTTTTTCCTATTATAATTAGTGTTGCTCACACTATTCTTCATAGTTTTAGTCAATGGTTGGAACTCGAAGTAACCGTGTTAATGCGGAATGCGACGGACAATGCAATGATTGTCCCCCTGAGTAATCAAACGTTATGGGAGCTGGAATACAAAATATTTTAGCCATGATCCCACAACTTTCTCAAGATATGAATCATGCAGGACTTCCAAACAAGCAAAGGAAGGGGCAACATTCTTTTGAATCCTTCATGAGGTAGCATCCACCTTCATTCATCGGGTCTTCTGATCCATTAGTGGCTGAACAATGGATCAGTACCACTGAAAAGATATTTTCAGTTCTTCAATGTTATGAACATGATAAATTCATCTTAGCAGTGGATCGTTTGGAATGAGATGCGGATCAATGGTGGAATATTATGAAGAATACGAGGCAAAGATATGAAATTGAGTCCATGGAATGTGACTATTTCAAGAACTTATTTTTTAATAAGTACTTCCCTCGTATTCTTCATACAACAATGGAGAAGGAGTTTCTTGAACTAATGAAAAATTATGATGAATCTGTTGGTACCTACGAAGAAAATTTTACAAGACTTGCAAGGTACACTTCTGGTATTATTATTGAACCTGAGAGTAAGATCGATTGATTCTTTAGTGGCTTAAAACCAAGTCTTCGAAGGGTGTTATCCATAATGGACTTCAATATCTATGATGGAATCATTTGATGTGATCTCAAAGTTGAGATGGATATTATATTAACCCATCAGTTATATGGGTTTGATAAGAAGAGGAAAATGGAATTCAAAGGAAAATCTAAAGAGCACACTGAATAGAAGATGAGTTTTCCCTTATGCTCAAAGTGTGGAAAGAAACATGGAGGTAGTTGTCTTAAATGGACAAGTAAATGTTTCAAATGTGGAAAGGAAGGTCATCGGGCATTTGAATGACGGAATGATGGGAAAAATATGTCTAGTGATGAGAACAAAGAAAAGTCTACACAGAGTGCACCTCCTACACATCAATGTTACAAGTGCAAGGAAATGGGGAATTATTCCAATCAATTCCCTAATCCAAGGGTTTTTTATGATGATTGACGTCAAAAAAATATTAAGGCTAAAGACAAAGGAAAGTCACATGAAATTTCGATCAGTAATGTGGACTATGATAATGAAGTGGTGAAAGGTACACTTACCATCCACTCTAAATTAGGAAATGTTTAATTTGATTCTGGATCCACCCACTCTTTTATTTCTAAAGAGTTTTCTAATTATATCTCCATATTACCTCAACAATTAGAGGTTGAGTTATCTGTGACAACCCCTAGTGGCACAACAGTTGCATCAAAAGTTTGTAATTCTTCTCTGATTGAATTTTGTGGGAATGTGATTCCTGCAAATCTTGTGATCCTTCCTATAGTGGAATTTTATGTTATTCTTGGCATGGATTGGCTTTCTCTATATGGACCTCATATCAATTTCCAAATAAGGGAAGTCACATTTCATATTCCAGATTAATCTATGATCGTCTATCGATGCAAGGATGAACATAACCTTCCAGTGGAAATTTCTTCAATCCTATGGGTCTGTATTCCACTAAATGAAGGTTATTTATCTCAAATGGTTGGTGAGAAACTCACGATTAAGAATATTCCCATTGTATGGAAGTTTTATGATGTCTTTCCAGAGGAATTTTTGGGTCTTCCTCCAAATCGTGAAGTTGAGTTTTCAATTGAACTCGTACCGGGTGCATTGCCTATTTCAAAAAAACCTTATAGAATGGCCCCAATTGAGTTGCAGGAATTGAAGAAGAAACTCCAAGAGAATCTTGATAAAGGATTCATACGCCCAAGTGCATCACCTTGGGGAGCACCAGTTCTGTTTGTTAAGAAGAAAGATGGATCAATGAGACTCTGCATTAATTATCGAGAACTTACCAAGATCACTATCAAGAAAAAATATCATCTCCCACGCATTGATGACTTATTTGACCAACTACAAGGAGCTCAATACTTTTCCAAGTTTGATCTTCATTCAGGGTATCATCAATTAAGGGTCAAACAGGAAGATATATCAAAGACGACTTTTCGTACAAGGTATAACACTATGAATTTATAGTGATGCCATTTGGTCTTACTAATTCCCCTACTATCTTAATGGATATGATAAATACAGTCTTTAGAGACTATCTTGATCAGTTTGTGGTAGTCTTTATAGATGATATTCTTGTCTATTCAAAGAGAAAGGAAGAACATGATGATCACTTGAGAATTATATTGAAGACCCTGAGAAAGGAGAAGCTTTATGCCAAATTTACCATGTGTGAATTTTGGCTTAAAAAAGTTCCATTTTTGGGTCACATAATCTCAAAAGAGGGGATATTTGTGGATCCATCAAAAATAGAGGTTATTGAAAGACAGTCGAGACCAACAACAGTAACGGAGATCTGAAGTTTTCTTGGTTTGGTTGGATATTATCGACATTTTTTGAATGATTTTTCACGATTATCTAATCCACTCACCAAGTTGACTCGGAAAGGAGTTAAGTTTGTTTGGATAGAGTAATGTGAAGAGAATTTCAAGGTGTTAAAATGAAGGTTATCTAGGGCACCTGTGCTCACAATGCCTTGTAGTTGAGAAAGGTTTGTGATCTACAGTGATGCATTCAATAAGGCGCTGGGGTGTGTTCTTATGAAAAATGATATGGTGATTGATTATGCCTCACGACAGTTGAAAATCCATGAGCAAAATTACCCAACTCATGATTTGGAGTTAGCTGTGGTAATCTTTGCATTACAGATTTGGAGGAATTATCTTTATGGAGAAAGGTCTGATATTTATACTGATCATAAAAGTTTAAATTATATTTTCACACAAAAGGAGATGAATATGTGCCAAAGAAGATGGTTGGAACTGATTAAAGCTTACGACTACTCAATTCATTACCACCCTGGGGAAGAAAACAAGGTGGCAGACGCATTAAGTCGACAAGACCATGCTAGCTTATCCATGATGAGGATCACAAAATATCCAATATTTATGGATTTACAACGGATGGATCTTGGAATTATAATGGAAGGAGAAAATCGTATCTTTCACAAATGAATGCTCAACCATGTATAAACGTGAAGATTAAAGAGGCACAGAAAGAAGATGTAGAGTTAAAAAAGAAGGTGATCAATGTTCCTGAATTCAACCTTGATTGTGATGGGATAATAAAGTTCAGGAATCGGGTTTGTGTTCCTCCCATCCCCGAATTAAAGAAGGAGATACTGGATGAGGCTCATAGTTCTTCATTCTCTATTCATCCTGGAAGCACGAATATGTATAGGGACCTGAAAGAGTACATCTGGTGGGTTGACATAAAAGAAGATGTTGCTGAATATGTCTCTCGATGCTTGGTTTGTCAGCATGTTAAAGCTGAGAGATAGAAGTCTATGGGGAGGTTACAACCATTATCCATACCTAAATGGAAATGGGAAAACATCACTATGGAATTTGTCACTACACTTCCTAAAACATCCAATGGCAATAATGTTATCTGGGTCATAGTTGGTCGTCTTACAAAGTCTTCAAACTTCATTGCTATTAGAGAGGATTTCTCTCTAGATCAGCTTTCCAGTATATATGTAAAAAAGTGTTAAGATTACATGGAGTACCACTTTCCATTATATCTGATCGGGATCTGAGGTTTACCTCAATGTTCTGGTAAAGCCTTCAGCATACTCTGGATACAGAGTTTAGTTTCAGCACTTCTTATCATCCTCAGAGAGACGGTCATTCTGAGTGGACAATTCAAACTCTAGAAGATATTTTTAGAGCTTGCTCTATGGATTTGAAAGGAGTTTGGGATCAACACAGACCTTTGGTGGACTTTTTTATAATAATAGCTTTCACTCCAGTATTCAGATGGCTCATTATGAATCTCTCTATGGAAAGAAATTAAGGACTCCAACTTGTTGGGATGAAGTTGGGGAAAGAATGCTATTAGGACCTGATCTTGTTGATGAGATGGCAGAAAAGGTCAAGTCTATTCAACAACACATAAGAGCAGCTTAGAGACGACAAAAAAGTTATGACGACAACTGAAGAAAAGTCCTAGAGTTTGAAGTGGGTGATAAAGAGTTCTTAAGAATATCTCCTTGGAAGAGAGTAAAGAGATTTGGAAGGAAGGGAAAGTTGACCCCAAGGTATATCGGTCCTTTCGAAATACTGGATCATGTTGGGAAGGTAGCTTACCGATTGGAGCTTCCACCGAATCTCTCTCATGTTCACGATGTGTTCCATGTATCTCTCCTGAGAAAGTACATACCTGATGCTTCACATGTACTCAGCTCAGAAGTTGTACCGCTGCAGCAAGATCTTTCTTATGAAGAACAGCCGATATAGATTCTATATCGTAGCGAAAAAGTCCTACCAAACAAGACCACTCGCATGGTGAACGTTTTATGGAGGAACCACCAATTAGAATAAGCTATATGGGAGCTTGAGGACATGATGAGGGAAAGGTATCCTCATCTGTTTGTTACAAAGTGATGAATTTCAAAGGCAAAATTCATTTTAAGGGGGTTAGAATGTAATACCCGAGTCATTTATGAGAAATATTTTGTTTTTATGTTATATAAATCATCAAAGGAATATTTCACTACACATAACACTATCTTGTCTTTCTTTACCCACAATCACGACCTTCCTCAATAGCTTGCATCGTACGCAATACTGAGTTTCACTAAACAACGATATGCTATTAAAATATTATTAAAACTAGCAGTTATGAATAGTAATACCCACTTTTTAAAATTTAGTAAATTTTATTTTTCAAAATGGACTTCATTTTTGGATTCAGAATATCGAAATTAGCCTATGGTGAAATTTTGGTATTTTTCTGAAAACTTTCAATTTTTGATGAATAGTGAAAACACTGGGTTACTATTTAAAAACCGACTTTTTATTTAAATAATTATTTATTTTATTTAAATTTATTTTAGGTCAAAATTGATACATAATACCTATATAAGTTCAATTCAATTCATTGGAGTAATTTTATAATAATTTTAGATATATAAAAATTTTATTGAACTTTTCACCGTCTTTTACCCACCTCCTAGGAGAATTTCCAAATTCACATAAAACAAAATTTTACCGCTTCTGTGAGTGGAATTTAGAAAATCCGAGAGACACAATTAATATCAGGGACAAAAATGTGGTTCAATGAGATGAAAATAATTTTTGGTGAATAGTAACTTTTTACTTTTTTTTACCATGGTTAAAAGTAAATAGGGTAATTAAGGGTAAAAATGATATTATTATTACCCTAACAAAAGTCCTAATTCTATTGGATAAGTGTAATTCGACCAAAAACAACCTTAGGAATAAAATATGACCATTTAGGCCCACTTGGATTAGATTATGACATTTATTATTAATTTATTTAAAGAAGGGTTAAAAGAGTTAAAATCAAAGTTTAATAACTAAATCATTTCTAATACAGGGTTATACAAAATATAAATTCAACTATAAATACTCATTATAATGCTAAAAAGATTTCATACATAATTTTATTTTATTTGTAATTGTTAGACTTTAAATAATTTAATTTATTTTTGAGACAATGATGATGTAGTAATTATATTATTAATGAAATATTGACATAATTGATGTTATAAATAACCAAATAAATGTAATTTGAGAATTTTTATGAATTCCAATAATTTTATATGTTAATATGACATGTTATTATTGATTTAATTAAATTTTTTTGAACTAATCTTTCTGTTATTATTTTCACAAAAATCAATTACCAAATAGTGCCAAAATTAACATAAAATAGTTTTTAAAACAAATATTATATTATTAATTGTTATTCCTAAAAATATAAGGATCACCCAAATGACTTAGATAAGGTTATATATATTAATAATAAACAACTTGGGGTTCGTTTGGCTTGTTATAGTGTGTTTATTAACCTTATAGTGTATGAAAACAAGAAGAAACGGTAAAAGTACAATTATTTATCTTAAAGTTAAATATAAATGATAAGTTTAAAATAGATACCTAAAATTGTCTAAATTCTATTGGATGGGAGGATTTAGACCCATACCCACCTTATCTTGGAAATAAATCAATTTTGAGCTATTAAAAACCAAATATGACTTTATAATAAAATAATATTTTTAGTTCATCCAAAGGTGCCCCTCTCCTCCCTTATAAAAGGTCACCTCCTCCCTCTCTTCCTCACACCACTTTGAGCCTTTAAGCTCGGCCAACCCCTGACTAATTCTCTTCTCCACTTCCCTATAAACATCTTAGAGGTCCTGGTCTTCTTCAAAGACCAATTTTGGTGCCCTAAGAGGAGGTCTAAAAGAGGCGCTTCAAAGAAGAGGTAATGTCCGTTATCGATTCTTTCAACTTTATTTCTTCTTACATTTCTTCTTATTTATTTGTTTAATTATGAAGTAATAACATCAGTATCACTCAAATACTGGTATGTTATTATAAGTATGAAACAACCTGATTTCACCATCTATCCATCCTACGGAAAATGAAATCACAATGCGTGAGTACGTACTGAATACAGTCTCCACACCGTGGTGTAATCTATTTTTCACCACCACCTTACATTGATGGGTATAATGGTGTAAATAATAACTATATATGATTATTGTAAAGTGATATTGATTCTTAAATAGTATACATACACTCCAATACAATTCCATGATCATGGGAACGATATCATCGCTCGTGCGTACATACGGAATACCGTCTCCACGATGTGATGTGACTCGTTCTACGTGATCTTCATTGTATAATGATTATATAAATGAATTGAATGAATTATTATGATATATATTACACTAATACCATTCTGGAAATGAGGTATCTATAACCTAAATTGAAGAATAAGAATTTATTCGAAAAAACACGTATAAGAACAAAAAGTAATAAACACCCAAATAACAAGTAGCAATGAAATATTACTAATAAGAAGCTAAGAATATGGTCATATATGATATCATAGCAATGATTATGATTCTGTAATAAGTCAAGGACATTATTTAAATCATTATACAAGAGTTTTGGACACTTACGAAGGAAATCAGACCTAAGGTAAGGGAAAATCTCACAATCTCATTTTCATCTGAGATTGTTTATACTTCAGAATTTACTGGGGAATATTTATCATCCACATCCATGATTCTTCAATATGTAATATTTATATCCTTATAAAAATTTTTAAGTCAAATTTTACCCTTCGGGTAGTTTTTAGTAAAAGATATTTAAGGAATCTTTTGTCCTTTTTTGTACAAGGTATTTTTTGACTTTTCCGGCCAAAGTAAGAGAAGATTGTTTTTTTTAACTTATACGACATGATTGGATTCATAGAAAATTATTTCCATGAAGCTTACTTTACAAGTTTTCATGTTTATTTTTTATCAAATTCTTATAGTTTAAAATTGTATGACATGTTATGAAAGGAAAAATGTTTTTGAAGTAGAAAGGATATTTTCCTCAAGAATGGAGTTCAAGTGTTTTATCAAAATTATTTTCCATCTAAGATAATATAGGATTCTGTTTATATCCATATTTTTACATTGATTTGATTATGTTATGATGGAATTATTTTTACGATATCCTTTTATCGATTATGTTATGATGACGTGGTGTTTAAGAATCCCATTTTTATTACATGGGTTATGTTAAGATGTATGGTTTATGATTTTGTGGCACACATAAGAATGGTATCATTATGAGATGGGTGGGACATATATCTCCCTATAATGCATTGGGTATGATTTATATCTCATGAGATAGACATGGCTGGAACGGTAGGTTAATCTGGTTCAGTGAAACAGGACTAAAACGAGGAGTGAACTCAGTTCAGAAATGGACTTTGTCCACTAGGATAGTCTTGGCTATGAGTCTTGACTACTAAGAAATGATTCTCTATGATTATGTGTGTATGCCACAAAGTTTCATGTTTTAAGTTATGATTATTTGGATTACATTTCAATACTATGATTTTTCCCATGTTATGAAATAATGATTTCTTTTGCAGGTTAAGATTTCCAAAATTTTATGTTCTTATGAATATGATGTGAATGATTTTTTTCCTTTGTTTACCCTTACTGAGTATTTGAGCTCACCCTTTTGTATGTTTTCTTTCCCCAGGTCCGGACGAAGGTTATTAAGTATGATATTCCAAAAGGTACTCTAGATATGATGAAATAAATGGGATACAATGTAGATGCTTTATGAACCAGTTGTTTATGTTTCCCAGTCTCCAAAGACACTATACCTATACGGTCCTTTCCTGGTTTTGTTATATGTTGTAATAAGTTTGCTTCAATTATGAAGTAATAACAATGTATGTAAAGTATGAGTAGTTATAATATCTGTTACATATTTATATTTATGGAATTATGATATCACATAATTTCTTAACTTCCATTCAATGGGGGAACGATAATGTTAATCATGTTTGTGGCAGAATATGACCTCGCACAATGGCGTGATTCATTTTTCATATACACATACACATAAAAGGTAATAGAGAAACAATTAGTGAATATATGTGATATACATGAAATATTAATTATATTAATGAAAACATTATCATTATGAAAATATAATATATCATTTTATTTTATAAACTGAAAATTCATAATGTTGTTTGTGTATGTGGGGACTACCACCACCACTAACTGACGTGATTATTCAATTCATCAAAACATTACAATATTTATATATTATTAAATTTAATAAAATAATATGGTTCATGTGGAATTATTATTATTATGTAAATGGAAAATATTACATACGCTTTTCCATAATGATTTTTGAAAAATGGAAATATTTCTCATGTGTACCAGCGACATACCATCTCCATAAACAAAGAATAGATAATTATTCATTAAAAACATTAATTACTGGTATTAAAAGTATTATATATGAATTAATATGATAAATATTTAATTATTAATATTCTGTATATTTTTAAATAATTACCACTTATACCAATAGTCATCCTTCTAAAATCATTTTGACACATAATCCAAATATCATCAAAACATATGATATAAAAATAATTCATTAAACAAATTTATATGACATGATAATAATTGAAATAAAAGTAACAATAAAATTCAAAATTTTATTCAATAGATAAATAAATAACATAAGTTTATTATTCATGAAGATAATGAATAAGTGTGATGAATAAAACAAAATAAAAGGAACTTCATCTCAATTTTAATCCATTGAGGCATACTTCAATATTATTCTACTATATTCTTTTATGAGAATTATATAAAGACCATTGGATATGTTATAATTCTAATTTATATATTATTCTAGTATTTAAGGTTTTTAAAAATATTATTATTTCACATGGACTATGATTTAAATATTTGAAAAGTAATAAGGGTCATTTCATTATAAAAAATTCTTTTACTGTTTTCCTTCTAACACTATTTTTATTACATTTCCATGTTATTAATATGAATTTTTTATAAAGATGAGAGTTTTTTTAAGTAAATTTTATCCATTTCTCAATATTTTAGAAAACAAATATGGGGAATCTTTTTCTTTTTTATAAATAATAAAATAAAGGTTCTTTTTTAACATACACAGTGAAAATGACTTTTCCTGCCATCGAAACCATTATTTAAAAGCTCAAATTCTATTTCAAGCATTCATGTTTTCATTGGATAAAAAACATCCTTCACTTTTTATGGGTTTTTTGTTATAGAAAATTGGTTTTCAAATGAATTTTTTATTTTCATAGTGAAAATTGGTATTTAAATGAAATGGTATTTCGATATTTGAAAGCATATTTCATATGGGATAAAAAAATATCAATTGTTTTAAGATAATAAGGTTGAAAAATAATTTTTTTACTCATGATATTGTACATAATCATTATAATGACAACATGTAAACCCAATATAACATATATGACATGTGGAGCCACATTATAGCTCACAGGTAAGCTTGATACAGCTTATATAATAGTTTGATCCCTATTATATCTCACAAATGAGAATGGTTTATCTTATACAAAGGGTTTACCCCCATTGTATATGATGAAAAATTGGTATGCCTCATATATTATATTCAATGTGTGAGCCATATTTTATCTCTAAAATGAATTTGGAAATGATTATATTAGATGTTAGTTATATGTTTATTCTAATTAAAAAGTTTTTGAAAGTGTTTTATGAATATGATTATCTATATTTTCATAAAATGGTTGATATTTTCATTATTTGGGTTATAATTTTTTAATTTGAGGAAAAATCATTGGGTTTTTTATGAGAAAATGTTTTATTTCATATGCTTAAATAAATCAGATGTTAAAGTTAGAAATTACATGGGTATTCTTGTTTCTTATTATAATAACATTTTTCTTCTTTTAATTTGCCATACTAATCTCTTTTTTCTCATCTCACATTTCTCAAAAAATATAACCTTTATAGATGCATAATAGGTTGGAATATTTAAAATTAAGATCATGCATATTTTCAAGGAAAATAAACCATGATTTAGTTTATATAATTTATAATATAGTAAAATAGTTATTAATTACAAATTTCAACTTTTTAATATATGGTTTTTTTATAATAGATTTATGACGTAATTATTTATACTTGAAGACTAAAAGGACCCTCAAAGTGGAAAAGTGTATTCCGGATTGAAACTCAATATTATATAATATTTAAGGTCGAGTCCCTATAGAAACTCATCAGGAATTTTATATTGACTTTATGTATTAAGAATTTTCTCTAACAATGACCTATTAAATAATACTTCATAAACATTAAAATTTAATTCTGCATCACATAAATAGTAACATTCCACAATTGAAAAAAATATTATCTTTGAACAACGAAGCATCATCAAATAAATGTAAAATGAGATTCCATAACTAGTATCATTATATCAAAATTCTATAAATGCTAAAATAATGTTTTATTATTAACCATTTTTCATTTATCAAAATATATTTAAAATATAATTTTTTAATGAAATTAAAAGAAAAGAGTGGATTTAAAAATCCTAAAGATGAAATAATTGGGAATATTGATATGAGAGAATCATCTTACAATATACTTCTAGAAAAGTGTGTTCACTTATATATATTCCTTGATGGGAAGCAATTTATTAAATTATGAGCCAACAATCATCCACAAAATTATTAAATATCCTAAAAAATCATCAATCTTAATCTTTTGAGTGCTTTAAAGAAACAATGAACCATTAAACATATGTTCATGATTAAGTGCATCTTAAGAGGTGGGTTATTTACAAAATTTCACCTCTAAATATTTAAGGATACTATAAACAATTCATGATATTATTCCATAAGGATGAAAATATAGTTCATATAATAATTCAATATAATAAAGATATATTTGTTTAAAAAAATATTTGGACTATATATTTATGTATCAAAATTATAGTAAAGCATATTTTCACATTATTTTAGAAAAATAATTAATTTTATGATGTTAAAATAAATACTGCCATTCAATGTAATTCCATAATTTTAAAACACTTATAATATCAAAATATAGTTAACCAAGGTAATTTAAAATCAATATATGATTCATAAAAAAATGTCTTTCCAAAAAAGATAACATACCTTTAAAAAAATGAAAATTATGAGTATGATTAATAAAACATGGAAAAATAAATAATTTATGATATTTTGGAATAATTATTGATGAAAAATCACAACCTACCACACACACACCTTTTTGATTCATCAATAAAAATGGAATGAATGCAATTACTATTGAGAGAATGTTATGAAGATTTATTCGTGCATAGTATCCATGTATTGACTTATTTTGAACATTATAAATTATAAAAATCATCTTTGTAAATGATTAGTGTAACACCCCAAGATTTTATAGTGTGTTATTTCTTCAAAATAATTCAATAACTTTCACTACATGCAACAACAAGTTCAATCGCACCATGACTTACCAAAAAAGCTGTTCAAAAGAGGTTATGAATAGTGTTAACTAAATTTTAAACTTTATATAATCCTTATAATTTTAGAATCCATATTATGAGTTTCTTAGATATAATGCAAGAACAAATTCATTTTCAGTATTGCACTTTTATCAACTTTTAATAGTGAACCCTTTTTAAATACAATATATTAAACTTTTTGACTAAATGGGGACATCAAAAATTTAAAATGAAACATCCCAAGCTTCTACGGTACGTTTCCCTTCGAATAATGTGATAGCGTGTGTTGTACGCAACCTCGAGTTCTAACACACACCACAACTAATTAAACTAGCCGTTGTGAATAGTAATACCTACTTTTTGAAATCAAACATATTCTATATTTCAAAATGGACTTCATTTTTGGATTCGGAATATCAAAATTAGCCTAGGGTGAAATTTTGGTACATTTCGGATAACTTTCATATTTTGATGAATAGTGAAAATTACTAAATTTTAATTAAAAACAACTTTTTTAATCAAAATAATTAATAGTGATAAATTGTGAATTTGATTGGTTTTAAAGTATATTTAGAATATATTTTTACCATTTAATATAATCTTGGTTATTAGACATAATTTTACAATTAAACCGAACATAAACAAGTGTCAATCTTTTGATAGTTATTATCTCTTAAAAACACGCTTTTTGTTTTGACAGCGGGAATTAATTTTAAATTAATTTCTGCCACTTCTGTGTTTTGAATTTAGAAAAATGGATTCCATATTTGGAATCAGGATTTTCAAATTGTGTAAATAGGTAACTTTTATTTTTAGACATTTTGAATAATTACTGCGGTAAATATTTTATTTACCATGGTTAAGGGTAAATCCGGTAAATAAGGGTTAAAAAAAATAATATTATAATAATACTAAATTACCCTAAAACGTGTCTCAACCCTATTGGTTGATACATGGTCGACCATGGGCATCTTTGGGTATATTTTGGGACCCCATGGATCCACTTGTAAGTGATAATGACACATTATATTAATAAAGTTAAAATAAAAATAAAAATGGCATAAGCTTACATCTTTTAGAAGAACAATTTGTACATAGGGTTATACATGTTGGATTTTCGATTATAAATATTCATTAGAAAGCTAAAAAGATTTCCTACATAATGATATTTTATTTATAATTTTTAGACATTAAATAATTTATTTTATTTATAACACAATGATGATGCAGTAATTACTAAAATAGTGAAAAATAAAAATAATTGATCTTATAAATACCCAAATAATTATAATATGAAACTTTTAATGAATTAAACTAATTTTCTATGATAATATGATATATTAGGATTGATTTAATTGACTTTGTTCGAAGTAATCAATCTGTTAGGAGTTTCACAAAAATCAACTATTGAATAGTGTCAAAATTGACATAAAAGAGTTCTTAAAACAAATATTATATTATTAATTGATATTAAATTCCTAAAAATCTAAGGTTCGGCCAAGAGACTTATATTATGATAGGTTCCTCATTAATGGACCACATGGGGGTCGCTTGGATGTATATAGTAAGTTTATTAACCATATTATATAAAAATACAAAGAGACATTGTAAAAGTGAAACTAATTAACTTAGAGTTAATACTTAAAGATAAGGTTAATATAAGTACCCAAACCTGTCTAAATTCTATTGGTTGAGTGGTTTTCGACCTATCCCCACCTTAACCTTTGAATAGTCAACTTTGGAGCCATTAGAAACCGAATATGAATTTATTATAAATTAATATTTCTAGCTTTTCCAAAGGTGCCCCTCACCCCTCTTATAAAAGGGCACTCCTCCTTCTCATTTCTTCACACCTTCAAAGCCTTTTGGTTCGGCCAAACTCTGCCCAAATACTCTCCCAACATCCCTCACTACAACCTAGAGGCCTTAGTTTGATCAGAAAGCCAACCTAAGGAGCCCTTTTGATCAAATCAAAAGGAAGAACCCGAAGAAGAGGTAATGATTTCACCACCCTTTTCTAAGTTCATTTCTTCTTCCACTTCTTCTTCCTTTGTTCTTACCATTCTGAAATAATAACTCCAGTATCTCACATATACTGTGATGTTATTATAAATATGGTACAATCATATTCAGTATTCTATCCACCCTTTGAATAACATGTCACCATACGTGCGTACGTACGGCTTACCGTCTCCACGTCGTGGTGTAATTGTTATTCAATATAATATTATTTGGATGGGTATAATAATGATGTGTAACTCATGTAAATAATAAATATAACATGTTAATGATTCTGTATATATGATATACCATCCATTTATATATTATTTTAATATTAAAAGAATGATATTGTCGCTCGTGCGTACGTACGGACTACCGTCTCCACGAACGCGATGAGATTCATTCTCCATCGTATCCATTCAAGTATAATTATCATTTGATGATTTAAAAATGATGTTTAAGGACTGTATATCATTCTGGATATGAATAAGATACAACAACCATGGCTTATGTAACAAAACATATAAAAGAAAATGAGTAAGTTAACTCCCGAAACGACGATAATTCTAAGATATTATTAACAAATCAATGTTAAAAGATCATATATGATATCATATTAATATATATGATTCTTGTATAATTTAATAACAACTATTTCACCATTATACAGGAGGTTAACCTACCCCAACCAAGGAAAAGTACAAGGTAAGGGTTATTTCACAATCTCTTCATTATCCGAGGTTGTATTATACGTAATAATCTACTGGGATCTCTTTATCATCCACATCCATGTTTCTTCGAAATGTATTTCAAAACATTTTTAATATTTACAAGAATATGGGTTAAAGTCATTTATATCCTTGTTTGACTTTTTATAAGAGGTTTATAAAGGAATCTTTCCGTCGTTTTCAAAACAAGGTCCTTTTTAACCTTTTCGACAGAATTGAGGTAAGAATGTTTTAACTTATACGGCGGGTGCGGTTATTCTCCGCCGTTATAAAATCGTCGAAGCTTTCCTTACAATCTTATAAGAATATTTTCAAAGAAAATGTTTTATTTTATATGGATCTTAAATGATTTCAAAATAAAAAGAGATATTTCTCTAAAAAGTGTTTTGATTTCATCTATGTCAACATCCTTTAATGGATTTTACGCGTATTTGAAGTTGATTTATTATAATACAAAACTTCTATATTGTATTGAAGGTTTTGTGATATGTTTGACTGTGGATGTGATATTTTATACCATTCATAGTTTATGGTGAAACTATTGACATTTCGTATGCTAGTTTTAATCCGAATGTTTATGTTATATTTCAAACTTTTCTTTAGATGAATGTGCTAGACAAGTATGTTCCGGGTTGGGGACCGGTAAAAGTAAGCCCTCCAGGTTGGGGACTGGTAAAAGTAAGCCCTCCAGGTTGGGGACTGGTTAAAGTAAGCCCTCCAGGTTAGGGACTGGTAAAATTAAGCCCTCCGGTTTGGTCTCCGGTTATTAGAGGGACTCCGGGTTGGTGTCCGGTTATTAGAGGCACTCCGGGTTGGTGTCCGGTTATTAGAGGCACTCCGGGTTGGGTTCCGGTTAGAAGTAACCCCTAGGTCTTGGGATGAGGCCTAGACAATGAAATTAACGTTTGACATTATGCATTCCAACATTATGAAAGTGGTTATTGATATTGCATGTGATTATTCGATTAGTAGAATATCCATGTGAATAAGTAAATGGCATTATTTCATTTTTATTTTTGCCATACTATGTTGAAGTTCAATTTTAAAAGGCTTTTGTTTTAGTAATTCATTGCCTTAAATGTTTATGCTTATTATGAATGTTCCGCTATATTGTTATCCTTACTGGGCATTTGAGCTCACCCCTTTTCTATGTTTTATTTTTCCCAGGTAGTGAAGAAGTAAATTATGAATGACTTGCAGGGATATTATGAGGGGTTAATAGTGTGGATATGAAGACTTTGTTGTTGTAGTAGTTTTTCACTTTGAAATGTAATGTAAAACCTTATGAATATATCTAGTGTTTCCAAGGCTACTAAACCAATCGGTCTTTCGAGATTTGATCTTTCTTGTGATCATGCCAATGTTATGTAATTAATGCACCGACTCTGGGCAACTGGGGTCGGGGCGTTACAGTTGGTATCAGAGGAAGTTTAGTACAAACCTTGGAAACTAGATTTAGATAAACTCTGATTAGAGCACGTAGACCTAAGATGAACTTTGAGGATTAGTATAGAAAAACTTCCAAGAATTTTGGTATTGTAGAGATTTTGTGAGTTTTCCGAGCAATACATCCCTGTCTGGATACGAGCAGGTAGAGGCGGCTCTGGCACAGATGTACCTAGGGGTAAAACCCGAAAACACCGCTTTGAGCTAGACTCGAACGGGAACTGGTGCACGACAACGGGCCTTGCTGCACTCTTGGTTACGACACTACCGGGGGATATGCTTAGGATAACTCTCATTTTCTTTACAAATCATTATGAAGGGTTTATGAGTATATACTTCCTCAAAGAAAACATTTTTATGATTATGGATTATATCCATAAATAGTTCAATTTATGTTAAGTGTTTTATAAGTATGGGATTATGTATTTTGATCCATAAACTGATCTAGTGTATTCCATTGTTTAGAAATGGCGCCCAGTAGAAGGAATGAGAACTCCAGAAATGCACATGATCCAAAGAGAAGGAAGGATCATATCTTTCATGGTCTTAAGCTAGAATTTATAAGAGAAATAGTCTCCCATGTATTATCATCATATGAAGAAATAATATCATGTGTTGATAAGATAAGTAAAGAGTTTACTGAGTCCTATGGCTTTGAAGGGAAGCAAGAGAAGAAAAGGATAGAAGAGAGAAAGATGGATAAAGGGAAGAGGGAAAAGAAGAATTTTCCCATATGTGGTAACTGTGGAAAGAAACACCCTGGAACTTGCCTGAAAGGAATGGGAGTTTGTTATAAGTGTGGAGGAAAAGGGCACAAAGTACATGATTGCAAGGGTAAGAAAATGGTTTCAAATGTACAATGCTTCATTTGCAAGGAGTTTGGACACTACGCGAACCTATGTCCCAGTCATCAGACTATGCCTCAAATGATGCTATTGGATAATAATCAAGTTATGATACTACCACAGATGAAGAGGAATGATTAGAGTTATTATGTTGATTATATCAATTGAGTGTTGTATCAACAATGTACTTGTTATAATAATTATGGAGTATATAAGGATTGTATTGCAGTACTATTTCATTAAGGATTTGAGATGGTGTGGAACAAAGAAAAGTGACTCAATAGCAGGATAAATTTTTGGAAAATATATGGTTGAGAGAATGATAAACCATAATATAGTTCTGATACCGAGGTAGTGATTTTCGAATAATACATGATTATTTTGGAAAAATTATATTGGATATTCTTGACTACCTTGGAACTGATTAATGATTTGTATATTCCATCATTGTTGGGGTTTAAAACATTTTTGGATTGATGAAGTATATCCAGCATTCTATATGGAATAAGGGAGAATGAATGTAATCAATAAGGAATATGGTAATTCAGGATGTTTCAGTGTATTAAAAGAATACATGATGAAGGTATTCATATGCTATTACGGGGTAAAAAGGATCTGCATTATGTTTACCTTCCTTATAAATGTTGGACTGTGAGTTTGGACAGAAGTATTTTTGATAGTTCTAGTTTGGATTATTTTGGATTGCCATAAAAGGACAACCCGGAGGTCGGGCGGCAACCCGTCGCGTCCGGCAAGGCTGCGAGACTTGAACCCGCAACCGAAGGGCGACAAGGGTGTATCACCTACCACTAGCCCACGAGATGTCCTGGATTAAATAATATAGTTTTTTTTTAAAAGATCTGGTAGATGAATTATAAATTCATTTATTTTGGAACCCTGTACAAATAGTATAAATAGAAAAAAAAAATTACATTCTATTATCTTTTAGAGTGAAATATGAGTTTGTGGTAGAAATTTATTAGTGGATAAAACTCTAATTATAAAGTAAGTATATCTCCTTATGATCTTATCCAATCTCATAAATAAATTCCTCAACATTAATAAAAGGAACTTGGAACGAAAATGTTGTCCTAGATGGTACCTTAAATCATCACTAATTTATGGCTTTGGGATTGTTGGCCTTTTCATAGCCATGTTCTCTACCACTCTCCATCAGATAATTGATGGTTATATTTTTCTTCCATATCCATATTTTCCTACATGGAACCCTAGTATGTGTTATTTTCGGTAATCTTCATACTTTCCACTCTTTATTTTAAATAGAGGCCTCATTAATTCATTTTTCAATGTGGGATTTCAACTAAGATATTTTGAAACGTCAAAAATGTGTTATCCTAATACCCTATGTTTTGTTGAACCGATGGTATTTCAAATCATCATAGATTGATGAATTTAAGGACCTCAATTATACACTTGTTTGTGATTGATGACCTCAATCACTACCTATAAATATTTACGTTTTTCCTCCGATTTTATATCTCTAATTGCCACCAATGTTCTCCTAATCGAGAATCATAATTTGGTGGTGACCCTTTTATTTCACTTTTCCTCATATTAAGACTAAATTTTAGTAACCCAATTTCCGATGTGGGTTTTCCCACAAATATATTTTTTATTTTCAACCTTTTATTTTCGAAGAACAATTTCAAATTGCGAGGACGCAATTTATTGAAGGAGGGGAGAATGTAACACCCCAAGATTTTATAGTGTGTTATTTCTTCAAAATAATTCAATAACTTTCACTACATGCAACAACAAGTTCAATCGCACCATGACTTACCAAAAAAGCTGTTCAAAAGAGGTTATGAATAGTGTTAACTAAATTTTAAACTTTATATAATCCTTATAATTTTAGAATCCATATTATGAGTTTCTTAGATATAATGCAAGAACAAATTCATTTTTAGTATTGCACTTTTATCAACTTTTAATAGTGAACCCTTTTTAAATACAATATATTAAACTTTTTGACTAAATGGGGACATCAAAAATTTAAAATGAAACATCCCAAGCTTCTACGGTACGTTTCCCTTCGAATAATGCGATAGCGTGTGTTGTACGCAACCTCGAGTTCTAACACACACCACAACTAATTAAACTAGCCGTTGTGAATAGTAATACCTACTTTTTGAAATCAAACATATTCTATATTTCAAAATGGACTTCATTTTTGGATTCGGAATATCAAAATTAGCCTAGGGTGAAATTTTGGTACATTTCGGATAACTTTCATATTTTGATGAATAGTGAAAATTACTAAATTTTAATTAAAAACAACTTTTTTAATCAAAATAATTAATAGTGATAAATTGTGAATTTGATTGGTTTTAAAGTATATTTAGAATATATTTTTACCATTTAATATAATCTTGGTTATTAGACATAATTTTACAATTAAACCGAACATAAACAAGTGTCAATCTTTTGATAGTTATTATCTCTTAAAAACACGCTTTTTGTTTTGACAGCGGGAATTAATTTTAAATTAATTTCTGCCACTTCTGTGTTTTGAATTTAGAAAAATGGATTCCATATTTGGAATCAGGATTTTCAAATTGTGTAAATAGGTAACTTTTATTTTTAGACATTTTGAATAATTACTGCGGTAAATATTTTATTTACCATGGTTAAGGGTAAATCCGGTAAATAAGGGTTAAAAAAAATAATATTATAATAATACTAAATTACCCTAAAACGTGTCTCAACCCTATTGGTTGATACATGGTCGACCATGGGCATCTTTGGGTATATTTTGGGACCCCATGGATCCACTTGTAAGTGATAATGACACATTATATTAATAAAGTTAAAATAAAAATAAAAATGGCATAAGCTTACATCTTTTAGAAGAACAATTTGTACATAGGGTTATACATGTTGGATTTTCGATTATAAATATTCATTAGAAAGCTAAAAATATTTCCTACATAATGATATTTTATTTATAATTTTTAGACATTAAATAATTTATTTTATTTATAACACAATGATGATGCAGTAATTACTAAAATAGTGAAAAATAAAAATAATTGATCTTATAAATACCCAAATAATTATAATATGAAACTTTTAATGAATTAAACTAATTTTCTATGATAATATGATATATTAGGATTGATTTAATTGACTTTGTTCGAAGTAATCAATCTGTTAGGAGTTTCACAAAAATCAACTATTGAATAGTGTCAAAATTGACATAAAAGAGTTCTTAAAACAAATATTATATTATTAATTGATATTAAATTCCTAAAAATCTAAGGTTCGGCCAAGAGACTTATATTATGATAGGTTCCTCATTAATGGACCACTTGGGGGTCGCTTGGATGTATATAGTAAGTTTATTAACCATATTATATAAAAATACAAAGAGACATTGTAAAAGTGAAACTAATTAACTTAGAGTTAATACTTAAAGATAAGGTTAATATAAGTACCCAAACCTGTCTAAATTCTATTGGTTGAGTGGTTTTCGACCTATCCCCACCTTAAACTTTGAATAGTCAACTTTGGAGCCATTAGAAACCGAATATGAATTTATTATAAATTAATATTTCTAGCTTTTCCAAAGGTGCCCCTCACCCCTCTTATAAAAGGGCACTCCTCCTTCTCATTTCTTCACACCTTCAAAGCCTTTTGGTTCGGCCAAACTCTGCCCAAATACTCTCCCAACATCCCTCACTACAACCTAGAGGCCTTAGTTTGATCAGAAAGCCAACCTAAGGAGCCCTTTTGATCAAATCAAAAGGAAGAACCCGAAGAAGAGGTAATGATTTCACCACCCTTTTCTAAGTTCATTTCTTCTTCCACTTCTTCTTCCTTTGTTCTTACCATTCTGAAATAATAACTCCAGTATCTCACATATACTGTGATGTTATTATAAATATGGTACAATCATATTCAGTATTCTATCCACCCTTTGAATAACATGTCACCATACGTGCGTACGTACGGCTTACCGTCTCCACGTCGTGGTGTAATTGTTATTCAATATAATATTATTTGGATGGGTATAATAATGATGTGTAACTCATGTAAATAATAAATATAACATGTTAATGATTCTGTATATATGATATACCATCCATTTATATATTATTTTAATATCAAAAGAATGATATTGTCGCTCGTGCGTACGTACGGACTACCGTCTCCACGAACGCGATGAGATTCATTCTCCATCGTATCCATTCAAGTATAATTATCATTTGATGATTTAAAAATGATGTTTAAGGACTGTATATCATTCTGGATATGAATAAGATACAACAACCATGGCTTATGTAACAAAACATATAAAAGAAAATGAGTAAGTTAACTCCCGAAACGACGATAATTCTAAGATATTATTAACAAATCAATGTTAAAAGATCATATATGATATCATATTAATATATATGATTCTTGTATAATTTAATAACAACTATTTCACCATTATACAGGAGGTTAACCTACCCCAACCAAGGAAAAGTACAAGGTAAGGGTTATTTCACAATCTCTTCATTATCCGAGGTTGTATTATACGTAATAATCTACTGGGATCTCTTTATCATCCACATCCATGTTTCTTCGAAATGTATTTCAAAACATTTTTAATATTTACAAGAATATGGGTTAAAGTCATTTATATCCTTGTTTGACTTTTTATAAGAGGTTTATAAAGGAATCTTTCCGTCGTTTTCAAAACAAGGTCCTTTTTAACCTTTTCGACAGAATTGAGGTAAGAATGTTTTAACTTATACGGCGGGTGCGGTTATTCTCCGCCGTTATAAAATCGTCGAAGCTTTCCTTACAAGCTTAAAAGAATATTTTCAAAGAAAATGTTTTATTTTATATGGATCTTAAATGATTTCAAAATAAAAAGAGATATTTCTCTAAAAAGTGTTTTGATTTCATCTATGTCAACATCCTTTAATGGATTTTACGCGTATTTGAAGTTGATTTATTATAATACAAAACTTCTATATTGTATTGAAGGTTTTGTGATATGTTTGACTGTGGATGTGATATTTTATACCATTCATAGTTTATGGTGAAACTATTGACATTTCATATGCTAGTTTTAATCCGAATGTTTATGTTATATTTCAAACTTTTCTTTAGATGAATGTGCTAGACAAGTATGTTCCGGGTTGGGGACCGGTAAAAGTAAGCCCTCCAGGTTGGGGACTGGTAAAAGTAAGCCCTCCAGGTTGGGGACTGGTTAAAGTAAGCCCTCCAGGTTAGGGACTGGTAAAATTAAGCCCTCCGGTTTGGTCTCCGGTTATTAGAGGGACTCCGGGTTGGTGTCCGGTTATTAGAGGCACTCCGGGTTGGTGTCCGGTTATTAGAGGCACTCCGGGTTGGGTTCCGGTTAGAAGTAACCCCTAGGTCTTGGGATGAGGCCTAGACAATGAAATTAATGTTTGACATTATGCATTCCAACATTATGAAAGTGGTTTTTGATATTGCATGTGATTATTCGATTAGTAGAATATCCATGTGAATAAGTAAATGGCATTATTTCATTTTTATTTTTGCCATACTATGTTGAAGTTCAATTTTAAAAGGCTTTTGTTTTAGTAATTCATTGCCTTAAATGTTTATGCTTATTATGAATGTTCCGCTATATTGTTATCCTTACTGGGCATTTGAGCTCACCCCTTTTCTATGTTTTATTTTTCCCAGGTAGTGAAGAAGTAAATTATGAATGACTTGCAGGGATATTATGAGGGGTTAATAGTGTGGATATGAAGACTTTGTTGTTGTAGTAGTTTTTCACTTTGAAATGTAATGTAAAACCTTATGAATATATCTAGTGTTTCCAAGGCTACTAAACCAATCGGTCTTTCGAGATTTGATCTTTCTTGTGATCATGCCAATGTTATGTAATTAATGCACCGACTCTGGGCAACTGGGGTCGGGGCGTTACAATTAGGATGTTGAAATCATTAAATATAATCAATAATATTTTAATATGTATTATGAGATGAATAAAAACATAATTTTACGGTTCTTTAAGTGGAAAATATGTTTTTAGGAGTTTTATAATTTTATAATCAAAGTTGCAAAGGATTTGTGATATTTATATTTCTATGTGTGTGCTTAAAGTGAAAATTATAAATCCTATGTGATAGGGAGTTAATGTTATATAATATTTGGTTAATATTTATAAATTGTATATAACTTTTTAGTTTATGTAATTGTAACTTCATTATATTGATTAGAACATTATTCATGTTTCATGACATTGAAGTAAGTGGTCCCAATGAGATATAAGATTCACATGAAAATATTAAAGGATATATATGATTTTACAATATATTTTAATGGTAATTTTAGGTTTATCCAAACCATGTATATTATTGGATGGTCCCTTCCAAAAGATGTAAAATATTATGATACACAATTTATTACTTCTCATGTCTGTTAAATGATTTTGAAAAAATGACACCCTTTAATGTGGAATAATGTAGGGATAATTTTAATAACATAATAAAATAATATATTAACTACATATGGTTATTATTTGTTAATACAGTTTTATTTATTATCTTTAACAAGTTTTTATGTTTAAGTAATTAATAGAGAATAACTTCAATATTCTGACACATGATATGGGATGGGAAGAATAATAAAAATAAAATCAAACAAGGTTAAGTAGATCACCATAAATTAGAGAGTAGAATTATTGTGAAATTATAGATGTTATAAAATAACTAATAATTATATAATGAAAATATATTATAATTTAGAGTGAGAGAGAAAACATATAAGGAAAAAGGTTAAATCAGAAGGTCATAGTATAATGATAGTAAGAAAGAAAATATATCAATTTTATTTGATGATAATTTTTATATGAATCATTTTGGGTGTGATTTAGTATATAATTCATAATATTGAAATTATTTAATAAAAATAGTTATGAAAACTCATTATAGATATATTTATAAATATTTCTAATATTATCCCCTTTCTATATAGGTATTACATTAAAAATAATAGTAATACAATCAAAACTAGTGTATCACCGATGACACACAATGGTGTAACCATTCCCATAAAGAAGTGAAACCTATAAAAAATATAATTATTTATATATTTTTTGTTTTTCCATTTATTTTTGAATGATATGGAAAAATATATTTTCATCCTAAACATTGAAATGGAAAATCTACTTTAAATTTTTATAGAACACTAGTTTAGTGCCCTCTCAGTGTTTCATTATTGTAATGGGGAACTTAAATTAGTATCAAAGCCTATTTCAATTTCATAACATTCCTCTTCAAGATATTACCATGATAAAACATAATAATTCTACTATCATTAATGACATTATTTTATATTACCCAATGATCATTCACATATGGAAAGATTATATAATTCATTGTATCGTATCTCTTGGTATTGATTAATGTGATATTGTTTATACTATTTTTTCAATTTCAAAAGTGATTGTAGACTTATAATAGATTGAAAATAAAATATTGGGTTTGATGGTGAAGTGTGAAAATAATTAATATATTTATTTATAAATAAATATCTAAAGAAACTCATCATATTGAAAATAGTAAATGAAATATTCATAAAATTCCACAACATTTATAAAGAAGAAAAAAATATAAAGAATAAAAATTGAAACCTTATGATATATATTTTTTGTATAATAATGTAATTAAAGGTAAATCCATTGATGATTTCTTCACATTTTTTAGTATGGTATTGTAACAAATAACTAACATTTAATGATATCAAAAGGGTGAACATAATGAAAAATTAAAATAATTTCAATAGTTAAATTTGAATATGAAGATAAAATTAATGGTTATAAATCATTTTAGTCCTTATTATCAATGAAAATTTATATAATATTTTTGAAATAGACTTATAAATACTTCCATGTGCATCAATATTGGTATGATTGGTCTATTTTTTGTAACGACCCCGGCTCCAACATTCCTGAGTTGATGACTTAATTTTCATACATTGTAATAGAAATGTTATTCAAATCAAAATAGACCGAGTGGTTTATCAATTTTTTGAAAACCATATGATAGATATTATACTCATATTACATTTTTAAATGAAAATAAAGTATAAATAAATTAAAAGATCAGCATCCTTGAAACTCAGTCCATGAATTCATCCTCATATCCTCGGGAAAGGAAAAAAATGAGGGTGATCTGAAATGATCAGTAAGGGAAAACTAAAATTGAATAAATAATGAATCAATAAGATTAATCAACATGGAATGATAAATAATTGAGCACACATTGAATTTTAATAACTATATATTTCATAATCAATATGGAAAAGGTTAATAAGTGAATCATGTGGCCTTTAAGTAATAAACAAAGAATGAAATAATTCTAAATATTGTTTCAAAGAGAATATATCATGGATAAATAATAATAACAGTAACTGAATTGTGAATGAGTGGAATTATTAATTATCATAAATCATGTTTGAGGAACATTAAAACCTATAGCATCAAGACTATTCACAAGGTGGTTTAAAACTATAGGAACAACCCCAATTAATTGACGCAAATGATTTTCCTCATGAGAATTATCAATGCATTGAGGGGATATATAATGTTTGGGCCCCACCCATCACTTCTAGTCCAATTAATTCATCATATATTGAATAATAAATTTAGTTCATGAAATAATTGTGACTTATCAAAAAAATTATTGAGTCATGGAAACAAATTTATAAATATCTCAGCAGATAATCAAATAACTATCAAAGTAAAAAATATATGTAAAAAATGATATACAATTTTGGATATAATAATATCTATAAACCATTAATATGGGTATTTAGGAGAATTTTAATGTTAAGTGAAATATTATTACAATAAAGTGATTGTTTCAAGATAATTATAACAATCATAAATGAAATTGAGATATCATAATAACATTCATCTCTTGGTAATTTTTCAAATCAAATCCCATATATTAACTAATTCAAATTGAACCTTAAAATAAAATGAAGAAGAAATTATTTATGATATTAATATTCAATGAAGAAGTATATACTACATATTAAATTTAATTGGTCTATAATAACATATAACTCTTAATAGAATTTAAATTGAGACAAAATCCCTTTTCTTAAACTCCATTTTTGTTGAAGACCCTTTAACCTCGTGTATAATGGTTTAAATTATGTTATTATACTAAAAAATAAACACATTAATATTTATAATATCATATATGATCCTTTTATAACATATTATAACCCGTTAGATAATAATATTTCATTATTTTCACTATTTATGGTGTTAATTATCTTGTTTCTTGAGTATGTATTTGACATGTTATTCTTTTCCTATTATATATATCATTATTTCATTATATGAAAAATAAAAATAATGATGTAAATATCATATATATTTACTATATATTTCATTAATGTAGTACATAAAATTTATAGTTGGGACAACGTTTTTACACAATTTGACTCAAATAATGATGCCAATTTGATAAAATATGTGATATGGTTTAAATATTTCCATCCAATGGGTTTTTTACAATTTTAACCATAATGTATACTTATTTTACCTTAATTGTTGTAATTAATATTATTTCCATCTCTAATATTTTTGGTGAAACTAAGTTGAACATAATAAAAAATAAAAATTATAATTATTAAAAATATCGAATCCATATTTCAAAGTTAAAATCAAATAATTGGAAATTTTAATTTAAAATTAACCCCACATATGGAATATGAAAGAAGAGTTTTAAAGTCAAAATGTTCAAAAGATTGAAATGTTTTCACATCCAATTTAACATGAAATTGATTCAAATGACCTAAATTAGATTAATTTATATATGGTTTCAATATATATAGTTTAAAAATAATTTAAAATATAATTTAAATTCATAAATTATTTAGATGAAAATTCATTCATCAATTAAAATTCAGTGTTTTTTAAATAATAAAAAAATGAAACTTCTACGAAAAATACAAAAAATTCAACCTAAGACACATTTGAAATTATGATGTCAAAAATAAATTATTAATTTTAAAAAAAATTATTAAAGTTTTATAATTTTGGTTTAATATTGGTACACCGTTAGAAGAAGTAAAATCACCTTTTCAGAAAAAAAATATATAATTTTAAGCATAATACTGGATTTTTTCTTATATCAGTTCTATTAAATGATTTTCATAACAAGTTATAAATTTGTTTAAAGATAGTATATTTAGTCCTATTTATGCACACAAATATAATGTATAGGTGATAACTTCCACAATAAAAAATAATATTAATAGGAAATTATAGTTCATTAAAACATTGATTTACATGTAAAACAAGCTATTGAAGAACATCATTCTTGCATATAACTAATGTTAACTCAGACACATGTGTAAAAAATATATCAATAAAATTAAACGTAATATAAAAATAGAATGTTGTAATTTCTTGGGGTGATATATTCTTCCCATTAAAAAAGATCATCCTTGAAATTTCAGGGGTATAGCCTTCAAAAAAATATAAGGGTAGTGGTCTTTCATAATATCCTAAAGTTTCCATGATGGATCCTCCATTTTTTGATACCTCCATAGATCCATTACCAGAAGACTCATCCAATTTATCAAAAATTTATCTCATGTTCCATGAATCGTAATGGGTTTTTTAAAGTAAGATAATTCATGATCTAACTCAATTTCATCAGAGGTGAGTAAATGTGTTAGATAGAGCTTGTATTTCCTTCGAAGTGATATGTGGAAGACACCATATATTAATGATATATTTATTTTAATTTATAAGTGATAAGAAAAAAATAAAACTCTTTCAAGAGTTTAAAATATTTCATTGTACATGGGTCTCAATTTTTATTTCATACTGAACCTTATAACAACATTTCGTGGGGATACATTTAATAGAACATGATCTACTGCATAAAATTCCAAATATTTTATCCAATTATCTGCGTAAATATTATTCCTACATTAATATACTTTTAAATGATCTTGAATGGCCTTTACCTTTTTTGTCTGTTCGACTTAATTTGGCATTATAAGTTTCTATTCCCCAATATCATCCCAATATGTTGGAGTCTGACATCTATTTCCATATAACTCTTCATATGTCACTATTTGAATACCTGAATGATATAATTTTTTTAAGGAAAATAATTCCAACAGTAAATACAAATTCTACATTTTTTAATAGTCAAGTGAGCATGACCTAAAAATGAATTCCATTATTTGAATCATTTTTTAAACTATCCAATAGTTTGAGGATGGTATAAGGTGCTCAAACAGTGCTCTCTATCAAGATCCAACAAAAGACTATTCCCAAATTTTGGTGTAAAGTAGGGAAATCTATCAGATTAATTGAAAATAGTGTGACATGATGTATCAAAACATAATTAATATAGATAATTGTGATGTAGTAAATACGAAAATAATCTTTAGTAGTGGGTAAATGTGCATATTTTTTAAGGGATCGATGATAAACCATAATGAATCATTGTTTCCATAAATCTTATATATTCTTATTAAAAATTCCATATTAATTACATCCCATTTCTAGACTGAAATAGTAATATGTAGCATGAATTATCTAGGATTTTATCTCCCAAAATTAACTTATTGATAAACCAAACATATTGACACATAATAATCAATTTTCCTCTTCAGGTTATCCAACCGAAATTCTTCCTTCAAATCCATATACATAATTATGACATGAAGATAAATATAAAAATTTGAACTATGATCTTAATCCAAAAAATACATTTTATCCTGGGTATAGAGAGAATACATAATCTATTTCCATATTTTAGGACACCATCTTCACAAATGCAGTCATCTAATTTCACATCATTCATATATTTAATTTTATTATGAAAGTTCTCATCATCAGATTTATAATTCGTTAACTTATCAAATAAGTCTCTTCTTCCAATTTTTTTTTAAATTATAGATCTATCCCCTTTTTTGGTAACTACCATATCTATCCATACATTATCCATAAAAATAAGATCCCTATTAATCATTATTTGGTTCAGAACTCTGTGAACCTTCCAACTCAATACACCCACTACCTTATTTTCTTTTCTTATGTGGTAGTGTATTGTGAAATAAATATCTTTTAGTATATCTTGGCATCTCCATTGAATCATATGAATCATTTTCTATTAAAATTTGTATTTCCGGATTTTGGGATCCATTATATCTCAGATATTTCACTATATAGATAATATCGTCATATGATTAAAGAAAATATCACGGATGGCAACACATGATCATAAAATGTGTAGTTCTATTTGTGAATATTTAAGTTTATTGATCAATATTCAATAAATATAACATTTTTGTTTTGTAAAAAAACCATTTCCCTTATTTTATGAATAATTGTATATCAAAAACCAGTCACTTCCGGATCGTAGAGTCAAAATTGGATCATTAACCAATATTATATGAAGTGCCTCAAAACATTCATCAAATTCCTTAATCTAAACAAACATAACACCTTTTCATGTAATCTATTTGAATATGATATCCAAACATGAAAATTTTGGATTGAATAATAGAGATTAACCTAAAAACCCAATTAAACTATGTACCTCAGTACTGTTTGTTGTTTTATGCCATTCTCTGACTTCATTTATCTTCATAGGATAAACTGAGATTCCATTTTTGGATATAATTTATACAAGATAAGGAACTTTTTAACACCATAAATCACACTTACTAAATTTCCAAAATAAATATTTCCTTATAAGCGTCTTAATAATGATTTGAAATGGATTATCATGGTCCTTATATATTTTAGAATATATAAAAATATCATAAATTAATACCACATAAAAAGCATCATTATATTCTTTGAATACTTTGTTCATCAAATCCATAGAAAGTGATGTTGTGTTTATTAATCCCAATGGAATTATTATAAACAAAAAATGTTCATACCTCATCCAAAAATCATTCTTAATAATTTATTCCTTCTTTACTTGCAATTAGTGATACCCAAATCAATGATGGATCTTAGAACATATTGTGACCTTTGAAGTTGGTCAAATATGTCATCAATATGAGTGATATGATACATGTTATTTATAAAAATATAATTTATTTCCCTATATTCAATGCATATCCTAATGGATCCATATATATTCTTAATGAAGAGAACATGGGATCCCCATGGTGAAACACTAGGGTCAACAAATTCCTTAATATCCAAATGCTCTAGTTTTTTATTTAAATCCACTAATTATTTAGTGGTTATTATATAGGGATTATAAATATTTTCCATGCATCCAGGATTAATTCAATGGAAAATTTATCTTCATACTCTGGTGGAAATCCATGTCATTCCTTAAGAAATACATCAATGTTTCCATGTACAAGTAGTATACCCTAAATTTTAAGATTCCCTTCTTCATCCGTAGATGTTGTTTTTTATTTTTTTCCAATAATTTTATTTATTATAGATAATGTGGGAGGATTTAGATAACAATCATATCATAAAGTTTCCATTATAATGATACGTAATTATAAATCTCCCTCACAAATTATAATTTCATTTTATTGTACTAAATGTTTTTGCATCATATTTTTAAATCCACTCTATAGCATGTATTATATCAAATTCAAACATATGTATGATAATATGGTCCAACAATAAATCACATTTATGTGTCATAATAAGTATTTCCCAACACATATTTATTGTAATCATACCTTCCTTATGTTTTTTTTTCAATAGTTCCTTTATTAAATCAAAATAGAAATGTCTAATTTTGTTAGAAAACTATAGAGATATAAAAGAATGTGATGATCTAGAATCAAATAATTAATTGGATAAATTTGGAGATATGAATAAATTAATTTCTTCCACATCACTACACACATATTCCTAATCTATATTAATCACATAAGATTCATCTTCTCCCCTTGGCCTCTTCTATATTATATTTTCCTGATACATGGGAAATTTTTTTTCATAGATTCCCATATCCTTTATACTATATAAATGGACATCCTTTATTTTTTTCATTCCATTCATGTGTTTGATGACCCCAATCTCCATACTTATAACAAACTCATAATCCTTACAAACATTTCCCAACATACTTCTTTCCATAGTTTTCAAAAAGTTGAAAATCTTGTGTTTTATTATTCTTCTTTCACACATTACATTTTTAATTGCAGGAGGATGTGGCTACACCCCATGTGGCCAATGGTGTGAGTATGCATGGGGGAAATTGTATTCACCTGCGAAGCAGGATGTCTTAATGCCTAATCGCAGTACCCAAATTGAAAAGTCTTCAAAGCCAGCTCCTACCTCACCCGAAGCCAGGGTCAAGGATGTATCCAACAGGTTGATCGGAGAACTTAATGGTATGAAACAACCATTGGCACTATCTTCTCAGTGCAATTCTGTGGGTATGGAAACTGAATCTAGTTCAAATGGTACCCATTCTATGATGTAATGGGTTAATGTGGAAACTCATGAGAAAATTCTCATGGCTCCTGGTTCTTGTCCTGATGAGGAGGTTGTTTGGTCACCCAGAAATGTCAAAGGTGCTGCTTCTTCGGGAGGCACCAAGCCACCAATAGGGATGTGCTGTACTCAAAATAGTGTTGAGACATTCAATCCTTTTGATTATTTGGATACCACTGAGTCTTTCAAGGTGAAATGGATGGGCAGACAGAGGGGGGTTCGGGAGTTGACAAGGCCCAGGAGGAGGAGATGTTACCTAAGAAGAATAAAGGGAGAGAACATAACGATTACTCATTTTTAACGAAGCCGATGGAAACACCTTCATGAAAAAACTAAACTAGGTGAGAAGGAAACATCACCAGACAAGGTTCTCTTATATGAGGATCCCCAGGTTGGGGACAAGGTGAACAATAATGGAATGGGAAGCAGTTATAAACCAGGAAAGAGCATTAAATAACCTATCATCTGCTCAGAAGAGGATATGGTAGAGGAATTTCTCTATGTCAACATCCCTCAAGAAGAGGTCGATATGATGGGAAGACCTATCAAAGTGGAGGTCAATAGCGAGCAGGCCAAGTGGATTGACAAACAGGATTTGATCCTAATGAGAGGCTTTAACAATCGGAAAATCAGAAAAGTTGAATATATCTGAACATGGGACAAAATGGCTGATCGATATGAAGACATCATTGGGGAAGACCTTGATGCCATGGTATGGTTAATGAAGTGGAATCTGTATAGAGAGGAAAGCACTAACAGGATCAGATTATGCTTTGGTAATTTTTCTTATTCCTATGAGGTGTCACCTCCGGACTAATTGGTTTTGTTTCTCCTGTTGATGTCAAGTGTTTGGTGGTTTTTTCTATGTCTGCGGTTTGGTGGTTTTGTTGGTTCATCGCAGGATATCTTCGTTGGTCTCGGTTTCTCTGCCATCAGCTTTGTAGGCCATTTGGGACATGGCTCTTTTGGAGGGATGACAACATCAGGAGGGACCATGCATTCATGGGATCTCCGAGTGTCCCGTATGGGGATGGTGGTTGATGCTGTTACTTGAAGGAGGTATCCTGTCTTTTTTCCTGTTTTGTTTGGGGTTGTTTGGATGTTTGTTGAACCCTTTGGTTTCTCACTTTTCCCGTAAAAGTTTTGCTCTTAATAAAAAATAATTATCAGTCAGTCAGTTCCATTAAATAATCATGGATTCTACCACATAAATTTATCCATAAAAGGATAATCTTGTTGTGGAATAGGATTATCCAATTGGGGAAGGTTATTTTAAATGACCTGATTAGGATTTCAGAATATAGCCATAATTTTCACTATTATAATGCTAGTTGTATTAGTTGTCTTGGAAGAGAAATATCAGTATTTAATATGATTATTGATACCATTCTTCCTTCTATGTTCCATTTCTTAAAAAAAGGCATATACCAAATTAGATTGTATGATTTTGAAACATAATGTGTAGTCCCAATATTAGTGTAGTACTTAATATAAACAAGACATTTATATGTATCTAATCACATAATCATAATCATGGTTTATTGGGGACATTCTTATATAATAATCCCTAATTTATATCATATTTATATGTTATATAATGTGTGTTTATTCTAAATCTATTTTCCATTCTTTATACTCATCTTCCTATAATAATAACTACAATGACCCAAATACTAGCATCCCCCAATTGGTGATTTATTTACTTTGTTGGTATATATACAAGATTCAAATCTCAAAGGACATAATTTTTTAGATATTTTAGAAGGACATATTATAAACATAATAACCATATAATATTGTGAAATGGGAATTAACCATAAATAATGTAAAATCTAAGAATCCATAAAACTTATTTCAAGAGTTTTTCCTTATATCCCAAGGAAGTGAAACAAAATAATAATGAGATCAAATGCTCAGTAAGTGTAAAGTATAGTAGAATAAATATCTATTCAATTATAATAATAAACATATTAAGGTAAATAACTAATCACACATCCCATTCAAATAACTTGATAAGGTATAATCAATAAGGAAAGATAAATAACTGAAACACATGTCATTTAAACAAAAAATTAAGAATAAAATTTATCCATATATAATTTCAAATAGAAGATCTCATGAATAAATAATAATAATGAATGAATTCTAAAAGAATTAAATACTTAATTATTTTACATCATGTTAAAGGCACATCAAAATCTACATTGTCAAGACATTTCACAAAACAGATTAAAACAATAGTGGAAACCTATTTAATTTGTACAACTGGTTTTTTTGATGAGAAACTATCAATGAATCAAAGGGATATACAATGTTTGGAAACCATCCACCACTACCGGTCCAAATCAATACACATATATCTAATAATTTATTGAGTTTATAAAAAAAACTCCCTTATAAAATATCCTTATTGAGTAAATTATACATATTTTTCAATATTTACCTAGATAATCAAATAACATTCAAAGTAAACACTATATAAAAAATGGTATTCAGTATAGGAAGTAATCATATCTATCACCCAATAATATGAATATTTTGGAGAATTATAATTTTTAATGAAAAATAATTACAATAAATTAATTGTTTCAAGGTAAAGTTTACAATCAAAAAGGTAAGGGTGATTATAGAATATCTTTCATCCATAGTAAGTTAAAAATAAAATAAAAGAGATTAAATAATTCAAATAGAATATTAAAATACCATGAAAAATAAATTATTAATTGTATTATTTTTTATTTTTTTAGTATATAGACCACATAAAATTGAATCTGTAAATAATAAGAAATAAGCCTCATAAGAATGTAACTAATGATGAAATCCCTTACCATACACTCCCTTCTGGTTGAATGCCCATTGACCAAATATATGTCAATTTAATTCATTTTATTAACTTATAAAAGAAGCATATTAATATTTAAAATATCATATAATATCCTTTTTATAACATCGTATCACCCGTTTGATAATAATGTTTCATTATTTTCACTGTTTATATGTTAATTATCTTCACCCTTAAATTTTTTTTGAGTGGTTATTTATTTCTTCATATTAATTTTTTAATGAATTCAAAATATCCAGAATTTAAATAATGATTTAAATATCATGTATATTTAATTTATATCTATTTATTTTAATATATAAAATTTGGAGATAAATGATGAAATGCATAGTTCATGGAAATGGAAGGTCATACATATGCATTAATGTTGTTTTCATTTTCATGACGTATAAAAAGAATTAAAAATAAAATATATATATTTGTTAATTAATTTACTATATTTATGTCATATTCATCACATATTTTTATTAAAATCATCCTTAATATATTCCATTTAAATCGTGAATTAACCACATTGCTTTACGGAGCTAGTAGTCCAAACATCCAAAAATGATGTAATCATATTCTCAAAAAATAGAAATCATGATGGTTTGTGTTATATAATAATTAAATATGAATAAATACTTCATAAATATAATAAGTATCATATATAAACTATAAATACATAATTATTCAAGACCATTAAAGGTGGTAATGGAAGAACGAACAACATCATTTCGTGATGCGGTAGTTCACCGTACACACGAATGATGATTACCTATCCCATTTTATGGAAGTATGTGATGTTTTATTTCTAAATAATATAATAAATAAATATAGGTATAATTAATATAATGATACTAGTATATAATAATTATGTAATAATATCTTAATTAGTAGAGAATGAAATAAAACCAAAACACTCATTGAAAAACGTTTCCCCTTCTTTGGGTAACTCTTTTTTGTATACACAAAAAGAATTCATTGGTTGATTTTAATAAAAAAAAATTAGGCTTTAAGATGATGTGAGGGACGTTTTTAGGTGATTTATGTAGGTTTTTTAAGATATAGGTCCTGAGTGGTGTGAACAAGTGAGGGGGTGGAATTCCCTTTTACACTGGAGGAGTGGCATTCCTGGAAATGTCAAAATGTAAACACTATTAGGAGGCCTAAATTACATCATGTGGATCCAATAATGATCCATATTATATAAATGAGGAAATATGGTATAATTGTTTCTATAAAATTAGTTTTGGAAGATTTTCTAGGTCATTTGGACCCATAAACATAATGCTTAACAACTAAGTAAACTCATTTTAACCTTCATCGCTGTAATTAATTTTAATTGGTTTCTCTCATAATTTTTTTAAAAAATAGGTTGAAAATAATAGAAAATATATATTATTATTTTTATAAATAAGGATTCTATTTTTTCACTTTTAAATCACTAATTTTTTAGAATATAATTTTTAATTAATCCCACGGATGGGTTGAGAAAGCGGGGATTTTCAAGTGAAAATGTTTAAAAGTATGAAATGTTCTTATATACAATTTCAATATTAAATTGATTTTAATTACCTAAATTTAATTAATTAACATATAATTGATCTATTTATACTTAAAAGTAAATTAAATATAAAATTTATCATTATAAATAATTTAGATGAAATGTGAGTTTTCTATTCAAGTTTAACACTTTTTCACCATTCTTCAAAAAATTTAACTTCTCAAAAAATTATCAAAAATGGCCCACAAAATAAATTTTCAATTTATTTTTTCAAAAATAAAGATTATTTCTTCAAATGAAATTTATAAATAATTCATAATTTATTTTTAAAATAAGTGCATCATTAAAAGGCTATAAATGGCTTTATAAGAAAAAAATACAACTTTAAGCACATAATTGGATTTATTATTATCTCATTTATATTGGATGATTATAAAAAAATTATAAATTTGGTAAATATACTATTTTTATCCCCATTAATACCTACCAATATAATGTATAGGAAATATCTTCCAAATTAAATAATAATATTAATAGGATATTTTTGTTAAGTAAAACATGATCTCGCATGTAACACAAGCTATAAAAGAAAGTATTTTTTGTGTATAACATAATATAACATAGTTCTATGTGAAATGAAATCTGTAAATAAAATTTAATTTTCTCTAAAATGAATATATTGTAATTTCTTAGGGTTCTACATTATATCTACATTTTAAATAAAATATTGATGATGAAAAATTTTAGTGCCACAAAAAATACATATCTAGGAGAAAATCAATGGTGAAGGTTAAAAAAAAGACAACCCATTTTTAAAGTAAAAAACATGAAATATTATAGGAAGAAAATAATTTTAAATAAATAATATTTCATCCAAAGTGAGGATAATAATATTAATGATAAAAATTCAGAAACAAATTACAAAGTATCTTATTTACTCAAGATAATAATGTGATAATTTAATCTATTAATAAAAAGGAATATTTTTTTGATATTGATAAGTAATTTTTAGGTCAAGGAGAAAAAGAAAGATAATATTTTTTTAGAATGAATTTTAAAATTTCCATCAAGTATGTAACCATATAAAAGGAATAAATTTACTTCCTAATGAAAGAAATTTATTTAGAAAATATTATTAAAATAATTAACGAAAAGGGGAGTTTCTTATAGAGATAATAAATAACATTATTTTTATTTAATAAATAATATTTTTGAAGAAATAAATGACACACCAATATCTATATATGATGTTGATTATAAATTATAATTCATTGTTCACGGATCTGAAAACTATTTAAATAAATTAAACATCAATTATAATAAATGTATTGATGAAATTTATGAAATTTATAAAATAATGAAAAAAAAATTAGATTAAGAATGAAAAATTTGTGAATTACTAAAAAAATAAAGAATTTCATGGGTACACAAGGATATACTTATGATGTAGATAATGTAATGAACCTTAAACTAGTATCCTAGAGTGTGTGGTTCCTTTATTACATTGGTACTAAACATAAGTGATCGAATCCTAAAGAATTGAATAGTTTAGTATTATTGATATACTAGATAAACAATTTAATCACATTATATTAGAAAAAATAAAACACAATAATGTTTTTCTTTTAGAACATTATTTTATTTAGAGTATCCTTTCATATAATTCACAGTAAATATACTCAATTACTAGGGAAAAGAAACATAAAAATGGGTGAACGTAGATGTTATGTATGGTAATGTGTATAGAAAAAGATATCAAATAATAAATATGTTATAAGAAATATTTTAGGGTTAATGAATGAAAACATATTCCAGTTTATAAATTACATTAAAATGTGGAATAAAATGGTAGAAATAAATGTTTATCATAGTGCGACATAACAATAAGCACATGGGATAGAAACTTATATGTGGATATCATATATTTTCATATAATTACACGAAATTAATAAATTTATTTCATAATTATTGAATTCCTAATGTAATACATCCTCAATATACCATCAATTCCTCATTCCAAAAAAATCATAAAAATACCATCAAGTCCTTATGTTAATACATCTTATTAAAATGTCTAAGACCTCATCTAAATACAAAACCTTTTTTGTATCATGAGACCAACTAATGAATATTGGGGATATATAATTCTAAGCCCCAACCATCAATTAAGAATCCTAATTTATTTATAACATGAATAAACTATATAACTTATTCAAAATTATTTAATGATAAAAGCATTTCATATGGGAAGAAATAGAATATAGAATATAAATACTTTCCCTTGTCCAAATGATCATAAACCACAAAGGGAAAGAATAAGTATGGTATCATTATAATATATCTCTAGTGAGAATATGTAAAATAATGGTTATTGTCATTTATTAATAGAAATATAATTAAAATATTATTAAAATCATTATTGAAGAAAACAACAGATTAACATTGAAAATAACTTTAAAAACTAAAAATTTAAAAAATTCTAGGAATTTTTTTTAAAGGTCCATGAACAATTTTGACTGAAGCATCAAATAATTTATTGGAATTTATGTTGTAAAATTACCCTCATACCAAATATTTCAAAATAATGAATCCTTTTATATTTTTGGTAAAAATAAAAAGTACCATTATCATAAAATGATGAAGGACTCCCTTAAAAATGTTTTCTTCAATGTAAAATATGGGTACAAATGAATTTTGAAAATAAAAATAGAATACTAAAATCATTATTGAAAAAATTTCAAAGAATATATGGATATAAAAGAAAATTCTTTCTGATTGAATAGAAAAGATGTCATTTTTCCTTAAAATAATTCTTTCAATATCTTGTGTAATTAATGTCAATAAAATGAATGAAAAAATTGTATTTTCTTGAAATAACCATATGAGAATAAACTATATTCGGTTTTTGATATAAATATTAATTAATTTCCCAAATAGATAATAAAACATAAACAATCCCAGCAAATGATAATATTGTGAAATCAAACCATACTAATTTTGTAGCTTTTTAATCATAATCACCATGGATGAATAACTTCAATTGAGTATTTAAATATTTGTATCATATCAATTTTCATGATATATCATGTCAAATGAGAATTATATACACCTTAAAAAGAAGAGAGGTGAAAATAATAAACATATGTCCCAAAGAAAAAAATATGAGATGAATAACACTTAAAAAGATCATATAATCTAATTGAGAATTAATAAATAGAGATATTATTTTTATAAAATTAATTTCCACAAATATAAAGTATGAATAAAATATAAATAAAAACATGTTTTTTCACCAAAAATATTTTCATATTATAATCAATTATTGTGTAATATAACCCAATGAATGAAAATTGAGTTAATGAAACCCCTACCACTTGGTTACATTCAAGTAAAATTACCTTGAATTAATTAATTTTAATTGTAACAAAAATTAACATAAATTAAGGAGGAGTCATGATATAACACATAAAATGGTAATATATTCAACATATAAAATAAATTGTTTGGATAATAATAAAACACATCTTAATGGTGTGAGATAGAATCAAAATAACTTACCTCAAGATTAAATTTTGTTGAAAATACTATAACCTTAGGTATAATAAAATTAAATTTATTAAAATATATAATAAATCATTTATATACAAATAGTATGGTATTTAAAATATAAAATTCTTAATTGAAGTCCTCATTTCTAGGTTTTAACTGTTCTATTTTTCATAGATGATTCGATTTTGATGTTCAGGACTAGGTACATTGATCATGGCTCTATTGGATATAGAAATATTATAATTGTAATATCTCACCACTACTCATTGGATCAAGATGAGGAAGAATTGGTACTTAGCCTAAGGTGACATCCCAAAGACACCAAAGGATGGAAATAAATTCCAAAGGATTCAGAATAATTGTGGGACAATTTTCCCTTTGAAAAAAAATCCAAAACCTAGTATACCAAAACTAAAACAACAATATGATTCCTAATAAACATGTTATAGAAAATAATGTAATAAAAAAATAAAACAATTCCAAAATACATTATTAGCAATATAACTGTACCAATGATTATGACTGAACAACAAAAATAAAATACCCCTAATACATAACACCATATTTCTCAACATTTTTCATGATCCAACATTAAAATCTATCAAAAAGTATCACGATGCATCACTAAAGAAATGTG
This sequence comes from Viscum album, assembly GCA_963277665.1. NCBI lineage: Eukaryota > Viridiplantae > Streptophyta > Magnoliopsida > Santalales > Viscaceae > Viscum > Viscum album. The sequence goes on from OY728157.1 coordinate 1,767,905,083, forward strand.
ATGCATTGGATGCAACTAGGTCTTGATAAACTATATCTGAAAATGCACCAAAGTTCCTAACTAGTTGGTGAGAAATGAAACTAAATATTTTTATCCTAGTGACATTTCTAATAAATCCACTAGGATAGAACAAGTTATAACATTGACATAAAAAAATTTATATAAAACAAATTAAAATCATTTCATCAATTTATAACAAACCCAAAGAAATTCAAACCCAAAATAGTTTTCCAACAAAAACATCTTCCTAGGAAAAAATATCTCTAAACCCATTTCACAAATCAAATTTTGGTATAATCCAATCCATTCCACATATCCACATATCCAACTATACATGAAACCATAGGCATTCTGATAATAATTAGTGGTGAGTAATAGTTTCACCATTCCATCACATGGGGAACCATTTTAATATGGTAATGTTCATACCCTTATCTATCACACTAATTAAGGGGAAAACATTTTACCCTTATATATCCTAATACACATGAACACACTCCATACATATTCCAAATACAAATGTCATATCAAAAATTTCAAATAATTTTCAATAAAAATTTTCTTTTATTAAAAACATTAACATCAAAGCATTTCCTTGAATCAAAAATTCACATTTTAAAATCACAATTTTAATATTCATAAATAAAGCACTTTTCACAACAACCAATTATAAAAAATCTATAGTCCATCTTTAAATATGTTTTCTACATTTCAATGCAACATAAACAATTTCAGGAATTTAAAATAATTTGAAACTAAGTCTTCTTTTTCTAATAAGTGGACTTGAGGTTAAATGCACATACCACAAAATTTATGGAAAAATGTACAAGGATGTGAATTATTCAACAAAACTAGGTTGAATCATCAAAAACACACCTTACATATTATTCCCTAACACAAATAAAATCATAGTTCTTCATTATTGGAATCAACTATTACAGATCTATCCCTAATTTACTAGATCTATAAATATAATAGAGGGAAGGATAATAGTTTTATGGAAAACCACCATGAATAGAGACTTACCTTGACATATATCCCTCAACACACTAATATTTTCCAATGGATCAATCCCACATCGAAGGTAAATGTCTATATCACCTTTGGGAGGAGAGAAAACCATGTTAGGGTCATTAAATAAGAAAAAATGGTTTTAGGGGAAATAATGGAAGAGATTAAAAAGTTAAGTGTCTAATTAATTACCCATACACATTATGCAGACAGTTAAGAAAACCGTGCACCATAAACTGTCTCTGAACATTCTTGGGATGGTTGTATCACATGGTTAGACAAACTATGTGTCAATAATATTTTCCCATCTATTTGAATTTTCATGGTTAATCTTAGGTGCATGAATGGTTTTTCCAAACCGTTCATCTAACTGTGCACTTACCCAACAACCTTTATTTCACATTGCGTGGTTTTATAAATGTTTTTCATGGTTTATACTAATTTTAGTCAAAATATTTATTTCAACAAAGGCCCCAAAAAATTCAAAAATTCCTCCCAATCCACTAAAAAATCACCTGAATGATTTACATACTTAGAATAAATAATGAAATGGGTATATACATGAAAACATGGGTTATTTATCCTCCCCACCATTGTACATTCCATATCTAGGAAGTAAAAATTCCATAATGAAATAAAAGGGTGTGGTCCATTACTCGACCATTTTTTCCCATTCCCACATTTCATCATGAATATGACCATGTTTCCACATAACCTGCACTAGAAAGATGCTTTTCCATGCAATAATTTCTCTAGCCTATCCACAATCAGTACCTGAAAATTTACCAATGATGCTTCCAAATATATTTCATCACGATACTATGAAATATAATGGTTTGTATCAAAATTATAATTTTCTACTAAGATAAATGAACCACATTGTGCACTACACTAATCCATGTTGGTAAATATAATATGTATAACACCTCACCAACCCATTAAATCATTCCAATATAAACTATGTATCATGGAGATAAATTTTCTTTCTTCCAAAAATGATGATGAACAACCCTTGGTGAGATTCTCAGGAACACATGATCACTCACCTTGAATGAAAATGTCCTTTGAAGGAGATACTAATATGATATCTGATGACTCTGAGTTGTCTTCATTCTCTTCATGATCCACAGAATCTTTATTTTTTTCACCAGGGAAAGGCTTGGACCAGCTAGTTAAGTCTCACCTATCTCCACCCAAAAAAACGAGGATAATTACAAGGATTCTCATATGAATCTTAAAAATGATCCTTATGTTTCAAGTCCTTAGACTATTTTTATTTGAGAATTCCACTAATGTTATGTGATCATCTGATGAACAACAAACATCCATTACACATGCCTGTATCATTTCTTCTAATATTATTATCATCTATTTTTATTTTTCATCCATATGGGGATGAGATGATATACTCAAGTTCAAATGAATCCCATGGTCTTGATATAAGGATTAAAAAAATAATATTTAAACCTAAAATCATTTATTAACACTATCCAAACTGGTATGCAAATACTCTTTAAAACTTCTCAGATATATATTTTAGACAAGTACTCTACTGTATGTGATATAGGAATGTGGATGAAAAGATCCAACTTTGTGTGACAATCGACTATTACCCATGTGCCAGCATGTTTCTAAACCATCTTTTGGATACCTATCCCAAAATACATTGATATATTCTCTAATTATTAAATAGAAATATTTAAATATTGCAGTATACCTTCTAGCCATAGATGATTTAACTTAGCCTTCTGAGAGGTGAAGAATCTTGAAACAAACTCATCCACCTTCATTTTCATGCCAACCCACCAAAATTTTTCTTCCAACAAATTATACATATTGTGTATTCTTTTATGAACAACCCATATCATATAGTTGTAAGAATGATGATGTTTTTCTTGATAAGAGAAATATATGACCATCCAATTTTGAAACTAGAAAACTAAACTCTCATCCTACTTCCATCCCTCAATGGCATCCCCACTATTGAGTTTTGACCATCTATAAACACATTCTAAATCATATTTATGTTCCTATTTTACCATTTCTACCCAAATATGATCAAATTAAATTAAGAAGAAAATTGTTCCTCTATATCTATCTTTACAATCCAATTGAATATCTTACATGGCCAATATTAGCTTCCACTGACGTGAGGCCCCTATTTCTAATATAACATACAGATTTATACGTATTGCATATGTTACAAAATGTCCATTTCATAGTGAATACATGACATCAAATTAAAGAAAATTAGATACACCATTCATATTATTGATCTTAGATTCAAATTAAATTATGAGAAAATGTGTTTCATTCTCTTACGATCCATAAACACCATAAATTTTTCACTAAAGAGGTAATGTTTCTATGTATTCAAATCATAAACTATGACTGGTAACTACAAAACATGTGTTGGGTAGTTTTTTGATGTAGTAATAACATTTTTTATCCATATACAATATCATGATCTCCCTTCATGAGAAAACATCCCCAACCAATATCCATAAGCATCACAATACACCATGTACATATGTCCCAATTATGGAAAAATCTAGATATGTGTTGATGTAAGGTGGTCATTAAGCTATTGAAAAGACTTATGACATTTATAATTCCATTGGAATGGAATATTTTTCCTCATCAAAGCTATCAGTGGTAAATATAGTCATGAGAAATCGTGAATAAAATGCCGATAATAACCAGATATACCAAATAAATTACGTATCTTGAATAAATGTTTTTGTGGTTTCCAAGAGATAACAACCTTTATCTTCTATATATCCACAAAATAGCTCATTAATATAATACATGGTCCTGGAAATGTACCTATTATATCCAAAAATCCAATTATGAAATTTTTTCATGCAACTGATGATTCCCCAAAATTCACAACACATTCTCCAATTGCATCTCATGTTGTCCCTTGTCCTTGAATACCCCATTATGTCATCCTAAAAAATCCATAAAAGAATCCATATAATTCTAAAATATTTTCATTCATCAATTCCGAAAATACAACTGGTGAATTAATAATAATTATGGGAATAACTTTGTAATTTTAATGTCTATATCTACTACTAAAATGTGTTTTTGTAATATCATCTTTTTGAACCCACAATTGGTTATATCCTAATCGTAATTAAATTTTAACGAATCAATCGGATCCCCTAAATTGATCAAATAGATCATAAATTCATGGGAGTGCATATTGATTTTCTATCACAGTGTAGTTAGGTTTATGATAATCCTCACATAGTTGTAGACAATAATCCTCCTTTTTGACAAACACGACTGATGCTTCCCACATAGACATGCTAGGATGAATGAACCCTTTACATTCAAACTCTTCCACTTAAATTTTTAATTAAATTAATTATATCAGTTAAATCTTCAATGATGAAAGGTAAATATTACTGGTCCCTAAGAGGAGATAAATTATAAACATCACAACACTTATGGGTGGAAACCCTGATAAATTTTGGGGAAAACAACCCAAAACGGATTAAAAAACACTAGAAAACTAATATTATTGATTTAATACATATATTATAAAGTTAAAACTTCCAACATGTATGATATCATTCCATGTATCGGTCTCAGTAATCCCATTGCATATTCCTTTAGATTATGGTCCCCTCTAATGATATGTTCGATTCTGTCAATGGTAGAAAAACTAAACCCTATAGTATAATAGTTTGTGTGAGATTGGATAATTTTAAAAAAATACATAAAAAGTACTATTTCATATACATTTATATCAAGCATAGAGAAAACCCATATCAACTTAATCTAATCAATAGTTATAGAACATTCTCTACACATAAAGGCTGAAAATTATCTTTGACCAAGAGGAGTATGATGTCTCAAAATAGAAGGCATCAACTAAACATGAAAACCCAACAAAAAAATAGCCTGAGAATCAATAAATTAATCGGTTTCACCTATAATAGTCAAACCTTTACAAAGGGTAAAATTCAAAATAATCTTACCTCTAACCATTGATGGTCTAAATTGATCATCCACAATCTCTTACTCAGCTTCATATAACAGCATACTCGATGAAATATGGCCTTTATTACACTATTGAGATTTTCCTTGCTCAGGAGTTGGGGTATTCCTCGAGTCACCATGAATATATTAGATTTTTTTATGATTTATATTATGCTACCTATTTCCCATTGAATCATACCATTTTTGTGAAGCATTTGATGTATCCCTATAACTTGACCTTGGAGCACTGTGATAATGGTGTTGAGTATGACCCATATTATTTCTATTATGGCAAGGTATAGGTTGTTCCATACAATCTCACTTCATGTGAAGAAATGATAGACATAGAAAACATTCAAGATTTACCTTGGGATTAGTCGGAAGATTCAATGATTAAATTATCTGGTTCGGAGTCATTCCACTACATTGAAAATAGGTGTCCTTAATTACTTTGTTCCAAACATTAGAGTTCCTTCAGTTTCCTGTAGGTATCAAAATGAATCCCCCACTAACAATATATAATATTTCCCTTTCTACCACCATCTCAATATTGATCATTTATGTATAATACGTTACACAAAACAAGAAAACTTTCAAGTGAATCTCATTCCTCATCCCTGATTCAAAAAATCAGTCCTTCAAGGATGTACTAGCTATAGGTTCAGGAGAAAATCTATCAAAATTCATAAATTTATACACAAACATTATAATAAAGATATTTTATTTCTTCATGGTAAAAATAACTATCATTCTTGAAATCCTGAACATATGAGGATAGAATTGTTTGTTGAAAAATTATTTAAAATCTACTCACGCAATGCGTTGGTCTAATTTATCCTAAACCACTAATACCCACCATTTACATGAAATATCCTCTAGTATATTTGTTTCCTACTTGAATTTCATCTCTAAAAGTTTTCTAATGAAATGAAATATTTTATTAATCTTATTATGACAAACCTATACCTTTTTGGGTTCAAAATCACCCTTAAATATGGATGGATTCTTCTTCTAAAACAAAATGGAATGATCCAATTTCCTTTGTTCATCCCTTATGTTCCCAATATCTACTTATTAAAAGGAATGGAAAATACATCGAACGAATTTCTGGTTCCCATGTAGCTCTGGTGAAACCACATTTTAAGCATCCTCTTTTAGTTTCTTTCTATGACACCTAATGGTTTCCATTTTATATAACAAAAGAAATGTCATAATTCTCACTCTAGAGAAACTTATGGTTTAACCATTTCAAATTTTACCATGTTATATATATCACAACAAGGATTTCCATGATTCATCCCCTTTCCTCTTCAATTCATTTTTTAAAATTCTACCATTATTTTTAAAATAAAACAATTTTAAAATACCACTATCATGAATTTTCATAATATCTAATTGGAAAACAATTTCATTATTTTTCAAAAATTAAAATGTTTCCACAAAATAATAAATCATTTCTAAAAATGAAATATTTACTTCTGGTGGGAATTCATTTATATCAATGCATCTCATGCTCTTCATATTAGTTAAACCCATGAAAATAAGATTAAAAGTCCGATAAGTGTCTCTAAAACAATTATATACCCAACTCCATGAAAACATGACGTTCAACATAAATAGTGTAGATATGCCTTTTTATGCAATAAATTTCATGTTAGAACATTCCTACTCCTTGCTACCATCCTATCTCAATGACCAATCAAGAATGAATTTACATCTCTATGATTGACTCAACTAATAACCAATGATCTAATAATCTAACACCACTTGTAAAATGCCACCCCTCCTCATTGTCTTGAGAGAAGGATAAATTTCTATATGTCCTTACTAAACATCCCCAAGATTCAATGGGATATAAATAAATACCAAGGGCTTCAATATAATTAGGGGATGATTTTCCAATAGAAAATAAAAAAACACAATAATGGATACCATTACCAAAACAGCTATATAAATCAGGATAATGATGTAATTAAATAGAAAATAATACCAGAAGACAACAATACCAAACTACACCATGACCAATACTAGATTAACAAAGTGGAAGACTAAACCAGAAAGCTGAAAGTCTTTAAATACATAACTCCACATCTTCAATGATTCTCCATGATCGAATTCCATAATCCTGCCCAAAATATTGTGATGCATCATTAAATAAATTAGATACCTTTCCTTTACATATATCTTGATAAAAAATTATCTTCAAAACACACCAATGATACCAAGAAGGGGGTGAGTAATGAATATTTGTAGGTTTTCCCCAAATGAATTTAAACCAATGATAGTAGGATTGGACAAGTTACCAAATTTGTATACAAAATTTTTTAAAAAACACAATAAAAGAATTACATCAATTTTTAAAAAATCCATATAAATAATAGCCCAAAATATTTTTCCTACCAAAACAGTTTCCAAGGAAGACAACAACTATTTAAACCCATTTCTAAAATACAATTTTGGAATAATTCAATCCATTCCAAAAATCCACACATCCAACCACGAATGCTACCATGGACCTCCCAATACTCAGGAATGGTGACACATTCTTTCAATAATACATCACTTATTGAACGATTTTAATAGGGGAAAGTTAATTAACATGTCCATCCCACTAATTATGGGGGAAAATTTATAACCTTATATATCCCAATGAATATGAATAGACATGATCCATTAGGTAAAAAACATTTTCCAAATCAACCATTTCAATCCATTTCAATAAAAATTTATTTTCATTGAAAAAATTACAATGAAACCATTTCCATGAATGAAAAAAAATCACATCTTAAATCATTATTTTAAAATCCTAAAAAATCACTTTGCATAATAACCAATTTTCAGAAATTGACAAAACATCTCTTAAGAGGGTTTCAACTATGCATTACAAATTAATTTGACAATAAATTCCAATTGGTTCATAAAATTTTAAATGAATACATCACGTTATAATAAGAGGAGTCGATACTGAGGAAAACTACATTGGAAACTATGGTAAAAATAATGAATGATGCAAATTTTTCAAAAAAAAAATGGTTTGAATATTTAAAAACCCACCTTAGATTTTATTACGAATCATAAAAAACCATATATTATTATTATTTAAATCCACAATCAAATATTTATCCCCAATAGGCTACATAATTAAATCTAAGGAAAACCCTAATGAACAGAGACTTACTAAGAAATATGGCCTTTAACGCACCATGATTTTACAATAGATCACTCCTAGAATGAAGATAATATTTCTAAAATATTTATGGGGAGAGAAAACCGAGTTAACTTCATCAAATTAGTAAAAAGAGTGGATTATTGGTAATCCTGAATGATATCCACAATTTAAGGGTATAATTTTTTAATTGTGGATGTTTTACAAGCATGGTTTGGAAAACCACTTGCAGAGTCATGTTTCATCCACTATCTCCAAACACCCTTCGCATGGTAAGATCACAAGGTTAGAAAAACTATAAACTAACTATATTTTTTCCTATATTCTAATTTTCATGTTTACTCCTAGGAGGCTGCATGGTTTGGACATATCATGTACCTAATTGTGGTCCTACCTAGTGGACTCTATTTCGCTTTTTATAGATTCATGTACATGTTTCAAAGATTCTTCTAATTGTTCTCAAACTATAAAGCTCTATAAAATCCCTAAAAACATTTCAAATGTCCTCTCAACCCTCTCAAACATCACTCAAAAACGTCACATACTTGAAATACATAAATTAATGGGTATTTAATTCAATCTAGGGGTACTAAAATAATGATATAAATATAATATATATTTATTATATAAATATATTCAGTTATTATAATTACAGATAGAAAAATGAAACAAACTATCAAAGGAGTTGGTAAGTCATACATACACATAAGCATTGTTTTCACTTTTAAAAGGATGGAACAAATGAAAGGAAAATTATAATTAACCAATATATAATAATTACTATGTCATATATATCATATATTTCTAATAAAAATATCTTTATTAAAATCAATGTAATGTAAAAAATAAACACAAATTATTTATTCCAGGATGTGGTCGTCCTAATATAAGCATACAAAATGTTATAATTTTCCAACAATTGGAATGGTAAGAAGAAAAATTTGGTATTAAAATTACAAAAGTACAATTATTTCATCAAATTCATATATATTAATTAGATACACATTTATACCATTTCAAGTAAAGTGGTGAGGATAATTGAATTACACCACTATGTGGAGATGGTAAGTTGTATGTATAGAAGAGCGATGTTCTCAAGTTTTGTTTGATGTAAAAGAGATAATAAAATTTCCCATAATCATAATATCATTTTTTTATTTACGTTGTTTGAATTACTATTTTATAAAGGATATAAAACATGAATAATAAGTAGAATAAGAAATAAACATGAAAGAGTTAGTAAGGCAATTACCTTTTTTTAGTAGACTTCCTTTAGATATATTCAATAAGAACCTTGGAATGGTATTTTACAAAAAACCCAATAAATAATGTCTAGGTAAGTTAATAAGATAATTTGGTAGGGTTGTTTTGATCTAGAATGCACAAACTATGTTAGAAAGATAGGATAAGAGGTTCCCTTTTAAAATTGTGGGGAGGGAAACTCATAGAATTATCTAATGAATTACATTAACATAAAATAATTTTTAATAAAAAACTTCTCAAAATTAATATAAACGTAATATAATATGTCGGTGAGTCTAAATACTCCCATAAAATAATATTTGGTCATGTTTTAGTTTTTTTACCCTTATATCTTTGTTTTAACTCTGTGTTAAACCTTTTGAAAATTAAAAAAGTAGTAATTTTTTTATTCCTTGTGGATCAATAACATTGACATAATAGAAAAACTGACCGCTAAATGGTCCATGATTGATATTTCAAATGTTATCCCATTCACTTTAACAAATTTAAAATTTATATGAATTTTAGATAAATTAAAAAATATTGATCATTATAAAATATCATAAATATAATTTTTGGAACTATTTATTTACATTGACATAAAATTCATAGGGATAGTTTTGGAATTAGAACATAAAACATTCACACATCACTAATTTGTTATATTTATATAAAAAATTACTAAAACAAAATAAATCATCCAAAATGTACTACTTTTCTTATTTTTGAACTCGTTTATTTTATTTTGATAATGATTAAATAAATAATTTATTGGAATTGAATAAGCATTTAATGTTGTTATAAAATTTCTAAAAATATATACTAAAAAGATATCACATACCCTTGGTTTTGAATCATTGTTATAAGAAATAGATTTTTTGATTCACCATATACCAATGGTTCTATGAACCTTTGGGAATTATGCCATTGATAAAGGTCTATTAAATTTTTTTCATTGAAATATTGATATAGGACAAAGAAAATAATTAGTACTAATGGATTACACTAAAATATTTGTATAGATGTTTACCAATAGCTCAGTTAATCCATTGATATATGTTTCCCTCCCCATCTAACTCCATAGTCTCATCTAGTAGCTCAACACATTCAATACCACAAACTATAAACAAAATTTGAACCACAATACACATTCCATGAAGTACATATATTGTATATTTATCCTTTTACCAAGTAATTACAATATCAAGAGATTTCAACATTTTCAAAATAATATAACATAAATGATAAATCCACTAAATCGTTCAGTTTATTCATTAAAAACTGTAAATTTTTTCCCGTTTTTTTGTCAAGTAAAAAATAGAGGGGATCAATATCTCCCACATCACCATTATTTCTATCTTAATAATCATGCACACACATCATTAACATATTCACCATCATTATCATCTTCTGCATCATCATTATCACTAGGAGGGTTATTACCTTCACTGCCAGAAGGAGTAACATGTCAATTAATGGTTCATCATATAAATAGATCATTGTATACATACATGAATAAAAAACTTTATCTTCCTTTGATATAAGTGATGTCCATAATGTTTTCCTGGATTGAATAAAAAACTCAATGAACATTTTACATATTTTTCACACCATTATTGTTATTTTTTGGATGTATATTCTTATCCCTGGACCGTTTGTAGCAAGGTAAATAAAGATCTTGGAGAGGTGCTCGATGAGGGCCAATACATAGTGGGGATGATGATATTCATGATATGACATCAGAATCCACCATGGTTATCCTCGCCTAATACCTATCTCAAATGAAAATTTGTCCAATTTTTTCATCTTTATTCTCATTGAGGGTCTCTAGAGAACACTATCGAAACTAAAAATAAGATATTTAAATATAATTACGTATCATAATTTGAAATAAATAAAAATATACTATAATATTTTTCTGACTTTTCATTTACAACACCTCCATATTTTTTCCACAAACATGAGAAAAAAAATTATTCAGGAAAATCACATTCGATGTTCAGTGTTTCAAGGTGAAAATAACATTGATAACCATAAGACTAATTTGTTGAATAAAATGATGAAAAAAAATAACTCATTCTAACCAATCATAGATGGATAAAAACCAAGAAAATTTCCATTAACTTTCAATTAACATTGATTACATTCATAAATGTATCTTCAAATTATTTAAATTAGAGTTAGTATAAAGTATGGTTGGATGGGATAAATACATTATTTTTAATCATTTTTTACTTTTCGTATTAATTTGACTTGGTTTTAGTTATTTCAATTTAAAGAGACATTTTTCAGGATGATTGCATACTTTTATATCCAAATTAATTATGTATGGTTCAAATAAAATTAGTATGGTTCCATATATGTATTTTTTGGTTGTTTTTCTTGAGCGTGGTTCAATTAAATTAAATTATATTTGATTTAGTTATCTTTGATTCAGTTTACATGTGTTCATTAGATTATATCCCATTAAATTCTATTTGATTTTATTTTAATTAGTTTTATTTAAATAATTCCTCATTGAGTTGGATTTCTATAGTTTGTTTGTGTTAAGAGTAAATTATTTTGCATCTAGTTTCCTCTTTTTTATTATTTTTATATCTATTCATTATGTTTTCATTCCTTCCCCATAGTATGATTCATTTACCTTTCATTAATTTCATGATTATTAAATTCTATTGATTGTTTATTAGTTTGTTTCGAATCGATATAGTTTACATTATTTCGCATTCATTCAATTCAAAGAATTATAGATTTCTTAAATTTGATTTGGTTTAGGGTTGGAATGTTTCTATAAGAATAGTTATCAATTGTTCATGTTTGGGTAATATCAATTTGTTTCAATTGATTTAGGTGGGTATTTTCTATTTTTAAAAGGCTCATAGAGTTTATTATTTTAATTTTTTATTTTATTTAAATTGAATAAGTTCTATTTAGTTTGGTTCAATTTTTTTTCTATCTTGTTCGGATTGGTCCAACTCATTTTAGGGTGGATTTAATTAGATAGGATTAGTACAATTTTAATTATAGAAGGTTTGTTTTTTTCGATTGTGATTTATTTCATTTGATTTTAGTTGGTATTTTTCTATTAGGAATGGGATGGTTTTATTGGTTATTTATGGTTCAATTGTATTCTATTTAAATGGTTATCATATATTTAGTTTAGTTAAATAAATTTTTGGTTATATTCAGGCGTTTTAGTTCCTAGTAAAACATATCTAGATATAAAAACTTCATGCCACTTCTCATGATATTTCCTTTTAGTTCACCCCAAAGTGTTCTTATACTTCAAAACATCCTTGTTCTTTTTTTTTCTTCTAATGAATATTAAAGTAAAAATTAAATACCATTAATAATTAATGTATTTTCGATGCATAACATTAATTTCAAAGAACAAATAAACTCATTAATCTTAGAATAAATGATCATTTCATGGAATTTTTTAGATGATCATCTATTGAATATTGAACTCCCGTCAAAATAACACAGACTATACTGTTCTAACCAATATATAGCTCATGATTATATGATCTGAACAATTCCCCATGTTCTATAAAATGTGTCACATTCATAACTTGACCCTTGGGAATATTATATCAATATTTCAATTCATATATAAATTAAAAAAACTAAATAATAATATAGATTTTTATTTAAATTAATTTTGTAAGCATATCTCCTCCCATGAATTCTACTTTATTTTATTACTAATATATTTCCATGAGTCTGGTTAAACTGAAACGATATCCCTACAAATGGATAAAATAAATATAAAACATCTACATTCTCAATAATATTAACCTACTATTTATTTATCTATATTGTATTCTACCATGATTTGTGTTTGATAGTTCCAAGATTCATGCATATGGGTACACCCATGCCGCTAATTAAAATATCCCATAGAATAAATTAAAAGAAAAAGGATTTATAATTATTCATATTAAATTTGAAACAAACATGATTTGATATAATATTACACAATTGTAAACATAACCCTAATCCAGAATGATCATTATTCTATGATGGATCTGTGGGATATTTTGAATCAATGTCCTCTAATCAATGTTCATGTTACAATGTATACTCTATGTCATATACAATATTTGGTGTAGATACTTATGTAGTTCAATCCATAGATCATGGAAATATAGGAGTTGGAAATAGAGACATTGTAGGCATGGTAGGATAAGTATAAAAGGGTTGGGGATATATCATAGTATATCAAAATATTATATGACAAGTAATGCCTAAATAAAAAAGATGATGGATGCATAGGTGGGAATATCCCTAGAGAATTGAGTTTAGGAGAATAAAGAGTGGTAGATGGGATTTTTTTTATGGTATGGGTGTGAACTGTATAATAGGCTCACCATCTAGATCCTATAGCACTATCACAACCCGGCCCAATGGGGCCCATGTCACGACTAACCCATTCCTTCCTCGAATAGGCTATTGGATGAAGATTATCACTAAGTAGTCATATCACACCCATGGGAGGACATATCCTAATGTATACTCACACACATACACAAAGATCTTAAATCCCATACAATGACAAAATGTAAAATGATTGATATCTATTCATGCATGCATATCAAATCCTTCCATAAGATTATGAAAACAAATACTAGATTGAAATGGGCCAAATACAGTCCCACTACAAAGAAACTGAAGCCATGTCCAACCTGTAAAGTGGGTGAGGATTTATCTCAATGTGACCATAGGAACATACCTCAGTCTGTCTGGAAAACTAAGATTTTTCTTACCCTAGTCCCTTTAGAAAACCATAAAAAGGTTGTTCACTAACACAATACCAACCATGTGTCTGGAAATCCCATTCAGTGGTGAGTATAATAATACCCAGTAGGGAACCCTAAATATGTAACCATATAGGATCAAGAATAACAGTTATCTTATCATAGGTATATGTGAATGAAATATATACAATTAACATTTATATATACTCATAAGAGGCTCATAGTATCACTTTCAAAAAAATAAATCTAGCCTTGGATTCTTTCTTTGAGGTTATATATACCACTCATCCAGTAGAACATGATACATGAGTAAAATGGAACTAATGACATCCATCTGACATGTCATGCCTATCAAGTATCTCTATAATAAGAACACATTGGAAGTCTGAAGAGAAAGATACACATATCGGGATCACATGAAAGGCTATGGGGTATACAAAAAAACAATCTGAATAAACCTACAATGTAGGAGTGTAATATTGATCGTGGTGATAATAATAATTCTACTTAGGGAAAAATTATGATAGTGGATTTGACAACATGCCTTAGGGAGTAATTCCCTAAAATCTATCCAAAATGTAGCTACATATAGGGGATCACCATCCTATGTTTAGTATGTGACTCCATACTGAATCCTATAGAAAATGAATCAAGGGAACATACCCTAATGATTATTCTCCAATATGAAGATGAAAAATTGCTCAATTCCATCTTTATAAGAGTACATGGTGTGTCCCTTCGGCACTTGTTCCTTCTCATGTATCACAACACCTTCTCATGTTTATGTCTATTTACATGGCGTGTTCAAGCCCATGTACTCTTGACCATGTCCATATATAATAGGATGTGTCCTTGTATAACTAGTTGTTATCATTTCTATTTATATCCATGGCTACATGTCAAGCCCCTAGGAAATGGTCACACAGTGCGTGACCAAGTCATATGTTGTGTGACAATTATCTTCATGCCAAAACCCTAGCACAAGATTGAGTTGACCCACACAATGTGTAATTCAATATTACACACTGCGTAACCCTAGGTTTTTTATAATCTCATATTCTTCCTCTACATTATCCAGTGATTGTTTTCGTTAGTTTACTCTATCTTCATCAACTAGAGATCATGAATCTGGCTGACTAAGCCTCCCCATCTCTGGATCATTAGAGACCATTCCTTGATCCACTTCTAAATATCCCATTGAGCTACATCATTTTTTCTTTCCAAAGATGAAAATAATGGGTATCCTTATATTTGTACCTAATCCAACATTCGTCAACGTACCTCAAACTCATCATCAAAACAAACCACCTTCTGTGAAATCAATCTATTTCCCCATGAAACAAATTCATGATGATTAATTTCTCACGTATTCATTACCTGACTGATCAAACAAACCACTGATGATGAACATGCAAAGAACAGCTAGAGAAAACCAAGAAACATATATGTGGTATGAACATCAGTTGTGTTCTTTTTTTCCCAAATCTGTTTCCTTTAGAAAAACGAATAATGATCCAAAAAATTAAACAATTTCTCTCAAATTCATCGCAATATACCCATACCCACAATTCATTCTATCCACGAATCAATTCATTAGTTAATTTATTCACATTCATCATTGTAATAATTCTAAGGGGATATATTCAAAAAAAATCATACCTCGGTTTGGATCAATTATTGCAAGAGAAAGAATTCACATCATTTTCATCGGTGAGATCCTCTAGATTCTCTACAAATTGAACGATGAACCAACTTCTTTTCATTAATCATCTGATAAAATATCCCCCAATGGTATCTCTTTCAAAAATTTATGTTTATGAGGCGAACCACATATTTTTCTATAGAAAGGAATTTATAGGCAACCAACTTGGTCGCTAAATCACTTAATAAAATATATATATATATATATATATATATATATATATTATTTATGCCCAGGATAGTTTTTAACCAAACACCAAATGTCAAAACATGTTTTTTCATTCCTAGGATAATGCCTATCCCATTAGATAAAAAAACCATCATATTTTTTTCCAAACCAATGATTAAGAGTTGTTAAACATTTTTAGGAAAATTACATATGTGTTATATTTAATATATTTTATATGTTTAAAAAAATTTATTATGGGAACAAAATGCCTTCTAATCTCATGTTGTATTATCACATACCTCCAAAAATAATCCATAAACTATTATAATGTAATATATGAAAAAATAAAAGTGATTACATTCTCCCCAAAATGGGCCTTCACATCCTAAAATGTTAAAACAAAAGGCCACACCAAGATATGGGGGTAATGAGCAAGAATTTGCATCTCCTACACCTATGTTCTTTCTTAATGACTTCCATGATTCCAGGATAGATTGAATTAAGGAATCTTTCACTCATGGAGGATCCTCTCTTGTCAATCTTTAATTTCGTTTGATTACACAAAAAAGTTATCAATATACGCATTTTCTAGCTCACTCTAGTCGATAACATGAAATAGGGTGTTCACATATATCCTTAGTTGCAACATATAGAATATTTTGTGCACCAAATCTTATTGAATTGTTATAACATAGTGGTAATATATCTAACTAACTGTACACAATATCTAGAATTTTCTAATGAATCTCTAAGATATATTTTTACCTCGGAAGAATATCTACAACCCACATTGAGGTGAGGCCCTTAGAAACCCTTGATATCCCTCCAAAAAATCCAAAGGTCACCATTGTTTATCCACATAGGACACAGGAAGGATTTATATAGATTTAATATTTTTATGGATGATCTTAACCTTCCCTATAGTAGATCACAAAAACATCGAGCCCACTATTATTGACTCTCCTGGGTTATTCTATCATAGTTTTGACCGATAGTTTTTCTCTTATAAGTCCTCAAAAAGTGCCACATTGATTTTGGAATGGTAGATGTTTTTCTATAAAAACTTCACTAATGGTAGGCGATCCTAAAAAATATGTAAGAGGTATAATATTAAATCCAACATCATGTCCTCCAAATCCAAAATGGTTCACTTAATCTAGATGTCAGTCTGGCGGTGGAACATCTTTCTCAGATATAACTGAGTCCCAAAGGACTCCTTCAATACCATCCATAAATGATATGTTAACTAAGAATAATGATCAAAATATATCACTAAGGGATCTCTATAGATTCAAACTATATCTATCATGTACAAGCATCCCAATATCTCTTCTGAACTCTACTCTTGAATAGATAAGAACTTCACCAACTTTGTGGGTTAGTCTGTGATCACATAGATGACCTCATGTCCTCTACACATTCATGGTCACCCTCTCATGAAATCAATGTATATATAATCCTATAAACACTTTGGGACTTATTGGTGTTGAGATAAACACACTGGAACTTGTAGCTTATTCTTCACTTGATGTAAAGTGAGGCATCAAAATAAAAAATATACAAAACCCATATTCATTCCTAGCCACTGAAACTACCATTTAATTTCTTGTTACATGTTCACAAACCCTAGAGGTACACTAATGGTGTTTTATGAAGCTCCCCCAAGACCTCATTTCTCATCACAACTCATACCATCATCCATACTATGAAAATATTATCATGATTTACTCATTTAGAAAACCCATCAGGAACATTTACAGTGGATATCGTGGTATGTTGGGTGTCATAGTTGGAATCCACAAGATATTTCTCTTGGAATAACTATAAAATATGAGGTGTAATAAACATATAAATGGAGTAAATTGCACCATCCCATTCCATAATGTAAAAAAAAATAAGGCTAACTACTCTAACTAATCAATTAGAAACTTCAAATAAGATCTATTATTGAGGGAAGATTCTACATTGTTCCCTTTAATAGGAGCAAAAAGAATATCTATGGCATAATCCGGGATTAATAATAGAAATATCCTATGTCTCATGTTAATATATTTCTACCAGAAGATATAATTGATATTGTTATGGTAAAAATAGACACTAAATCGCTCACCCATAAGGTAGTTTTTCCACATCATCAGTGAAAATATTATCATTACTAACTCAAGATCAATGATCATGTAGTTCTTCTCATGTGGTCTCAAATGACATGAACCATGTGCAATCACCACCTGAATCTACATTAAGACACAACCCAGCCTAGTCCATGGTGTATTAAAAAAACTACATAATCGATACCCTTCCCTGTAAATCACTAGATTATAGTGCTTTTCATTCTCTCCATCAACTCCAGGGAATCCAGTTCGAACCTCTCCATCCACACAAAAGGCTTCCCATTTGAGGTAAAATATTTCATGAAGTATTATTTCCTGGAGAATTATGGTATAAGTTTCTGATAGTATTTTACCAACCCAATGAATATTTACACCTCTATCACGATCTTAGGTGGCTCCAAATCTTACTCTACCTCAGCCTTCATTGGGTCCACTACTACAACTTCAATTGAGAGAACATGTACTACAAAGTGTACCACTTGAATCTAAAACAATAACATTTAGAGATTTTCTAATTATAAGGCTCTCATAGTAAGTCTAGAACTATACCAACTTATCTCGCATGATCCTCATTGCACGATGAGTACACTTGGATATCATCGATGAAGACTGCAACAAACTAGTCTAAGAGGTGATGAATGATTAGGTTCATGAGACCCATGAGAACTTCAAAAGAATTTATCACACCAAAAGACATCACCAAGTACTCACATTGAATGTAATGATGTAGAAAAGTAATTTATAGTATATCCTTACCCCATTCTTGTAGCTGGTGATCTGATCTGAGAAAATTCATTGAGAGCTATCATGAACCTCACAAAAAATCAAAGTGGTTTTTGATCCTCAAATTATGATGCTTTTTCGTTATTTTCACCTAGTTTAGGTGATGGTAATCCATAGACAACCTCAGGATCCTATCGGCCTTCTTAGTGAACAACACTGACGATTCCCTCAGTTAAACATCGGGTCTTTCCAAGTACTCAGACTTCAACTTCAACTCGAAAAGCTATTTTGGAGGAATCTGATATGAATGAGAAGAAATTGAGGTTGCCTCATGGTGTAGATCAACAAAGAAATATATCTATTGTGGGGGAGGTAAACATGGAATGTCTTCATGAAAAAAATCCTCAAACTCCACCGCCACTATAGGAATCTAAATAATCCTTGAATCATCTACAACAAGGATTGTGGTATCCAGTTGGAGTGTAATAAGATGAAATATCTTATGCATGATTCCATCCTACTATTCCTAGGTCTTCTTTTCACCCTCAAAGGAAAACCTCATCCCATCCCTACGTACAAAACACATAATCCAAGTGAAACAATCTATTTGGAAATGAACTCTAGAAAACTAGTAAATAACACTACTATAAATATATCCCAAAAGAAACGGTCCCCTCAAAGTGTTATATCACACCATTATCATAATTGTTCCATCGCCAAGTCACCTCCATTTGGATTCGCCATACACAAGGGTCTAGTTGAAGACCTAACTGAAATTACTATGTCTCAAACCAGATAAGTGGTCATTAATGAATGAATCACAAATAAGTCTATCAATAATTAATATTAATTATAAAAGGCACATATCATACCTTGTGTCATCCATGGAGCCTCTAGGTCTTATGCCTCACCCGACTACAATTTCTCGTGTCCCTCACAACCAGATCCTTAATCCTAGAGAGGACCACTTAGGGGTGGTTATAGTAACATGTCATTATGTATACCACCAAAATATTCATTACCAGATCCTCTTCCATGTCTACCTACCTAAATATCTACCTAATCATGTCGCATGATCTACCTAGGTGGACCATCCACTACCTCTATATCTTCCACACGTCAGGTCAAACAATCTCATTCAAGATGACTTTGACCATCCCAATAGTATCATTTCTAATCTCTATTATAAATATATCAATACTGTGAGTCCTGAACAGAAGACCCTCTATCTCTGGACCACCTCATAAATTTTCTTGCATGTCATGTCCCTATTTTTTTCATTGGATCTCTACCATTCGAATTCATAGATCCTTCATTCCGATTAGCGACACTCACTATCTGTTTATTCTTAGGAATGAAATTATCAAATAATGAATCATTATCTAGAACCCTATAATATGTAACAATGAGTATAGATATCTTTATGGGTTTTTTTCACTTCATATTCTTTTCTAGAAGCTCTGATCCCAAAATAACTGATCACAGAGCATATCTATCGAGTATAGATAGTGGTTGGGGAACCTTGAAAAATACTCAGCCACTGTCAAACTTCGAAGCTAAACTGTAGAATCACTTGGATGCTAAAAACCCTAATATTATTTTAATATAACTTCTATCTAAAAACTCACTCAAACTCTAACCATGTAAGAGTCACATCATTATAAGACTAGGTCCCTATTACTCATCATCATTGTAAAAATCAAGGGAGAAGTCTTGCTTCTTGGACCACCATATGATATGATAGTGTCCTGAATGGATGAAATACTATCATCATTATTTCAATAAATTTCTTATCCACCTAGTGCTCAGCTCAACTTGGAACTTGAGGTCCACATTCACTAAAATTCGTGAAGCATTCTCATCCTACACACCTCACATTCTGGTACTACTAGTACATTATGCTACTCAGTAGGTGGTTGTAAGACTAGAAAAACATTTGAAAGTAACACCACTTGAAAAATAACATATATCAAAGCCTCTTCATTAAGAGTATTATATTCATGATTAGTATGTTGAATTGTAGTAGTAAAATGCCATGACGGCATCCCAGAATTGAAAATATATACCACAATCAATGTGTACATCGGGTTAGATGACACAAGAAAAACATGGAAACGAAAACCCATTCCTATATGATGCATGTGAAAATGTTTCTTTATAACCAATAACTATATATACTGATTCAATAAGCAGGATTTAAAATTCTTGGTGTATAGATACATTGTCTTCCACACAAACGCTAAGCCAGAGGGCTAAACAGGAAATACTTAACACTCTTTCTGTAAACTAATATCACGTACTATTTTACTGTATTATAACTGTATCCTCTGATACTACTCTCTCATGACCCATCCCAATGAGTCCAATTCCACGACTAGTCCATGCCCGGCTCCAATAGAGAAATGGATTGGGACTAGCAATGAGTAGGCATATCGCACAAATGGGAGACCATAACATAATATACATATATATATATGCACATATCTCCAAGATCATACAATGTAGAAATGTAAAACAAATGATAACCATGAATTAATACATCAAAAATCACACCATCAAAGTATGAAAATAAGTATTGGTGAGTAGAAGGTCGAAATACATTACCACCACAATGAAACTAAAAACAATTCCAACCTAGAAAGTAGATGAGGATAGGTGTCAATGTAACTACAGGAACACACTTTGATCTATCCAGATAACTAAGAACAACTTGGTCCTGGTCACACTTAGACTCTGTCAAAAGGGCATCCATCTGTATAAGGCATGACATTTTTAGGAAAATTCCAAATAGGTGTGACTATAAAAATTTCCAACAGGAAACTTTAAAATCCATTTTAATATAGCATCAAGAATAAAATTCATATCATCATAGTTATATTTCAATGAATTATATAATAAAAACATCCATACATACTAATAAGAGGAACACAATCTCAAGGTACTATCACAACCATGAATCCATCTTAGGATTCATACTGGATGGTTATACATACAACTCACCTAGGAGAGTGCACTCCCTAATGCATATTTCAGTAATGTCAACTATCTGAGATGTCATGCTCATCGGTTCTCTTAGAAAAAAGTGCAATCTGGATTCTTGAAGAGACTGATACATAGATTAGGATTGTACCAAAGATCATGATGTATAGCTACAACCCAATATGGATTTACCTACTATGTAGGGGATCAAATCCCATGTAGTGTTGATCAAGACCATACTAAGAACCCCAAATTTGAAAAATATAATGATATAGGATCTAAATCATGGATACATAGAGGGATTCACATAACTATATCCAATAAATATGTTCATTAGATGGGAACATCATCTTATTAATAGGAAAAAACTCCATACTAAACCATCAAATAAATAGATTAATGGAATGTACCCTATTGAATATTTTAAAGATGAAGTGAAAAAATTTCTCCAAGCCATCTTTGAAGGAGTAAAAAGAAATTCCATTTAGAACTGGTTTCTATCTAGGCATCACGACTTGTTCCCATGTCCATGTCTAACTACACTACATATCCAAGAATGTGTACTCTCCAAAATATTATTGTATGGATATTCATGTACTTGTATGGATAGCCATGTATATTTTTATGAACCTACCTAGGTACATGTCGAGCCACCAGGAAAAGGGCACCTGGAATGTGATCAATTCACATATCATGTGACAAAGTCAAATGTCCTATGAACGAGTCTCTTTGTGTCCAAAACCTATAATCGTATGATGAGGGGTCCAACATAGTGTGAAATTCTAGATTATACTCCATGTAACCTAGTATTTTCAATTATACCATATTCTTCCTATGTGTACACATTTCATGGTGTTTCCTCATGTCCCACCATCATCCTCACCCGGATATAACATATGTGGTTCGATTGAGCCTCGTCATCACTTCCATTCTGGATATTGTGCCTTTATCCACACAAGAATATCCCATCCAGTGGCACCATCATCACATGATAAAAATATGAATATTGAGTATCTTAAAATCATTCCCCAATTTATTATATATCATTGTACCTCAATCAAATCATCAAATCAAACCTAGAAATATGGTATCAATTTGTTTCACCAATAAGCAGATGTTCAATGATTGATTTCCTATGTATTCATCAAACCACTCGTCAAATGAAGCACTGGTGAAGAATGTATGAATAATGTATGTAGAACAATAAGAAAAAAATGAAGAATAAACCATGGACCTTTTGTATCAAGGTAAATATAGATCTTAGAGAGGTTCTCGATGAGGGCCATTACATAGTGGGGATGATGATATTCATGAGATGACACTAGAATCCTCCATGGTTATCCTCACATAATACTTATCTCAAATGAACATTTGTCTAATTGTTTTCATCTATATTCTCATTGTGGGTCTCTAAAGAACACTATCAAAACTAAAAATAAGATATTTAAATATAATTACATATCATAATTTGAAATAAATAAAAATATACTGTAATATTTTTTTATTTATCATTTTCAACACCTTCATATTTTTTCCTCAATCATGAGAAAAAAAATTATTGAGGAAAATGACCTTCGATGTTCAGTGTTTCTAGGTGAAAATAACATTGATAACCATAAGACTAATTTGTTGAATAAAATGATGCTAAAAAATAACTCATTATAACTAATCATAGATGGATAAAAACCAAGAAAAAATCAATTAAATTTCAATTAACATTGATTACATTCATAGAGGTATCTTCAAATTATTTAAAATAGAGTTAGTATCATGTATGGTTGGATGGGATAAATACATTATTTTTAATCATTTTTATTCTTTTCTTATTAATTTGACTTGGATTTAGTTCAGTTTAAAGAGACATTTTTTAGGATGATTTAATACTTTTATATCCAAATTAATTATGTATGGTTCAAATAAAATTAGTATGGTTCCATAGATGTATTTTTTGGTTGTTTTTATTGATCTCAGTTCAATTCAACTAAATTAAATTTGATTTAGTTATCTTTGACTCAGTTTTACATGTGTTGATTGGATTATATCCCATTAAATTATATTTGATTTCATTTTAATTAGACTTATTTAATTATTTCCTCATTGAGTTGGATTTCTATAGTTTGTTTGTGTTAAGAGTCTATTATTTTTTATCTAGTTTCCTCTTTTTTAATATTTTTATATCTATTCATTATGTATTTATTCCTTCCCCATAGTATGACTCATTTCATTTACCTTTCATTAAATTCATGATTATTAAATTCTATTGATTGTTTATTAGTTTTTTTTAGAATATATGTAGTTTACATTATTTTACATTCATTCAATTCAAAAAATTATAGTTTTCTTAAATTTGATTTGGTTTAGGGTTGGAATGTTTTTATCAGAATAGTTTTCAATTTTTCATGTTTGGGTAATATCAATTTGTTTTATTTTCTTTAGGTGGGTATTTTCTATTTGGAAAAGGATCATAGAGTTTATTATTACAATTTTTTAATTTATTTAAATTGTATAAGTTCTATTTAGTTCGGTTCAATTTTTTTCTATCTTGTTTAGATTGGTCCAATTCATTTTAGGGTGAATTTCATTGGATAGGATTAGTCCAACTTTAATTATAAAAGGTTTATTTTGTTCGATTTTCATTGATTTCATTTTATTTTAGTTGGTATTTTTCTATTAGGAATGGGATGGTTTGATTGGTTATTTATGGTTTGATTATATTCTATTTACATGGTTAGCATATATTTATTTTAGTTCAATAAATTTTTGGTTATATTCAGTCGTTATAGTTCCTAGTAAAACATATCTAGATATAAAAACTTCATGCCACTTCCCATGATCTTTCCTTGTAGTTCACCCCAAATTGTTCGAATACTTCAATACATCCTTGTTCTTTTTGTTTCTTGTAATAAATATTAAATTAAAAATTCAATACAATTAATAATTAATGTATTTTCAATGCACACCATTAATTTAATAGAACACATAAACTCATTACTCTTAGAATAAATAATCATTTCATGGTATTTTTTAGATGCTCATCTATTGAATATTGAACTCCCCTCTAAATAACACTGACTTATTCTTATAACCAATATATAGCTCATGTTTATATGATCTTAATAATTCCCCCAAGTTCCATAAAATAGGTCACATTCTTAACTTGAGCCTTAGGAATATTATTTCAATGTTTCAATACATATGTTAATTCAAAAAAAAACTAAATAATACTATAGATTTTTATATAAACGAATCTTGTAAGCATATCTCATCCCATGAATTCTACATTATTTTGTTACCAATATATTTCCATGTGTCTAGTTAAACTAGAAATATATCCCTACATATGGATAAAATAAATATAAAACATCTACATTCTCAATAATTTTAACCTACAATTTAGTTATCTATATTGTATTCTTCCATGATATGTGTTTGATGGTTCCCAGATTCATGCATATGGGTACACCCGTGCCGCTTATTAAAATATCCCATGGAATAAGTTAAAAGAAACAGGATTTATAATTATTCATATTAAATTTGAAAAAAACGTGATTTGATATAATATTACACAATTGTAAACATAAACCTGATCCAGAATGATCATTATTCTAAGATGGATCTGTGGGATACTTTGAATCATTGTCCTTTAATAAATGTTCATGTTATAATGTATACTCTATGTCATATACAATATGTGGTGTAGATAATTACATAGTTAAATCCATAGATCATGGAAAGATAGGAGTTGGAAATAGAGACATTGTAGCCATGGTAGGATAAGTATAAAAGGGTTGGGGATATATCATAGTATATTGAAATGTTATATGACATGTAATACATAAATAAAAAGATAATGGATGCATAGGTGGGAATATCCCTATAGAATTGAGTTGAGGAGAATAAAGAGTGGTAGATAGGATTTTTTATGGTATGGGTGTGAACGGGTATAATAGGGACACCATCTAGCTCCTATAGCACTATCACAACCTGTCCAAATGGGGCCCATGTCACGACTAACCCATTCCTGCCTCAAATAGGCTATTGGATGAAGATTAGAGCCGAGTAGTCATATCACACTCATGGGAGGACATATCCTAATGTATAATCACACATATACACAAATATCTCTAATCCCATACAGTTAGGAAATTTAAAACAATTGATATCCATTCATGCTTTCATATCAAATCCTTCCATAAGATTATGAAAACAAATACTATATTGAAAAGGGCCAAATACAATCCCACTAAAAAGAAACTGAATCCATGTCTAACCTATAAAGTGGGTGATGATTTATCTCAATGTAACCATAGGAACATATCTTAGTCTATCAGGAAAACTAAGATCTTCCTTACCCTAGTCCCTTTAGATAACCATAAAAAGGTTGTTCACCCAAACAAGACCAACAATGTGTGGGTAAATCCCATTTAGGGATGAGTAAAATAATACCCAGTAGGGAACCCTAAAATATATAACCATATAGGATCAAGAATAACACTTATCTTATCATAGGT
Source organism: Viscum album (assembly GCA_963277665.1). Lineage (NCBI taxonomy): Eukaryota > Viridiplantae > Streptophyta > Magnoliopsida > Santalales > Viscaceae > Viscum > Viscum album. Next base: position 1,767,931,443 of record OY728157.1, read on the forward strand.
GTATGTGAATGACATATATACAACGAACATTTTGATATAATCATAAGAGACTCATAGTCTCATGTTCAAAAACATAAATCTAGCCTTGGATTGTTTCTTTGAGGTTCTATATAGCACTCATCCGGTAGAACATAATACATGGGTCAAATGGAACTGATGACATCCATCTGACATGTCATGCATGTCAAGTATCTCTATAATAAGAACACATTGGAAGTCTGAAGGGAAAGATACACATATGGGGATCACATGTAAGTCTATGGGGTATACAAAAAAACTGATCTGAATAAACCTGCAATGTAGGATTGTATTGTTGGTCGAGGTGATAACAAGAATTCTACTTAGGGAAAAATGATGATATAGGATTTGACATCATGCCTTAGGGAGTAATTCCCTAAAATCTATCCAAAAATGTAGTTCCTTATAGGGGATCACCATTCTATATGTAGTATGTGACACTGTACTAAATCCTCTAGAAAATGAATCAAGGGAACATATTATAATGATTCTTCTCCAAGATGAAGATGAAAAATGGCTCAAGTCCATCTTTGTAGGTGTACATGGTGTGTCCCTTCGGCACTCGGTCCTTCTCATGTATCACTACCCCTTATCATGTTTTTGTCTATTTACATGGCTTGGTCGAGCCCATGTACTCTTTACCATGTCCATATATAACAGGATGTGTCCTTGTATAGCTAGTTGTTATCATTCCTATTTATATCGTTGGCTACATGTCATTCCCCTAGGAAATGGTCACACAGTTTGTGACCAAGTCATAAGTTGTGTGATACTTATCTTCATGCCAAAACCCTAGAACAACATTTACTTGACCCACACAATGTTTAATTCCGGATTACACATGGTGTAACCCTAGGTTTTTTATAATCTCATATACTTCCTCTGCATTATCCAATGATTTTTTTTTCATTAGTTTCCTCTATCCTCATAAATTGTAGATCATGAATCCCACTGACTAATCTTGTAAAGACCCGAAGCTTTACGTACCTGATCATTACATTACTTTTGCGGAATACTTAATACATAATAAGAACTAACACTCAAGGACCGTAACAGTTTAGTTTCTTTGCAAACTCGGAACATAATCTTCTAATCATGGTGAAATATCTTCAACATCTCCCATAAAGATCTTCCCCTTTTGTTTTCATACCTAAAACCTTTCATTAAATCTTGGGGAAAAGAAAACATATAATGGGTGAGCTCAAATTCTCAGTAAGGATAATCATGGATAAAATAAAACAAATCGCATACATTTTAACTTCAAAACATGAACATAATATTTAAAAATCAAAATCTTGAGAAATGACATAAATCATGGAAGTACGTAAGATAGATCATATAGAAAGATTAAGCATGAAAAAATAGCATGGGAATAAAAAATGTAATTGTTGAAAACCATTAAGCACATGTTATGATTTCCATAGTAGCCAAGGAATTGCTGCCAAGACCATCTTAGTGGACGAAGTCCCTTTCTAAATCGAGTTCACTCCTCATTCCAGTCCTGTATTAATGAACCGGTTTAACTTGTCGTTCCATCTATGTTAATCTCACGAGATATAAATCTTTACCTAATGAATTGGAGGGAGATATAGGTCCCACCCATCTCATAATGAAATCATTCTTAAGTGTGCCACAACATAAACATAAATCAGTCATCATAACCCGTAGAATAAAATGTGTTGCATAAACATCATCCCATCATAACATTATCCATACAAAAAAATGGATATCATTTTATCATAATAAAAGTGAAACCATGTAAATCATAGAGAGATTATACTTGAAACATACACATATTAAATAATGTAATCTTATATGGAAAATGGTTTTGATAAAACACTTGAAATGAATTCTTGAGGAAAAAATCATTTCTTCTTCAAAATCAATTTCTTTTCACAAAACTTAATGAAATTTTAAAAGAAAAAGATTTTGTTTAAAATAGTCATGAAATCTTTTGTAGGAAGCTTCATGAAAATAAGTCTTTATAAAACCGTAAAAATCCTTTAATTCCGTATAAGTTAAAAATAACATTCACCTCGTACTTTTGTCGGAAAAGTCAAAATGTACCTCGTATGGTAAACAAAAGAAAGATTCCTTCCACAAGATGTGGTAAAAGTAAGAAAAGGGTAAAAATGTCTTAAAAATACATGGAAGGAAATTAAAAATTTTATGAAAACATTTTGAGAGCATATGTACATGGATAATAAACATAACCCCTAGTAAATACTTACGAGTAAGCAATCTCGGATAACAATGAGATTGGAATAATTATCCCTTACCTAAGGTCTGATATGCTTCATACGTATCTGAATATACTGTATAATGATTTAAATAATGTCATTGAATTATTAAAGAATCATATTCATTGTTATGATATCATATATGGTTCACTTATGACTTTATATTACCTGTTCCTTTGTAAATTCCATGTTAAAGAGCGTTTTGGGTAAAATCGTTTCATTTGTCATCCGTGTTTTGACTTCTAATTATTCATATGATTACTTTGATCATGATTAATTAATTCCAGAATATAAAACATGATTTATATATAATATATATTCAGAATATACATATATATAATAGATCTATAAATGGAAAGAAATACACCGTTCATGGAGACTGTAGGCCGTACGTACGCATGAACGTTGTTTTCGTTTCCTCATTGAATTGAATGGAATTAATTGGATGACATACATATATATATATAAATAAATCCATTATCATTATTATGTAATATATTTATTTATTACTTATTATATATACTTTATAATCATTCACGAATGGTTAATCATTGAGAATGAATCTCATCGCATCGTGGAGACGGTAGTCCGTACGTACGCACGAGGGATGATATCATTCCCATAATTATTGAATTGAATTGGAGTGGATGATACAATATATCAGATTAGTATGATGTTATAATAACTATTTATAGTTATTATTTACACCATTATACCCATCCATGTCAGGTGGTGTTGGAAAAACAAATTACACCACAGCGTGGAGACGGTATTCCGTACGTACGCATGCATAGTGATTTAGTTTTCCGTAGGATGGATAGAAGGTGAAATGGGGTTGTTTCATATTTATAATAACATATCAGTACATTAATGATACTGATGTAATTACTTTATAATGAAACAACTAAAGAAGAAGAAGTTGAAGAAGAAATAAGCTTGAAAAAATCGGTAGAAGAGATTACCTCTTCTTCGACGCACCTCCTTTAAACTTCTTCTTAGGGCACTAGGGTTGGTCTTTTGAGAAGACCAGTACCTATATAAAGTTTCTAGGGAAGTTGGGAAGTGAAATGGGCAGATTTTGGCCGATCTTCAAGGCTCACAATGGTGTGATGATGAGAGGGAGGAGGTGCCCTTTTATAAGGGAGGAGAGGGGCATCTTTGGGATCCTCAAAAATATTAGTTTAATATAAATTCAAAACCCACATAAAAACCTCAAAAAGTGAAACAATTCAAAGGTTAGATGAGATATGGTTGTAATATCATCAACCAATAAAATTTATACATGTTTTGATCTTATTTTAAACCTTATCATTTTGATTTATCATTATTTAATCTATTTATGTTTATTTGTGGTAATAAAATTCTAAATTTTAAATGGTTATAAATAATCACTTATGTGTTGTTAATATTCCATCATTGGATTTTTTATGACACTTTTGACCATATAAATTTCAATTTATAATTTTTAAATATTTTTGTGATTTTTATAGAATATAATAAATGTTATTTTTATAAAATAACAATAGTGTAAATTTTGACACTATTCATTTATTTGAATTTAAATAAAATCTACACAGAGGATATATTCAAAATAAAATATTTAATAGATTTATAACATGTCAAATGTGTCTAGAAAATTATTTTAGAACATTAAATAGTTCATATAATATTTATTTTAATATTTTTAATACCATTTATTTGGTATATCTCTTAATAAAATAATTTGTACAGCATTTTTGTATATTAATTTAATATACTTATTTGTTGCATAACAATTAAAAATAAAATCTTTTGATGAGGATAAATATCAAAGATTTAATAATAATAATTTTACTTGAATTTATCATCTTAAAATAACAACATGTAAATTGTTATCTTTATTAAATTATGAAGGTGACAACTTTGAAATCATTTAAATTAAATATTATAAGTGTCATAATCGCCATAATACGGATCCAAATGGGTAAAAATTCGGTCAGTTTATGATTAGAGTTTATATATACACTACTAACAAGTTTTGTTCAGATTTTTGTGCCTTTTGATATGTATTACTATTTCAATAAAAACAATATTATTGATTTTTCACTAAATAAATAATTTCTGCATCATTAATGTATAAGATAATAAGGTAATTAAATAACTCTTAAAAATTACAAATAAATTACCATGATAAATAAAAAAAATTATCTTTCAAATGAGTATTTATAAAAGAATTTATATTCTGTATAAACTTATATGAAAAATACTTTAATTATTAAAGTTGAGTGAGACATATTTCACTTTCCTTTAAATAAAATAAACTAATGGTCTTAATCACCTCCAAGTGGGTTCTAATGGATTCCATTTCGACCCAAATATGACTTAGGAAGAAATATAATCATCCAATTATATTAATACAAGTATTAGGATAATTTTATAATATTATATTTACCCTTAATTACCCAATTTACCTTTTACTTTGGTAAATAAAATTTACCGTTGTTACTATTCATAAAGCCCAAAAAATAAAAAGTAGCTTATTAATATAATTTGGACCCACTGATTCCCAATATGGAATCCATTTTTCCATATTCAATACACAAAGGTTTCATAAATTAAATTAAAATTAATCTTTTTGTCGAAAGAAAAGGTGTTTTTGTTTAAAACATTGCAAAAGATTGAATTGATTTAACCTACGAATTCAAGGTAAAATCAATGATAATGACATAAAATATACTAAATGGTAAAAATATATCCTATTTATACTTTAAAACAATTCTATATTATAATTTAACCATATAAATTATTACGATGAAAAAAGTTATTTTTAATTAAAATATAGAGTGTTTTTACTATTCATTAAAATATTAAAGTTATCAGAAAAATATCAAACCTTTATCCAATGTAAATTTTTATATCCTGATTCAAAATAAGAAGTTTATTTTTTAAAATTTTACTTATAAACATGTCAAAACCTAGATTTAATGTGGGTTCACCATTAAAAGGCGGCAAACTGCATTTTTTGAAAAATTCTTATTTTACCCAAAAGAAATTATTTTTTTCACATACCATGTTCTAGAAAATTTGTAAGATGAAATAATAATGTTATAACATTCAAAATTTAGTTAATAATATTCATAATGTCTATTTCATAATAATATTATAACCATATATCATTGTTTAGTGAGACTCGGTATTGCGTACAACACACGCTATCGTGGAAGGTTGTGATTGCGTGTAATGCAAGACAAGTCAGGGGTGTGTGTAGTGCAAGATCCTTTTGGTGTAGCATACAACACAAGACATCAATAATATTAAAAAGAGTGTTTTTCATAAAATCTCGGGGTGTTACATTCTACCCCCCTTAAAATGAATTTTGCACTCGAAATTCGTTGGGGTTATAAATGGTTTACTACATAAAAGATTCTTTAATAGAAACCCAAATCGTAAAAAGAAATACAAAAACTTTACTTTAAAAACAAAATTATGAAATGTAACGGTTACCCAAATTAACTAATCATTGGGTTTCCACATATGAGAACATATGTGAAAATATGGATATGGAATAAAAATTCTAACCATCAAGTTCTGATGGAGAGTGGTAGAGAACATGGCTATGAAAAAGCCAACAATCACAAAACCATAAATTTGTGATGATCTAAGGTACCATCTGATTCCTCGGATATGAGGGCACTAGGACAAAATTTTTAAGATCATTTCTCTAAAGTTGATTAATTAAAATAAATACATACATGATTTTGGTACAATCTCACCGTTTTTCATGCTTTGAACAATTTCCACTTCATCTCTTAAAGAAATGAAGTTGAATTTTTTATTCATGAAGTGTTAACAGATCATGTGATAGAATGATGGGTCATTCCATCTGTTTCAAACAAAAGGTTAGCAAAAGTTATCAAATATACATTAGTCCATATATGGTGAGGTTAATCATATACGATTCCACAAATGAACTTATACTTCATATATCATACAGCTTAATAAAATAAAACTATTTTCTACTAACCAGGGACTTCTTTTAGACCAGTGATAGGTGATAAAGGCCAGTCGCACTTCAGTTGTGGGTTCAATTCCCATAGCCTTGTCCGACGCGACGGGTTTTCACCCGTCCTACTGGTTCTCCTTTTTCTAAAATTACATCATTATGACATTTCATTGATAATATCAAAAAAAGTTTTATCCTTAAACAATACTAACTTATGTCCAACATAATCCATTCCAATCATTAGGCTTATCTAAAATACTTCGGTTCAAGCTCATAGTATAAAGAAAACAATTACTAGAATGTTTATCTACCAAGAATGTGAATACAAGCATTTATCTCACATATATCATAAGATATATCTTGTTGTTTTCATTCCAAACACATTAATTCCTTAGTCATATATTCTCTTGAAACATAAATTACCATAGAACCTTAGTGAAAACATGAATACTGTCAAAAGGTAACTCTTTCCACATACCAAAATCCTAAAAATTCTATATACTCAAACCATGATATCACTTAGTCCTTATATCAATCATGTGCTCATGAATACTATCAAATATTCCATTTTCTCCTTATCCCTTCATTATACGCATATTACCTGCTTTCCAAAATATTTGAATCACTTTTCATGGTTACTGGTACCATAAAATTATTGAAAAACACAATAGACTAATACAAAAATATTCTAATACACCATAAAAGTACCTCAACAACATTATTCTTGACTACCAATACATAAACAATTCAATCCATCCTCTTCAATGATTTTCCTAGAATAAGTCCTTCCTTGATTTAGAATTAACTTTTTAGGTCAGGGCATTGAGTTGGGTAATGCCCATGTTCTCCACAAATAAGACATTGAACTCTATAACAGTATGTCACTCTATGACCCTTTTCTCCACACAGATAACATATGTCCCTCCATTTGAGGTATTCCTCAAGGTTCTTCTTCCCTTCTTTACAAATCTCAATCTTTATTTATTTATGCTCCTCAACATGCGAACATGAATAAAAGTTTATCTTCCTCTTATTTGATGAATTAGGCATACCACTAAATTTCACCTTGTTAGTCATATATCACGATGACTGATTCGGAATAATCACAATATCTTTCTCTCTAGGCTTTATGAAATTTTGTTTCTCATAGTCACCAATTTTTCCATTGGATTCAATGGTAACCGAATTCCTTCTCGATCCCCCTTTGAGTAAAACACAAAAAGAATTCTGTGAGAGGCAAAAATCATACAAGGAAAATAACATAATCCAGCAGGAGTACCTTTGACATCTAACATCTTAGGTTTAATTATAATATCATTACCATAATTCCAGGACTATATTCTGTACTTATACTTAACCTTAGGGACATCCCTTGACATACCTTAGAAATATCTCTAGGGATCTCACTATAGTTTTCACATCCTAGTTTCCAAAGGGTGAGTAAACCTTTCCTCTGATACCAACTATAGAGACCCAAAGCTTGACTTACATGAACATTACATTACTTTTGCAGAATACTTAATACATAATAAGAACCAACACTCAAGGACCGTAATAGTTTAGTGTCTTTGGAAACTCATATCATAATCTTCTAATCATGGTGAAAGATCTTCAACATCTCCTATAAAGATCTTCCTCTTTTGATTTCTTACCTAAAACCTTTCTTTAAATCCTGGGGAAAAGAAAACATATAAAGGGTGAGCTCAAATTCTCAGTAAGGATAAGCATGGATAAAATAAAACAAATCACATACATTTGAACGTCAAAACATGAATATAATATTTAAACATCAAAATCTATAACAATGACATAAATCATGGTTGTACGTAAGGCATAGATCATAAAGAAACATTAAGCATGATAAAATAGCATGGGAATAAAATATTTAATATGTGGAAAACCATTAAGAACATGTTATGATTTCCATAGTAGCCAAGGCATTGCTGCCAGGACCATATTAGTGGAAAAAGTCCCTTTCTGAATCGAGTTCACTCCTCGTTCCAGTCCTGTATTACTGAACCGGTTTAACTTTCCGTTCCAGCCATGTCTATCTCATGATATATAAATATTTACCCAATGCATTGTAGGGAGATATAGGTCCCACCCATCTCATAATGAAATCATTATTAAGTGTTACACAACATAAACATAAATCATTCATCATAACACAAAGAATAAAATGGGTTGCATAAACATCATCCCATCATAACATTATCCATACAAAAAATGGATATCATTTTATCATAAGAAAAGTGAAACCATGTAAATCATAGAGACATTATACTTGAAACATACACATATTAAATAATTTCATCTTAGATGGAAAATGGTTTTGATAAAACACTTGAAATGAATTCTTGAGGAAAATTTCCTTTCTTCTTCAAAAACAATTTCTTTTCACAAAACCTCAAGCAATTTTAAAAGAAAAATATTTTGTTTAAAATAGTCATGAAATCTTTTGGAGGAATCTTCCTGAAAATAAGGCTTTATAAAGTCGTAAAAATCCTTTCATGCCGTATAAGTTAAAAATAACATTCTCCTCGTACTTTGGTCAGAAAAGTCAAAAAGTACCTCTTATGGTAAACAAAAGAAATATTCCTTCCATACGATGTGGTAAAAGTAAGAAAAGGGTAAAAATGTATTAAACATGGAAGGAAATTAAAAATATTATGAAAACATATTGAGAGCATATGGACATGGATAATAAAAATAACACCCAGTAAATACTTACAAGTAAACAATCTCGGATAAGAATGATATTGAAATAATTATCCCTTACCTTAGTTCCAATATGCTTCATACGTATCCGAACCTCATGTATAATGATTCAAATAATGTCAATGACTTATTAAAGAATCATATTCATTGTTATGATATCATATATGGTTCACTTATGTCTTTATATTTCCCGTTCTTTTGTAAATTTCATGTTAAAGAGCGTTTTGGGTAAAATCATTTCATTTGTTGTCCGTGTTTTGACTTGTAATTATTCATATGATTACTTAGATCATGATTACTTAATTCCAGAATATAAAACATGATTTATATATAATATATATTTAGAATATACATATAAATAATAGATCGATAAATGGAATGAAATACACCGTTCATGGAGACGGTAGACCGTACGTACGCATGAACATTGTTTTCGTTTCCTCATTGAATTGGATGGAATTAATTGTATGACATAAATATATATATACATAAATACAGTATCATTATTATGTCATATATTTCATGATTACTTATTATATATACTTTATAATCATTCATGAGTGGTTAATCATTGAGAATGAATCTCATCGCGTCGTGGAGATAGTAGTCCCTACGTACGCACGAGCGATGATATCGTTCCCATGATTATTGAATTGAATTTGAGTGGATGATAAAATATATCAAAATAAGTATGAGGTTATTATAACTATGTATATTTATTATTTACACCATTATACCCATCCAAGTAAGGTGGTGTTGGAAAAACAGATTACACCACGACGTGGAGACGGTATTCCGTACGTACGCACGCACGGTGATTTCGTTTTTCGTAGGATGGATAGAAGATGAAATGGTGTTGTTTCATATTTATAATAACATATAAGTATATTATTGATACTTATGTTATTACATTATTATGAAACAACTAAATAATAAGAAGTTGAAGAAGAAATAAGTTTCAAATAATCGGTAGAAGAGATTACCTCTTCTTCGACGCACCTCCTTTAAAATTCTTCTTAGGGCACCAGGGTTGGTCTTTTGAGAAGACCAGTACCACTATATGGTTTCTAGGGAAGTGGGGAAATGAAATGGGCAGAGGTTTGCCAAGATTCAAGGCTAAAAATGGTGTGAGGAAGAGAGGGAGGAGGTTCCCTTTTATAAGGGAGGAGAGGGGCACCTTTGGAATCCTCAAAAATATTAGATTAATATAAATTCAAACCCCACATAAAAACCTTCAAAAATGACTCAATAAGAAGCTTAGATGAGATAGGGTTGTAATATTATCAAAAAATAAAATTTAGACATGTTTTGGTCATATTGTAAACCTTATCATTTTGATTTATCCTTATTTAATCTATTTAAGTTTATTTGTGTTAATAAAATTATAAATTTTAAATGGTTATAAATAATCACTTATGTGTTTTTAATTTTCCATAATTGGATACTTTATGAAATTTTAGACTATATAAATTTCAATTTAAAATTTTTAAATATTTTTGTGATTTTTAAACAATTTATTAATATGTTATTTTTATAAAATCACAATAGTGTCAATTTTGACACTATTCACTTATTTGAATTTAAATAAAATCTAAATAGAGGATATATTCGATCTAAAATATTTAATAGATTCCTATGATGTCAAAGTTTTCTAGAAAATTCTTGGAGCACATTAAATAGTTCATATAATATTTATTTTAATATTTTTAAAACCATTTATTTGGTATATCTCTTAATAAAATAATTAGTACAACATTTTTGTATAATTTTTTAATATACTTATTTGATGCATAAAAATTAAAAATAAAATCCTTTGATGAAGATAAACATCAAAGATTTTATAATAATAATTTTACTGGAATTTATCATTATAAAATAATAACATGTAAATTGTTATCTTTATTAAATTATGAAGGTGACAATTTGGAATCATTTAAAATAAAATATTATAAGTGTCATAATCACCATAATAAGGATCCTAATGGTCCAAAATTCGTAAAGTGGATGATTATGGATTATATACACACTACTAATAAGTTTTGTGGAGATTTTGGGGCCTTTTTATATGTATTACTATTTCAATAGAAACTATATTGTTGATTTTCCACTAAATAAATAATTTCTGCATCATTAATGAATAAGATAATAAGGTAATTAAATAACTCTTAAAAATTACAAATAAATTTCCATGATAAAGAAAAAAAATTTATATTTAAAATTTGTATTTATAACAGAATTTATATTCTGTATAAACTTATATTAAAAATACATTAATTATTAAAGTTGAGTGAGACATATTTCACTTTCCTTTAAATAAAATAAACTAAAGGTCTTAATCACCTCCAAGTGGGTTCTAATGGATTCCATTTCGACCCAAAAATGACTTAGGACGAAATATAATCATCCAATTGTATTAATACAAGTATTAGGATAATTTTATAATATTATATTTACCCTTAATTACCCAATATACCTTTTACTATGGTAAATAAAATTTTTCGTTGTTACTATTCATAAAGCCCAAAAAATAAATATTAGCTTATTAATGTAATTTGGACCCACTGATTCCAAATATGGAATCCATTATTCCAAATTCAATACACAAAATTTGCAAAAAATAAATTAAAAATAATCCTGTTGTCAAAAGAAAACGGGTTTTTGTTTTAGACATTACAAAAGATTGAGTTGATTTAACCTATGAATTCAAGGTAAAATCAATTCTAATGACATAAAATATATTAAATGGTAAGAATATATTATATTTATACTTTAAAACCATTCAATATTATAATTTAACCATATAAATTATTACGATGAAAAAAATGTTTTTAATTAAAATATAGCGGGTTTTTACTATTCATTAAAATATGAAAGTTATCAGAAAAATATCAAAACTTTATCCAATGTAAATTTTTATATCATGATTCAAAAGAATAAGTTTATTTTGTAAAATTGAACTTATAAAAATGTCAAAACTAGATTTAATGTGGGTGCTCCATTAAAAGGCGGCAAAACTGCATTTTTTTAAAATACTTATTTTACCCAAAAAATTTATTTTGTTCACATACCATGTTCTAGAAAATGTTTAAGATAAAATAATAATGTTATAAAATTGAAAAATTATTTAATAATATTCATAACTTCTAGTTCATAATAATAGTATAACCATATATCATTGTTTAGTGAAACTCGGTATTGCGTACAACACACGCAATCGTGGAAGGTCATGATTGTGTGTAGTGCAAGCCAAGTCCGGGATGCATGTAGTGGAAGCTCCTTTTGGTGTAGCGTAAAACACAATACATCAATAAAATTAAAAAGATTATTTTTCATAAAATATCGGGGTGTTACAAAGCCTCCCCATCTCTGGATCTTTAGAGATCATTCCATGATCCACTTGTAAACCTCCCATTGAGCTGCATCATTCTTTCATGCCAAAGATGCAAATAATGGGTATCCTTAAATTTTTCCCTAATCGACCATTCGTCATTGTACCTCAAACTCATCATCAAAACAAACCTCCTTATGTAAAATCAATCTGTTTCACCAAGAAACAAATTCATGATGATTAATTTCTCATGTATTCATTACATGACCGATCAAACAAACCAATTATGATGAACACGCAAAGAACAACTAGAGAAAACCAAGAAACGAATATGGGGTATGAACACCAGTTGTGTTCGGTTTTTCCTTAATCTATTTATTTTAGAAAAATGAATAATGATCCAAAAAATTGAATAATTTCTCTCAAATTCCTCGCAAATATACCCATACCCACAATACATTCCATCCACAAATCAATTCATTTGTTGATTTATTCACATTCATCATTGTAGTAATTATAAAGGGATATATTCAAAAAAATCATACCTCGGTTTGGATCAATCATTTCTAGAGAACGAATTCACATCATTTTGATTGGTGAGATCCTCTAGATTCTCTAGACATTGATCAATGAACCAACTTCTTTTCATTAATCATCTGATAAAAGATCCCCCAATGGTATCTCTTTCAAACATTTACGGTTATGAGGTGATCCACATTTTTTCCATAGCATGGAATTTATAGTCAACCAACTTTGTCACTAAATCACTTAATAAACTATATATACATATATATATATATATTATTTACGCACGTGATATATTTTAACCAAACACCCAATATCAAAACAGGTTTTGTCATTCCTAGGATAAAGCCCATCCCATTAGATAAAAATACCCTCATATTTGTTTCTGAACCTATGTATAAGAGTTATTAAACTTTTTTTGGAAAATTTCATATGTGTGATATTTAATATATTTAATATGTTTAAAAAATTTATTATGGGAACAAAAGGCCTTCTAATATCATGGTTTATTAGCACATAACTCCAAATATAATCCATAAACTATTATAATGTAATATATGAAAAAATCAGAGTGATTAAATTCTCCCCAAAATGGGTCTTCACATCCTAAAATGCTAAAACAAAAGGCCACACCAATATATGGGGGTACTGAGCATGCATTTGTTTCTCCTACTCCTATGTTCTTTCCTAATGACTTCCATGATTCCATGAGAGATTAAATTAAGGAATCATTCACTCATGGAGGGTCCTCTCCTTTCAATCTTCAATTTCCATTTAGTACACAAAAAAGTTATCAACATACTCATTTTCTAGCTCACTCTAGTCGATAACATGCAATAGGGTGTTCACATATATCCTTATTTGCAACATATGGAATATTTTGTGCACCAAATCATATTGAATTATTTTAACATTGTTTTAATCTATCTAAATAACTCTACACAATAACTAGAATGTTATAATTAATCATTAAGATATATTTCTACCTCAGAAGAATATCTATAACCCACATTGAGGTGAGGCCCTTAGAAACACTTGATATCCCTCCCTGAACTCCAAAGGTCACCATTGTTTATCCACATCAGACTTCGGAAGGATTTATATAGTTCTAATCTTCTTATGGATGATCTTAACCTTCCCTATAGTAGATCACACCAACATCGAGCCTACTATTATTGACACCCCTGGGTTGTTCTATCATAGTTTTGACCTATAGTTTTTCCCATATAAGTCCACAAAAAGTGACACATTAATTGTGGAATGGTAGCTGTTGTTCTATAAAAACTCCACTAATGGTAGGTGATACTCTAAAATATGTAAGAGGTATAATATTAAATCCTACATCATGTCCTAAAAATCCAAAAATGGTTCTCTTAATATGGATGTCAGTATAGGGGTGGAACATCTTTCTCATACATAACTGAGTCCCAAAGGACTCCTTCAATACCATCCATAAATGAGATGTTAACTAAGAATAATGATCAAAATATATCACTAAGGGATCTCTATAGATTCAAACTATCTCTTGCATGTACAAGCATCCCAATATCTCTTATGAACTCTACTCTTGAATAGATAAGAAGTTCACCGACTTTGTGGGTTAGTCTATGATCACATAGATGACATCATGTCCTCTACACATTCATGGTCACCCTCCCATGAAATCAATGGATATCTAATCCCATATACACTTTGGGACCTCTTGGTGTTGATCTAAACACATTGGAACTTGTAGATTATCCTTCACTTGATGGAAAGTGACTCATCGAAAGAAAAAATATATAAAAACCCATATTCATTCCTAGCCACTGAAAATACCATTGAATGTCTCGTTACATGCTCAAAAAACCTATAAGTACACTAATGGTGTTGTATGAAGCTCCCCCAAGACCTCCTCTCCCAGCACAACTCATACCATCATCCATCCTATGAAAATATTAGCATGATTTACTCCTTTAGAAAACCTGTCAGGAACATTTATAGTGGATATCTTGGTATGTTGGTTGTCATAGTTGGAATCAACAATATATTCCTCTTCGAATAACTATAAAATACGAGGTGTAATAAACATATAAATGAAGTCAATTGAACCATCCCCATCCATAATTTAAAAAATTAAATAAGGCTAATTACTCTAACTAATCAATCAGAAACTTCATATAAGATCTACTCTTGAGTGAAAATTCTACATTGTTCCCTTTCATAAGAGCAAAAAGAATATCAATGGCATAATCCTGGATTAATAATAGAAATATCCTATGTCTCATGTTAATATATTTCTACAAGAAGATATAATTGATAATATTATGGTAAAAATAGACACTAAATCGCTCACCCATAAGGTAGTTTTTCCAAATCTTCAGTGAAAAGATTATCATTACTAACTCAAGATCATGGATCATGTAGTTCTTCTCATGTGGTATCAAATGACATGAACCATGTGCAATCACCACCTACATCTGCATTAAGACACAACCCAGCCCAGTCCATGATGTATTACAAAAAACTACATAATCGACACCCTTCCTTGTAAATCACTAGATTATAGTTCTTTTCATTCTCTACATCAACTCCATGAAAGCCAGTTCAAACCACTCCATCCATACGAAAGGCTTCCCAATTGAGGTAAAATATTTCATGAAATATTATTTCCTGGAGATTTATGGTATAAATTTTTTATAGTATTTTACCAACCCAATGAAGATCTACACCTCTATCATGATCTTAGGTGGCTCCAAATTTTACTCTACCTCAGCCTTCCTTGGGTCCACTACTACAACTTCTATTGAGAGAACATGTAATATAAAGTGTACCAATTGAATCTAAAACTAGAACATTTATAGATTCTCATAATTATATGGCTCTCAGAGTATGTTTGGAACTATACCAGCTTGTCTCGCATGACCCTCGTTGAACGATGAGTACACTTCGATATCATCGAAGAAGACTGCCACAAACCAGTCTAAGAGATGATGAATGATCAGGTTCATGATTCCCATGAGAATTTATAAGGAATTTATCACAAAAAAAGACATCACCAAGAACTCACATTGAATGTAATGATATCGACAAGTAATTTATAGTATATCATTACCCCATTCTTGTAGCTGGTGATCTGATCTGAGAAAATTCATTGAGAGCTATCATGAACCTAACAAAAAATCAAAGAGGTTTTTGATCTTCAAATTATGATGATTTTTCATTATTTTCACTTAGTTTAGGTAATGGTAATCCATACACAACCTCAGGATCCTATCTACCTTCATAGTGAACAACACTGGCAATTCCCTCAGTTAAACATCAGGTTTTTCCAAGTACTCAGACTTCAACTTCAACTCGAAAAGCTTTTTGGGAGGAATATGATATGGAGGAGAAAATATTTAGGTTTCCTCATGGTGTAGATCAATAAAGAAATATATCTCTTTGGGGGGGAGGTAAACATGAAATGTCCTCAAGAAAAAAATTCTCAAACTCCAACGCCACTATAGAAATCTAAATAATCAGTGAATCATCTACAACAAGGATCTTGGTATCTAGTCAGAGTGTAATGAGATGAAATATCCTATGCATGATTCCATCCTACTATTCCTATGTCTTCTTTTCAGCCTCAATGGAAAACCCCATCCCATCCCTACGTAAAAAACACATAATCCAAGTGAAACAATCTTTTTGGAAATGAACTCTAGATAACTAGTACATAACACTACTATAAATATTTCTCAAAAGAAACTCTCACTTATAAATGTTATATCACACCTTTATCCTAAGTGTTCCATCGCCGAGTAACCTCCATTTGGAGTGGCCATACACATGGTTCGAGATGACGACCAAACTGAAATTACTATGTCTCAAACCAGACAAGTGGTCATAAAAGAATGACTCACAAATAATTCAATCAGTAATTAATCTTAATTATAAAATGCACATATCATACCTTGTGTCATCCGTGGAGCCTCTAGGTCTTATTCCTCACCAAACTGCAATTTCCCATGTCCCTCACAACCAGCTCCTTAATCCTAGACAGGACCACCTAGGGGTGGTTGTAGTAACATGTCATTATGTGTTCCACCAAAATATTAATTACCATATCCTCTTCCATGTTTACCTCCCTAAATATCTTCTTAATCATGTCGCTTGATCTAACTATGTGCACCATCCAATATCTCTATATATTCTACATGTCAGCTCATACAATCTCATTCAAGATGTGTCTAACAATCACAATAGTATCATTTCTAATCTTTATTATAAATATATCAATACTGTGAGCCCTGAATAGAAGGCCCTCTATACTTGGACCACCTCATCAATTTTCTTTCATGTCATGGTCCCTATTTTTTTCATTGGATCCCTATAATTCGAATTCATAGATCCTTCATTCCCATTACCAACACTCACTATCTGTTTCTTCTCATGAATGAAATTATCAAATAACGAATCATTATCTAGAACCCTAAAAATACTTAACAATGAATATAGATATATTTACGGGTTTTTTTTATCTTCATATTATTTTCTAGAAGCTATGATCCCAAAATAACCTATCACACATCATATCAATCAAGTATAGAGAGTGGTTGGGGAAGCTTGAAAAATACTCAGCCACTGTCACACTTCCATGCTAATCTGTAGAATCTCTTGGATGCTAAAAAACCTCAATTTTTTTTAATATAAATCCTATCTAAATATTAACACAAACTCTAACCATGTAAGAGTCACATCATCATAAGACTGGGTCACTATTACTCATCATCATTCTAAAAATCAAGGGAGAAGGCTTGTTTCTAGGACCACCATATGATATGATAATGTCCTGAATGGATGAAATACTTACATCATTCTTTCAATAAATTCCTTACCCACCTAGCGGTTAGATCAACTTGGAATATGAGGTCCACTTTCACTAAAATTAGTGAATCATGCTCATCCTACACACCTCACATTCTGGTACTACTGGTAACTTATGCTACTCAGCAGGTGGTAGTAAGACTAGAAAACCACCTGAAGGTAACACCTCATGAAAAAGTTCATATATCAAAGCCTACTCATTATGGGTATTATATTCATGATCAGGATGTTGAATTATAGTAGTAAAACTTCATGAAGGCGTCCCATAATTGATAATATGTACCACAATTAATGTTTACATTGGGTGAGATGAGCCAAGAAAAACATGGAATCAACAACCCATTCCTATATGATGCATGTGAAAATGTTTCTTTATAACCATAAACTATATATACCGAGTCAATAAGCAAGATTTCATATTCTTGGTGTATAAATACATTGTCTTCCACACAAATTCTTGAGTGCCTAGCCAGAGGTCTAAACACGAAATGCTTAACACTATTTCTCTAAACTAATATCACGTACTCTTTTACTGTAGAAGAACTGTATCCTCTGATACCACTCTCTCATGAACCATCCCAATGTTTCCAATTCCATGACTACTCCAAGCTCAAATACAATATAGAAAGGGATTGGGACTATCAATGAGTAGGTATATTGCAAAAATGGGAGACCTTAACCTAATGTACTTATATATATGCACATATCTCCAAGACCATACAACTTAGAAATGTAAAACAAATGATAACGATGAATGAATACATCAAAAATCACACCATCAAAGTATGACAATAAGTACTAGAGAGTAGAAGGTCCAAATACATTACCACCAAAATGAAACTAAAAACAATTCCAACCTATAAAGTGGATGAGGATAGGTGTCAATGTAACTATAGGAACACACTTTGATCTATCCGGATCACTAAGAACAACTTGGTCCTCATAACACTTAGACTCTGTCAAAAGGACATCCATCTGTATAAGGCATGTAATTTGTAGGAAAATTCCAAATTGGGGTGACTATAAAAATTCCCAATAGGAAACCTTAAAATCCATATGAATATAGAATCAAGAATAAAATTCATATCATCATATTTATATGTCAATGAATTATATAATAAGAACATCTATATATACTAATAATAGGAACACAAATTCAAGTTACTATCACAACCCTGAAGCCATATTAGGATTCATACTTGATGGTTACACATACCACTCACCTAAGAGAGTGCACTCCCTGAAGCATATTTCATTAATGTCAACCATCCGAGATGTCATGCTCATCAGTTCTCTTAGAAAAAAGTATAATCTGTATTCTTTAAGAGACTGATACATAGATTAGGATTTCACCAAAGATCATGATGTATAGCTATAACCCAATATGGATTTACCAACCATGTAGGGGATCAAATACCATGTAGTGTTGGTCAAGACCATACTAGGAACCCCAACATTGAAAAATATAATGATATAGGATCTAAATCATGGACACATGGAGGGATTCACATAACTATATCCAAGAAATATGTTCATTATATGGGATCACCATCCTATTAATAGAACAAAACTCCATACAAAACCATCAAATAAATGGATTAAGGGAATGTACCCGATTGAATTTTTTCAAGGTGATGTAAAAAAGGTCTCCAAGCCATCTTTGAAGGAGTAAAAAGAAATTCCCTTTAGAAGTGGTTTCTATCTAGGCATCACTACATGTTCCCATGTCCATGTCTGAGTACACTACATATCCAAGCATGTGTACACTCCACTATTTTAGTGTATGGATATAAATGTACTTGTATGGATAGCCATGTAAAATTTTATGATCCTACCTAGGTACATGTCGAGCCACCAGGAAAGGGTCACATGGAATGTGATCAATTGACATATCTTACTACAAAGTCAAACATCCCATGAACGAGTCTCCTGAAATGTTAGTAAGTCTGACGATGTGTGATACTTATCTTTGTGTCCATACCCTATAATAGTATGAGGAGGGGTCCAGCATAGTGTGCAATTCCAGATTATACTCCATGTAACCTGGTATTTTCAATTATAAAATATTATTCTTATGTGTACGCATGTCATGGTGTTTCCTCACGTCCCACTATCATCCTCACCCAGATATAATGAATATGGTTCGATTGAGCCTCGTCATCACTTTCATACTGGATATTGTGCCTTTATCCACACAATAATATCCCATTGAGTGGAACCATCATCACATGCTAAAAATATGAATATTGAGTATGTTAAAATCATTCCCCAATTTATTATATATCATTGTAACTAAATCAAATCATAAAATAAAACCTGGACATATGGAATCAATTTGTTGCACCAATAAACAGATTTGTAATGATTGATTTCCTAATTATTCATCAACCCACTCGTCAAATGAAGTACTGGTGAAGAATGTATGAATAATGGTTGCAGAACAACAAGAAAACAATTAATAAGAAACCATGGACATGTTTGGGTTGTCATTGATCTTTTTCAATTATAATGATGAATGAAGATTCAAAATAAATAAAAAAATTCCAACCAAAATTCGTATAAATACAGTCATACCTACAATAAGATCGATCTATGAATAAATTTCATAGTTAATGGACTCATGTTCATCCTAGAAATAATAATACTGGTATAAATCCAAATAAAACAATGTCTTTCCTAGGTTTGGATCAATCACCAGTGAAGAATAAATTCACATTTTTATCTTTTCCAATATCCTTGAGATTCTCAGCACACTGAATGGTGATCCATGATCAAGTCATTGTTCATCTGTGGATGGTCCTCAAATTCTCTCTCTCTGTCAAATATCTAAAGTTATATAGATAAATCTTAGATATTTTCTTACTATTTTATTTATAGAAATACAATTAGGTTGATGCATCACATAATAAAATGAATAAATAAATTTACTTATTATTTTATTTATGCACACTACAGATTTTGACCAAACGCTCGACACCGACAAATTTTATGTCGTTCCTATGGTAAATCCCACACTCATAGCTCAACATAGGCCTAAAATTATTAATTGATCATATATTTAATATGTATTAAAAAATATGCATATAAGGCATGTGATATATTATATATATTTCAAATATTTCAAATATTTATTTTGGAATTATCAAGCATCGAAATCTCACGCCATCTGAATTCCTATCTCTGAAAATAATTGAGAAAATATTCTAAAGTAATATATGGAAAATAAAATTCATTACAATAACTGCATCTTGATTTTTTATGTTGTTGACCTCTACTAGTGGGTTGTGTAGAGGTCAAATAAAATTCATTATAGTTGTACTAACCTATGAACCTCAAACCAGGATAAACTAAACAAACTGTAAAAATATATAGTATATTTTATATATTACAACCCACTAATTTTGGTTCAATATAAATTCATAAAATTATTAAATTTGAGTCATAAAATAAAATATTATTGTCAACACCAATGGCGAAATCAATGGTGTTTATTTCAACCCCACCGTCACTAAAAATATTTATTCTTACTAATTCAATAATGAAACTATAATCAGGTATCATTTGATCTTTCCTATAAGACACTTGTTTTACCTTTAATACCAAAATTTACATTTCCTTAGTATCTTCGAAGATAGTTACTACAATAAATCTAAATCAACATCCTAAAAAAATATACCATTTCAAGTTATTGAATCAACCAATTTTCATTTTATCTTAATGACTATACCATGAGAGTAGTAATATAATAATAGTATTTTATTAAAAAAATCATTATATACAAAAATTATATCGAGGCCTAAAATACCATGCACTGGAATAAAAGTCTATTATACTAGTTAATATAACATCATCCTACTATATTCACTTTTATACTACCCAAAAAATTTTAATAAAGTGTCCCTCTAGTCATACTATGCACTAAGGTCTTGGTCGGGGGTTATAATCATAATGAGTCTGATGCAGGATTATTTTAAGACATGTGGATTGAACTTCAATGTAGGTCAGTTGCTGGTACATTGGTTGGTACTCATAAAATTCTCCTTTTATGAATATATAGGGTATATACCCTGAAAATTCAATTATTGTTTTGGTTATTTCCTAAAAGTAATTTTATCTAGTGATTTCTGGTATAATTTCCTCTTATTTTATCAATACGAGACCTCTTATGTTTTACATTTATTGTATTCATTTTTTTAATGGTGCCTATTTTTTTTAAATATTGAACCATGTGTGTGTTGGGTCATTTACTTTGGAAAATTATCCTTCAATGATTTTTACAAACCATATTTTTGAATTTAAAGACTCCTTTGTGGGTTTTATAAATTGGATATCGATGAAGGTGTTCCATTTTTTAGATGGGATCAACTAGTGACAAGATTAAAATTGACCATTATTATTTATTTAAACAAATATAGATATTTTGATAAATTTAAATGAGTATTTATGGTTTTAAAATGGCTTATAATAGTTGATTAACATTTTTTTCAAATAATTGTTTTCATTTTTGTAATATTACTTGAATGTTTTGGAAAGTTAAAAAGAACATGTTTATTTCACATGGTACTTTGTAAATCATACATACTAGGTATAATTTTAAACTATATTTTATCTATTTCATTATAAAACATATTTCTTATTTTTTTGGGTTTTTGTGACCCAATTTTAGATTTTTTCAGGCTAATATATTCCAGGTTCTGGGTTTTTAGTTGGAACTATCCATCATTCCAAGGGGTCAATGTGGGGTGAGTTTGTTAGTGGTGATAAACCAGAGATTTTGTGTATTTGGTTTAATATCATATTTAGTAGGTTTACTACTATTATATATTTTTTATCTCTTCATCTTTTATAACCTATTGTATCTATCGATTCATGGATGATGTTTATATTTATGGAAATTAGTTGGATCGGTTTCATTTGTTATAACATGTATAGATTCTTATTTTACTATGGATCGTTTATTTATCTGATCCCTATATTCTTTTCTTTGATATGGGTGAAATAATTAAAAAATGGATTCTTTTTATTCATAGGGATAGGTTGTACAGAGTTGTGAATTGAGAATTCCCTTCAATCTTTATGGCCATCTAGATAAGTTCTTGGGTTTGGTGGTAGTCCTAACTAGGTCAATATAAATTGGTATTAGAGCCTTAGGTTTCTTCATTTATAGATTGATTATCATGTATATCCCTTTACATTTCATTATGTACATGTTTAAAGGAGATTATTGTTGTTAGATCATGATAGGTAAGATTGTGGGGGCCTAGAGAGACATTCTCATCCTAAGCCTCAAGTGTCCAATAGAATTCAGAATTATAATTGTAAATTAGAGGTATTTTTAGTTATTTTTAATTGAAATTGATGTGAGTTTTCGATTTGATACACTTTTATTATGTGAGTGATATAGGGGATCAATATTTAGTTTTAGGGTGAGGTAGTGTAGAACAATAGTTGTATAGCTAGAATGTATGTCCTTGGAAACCAAATGGTTCTTATGCAACTGAGTCTTCCACTTTTATAAGGTGTGGGCCATTAATAGTGTGTGACATACAAATGTATGTGGATAAAGAAATCAAAACAATATTTCTTCTATTTTAATACAATTTCCACTAAGCTCAATATAGGATTTTTCTAGAGGTGAATCTCAGTTGTTTTAGGTTTATTGATGATAGTGTTTATTCCCATTGTGGTTATGGTTCTTCTAAACCCAATTTTAGTTCTTGTGTAGTTTTTTTATTACACTTGGATTTAAATATTTTCTTCAAAAAAATTGAAGGATTTTTTAAAATTTTTATTTTCAAAACTTGTTGTATGAACTAATGGTAAATAGAGATTTTTTTCTAAAACAATCTGGAAGGTTTTTTTAAAAGGAAAGTGTGTGTGAGTATTATTCTTAGGATGCTTAGAATTCAAAATGAAATTGAATTTTGAAAGCGGTTTTTGTGACATTCCATTTATAGAAAATGTTTATTCCCCCGAGGAAGTCTTTTAATTATTTTTTTTGTCTTGGATTTCATGTGTAAACCTTGGTAGAGTGTTATTTCAAAATTAGTTTTTGAAAATAGTGTTTTCAAAATAATGTATTTTTTCCATGGTGTAATTGTTTTAGTTCCTTATTTGTGGGATTATTTTTTTGGACATTATTCCTTCATTGATATTTAGTATATTGGTTTTTATTATTTTTGATAAATGAATTTATGTTGTTAATGTATTTTTTATTACCCCTAATAATGGTTGAAATATTTGTGCATGTTCTGGTGTATAAATAGACATGGAGTAGAGTGGTAGATGTGGAGCCTCACATGTTCTCAAAAACTACCTTGAACATCTTGAATTAACATTAACCTTAATTTAATGGTGATAAATGGTTATAAGAATTAGTTAGGTGGTCGGAATATATTTAGTTAATCCTAAATTCCATTAGAACACCTGAAGCATTGTGGGTAAGAGACATTGAAAAATTTCTGTTAGTTTTAGCTGAGTTTAGTTGGAATTTATGGTCCCTTCTCTATTGTAGAATGGTATATATTCGGATCTTTTCTAGTTGTTTTTTCCAAGTCTCTCCTTCATAAGGTAGTGAAATTATAGAAATATTTTAATCTTGTGAGCCTTCATTATGTTGATCGGTCTATAGTAGATTATGTCAATCAATTTTTAAATATGGTTATATTTTCTCTAGAGTAAGTCGTTAGCAATTTTTGAGAAAGAACATTTCATCGGAGGTGGTATTAGACAAACCTTTGCTTCAATGATACTTGTTAATAGTTTTAAATACTTTTAGAATGTTTCTAATGTGGCCATTAGAATTGAATCCATCCAATCTAGGAAGCCTATGGTAGGTTATTCCTTAGTTCCACAAATAGTAAAAATTGATAACTTAATAAGTGGTGAGAAGAAGCAGGAAGATCCAAGGATTGAAGTATGACGTCTTTCTAATGGGAATTGAAGATCTCCCATGTCATTTCTTTGTGGGACTATAGGGTATTCTCATCACTTTAATTTTATTTCCCCAATCTGTTACCTCAATTATATCGATTTGTTCCATCTTTAGAATATTTTTTAGCTAGGATTTCAAAATATGTATTGGGTTCGATCCTTTTGTGGATGGATTGTTGTTTTGGACCATTTCTTAATTGTTTTTATCATTATTTTGGCACTTAGATTTGGTTGTTGGAATATTTTTTATGGTTAAATCTTTTATGTTTCTTGTAGAATGGAATATGTTTCACTATATTTTATAACATTTTTATTTTTTACAATTTCCACCCTCTGCCTAGTGAGTGTGTTTTTTGGTTGGTTGTGGTGTAATTTTTTAAGACTTATTGTTTGGGTGAACCTCTCTCAGAGAAAGTGGGTTGTTCCCATTATTTTTGTATCGTAAAGTGGTTTCAATTTTTTAGACCTGATAGAGGCCTAGGGAGAACTATTTTATTTATAGGGTGTGTGATCGACCAGTTGATTAAGAATTAATATAAGGTGATCTGAGGTGTCCATGCAGATAAACCATGTCTGGGTGATCTAAGTTTTGACTCAAGATTTTATCCATGTCTATCATAACCTAAGGTAACAATTATTGTTATTACTTTGAAT
Source organism: Viscum album (assembly GCA_963277665.1). Classification (NCBI taxonomy): domain Eukaryota; kingdom Viridiplantae; phylum Streptophyta; class Magnoliopsida; order Santalales; family Viscaceae; genus Viscum; species Viscum album. The sequence goes on from OY728157.1 coordinate 1,767,956,689, forward strand.
ATTAATTTTGTTGTTCTTACTTCTATGAGGATCAAAATTTCTTTTTTTATAGTGAATATATATTGTGTATGCTCTATTATATGTGGATGTCGATTCAGGTAGATTTTTTTGTTCAACCATGTTATAGGAATTCAAAATTGTGGGGAATTAATGTTAGGCCCTACATTCTTCACATGAATTCTTTCTCGAGGACCTATTTTGGTTGTTAGATATGTTTCGAAACCATATAATCGAATAGTTTGATCATTTATGAAAATTTTGGTTTTCTGATTTCTAGATTGGTTATGTTTATTGGTTATTTGTTTTTGTCATCCAAGGATATTTAGTCCTTCATTATAGTTCTTTTAAACCATATATTTTATGGGGGACGAAAGTGTAAAGGTGAGGAGTTTGTGAAAAACCACATTTCATAGTTTTATTGAATATTTGGAATTTTATTTTGATAATGTTAAGCTATAGTTTCTATGGAGTTTAAATTCAGAACATTTATGTTTTTATAGGTTCCCTTCTATGGATAGTTAATCTTCACAATTATAGGGAATATATTCAATCCCATCAAGAGGATATTTTTTTGTTCATTTTTAATTTTGGGATTTTTTTTATACATGCATTTTTCATGGTTATTTCAAAATATTATGATACCCTAGGAGAAATCATGGAGGTTAAATAGTTTGTATAGTGTTTTGTGCACAACATGATCTTGGTTTCATAATCCATGCTAAAAGCATGTGATTTTCTATTGTGTTTTCAAAGTACTAAATGGAATGGTTGAAGAATGGTTTTTTCAAAAAAATGGTGTTATAAAAGGAAATCATGTTAGGGTTTTTGGACCTAGGTAGTGGTAAGTTTATGATTGGTTAATGATTTAGAAACCCCTGTGGCTAAACCATGTGGCTTCATTAGGTGTTTAATTTATGATAATTTCATATGTTTACTCATCAATTTAAGAGGGGTTTCACCCATATTCCCTCTACTATATTTATCGACTCTGAGGATCCCTTTAAAGAGCCCAAACCTCTTCAACCTTTTATTCTTGTCCTATTTATGGTAATTTCAAAGAGATTTTAGGGTATTTTTTCCTCTCTTTATCTCAATTTATTTCCCCCCACTATTTTCTATTTTATTTGGTTTCACCAATGAACCAAATTTCTCTTTTTTCCAATTTTAGGTTTCCTAGTGGATATTATATTATAGATTTTAGTGTGTAGGGTTTATACATGCATTTTATATCTACTTTATTGTGGTCACTATTGAAGGCAACACATTTTGGATATATTTCTACTTATTCTAATTAGGTGTTTCTTTTAAATTATTTCAGTATGGAATTTAAATTGTGCATGTTATTTCTGATTTCATTTTTATTGAAAGTATGAATATATATGATAGCTTTGAAGCAATTGGAAATGATTTCAATGTGTTTTTTGTTGGAAATTAATGGGTTTAATTTTAATTCCTTGACCTCAGTTTGAATTATAATTTATAAAGGAGATAATATTTTATGAAACACAAATATTAAAATTATAATTGTTTTCTTGTTTTTAATTGTATTTTTATGCTATTTTTGTGTTTTCAATTACTGAAATCCTTCTATTAAAATGAATTTGGTATCAATGTGAGGTGTTAAACAGTAATTGTTTTGTAATGGTTTATTTAAATGGACTAGAAATATATTTTTTGGAATGTGTGTGTGGTTTACCAATTAATAAAATTCATGAATGGATCTTTTGATATGTTTTTTTAGAAATGAAGGTCTTAAGTCTCTATTTTTTATTTCAAAGGATAACAGCTATGTTCGAGGGTGGATTTCAATTTATTTATTGTGTAGGTGATTTCCATTATTCTATAGATGGTGTTTTGAATAGATTATTATGATGTTTGAAATTTATTATCATTGAAAATGTGTTTTGGTGTTAATTTCCAAGATAATATTTTTGTTATTAAATGATAGGTGTGGAAGACACACCTTTATTACCCGATATTATTATTTACCCCTTCTGTGGGTTATTTTTATCTATGAGATTTTTGTTCCTCCTCTTCTGTGGGAATGTGCTGGTTTATATAGTGGGTCATTTTATATATAGGTGTATTCATATTTTTGTGTTTGGGTAAGGTTTGATCATTGTTAGTGTCTTTTGTGTTAGAATTGGATTGTTTATTATTTTAACACATATTTTTTGTCATGGGAACCTTGTTACTATGTAGGTTATCTAGTATATTATGATATATGGTTCACAAAAATCTAATTTAACTCTATTTATGCAAATTACAATGATCTAGGATGGTTTATTCCTCATAATGACTCTTGTTTAGGATAGTTGGATGACTTATGGATTGAATTTCAATGCATGCTGATAGATGGTTCACAGTTTTATATAATATTCTATAGTTAGATGATTTTAATGTTTGGATTCCCTATGATAGACACCATGACACATTCAAATATTTTTTTTGGTTGAGGAGAGTCTGACCTAGTGATTCTTGTATTATTTCTCCTACATTCATTCATTTGTTACCTCATCTTTTAAAAAATTTATGTTGTCCTTTTTCTTATGGATGGTATATGTTTTTTTGAAATTTACCAGTGTGTGTTTTTTGGGTCATTTCCTTTCGAAAATTACTTTCAAATGATTTTTGGAAAACCTATATTGAATTTAAAGACACTTTTAAGGGTTTATTAAAGTATATTTATAGTAGGTTTTTTGATTTCAAAATGGATTTAGGTGATGAAATGATTTAAGGGGCCTTTTCATTTAGATAAAATTAATGGGTTATTTTGATAAATTTAAATGAGTGCATTTGATTTTGAAATGGCTTAGACTAGTTGTTTGTTTCTAATGGTTTTTTTATATTTTTGAAAACAAGTGGCATATTTTGAAATGTGATCGTTAACATGTATTTCTTTTCACATGATATATTTGGAAGATTTATTTATAGATTTATTTTCCACCTAGAATTGATATAAATCCTTTAAAAAAATTCATATATTTAGAAGGTAGTACAGACCTACTAGGATTTTTATCTCACAAGTATATTTTTAAGTACTATGTTATTAGTTGGAATATTACTTTATTCCATGAGGATGATGTTGGGTGAGTTGGGTTGTGGTGAGGAACCAAAGGTTTCACGGATTTTGTTTTGGCTCAGAAATATATAGTTTTCATCTATTTTATTTTTTGTTAGCTATGTATCTATTTTGATCCACTGAATCACTCTAATCATGGATGATGTTTATATTTATAAAAATGGTTTGGATCACTTTAGTAATTTATGGAATGTTTGACATGTTTATCTACTTAGTCTCTCATATATATTTGTTCCTCTGTATTTTAATCATTCATATGGGATAAATATTTTACAAAATAAATCGTTTGATGCCCAGTCATTGGTCTGAAACCTGTTAGGATTTGGAACACTCATCGGGCCTTGTGGTGGTCTTGGTTGGGTGTCGAGTTCAGTGGGAGACCCGGATAGTTTCATACACCTCATCCCCAAATATACAATACATCATAGCCACTATGTAATTGGTATTTGGATACAATATTTTCTTGGAAAGTTTCACACCTCAGTGATGTAATGTCAATATACTACTGCTCCAACATTATCTGAGGCCACATCACTAGTTTCAATCATATCTAAAAAGTTTTCTTTTATCCTTCCATGAAACTATGTCTTCCTATGAATTTATTTTAATTCCCATACCCAGGATTACATTACCTCCTCAACACTTTATCACAATCCAATGCGGGACTACATTGGTAGTCCAATGATAAATTACCACTAATATCTTTTTATTTAATCATTATTTATCCTTCAAAGAGAATAAAGTTGATCAATCATTGGTAATTGATGAAAGAATAAAAAATGCTTCCAACATAAAAAACCCAAGCGACTATAAAATTTTCTCCATGCCTCAATACCTAAAAAAATTATTAAATATTATAAATGAAAGACCATGTAGAATAATTTCAATATGATAAAAGGAAAATATATAATGGGTTTTAATATAAATAATTTTTTATAATAAAATAAATCTATGTAGAATCTATATAACGTTGGTGATAATAAAATCTTGAGTTTTCATTGTTTCTTATAGATTCAGGTTGAGTCCTTTTATAGTGAGAGTTTGGATGGTATTTTTGTATTTAGTAAATTTTAAATTTTAATAATTTTAACATTTTTGTTTCTTATTCACATGTTTTTCTATTTTTTCATAATGATATCATAACTACAAGATGATGGATAACTAACTAGAGGTCTTGGTCCTATGGGAGGTAGTTGTTTTATGATCATTTTTTTCATCTCTATGTTTTCACTTCATTTCATTGTGAGATGATGGGTTGTGAAGAATTTGATTTAGCGATCACCAATCTTATCAACATTCTTAAAACATTATTAATTACTTGGTTAAATCATTTCAATATTCATTAACAAAACTTCTTTAATGTCTGATGGGATTTGGGTAGTTATGTGATGAAAAAAATGATGGACTTTTTTGATAAGGATACATACTATATATTTTATACATTAACTCTTTACTATGGAAGAAGTGGGGTCTGGTGTTCTAAGGAGATATTCAAGGTTCCATAGTTTTTAAAACCATAGGTAGACTAAGGTAGATAGTGAATGATTTTTAGTAATCCCTTGAATGAATCTATGATCAAAAAGAGGGATGTGATGGATTCTCTCTGAAAAAATAGGACCATTCCATTTATTTAAAACAATTGTTAGTGTATATTACCATAATTTCATATGCATAATATGAATATCACCACATAAAAACCCATTATTCACTACTTCCAAATTATTTTAAAGAGAAAAAAATAAAATCAAAGACAACAAATATTACCATTAAAGAGTGGGAACTCAAAAACCTAGGGATATGACTCCGGTCAGCCCATGTACTGTACTTTGAAAACAACTTTTGTTTTTTGATTTTGATTTCTGTGATAAGCAAAAAATTTTGTTATATCTTAAGAACCATAAGAATAAAATATCCAATAGTGCTTCTGGATGATGAGGATGTCATGAAAGGTGATTATGGTTAGTTATTTAAGTTTTAATCTATTAAAAAGATGATATGTAACTCATTAAGATTATATCTGAATGTATGCTTGGGTATTATGGTATATAATAGCAAAACATGGTAATAAAATTGGTCATGATACATTACAGTCAAGGGTGAGTGAATGGGTTTTATAAATTAACGATGAACATATAAGAAAAATATTCAGTTCATGTGTGACTTATACAAGAGGTCACTATGGACAGTGGTGATATATATTGGTTTCTTTTGAGGATTCCTCATAAAAAATATGTTGAATAGGATGTTTAGGTCCCTAGAAATTATAATGGATCTTGGTACCCAATATATTTAGTTTGAACACAATTAATTATATGAATATTTATTTTTTGATAGTTTTAAATTATGTTGAACAAGATTATCAAACCTTAGTTAAGGATCATTATTGGGGTTCTAATCACGAATGGGGTGCTAAGGATGACAATTGTATTGGGGGAACTACTGGGTTTGGTTTTTTGAAGTGTAATGGGATAATAAAAATGGTGTTCCATGTGTTGTAAGGTGGGGTATCAATGAGTTTTTCAAAAACTCAATCTTTGAAATATAATGTACCTTATTGATGGAAATGATATAATTGTTTAATACAAATTAAATTTGTCTATTTAACAGTGTGTTCGTCAAGGATTTTTAAATTGGTCATGGATTCATGGTATGATCTAGAAGTGATGATTCAAAGAATTGTTCTGTTATTAAATTCTACAGTGAGATATATATCAGGCCTCTTGACATTTTAGGACTCTGGTTTATATGGAACATATTATAAGAACATTATAGTTTCACGATAATTCAGTGCTGTTAGTGTAATGACAGGGAATTTCATATAGTGTGGAGTATCATATCTATTAGTTGAGTAACAACCCTGATGTTAGGAAATATTTTTAATTATTTACAAGTAGTGGGGTTAATAATACTAGTAGGTGGATGATGACAGAAACACTAATGAGGTGAGAGTGATGGAAGAATGTTTACATCTAGAACTGTAATAAATTACATACTAGAATAAATATATTATATTTATATTGTGATAATTTATTTTATAACATACTTTTTGAGGGAATATGATGAGTGAATATGATGAATAATCTGATGATGGACTCAGTTCATGTTTTCTCTTGTGATCACAGGGAAGGACCATAGTTGTATTAGTTGATTTATAGAGTTTATTTTTGGGAATTTTACCATAATGTGAGATTACATTAAAGTTATGGTGTTTGAGTAAATCCATGATATATCCTAGAGTAAATATGTTGTGGTTATAGGGGAAATTTAGGGATGTGATGTATATTCCAATAGAATTTAGACGAAGTAGAATAGTGAAGAATTTGTTAGTATTTTAATGGGAGATTTAATATAGTGATTAGGCTAGTCATACGTGTGTTATTTGGGATTAATTAATAGTCATTATGTATTAGAGTTTGATTTTGGTTAAAAAATATTATTTTGGATCATGTTCATGGGATTTATGATCATATACTATTCATAATCTAGATTTGGGTGAAAATGTAGATTTTGGATGATATATTGAGAGTATAGTTATGTTTCAAAAAACCTTCTTATGTATTAGAATTCATATTGTGCGATGTTTTTAATTAACCGCAACATTAAGAGTATATGAAATCCGATAAAATTTTAATTTTTTGGAATTTTGCTAGGGCTGATTTTGAAAATAAACTTCAATTTTGGATTTTATGGACTATGGTGTCTCTAAAATTTCTTTTTTATGGTTTTAAAGAGCATAGAATAATATTTAATGTTTGGGTGAAGGATGGAATTTTTGGTAAGTTATATAATTTTATATAATTACAAATGGGAAATTTGTAAGGATCTACTAGGTAACATGTGGGTATAGAAGAGAGAAATTAATCCCTAGAGATTAAACAAGTGGCTAGTGGTGTGGCAACTACAGACCTAGTACCACCAAGCTAATGCATGTCTTATTACATTGGCATAGATACAATGAGTCTCATCCTCAATGATTGAATTATTTAGTAGTTTTAGAGAACCCAAATATATAAATGATTCTCATTTTACATTGTTAAAAAATAAATCATAACAAAATTAATATATCAGCATCCTTGGAACAAAATCTAAGAATTTATCTTTATATCATGGCGAAAGGTAACAAAATATAGGAGATATGAATTTCATAGTAATGGTAAAGTACAAAAGATGCTATCATGAATCAATAAAGAATAGTCAACATGGAAATGTGAATAAATTAACACAGATTAAATTTAAATAACTAGACTATATGAATAGATAAGGCATAATCAATATAGAAAGGTATATGACTAAAAAACATTCCAACTAACAAATAACTTGAGAAAAATAAGTTAGGAATAAAAGATGATCAGATAATTCCATATAAATAATCACATGAACTTGAAACCTAACCATGAACATTCTAACTAATCTAATAATCACAAGGAATATAAAAAATGATGAAATGAATAATGTGGGAAATTATAATTTTCAAGATCTATCTTTAAGATAATTACTATCAAGATCTATCCTCAATACATTTTAAGTATATGGGTAGAAACCTATCTGATTTGGCAATGTGATTTTTCTCACGAGACCTATATATGTATCGATGGGATTTATATGAATGGTCCCCAACCCATGACACATTTATTCAAATCATTTCTAATATATCGAATAATTCATTTAATTTATAAACAACGTTCCTTATCCTCAAATATCCATATTGATTATAGGATACTAATTAAAAAATATTTCCACAATAAACCAAATAACTTTCAACGTAAAAACCATATGTTAAAATGGTATCAGGTTTAGGTGTCAATGATATTAATCATAAATGAACATTTATATTAAAAATAAATATAATGTTCAGTGGAAAATGACTGCAAGAATGTTATTTTTAATATAATTTTAATTATCGAAAAAGGAATTGAGATTGTATAATAACATTAACTACTTAGAAATTCTCAAGTCAAATCCCCTTGGATGAAATAATTCAATGAAAAAAATCAAAAAATATAATGTATTAATGAATAATTATATTTAATTTCAAAGGGCATATATATACACTATAAAATATTTTATTTCTGAATATTAACAAATAATTATAATTTGAATTTGAATTTATATAAATTCCAATAACTCCAGATTTAATTATTTGAACACTCATTGACCTCATATTCTATGTGTATCCTCCTTATCTTTTTACTAAATTCTTAAAAGGATGGATTTATTACTAGGGAAAGGCCCCTAGGACGAGGGGATTTAAGTGGAGAAGTGATTTGGGTAGGGATTTGCTGAACCAAATTGATTTTAAGCTGTAAAGAAATGAGTTGAGTGAGAGCCCTTTTGTAGTTTAGGAAGAGTGGAATTCTCGTAATTACTCAAAAATATTCTCTTTTGGGAGGTAAATATTACATAATGTGGCTGAGAAATTATTAATGAAAGTTTTATAGGGATGATATGGTCTATCCACCCATCCACCACAATATTCAACAAATATTCTCAATATTTTCACCTTAATAACTAAGTTTCTATATTTTTACCATTTTGGTTTTTCCACTGTAGGAAAAAATTATAATCTTATTAATTTATCCATTAAGAATAAATTAAAGTGAAGCATATTAAAAAAATTATACAAAATTATTCTAAAAAATTGAATAATTTATAAAATAAAAATCCTATTTTTTTGGAAATTAATTTTAACAAAAGCACATGTAACACATAAAAACACCTCATAAACCTTAACTGTACTAATAGATTTTATACTATTTAGGGGTCAATATATTAATTTTAAAACAAAAAAAATGTCCATAAATAGAATATTATTGATTTTAATTATCATTTAATAATCATATGGTATTATATCTAATTTTTTAAAAAAATTAAATTATTTCATAAAATATAATTTATCATAATATAACATTAATGTCAATAACCATATTAATCAATTAAATTGAATTTTAAAAAATAAAGAAAAATAGTTAATTCAAATATATTTTGTTCAATCCTATATAAAATAATATATTAATCTAATAAAAAGGAAATATTAATTCGTTCAATTTATTTTATTTTTTATATTTTTAGAATCACTTATTTTATTTAATTGTTAACAAAATAATATTTGTGCTATTATTTCTTAAGAATTTTATGTAATTATTTATTCTATAAAGTTAAATAAAAATTATTATGAAAAAATATATATATTTGCATTTAAGTGAATATTTATAATCAAACCAATGTTTTCTCTATTCCAAAGTTTAATAGATAAAAAATGGAGAAAGTATCTTTTTATCTTTTTCTATAATTAACTTATTATATGGGTAATATTCAAAGAAATGTGGAATTTAATTTACATATTTCCACGAATATCATGGAAAAGGTCTAAAAACAAATTAAATAAAATATAGAGAACATTTTACATCATTTTAACACTTATATATATAGTTTAACCCATGGTAAACCCATTTTTACCATAACTACAGTGATTTATTTTTACTGAATTCGCTGTTAATTTTGGTAAAAATTGGGATGCCTTTATTGGAAAGTTTAAATTATTATGATTGTAAATATGGAATAAAATTTTTAAATTCTATTAAAATAAGTTCAAATTTTTAATTTAATATTTATCTCGCAAATGTGATGACAAAGAGTGTCTTTAATGTGAAAATGTTCAGATGCTTACAAATTTTTCATATCTAAATTTAATATTAAATTTTTCTTAATGACCTAAATTAGATTAGTTGATAAAAAATTGAACTATATTTAATTTATAACCAATTGAAAATATAAATTTACTTTATAATTTTTTTACCAAAAATGTAGTTTTCAATTAAAATTCATAATTTTTCATTATTCATCAAAAAATAAAACATCTTATAAAATTTACAAATTATCATCCTAAGATATTTTTTTCATTATTATATAAAAAATGATTATTATTTTCCAAATATATTTTCTAAAAAAATTTAAAAAATAATTTTAAATTATGTATGTAAATTGTGACTAAATAATGTTTTGTTTAGACCTACTATGCATTGTAAACTAAGAATGGAATTAAATTTATTGGAAAATAAATATATTGTAAAATATTTTGGTATTACAAGTTGAACTTAAATATCAATAATATGTCTTATATGGTATATGATGCTAGCCATTGGGTACCTGGTGGGGATTTTCCCTCCATTTATTTACATTTGTGGAAAACTTTAATTTCAACCCCTTTTCTAAGACCCACCTATTAGGGGTTCATAAACCTATCCATTAAAAAATAAGTAGAGTCACTATAATGGAAAACATACATTTTATTCATAAAAAGTAACTCATTTTACATAATTGTTAATTATATATTGTGTTAAAATGAACCCCATAACCTAAAGTTTTAGTATATTTGGAGACTGGATACATTATAAATTTTTTTACAACAATTATTTAACCTAACCCACAAATATAACTCACACATGATACCATTATAAATAAAAAATTTGTTTCTTATATATAATCTTGTAAAATGGAAGAAAAATAATGGGTGATCCCAAATGCCTGGTAAGGGGTGAATAAATGAGATATCAGTTGAAAATCGTGAGTGAGTATAAGATTAACATGTTAGTATGAGAAAATAATAAAGTTAAATGAATATATAATTATGAAATCATAAAAAATAAAATGTTAATATTAATTCATGAGTCATGAAATAATTATCTAGGTATAATATAATACATGAGTCGTGGGAGTGTAGGAACATGATTCACTAATCATAAGTCGTTAGTGGATTGAATTTGTAAATTTCCTAAGATTAGAATGTGTAATAAACCTAAGCATAGAAATGATAACATATTTCAATGTTAAACTCCAAAAAAAATTAGTATCTTAAACGAGTACCCTAATGACCTGTCCATGGAATATTAGACGTGGGCTAACCACCCGCACCACATAACATTTTGGACTTTGGAAAAGCACCAATGCCTCATCAAAATATCATTTGGTATAAAACATTAACCAGTGTATTAGAGGTATATAATGGAACTACCTATCACATAATGATTAACCATATATATATGTGTTTGTGTGTTCTTTATGAACATGAAAACATTTATAATCCCATTAAAAGTTAATTAAAACATATAAGAAAAATGGATTTAATGAAAAAAACCTTAATAAAATATTGCAATCCGTCCAATAAAATGATTTTGATGGAATCATTAGATAATATCCCAGATGACTCATAATAAAATTACATTTATTATATAAATAGATGTAAATCACTTTTAATATAGCATCAGAAAATTTCATTGAAAAATAATAACAAATGTCCTTTACTTATTGAGAATTGTTATTTTAAAATAAAATAATTTATAAAACAAAGGGAATATAAATTATTTTGAATTAAAATGAAAAATTGCAAATAAATCATCAAAAATAAAACTAAGTAAAAAACCAGAAAATGAATTCATGTGGAAGATGTAAAAAAATATTCATTTCACTCCTTCTTTAAAAAAAGATAAAGACAATATTTAAAGACAATGTTAGAAAGTATTAAAAATATATAAATTTTATTATTTTTCAATGAATGTAAATTTAAATTGAAAATTTCCTTAAGAAAACAAGGTTTAATAAATACGTTACTTAAATAAAACAAGGAATATGAATTTGGAAGATGAAGATTCAAACTGAAAATAAGGGATAAGGTCATCTCAACTTATTGGAAACATTTCAGTTTAATTGTAAACCAAAAGGAGGGGAAATAGTAATAAGGAACGTAAACCATATAATTTACAAGAATATTATAAAATATATGAGGATTTATATATAAACAACTATATATTTCCTCCAACTGAAACTTTGGCATAGATAATATTGATTTTAATGTGAGATTTGAATAGAATCCCTTACCTCAGACATCTTCCTAGTTGAACGTGATATAACTTCATGTATAATAAATTTAATTTTATTATTAATATATATGATACAAATATTAATATTTATTTATCTTTAAATTATTAATTTATAATTTCATATTTTCCATATATTAGTAATTTGTTGTTAAAATTAATATATGGTGGTTAATTGCTCCATCTTTCAAACATGCTTTGGGATGGTGATTATAGTCCTTGATCCTTGATCATGGGTTTATAATATATATTATTTTTAAGAATATTTTTTTTGATATATTTTTATAATTCTATGGCCATTTCATGGATATTAAGGGTGAAATTCACATGAATCACTTAAAAATCCTCTTTTTAGTCAATTTTTAAGTAACAAAATAAATTAAATATTTAGTGAATATAACATGGAATGTTACCAACCATTAACTATTAAAACATATTGAAAAATTATTTTCCAAATTATATTACTTATATATATGATTAATTAGTAATTTTTTACATAAAAATTATAATATTGTTCTAGTCTGAGTAAAACCAGACCCAAATAAGAACAAGTTCAAATTATAACTTTTATAGAAGATTATTTATTTAAATTTTCTTATTTATGTTCTAAATTATATTTAATAATAACAATTTAAATATGATTAATAATAATGATTTCGAAGAGGATATCAATTATGTTGAAGACTTGGATCTTCTTTTAGTAGCCTCTTTGAAATGAGAAATTTGGGAATTCATATTCTGAAAAAGTGTTATCAAACATGAAATGTGATTGATATTTATATTATTTTATAAGGGATTAATTTGACATTGAAGGAAAAGGTGTCCTTTAAGGTTGGTAGAGAAGGGGTCCTTTTATTTATGATATGTGTTGGTATTTTTGTAAGTTAACATTCCTTAATATAAAAGGCCTATCATTTTAAAAAAATATGGATTAAAAGTGTAAGTATATTGATGCTGGGAAAACTGTAGGTCCATAAATATCTCATACACACATTTATATAAGACGTTTTTTGATATTTTAAAACCTTATCCATTAATTTTACCATTTTACCTCATTTTATTTTTACCATGGCGACTAACTTTTATCTTATTAACTAATTTTTATACATAAAAATGAAATTTATATTATTATATAATTTATATATAATGATTCTAAAAATAAAAAAGAATTTTACTAGATAAAAATTATAATTTTGATAAAAATTATTTTTAATAAAAGCACGCATAACGTATAAGAAAAATTTAAAAATATATTTTTGGAATAAAAATGAATTTATAATTATTATGTAACAATTAATAATAATTAAATTATTGTAATTTTGTTTTAAAATTTACAAACAAAAAAATTTTCTCATTAAACATAATACTTAAAATATTAGAAATTTAAATTTTAAATAAAATCTTATAAAATATATAATAATAATGAATTAAATAATGCAATTTAGTTTGGTAATGAAAAATTGAATTACTATTCCTTGTAGTAAAATAATTTTTTTATTATATTATATTAAATAATTTTACGGTTAATTATTTTAATTTATTAATATATTTTATTTATATCTTTCTTAAAAAATAGAAATCTAAACAAATATATGTACATCGTAAAAAAATTTATCGAGAATCAATAATACATTTCTATGTGAATTAGAAACTTTTAATTTTATTAACGAATTATTTATTTTTCAATTATGATTCATTTAACTATATAGTAATTTATTTAAATTTTTATGGTATTATTTTTACATAATAAATTGTTTACCTCTTTATTTTAGTTTTGTGTGTGGCTTAGGTTATTGAACACATAAAATTTAATTTAAAGGAAATACAAACTAAAATCATTGGGTTTTATATTCTACCCACAATAAATTATTTTTCCCTCAACATTTCATCACATTGATTAAAATAAGTGAATTTACTTCTACTTCCTTAAATCTTTGTGTTCCCACTATTTTTCCTCAAACTAATGATTCTTCTAAAAAAACATTAACCGTGTGAGTGGTTGTCTTCTGTAGTACATTGTCCGTATGATCCATGATTTATACTAGTTGATCCTCATAATAGAGATAGTTTTATATTTTTATTACCTCTATATTAATTTCATATGAATGGAAAGGTATTGAATTCTTAAAAAGTAATACATGGAACATATCATGAAATTTAGAGTGGTTTGGGGAATATATAAGGCGATAAGCTTCCAACCCCACATGATCGAATATTTAGAAGGGAAAATTATATCATAGGTTTAAATATCTATTATTATAAAGTCTAATAAATATCTTCCATGATGATATTTAAAGTAATAAATTATCTCTAAATATAAACTCTAAATATCATCTATGATTATATTCATATCCCTTAAGTCAACTTTCTGTAGTTTTATTGTTTCACTATTGCTTTAAATCTTCTCTAACATTTCTTATGAATGATCTGGTCCCAAATACCAAATCTCACTAACTTCATCACAACTTGTTGGAGTTCTACTTATATTCCCATATAGATCCCCATATGGTTTTATGTAATATACAAAATGAAAACTATTATTATATAAGAACTGTACTAGGGGAAGGATTTTATCACAACATTCATAAAAATCCATGATTCATGATCTAAGTATATCATTTCAAGTTGGAATAATATTTTTATATTAACCATCATAATGAGGATGATATATAGTGGTAAATATGAACTCCATATCCAATACTTGAAAAATATTTATATATAACATTGAGGTAAAAATCAGATCTCAATCTAGTGGACTAGAAAGTGGCACTTTAGGAAGACTTAAAAATAACTTCATGTATATATTAGATTGTTGGTCAAGTGAGAAATCTTCCCAAATATAAATTAAATGTTCGAACTCCTATAGAAATAAATTATTTCCCAAGTGGAATTATAACCTTTATAATTATTTGGAAGATCTACAATGAAATTTTCTATGATATTCTCCCATTTATTTATAGTTATGGGTTATGGTTTCGTCATCCCCTTATAATTTCATAATTCTAAATAAATATACTATTTTTTCAATCATTGAGATACATACTCTACAATTCCATTCTCCATTTTTTCCCACTAGAAATTATTCTTGAGATCGCTATACATAATTTTTTTATCCAAAATGGATAAATAATGGTGAGTAATGTTCATCATAAAATAGTTTTTAATTCAATTATAGTATTGAGGGGTTGAATATTCATTTCTCAAATCTTATCATTCTAGAATTTTCAAGTTAAAAATAAAAAAATATCCTCTTCCTTATTCCAATTCTGCATATCATTATTTTATGCCTCCGTGATATCTACATGGATGGATCGTTGAGAATTCATTAGGTAATGATGTGATTTATCTCTTTTAATATTTCAAGGTTTATCCTCTACAAATACATGATTGTGTGGTATCTTTTAATCCTCATTTGGGATAACATAGTATGATACATTCAATGTAGATAATCACCCACCATGTTCTCCTTGTGGGTAAAGTATTGATAAGTCATGGACTTTGATCAAATTCAATCATTACCTTTGGTTTATCCAAAACGCATTCTATATAAATATATAAATTAATATATTTTAATTACTATATATTTCATACTGTTTACCATAGTGATAATGACTTGATATCCTTAATAAAAATAAATTAGATGAAAACTCCAAATCATGTTCGGAATAATTTTTCTCATTAACCATTAATTAACATGATCCATATTCTAACAATATGTCATTTCTATTGATGACACCTACAAAAAACTTCTTCTATAAATAAATTTATATCACAAACCCTTATCTACGATAGGGTAGTGTGATTAAAGTTGTAGTGATAAAACATCTCTTAAAATCCTTGAAAATTTCCTCACATTCAACTTCCTGAAGAAACATGAATCCCTTCTGAGTATACATGGTTAATGCATTTTAATTTTCCACAAAGATTTTTAAAAATCATCAATTTTAACCATCCAATATATGAATTATTTGGATCCTTGTTAATGTGGTTGGTATGGGGAATTCTTGATTTATGTATGTCTTTGAAGGATACACATATATATCCTATATTATAATGACATTATCCAAAAATGATACATTCTTTAAAAATAATTCAAAAATTACAAATTTGGCATATAGTTTACCATTTCTCAAGATCCTTATATCAATACTTAAATGATCTTCATTCTCTTTATTTCACATGGAATACAAAATAATATCACCTATAATGGATATCATAAATTGATCGAGGTAATATCTAAAATAATATTTATCCAATCCTTGAAGATAGAAAGATAATTTCTAAGGATAAAGGGAATCCCTAAGAATTCCTAGTGATTATATATTACATCAAATGTTTTCTTGAATATATCATCCATTTTCACCCTAATGTAACGATATGCAAATCAAAGGGCATTATTTGGGAATTATTGAGCCCATAAAAGTAGTTCAAACAACTCCTTAGTATGAGTTTGATGATATTTGGTCATGGTCATGATATTTTTAAGGTCATGATAATAATTATAGAGACACATACATCCATATTTCTACGTAATAAAAAAACTATGACACCCCATTGTGAAGGGAATGTATTTATAAAAACCTTATCCATATTATTATTGAGTTACTTTTTTAACTCATGAAATTAAGTGAAGGATATTCTAGAATTATCCGTTAATGTATGAATAAAATACAGTTGTGCATCTATCAAAAACTCCACCTCATGACTTACGGGAAGACAAGGTAGCTATTTTTGAAATACACCTATATATTTCTAAATAATATACATGCCTTCCAAATTAGGTTTTTTCCAACCATTTGAATTATATATCCTTCAAATTTAGGTGCCAATTTCCAAATAAGGGAAGTAACTTCAACAGGGATTTCATATTCATCATTGTATCGATCTAGGATCATTGGTTCATTTAGAATATGAAATGTGAATTTATATTTGAGCGATTTATATGGTCTATATGTAGAGAGATCCAATACATTAATAAATTAATATAAAATTTAAATAAAGAGATAATAATTGTATTTTTAAGAATCCTTTTCTTCAAAACAATTAGAGAATAGTTGGAGAATTGAGATTCAATCATCACAAAAATTCAGGTATTAATTTAAAATTCAATTTTTAGTCATTAGGTTGATGATTTTATTATTATGGGAAAAATTTCATATATGTATGGGTGGTTAGAACTATGATAAAATAAAATATTTTTAGTTCATTAGTGGATCAAAAAATCATGTTTACTACTTCTTTTTCATAAACAACTTCTATAGTTTTTATTTCATAGGATTTCCCTTTATCCCTTATCTTTAAGGGTTTTTTGAAATCAATTTTCATTGTTAATACTTGTTTTCGTATAATTAATTGTGTAATATACATAATATGTAATCGACTGAACCTCTCTAGTCCATTCTATTGCTAAAATATTGTATTTGAGGTGTTCTGGGAGGTCAATGTGATTTATCCCCAACACATTTCCAAATTTCATGTTTTGTAAAGTGTGTTTCCAGAATAGTGATTCATTTCCTTCATCAAATTTCTAGAATGGTGTCATGAATAGTTTTTTCATAACAGTGAGTCATTTCCTTTTCCAAATTTCTAAAACGGTGTCATGAACAATGTTTCCAAAATAATGATTCATTTCCTTTTCTAAATTTTCAAAACGGTGTCATGAACAATGTTTCCAGAAAGGTGAGTCATTTCCTTTGCCAAATTTCTGGAATGGTGTCATAAACAGTGTTTCCATAATGGTGAGTCACTTCATTTTTCAAATTTCTATAATGGTTTTATGAATAGTGTTTCCAGAATGGTGATACATTTCCAACATTTTGTCAAATTCCAATATTTTTTCAGATTTCCCAATTTTTTCCTTTTGATGTCTTTATTTGACATAAAATGTGTTAAATTACATATTTAACTGGGTTTGAAGACGTTTCATGTTCTATAAATCATATAAATGATTTTATAAAAATCTGGGAGCTTTAAATTTTTCAAAATGTGTGGTATAAGGTGATCTTATTTTAATGGAAAATCTAAAACTTATCTAAACAATTACATGGTTTAGATCTTTCTGATACTGAGATACCCTTATCCTTGTTATTCCTTCATGTTTTTCACTTGCATGAGATGGTCGGAACATTCATTACCATAGGAGTCGTGCAATCAAAATTTCATCCTTGGATTTTTTCCACTTGGTTTTTTTCCTTCTGCTTATGTGCATCCCTTGTTTTGGGGGAACTAGGAATTGTATATTGGTCTTTGATAAGGTATATTCTAACTTATCTCTTCAGGGTTCATGGATATGTTTCCTCCTATTTCTCTTTTTCATGTGATGGCATGTGATCTCTATGTTTCTAATAGATATTTCTTGGGTGTTGGATGATGTTGATGTTCCATGGCCTATGTGGGTGGGTGTAGTCATTGCATGAGAGGTGATCGTGATTCGTTATGTTCTCCCATTCTCAAGAAAAAATGTTGGAAACCATTTGAGGTAGGGAAAACATGGCTTCTCTGTTCTTTTCACATTAAATGGTAGAGTTAGCCTGATTTATCCACTAGATCACATTGGAATTGACATAATAAATAAATAAATAGGATTAAAATAATTGGTGTTCTTTTCATAGTGATATTATTACCTCTTGATTTTCATGATAGTGTGTTATCTAGGATTTTCTTATTTACCATGTCTTTATTCGCGGAAATTTGTAAATAATGTAAAGATGGAATTAATTGTAGATTATTTTTCCAAGTATAAATAGGCATGTAAATGAATCTGGTTGTTGTTGTAATTTTATGATAATCAAATTGATCAAGTAAATGTGTTTAATTAATTTGTGATAGCTATGGGACCTTTCTAGTTAGGTTTCTCATTTTTATAACCTACTAATAATGAATCGATTAATTCAATATGGATTAATGAATTGACTTTTGATAAAGGATGATGTTATATAGGGGTTTCAGTTTCCCTATTCCTTATGAGGTTGAGTGCCTCATACATTGGAGCTGTGAGAGTCAATACATGTGAAGGTATGCTACCTTTTTTTGGGCCAAGATCCCAGCTTCTTTGTGGTTTCCTAATTCTTATCATGTTTTATGAGCCTGAATTCCTATTGTGTGGTGTGGTGGTAGGGAGGCCTAGTGATTATGGTAGTAGTTAATTCATAGATTGGTGAGATAAAGTGTTTTATGAATGTATTGGTTGAGGAGGAAACTAGATATGATAGAATGGGTTGAAAATGGTCTTACCCGTTGATGTGAAAGTGGTTTTTATTGAATATTTTTTTTATCATCATTAATTTCCCTGCTTCATAAGGAATCTAGTCTTTCTTACCCTCCTTCCAAAAGTGGTGAATATGCATGTAATATGCCACGTGCTTTCTGTTCTTACTTTCTCGAGGAAGGATGGGTCAACGCTCCTATTATAGGTTGTAAAGACTTGAAGGGTAGTTCATCTACTCACCATGTTGATCTCCCGGTGTTTTTTAGCTTAGGATTTCTTTTCTATAATGCCTTGAAATATGAGATATGATAACCCTATTAATAGATGATTGAATAAATTATGTTGAACAAATGGGTTTGGATCTTGTTGGGAAGTAATGCTAAGGTTTGCTTTCTAAGAAGTCGTGGACTCGGTTTGTTATTCTTAGAGGCCATGGAGGATTATTGTGATGCTAATGGAATGTAGTGTGGAAGTTCTAAATAGTTTATTAATGGTTCTATAGTTAATTAACATAAAGTGGAAATGATAAAAAGAGACTAGATGATTTAATAAATCTCTTTAAATGGTTGTGTGATAATTGGAAATCTAGTCTTAGAAGTGGTAGATGGGAGTCTGAGGGATGTTATCTCAAAATTGTTTCTAAGACTAGGTATGTCCCATAGTGTGGTTGTCATCTATATTATATCTTGTAATTTTTTGTTTCTATATGATACCCCACCCTTTCGGTTAGGACGACTGACACATTAATGATTCTGAGCCCTATGGGTGTTTTCCCCACCATCCCAATGGGAGTATGGATGGTTGACTTCCCCATTCAGCCATACTCTCTTCTCTTGGATGTTACTTGTGCTGGTATTCATGTTGGTTAGTTTCCCCATATATTTTTTTATAGAGTTGTAATGTCTTGTGGTTATTTCACACACATATATTATGGATATATTTTCTTATAGAATACTATAGGAATAATTTGTATAGGCTATGATGGCTTGAGGATTCATACTCAGTGTATGGGTTGTATTGTCTTGATGTGTAATACCCAATGTATGATACATGTTATGAAGACTATGGTGGATCCTAGAAAAAACATAGTTACTTCTGGTTTTGTTGATGGTGTGGTTCTTTTCCTGGGAGTCTGTAGGAAGGACTTGTGTTTCACAAGGTCCAAGTTGTGGTGCTCGCCTAGGTATCTTTGGGCTAGCCATTTTTATAAATAGATAGATTAGGACGTGCGACATTGGGGAAAAGTGGAAAAATAGTTGGTATGTTATAGAGGGGTACCCTTGACATTATTTAAGATATTATATTCTCTTGAATGTGATACTTGGGGAGAGTATCCATAGTAGTCTAGGAACATAGAATGCCTATTTCGGTAAAGAGTTAGTTCCACATGTTGTTCACTATTCTTTAGCATAATTTCTTTACTTTTCTATTAGTGGATTTGAGGAGGATCCTACTGAGCATATTTTTATAATAACACAGCATATATAAACTATTTTTAGGTCACTTGGAGAAGTTTGGAGATCAGGATGGTTACTATTAGATTGGGGTTTATAGGATTTGTTCGGGCCTCATGGTTGCGGTTATTTTACATTATTCTGGTACTTTTACTTTTCCCTTTTAGTTGTAGTAGTTTTTTCATGTCAATACATACATATAAATCAGATTATTTTATATTACAGTCTGAGTTGGATTTGGATGGTGTTTGTCTTATCATTCCTTTTCACATGTGTTCTCTTAGAGGGTAATGCATCCCATTTGTGTGTTTACTATGCCCTCGGTGCTAGTTTCCAACCCGAGTCCTACTGGAGGTAAGACTCATGGTTCATTATCTCTATTCTCACATTGTCGGCCTAAGAGGGGCACACTTTGTGGGGAGGGGTCATGATAGAGTGGTATTAGAGGGAGGTTGAGGTATATGAAGGAGTTTGGAGTTATTCGCATGAGAGGTTTCATTGGTTGATAGGGAAGTGATTTCACCTATTTTTAAAAATCACTGTAAACTCTAGATACAAGCTGAGACATTAGTATTTAGGGGCCCCTATGATCTAAGGCACAAACCATTAATTATACAATGGCTATTAAATAAAGTGATGTTAGTCTCATGGTAGAGACCTAGGAAAATATCATGCATCATTCTTCTTTTTTACTGTGTTTAAATGGGTAGACCTTGGGATAGGTTAACCTAAAATGAATAAAAGAAAATAATTAATTAATGTTAAATTATTCCATATTACAAGTTTAGGAGTTATAACTATTTTCTCTATTAAAGGTATGCCACCAGGTCGACGTCATGATCAGGTTCACAGAGATGATGTCCAGTAGGATATACCAGTAGATCACCATAGAGTAGAGGTTGAGGATGACAACACCTGTTGGAGGACACTCCAACAATTTCAACTCTATAGTCTGCCTATGTAAAAGGGATCCTTTTTAGAAGTAGTCTGGGAGGACTGGTTGGAAGTGGTTGAGATAACTTTCAGTTCGATTCCTGTTTAAAGGAGCACTTGATATTGTTGGTAGTAATGATTCTGCATGGGGTTTTGTGGTAGTAGTGGTTATTATTCCTCAGGGATCACGAGGAGTCAAAGATATCATAGTATATGTTTCAAGAGAAGTTCATAGCAGAGTTTATTTCTTGGACTGCAAAGGTAGACAATCCCTAGGGGTTGTTTACCCATCAGTAAGGAAGCTCTAGTGTTGGGGAGTTTGTGATCCATTTCAAGAACCTTCTATGATATGATTTGGATAGGTTTCCGGATGTCGAGTCAAGGTCAATGTAACGACCCAAATTTTTTCAATGGAAATTCCCTTCTTATATTTATGTCATAAAATCACATGAATGCACAACATAATGAACTACTAAGTGATAAGTGACCTTTAAACATAAGTTTGTCACATCTGTGTTTGGAATTTTGAAAATCTGGCATACACGGTTGTGTGTATAATATAACAAAATTAATTTTTGGTGAATATTAACCTACCCTAATGAACAGTAACATACCCTAATGAATAGTATCCTAGCCTATGGTGGTATAAAAATAATATTCAAGTTGGAAGTACGATATACCTATATTTTAGAATGAGTTAATGAATGTTTTAAAACTGGTTTTGATAATAAATTATTATTTTAATTAATTATTAAAATAATAATATTTAGAAAATTATTTTTGAAAAATGGAATTCATTTTTTGGATTCTACATATCAAAAAATGGTTAGGGTGAATATTTTGGTTTTTTCAGAAATACTTGAATTTTTTATGAATAGTAGAATCTGATAATTCACAATAAATGATAAATATTGGATTAATTGAGTCATCGATGATGTTTTAATGATGTAATCCCACTTGGTTCGAATTCACATGACCAATTTACTATTCTTGGTCATGGAATACTTACTATTCTTTGTTTTGTGAAGAAATAATAAATTAGGGATTATATTATCATGAAATCCCTCCTCTCCTACACTATAAAAACCATCCTTCACTCCCTCTTCTCCCCACTCCTCTCAAGCTCCAATCCTTCTCTAAATTCAGCCCAAATATCTCCCCAAGGTCCACCCCCACGTCCAAAATCTCAAATCCTCCTCAAAATACCAAAACCTCTTCCCTTAAGAGGTTCTAAAATGAGGAATTCTCAAGAGGTAAATTCCTCTTCCAAATTTATTCTTTTCTTTTAAGCTCTTTTATTTTTTATTTCTTTCCTCACATACCTCCACCATAATAGTATGATAATATAGTAACATAAATGTAATTGAATGTCTTCATACAAGTGGTATATTTGATTATCTTCTCTCCCTTTCCCTACCCATTTATTTTGAGGAAATGAAAGCACCGTTTGAGATATGCTAATTTAGAACATTCAAGGAAAACATTTTATCAATTTCTATTATTATTTTTAATTCTGGTCATGAAACCATTTTTTTTATGGTTGAACCAGATTATTATATATTTAATATATCCTATTTTTGGTTCTGTAGTCCTTTGGTACAAATGTAATTAAGTTATAAATCAAAACAGATTCTTTGTAATCAAATCCACTGATTAACAAAAACGGTTATAACTATGGTTATATATATATAATAATTCGACTTCACTCTGAGTAAACTAATTAAAATTAAAACCAGGTAGTATAATGGATATGAACTAAAGAATATAACTTCAATTCCGGATAAACACTTTCATCTTTCATATAATCCAAACTTGAATCTAAGTGAACCAATATTTTAAAGCCAAGTAATCAAACAAGCTCGAACAATGAAATTGAACCTTATAACTAATAAAAAAAGATTTGAATGAACTAAAAAGGGTTATAATAAATAAATTATATATATAAGAGTTTATTTAATTATGAATTAATAATCCTAATATGTTTATTCATTTCATTAATAACAAGTGAAGAACACCATCAGATTTAAGCTAAGGAAGCCTCCCCTTTTCACTCTTAATCAAGATTGTTCTCTAAGCTATGCTTTTTGTGTGTAACACCAACTGATGGGGAATGTTTATAAACCTTCCCCATACTTCCTTAATTTATTATAAGTGATTATAAACCCCTTATCTCTCTCATCAATCCCTCTTAGTTACACCTGATACCATGCCAATAAACCATGATGGATTCTACCCGAACTTCTTTTATTCCTTCAGGTTGTTCTATCTTTATTTTTACCAAAATATAGGTACCTTTCAATTTTATGTAGAAATTCAAAAATATTTTTATATTCTCCAAACTCATGTTCTAAGATCCATCTCTCATTATCTTTTGAGGATATACATGCTTTTATGTGAATCTCTCTTCGATACTTCCCAATAAGTACACTCCTTTTAAAGGAACTTCCCGAATTTTTTACCCAAATTTGAAATGCACTCTATCCTTTTTTTAAGACACCATTATCTCTTTAAATTAATTATTTTTGTTATTAAAACCATCTTGGTTCAATTATGGTTTTATATTAAATAATTTCTTCTTTATTGTTTTAAAAGCTCTATAGTATTTTCCATAAAACCACACAAAAATGTATTAATTCTAATGTTTCTAAAATACATTTCTCATATGTTGTAACTTCTGTTTGACACCACTTACAATGTTATATGAATTTTTTGACCTATGAATGTCCATGTATTTTCTAATTCTTTCTTTACATGGACGCTTTCATGATATGCCCATTGGTAATGATTTATGTCATGATGGTGGTTCCCAAATCATTCCATGGGTACACTTATGATTAGGTATGGTTCATTATGTATGATGGTATATGTGGTAAGAATATTTATGTGGAAAGAAGATACATGATAATGTTGAGATGGGTGCACCCAGATAGCGCTCCAATTCATTGGGTAAGGATAAGTCTCATGAGATGCAATGTGAAACGGGATTGGCGGTTAGCCTTGACCCGTACTGAAATGGGAAACAGGATTGGTGGTTAGCCTTGACCAATACTAAAGATGTGATTTTTGATTCTGCCACATTTATATGATTCCATGATTATATGACCCCATTATTATATTAAATTAATTTATACGTTTCAAGCTTTGGATATCATTATGTCATGCCTCCTAATTCATGTGCTTGAGATGTATCCATATGTTCATTCCTTTACTGGGCTTTCTAGCTCATCCCTTTGCTCATGTGTTCCCCAGGGTACCCTATACATCAGCTCAAAGGAAGTTAGAATATCTTTATTGAGATTAAATATTGATTTCTAGTCCCATGTTTTATGTTTTATGTACCTAGTCTTCCAAGACACTAGACTTAATGATCCTTGGCTTTTACTCTGATGATTAATTATGCTTAAAATCATGAAATGTTTTATGTAAAAGGCTTGGGTCACTATAGTATGTATCAAAGTATGGTCTAGTTGTTTTTGGAGATTAGGAACATAGTACCTTAATGAGAACCTTAAGGATGAGACTAAGTATAAGAAAATAGTCCTAAATTTTGGAGTGTATAGAGTAAGTGGTTTATCAAGAAAATACATCCCTCTCTGAATATGAGCAGGTAGAGGCGACTATGGCACAGATGTATCTAGGGGTAAAACCTGAAAACACTGATCTGAGATAGACTCGAACGGGAACTAGTTCATGATAACGGGCCTTGCTATACTCTTGGTTACGACATTCCCGGTGGATATACTTCTGTAGATTCACGAGCTTAGTTCAAACCATTATTAAGGGACAAAACAAAGCCCATAAGAACATAAGTAAAGAAATAGATAGAGGATAACCTAGATATAAACCTAAGGAATCAAAAGTTATGATGTAATTCTTCTTTATAAGTTTATCCTTTATTGGTAAATGTTTCCTTTCTATGCTCAATAGCTATGTATTCAAGACCTCTAATTATACACATTTTTCTTAGTTAATGGCTGGAAATAGAAGAACATGTTCCAACAACCAATGTGATTGGCAATGTAATGATTTCCCTAATGACATGCCTGATATGATGGAAGGAGGTGCTCAAAACTTCATGGCATTACTTGCTCAGCTGGCTCGAGTTATGAATAATAACTTCAATCAGGTGGAACGTCCCCCTCATCCAAGGAAAGAGAAAGTTGTCGTAGAATCCTTCATACGACAAAGGCCTCCCTTGTTTAGCAGGTCTTCTGATCCCCTCCTCACAGAACAATGGATTAACACCATTGAAAATATTTTCTCTGTCCTCCAGTGCTCGAAAGAAGAGAAAGTTGTACCGGTAGTCTATCATTTTGATGGGGAAGCTGATCAGTGGTGGACACTGATCAAGAATACAAAGTCCCAAGAGGAAATTGATTCCATTGAATGGAATGAATTCAAGAAGATGTTTTTCAACTAATATTTTCCTCGAACCCTCTGTCTCAAGATGGAAAGAGAGTTCCATGGACTCAAGAAGAAGGAAGATGAGTCCATCAGGGCGTATTAAGAAAACATTACAAGGATAGCAAGGTAGGCCTTTGGCTTTTTCATGAACACCTAAAGCAAGGTGGATCGATTCTTTAGTAGACTAAAGCCGAGTCTACTAAAAGTTTTGAAGATTCGAGACTTCGACAGCTATAAAAAGATTTTTTGTTGTTCCCTCAAGTTTGAAATGGATATCAGAGACCCTCAGTGGTCTCATGGGCCTAGTGATAAGAATCGGAAAATGGAGAACAACATGGGTGGTTCGTCAAACAAATCCCATGATGGAAAGAAGCCTCACATTCCCCATTTCAAAAAGTGTGGGAAGAAGCATCAAGGTGACTGTCTCAAGGAAACCAATAATTGCTTCAAATGCAGAAATTTTGGTCATCTGGGCAAGAACATCTGAAGGGATATGAAAAATCCCTCTAATGTTGAAGAATAAAGAAAGGTTCATATCAACACTCATCCTGCAGTGCAGTGTTATAACTACAGGGAGCTTGGGCATTATGCGAACAATTTCCCTAAGTCGAGGGTTGTCGGAGGCAATCGGAAACAACCTCCAAGGCAACAAGGAAGGGCTTATTCTATCACTACTGTCGGGGTGAAGCCGGAAAACAATGTGGTGACAGGAACACTAGTTATTTTTTCAAGAATAGCAAACATACTATTTGATTATGGTTATACACATTCTTTCATATCTTTTATGTTTAGTTGAACTATTCAAACACCACCTCAAAATATGGAGGAAAAGTTATCTGTGAGAACAGCGAATGGGGAAATTATTGCATACATGGTTTATAACTCCTCCCTGGTTAATGTTTGTGGACTGAACCTCCCATCAAATATTGTCATACTTCCTTTGGTGGAGTTCGACACTATATTGGGAATGTATTGGCTATCTTTTTACAATGCCAACATCAATTGTTGGTAAAGGGAGATTACTCTTCACATCCCAAAGCATCCTCTGATTCTTTAGAAGTGCAAGGAGTAAGATGAGTCTTCTTTAGAATATTCGTCTCAAGTTTGGATATTTCTTCTTTATTATCATGCATATCTAGCTCAAATGATTGAGACAAAAAAGTGAATCATGCTTGAAGACATTCCCATCATGAGGGATTACACTAATGTATTCCCTGAAGAGTTTCATGGTCTTCCCCATGACCGATAGGTTGAGTTCTTAATTGAACTTATCTCGGATCTTTTCCAATCTCAAATACACCTTATAGAATGGCCATCGTAGAGCTAGAAGAGATGAAGAAGCAGTTACAGGAGAATATAGAGAAGGGTTTTATACACCCGAGTGCTTCAATGTGGGGTGCTCCAGTCCTCTTAGTCAAGAAGAAGTATGGATCAATGTGCCTCTGTATTGATTATCGCGAGCTCAATAAAATCACTACAAAGAACAAGTATCCCCTTCCATGGATAAATGACTTGTTCGATCAGCTTTGTGGGGCCAATTATTTCTCTATGGTGGACCTTCGGTCTGGATATCACAAAATAAAGTTGAGGAAGGAAGATATTCCCAAGAATGCCTTTCGAACAAGGTATGGACACTACGAGTTCATAGTGATGCCCTTTGGACTCACTAATGCTCCATCAATTTTCATGGATTTAATGAATAGAGTATCTAGAGATTACCACGACAAATATTTGGTGGTCTTTATTGATGATATTATGATATACTCCAAGAGAAAGGAGAAACATGAGGAGCATTTGGAAACTATGTTAAAGAATTTGCGATGGGATAAGTTGTATGAAAAGTGTAGTAAATGTGAGTTCTGGATGGAGAAAGTATCATTCTTGGTGCATGTTATCACTAGGAAAGGGATATCTGTGGACCCTTCCAAGACTAAAGCAATTGAAGAGTGGATGAGGCCAACTTCTGTAACGGAGATCCGCAGCTTTTTAGGTCTAGCTGGGTATTATCGACGATTTTTGAAGAACATTTCACGATTGTCAAACCCAATGACCAAGATGACATGGAAGGGAGTAAATTTCATATACACACAGGAATGTGAAGACTGTTTCAAGGAGTTGAGAAAGAGTCTTATAATTTCTCCAGTACTCACACTCCCTTCAAGTGGATAACTCTTTGTGGTGTATAATGATGATTTTAAGATAGGATTAGGTTGTGTGCTAATTCAAAATGATAAAGTGATAGCCTATGCCTCTAGGAAGCTGAAAATCCATGAGAAAAACTATCACACACATGATCTGGAGTTGGCAGATGTGATCTTTGCGTTGAAAATCTAGCGGCATTGTCTCTATGGGAAAAAATGTGAGATATGTACTGACCACAAGAGTCTCAAATATATATTCACACAGAAAGAGCTTAATATGCACCAATGAAGATAGATAGAGCTGATCAGGGATTATGACTGCCCAATCCACTACCATCCTGGTAAGGCAAACAAGGTGTGGGATGCTCTAAGTAGAAAAGATCATGCATCTTTATCAATGATGAGAATTGAAAAGGATCTTATCTTCTTAGATTTGAGAAGGATGGACATTGAGGGAGGAACATCATCAATCCTTTCTCAAATGATTACTCAACCATCCCTCTTGGAGAAAATAAAGGTTGCTCAATGAAAGGATGTGGAAATTCAGAAAAGGGTGGAAGTTTTCAAAAATGGGAAATCCTCCGATTACAAAATTGATGAGGAAGGAGTTGTAAGATTTGGGACATGATTATGTGTACCATATGATACAGAGATAAAGAAGGATCTATCGAATAATGCACATAGATCGACATTCTCTATCCATCCTGGGAGTACCAAAATGTAACGTGATCTCCAAGAACACTTCTGGTGGGATAACATGAATAAAGAGATTGCGTAATATATATCATGGTGCTTGGTATGTCAGCAAGTTAAAGCTAAGTGACAAAAGTCCAAAGGTATGAAGCATCTGTTTCCTATACCCATGTAGAAATGGAAAAATGTGACTATGTACTTTGTCACCGATCTCTCAAAAATGTCGAAGGGAAATAATGTGATATGGGTTGTGGTTGACCGACTCACCAAGAAATCCCATTTCATCACAATTCGGGAAGATCTCATGCTTGAGAAACTTTTAAAGTTATATGTGAAGGAAGTGGTAAGACTGCACGGTGTTCCAGTCTCAATTGTCTTTGACCGTTATCCAAGGTTCACATCTAAATTCTGGAGGAGCCTTCATCATTCTTTGTGTACTTAATTAAATTTCAGCATGGCCTATCACCCCCAAACTAATGGCCAGTATGAATGAACTATTCAGACGCTTGAAGATATGCTTAGAGCATGCTCTCAAGAATTCAAAGGTGTATGGGATCAGTATCTCCCATTGTTTGAGTTATCATACAACAATAGCTTCCACTCAAGTATTCTAATGGCTCCATATGAAGCTCTATATGGGAAGTGATGTAGAACTCCAACCTATTGGGATTAAGTTGGATAAAGAAAGCTACATGGACCTGATCTTGCTCAAGAGATGATAGAGAAGGTTCAAGTCATCCAGAAACACATCAATGCTTCTCAAAATCTTCAAAAGAGATATGCTGACAACCGTCGAAGGTACTTGGAGTTCGACGTTAGAGATAAAGTCTTCCTTTGAATATCTCCATGGAAGAGAGTCGTGTGATTCAGGAAGAAAGGGAAGCTAAGCCCAATGTATATTGGCCCCTTTGATATCCTTGACCGCATAGGATCTGTGGCCTATCGGCTAGCACTTCCACCAAATATGGCTCGTGTTCATGATTTGTTTCATGTATCACTCTTGAAGAAGTACATAAATGATCCATCACATGTAATAAACTTAGATGTGG
This sequence comes from Viscum album, assembly GCA_963277665.1. NCBI lineage: Eukaryota > Viridiplantae > Streptophyta > Magnoliopsida > Santalales > Viscaceae > Viscum > Viscum album. Next base: position 1,767,986,525 of record OY728157.1, read on the forward strand.
TGCAGCTGGAAGATGATCTCTCCTATGAGGAGCAGGCAGTAAAGATTCTGGATCGGAGAGATAAGGTTCTACACAACAAGACAACCCATCTTGTAAAAGTGTTGTGGAGGAACCAAAATTTTGAGGAAGCAACATGTGAATTGGAGGAAGCAATTAAGGAAAAGGACCCACATCTATTTTTGGCCTAGAATATAAAATAAAATTTCGAGGGCGAAATTTCTTAAGGGGGAAAGAATGTAACGACCCAAATTTTTTCAATGGAAATTCTATTCTTATATTTATGTCATAAAATCACATGAAAGCATAAAATAATGAACACCTAAGTTATAAGTGACCTTTAAACATAAGTTTGTCACTTCTGTGTTTGAATTTCAAAAATCTGGCATACACGGTTGTTTTCAAGATGTTTTTTGGAGTATAATAAAACAAAATTAATTTTTGGTGAATAGTAACCTACCGTAATTAATAGTAACGTACCCATATGAATAGTTATATACACTAATGAATTGTAACATCGCCTATGGTGGTATAAGAACAATATTCAAGTTGGAAGTACAATATACCTATTTTTTAGAATGAGTTAATGAATGTTTTAAAACTAGTTTTGATAATAAATTATTATTTTAATTAAATATTAAAATAACAATATTTAGAAAATTATTTTTGAAAAATGGAATTCATTTTTGGATTCTACACGTCGAAAAATGGTTAGGGTGAATTTTTGGGATTTTCCTGAAATACTTGAATTTTTTAGGAATAGTATAATCCGATAATTCACAATAAATGCTAAATATTGGATTAATTGAGTCATTGATGATGTTCTACTAATTTAAGAACACTTGTTTCAAATTCACATGACCCATTTACTATTATTTGTCATGGAATACTTACTATTATTTGTCTTGTGAAGAAATAATAAATTAAGGATTATAATATCATGAAATCCCTCCTCTCCTCCACTATAAAACCCCCTTCACTTCCTCTTCTCTCCACTCCTATCAAGCTCCAAGCCTTCTCTAAATTCTGCCCAAATCTCTCCCCAAGGTCGTCCCCCACTTCCAAAATCTCTCAACCTCATCAGAATAACAAAAGCTGTCCCCTTAAGAGGTTCTCGAAGGAGGAAGTCTCAAGAGGTAAATTCCTCTTCCAAATTGCTTCTTTTCTTTTATGTTCTTTTCTTTTTTATTTATTTCTTCACCTCCCTCCACCATAATAATATGATAATCCAGTAACTTAAATGTACTATAATTTCTTCATACTAGTGTTATATTTTATTATATTCTCTCCCTTCCCCCACCCTTTTATTTGAAATAAATGAAAGAACCATTTGAGATGTGCTAATTTAGCACATTCAAGGACAACAGTTTATCAATTTCTATAATTATATTTAATTATGGTCATGAAACCATTTGTGTTATGGTTGAACCAGATTATTATATATGTAATATATCCTATTTTTGTTTCTGTAATCCTTTGGTACAAATGGAATTATGTTATAAATCAAAACACATTCTTTGTAATCAAATCCACCGATCAACAAAAACGGTTATCACTATGGTTATATATATATATAATAATTAGACTTCACTTTGGGTAACCTAATTAAAATTAAAACCAGGTAATATCCTTGATATGAACTAAAGAATATAACTTCAATTCTGGACAAACACTTTCATCTTTCATATAATCCAAACTTGAATCTAAGTGAACCGATATTTTAAAGCAAAGAAAACAAATGAGCTCAAACAATGAAATTGAACGTTATAACTAATAAAAAAGTCATTGAATGAACTAAAAAGGGTTATAATAAATATATTAAATATATAAGAGGTTATGGAATTATGAATTAATATTCCTAATTTGTTTATTCAGGTCATTAATAACAAGTGAATAACACCACCAGATTTAAGGTAAGGGATCCTCCCCTTTTCACTCTTAATCAAGATGGTTCTCTATGCTACGCTTTTTTTGGTGTAATACCAAGTGATGGGGTATGTTTATACACCTTCCACATACTGCACTAATTTTTTATAAGTGATGAGAAACCCCTTATCTCTCTTATTAAACCCTCTTAGTTACACTCGATAACATGCCAATACATCATGATGGATTCTACCCGAACTTCTTTTATTCCTTCAGGTTGTTCTATCTTTCTTTTTACCAAAATATAGTTGCCTTTTCATTTTATGTAGAACTTCAAAATTATGTTTATATTCTTCAAAATCATGCTCTAAGATCCACATCTCATTCTCTTTCGGGGATATACATGCTTTTATGTGAATCTCTCCTTGATACTTCCCAATAAGCACACTCGTTTTAAAGGAACTTCCCGAATTTTTTACCCAAATTTGAAGTGCACTCTATCCTCTGTTTTAAGACACCATTGTCTTTTTAAATTCAGTATTTTTATTATGAAAACCATCTTGGTTCAATTCTGGTTTTATATTAAAGAATCTCTTCTTTACTATTTTAAAAGATCTATAGTATTTTCCACAAAACCGCACAAACATGTTTTAATGCTAATGTTTCTAAAATAGATTTCTAATATGTTGTCACTTATGTTTGACACCACTTACCATTTTATATGCCTATTTTACCGTATTAAATTCCATTTATTTTCTAATTATTTCTTTACATGGACACTTTTCCGATATGCCCATTGGTTATGATTTATGTCATGATGGTCGTGCATAAATCTTTCCATGTGTACCCTTATGTTTATGTATGGTTGATTATGTATGATTGTATATGTGGTAAGAATATTTATGTGGAAAGAATATACATGAGAATTTTGAGATGGTTGCACCTAGATAGCGCTCCAATTCATTGGGTAAGGATAAGTCTAATGAGATGCGATGTGAAACGGTATTGGCGGTTATCCTTGACTCGTACTGAAATGGGAAACGGGATTGGCGATTAGCCTTGACCCATACTAAAGATATGATTTATGATTCTCCCACATTTATATGATTCCATGTTTCTATGATCCCATGCTTATATTAAATGGCTTTTTAAATTTCATTCTTTGTATATCATTATGTCATGCCTCCTAACTCATGTGCTTCAGATGTATCCTTATTGTAATTCCTTTACTGGTATTTTTAGCTCATCCCATTGCTCATGTGTTCCCCAGGGTACCCTATGCAAATGTAAGATCTCAAAGGAAGATAGAAGCTCTTTTTAGAGATTAAATAAAGATTTTTTAGTCCCATGTTTTATGTTTTATGTACCTAGTCTTCCAAGACACTATAATTAACGATCCTTGGCTTGTACTCTGATGATTAATTATGCTTAAAATCATGAACTGTTTTATGTAAAAGGCTTGGGTCTCTATAGTTAAGGCCTTTAAAGGAATATTTTTATCCAATGATACAATGCATGGTCACCTCATTTATGATGTTGATATATCTCGATGTACTGGTGATGGTAGAGTTCATCATGAATAAATTATCCAGAACTGGATCATCAAAATAGGGGAGTAGTTAGGATTCCTTATGAAGCAGAGCTGTGGATTATGGTTCCCAGTTTTCAGGGGACATGTGTTTCCATTCTGTTGGGGGTAGGTCCCATCCATTAGAATTTCGTTTGTCCAAGGGAGGTGTTTATCAGGCCCATACCAATAAATTAGAAGCTTTATTTTCTTCTAGAGGTTGAGGTCATGAGAATCGAGAGTGGCCAGACTTTTAGAGCAGTTAGGGTATGTCAGGTGTTTTGTTCCAGGTTCCTCTATTGTGGTTGTTCCATCTGAGGTATTAGAATCAGGTTGCACCAACTTCGGTTTAGAAGAGAGAAAATAGTGTTGGAAAGAGATATCCCTAGGGTTCTCTCTATCCTCAGATATTAGATCACGTCCATGGTGGTGGTATTCATCAGTGTAAGAGAGGTCGTGGAGTAGGTTGTGGTCAGCTTCATGCTTTAGCATTGCCATCACTAGGTGATCCAGACGTTGTTCGAGAAACCCATTTCTTCTTTACTACTTGGGTGTATTCATTGTTTAATTTATGAGTAAATAACTCCTTTATACCACTTTCCCTTTCCCATGATATGGGACTCTAGATAGAGATACATAAAATTCCTTTGTCATTGAATACACTAGTTGGAGTTCAAGCTGACTTGTTTGAAGTATGTAGAGACTGGAATATAGTGTTGTTGAATAACCACTCTTTGGGGGATTATTTTTGTTTAAAAATACAACCATATTATGGCATCCTATGAATGGATTGGTAGTATTCATTCTAGGATATCATGGGTTGATATTGTAGATAGGTGGTGTTCTTCGATTCTGATGGATAGCCAGGAGTGTTTGTTGGTGAGGGAGACCCTAAGATATGCCAGATGAATATTCCTTCATTGTCATCCTTAATGGCTGATATGATGTTAAGTTGTTTGGAGGTTCATAAATTGGTGTTTCCTAGGGTTGTTGAAGAGTACCCTGATGTATTTCCAAAAGAGGTTGTAGCATTACCCCCTTGATGGTAGATCGAGTTCAGTATTGAACTATATCCAGGCATGTTTACTATCTCGATGTCTCCATATATGATGGAACCTTATTAGTTAAAAAAGCTTCATATATAGATAAACGGTCTATTGCAGTTCATTTCTGTTCATCTGAGGGTGTCATCTTCGGGTGCACTAGTTTTTTTGGAAGAAGGCTGATTGTAGTTTGCGGTTGTGTGTCGATTATCATCACTTCAACAAAGTGACAGTTAAGAACCACTATCCTATTCTACAGATTGATGATATGTTTGTTCGAATGAAGGGTTCATGTTGGTTCTCAAATATCTATTTGTGGTTTGGGTATCATCAAATTCATGCAAAGTATGAGGATATTCTGAAAACTTCTTTCTATTTTTTTCATGGGCATTACGATTTCTTGGTGATGTCGTTCAGTGTGATTAATTCTCTACCTGTGTTCATGGGGTTAATGAATATTGTGATCTATGAGTTCCTAGATAATTTCATGGTGGTTTTCATCGATGACATCTTTATGAACTTCCCATTTGAGGAGGAGAATGCAAAGCATCTGTGTTCTATTTTATGAGTTCTTCATGGATAGCCGTAGTTTGGGAAGTTGTTGAAGTGTGATTTTTTGGGATTGAGAAGTCTTCTTCTTAGGTCATGTTGTATCCCATCAGGAATTAGATATGGATCTGTCGATGATTGAAGAAGTTTTTTCTCGGGCATTTCCAATAAGGGTGGCATAAGTGTGAAGTTTACTTGGTCTCATGGGCTACTATAGGATATTCATTTTTGATTTCACTCATGTTTTGACTCCTCTGAAAATGTTGACCATGAGTGATCAGGTGCTCGTGTGGACTTATCAGGGTAATGAAGCTTTGGATTCTTTGAAGGAGACATCGATCAGTACTCTGGTTCTTTCTTTTGCAACAGAGAGAGTTTAGTTTGATGTTTTCTATGATGCTTCACATCTAAAATGGGGTTGTGTTATGATACAATAGAGATTAATATTTTCTTTTGGGTCACAGAAGTCAGGTCCCCATAAACGTAACAAGTCCACCCATAATCTTGAGTTGGCAGCAGTGGTGCTTTCTTTGAAGTTGTGGAGACATTACCTCATCGGTGAGTGCTTTTTGGTTTTCACAAATCATAAAATCATAAGGTTTGTTTTCTCCTAGCATGAGTTGAACTTGCGATAGAGTCAGTAGATGGATTTATTACAATATTAAAACTTCTAAATCTCATATACACATATTAAAAGAAATGTTATAGCTGATGTGTTGAGCAGGAAGTCATGTAGTGATGAATTGTGTTAATCAGGTGATTCATAGAGGGTGAGAGAAGAACATTTAGCATTACATCTAGATATGGGAGAAGATGGTGGTATAGGTTGTCTTTTTTAGATGATGGTGTAATCATCTCTGGTATAGTATGTATAAGAGTCCCATTTGGGGGACCTTGATGTAGAGGTCTAGAGATACTGAGTTGTTTGTGGTGAGGCCTGTGAAGGTTGGTCAGAGGATGAACAACACAAGGAGTTGTTTCAAGAAATTATTTTCATTATTTTGATGATATAAGAGATGGTTCTCCAGGAGTTACATAGTTATCCTTTATTGGTACATCCTAGGTTGACAAATATTTTCCGAGGAGTCAGTTTTGGTGGCCTAGGTTGAAGCATGTAGTTTCAGAGTTTGGGTCTCGATGTTTGGTCTACCAGAAGATGATGTCCATGTACCGTGTTCCCTGTGGTTTTCTCCAGCAATTAGATATTCCTTAATGTAAGTGGGAGGACATCTTGATGTATTTTTTACTGGTTTTCCGCGATCTCAAGGAGTCTATGATTATATATGGGTGGAATTGGATTTTTTAAAAAAATAATCCCAATTCATAGCAATTAAGGAGGTGAGCTCAGTGGAGGTTTTTTTGTGGCAGTATCTGGAGGAGGTGGTGATACTTCATTAGGATCTGAGGATGATCATTTCTGATTGAGATCCTCTTTTTACCTCTAGGGTGTGGAGAGGTCTCCAACATGATTTCAATTCTCAAATATACTTAGCACTACTTTTCATCCATAGATTGACGGTCAGACAAAGGGGATCATCTAGACTCTTGAAGACATGTTGTGCTCTTGTGTCCTAGATTTTGGAGGTTTGTGGATAAGGAACCTTCCCTTGGTATATTTCTCTTACAACAATTTTTTTTACTCCACTATTGGTATCGAATTATTTGAATCCCTATATGGATGACTTTTTTGTTCTCCATTGTGCTGGACTGGGTTTAGAGAGTCAGAAATTCTTGGGTCGAAACTCATATAAAATAAAATAGAGATAGTTTAAGTGATTTGAAAGAGGATGAAGGCAGTGCAGGATCATAATAAGTCCTATAATAACCATAGGAGGATACCTATGGAGTTTTACATTTGGGGTCACATGTTTCTGAAGGTGACTATACATCGTGTCTAGTGAAAGGTTTTCCATTGGAGTAACATTATCCTAGGGGTTTTGGTCCTTTTGAGGAGTTGGATCATGTTGTCTTTGAGGCATATCTAGTAGAACTTCCCCTGAAAATGAGTTGGTTGCATGATTTTTTTCATGTTACTCAACTCCTTCAATATCTTCATGATGAAACTCACATCATCGATTGGGGTGATATTGATGTTGATGATGATTATAACTTCAAGTAGTAACCAATAGATATCAATGACTATAAGGAGAATGTGTCACACAAATGTGATATCTTCTTGGATCATTTCTTTTAGCATCATGGTGGCATGGTGGAGAGTACATGGGAATGTGAGTCACAGATACACACTCATTACCCTGATATATTTGATGTTTAACTCTTTTCTTGTAACGATGTTCATTTTTTAGTTTTAGAATATTTCTTATTATGATGTGGATTTATTCTGTTGATTTTTGTGTCTTTCTCTATTTTGAGATTTATCTCTCCCGGAAGAGTATTTAGGAGAAGGTTTTGGTTGTCATATGGTTTCAGGTGTTCCTTTTTTAGGAGGTTGAGCTCCTCTGGTGGTGAGAACCTTGAGAGGTATCACAAAGGATGGTTGATTGGACCCTTTTTCTATTTCTTATCTGGGTTGGTTATGAATTATCAAGGAAGAGACTATTTTGAGAGGTATCTTATGTAATTGCATGAACCTCTCTAGTCTATTCATTTGCTAAAATCCGGTGTTTGAGGAGTGCTTATAGGTTAATTGGACTTATCCCAAAAACTTTTAAAAATTTCTAGTTTGTTAAATAGTGTTTCCAGAACGGTGAGTCATTTCTACAGCCAAATTTCTTGAATAGTGCCATTAACATGATTTCTAGAACGATGAGTAATTTTCTTTTCCAAATTTCATGATTGGTTTCTTGAATACTGTTTCCAAAATGCTGAGACATTTCCAACAGTTTTTCAAACTCCCATATTTTCCTAGATTTCCCAGTTTTTCCCTTTTTATCATCTTTCATTGACGTAAAATCATTTAAATGCCCTATTTAAGTGGGGTTGAAGTAATTTATTGGGATATAAATAATATCATTGTTTTTTTAAAATCTCGAGGCCTTTAGTTGGTCAATCTGTGTGGTTTAAGGTGATCAACCTTAAATGGAAAGTCTAAAACATATCTAGACAACTGCTATGTTTAGATATTTCCAAGGTTGAGGTACCCTCCAACTTGTTTTTCTTATTCTTCTACCACTGGAATGATACATACATAAATTTCATTCCCATATGATTCATGCAATCCAATATTAATTTTGTATTGCCTCCCCTTGTAGTTTTTCATACTGCTTATGCACACCCCCTATTTTCAAGGAACCAGTAAGTGTCAATCATTTTTCGATAAGGTATTTTATCCAATGGTTATTTGGGGTTCCTGGATATGTTTAATCATGTTTCTTCTCAACATGTGATGGAATGTGATCTCCATGTTTCTTATAGATCTTTCCTGGGTATTGGATGATGTTGTTGTTCCATGGATCCCTCAAGTAGATTCAATTGCTGCAGGAGAGGTGATCGTGATCTGTTGTATTGGACCATTATTGTGAAAATAATATTGGAATCCTTTTGAGGTAAGAGAATCATGGATTCTCTATTCTTTTCACATAAAACTATATAGTTATCATGATTTATCCATTGGAACAAAATAGAATTGACATAATAAATATTTAAAATTTATTAAAATATTTGTTATTCTTTTCTTATCAATTTTATTTCCTCTTGATTTTCAAGATAGTGTGTTATCTATGCTTTTCAAATTTAGAATTTCGTTATTGAGGAAATTAGTAAATAATGTAAAGATAGACTTAATTGTAAATTATTTGGAAAAGATAAAGTGGAATGTAAATGAATCTTGTTGTTATTGTAATTTAATGATAATAAATTTGATGCAGTAAGTATGTTTAATTAATTTGTGATAAATATGGTAGCTTACTAGTATGGTTTCCCATAGTTGGAACCTAATAATAATGAATTATTTAATTAAATTTTGATATTGGGTTGGGTGTTTAGTTACCCTCTAACTTGTAAGGTCGAGTGATTGGTACTTTGGAACCTTGATAGCTTATTGTGTGTGAAGGCATAATGGCTTGTTTAATGCCAAGAGCACTGTTTATTTGTTTTTTCCTGCTTCTTGTTATGTTTTGTTATCTTTAATGGTTGTTGTGAGATATGTGGATAGGAATCCCCAGTGGTTGTCGAATAATGTTTCACCTATAGTGTTCATATTCATCAGTATATGAATGTAGGGTTTGGGTAGTACATTGGAGATGATAGAACATGTTAAAACTAGGCTTACCCATTGATGTGAAATTGGTTTCTATTAAATCTATTGTTTGTTTATTTTCATTAATTTCCCCAATGCTTAAGGCTATGCTATTTATTAACCAACTTCTAAAAGAGGCCAATACACACAGGGTATTACACATTCTTTCCATGTTTAGATTCTCGAGGATGGATGAGTCTACGCTTCAGCTATATGTGGCAATGACTCAATGGGTAGTTCATCTACTCACTGTTTTCATCCCCTTGTGTTTGGTAGCTTAGGATTTCTTTTCTATAAATCCTAGAAATATGGTAAATGATAACGCTATTAATAAATGATTGATTAAATGACATTGAACTAATGGGGTTGGAGCTTGCTGGGATGAACTGCAGAGGTTATCTTTTTGTGAAGCCATCGACTCAGTTTGGTTATACATGGAGGGCATGCAGGTTTTCTGGGACACTAATAGAATGTAATGTACAGATTTTTAATGGATAATTTATGGTTAAAGAGTTAATTAACATACTGTGAACTAATAGAAATGTAAATGATGATTTAATAAATTTATTTAAATATTTTTGTGCTAATATGATATCTAGTCGTAACAGTGGTAGTCAGGAGTTTGAGAGACATTAGCCGCAATCATGACCATGATTAGGTCTGGCCCGTAGTGTGGTTATGATCAATATTATATCATGTAATTTTTGTGTTTCTATATGCTACTCACCTTGTCAGTTGTGGATACAAACACCCTGTGGATTATGAGCCCTAGGGGGTGTTTTCCCCATCATCCTGGTGGAAGGATGGATGGATGACTTCCCCCTTTGGCCCCACTCTCTTCTCTTGGATGTTAACAGTGCTGGTATGCACAATGGTTAGTTTTCCCCATATATGTTTATAGAAGGATATAATGTCTTGGTGTTATTTAACTCACTTATATTATGGATATAGTTTACTACGGACTACAATAGTTATAACATTTATAGGTTTTGATGTAATGAGGATCCTTACTCGGTGTATGGGCTATAGTGGCCTGAGCTATAATACCTGATGAGTGATACATATTATGTGGGCTGTGGGGGTTCTCGTAAACTAAATAGTTTCTTCTAGTTCTGTGGATAGTGTGGTGCTTTGCCTAGGTTTTTGCAGTCAATCCTAGTGTAATAGGAGGTGCATGTTTTGGTTCTTTCCTAGGTGTCTTCGGGCTAGCCCTTTTTGGAAATAGTTGGCTTAGGACGTGCGATGTTATGGAAAAGCAGCAAACAAGTGGGGAAGTGGTAGCATGGTACCCTTGATATTTTTTATTATATTATATACTATTGTATATGAAGCTTGGTGAGGGTCTCCATGGTGAGGCCAGTAACATAGCACACTTAAGTAGGTGACGAGTTAGTTTCACTTGTTGTTCATTGTGATTTAGCATGATTTCTTTACATTTACATGAGAGGTCCTAGGAAGGATCCTATTGAGTATACTATTATACTCAACATACATATATAAACTATTTTTCAGGTCACTTAGAGTATATTGTAGATCATTTTGGTTACTACTATCATGGGGTTTACAAGAGCCGTTTTGGATTCATGCTTGCTGCTGTTTTTCTTTCTTTTGGTACATGCAACATTCCCTTTCAATTGTAGTAGTTTTTTCATGTCATTATATACATGTACTTAGGATTATTTTTTATTGCATTATGAGTTGGATTTGGTTGGTTTATGTCTTATATATCCCTTTTTCATGTGTTCTCTTAGATGGTAATGCCTCCTATTTGTGTTTTTACTATACCCTTTGTGCTAGTCTCCATCATGGGGCCTACTCGAGGCACGACTCAGGGTTCATTATCTCTCTTCTCATATAGTCGGCCCAGGAGGAGTAAACGTTGTTGGGAGGTTTCATGACATAATCCTTATTATTGAATCATCTAAATATTATCAGTGTATTTAGATAAAAAATTTAACCACCCATTTCATTGATTTTCCTCATCATGTTTATTTGTTATTAATAGTCTACATATCCTTCCCTTAAACAGATGAATTATTTTAATGTTCCTTTAATGTAAATCCCCCACATGTTTCTTCCCAAATTTTTATCCTCAATGATGATTAATCTTCACCCCTAAATAGTTTTAATCAGTTGAGTTTCCAAAAAGTTCACTTTTTCCCTTCAAATCCAAAAAACCATGATAATAAAGGGAGTATCTAATTTGAATTTGTGATTTTAAATAACATTGATCATTTTCTTCATAGCTAACAATGTACCATAGAGCTAACACTCTTAAAATATTTAGATTTCGTCCACTAAAAATGATTCTATTTTTAATTTTGGGTCATTTAAAATACATGATGTTTACTTTTCAAGTCTTATGATGTTTTCCACATAGGTACCAATATATTCATCATATTTTTGTTTCAACTCTTGGAATTTCCTCTCCATTTTAGTACTAATAGTTCAAGTAAAATACATATTGAAAATTATCTTCTTATACTCATCACATTCCATCAATTTGATTTATTCCACTTTCCTCGGGTTCTTTACTAATCGTAACAATTGATCCACCCCATAATAAAACTGATAAAAGGTTAAAATAATGTTTTCATTATCCAAAAAAATATTTTGTGTTGTCTTGATCTTCTTCTCAGTAATTGGTGGATCAAAAGCCCCAATAAAGGTTGGTGGATTCTGTTACATGAAGGACCCAATGGGGAGTTATTACATCATTTATATGGTTGGGAGTCCAAAATGGTTTGAAATATTGTTTATATATTGAGAGTTTTGGGTGTGTATTTACATGAGATTTTTAACCCCACCTCCAATAATATTAGGTTTCTCATTAGATAATTCATTTCATTATCTATAACAGTTATTCATGATTTTATTGTTGTTGATCATAACCATTGAATAAAAACAAAAAATATATTTTGAGTATCTATAAATAATAAATATATTAATAAATTATTTTATAATAAAATTGAATCATATGATTCCATAAATTATGGAATCTTCATTTCAACCTATGAAATTGTAATTTCATCCAATATCATATTTGGTTAAAATAGGTTTTTTTATTTTCCATGCCACAAATTATTATATATTAATCCATAAAGATATCTATTATCTAATAAGATTCCAACATGCACAACCTGACTACATAATACATATATAATACATCATTTTATTTGATTATTTATCATATCTCATGATAAAACACACCCTAGACCATGTTAGATTACTTTAGTTTGAGATTATAAATGAAATAAAATTATTTTACAATCATTATTTAGTTTCCTCCAAAAATAGATTTCACTACTGATGAATTCATAGACATATCCACAATAGTATTATTTTTCATAACAAGGGTAAATGGAAGTATAAGAAAGGGTTAGATCAGATTCTCATTCAGGGTTGAACAGAAAATAAATCAATAGAAAAATGTATGTTAGAATTAGATGAAAATATATGTATATGAACATAAACAAGGTACATGAACATAATATAAGGAAAATATAGTAAATAAAACATTGATCGTATATCAATAATTTGGAAAAAAAAATATTTATGTATTACATAAGACATTATTTATATGGGTGTAGAAAAAGAGTAAATAATCGTGAGTCATGAGGGAATGATATATGTAAATTTCAAAATCTAATAATGAATCACAAACCTAATAATATAAACCATTACATATGGTATGTTTAATTACCAATAAATTCATATCTTAGTATTCTATGATCACCACATATCCTTAACTTAGTGGATATAGGCGAACCGCATGTTCCCCATCACATTTCATAATTGGGATAACCTCCCATGTCTCGTCTAGATCATAAGACAAATAAATATTTATTATTTTCATTGGACGGATATAATGATCTCACCCATCCCATAATTTTGAACCATACATATTATTGATACTTGAACATAAAAAGATTCCTAATCTTTTCATATCTCAGTTAAAAAATTTAAATGAAACTAGTTTCATGAAAAAACCCACTCGAAATTGTCATAAGAAATTTGGAGAAAATAGAGGATGGTATAATTATATGATATCCTATGTAAAACAAATTAAACACTTAAAACATTGACATAGATAAAAATTGATTCAAAGGATGTATTAGATTTCTTTTTGAAAATTTATATGAAATATCAATTACTATTTTGAAAAAATTTATTTTAAAAGAATATAATTTTAAAAAATTGATTAAAAAATTACATTATAAAACTATCCAATCATGTAATGTAAGAATCATAATGAAAAATAAATATGAAAGTGGGAAAATAAATTCAGGTATAATATATTAACAAAATCTTTCATTCACACCTTTGAGATGAAATTCAAGGAAAATTAAATATGACTAGACCATAAAACATTAAAAACGAAATTCTTTAATTATTTGTAAATAAAGAAAACAAAAAAAAATATAACCAAAATACACCATATATGCATAAATAATGATATTTATAAAATAAAATAAAGAATTAGAAAATTTATGAAATTTATTCCTGTCTAAAAGGAAGTGATATGGTCAGATTCAATTATTAGAAACCATTTGGTTGAATTATAAACAAATGTATAGTGTCTAATTTTTTTCTGACCTGATAAAATTCAATGGGAATTTGGATTTTTCCATTAATAGATGAAATTATTTTTAAAATGAGTTTTAGAATGAAATTTCAAGAGTTAGAACAATTAAAATTGAAGTTTTTACACTATTTTAAAGTCCTGAGTGGTGCCTCAGGAGTTCCACATGTTTTGGGTGCATTAGGATGTGAAACTTGAATTCTGGAGGATATGACATAGGTGTTTGGTTTTCCTGATACCGTTTGGGCCACCATTAATACTAGTGAAACCTTTTAATATGGAATGAGTGTTCTATATTTTTTTAAATCATTGTGCACTAGGTCACATGGCCATGTATAATTTTATAAATCTTGGATGGGTGGGAAATTTTTGGATTGTGCATGGTTTTCAAAACCATGCACATAAACCCTACGAACCCTACCCTTAAGCAGTAACCCTTTCATGGTTGGTGTATGGTTTTTCCAATCATGTAGCCATACCATGAACCACATTAAAGGGGTGAAATTACACTTTTACACCCTTTTATAATTTCTTTCTTTTCATTTCTTCTTCTCTACTATGCACAGTATCCCCATTTATGGGGTTTTCTTCTCTTACTCTAGGAAGGAAGAGATATCCCTCGCATGGCCTTCAATACAAGTGCCTTCAGGTCTGTTGTAAGCATCTGGATAACTTTACAACTCCTTCTCCCTATTTTCATTATTAATCTCCCCTATTGTGGTGTTATTTTTGTGTGAGATAATTCACCCTTTTTTTAGGGTGTTCAAACATTTCATCGATTTCTCTAAAACCATCTCTATTCAAGCCTTAATGTTAGACATGTGTATCTTCCATGGTAAATAGTATGTATTATATAGCTTCTCACTCATGTTATATTGTTTTTTATAAAATATTTTCATGTGTCGCACAAAGGGTTTACCCCGTGTTGAGCCTAATATAAGAGTTGGCATAAAAAATTTCTTAGCTTTCCATGTGATGTGTTCAAACCCTTCATGGTGTGGTTAAAGTTTATGAACTCATCTTGAACCACCCCTATGGGAGGTTTCTATATTCTACCATTATAAATATTGGCTACCATTTTTCAATCCACCAATTTGGGTTCCCTTTTTAGTTATATACTAAATTGTGATGCTCTTTTTTTTAAACCACTTTTTTCGGTGGGTTACTTGAAACTTGTGTAATGGCCTTGTTTTTTTATAAAGAAAAATAATTGAGTTGTTTGAATAAGAATGTCTTATTTAATAATAAAATCCTTAAATTATGTGAGTTTTATTCAATTGTAATAGTGTTATATATGCAATGTCTTGCTTGAATTTTTAGTATGGGTGTTTCCATGGCCATCTATGTGCTCTTGTTTCTTAATGTGGATTAAATATGTGTGTGGATGTTTTATTCTATAATGGGATAGAAAAGGGGAATGTCCCCATTATTGCATCCTTTTTTTCTTTTATGGTATTATTTTTACATATCCTTTTATATTATTTAATTAAAATGATTACATTATGTATGCATGTCATGAGTGATACATGGGTTTCCATCCATGGAATTCCAATGATGGACTCAATATATTTGTGAACAAATTCACAGATTGGGTTGACTATACATTGGCGAAAATACTGGTTTTCCAGGATGGGTTCACCATGTGCTCCTCTAACCTCATTATGAGAGATAATATTTCCCTGTGGGAGGAACCTTGGATGGGATAATTTTTTAGATGGTTGTACCAATAAACGTGTGATAATTGGCCAACTATGTAAGATATGAGGTATTGTCTCAGAGGTTTTTGTCTCACATTAGGCCTGGAGAGATACTTGTGGGTCTATTTATGGTTCACATTGGATGGACTTTGATGGCTTTGAGCATTATGGCACTCATGGTACAGTCCAGATGTTCCTTTTTTATGGTTCTCCTTAGACGGCCCTAGGTTGTTGCTTATTCAAAATTGGTAGTTAAATTTATAGAAAAGGATAATGGTATATATTTATTATCCATGTTTTTCCTCTAATCCATATCACATGCATGGGGTCAGTCAATATCCTAATAACTGTTTCATTTCATTTTCATTATCATCCTCTCCTTACCAAATTTGTATTGGTTGCCTATGGTTTAGACACTTTATTCTTAGAAAAAAGTATTTATAGTCAAGAAAGGTGTCCTTGAGAAGCATGAACCCTTCATTGTTATTTGTTTAGTTAAATTGCTACTTTAATTTTGATATAATGGAACATTGCTTACAATATATACAAAAATTTTATATTTCTATAGAAACTATTTGTAGTTTACTATAGAGTATATTTCAAACCATGTTTGGTCCTCCATTGTAATGTGGAACCCAAAAAAAATCAAAGGTTGTAGAATTTTGATCATTGGATTATTGCTTGTGTTGTGCTACATAATTGTGAGATAGAAAGCACCTTATTGAGTTAGTACTCATGATGCTCATGGAGTTTATCATTGGAATATTATATTATTCCATAGGCTACTAACTAGAAACACATGTCTATTAGAAAGCACCTTATACTTTTCTTATATTCCATGTTTTAGCGTGTATTTCTTATGTAGTAGCTAGCCATGCTTATTTATCATTCTTTATGATTTATTTAGCATGTTTATCTACTTACCATGTTTGGTGATTAATTGGTGTAATTTCTTATCTTCCAGGACTATGTGATTATTCCCATGTTATTTCTTTTTAGTGGAATTCTATTTTACAATCCAATCATGACATGTTAAATCCATGAGGCATTAGTTGCATGAGATGAAACATTTATGGAAGTGATTTCATGCGATGAAATTTGAAATTTGAAATGTGTATGAGATTTTTATGAATTGGAAAATAGTAACCCATATAATTGAACCATTGTAGACACACTTTATATACATAAGGGATATTGAATCATTATTAATGTTATTTAATTGTTCTTCTTAAACCTAGAAAAACATATTATGGTTAGATGGGTGTTTCCTGTAATTTGGAAAGTGTATGGGCTCTTTATAAATCGATAATTATTAAACTATATAACTAAACCATAAATTATGATCCTTATATATTGGTAAACTATTTTGAATATTAATTTTGTTAATTCATTGATGTTAAATGATTTAGCTGCCTTATTAATGCATGTGCCTCTATTTCTTGGGAATAAGGACCATATCAATAATTTACTAAATGCACAACTGGACCCAAGTGTTTCATTTGCGGCCTTTTGTTTATGAGATAAACCCATAAAGGGTGTCTCAAAAATTATATTGTTTAAAATAAAAAATTTTGAATAATTTTTTTGAACTTAGTATGTATTGAATGGGACCCTTGTTTTTCTCCCCTCTTTTGATGTACTTAACACTAAACCCCACATGGTTAGAATTATGCTATGTGGTGGTGGTAATTTAAAGTGTCCATATCCAAATTTATGTTTTTACCTATAATTATCTGGAATCATCATACATGAATAGTATCACTTTAAATAATAATAAATATGTTAATCATCTTTGAGTTGTATTTAAATGAGGCCTTAGTTAATTAAATTTCCAATTACAACCTACATGGATTTTTCCACTATTGATTGAAATTGAACTATTATTTTACTAAGACAAAATTGAATCTTATTAAATGAATGAATGATATTTTATTTCAGTTTATGAATTAATAGAATAATTATGAAGTGATGTAAATAAAATAAATAGTGTTTTAAAATGGGAGATTAATATAACATTCATGTGTGTCTTAAGGCATGTATAATTAAGTGTTATATTTCTTCCATTATGAAAAGTTGTTTTTTATCATAAATTTTATTCCATAAAATGTGTAGATAAGTAAGTTTGAATTAGGTTAAGGACATAAAATAGAAATTTAAGTGTTGTACTTAGTACTAATCCTCATATAAGGTTGCATTCTGTATTCCTTGAGTATGCCTTAGAATGGGAGTATGAGTGTTACCCAAGGTCCTTCTTCTATAGCTAGAACCTAAATAATATGCCCTTAAGCCTAGTTACCTTCAGTAGGGATGGCCTTGTTTTCGGTAAACAAATTCTATATGGTAAGAGGATAGGCCATTTTAGGTATCACTCTTTTATCTTTAAAACCCTTGGTATTTGTTCACGAGCAGAATTTGGTGGGAGGATCCATTGAGGTGTCGTTCGTCCCTAAAAGTACTCTTAGATTTAAAAAGGATCCCCTTTTTATTTAGTGGTCCCTTAGTATTTTGGCTCTCTTTACAGGTGTGATCATCATGTAATAAATAGTTTCAATTGGATAGACATTCCTAGAGAATGGCTACCCACATGGTAGGTTTTGTGACGATTTCTCCTTATGCGTGGGATAACTTAGTTTGTCGTCAACCAATATTATAGTCCTTTTGGGAAATAATAATCCAGGTGGAAACTCTTCTGATGGACATCAAACAGTGGAATTCATATGGATTAAAATCATATAAATATTACAAAGGATGTATCTTTTTTCTCATGAAATCTTAGGGTGGAATGCATTGATAGACACAGTTGTATCGGGATTCCTAAATAGTACAGCAAATCGACCATGTACAGTGGTAATAATTGAATTTTAAGCACTTATTATTGATTTATGGGTCATATTTGGAGTAGAGTGTCCTGGCATATAAATGAAAAAAAATCACAATGGTCGGTATGATGTTTTAGAGTATCATGTTTTGGACACACTAGATAGTTTTTTTACTTCTATGTTGAATGAAATGGTTAATGGGACATTGAATTGGAGAAGAACGACATGTAATACTAGTTAAAATACATTCAAGTGTGATGTTATGTGGCTAGTTTCTTTCCCTTTTTGGGTTAACAGTTTCCAAAAGTGTGTTTTCCACATTTATGACCCTAAAATTAGTGGTTCATGTAGCATGTGCAGTGAGATGAGTTTTATTCCCATTAATAAAATAATAAGTATGCTCATAAGGTATGGAGAATCACACCAATATAGATTAAATGTGTCCTTCCAAGTAGGAGTAATGAAACTAATAATGAACTTTTGGTAATAATCATTTCTATTTTGAATTTCCTTGGGGTTGGTGAGTTTTGTGTTGTGCCAGTGCTTGCGAGGTAGCACAATGATGAATGGTTGGATGGGTATGAAACCTTTGTAAACACTATAATTCAAGAAATAAAGTTAGTAATTGTTAGTAAATGTTAATGAGATGAATCATCTGATATAGGAACCATGTTTGGGATACTGATGTGTTGGTAGGTGAAGATGAGATTTTTTATAATAAGTCGACCACTAGTGGTTCGACCGTTCCTCCATTTGATGGTTGGGTATGGTTGGGTGGAAACTATACCGAGAATAGTGTTCAATATAGTGTAAGTGTCTTGGATACCTTTTTGAATAAAAAATTCTAATCAAATTAGTGTACTATCTATTGAATTATGATAATGTACCATACCTTAACATCATATGGGTACACTAACTGAGCATCATTTGTAAACCGTGCTAAATTTTAAAATCTATTGGTCTTGTCAAGTAGTATCTTTCTGAGTGCACTCTAAAATAAAGGTTTTAAATAGTGGAATTGTTTGAACTGGGTGATACCAAGTTTCTAGAGTAGGAAACATTGTAAGACTCATAAACACCAGCTATTTCTCTTTTAACGGGATTGCTCAGAATATTCCACTTGGCCTTAGAAAATGTTTTGATATATGTAATTTTCAACTTTCTATAAGTGGATTTATTTTAAATGTATTCATATGGAATACCTTTGATGATATCCTGGGTTTCTAGTGTATGATTCCAAGACTACCCCATACATTCAGTCGGGATCAGATGCTTTGGTTCAAGTTGTAACGATCCAAGTATGTTGGATCTTATTTATACTCACGTTTGTGCTGAGGCACAATAGCTTAAGTGAGTTCTAGGGGTTGATATGTCATTGTGTTGTAGTATGATCTTCGTTTTTAATCGTCAATGTAAATTTATGTTCCTTAATTTATAAGGCATCATCCCTAGATTTTGAAATGCACCAGATGTCTAAGATAGTCATTTTAAGGGGTTTTGACCAAATATGGTTTGATTTGGTACCTAATTACCATATTATATGTAGTCAGTGAGGAACCTCTATTGGAACATTATTAGATTAGGAAGAGAATAGTTTATTTGGAGAAGGTTTTTCTTGAAATTCCATCTTGAACGATCTTTATGTTTGGGAATCACTCAAATACCATTTTTAAAATGATAATGGTGTGCTTAAAATGGTAGTTTCATAGATGGAATACGGTGATTTAGTTTTTTCCTTGAAAATGATAGAACATGGTCATGAATGTGATATATTTTTCATCATTCCTTGGGTAATACAGGATCAGGTATCCCCAATATCAGTTTTTAGTCTATAAAGTAAAGTTTTGTCTTGAGTCTCTATAGATTTTACTTTATGTTAAGGTGATACTCAAAAGTTAGTTCGGACTTTGGAAATGAAACACAACCATTTAAAAAATAATTCATAACCCGAGTATGTAGATTTATTCTATTTTAATTTTCAAATGGATTACTGGGAATGCAAAATTTTAAGGTAGGGATATTGTTGTGTCTTTTTATTTTTTATAATGGATGAAATTCCATGGGAATTTGATTTTTTAAATTTGGTGGATGGTCTATTTTGTAAAATACATTTAAAAATGAAATTCTGATTTCTAGAACATAGAAAAGTGTTTTTTTGGACTAAGTTAAAGTCTTAATGGGTACATTAAAAATTTAATCATGTTCTGGGATGTTTAGGATTTGATTCCTCAATATAAGATGAACTAAAAAGGGTGCATGGTTTTTTTGAAACCATACGACCCTCCAGAAATAATTGTGTTTCTAGTCTAGAGAGACTATGGGAAAACAACATTGTTTTTTAAAACTATTTTCACTAGGTTAAAAAACTATGTGCCCTTCTATAGATCTTGGATAGAGAATAAATTCATAGTTTTACAATGGTTTCCAAAACCATGTTCATAATCCATGTGACCCCTCCCATTAAGTAGTAATTCATGCATGGTTGGTGCACAATTTTACAAAACTATCTGCCTCATTAAAGGGTGGGATTTCCATTTTTACCATCTTTTCATATTTCTTTTTACTCCTCCTTTCTTCTTCTCCTCCACGTGGATCAGTCCTCTCCATGGGTTCTTCCCCTCCTCTATTTATGAAGAGATCTCTCCCACAAGTCCTCTGATTCGATCATTATCTGGTGTATTGGAATTGTTTTAGTATGTATACAACTCCTCATATCTATCTTATTATTTTATCTTCCATATCTCTATAATATTTTTGTGTAAGATAATTTTCCCTATTTTTAGGGATTCTGGACATTTCTTATATTTCTCTCAAACTGGATTGATTAAATCCTCAAAATTGGACATGTGGGATGTCTCTAGTATATGGTAGGAGTTCTATAGATCCTCCTTCAATTTCTTCAATTTTATAACAAAATTTTTTCATGTTACGCTTGTTTTTATACCAGGTGTTTCTCTAAATTTATGAATTGAATTAAAATAATTTTAAGTGCCTTACAAGTGATGTGTTATGAAACTTCTTGGCATGATTTTAGGTTATGACCTCAACCTAAACCATCACAATGGGTTGGTTAATTAGTTTCCCATTATAAATTTTGTATTCCATTCTTAGATCAAACCCTTTGGGTGTTAGTTTTAGTTATATACTAAATTGTGATGCTCTCGTGTTTTAAAACAACTTTTGAGGTGGACTAATTTTTCCTTCTGGAGGAATTGGTTTTTCCTAATGAAAAATAAATCATTTTTTTAAATCAAATTTTATAATGAAAATCCCTCAGTGAAATTCTCTTACATAAATTGGAAAATTATTGTATATTCTATATCATGATTCAATTTCTGGTACGTGTGTTTCCATGGACTCCTTAGGGTTCTTGATTATTAATTTCACTTACATATTTGTATGGACATTTTATTCTATAATACAATAGAAAAGGGGAAAGGACCTCTTATTGAATCCTTTCTTTATTTTATGGAATACTGGTTTACATAGACTTTCATATTGTTAAATTAAAATGACTAAATTACACATGAACATCATGAGTGATCCTTGGGTTTCCTTTGATAGAATTCTAATGAAGGAATAATTTTTATTGTAATAAAATTCACAGATTAAGTTTTTATATGTAGGGGCGATATTGGTATACTTGTATGGGCTCACCATGTATTATTATTACCTCATTATGAGAGATATCAGTTCCCTAGGATAGAAAACTAGGATGGGATCAATAAAGAGATGGTTATACTAGGCCATGAGTGAGACCTAGCTACTATGTGAGATACGAAGTATGAGACCAATGGTTGTTGTCTCACATTAGGCCAAGAGTGATAATATCATGGCCATTCATGGTTCACATTAAGCAAACTCTGACAGAAGTGACATTTTCGGCACTCTTAGTGATATACATTGTCTCCTAGTTATTGTTCTTCTCAGATGGGCTCCAATATTGCTGATTCAAAATTAGTAGTTACTTTTATATAAATGGATAATGGTATATCTTTTTTATCCATGGGATACTTCTACGAATCCAAATCACATGTTTGGATTTAATCCATATGATGCAACCTATTTCATTCCATTTTCATTATCACCCTCCCCATAACTCATTTTTACAGGTTCTATATGGTTTAGTAACTTATGGATTTGATAGAAGTAGGTTTTTCTGGCCATGTATCCATGAGGAACCTAAGCCTAACATAGTTATTTATGTAGATGCATTTATTATTTCATTTTGATCTACAAGAACACTGATTAGACTATATGCAAGAACTAGATGTTTCTTTAAACACCATTTTTGGTGGCCTATTAGGTATATATCACACCTTGTTCATGACATTGTTGCATTAGGTTACCCAAACATACCTCCATGATTTCATGATTAGGATCCTTGGGTTATTTCTTATGTTGTGTTATGTACTTGGGATCTTTGGATCACATAAACGAGCTAGTAATCATGATGCTCATGGAGTTATCCTTCGAGATCTTTTTTCATTTCATTATATTGTACGGACTATTTTTCTTCATACTTTCATCTTATAACACCATATGGACATGCATGCATTATTATAGGTATTGGAGTTGGCCACTCTTCCAAGTCATTATTTTTATTCATCTGCTTTTTTTATTTCATTTTTCTACATCCACTATATTTTGATTTACAACTAATTATACAGTTGAGATAATATAATCAGGAGGGTATAGTCTCCCTACTAAACCAATAATAGACCCTCACTGCTATTCAGTATCCTCTAGTATACATAGAGTTCCATTTGAGGTCTTGTGGCAACCGGTCTAGCTGCTGGTTTGGTAGTTAGTTTGGACGGGACATTACATAAAGTGTGGTGATATGTTAAGAAGACATGTGAAAATAGAAATTACTAGATTATAATAAATATTATTATTCTTAATATTTAAATAGTGAAAAAAATAACTAATGAAAACTTAAACATATATAAACTTGATTTCAATGTGAGATTGAAAAAGAACACCTTACATCAGAAGCCCACTAGGTCGGATATGTTCTAACTCCCTGTGTAATAAATTTTGGTCTACTTCTCATATATATAATAAACTTATTTATATTTAGTTAACATGATTCCATTCTTTTATTGTTCCTTTTTATACACATATTAATTTTTTATTATAAAAACTAATATTTAGATGTTATTTGTTCAGTTATCCACACATGCTTTGGTTTAGTTTGTTTGGTACAAGATCCTTCATCAGGGATTATTAATCTCAAGGATGATAGTTAAAACTTAATATATACTTTATATAAATATATTTATTTATTTATTCCCTATTTTATTTAATGGAATTTAGAGTGTATTTTTTCATGGAACTCTTAAAATTCCTCATTTTAACAATCATTTATTTGAGAGAATAGTTGAATTTATTGGAGAATATAAAAAGGAATATTAAAAATCATGAGTAAAAAACATATTAAATTAATAATTATTAAATTATATTATAATAATTTATGATTTCATAGTCATACATTAAAACATAATTTATGTGGGTTGTAAAACATACCTAAAAAGGAATGCATTGTTATTACCAAATGAGTATGAAAATGTTATTTTTTAGTAATAATATCACCTTTAAATAAAAATAATAATTTATGAACCATGAAAATTAATTATAAAATTAGATCTATGTAGTGGTAAATGAAAAAGATAACGAATAACAAGTAATGAGAGTATATCACTTACATTGGAGAAACGGATCTTATCTTAGATAACCTCTTTAAATTGAATGATTTGGAAGTTCTTCTAAAGAATAAGGTTTCCCAAAAGTTAGAGTGTATTGGGATGGAGATAACTTGGGTAAGTATTAATGATAAATTCTATGTAATGGTGTTCATTTATTTGAGTAGATGAGCGATTATTTTATAGAATATAATGGGTAATATTTGAAAATACAAATTCATTAATAAATAAAATAAAATTTTCTAGTATGGTGGATTAAAAATTTCCAAATATTGTAGTTAAGCTAATCATAGGTAGATCAGTCCATCATACAGACATTAGGAGATATATATATATATATATATACATATATATATATTATTCCCTTATCCATTAATTTAACCCTTTCAACTCAATTTAGCCTTTAATTTGGAAAGTATATTTTACTATAGTGTATTATTTTTTATTCCAAAAAGGGAAATTAACCATATTATCTTATCAGTAAATTATGATTCAAAATACGAACATCATTATAATTTATTCAATTTATAAAATAGATAAAATTTAAATTTAATATATGTACAGAAAATGTATAAAAAAATTTGAGCAATGTTTTTTGAAGCAAAAAAATTAATTTATACATATTACTTAAAAAATAGTAATAATAAAATGATGACTCATTTATTTAAATATATATATATAGTTAGTTTCCTTAAAATAATAATTAATATATGATAAATGTCCAATTTTAATAATATCATATGTCATATATAATAATATTTTTTAAAGAAAAAATTCTTATATAGCCATGAATAATTAAATTAGCACTATTTATCATTTCATAATTATTTCATTGATATTATTAACTTATTTTAATAATAATTACTTGAATATTCTCAATACATTTTATTGAAATAATTTTTTATAAATAATAAATATAACAAAAGTTTATATTTCGTAAAATTATTTTCTCAAAAATTGGTGGTATTTTCATAAGTGAATTAGAAACTTTTGATTTTATCACAAAATTATTTATTTTTTTTATAATGTTCTATAAAAATGTATTTTAAGGTATATAATATTTATTATAAGATTATACAATAATATGTAATTGTTATATTTTTTGTTGTTGAATATAACACATGTTATCACACACACAATATTTTTTGAAGGGAAATACATACTCAAATCATGGGGTGTTACACTCCCACCATGTAATTCCTTCCCTATCCTTTTTTTTCCCTTAATCTATTAGAGTTTTTACTTTTTATTCATGGATAATTCAGCTAGTTTATTCCATTTCATCCTTCTACGGCCTTCTACACTATGTTCCTCTATTGCGGGTGTGGTATTGTGGGCGTGGTATATTTAGGGATTTTTAGATGATACTAATGGTGAATGGTTTAATTTTCTCATTGAGATGACTTTTGGGAGTGAGAGATATATGAGATCAAGGATTAATTAAAACAATAAATTGGTCACAATTTTATTTGAGTTAAGACATTAGGAATATTTGTTTATAAATTTTTATTTAATTTAATAAAATTTGTAGTTGATCATGTGATGATCATTGGGGATTTTGTTTGTAGTATTTGTGGGGAATTCTATAGACTGTATGTATACCATTGGTCATGGTTTTAATATGTCCCTACAATTCAATGAGTTTTTAGAGATTATTGTTATTCTGAGATAATTAATGGATTTATTATAAATATTTTAAATTCAATAATTTGAAATTATGATATGATAAAATAGCTCAAAATAATGAAAAACAACATATGGGCATGGATGGACATGGATAACCAAGGGTAAAGTTGGTAACACCATATTTAGGTGTGTGGTCCCTATAATATTTCACCATATACTTTGTTCAAGTGATATAACATGCTATTTATTGATTATTCATTTTTTATACTCAAATTGGGAATAAGAAGATCTCAAAATTTTGACATTGACTAATATGGGTCTTTATTGCCCACTAATTAGCACTTTAACCTTTATTGATCAACTTAATATTGATAGAAACCACTGTTTCCATGTGTTTTGGGTTTTAACTATGATCAATGAGCCTAAAATGTTCCTCAGGTATTAGAATCAATTATGTGTATCCTTGTACAAATTTCCTTAGGCTAATGTAAGGGGTTTGGAGAGATATGAAATTATAAAGTGTTGATTATGATACTAAAAGGTCTTATGGTGTACAAGAATCCTCCTCCATGGGGGTGACTGGAGGATTGGATGTTATTGTGAATAGAGGCAATCTATTTTAGTATTTAGTATTTTGACTAGATGATTTTGGAGAAAATAATATCATCTAAAATATAGAGGATGAATAACTCCAAAGCATGCCAAAACCAGGGATCTAACTATTTATATAGATTTTACACGTGAGTTTAAAGTATATAAATAAGAAGAAAAAAACATGTTCTTTACCCTTTAGGATTCCATGGGTTATGGTAAAATCCTAATTCTATGAAAGTATCTCCCTCAAACAATGAAATTATATAAACATGAGTTTAAAATATTGACTGAAATACGAACGAATGAATTACAGTTTTGATTATTTCTAATAACCACACACAACTACAAGAGGTTTAAACCATAGTATGTAGGAATACATTAATTTTAACATTAAACATATATAAATTTTATCTTTTTAAAAATAACTCCAAAGTTTCAAGTCCTAGAAATGTATAGTTTAATCTCTTTATTGATTTATTAACATTTAAGTATCATGAAATATGTTCAATATTCCATTGATCGTCATCATATGATGATAAAAATCATGAAAGATATCATGGAATGATAGATAGTGAAATATGACACATTAACGTATGTCAATTTGGGATCCACTATGGTGTAATTCCATAATTTGCATTGTAGTCTATAATATCACAATCCTCGATAATGGTTTATGCATCTATGTCTTGGATTGTTGGTATTTTTTAATATCTATAATATTATGTAGAGAAATATCATAAGTCGTTAATGGCTTTATAGAAGTATATTATGCTTCTTTTTTAGGTGTTATTGATGGATTGGTGGAAAGAGGGAATCTTAACATCTTGTGCCCCTTTTTAAATGGTAATTACATTAGCCTTAGGGAAATGAATCTATCTTTTGAGTTGTATGGATTGATATAAAAACATGAGGGATCCAACTTAGGGTTGGATGAGTGAGGGACTTGATGATGAGTCTTCCAATGGATCTAGGGATTGTTTTAATTGAATGTAACTTATGGGTTTCATAGCCACCAAAGGATGTGTCAGATATGGTTTGGTGTTCAAGGAAATAATTGGATGATATATTAATGAAAATACTTTATTATGGATTAAGGGGTCATTAAATGTATTAGGTGGATTAATATAGGTAGCAATTATAGAAAATGATATCATTGTTTGTTGGTGGGAATGATTTGTAATCATTGTGTATATAATTCAGTAGATTCATATAACAAAGCCATGTAGATTACATGAGTTTTCCAGCTATGTTGATCTATTTATAAGTTTATTCCTTTTGAGTTAGTGGAATTCATAAAATAGTTTTCATATTAATCTGAGTATATACATAGCTATGAAATGTGTAACATGGTTATATCATGGGGGACGAGCATCCAATGGGTGAGTTAAAATTTGAGATATTATGGGTGTAAGAGGTTTTATTAAATAATTTGGATTTAATTGATATGTTACTTATATAAAAATGCTAATTATCTTTAATTTGTTGTGATTCAGTGTGATGAAGATGTATAAACGATCATCAAATAGTGGGTTGGATGATAATTGATGACTATGAGCTATGTCTTCCATGTGGTCTATTCTCTTATGTGGTGAATATATGTTGAGTCCACCATAATATATTTTATTGCATTAAGGGATGACTATATGTGGAGTCCTCTATGATATGGTTGGTTACTTAGGTTGGTGGATATTTGTTGTATACTCCACGATATTTTTGGTTACTTCAGGGGAGAGTTATATGAAGGGTTCCCCATAAAATTTATTACAGGGGTACATTATATCGATTTGGATGAAGAAAATAGATTTGGGTTCTATGGTGTCAAGGTTAGCTCACAATGACCATAAATATTTTATTTATTAAAATTTAATCAATAATTTATTATTTTTTATACATACCTGAGTATATCAAAACATATTTTAGGTGTCATATTGGTGGGGAATTGGGGAAATTTATTTTCCACACCTTTCATTTAAACCAATGTTGATTTATATACCTTATATTTGATATGTATTATAGAGTACAATTTTTGTAGGGTATTAAGATGAATTTTTTTAATATGGTTATAGGTAGGATTGAGGTGAGGATTTGGGTGTGTGGTGGATCCACTTAGTGTATCATATTCTTTTGTTTTATATTTTATACTATTCTCCCAATGGGTGGTCTTTTAGATTGAGTAAACATTTTATTTTCATTATACATTTTATATTTAATAGGAATATATTTATTTTTAATAGTTTTTTTATGTTATAATCCCATTTTTGAACTCTATTTTAATTGTATTTGTTGATATTATTTTATTTATTTATTATTATTTACTTTGATATTAAGAGTATAGAATCCCCGATATTTATTAATGTGTATCACCGGTAGTCAAAAGACTCAGGTCTGTAGGGAGCCACACACATGGTCTTGTGGTTTCATTAATGTAGTAATTTTTTGAGCCAACCCAATATGGGACATTAAAAAAGTTTAAATAATGTGTTTTAGAAAGTTTTTAATGTGTATGATTATCATGTTTAAATGATGTGTTTTATTATATTTTTAAAATTGGTTTAACTTTTTTTATTTGAGTTTAAAAATAAATATTGAGATTACATTTCTATTTATTAGTGAATTTTTTGTATTAATCAACCAAGAACATTGCAACAATAGGTTCCCACATGTAAACATAATGTTGATTCATTGAGGTTACATTTCTTGGAAATATGTATTTTTACAATTTGATGAGTGGTTTTTCACATTTTTTCAATATTTAAATTTCTATAAATTTATATGTATAATTGTATCATACTAATAATGATGCATGAAACAAGATTAGAATGTGCCAACACGTATTTACCATGATATATTAATTGGGATTTTTACAAAATAAAAAGGGGTAGATTGTTTACACCATGTTGTTAAGATTGGTGAGTAAATATTTTCCTTTTATTTTTTCTCCTTTTCAACCTTATAAATCTTATAAATAATGTAACCAATTATCTAGTATATACTAATAATATTTAAAAAAACTAAAAATTTCATCTAGCTAAACAGGATCACATATACAATGAATATCATGTGTTTTGAGAAGAATAAATGATCAAGTGATAATATATGAGGTTGGAGACTATATTTAAGGTGTCACATTATATTGAAATAAAAATCGCAAATGAATCATGAAATTAATATGAAATTCTGTGGGGCTAAACATATAACTACAATGTTTTAATAATTGTGAGATGATGTTGTGTAATATTGAAAGAAAATTTTCAAATGATGTGTAAAATTTATTTTTGTGTGTTTTTTACTATGTGAGATTAATTCCAAATTTTTTCATTCAATGTGAGCTTAATGTTTATAGGATAAAGGATATATGATTGTTATGAAAATTTCAGAAGTTATGTTAGAATAATCGAGAAATTTCAATGATTTTTTGAGGTTCATTATATGATTTTATTTTATTTAATGGTTCATTCCAAAATATATATAAGAGTGGGTTATTAGATCTTTTATATACATTTTTTTTAAATAATTTTTAATATATTTTTAAATTTAAAGTTCTATAATTTAAGGGAGGATTTATTCTTGACATATAATTATCCATTAATTTTTAAATAGTATGGGAAGTTAAAGGAAGTGTATTTCCCATCATTGATGAGATACAATGTTTATGAAATTAATACATAATAACTAATAATTAACCAAGTTTAATGTGAGGGAAAATAAGTTGAATAATATGATTATGATGATGAAAATTAGAAATCATTGAGTATATTTTAATTAGATAATGAGGATTGATGACGTGATAGAATTTTATTTTTCATGACATTGATTATTAGATAATGAAGATGTTTTTTCATATGGGGTGAGAGATATATGTATGAAGAATAAGAAGAAATTGGGCCACAAAGTGTATAATGTTATTGAGGAATAAATTAAAAAAATCATAAATTTCTTGATCCATGGATTTGGAGAACCAAATCAACAAACTAGAAAAACATTCTGAAAAGGTAGAAATATAGAGAGGCTAAAGTATTAAAATTTATATAGTACACCAAAAAAATAAAATAAAGGAAAGTGGAAACAATCCACTTTTAATAAATGATAAACATAAAATGAGAATCTATCAATCATATAGATAATTTATCACAAAACCTTAATAAAAAAATTCATTATGAATTAGTCTACCACATTCCTCATTAAATGTAGCATCCAGGTTCAACTCAACATCTAACAAATATTTAGAAACAACGTATACCCAAATCCTCATGATGTGAACCCACATATATCCTATAAGAGAGTGTAAACATAAGATAAACATCATAATTTCCATTATCATATTGTCTGTTCCCCTAGACATCATGTATTCGTATAAAAAACTATAAAAATAAAAACATAGAAACACAAGACAACCGAAAAATTAATTAGTATCATAATGAAGGGAGTGGCTGAACAACACTCATCTAAAAATACCAAGCTATGAAACACATACATCCAAACAAAGAGGAATAAAATTAAAATATAATGTCATATAATCCATATAACTTTTACCTTTAAAATGAGTATCTATCATTAAAACCATTTGGTTCTAGATCTCACATATCTATCAAAGATAATGAATACATATGTATATTTATTGAGTGTATATTTATCTTTTTCATCAATACATTTTCTGAAAATATCATTGATCTCGACCCTAAAAACAAAAAAACCATTCAAAATTTTAGCCCTTTCTAATTTTGAAATCTTTAGAAAAAATCATAGCTAATTCAATAGAGGATCTTGTAACAATTTTTATTTCCAAATTTGAATAATTATTTCATTATTTACATATTATTGATTTTATAGAGTAAGAACCACCCACACCTAGGATTTGATTCATACCATTGGTGGCACTAAGAGACAGTATTACTCTTACTTCTCATTACAATGAGAATAATTTATATAGTCTTCCTTATATTCATTATCATCATATTCAGATGTTTCTTACAATTCGGTACCATATTTTTGTTTTTTATTTCCATCTTTTTCATCAAATGAATAATGATAGCCTTATAACTTTTCATTTAAAAAATCCACATAATACGGTCTGGTTATTTAATTTTACTTATCCTCATATGGATCCAGGATCGTACCAAGAAAAAGGGAAAAGTATCACATCCTAAACATGATATTTTAAGGAAATATACAACTATGATGTCAACCCATTATTGGGGCCAACATAAGGATTCACGTCAGTCCTCCTTCAATCAAGAACCAATTGATCTCTATTTGAGAAATTTGTTTCACAAACACATTTTATTTTATTCTATAAATATTTATTTTATTTATATATTTATAATTCTCATGGAAAAAATTACAAAAAAATGAAAATAAAATTTCTTTTTTATCAACATGTATGATCAAAATGAAAAAAAAATTCAATCATCACAAAAGAATAAATTTTTTTCAAACTCAACATTTAAATTAAGTTTATCATAAATAGTAGATAAAAAATTTGATCAACCAGAAGAATTATTTCATAAAGTTGAATTGAAATCTAATTAGAATTCCCAAATATTTCATTCTAGGTCTCCTAATAAATTTATAGAGGAATTCATATTTATTTGGAAATATCCCATGAAATCATAGGATTCTAGTAAAAAAATAATGTCCAAAAGTTTTATCCCATACTAATGAAAGTTGTTTTTATCTTTAAAGCTATCTAAATAAGGATACAACAATTGAATCAGAGGTGTACCTAGTTTTAAAAATATGGAGCCAAATAACCAAGATATTCTATTTATATCATCAGAATGGTTGTTGATATTAATGAACTCACATGTTATCGAGCTCAAATTCTTATTTTAGAAGAACCAAACTATAGAGATCCTTCTTGATAACTCATTAAATACCCATGGATTAGAAACCCTTAATAAGAAAACCCATGAAATAATTGATTTATTGAAAGACTCATATCATTGGGTAATATCATCCTGAGTCACAACAACATGCATAGTATTGTCTTTCATGATGATATATTTAATAGGAACATCATTAACCAATGAAAAAGACATATAATTTATCACTCTAGTGTAAAACAAAGAGAATTTCTTATATTTTTTGCACAAAAAGAACATTTTATGTTTCCAAAAATTCTATTTCCATCTCCTCATTTGATATTATGAGTGATGTAATTTTGATTGTGCACATGATCACTCTCGAGGGAAACCCTCTCTATCCTTAGAATCAAGAATATATATATATATATATATATATATATGTTCAATATAGACTAGTATTTATTAAACAATATTTTTTATGATTTAGTATTGTATTAATATAATTGTATTTATTAATCTAGAAGAAAACATCATAATTTTTTGAGAAATATTTATAAAAGGGTTTAAGTCTACCACCTTATCCATGAGGTTGGAAATTTATAACAGGATAATGACTGTGTAGAGTTTGATATGACCCATGAAACACCTAGAATAATCCAAAAATAATAATTTATAATCTATATAACCATGCTTAGCGCCGATCAATATTTTTTTTAGGATTCCTCACGTATGATTGTGTGTGATAAAATGAAATAAACAATGTTTTATTATGAATTTTTATTTTTTAACAAATCAATAACAAATTAAACTCTAGTATAAATGTAAAATGAATAACAAGTTATGTGAATAAGGGAGTATATTACAAAGTAAAATGAAGTGAAAATCACTATTAAAAGTAAAATACGTATAACATAATTATTAAAAGAATAGATGTTCATTAAATATGTGAAAATAAAAACGCTCTTATATTGAAAGTTTCTTTCTCATGATTTCCTAAGAAAACCATGATTCTAATTATTTCATCAAATTGAGTGAAAAATATTAGAAATATAGTAGTAATTTTGAAAAATGTAATAGGATAATTTATTTTAGAGAAGTATTTATGTTAATTTATAATATTAGAAAATTGGAAAGTGTTTATGATATAGTTGTAGGTTATATGTAGTAATTGTGTATGCATATAATCAATAGTTTTGTTAAATTATTTATAAAATGTAATTGATACTTATATATATGTTAATAATTTATTATTTTTTAAATTTGTAAATAAAAATTAACATTTTGGGATTAATTATATAATGATATGAAATAAAAAACAATTATTTATTATATATAATTTTTTAATTCTATAAAAATATTTTTATGTATTATAAATATTAATTTAAAAGTAAAACATATCATATTTATAGTTTTAATTTAATAAAATACATTTCTTATTTTAAAACTATAACATCAAAATTAGGTAGTAATAATAATATCAATTTTAGTGAAATATTTTTACTTGGGTGAGTAGGGAAATACATCGTTAAATGATAAATGGGGTAAATTTTGATATATGTTATAAGTGATGTATGAAAATATAAATATTTCAACATAAATATCAATAATTGGGTGAATCATGAACCATCTTCCATTTTTCAATTTATATGACACTTTTCACACAATTTGACATTCCATATCCATTATGTAAAGAGTACATTAGAATTTTCAAATCAATGTGATCTATAAAATAACCACCCGTCCAACCCTTCCAAACCACACCTATTTTTACTTTTATCTTGAATATATATGAAAATTATTCCCTATTGATTTATTCCATTCTTTGAGATTCTACTCTTAATAAGTAGTATAAAATCACTAATTACAAAGAAGGTTGTTAAGTAGAGTAATGTTTTCCTCAAACTATGTAATGATTTATTCTATAACATTTAACTTATATTATCTTTATAATCATTACAAAATTTAATTTATCACTATAATGATATAAAATAAATATCATTATACTTTGAAAATGTTTTTATAATAATATTACTACATATTCGTACACATTCATTCATTAGAACATATTCATGGTTAGATATGTTTAACCACCAATATAGATTATGATATACTATTTTTAGTATTTTCATCATGGATACTTTTTAGAACATAAATAAATTCTATATTCGATATTAAATATGAATATATGTTAATTTTATGATTTTGAAGTATAAATCCATAATTCAATAGTAATTATTTTGTAACACCTTATGTTTCCTCAAATTATCTGAAATGGGGGAGTTATAAATTTCTTATCTAAAAAAATCATAAAATAAAAATAGACTATATAAATAAAAAATAAATTATCATTCCAATAACTTTACTGTTTTAGGGATGGTGGACTTATTAAAAATGTACTATAATTGATAAGAACATACCGAAATATGCATTGAAGAAATTGAAACTACGACAATAAACATAAAATCGTATTAACTAATATATATATGTAATAAATAAATATAATTTATTAATATTTAATTTAAGAAATATAAAAACGGAATAAATATATATGGATAATAAATCTATTGGAATTATATATGGATTAAGATCAAATTTGAACCAATTAGTAGTTTAGGAAAGGGTAATTATCATTATCTATATTTTTATTAAATCTTTATCTCCAATATAAATTTTATTTAGGGATATATCCAATATGAATTCTGATATTTCATATTCTCATTTTATATATTTTAACAATAATTATATATTATATATAAACTTGTGTGGAAAATATTCTTATCACTTCTTTTATTTTTTCACCTTGTTTATTTCTCACACCGATTTTCATCAATTTCATTATATAGCTTCATTTATAAGTTTTATTATCCAATGTTATTTACATAAATTTAATCTTATTTATCCTATATTTTAAATCTATTTATTTATAGATAATTTTTTCACAATATCATTAATATAAAAATGATATTTCTTATTAATTTGTTTATAATTTATTTACTCCCATTGAAGGATAATTCATCTACGTCAATACCAATTTATGTTAATCATTTTTATCATTGAATATGTTTTTTTAAATATTTCAATGGTTAGATATGTAATAACTATTATTTTAGTATACATTCCTTAAATAAATATTTTTTTAATATCTTTTTTCACAAGAAAAACTGAACTAAAAGAAAACCAAAATTCATTTTACAATTGTTAAAAACAATCATTTTAATGTATCCATATAATTTGTGAGTATAAATAAAAGTAACTGAATTATGAAATCCATAGAAATGTCATAAAGAAATATTATTCATCCTTATGATGATCATTTGTCCAGGCTTTGAAATGATGGGGCATCCTAATGCTTTCTCTAAGGAAGTGACAAGTAAGATATCAATAAGTACACCTTGAGGAAAATCACTTATGGGATAATTTCACACCTGTTGAAATCCATATATGACCCATACTTGCCGAAAACCCCCCTAATACCACAGTAAATACATATCTTACCATTTAATCATATGTAGATGTCATAATGTGTTATATAACTATTGGTTAGAATGATATAGATTACTAAATATTTATATTATAACATATAATATTCATTATTAATCATTTTTATACATTTTATGCATAAACAAATTTATAATAAATTGTTTCATAGAATTATGTGTTATTATATTATAATTAATTTTTAGTACTATTAAAATTTATATTTTATGTAATTAAATTTTGTTTTAGATTAATCAAGAAAAAAATGTCTTTGGATTATTATTTTTGTAATTTTATAAAAAGGATGATTTTTGAGTGAATGGTAAAAAAATAATTTTTAAAAATATCATAAATTTATTAAATTCATTATGATGTAAGGATGAATTTATGTAATAACTCAGGTAATTTTTGAATAAAAAAATATCATTTCATATAAATATTGATTATTTAGATATTATCTCTTTATATTCATTAAAATAATGATAAATAATTTTTCATTTAAAAGGGAAAATGTATTATTTATAACCAAATGGGGTTTTACACATTCTATAGTTTTATTTAAAGTATTGATTATAAAATTATAAAATTATAATTTGAAAAAATTATTTTCATTTTTAAATTAATCTAGTCCTAATTATATTAGAGAGAATTTTTTGCATCTTTCGAAAAAAATTGATTTTCAATGAGTAGTGTAAATACTAATCTTATGGAATACTGTAATTTATTTAATGTTGTTTAATAATTAATATTATTTTTTATTATTTTTAAATTTTCACTAGTTCCTTTAACATAAAATAATCCATTTATTATTTTTAAATTATTTAATACTTAAATTTATTATGAAAACATTTTATTATAAACAGGGATGTTTCTTGAAAATCCATTTTCATCACATTTTTCAAGTTTAATTTTAAATTAAAATAAGGCGCTAAATTTTTTGAATTTTGAAAAATATATTCCCTATTTAAAATTTATGGGTGAAAATTTGGTAAATATTTAACTTTTATTTTTGTTTCAATATAAATAGTGACCTTAGTGATTTTTATACTACTAATAAGGGTGAATTGGGTAAATATAGTTAAAAATAAAATAATAAGGACTAGAAAAGGAAACTAATACTTGATGTTTTTTATTTTATTATTAAATTGAATCTATAATCATCCAAAAATTATGTCTATGAAATTTTCAAGCCATCTATATTTTATTATTACCTTTATAAAATTTTATGTAATTAAAAGTAAAAAATGTCACACTCTTTTTTTTAATATCTATAATATTTAAAACTAGTAGAAAATAGAGAATATATTTGGTTATAAAAATAAATTTTCAATATAAATAATTTATATTAATCATGATAATTTATTTTTGTTTTTAGAGAAAAATATTTACCTTAAATGCTTATAAAACACACATGTAGGAATTATTCAATTGATGGAAAAACAAAATAAATGACCTTAATAACATTAAAAGTACTGTAATTAGAAATAAATAATTTTACCAATGAATTTTCATGAGAATAATCAAATATTTTATAGGTTTGAATAAATTATATTAAAATTAATTTTTATTCTTGATTTTATTAAAGTCAATGTAAATTAATAGTTTTAAAATTGACATTAATTGAATCATAAAATAAGTTATATTTTATTAAAATATTTAAAATTAATAAAATTGTATATTTGGAAAAATTAATTGGATATTTTTAATAAAATAATCCATGGTCCATTTAATGGTATTTTTGAATTTTATTGTCTCATTATTAACCCTTAAAGACCAGTAAACTTTAATGTAAAAATAATTGTTAAAAGGGTTAATGAATTGTTTAAATAAAAATATAGGGATATAAATTTCATAAAAATTATAAAAAAATTATTTTATGAGATTATTTTGACCTCTTCTCAACTTATATTTTAATATTATCTATTTTTATCTATTTTGATATCATAAATAATTTATATTAAGTTAGTTATTTAAGAATTACCTAGTGTGTGTCTCCCCTCTATTATAAAAAGGGAACCACTTCTTCTCATTATCTTAAATTTGAAAGGCCTTATGGTTTGTCCAATACAAAACAATATAACTTTTTGTAATCCCTAACCACATCCTACAAGCATTATTTTTTTTTGCAGAATACAATTCTTAATGGTCACAAGGTGTTAAGAAAAAAGAAATTTTCTATAATTCCCCGACCCATGTTACCCAGAGTCTGTGCATTATAATATAACACTTGCATAATCACAAGAGATCAAGTCCCGAAGGGCTGATCTGTCTACCAGTCTATGAAGTACTAGATACATACATGAAATTAACATTACAATTTCTATATTAAAATACAACATAGACAATCCTTTGATAATTCCATTATTCTTTTATCTTATTCCATTATATAAAACATAATACACTTCATGAAATCATGAGAAAATAAAACATAAGAAATGGGAGATCTCAGATTCTCATTAAGGATAAACAATATAGCATATGCTATCATAAATAATCATAAAATTTTATTGCAAGGTATAAAATTCAAACACAATCCCTTTAAAAATAAACTTCAGTATAATAAGGAAAAAATAAATTAAATAATGCCATTTACATATTCACAAGGATATTATACTAGTCAAATAATCACATGTTACATCAATAACTAATATCATAATGATGGAATTCATAATGTCGGACATCTTACCCACAAAGTCAAGGCCCCATGACAAGACTCTAAATTTCAAATTTTTCAAGGCCTTGTTCCAAGACAGTAGTTTGTCTCATGAGACTTACTGATGCATCGAGGGGCTATAGCGGGCCACTCCACGGGCCCCTCTCGTCAATTACTAAGTCCAATGCATTCCTCATTTGAAAAAGGGGAAATATAATCTATACATTCGTATTAAAACTAACATATGAAATATCAATTCTTTAACTACCAACCATGAATGGTATAAAAATAGCACATCTACAGTCAAACATAACATATTAAATACAATATATTATATGGTATTATAATGAATCAACCTCAACCAAGAATAAAATGCAATGATGGATAATGACATAGATGAAAATAATCAGTAAAACTATTTGAGATGAATTTCCTATTTTTCTTGAAAACATTTAAAAGTCTCACTATTTAGAAAAGTGGTCCTTTAAAAGATATTTCTGAATTAAAGATTCTCATACCACTTTGAAATTTGTAAGGGAAATTTAATTTCAAAACATTCATGTCCACATAAATAAATCCTTAAATCCATTTTTAAACATGGAAATTAATGAGAAAGATTTATAAGAATAAATATTTAAAATGATATGTTTGTTAAAGAGTTCCTAACCAAATGAGAGATTCTTGAATACAAATAATTGAGGAATAAAATTAATCAAGACTTTATAATATCGTGAGAATAAAGGGACTCATGATATACTATGTCAAAGGACTGTATATACACCATAAAAAAGTGAATTCGTGCATAACAACAACGAAGTCTTAATGGAACGTAAATTGAGATGAAATACTTTATAAAGATTGTATCCTTATATTATCTATAAATTAGTGACATAATTTTGTGTGACAAATATAAATACTCTCAATATTATATGATATTCAGTGTAAATAAATTAAAGTACATTCGCATATATTCTTGTAAAAAAACCAATGAATTGGATGTTTAACTCAATGAATGGAAATCGAGTTAAGACTACCCTTATCAAGTTCATATAATTGGATTGAGAATTTATAAATCGAGTGATTATGTGTATCAAAATTATATACAGACAAAGGAAGTTGAAATTACTATATAAATAATTAAATAGTGATTCCTCACATAGTCTTATTGTAAAATAATCTAGGAATTATGTGTTAAACAAAATGAGTGGAAATTGAAATTACAAATTCTCTTACCAATTTGGTAACTTATGAAACATACACCCCATGAAATAATGATAATAAAATTAAGATTTAAATACCCATAAATTAAAGTATTCTACACAAATAATACAATCATTGGAAGTACAAACACCACACAAAAGGAAATAGTGGAAAATATAACATGAATCTCAGAGGAATAAAAGTTAGATGAAACTCATTAACTTATACATTACATTATTCGAGGGTAAGTTTAACCTTCTATATGATGGTTAAATAATTTTTATTAAATTATACAAGAAACATATACATAAATATGATATCATATATGATCCTCTAATATTTCTTTGTTAATAATATTTCAGTAGTATCATTGTTTTGGGTTTAAATTGATTCATTTTCTTTTATATGTGTTGTTGATTAAGTCATGTTCGTTATAGATGGGATGTATTTGATTACTATAAAGAATGATATTATGTGTTTAAACTTTATTTCTAATCATCAAATGAAAATTATTTTTTAATGTTTATGATGGAAAATAAAATCTCATCGTGTTAGGCAGACGATAAGCTGTACGTACGCACGACCGACAATATCATTCTATTAGTGATGAAATCGTAAGTAATTGGATGGTATACTATATATACAGAATCATTAACATGTTATATTTATTATTTAAATTATTTGTACTAATTATTATACCTATCCAAAAAATGATGTGTTGAATAACGAACTACACCACGACGTGGTGACGGTAAGTCGTACTTACGCACATGTGGGGACTTCTTCATTCATAGGATAGATAGAATTATAAATAAGGTCGTAGAATATTTATAATAATATATTATTATATATAAGATACTTCATTTATTATTTTAGTGTGAAAACAAAAAATAAATAGGATGTGGAAGAGGAAAAGAACTTTGAAAGTGGTGATGAAGTAATTACCTCTTCTTCGAGTTCTTCCTTTTGATTTGAAAAAAAAGGCTCCGTAGGTATGATTTATGATAAAAGTAAGTCCTATAGTTTGAATTGAGGGTATTTGTAAGAATATTTTATTAGGTTTTTGGTGATCGAAATGGATTTGGATGTGTGAATTTGCGAGAAGGGGAAGCAATCTTTTATAAGTGAGGTGAGGGGCACTTTAAGAAGAGCTTGAAATATTATTTTATTATAAAACCATTTCGGTTTATAATATCTCAAAATGGATTTATTTCAAGGATAAGGTGGGTATGGGTAAAAACATTCTCAACCACTAGGTTGTAGACAAGTTTGGGTTACCATATTATCCTTATCATTTAGATTTAACTCTTCATTAAATAGTTTAACTTTTACGATGTCTTCTGGTATTATTAAAATATGTGGTTAATAAACATACTATAAATTTCCAATAAAACCTCAATTGGTTCATTAATGACATTTCTATCATTATATAAGTCCTTTTTCTGAATAATATATTTTTTATACTATTATATAATTTAGTAAAATAGTATTTGTTTTGAATACTCATTTTTGTCAATTTTGACAATATTTAGTATTTGGTTTTTGTGAAAGTCATAAAGATATGATTTATTCAAAAAAATACATTTAATCAACCCCAAAATTTCATATTAACATAATAAATTCGTGGATGGCATCCAAAGTTTCAATTTATGTTTATTTTAATATTTATAATATATATTATTTTAATCTTTCATTAATAAGGTAATTATTACATAATCTTTGTGTCAAAAATAAATTTAATTATATAATGACTAAAAATTATAAATAAAATACTATGATGTATAAAATATTATTATATTTCGAATTAATATTTATAGTAAAATTTATCTTCTGTATAACCCTATATTAAAAATGGTTTAGTTATTAAAATTTGAATTTAACACTTTTAACTCTTCTTTATATAAAATATAATAAATGTCCTAATCTAATACAAGTGGATAATAAAGAGTAATATTTTTGTCCTAAGGTTTATTTTGGTCGAAATAAACTAATATAATATAATTAAGACTCGTGTTGGTGTAATTATAATATCATTTTTACCATTAATTAACATATTTACTTTTAAACGTGGTAAATAAAAATCCAATGTTATTATCCATCAAAAACTATTTTCATCCTATTAAAGCATTTTTTATTTAGTGATGTAAACCTTTTATCTCAAATTCTTGAAATTCAATTCACATAAGCGGTAAAATTATGTTTTTTTTTAATTTTCAAATTTTCCTAGAAAGTGGGTAAAAGACAGAAACAAATTTCAATAACATTTTGTATATCTAATCTTATTTTAAAATGACTTCAATGAATTAAATTGGACTAATATCAGTATTAGTTATTTATTTTATATTAAAATAAATTAAAATTAAAAATAATTATATAAATAAAAATTCGGCTTTAAATAAAACACATTGTTTTTCAATATCCATCAAAAATTGAACATTTTTAGAAAAATAACAAAAAATCACCCAAAGCTAATTTTGATATTCCAAATTCAAAAATTATGTCTATTTTACCAAATTAAAAATATATAAATTGTATTAATTAATTTAAAAAAAAAATTCCTATTGTCAATACCAGAAAATGGGTTTTTGAGAAGTAAAAACTATCAAAAATTGATATGTGTTTATGTCCAATTTAAATGTAAAATTACTTC
Source organism: Viscum album (assembly GCA_963277665.1). Taxonomy (NCBI): domain Eukaryota; kingdom Viridiplantae; phylum Streptophyta; class Magnoliopsida; order Santalales; family Viscaceae; genus Viscum; species Viscum album. Next base: position 1,768,028,552 of record OY728157.1, read on the forward strand.
TAATGACCAAAATTGTATTAAATGATAGAAATATAATCTAATTAAACCTCAAAACCATTCAAATGTATGATTTATCACTATAGATAATTTCTATTAAAACATTTGTTTTCAATTAAAATTTAGTATTTTCACTATTCATCAAAATATTAAAGTTATCATAAAAGCACCGAAAATTTATCCAAACTAAATTTTAATGTCCCTCATATAATGAAGAAGTTTATTTTGTAAAATTTAATATATAAAAGTGTCAAATATTAGATTTAGAAAGGGTTCTTTATTAAAAGGAGGTTAAATTCCATTTTTTAAAAAATACATCTTTTATATGAAAAATTAAATTTGTTCTTATATTATGTCAAAGAAAAACATAATATGGAGGTTAAAATTATATGTATTATATAAAATTATAAATTCAGTTAATACTATTCATAAGTTCTTTTTGAAAGGTTAATTTGATAAGTCGTGGTGTGCTCGAACTCAGTGTTGCATGTAGCGCAAGCTGTTTAATTAATTTAAAAGAAAATAACTTAATATGAAGTCTTGGGGTGTTACATTCTTCCCCCTTTAGGAAATTTCATCCTCACAATTTTAAAATTGGGCTTGGGAACATCACTGAAAGTCCCACATCAGAAAAAGAATCAATAAAACTATCACTTTATAAGAATGAAAGAGAAGTACAAAGGTCACACGAAATAACTGATACTAGGATTCCATGTAGGAAAACATTTATATAGACGATAAAATAAGTGTCAAGTTCTGATATAGAGTGATAGAAAACATTATCAGGAGAAATTTAACAATAAGAAAACCACAAACATGGGATGGGTTAAATAGCCATTAGTTTCTTAGTAGGAAAAGTAAACAGACAACGTCTTCTGTTTTATGTTCCATTTCATAAAGTTGAGAAATTTATTTATGATATTGACAAAGAACATAAATAGATATACTTACTTTTAAAGTATAGTTTCATCCTTTAATAAATTTCTACCACTAACTCATATTTTCTCCTAATGATGAGTTTTCAATATTACTTAGTCACACCTGAAGCGCTATAATCAATATCTAGAGAATCACATAATACACAAAAGATGATCTATATATTTCCCTTGTCAGTAGAGATTAACCAAAACCAAAATGGTTATTACAAGATCAGATGATCCCCAAAATGGACAATCCTTTATAGAAAGAAATACTAATCTTAATATCCAAAAGTAATCAAACAATATGAAAAGATTAATAAATACCATTCAACAAACAATTGTCCTTAAAATCCTTTAATATAATCCAAACTAAGATTGAAACTCAAAACTGAGAAGAATTTAATCACTTATTCTTTCTTAGTAAATATTAAAATTTATCTCCAAATAACATCAACTACTCTTACAGTCTCATACTAAATTCAAATTAACCAAATCACATATTCTCTATGATAGGTTAATCATTTCTATTAATAACCAGAATCTCTATAAAAAACCTAGATTCTTCAAAAATAAAAATCCACCATTACTCCTCAAATGAAATCCCATAATATTCAATTTTCCTAAGAAATATAGTGTTTTCAATAGAGAGAACGTCTTCCAGAATAACATTTATTACTTATTACCAAATCATTTTCCTATACTAATGATATCCATGTGATAAAACATAAGATCTAAAATCAACATATTCTGATAAATAAAATCATTTATCTTAAAATAATTAATCTCCCTAACTAGGTACTTCATGTAGTCCAGTTGTATGTGATAAATCTCAGTCGCACTTTGGTTGTGGGTTCGATTCCCATAGCATTGTCTGATACGATGGGTTGTCACACAATTTGTGTATAGTACATTTTCAGAAACTATACTTTATAACATTCCCAAAATGAGATAAATTCCCCAAAATTACCATAACATAATGTAACCACAAATGTTATCTCATACCTCGCATTTTCATCCCACAAATTAATATCCAATAATTGGCTCAAATTAAAGGATCATATAAACCTAAAAGATTATTTATAACTATATCCATAAAAGAAAAGATAATTCTTCCTCAAATAGAATTTTCACATAACAAACTACAGGGTTAAACATAAACGATAAATGTATTCCAAAGTAATCCCATAAAAAATAGCATTAATAATTTTAAACATTTCTCCATCCACTTATTTCCACATAGGTACTTCCTTGAACTAGTGGTTATCCTATAGAATAAAACATTGACTTGGGTAATGCCCAGGCCCCTATATTTACAGAAAATGACTATAAATGGATTCTTAGGATCATTTTTATTTTCCTCCATAGTACTCTTCATTTTTCTTTCACAATTGTTTACTTTATGTCACTCATTCTAACACGTAAAGAATTTCTTTGTTCCATTGAGACACAATCCTGGGTGTCTCCTTCCACATTTCCTACATGGTAGAAATTAAACTTTCTCTTCTCCACGGTATCCACTATTGGATCTCTTATAATTCTCTACCATTCTCTTCTTTTTTGAGTTTGGGAGTTGGTTAATGTATATGTTGTTGATCATATTTTTGGAAACCTGATTTGGCATGAACACTATATCTTTTATGCCTATCATCATTCCATTTAGATGCTCATTTCCACCATCATTCCCACCATAATTCCCACATTATACATCATGTTCAATGTTAGTATGAATTCCTTGGAATCCAGGCATTGTATAAAACTATAAATCATAGTGTGAGTAACAATAGTCCTAAAATAATTTAGAGAATATCAAGACACCTTATGTTCAATCTAAAACACCTTACCATTAACCAATGTTATTTATTCTTATCTCATATTAAAATCCATCAAATTGGTTTGTAAAAAAATTTGAATTATCCTATGAAAATGCCCCAGAAGTTTCATAACCAAGAGTGCAGTAAGGCCCACTATTGTGCACAAGTTCTTGTTCGAGTCAATCTCAAAGAAGTGTTTTCAGGTTTTACACCTAGATACATTTGTTCTAGAGCTTCTTCTACCTACTGGTATCCAGACATGGATGTATTTCTTGGAAAATTCAGAAAATATCTACATTAGAAAAATTCTTTGAAGTTATTCTATACAAATCCCCAAAGTCTATCTTAGGGTAATGTTTTCTAATTAGTTTTTTTCTAAATCTAATTTCCAAGGGTTGTACTAAACTTCCTCTGATACCATTTGTAATACCCCTACCCTATTTACTCATATTAGGTGCATTATTACATAAAATTGGTTTGATCACAAGAGATTAATTCCTGAAGGGATGATCTGTTTAGAGGTATGGAAGTACTAGATACATACATGAAATTCACATTACAATTCCTAACATAAAATAAAACATAGATCATTATTTTTTTAATTCCTGTATTATTTTATCTTAAAGCAACATATAAAACATAATACTCTTCTTGGAATTATGAGAAAATAAAACATAAGAAAGTGGTGAGCTCAGATGCTCAGTAAGGATAAACAATACAACGGAAGCTATCATAAATAATCATAATCTTTTATGGAAAGGTATAAAATTGAAACACAATACCCTTAAACATAAACATCAAAATAATATTGAATAGATAAATTAAAAAATTCCATTTACATTTTCACATGGACATTATACAAGTTGAATAATCACATGTAACATCAATAACTAATCTCATAATGATGGAATGCTTAATTTCGGACATCTTAACCAAAAATTCAAGGCCTCATGCCGAGACTTTAAATATAAAATATGTCAAGGCCTTTTTCAAAGACACTAGTTTGTATCATGAGACCTACCAATAAATCGAGGGGATATAGAGGGCCCCTCCTATCACTTACTAAGTCCAATGTATTCCTCATATGAAAAGGGTGAAATATAATCTATACATTCGTATTAAAACTAACATACGAAATTTCAATAATTTAACCACAAACCATGAATGGTATAAAAATAGCACATCCACAGTCAAACATAACACATTAAATACAATATGGAAGATGTTATTATAGTAAATCAACCTCAATAAAGAATAAAATACAGTGAAGTATGTTCACATAGATGAAAATAATTAGTAAAACTATTTGATAGAAATATCCCTTTTTTCTTGAAAACATTTAAAAGTCAAACAATTTATCAAAGAAGTCATTTAAAAGGTATTTTTGAATAAACGTGTCCCATACCACTTTGAAACTTTTGAAAGTAATTGAAATTTCAAAACATTCATGTTCATATAAATAAATCTTTAAGATCAATTTTAAAACATGGACCTTAATGAGAATGATTTATAAGAATAGATATTTAAAAAGTTATTTTAGTAAAGAGTTCTTAACCAAATGAGAGACGCTTGAATAAAAATAATTGGGGAATAACATTCTTAAAAAAATTATAATATCATTAGAATAAATGGATTCATGATATAATATTTCAATGGATTGTATATACACCACATAAAATTGAATTGGCACATAACAACAAATAAGCCTCAATGGAATGTAAATTGAGAAGGAATCCCTTATAATGACCATATCCTTAGATTAAGGACAAATAAATGACATAAGTGTGAAAAATATAAATATGTTCAATATGATTTGATATCCATTGTAAATCAATCAGTGGACATTCACACATATTCTGGTAAAAATAGAACAAATGACTTGGATGTTTAACTCAATGAATAGAAATTGAGTTTAGATTACACTTATCAAGTTCATATCAATGACATAAGAATTTATAAATGGATTGATTATGTACATAAAAAGTATATAAACACAAAGGGGAGTGTAAATTATTATAAAAATAATTAAATAGTGATTCCTCACATAATCTCAGAGTAAAATAATCAATGAAATATGTGTAAAACCCAATGAGTGGAAATTGAATATAAAAATTCCATTACCGATTTGGTAACTTACAAAATATACACCCCATGGAAGAATTATCATACAATTAAGATTTAAATACCCATACATTAAGTATATTACACAAATAATACAATCATTGTAATTACATACATCACACAAAAGGAAATAGTATCAAATATAGCATGAATCTCACATAAATAAAAGTTAGATTAAAACACCTTACCTTATACTTTACTTTAGTCAAAGGTAAGTTTAACCTCATTTATAATAGTTAAATCATTGTTATTAAATTATAAAAGAACCATATACATAAATATGATATCATATATGACCCTCTAATATTGCTTTCTCAATAATATTTCAGCAGTATCATTGTTTTAGGTGTAAAGTGATTCGTTTTCCTTTATATGTTTTATTATGTAAGTCATGTTTGTTATAGAAATGATGTATTTTATTAATATTCAGAATGATATTAAGTTGTTGAAAATTATTTTTAATCATCAAATAAATATTATTCTTGAATGTTTACGATGGGAAATGAAATCTCATTGCATCGTGGTGACGGTATGTTGTATGTACGCACGAGAAAAAATATCATTCTATTAGTGGTGAAATCATATGTAATTGGATGGTATATTATATATATATAATAATTAACATGTTAAATTTATTATTTAAATTCTCTATACTCATTATTATACCCATCCAAATAATTAATTGTTGAATAACAAACTACCACATGACGTGGAGACAGTAAGATGTATGTACACACGTATAGTGACTTTAGAATTCATAGGATTGATAGAATAATAAATATTTTTGTACCATATTTATAATAAAATCTCAATATTTAGAAGTTACTAGAGTTATTATTTTGTTATGGAAACAAAAAATTAAAGAGGAAGTGGATGAAGAAAAATAACTTCGAAAGAGGTGATGATGTAATTACTTCTTCTTCAGGTTCTTACTTTTGATTTGAACAAAATGTCTACTTAGGTTGGATTAATTATCAAATTAATGTCTATAGGTTTAAGTGAGGGTAGGTGGGGGAATATTTCAGTAGCTTTTTCTTAGCCAAATGGATTTGGATATGTGAATTTGATAGAAGGAGAAGTACCCTTTTATATGTGAGATGAGAGGCATTTAGGGAAGATCTTGAAATATTATATTATTATAAAACCATTTGCAGTTTCTAATAGCTCCAAATGGATTTATTTCTAGGATAAGGTGTTTATGAGTTGAAAAACTCTCAAAAAATATATTTTAGACAAGTTTATGTCACCATATTAACGTTATATATTATATTTAACTCTTATTTAAATAGTTTAACTTTTACCATGTCTTCTTGTATTATTATAATACATGGTTAATAAACATACTATAAAATTCCAAGAGAACCTAAAGTGGTGCATTAATGACATATATATCATTACATAACTACTTTTTATGATCCTTATATTTTTATGACTATTATATAATTTAATAATGTAGTATTTGTTTTAAAAACTCATTTATGTCAATTTTGACACTATTTAGAATTTGGTTTTTCTGAAAGTCAAAACAATATTATTTCTTTGAAATAAATATATTTAATAAACCCTAAAATTTTATATTAACCTATAAAATTCGTGTATGGAATCAAAAGTCTCAATTTACATTTATTTTAATATTTATAATATCAATTAATTTAATCTTTCATTAATAAGGTAATTATTGCATCATCATTGTGTTCTAAATAAATTTAATTATATAATGTCTAAAATTTATAAATAAAATACTATGATGTGGTAAATATTTTTATATTTCTAATGAATATTTATAGTCTAATTTATATTATGTATAACCCAATATTAAAAGTGGTTTAGTTATTAAAATTTGAATTTAACACTTTTAACTCTTCTTTAAATAAAATATAATAAATGTCATGTTCTAATCCAAGTGGATAAAAAAGAATAATATTTCATTCCTAAGATTAATTTTTGTCTAAATACACTTATCTAATAGAATTAGGACATATTTTGGTGTAATTATAATATCATTTTTACATTTAATTATTCTATTTACTTTTTAACATGTTAAATAAAATTCATAAGTTACTATTCACCAAATATTATTTTCATCCTATTGAACCACATTTTACTTACTAATGTCAACAAAGTCTTTAATATTTTTTAAATTCAATTCATAGAAGTGTTAAAATAATTTTTTATGCAAATTTGAAAATTCTCCTAGAAGGTGGGTAAAAGACGGTAAAAAGCTCAACAAAAATGTAATATATATAATCTTATTGTAAAATAACTTCAATGAATTACATTGAACTAATATAGTCATTATGTATCTATTTTTTCTTTAATATAAATTTAAATTAAAAATAATTATTTAAATAAAAAGTCAGCTTTACACAATAACACTCTGTTTTTCACTATTCATCAAAAATTGAAAGTTTTTAGAAAAAGAAAAAAAATTCACCCAATGATAATTTTTATATTCAAAATTAAAAAATGATTTCTATTTTACCAAATTCAAAACATAGATGTTTTATTAATTAATTTAAAAAATATTCTCATTGTCAAAACCAGAAAGCGGCTTTTTGAGTAGCAAAAACTATCAAAAGATTGATATGTGTTTATGGCTAATTTAAATGTAAAATTACTTCCAATGACCAACATTTTATGAAAATGATAAAAATATAATATAATTATACCTCAAAACCAATAAAATGTATAATTTAACACTATAAACTATTTTTATTAAAAAATTTGTTTTCAATTAAAATTTATTGTTTTCACTATTCATTAAAATATGAATGTTATTAGAAAACCACTGAAAATTTATCCAAACTAAATTTGTATGGTACATCCCTAGTAAATAATGAATATTAAATGTCCATATATATTAATATTTGTGAATAAAATGATAATATTACTTTAAATGGAATGTTATGTTCGATGGCGTACCCAATACACAACAATGAGTTTCTTTGAAATCATACGTTGCACACAAATAATATAATAATATTATTTTAAATGGTAGTTAACGCCTAGACGTTGTAATGAAGGGAATGAATAGAACTAACTATAGAATTATTATATATGTTTGTTAAATATTTTAACAATTACCCAATAAATGATAAATGCTTAAAATGCAAATGAATCCAATTTTAAGAATAAATATTCTAATATTCTTTAAAAGGTCGATTAACCGCCTTTTGATGGCGAAACCTTTTTAAAACTAAATTTTTTCAATTTTAGATGTTATATTTGACAAAATAAAATCCTTGTTTATAATCGGGACATCAAAATGTACTTTGTGTAAAAAAATTTCATTTTTTCGATAAAGTTCATTTTTAATCAATAATGAAAAATGTTGTATTTTAATTCAAAACCACCTTTTAATCTAATTTATTTATATAGTTAGATTATTTTCATAATTGGTTTTGAAGTTTAATTAGAATATATTTTTACCATTTAATTCAATGGTGGTCATTTGAATTAATTTCACTTTGAAATTAGACATAAACAAGTGTCAATCTTTTGATAGATATTGTTTCTTAAAAACACGCTATTTGTTTTGACAACGGGAATTAATTATAAAATTAATTAATTAAACTTATATGTTTTGAATTTGGTAAAATTAACATCATTTTTTAATTTGGAATATCAAATTAACTTTGGGTAAATTTTTTGTATTTTTCTGACAAATGCTCATTTTTAATGAATAGTGGAAAATACTGCATTTTACTTCAAAACTGATTTTTCATCTAATTTAATTATATAGTTAGATTTTCCTTTTAATTGTTTTTAATGTTTTATTGAATTATTTTTTCTATCACCTAATACAATGTTTGTTAATAGGATGTAATTTCACTTTTCAATTGGATGTAAAAAGGTCAATATTTTTGATAAATTTTACTTCTTAAAGACTCGTCTTTGGTTGTGACAATGGGAATTTTTTTTAATTAATTACTGAAATTTATGTGTTTGGAATTTGGTAAAATGGATTTCATATTTTGAATCATATGGTCTAATTTATTTAATTAATATTCTTTTGTTTTTGGATATTATGAATAGTAACGACGGTAATTATCTTTAATTATCGAGATTAATTAGTAATCGGGTAGTTAAGGGTAATAAAATAATATCATAATAATATAAAATGACCCCAACATTTGTCCAAATCCTATTTTTTGAGTCATGGTAGACCATGGTAATCATTTTACCAAACTCGAGGGCCCATGGAGTCACATGGGTGTGATATTGACTTTTATGACATTATTTTTTAAAAAGAAGAAAAATATAACAAAGGTTTGTATATCCTAAGTAACACAATTTTAATTCTGTTTAAATAAATGATAAATTAGAATATAAATAATCATTTTGAAGCTAAAAAAATTCCTACATCATGATATTTGTTTTATAATTTTTAGACATTAAATAAATAAATTTATTTATGACACCATGATGATGCATTGATTACCTCATTAATGAAAGATTTAAATAAAATAAAAAGATAAGGTAAAATATAAAACATAAAATTTTCAGAAACCTATTGGATGGGTTTATTTCTAACCCTTATCACCGTATCCTCAAAATATATCATTTTGGGACTTTTAAAATCGGAAAACCATTTTATAATAAAGTAACATTTCAAGAATTTCCAAAAGTGACCCTCCTCCCTCTTATAAAAGGCCCCCACCTCTCCCCCCTTAGCCACACCTCTCAAGCCCTTGAATCATCCAAAAACTGCTCATAATATCTATACACATCCCTCTCTCACTCCTAGAAGCCTCACTTTGGGTAGAAGTCTTTCCAAGGAAGCCTTTGGCTCAAATTAAAAAGAGTTACCTGATTTAGATGTAATGTCTTCTCTTATGTTCTTTTGTTTTATTTTTCTTCTCCAACCCCTTAAACTATTTTTATTCCATTATTTTTTAACAAAACTAGTATCTTAAAAATACTAGGATTTTGTTATGAGAATTATTAGAGCTTCACTAACACACACCTCCATCTAATGGGTGAAGAACATATTGTTTCTGTGGACGGCGAACTACTGCCTCTTGAAATGATGATTGTTCAATTATCTCCTACTGCCTCTAATGGTGGCCATTAAGATGTCACTATATTTATATATGATATATATTATTTTTATTTTTTCATTATGATTATGTATTATTTATTTATTCCATACCTTTATGTTTTCCATAATAGGTAAATGTGATAATTTCATTTTAGGAAGTGCGGACTATCGCCCCCTCAAAGTGATTTGAATCGTTAATGCCATATATAGGATATATAAAATCTTTAGTTAATGATATTATATATGATATTATACTTGAATTATAATATACCTTTATATAATAATGTTTTCATTCCATTAAATACGAAATAGAAATGGAAGTAGCGTGCATGTGTACGTACGACTTACCGTCTCCATGAACGGTGCATTTCATTTCTTACCTTCAAATGTTTTATACTCGTATAAAAACATATATATACAGAATTTATATGATATATATGATATCTAAATCATGAATATCATTCTAGAGATAATAGATATCTTACTACATAAACAAGTTGTAAATATAAGAAGTTCACTTTTGACTCAAGTACCAAATATCAACAAAACGATTGTTATTAACTTAAATGATTACATAATGTTTATAACATGGTAATAAGTGATATAAAAGAAATAAAAAACTTGAAAAAGTTTATTAAAGATTTATAAATTAACTTAAGTTTATCATTCAGGAAGAACAAGTAACATACGAGCAAGTCAAGTCGGACACGTGGTAAGGGGATTTCTTATCTCACTTTTAATTACGTGAGATTTCCATTGTTCCCCACTTATTTGTTGCATGTAGTTCATTTTGTACTTAAATTTAATATATATTATCATTATTATATTTATATTCATGGTATTATTTAATTCATTTGGTTTTTATTATCTTTTGTTCATGCGACTCGATTGATTACAACGAGGTAAGGGGTTTTTATCTCACTTTTTATTCCCGTGAGATTCATGCTACATTTGCCACTATTTCCTTGTTTGTGGTGTATGTACTATCCATTATTGTAGTTTTAGTGTAATATCCTTTAATTTATGGGTATTTACATCTTCATTGTATGACCCTTCTTTCATGGGGTGTACGTTTCGAAAGTTACCCAAATCGGTAAGGGAACCTTTCACCCTACTTTTTTTAAAAGACTTCTTTTTGTTAGGTCTTTTAATTTACATATTCTTATGTTGGGATATGTTCTTATATATTCTTATTGCTGTAAATTTTATTTCCAAGTGATGAGATACCCTTTTTATTCTCATTAACTCATTTTTAAATTTTAAAGTGATGTCGTTAGGCTGTCGAATTTCTGTAAGGGGACTTCTTAACCCAATTTCAATTCATTGGGTTAAACCTCTACTTATTGATGATGTCGTGCTATGAATATGTGTGGATGGACTCTGATTGTTTTGCACTTAATATCAACTTATATTGAGTGTATTTATATTTTTCACACATAATTATGTAATTGATTTATCCTTAATCTAAGGATATCCTCTTTGTAAGGGACTTCGTCTCAAACTCCTTTCGTTGAGGTATACTTCAATTTATATATGACATTCTTTTATTAGTTGAATAATAAACCCTTTTGACTTTTAATTTCATTCAAAAGGAATATTTTTACACGAAGTGTTTTACTAAATGAAAAATGGAATGTTTTTGTCTTACGTATTCGATGACAATGACTTCTCCGCCGCCGTGACCATTATTTGAGATTCAGCTTCCTCTAAAAGACATAACTTTTTTAAATTAAAAATAAATACCATGTTTTACTTTTATTTTATTTTGGTATTGAAAATGGTTCTGATAATTTTTTTATTATATCAATGTGTTGTATTTATATCATGTGATTGAAATGTGGAAATGTTATGTTTCCTTTAAGCATGTTTTATATGATGCGATTATGTTATGATTATTGGGCATTTTTTATGATGTTGGGTGGTTCCATGATAAACTAAGGGTGGGTGATCCCGAGATAGCTCTCCAATACATTGGGTAATGTGAAGGAGTTAAATTCTAAGGTTTCTCTGAAGAGATTTAGGGAATATATTGTGATGGGTATTCCAAACGTAACCATAAGGGTTACTCCCTACGTAAGAATGTTATGAATGCCTCAAGTTACCTTTATGTCTTATGATTTCTATGATTTATTCATAAATCTTATGATTTCATGATGTATGTTAAAGTGCTTATGTTTTATGAGTAAAGTATTATTTCATTGATTCATATGTATACATGGACTAATGTTTTCTTTCTGTATTTTTATATCCCTTACTGGGCTTTTTATGCTCATCCCAATTTTTTAAAATGTTTTTCACAAGACATAATGTGTAATAGGGTCATGGATGGGATAAAGGAAATGTCATGCTGTCTAAAACATGGAACTAGACATGAATCTTTTATTCAAGAGTTTTTATTTTGTGAAAAAAATGGAAAATGAGTAGATGTGTCGACTTTGTAATCATTGGGATGTAATAGTTATGTTTTAATTCTCCAAAACTCTAAACCTGAAAAGATCCTCAATGTGAATTATTCATTTAATTCTATATTATGTGATTTTTTAAGGCTAGTTCCTTATATTTTATGTCCCACTTCTATAGAAGAAGTTCATTTTATCAAATAAAATATATAAAAGTGTCAAATATTTGATTTAAAATGGGTTCTCTATTAAAAGGTGGTAAAATTTCATTTTTTTGGAAAATAATTCTTTTATCTGAAAAATAGAATTTGTTCTTATATTATGTATAAGAAACACATAATATGGATGTTAAAATTATATGGATTATATAAAACTCAAAATTCATTTAATAATATTAATAACTTCTTTTTGAACGGCTAGTTTGGTAAGTCGTGGTGTGCTCGAACTCAGTGTTGCATATAGCTCAAGCTATTTAATTACTTTAAATAAAATAACTTACTATGAAATCTTGGGGTGTTACATTTTCCAAAGAAGAAGTACTATTTTAAAAGTATATTACAATCTATTTATTCTTCCACTTCCTTAAAAAATTTTAAAACCATTATAAAATAATAACTTCAGTATACTAAATTTACTGATATTTTATCATGTCAATTTAATAACCTATATTATCCTCCACGTCAATCAAATGGGAAATGAAACGATCATTCATGAGTATGGTAAACTACCTCATCACGAACCAATGTAATTCATTTTCCATCATTGTATCTCATGGATGGATTATAATTATGGAATTAATATTTATATACTATATTCATGAATTATTTATCATTAATAAAAGGAAATATATCATTTAACATCATAACTTTCTTTTGACTATAAAATGATAAATCTGTTCGTATGTACTTGTCGACAACCACTTTCATAAAGCGATGCGATTATTTTTTTCATCACAAAATTTAATCACTGATATATATAATTATATTTAATTAATTAGAATGATTTATATGAAATTATTATTCTTTTATAATGATATAAAACTGAATACCTTATTTCCTTAATGATATTTGAAAAATGGAAATATTACTCATGCGTACTTACGACCAATCGTCACTCGGATTGTAATGTAGTTCAATATTCAAAACCATATTTAATAGTTGGATTTAAATTTATAATTGATATATGAAAAATTATAAGTATTACATGGTAATAATTATTATATAGATTATGGAATAATTAAATCTTTGGAAATAATAAACCTACCAATGTTAATTTTGACTTTGGATCCAAATTCCTTCAAAAAATCCAATGTGAATATAAATGATTAATTAATTGTTATAAAATTGTTATAATGGATATAAATGTAACAAAAAACATGAAAAAATAATCAATAAAGTTACTAATTAACATAGGTTTTTTATTAAACAAGATAAATAATGTACATGATGTGTTCGAATCAAGTAAGGGTCTTTCTTTTTAAAAATCATTTTTAATGATTCCCTTAAAAATATATTCTTCTTCCAATTACATATTTATAAAATTATTTTATTAAGGTATTTATATTTAAATAATTTATTTATAAGTTAAATGTTATTTTCATTTTTTAATTTCAATTAATCGTTTTTAAAAATCAATATTTTTATATAAGGTTTCAACGTTCTTTATAAAAAGACAAAATGATTGTTCTCTTTTAACATATTCAATGACAACATCAATTCCTTCCGCCATAATCATTATTTTATTTTTTTATTCATTTAAAAAATTAATGTTTTATAATAAGTAAAAACCATAATTCCCTATGTTATGGTTATTTCCATAAAGGATTTTAAAATCAATGGATAGAACATTATCTGGAAATGTTTTATTATGGACAAATATAACAATTTTATGATGTAAGATTTTATGTATTATATAATATTTCCTAGAAATTTCATATGATAATGTGTAGTTTTATTATATATTGGGCATGGTTGAGAATATTATTAATCTCCAATTAATTGGGAAATTGGATAGATTTAACCAATTACATTTCTCCTAATAGATTATGGGAATATACTCTGATTGTTATTCCAACTGTAATAGTGATGATTGTTTTATTGGTAACCACGATAGTTATTCCATATGTAACCATTAAGGCTATCACGTTTTTATGAGTTATATTAATATGATACCCCATGTTATCTAGATGATTTATCTATTCTTCCTTTTTTTTATAGAAATATTAAGATTTTAAAAGGTATAAGAGGTATATTATACTTTGTAAGGCTAAAAAGTATAACTTTGTGGAAAAAATATTTTTAGTTTTTAATGATTTCAAATAAACATTATAATTTTTTCATTAATATTTCTTATTACATTTTTAATAAAATTATTTGGGAATAGAAGTTGATTTCATGTGTAGGAAAATGTTAATTATGATCACTATGTTTATTTAGAAATTGGAAAATTTCTCTAAGTATTCATATAATAATGGATTCTTTCATTATTTTATACTCCTTATGGTTATTTTTGTACTCATTCCAAATTTAAGAAAAAAACATAGTGTTTAAGGACGAGTGGATGCAAGTATGGTTTCAAGATCAAATTTTTTAATATATTTCAAGAAAAAAACATGTTATATCGTAAATGTTTTGTTTTATGGGGAAAATAAATACTATGTATGCGTGAATATTTTTTAATATATGTGTTTCTAATGTAAAAATTATGACCTAAATCACAAAAAATGTAAATTTAAATGATCTTTGGGAATTCATTAAAGTACTTTATAGTTCATGTTTATTCATATAAACTATGTCTCTTCAGAATAGTTTTCTATATAGGTAATAAGGAATTTGAAGTAGGACGGCACTAAGGGGATGATATCCTTCAGAATTAGTAACTTAAAATGGTTTAATTGGAAAAAAATAGTTTTTTTGATAATTTATTGGCAGACGCATGATATAAATGGAGAATATGTTCAATGTCATGGGTTAGTTGTAGAATAAAAATATATATCAACCAATTTATTGTTTTGAAGGTAAAAATGATAAATGGTGAACAATGGTTAAGAAAACTAATGAATGTGAGAAGATTTATATCTTGGAATGGGGTGGATTTAGTAATGTTCTCTTTGAAAAATATTTTCCTGAATCTATTATACTAATAATGTAAAAGTAATTATTAGAATTAAGGAAAATAGGGAAAGAATAAGTGGTTGTGTATGATGGAAATTTCACTTGACTAGGAATGTATGCATGAAATTTTATTCATGAAATTTATTTTAAGATTCATCATTTTTACTCAAGATTAAAGATAAATTATCCAATGAAACTCACATCCCATTAATTTAAAAGTTGTGATAAAAATATTGGATGTGAAGAAAAGGTGTAAATAGAGTTTTCCAATGATTACATGAACATAAAAAACTAGTATAAAAAGTGGTCATGGTGGTAGGAAAAGGGGATGCATGGATCAATGAAATTTAATGGTAAGAAAATTAAATTTTATGTTTGTGATAGTTGTGGAAAACACAAAATTGTGTAATTACTTATGATGTATATAAATTTCCTCTCTTTTTTTTAATTTTGTACATATATATCTTAATGGGGATAAAAAATATCTTGGTAGTGGTATGACCAATTCCAATAAATAGGAATTAAATTTTTTAAAATGTAATGAGGTTATTCGTCATACACTTGTGTTTCCAAATAAGAACACAAATTTTGGGTAGCAGCAAAACTATAAGTTATAAAGTTATGTTAAAATCCTTTAAAACCCCTTAATTAGTTGTTGGTCCATAAAAGGAAGTACTATCAAGTACACTTCATGTTTATTCTGAATATTCTAATTTCTTTTATGATTTTTTATACACATTATTTTATTTATAATCAATTTTTTAGGTAATTTGGAAATTCCATAATTTGATATGAATCTATAACTTATCCTAACACATTTAGGGGATATATTTGAGAAAAAAAATATAATTTTCTTACTATTGTTTTTTTTTTAATTCATTTTCATATAATAATGTTTTCTAGAACCTAATAGAGTTTGATGTAATTCTGGGAATGTATTAGGTGTTTATTTACCATGAAAAGATATATTGTAGAAAAAATGATGTTATTTTATAAAAAGTGTTTCATTTTCCATACAATAATGAACCCATATCTTTGATAAAATATCTACAATCTTGGAAAGAGTTGAAATATATAAATTAATTTTTTCGAACTTGTATCATTGAAAATTAGGGAACTATTCAAAATATTCATGATATGTTGTTAGGATAATTCCATGAATTTTTTCCTGATGTGTTTCTAATTGTTGTAACTAATTGGGATCTTGAATTTACTATTATGCTAAGGAAATTTCAAAACTCCCATATTGAATTGTATAATAAAAAACAATTTAGTTGAAGAATATGTCACATGGGTTTATTTATAACAGTTTAATTCATCCTCTAACTTCACTAAGGCATGATCCTATTTTTCTCTTAAAAATAGATTATTCGATGATGCTTTTCATTTATTATAAATATTTGAATGAAGTTTCCATTAAAAAATATCATTTTCATCATATTGGTTATTTATTTGATCACCTCTGTGTATATTAGTATTTTTTTTGAAGATTTATATAATGTTTGGGTACCACAAAGAGATGATGACGGATGTTGAAAATCCAAAAATAGTATTTCAGACTAGATAAATGGAATTGGGAGTCTGTATATATTTAGTTGGGTAATTATGAGGAACCATTTGTATTTATGGATATTATGAATAGATTATTCTTGAAATATTTGGATACTCTTGTGGTTGTTTTTATTGAATATATATTGATTTATAAAAAAATATATGAGGATCGTAAAAAAATTTAGGGATTATTCTTCAAAAACTGAACGAAGAGAAACAATTTTAAAAATTATGAAAATTTAATTTTTTTTCATAGCATATTTAATTTAATGGTGACATTATGAAAAAATTGGAATAACTATTGAACTTAAAAAAAATAAAGTGGATAATTATTGGAAAAAAATTACTAATATCCGTAGTATTCTTGGATTAGATGGCTATTACTATTGGTTGGGTGAAAATCTATCTCTGTTGTCTATACCACTATCTATGTTAACTAAAAAACCATTTAAATTCATATTGATAACATAATTTGATGATTTTTTTCTATATAAAAAATTAATACTTATTATTTCTCTAATATTGGATACTCCCTCAGAAAGGAGACATTCCTATATATAGTGAATCTTCTTTAAATTAATTTGGTTGTGTCCTGATACAAAATGGAAAGGTAATTTATTTTGATTCATGTAAATTTAAACCTCATGAGTAAAATTATATACCCATGATCTAGAATTAAATGATGTCATTTTTTATTCAAATATTTAATGACACCATTTATATGGATCTAAGTGTGAAATATATACCAATCATAATAGTTTTAAATATATATTTACTGAAAAAATGGTATGAAATGTGATAGAGGAGATGGATGGATTTGATAAATGATTATAACATCAGGATTCATTGTCATCCTAGAAATGAAATCAATGTAGTTGATTATTTGAGTTAGAAAAATAATGTTACTCTAACTATTTTCTGTTTGTAATATGAATATTTGGTTTATGAATTAAAGAATTTTAGCTATTAGGTTTTAGATCTGGGAACATCCACTTTTTAAATGTTTATATAATAATATTTATTAGAAATAATGTTTTATTCTTAGAAAGAATAAAATTAGTTATAGGAAAATGTATAAATCGTTAAGAATGGTACGTTTCGTGTATTAAATATTGTAAAGTAATGTGTTTTGATATTGGTAAATAGATTATGTGTGCCTTGTGTTTTCTAGTTAAAGGAAAAATTATGGAGTAATTCCCATACTTCCCCATTTTCCATTCATCCTATATGAACCAAGATGTATATAGGCCATCATAAGTAATAATGATGGGATGCAATAAAAATATATATTTTTGAGTTTTATGTGATATTTTTAAAATATCACCACATTAAAGAAGAAAAATAATTATTGAAGGGGGTATCATCCTTTTCTAGTACTAGAGTGGAAATGGGATAAATTATCCAGGGGTTTCGTAGTGATACTTACAATTGTATCTCAATCTTATAATACGATTTTTATTTTTTTGATTGATTAAATAAATGCATGCATTTCCTTTCCATTCGAGATACTCTATATTTATATCAACATTATTGACTATGTCATAATCATATTTTTAGGTTACATGGAGTCCTACTATAAATTATATCTGACTAAGATCTTGGGTTCACATAAAATTATTTTGAAATTAGTCCAGAGTCATTGGATACTGAATTTAATATCAGTAAAACTTTCCATCCTCAAACTGATGAACATTATGAACAAACAATTCATTCCTTGGAATACAGGATTTGTGTTTATTAAATGGGTAATGAGGGAAGTTAGGATCAAAATATGAATGTAGTTATGTTTTTTAAAACTACATTTTTCGTTCCAGTATACAAATAGATCCTTTTAAGCTATTATATAGATAGTAGTGTCGAACTCTATCTTTTGGGGATGAAGGAGGAGAAAAGAAATTGATAGGACAAAAATTGGTAGAGTTAATTGTTGATAATATAATGATAAATAATCAACAAAGGAGGATATCTCAGAGAATGGATAAAAGTCGTGTGGTTAAATGAAGGAAATATCATTTTTTTAAGGTAGGTGATAATGTTTTTCTTGAATCCCCTAAATAGAAAAATGTTTTGTGTTTTGGTAAAAAAAGGTAAATCTTAGTCCATGGGTCATTAGACCACATGAGATACTAGATAATATTGAATTAGTTTCTTATTGTATCATCCTATTATATTTTTCTGATACTCATTAACCCTCTTTGTTTTCCACACTTTGATTTTGTCTTGTCTTGTGAAGTTTTCAGAGGAAATTTGATAATCATGGAAAATTATCGGTTGTACATGGTTGGTTAATGGTTTTCCCAAATAGTGAAACATCCAAGTTTAAACTATGAAAACCCAGATAGTGGGGGTTTTCAATGTTTGAACAAGGTTTGAGAATCCATGTACCCACTAAGTGGAAATCATATACCCCATTAGAGGGGCGCATGGTTAGGGCATACGGTTTATCTAACCATGTGGCCTTACCTAGATAACCACTCGAGCAAGATTATTTATTATTGAAAAGTAAATAAAAAATTTATAAAACAATTCTTACCCCTAGTGAGACCCTAAATCAGGATTACATTAACTTCTAGGTCTCTAAGGTTATTAAGATCTATTTTGGGGTCCTTCAAAACCCTTCGCAGGCATATCAATGTTTAGTGGAGTTCATTATATCCCTCTAGGGTAATTGTTTATCCTATCATTCCTTCTAATATTCTCACTCTTTCTTTCCGACATAGGGTTTTCTAGATACTCTTATGTTCGATGGATCTAAATTTTTTATTGGAATATTAAATCTAGGTTGGATTTCTATATCTCCATTATCATCATTCATTGTTGGAAATTTCCATTATGGGTATTGATTTTTGATACCATAATTAATGTTTAGTGGTTACATTGAGATTTTCCATTTAATAAACCATTTATTTTCATGATTTAAATTAACTTTTTTCAATTGAATTATGAAAACCCAATTTCATATAAATTTGAAGTCAAATTGATTAGTTATGAATTTTAATGAAAACCCACAATGCCAATGGAATTTTTATTTTAGGGGTTTCTTTCGAAATTAATAGAAATTGTAAATTGATTTGAGAATTTACTTATAAATTGGAATATATTGATTTTTTAAGACATATGATTTTTTTTTATTTAAAGGAATGAAATAATGAAAAATTCATGATTTAGTTTTCAAATAGAATTGTCATATTAAAATTAAAATTGGGAATTAAATTTTAAATTGTTTTAAAAAGATTTATTACTAGTTTTTTTATTAAATTATATGTGGTAGTGTAATTAATTTTACTTTATGTGTGAGGGGATATAATTTTACATTTTATGGGAGTGGGTTTAATTTTCTCTTAAGTGGAAGTGGATATAATAATACCTTATGTGGGAGAGGATGTTATTTTTCTTTGAGTGGGGGTGATATGAATTGGTGGGATTATAAGAATATATATATTCCATTTATTGTGAAACCACTTCAATCATGCCATTTTGATTTAAATATAAAATTATTATTAAGATATCTTTTGAAAGGATTCCATTTTTTGAAATTAAAATTATTTTATATTTAAAAATTCAATTGTACTTCCACAATTGTTTTATTTAAAATTAAAATAATAACTTGGTCTATTTATTATGGAATATTATTATGGAATACTTTTTGACACTTTACTATGATTTTAGAAAACAACTTTACATTTCATTTGGGTGTTTGTATATTTTCTAATGTCATGTTTGAGTAAAAGTAATGTCCCTCTAGGTGGTGGTAAAAATTTTTGGCCCTTTGTGATTGGATTGTTGATACATTCAGGATGTTTGAGTTTTATCTCTTTTTTTATAATTTTACAATCTTCTCTTTGGTAGTTTTCATTGAGAAGTTTTGATATATAGATGTTTCTTTCATTGTTTATGTGGAAAACCCATTCCTAGTTTTACCTTGTGTGATGCCAGGTTTTAGCCACCAAACTATGGGATTGGGAACCCACATTGGGCTATGTTTATCTGAATTAGATATAAGGGTACCAAGTTATCCAAGATGGTTCATGATAATTTGGTATCAAATATGCTGGTTGTCCATCTTTCCATGATGTCATTTATTTTGTTTGAAATATTTTAGTGAAATAAGAGGAAGTTATGAGTGAGTGCTTAGATAGATCTTATTATAATGAGCCTTAAGACACCACGTATGGTTTAGGAAAGTATCTTGAGGTTTAGTTATAGT
Organism: Viscum album; assembly: GCA_963277665.1. Classification (NCBI taxonomy): domain Eukaryota; kingdom Viridiplantae; phylum Streptophyta; class Magnoliopsida; order Santalales; family Viscaceae; genus Viscum; species Viscum album. The sequence goes on from OY728157.1 coordinate 1,768,049,712, forward strand.
ATTTTCTGGGATTTTTATTTCAATACGTTAAGATCAAAATATTTTTTATCAATTTCATGGGATTTATTTCCATTGTTGATTTTATCTGAGTGTTGATATGAGTGGTATTATGACATTGTTATTGTTATTTTATGATGTTATGTATCATTATGTCATCAATAATGCTTGTGGATAGAATCTAATAGGAATATTCTGATGATGAACATCAATAAAATCCTCCCATGGACCAAAATATAGTTGAGGTTATTATGCATGTTTTCCTTGCTTTGGGACAGGCACATACACACATTCATGTTCAGTCTCCTGTTGTGGGACCTCAGATGGATGATTTCTGGAATCTTGAACGTGAATTTATTTTCCATAATCCACCTTAATTAAAAGGATATAATAACACATAAGAGTATAGGTATTGGTTAAGAAGGATTAGTCTTTTATTGAGATTATGGAGGTTCCTAATGTGATCGTGTTGAAATGTTCCACCTTCAAGATGGAGGGACCTAGAAAGAGATTGTGGGAGAAAAAGTTAATGACAAAGAATAATGAGGGATTAGAGTTAAATTAATTTAGTTTCCATTTCAAAAAATATATCTATGTAGAGTCTATAGTGTAGGCTAAGTCAATAAAGTTTTACAAAATCGAGCAAGCTAACAATATCGTGATGGAATATGCGAACCGATTTTTTGAGAATGTGCAGTTTTCACTAGAGATAGTATTGATGGGTAAGATGAAGACCCAATGACCTGGGAATTCAAAACAACATTAATTATCATGTTTTCTTATTGAAACTATCTTCATATAATGACATCAAAGATACATTAGTGATGGTCGAGCTATAAATAGCTGGTAAGTTAGGGTTGGTAGGAGTTCCTTTTTCTCTCAATGTTAGTTCATTAAGTACCGATAAATGAAAGATAAAATGTTATGAGTCTCATGGTTGTTATAAATAGTAGGTTTCTTCTAGAACATATTTATCTCCTAATATAGTCCCTTTAACTTTCCTAATGTGTGTAAATCCTTGTCACTCGATATAGGTTTACACTAAGCCATCCAATATTTTATGTTTCTATGGATTCTCATGTCACTTGTAGAAGATATGTCATATCTATTTATCTCCATATAGTGAAACAACCTCATAAGAACCTAAAACCTCTATATTACAATCATATTCTTCACAAATAAATTGGTTCTAGCCACATGAATATGCAATGAAGCTTCATCACATAGTGGAAGAGTCTCTAGAAGAATAAAAAATGGGTCAAGTGACTCTAAGAGGTACCTTCAAAATAGATTCATCTTCAGTTACTACTCAATTTGATAGTGACGCACCTCATTCATTTATTTCAACTCATATTATGAATCTTCTAAATCTTCCTATTGAGATTCTTTCTTATCATATGGATATCACTACACCGCTTGGAATAAAAAAATAAAACGGTCTCTGTTGTCCAGGTTTTATTTTTTCTTTAGCTCAGACTGGTCATAATTGGATTTTATGATCCTTGACATGAAACATCTTGATGTTATATTTGGGATGAATTAGATAATTTTTAATCAATTCAAAATTGATTATTATCTTTTATGGGTCACCTTTACTAATCATAATGGGGTGTGTCATATATTTTAGGGAGAATGGGAACTTGTGTTGTGTAGAGAAATATGCTATTATCTAGAATTGGGGAATATAATATCATTGTTTTATTTTGAGATGAAGAATAAATATTTGGGTGATTATCTCCCTCCAATTTCTATCAAGTTTCCTGACACTTTTCTTTCTAACATCTATGATTTCCTAATGATAAGGATATAGAGTCTTTTATTGATTAAGTTCTTGATAGTCGACTAGTATATATTTTGTCATACCATATGGAAGCAACTAAAATTAAAGATATGATGAGTCAATTGGATAATAATTTATAGAAATGCTTTATATACTTGAATGTGTTACCTTGGTTGTCACCGATTCCAATTTGTAGGAAATATGATTAGTCACTTAACATTTATACTGACTACTGAAAACTCAACCGAGTTATGGTAAATAATAAGTATCTTTCACCATAGATAAATGATTTATTTTACCAGTTTAAATGGGTGAATTGTTTCTTCAAGATTATTCTTTGATCTGGTTATAAACAGTTGAGAAAAAAGGAATCACACAATCCGAAAACGTCCTTCTAGAGAAGGTATAGTCTTTTTGAGTATCTCGTAATTCTATATGGTCTAACTAATACATCGGATGTATTTATGGATTATATGAATAAGAACTTCCCTGAGTATCTTGATACTTTTATTATGGTATTCATAAATGACATCCTAGATTACTCTACGACATTTGAGGATCAGGCATGTCATATGAGAGAAGTTCTAGAATTATTATGAAGTCCCCAACTTTATTCCGATCTACAAAAACATAATATTTAGATTTTGGAAGTTAATTTCATGGAAAAATGGTGTCAAAACATTTTACCTCTGTTGATGCTGAGAAGGTGGAAGCAATTATGACTTGGGAGAAGCAATGAAATTTTTTCAAGAATTGAAGCATTTTAAGTTCGGTGGTATTTTATCACAAATTCATAATGGATTTAGACAATTTAGTTTTTCCAATGACTGTTCTAACTTATAAGGGAGTGAAGTTTACTTAGGATGAAAAAATTTAGAGTACTAATCTTGGGATGAAACATATTTGAACTACTGCATCATTTTTGACACTTTTGGATGTAGCGATGGGGTATTTTATCTTTTGTGATGGATCATGTTTGGATTTAGGATATGTGCTTTTGTTGGGGGAAACACAATTTCTTATGTCTCATTGTATATTAGTCCACATTAGAATAATTATCTAACCCATGACCATGATCTTTTAGCCATGAAACATGTACTTAAAAGTCATCAGCATTAGGTTTTCAAAGAAATGATTACCTTGTATTATGACTACAATAGATTGAGTTATATATTCTATAAAAAGATTTTAATTTCTATTTGAGGCATTTGGTAGTGTACCTTGAAACATTTTATTTCAACGTCACTTATACATTGGGGAAAGGAAATGACATCACAAAATCATTGAATAAGAATCTTTAATAATTTTCATGAAAGAATCATCAGAAGAGGGGAACATGATTGATATATTTTCTTATTTGAATATAATTGTTATATAAATATAGGATGTGAATTCGTTTCTACTGTTCAGTTGAAGCTGAGTTGTGTAACATTAGAGACTCTTTAATGTTGGGTAGACCTTTGTTTAGTGGTAATTCTATAAGGAGGGTGTTTTGTGTTTTAAGTATCAGATCTTTTTGTCATTAGCTATGAGGAAAGTAGTGTTATGGTATTTTTATAATTCCAAGTTTGATATGCACCCATGAACCAAAAATATGTTCTCTGAGAAGTGGCTTTGATTTTGTTGTCAGGTATGTGATGATACATCACTGACTTTATTTTTCACTACTATACATTCCAACATATCAAGGATGAGCATCAGATACCTTCATGTTTTCTTCATACACTTCCACTGCAAAATTAAATGTGGGATGAGATTTCAATGGTATTTAGGGTTTTTTTTCATATACCCAGATAAATAAGAATTCTATATGGGTTTTTATTGATTGTTTGAAAAAATTGGCACAATTCATACACCCTCATGATATAACCAAATTTTAGTGGCTGGTTAATCTCAATGTGAGAGAGATTTTTTGTTGTCATGGAGGTCCATATGCTATATTATCTTAGAGGGATCCCGTTTTAATTATCACATTTTTAGAGGAATTATAGGGGTATAGGGATATTAGGATTGTTTTTGTACAAAATAACATCCATAGATGGATGGCCAGACAGAGAGTGATATTAATATTCCTGAGGATATAATTCTTTCTTGTATCCTTGATTTTGGTGGATCTTGGCATGACCATTTGGTTCTGAATTTTTTTTCTTATAACAATAATTACTTTTTCAGGATTATAATGTCTCCTTTAAGGCCTTTCATAGAAGGACCTATAAATCTCTATTGTTTTTTTCAGAGACCAGTTAATGTTTATTCGTAAGACTAATTTTGGTTTAAGAGATGACATAAATTATTTAATTGATTTGTAAAAGGATTTTGATGGCACATATCTGGTATAAATATTATTTTGATCATCTACATAGATTAATTGAATTTTCAGTTGGTAATCAGGCTTTCTTGAATGATTCAACTCATCTGTTTCATCGATGTTTTGGGTGGAAAAAGGAATATTTCTTCTAATTTTTGGCATCTTTTTACTTTGTTGAGAATGTGGGGGATGTTACTTAATTTTTTTTAACTTTCACAAAATTTTTTGTCAATATATAATGTTTTCATATATATCATAGCGACGAATTTATCTTTATGATCCATCTCATATTCTGAGGTGGAGTGATATTCACATTGAGAAATATTTATCTATGATTTATCATTCAGTTTGTATTATTGATTCTGATACCATGGTACTTAATGTGAGTATGATACCTTTGTTTTTAATTATATGGTAGTATACCTATGATACTTGGAGAGAGAGGAATAGATGAAAGAGCTATGGCCTCGTCTTTTTTATCAAGAAACTTCATGAAAAACATTCTGGGGATTTAATGTTTATATTTTGGGGAGGTTGTAACATCCTTTTACTATTTTTAGGTAATCCTTGACCATCATTTTTTCATTCTATGGTTTTGGTTTTCCTTAGATATTTTTGGGTGGAAATTTAAAATCATGGAAAATTATTTGTTGTGCATGATCGGCGCATGGATTTCCCAAATTGTACACCCCCCAAGTGTAAACTATAAAACACCATATAGTTGGGGTTTTCATATTTGTTTTGGGGTTTTAAAACCAATTTACCCACCATGTAGAAACTATGAAACCCTTCGGAAGGGTTCATGTCTAGGGCACAATATTTTCCTAACAATGTGGCCATTCCCACCTAACCATGCACACATGATTTTTTATTTCGAAAAATTAATTAAAAGATTCATAAACCCCATTTTTTTCTCCCTCTATAAAACCTAAATCTAGATTACCCAAAATCATAGGTATTTTATTCTCTCAATAAAAATTTCTGGCTCTTCTTAACACCTTTCTAAGTGGATCATGGTGTGGCATATCATAATCAATTCTACTCCATTTTGGGGTTATTATTCCATCACTTATCCTCCACTCTCTCTCTCTATTTCCTCCATAGGGTTTGTTAGATCAAATTTGGTTTGATAGATATGAACTCCTTTTTAGGATATTTAATCTAGTTTTTAATTCTATTTCTCTAATTATGTCATCATTCATTATCAATTTTCACTGCAAGTGTTGAGTTTTCATAATATGATTAAAGGTAGGTGGTTCTATTGATATTTCTCATTTAATAAACAATTGGTTTCATTGATTTAAATAAAATTGATTTATAATGAATTATGATATCCATATTTAATTTTAATTGGAATGTAAATTTATTCTCTATTTATTTTGAGTAAAACCCTTATTTCCAATGGAATTGGAATATGGTGTGTGAATTGAAAAATCATGGAAATTATTAATTGATTGGAGAATTTAATTAGAAAATGGATTAATTTTATTTTTTAAAACCTATTATTGGTTTTATTTTTAGGTCCTTGGAGTGATTAAAAATCCATGATATTGATTAGAAATTGAATTGGAAAATTGAAATCAACATTGAGAAATTTGATTTTAATGTGTTTTAAAATGATTGATTCCTTGTTTGTTTGATGAAATTTTCTATTTTGTGGGAGTGGAAGTAATTTTTCATTAAGTGGGAGGGTATGTAATTTAAACTTATGTGGGAGTTGATTTATTTTACCCGTAAGTGGGAGTGAATTTTTCCTTAAGTTTGACTAGATGTAATTTTCACTTGAGTGGGAGGGGGTGTAATCTTCCCTTAAGTTGGAGGGGATGTAATTCACCTTTAAAAGGGGATGCTGAGAATTATTTAGATTACTTTGATAAATATATTACATTGATTTTTAAACTTCTTTACTCATGCCGTTTTTAATTAAATAAACTTGTTATATAAATTTTTTATTAATCCATGGTTTTAAATGTTTCTATATTTTGAAATTAAAAACATATTTTGATTTAAATATGAAATTTCACTTCCATGCATGTTTTTTTAAATTGAAAGAATGACATAGTCTATTTATAATCGATCAATTTGTGTGGCCCAACAATACTTTTATCTCATAGAATAACTTTTCCTCTGGGTTTTTATAGATTTTCTATTATGTGGTTCGAGTAAAGGTAAATACCCTCTGGTAGTAGGTTGATGTTTTTGACCCTTTGGGCTTAGAGTGTTGATACCATCATGATGTTGGAGATTTATCTCAACTTTTAAATACATTGATTATATACTATTTGGGTTTAAATATACCTCATTGACTTCTAGTATAGTCTCTTTTGGGTGTTTTTTTGATCATATATTTATTTCCTCTTCTGTTTAGTTGGAAAAACCATTCCTAGTTTTATCTTGTCTGATTCTAGGTGTTAGTCACCAACCCACGGGGATAGGGAATGTCTTTTAGGCTATTTCAGTGATGATCAGGTATCAGGTTACCAGGGTATCCATCCGTTTCTGTAACACTTACTAAATATACATCTCTCTGACATTATCCCAAGTACACAATGTTTTCTATGTTTCTATTTTAAGAAAGAATGTTCCATATTCACCACATGTTTTGATCCCTATGGTATTTCAGTTGGAAGAAATTTGTTCATATAAGGAATAACAAATTAAAATTCATGAACACATATAGAAGGTGTTTTGGAACAAGTTCATTCAATAGGATAAATAATTTTAGAGAAACTATAATTTTGAAGAATGAACATGAGAATATGAAAATGCTATGAGGGAATGATATTGACACTTATTTGATTTGTGAATAATGTTTTGAAAATTAAATTTCTAAAGGGGGATAAGAATGTAAAAACCCATTCAAATTAAGTATAAATCATTTTCATGTATTATAAATATTTATTAGTGATATAATGTTATTATATTCATTATAAAAATATTATGTAATTTTTTAGTGAAAAGTAAAAAAGATTTTCTTTTCACTATATAGGGTTTTAAACATTATATATAGTTTTATTGTAAATATTTATTACCAAATAAAAAATAACTAACCTGAAAAACTAAATTCATATTATAATTCATAATTTCAAATTTATTTTAGGATGCTTTTTGAGAATTTTTTTTAAAAAACTATTTTTCAATGAATAGTGAAAAATATTGATTTTATTGAAAATTGTGTTTTCGTTTCAACTATTTACAAAGTAAAATTAAATTTTGGATTTGTTTTCTAATTTAATTAGTTAATTGAAATTTAAAATAATCCAAATATGGGTTTTTAAATGAATTGTATACATTAATTTAGTATGAAATCATTTTATATTAAAAATACATTTTTAGGGAAAACTAATTTTCATCAAGTTTTTCTAGCTTAATATATAAAATTATGAAACTTCTATGTATTGTGTTTTGAAAAAAGAGTTCAATATTTTCAATCATTGTGTCCAATTTTTTTTAAATAGGTTCGTTTTATTTTCTACATATTTTGATAGTAATCTTAGTAATATTTATTACCAATAATTAGGGAAAATTGAGAAATTAACATTGAAAATAAAATAAAAAGGACTAGAAATTAAAATAACATTTACCTTAATTTTATTAGATGATCCCCATTCACCTATACACTTACAAGATTCAATTAAATGACATTTTTTTTGATTTGGATATGATTACAACTGTTGAAACCAGCAAAATGAGCATTGAAAATCCATAAGGGAAGAAATACATGAATATGGGTATTATTTTCCCCATAATAAAAAAAGTAGAGAAGGTGGATATAACTGATAGATCGTTTAACATTCCAAATGAACAACAATTGCATGATATTTAGAAGTTCATATGAATGATCATGAAAAATTCATAACTCGATATATGATCTCATGAGAGACCCTATGAAAATCCATCCATGTTCTTGTGCAGGCATCCGGAACATTGTTTGATCATGTGACAACTATCATATGAGTTCCTTTAGGTCACATGGGTTGTCAATCAATGAACATCTGATAAACCATCAAATATTATTTTAAAAATGTATAAAAATACGAAAATATTTAAATCCATTTATGGTTTTAAACTTCACACGATGTTCCCATGTCGTTCTCAAGATACAACAAATTCACCAGTGACATGCCAACCATGTTGGGCAAGTTCCCACTAGCACTTTACACTCCTCAGATGATGGGTTTTTTACATGTCTGGGTGGTCTTTTTCTTACCCTTTTACTCTAAATAAAAACAAAAAGTTTTTCTATGAGTAATGCTTGTGAAACATCATAGGGTCCTTTTTTCATGAAAAAAATCACTTATAGGAAGAGTGGTTGTATTTGGCAATACCCATTCCAAAATGAAATATCTCTAGCCCTTGTAAAATAGACAATGAAATAAATAGGGAAGTGATTAGAGACTATTAAAAGTGGAAGATATGCTGATCTTATTCATTCAAAATTATATGCCCTAGGAAATCACCATTGACCCGATGAGGCCCCCTTGATAATTCATCTTGATCTCATGAAGACCCCCTAGCGAGCCTCCATTATCTTATAGAAGGTCCTAGAAAATGTATCATGGATCACATGAGAGCCTTTCAAAGAGAATCCCAGTTATGTGAAGTCCCTTCGACATATCATCCATACATTATGAAATCCTCTTGGCATGTCCACATGATTAGGAAATACACCTTTGTTTGGAAAAAATACCATTAATAAGGAATTGATGGCACAGTCTTGTGGTTGTTGAAAATCATATGACTCCTATAGTATACTTTTATGAAGATAATGACACTGAATTCCTTAACCAACTCCAACATTTATTTTCAATATACATGTCATGAAAATTAGAATGTAATTAGGGAGGTGAGGACAATAAACCCTACACCCTATCATGGAAAAAATCATCTAGAGATCCATGAACTAACAAACCCATTCAGTGGAGAAGACTTCTAAGAGTGGAAAATCATTAGATCAAAAGGTATTCCACCAGATTAAAATCTGTGAAATGCCCTAGAGGATTATGCGATATGAATATGAAGTTCATGTGAACATTCATTAGTCAAGAAAAGGGATTCAATAAAGTTCTGAAAATGACATCACATATATCTATTGAATCATGTGAGACTTGAAAAATATAACACTGAACAAATATAAGGCTCATATGCCTAAAAATGGAAAAAACTACTAAAATATAGAAGTCTTATGTGATGATTATATATTCTAATCCTCATATTCTCTTGATGATTCATCTGTGTCATTCAACATCACTAGGACATGTCAACAAAGTCATGCGACATGCCATTTGGATCATGTGATGTCCTTTGGAAATTTCACGAAAGTCACATTGAACCCTCCAGGAATGCCACCCGAGTCTAGAGAAACCCTAAGTTTTATCTATCCAAATCGGATTATGTACTCTAGAGATTTCTCCCAATATAAGTGGTGACACCAGTGTATGAAAGTTGGGTCTTACGAAGCCCTTCGGGTATACTAGCCAGATTTCATGGAACCCTCCAAACATGTCAGCCAGGTCTTGTGACAACACAATGTCATGCCAATGTAGATCATGTGGAATCCTTCAGAAAAGTTATAACATGTCATGTGACACCCTTAATACATGTCATCCAAAATTGTGTGATGTTTTCTAGTAAATTTCATCTAGGACTTGTGATGTCCTCCAGACCAATCAGGCATGATCCTGCTATGGTCTTTTGATATTCCATTCAGATTATACGATGTAATTTGGATAAGTATATTGGATAAATATACAGTTTTTTGGAAATGTCTACAATATATCCAGTCATGTCCAGGAACCCACTAGCATGTCAAGGAGATAATAAATACATGACAAGCATACAATCAAGAAGGTCAGAAAACAACTAGACCTTGTCAAGAAGGAATCACGGGGCATGATAACCATGTTTAGCCTCAATATAAGGGAAATCATAGCATGTAGGACCAGATCATTTGAACTACAAGAGTTATGATTCTTATCATAGTTAGGATACATAGGATACCATCATAAGGCTCGATATCAATACTTAATATCTAAAGGGTTATCCTAGTACATAATACCCACATCCATAAGAAGTGAGACTGATTACTTAGTATCCCTTTTTTCTCAAACTGAGCAGATCTCTTGTGGGATTATAGACTTGAAATGTTCATATCAATCCCATAATTAACCTCTAACTTGCAGGGAAAAATCAATGTATAATCCATGTTTAGTAGCATAATAGTAAATGTCCATAAATATAAGGGAGCCTCGGTGTGCAAGCCTCGTTCAAATTGAACTATGAGAATCTAATTTGTTAAATAACTAGGATATTTAGGATTTCATCCTATGGAATGAGATAAAATGGTAAACCAGCTCACTGTAATCCCCTATCTGTCTTGGACTTCCCAACCATCGTGACCCAATCTCCCCCACGGTATGTTCATATTTCCTCATCCACTAGCAGATTGAGAAGTAAACTAAACAATAAGAACTCTAATTATTTAAATAAACATGATACATAGGATGCCTTAATAAGTCTCAAGATCCATATTACATATCCAATGGTCCATCCTATAACATATTTATATCATCCATATGTAGTTAGACTGATTATATTTGGATGGATTTACCAATATGATCCACCCTTTTTTCATATAATAGGATTTAACCTATGATCATTTTGTTATGGTAACTAGTCCTATATCTTTATTAGGATGAGATTACCTAATATATCTTAAATCAATATGAGAGTCCCAGGGTAGGAAACAATTCTCCCCCAAAGGGTGTAATGATTCTGACCTCCCATCCTCTCGAATAATGTGAGTTCTAAAGAGTCAATGTGTATGAAACCCCAATTGACTGCATGCCTCTTGAAAGTAGAAATGTACACGATTGGGGATGTGGGAATTTTTTGGGAGTTTGTATGGTAGATTAAAATGAATGGAAAAGCAAAATTGAATGATTGTACAACACATTGAACCTTACACAATATAACTCTCAGGTCAAGCTAGCCACACCCTTCCTTTCAAAATAAAATGGTGAACCTAATGTGAAATCATTTAACTGAGGAACCTCCTTATCTAGATAAAAATGATAGATTGTCTAGTTCTTATCAGACCATTTTTTCTCAACACATAGTTGATGACCATCCACATGAAATTTCCTGTCGAAATAAAAATGGTGAACCCGATATCAATATCTCAAATAAAAAATTGATTGGTTGACCTAACATGGATCCAACGACAGATCCTCTATAGTATGGGTTCTCAGGAAATATGTCCATAATTTATACGAGAAGTAAAAAAATTGGAATTACCAAATTAGGAATAAAAGGATAATTGTTTTACCCATGGATTGTTGATTGAGCTCATATCATGATTGTAATGATGCACTGATCATTTTCCTTGTTCCTTATGGTATTCATTTCTATAGATACAAATCTCACAAACATCACCTGGTCCAAGATAATATCTCCATCCAGTGACCATTATAGAAAATTATCTTTGGTTTCAACCCATGAAAAACACATAATTACATCACCTACCTAAAACCATCATCATCACGTATAAATGAAATGGTATGGAAATACGATTAACATGGTATGATACTGAACATTGAGGTTTCCTGTGAGTGTCTAAAAAAGTTAAAATCAATTGGTTCACACCGTCTAATAAAAGTTATATTAAATCTAAATGAGATCATTTAAAATTCCAACAACTTCTTAATATTATACCCAGATTGTGACTGTCTTCAACTTCATTATCTGATGAATGTGGATCAAGGAGTCAACTACATCTCCCTTCTAATTTAGGGACCTATAAGGAGGTATCCTATCAACCATCATTCCGGATTCCATCCCTTCGATGCCATTCAGTAACCTACTGAGAGTAACAACCAACACAAATAAACATATGATCCCTGTGAATAGGAAACAAGGAAGCTATATCAGGTGCATAATGATTTGGATAATCATGAGTTGGATCATACCCCCACCAACATGGATTATGTATATTGTCATATTCCAACGATAACCAATGGGTAAGATTATATCTCATATCACTCAGAGAATGTGTATGGGATCATTCATGTTTAATTCATGGGGGGTTCACATATTCCAACCCCTAGCTTGATGTCCATTTTCATATTCTGATGGGACAAGGAGGATAGAAGTGGGGTCATATTGCTGCTTCAATTGAATATATCACCAATTACATATTGGGAACAGAATTTGTGTAGGATTAAATTACTTCACACACATTGATAAAGTGTCATTACATATTAACAACAGTTAAATAACTCCACCATTATATTTTGACACTGGAACATTTACTATGATAGGCACAAATTCTTATCCCTATGACAGGGCATCATAAAACATTGATCAGTGTGAACAACTGGTTTCTCTGAAGCATGTAAACATTATTCATCTCATCTAGAAGGATTATAACTATATTCCAATAATGGAAGAGGCACTGTAGTAGGATTATATTCTAGTTCCATATAGGTCTCACAAGGTGAGAAAAGTACAAGTCTCAATATATGGTCTCATTATGGTCAAAAAAATACTGGTAACATATTATGTAGGAAAATTATTATTCCCACATCCATTTTCTTTCTAGGGATCAAAAAATGGGGGCACCACATGCCTTAGCAGAGGCTCATATTTCCATCATAGAAGGCCATTGATATATTCCAAAGGCCTAGGATTGATCTCATATTCATTTTCCGGTCAGGTTTCAACATGTGAGAGTATCACATGCCTCAGTACAATTTCATATCTTATCTATAAATCTAACCTTTATATTCTAGTAGATCATAGAATCAAGGCCCAAAATCCTATTTCCCCAAACAAATGACTACACCAGCATCATTATGAGGCCATACAAGATTAGGTTCCAATCACATCACCCATTCTGTATGTCTTTCATTATATTCCTATGGGGAATTCATATTCATAATAGTTTATTATTCCCATTCCAACTAGGTATCACAAAGTGAGATAGGAACATTCCTTAGGACATGCTCATATTCTTGTCGAAAAATTTAGCTGGAATATTCCAAAGGCTCAAGATCAAGCTTATATCACCATTGTGATAGAGGCCCACCAAGTGAGAAAAGAACATTCATGAGGGTAGCCTCATATTACATGCAATAATTAAGAATATCATTGGTATGTTCAATAAGCTTCAATTTAGTGGGATCATTCTCTCATAACACCAGGGGTTTATCAACAAAGTCCAGCAGTCGTCATACAAAATTGTCATATTCTTTCACAATTCCAAAAGGAAGATCAGATTACTATATCCATTATATTGAACAAGGGTCACATCACAAATAATCTCAATTAGTGCGCCCTTGAAATTTTTTTAGAAACATAATCAGTACCCAAAGGGGTTGTCAACTCTTCAACTGATGTAGAAGATGATCATTACTGTGACAATCCTCCTCATGGTAATCGGAAGATGGATCATATGGACTGTACTTCTGACATCCATCATAGTCAACCTCCCCATGGTTATATCTATCAGGGAAAAGAAAATCCTCCCCTAACCCAAACCCCTTTGTATAAAGAGGGGTTCTAATATCAGACTCCTTTATATAGAGAGGTGTTCATAACATCAATGTGAACCATATATAGTTCCCCATCAACTCCCATTAACACTATAGTATCATTAATAAGGAAACCCCAAGAAGAATATTTTTTGGTCTGATTATATATATGCATGTAACTCAGATGAAGTGGAGGATAACATTGATATATGGAGAGATTCAGTAGGAAACAACCTCCCCACCATGTTCCAGCCACTTTCCACTTTTGACTATCAGACCCAAGATAAGTTAGAAAAGGATTGCATGCCTTGTAAATGCGAAAATATTTGAGCTATTCACCAGTGACTGAAGGCATGAAATTTCCATATCCAAAATATGAGGGTCTCCATTAGACTATAAAGATTACCCATTTTCACCAAAACTCGATAGCTATCCTTCTGCCCTGGGACCCAAAACTGAAAAAAAAAATTAAATAAATATACAATATGCATTCTGACATTGCATCACAACTCTTCAGAAACTAACACCCAAATCCATATCATGAATCTATATTCACGGATAGATAAAGTATAGAGAGTTACACTTCACTACACCTAGAAAAGTTAAACCCCTAAGATAAGGAAACATGTAATGTCATAAACTCTAGAAAAATATGGGGTTGGGTAACACATGAGCTTGTATGACATTACAATAGAATTACACCTCTTCAACGATGTTGAGACATCAATAATAGTGCAAGAGGATAGCCAAAAGATATTTGAACTAGGAAACATGAAATAATAGGAATTCATTGAAGACATGGAACTTGAGGTTGTGATCAACTTGATAACATCCTGTAAGAAATTGGTTCCCATTATGGGCATCCACTCCACCCAGATCCTGCACGATCATAGTTTTACCACATCAAACATGTCACAATAGTAGCTTCCATAGTATCCATCTAGGAATGAAACTGTCCCTCTAAGTTGGTGGGGGTATCTACCAGCACCTCGACCCCTCTTATCATAAATTTCCAAAACAATTCATGGCATATCAACATTAGATGAAAACAAATTCCATCCCACTATGATAGGGGATTTTCTATCTCAATCACCATCACCATGTTCCTCATCCCTTGAGAGCGTCCTAGGGAAATCAATAGAGGTTCCAGATCAACCTCATCTCGTAGGGTTTGGGGCATTCATATCACAATTTCCAACCCTAGAATCATAAAATCCTCAATTATAAAATTCATATATTAAACCAAAGGATCAATCAAGTCCAATTATTGGCTTGGATAATCCCCAAACCATTGGGATATAGGAATTTTCATCATCATCATCACCACATAGGGAATACAATGTCTTCAGGTTGGGTGGTAAATATCGATGGTCAGCATCCCATTCGTTTCTCCAACCATAAGACAAACCTCTGTTATCTAGGACCCACATGGAAATCATGAACAACAAATTGCGCAATGTCACCACTCACAAGCCAATATGGTAGGATCATACGATGAATACAATGAATCCCTACTTGGGTCATGAGCCTAAATGGAACTATACAGAAAAGGGTATGAGGAATGACCCTAATGTAGGAACTAAAGGACCATCCTACTACGTTGAGAGTAATGGGATAACATCCATTTCCAAATACACCTCTATGAATTTCATCAATATGAAAACAACATATATTTTCGATCAAGATTCAAATGAAAAGGGTTACAAAAAATATATTCCAATGAGAATTTCTTAATGCACTGACTGAGGCTGAACACACTTAGAACAAGAGGATGTACCAAAACCAAGCTCCTTAGAATGAGTTTCCACCTCTATTGAAGAACACTACCATAGATAAAAGGAATGTAGTGGAATCATCCTAATCACTACCAATAAGAATTTAAAATCCTTCCATAGAGGAATAGTTTTCAAGATATGATAATGAGATAAAAACTCTCGAAATAATCAATGAGGAGCAACTCAAGGGAAATATTCCCACAAGGTATCATCTTTAGGTAAGGTAAATATTCCTCCACCTATATATCTAGAAAGTGAAAATCTATCCCCAAGCGTATAATCTAATTGTTAGACCATATCCACATCTAGGAAACCAGTCTATATAAGTCGAAAGTGATTGTGAGTTCCATCCCTTTTGGTGATAGCCTCTCCCTCACCAGGGTGATCATTACTTCTTCGTACTAATGGAAAATTTGCAAGAGATAAGAATTAGGCCACCTCATAAGACCATGTCTGGTCCCAATTTATGGGAGATAGCATTGATAGTTACACCTATAGAACTTCTCAATGCCATTAAGTCTCTAGCTACTCATATAGAAGCCATGGAAGGGAAACATTCATCTGTGCTATAATGACCCAAACTTCTAACAATATAATTTTCCTTCATGTAATGTTTTTATATGGTATAAAAACATACATATCATAGATATTCCAAAAAAACATTATTCTCATAAAATAATAATGAAATCAGTTCCATTTAAATAAATTAAGAAAACTTTCCCAGTTGAATAATAACGTGACCTTTGAAAAGAACATGACCATTAGGAATAGTAATTCAAATTATAGAATGGTAACCTCACATATGAAATTATAAATAAGTTTTAGGCATCTCATAAATAAAAATTTGATATAATTATATCATAGTATAAGAAAATAAATGTTTCTAAAATGATAAATTAAGTGGTGTTATTTTTGTAAAACATAAATCCTTACAAACAATTTTATAATTAATAGAATGTTTTAAATGGAAATTTACTTTCATAAAATAGATTTATATTTTGATATTTTGATTTCTAATTATTAAAATAAAATTTTATGAGACTTTAATTAATTTTTCAAAGTGTCAAAATATCAGTTAAATTTTTAAATTCCTATTTTTTAGAATAAATGATGATATTCGATAAAAATGAAAATTATCATAAATAGAAACATATTTTCATCAAATGGTTATCATTTTTTAATTATACGCATTGAAAAATCATTAGGGTGAAGTTTTTCTATTTTTATAAAATACTCGAATTTGTGGTGACTATTAAAATATGGTAATTTACGGTATATATAGATTATCAATTAAATACACTATTCTATGAGCCATGGATTATGTAAGTACCCTAATATCATACTATACTTAATTATTTTGATATATGTAGTGATAATTATCAAACTACTATCAATCATGGGACATAATAATAAACTAGTGAATAAAATAATGAGAAAACACTCCTCTCATCCCCTATAAATACCACCCCTCACCACATATTCACCTCACACCTTCTAGGATTTGATCATTATAAAAATTCAGCCCAAAACTCTTCTTAATTCCCCCCCCCCCCTCATATAGTATCCCTTTTCTCATCAAAAAACCCCCTAAAAATACCTAAGGAGGTTCTCAATGAGGATAATTTCAAGAGGTAAAATCTTCTTTCTTTTTCATTTAAATTCTTTTCAATTTCATTTCATTTTTATATCCTCCTCAACTACATTTATACAAGTGTCATGATAACTAAATTAGCTTTATATACTATAATTTTATTATTTTTTTATAATAATAAAACTTGAGGTTGCTTCTATTTTCCTTTTATTCTAAAAATGAAAATATTGTTCTTGGTGTGTCGATTTACCGTCACCCAAGATGATGAGTTTTCATTTTTTACTAATACCAACATGCTTGGTAATAAAACCATTAATATGGATATATAATATTTTATTATACATATTATAAGTTATATAATTTTTTGAAACCTATATATAATCATGATATTAAATAAAATGACATGAGTTCATGATGGTCATAAAATTCGCAAAATAAATGAGATCATTTTCATTAACAATTTGCCTAATGATTCATTCTCATACCATATAAATGATGATATAAAAAATAATTTCATATTATATATGTTATTTAAGGACGTATAATTTCAATTATATTGAATATTTCTCTTTTTACGTGAACTTCTATACATATAAAAAAGAAAACAGATCATTAAAACCAAGGAAACATACACTCTTGAATGATTAAATCGAACTCCAAAACTCATCAAAAAGGATAAAATGGACTTAATAAAACTATAATAAATCAATAATATGTTATGTATTTTTTAATTCAATAATTTATTTTTATAACCCATGATATTAATGTGAATAATGCACTAAAACATAAGGTAAGGGGATTCCCAAACCCAAATTCCATTCTTTGGGTTATTCCCATATCATACCAAATTTCAGTATGGTTGTTAAGATTCATAAAATATAATTTCACCATTATTCCATTTTTATCTATGGGGTTACATGATTCCAATAAGAATTTATGAAAAATGAAAATACATTTCTAAAATAAATATTCCTTCTAAAAACACAAATTTTTACTTCTTGTGAGATTGTTTTTTCTAAATTGTGATTGATGATTCTTATACCAGTTAAGTTATTCCCTATTTATTTAGGGAACCCCAAAGATTAATCCTGAATATATTCTTTATTAAATGAATCATATTCATTTCCATGGGTTATTTTATGTCCATGATTGATATTTTTTCTATGTTGCAAGCAGGATTAGGTAAATGTTATGATGTGATGGGTGCACTCAGAATTATATTGCACATATAAATGTTATGATGTGATGGGTGTGCACAAAATTATATAGTTCTCCATTAAATTGTATAATATTATCTATCTCATGAGATAAGTTGAAATATGCATGGTAGTTGACCACTAAGACAAGATGTTTCATTTTTATGCATTTCTACATTCCATGCCTATTTCTAATGCATCCTCTCATGTTTATGACCATCATACTTCGCATATGTTATGATGATTATTAATCTCACCCATGTTTTAGTCTCTAATTCATCATGTTACTAGGATTTTATCTCACCCCTTTTTTGATTTATATCCTAAGGTGAATACTTATTCTAAGGAGAACATGAGGGTTGATAAGAATCTAGAGAAAATTTAATTTAATAAATGTTTATATATTATTATGTAAAATTTATGTATGTTCCTAATTTTCCCAAGACACTAAACCTTTGGATCCTGGTTTTTTTGCACAATTATTATGTTTATATTTAAATTCATGTAATAATCATGTAGGATAATTAGGATCTCTATAGTTTGTATCTGAGAATGGTTTATTTAATTTTGGATTTAATATTAGAGAACCATAGTGAAACCCCTTATTACGAGACTATGTATATGTTACCGCCAAATAATATTTTAAAAAAAAATAAACAAGGGGATCATATAAGATATTCCTTAAGAGTTAATTTCACAAATTAATAAGTTAATAATTTATAGCATGTTGACTTATGTTTTGTTTTAACCTTCTATATTTTATAAAATTGTGGGAACCAGCAGATACCATGCTAGTAACCCATGTGAGGGACAATGCATGTATTTCTTGAATGACACCCCCAATGTCATGAGAGGAATAGTTCCAAATTTAATGGTGATTCTTACACTATAACCTCATTCAATGAAAAATATCTTGAATAATGTGGAACATCCTCATTCACATAAGTGGGAGAAACTATCTATCAAGTCCTTCATGCAGAAATGACCATTGATGTTAAGTGGATCTTCTGATCCAGTAGTTGTAGAACAATGGGTCAACTCAATGGATACTATATTTTTAGTGATTCTTTGTTCATAGATGGAGAAGGTGACTCAGTCCATTTTATCTAGTAGATGGAGAGGCGGATCAATGGTGGTCATTGATTAAGAACACTATTCCAAATAAAGAAATTTAAAATATTTAGTGTGAATATATTAAGATAATTTTTCTTAAAAAGTATTTCCCTCATACTCTTTATACAAATATGGAGAGAGAATTCATTTAGGCAAAGAAAAAATAAGTTGACTCTATCACAGACTATGAAGAAAATTTTATAAGGCTTGCAAGGTACACTTCAGGTTTTGGTATCAACGATGATAGAAAAGTTAATAGATTTTTTAGTGGTTTAAAACCAAACCTTCAAAAGGATTTAAAAATTCAATACATTGGGATTTATGAAGAATTTTTTTGATGATCTCTCAAAGTGCATGTGTAGTTTAGTGAATGGTCTCATGGATATGGTGATAAGAAATGAAAGATGGAGTTTCAAGCCAGGGTATCTAATGAGAAAGGTGTAAATAAATCTCAACTAATGACTTTTCAAAAATGTGGGAAGAATCATAAAGTTAATTACCACAAAGGGATGGGGAAAAGATATAAGTGTGGGATAGAAGGACACAAATCTCAGGAATGTCATAGCGATATAAAGAAGCAAGCCAATGTGAAAGAGTAAAGGAGATCAACACCCATGGTTCAATGCTTCAACTATAGGGAGTAAGAGAACTATGCGATCCAATACACTAAACATTGAGTCCTTGAGGGTAATACACATCATTATCCACTAAATACAAAGGAGAAAGGGAAGTCTTATGACATCACTACTATAGAAGTGGAGAAATAAAATGTATTTTTAGAATGTATACATCATATTTACTCAAGAATGGAATAAGTCTTATTTGATTCTTGGTTATATGAATTCCTTTATATATTAAATGTTTTCTATACATATTGAACTAAAGCCTCACAACCTTGAAGTAAATATATCTATAAAAATACATAGTAGTAAAATCATTGCAGCCCAAGTGTTAGACTCTTCTATTATTCGAATATATCGGGTGAATATTCTAGAAAATCTCGTGACACTTACCTTTGTACAATTAGATTCTATAATTGGAATAGATTAAATATCGTTATATAGAGAACATATCAACTATTGGGAAAAGAAAATATATTTTTAAATTTCAAAACTATCCCATGCTCCTCTACAAATTCAAAGAATATTAGGAATCTTCTATGAAAAATGCTTCAATGGTGTGGGTGATAATTCTATATGAAGAGGAATATATCACTGAAATGGTTGAGTCAAAGGAAGGTATTAACCAAATGGTAATGCCCATAGTGAGGGGAAACAATGAAATTTTTTCCTAAGAGTTACCCAAACTTCCCCTAGATCATGAGGAAGATATATCAATAGAAATCATATTCGGAGCTACTATTATCTCAAAATGCCCCTACAGGATGGCCTCGATCAAACTGGAGGTGTTAAAGAAGAATTTGTAAGAGCATTATGAAAATCGGATCATACACCCTAGTTAAATGCTTTAGGGTGCACCAATTCTCTTTATAAATAAAAAATGATTGATAAATGTGGTTGTGTATCAATTAACAAGAGGTCAACACGATCATTGTAAAGAACATGTATCCTCTTCCAATTATTGATGACTTGTTCGATCAACTATGAAGATCATTGTACTTTTCAATGGTGGATCTCCATTCTGGGTATCTTTAACTAAAGGTTATGAAGGAAGATATTCATAAGACTACCTTTTGTACAAGGTATGAGATCTATGAGTTTCTTGTGATACCCATTAGACTTACTAATTCTCCTAAAATATTCATGGATTTGATGAATAGTGTATTTACACAATGACTTGACAATTTCTTGGTAGTTTTTATCGACGATATTCTTGTCCACTCCAAGAGAAAGGAGAAACATGAAGAACAACTAGGGATTGTGCTGGTGACATTGAGGAAGGATAAAATGTATGCCAAGTTCAGCAAGTGTGTCTTTTTGATGTAGAATATCACATTATTGGGACACATGATTTCATGTGGGGGATTTATTTGGACCCTTCAATAACAATTGAAATTGAGGAATGTCCCAGATCCTCTAGTGACATGAAAATCTACAGTTTTCTTAGCTTAAGAGGGTACCACTGATGTTTTGTGATAAATTTATCAAGATTATCTATCCTACAAACTAATTTAAGAAGAAAAGGGGTAAAGTATTTCTATATGGATGAATGTAAGTAAAGATTTAACGAGATAATGAAGCGGCTGAACACTACACATGTACTCACAATACTGAAAAGTGGAGAATGTTTTGTGATATTATGTGACGTGTTCATGAATGGATTGGGTCGTGTACTCATGAATAATGATAAATTGATAGCCTAATACTCATGATAGTTGAAGATCCATGATAAATATACTCGAAGAATGATTTGGAGTTAAAAGATATGTTTTTACCTTCAAAATCTAGAGACAATACCTGCATGGTGAGAAGTTTGACATATATACCCATCATAAGAGTCTAATGTATATATTCACACAAAATGACCTCAATATGCATCAAATGAGATGGTTAGATCCAATAAAAGACTACAATTTCTTTATTAACTATCATCCTAGGATGGAATACAAGGAAGTTGATTCTCTTGGAAGAAGTGAATATGTTACTCTCTACATGATGATGATTGAGAAAGACTCTATCTTATTTGATATAAAAATGATGGATTTAGACATCATAATGGCATAGAATACATCCAAACTTCCCCAAATGATTTCCCAACCATCTATCTAAGAGAAGATTAATGATCCACAATGGGATGATCTAGATCTTCAAAAAAGGTGAACGTAGTAAGGGCATGGTAGCTACAATAGTTCCATATTGATGATTATGGTGTTCTTCTATTTTGAATAAGGCTATGTGTGAATTCCTTGCCTAAGATAAGGAAGTGGTTATTGGATAACGCACATAGCTCATCTTTTCCAATTTATCATGGATGTACCAAGATGTACCATGATCTTAAATAACATTTCTAGTGTGAAAACATGAAGAAGGAGATGGTAGGGTATATCACAAGGTGATTAATATGTTAGAATGTAAAATTAGAGCGACATAAGTCAAAATGAATTATGCATCCATTTCCGTTACCCACGTGGAAATGGGGGAATATCTCTACGTACTTCATCACTAGTCTCATGAATATATCCAAAGGAAAGAATGTGATATGGGTTGTAGTGGATCAACTCACCAAGACTGCCTACATTATCACTATTTGGGAAGATATTTCTCTTGAAAAACTTACCAAAATATATGTAAAGGAACATGGTGAGGCTACATGGGGTTCCACTTTTGATCATCTCTGATCGTGATCTGAGGTTCACATCAAAATTATGGATGAGTCTTCAACATTATTTGAGTAATTTATTGAATTTCAGCATGACATATCATGCGCAAACTAATGGCCAATATGAAAGGACTATTCAGATGCTTGATACTTTCTAAGAGCATGTTCAGTGGAATTAAAAGGTTGATGGGATCATAATCTCACATAAATTGAGTTCTCATAAAACCATATATTTCACTCAAGTATTGATATTTCTACATATGATTTTGTGTATAGAAAGTGTCGTAGAACTCCAACCTATTGGAATTAAGTTGGTGAATGAAAGCTTCTTGGTCCTGATATTGTGCAAGAAGGGACAGAGAAGGTTTAAGCCATCCGGTAACATATTAAAGTTGCTAAGAGTCAGAAAAAGAGCTATGTTGATAACCGTCAAATGGAATTGGAGGTTGACGTTAGAGATAAAGTATTCCTTTTAATATCACCATCGAAAAGAGTCATGTGATTGGAAGGAAAGGGATGTTATGCCCAAGTTATATTGGCCCCTTTGAGATCATTGATATCATAGGAGAAGTGGCCTATCAACTTGCACTTCGACCATGTTTGGATTAATTCATGATGTGTACCTTGTATCACTCCCGAGGAAGTAAATACCAGATCCCTCACATATACTGAACTCAATGGTGGTATAGCAGGAATTTGATCTCTCTTATGAGGAGAAATCGGTGAAGACCTTAGATCGTAGAGATAATGTTCTTCGCAAAAACACCACTCACCTAGTCAAAGTACTATGGGAGAAACATAATTAGGAGAGACAGCATGAGAACCGGAGGAATAAATGAAGTAGAAGCACCCTCACATGTTCTCATCATTGTATTTAAAAAGACATTTCGATGGTGAAATTTCAAAATGGGGGAAGAATGTAATCACCCAAAAATTTATCAATATAATTGAACTTCTTATAATTATGTCATATGGTATAAAACAAATACATATTTTCTAACGCTCATAATCACACATTTCACACATTTCCATGGAAGGGAACATTTTGTGGGTGATTGGATGATGATGGTGCATAATGACATATGTTAATGATGTTTGGTGTGTGCTAATTGACTGGAAAATTTAAGGATTGTTATTATTATTATTATTATTATTATTATTATTATTATGTTTTTAAATATAATAATGATACTGAAATAGAATTAACAAAATTGAATCATTGATCGACCCCAAAATAGGGGGATATCACACGAATGGGAAGCAGTGCTGCACAAGGCCTTCTTCCTCTTCACGACACTAGGGTTTCAACTTTTCCCTATTTGCAGTGGGAATGAACACCGCACATCAGGTCCATTAGATGAATTTCTTACAATGGAATTCCTCACGCATGGACTACCATATATATTTCCATAATATGGATATCGAACCCAATGCCAGACCATATCCTATGCCATAGACGATATGAAGGAGCTCGCGAACTAATCAGACGCCGTGTGTGATGTACATTCCGAGAAACAAATTCAACAGGTATAATTGATCTACACTCCTCATGATTTCAATTTTTATGAACACATCCAAAGTCCTATGGAATGGAGTGAGTAATCCCATATTATCACTAGAACACGTGAATACTGCTCACTTTTAAGATATGTAGATACGCGAACAGAGGAGCTCTTGAGAACTCAAATCATGGTGAACCTCAGCGTCATGTGAGGATGGATTAATCACCGACATCCGGAGATCTATGTAAATCTATGAGATGAATGGTGTAATGGATTTAGCGGATATGCCACATTTCTCTATTGGGTGAAGGTAGGACGGGACTTCGTCTTTAAATACTGAATGGAAATCCATATTTTGGGCTGATGTCGCTCCTAAGGGAGGGTTCTAATTTTCCATGTAAAAAAGAGTATCAGAAACCCCATAAGGGTTACACGAGAAAGTTTATGCATGATTAAATGCTTTTACTCACATGAAAAATGATATATGGTTGCCACACATATCTCGCTCTAATTAATGGGGCACTATTGATCTGGATCCCCTTGTGATATTCACCGTGAGATCAATAGATCTAGTGGTAAAGCAAGCTCTGGTAGAGGATATCTACTTTTATGAAAGGCTGGAGAATCGCATCACCCACCTTGGAAAGGCAATGGAACTGCATAACCCATCATGCAATAAGATGTGATGCCACTAGGGTTTCCAGCTAATGAAATGATCTAACTCATTTCTTGTCAATAAACACTGTCAGGTGAACAATGATTCTTATTCATATCATGGGACTACCATCACAAAAAAGGAGATATGATTGTCGCATGCCCGGTAATGTGAAGCATTGTGTATAGAGGCTCAGTGATTGGTTATAATCAAGGCCTAAATAATTTATTTTTTGTGACGTGAAATACGAACATGAATAATATTGAAGGCTCGATGCACCATGTCAATCCTATGGAAGTCCACACAACACACATGCAATATTAATTTGAGAATATGAATCTCCATATCACCCTTGGAATCTTCATGTGAATTGGGATAAATATTCTATCCCTCAACACGCGACATATTAATCTTGAGAAAAGCATCTATCCTTGAAAATGTATGCATGTCACCATGAGATCTACTGATGAACTTGTGATGCATCAATGTCATGCAAAGAAACTGTCCAAGAAAACATCTACATTCTATCATGAGATCCAACACTAATCATGCGACACACCATAGGAAAACTAGATGACTGACCAAGACAAGGAATGTACTCCATCACAAGATCCCATATTGATCATGTACACACTCACAGACAATCAGTGGATGAACGCCACAAAATCCATATAAAATATGAAGTAAAATATCCAAAGGTGGAGGTCCATGGTAGTCTTAAATATCATGAAACTTATCATCATCGGGAAGGATGATTTTCCTTAACAATCTCCAGGAAAATACACACGACTCATTAACATTTGTAAAATAAAACAATGGAAATAAAAGAGGTGGACGCAAGAGGTATTTTCGGTCTTAAAAGACATGGGGTCCACCCTCGACGACCTGCAAGAGGCCATATAGCCCCAACGACATGTCTGTCGTATCTCACGAAACTCTGTTACCTTGATGGCCTCATCGCGTGGAAGTTCATGGACATTCCCAGGTGACCTCTCACATCCCCTTTGGCTCACTAAGGAAAACATATGGGGTTATCCAAAACATGCTCGCACACCCCCATAAGATCCATATTGGTCACACAGGAAATCATTAAAAATCAATTAATTGTTGTTGACATTACTTATCGAATCGGCAGATTTTTTTTCTGGGTTTTAAAAAATTTAAAATATGGTAAAAGGGGCTAGGGTTCCGGTATTTTTAAAACTGGGTCCAAGATGCGTGAACCCCGTTCACGCATCACTGACCCCGGGAAGATGCGTGAATGGGGTTCACGCATCTTAACCGCGCTGACGGATGCGTGAACCGCGTTCACGCATCCTTCACGAAGTTGATGAAGGATGCGTGAACGGGGTTCACGCATCCTACAGTAACTTTTTTTTAAAATTTTTTTTTTATTTTTTGTTTTGTTTTGTTTTGTTTTGTTATATATATATATATATATATATATATACAAACAAAACATAAAATTCAGCAGAATTTATCTGCTATTTAATATCCAGCAGAACTGCCATTACAGCAGTCTGGATTCTGACAGAAACCATCACCCATGGCTCTCTTTTATAAGAGGGCTTGCCCAGGAAATCATACTGCATTTCCGATGTGGGATTCAGGTTCTCTTTTCCTGCACAGAACATTCTGCATTTCCGATGCGGGATTCTGTTTCAAGTACGTGACTTTGAAAGACTGTAAAATACAAACTATACGACCAATATAAATAAAACTTAAAACATGGATTAAACATATAATAAATAGTTGAAAATGAAAAGAATTTCATAAAAAGGGTTGATGAATAATAATTTATAAGCTTTCAAAACCACCAACTTGAAACTTAAAAAAGTTTCAAGTACGTGACTTTGAAAGACCATAAAATAAAAACTATAAGACCAATATGAATGAAACTTAAAACATGGATTAAACATACAAGAAATAGTTGAAAATAAAAACAATTTCATAAAAAGTGTTGATGAATAATAATTTATAAGCTTTCAAAACCACCAACTTGAAACTTAAAAATGTTTCAAGTACGTGTCTTTGAAAGATTATAAACTACAAACTATATGACCAATATGAATAAAACTTAATATACGGATTAAACATATAAGAAATAGTTGAAAATAAAATGAATTTCATAAAAAAATTAATGAAAAATAATTTATAAGCTTTCAAAACCACCAACTTGAAACTTAAATACGTTTACGTGCCTTTGAAAGCCTATGAAATACAAACTATAAAACCAATATAAATGAAAATTAAAACATGGATTAAACATATAACAAATAGTTAATAATTAATTAGTTAATTAGTAATATAATTATTAATTAGTTAATAATTAATATAATTATTAATTATTAATTACTAATATATAATAATTAATTAGTTAATTAGTAATATAATTATATAATAGTTAATTAGTTAATTAGTAGTATAATTATTAATTGATAATTACTTAGTTAATTAGTAATATAAATCTTAATAATAATTATTAATTATAATTATAATTATTAATTATTAATTATTAATTATATAA
The DNA here is from genome assembly GCA_963277665.1 of Viscum album. Classification (NCBI taxonomy): domain Eukaryota; kingdom Viridiplantae; phylum Streptophyta; class Magnoliopsida; order Santalales; family Viscaceae; genus Viscum; species Viscum album. The sequence goes on from OY728157.1 coordinate 1,768,076,965, forward strand.
TAATTAATTAGTTAATTAATAATATAATTATTAAATATAATTATTTATTATTTATTATATAATAATTAATTAGCTAATTAGTAATATATTTATTAATTATAATTATTTTTTATTTATCTATAATTATTAATTAGTTAATTTGTAATATAATTATTAATTATAAAATAAGTAATTGATTAATTAGTAATATAATTAGTGATTATAATTATTTATTATAATTATTAATTATTAATTATTAATTATTAATTATTAATTATATAATAATTAAGTAGCTAATTACCAATATAATGATTAACTATTAAAAATTAATTGGTTATTTAGTACTATAATTATTAACTATAATTATTATATATTAATTAGTAATATAATTATTTATTATAATTAGTAATATAATTAGTAATTATAATTAGTAATTATTAATTATATATTAATTAATTAGTTAATTACCAATATAATTATTAATTATTAAAAATTAATTATATATTAATTAATTAGTTAATTAGTAATATAATTATTAATTATTAATTACATAACAATTAATTAGTTAATTAGTACTATAATCATTAATTATATAATTAATAATTATAATAATAATTAAAAATTATATTACTAATTAACTAATTAATTATTATATAATTAATTATTAATAATTAATAACTAATAATTGTAATGAATATTTATAATTATTTATTATATTACTAATTTACTAATTAACTAATTAATTATTATGTAATTAATAATTATATGTTTAATCCGTATATTAAGTTTTATTCATATTGGTCATATAGTTTGTAGTTTATAATCTTTCAAAGACACGTACTTGAAACATTTTTAAGTTTCAAGTTGGTGGTTTTGAAAGCTTATAAATTATTATTCATCAACACTTTTTATGAAATTGTTTTTATTTTCAACTATTTCTTGTATGTTTAATCCATATTTTAAGTTTCATTCATATTGGTCTTATAGTTTTTAATTTATAGTCTTTCAAACTCACGTACTTGAAACTTTTTTAAGTTTCAAGTTGGTGGTTTTGAAAGCTTATAAATTATTATTCATCAACCCTTTTTACGAAATTCTTTTCATTTTAAACTATTTATTATATGTTTAATCCATGTTTTAAGTTTTATTTATATTGGTCGTATAGTTTGTATTTTACAGTCTTTCAAAGTCACGTACTTGAAACAGAATCCCGCATCGGAAATGCAGAATGTTCTGTCCAGGAAAAGAGAACCTGAATCCCACATCGGAAATGCAGTATGATTTCCTGGGCAAGCCCTCTTATAAAAGAGAGCCCTGGGTGATGGTTTCTGTCAGAATCCAGACTGCTGTAATGGCAGTTCTTCTGGATATTAAATAGCAGATAAATTCTGCTGAATTTTATGTTTTGTTTGTATATATATATATATATAACAAAACAAAACAAAACAAAAAATAAAAAAAAAATTTAAAAAAAAAGTTACTGTAGGATGCGTGAACCCCGTTCACGCATCCTTCATCAACTTCGTTAAGGATGCGTGAACGCGGTTCACGCATCCTTCAGCGCGGTTAAGATGCGTGAACCCCGTTCACGCATCTTCCCGGGGTCAGTGATGCGTGAACGGGGTTCACGCATCTTGGACCCAGTTTTAAAAATACCGGAACCCTAGCCCCTTTTACCATATTTTAAATTTTTTAAAACCCAGAAAAAAAAATTACCCTATCGAATCTCTCATAATCCTTGGACTTTGAAAAATTAAACAAAGGAGATAAAAAGGAAGGATGTGGGAGCTCTCACGGTCATAAAACCCTTGTGATGTGATTAGGAATTTAGAATTGAAGTCCCATAATATTCCAGGACAAGCCTCCTTAATCTCATGAAGACCCCTGGACCAGGAACCCTTTCCCTGGAAAATATCTTAGGGAAGGCATCAGGCACTCATAAAGGCCCTTGGGCATGTCCATGTGAAAAAATGAAATTCATTTGACATGCTTGGATGATCAAATAAGTTTTCATTAATCGTAAATAATCTGATAGAGGAAGCGTTAACTGAATAGATTTGCGACTACTAAAAATCAGTTGGTGCACTCGGTTTGAACAACAAAAAAGACTTGCAAAGCCGTGTGTAACCAACCCCCTTCACCAGCTCCAGCATGGATCTTCTCTATACATGGCACAAAATTTAGTGAACAATTAGGTTTGTGAGACCTATAAATTCCCCACCCTGACCTCAAAGAAAAGGTTGGACTCTTTCCCTCTGAATCAACCATGACTATGCACGGAAGACCTCTAGGAGTCTCACACTGATGCTAGGTTGGATTTATCTGAGAAAGAAGATCTCATGACCCACATGTTCTCTATCTTGTAATATACCAATGTGCAGCCATTATGATCATGTTTCATGCATAAAATCACTTCACATGGTCATTCATATATCACTTTGAGGGATTATGGAAGGGAATGTGAATGATATCTCCCATGTCTGCTGGATCATACGGGATTCGAAATAAGTTAGCACTGCATTGATCCAAGGAATTCATGGTATATGGTCTGGATTAAGACTAGAGGTGGAGAACATAAACTGAAACATGTTCTCTGTCCCTAATGCACTTTGTGTAACACCGTCAAGGACATGCGACAAAACAATGACACGTCACCCAATTCTTGTGACGCTCCTTCAACATTCTATCTTGGTCATACGTGTTCATATGGACATATAAGAAAAAGTTTCATAGTACCCCTAGGAATTTCACGTTAGTCTCATGAAGTCCTTATGGACCTGTAACCCAAGCCTCATGACGACCTTCAGATTCACCTTCAAAATCACATAACGACACATGATCATGTCATGCAAGTGTCGTAGATATATCCATACATGATAAAACATCTATCGTGAGACCCTTTAGGTGGGGTAGTCAAGACCCATGACGCTCCTTGAAAATATCAATCAGGACTCATGATTACCATCTGGGGATGTCAACCATGACATGCAAAACTCTCTATACAAGCCAACTAGGTCATGCAGTGGCTTCTAGGAAACACTATCTGGGTTTTGTGATGTCATTCTGAGGGGTCAACTAGGTCATTAGATATCCTTTAGAAAAGAGGACCAAGTCAATGGGGCCTCCCAGGACTTGAAAAAAATAGAACTTCCTTGGTGTTTAAGACCCAACTAATAGGGAAACCTCATTTTGTAGGCCCTGGCCAAGAGGACTACGATAACTATGATTCCTACCATATTCAGGATATGTATTCCACCTCTCTCTGAGGTTTGATATCCATATTGATCATCCAGGGGAATTTCGATACATAATACCTATCTTCAAAGAAATAAAACTATCCACTTTGAATCTATTATTTCTCACAATAAGCATGGCTCACATGAGTTTAGGTAATTTCATTGGTTATTACATCTTCTCCATGAACCCCATGTGACAAAAGAATCTTGAGGGAGTAAACTACAATGTAGTAAAATATGACAACTCTGAGTCCTGCACTAACCAGGGTATGTAGGATTCCTTCCTAAGGACTCAGCTCAAATAAAAATCATATTAGTTGTATCCCTATGACAATAATATTCCAACAATCGAGACCCATTCATTCCCATGGTCCAATCACTCTACCTCATCTATTAGCAGCCTAAGAAATAAAATGAACTATAATGAATCTGATTCATGAAACAACCCAGATATGTAGGACCCCTTTCTAAGGCCTGATATATTCAATAACTCCTCTCAGGGTCGTCCTAGTATATAACCCCCACTCCAGTGGAAATGATATTAATCTTCTACCATCCCTTGTTTCCCACACCGATCATATCTCATTTGGGATTAGGGAATTGAAATAATCATATCTTCTAATTCATAATTCTATATAATGATAAGGGAATCCTCAGAGTGAAACCCATGAAAAAGTGAACTATAATAACCCTGATTCATTCCACAATTGGGATAAATAGGATGTCCCTCTAGGGCTCGATCTTGAACACCCAGTGTCCCAGAGCCCTTGTATAAGTCCATTCCAAATGAAGTTGAAACTTCTTGGGTTCAATAAACTATAGGGGGATTGATTAATGGAATATCCAACATACATAGGATACCTCACGGTGGTTCAATCCCCTCCCTGAAATATTAACCACATCATTTCATGGAATCACATTCAAAAGTAGTTGGTATTAAGTCTTTGACATATATAAAACCGTCCATTACTATAGAGTGATAAAGAACCGTATATAAATAGATGGATTCACTGAAGAGACCTGAGTCTTTTTCACATAAAAATAGAAGAAACCCACGAATTGTTTTGTTATCTAGTCATGTATCAGGATTATGAAGAGATTCATTAACATATCTAAAATCTATACGAGATTCCTAGTGTAGGATATAGTTCGCCCTTGTTTGGTGTGATGATCTTGACCTCCCATCCTCTTGACTAATTTGATTCCACCAAGAGTTGTCGGAACTGAAAACCCACATGACTTTCAGACTTTGGAAATCAGGTATCTACCAAAATACATATGAGGGAAACGTTGGGATTTTTTTGGTAAAGAAAAAAGAAATGGAAATGTAAATGTGAATGATTATGAGAGACCTGAACCCCCCCCCCCCCCATAATGAAACCATTGAGAGAAAATCATTCCATGACTTCATCCCCGAAGAAACAAAAATGGTGAACCTGATGTGAATCTTGGAAATAAAAATTGATTGGTTAATATTCATTGTGAAATTTTTCATTCCCCCATACGCAAACAAAAATCTAGACTGAAGGGAATTCCCAAATAAAATAAAGATCAGATAATCATGTTTTGGGAAACCTTTTTTGAAAACCCTATGAAAAAAAAGCATTAATACTAGGATGATTTTAAAAATGATCCTTTGTAACTAGGGTTATCATAAGTCAATCTTAATTTTTAAAAGTCCAAATGAGTGGAATGGAAGAACTAGGAATAAAAGAATAATTAAGTTAACCATGTATATCTGATTGATCATACTATGCCTACGATATTGAAACAATTTCTAAATATGTTCTTTTTCATCTGCATAATTGCAGATACTACTCCCATAATCTCGATTAGATACAATATCTTTGGAATCTAGCGCTTTCTCTAGTAAATCATCTGTAGCTGCAACCCCCACATGTTAAAAAGTGATCAAACCGACTCGAAAACTCTAATAATAGGTTTTGAACACTGTGGTCTAGGAATACCATTGACATGTTAAAATCTCAAATCTTGAAGCTTCCCATGAGGTTCTCCAAACACCGAAACTTGAAATTCCACACCATCTAGGAATGGTATTCTGAAGTCAGTGGACCCCATCACCACAACCAATATATTTGGGATATTATCCTTGGAGTGTGACAACCGCCACATTACATATATTATGAAGGTGGACCATAAGGTTAAATATGGATCCCTTTTGGTTCTGGAGCCATGTAACGCCCTAAACCTTCTAGACCAGATCCAGTGCATTACTAAGTTCATTGGCAGGGTTAGAAGGAATAAAAATCCTGAAGGAACGATCGGTTTAGTAGTTTTGAAGAAACTAGATACATATATGTAACTCAAATTACATTGGAAAATATTAAAAAATACGATACAAAACAAAAACTAAAGACTGCATCCACAAGAACTCAATAAATGATCTACTCTTCATCACCTATTTAAAGTAAACAATGATATGTGTGAGCTCAGAAACTCAGTAAGGGTTACAAATGGAGGAATCATGAATCAATAATAACTGAATTTTAAGCAATATGTCATAATCAATATGGCATGGTGAATAAATGAAAAACTTACGCCATTAATAAACTGACAATGAAACTGCATTCATAGATTTTTCCATAGTGAAAACCTCATGGATAGTAATAACTGAGAATGAATAAAGAGAATTATTATTTATTGGTCATAATGTATCTAAAACATGATACAATAATACCATAAAAATAGTTTATTTATATGGGTAGAAACCCATCTTATTTCTTAGAAACAAACTCGAAGGGTTTGTCACCAACTGATTTGTCTCATGAGACCTACTGATGCATCGAGCGGTTGTAGCATGGACCACCCACCACTTAATGTCCAAAGAATTATTTATAAATAGATTAAATACAATATCAATATGCCTTTACATTATCCATATAGAATAAAGGACACAAATTCATCAATATTTCCACAGTCAAAACAACATCCAAAATAAATATCGTACGTAAAATGGTATACATCTTAGAAAATAATCATATCCATGATATGAGAATATGGAAATTTAAATGGAATATAATTTAAACTGAAAAGTGATATCAAATGGGCATTAGGTACAAAACATAAGAAATATTAGGTGCACAATACTAACCAAGTCACAATGAAGTGAAAATTGACATAAAGCTCATAACCACGTTGTAATCAATTGAGTCGTATGACCAAATGTTAATAACCACAAAAAGAATCATAGAATACCATGAATATAAAGATAATCATGATACTATATATCAAGTGGTAGTACATTTATAAAACATATAAGAAATAATTGGTGAATAATGGAAATCCCACAGAAATGAAAGTGAGATAAGAAAACCCCTTACAAACATTTCAGCATGGTAACGAGTGTTCTTGCGGGGGCTTAATGAGAGGTAAAGGGGTATCCCATTATTTATATTTCATGAGGGAAGTATGGGAGAGGTTATAAAACATACCCAATAATTAGGTATTTAAAATAAAATAGCACACCATATGGGAGATTCTTGAACAAAAGTGGGAGAGAGGATCTCTTACCTTATGCTTGAACATGTTCTTGATTGTTCTTAACGACCTGAATAATAAAATTTAGCTTCATTAATTAATATGTATTGAACCTCATAAACATTTAATAGATATTTTAAGAACTTATTAGGTTAATTAATGGCCTTTTGATGTTTTAAGAGATTAAATTTTATTATTTTGGTAGCATTTTCTTATTTGGTTTTCATAATCCGTTTACTTGTTTTCATGAATGGATGTTTTTTTGAAATATGGTTAAACATACAGAATTGTTAATATAAATTATTAGTGAAATTAACGAGATATAAAAGATCTTATAATGATTCTGGTTATATACCATGAGGATGACTCATTCGATGAGATAAAAATAAACGCTTGGATTTGTCTTGGTGGTTTTGTGCACAATAAACTTGTTTTGTATTATTATTCCATATTGTGAATGTGTAAGGATTACAGAACAATGATCACGATAAAATAAATGTATTATGACTTGCTTCAATCATTGAAAAGGTTTCATGACCAGTATTCAAGATAGTAATGCAAATTAAAAACCTGTCTTCCTTGATTGTGATAAATTAACACATCTCAGACAGTGATTGCATTTATTGTATAAAAGGAGGGGAAAAAGTGATTATTATGAAATATTGCATTAGAAAAATTAAAATCCATTTAATTTAAGTTACAGAAATTATCATGGAATTTGGATTAGTGGAGGTGAGAAGGTAGAACAAAATAATGGATCTTTGTAAAAAAAATGAAAGAAAAGAGAAGAAAGTTTAACCTCTTGAGTACTCCTCTTTGAGAATATTATTAAGGCCTTTGTTTTTTGCCCTCTTGGTGAGACCAGTAGGTCTTGGATGTGGGGAGAGGTATTGGGAAGAGTATTTGGCATAATTTAGGAAAGGGATAAAGTTTGACTGCTGTGGGAGGAAGAGGGGGTGAGGGGTGGTTCATATAGTGGAGGGGAGATGAGTTTTCTTAATATTGTAATCATTAATTTATTATTTCCTCTCAAGACAAGAAATAGTGAGTATTCCATGACCAATAATAGTAATATTTGAATGTGAGATCTATATTTGGGTGCTTACATCACTCATGATGTTAGGAATAGTTAATTTAAATTTTAATGTATTTATACGGTAAATTAATGTATTTTACTATTCACCGAAAATTCATGTATTTCAAAAAAATACCAAAAATTAACCCTAACCACATATAGATGTTTAGAATTAAAAAATGAATTCCATTTTTGAAAAATAATTTTCTAAATATTATTAATTAAATATTTAATTAAATCATTATTTAATAAAAATATATAAACACTTAAAATATTCATTTTTTAAAGGTGCCTAAATTTATTTATACATTCATTGGTATGGATACCATTCATAAGAGTCATATTACTATTCATGAGGTTAAGTTACTATTCATAATGGTAGGTTACTATTCATAAGGGTCGGATACTATTCACCGAAAATTATGTTAATTCTATCAAACTCTAAATATCATCCTGAACACAACCGTGTATGTCAAATTTTTAAAATTCGAATCACAGAGCGGTAAAATTTAAGTTAATGGCAAGGTTTTGGCTATCTCCTATTAGTAACCATGTTTTGTTTCACATAGGCTCAGTGATTCATGAAATATAAGCTATCTAATGAATATAGTGTTTTTAAGAGAAACATACCATAAAATGTTTGGGGTGCTACATTATTCCCTCCTTCATAAATTTCATCCTCAAAATTTTATGTATAAAGTCCACCAAAAGGATGTGCGTGGATCTTCTTCATAACATCCTTAGGTTCCCATGTTTCTTCCATCATATTATGGTTCCTCCAAAAAACCTTTACTGGATGAGTTGTCCGATTTCTCAATACTTGATCCCTTGTGTCAAGAATCCCAATAGGCTTTTCACAGTGTGAAAAATCAGCTTCCAGTTCTATTTATTCATAGGTGAGTACATGAATTGGGTCTGGAATGTACTTCTTCAACAATGACACATGGAACACATCATAAACTTCGGAGAGGCTTGGAGGAATTACTAAATGGTAATCTATAGCTTTGATTCTTTCCAAAATTCCAAATGGTCCAATGTACCTGGGGCTAAATTTTCCCTTTTTATCGAACCTTAAGACACCCTTCCATGGAGATACTTTGAGAAAGATGTGATCTCCCACTTGGAATTCCAAATTCTTTCTCTGTTTGTAATCATAACTCTTCTGCCTACTTTTGGCTGCATTAATATGGGCTTTGTAATGCCCCAACCCCAATTTCCCAAAGTCGGTGCATTATTAAATAACATTGGTATTATCACAAAAGATCAAGTCTTGAAATTCCAATTAGTTTAGTAGCCTTGGAATCACTAGATACATTTATAATGCTTACATTACATCATAAAGTGAAAAACTACAACAACATCTTGTCGCCATAGACCACACTCATATCCCCTCATACTATCCCTATAGGTCATTCATAAAATACTTCTTCACATCCTGGAAAAAATAAAACATAGAAAGGGGTGAGCTCAAATTCCTAGTAAGGATAACAATATAGCGGAAACTTTCATAAATAAGCATAAACATTTAAGGCAATGTATAACTAAAACAAAAGCCTTTTAAAATTGAACTTCCACATAATATGGAAGAAATAAAATGAAATAATGCCATTTACTTATTCACATGGATATTCTAATAGTCGAATAATCACATGCAATATCTATAACCACTTTCATAATGATGAAATGCATAATTCCATACTATCATAACCTCATAGTCAAGGCCTCGTGCCAAGACTACAAATAATATTTTGTCAAGGCCTTGTGCCAAGACACTAGTTTGTCTCATGAGACCTACCGTTGCATCGATGAGCTATAGCAGGCTCCACCCGTCACTTACTAAGTCTAATTCATTCCTCATATGGAAATATTGAAACATAACATAAACATTTTTATTAAAACTAACATACGAAATGTCAATACTTTATCCACAAACCATGAATGGTATAAAAATAGCACATCCATAGTCAAACATAACTCATTCGATACAATATGGATGATTGTATTATATTATATTAACCTCAATCGAGAATAAAGAAGGATGTTGACCTAGATGAAAATAATCATCAAAACTATTATAGAAAAATATCCCCCTTTTTCTTGAAATCATTTAAAAGTAACACTATTTATCCAGAAGCCATTTAAAAATAGATTTTTGAAACAAAGTGTCTCATGCCACTTTGTAACTTTTAAAAGGAATTTTAATTTTAAAACAGTAATTTCCATAAAAATAAATCCCTAAAACCATTTTTTAAAAAATGGACATTATTGAGAAAGATTTAGAATAATAAATATTTAAAACATTTAAAATGATATTTTAGTTAGAGTTCCTATCCAAAAGAGTGAAACTTGAATACAAATAATTGAGGTAATCAAAACATTGAAATATCATGAGAATAAATGGATTCATGATATACTATGTCAAAGTACATTATATACACCGTATAAAAGTGATTTGGTGTATAACAACAAACAAGTCTCAATGGAATGAAATTGAGATGAGATCTCTTATAAAGACTATATAAATAAGCTAAGTATAAATCAACAACATAATTATGTATGATAAATATAAATACACTCAATATGATTAGACATTAAGTGTAAATCAATCAGGGGACACTCACACATATTCTTGTAAAGACAACACCAATGAATTGGATATTTAACTCAACAAATGGAGATTAAGTTAAAATTACTATTATCAAGTTAATATCGATGGCTTGAGAATTTATCAATGGGGTTAATATGTGCATAAAAATTATATCCATGGAAAGGGGAGTGGAAATTATGACATAATCAAATGAATAGTGATTCCACACATAATCTTGGAGTAAAATAATCAATGAAGTATGCGTAAAGCCGAATGAGTGGAAATTGAAATTTCAAATTCCCTTATCGATTTGGTAACTTAAGAAACATACACCTAGGAAAGAAGGATCATACAATGATGATGTAAATATCCATAAATTAAAATATATTACACAATGAATTCAATCATGGGAAGTACACACACCACATGCAACAAATAAGTGGTGAACAATGGAAATCTCACGTAATTAAAAGTGAGATAAGAAACCCCTTACTTTGTACTTTTTCCATGGTCAAGAGTAGGTTAACCTCTTGTATAATGGTGAAATACTTGTTATTAAATTATAAAAGAATCATATACCTTAATATGATATCATATATGATCTTTTAACATTGATTTGTTAATAGGATCTTAGTATTATCATCATTTCAGGTGTTAACTTACTTGTTTTATTTTATATGTTTTGTTACCTAAGACATGTTTTTTATGGATAGGTTGTATATTATTCATATCCAGAATTAAATCAAGTCCTTAAACATTATTTTTAATCATCAAATGAGAATTATTCTTGAATGGATACGATGGGGAATGAATCTCATCGCGTTCGTGGAGACGGTAGTCCATACGTATGCACGAGCGACAATATCAGTCTTTTGATATTAAAATAATATATAATTGGATGTTATATCATATATAAAGAATTATTATCATGTTATATTTTTTATTTACATAGATTACACATCATTATCATACCCATCCAAATAATAATGTATTGAATAACCATTACACCACAACGTGGAGACGGTAGGTCGTACGTACGCATGTATGGTGACATGTCATTCAACGGATGGATAGAATAGTGAATATGGTTGTACCATATTTTTAATAACATCACAGTATATAGAAGATACTGGAGTTATTATTTTAAAATGGAAATAACAAGGAAATAAGAAGTGGAAGAAGAAAAGAACTTGAAAGAGGGTCGTGAAATCATTACCTCTTCTTCGGGTTCTTCCTTTTGATTTGATCAAAAGGAATCCATAGATTGGATTTATGATCATAATAATACCTCTAGGTTGAAGTGAGGGAAGTTAGGAGGATATTTGGGTAGGGTTTGGCCGAGAAAAAAGGCTTTGAAGGTGTGTATTAGAGAGAAGGGTGAGTGCCCTTTTATAAGAGGGGTGAGGGGAACCTTAAGAAAAGATAGAAATATTATTTTATAATAAATTCATATTCGGTTTCTAATGGATCCAAACTGATTAATTTAGAGGATAAGGTGGTTATGGGTTGATAAAAACTCAACCAATAGGTTTTAGACATGTTTGAGTCACTTTATTAACCGTATATTTTAGTTTTTACTCTTAGTTAATTAGTTTCACATTTACCATGTCTCTTTGTATTTTTATATTATATGGTTAATAAACATACTATAAACATCAAAGAGAACCCCAACTGGTTCATTAATGATAGAAATATCATTATATAAGTATTTTGGACTAACCTCAGTTTTTTATGAATAGAATATCAATTTATAATATAATATTTAAAAAAAACTCCTTTATGTCAATTTTGACACTATTTAATAATTGATTTTTGTTAAAGTCTTAACAACTTTATTAATTTGAACTAGATTCATTTAATAAATCCTAACATTTCATATTAACCAATAAAAGTCGTGGATGTAATCAAATCTTTCAAATTATATTTATTTTAACATTTATAATACCATTTACTTGATTCTTTCTTTAATAAGGAAAATATTGCATCATCATTATGTCATAAATAAATTTAATTATTCAATGTATAAAAATTATAAATAAAATACCATTATGTAGGAAATATTTTTATATTTATAATTAATATTTATAGTCTAAAATATAACATTTATAACCATATGTAAAAATTGTTTTACTAAAAGATATATGCTTATGTCATTTTTGTATTTTACTTTAACTTAATTAATATAAAGTGTCGTTATCACTTACAAGTGGCTCCATGGGGTCCCAAAATCGACCCAAAAAAATACATGGTCAGACATTTATCATCCAATAGGGTTAGGACACATGTTAGGGTAATTTAAAATTATTATAATATTATTTATTTTACCCTTATTTACCGGATTTACCCTTTAACTATGGTAAATAAAATATTTACCGATGTAATTTTTCAAAATGTCTACAAATAAAAGTTAAATATTTATACAATTTGGAACTCTTGATTCTAAATATGGAATCCATTTTTATAATTTCAAAACACTGAAGTGGAAGAAATTAATTTAAAATTAATTCCCGTTGTCAAAGCAAAAAAACGTGTTTTTAAGAAATAATAACTATCAAAAGATTGGCACTTTCTTATGTCCAGTTTAAATGAGAAATTATGTCCAATGACAAAAATTGGATTAAATAGTAAAAATATAATTTAATTATACTTTAAAATCACTCAAATTCATAATTTATCCCAATTTATTATTTATATTAAAAAAGTTGTTTTTTATTAAAATTTTGTAATTTTCACTATTCATCAAAATATGAAAGTTATCAGAAAAGTACCAAAAATTCATCCTAAGCTAATTTCAATATTCTGAATCCAAAAATGAATTCCATTTTGAATGATAAAATTTTTAAAATTTCAAAAAGCAGGCTTTACTCTTCATAACGGTTAGTTTGATTGGTTGTGGTGTGTGTTAGAACTCAATGTTGCGTATAACAAACGCTATTGTATTATTCAAAGAAAAGCATACCAAAGAAGCTTCAAGTGTTTCATTCTCCCCTACTTCAATAAATTGTGTCCTCACAATTTATGCTTGGTATTGGAAACTTGGGGTGGACATTTCAAAATATCTTAGTTGAAATTCCACATCGAAAAATGGATTAATGAGGCTTCTATTTAAAATAAAGAGTGGTAAGTATGAAGGTTACCGAAAATAACACATACTAGGGTTCCTTGTAGGAAAACATGGATATGGAAGAGAAATATAAACATTAATTTCAGATGGATACTGGTAGAGAACATGGCTATAAAAATCCAACAATCACAAAGCCATAAATTTGTGACAATCTAAGGTACCATCTAGGACAATGTTTTTGTTCTAAGTTCCTTTTCTTCATGTTAAAAAATTTATTTATGAGATTGGATAAGACCATAAGGAGATATACTTACTTTATAATTATATTTTTATCCATTAATAAATTTATACCACAAACTCATCTTTCACTCCAAAACATAATACAATTCAAAAATACTCTATTTATCCCAATCGTATAGGGTTCCAAAAAAAATGAATTTATAATTCATCTACCATACCTTTTAAAAAAACTACATTATTCAATCTAGGACATCACATGGGCCAGTGGTAGGTGATACACCATTTTTGCCCTTCGGTTGCATGTTCAAGTGTCATGGCCTTGCCGGAAGCGATAGGTTGCCTCTCGACCTCCGGGTTGTCCTTCTATAGAAATCCAAAAATAATCTAAAACTAGAATTATCCAAAATACATCTGTCCAAACTCAGAGTCCAAAATTTATAAAGAAGTTAAACACAGTGAAGATCCTTTTTTCCACGTAATAACATGTGAACACCTTTATCATTTATTCTTTTAAAACACTGCAACATCCTGAATTACCATAAACCTTATTGATTACATTCATGATCCCTTATTCCTTATAGAATACTAGATATACTCCTTCTATACAAAAATGTTGTAAACTCCAACAATGATGGAATATACAAATCATTAATCAGTTTCAAGGTAGTCAAGAATATCCAATATAATTTATCCAAATCAATCATATATTATTCCAAAATCACTACCTCGATATCAGAACCATATTATTTTTTATCCTTCTCTCATCATATATTTTCCAAAAATTTAACCTGCTATTGAGTCACTTTTCTTGGTTCCACACAATCTCATGTGTTTAATGAAATAGTATTGCAGTACAATCCTTATATACTCCATATTTTTTATAACCAGTACATCGTTGATACAACACTCAAATGACATAATTATTTAAAATCAACATAAGAACTCTAATCATTCCTCCTCATCTGTGGTAGTATCATAACTTGATTATTATCCAATAGCATCATTTGGGGCATACTCTGATTATTTGGAAATTGGTTTGCATAGTGTCCCAACTCCTTTCAGATGAAGCCTTGTACATTTGAAACCCTTTTCTTACCCTTGCAGTCACGTACTTGGTGTCCTTTTTCTCCACACTTATAACAAACATTCATTCCCCTCAGGCAAGTTCCAGGGTGTCTCTTCACACAGTTGTCACGTATGAGAAAAGTATTCTTTTCCCTATTTCCTTTATCCATATTTCTCTCTTCCATCCTTTTCTTATCTTTCTTCCCTTAAAATCCCTAGTACTCATAGAATTCTTTACTTATCTTATTAACAAATGATACTATTTCTTCATATGTTGAGAATACATGAGAGACTATTTCCCCTCTAAATGTTGGCTTAATACCGTGAAATATATGATTCTTCTTACTCCATGGATCATACGTATTTCTAGAGATCACATTCTTTCTACTGGGCGCCATTTGTATACAATGGAATACACTAGATTAGTTTATGAATCGTAATACATAAATCCAAACTTGTAAAACACTTTACATAAATTGAACAGTTCATGGATATAATCTATAATCATAAAAATGTTTCCTCTGAGGAATTATATACTTATAAACTCATCAAAATGATTTGTAAAGAAAATGAAAATTAACCTAAGCATATCCCCCAGTAGTGTCACAACCAAAAGTGCAGCAAGGCCCATTATTGTGCACCAGTTCTCATTTGAGTCTAGCTCAAAGCGGTGTTTTTGGGTTTTACCCCTAGGTACATCTGTGCCAGATCTGCCTCAACCTGCTCGTATCCTGATAGGGATGTATTGCTCAGAAAACTCATAAAATAACTACAATACCAAAATAATAGGAAGTTCTTCTATACTAATCCTCAAATTCCATCTTAGGTCTATGTGCTCTAATAAGATTTTATCTAAATATAGATTCCAAGGTTTGTACTAAACTTCCTATGATACCAACTGTAATACCCCGACCCCAATTTCCCAGAGTCAGTGCATTATTGCATAACATTGGTATGATCACAAAAGATCAACTCTCAAAAGAACGATTAGTTTAGTAGCCTTGGAATCACTAGATACATTCATAAAGTTTACATTACATCATAAATTGAAAAACTATAACAACATATTTTCTCCATAGACCACACTCATATCCCCTCATACTATCTCTGTAGGTCATTCAGGAAATACTTCTTAACATCCTAGTAAAAAAACATAGAAATGGGTGAGCTCAAATTCCCAATAAGGATAACAATATAGCGGAAACTTTCATAAATAAGCATAAATATTTAAGGCAATGTATAACTAAAGCAAAAGCCTTTTAAAATTGAACTTCAACATAATATGGAAGAAATAAAATGAAATAATGGCATTTACTTATTCACATGGATATTCTAATAGTCGAATAATCACATGGAATATCAATAACCACTTTCATAATGATGGAATGCATAATGCCAGACCATCATAACCACATAGTCAAGGCCTGGTGCCAAGACTACAAATATGATTTTGTCAAGGCCTTGTGCCAAGACACTAGTTTGTCTCATAAGACCTATCGATACATCGAGGAGCAATAGTGGGCTCCACCCATCACTTACTAAGTCCAATGCATTCATCATATGAAAATATTGAAACATAACATAAACATGCGTATTAAAACTAACATACAAAATGTCAATACATTATCCACAAACCATGAATGGTATAAAAATAGCACATCTATAGTCAAACATAACTCATTCGATACAATATGGATGATTTTATTGTATCATATTAACCTCAAACGAGAATAATGAATGATTTTTGCATAGATTAAAATAATCATCAAAACAATTAGAGAGAAATATCCCCCTTTTTCTTGAAATCATTTAAAAGTCACACTATTTTTCAAGAAGCCATTTAAAAATAGAATTTTGAATCAAAGTTTCCCATACCACATTGAATCTTTTAAAATAAATTTTAATTTTAAAACTTTAATGTCCAAATAAATAAATCTTAAAAACCATTTTTTTTAAAATGGACATTAATGAGAAATATTTAGAATAATAAATCTTTAAAACATTTAAAATGATATTTTAGTTCGAGTTCCTAACCAAAAGAGTGACACTTGAATAAAAATAATTGAGGTAATAAAAAATTCGTAATATCATGAGAATAAATGAATTCATGATATACCATGTAAAAGTACATTATATATACCGTATAAAAGTGATTTGTTGTATGACAACAAAGAAGTCTCAATGTCATTAAAATTGAGATGAAATATCTTATAAAGACTGTATCCTTAAGTTAAGGATAAATCAACGACATAATTATGAGTGAAAAATATAAATACACTAAATATTATTGGATATTCAGTGTAAATCAATCATAGGACATTCACAAATATTCTTGTAAAAACAACACCAATGAATTGGATATTTAACTCAACAAATGGAGATTGAGTTAAAATTACTATTATCAAGTTCATATCGATGACATGAGAATTTATCAATGGGGTGATTATGTGTATCAAAAGTATATCCACATAAAGGGGAGTGGAAATTATGACATAAGAAAATGAATAGTTATTCCACACATAATCTTGGAGTAAAATAATCAATGAAGTATGCGTAAAGCCGAATGAGTGGAAATTGAAATTTCAAATTCCCTTATTGATTTTGTAACATACAAAACATACACCCATGAAAGAAATATCACACAATTATGATGTAAATATCCAAAAATTAAAGTATATTACCCAATGAATACAATCATGGGCAGTACACACACCACATGCAATAAATAAGTGGTGAACAATGGAAATCTCATGTAATTAAAAGTGAGATAAGAAACCCCTTAATTTGTACTTTTTCCTTGGTAGAGGGTAGTTTAACCTCCTGTGTAATGGTGAAATAATTGTTATTAAATTATAATACAATCATATACATTAATATGATATCATATATGATCTTTTAACATTGATTTGTTAATAATATCTTAGTATTATCATCATTTCGGGTGTTAACTTACTTGTTTTCTTTTATATGTTTTGTTACATAAGTCGTTTTTTATTATAGAAAGGTTTTATATTATTCATATATAGAATAATATCAAGTCTTTAAACATTATTTTTGATCATAAAATGAGAATTAGTCTTGAATGGATACGATGGGGAATGAATCTCATCGCGTTCGTGGAGATGGTAGTCTGTATGTATGCACGAGCGACAATATCATTCTTTTGATATTAAAATAATATATAATTGGATGGTATATCATATATACAGAATCATTATCATGTTATATTTATTATTTACATCAATTACACATCATTATCATACCCATACAAATAATAATGTATTAAATAACAATTACACCACGACGTGGAGATGGTAGGTCGTACGTACGCACGTTTGGTGACATGTCTTTCAAAGGATGGATAAAATACTGAATATGGTTGTAACATATTTTTAATAACATCACAGTATATAGAAAATACTGTATTTATTATTTTTGAATGGAAATAACAAGGAAAGAAGAAGTGTAAGACGAAAGGAACTTGAAAGAGGGTGGTGAAATCGTTATCTCTTCTTCGGGTTCTTCCTTTTGATTTGATCAAAATAGATCCTTAAGATGGATTTATGATACAAATAAGGCCTCTAGGTTGAATTTAGGTAAGTTTTCAGTATATTTGGGTTGGTTTTGGCCAAGAAACATGGCTTTTAAGGTGTAAATTAGAGAGAAGGTGGGGTTCTCTTTTATAAGAGGGGTGAGGGGCACCTTTGGAAAAGATAGAAATATTATTTTATACTAAATTCATATTCGTTTTATAATGGCTCCAAACTGATTTATTTAGAGGATAAGGCGGGGATGGGTCGCAAACAACTCATCCAATAGGTTATAAATATGGTTGGGTCACTTTATTAACCTTATCATTTAGTTTTAACTCTTAGTTAATTAGTTTGACATTTACCATGTCTCTTTGTATTTTTATATTATATGGTAAATAAACTTACTGTAAACTTCCCATAGAACCCGAATTGGATAATTAATGATACAACTATCATTATATAAGTCTCTTGGCTGAACCTTAGATTTTTATGAATAGAATATCAATTTATAATCTAATATTTGTTTTAAAAACTCTTTTATGTCAATTTTGACACAATTTGTTAATTGATTTTTTTAAAGTCATAACAACTTTATTAATTTGAAAAAAATTCATTTAAGCAATCCTAACATTTAATATTAACCAATAAAAGTCATGTATGTAATCAAAACTTTAAAATTATATTTATTTTAACATTTATAATACTATTTATTTGATTATTTCTTTAATAAGGAAAATAATGCATCATCATTGTGTCACAAATAAATTTAATTATTTAATGTCTAAAAATTATAAATAAAATACCCTTATGTAGGATATATTTTTATATTTATAATTAATATTTATAGTCAAAATGATAACATGTATAACCCTATGTAAAAATTGTTTTACTTAAAGATATATGCTTATGTCATTTTTGTATTTTACTTTAACTTAATAAATATAAAGTGTTATTATCACTTACAAATGGCTCGATGGGGTCCCAAAATCAACCCAAAAATTCCCATGGCCATACATGTATCATACAATAGGTTTAGGACATGTGTTAGGGTAATTTAATATTATTATGATATTATTTTTTACCCTTATTTTCCGGATTTACCCTTTAACCATGGTAAATAAAATATTTACCGATGTAATTATTCAAGATGTCTAAAAATAAAATTTACCAATTTACACAATTTGGACCTCCTGATTATAAATATGGAATCCATTTTTCTAAATTCAAAACACAAAAGTGGCAGAAATTAATTTAAAATTAATCCCCATTGTCAAAAAAAAGTGTGTTTTTAAGAAATAATAACTATCAAAAAATTGGCACTTTCTTATAACCAGTTTTAATGCGAAAGTATGTACAATGACCAACATTGGATCAAATAGTAAAAATATAATCTAATTATACTTTAAAATAACTCAAATTTATAGTTTATCACTATTAATTATTTCGATTAAAAATTTTGTTTTTAATTAAAATTTAGTAATTTTCATTATTCATCAAAATATGAAAGTTATCAGAAAAGTACCAAAAATTAACCCTCAGCTAATTTCGATATTCCAAATCCAAAAATGAAGTCCATTTTCAATGATAAAATGTATAAATTTTAAAAAATTGGGTATTACTATTCATAACGGTTAGTTTGATTTGTTGTGGTGTGTGTTAGAACTTAATGTTGTCTATAACACACGCTATTGTATTATTAAAAGAGAAGCATACCATGGAATCTTGGGGTGTTATAGTCATGGATTGTGTTCACATTTGTTGTGGTATCTTCAATATGTTACGGGCCTATAAGTTTCCTCTCACCAACTTCATCACAACAAGTAGGAGTTCGACATCTCTTTCTATATAATGCTTATTATGGAGCCATTTGAATACTATAATGGAATTGATTGTTTTAGGAAACCTCCACCAAAGGCAAGTATTGATCCCACATACCTTGGAATTGAAGAGAGAATGATCTCATCATGTCTTCTAGAGTTTGAATAGTCATTTCAGGCTGTCCGTCAGTTTGGGGGTGATAAGCAGTACTCATACGATTCTCAGTATTCAAAGCCTTCTGGAGACTTTTCTAGAATTTTGATGTAAACCGGGGATCTCAATCAGACATAATCGATATAGTTTCACCATGAAGTCTTACAAATTCATTAATATAAACTCTTTCCAGACACTCAAGTGGTAAATCCTATCTTATTGGATGGAAATGTGCTGATTTTGTGAGACGATCAACAATTACCTATATTGCATCATTCGTCCTAGGTGTTCTCGGTAGTCTGGTGAAAAAATCCATCGTAATGTTATCCCACTTCCACATAGAAATAGGTAGAGGATGCGTAACTCCTTTGGGATGTTTTCTCTCTACCTTCACTTGTTGAAAAACTAGACACCTTGACTTGTGGTCAGCAATTTCCTGCTTCATATTATACCACCAAAAATATTCCTTCAGATCGTTATACATCTTGGTGCTACATGGGTGCATAGATAAATTTGAGCTATAAGAATCGTCTAATAGTTCTCTTTTTAGCTCAGGTACTGATGGAATTCATAACCTCTTCCCAAATTTTAGAACTCATTCCTCATACATGAAGTCTTCCAATCTCCCATCCTTGACAACATTAATTTTCTTGTGAAGATTCTCATTGTCAGATTGAGAGCTTTTTATCTTCTCTAATAAAGATGGTTTAGCAATCATTTGAATGATAAAATATTTTTCCCCTTCCTTAATAATTCCTATATTCATCTTTAGTAGATCCAAAAATATAGGATCTCTCTCAACCCTCATTTGAGCCAGAAGTCCATGATCTTTCCTACTTAATGAATTTTCCACCTTATTTTCCTTTCCATGGTGGTAGTGTATTGAACAATCATAATCATTGACTAACTGGAGCCATCTCCTTTTCCTCAGGTTGAGTTCTTTTTGTGTGAAAAAGTATTTCAAACTCTTGTGGTCTATATAAATCTCACATCATTCTCCGTAGAGATATTGTCTCCATATTTTTAGATCAAAGATTATGGTTGCTCACTCAAGATCATGAGTTGGATAATTTTTCAAAATGAGTCTTCAACTGTCTTGATTCATAAGAAATAACTTTATCATTTTTCATAAGGATTCAACCAATTCTATTCTTTGATGCATCACTGTATATTAATGATCCATCAATTCCAGGTGGAAGAGTCCAAATTTGAGCATTGAACAATCTTCTTTTCAATTCATTAAAGCATTCTATACATTATTTTTTCCACACAAACTTAACTCCTTTACATGTGATTTTGGTTAGCGAGTTAGCCAGTCAGGCAAAACTCTGAACGAAACGTCGATAATAATTTGCTAAGCCAATAAAACTACGTGCCTCTGTTATGTTTGTTGGAGTTTTCCATCAATTTATTGCCTTTTTCTTTTCACGATCAATTAGGATTCCATCCTTACAAATAATATGGCCTAGAAAATATTCTTATTTAATCCAGAATATTCACTTTCTAAACTTCCCATATAATTCATTTCTTTTAAGAGTTTCCAAAATAATCCGCAGGTGATTCTCATGGTCTTCATAGCTTTTTGAGTATACGAAGATATCATCTATGAATGCTACAACAATGTTATCAATATATTTATTGAAAACTCTATTCATTAAATTGATGAAAACAAAGGGTGCATCAGTAAATCCAAAAGGCATCACAGTAAACTCATAATGCCCATACCTAGTTCGAAATGATGTCTTAGGAATATCCTCATTCTTCACACGCAGCTGATGATATCTGGATCGAAGTTAAATCCTCGAAAAGTATTGAGCTCTATGAAGTTGATCAAATAAATCATCAATCTGTGGTAGAGGATACTTATTCTTTTTTATAAGAGAATTAATTTCATTGTAATCAATTTATAGCATCATGGATCCATCTATATTCTTGACAAAGTGGACAGGGGCTCCCCATGGATAAACACTAGGTCGAATAAATCCCTTTTCACTTAATTCCTCTAGTTTTTTCTTTAGATCTACTGATTCAATGGTGTTAATTGTATAGGGAGTCATTGATATAGGTCATACACAATGAATTAAGTCAATGGTTAACTCAATTTCCCACTCTGGAGGATGTTCAGGTAAATTCTATGGAAATAAATCAATGTATTCTTGCAATATATACACATATTCAATTTGAATATTTATTTCCCAACTCATATATATTGGGTTCTCTTCCTCTCCAAGATTTTAATTCATTAGAGATACTAGGGGGATCTAGATAAGAATTGGGTGGCGAGGTCCCTGCTCTAAAAATAAGAGATTCTACATCATTTTCAAAAATTGTAACTTCCTTTTTCTTGTGATAAATATTCACATCATAGTTTGACAACCAATTAATACTGAGAATTATGTCATAGTTAGTCATCGGTATGATGATATGATTTGCAAATAAAGCACGTTTATGTGTCAATAGGGGGACTACTTGACATTCCTTTGTTGCAATGATGCATCCCCTAGGATTTTTGACAGATAACTTCTTTATTAAATCAAATTGGACATGTCTAATTTTCTTGGAAAACTGGGAAGATATAAATGAATGTGATAATCCAGAATCAAATAAAGTGTTTGATAAGTTTTAGGAAACAATTAAAGTACCTACCACCACATCATTAGGAACTTCAACTTCTTCGGTTGTAATCACATAATCTCTCCCTTTATCTCTTGGATTTTTCTAAGGCATGTTTTCTTGGAGTTTAGGACATTCATTGGCATAGTGTCCCATATCTCTACAATTGTAGCATTGAACATCATCAAATTATTTTTTCTCCTTGCATTCATGAGATAGATTTCCCTTTTATCCACACTTATAGCAGACTCCCATGCCTTTCAAGCATTTCCCAAGACAATTATTTCCACAGTTCTCACATAATGGGAATTTCTTCATTCCCTTGTTCTTCTTTGTTGCTTCACCTTTCCCTTGGTTATCAGAGTACCACTTCTTATGTTGGTTTCCCTTGAACAAATTTGATCTAGAAATTTCTTTCTCTGTTTTGATGGAACTTGATACAATTTCATCATATGATGAAATTTTTTGAGAAGATATTGCCCTTAGAAGACTTGGAATCAAACCTTAAATGAAATGATCAATCTTGTCTATCGAGTCACATACGTAATCTACAGCATACTTGGCTAGCCTTTTGAAGGTAGCCTCATACTATGCAACACTATCTTCTTCCCTTTTCTTTAAACTAAAGAATTTACTCTTCATTTCGGTTCTTCTATCATGAGGGAAACATTTTTCAAAGAATGTTTCCTTAAATTTCCTTCATTTCATATCTTTTATTTCTTCTTCCTCTGTGGTATTCTGAATCAAGGACCACCATTGATCAGCATTTCCCTTGAGACAATATACTGCTAGTACTACCTTTTCATTTTCATTACATCTCAATGCCATGAATATCTTTTCAAGGGACTTGATCCACTACTTAACAACCACTGGATTAGTAGTCCCGCTGAAAGATGGGGGATTTTGCCAGATGAAATGATCCAACATAGGTATGGAAAGGTTATTCGTTACAACCTTAGTAAGTTGTCCCAATATTGTTATGATCTGATCTGCTCTAACATTGACTGTGTTAACTTGCTCAGTGGGGATATCCCTATATTTCCCATGAGTATTGGTTCCCCTTCTCCCATTGGATTTCATTTCTAAATAATGGAACACACTATATTAGGGTATTAATCATTATGTATAATCTGAATTTAACAAAATACTAATCCTAAATTGAGATCCTATGCAAGGCTAATCCCATAATCAGAAAAATGGTTTCTTTGAGGAATAATTTACATTTCAATCCTTCATAATGGATTGTAAAGAAAATATGAATTATCCTAAGCGTATCCCCTGGGAGTTTCATAACCAAGAGTGCTTCAAGTCCCGCTGTCATGTACCAGGATACCCTGGTCAATCACGAAACTCCTTGTTTGAGCTTTTACTCCTAGGTACATCTGTGCTAGAGCCACCTCTACCTACTCATATCCAAATAGGGATGTTTTTGCTAGAAATATTCACATAATATATTCCTTACCAAAATACCAATATTTCCTTGTACATTTATCCTCAAATACTACCATAGGGATTTGTTTCCTCCTGTACATTTCCTACTCTAGTTTCCAAGTTTTCCACTAAACTTCCTTTGATACCAACCGTAACACCCTAACCCCTCTAGATTGGATTCGGTGCATTAATAAGTATATTGGCATGGTTATAAGTAATTAAAATACTGAAGGAATGATCAATTTAGTAATTTTGAAGAAACTAGATACATAGATGTAACTCAAATTACATTGGAAAAGTTTACAAAGTACGATACATAACAAAAACTAAAGACTGCATCCAAAAGAACTCAATAATGGATCTCCACTTCGTCACATGTTGAAATTAAACATTGAAAGGGGTGAACTAAAATGATCAGTGAGAGTTAAAAATGGTGGAATCATGAATCAATAATAACTGAATTGTAAATAATTTGACCTAATCAATATGGCATGGTGAATAAATAAAAAACTCACGCAATTAATAAACTGAGAATAAAACTACATCCATAGATTTTATCATAGTGAAAAATCATGGATAGTAATAACTGATAATGAATAAAGAGAATTATTATTAATTTAATTTCATGTATCTAGAACATTATACTATAAAACAGTAAAAACGGTTTAGTTCTAAGGGTATAAATCCGTCTGATTTCTTGGAAACAAACTCGAAGGGTTTATCACGAACTGATTTGTCTCATGAGACCTACCAATGCATCGAGGGACTATAGTGGGCCAAAACTTCTGTTTCATGTCCAAATCATTCTTTATATATAGATTCAACACAAGATCAATATGATTTTACATTATCCTGATATAATAGAGGATACCGATTCATCAATATTTCCACAGTCAAAATTAACATTAAAAATAAATATTTTATGTAAAATGGTATTCAGCTTAGGCAATAATAATATCCATGATATGAGAATATGGAAATTTAAATGGAATATAATTTCATCTAAAATGTGATCTCAAATGGTCATTAGGTACACCACATAAGAAAGAGTAGGTTCACAATACTACGCAAGTCACAATGAAGTGAAAATTGAGACAATGCTCGGTACCACGTTGTAATCAATTGAGTCATATGACCAAAAGTTAATAACCACCAGAAGAATCAAAGAATATCATGACTATAAAGATAATAATGATAAAATATATCAAAGGGTAGTACACCTATACCACATATAATAAATAAGAGTAAAACAATGGAAATCCAACAAAATTGAAAGTGAGATAAGAAAACCTCATACAAACATTCCAACATGGTAATGAGTGTTCTTGTGCGGGCTTAATGAGAGGTAAAGGGGTATACCATTATTTATATATTATAAGGGATGTATGGGGGAGGTTATAAAACATACCCTATCAATAGGTATTAAAAATAAAAGAGCACAACATAGGGGAGATTCTTGAACAAAAGTGAGAGAGAGGATCTCTTACCATATGCTTGAAGGTGTTATTGATTGTTCTTAACGACCTGAATAATAAAATTTAGCATCATTAATTAATAATTCCATAACCTCATAAACATGTAATTGATATTTTATGACATTATTGGGTTCATTAATGGCCTTTTATGGTTTAAGAGATTCAATTTTATTGTTTTGGTAGCATTTTCTTCTTCGGTTTTCATAATCCGTTAACATGTGTTCTTGAATGGATGTTTGTTTGAAATATGGTTAAACATCCAGAATTGTTAATATAAATTATTAGTGAAATTAAATATATATAAATGATCTTATAATTATTCTGGTTATATTCCATGAGTATGACTTATTCGATGAGTTAAAAATAAAAGATTGGATTTGGCATGGCGGTTTTGTGCACAATAAACTTTTTTTATATTATTATTTAAAATTATGAATGTGTAAGGATTAAAGAACATTAATAAAGATAAAATAAATATATTATGACCTGGTTCAACCATTGAAAAGTTTTCAGGACCAGTATTGAAGATAGTAATGCTAATTGAAAACCCGTCTTCCTTGAGTGTGATAAATTAACACATCTCGGACAGTGTTTGTATTTATTGTATAAAAGGAGGGGGGGAAGAGAATATGATGAAATATTATATTATCACAATGAATATACAGTACTTTTTATGTTACTGTAATTATCATGGAATTTGGATTAGGTGAGGTGAGAAGGGAGAACAAAAGAATGGAGCTTTGTAAAATAAATTGAATGAAAAGAGAAGAAAGGTTCACCTCTTGAGTACTCCTCCTTGAGAATCTCCTTAAGGCCTTTGTTTTTGGCCTTTTGGTGACACCAGCAGGTCTTTGACGTGGGTAGAGTGCTTGGGAAGAGTATTTGAAAGAATTTAGGCAAGTATTGAGGCTTGGGTGGTGTGGGAGGAAGAGGGGGTGAGGGGTGGTTTATATAGTGTAGGGGAGAGGAGTTTTCGAAATATTATAATCATTAATTTATTATTTCCTATCATGACAAGCAATAGTGAGTATTCCTTGACCAAGAATATTAATATATTCATGTGAGTTCAATATTTGTGTTCTTACAACACTCATGATTCTATGAATAGTTAATTTAAATTATAATGTATTTATACGGTAAATTAATGTATTTTACTATTCACCAAAAATTTAAGTATTTAAAAAAAATCCCAAAAAATTACCCTAACTATTTTTCGACATGTAGAATCCATAAATGAAGTCCATTTTTCCAAAATAATTTTCTAAATATGATTAATTAAATATTTAATTAAATCATTATTTAATAGAAATATATAAACACTTAAAATAATCATCTTTTCTTAAAGGTGCCTAAATTTATTTATGCATTCATGGGTATGGATACCATTCATAAGAGTATTACTATTCATAAGGATAAGTTACTATTCATAAGGGTAGGTTAATATTCATAAGGGTATGTTACTATTCATCAACAAATTAAGTTAATTCTATCAAACTCTAAATATCATCATAAACACAATCGTGTATGTCAGATTTTTAAAATTCGAATCATAGAGCTGGAAAATTTAAGTTTAATGTCTACGTTCTGGCTATCTCCTATAAGTAACCAAGTTTTATTCCATAGTGGCTCTGTTATTCATGAAATATAAGTTATCTAATGAATAAAGTGTTTTAAATAGAAACATACCATAAAATGTTTGTGGTGCTACAAGCCATCTAGGAGGGTACCTACTAACCACCACAGTTAGCATTGTCCTGATGGTACCCACCAGCTACCTGCTGAGTGTGCCAATAGACACACTTCCACCTCTGACACCCATGCATGGGGAATAAGAAAGTCTCATTGGGGGTGGATGGTGATTGATATCCAAGAGAGGGATCATATCCTCACTCCTACTGAAGATACCTATCATCATATTTTGGTAGGAACCAGCAAGAAGGATGATATCCATGTACTCTTGGAATATGTTTGTGGGTATATTCCCTTAGCAGGCATGGGGGAGAGTCATATTTTTTACCCCGTGCATAAAGCCCATCGGCATATTCCTGTGGAACAAGGAGAACCAATGTGGGAATATATTCCCACTTCAATTGAATATATATTCCAATTTATAATGAATATGGGGAATGTGTAGGCTTATATTACTGCACACACATTGATAAAATGTGAATATAATTTAGCAATAGCTGAAGAAGTTTGCCAACATATTTCTACACTGTTGTAGATAAAGTGATTGACACATACACCTATCCCTGTATCCAGGATTTCTCAACACTCTAATCATTGTAAACAAGTTTCTATACCATACAAAGTGTACATTCTTTCTCCTTATATGTAGGATTATTGGTATATTTTGATACTGGGTTTGGAATCAGATTGGAATTACATTCTCATTCCAACCGAGGATCCCCAAGTGAGAGTGAAACATGCCTTTGGATAGGGGAACATGCCTATCGAAGAAGTCTGATGACATATTCCAGAGGACCATGATCAGGCTCATATCCCCATTCTTGATGGGGTTCACCACATTAGAGGGGAACATGCATCTAGATAGGCTCATATTCATATCAAAGAAGTCCAGTGATATACTTTAAAGGCCTAGGATCGGGTATATATCCTCGTTCTGTTCAAGGATAACCAAGTCAGAATGGAACAAGCCTGGGGATATTCAAATATTCCTATCAGTGAATCAATATTTTATATTCTAATTGACCATGAAAGCTAGTAGTATATTCCTAATTCCACTTACGAATGAATGAACCTAAATAATTCAAAGGAAATACATGAGGAGGCTTATATATTTTCTCCTATTATAGAGTCCCATTGGCATATTATGATAGGGAATGCATATTCAGACTATGCTCATATTTTTTAATCCAACAAGGGCTCACCAGGTGAGATTGGAACATCCCTCGGGACATCCTCATATTCAATCAAAAAATTACTAGTTGCATATCCCAAAGTCCCAGGATCGAGCTCATACTCCCATTTTGATTGAGGCTCACCAAGTGATAATGACACATGCCTCAGGAAAGGATCATATTCTTATCAATAATGAGACATCTTTTCAACTTATTTCAACAAATTCTTAATAGTGGGATCATAATCCCGTAGTACTAGACAATTATATACATTCTCTAGAAATCGTCATGCAAATAGATCATATCCCTACAAAATCCCAAAACTTATGTCAAAATATTCTAGCCATGATGTAGAACATGGACCATATTCCTAATATACTCAATGCAAGTTTTTTGGAGGTAGTTAGAGATTCATTATCAACACCACAAGGGTCCATCGGCTCTTCTATCAAAGCATAAGTAGAAGACGTTCATTACCACAACGTTCCTCTTTGTGGTATTGCAGATATGGATCATAGAGACTCTACACTTGACATCCACCATGGTCATCCTCCCCATCTCAATATCTTCCATCGATATGGAAATCTGCCCCTTTCCCAGACACCTCTTTATAATGAGGTGTCCCAAACTCTTACACCTTCATATTGAGAGGTGCTTGAAATATAGATGTATATGGTATACAGTTCCCCATCAACTTCCAACATCACTCTACTCTCAATGGGTGGTGGCCTTCACAATCAACTTCTATGGTCTAACCGAATGGAGTTGTGAAAGTACGATGAATAGGATTCATGCATCATCATATGAAGAGAGTTAGCCAAAAAACTCTCCATTATGTTCTGGCCCCTCTCCACATCCAGATATGTGATCCCATGTGAGCCAGAAAAGGGGTCCGTGCCTTATCTATTACAAAATATGTGGGTTACTCAATAGTGGATAAAGGATAGACACCGCCCTAATCCTGTATATGAGGTCCACCTTTAGACCCTCAAGAAACTCTATTGTCATATAGAAATGGATAATATCTCCATGGCCTGAGATCCAAAATCATAAATGCACAGTGAAGACATGCATCACACTTTCCACCATTACATCACAACACTTTGGCAGTAGATCTCCAAAGCCACGTCATCCATCCTAATTTTTGGATGGGGAAAGTATAAAGTGTTACACTTTTTCGCTACCCAATAATTTTAGAATCCCTCAAATATGGAATCCTATAATATTATAGCTTCCAGCCAGATCAGGGTAATAGGTAATTCTTGGTCCAGTTGGTCACTAAAATTGAATTCCTATGTTTAAACGATGCCTAGAAAACCCAAATGGTGAGAAAGGGTAGCTAACATGATTTAAAACTGGGCCTCTAAAATCAATAGTAATGTATTCCAAATGTAGAGTCCAAAGTTGTGATAATCTAGAAAACTTCCCATAAGGAATAGTTCTCATCATGGGATACCATCTCACCCATCTCTAATGTGATCACTATTACACCACATAAAATGATATATAATAGAAAATTATATATCAGCCATCTAAGAGTATACACATCCCACTAGGTCAGGAGAATATCAACCACCACCTCCATTTCTTGGGTTAACAATACCTGAGAGGATTTGGGAGACATCAGTAGTAGTTACGAATGAACCCTGGCCTGCTAGGACAGTGTCATTTATGTCTCAATCACCATCATCAAGTTCATCATCCCCTAGGAGGACATTAGTGACATCAATGGTGATTCCAAATAAACCCCATCTTATTAGGCTGGGGGAATTTATATCTTCATGTTTGTCCAAAAAATCTTCAAATTCCTGACTAGAAGCATTGGCCCCTCAACAACACGACAAATAAATGTGAACTGCAGACCCGAATATCCTCCCAGCCTATATGTATGGGGAGAATTATCATCATCATCATCACCAGAGAGGGAATCAGTCTTCACCAAGATGGGAAATAATAACCAATAATCAGTATCCCACCTATTTCTTCCACCATAGGAAAACCTCTGCAGATCAGGGCCCACATGAAAACCACCACTGAAAACTCACTCATAGTCATTGTCCATAGACCAAAATGGGAGGAATGTATGGAAAAGGAAATCATACCCTACTAGGGGTGAAAGTCAAAAAATCCCAATAGGGCCATGGGTTCAAATAACAACCCAAAAGAAGATATAATAGAATCATCCTATTGTATCGAAAGTAATAGTACAACCACCATTTCCTGATATGCCTCTATAAACATCATCACTATTAACATAGAATATGTTGTGGATTAAGAAACAAATATAGAGGGCCTCACCAAAGAAAACCTACCTTAGGAGGAGTGTGATTTTATTCTAAAAAATGAGACGGCATGCACCAAGAACCAAAGACGACTCCAAAAAATATATATACTTCCCAATATCATGTTTCCACCTCTAAAATGGAACATTTCCTAGGGGGAAATTATGGCTACATCCCAATCACCGCCCAAAAAAATAAAGTTCCTTCCCTAGAGGAATAGTTTTCCCAATATGAGAGTGAGATACAAGATCTATGATGACTCAACGATGAGCTACTCATGGTAAATATACCCACAGGGTATTGTCTTTATGTAGTGATAAAAATTATCCCTCTTATGGACGATTCACCAAAAAGAGTGATATCTGAGTTTTAGGTCGGCTCCAGATCCCAACATCTAATCGAAAAACACGAGGAAGTAGAAAATGATAGAAACTTTAATATATTGTGGAGAAAACCTCTCCCTTGTAAGGAAACCCATTTAGTCCTTTGAAAAATCAATAATTAGTGGGATATAAAGATAGGTCCACCTCACTAACCCCCGCCCACTTCCTGCGTTGAGAGATGGATCAATTAATAGCCCCCCAGAGTTACATAATGCCATCGAGTCCCTAAATACTCAAATGAAAGCCATGGAAGGGAGATGAGAAACTCTTCATCCTAAGAGAAATCTATATCCAAATTAGGTGGATAAAACCTTACCTCCTCCCAATTTTTTCAACCCTACATTATCTACCATTGACAGTACATGCGACCCTAAACAACAGATCGCGCACTTCATGTATCGATGCTGGATGATGATGGGACCTTGAGACCAATAGGAGGCAACAAAGATGAGGTGTTTCATAAAAACTCTGACAGGTCCAAATTTTTTCTGGTACAACATCCTTCTAGCTAAATCTATTACTGGATGGGAAGACCTTCATCATCAGTTCCATTATCAATTCAGTTCCCTACTGAAGAAAACCATGATCATTAGCTTAAACAACTATATGAAACTCTAGAATGATAGGGTGTCTGATTTCATAGTAAGGTGGAAAAATATGACCTATTCACCCTGTATCTCTCTCTCGTAGGAAAAACTTCTATAAATCTATACTGAAAATATTCAGGATTATTTGTAGACACCTCTAGTCACTATGAAGTTTCTAGTTGGGTTTCTTGAGTTTTTTGAAATATAACAACATCTTGAGGAGTCAATTCAACGAACACAGTCCAAAAATTTACTCATAACCTCAATATAGGGGAAAATTCTTATAAAATAAAAAACTACAACTATATCTATCAATCCAATAAAAATTCCCATCCAAGCACCTAGGCAGGCTCCAAACCACCCAATACCTTCTATCAAGTATCGACATCAACAAAATATCCCTTGACCATAAGTAAAGAGAAAGTATGGTCACTCAGGGTTTGAGGAATGGATGAATAAGGAAAACTCCTTTTGGAAAGATCAAGTCCCTAGTTATTTATTGAAAACCATGGATAATAATATTCTCAAGCTTCCACAACATAGGAATTCTAATGGTGTTTAACTCACTAGCCATCTTGACTACTGCCCTTACCATAAACATCTTGGTCACAATATCTAAGATTAAATTTTCTTTAAATACATAATTCAATTCATGATGGATTCTAGAATGTTTGAGTAAGTTAACTCCCCAGAGTTGGTGGATTTCATAATCATTATCTGGTTAGAAGAGGAAGATGGTGGGTAAAGGTTTTTGGCTAGGCGTGTGTTAATGTTTGATGACTGGATAAACCAAAAAAAGTTTATTGAGCTCAGGGCACCCCAAAATAATATTTACACAGACCTGAAATATCTCCACCACCTAAGAATGAGATCATATGTTCCTCTCAAAGGCATTCATGACCACCAGATATTAGAGAAATATAAGCATAAGAATCATACTATGCCCCAAAAAATCCCTAACTCTCCCTGATTTGTTCCATACAACATATAAAGCACGGGAACCACCACACCAAATGGAATCCACATCAGATAAAGATCTAATATTTGGCTATGACAATGTGATACCCTTGATAGACCCCATCTTCAATGAAGAACAAGCCCCCAAATATGAATTTCTTGTACATAACTGTTGAATGGTAGGCACCATGCACATGAAATGAGGGTACCGAGGACAACACAGGTGTGGTCAGACCCAATATACCATCCATGTCGCCATGGAGAATGTATATGTGGCAGAGACTCATGGGAAAGCTCTCCAGCAAGCCCTAGAATGGAATGGATTCATCTTTGAATCTTGCAGCAGTCATCCTATCCCAATTTACTTGTATGGCCTCCTATAGGTGGTTCAACCCAATCAATCTTGGAAACTAAGAATTCCAGCATGACATGAACCACTGGTAGTAGATATTCCCATAACTTCTGCACAAGCATCAGGCCTTCCCACATCAAATGCCTCAGCTCTTGAACTACATACCAAAGAGAAACCACAAAAAAGGAAGCACTTAACTCTATCACATAATTTCAACATTATGAAACTACTGGAAATAGTCCCATCTAAGCTCTGAGTTCTTGATTCTCTCCATCTTTCAGAAGAACTCAACGAGTCACTTGTTGATGCCCTTCAGATACCACAATAATTCAAGATAGAATTCACTGCAACTAAGGTATATCTTGTGGAGACAATGTCCTGATAATTCCATATATCCATCTCATTCACTAATCATCATAAAGAAAAAGTCCCTCAGGGGAACATCATACCCCTATATTTCATGAGAATGCTCAATAATGTTAATGTTCAAATGGATCAAATTAATAATAGTTCTTAGATCAATATTATCCTGATCTAAACCCCATGATATTTGGGATATGGAGAAGGGGATTTTTATCCCACTAAGATAACCATTAAAGGGTATGATAAGTGTGAGAAAAGGCATCTTAGTAATATCAAGCTCGAAACTCAGTTTGGAGATCATATATTAGATGTTGCGTTTGTGGTAATCTAGGAAGACACTACACACAATGTCACAGTTGGAAGGCCCTATCTCTATAGCCACATGGAAATTCATTTGAAATTTCATTAGTGTATGTATGAAGTACTACATCGATAGTAATGAAGGAATAATACATGGTGATAGTGACCATTTTAAGACTTACGAATCCAAATATACTGACGAATATTTCTACAAAAAGGGAGCTGAGAAAAAGGTTTAAGATGATGATATATAGGTTTTAGTTCTTTTTAGCTTAGGGACCACCACTAAGAATCCTCTAAAATTATTATGTAATCCCCATAAATATATTTGAGGTCACAGAACTAGTCCTAGAGGTCCAATCCCCCTTTTCCCCTATGATAGAATAAAATAAAATCAGCTCTCACATCTCTCTAAAAAATCAACCAATAAAGGATGATAATGTATCTTCTCATGACCTATCTCACCAAGAAAGTGATAAAGAATCACCAATATTTTTATCTATATCTAAAAATTTATCCATAGACTCAATGATAAATGAATATGATGATGACCTCAGGAATTCCCCTCTTGCATTTGAGGAATGTGTCTCCACCACCATTGATGAACTCATGAAGATAAATATAGGAACCAAAGAAGACCTGGTGCCTACACTGATAAGTTCTACCATGCCCCTCAAAGAGAAAGATATTTACATCACATTTTTGAAGCATCACTGATATGTGTTCTCTTAGAACTACAAAGAAATATATTGACCAAACCCAAATGTGTCTATGAACCATCATTGAATACCAAATGAGCATCGAGGTTTCAAGAAGGCAATAAGAGAATGAACTGCTATCATTCCACCAATATAGAGGCAGAAGATGAAAAGTTTATCAAATCCAACATTTATGAGAAGTGAAACACATAATATTTCTTACCAACATAATCCTTATAATAAAATAGAATGGAAAAATTGTGGTGAGAATTGACTTTAATGACCTTAATAGACATTTCCTAGAGGCTGACTTCCCATTACGGGCCACACAACTCTTGACTAATGAAACCTCTAGCTCTCATGCCCTTACATTCACATATGGGTACTTGAGATACATTCAGATAAAGATATCCCCTGAAGATGAAGACTTCGATTTCTTTAGAGCACCTATGGGGACCATTTTCTATCAGGTCATTCCCTTTGGATTGAATAATGCTAGTGTTACATATTATCACATAATGCATCATATTTTTATTCCAATATTGGGAAAGATAGGTGAATGTTATGTTGATGATATAGTGGTCAAATCCCAAAATAAATTTGATTAATTCATGGACCTTAAAATGGTTTGACAATATAAAACAACAATGTCTAAAGATGAATAAAAAAATGTGCCTTCATGGTAGCATTATGGAAGTTCTTTTTATTTATTGTATGTCACCATGGCTTGGAGGTCGACCAAGAGGGGACTAGTTATATTTTATCGATGACACCCCCGGGAATCTCAATGAATTAAGAGGGATTCAAGGACACCTCACATAAATTTTGTGATTCATTACCATCCTGGTCGTCAAAGATCTCCCCATCACTAGGCTGATGTAGAAGGAAATCTACAATCAATGGGATGATGATTTCCAATAATTATTCCAAATTATCAAGTAATATCTCTTGCACCCACCAGTTTTGATGCCTCTAGTGGAAGAGAGGCCACTCATATTATATGTGGCTTCTATGGAATGCTCACTGGGTTCCATCCTCACACAAAATAATGATGTAGGGAGAGGGAAAAATCTCTCTTACCTCAACCATACAATGTTGGTACTGAGACCTGATATTCTGATTTCAAGAAGAACTACCTATCACTCATATTTGTAAGGCCAAATATGAGGCATTACGTGTAGAACCATTATGTTCAAGTGGTATCTTATATTGATCCACTCAAGTAAATCATGCTCCTTTCAATGCTGACTGTGCACTTGGGCTGATGGGCAGTCATTTTTTTAGAAATATGACATTTAGTTTGTATAACAAGAATCAGTGAAAGGGAAATCCCTAGCTAATTTCCTTGCAGCACATCCTGCCCCATAAAATACACTAAAAAACATAGTGCTTCCAGATGATGAGGTATTATATGCCCATGAAACTCCCCAAAATGGGATATGTATTTTTTTGGTGCCTCCTGAAGCCCTGTCAGTACAAGGAAAGAAAATCCATAGCTCAATCCGGTTGGTAAAGGGATTATGTTTTAGTTTCCATAAAATGAAAATTTTCCCTATAGATTCTCATTTTCTGAAGGCTGTACAAATAATAAGGCTGAATATCAAGCCCCCATTCATGGGTTGGAAGTATCCTTGTAGCTTTACATATCCAACATGAACATAAAGGGGTACTCAAATATGGTGACAAATAAGATCAACATAGAATGTGCCATAAGGAAGAATTGGCCCCCCTCACTAGCTTTGTAAGGGGACTAATGGAAGAGTTCCCTTTTGATCACTCACTGCATCATGTTCCCCAATCACAGAATCCTCAAACTAATGCATTGGTTAATGTGGCTACCATCCTAACTGACCCCAATTAGAAGGAAGAAATATTCTGTATCACACATTGAAGATTGATATCATCGATTGTGGTATGTGATATAGAAGAAATCAACTAGGATAGGACTATACCAGTGTGAGGAACCAGTAACCACCCTTGGATGTATAGATCCCATAATTGGTTATCTACATAATAGGATTCTCTTAGCAAACCATGCTGAAAGGTAATAGATTTTTCACCAAGAAGGAAATTTCACTCTAAGATTTTCCAAATGAATATAAATACATCTACAAATGAATATTTGATAGAATACTCATTAGATGCATAAGAAAAGGAGAGACTCTCACCATCATTGAATAACTCCATGTAGGATCTTACGGTGCCCGCCAATTTTGGACTAGGATCTCCCACCAAATATAGAGGTTGGGATATTATTTGAAAACCAAGATACCTGACTATGTAGAATTCACCAAGAAATTTCATTCATTCATATGCATGAAAATTTTATCCATCAACCCCCATAATTGTTGAATATAGCTAAATATCCCTTCCAATTTACCAATTGTGAAATGGATGTTGTAAGTCTATATCCCCCAGCCACAGCTAAGCAGTTTAGGTACATCCTTACTACTATAGACTACTTTTCCAAATGGGTTGATCCAATACCACACAAAAAATTCAAAAATAAGAACATCTTCACATTCATAAATTCTCATATAATCCCCAGTTTTAGGGTCCCTCAAACAATATTGATGGAAAACAATACCAAATTATATTATACAATGTTAAATAAACTATACCAAGAATGAAACATCAAGTGAAATCAACCATATTCTTATCATGCAGTAGAAAAATGGATATCAAGAGGCCTTCAATAATACAATAGAATATAATCTAGAAGATGGTGAAAAGGCCTAAGATGTCTTGGACAGACAATCTACCCCATGCTTTATGGGAATACCATACCACCACACGTACTGCCACCCAAAAAATATCATATTCATTGGTGTATGAGACCAAGGTAGTATTACCAATAGAAGTCCAACTGCCTTCGCTCTGAATATCCATTTTTGGATAGCTCTCAGTTGATGAATAATCACACAATCAACTGGATGAATTGGAATGTCTAGATGATAATAGATTGTGCACATTAAAAACCCTGGAGGTCCATTAGAATAAGATCACATAGGACTTTAATAAAAAGGTTCTCCTTTATTAATTCCTTCAAGTAGAAAATGTATTGTCTCTCAGAACCCCAATGATACTGAGAAGGAATCCCCTGATACTAGAACCCAAGTGGGTAGGGGCTTATATAAATTTTAGGTTTTATCATAATAGAGAATACCCATTTTCCACCATGGATGGATAGCATGTCACACCACACACCAATGGGAGATTTCTCAATAATAATTCATGTGACTATCACTAAAAGGGAATCCATGTCATAATATGCCCTGTCATCATCCTAACCACATGATCTGAAACTGTACATAGTTATTCCTAACCACATGAGATTAATTAGTAAGAAGTTATTCTAAATCACATCAAATTAAACTATACAGAGTTCTTCATAACCACATGACGTTAAACTGTACGAAGTTCATTCTTTCTGCATGACAATAAACTACATGGTTCCTCAATAAATACATGTGGATTGATTCAGGTCATCACAGGATATGTAGTGTTTCCCAAAACTAAATTCTTAGGCCCATCCATTTTATTATGTTTCTTTTAGGTTGAGTGATCCAATGTCGTCACTGTATGCCATTAAACATCAAGGAAAATGTCCTTATCGCACGACATAAAACTGCACTGATCCATAACATATGTCTTCATGCATGTAGATTCACCCACATCCTTATCATATGATGTTAAACTGCACAAAATACATAATTCTTGATTCTCATTTTTAGTGAGATACATTGGGAAGACTCAATCCTATATCTTTGTCCATCTACAACATGATACAAAAATCCACTATTGTCCCCTTGTCCGCCAAAACATTTTGAGGGAAACACTTGTTATTACTTGTTTCTCACAACGAGCATGGATCATGTGATCTTAGTAACTATAGTAAGGGCCTTACCCTTGCAAGAAAGACAATAAATTACACGACATGTTCACCATGGTCCTGAATGAAAGACCATAAAAGGAACAAAAATAGTCTGTGTCACATAACATTAAATTGCACAACCAATGTACTTATACCACGACATAAAACTGTACGGTTATCAAGAACTATGTGTTCCTTAATTCTCATTTTCGTGATATACATATCCATGCTCAAAATTCCATCTTTGGGCCCCGTAGAAACATCATCATTTGTTTACGATGTACCATACTTTTCCTTGCTTCTTGACTTTAAACTGCATAGTTCCTTAATAAATATATCTGGTTTGATTCATATCATCACAAGATATATAGTGAAGCCTAAATCATTAATTCTGGTCCAAGATAAAAAATCAACGGAAAGAATTACCACCTCTCCATATGAGTCAGACCTACGAAGAAAGATTTTCTCATTCAATAACTATGTGTGACTTGATTCTTGTCCTTGCATGATATGTAGCGAAACCTAGATTACCTACTCTGGGACCAGTCACAAAAAATAAGTATTTGGATCCCCCAACTTTTTGTACAGTTTAGAACAATGTAGGTAACTACCTTTAGATCTATTGGATGCATAGTGATACCAAGAATTCCATTCATGGGCCTAGCTATAATACCACCAATTCACTTTGGGGGACCCATGTCCTC
Source organism: Viscum album (assembly GCA_963277665.1). Lineage (NCBI taxonomy): Eukaryota > Viridiplantae > Streptophyta > Magnoliopsida > Santalales > Viscaceae > Viscum > Viscum album. The sequence goes on from OY728157.1 coordinate 1,768,116,093, forward strand.
CCTCTATGATATTAAACTACACAACACTTCATAATTACATTTGGTTTGATTCTCATTCACATGAGATATGCAGTGATGCTTGGACTTCCACCCTTTGTCCCAACCACAACATTTTTTTCCTTTCACTTCAGTTCCCATGTCTTTTCCATATGATATTAAACTACATGGGATCACGTCATTACCACATGAAATTAAACTAAAAGTTGAACGTATTGGTCACATGACATTAAAACTACACAAAAAATACTTCCTCTCTTCATGATGATAAACCACATGGAAAATTTCCCCGCTATAGGATGATAAACTATGAAATCCATCACCTATATTTATCCCCTATAAAGGGACCACAAGATCATTACCTTGGTCAACCAGAGTATAGGGTTCTACTTCCATATTTTAAAATAACCACAATCTATATACCGCACTTTGTGTCTCAAGCATCTCGGGTCACTGAAAATCATTCATTTCCATTTAAAAGGAAAAAAGAGATCACTCGGTTGGGCATGCTATTGATTTGTAAGGGATTTATACCCACCAACCAGTGACATCTTGGTCCGATTTACATGGAAATCTAATTATTTTGAGCCCAATGTCACCAAGGTTGAACAGAACATCTTAGGGTGTTGTAGGACATACCTGGTATTACTATACAATATCATTACTCATGATCTGAGTAACTCGAGTCATGATTTACAACATTTCCATCCCCCACTCATAAAGTTGTTGGATCACTCTTGACCTCAAGTATCCTAATCAAGATCTTGTGTAACATCTACGACAGTAGGTCCATAAGATTCAAGACCATAAATTTGATTCATTATAGTCAATGTTGTATGACCTTAATCTATAGAATATAATGGTCCAAATTTCAAGATGTAAACCTACAATATAAAGTGTGGTAAAACCTGTCCGGATGAAATCCTACAATGGGAATCTAGATCAAAAGTCAAGTATTCATTCGCTAAACTCTTCATCTTCATAGTATGGGAAAAAATTTGGACACAAATAAATTAGTCATAAATCTCATAGGGTTCACTTTGTAGCATTTTTAAATTCGATAATATGCACACAAGACCCCCTAGTCTGGGAAAAAATTATAGTAACGATTTTTCAAATCCCCTCACTATGAGGATAAGGTCACTAGGTGGTGACAAAACTTTTAGGGTGCTCAAACCCATCATAGAAATTATATTTTTCATAAACCACCGTCATGCATTTGAATTATGAGTTAACACAACCTCCCTATAACAAACTAGTATTTGGGACTCGATATTCCAAATGGTCCACCGAATCCCAGCAAGGATACCCATAAATATATGATTTATCATCTTAACCGTATAGAATAGTAGAGGCTCGATTGACATGTACCCACTGATTTTCATTCTCATTGTTTAACATAGATATTCATTAACCATGATTTATAATTCCCATAACCAGACTATTAAAGTTGATTTAACATCCTCAATATAATGTCACCACATTTCTTACCCTTTCTCAAGGCTAGAAAGTGAAACTCCATTCCTGAACTTTTTGATGACCCCTTCCTCATGATTTAAAACCAAATGACGTTGAGCTAGAGATTCACATTAAGAGTTAAATTTCCATAGGGCTCCTGATACCTTATTAGATAGACTTATTTTCATAACCAACTACATCATATAGACATTTGAGTCTTCCCAAATCATTCATCACTGCCATAAATGCATGAAAGGGAACCGATCGGGTTTTATCAGCACTAATCAAAAAGCGTTGACAAAAGGGGGACTTTTATCAACACTAGAAAAAAGCATCGATAAGTGATGTGGAGGTGTTTTCACACTCTTTGACACATCCTTTTTGTATCTTTTATTTAATTTATTATACCAAAAATATTTTTTTTAGTATGTATTTGGTAATTGTTGTGTTTTTGTACTTTCTGTGTAGAATAATCAGTTTTTAGTTTAAAACAGGATTTTTAATGTGCATTAGTGTCATTTTAAATAATTCTTATATAAATTTAGTGTTGCGAATTAGACTTTTATTTATTCATTATTTTATTTTTATAATTTTTCATTCTAGTTAGTTTATTTATTCATTTATTAAATTCATTAATTCATTATTTTTTAATTTGTAAATAAATAACTCATTTTAGTTGTTAGTATTTTAATAAGTTAATTAGTTTTTACAATTTAATCCTATTAAATTAATATTTTTATTCTTTAATTTAATTAGTTCTTTAATTAATTGGTTAATCAATCTAAGAAAGTAACAGTATTATTTTAATATGTTTTAAATTATTAATCCTAAATAAATTCATTCTATTAAATAAATTATTATTAATTTTATTATTTTATGTTGTATTATTTATTTATTTTTCAATTCCATTATATTTAATTTAATTTATTAATTGATTAATCTTACTTTAGTTTTATTAAATTATTAATTTATTTAATCTTTTATTTTTAATTTGTAGGTACTCACGGTGGCACGTCACACCGTTTGCATCACGGTGCCACCGGCCCCCCCCCCCCCCACATTGCTTCACTCTTCTCTACCAAGCAACCATTTCATTTCTTCACTTATCTCACTATTTCATCACGGTGACTGTATCACTGTTATCCCCATCCCACACATGGTGAATGTCTCACCGTTTCAACCCCACACTTCACTGTCTCACCTTTTTTCTTCCCCTGTCCTCCATTCCAACACAGCAGAAACATATAAACCGCAGCAACCAAATTAACCCACAACAGAGTAAAAAATTCACAACAGCAGCGAACATCAAAAACATGAATCAAATTACCCAAATCTGAATACCAGATTTGAAATCCTCAAACCCTCGTCGCGGCTCGACCTCTATTCTCCTCGCGCACTGAATCCCGTAGCCGCCTCCTCTCCTCCCTGCGCCGAAGCACCCTGGCATCTCCAATACGAGATCCCCTTCTCATGAGTTGTGTCACCCATCCACCTGCATGCACCCACATGAACCCCTCACCACACACCCCCAGAATAGAAACTTCCCTCCCTCTCCTCGCCTTTTCTGTGCTGCACAACTGATACCTTAACGGCTCGGCCGAGACCTCATACACCCAGCCACACTCATTTTCCCTCACTTCTCTCCTACGCCGAACAAGCCCCCCCCCCCCTCATTGTGTTTTCATTTTGATATATGTACTATAATATATAATAACATTTATATAATATATACTGAATATATTAACATACAAATAATATAACTATTATAGCATATAATATAACATAATATATTATATTATATATATATATATATATTGAATACTATATAATAATAATTATAGGTATATTAATAATAATATATAATCTTATATATAATATTAGTATTTCATAATAACTAATGTTATTAAATAAATATAATAGTCATTAAACATTTAATAGTAATTATAATATTAGATAATATTATAATATACATAATTATTTATAAGTGTTTTTGTTTATTTTTATTCGTGATATAATATATGGTAGTTTAATTTTTTATTTATTTGACTCATGTGCATTTCTTTGTGCAGGGGGATATACTCATAGAAACGGGGCTAAGGAAAAAGTTTTTCATAGGGAAGATGTGATAATATTCACGAGTTCATTGCAGGGGTTGTTTGAACTTACATAGAGTTCACTTAAATAATGGTGATGTGCACATTGAAGCAGGCCACATGGATCTGATTTTTCTAGGGAAGATTGTAGCTCGCCACGCGCGCATCTTTTTCATTCGGTTAAGAGAAACAACTCTGGTGACCAGCGTGAGAGGGGCAGTATAGTGAAAGCTACATGTGGAGGTAAGGGAACTCCTCAGGGGAGATTCTGGAGACTTCGACTGGGTGATGAATGCAGAGGAGGTGGGAGAGGCATTGATCAATCCAGCAGAACAGAAGCATTGGAGAAGATCATTTGGGACAAGAGGGGGGAACTCGAGAAAAAGCAGCGAGGCTTTGATCGAGACTGGGGGAAGCAGAGCAGGAGTAAAATGCAACATTTTCCTTGGGAGAAGAGTTTAGTACCGGGTCAGAGAATTTCACACCTCGATTCCTAGGGCGGGACATTGAGCGCATTCTAGCATCGCATCCACCCTTGAGCAGCAGGAATTTAGAACATCAGTAGATTAAGCAGGGAGACGAACAATTTTCTTTTCCTTGTGCCCTGTTTTTCTGCAACTCAATTTAATATGGACTTCGTTATTTCTTACTCTATTATTTCATTAAAACCAACCACAATTTCTAACTAAATTCCTTCGAGGGGGAAATCTGGTTGATTTGATTTGTTTAGTCTTATTCATACGCTGCATCATTTTTTTGGATTGTCTCTCTCATTGTTTATGGATGAGTTTATTTTCAAAACAATAGGATCGAGTGAAAATAGATCTTGTTTGCACTATAATGAAAACTATTCCAATTTGAGGAACTCACTAACAAGTCAGTTATGTTCGAATGAGATATACACACCGAAATCAACTGACAAGTTGAGCCTAGTGACATCTGACTTATTTTCACCATTGGATGGAATGACTTTTACAGTCGAAGGAATGTAACAACTATCTCATCACAAACTGACAAGACGACTAATCTAGAAAGTTACCTTTAGTCAGATCCATATTTTTACAACTTCAGTGCATGAACAAGGCTAAGAAATATCGAATCGGCCAGTGGAATTTCCCTCCTACTCAACTATTGGTTGTTTACACCACAACTTCTCTTGTTGCTCTATCTACTCCCTTTTCACTCACTAGCTTACCCTCATCTCCTCACACAAATTCTCTCTCTCTCCACTTCACCACCACCAACTGTGTTATCCTTTTCTTGTGTGTTTTTTTGATTACTTTATTTTTTTTAGATCTCCAAACACAACATGAGGCCACCCTAGGGTTAAACCCTGTCTTTCCACTATCCTAAGTAGTAAGTAGGTTATAAATTTTAGTTTTTCAGTCATGCCCAATGACGCGTGAGTGGGAAAATTTTGGTGTCGTTGCCGGGGAGGCTAGGTGCATTTAAAAAAACCAAACAAAAATTCACATATAAAAAATCACAACAAAATCACAAAAAAACAATAAAAAATATGCAAAAAAGAAAAACAATTAAAAAAATTGTGAACCTGATGCTTGCAAACCAGGTTTAAGTCTGAACACATATTACCTGGTAATCCTGAAATTGATAAACACCTCAAAGAAGTGGAAAAGAACAAAGACAAGGTCAAAATGGAAGATAATATAAATGAAAACATCAAGAACCCACATTCGGAAAATTTGAACCAACCTAGAATGATGAACCCACCTGGGAATGAGATAGCTAAGAGGCATAATTTGAGAGAGTTCTTTCTACCTTCAGTGTCTAGTAACCCTTCATGCATTAGAATCTCTCCTAGGCCCAGGAATTACAAGATCAAGCAATATATGCTTAGTCAGCTGCCTACCTTCAATGGAATTCCTAGTGAAGACCTTCTTGACTTCATTAGAGCCTTTTACTTTAGTGTCCAGCAGTTACCATTTAGGGGTCTCACTAAGGAAGAGCTTAAACTGAGAGTGTTCCCCTTCTGCCTCAAGGGAAAAGCTAGGTCTTGGTTCCAACAGTTAGAAGAAATATTTTTCACCTGCGATCAAGTTTACAATTCCTTCACAGTGAAATTCTATCCTAGGAGGTTGAAATATGAAATTAGGCACAAAATAGGTGGATTTCTTTAGGATGAAGGATAATTGTTTCATGAAGCTTGGGATAGGGTTAGAGGTTTTCATAGGTAGTGTCCAAACCATAAATGTACACCTCAATTCCTTCTAGACACCTTCTACAATAGTCTCACCCCTTACCACCAAACCTTGGTGGATCAGTCTTCTGGAGGAGATTTTAGCAATAGGACTGCTGAGGACCTCAAGCAGATCATTAACACCTTAGATCAAAATTCCCAACAAAAATGCTATAGTAGGAGAACCATTTTGAGAAACGAAACCGCCCCTGCTCCTCAAGCTGAAGCCCAAGATGTTGGGTTCATTATTGAGAACCCACATCAAATCTTTAAGGAGTAGTGCCACCACTATGGCATGTATTGCCATTCTCAAACCTATTTTCCAAACTTTGATATGCCTGTCCAAACTCATGAGAGTTCCATATTTGCTGGCTAGGGGCCTTGGATGCAGCCTAGGGATGATCCTTTCTCCATCACCTACAATCAAGGGTATAATAACCATCTAAACCTTTCATAGAGGGATCAGGGAGTCCTCCGACCTACTGCCCCACCTGGATTCCAGCAGCCTCCTAGGTAGCAATTCCAACCCCAACCCCAACCTAAGGCTGAGTCATCCTACTCAAAAGATGAGGTGAGAGATATGTTCCATCAATTGATAGGGAGGTTTGATGAACAAAAGACTAGGAATGATTATGATAAAGGTCAAATGGATGCTAGAATAAAGAACTTGGAAATTCAAATCGGGCAGTTTCCAAGGGATGCTAGTAATAGAAAAAATGGTAGGCTACCCAGCACCACTGAAGTCAATCCTAGGGAGAATTAAATGGATGTGACCACCATAAGTGGTCTTCAAACTCACTAAGAGACTTGGAAAGAACCCCAAAATGATGAAAATGAAAAACTAAATGAAACTAGAAACTCAAATCTGAAAAAACTTTAATCTGGAAAACTGGACAGCACCACTGAAATCTCTGCAGTTCTTAGTATTCGAACTCAAAAACCCAAAGAAAATAGCTTGAAAATAGAGACAATAAAAAGAAGAAAATTGTTGAAAAAGAAACAGTAAAGATGCCCCCAATTGTGAGGAATTTTTCCCCTGCAATCCCCTTCCCACAAAGATTTAAGAAACTGATTCATGATTCTGAACTATTGAAAGTTTTGAAAGTGGTTAAAAAGATGAACATTGGAATCCCATTCTTGGAAGCATTGATTCAAAGCCCGTCATATCTGAAATCACTCAAGAAAATCTGTTCAAACAAAAATACATTAGATGAATTTGCCACCTATAGATTAATATAGGAGTGTAGTGCAGTCTTATAAAATAGGATACCTTTTAAGTTTCATGACCCAAGAAGTTTTGTCATCCCTTGCACATTTGGGGATAGAGGTGGTAAGTTCAATTGTTTGTGTGATTTGGGTGCTAGTATTAATATGATTCCACTGTCACTTTTTTATCACCTGAGATTAAGAGTTCCCCAACCCACTACTGTTGTGTTACAGGTTATTGATAGGTCCATTACTCATCATGTGGGTATGGTCGATGATCTATTAGCGGGAGTAGGAAAATCCTTTTTTCTTGCTGACTTTCTCATCCTTGACATGGAGTGTGACTAGGTGGTTCCTATCATTCTTGGTAGGCCATTCTTGGCCACAGGTGGAGTTGTGATAGATGTGTCTAAGAGGAAACTGATTTTCAATTTGGGTGAATAGAAAGAATAATTCAATGTGTTTAAGAAAATCCAAGAACCCACCCACCAATTATTCTCCAAAGATGAGATGTTAGTTTCTGAGAGTAGTGTTGATAAGGAGGAAGAAGAGTTTATGATAATGATAACTAAAATCAATAGTGAACCTAAAATCCCTACTGCCTCTTTCATGGGGATTATCTCAAGTAAGGAGAAAGAATTTGTTGATGAATATGAGGGATAATTCTTGGAGAACATAGATGATTTTGTTTTAGAGCACATTCTTACCGCAAGAGAAGAGTCTATGTTTGAGGAGATATCATTTAGAAGCTCTTGCATTGAGGAAAAATCCTTGTCTGCTGCTTTCTTCAAGAGGAATCATGAAGACCTTTGGCCACCTAGGCCCAAGTATCTTCCCTCAAGCCAAACACCACCCACCCTTGAACTCAAGACCCTCCCTGCCCATCTCAAATATTCTATTTTAGGAGACAATTCCACCCTTCCTATGATCATTTCAACCAACTTAGAAGTGGGTCAAGAGAAAAATCAGCTTACTGTTTTAAAAAAGAACAATTCTGTCATAGGTTGGTCGATTACTGATATCAAAGGGATAATCCATCCTTTTCAATGCATAAAATTCCTATGAAACCTGAGTGTAAGCCCAGAGTAGAATCCCAAAGAAGACTCAACCCCAACATGAAGGAGGTTGTGAGAGAAGAAGTAATTAGGTTGCTTAATGATTGAATAATTTTTCCCATTTTTGATATCCCCTAGGTTAATCCTGTCTATGTGGTACCACAAAAGAGTGGAGTGGCAGTGGTCACTAATGAAATGAATGAGAAAATCCAGACAGGATAAATGAATAAATGGATAGTATATATAGACTACAAAAAATAGAACACTGCCACAAGAAAGGATCACTTTCCCATGCCATTTTTGGATCAAATGTTAGAGAGATTTGCAGGTAATGAAATCTTTTTCTTTCTTGATGGTTATTCTGGTTACAACTAGATTACTATTGCACCTGATGACCAAGAGAAAACTACCTTCACCTGTCCATTTGAGACATTTTCCTATCGACAGATGCCCTTTGGCTTGTGTGGTGCTCCTGACAATTCTCAGATGTGTATGATGGCAATTTGTTCAGACATGATTGAGAGGATAATTTAAGTGTTCATGGATGATTTTTTTGTTGTGGGAAATAACTTTAATAACTATCTGAAAAACCAAGAACTAGTCATAGAAAGGTTCCAAGAGACCAACTTAGTCTTAAAATGGGAAAATTGCCAATTCATGGCCACTGAAGTCATAGTTTTGGGACATAGAGTTTCTATGAAGGGGATGGAGGTCGATAATTCTAAAATTTAGGTCATACAAAAGTTCCTCCCACCTGAAAATGTCAAAGGAATCAGAAGTTTTTTTTGTCATGCTGGGTTCTACAAGAGGTTCATTAAGGACTTTTCTAAGATTACTAGGCCCCTGTGCTCCCTTCTGGTTAAGGACACACAATCTGTCTTCAATGAGACATGTCTAGAGGCCTTTAATTTGCTCTATGATAAGTTAACTAATTCACCTGTAATCACTGCTCTTGACTGGAAGCTTCCTTTTGGGGTTATGTGTGATGCTAGTGACTTTATAGTAGGAGCTATTTTAGGGCAGAGGAAGGATAGGAAACTTCATGTTATTTACTATGCAAGAAAGATGTTGGACGATGCCCAGAAAAATTACTCTACCACTAAAAAGGAGTTGGATGTTGTGATGTTTGCTTTTGAAAAGTTCAGGCAGTATTTGACCAGATCAAGGATCATAATTTTCCATGATCATTCAGCCCTTAAGTTTTTGCTGGATAAAATGGACTCAAAACTCAGACTCATGAGGTGGACCATGCAACTATAGGAGTTTTATTTAGTGATTAAGGATAAAAAAGGGGCTGAGAATGTAGTTTCAAATCACTTGTACCGATTACCCAATTACCCAAGTAAAGAACCAAAAGATATCAACACTTCATTCACTGATGAAAAATTGTTTGCTGCTTCTGTGCAACAGTTTGCTTGGTTCAAAGACTATGCCAACTTTCTGGCAGTTGGAGTCATGCCCAAGGTTCTGTCACACAACCAGAGTAAGAGATTTATATCTGAACTGAAATATTATTTTTGGGATGATCCTCTTCTCTTTAGGAGATGTGGTTATGGGAATCTAAGAAGAAGTGTGGTTGAGGATGATATTTTTCCTATTCTTGAGTTTTACCCTTCATCAGCTTGGGGTGGCCACCATGGAGGAGAAAGTAATACCCAAAAGGTCTTACATGCTGGTTTCTACTAGCCAATACTATTTAAAGATTTTAGGAGTCTGGTTATTGGCTGTGAGAAATGTCAAATGTTGGGAAATGTTTGAAGAAGACAGGAACTACCCCAAAAAGGTATTCTGGAGGTTGAGATCATTGATGTGTGGGGCTTAGACTTCATGGGACCATTCCCATCCTCTTATGGGAATTAGTACATTTTGGTTGTTGTCGACAACGTGTCCAAGTGGGTTGAGGTGTAGCTCGGCCCAACAATTCAGCTGCTAGTGTTGTGAAATTCATCAAGAAAAACATATTTTCCAGATTTGGTGTAACTCAAGCATTAATCACTGATAATGGGACTCACTTCAATAATTATAAGTTCAAAGGATTATGGAAAAGTATTGGTTCTCACATAAGACAAGCACTACTTACCCCCATAGTCCAATGGTCAAGCAAAAGTTTCAAACAAAGAGCTCAAATTGATTTTAGAGAAAACAATGTCTAGCTCTAGGAAGGACTGGTCAAGGAAGTTGGATGAGGACCTTTGGGCCTATAGAACTGCTTATAAGACTCATATAGGGATGTCACTATATAGGATACTCTTTGGGAAAACATTTTATCTGCCTGTGGAGTTACAAAAAAGATTTTTTTGGGCAGTGAAGGCTGCTAACATTGATTTTAAGTCTTCTAGAGAGAGGAGACTGCTAGAGTTGAGTGAGGTGGAGGATATTTGAAGAGAGTCCTATAAGAATTATGAAATTTGAAAAGAAAGAAAAATGAATTTTCATGACTCAATCATTCAAAATAAGAATTTAATAGTTAGTGAGAGGGTCCTTCTTTTCAATTCAAGATTGAAGCTGTTTCACGGAAAGTTGACATCCTAATGGTCAGGACCCTTTACCATTATTCGATTTTTTGTTAATGGAACTATTGAGCTAGTTGGAGATAAGAATCAGCCTTTCTTAGTCAATGGTCAAAGAATAAACCACTTCTTTGAAGGGAAGACAAAGGGCTTGGCTTCCATCTCTCTGTTGGAATAATAAACTAATTCAAGTCTAACTGAGGACTTTAAACTCAGTGTTTCATGGGAACTAACCCATTTTTGTTTAGTTTTTTCCCTTTTATTTATGTTCTTTAATAGAGTTAATCCCTACTTATTGTTCTCTAGATCAATTGCTTAACATCTTGATGGTTCTTCATGATATGTTGTTGTTTTAGAGAGATTTTTTGCTGCCAGAAACTTGGCCAAGAAACCCCAAGGGAGAAGTCCACAACATCATATGGATAACATTTCCCTCTACTCACTCTCTTGGGTTACTTATCTTGAACTTAAAACTATGAAATAGTATTTCATTTATTTGAACCTAAATGTTAATGAGGAGAAGTAACAACCCAGTTTTGTTGAAGAGGATCTATTGATAAAAGCCACTGTTAAAGGTCAAATAATTCAGGGAAGAGTTGTTCTTCACTTTTTCACATTCAATTACTTGCTAAATATTCACTGTGAACTTAGTACAGGGGACCTCCCCTAATTTGTGAAAATTAAATGTGTTTTCTTGCATGGGTGTTTAGTTACTAGTATCTAGAGAGTTGAAAATGTATTTTGAGCTGATTTTCTAAAACATGCTTCCACCCACTGCTTTTAATTTCATTATGCTGCTGCACATCACTGATAATCATGAAAATATTTGAAGTAAATTGATAAAATATTTTGTATTCTCTTTAAAAATTTAAAAGCATGAACATCTTAGGAATAGAAATGTACTTGGTTGCTGGTGATGGTTGTTGGGGTTGGGTTCTTTTGTTTTTTTATGTTCGGGTTTTTATTTTCTTTTACTTTTTATTTCGCAATGAAAATTTTGAAACTTCATTGATACCCCTCAATATCCTTTTTCAGCTGAAATCTCCATCTGTTTTGAACATAAATTATCTTCCACCTTAGAATTAAACATTGGGGACAATTTGGGGTTTTAAGTGTGGGGGAGAGGGGTCATTCTAGGGTCATGTTGAATTCCACCTTCATGAACCTGAGTTTGGGTTTGTTAAAAAATGGCCAAAAAATGGTCAAATATTTTCAAAAAAAAAGGTTAAAAATTGCTTCGAATTTTTTCAACTTATTTCATCACTTGATGGACATTGGAGGTTCAATGGTACTTCATTTTTGTCATTTCCAGTGGATAAATATTTTCTGGATGTTGAGAGTGGCAGATAGTCAAAAACAATTAAGTATGAATGATTGTTGAGTGAAATTGTTCAATATCTTTATGGATCTATCTGTTTAGGAGCTGAGGATGATAGTATGATAGGATAGGTTTTGGGGGATGAGGATCATGACTAGGAGTAACTTGGTGTTCTCGCTGGAACCCAAGGGACTCACATTTTTATTAAATAATATTCAATCACTTCTGGAATTCAACTCGATTGACTATTAGTTATGTCATTTGTAACTGGATAAAATGGGAAAATGGGATCCCACGGTGAGTATCTGAGACAAGGTGCACTAGGTGTGTCTCTGTGAATAAATAAATCTAATTTCAATTTTAATAATTGTTATTCATAGTGCTATGCACATGGAATATGGATAGTAAAAAATATAAATAAAGTGCCCTTGTCAAAAATGAACTCATTAAGGTGAGGGGAATTTTGAACCCAAATGAATAAGGGAGAAATTTCATTGGTTAATTTTCATTTTAGTTGAATCAATAAAGTGATCAAGTTAATAGAATTTAATTTCTGGAACCTAGGGGAAATTCAGAATGGAAGGTTCCCCTGGTTATGTTTTGAGTTCCATTTCATCTAACCTATCAACACTCCTTGAATGAATACTTTAATTGGAAGGTGATGTAGGAAAGTTAATGAATACACATAGGAGGCATGACATACTTGAAAGTGTATGAATTTGTGAGGCTGTTGACTTCCAGTGGGTTTTTTTAAAGCTAGGCTGGACATTATTTTTGAACACCTTTGGATAGCCTGACCCATTGTTTGGTCCTGCTCCTCTTGATGTTTAAGTTCAATCATGCACCTTTTGAACTGAAACTCACAAATTATATTTTTGTTTTAATTTCAGAGGCATGTGCTTGTTTGAGGACAAACAAAGTTTTAAACATGGGGGAGTTTGATGTGGCAGTGTTTTCACACTCCTGGCCACATCCTTTTTGTATTTTTTATAGACTTTTAATACCAAAATGATTGTTTTTAGTAATTATTTGATAATTGTTTTTTTGTACTTCCTGTGTAGAATAATTATTTTTTGGTCTAAAACATGCATTTTAATGTGCATTAGTGTCATTTTAAATAATTCTTATATTAATTTAGTCTGGAAAATTAGACTTTAATTTATTCATTTTTTTATTTTTATAATTTTATATTCTAGCTAGTTTATTAATTCATTTATTAAATTAATTAATTCATTATTTTTTAAATTGTAAATAAATAACTCATTTTAGTTGTTTGTATTTTAATAAGTTAATTAGTTTTGAAAATTTAATCTTATTCAATGAATATTATTTTTAATTTAATTAGTTCTTTAATTAATTGGTTAATCAATCTATGCAAGTAAGAATATTATTTTAATGTGTTTTAAATTATTAAACCCAAATAAAATCATTCTTTTAAATAAAGTGTTATTAATTTTATTAATTAACTTTGTATTATTTAATTATTTTTCAATTCCATTATATTTAATTTAATTTATTAATTGATTAATCTAACTTTAGGTTTATTAAATTATTAATTTATTTAATCTGTTATTTTTAATTTTCAGGTACTCATGGTGGCACGTCACACTGTTTCCATCACGGTGCCACCGGTCCACCCCACACACCACTTCACTCTCCTTTGCCCAGCTACCATTTCATTTCTTCACCTGTCTCACCATTTCATCACGGTGACTGTCTCACCATAATCCATATCCCACACACAGTGACTGTATCACCGTTTCAACCCCACACTTTACCGTCTCACCATTTTTCTACCCCTGTCCTCCGTTCCAACACAGCAGCAACATACAAACCATAACAACCAAATTGACCCACAATAGAGTAACAAACTCACAGCAGCAGCAAACATCAAAAACATGAATCGAATTACCCAAATCCAAATACCAGATTTGAAATCCTCAAACCATCCACACGGCTCGACCACCATTCTCCTCGCGCACTGAAACCCGCAACCGCCTCCCCTCCTCCATGCACTAAAGCACCCTGGCCTCTCCAAGCCGAGATCCCCTCCTCCTGGTTCATGCCGCCTGTCCGACTGCCTGCACCCTCACGAACCCCTCGTTGCACACCCCCTTCAAAGAGACCGCCCTCCCTCTCCTCACCTTTTCTGCACCGCACAACCGCTACCGTAACTGCTCAACCGAGATCTCCTACCACCTACCACACTCCTCTTCCCTCGCTTCTCTCCTACACCAAACAGCCCCCCCCCCTTCATTTTGTTTTCATTTTTTTATATATACTATAATATATAATAACATTTATATTATATATACTGAATATATTAACATATATATAATATAACATAATATATTATAATATATATATATATATATCAACTACTATACTATAATAATTATAGGTATATTAATAATAATATATAATCTTATATATAATATCAGTATTTCATAATAACTAATGTTATTAAATAAATATAATAGTCATTAAACATATTTTAGTAATTATAATATTAGATAATATTATAATATACATACTTCTTTATAAGTGTTTTCATTTATTTTTAGTTGTGATATAATATATGGTAGTTGCATTTTTTATTTATTTGACTCACGTGTGTTTCTTTGTACAGGGGGATCTACTCATAGAAGTGGGGCTAAGGAAAAAGTTGTTCACATGGAAGATGCGAGAATATTTCTGAGTTCGTTGTAGGGGTTGTTTTCACTTACCTAGTGTTCACTTAAAATATGGTGATGTGCACATAGAAGCAGGCCACGTGGATTAGTTGTTTCCAAGGAATATTGTAGCTCTCCACGTGTGCGTCATTTTCATTCGGTTAAGAGAAGCTGCTCTGGTGACTAGCACGGGAGGAGTAGCACAGTGAAGGCTACATGTGGAGGTCAGGGAACTCCTCGAGCGAGATTCCAAAGACTTAGACTAGGTGATGAATTCACGGGAGGTGGGAGAGGCATTGATCTATCCAAAGGAGCAGGAGCATTGGAGAAGATCGTTCGGGACAAGAGGGGGAACTTGAGAAAAAGTAGAGAGGCTTTGATCGAGACTGGGGGAAGCAGAGAAAGAGTAACATACAACATTTTCCTTGAGTGCAGATTGGAGTACCGAGTCAGATAATTTCACACCTCGATTCCCAGGGTAGGACATTGACCGCATTCTAGCATCGCATCCACCATTGAGCATTAGAAATTTATAACTTCAAGAGATCAAGCAAGGGGACAAATGATTTTATTTTCCTTGTTCTCTATTTTTCTGCAACTCAATTTAATATGAACATCATTATTTCTTAATCTATTGTTGCATTAAAACCAACGACAATGTCCAGCTAAATTCCTTCAGGGGGGAATAAGCTGGTTGATATTATTTGTTTGGTCTTATTCATGCACTGCATCATTCTTTTTGGATTGTCTCTCTCATTTTTTATAGATGATTTTATTTTCAAATCATCACGATCGGGTGAAAACCGATATTGTTTTCACCATAATGAAAACTTTTTCAATTTGAGGAACTCACTGACAAGTGAGTTATGCTTGAATGAGAAAGACACACTGAACTCAACTGAAAAGTTGAGCCCGATGACATCTAAATTATTTTCTCCATTGGATGGAATGACATTTACAGTCGAAGGACTGTAAGATCTATTTCATCACAAACTGATCAGACAAAAATCTGGCCAGTTACTTTTAGTCAGATTCATATTTTTAAAACATCAGTGCACGTACAAGGATAAGCAATATCGAATCGGCCAGTGGAATTTCCCTCCTACTCATCTATTGGTTGTTTACACCACAACATCTCTTGCTGCTCTGTCTACTCCCTTTGCACTCACCAGCTTAACCTCATATCCTCACACCAATTCTCACTCCCTCCACTTCACCAGCACCAACTGTGTTAGCCTATTCTTGTGTGTGTTTTTGTTTAGTTAATTTTTTTAGATTTCCAAACACAACATGAGGCCTCCCTGTGGTTCGACCCTGTCTTTCCACTATCCTAAGTAGTAGATAGGTTATAAATTTTAGTTTTTCACCTGTGCCCAACGACGCGTGAGCGGACAATATGTCTTCCCTTTATCATCACTAATATTAGCACTGATAAAAAAATTATTAGAATATATTGTTAACTTATATAAAAATATTTTAATTATATTCAAAAATAATTTTTATATGTATACGTTAAATAAAAACAAATTTTTCCTAGGATTATTAAGTTTATGTTTTATTTATGTTTAATATGTTTATTAGTTATAGTTATATATTAATTATATATTTATTATACTATATATTTATAATATTATAAATAAATATGTTTTAAATAAATATATATACAAATACTTATTATATATATATAAATAAATAAATTTATGTTCCAATTGAATGTGTCAATTGATGCATACGTTCTTCTCATTAATATATGTTCATTATTGTTTACCCTAATGTTAGAAATATATACTATAGTACTATATATACTTGGTGTATTCATTCATTTTCTATATATATGAAGATTTATCTTCTCATAAATACATAAAATCATGATAAATATATTTAAATAAACAATAAATGTATTTATTATTAAAAATATAAATATCTAGTTATATGTAATTATATACTTTTTGAATATATTATATGTATAATTATAATTATATATAACTAATTAAATATAGATATGTTTAAATAATTATAAAATTACAATATAATTTTTTAAATGATAAATATATGTTTATGAAAACCTTTTGAATATATTTATTTATAAATATATGTCTTTAATGAATATATACACACACACAAACATATATATATATATATATCTATTTAAATACTTATGAAATTAAAAATAAAAATAAAAATATCAATTTATATTTATATTTATATATATTTAATTATAATTTAAATTATAAAATTATATATATTTAATTATAATTTATACACAAACACCACATATATATATATAATTATAATTTAAATTATTAAATTATAATAAATTAATTAATTATATATATTTATAAAATTATAAATGTAACAAATATATTGGTTATACTTTTATAATTATGAATAAATTGCATGTTTTATTAGAACTAATGAAAAAGAAATCATAAAACATCCATTTATTAGTTCTTTTCAAGCACTGATAAAGGTGGTCCTTTATCAGTGCTAAACAAGTGCTGATAAAGTCATGCTTTATCAACACTTTCAATTATAGTGCTGATAAAACATCCTTTTATCAGTGATTTTTTTAGCATTGATAAAGATGGGCCTTTATCAGTGCATTCAATTTTAGCACTAATAAAACAAACTTTTATCAAATCATTTTATCTAGCATTGATAAAAGTGTCCCTAGGTTTTATAAATTAACCCAAACTTTCTGCTCCTTCCTTGCACACTCAAGCTCTCGCAGAAGCCGATCCATGTCTTCACTGCTGCCACTACTGTCTCTACTACCCCCATCACCACTGATTCCAGTACCTCCTCTCCTCCTCTCCAATCTTTTCTCTTGCCTCCTCCTACCCCTCATCCATTGACCACGTTTGTTGCATGGTTATCCTCTTTTGTGCCTCTCCTCCACCAACATATCTCCTCTGATGTGCCTCTCCTTCACGACGACTCTCCTCCACCATTTCATCTCCTCTATAATGCCCCTCTTCCACCGCAAATCTCTTACACCGGGAATGCACCTCCAGGTCAGTGGTTTATTTCTTTCTCTTTGGTAATTACATGTGTGGAATGCGCCTTATGAAATGAGTGATTCTAAAATTATGTGTTCATTCCCGATTTCAAATTGCAATATTTTTCTTTATTACTATAGACTGAGTGGGATCTAATGGGGCCATCGGTGGTCATATATGATCAATGTGATGGTTTTAAATTCATTGATGGACCATAACCTGAGATTTCATAATTTTGGATTATGACATAGTATCCATATATTAAAATTGGTGGTGCGTCATCCCCCTATGTTGATTGTATCAGTGGTGCATTGTACACTTGGATACTGGTATCAGGTAAATATCATCAACCAAGAGATTGATATCGATGGTGTCTCATCCAGTTGGATACTTTCATTGGTGTTATGTTGTCTTCCTGGAAACTAGTTATGGTGGTATATCATCTACACAGAGAGGGATTCCAATATTTACACACCCACCTATAAAATTTCATGTAGGTGGTGCATCACCCACATGAGATGTGTATCAATGTTATATCATCCACCTAGGTTTGATAAGTGGTGGAATATCAGACACCTTGGATTGGTGATGCCTCGTATGCCAATTATGTTGGATTACTGAAGGATTGTTCACATTGATTGGTTGTGATAGTGATTCATCAATCACCTAGTGTTACATGATGTTGATCTATTATTTATCTCGATTATGAAACAAGGAGTGATATTTCATTTACCCCTGAGGTGTGTTCATAACATGGGTATCCCATCCCATTCCAACATTTGGTAATGTAGTACTAATCACACATTCTCTGGATAATACTCATTCCATTATGTGATGGATAATTTAGTTATTATAATTCAATATTGGTCATACACTTGTATTTATTAGACTTGTTATGAACACCATTTGTGGTGGCCTACTGAGATGTATTTTTTTTCTTATCACTATATTTTGTTTTAATAATCACAAACACTCTTTATAATGTCTAAAAATATCATTAATGTTATTTTTAGTTAGACTTGATGACATAAGTTTATAATATTTAAAGGAGCATAGTCTTATATATAATCCCTGGATGTAGATGACGATATATTAAATTTAGAAGATAATTCATTGATGTGGAGGAGCCTTTTTTGGAAGCTACATGATAAAATGACTAGGAACAAGGTGTATTAGACCCATATGTTTTAGATATGCAGGATAGAAGATCAAAACAACCTATGTTAGGTGTCCATGACCATGGACCTATGAATTTTGGTGGATAAAAAAGAAAATTTTGTGCACCATTGAATAATTCAATCCATTTCAGCCTGTGATGACGTGAATATACCTTTACTAATTGTCAAAGAATCATTAATTAAATACCCAATAAATTCATTTCTCATAGTATAATTGAATCTAGGACATGATGGTGTAAGAGTAGAATACAAACCAACCCATATGGATGGGGGAATTATTTCCTCCCCATACTCTAAGGAAGTTAGTGTCCTCTACACTATGAGTGTATTCATACGAGACACCATTATAATACCTTCTACATAACGATTTCCCTCCTTCATTGGGTTCATCCTTGGTGTAAAACATCCTAGACACCCTCAGTATCACCCTTTAAAAACTACTTATGGAAACACATCGAGGTTAGTGAGTGATAACTCACAAGGTTTATTAGTCAAAATGACCCACCAATAAAACATAGGTTAAGGTGGATTATTACTTTTCCATTAAAATATATCCATGAGAGGAAAAATAATCTTACTACTATGATGTGGATGCAGATGTTATCTCGACTACCTAGATGAGTATTATATATAATTCCCTCCATTGGGATAACAATGACCAACATTTCAGAAAAAAAAACTCTAGGATAATAACTGCACATCGACAGAATTCCCATGTAAGCCGATCATATATTTCTCCTCCTGCTACATTTACTCAAGATTCATCCCAAGAGATGCTGACAACAAAACTACATGACTCTATCAAGCCCTTTTATAGTTAAATTTAATCCCTAGAGGAAAAATGCACATGTTTTCCCTTAGATGGGAATCCATACCATCAGTGGTGGACTTGAATATACACCCACATAACATTTAGAATCCCAAATTCCCAGTATTTAATATTATAGGAGATCTAGAAAAATAAATCAAACACTTTTCATCTTGGTACATTCCAATGATGGAAATTTTAGAGAAACAAGAAGTATCAAAACATAGTAATTTTTCAAAAACTATGAAATATCCATCATTCATTTTGTAGAATAACCTAATTGTTGGGGTTTTCACAAGTTAGGAAGATATTCAATTATAGTTCCTCTATAATTTCTTTGATGGGGAGGAAAACTATTCTCAACCCCTAAAATTAAGAAAAAACTAGGTAATGAGAGGGTTTCAATATTCATCATTGGATGTAAGGGATTGAAATATTGCTTGAATATGAAGCCTCTAAAAGATTAGTTTCTATATATATGAATACAAAATATCTTATATGATTTATAGACTCCATCCATTACCCTATTTAACCTTGGTTGATTTAGGTTGTTTTATCAATACCACAACACCTAGAAGAATCGTTATGTCATTTCAAGTTCATGTCTTTGTCGACGGTATAAAAATAAGGGAAGAAACTTGGTAGAGTGGGAGATAAGACTACCATTCTCAAACTAACATTAATCCTAGCTATAACTCCCAATACAATTAAATATTATGCAGTCCCTCCTATTAAAAATAGTTGTTAAAACGACACCCTCATCAGAAGTTGTAGATGTATCAAAATCACCCTGTGTTATTAGATCAAAAGAATAAAGTTTATTTCTTCTAAAAATAATGAGTCTTAGAATTCATCAATACATCCATGGAAAAGAACTTTTTTATGTTACCAGAGATCATATGTCCTAAATAAGTTAGGTTAAATAGCCTTGATTATTTCTCCTTCCACTAAAGTATGACAAATTAGTGAATCTTGTTATCATTTTAAATAAGATATCAATCCTGTATGCAATTAAATTTTCCATAGAACTTATTAAATCCCTTAATAAGGCCCTCTCAATCCCTCAATGGTTGAATACTGAAGTTTCTAAATGTGAGATGTATCGAATGGAGAATTTTTTTTTGAATTTCATAGAAATATTTCTTTAATGGAATAAGGTTATAAAGAGTCCATACAAACTCACATTAAACCCTTGTATATCTCTATAAAAGTTGATGATATAAAAATATATTGGGCCCTAATTGATAATGGTTCTATGATTAAATTCACCTTAATGCCACTTCAACACATGGGATGTAATGGAACTAACATGAATCCTTTGGGTATTTTAATTTAGATGTATGATAAGAGTGAGTAGAATCCTCTTAGAATGATGAAGATTAGAAACTGGTTCAAATACAACATTTTTTACTCTAATTTTATTGTTCTCTAGTTAGATACAACATTCAATTCCCTACTATGGAAGCACTGGTTCCATATACATGTAACAGTGCCCTTATTACTGGTCTGTAATTTATTATTATTATTATACAAACACTTTTGAGGAAAAATTGAGAAATGACACATCAATTCACCACTTCACCACTTCAAAACATACAAGACAGCTTACAACATTCAAGAAAAATGGTTAAACAATCCACTCAAGCATTAATACTGAAAAACCTTCATAGCTGGAGCTGGAATAACCACAGAGAAGGCCAAGGTACCACAGACCAGAGAACACGAACATCATAAGAGCTAAACAAACCTCAAAACTGGTCTCCTTGAATGCCCACTGGTGCGACTGACGACACCAGCAGTGCCCTTATAATACCATCTGTTCTTGAAATATATTATTAACATGAAAGTCAGTGTACTATATAATGGTAGTTTTCCTTTTGAGTCCTATAAATATCAAACAATAGATGTAGAAAATTAGAAAAGTTAGGAAAAAAATTGATGATAGACAAGTCCTTAAATATTGATACACCTAATTATTTAAAAACCACCCCCAATTATCCATAGAGAAAAATAAATGAATAATTTATGTTACATGTCTACCAAATTGAGGAAAAAACATCAAATTTGGGAATTTAATGGGTAATATGGGTAAAAATAGATTATGAAAATATACTTCCAATCATTTCTTCTAATATTATGTTCAAGTATGTTCTTTTATTAAGTGGTCTGCACTGACAGAGGAAAAGGCCTATGTGTAATCTGATAGCCCAATGGGAATCATTAATTCTTGTTAGGATATTAGATTTTTTTATAAAATAAATCAAAAAAGCACTAAAATACATGGTAGTATAGGAATTTAAAGTATAAGGTTGAACCCATAGAGACATGGTTGGAGAAAATATTTATTAAATAAAATAAACCTAGTTTTGTTTAAGATAAGGATAGTTGGAAGGTTCCATTATGATCGGTTAAGTATGGTTTAATTGGGTGGATCATGTTATTGTTGGATGAAACATATATTAGTTGTTGAACCTGGTAGTTATAGAGCCATTTTGGATCATCACACACTAGTACCTAGGGTATATCCGATGACATTTTGTTCCTTGATCAGTGGTTCTATATGGAGGAATAAATTATTATACTGATTAAATCCACTTTATACATTATTGGTGGTTGGCCAGTCCATATGGTTGATGGGAGGAACATAGAATACTAGTGATTACATCTATATAGGGTGTGTCATTAGACATATAAGATGTGCGGCCATCAATGATTTTCTTTTGCTAGATAGAGGGAAGTGACTATGACTTCTAGTGACTTTGTTCTGGGTTCACTTTTAAAATGATTCAAGTGTTTTGAAATATTTATTTAAAAAATATGTGTGTTCAACATACCCTTTTTGGGTTTTAAATTTCTTTAAAGTGGTTTAAAAAATAATTGGGGTTTTGAGAAAGGTTGTTTGGAACTAATTGATTTATTTTAAAAAGGGTTTCTTATTTTAAAGAGGAATTTCTGTAAATGGTTGGTTTTTTAATGGGATTTCAACTTTAATTTTATAAATTGTTTTCAAAGGATATTTAAATTCTATAACATTTTTAGAATTGGTTAATTTTTATATCAATTTTTGTGTATTTATTTTTTTAAATATTAAAATCACAGAATCAAATAGGATGGATATGAATAAAGAATGCATGAATGTCAATTGTCTGACAAAAGAGTATGAATATGGAGTGAAAGAGTTCATCAAATTTGAAAAATATCATGCATATGATCCTTCTCAAAACCTTTCTCCATGTTCACCCTATTTTTATTCCAAATAAGTTATTCCAGAGGAGTTGGAAGGATACTTGATCTGTCACAGAAAAGATTGAAGTTATAAATTTTGGAAGAAACATGGGGAAAAAGTGAATGTATCTAGTGACTTGGACAACACTACGTTTTATAGATCATTTTATATTATTACAAGTGTGGAAAATAAAGAAGACCATATTGAGTAAGTGATTACATATTTGCATGATAATGAAGATCATATTAAATAAATGACAAGGAAAGTTGAAGATGAACTTAATGATTTCACAAAATTATATGAGCAGTTAAAGAGTTGTGAAAAGACGCCATTTTATGATAGTTTCACTAAATATTAATCATTGTTAGCCGTACCGAATCTGTATAATTCTAAATCAAGAAACAAATAGATTGATTCCATTTTTACAGAATTACTTTCTATCTTGAATGAAATGCTCCAAAAAGATAATGATCTCTCGAGTCGAACATATGATTCCAAACAAATGCTACGCTTGATGGGGTATGATCTCTGAAAGAATACACTCTTTCCTGAATGACTGTATACTATTTTTCTAGGACAAAAAATCACTTAGAGAATTCCTAAGGTATGGTTCTTCTCAATACAATATAGATGAATCGAGTCCTATGAAATTTTCATGGTACTTTCCAATCATTCCAAGGATTCGACACCTATATGTAAGTGAGGAGACTATAGAGAAATTAACATGGCACATAGACAGAAGAAATAAATATGGAAAAATACGGCATCTGGTAGACTCTACTCATTAGAAGAGAATTGATCATGTGTACCCTAACATTGGAAACGATCTGAGAAACCTTTGTCTTGTGTTATCTAGAGATGGAGTGAATCCTTTTGATTTTCAAAGTGGCACTTACAGTAAATGTCCAGTTATGTTGCTAAATTATATCTTGTCACTGTGGTTATACATTAAATGAAAACAAATCATGTTATCTATTCTTATATTAGGACCAAAACAATAGGGTAATGATATTGATGTTTATTTGGCTCCATTGATTGAGGATTTGAAATTATTATGCGATTTTGGTGTTACGGTGTATGATGCTTATAAAAATGAAGATTTCACGTTCAGAGTCATGTTGTATGGGATGATAAATTAATTTAATATGTATGAAATTTTTCCAGGATATAGGATTAAATGAACTCTTTGATGTCCCATCTGCGAACAAGGTCCACAATCAATTAGGTCGAAACATTCATAGAAAACTGTGTTTCTAGGACATCGTAGATTTCTACCCCAGTGACATAAGTACCGATCCTGGACGACATCATTAGATGGATGTTTAGAAGAATGTACACCACTATCTCCACTAACAGGTGATCACCTATTTGAGAAAACTAAATATGTTCACACTACTTTTGGTAAACCATTTTAGAAAAACCTTACCAAAACCACTTGAAAAAAATTAGTTTTTTTTAATTACCATACTGGAATTGTCTGTACGTCAGACATTTTCTTGACATTATGCATGTTGAAAAAAATGTATGTGATAGTATCATCAGCATGTTGCTAAATGCGCCCAGTAAAACAAAGGATGGAATTAAGGCTAAGTTAGACATGGTTGAATGGGATTATGAGAAGAGTTGACACCAATGAAGGGTGGAAAATGATCATTTCTTCCTCCTCCTACTTACGCTCTTTCCAAGTAGAAGATATATCAGTTATTAAGCTTCTTTAATGACATAAAGGTTCAAAAATGGTATTAATAAAATATCAATAACATCATTTCAGTGCATGATTAAATGTTAAAGGTTCTGAGATAACATGGCTGCCATGTTTTTTTGAAAGATCTGATTCCTGTAGGTTTACATTGAATTTTTTCAAAGAATGTCTGTCATACATTAACAAACCTCAGTTTCTTCTTCAAAGATATATATATATAAGTTATAGACCCAATGAAATTTCCAACTATAGAAAAAGAAATTTTCATCATATTATGTGAATTGGAAATGTTTTTCCCACTGACATTCATTTATAGGATGGTTCATTTGATGTTTCAATTGGTGAGAGAGATTCGGCTATGTGGTCATGTAATATATAGATGGATGTACCCCATTTAATGGTATAGGAATATTTTTGAAAGGTTATGTCAAAAATCGATGTCGGAGAGAAGGTAGTATTGTAGAGTGATATATTGTTGAATAAGCCATTGAATTATGTTCTGAATACCTGTCTGGTGTGAAAAACATTTGTCTAACAGCATCTCATCACACTGGGTGACTTGAAGATGAAGGAATTTATGGAAAAGAAGTTCATCACAACCAATATAATAGATCGGGAGTAGGCCCACCTTAGTTTTTCATAATAGTTTGGATGTTGACCCATATGTTGAAACCCACAAAGAAATTATTAGGCATTAGAATCCATCAAGGGATGAAAAATGGATATCAAAAAAAATTATCAATAGTTTATAGAATAGTTTATGGACCATATTTTTAAGGATTCAAATGAAAATATAGACTCAATTTCCGAATGACTTTGATGGCTAGTCATAGGACCAAGTGTGTATGTATTATCTTACAATGCTTGTGTAATTAATGGTAATAAATTATATTCTAATAAACATGATGAAGATAGTACCAGATAGATTTGTGGAGTTACACCTTTGACTACAGCAATGCATGTTTTTGGTGCTAAGTACATAAATACAATTTACACGAATATGTCATATTTTGGCATCCTTAAAAAATATGGCAGTTAGATTATACAACATTCCAAGTTATGTTTTTTCAATGCATGTCGGTTGATAACAGAAGTGTTGTTAAAATAGATGAGTTGGGATTTGTGAAAGCTGATTTTAGTAAGGAAACGTACAATGATGAACCATTTATAATGGAATCATAAGTAGTACAAGTATTTTATGTTCCAGATCCTGCAAACCAAAACTGGTCAATTGTTCTGTTATCGACCAAAACCACTAAAGAGTCGGATGAAAATTCAACGGAGGATGACCCTTTAATTGGGATTTCACAACCATTTTGTAGTGGTCCCAGTGTAGATGGCATTTTTTATGGCATAGTAGACCAAAATAAAGGGATTTGGATAGTTTATAGAGGGTTCAAATCCCTTCAACTTTTAAAAAAAAGAGTTCTATAATCATATTATATATTTTTTCTAATATAAATTGTGTTAAATTATGTTAATATATATTCACTACTGATTTTAGGTTATCTAAATTAAATTTTAAACCACTTTTTATGATAATGACTTCTACATATAATGATGCTTACAATCCCCAGGCACAATAGGTTTCTCAACCTGTTGTTGCTCGCAGTGCAGACAAAAAATAGGTTTCTCAACCCATTGCTTTATGTTAATATCTATTCATTGATACTTTTATGTTATATAAATTAAATTTTAAACCACTTTTGTAGATAATGGATTATGAACATGATGATGCCCCCAATACCCAGGAACAACAGGTTTCTTAACCTACTGCTGTTCACAGTGCAGGACGAACAACAGGTTTCTAAACCTATTGACTTATGTTAATTTTAGATTTTATTTTGTCTAAATTTAATGTTAAACCACTATTGAAGATAATTACTTCTTCACGCGATGATTCTCCCAATCCCCAAGCACAATAGGTTTCTCAAACAGATGCTTCTCGTAGTGCAGACGAACTACAGGATTCTCAACCTGTTGTTGATCCTAGTGCAGAGGTAAAACCACCATCTTCACATGCCGATGTTATCCCTATAGATATGGACGAAGATATTGATAATGGTGGATCTGAGGAAATGAAAGGTGATGAAACACCAGTGATACAGAACAAATAGAAGCACCGTAATTTTACGGTATTAGCAAATATCATTATGTCTAAAGAGAAAGGTGTCAAATAAGAGATTGTATGGAATAAGAGGGGCTAATAAGCTAACCCCAACAAGGCCATGTTCAGTAATTACACTGGAATCATCACTCAGAAATGCGTGGAGACTGATGAAACTTGATGGCACCATGTTGTGGCTGATATTAATACACTAATGTGGGGACATATTACAGTAACATTATGATATCATTTTTTAAATTTACTAAAAATTAAATAATGAAACACTAACTTACACATCATCTTCTCTTATAGAGTGAATTTATAGTATATGACTCGCACAAAGACT
The DNA here is from genome assembly GCA_963277665.1 of Viscum album. Classification (NCBI taxonomy): domain Eukaryota; kingdom Viridiplantae; phylum Streptophyta; class Magnoliopsida; order Santalales; family Viscaceae; genus Viscum; species Viscum album. The sequence continues at coordinate 1,768,142,965 of OY728157.1, forward strand.
GTGTATTACGTGTTTTTGGAAGGATTCATAGGGGGGTTTTCAAACATTTAATGAAATATTGTCTTAAAGATGCTAAAGGGAAAATAAAACTATACCCACCTCTTATTGATGGACACTTGATAACCCAAGCATCGTGGGATGCATTTACTGGTTGTTGTGGGAAGTAGTCTTTTTTGGTACATTGTGTCTGATAATACATTGTTTGATGGTATGTGTATTCATCATTTTGATTGAAATCGTTTCATTTATGAAACAAAAAATGACTGCTGAAAACAAACAACAGTCATCAAAACTAGTGTACCCCTACCGTAAAGCAAGGATGGGGTACGCGTCACTTCAAAAAAAATGGTACGTATTTTAAATCTACCATACTACTTTTATGTGACATAAAACAACACAATAACTATGTTATTTTGTTTATATTCATCTTGAAGAGTCCATATCCATAGATACTTCCATCCCATGCCATGTGTTATGGAAGAAGCCATGTGTAACTAAATATGAAAAACTAATAGATAAAAACACACAAAAAGTGTAGGAAACATGTGTAAGTACGACATAATAAAAAAATTGGATTTAAATTTCTATTACATAACAATGATTTCTTATTTTCCTATATTTTCTATCTAACAAAGTCACAAGAATCAGCTAAAACCACACCAGATGTAGACATACTTTTAGTGGCCTTAAAGCAGCAAGAAAAGCATGGTTGCATCAGAGGTGTGGGTTTTGGGGTGACACCCAAAACATATTTTGATAAAAAAAAGAGGATCAAACGGAGGAAATGAGAAAGATTATAGAAAAATTAGATCATTTTCAAGGAGAATTAGAATACCAGATAGAGATGATAGAAATTTTTTTGGGGTGGGGGGGAGAAGAAACAACTCAAGAACAACCCGCGCGTGAAGATCCTACCCCGCCCCACCAGTTTTGAGGTGAGCCATTCACCTCAAAAACAATTTTTAACTGAGGTATCAATTTTATAATAATTTATTATGTGAAATGTGAATCATATAGACACTATAAATTGATACCTTTCCTATATTGATATTTTATAGGGTGAAAATGACTTTGATTTGTATCTATCAACACCCACTCATCACCTTGTAGAGGGGGCTATAGTGTTCAATATCCAGAATTTCATGCTGCAAAATAGACCACTTCCAATATATCATTTCAGAGTGTCAATTACTAGGACCGTAGAGCTGAGAACTGTGATACCTTTTCCTATTTATGATGTAGATATTCATATGGTTGAACAATCTCTAGGAACACTCATCACATCACCATCACATATTGTAAACAAATATGACAAAAATGAGGTATTCATTTCCAATTTAATTTTCAAGATAAACCATAAAATTTTAATAAAAAAGGGTCTAAACCAATACATGTTATTATATATGGACAATGGTAATGTAGTGAAACAAAATATGGATTCCAAACCATCTCAATGATCAACCAATCAATCAATATGATCTACCCAAAGCACCTTAACCCCTCCCATTCTATATCCACATTTATTATCATTGATGGCTCATTTGGATACGAAGTAAAAAGATGGTGGTGATCATATAATATATTTTGAAGCAAATATGTATGGATGGGAAGATCCATACATCATTGGTGTTGATAGTGAAAATAAAATCCTCGACTATGATTGGTTAGGAGGCTCAGTTGTAAATGTTTAAATGAGGTATGTTTTCATGATTTTATTTTCCAAAATATGATATATGATGATAATTATAATTAAACACATTTCATATTTTTTCTGGAATATATATGAAAAACAATTGAAGCTATTTCCCCATGAAAAAAAATTTGGTCTCATTAGTCCTCATGTCACCTCAACAGAACAAGAAGACATAACTTCCACAAAACATAGTGAAATAGTGGCAGGAATACTCAAATAGTTTAACAGAAAAATTATAGATGACATAATCTTTTTAATACCAACAATGTAGGGGTAAAACTATAAAATTTAATCATGTCAAATATATTTTAATTTTATTCATTATTATTCTTTTTTGTGTTCTTAGGCAGTATTGGATACTCATTGTGGTCAATTTGGATACTCCAAATATTTATATTTTGGATTCAATGCATGGATATCCAACAAACTAACCACAAATGATGGAATTTTTAAATTTGTAATACCCTAAATCCAACATTTTATAATTAAACATCTGGTAATATAATTTATATTGTCTTTTAATGAGAATCCAATTATTATAGGGTGGTGAATGAATATCTTCTACATCATGTAATGAGGCCAGGGGAAAAGGATAAGAAACCTGAGAAGTAATATGACTGGATACAAATCAGGGTATATATAATAAGATTTCATTATCCAAACACATAAAATAATACTTATTTTTCTATATATTTCTATAGTTCTCGAAATAAAAAAGGGTAAAGACTGTGGTTATTATGTTTATAAATTTATGAAAGATATCATATTCCATGAACAAATTAGCATCCCTAAAGAGGTATTTTTAAATATAATTTATATTTCATTTAAAATACTTATTAATCCTTTTTAAATTCATATTTTTTCAATACTACCATGATTGTTGAAAAAATTCATATTCACAAGCTGATATATATATGCTGAGAAACGAATGGGTAGCATACCTAATGAAAAAATGTAAAAATATACAATGAAGATGGTAAAATTATCAAATAATTTAAACTTTAATAATATTGTCTTCTATATCTTTCTATTTTTTTGATGGTAATGTTGTTATTTTTATGGGCTAAACACCCTGCTAAAAATCATGGTCGTTGGTGTTCCTTATTTGAGCACTAAATGAATTTCATGTTTATTGGTTTTTTAAAAGAAATTGGTAGTTCTCATTTACAGGGTATGTGTGTTGTTGATAGACAGCAAAAGATAATGACTATCCAAAAATGGTTTCCCTATCCCTTGAGTTTGTTGTGACATATTGAGAAATAATGGGCATAGGAGCTTACTCCACTCATCAGTTGGCCCAATGAAGAACCAACTGTTATATATTCTTGTAGAGGTCTAGAATATATGACAGTTGGTTCTTCACTGGGCCGACTAAAGCTATGCTATAGAAGGGGGATGTTATTCCATGTCAACTATACAAGGATCAAAGATGTCACATCAAACGCAAGGAATTGGAAAACACCTTCTGGATTGTCCTTATCTTTTGTGGTTTATCAACAACACACATACCCTGTAAATGAGGACTAACAATTTCATTTAAAAACAAATCAACATGCAATTAATTTTATGAAAAAACACAACTAACATACCGAAAACTGAGAAATTCATTTCTATTGTTTTGATACTTTACAAAAATGATCCATCAATCATTTTTGGCATGTAGGAATCAACCATATCTCAATTTTACACACGGTGTCACCGGTATGACTCCAAATGTATCTCATTATTTAAAATTGACATTAATTCAAGTAAAAAAACACAACTGACATACTAAAAACTAAGAAAACAAATTTATATTGTTTTGGTACTTTAGAAAAATGATTCATGAGTCTATTGTGACATGTAGGAATCAACCACACTTCAATCCAGTGAACGGTGTGACTGGTGTGACTAAAAGTGTCCACTATCAGTTCAAAATTGACATTTTAACTCAAAAAATATAACTCACTAAAACCCATGAAAACACACTCTGATTGTATTCCAAATTAAGGACAATGATTTTTATGTCCTCTTTGATGTGTATGAAGCAGTCTCACATCAAAATAATGCACGATGAGACCAGTATGATTGAAATTGCATGTTTTTAGTTTGAAATGACATTTTAGTAAAAAAAACACAACTGACATACTAAAAACTAAGGAAATTCATTCTGATTGTTTTGAAACTTTAGTAAAACAATCCATCAGTCATTTCATGACATATTAGAGTCAGCCACACCTCAATCCAACACACTGTGTCACCAGTATGACTCTAAATGTGTCTTGTTATTTAAAATTGACATTAATTTATGTAAAAAAACAAAACTAACATACTGAAACACTGATAAAACAAATTCATATTGTTTTGATACTTTAGTAAAACGATCCATGAGTTAGTTGTGATGTGTAGGAATCAAACCCACCACAATACAATGAATGGTGTGAGCTGGGTGACTAAAAGTGTTCACTGTCAGTTTAAAATTGACATTTTCAATCTAAACATGTCATTCACTGAAAACCAAGAAAACATGATCTGGATGTATTCTAAATTAATTAAAACCATTTTTAGTCTATTTTGATGTGTATGAAGTAGTCTCATGTCAAACTGATGCACGATCCAACCATTACGACTGAAATTGCTTGTTTTCGGTTTCAAATGACATTTTAGTAAACAAAACACAAAAAAGAGACAAAAAATGCACTATAAGTGTTTTTATACTTTAAGAAATGATCCATCAATAATTTGTGACATATAGGGATCAACCACCCCTCAATCTGATGCACGGTGTCACCTGTATGACTCCAAATGTGTCTTGTTATTTAAAATTGACATTAATTCCAGTAAAAAAACACAACTAACATATTGAAAACTGAGAAAATGCATTAGTGATGTTTTGATACTTTAGTACAACAATACATGAGATATTTGTGATGTGTTGGAATCAACCCCACCTCAATCTGATGAATAGTGTGACTAAAAGTGTCCGCTATCAGTTTAAAATTGACATTTTAACTCAATAAATTTCACTCATTGAAAACCAATAAAACATACTCTGATTGTATTCCAAATTAATTAAAACCATTATTAAGTCCTTTGTGATGTGTATAAAGCAGTATCACATCAAATTGATGCACTATGGGACTAGTATGACTCAAATTGCATGTTTTCGGTTTGAAATGACATTTTATTAAAAAAAACAGAACTCAAATACTAAAAACCAAGGAAATGAATTCTGATTGTTTTGATACATTATGAAAATGATCCATCAGTCATTTGGGATGTTTAGGAATCAATCTCACCTCAATCTGACTCATGGTGTCATCAGTATGACTCCAAATGTGTCTTGTTATTTTAAATTGACATTAATCAAAGAAAAAAAAACACAACTAACATACTGAAAACTGATAAAACACATTTGGATTGTTTTTATACTTTAGGAAAACAATCCATGAGTCAGTTTTGAGGTGTAGGAATCAACCCCGCCTCAATCTGACGAACGGTGTGACCTGTGTGACTAAAAGTGTCGAATATCTGTTTAAAATTTACATTTTAACTCAAAATGTGTCTCTCATTGAAATCTAAGAAAACATTATCTGATTTCCTTTCAAATAAATTAAAATAATTCTTCATAACATTGTGACATGTATTAAGTAATCTCACATTAAACCGAAACAAGATGTGACTGGTATGACTCAAATTGTGTGTTTTCAGTTTGAAATGACATTTTAGTAAAAAAACACAACTGACATACTGAAAATAAAGTAAATGCATTCCAATTATTTTGATACATTATTACAATTACCCCTCAGTCATTTTTGATGTGTAGGAATCAACCACACCTCAATTTGATGCATGGTCTCACTGGTATGACTCTAAATTGTCTTGTTATTTAAAATTGACATTAATTCAAGTAAAAAACACAACTGACATATTGAAAACTGAGTAAATGATTTCAGATTAATTTGATACTTTAGGAAAATGATCCATGAGTCAGTTGTGATTTTTAGGAATCAACCCCACCTCAATAAGATGAATAGTGTGACTGGTGTGACTAAAATTTTCCGTTATCAGTTTAAAATTGACATTTTAACTCAAAACTTGCCACTCACTGAACACCAAGAAAATGTGATCTTATTCTCTTCCAAATTAAGGAAAACCATTTATAAGTCCTTTATGATGTGTATGAAGCAGTATTGAGTCAAACTGATACACAATGAAACCGATATGAATTAAATTTCATGTTTTCAGTTTGAATTGACACTTTAGTAAAAAACACAACAAACATACTGAAAACTGAGGAAATTAATTTCAATTGTTTTGATACTTTAAGAAAATGAACCAACAGTCATTTGTGATGTGTATGAATCAACCAAACTCAATATAATGCATGGTGTCACCAGTATGACTCCAAATGTGTCATTTTTATTAAAAATTGTCATTTTTAATGTATTCTTCATATTAATGTTTAACTTATTTCTTTATAGTATTACTAATATAACAACCCTTATCTTAATTACACACTTAATCATGAATTATTACTTATAATTTTATATAATAAAACACCGAGGATCAATAGGTCTACTGTCATGGAAAATTAGGAACATTACATAACAACTTAGAACATTAAACACCACATCTTTATTGAAAATCTCTTTTACATGACCACAACATTCTTTCATACTTATCATTGCATGAGACAACCTGAGGAAATGAATAAAAAAAGGGTGAGCTTTAAATCCCTGTAAGGGAGTAAACGAGGAATAATATGAATAATAAAGTGCATGTTAGGCAATAATAAAATCATTGGAGCATAAGAGAAACCTAAACATAAAGGCATGATATTGCATGATTATCATATCATGGAAATGTGGCAACAACATTTCACATGATATTAGCATGAGACAAGGCTCATTGCACATGAAGCATGAGTAAACCATCATTGTACTTGCATTAGCATGAGTAAACACCCATTTCACTTGAATTAGTATGATTAAACCATCATTTCACTTGACGTATCATGATACTAATCTTTACCCAATTCATTGGAGCGCTATGAGGGAACACCCTTCTTAATCATTTCATTTCATGCATTAGTGTGCCACATAGAACATAGAACATGGATTCTTTAAATGTCATAATTTATTCCACAAGTAATATATGTGGAATCCATAAATTTAAGTCCTAAATAAACAATTACATGTGCATAAAGGTGAATACCCTTGATAGAGAAATGAGTATGGTATTCACTTATACAATGATATTGGTATGGGAAATTTGGGTGTAACTTCTACAGCATAACGACGTCAAATAGAAATTGTAAAATGGGTTGATGAGAGAGAAAGTGGTATCTCATCATTTATACAGTAAATGTAATGTAAGGGGTAATGGAACATAATATCCCAACATATGTAACAAAATTTAGATGCATAATATAAAATAATTTCTTGAATGTTAATGAGGATAGAAAAATTTCTTAAGGAATTTCGGCATGGTAACGGGTGTACATGGGAAGAATTAATGAGAGATAAAGAGGTATATAATCATTAAAACATATGTAGGGATGTATGGGTGAGGTGAAAATCATACCACAATTTTTTTAATTGAAAATAAAAGGGTATAACAACATAAAGAAATTTTGACAAAATGAGAAAAGAAGAAATCCCTTACTTGGAGGTGTGATCCCAAAGGCTTGGGAGAGGTTTGAGAGAGTATTATAGGAAGCTTGGGGCACCTTGGGAAGATTACAGAGGAGTAGGGAAGGGTTTGGTCGAGCTCAAAATGTTTTGAGTGAAGAATAATGGTAGGTTGAGTGGATTTATATAGGAAAGGAGAGGGAATTCTTTATTATTTAGGTTTTGGACACTACACATTAAACTAATCAAAACTACAAACCAACCCATGGTTTTTTGCCCATGGTTTTTAAAAAATGTTTTTGCCAAAGGGGAGTGAAAAACATTATTTTATAAGTCCAATGGCCGAACTTATTAAAATATTATTCTTGCTTATGTGGAGGTGAGTCACACCTCAATAATATCATTTTAAAAGTTAAAATATTTTATAAGTCTTGGTTGGCCCCCTAAGGTACCATAAAATTAATCAAAAAAATACAAAATCACATTATTTTTAAGGTGAAACATATATTAGATGAACAAACTTTTAATAGTATTTTATTACATCATTATTAGGTCATTATGATGTCATAAAACACATTATATATTTACACGGTATTTAATTTTTACCCAAAAATTAGTCTATCTCATAAAATTATGAAAAATTAAATGTTAGATAATTTTAAAATACTGAATTAAAAAATGATATTCATTTTACCTAAATAATTTTATAAATATGTGAATTTAAAATTTTAAAATAAAAAATGACATTTATTGAAAATTCAAGGGTTTTGATAAATAAGATTTTCACACCATTATAAAAACATCAATTATATTCATAAAATATTATACGATCATTTATATGTAATAAAAATTAATTTAGTAATAATAGTTTATTAAAATATTATTTAATTCAAAAATCCATTAATTCATCAAAATATCTTTCTTAATTAAATATAAACTAAAAATACTATTTATGCTTTAAAACCCATTTGCAAAGTAACAATAAAAAAATGAATGTATATTCTTTATTCAAAAAATAATTCACATAATCAGAGTTCTTGATTCTTGTAACATAACCCCTTATAACACCTGCATAAGACCAAAGGGTATGGTGTGGGATGGTGATAGACTATTGGGGTGGCTCAGATAACATCGCTCGAGTGGTAATCTATATTAACTTCCACTTCTCTCATAGGCCATTTCTTTCAAGCTTAACGTGTTGACGCTCAGCTTGGGCTTGGTCAAGAGTGAAGCCCAGTGACATCAACTCCTTTCTATGCTCCAAAAAATGGGCTTCATATAGAGCAATTCTACTGGATGAGGTCATGGCTTCCTTTTTCTAAGTAGATTAGATTTTTTAAAGCCAAATAGTTGTACTAATCATGTGATCACTATTCAACATCAATATTATCTATGGTAACAATTCTTAATGGTATTTTTAATTCCAAAAAATGTAGAACTAAGGAAGTGAATAGGTTTTATATAACAATTTTACAGAGTAAGACTATTTATTATATCAAGAGGAATTTTCATTAATAAAATCTTGGGTCATTACCACTAACGTAATATTTGTTTTCTTATACAGGTGGAACCTTTTTCTCCAGTTAAGTTGATTTTTTCAATGACTATTACCATCGGAGGAAAATTTTTAGAGGGGACCAGAAATGTCAAATGAAAAACATTAATGTTTTGAACTGTTTGTTAGATATTTGTAAATTTAATTTTATAAAACATTGTTCAAAATGTATATAGATGTTTTTTTGTATATACTATGAGTTAATATTTTTGTATTTACGATATCAATTAAATGTATATAGAATTTTTATCAAATCTTTTGTGCATGTTTCTTATTTTTTTCATAATTTTCATCGTGTTTGTAGCTATTTTGTATTAATATTCTATGAGTGGTTATTTTTTAGTAGGTTTTTTCTAGTTTTTGCAGGTTATTTTCGCTGGTTTGATTATTTTGGTTGGTTTTTTATGTTATTTGAAGGTTTCTTGGTCGGCTATTTATTTTATTTGAAGGTTTTTGGGTGTGCTATTATATAAACAGCATTCCCAGATAGGGAATCCTTTATTAGTGCTATTTGAAGTGCTGATAAATGTGGCATTCATCCGTGCTTCGAGTAGTGTTGATAAAGCAAGGCCTTTATTAGTGCATTTGTTAGTGCTGATAATGGGTACCCCCATTTAATAGCGTCTTAATTAACAATGGGTTTTTAGTGATGGTAAAGGACTTTTTTATGTAGAGACCCGAAGCTTGACGTACATTGACATTACATTACATTTGTGGAATACTTAGTACATAACAAAAACACACACACAAGGATCGTAATAGTTTAGTGTCTTTGGAAACTCGGAACGTAATCTTCTAATCGTGGTGAAAGATCTTCAACATATCCCATAAAAATCTTCTTTTTTTATACCTAAAACCTTTCTTTATATCTTGGGGAAAATAAAACATAAAAGGGTGAGCTCAAATGCTCAGTAAGGGTAAACAAAAGAAATATCAATCACATCATATACATAAGCACATAACTTTTGGAAATCTTAACCTGCAAAAGAGATCATAATTTCATAACATGGGGTAAATCATGGTAGTGAAATGTAATCACAATAATCATAAATTAAAACATGAAACTTTGTGACATTCACACATAATCATATAGAATCATTTCTTATTAGTCAAGACTCATTGCCAAGACTATCTTAGTGGACAAAGTCCCTTTCTGAACCGAGTCACCCTCGTTTCAGTCCTGTTTCACTGAACCGGTATAACCTACCGTTCCAGCCATGTCTATCTCATGAGATATAAAATCTTTACCCAATGCATTGGAGGGAGATATAGGTCCCAACCATCTCATAATGATACCATTCTTATGTGTGCCACAAAATCATAAACCATACATCATTTCATAACCCATGTAATAAAAATAGGATTCTTAAACAACATGACATCATAAAACAATTCATATAAGATAAAGGAATTCATAAAAATAATTCCATCACAACATAATAAAATCAATGTAATAATATGGATAAAAACAGAACCCTTTATTATCTTAGATGGAAAATAATTTTGATAAAACACTTGAACTCCATTCTTGAGAAAATATCATTTCTGCTTCAAAAACACTTTTCCTTTCTTAACATGTCGTACACTTATAAAATAAAAGAAGTTGATTAAAAATAAACATGAAAACTTGTAAAGTAATCTTCTTGGAAATAATGTTTTAAAAATCCATTCATGCCGTATAAGTTAAAAAAACATTCTTCTCGTACTTTTGTCGGAAAAGTCAAAAAGTACCTCGTACGAAAAACGACAAAAGATTCATTTCATATCTTTTACTAAAAACACACCAAAGGGTAAATTTGGATTTAAAAAATTGTAGGTGTATGGAAATAATATTACATATTGATGAAACATGGATGTGGATATAAAATACACCCCAGTAAATACAAAAGTATAAACAATCTCGGATAAAAATGAGATTGTGATATTTCCCATTACCTTAGTCCGATTTGTTTCGTAAGTGTCCGAACCTCCTGTATAATGATTTAAATAATGTCATTGACTTATTCTAGAATCATACTAATTGTTATGATATCATATATGGTTCACTTATGACTTTATTTTACCCGTTCTTTTGTAAATTCCATGTTAAAGAGTGTTTTGGGTAAAATCGTTTCATGTATCGTAGGTGTTTGGACTTGTTGTTCTTGACATTATTATTACTTATATCATGATTTACTTACTTCCTGAATATAAAACATGATTTATATATCATATATATTCAGTATATATATATAATAGATAGATAAATGAAATGAAACACACTGTTCATGGAGACGGTAGTCCGTACGTACGCATGAACGTTGTTTTCCTTTCCTTATTGTCTTGAATGGAAGTAAGTAGATGACATACATATATACATAAATCCAGTAACTTTATAATGTCATATATTTCATTATTATTTCTTATATATACTTTATAATCATTCTTAAATGGTTAACATGGAGAATGAATCTCATCGCGTCGTGGAGACGGTAGTCCGTACGTACGCACGAGCGATGATATCGTTCTCATGATCGTGAACTTGTGTTGAAGTGTATGTATACTATTTCAGTATCAATATCACTTTATAATAATCATATATAGTTACTCATTACACCATTATACCCATCCAAGTAATGTGGTGGCAGAAAATAGATTACACCACGGCATGGAGACGGTATTCCGTACGTACGCACGCGCGGTGATTTCCTTTTTCCGTAGGATGGATAGAAGGTTAATTAGAGTTGTTTCATATTTATAATAACATATCAGTATATAAGAAATACTGATGTTATTACTTTATCATTAAACAACTAAAGAAGAATAAGTTGAAGAAGAAAGAAATTGAAAAAGATCGGTAATGGATATTACCTCTTTTTGACGCGCCTTCACTTAACCTCCACTTAAAGATCTAAGGATGGTCTTTGAAGAATTCCAAGACCTCTAGGATGATACTAGGGAAGTGGAGAAGAGATTTTGGAAGGGTTTGGCCGAGATTTAATGCTCAAATTGGTGTGAGGAGGAGAGGGAGGAGGTGCCCTTTTATAAGGGAGGAGAGGGGTACCTTTGGAATAACTAAAAATATTATTTTATTATAAAGTCAAGTTCGGTTTTAAATAGCTCCAAATTGATATATTTCGAAGCTAAGGTGGGGATGGGTCTAAATCCTCTCATCCAATATAATTTAGACAAGTTTAGGTTCCTATTTTAACCTTATCATTTAGATTTAACATTAAGTTAAATAATTGTACTTTTACCGTGTCTTCTTGTGTTCTTACACTATAAGGTTAATAAACTTACTATAAGAAGCCAAAAGAACCCCAAGTTGTTTATTATTAATATAAATAACCTTATCTAAGTCATTAGGCCGAACCATAGATTTTTAGGAATAAAATAACAATTAATAATATAAAATTTGTTTTAAAAACTATTTTATGTCAATTTTGACACTATTTAGTAATTGATTTTTGTGAAAATCATAACAGAATGATAAGTTCGAAAAAAGTTAATTAAATCAATACTAACATGTCATATTAACCTTTAAAATTAGTGGAATTCAAAAAAAGTCTCAAATTATATTTATTTGGGTATTTATAACATCAATTATGTCAATATTTCATTAATAAGATGATTACTGCATCATCGTTGTGTCATAAATAAATTAAATTATTTAATGTCTAAAAATTAAAATAAAATACCATTATGTAGGAAATCTTTGTATCTTTCTAATTAATATTTATAGTCGATTTTATCTTATGTATAACCCAATATTAAAAATGTTTTAGTAAATAAACTTTGATTTTACCTCTTTTAACCCTTCTTTAAATAAATTAATAATAAATGTCCTAATCTAATCCAAGTGGGTCTAAATGGTCATATTTTATTCCTATGTTTGTTTTTGGTCGAATTACACTTGTCCAATAGAATTAGGACATGTGTTAGGGTAATAATAATATCATTTCTACCCTTAATTACCCTATTTACTTTTTACCGTGGTAAAAAAAAGTAAAAAGTTACTATTCATCAAAAATTATTTTCATCTCATTGAACCACATTTTAGTCCTTGATATTAACCGTGTCTCTCGGATTTTTGAAATTCCACTCACAGAAGCGGTAAAATTAAGTTTTATGAAAAATTCAGTTTTTTAACTACCACTTAGTGGTTTCACTATTCATCAAAAATTGAAAGTTTTCAGAAAAATACCAAAATTTCACCCTAGGCTAATTTCGATATTCCGAATCCAAAAATGAATTCCATTTTGAAAAATAAAATTTACAAAATTTCAAAAAGTGGTTATTACTATTCATAACGACTAGTTTTAATAATATTTTAATAGCATATTGTTGTTTAGTGAAACTCGTTATTGCGTACTACACACGCTATCGAGGAAGGTCGTGATTGCGTGTAATGCAAGGCAAGTCAGGGATTCATGTTGTGCACGCTCCTTTTGGTGTAGGGTACAACACAAGATATTAGTGAAATTAAAAATAATATTTTTCATAAAATCTTGGGTTGTTACATTCTACCCCCCTTAAAATGATTTTCGCCCTCGAAATTCGTCGGGGTTATAAATGGTTTACTACTCGAAAGTTTGTTTAATAGAAACCCACATCGTAAAAAGGAATACCAAAACATGGCTTTAAAAACTAAAGTATGAAATGTAACGGTTACCCAAATTAACTCATCACTGGGTTTCCACATAGGAGAACATAGGTGAAAATATGGATATGGAAGAAAAATCTAACCATCAAGTTCTGATGGAGAGTGGTAGAGAACATGGCTATGAAAAAGCCAACAATAACAAAGCTATTGATTTGTGATAATCTAGGTTACCATCCGATTCATCAGATATAATATCACTAGGACAACATTTTTGGTTTTCAATATCATTTCCCTAAAGTTGAAAATTTTGAATTAGAAGAAATACTTACTTGATTTTGGTACAATCTCACTGTTGTTCGTGAATTGAAAAATTTCCACTTCATCCCTTAAAGAAATGAAGTTTAATTTTTTATTCGTGATGTGTTAGCAGATCATGTGATAGAATGATGGGTCATTCCATCTCTTTCAAACAAAAGGTTTGCAAAAGTTATAACTCCATCTTATGGTTATATTAATCATATATGGTTCCAAAAATGAACTTATACTTCATATATCATACCGCTTAATAAAATAAAACTAGTTTATACTAACCAGGGACTTCCTGTAGGCCAGTGGTAGGAGATAAAGGCCAGTCGCACTTCGGTTGTGGGTTCGATTCCCACAGCCTTGTCCGACGCGATGGGCTGTCGCCCGTCCTGCAGGTTGTCCTTTTTCTAAAACTATATTACTATAACATCCCATCAATAATATCGAAAAACAAACAATACTAACTTATGTCCAACATAATCCATTCCAATCTTTAGGCTTATCCATAATACTGCAGTCCACTCTCAGAGATTTAATACCATCGTTTATCCCCATATATCATAAGATATATCTTGTTGGTCAAATGTGAATACCTTAATCATGTATTCTCTTGAAGAATGAATACCCATTGAACCTTAGTGAAAACATGAATGCAGTTAAAAGTTAACACTTTCCACATACCAAAATCCAAAAATTCTATATACTCAAACCATGATATAACCTTCTCCTTATATCAGTCATGAGCTCATGAATACTATCAAACATTTAATTTTCTCCTTATCCCTTCATTATGCGCATATCATCTACATTCCAAAAATATCTGAAGAACCTTTCATGGATACTGGTAACATTAATCATACACTTTCAAAACTCAAGGAAAGGCAACAGTGTAACAATCCATAGATGTCTCTTTATACCATAGTACCATGAGATTACTTATACAACATTACACATGATAAACATGTAATCATTCCACTACATTCTTAAACCATTGACCGAGCTTCAACAATTCTTTCATCTCAAATATCATTTGTAGTCTCTTCATTATCATCAACATAAATACTACCCATACGACCATACTGATTCTCTTCATGAGACTTTCCCTTAGGTCATTGTTTTGCATAATGCCCGTACATTCCACATTTAAAACATTTAACCATTGTTGATGTCGTAGCAATACCATTATCCTCATCCCTGGTGTTAACTGAACCTTTTCCTTTGCACTTACTGGCTTTGTGTCCTTCTTTTCCACACCCAAAGCATCTTCCAGTTCCCTTGAAACATTCTCCTTGATGCCTCTTCCCACATGATTTACATAGGGGAAATTCAACTTTCTTTCCTCTATGATCATCATGAAACTCCATCTTTCTCTTATTAGACGAGTCAGGAAACTTATCAAATTTTACTTTATTGATCATATTATGAGATTGCTGATTCGGCATAATAATTATGTTTGGACTTCCAAATCCCATTTCATTTGGTTTCTCATGAAGAATATCATTCCATTTTCCATCATATCCTCCATTATTGTGAATCATCTTGTTTCCAGCCATTTTCTAAAAACCAAAAAGAATAGTGTGAGAGGCAAAAATCATAATAAAGGGGGAGTAACTTCAATATCTAACATCTTTGGTTTAATCTAATTTCGTTACCATAGTTCTAGGACTATATCCTATACGTATACTTATCCTTAGGGACATCCCTAGACATACCTTAGAAATATCTCTAGGGATCTCACTAACGTTTTCGCATCCTAGTTTTCAAAGGTTGACTAAACATTTCCTCTGATACCAACTGTAGAGACCCGAAGCTTGACATACATTGACATTACATTACATTTGCAGAATACTTAGTATATAACACAAACACCCACGCAAGGATCGTAATAGTTTAGTGTTTTTGGAAACTTGGAACGTAATCTTCTAATCGTGGTGAAAGATCTTCAACATCTCCCATAAAGATCTTCTTTTTTTTATACCTAAAACCTTTATTTATATCATGGGGAAAAGAAAACATAAAAGGGTGAGATCAAATGCTCAGTAAGGGTAAACAAAAGAAATATCAATCACATCATATACATAAGCACATAACTTTTGGAAATCTTAACCTGCAAAAGAGATCATAATTTCATAACATGGGGTAAATCATGGCAGTGAAATGTAATCACAATAATCATAACTTAAAACATGAAACTTTGTGGCATTCACACATAATCATAGAGAATCATTTCTTGTTAGTCAAGACTCATTGCCAAGACTATCTTAGTGGACAAAGTCCCTTTCTGAACCGAGTCACCCTCGTTTCAGTCCTGTTTCACTGAACCGGTATAACCTACCGTTCCAGCCATGTCTATCTCATGAGATATAAAATCCTTACCCAATGCATTGGAGGGAGATATAGGTCCCACCCATCTCATAATGATGCCATTCTTATGTGTGCCATAAAATCATAAACCATACATCATTTCATAACCCATGTAATAAAAATGGGATTCTTAAACAACATGACATCATAAAACAATTCATATAAGATAAAGGAATTTATAAAAATAATTCCATCACAACATAATCAAATCAATGTAATAATAGGGATAAAAACAGAACCCTTTATTATCTTAGATGGAAAATAATTTTGATAAAACACTTGAACTCCATTCTTGAGAAAATATCATTTCTGCTTCAAAAACACTTTTTCCTTTCTTAACATGTCGTACACTTATAAACTAAAAGAAGTTGATTAAAAATAAACATGAAAACTTGTAAATTAAACTTCTTGGAAATAATGTTTCAAAAATCCATTCATGCCGTATAAGTTAAAAAAACATTCTTCTCGTACTTTTTTCGGAAAAGTCAAAAAGTACCTCATACGAAAAACAACAAAAGATTCCTTTCATATCTTTTCCTAAAAACACACTGAAGGGTAAAATTGGATTTAAACAATTGTAGGTGTATGGAAATAATATTACATATTGATGAAACATGGATGTGGATGATAAAATACACCCCAGTAAATACCAAAGTATAAACAATCTCGGATAAAAATGAGATTGTGATATTTCCCTTAACTTAGTTCTGATTTGCTTCGTAAGTGTCTGAACCTCCTGTATAATGATTTAAATAATGTCATTGACTTATTCCAGAATCATAATAATTGTTATGATATCATATATGGTTCACTTATGACATTATTTTACCCGTTCTTTTGTAAATTCCATGTTAAAGAGTGTTTTGGGTAAAATCATTTCATTTATCGTAGGTGTTTGGACTTGTTGTTATTGACAGTATTATTACTTATATCATGATTTACTTACTTCCAGAATATAAAACATGATTTATATATCATATATATTCAGTATATATAAATATATAATAGATAGATAAATGAAATGAAACACACCGTTCATGGAGACGGTAGTCCGTACGTACACATGAACGTTGTTTTCCTTTCCTTATTGTCTTGAATGGATGTAAGTAGTTGACATACATATATACATAAATCCAGTAGCTTTATAATGTCATATATTTCATTATTATTTCTTATATATACTTTATAATCATTCTTAAATGGTTAACATGGAGAATGAATCTCATCGCGTCGTGGAGATGGTAGTCCGTACGTACGCACGAGCGATGATATCGTTCTCATGATCGTGAACTTGTGTTGAAGTGTATGTATACTATTTCATTATCAATATCACTTTATAATAATCATATATAGTTACTCATTACACCATTATACCCATCCAACTAAGTTGGTGGCAGAAAATAGATTACACCACGGCGTGGAGACGGTATTCCATACGTACGCACGCGCGGTGATTTCCTTTTTCCATAGGATGGATAGAAGGTTAATTTGAGTTGTTTCATATTTATAATAACATATCAGTATATAAGAAATACTGATGTTATTACTTTATCATGAAACAACTAAAGAAGAAGAAGTTGAAGAAGAAAGAAATTGAAAAAGATCGGTAATGGATATTACCTCTTTTTGACGCACCTTCAATTAACCTCCACTTAAAGAACTAAGGATGGTCTTTGAAGAAGACCAGGACCTTTAGGATGATACTAGGGAAGTGAAGAAGATATTTTGGTAGGGGTTGGCCGAGCTTGAATGCTCAAATTGGTGTGAGGAGGAGAGGGAGGAGGTGCCCTTTTATAAGGGAGGAGAGGGGGTACCTTTGAAATAACTAAAAATATTATTTTATTATAAAGTCAAGTTCGGTTTTAAATAGCTCCAAATTGATATATTTCGAAGCTAAGGTGGGGATTGGTCGAAATCCTCTCATCCAATAGAATTTAGACAAGTTTATGTTCCTATTTTAACCTTATCATTTATATTTAACATTAAGTTAAATAATTGTACTTTTACCGTGTCTTCTTGTGTTCTTACACTATAAGGTTAATAAACTTACTATAAGAAGCCAAACGAACCCCAAGTTGTTTATCATTAATATATATAACCTTATCTAAGTCATTTGTTTGAACTGTATATTTTTAGGAATAAAATAACAATTAATAATATAATATTTGTTTTAAAAACTATTTTATGTCAATTTTGACACTATTTAGTAATTGATTTTTGTGAAAATCATAACAGAATTATAAGTTCGAAATAAGTTAATTAAATCAATACTAACATGTCATATTAACCTATAAAATTAGTGTAATTCATCAAAAGTCTAAAATTATATTTATTTGGGTATTTATAACATCAATTATGTCAATATTTCATTAATAAGATAATTACTGCATCATCGTTGTATCATAAATAAATTAAATTATTTAATCTATAAAAATTAAAAATAAAATACCATTATGTAGGAAATCTTTTTATCTTTCTAATGAATATTTATAGTCGAATTTATCTTATGTATGACCCCATATTAAAAATGGTTCAGTAAATAAACTTTGATTTTACCTCTTTTAACCCTTCTTTAAATAAATTAATAATAAATGTCCTAATCTAATCAATGTGGGCCTAAATGGTCATATTTTATTCCTATGTTTGTTTTTGGTCGAATTACACTTGTCCAATATAATTAGGACATGTTTTAGGGTAATAATAATATCATTTCTACCCTTAATTACCCTATTTACTTTTTACCGTGGTAAAAAAAAGTAAAAAGTTACTATTCACCAAAAATTATTTTCATCTCATTGAACCACATTTTAGTCCTTGATATTAACCGTGTCTCTCGGATTTTAGAAATTCCACTCACAGAAGCGGTAAAATTATGTTTTATGAAAAATTCAGTTTTTTAACTACCACTTAGTGGTTTCACTATTCATCAAAAATTGAAAGTTTTCAGAAAAATACCAAAATTTCACCCTAGGCTAATTTCGATATTCCGAATCCAAAAATGAATTCCATTTTGAAAAATAAAATTTAGAAAATTTCAAAAAGTGGTTATTACTATTCATAACGGCTAGTTTTAATAATATTTTAATAGCATATTGTTGTTTAGTGAAACTCGTTATTGCGTACTACACACGCTATCGAGGAAGGTCGCGATTGCGTGTAATGCAAGGCAAGTCAAGGATGTGTGTTGTGCAAGCTCCTTTTGGTGTTGCGTACAACACAAGACATTAGTGAAATTAAAAAGAATATTTTTCATAAAATCTTGGGCTGTTACATTTTAACACTGATAAAAGCATGTTTTGTGGTAGTATACCCTCATAATGAAGTGTAGATCATGTTTTAATGGCAATTCTATCGATGTAGAAGGGCTTAAACCCACCAAGAAATGACATATACTCCTTTCAAGAAAGAAACTTCAATCCCTATGATCCCCGATTACACCAAGGTGGAACCTGACACGCCATAGTGTTAAGGGACATACCTGACATGTATTCCCCATTCCTCATTACTTGGCTGAAGATTTTGGATTGTGACATACATCACTCACATTATGACTATCTAGGATGGCCTAGATTCCCTAGTATTTCTCCCACAACCATATTAAACCCATAAATCATCCATATCCCTAGGAAAAGAGTGGAGATCAACTTTTATTGGACATTCTATCAATGAATAAATAATTGAACCCAAGAACTAAAGGAATCCCATCCTTTCAAGAAAGGAAATATCATCCTTGTGATCCCTAACAACCACTTGAGGAAACTCAGCACCCTATAGTATTTTGAGTCATCCTGAGACTACCATCCCCATATTATAAAATTTACAAGCTAAAAGACCCTAAAAGAAAGTGATATCAGGTCCATGGTAAAAGACCCTAAACTAAAACTATATCATGTAAGAGCTAAAGAATATAAACTAAAGGGTTAACATGTCCAATATAAAATACCATAAACTAAAGTGATATCTGTTCTGAGCTAAATGACCCTAAACTAAAGAGATATCTGGTTCATACTAAAATACCTTAAACTAAAATGATGAAAGGTCTGAGATGGAGGACCCTAAATTACAAGAACAATGAAGGTATGAACTAAAAGATGAAAAACTACATTATGGAAATTCCTTAGTCTATAAATGAGTGTAAGGCCCACTACGTGGCCTTATCATAATCAAGCTTCTCAAACCAAGACTATCACCCTTTCCAGAAGATAGAGAAATCTCCCTCTAGGACATGTATCCAACCCAAGTAATCCTTCTAAAAATCTGGTGATCTCAATATATATGCATTAGATACATCGATCAAGAACCCCTTGTTAGTGGGAATTTATGAGGACTTATTGAGAAGAATATTTGAAGTTTCGAAAATTCAGATTCTGACATTCGGTTTTATTTGATATTATGAAAAGTATGGGTACCATTAATGATCTATACAAAAAAATCAAATTGGGAACACTCTTGAAAAATCCTATCATGGGGTTCAACATCAAATCCCTCTAGATTATCAATTATGTGACAAATTCCTCTACATTTACCTTTAAATCAGATTCATTTCATGATAAATGGTTCTAATTCAAATGGGGGGAATCATTTAATGATCATAATTTCATAGTGAAAAATTCTCCATGGAAGGGTTCATTTCATGAGTGATTGGATGATTATGATGCATAAATGACATATGTTAATAATGTTTGCGGTGTGCTCATTGATTACACAATTTTAGGGGCGCTATTATTATTATTATTATTATTATTATGTTTTTACATATAATAATGATAATAAAAAAACAAATAAAAATTAAATAATTATTTTCCCCAAAATCGGTGGGATAGGATGCGAAAGGTAAGTAGCACTGCACATATCTTGAGTTTTTTTAATACGTTTTCTAAAAATATTAAAAACATCATAGGTTTAAATTTTATTAAAAAATACGCCTCAAAGGCAGCATCTGTGATGCTTCCTTTTCCCTAATATAATAATTTTTTTATTTTAATTTTTTTATATATTTAAAATTTTAAAGTTTTATTATTATTTCGTTATGGTTATATATATATATATATAACAAAATGTTTCAACATAATTAATCTTTAATTCAAGTACGTGACTTTTCTAACCTATAAAATATAATCTATATATGATATGAATGAGATTTTAGACATTTATTAAACATATAACAAGTAGTCTAAAATAAAAAAAATTTATTAAAAAATGTTGATGAAAAATAATTTATATGTTTTCTAATCCACCTACTTGAAACATAAAAATGTTTCAAGTATGTAACTTTACTATCCTGTAAAACATAAACAATAAGACCAATATGAATGATATTTTAAACATTTATTAAACATATAAAAGTAGTCTAGAATAAAAATAATTTCTTAAAAAATATTAATGAAAAATAATTTATAATCTTTCTAATCCACCAACTTGAATCATAAAAATGTTTCAAGTACGTGAATTTGCTAGTCTATAAAATATAAACATTAAAATTTATATTAATGAAATTTTAAAAATTGATTAAACATATAACAAGTAGTAAAAAATAAAAATAATTTCTCAAAAAACATTGATGAAAAATAATTTATAAAATTTCTAATCTACATACATGAAACATAAAAAATTTTCAAGTATGTGGCTTTTCTTTCCTCTAAAATATTAACTATAAGTCCTATCTGAATCCCATTTTAAACATTGATTAAACATATAAAAAGTATTTTAATTTTTAATTTTTTTTATATGGGTCTTATAGTCTATATTTTATAGGCTTTCAAATTCAAGTAGGTGGTTTAGGATCCTCCTCGACATTCATTATTTTCTCTCTCACTTCTGAGTTACACTAATTACATTCCTTTCATTTGCATTTATTTACGTTATATATGAAACACATTATTTTGAAAAAAATTATTTAGATGTTTAGGATATCTTTTAAATTTTATTTACATTGTTTTTATACTATATTTTTTATAATCTTTTAATGTTATATACTTGAAATTTTATAATTATTCGTATTTTTCAAGTAGTCGACTTTGAAATCGGTCAAAAATAAATTGTGCCTAAAATATAAATGAAACTGAAATATTGTATAAACATATATGAAGAGATGTTAATAATAATATTATTTTCATTTCAGTAGACATAAAACATATAAATGAGCATGTACAATCAATGATTATGTCTATTGTGAGGAGATTCCATCACACATGGCGGTATGCATATAGGATATCTGCGTCGAGTACGCAGTGGAGTCTACTGACCTAGAGAGGGATGATCCATGGGCACTGGAATGTATACTGTCGCATCCTCTATCTGTGTGTCTGTGGGAGGAGATTTTATTTGCATCTCGTACCGTCCTCCTAATCCTCCTCCCACTAGGGTGGTTGAAGGACCAACCATCACCACTGTGGGGAACCAAGCCTGCGATGGAGATATACCCCAAGACTATGGTGGATTTGGACACCAAGGTTGCAATGGATATAGACCTCAAGGTTGTGATGGATCTAGACCCCAAGCCTATGATGGATCTGGACCCCAAGATGGAGAGAACTGTGGATATCCTGTCAAGAAATATGGATCCCATGCCACCTGAGGCACATCCTGAATCGGCTAATGGTGGACTACAAGAGGGCCAACCACTGCCTGTGCAATAAGTGAAGTCTCACGTGTAGAACGATATTGTCTACATCATCGCGGTCATGGCTCCTCATCACCAGCAGCTACTGCAAGATGTTCCTCAGGGGTAGGAACCTCCTATCTCCGGGCTAGATACTTGAATATCCTCTCAGAAAGTGGACGAAAAGATTCCCCTACATCCAGCGGTTCAGTATGAACAGATTCCTGGGTAAATACCCCCTCCTCCTCTTCATTGGTCATTCAAACAAGCTTCTCTTTGTGACTGGCCTATAAAGAAATTCAAAATGAATAAAAAATATTTCAATAAACAAACTAATGGGAATTTATTGACTTACCATCCTCTGAATCTATCTTCCATATTAGGAAGGATATAGTATAGACTTCAGTCTATACCATGGCCCATACTCAACCTTCTCTGAAATAAAGAATCTATTTTTAGGTGTTGATGCCAAAAGATGGGAAGAATAATAACAATAGGGAACTCTCTGAGGCTACCTCGTGAAAACCTTTCGCAGAGCCCCATGGCCCTTTGCCCGTCGCTGAGTAAGGAGGCAGGAGGCTCCGTGAAGGAATTTTACATTCCAGGGCCTGCCGCGGAGCAAGGAGGCGGGAGGCTCCTCGAATTAATTGGACATTCACGAGCCTGTCATAGAGCAAGGAGGTAGGAGGCTCTGCGAATGAATTTGACATTCACGGTCCTAATGCTGAGTAAGGAAGCGGGAGGCTCCGCGAATGAATTTGACATTCACAGGCCCACCATGGAGCAACGAGGCGGGAGCCTCCGTGAGCCGAGTTGACGTGCACAATCCCATCGCGGAGCAAGGAGGCGGGACACCCTATGAATTCCTTTGACATTCATGAACCCGCCGTGGAGGAACATTTGTCCTCGTACCGAGTGACCTCTGCTTTGTGGCTCCTCTTGCCTATAAATACATGGCCCCCCTTGAGCCCAAAGGATGGATCATCTGGCATTTCACATTCTGATCTCTCAAATTGCAAAGAACTTCTTGCACTGCGAACCATGAGCTCCTCAAGGTACTTTTGCATTGCGAAGTGCCTCCCCCTTTGCATTAATTGATCCCCTTTTCCAAGAGGGACGCCTTTTGTGAAGCCCACGGGCCTTTGTGAAGTAAGTATATCCCCACAGGGGACTCAGGTCGTCGCGAAGCATTTATTCTTCATGAAACATCCTCCACACACACATTCCCCACATGCTATGGTAGGGTCATTGTGATTCGCGAAGCATATTGCTTCACAAAACCTTACTTCATGAGGCACCCTTGCTTTGCAAGGCATTGATTCATGAATTACTAACACTTCACGAAGCTCCTCCAATATGAATCTCTGCCATATTCCTAGGCAAGCAGACTTCACTTCGCAAAGCACATCCCTTTACGAAGCCCTTCGACTTCATGAAGCACCAGAGCTTCACAAGGCTTCTACATATGAACCCCTCTGCTCTGAAAATCTTTTTCCCATTCAGCCGTTTAGGTTTAGAAAAAGAAATTTCAAAGTCTCGTGGATGATACTACCTGTTTCTTTGCTTCGCCTCACACTTCTCACATAGGAATGCTAACATTTATTACTTCTGTGCATAACCACGCTAATGTGGACCCCCTAATGGTTCACTCAATAACACCCCAACCACGGCATTGCCGATGCCCTCCTTCCCTCAAGGGTGGGTGGGTATTTGTTATGTAAGTCCTAGGGTTGTGGAGTGCACCCACTTCATCTGACCTGCAGGACGTTAAACATCCAAATGCCATCGTCCTCAGCACATGACGTTAAACTGTGACCTCTCCCTGTGTCGTGCATGTGGTGTTCCCCATCTCGGACACTCTCTATGCCAACTGGTCTCCATGGGAGTGAGATAATTCCTCAAATGGAATGTAATCCTCTTTATCAGAGAGGTATCCTTCCACGGGGAAGGGGAAA
This sequence comes from Viscum album, assembly GCA_963277665.1. Classification (NCBI taxonomy): domain Eukaryota; kingdom Viridiplantae; phylum Streptophyta; class Magnoliopsida; order Santalales; family Viscaceae; genus Viscum; species Viscum album. The sequence goes on from OY728157.1 coordinate 1,768,167,633, forward strand.
CCACCCTGGTGTAAGCCTATAGCTTTCCTTGAAGGAGGCAGCACCCCTGATCCTCCTCTCTTCCTGGGTACCAAATCCCTCTCCTGCTGGGATTTTTCACCACCCAAGAATCCATCCAAGAGTAAGTCAAAATCTTTATCTCCTTGGGATATTTGCCACACGTAATCCTCTGTTTCCTCTTTAGGCCACTAACCACATGCAATCCACACTCTACTTCCCACAGACACACCTTTTGCGACGAGATTTTCAGATCTTTATTGTCTCTTGTTTATCACATCGAGCCTGACTCATGTGGGCTTAGAGCAAGCATCAACCATGACATCCTCTCTAGTCAGGCTAGAGTGTAAGCACCAAACTACACATGAACTATGAGGTCTTTGATCATTGCCAAGGCAGGGTACGTAAAAAGCCTCCCTAAGGTTCAAGACCAACACTGGGTCATTCTGACCCCCTTCATGTCAGTTCACCAAACCCATCCTGAACTACGTGTTCTTTGATCCTTGTCAATGAAAGGTACATTGGAAGCCTCCCTAAGGTTCAAGCCCAACACATCATTGGTTCCGACCACCTTCACGTCGGTTCCCACCCCATTCTGAACTATGTGGTCTTTGATCCTTAACAAGATAAGGTATGTAGGAAGTCTTCCTGAGGTTCAAGCCCAACACCTGGTCGCTCTAACCTCCTTCACGTCAGTTCCCATGACACCTGAACTACGAGTTATTTTATCCTTTCCAAGGCAAGGTACATAGGAATACTCTATGAGGTTCAAGCCCACCATTTATCTGGGCCCCATGTCCTCCTTCACGTCGGTTCCCACACCACCTAAACTATGAGGTATTTGGTCCTTTCCAAGGCAAGGTACATAGAAATCCTCCATAAGGTTCAATATCACCATATATCTAGGCCCCAGGTCCTCCTTCACATCGGTTCACCCCCATCCTGCATGACGTTAAACTATGAACCTCAATTAGTAGTAAGTCATTATCTCCCTCGATCAGTGGTAAGCCGTTGTTTCCCCTAGTTAGTGGTAAGCCGTTTCACCCACCTGAACTATGTGGTCTTTGATCATTGCAAAGGATGGGTACGTAGGAAGCCTCCTTGAGGTTCAAGACCAACCCCCGGTCATTCCGACCCCCTTCACATCGGTTAACCAAACCCTCCATGAACTACGATGTCTTTGATCCTTGCCAAGGCATGGTACGTAGGAAGCCTCCACGAGGTTCAATCCCACCATCCATTTGGACCACATTTCCTCATTCGCATCAGTCCATCAGCCCACATCCCATATTAACTACATGGGTTTGATCTCTGACTTCAAGGAAGGGTACGTAGGAATCTTCCATGAGGATCAACCCCACCCAGTGATAAGCCATTGTGCCCCCACCTGATGGTAATCTATTGAGACCCTATCCTGTGGTAAGCCATTGTGACCTCAATTAGTGGTATGTTTTTGCGTCCCCTACTCAGCAGTAAATCATTGTAGTCCCATTTTCTGGGACCCTCATCTTTGGTCTTTCCTAGTGGCTTCAGACCAGCTTGGGCTGTTAACCATGCGCGGGCCCCATACACAACATCGGGTTGTCGTCATATGTGTATGTCTCCAATTCAAGTCCGTTGCCTAGTATTCCGTTGGAGCCAATGTGTTTTGGGAAGGTCATTCCCCAACCCATGGGTTCCTTTTCTTTCGGGTTCAATACATGTGTCCATTCTCATAGGACACCTCCTTAGGTGTCACTTCGCCCTACGGAACTACGCGAACTTTGACTCCCTATCATGGGGATATGTAGGAAGTCTCTTCAAGAATCAAGACCAACATTACTATCATCCTCTTGGCGGTTCCATCCCATTCACCATCCACTTAATTCAAACACTACATCATCAATCTTGATTATTACCCGGGCCACCAAATCTTAGTGAGTTCATGACAACTCACCCCCCAACATCAGTGTTTCCTCCAGAGGTTGCACTCATCTGATCCACTTTAATCAGTGTTCTGATCAGTCTGATCCATCTCTGTCAAATGTTAAACCAGCGGCATAACCTGTGTCAAACATGGGAAGCTAAAGAAAACCTTAGATACATGCCTATGGCATATGATTCCCCGCGTTCGACGTGGGATGCCTCGGGCTTCCGAGCCCTCGATAAGCCTTATAATAAGGGGAAGAAACACAAACACGCCATTGTCCCAGCGTCCAGACACGCCAATGATGTCCAACATGACTACTCCCCTAACTGAAGGTTGCTACCCTGATTGGACCCTTGGGAATGTCCCGACAGAAGCAATGTAATTAACTGGTGTCCATGAAGATATGGAACTAGGAAGAGTTTCATGAACAACATCTTAAATATATAAGGGTGACCCGGACTAGGTTATGAGTTCCAAAGTGGAATCCACAGAAGGGAGAACCAACATCCCATCATCCAATTTCAATCAAAGATCAAACGTCCTTGAACAAGGAATGGATGTTGCCCGCCTATGGAAGGCGGGAATGCGGGGCAACAAAACCACACCTTTCGTACTCAAGCTGACGGACGCGCGCGCCCCAACGAAAGTGTTGGAAATAGAAATGGTGAACCCAATGTTAAGATATCCTCCCTAATATGGATATTAGTAGAATTTGAGACATCAGTGGATTAGCGTGTCACTGGATCCAGATATCTGGCGTTGTGTCCCACCAAGAAAATAGTGGTCCTGGCATGAAACTCACTAGAAGTTGGGGCGATAGAACATTGGTCCTCCTGGTCTACAACATTGTCAGCATGGATCCATCCTACCAGCCATGGTAGATGGAATGGTGCTGGGGAACTGGTCATTGATTTTATTTTTCTTTCAGCACTGATAAGTTAATCTCTCTACTTTCAGAAACCAAGCTACTGCACCTGAGACTCGGTCACAGCTTGCCCACCAACGCAGGGGCAGGGGTAGTGCCAATGTGGCAGTCCCGCGTGGCTAGTCCTCTTCCAAAAAACCCTCTATAACCACGAACATGGGGCACCCACACCCCATCTCCCTATCTGATGTCATCCAATGAGGGGTGATCAATGACCTCATACGCCGGTACGAGGAGAAGTGAATTATCCCGACTCAGGATATGGCCCACCTGGATTTAGAGGCGTCTACGCCTCATCATTAACGCTGCCTCAAGGGCCGCACAGGGAGCCACTGCTCCCCAATCCAACATATAACTGTTTCGAGAGCCTCTCCCCGGAATGTCTCGACGACTCCCTGCCTTACGCCGATGAGGTCGAGGATATCTGGGTCAGCCCGGATAGGATCCCATTCCAGGGGCTCCCAACAAGGGCTCCCACCCAGCCGCATCAGCGCCACCACCCAGTCTTACTAGCTAAGGAGAAGGTTAGCCATGTACATATACCACCATCTCTGGTCCGTCTAGCTCGACGCCAGCATCGGGCACAAGACGAAGAGAACGCCTGCCAAGGGGTGTCAATGTCAGCGGCTATTGTGGCCTGAGACACCACCAATGTATATCACCACCTCCCTATATATGATGAATAGGGGAATTTATATTCCCAACCTAGATTGTGGCCCCAACCACCCCAAGGGAAAGCTGGGTCGACTCTCTTGGTCCCTGACACAGACAGTGGCCACCGCGGACTAACCCACAGTGATGCCACCAATTATGGATGTCCTCCCCATACTGCTACCATGGAGAACACAAGCCTTCCCCACTTCTAGGCTCATCATGGAGGTCTTCCACAGGCCTCCTTCATTCCAAATTAGAGTCCTACCCATGGCAGTGATGCTCACTACGGAAGTCTCTCTCGTTCCCACTAACCCGGATATTGAGTCATTCCCCCCGCAAGAGACCGTTGGTATGGGGACGTTGCACATCTGGACACTCTTCAATGCGGGGACCCCCCCCCCCCCACATTTTCTCGTATCATCTATCAAAGGTCCTACTCTCCTTAGAAATCAAGAGATTGAGGGATGCCTCCACATCACTAGCACCCAACATGGAGGTCCTACACATGTTCATCTCGACAAGTACGAGGACCTTCCTCGCGCTGAGGTCATTAGAGGGAACAAGCATGGGGGCCCCACCCATGCTCCTACGTGCTCGAGTGGAGGTCCTACCCTCTCTAGCACTTCACACAGAGGTCCTCCCCATATCCCTTTTGATATATTTCCTGGTGCTCCTCACACCCCGTCGTACTCAGGTGGAAACCCTATCCGCCCCAACACCAGTATGGCCGAAGTACCTCCTCGTGTTAGGAATCTTCCCTCTCCAGAAGAGCCATCCAGGGGTAGGAAGGTGGTTCTTTGCTTCCATAAGAAGAATTATGGGAAGGTTCGGATAGATATCAAACCAGTCTGCTTCTCAGACTCTAAATTAGAGTAAGACTCAGCACATGAACCCTCCCCTCGCTCCATTGAGTCAAGGGCTGAGGCAGGAACAAGGCGCATCATCCTAGTACTCCCGGAATGAGAGGTCCATAAAATTATTGCCACCCTCCATAGGTCTATCCAGGAAGATGAAAATTTGGAAACCCCATAGGTTACGGTCGTGCAATCACAACCATCACCAACAGAAGCACTCTCAACCTCGATTAGAGATCACGAAGAGCTATTCTGGGGACCAATGGTGGGTGAGCAGCAGCACAACTTATCACCAGTAGCCCTAGACCTAGTGATAGGAACTACGACCATCAGCCCATCCTTCCATGATGTGGTGGCTGATTCACTACACTCTTCAAGGGACAGCTCAAGATTCGGTGGCCAGTCAGCTCGTTCTCCGAATTCCCCACCAGTCAGCATGCCATCCTAGCGGTCTACCTCAGTACCGTTGTGAGTTTCTCAGCCACCCCCATTTGATGAATGGGGCAATCAAGGGATAGACCCTGAATCAAAACCAATGATCTTATGGAATATCCTCACAGCCAACCACTTCCCTGAGATATTCTAGCCAGTTGCAGTGCTCAATTTCAGTGCATCGTAATCCATCACCCTATAGGAAGTTGAGTGTTTCCGTCAAACCCTCTAGGAGACACACTTTCTCCTTCTTCATCAGTGAGTGCTTTGTCCCAGGAGCCAAGAACATTTTGAGGAGATCGACGAGCAATGTTGTCTGGTCGACCTGGTTGCACTCCTTGTGGCCCAGCGCCCTGAGTCACCAGGCCGCCGTAAGGACCTCCAACAAAAATGTGTTTAGAGTTTCAAGGTACTACAAAATATTATAAAGGAGGCTTCCCACCACATACAAATCCATGGCTGGGGGCAGTATGCTTCCCTCCTCTTCAGTCCTATCTGACGGTAGCCTGACACGCTTGGTGATTTTGAGGACATTCCCCCATGAAGGGTGAAGGTCAACATGGACAACATATTGGACGAGGAGAACATGTTAGAGCTTCATGATGGGGACTTACCCCTTGAGGGAAAGCCACAACTACTGGATCCCTCGGGGAGGGTTGCTCATCAACAAAGGATCCTGTTGGGTCTCCCTGTGGCCACTGCGACATTGGTCCTTAGCCGAAATCATGGTAAGGGTAAAGAGAACCTATGAGCTTCCAAACACTCCAACCCATCCACCTCTGTGTAGAAGGTGGAGGAGGACACTGAAAAGGCCTCATTGCACCAACATATTTCCGAACAGAAGAAGTTGGTCGATGAACTCCTCATAGAATGCATTGTAGAGCGACGGCCAGACTACGTCAATTCTAGGCCAGGGCAGTAGGGGTAAGAAAAACATCCTCATGGCGAGCTGCCTCCTGGTGACCATGACCACCTTGCCCCTGCAGACAGGGTTGAGGCCAGAACATATGGCAAGATAGCACGTTATGTCTCTCCAAACCCTTCAAAATGGCGCAACAATCCAAGGAACCCAGCTCGGGTTCCCCTAGCTACCCTTCAGTTCTCCCCACCAGACACGCCATGAGCCACTAAGCCACCTTACCATGTTGAAGAAACGTCCAACGCACTCATGGTTAGGGATCCTCGTTAAGACAAGGCCCACCACCCAAATGATTCAATGGATGCACTCATTGCCCACCTTGAGGCTTTGGAAACGCAACAGGTGGAACTTCCACCTGATGGAAAGCCATATCTAGCATGGGTGGATGATATTTTGGCACCTCCGGGTTTCGAGAATCCCACCTTTCCCTCTTCAATGGGAAAAGTGACCTACCACAACATCTGGCCCACTTCACCTCAAGGTGTGGGCCCATGTTAGGGACTCCAGTGCAGCATGAGGCTTCTAAGCTCTGATGTTTTGTGCAGACATTAGAGGGGCCTGTGTTTTTCTGGTACATCCAGCTCCCCATCGGATCAGTGACCACCTAGGAGGACCTCCATAGGCAATTACCCTACCATTTCAGCTCCACCATGCCGAAAATGAGCATCACAGACCTCTTCAAGTGCAAATAGTGGCCTGGTGAGCATGTCACAGACTTTATCTCCCAGTGGAAAGGACTCACATACTCCATTGACATGCCACAAACTCATGAGAAATTACTAATGATGTGTGTGAGAAATGTTACGATGGAATAGGTTCCCTCTCTAATCACCCAGAACTACCCTGGAAGATTCTGAGACTTCTCTGATAAGGCCCAGCACCTGGAGGAAGCCCTGCAACAGGCTATCCATGCACATCTATTCCCCAATATAATTCCTAAAAGGAGGGATACCAGAGACAAGCCTGTCATGGTGGCCCAAATAGAGGCCCCCAAATAGCTGGAATTGTTATCAGTGGAGTTGTCTCCGCAACCTCACAGAGGCCTTCCACCACAGGCACAAACTCCAGCCCAGTAGTGGCCCCCTCCGAATCGGCAGGTGACCCCAAGTAATGTGTCGCCACTGCATAGGTGGGACAATCAGGCCGCGCCTCCTCGACAGGCTCCTACAGCCCCATCATCAGGTTCAGGTTCTATGTTCCCCCTTTCTGGACCAAAGAAACCATACCTTCTTTTTCAACGAGAATCAGGTCCCTGACTATTTCTGAAGTTCCTTATAATAAGGGATTGTGCGTTTTCCTGGGTGCAGAAGGCCAGAAGTGGTGAACCTCACTAATCTCCCCAACTACTGCCCCAATTACCAGATCTTGGGGAACAACATCAAGTAGTTCTATGTGTTCAAATAATGGCTTCAAGACCAGGTTGATAACAACATATTCAGGTTGGGATCAGGCCAGACACAAGTGGAATGTGTTTTCGTAAGGCCAAATAGTAACAGTGGCGATGAAAGTGAGTGAGAATAGGTTTCTAACAGCAGTTCCCAAAATTATGATGACTGGATGGCTCACAAAATGGTCTCTCATGACCATGGTATCATTCGGGCATTCCTGAATCAGCCAGAGCCTTCAGGAGTTGCGACCACCACTTCTTCATCGTCATCTCAGCCGACCTCTTCCCAGAAGAGTAATCATCGGCGACGCAAGGGAAAGTAATGCGCCCCGACAATTCCATCATCATCATGTACTCTCGCCAATTTCATGCCCACGGAGATGGAGATTCCTCCTAGAATATGTCCATCCATGGATGAATATTCAATTGATAGGCAAGGGTACGCTTTCGTTAACATTGTGGAGTTGGTAAACCCCTGCATGACTCCCAACGCTGGGGAGCGCCATGCGGATCTCCCCAACGTCCCCAACTGAAGCCAACGTCGGCGAAGACACGACCATATGGTTTATCGAGGCACATTGGTTGGACCTTCCAGCTAGGTCATGCATGCCACTGAGACCAGAGAGTAGGACCAGCACAGAGCTCAGCATGTGCAACCTCCTCATCCTGTGTCAACAGGCCTGTGTCCACTGCCGTTTTTTCTACTGGATCAAGAAAATCCACCTCGACCATGCCACGACCAGCCACATCCTGCTACAGGCCGGTCTCAATAGTCCGGCCATCATCTGGTAGCTACTCTGCAGGCTCCGACTAGTGAGCATGGGGATATGCCTAGCACCAGTCAGCCGCAGGCCCAGCCAGTAGGGGCCACCGTACTGCCTATCATAGAGAGAGCTCATACAAGCATAATTTCACACATAACATGGATGTATAATGTTCTCAAGCACCTTTCCAGCATCCCATAAACGATTTCTATACTTGAGACACTTCTCCTATCGTCAGATATGCGTGAGACCCTCGTTGAGGCTTTAAGAAGCCCCCTCCAGTTTGAGACAGAACTAGTAGCTGCAAAGGACTTTCATGTGGAAGAAATAAACAATGTTGAATGTCAGGACATTATCTCATTCTCTAGAGAAGATGAAGTTTCTCCCATACAAGGGAACATTCACCCACTGTACATCACCAGCCAATTCAATGGCGTGGTGGTTTGTCGCTTTCTTGTTGACATTGGCTCTGAGATTAACCTTTTCCCAACATGGACACTGCTAAAGCTAGGGTTATCCGAAGATGAATTGACTCCCTCTGACTTGAAAATTCAGGGATACGATAGGACATAGTAGACCCTAGTTTACAAGATTCATTTGAAGACCCAGTTCGGTGGCCTAGTTTCCAATACTGAGTTTATGGTTGTCTCCCAAGACACATCGCACAATGCATTGATGGGAAGACCATGGCTCCACCGGCACGCGGAAATTCCCTCATCGTATCATAAGTGCCTCAAGTACTCCCTCAATAGTCTAGTGGGAATTCTCCAAGATGATGTGTCTCTTTTTTCCTCTTGTGAATCCGGCTTCCTGGATGCTGACTATTACAAGAGCAAGGACAAGATGATTCAGGCCAGTGAGGTTGAACCCATTTCAGTTGCAACTGACCCTTGGGTAGGACTGGATAATGCCTACGTCTTTTTGATCCATAAATTGGAGGCTATTCCCCTAGATATGGGGTAATGTTTTTTTGTCTCTGGTAAAAGGAGGAAGCATATTCTCAGGTTCAAGCGACATCGGGAGATCACTTCGTACTTCTATACAAATCAGGATCAGGTGATCCTAGAGCCTCCTACCCCCATAAGGTATCGGGATGTCCGCCCATGGCAGCGACAATACGTCATGCGTGCCTATTTTTCCAAGTAGTAATTAACTGACTCAAGACAATGTGCCACTATTGCTTTGATATCATCAATCGTATCCCCTTGGGTCAAAGACCAGACAGGATCAGATCAACAACCTTCATTGGTACAGTTTCGACAGCACTGGAATCACCTGATACAGTGATCACTGTTGCTCAGGCTGGTACCAGCCTCTCCTCGGGATCTGTCGACCCAAAGGAACTCCTCCCACTGGGGATCCCTCCTCTACAAGCAAAGAATAGTATTTGGACAATGCTCCCCTACCTTTGAAGAGGTAATTTCTGCCACGGTCGATGAGTTGGTACAGGTAAACCTCAGTAGCAAGGCAGATCTGATACCTACATTAATCAGTGCCACCATGTCCCTCGAGGAGCAGCAACGGTACGTAGACTTCCTGAAACAACATCATGATGTATTCACCTAGAGCTACAATGTGATGACAGGACTAGATCCTCAGGTATCCGTCAACCACCTCAGTCTCCCTGCAAATCATCACGGGTTCAAGAAGCCTCCCAAGAAGATGCACCCTTCTCACGACACCATGGTAGAGGCAGAAGTTGATAAGCTCATCAGATCCAATTTCATTAAAGAGGTCTAGTGCCCCAAATGTCTGGCCAACATCATACATGTCAAGAAGAAGAACAGACGAATCAGAGTCTACATCGACATATAGAATCTCAATTGTCACTGTCTGAAGTATGATTTTCCCATCCCCATGATGGAATTGTTGATCGATGCTATGACTAGGTTCCAAGACCACACCTTCATGGATGGTTACTTAAAATACAATCAGATCAGGATGGCCCCCGATGAAAAGGAGTCTACAGACTTCAGGGCACCACAACGTATGTTTTGTTACCCATTCATGCTCTTCGACTTAGAGAATGCAGATTCCACCTATCTGCTGGCCATGCATCGCATATTCAAGCCGATCTTCGGGACATTAGTGGAATTCTAGGTGGATGATCTGGTGGTCAAATCTCACCAGTTCCATGACCATCTCAAGGACCTTGAGAAAGTGTTCAGATTCCTCCATTCCCACCACCTGAAGATGAACCCATTGAAATGTGCCTTTGGGTTCAGCTCTGGGAAGTTCCTCAACATTGTTGTTAGGTACCGGGGCATCGATATCAACCCAAAAAAGATCAAGGCCATCATCCAGATTCCTCTCCCCAGCAATATTTGGGAGCTTCAAGGTTTTCAAGGCCACTTAGCCTACATACGTCGATTCATTGTGAATCTGGCCAACAAGTGTAAGCCCTTTTCTCGGCTCATGAAGAAAGGCACCACTTACGAATGGTACAAAGAATACCAGACTGCATTCGAGGAAATCAAGTAGAATCTTCTCCATCCTTCGGTCTTGATGACACCTGTCTCTGGAAAACCATTGATCATTTACTTGATTGCCCTGGAACGATCTCTCAGTGCCCTCCTCACCCATAAGAACAATGAGGGGACGGAGAATATCCTTTACTACCTTAGATGAATGCTCCTCAATATGAAGACCATATAATACCCAATCAATAAGATCTACCTTGCACTGGTATTCGTAGTATAGAAATTGTGACATTTCTTGCCACACCACGAGGTACAGCTAGTGTCTCGGTTAGACCCACTGAAGAACATTTTGAACCTTCCCATGTTGGCAGGCCATCTCGATCAGTGGGCCGTGATTCTTTTGAAGTTCGATATCAGTTTTGTCCCTCAGAAAGATATTAAGGGGAAAGCATTGGTAGACTTCCTTACTGCCTATCCGACTCCTGCTGACCAGTCCTTGGATCATTATTTCTTTGATGTGGTGATCCTATTGGTAGACCAACCCATGCAATGTTGGCAGATTCATTTTGATGGCGCTTCCTGGAGTCCCACTAGAAGGAGGCTCAATGATCCCATGCTCAATAAGGTAGGCTTGGGTATCGTCTTTATTACCCCAGCACAAGCTATTCTTCCACACTCATTCCTATTGTCAGAAGGCTACACCATCAATGTGGTAGAGTATCAGGATCTTATCACTAGCCTCAAGATGGCCCTCAAGATTGATGTGTCACATTTTCATGTGAAAGGGGATTTCGAACTAGTCATCAAGCAAATAAACGATGACTACATTTTCAGAAAGTTGGAGCTCGTATTGTTGTTGGAGCGCACTCTCGAGCTAATGGCCTAGTTCTCATCTCGGCCGGAAGTTACTAATGTCCCTCGATCTCAAAACGATCAAGCTCATGCCCTGGTCGGCCTGGATGCATCACTTGTAGAGCCCGAGTAGGAGGACCTAATTATCCACGTGGAACATCAGAGATTCATTGCTCTTGTCCCCCCAGGTGGCGATGATGGCCTGCAGGTGAGACATCTTACCACTAGAGTCTCCACGTCCGGAACCCTAGATGCAGTGGTTGAAGTGACTCTTGACTGGAGGGCCCCATTTTTCATGTATCTCCAAAATGGATATCTCCCAGCAGATCAGGCCGAGCGTGAGTGAATCTGACACCGTGCGTTGTAGTTTACCCTCCGAGTGGTCCCAGTCTTGAGTAGATCCTCTACAAGAATGGGTTCGATGGTGTTCTCCTCTGTTTCATCTAAAGAGTCGAGATTACTCAAGTCATGTAGAAGGTTCATGCTGGTTCCTAAAATGCCCACAAGACAGGGACAAAGCTATCTCACCATATCCAGATACTGGGGCACTTCTGGCCCTTTATGATCCATGATTGCATCTAGTTCTCCAAGAGATGTCATGTGTGTCTAGTTCATGGCAACTTCTGGCATTGGCCACCAGAGCCTCTCCACACTACCATGTACTCTTGGCCCTTTTTAGTCTAGGGACTTGTTGTCATGGGACTATATCCACCAGCGACAGCTCGCCAATGTCGATTCATCATGACCGCTACGGATTTCTTTTCCATGTGGGAAGAGGAAATTCCACGCAAGGAGTTCAAGGCCCATTCTGTAACACCCCGAGCTTCCACGATACGCTTCTCATTCAATAATGCAATAGCTTGCATTGTACGCAACTTCAAGTTCTAAAACACCGCGACTAATCATAGTAGCCGTTATGAATAGTAATAACGACTTTTTAAAATTATAGAAATTTTATATTTTAAAATGGACTTCATTTTTGTATTCCTAATATTGAAATTAGCCTATGTTGAATTTTTTTTTAATTTTCTGAGAACTTCCAAATTTTTATGAATAGTGAAAAATAATTAAAACAACTTTGTTAATCAAAATAATTTATAGTGATAAGTTATATTATTGAGTGGTTTTAAAGTATAATTAGAATATATTTTTACCATTTTATCCAATGGTGTTCATTAGAATTAATTTCACTTTGAAATTGGACATAAACAATTGCCAATCTTTTGATATAAATTGTTTCTTAAAACATGTTATTTGTTGTGACAACGGGAATTAATTATAAAATTAATTAATGCAACTTATATGTTTGTAATTTTGTAAAATAGACATCATTTTTGAATTCGGAGTATCAATTATAGCTTAGGGTGAAATTTTGGCATTGTTCTGAAAAACATCAATTTTTGATGAATAGTGAAACCACTAAGTGATAGTTAAATAACTGATTTTTCGTTTAAATGAAATATTACCAGTTCTATGATTTGATTTTCAAAAATCCGACATACATGGTTGTCATTAAGAAGTAAAATGTGTTTCAATGAGATCAAAATAATTTTTTGGTGAATAGTAACTTTTAAGTTCTTAATCGCGATTAGAGGTAATTAGTGTAGTTTAAGGTAAAAATAATGTTTTAATAATATGAGATGAGCTTGACACTTGTCCTACTCCTATTGGATGAGACATGGCCGACCAAGACAACCCATGGGTCAACTTGGGGACCCCATGGAGCCACTTTGGTTGGAAAATGACATTAATATATATATATTTAATGTTAAAATTAAATTGACACAAACATGAGTTGTTTTACTAAAACAGTTTTTAAGTGGGGTTAAACAAGTACAAATTTTGATTATAAATATTCATTAGAAAGATAAAAATATTTCCTAAATCATAGTATTTTTTTTATAATTTTTAGACATTAAATAAATTAAATTAATTATGACATCATGATGATGCAACGATGACCTCATTATTTAACGATTTAAATAAAATGGAAAGATAATGTAAAATCCAAAGCGTACACTTGTCAAAAACCTATTGTATGAGTAGATTTAGAACCCTTATCATCTTATCCTAGAATTATATAAGTTTGGGACCTCTAAAATCCGAAACTCATTTTATAATAAGGTGACTTTTCTTTACTTTCCAAGAGTGCCCCTCCTCCCCACTTATAAAAGGCCCCCACCTCTCCCACCTCATTTACACTTTCAAGCCATTTGGCTCGGCCAACCTCTGCCCAAATACTCTCCCAACTTCCCCCTCTTACTCCTAGAAGCCTCACTTTGGGCAGAACTCTTCCCAAGGAAGCCTTTGGCTCAAATAAAAAAGAGTTACCCGATTTTGAGGTAATGTCTTCTCTAATTTTGTTTTGTTTTATTTTTCTTCTCCAACCCCCTAAACTATTTTTATTCATTTCTTTTGTAACAACATCAGTATCCTAAATATACTAGGATGTTTTTATAAGAAGGATTTGAGCTACACTTACACACACCTACATCTAATGGTTAAATAACATACGGTTTCTGTGGATGGTGAATTTTTGCCTCACGAAACGATGATTGTTCAACACTCATATAACACCTTCAAAGGTGGCCATTAAGATGTCACTATTTTTATATATGATTTATAATATGTTTATGTTTTACTTATGCTTCTGTATTTCTCATTTATGGAATACTTTATGATTTCCGTTATGGGTAAAACGCGATAATTTCATTTTAGGAAGTGCGGACTACCGCCCCCTCAAAGTGATTTGTATCGTTAATGCCATATGTGGGATGTATAAAGGATGGAGTAAATGGTATTATACACTATATTATACTGGAACTATATTATACCTTTATATAATTATGATTTCATTCCATTAAATATGAAATAGAAATGAAAGTAGCGTTCATGCGTACGTACGGCTTACCGTCTCCATGAACGGTGCATTTCATTTCTTACCCCTAAATGTTACGTGACATTATGAATGAATGTATATACTGTATATATATTATATATATGATATCTAAATCATGAATATAATTCTGGATATAATGGATATTTCACCACATGAACAACTTGTAATTATAAGAAGTTTATTTTTGACTCAAGTACCAAAGATCGAGAAAACGACCATTATTAACATAAATAATTAAATAATGTTCATAACATGGTAATAAGTGATATAAATGGAATAATGAACATTAGAAAGGTTCTTAAGTAAATATAAACTAAATCTAGTTTATTATTCAGGAGGTTAAAGAACGGTCGAGTCAAGTCAGACACGAGGTAAGGGAACTTCTTAACCCAACTTCCATTTTTGGGTTAATCTCCTACTTTCAAATTATGTCATGATGTTATTATGTCATATTTTGTATTTTTACTCTCTTTATGTGTACCTATAGTGATTACACATAATAGATCTATTTTATTTTAAAAATGATCTTTTTAAGGACTTCGTCTCAATCTCCTTTCATTGAGGCATATTTGGTTTTATACACAACTTTCTTTTATACGGTGTATAAACCCCTTTGACTTTTAAGTTTATTCAAAAGGAATCTTTTTATACGAAGCGTTTTACTAAATGACAAAAAGGGAATGTTTTTCTTTCCGTACTTATGCGGCGACAACGACTTCTCCGCCGCCGTGACCATTATTTGAGTTTCGGCTTCCTCTACAAGCCATCATTTTTTTTAATGAAAAATAAATACAAAGTTTTAACTTTCTTTTATTTTGGTATTGAAAATGGTTTTGATAGTGTTTTTATTATATCAATGTGTTGTATTGATATCTTGTGATTGAAATGTGGAAATGTTATGTTTCCTTTATGCATGTTTTATGTGATACGATTATGTTATGGTTTATGAAATGTTTAAACCTATTCATATGAGGAATGAATTGGACTTAATAAGTGACGGGTGGAGCCCGATATAGCTCCTTGATGCATCGGCAGGTGTCATTGAGACAAACTAGTGTCTTGGCACGAGGCCTTGACAAAATCTTATTTGTGGTCTTGGCACGAGGCCTTGACTACGTGGTTATAATAGTCTGGCATTATGCATTCCATCATTATGAAAGTGGTTATTGATATTGCATGTGATTATTCGACCAGTAGAATATCCATGTGAATAAGTAAATGGCATTATCTCATTTTACTTTTGCCATATTATGTTGAAGTTCATGTTTAAAATGATTTTGTTTTAGTTATACATTGCCTTAAAAGTTAATGTTTATTTATGAAAGCTTCTGCGGTATTGTTATCCTTACTGAGCATCTGAGCTCACCCCTTTCAATGTTTTAATATTTTCCAGGATGTGAAGAAATATTTTATGAATGACCTGCAGGGATAGTCAGAAGAGGATATGAGTGTGAACTATGAAGACATTGTTATTATTTTTTCACTTTATGTTGTAATGTAACACTTATGAATGTATCTAGTGTTTCCAAGGCTACTAAACTAATCGGTCTTTCGA
Source organism: Viscum album (assembly GCA_963277665.1). Lineage (NCBI taxonomy): Eukaryota > Viridiplantae > Streptophyta > Magnoliopsida > Santalales > Viscaceae > Viscum > Viscum album. The sequence goes on from OY728157.1 coordinate 1,768,183,200, forward strand.
GACTTGATCTTTTGTGATCATGCCAATGTTACGAAGTAATGCACCGACTCTGCGTAGCTGGGGTCGGGGCGTTACAGTTGGTATCAGAGGCAGTTTAGTACTAACCTTGGAAGCTAGATTTAGATAAACTCTGATTAGAGCACATAGCCCGAAGATAGACTTTGAGGATTAGTATAGAAGAACTTCCTGGAATTTTGGTATTGTAGAGATGTTGTGAGTTTTCCGAGCAATACATCCCTGTCTGGATACGAGCAGGTAGAGGCGGCTCTGGCACAGATGTACCTAGGGGTAAAACCCGAAAACACCGCTTTGAGCTAGACTCAAATGGGAACTGGTGCACGACAACAGGCCTTGCTGCACTCTTGGTTACGACACTCCCGGGGGATTTGCTTAGGATAATTCTCATTTTATTTACAAACCATTATGTAGTGTTTATGAGTATATACTTCTTCAAAGAAAACATTCTTATGATTATGGATTATATCCATAAACCGTTAAATTTCATTAATTATTTTAAAAGTTCAGAATTATTCATTATAATTCATAAACTAACCTAGTTTATGTCATTGTATAGAAATGGCGCCCAGTAGAAGGAATGTGAACTCCAGCAATACGTATGATCCAAAGAGTAAGAAGGATCGTATCTTTCACGGTATTAAGCCAACATTTCGAAGGGAAATAGTCTCCCATGTGTTCTCAACATATGAAGAAATAGTATCATGTGTTAATAAGATAAGTAAATAATTCTCTGAGTCCTATGGCTTTGAAGCGAAGCAAGAGACGAAAGGGATGGAAGAGAGAATGATGGATAAAGGGATGAGGGGAAATAAGAATTTCCCAATATGTGGTAATTGTGGGAAGAAACATCATGGAACTTGCCTAAAGGGAATGGGAGTTTGTTATAAGTGTAGAGAAAAAGGACACAAAGTGCGTGACTGCAAGGGTAAGAAAATGGTTTCAAATGTACAATGCTTCTTCTGCAAGGATTGGGGACACTACGCAAACCAATGTCCAAATCATCAGAGTATGCCCCAAATGATGTTATTGGATAATAATCAAGTTATGATACTACCACAGATGAGGAGTAATGATTAGAGTTCTTATGTTGTTATTAAAGAAATTTGTAATTTGAGTGTTGTATCAATGATGTACTGGTTATAATAATTATGGAGTATATAAGGATTGTACTGCAGTACTATTTCATCAAGGACTTGAGATTGTGTGGAACCAAGAAAAGTGACTCCACAGTAGGTTAAATTTTTGGAAAATATATGGTTGAGAGAAAGATAAACCATAATATGGTTCTGATACCGAGATAGTGATTTTGGAATAAGACGTGATTGATTTGGATAAATTATATTGAATATTCTTAAATTCCTTGAAACTGATTGATGATTTGTATACATTTTTGGATAGAAGGAGTATATCTAGTATTCTATAAGGAATAAGGGATCATGGTAATTCAGTATGTTTAAAAAGAATACATGATGAAGGTGTTCACATGTTGTTACACGTAAAAAAGGATCTTCATTATGTTTACCTTCCTTATAAAATTTGGACTGAGAGTTGGACAGAAGTATTCTGGATAACTATAAAGGTTGGAATGGATTAAGTTGATCTTTGGATATTATTGTTTAAGGTTAAAGAAATTTATGAAGATTATTTTTGGAATATTATAATACTATAGTTTTAGGAAAAGGACAACCTGCAGGGTGGGGCATAACCTGACGCGTCGGACAAAGATGCAGGAATCGAACCCACAACCATAGTGCGACAGGCCTTTATTTCCTACCACTAGCCTACAGGAAGTCCCTGGTTATTGCAAAATAATTTTACTAATCTAAATGGTATGTGTTAACATTTGGAACCTTATACAATTAGGATAAGTATAATATTTTTGGGTTCTATTATCTTTTTGAGTGAAAGGTAAGTTGAAGGTTGAAACTCTAATTGTCAAGCATAAATATATATATACCTATCTATTATTCAATGAATAAATTAATTCTTAAACTTTAGTAAAGGGATATTAAAACAAAAAAATGTGTTACCCTAATACCTTATGTCTTGTTGAACTGATGATATTTTAAATCAACATAGATTGAAGGCTTTGAGGCCCTCAATTTGACAGCTGATTGTGATTGATTACCTCAATCACTCCCTAAAAATATTTACGTTTTTCCTACAATTATATGTCTCTAATTGCCACCAATGTTCTCCTTATCGAGATCATAATTTGGTGGTGACTTTCTTATTTCAATTTCCCTCTTATTAAGGCTAAATTTTATTAATGTTATTTCCGATGTGGGTTTTCCTCCAAGGTATTTTCTCTTTTCAACCTTTTATTTTCAAAGAAAAATATCAAATTGCGAGGACGCAATTTATTGAAGGAGGGGAGAATGTAACACCCCGAGCTTCCACGATACGCTTCTCATTCAATAATGCAATAGCTTGCATTGTACGCAACTTCAAGTTCTAAAACACTGCGACTAATCATAGTAGCCATTATGAATAGTAATAATGACTTTTTAAAATTATAGAAATTTTATATTTTAAAATGGACTTCATTTTTTTATTCCTAATATTGAAATTAGCCTATGTTGAATTTTTTGTAATTTTCTGAGAACTTCCAAATTTTTATGAATAGTGAAAAATAATTAAAACAACTTTTTTAATAAAAATAATTTATAGTGATAAGTTATATTATTGAGTGGTTTTAAAGTATAATTAGAATATATTTTTACCATTTTATCCAATGGTGTGCATTAGAATTAATTTCACTTTGAAATTGGACATAAACAATTGCTAATCTTTTGATATAAATTGTTTCTTAAAACACGCTATTTGTTGTGACAGTGGGAATTAATTATAAAATTAATTAATGCAACTTATATGTTTGGAATTTTGTAAAATAGACATCATTTTTGAATTCGGAGTATCAATTATAGCTTAGGGTGAAATTTTGGAATTGTTCTGAAAAACTTCAATTTTTGATAAATAGTGAAACCACTAAGTGGTAGTTAAATAACTGATTTTTCGTTTCAATGAAATATTACCACTTCTGTGATTTGATTTTCAAAAATCCGACATACATGGTTGTCATTAAGAAGTAAAATGTGGTTCAATGAGATCAAAATAATTTTTTGGTGAATAGTAACTTTTAAGTTCTTAATCGCGATTAGAGGTAATTAGTGTAGTTTAAGGTAAAAATAATGTTTTAATAATATGAGATGAGCTTGACACTTGTCCTACTCCTATTGGATGAGACATGTCCGACCAAGACAACCCATGGGTCAACTTGGGGACCCCATGGAGCCACTTTGGTTGGAAAATGACATTAATATATATATATATTTAATGTTAAAATTAAATTGACACAAACATGAGTTGTTTTACTAAAACAGTTTTTAAGTGGGGTTACACAAGTCCAAATTTTGATTATAAATATTCATTAGAATGATAAAATGATTTCCTAAATCATAGTATTTTTTTTATAATTTTTAGACATTAAATAAATTAAATTAATTATGACATCATGATGATGCAGCGATGACCTCATTATTTAACGATTTAAATAAAATGGAAAGATAATGTAAAATCCAAAGCGTACACTTGTCAAAAACCTATTGGATGAGTAGATTTAGAACCCTTATCATCTTACCCTCGAATTATATAAGTGTGGGACCTCTAAAATCCGAAACTCATTTTATAATAAGGTGACTTTTCTTTACTTTCCAAGAGTGCCCCTCCTCCCCACTTATAAAAGGCCCCCACCTCTCCCACCTCATTTACACTTTCAAGCCATTTGGCTCGGCCAACCTCTGCCCAAATACTCTCCCAACTTCCCCCTCTTACTCCTAGAAGCCTCACTTTGGGCAGAACTCTTCCCAGGGAAGCCTTTGGCTCAAATAAAAAATAGTTACCCGATTTTGAGGTAATGTCTTCTCTAATTTTGTTTTGTTTTATTTTTCTTCTCCAACCCCCTAAACTATTTTTATTCATTTCTTTTGTAACAACACCAGTATCCTCAATATACTAGGATGTTGTTATAAGAAGGATTCGAGCTACACTTACACACACCTACATCTAATGGTTAAAGAACATACGGTTTCTGTGGATGGTGAATTTCTGCCTCACGAAACGATGATTGTTCAACACTCATATAACACCTTCAAAGGTGGCCATTAAGATGTCACTATTTTTATATATGATTTATAATATGTTTATGTTTTACTTATGCTTCTGTATTTCTCATTTATGGCATACTTTATGATTTCCATTATGGGTAAAACGCGATAATTCACTACTACAAAAACGGGCAAGGGAAGCGCGCCCTTATAACAGCGCTAAGCAAAATCGCTGATAAAGGATACCCTATATCAGCGCTAAAATTACAGCGCTGAAAAAGCTAATGTTTATCAGCGCTTTCTTAGCGTTGATAATAGTAATATTTATCAGCGCTAGAAAAGCGCTGATAAATATGATCTGTATCAGCGCTAAAATTTTAGCGCTGATACAGTTGGTCTTTATCAGCGCTCAAAAAGCGCTGATAAAGGTTCGCCTATATAAGCGCTAAAAAAGCGCTGATACAGAACACCTCTATCAGCGCTCAAATTTCAGCGCTGATATAGGGTATCCTTTATCAGCGCTCAAAAAGCGCTGATAAAAATTATCTTTATCAGCGCTAAAAAAGCGCTGATAAAGAGACCCGGTATCAGCGCTATAATTGTAGCGCTGATACGGGGAATCTTTATCAGTGCTTTTCTAGCGCTGATAAATCATAATATTATCTGCGCTAGAAAAGCGCTGATAAAGCTAGATTTTATCAGCGCTATAATTTTAGCGCTGATAAAGGTAGCCTTTATCAGCACCTTTTTAGCGCTGATAAAACCTTAGTCGACTTTTTTATAAAGTCGGTCGCACAGTGCCCTCGTTTTATCGCAGCTAAAGCCCTCGCGGAACCGTAACCCTGCTACTCTTCTCCCGAATACCGCTGCTGTGTTCGCTTCGCCGGAGCTTGCCGCCCTCGGTACAGTCGTCGTCCTCCGCCGCCCGCAACACCCTCGGCCGACCTCCACCGCCTGCCGCCCTCGGCTGCCCGCAACGCCCTCGGCCGCCGTTCTCTGCCGCCCTCCGCCGCCCTCGGCCGCTCTCCGCCACCTCCGTCGCCCTCCGCCTCACTCGGCGGCCCTCGGTCGCCCTCCGCGGCCGCCTTCCGCAACCCGCAACGCCCTCAGCCGCCGCCTTAAGGTAACAATCTATGAAGAAGATGTATATGTTTTCATATAGATAGATTGTGTATAGCTGATTCTCTCTAAGTGTACGCATGATGATGTCCAGATGTTGGGAATGATCATCATTATTTTGGTATTACACCAATATGTCATCCATAAAACAACTACATTCTGGTCTAGGTACAAGTGAAATATTCAACTCATCAAGAGAATAAATGCCATGGGGAATTTGTCAACACAAATTTTATTATGAAGAATTCATAAAAACTATACATGATTTCAAAATTAGTTTATAGTATATCAGAATTTCTCAACCTCAAATGATGATACACAAACCTTAGATCAATCTTAGAGAACAATATGGAACCCCTCAGCTGGTCAAATAGATCAAAAATACAAAGAAGTGGATATCTGTTCTTAATTTTCATCTGATTCATATTCTATTAATAGAAACACATATGTAATGTTCTGTCATCATTCTTGGAAAATAAAACATGAGATCCCCAAGGTGACATACTCGAGCAGATGCACCCTTCATAATCTAACTCCTCTCATTGAGTTTTATGTTCCTGAATCTATTCTTGTTTCATTCTGAAAGGCGTTATATAAAATGGCTCAACTCCACGCATCAGCTCAATCATGAACTAAAAGTCTCTTTTAGGTGGTAGCCCTGATCAATTCTCATGAAACACATCCTAGAACCAGTCTACTACTGGGGGAAATATTTCTTGTTTCAATCCATTATCATCAAGAAAAATATTCGTAAACTGGTCTATGTTCTCACCTAGTTGTGGAAGAACTGGTCCTACATGGTCTACCAAGATATCCCATTCTCCATAAAAGACATGGGCTCTACCCTTATGAGGCACGACGGTCACTCATCTACGGTAACAATCAATGTGATATTGATTAAATACCAAAAATTACATCATCACTATCTATTCAATACATATCATATCAAGCATGTATAAATCCAAAATGAAACAATACTCACAAACCATGAGGGAACATCCCTTACGAATACAGATGCCTTCTAATCACACCCCCAATGGTGTGTTGACCAACATGATCCCACAAAAGTACTCTAACACAAAACAGAAACCATTTACCAAGAGATAAGATATAAAATAATGAGAGGATCCCCTATTACAAGTCTCCTTTAGGTTCCCCTATTCGGTGCTCTGTACCAATATAGATCATCCATCACTACCCATATTACAAGTGTTCATGTAGAACCTATATATATGAACCATCATGATACATGATTGACACTTCACTAGTGGTCAAAGTCATAGGCCTAACATGTGACCAGACCTACCTCATTGATTGAAGATGACTAAAAACCTCTCTAAGAGAAAAATCCTCTCACATAGATACTCTATCCACCACCACCCTAGTGGAAGATATCATAATGGTGAATCCTACTATCATAATATGTACCACTAGATCATTCAATTGAAACCGCCCTACCATCACTACAAGTCTCCTTTAGGTTCCCCTTGGAAATGAGAACCTGATCCACCACCTCAACAAACCTCATAAAAAATATATTTACCTGGGACTTAATCTCACATCTAAGTCCATCCTAATTTATTTTTCATAGATACCTTATCTCCTGTCAACATTAGATAAAAACATTACTGGTATGTGAAGAATCTAACATAATCTATCATTATCAAACATAATTATGTCAAACATATTAAATATTCATATTTTCATTTCCTCAATGTCGTAGGTTAAAAGTGCTCCATGAACATATCCTAGATTTTCTTCTAAGTAATTCCCTCCATATGCTCATCCCAAGACTAAATATCACAGTAGATCATTGTTGGCCCCCATAACATATACGCTACCAACTCTACCCTATTCTACTAAGGAGTAGAAAAGTTATCTAGAATATTCTAGATGAACTAAATTTAGAACTTATCTACCTTGGGTCCACCCTCTCCAGAAAACATCAGAGGGTGTTGCAACTGAACCTCTATTTTCAAGTCAAACACACTCAGCACTTCCAACCCTTGTCATTTCTTCATAAATTGTATAAAACAAGAAAGGTAATCCAAAAACTATTATTCCCTCTATCACTCATGATTAATGGGGGAACCTGTACCACTACTAGAATGAATCCTGAGTGCCTATACAAATCATAATAGAGATGATAATGAATTTTAAATTTTATAATGGATTATTTATTTTAATTATTCGTTCTTTATCTCACATGCATTTTAAATATAGTTTTTGTATCCTGAGTGCCTATACAAATCAGATAGAAGCTCTAGTGGATGCGTTTGGTTTCTCTCTGATAAAGGTATCTCTCATCGATTGGAAATCCTCTATCTCCTGTTATATCCTCCTTATAGAGTGATAGATAATCATCTTTTTAGTGAATCTAATATTCTTTTTTATGAATCTTGATTATAGGTTAGACTACTTGATCTCCTTCCAAGGAAGTGGTTCCCTTCTACTGTATTTAGAAGTATTCTTTTGTGTACTTGAACCATAAATACTAATATTTGAGATTCAAATAGGATGAAGATGAATAAAGATTGGATGGATTCTAATCGTTTAACAATAGAGTACGAGAACGGAGTGAAAGAGTTCATCAAGTTTGCAAAGGATCACACAAAGGATCCTTCTCAAATCCTTTGTCCATGTTTACGTTGTTGTTATTCTAGACTACTTACTCCAGAGGAGTTGGAAGAACATTTGATATGTCATGGAATAGATCGGAGTTATAAATGTTGGAATAAACACGGAGAAAAAGCGAATGTAGCTACTGGCTGGGATAAAACTGCGTTTTATGGATCGTCAGATATGAATACAAATATAGATAATGAAGAAGACCATATGGAGGATGTGATTACAGATGTCAATGATGATGAAGATCGTATTGAGGAAATGACAAAGACAATTCAAGATGAACCCCGTGATTGCCCAAAATTGTTTGAGAAGTTAAAAGAGTTGTGCAAAGACGCCATTGTATGCTGCTTGCACTAAGTATACAACATTGTCAGCTGTACTGAAGTTGTATAAATTAAAAGCAGGCAATGGATGGAGTGATGTCAGTTTTACGGAACTACTTGCTCTCTTGAATGACATGCTCCCGGAAGATAATGAGCTCCCAAGCCGGACATATGAAGCTAGACGAATGCTACGCTCGATGGGAATGATTTCTGAAAGAATACATGCCTGCCCGAAAGACTGTATATTGTTTCGAAAGGAGAACAAATCACTTACAGAATGCCCAAAGTGTGGTGCTTCTCGATACAAGAAAGATAAATCCAATCCTACGAAAGTTGTATGGTACTTTCCAATCATTCCAAGGTTTAGGCGTTTATATGGAAGTAAAGAAACTGCAAGACAATTGTCGTGGCATGAAGATAAAAGAAATAAAGATGGGTTATTACGTCATCCGGCCGACTCTCCTCAATGGAAGAAAATTGATCATGAGTATCCTGAATTTGGAAAAGAGCCGAGAAACCTTCGTCTTGCGTTATCTACAGATGGAGTGAATCCTTTTGGTTTTCAAACCAGCACTCATAGTACATGGCCTGTTATGTTGCTAAATTATAACTTGCCACCCTGGTTATGCATGAAGCGAAAATTCATCATGTTATCTATGCTTATATCAGGACCAAAACAACCAGGTAACGATATTGATGTTTATCTGACTCCTTTGATCGAGGATTTGAAGTTATTCTGGGACTCAGGTGTAATGTTGTATGATGCTTATAAAAGTGAATACTTCACGTTGAGAGCGATGTTGTATGGGACAATAAATGATTTCCCTGCTTATGGAAATTTGTTAGGCTATAGCATTAAAGGAACTCAAGGGTGTCCCGTGTGCGAAGAAGATACAGAATCAATTAGGTTGAAACATTCATCGAAATCTGTGTTTCTAGGACATCGTAGATTTCTACCTCGTCGACATAAGTACCGATCTTGGACGACATCATTCAATGGAAGTTCAGAAAAACGCACAACACCGTCTCCACTAACAGGTGATCAGCTGTTTGAGAAAGTAAAAGATATGAACACTGTTTTTAGTAAACCATTTTCGAAAAACCTTACGAAAATCGGTTGGAAAAAGAGATCAGTTTTTTTTGAATTACCATACTGGAATTGTTTGTACGTCAGGCATTTTCCTGATGTGATGCATGTGGAAAAAAATGTATGTGATAGTGTTATTGGAACGTTGATAAATGCCCCTGGCAAAACAAAAGATGGAATTAAGGCAAGGTTGGACATGGTTGACATGGGAATATGAGAAGAGTTGGCTCCCGTGAAAGGTGAAAATCGAATGTTTCTTCCTCCTGCTGCTTATACTCTTTCTAGGGCAGAGAGATATCAGTTTTGCAACTTCTTTAATGATGTAAAGGTTCCAGAGGGGTACTCATCAAATATCAAGAACATTGTGTCAATGAATGATTTGAAGTTAAAAGGTTTGAAATCACATGATTGCCATGTTTTGATGCAAGATATAATTCCTATAGCTTTACGTTGCATTTTACCCAAGAATGTTCGTCATACGTTAACCAAACTTTGTTTCTTTTTCAAAGCTATATGTAGCAAAGTTTTAGACCCGGGGAAATTGCCAGCTATGGAAAAATAAATTGTCATCATATTGTGTGAATTAGAAATGTTCTTCCCGCCAACATTCTTTGATATGATGGTTCATTTGATGATTCACTTGGTGAGAGAGATTCGACTTTGTGGTCCTGTGCACTATAGATGGATGTATCCTGTTGAATGGTATATGAAGATTTTGAAAGGATATGTCAAAAATTGAAGTCGGCCAGAGGGTTGTATAGTGGAGCGATATATTGTTGAGGAAGCCATTGAATTTTGTATTGAATACCTATCTGATGTGGAAAGCATTGGTCTCCCGAAATCTCGTCACACTGGACGCATTGAGGGTGAGGGAATTTCTGGAAGAGAAGTTGTAACAATCAGTATTACAGATCGGGAGCAGGCTCATCTTTATGTTTTGCATAACAGTTGGGTGGTTGCTTCATATATTGAAACTCACAAAGAAATTCTTAGGCAGTTGAATCCATCGAGGGCTGAAAAATGGTTAGCAGATACACATAATCACCAGTTTATAGGATGGTTTCAGGACCATATTTTTAAGTAGTTGGATGAAAATCCGAATTCAATTTCAGAACGACTTCGATGGCTAGCCGCTGGACCAAGTGTGTATGTATTATATTACAGTGGGTATGTAATTAATGGTTATACATTCTATACGGATGAACATGATGAAGAGAGTACCATGCAAAATAGTGGAGTTACACTAGTGGCTGAAGCGATGCATGTTTCTGGTAGTAAGGATAGAAATCCAATTTATGCAAATATGTCATACTTTGGCATTATCAAACTAATATGGGAGTTGGATTATACGACATTTCAATTGCCGATTTTTCAATGCAAATGGATTGATAACAATAGTGGTGTTAAAATAGATGAATGGGGATTTGTGAAAGTTGATTTTAGTAAAGAAGGGTACAAAGATGAACAGTTTATAATGGCATCACAAGCGGTACAAGTTTTTTATGTTCCAGATCCCGCAAACCGAAAGTGGTCGATTGTTCTGTTATCGTCCAAAACTATTGAGGGTTCCGATGAAAATTCAGTTGAGGACGATCCTTTTAGTGGTACGTCACAATCAATTCGGAGCGGTCCCAATGCAGATGATGTTTTGTATGTTAGAGGAGACCACAATGAAGGGATTTGGATTGTCGATAGAGGTGTCAAATCTCTTCAACCTTTGAAAAAAAGAAAGAGAGTTCAGTAAACAGGTTATATTTTGTTTGTAATATAGATCTTGTTATCTCATGTTATTATCTTATCATTACAGAATTTATGTAATTTGAATGAACTGTTCAACCACTTTTGCAGATAATGACTTCTGCACATTCCGGTGCTCCTAACCTTGAGACTGAACAAGTCTCTCAAGCAGCTGCTGCTGCGGCTGCTGCTGCTCCTGCTGCTCCTGTAGCTCATTCTGCTGCTACTGTTGCTCCTAATGCGGCTCCTGCTGCTCCTACTGTTGTGGCTCCTACTCCTCCTCCTGTTGTGGCTCCTGGTGCTCCTACTGCTCCTGCTGTGGCTCCTGGTGCTCCTACTGCTCCTACTGCTGCTCTTACTGCCGCGGCTCCTGGTGCTCCTACTGCTCCTGCTGCTCCTCTTGCTGTTGCGGCTCCTTCTCTTAGTGTTGAGGTCCAACAACCATCAGCACATGCCGTTGATATCATAGTAGATGAACATATAGATGATGTTGATATCGATGAAATGGTCGGGAATGAAGGACCGACGTCGCAGAAATCACATGTGCGTCGTAGTTTGACAGTGTTAGCCAAAATTCTTAAGGCGAAAAGCAAAGGCATCAAATTTGAAGTCGGATGGAATGCACGAGGCCGACATGTGAATCCCAACAAGGCTATGTTTAGCAGTTACATTGGAGTTGTCACTCGGCAACGCGTGCCGATTGACATAGATTCATGGCACCATGTTGTGTCCGGGTTGAAGGCTGTGATCTGGGAAGAAATTACGGTAACATTATGAATTTATTTCTTTAATTAACTAGCAAATAAAATGCTGAAATAGAGTCTTACTCTTCTCAATCTCTTGCAGAGTACATTTATAGTAGACGACTCACACAAGGATTATGTACTAAGGCTTGCAGGAAAGATTCATCGAGGTTTTCGTACTATTTTAACAAGATGTCACCTGAAAGATTCTAAAGGTAAAATAAACCCGCACCCACCCATTGTCTATGCGCACCTGATATCCCAAGAAGCATGGGATGCATTTATTGGCCGTCGTGGGGATGAGAAGTTTCAGGTACATTGTGAGTGATAATATGTTGTTTGAGGATACCTGTATTCATCACTTTGATTGTCAATATTTCATTTATGAAACAGAAACTCTGTACTGAAAATAAGGAACATGCATCAAATCCAACATACCCCTATCGTAAAGCAAGGATGGGGTACGCTTCATTAGAAAAGAAAATGGTACGTATTGTAAATTTACAGTAATATTTTTAGGTGACAATAAACAACATCATAATTATCTTTCTATGTTTATATGTAGATTGACGAATCTAAAACCAAATGCACTTCTATCCCACGTCATGTGCTATGGAAGGAGGCATGTGTGAACAAAGAAGGGAAGTTAATAGATGAGAACACACAAAAAGTGTGGGAAATATGTGTAAGTATGACACGATGATAAAAAGATTTGTTTAAAATTGCTATTACATAAAAATAATTAGTTTTTTTCCTATATCTGACAGTCACAGGAATCAACTACTCCTGTAGCTGATACAGACCTATTATCGACGGCTTTGAAGCAGCCAGAAAAATACGGTCGTGTCAGAGGTGCAGGGTTTGGGGTGACACCTCGAGTATATTTTGAGAAGAAGAAAAAAATAGATGATACAAAGAAAAAATTGGAACAAATGAGCAAAAAAATAGCAACCCTTGAAGAACAATTGCAATGGCAGGGAGAGTTGCTAGCAACTTTTATGGGTGGGAAGCAAAGGGAGGACACAACTCAGGAACAACCACCGCATGAACATCCTGCCCCACCCCCCACCAGCTTTGAGGCGAGCCATTCACCTAAAAAAATGTCTTAGCCGTGGTAATCAATATTCTAATAACGGTTCCCATTAAATATGAATCAGAAAAACACTGATAATTTATCTGTACTGATCTTCTACAGGGTGATAATGATTGTGATTTATATCTGTCAACACCCACCTATCACCTTGTAGCGAGGGCTACAGTGTTCAATATCCCAGATGCCACACTGCATAATAGACCACTTTCAAAAGATCATCTGAAAGTGACGATTACTGTAGCTCATTAGCCAAATGCAATGCTACCTATTCCACTTGATGACAATGATATTCATACGGTTGAAAAGGCTATTGGGACATTCATTGCATGGCCGGCACAACTTGTAAGAGTACATGCAGACAAAGAGGTATTTATTTCCTTTTATTTTCAAGCTAAACCCTTAACAATTAATGAAAAGAGTGTCTGAATAAATGATTGTTGTTATAGACGGAGAAAGGAAAGGGGGTGACTAACATCGGCTCGAAACCATCTAAAGGATCGACCAATCGATCCCAAGGAGCTACTGAAAGCACAATAACACCACCTGTTCTCTTTCCACATTTACTAGCATTGAAGACTCATGTGGATACGAAGCTAAAAGATGGTAATAGTCATATAGTGATTTTCGAAGATAATATATACGGAGAGGAAAGTCAAGATTTCGTTGCTGCTGAAAATGTAAATGAAATCCTTGAAAATGGTTGGTTAGGCGTCACTATTGTAAATGTATATATGAGGTATGTTTCCATGAATTGATTTTCTAAAAGCTGATCTAATGTGCAAATTATGACTAAATGCATTTTATATTGTTGACAGACGCATTTATGAAAAACAGTTGAAGGGATTTTCCCATGAGCCAAGATTTGGACTGGTTAGTCCTCATATCACATCAACACACCAAACAAAAATAGAGTCATCAAAAAGGGATGCAATAGTGAAGGACTTGCTGAAAACATTTGAACGCAAGATTACAGATGACAGACTTTTCCTAATACCAACCATGTAGGGGTAATACTCTACGATTAAAGCATATCAATTATATTTTCACTTTTTTTATTACTTATTCCTTTTTGTGTTTTTAGGCAACATTGGTTGCTAATTGCGGTGAACTTGGATACTCCGAAGATTTATTTTCTGGATTCAAAGCTAAGATATCCATCAAACCGACCATACATGATGGAGTTTGTGAATCTGTAAGACACTATATCTTACGTTTTAGGTCTAAACATCAATTTATATAATATATATTATCTTTTACTGAGGATTCTGTTATGATAGGGCGGTGTACCAATATCGTCTAAATCATGGTATGAGGACAGGGGCTAAGCATAAGGAGCCGAGCAAGTACTACGTCTGGACAAATATCAGGGTATATATAATAAAATTTCACTATCCAAACACACCTCAACACAAGTTATTTATTCTCCTAATGATCAATTTTTTTGCAGTGTCCAAAACAAACAAACGATAATGATTGCGGTTATTATGTTTGTAAATTTATGAAAGAGATCGTTTTTCATCATCAAACTAGCATCCCTAAAGAGGTATTTTCAAAAACAATTACTAGTTCGTTTAAGTTATTTATTAATTCTTTATTTTTTTATTTTGCAGTACTACTATGACTGCCGAAAAGCCTCATACTCACAAGACGATATAGATGTGTTCAGAAACGAGTGGGCTGCATACCTGATGACAGATTGTACACAAATACAATGATGATCTGACTTGGGGACATGTAGAATTGGTGGTCATTTTTGAGAGGGGTTAAGGGGATCAAAAGATGAAATATTGTTGTATGTAAATGTTCGTAGCAAAATTGTAATTGTTATTAAATAAAACATTCTTTCTCCAATGAGTCATTTTTCCATTTTAACAGATGATATGCACCAGCAACATGCAAGAATGTTGAACCACTAAAATGGTCGCTCTCTTGTTTAAAATGGACACCACTTTAATTGAAAACAACAACTGACCTACGGAAATCCGACCAGACGCATCTGGATTGCCTTCATCCTTTAGGAGAACGATCCACGGGTCCTTGGTGACGTGTACGAGTCAACTCCGCCTCAATCCGAGGCACGGTGTGACCGCTACCACCCAAAGGGTCGCTCTCTTGTTTAAAATGGACACCAATTTAATTGGAAACAACAACTGACCTACGGAAATCCGACTGGACGCATCCGGATTGCCTTCATTCTTTATGAGAACGATCCACAGGTCCTTGGTGACGTGTATGAGTCAACCCTGCCTCAATCCGAGGCACGGTGTGACCGCTACCACCCAAAGAGTCGCTCTCTTGTTTAAAATGGACACCACTTTAATTGGAAACAACAACTGACCTACGTAAATCGGACCAGACGCATCCGGATTGCCTTCATCCTTTAGGAGAAGGATCCACGGGTCCTTGGTGACGTGTACGAGTCAACCCCGCCTCAATCCGAGGCATGGTGTGACCGCTACCACCCAAAGGGTCGCTCTCTTGTTTAAAATGGACACCACTTTAATTGGAAACAACAACTGACCTACGTAAATCTGACCAGACGCATCCGGATTGCCTTCATCCTTTAGGAGAAGGATCCACGGGTCCTTGGTGACGTGTACGAGTAACATGCAAGAATGATGGACCACATTTCTTTGGCCTTTGGACAAAAAAACCAGTAAAATCTCCAAAATACCTTCATATCATGCATGAACCAGTAAAATCTCCAAAATACCTTCATATCACGCAGTTCTGAAAAGAGTCACTATTTAAAAGAAAGTCACAAATTTAGATACATCTCGAGATGGTCAGTTGTTGATTTCACTTAAAAATAAGTCCATTTTTAACAAAACAGTGACATTGTGAGTGGTGTCGGCCACACCGGGCCTCAGATTGATGCGGTGTTGAATCGTACACGTCACACATGAGTCATTGATCATTGTGAAAAAGTATCAACGCAATCAGAAGCTGTTAGATCGATTTGGCGTATGTACGTAAAATATTGTCCATTTTAAACTAAATACATACACTTGGAGTGATACTGGTCACACCGCGCCTCGGATTGAGACCCCACCCTTTCCCCTCGGCTGTCAAAAATCATAACCAGATAGTCGAAGGGTGATTTTGACAGCCGAGGGGAAAGGGTGGGGTCTGAAGACATTGTAGGATATGTCGAAGGGTGATTTTGTGTGTGACCGGTATCACTCCAAGTGTATGTATTTAGTTTAAAATGGACAATATTTTACGTACATACGCCAAACTGATCTAACGGCTTCTGATTGCATTGATACATTTTCACAATGATCAATGACTCATGTGTGATGTGTACGATTCAACACCGCATCAATCCGAGGCCCGGTGTGGCCGACACCACTCACAGTGTCACTGTTTTGTTAAAAATGGACTTAATTTTAAGTGAAATCAACAACTGACATATGGCAAACCGACCAAACACATTGGGATTCTATTAAAACTTAAGGACAACTATCCATGGGTCAAATGTGACGTGTAAGATTCAACCCCGCCTCAATCAGAGGCGCGGTGTGACCGGTATCACTCCAAGTGTATGTATTTAGTTTAAAATGGACAATATTTTACGTACATACGCCAAACCGATCTAACGGCTTCTGATTGCGTTGATACTTTTTCACAACAATCAATGACTCGTGATACATAGAGAAATTCACTGGCCACCTTCGAGAATGATCTGAAGCACAAACCATGACAGCATTATGTTTTTAACTTCAGCACCTCAATTGAGAATGTGACACCTTTCAGGACTTGGCGCCATTGTATGTCGTTTCGTCCACTGAATGGGTCTATCCTTTTATTTAATTTTTTTAACTTCAGTCAAATATTCTAGAAAGATGTTGCGGCAGATCCTTCACCATTTTGTTTTGCTGAACATCTCATTACATTGTTAAAAAAAAGCAGGGTGTCTTGCATGGGCAATACGTTCGTGTATTGAAGATGATGCACTCCCATTTATTCGAACCCACATGGTTAATTATTTTGTTTAAGCCTAATGATTGATTTAATTATTGTGGAACACATAATCATGAAAATCGTATGATGGTTGTACCTAGATAGGACTCCAATTCATTGGTTAAATCTATTGTCTCATGAGATGTTATGTATGAGATTAGGGAGTAAACCTAGTCCATTAAAATGGGAGTGCATCATCTTCAATACAGGAACGTATTGCCCATGCAAGACACCCTGCTTTTTTTTAACAATGTAATGAGATGTTCAGCAAAACAAAATGGTGAAGGATCTGCCGCGACATCTTTCTAGAATATTTGACTGAAGTTAAAAAAATTAAATAAAAGGATAGACCCATTCAGTGGACGAAACGACATACAATGGAGCCAAGTCCTGAAAGGTGTCACATTCTCAATTGAGGTGCTGAAGTTAAAAACATAATGCTGTCATGGTTTGTGCTTCAGATCATTCTCGAAGGTGGCCAGTGAATTTCTCTATGTATCATGAGCGTTCTAATGCATATCTTGTTTGGAAGATCATTGTAGTAGACAACGATCTAAAAGTGGGGGATGAGTGCATATCTAAGCATGTCTTTAGTAGTGTCCCTCAAAATGTCTTTAAACTGACCATCTTGAGATGTATCTAAACTTGTGACTTTCTTTCAAATAGTGACTCTTTTCAGAACTGCGGGAGTTAACATTTCTCTAACATATTCACACACAAAATCACCCTTCGACATATCCTACAATGTCTTGAGACCCCACCCTTTCCCCTCGGCTGTCAAAAAAACCTAAAAGACAATGGCTAGCAATGATCATTCCAAAATGCATTTAAACTGAAACCTTCCAGAAAAAAATAGAGTAGAATACCTGCAAGTTGTAACTTAGGTCGCTTTGCACAAGCCGATTTCCACATTGTTTGTAGCAACCACATTTGCTCCAACACTCTAATGATCTTCATTGCTTCATGTCTTTTATACTCTTCCAGAAACCCTTCTCTAAGAAGGTCAACTATCGTGTATGCATACTCACCTTCAAATGTGACGTGTACGAGTCAACCCCGCCTCAATCTGAGGCCTGTTGTGGCTGACACAACTCCAAGTGCCTCTGTTTTGTTCAAAATGGACTTATTTTTAAGTGAGAAATCAACAACTGACATACGGGAAACCGACCAAACGCCTTAGGATTGTGTTGAAACTTTAGGACAACGATTCATGGGTTATATGTGATGTGTACGACTCAACCCCGCCTCAATCCGAGACGCGGTGTGACTGGTATCACTCCAAGTGTATGTATTTAGTTTAAAATGGACAATATTTTACGTACATACGCCAAACTGATCTAACGGCTTTTGATTGAATTGATACTATTTCACAATGATCAATGACTCATGTGTGACGTGTACGATTCAACACCGCATCAATCTGAGGCCCGGTGTGGCCGACACCACTCACAGTGTCACTGTTTTGTTAAAAATGGACTTAATTTTAAGTGAAATCAACAACTGACAAATGGCAAACCGACCAAACACATTGGGATTCTATTGAAACTTAAGGACAACTATCCATGGGTCAAATGTGACGTGTAAGATTCAACCCCGCCTCAATCAGAGGCGCGGTGTGACCGGTATCACTCCAAGTGTATGTATTTAGTTTAAAATGGACAATATTTTACGTACATACGCCAAACCGATCTAACGGCTTCTGATTGCGTTGATACTTTTTCACAACAATCAATGACTCATGTGTGACGTGTACGATTCAACACCGCATCAATCTGAGGCCCGGTGTGGCCGACACCACTCACAGTGTCACTGTTTTGTTAAAAATGGACTTAATTTTAAGTGAAATCAACAACTGACATATGACAAACCGACCAAACGCATTGGGATTCTATTGAAACTTAAGGAAAATGATCCATGGGTCAAATGTGACGTGTACGAGTCAACCCCGCCTCAATCAGAGGTGCGGTGTGACCGGTATCACTCCAAGTGTATGTATTTAGTTTAAAATGGACAATATTTTACGTACATACGGCAAATCGATCTAACGGCTTCTGATTGCGTTGATACTTTTTCACAATGATCAATGACTCATGTGTGACGTAACACCGCATCAATCTGAGGCCCGGTGTGGCCGACACCACTCACAGTGCCTCTCTTTTGTTTAAAATGGACTTATTTTTAAGTGAAATCAACAACTGACATGCGGCAAACCGACCAAACGCATTTGGATTCTGTTGAAACTTAAGGGCAATGATCCATGGGTCAAATTTGACGTGTAAGAGTCAACCCCGACTCATTCCGAGGCCCGGTGTGGCCGACACCACTCAAAGTGCCTCTATTTTGTTCAAAATGGATTTATTTTTAAGTGAAATCAACAACTGACATACGGGAAACCGACCAAACGCCTTAGGATTGTGTTAACACTTTAGTACAATGATCCATGGGTCATATGTGACGTGTACGAGTCAAACCTGGGGTGGATTACATGGCTTTCCTACATGGAATATATCCCACTACACGTCTTTAATGAGACAGCTACGCAGTTTATCCCTTGTACAGATACACAGGAAGAATCACACGAGGTCGACGTCATGTACTAACATAGGGCAAGGGTGCATAAGAGGACACAAGATCAAAGGGTAACACATATATGTTTTTTAACATGCCATGTAATTTCCTATTGATATGACATGTATATTCACACAGGCAGCTGAACATTGGAGTTACCCAGGGTAAAGCGACAAGGCATGTGACCCTTTAAATGACACATAATTTTATGTACCATGATTGATCTCTTTGAACACTATATCAAGGACATATTTCATTAGGGTTGGCTCCCATGATCCTTCCTAGGATGGTTTTTGTATCTTTTCCGACTTACGGTAGTACGATTGCTTCAGCAGGACGTCCTAGACATAGTTGGAGTCTCTCTGAAAGTCCTGGAGTGAGATCATATATCTATTTTTGAGGTCCAGGTAGAGTCATGTATCAACGCAACCAATCCTACCAGACATCGATCCTATATATAGAATGTTAATCTTGATGTCTCATTACAGTCCCCCAATTTATGATATGTTACCTTTTTTGTATTAATATACATAATTACTAAGGGTGATGGTTGGGAGAGTTAGGATATCCTTTTTATGTATTGCAGAATGATTCAAGGAGCACGGGCTCTGCACGATTTGTCAAAACCAAGTGGCAATCCAAGGAGAAACAATGCATAGTGGAATGTTCTAGTATTTATCTTCTGAGTTGTGTAGGAATATTTTGTGATACTATGTAATGAGGTAGTTTTGCTTTCTGGGTAGATGGTATCTAACTCATGGTAAGAACACTGTTTGGTTGGGTTGTGATCGGTTGATGACATGCTTGTGGTTGATATACTGGTTTTTGTGCAGGTCTGTGGTTGATATACTGGTTTTTGTGCAGGTATGCTCGGCTGGCTGTACTAGTGCAGGTTTTTTATTAGCAGCAGGCAGAGATTTAACAGCGCTTTTTTAGCGCTGTTAAAGGAAACATTTAACAGCGCTAAAAAAGCACTGTTAAAAGAGATATTTAACAGCGCTAAAAAAGCGCTGTTAAAGGCAACATATAACAGCGCTTTTTTAGCGCCATTAAAGGTATCCTTTAACAGCGCTTTTTTAGTGCCATTAAAGGTGACATTTAACAGCGCTTTTTTAGCGCTGTTAAAGGACCCCCCCCCCCTTTATCAGTGCTGAGCTTTACAGCGCTTTTCTAGCGCTGTTAAAGCCCGATTTTAGCGCTGTTATTGCCCGTTTTTGTAGTAGTGATTTCATTTTAGGAAGTGCGGACTACCGCCCCCTCAAAGTGATTTGAATCGTTAATGCCATATGTGGGATTTATAAAGGATGGAGTAAATGGTATTATACACTATATTATACTAGAAATATATTATACCTTTATATAATTATGATTTCATTCCATTAAATATGAAATAGAAATGAAAGTAGCGTTCATGCGTACGTACGGCTTACCGTCTCCATGAACGGTGCATTTCATTTCTTACCCCTAAATGTTACGTGACATTATGAATGAATGAATATACTGTATATATATGATATATATGATATCTACATCATGAATATAATTCTGGATATAATGGATATTTCACCACATGAACAACTTGTAATTATAAGAAGTTTATTTTTGACTCAAGTACCAAAGATCGACAAAACGACCGTTATTAACTTAAATAATTAAATAATGTTCATAACATGGTAATAAGTGATATAAATGGAATAATGAACATTAAAAAGGTTCTTAAGTAAATAGAAATTAACTCTAGTTTATTATTCAGGAGGTTAAAGAACGGTTGAGTCAAGTCAGACACGAGGTAAGGGAACTTCTTAACCCAACTTCCATTCTTTGGGTTAATCTCCTACTTTCAAATTATGTCATGATGTTATTATGTCCTATTTTGTATTTTTACTCTCTTTATGTGTACCTATAGTGATTACACATAATAGATCTATTTTATTTTAAAAATGATCTTTTTAAGGACTTCGTCTCAATCTCCTTTCATTGAGGCATATTTGGTTTTATACACAACTTTCTTTTATACGGTGTATAAACCCCTTTGACTTTTAAGTTTATTCAAAAGGAATCTTTTTATACGAAGCGTTTTACTAAACGACAAAAAGGGAATGTTTTTCTTTCCGTACTTATGCGGCGACAACGACTTCTCCGCCGCCGTGACCATTATTTGAGTTTCGGCTTCCTCTACAAGTCATCATTTTTTTTTAATGAAAAATAAATACAAAGTTTTAACTTTCTTTTATTTTGGTATTGAAAATGGGTTTGAAAGAGTTTTTATTATATCAATGTGTTGTATTGATATCTTGTGATTGAAATGTGGAAATGTTATGTTTCCATTATGCATGTTTTATGTGATACGATTATGTTATGGTTTATGAAATGTTTAAACCTATTCATATGAGGAATGCATTGGACTTAATAAGTGACGGGTGGAGCCCGGTATAGCTCCTCGATGCATCGGCAGGTCTCATGAGAAAAACTAGTGTCTTGTCACGAGGCCTTGACAAAATCTTATTTGTGGTCTCGGCACGAGGCCTTGACTACGTGGTTATGATAGTCTGGCATTATGCATTCCATCATTATGAAAGTGGTTATTGATATTTCATGTGATTATTCGACCAGTAGAATATCCATGTGAATAAGTAAATGGCATTATCTCATTTTACTTTTGCCATATTATGTTGAAGTTCATGTTTAAAAGGCTTTTGTTTTAGTTATACATTGCCTTAAAAGTTAATGTTTATTTATGAAAGCTTCCGCGATATTGTTATCCTTACTGAGCATCTGAGCTCACCCCTTTCAATGTTTTAATATTTTCCAGGATGTGAAGAAGTATTTTATGAATGACCTACAGGGATAGTCAGAAGAGGATATGAGTGTGAACTATGAAGACTTTGTTATTAGTTTTTCACTTTATGTTGTAATGTAACACTTATGAATGTATCTAGTGTTTCCAAGGCTACTAAACTAATCGGTCTTTCGAGACTTGATCTTTTGTGATCATGCCAATGTTATGAAGTAATGCACCGACTCTGGGTAGCTGGGGTCGGGGCGTTACACATTCTATCATTGACTTCGTGAGCTCTAATATCATCTATCGGTTTAGAGTCTCTCACATCATCCTTATTGATAACGACACCAACATCTGAGCAGTTGAGTTGAAGAAGTTGTATGCCAAGTACAACATCCTCTCTAACCATACCACCCGCTATCATGCCCACGAAAATGGACAGATCAAGGAGTTCAACAAAACCCTCTCTAACATTCGGAAGAAAATGGTTGGTCAGAATAATAAGTGTTGGTTGAACAAGCTCCCCAACACCCTCTGGGCTTATTGGAAAACGACTCATAATTCCACCTAGGTGACCCCATATTCCCTAGTGCACGGAACTGAGGCTGTCCTGCCCATCGAGATTCAGTTGTCGTCCTTACGCACAGCAGTCTATGACCAGCAGGTGCTAGATAAGGTAGCTAAAATTCATCTAGCTTAATTGGAAGCATATGACTAGAATAGGCTTCATGCCCTGCACAATTTGGAATGGAATTAAAATAAGATAGCTAGAGCCTTCAACAAAAAGGCTCACCTTCGATCCTTCTTGCAAGGTGATTTCGTTTTGGCCCTCAGGACACCAATGATACCTAGCAAGAAACCACCCAATTTAGAGCCCAAATGGGAAGGACCTTTTGTTGTTCACAAGGTTTACCCCAATGGTGCATACTCACTGGTCACCATGGATGGTGAGCGCATAACTCCTCCCACCAATTCCATGTTTCTCAATAAATACTTTGCCTGATCTAGCTGGTCCTGCATGACCCTAAACTACTTCATCCCACATGGTGTTAAACTGGTCATCATCCTGCAAGATGTTAAACTGTATGGGTCATATAAAACTACATATTTCGTGATTCCCATCCATATAGGATAGGTAGGAATTCTAAAATGCTCAGTCCTGATTCCACCACCACACTTTTCTCTTCAACTATCCCCCCTAAGTATAGTTCTCTCGAAGGGTCCTTGCATGTTATAGTGTAGGCTTTTTTATCCCCACTCATGTCCAGATTACGATGGTCGCACCATGTTCCCCCTCCTCATTCATCTATCCTCCCACGTCTTTACTGCACGATGTTAGACTGTATGGACTTTAATAACTACATACGGCTTGATTCCCATCCTCATGAGATATGTAGGAATGCCCAGAAATTTTTTCTATTAGCCTATCCCAAACTTCAAAATCCCCCCTCGGGTCGAGACATATAGTGGTATAGGCTTTTCCCCCAATTCATGTTGAGCTCATCTCAATACCGCCATATATCCCACTCCCCAGAGATGTCCATCACTCTCTCCTCCCTATTTGACATTAAAATGCATGGGCACAGCTATGCTTCACCCACTCCTTTGATTGGGACTCCTTAATCTTTCACGTCCAAAAGGACCACCAACTGGCATTGGTGCTTGGCCCAAGGGATCTCCTACCACTTTGGGCCAATTCCCTCAAGTATGTTGAGAAACAAATTGATACAAGTCCCACGTTGCGAATATGGTCAGCGGTTGATGCACATTTGTTGTTCCCATTTCAGGTCACACTATAAGGAAGCTATGTTTCAAACATGGTCAGTGTCTATCCTTGTCATTTTAACCACATATGTACATCCTAAATATTGAGTGTGGTTGTAAATCCTTCCTGTTGTATCTTCGAGTTTCTACTCCTTTCGGGTGATGCCAGCTATTAGACCCTTATATGATAGGAAAATCCAAATTCGACTCCTTATTTCCTACAATGAGCACCGCTCACGTGGGCAAAGGAGTTGTGATAAGGAGGTAACCACACAAGAGGTCATATGGCTATAGTTGGTTGGGATTCCCAGCCTTAGGTCCTTCGACCCCTTAGGGCCCCTCACCCAAGTTCTCATTTAGGATTGTGTGGTGCGGTGCGGACTCATGTCCTCATTCACGTCGGGCTATTTCGCCACGCCACACATATCCCCTTGAGATATCCCTTCCTCCATTTATCATTTTTTCTATGAGCACAGTCCCTACCATGCTCAACATGACCCATCATTTGGGTTTCTATCACCCTCTATATCCAGAATGGCCCCCGAATGGCATGGATTCTCGGCCCAAGGGCTCTCCTACCGTTATGGGATAATGCCCTCAAGGATTGTGAGTAAAAAGTTGATGCAAGTGCCATGTTTAGAATATGGTCAACGGTTAATTCTGAATTGTCCTCCCCCCTTTGGGTCGCATAAGGGTGGATACTATGTTGAAAACCTAGTCAACAGTTGTTTTCAATCATCATTGCTGCTTTGTGGTCTTCCATAAGCACGATGATCCACCCGTTCTGTCCCATGCATATGACATTAAACTATGAATATATGGTCCAAGCTCTAGGACCCTAACCTAATATCACCTTCATCCTCACTGCAAGATGTTAAACTACAGACTGGACAAGACTTTCCGTCCAAGGCCCAACCTCAGGACCCTTGGCCTTCTTGGGCCCCTAGCCCAAGTTATCACTTAGGGTTTTATGGTGTGGTGTGGGATTATGTACTCATTCACGTCGGGTTACTCGCCGTGCTATACACATCCCTTGTTTGAGGTATCTGACCCCTTTATTCATCCTCACTACAAGGTGTTAAACTGCAAGCTGGACAAGACTTTTCGTCTGAGGCCCAGTCTCAGGCCCCTTGGCCTTCTCGGGCCCCCAACCCAATTTCTCACTTATGGTTATATAGTATAGTTTTGGATTATGTACTCATTCACGTCGGGTTACTCGTTGTGTCGTAAACCTTCTTTGTGTGGGGTATTTTACTCATTTGTGTCCTTATTGCATGACAGTAAACTGCACATTACCCTCTTCTAGAACCACTTGTGGCTTGATTCCCATCCTAATGGGATTTGTAGGACCGCCCGAACGTCTAGAATTTGTGTCCAGCTCCATCTCTCAGAAATCTCCCCTTCACGTTGGCCCCTAGGCCTGTAATTTCCCAGGGAGAGGGGTATATGGTGTGTTATGGGATTATGTCCTCATTCGCTTCGGGTTTGTAACAACCACGCTATGTACCTATTTCTCCAGAGAGTTCTCTATCCTCTTGTACTATTATCATCTTTTCAAATCGGCCACTCTCAAGTTCAGCCCCTCGGCCCTCTTCAGTGGTTCACTAATGTTCCCAAGAGTACTCTGGTTCAGCGTCTGGAGTGTCGGATTTTACCTGGACATGTTCCCACCCACCTTCCAGGATTTGTGTTCCCCTTTATTAGGGATTTTATCACCTTTCACATCCGAAGGGACCCCCGAATGGAATGGATGCTCAGACTAAGGTCCCTCCTACCATTAGGGGTCCATGTCCTCTAGGGTTTCAAAAAACAATTGATACAGGTCCCGCGTTGCGAATACAGTCAGTGGTTAATGCTCAGTAGTTGTTCCCATTTCGGGTCACATGATATGGATACTATGTTTTGAACATGGTCAAAAGTTATCCTTCATCATCACACCAACCCCATTAAGCCCAAAATATTGGTTACATGGTTCACATTATTTTCCACCCCATCATGTCCAAATTAAATTTCGACACTCCTGACACTATCCCTCAGTATACATTTGCACATTAGGAGGAACGAAGCCACCGTAAAGGCATCATTTGAGGCTCCTCACCGACTTCCCTTTTGCATTCCAGGTATTTCAAAAACCTCTTCTACCCTTGTTTACCACACCGAGTTTGAATCACGTGGGATTAGGGATCGGGTTGAGGTCTACACTGACTTGGAAGGAGTTCACTCCTCTATGGTCCGAGCTCTAAAACCATAAACTAATATATATTTTAGAACTACATACATCTTGATTCCCATTCCCATGTGATATGTAGGAATGCCTAGACTCTTGTATTTTGGTCCATCTCAAGTTCCACTAATTTATCTCTTCTGTTCTACCTTCGAGGCTTTAACTCTTACAAGACTACGTTGTATGGTGTGGACCATGTTCTCATTCACATCGAGTTTGCATTAGCTGCACTACGTATGCCCCTTTCTAGGAGTTATCCCCTCTAATTCCTATCCCACATGACATTAAACTGTATTTTTTCCCACACGATGTTAAAAGGCACCTTCAAGAACTATGTGTGGCATGATTTTCATCCTCATTGGATACGTAGGAACACCCAGACATCTTGTCTTCAGGTCAATTCAATTGGGAGCTAGTTTTTCCTTCCCCTTATCCTCTAATCTTTCATTTCCCCTTGGCCCAAGGTTTCCTCATTAGAATTTCCCATGGTATGGTGTGGACCTTTCCCTCATTCACATTGGGTATGCTTTATCACGTCGTGCACATCCCCTCTAGAACCTCATCTATTCTGTATATGTTTGAACCATATGACTTTAAACTATGATTCTTAGTCCCACACAACATTAAACTATTTTATCTATCCTGTACGACGTTAAAAATTCATGGTTGGTCCCATCACATGACCCTAAATAGTGACATTATCGTCCTGACCACATGACGAAAAACGGCATTGCACCGTGATATCCTCACATGAGGAGGCATCATGTTTGGTATCGGTCATACGCCATACCATTTTTCAATGCATGCACACAGCTTGATTTTTTTGGTGATTCTTGTACTTTCTATCATAGGTCCATCGCTACACAAAAAAACACTCATTCATCCTAAAGGACAAAAAAGATCTATCAAATATTGCTTATTTCAGTGCAAGGGCCAGACCCGCTTGACCTTTTAAGAATACATGTGGTTTGATTCCCACCCGCATGGGATACATAGGAATGCCTATGCACTTTGCCTCGGGCCCATCCTAACTTACATTTTTGGTCCCTCGACTTGAAACCTCCCCCAAGAATCACATGGTGATTCGGACCCTATCCCCATTCACGTCGAGTCTTGTAATTACATCACTGTGTGTCACTCATTTCCTATGATCTGTGGTCCAAGCTCTATGACCATAAACTAAGAACACTCCACGTCCTTACCACAAGATGTTAAACTGCACGACATCTTCTATAACTATGTTTGGCTTGATTCCCATATTTATGGGATATGTAGGAACGCCCAGGCATTTTTTGTCTCCAGGTCCAACCCCAGGAATCTTCAAATCCTATCCCTTCTTTTTTGGTCTCTTGGATCAAAATCATTTGGGAACATGTGGTGTGGCGAGTACCTCTTAGGTTCTCATTCACATCAAGTTTTTCAATAGCTTCACCATGTGATTCCCATATCATTTCCCAGTGTGTTCAGAGTTCTATGACCCAAAACTAAGACCCCTCTATGGGAACTGCACGTTACGTTTGGCTATTTTTTCACTTTCGCACAGTCCCTTAAATAAATCCCCCATTAATGTTACACCATAGGACCTTAAGTTGAAAGTGTGTGACCCCAGGACCTTGTCCTTTGGAAGGGACTCGACTCCCTCTATTTGATGCGTCTCATTTTCGTACTCAAATGCATTCTCACAAAGAACCTGAAGTATGGAATTTTCACAGCGACATTACCCTCATTCCATGTCCAAGCTTCATGAGCCCGTTATTTGGATCCTCATAATATTCCAAATATGAAGGGGCCCCGTTCAAATCCTAGAATCATGCCGCCTTGGCTCACCTACTGTTTCGGGCCAATGTCCACAAAGATCTCGGACGACATTTGTGACAGGTCCCGTGTTTCAAACATGGGCATCGATCAATCCTCATTTTTCTGTCCCCATTCAAGGATAACATGATATGGATACTGTGTTTTGAGAATGGTCAATAGCTATCCCCTATCATCACGCCACCATCATTGTGGTGCAGATCTCGAGCATCATTATTCACACATTTACACTTCCTTATGGTCAAGTGGAATTCCAACATACTTGGCGTTACACTTTAGCACATCTAGGTGCATTATATAGGTGGGTCTACATTAGTGGAATGTCATTCACCTAGTGTCCCATCATCCCTAATGTGTGCCTCCCTATGGTAGGAATGTCCCATCGCTACTTCTTGTTTCCCACATCGAGCACGACTCACGTGGGCTTAGTAGTTCTGGTAGGACATGTACTAGTGCAGCCATGCCACACGTACCTTTCCTCGTCCCAAATGAAGTGAAACTGTTCACTCAGAATTATGTATGGCTTTATTCTCATCCTCATGGGGTACATAGGAATGGCGAGACACTTTGATATGGGTCCAGCCTAATTTTCACTTTTGATCCCTTGACCTGAGGAGTTTCCTCTAGGAATACGTGGTATGATCTGGACTCCAAGTCCTCATTCACGTCGGGTTTATAGCTACCACACCACATACTCCCTTCATGGGATCTTCCCATTCACTCCACATCCTATCTTATGAAATTAAACTGCACGAGTCCAAATGTCCTCATTGCATGACACTAAATTGTGGTTCTACACTGAAGAAGTTTAGGATGCCCTATGTTCATCATGGGATGCGTCAGTTTCCTCTCCAGAGAGGATTATCCCTACTAGTGTTGGTCTCTAACCACAATGTTCCCCAATAACTACGTTTGGGATTGATTCCAATTCTCATGGGATATGTAGGAACCCCCAGACATCCTATCTCCTGGTCCAGCCCCAGCAGTCATAATTCCCATTCCCCCCCCCCCCCTCTTTTTTTGGTCCCTTGATCTGATCTCTTTTGGGGAACCATAAAATTGCAGCTTTACCCTGAACAGGTTTGGGATTCACCACAATAACATTGGGAGGTGATAGTTACCTCGTCATAGAGATCCAATTTAGAAGAAGGAATGATTCATGGTCAGGTTGGTGCTCCGACCTAATGTGTTCTCACCAAGGTGGCATAACGCCAAGAGTGTTGTATTCCATTCGAGAAAACCACCACTCCACCTTCCATGCTTTGTGTGCCCTTTATTCGGACCATCACCCTCATTCACGTCTAAAGTAACCCTCTAATAGTATGGATGCTTGGCCTAAGGATCTCCTACTATCATGGGATAATGTTACATAAGACTAATGGATAACATTTTGAGTCAGGCCCCGTGTTTCTAACATGGTCAGCGGAAGGCCCTCATTTGTTTTCCCCATTTTAGGCTAACGCAATTAAGATAATGTGTTTTGAACACAGTCAACAGATATCCTTCATTTTCATTCCACCCGTACAGTGTCCCAAATTTTGGGTATCGTGATTCACACGTTCCACTCCCCTATGTTCGGATTAATTCCAACACCCCTAGTGTAACCCCACTTGTGCATTAAAGCACATTTGGAGGGAGGGCATGTCTATTGTCCTAAGGTCCTCATCCTCCAATCAGGCCTCTACCATTTCTTTCAAGAAATCCGGATTGGTTTTTCAAACCCCAAATGCCTGAAGCTTGGTCGACACCCTTAGGTTTATATGGAATAGCACAGTGATCATACCTTATTTCTTACATTGGGCTCGACCCGTGTGATCTTGGGGATTGATCACTGAGTGTTTCATGAATATAACAGATTCATGTAAAACCAAAACTAATAACATTGCTCATTCATGATATGGAATCAAATAATAAAAGCATGAAAATACGTTAGAGGGTTTGTGATATCTACAACACCTGAGGGTCTATCCCTCACATGGAAGGGTTAATCTCGTCTAAAGAAAGCTATAGCTCCACCAACCTATGGATTGTGGCGTCTAGGTTTATTTGTTGCCTATTCAGTTCACGCTCCTCCTTAGCAGCGATATGGTGCAATTCTTCATCAGCAATTTGGGCCTACTCTACATCGGTTTGGATAACGTTCATCTTCTCAGAGGCTCGCTTCAGGCCCACTTTGGTCTCTTCCGGCTGGGTCTTCAATCGCAACATCTCTCCCGATTGTGTGGTAAGGGTGGATGAGTGCTCATCCGCCCAAACTTGTAGCCACTGAAAGTTGTTATCAGCCTCCCAAAGTTTCTTGATGTTCACCGCTTTCCTCCTCTGCCAGCCCACACCAAGGACATGGTCAGACTCTCGAATCTTCTTTGTCATAAGATCTTGGATGAGCATGTGAGGATACTGGGCATCCACTCCCCCGTCACATAGTTCACGTATTAGAGAATGAAGTCTTTCCATCTCATCCAGCCATCATTCATGGGGAGTGTCATCAATGAAGAGCTTGATAAGCTTCCACAATCGGTGATAGACTAATTTTCTATCCTCTTCATCAGAGGCTATCTCGTCCTAGTCAGCGTGGTTGGAAGGCTCGTATGTGGGGAACTCTCCCAGGAACTCGTTAGTAGGGTCCAAATCTGGCATTTGATCAGGCATGGGGGGACCTGGGCTATTTGATCGATCCTCATCATCAGATCCCACCTCAATAATCTCAGGCATAGCCCCATGGTGGTCCAACCAGTGATCGGGAGCACCACAGTTCAGTCAGTCTGGATATCCGCCTCCACGATCACTGGCATTCCTCTGGGAAAGACACCACCAAAATCCCTCACCAACCTCAACAAGGAGGACCACACCATTTGAAGAACTTTTCACATCAAAAATGTCCTGTATGTCAGTTGACATGTTCAGTGGGTAAAAATCATGAATTTGGTAGAGGAGACTTACAGAGATCGAATTAATGGTCTCATTCTTGGGTTGACGCCATGGGGACCCCAAGGCATGGCCCCCGATATATTATTGGAAGGTATGAAAGCTCCGGAGGGGTCACCTCAGGTATCCTGACCCCACTGGACATAGAAATTGATGTATCCATAGGTGTGGATCCCAAAGGCCCCGTATCTGCATCCACTGGGGGACGATAATGGGTTCTGTGTATGAGACTCTCCCGCATAGTTCAAGTATTAGCAAGGAGTCCAGAACGACCTGGGAGCAGACCCTAAGGAAGGGGATTTGGATTTTACGCCAAGGGCCTCTGCAAATTCGTCAAGGTCCAAGTCCTAATCGCCGACATTGTCCACCTCCAACGGGATCCCTCTATCGGCCTCGTCCCCCCAGGAGGACTCGTTCGATTCTTCCAGCAGAGGGAAGCGCTCTCTCAGTTCAGCGGCTGACAACTGCGGTCGGACTGTATGATCTAGTAACACCTTGAAATGATATTTCATTGGATGAGGAGCACCCCATGAATGCACAAAGTTGTCCATCTCTGTCGGGTATTTCTCCGCCTCTGCTTGGGACACCACAAAGCTGGCTCAGATAGGGCATATCCCCAGAAAATCCATCCCGAGACGGCTCAAATGTTGCCACATATCAGACAGGATGAGGAATTGCCAGTTGACTTCCCAGATGTCCCAGGCCTCTGGAAAGAAAGCATTCTCTAGCATGTCTATATGGCACAACCGCTTCCCGGGAGCATGGGTGGGTATCCTATGGAATCCTCTCAGTGGCCTCCCCTCTAGATGACTCTGTTCTTCTAGAACCGTCAATCCCACTACCGTTATTGGATCTATTGCTACTAACTTGCCCTCAACTAGTGCAGGTGTCACCACCATGGTAGCCTTGCCACCGCGAGATGCTCTTACCGCCTTCTGCCCCTCGCCTAGAGATTAGGGAGGCTCACCATCACCGACCTGAATGGTTGGCTACTTCAACATCTCCCTCAGGTAGGCTGCCTCCCAGATTTGGGTATACTTCTTTACCATCCCGATGGCAGTTTTAGGCGGAGGTAGCTCGTTCCACATCTTCCTGTCTTCCCATGTGAACATGATCCACATATTCCTCATCACACACGAGTGTTCCTTATAGCGCACCTCTAGATAGACATTTTGGGTCAGTCGCTGCATACACTGAAATTTCCGGGATAATCGGTGCAAGGTGTATGGTTTGTAGAGGGGCTCACGGTCCACCCTTCCCACTAGGACTACACCTAGAAAGTCTAGGAGATAGGACTGGTTCTCATCCATTCCATGGCCATCGTCAGTAAAATCACCCATTGGCAACGTAAATGGGTGAAAGTTGAATTCTTCCACCTTCGACACCCGATTCAGTACCAACGGTGTGGTCAGATTGGCCGGAAATCATCCCACAGCATTCAGAATAGAGGGGCGGAAGTTTGATCATTGAGGCGAGATGAGGTTTGGGTAATCATAAACCCCCCTAACATGCACCTCTATCCACCCATATATGATGTGGAATGGCCCACATATCCTATGTGGCCTCTTCCCCTCAATTATGTGCCCCAAAATCTTGTATAGTTTGGAGAGCCTCGGGATCCCATGGTTGACTCGCCTTCTAGTCACCAAAATAGACGCCATTATAAATGTGCTGGGTTGAATGCCCATGTTTGTATCCCTCACCAGTAGGATACAACCGTACATGAGAGCCGCGATGAATGCCGCCAGCCAGACTATCGGCTTCTGCTCAGTGCTGACACTAAATCCCCAGGGTTTCCACTGGCTATCCTCCAAAATCCACCAGTACGAGTGCTTCTTGCCTTGTTGAGCCCCCTTCGGTCAAGTCCAAGGCCTCACTGGATACTGCCTGTCTTCCATGAATTTCAAAAACTTCTTTAACCACTGCCTAAAATGGACATCCCTTACTGCTTCTTTGTCCTCTCCTGGCACCGGCTCCATCAACATCATCGCTAACCATGGCATTTGCTCTGGATCCTCCCATGCACCAATGGTGGGGAAAAATTCATCATACATAATCCCCAATATCAGGACCCATGAGATCTGATGCACATCCCACAAGATGATACCATCCTCATCTTAGTGTAGGTTGAAGGAATTGGTCCTTAATGACCACCTACTCAACAACTCTAGCATCAGCTACTTTGGCTGATAGATGTGAAACTAGGAGGCCCAAGCCACCTCAAATAGACCCACTCTCCTCAACTCATCCCCAAAATCATCACACGAGGCACCTACCCAATAGGCTCAGGCCCAATCATCTATGTAGTTTCCACCCTAGCATAGGTCCCACTCCTCAGACCATCCCTTCCACGGGTTCCTCAAGGCTGCCATCAAGATTGTATGGTACAGAGGGGGGGGCATCTCTGGCTGCAATCCCTTCCCATCCACGTTGTTTAGGTCGATATATAGGCACTCAACATTAATGGGTGTAGAGTCTTCTTAGGCATGGACTTCAGCCTCCCTGAACCATTGGCGCTGACACGGCTTACTCCTGAACCAGTAAGCTAGCTCGTCTCTACAAGATTCAGGAATGAAGATGTCATCACTCAGCTTGAATCCATACAAAGGTAGCCTCTTGAATAGTGGATAGTTCTTCTAGATTTCCAATAACATATCCACCATCAAACTGTGGTCATAATAGCTCCGTATTATCTCTCCTAGGCCCATGATGTTCACCATCTCCTTCCTAGGGTCAGCATCCACAAGGACCCCCTAGCATCCTTCTGAGGATCCATTCAGTTTTATGTTCTGGGTGTTTTTTGTGTTCAGTTCGCGAAGCCCTTTCACGGAGCAATGTCACAGATCCCGTTATCAAAGAATGTTTGCGGAGCCCTGCCCCGACCATCAAAAGAAAGTCTCTAAGCACTGTCATAGAGTCAAACACTCACTTTGATCTGTGAAGTAGAGGCCGCAATTCATGGAGAGCAAGCGCGGAGTATGCGGAGCTTCATGAATCGAAAGCGTTATAAGAAAAAGTAGTGGAGGAAAGAAATAAAAAAAGAGAGGTCAAATACCCTAATTATATACAAAGACCTTCTATGATTCGTGGCACGTCCATACTGCGCCAAACTTCGCAGCGCACTCACCCTGCACGACGCCTATCTACCTCATGAGCCCTCTTCGTGAATCGGCTTCACAGACGGCTGAGGGATTTTGGAAATTGACCCTCATACATTGACCCTTTATTTCTCCCCATCTCCAAGTCTGAAGGGGTGAATTTTTTAATGCCAAAATGTGGGAAGAATAAGAACCACAGGAAATTCTCCAAGGATGTGTGGTGATGACCTTTCGTGGAGCCCCATGGCCCCGCACTCGCCGCGGAGGAAGGAGGCGGGGGGCTCCACAAAATAATTTGACATTCGTGAGCTCACTATAGAGCAAGGATGTGGGAGGATCCGTGAAAGAATTTGACGTTCACGGGCCCGCCACGGAGCAAGGAGGTGGGAGGCTCTGTTAACAAATTTGACTTTTGCGAGCCCTCCACGGAGCAAGGAGGTGGGAGGCTCCACAAATGAATTTGACGTTCGCAAGCCCACCACGGAGCAAGGAGGCGGAAGGCTCCATGAAAGAATTTGACATTCGGGGCTTTCCATGGAGCAAGGAGGCAGGAGCCTCCATGAACAAATTTTATATTCGTGAGCCCGCCGCATAGCAAGGAGGTGGGAGCCTCTACGATCCGAGTTGACGTGCACGAGCCCACAGTGGAGCAAGGAGGTGGGACGCCCCGCTAACCCCTTTGAAGTTCGCGAAGCCACCACAGAGTGACCTTTGTCTTCACGTCGAGCAACCTATACTTCATAGAACCTCTTTCCTATAAATACGTGGTTCCCCTCAAGCCCAAAAGTTGGATCATCTGACCTTTCACTTTCTGAACTCTCAAATTGTGAAGCACTTCTTGCTCTGAAAACCATTACCTCTTTATGGTACTTTTTCATTGCAAATTGCCTCCCCATTTTCTTTAATCAAACCCCTTTTCTGAGAGGGATACCTTTCGTGAAGCCCACGGGCCTTCGTGAAGGAAGGAGATCCCCACAGGGACTTAGGTCATCATGAATCATTTTTGCTTCTCAAAACACCCTCCACACACACATGACCGATATTCTAAGGTAGGGCCACTTTGCTTCATGAAGCATATTGCTTCACAACACCGTACCTTGAGAGGCACCCTTGCTTTGTGAGGAATTGCTTCGTGAATGCCTTTGCACTTCGCAAAGCTCCTCCCATATGCACCTATGCCATATTACAATGCTAGGAGACTTCACTTCGCGAAACACATCCCTTTACGAAGCCCTTACACTCCTTAGAGCACTAGATCTTCACAAGGATTTGACATATGAACCCCTATGCTCTGAAACTCCTTTTCTCGTGTAGCCCTTCAGGTTTGCATGAAGAAATTTCAAATCCACTTTGACAATACTGCCCGTTGAGTTGCATTGCCTCATGGTTCTTCACAAAGGCACACTAACAGCTATTTCTTTTTCACATATCAACGCTAACGTGGAACCACCAATGGTTCACTCCATAACATCCCCCAACCACGGCATTGCTGATGCCTTACTTCCCTCAAGGGCGGGTGGGTATTAGCTATGTAAGTCCTAGGCGTGCGGAGTGCACACACTTTATCTGAGTTGCAGGATGTTAAACTACCAAGTGTCATCATCCTCTATATATGACATTAAACTGTGACCTCACCCTGTGTCGTCCATGCGGGGTGCCTCGTCTCTGAAATTCTCTACACCCACTGCTCTACACAGGAGTGAGATCATTACTCATAGAGAATGAAATCCTCTTTATCAGAGCAGCGTCCATCTGCGGGGAAAGGGAAACCACCCTAGTGTAAGCCCCTATCTTTCCTTGCAGGAGGCAGCACCCCTGATCCTCCTCTCTTCCTGGGTGCCAAATCCCTCTTCCGCTGGGCATTGTCACCACCCGTGCCTCCATCATGGAGTAAGTCCCAATCTCCATCTCCCTAGGCCGCTAGCCACGTGTAAGCCACTATTTCATCTTTGGGAAACTACCCACGTGTAAGCCCCACTTTACTTCCCACTGATGCACCTTTTTTGATGTGATCATCAGGTCTTTTTTGTCTCTTGTTTCTCACACTGAGCATGACTCACGTGGGCTTAGAGCAAGCATCAATAATGACATCCTCTTCGGGCAGCCTAGAGTGTAATCCCCAAACCAAACTTAAACTAGAAGGTCATTGATCCTTGCCGAGGCAGGGTACGTAGGAAGCCTCCCTGAGGTTCAAGCCCATGTCCTGGTCGTTCTGACCCCCTTCATGTCAGTTCACCAAACCCATCTTGAACAACGTGGTCTTTGATCCTTGCCAAGGCAAGGTACGTAGGAAGCCTCCCTAAGGTTCAAACCCAACACCTGGTCACTCGAACCTCCTTCACATCAGTTCCCACACCACCTGAACTATGAGGTCTTTCATCCTTTCCAATTTAAGGTACATAGGAATCCTCCATGTGGTTCAAGTACACCATCTATCTGGGACCCAGGTCCTCCTTCATGTAAGTTTCCACACCACCTGAACTATGAGGTCTTTGATCCTTCCCAAGGCAAGGTACGTAGGAAGCCTCCACGAGGTTCAAGCCCACCATTTATCTAGGCCCCAGGTCCTCCTTCACATCAGTTCACCCCCATCTTGCATGACGTTAAACTGTGAACCTCAATTACCGAAAAGCCATTATCTCCCATGATCAGCGGTAAGCTATTATTTCCCTCAGTCAGTGGTAAGCTGTTGCACCCACCTGGACTACATGGTCTTTGATCCATGCCAAGGCAGCGTATGCAGGAAGACTCTCTAAGGGTCAATCCCAACAACCGGTCATTCTGACCCCCTTCACATTGGTTCACCAAACCATCCATGAACTACGAGGTCTTTGATCATTGCCAAGTCATGGTAAGTAGGAAGCCTCCATGTTGATCTATTAGACCATCCATTTGGACCCCATGTCCTCATTCACATCGGTCCACTGACCCCCTTCCAATACGAACTACGTGGGTTTGATCTCTGTCTCCTAGGTAGGGTACATAGGAATCATCCATGATGATCAACCCCATCTAGCGGTAAGATTTTTTGACCCCACCCAACATTAAGCCATTCTAACCATATCCAGCGGTAAGTCGTTGTGACCTCAATCAACGGTAAGTCATTCCATCCCCTACTCAGTGGAAAACCATTGTAATCCCATTTGATGGGACTATCATCTTTGGTCTGTCCTAGTGGCATCAGACCAAGTTGGGATACTAACCATGCATGATCCCCATACACATCATCGGGTAGTCATCATATGTGTACACCCCCAATTCAATTCCATTGTCTGGTATTCCCTTCGATCATATGTGTTTCAGGAAGGTCATGCCACAAACGAGAGGTTCCTTTTCCTCCGAGTCCAATACATGCATCCATTCTCATAGGCCAACTCCTTAGGCATCCCTTAGCCCTACCAAACTACACAGACATTGATTCCCTGCCATGGGGATACGTATGAAGTCTCCTCGAGACTCAATCCCTACATTATCATTGTCCTCGCGTCGATTCCATCCCATTCACCACCAAATTCATTCAAACGCTTCATCATCCATCTTGATTCTTACCTAGGCCACCACATCCCGGTGAGGTAATGACAACTCACAACCCAATAGCAGTTTTTCCTCTAGAGGTTGCACCCATATGATCCACTTTAATCGGTGTTATGATCAGTCTGATCTGTCTCCGCCGGATGTTAAACCTATGGAATACCCCATGTTAAATATGGTAAGCTGAGGAAAACCTCAGATACATACATATGGCATATGATTCCCCATGATCTATGTGGGATTCATTAGGCTTCTGCGCCCTCGAGAAGCCCAATAATAAGGGGAAGAAACCCAGATGCGCCAGTGTCTCAGCATCTATACACATCAGTGATGTCCAACATAACTACTCCCCTGAATGAAGGTTGCTGCCCTGACCAGACCCTTTGGAATGTCCTGATAGAATCATTGTAAATAACTGGTGTCCATAAAGATATAGCACTAGGAAGAGTT
This sequence comes from Viscum album, assembly GCA_963277665.1. Classification (NCBI taxonomy): domain Eukaryota; kingdom Viridiplantae; phylum Streptophyta; class Magnoliopsida; order Santalales; family Viscaceae; genus Viscum; species Viscum album. The sequence continues at coordinate 1,768,221,174 of OY728157.1, forward strand.
TCACGAACAATATCTTAAATCTATAAGGGAGACCCAAACTAGGTGACGGGCTTCGAGGAGGAATCCATAGAAGGGAGAACCAACATCCCTTCATCACATTTTGATCAAGGAGAAAACGTCCTTGGACAATTAACGGATGCCGCCTACCTTTGGAAAGAGGGAATGTAGGGAAATGAAACTGTGCATTTCATACTCAAGAAAATGGACGTTCATGCCCCGGAAAAAGCATCGGAAACAGTAGGTACACCACAAATAAGAAACTCTGCATGTCTGCACTAGCGGTCGATAAAACATGCATGTACTTGGTCCTAGTCCTTATCCTGCCTCCCTGTCACCTTTATCCCATGATGCCGCTTTGTCTGTATCGATGGTAATGGAATAGGATGAGCACATAAAAATTATCACATGACTCTATCAGTAAGCTGCCACTCAATAATATGGAAGTGAATGAGGGGAACTATAGCTATAACATCTGAAAGCCCAACCGCGTAGTATACTGGCAACAGGTCCATAATACTCTAGTATGGAAGCCATGAAATCTGAAATGACACGTGACTTTGTCAAAAAATCTCTTAACTAAAAACCAAAATTTAATCTATTATTAAATTTTTTAGATAGTGATAGATTGTATATACATACCTTCTTAGGTAAGATACAGTCCAACTGGAGCTAATATACGCCCAAATGGTGTCTCATAACCATGTCAAAATTGTGTCATTGAGACCACCTATAAAATTCTACATCGATAGTGACAAATAATGAGAAATTAAATTCAATAACTCTTAGTAGCATCAGAAACCAATATAAATGACTGATCATACCAGCATCCATGCGGAGCATCATGCAACACCTCTATCTTAATCGGAGAACTAGTAAGTTCAGGGTGGAATTCGGGGATACACTCCCATGCCCACATCTGAATAAGGATGATGTATCCCCCTGATACTTGTGCGGTCCCTATGGGATAGCCTGCATAATGCTCTATACATGTTTGCCAAGTAGGTTGATCCCCATCTATACATCTCGGTCCGATCAAAGTACTCTAGTATTGGTAGATACATCATGTTCACGTGTATCACCAATTGATCATTATACATGGTCCCTATAATGAGATGAAATATATATGCACGGGCATAACACATGACAGTCTGCTCATTAGAATCATCAGGTAAATATGGAATCTGTGCTTCCAATCATGGCATAGATATGGATGCTCCATCTTTAGCACTACGGTCAGAAAAAATGTAAAATCCTAAAAAGAACTGAGCAAATTCAGGCCAAGATGCACAAGTGGGTCCAATAACGGGTCTCCCCTAGATAGGAAGACCAAGAAGCACTGCCACATCCTAGAGGGTGACGGTCATCTCTCCCTCAGGCATGTGGAATGTGTGTGTCTCTGGTCTCCACCTCTCAATGAGGGAAATAGGCAGGTGATAGTCTACAAATAGGAAATAAGATATAGAAATGACATAGAATCGAGCACGACGCAAATATGTTCTAATGGCATGTGGAGGATCCCTATGATGTAAATGGTATGTTTGACGGACCATGAGCGATCGATCCACACCACCCTCTAACACGGCTTGGAAAATATGGGTACGCTACTGAGTGAGTAGTATGGTATCATCCATATGCATATAAACATATAAAATGAGTCATAAGTGTAAAATGTAAATATAATGTTATGGTCAGCATAATGTTATGAATTGTAGAATTCATGACATGCCATGTTTATTCACATTGTTTTATGAAATTATTTTTACCAAAATAAATATAATTCTTCAAGTCTTTTTGTTTTTAATGAAATAAGGATAACAAGAAGAAAGAAGAGAAAAAAATAGATAGTGGTAAAAACTACATTTAAGAATTTCCCCACATATGATAATTGTGAAAGTAAAAACATTGATACATGCTTTAATGTAATTAAAGTTTACCACAACTATGGGGAGAATGGATACCAAGATCATGATTGTTTGAGAATGAATAAACATTACAATGTGAAAGGTTTCAACTCTAAGTAGATGAGTCACTATTCAAATGAATTCCACAAGCATTAAGGGAATATATCATGTAAGAATCAAAGACACTAATGTAAATAATATGTTATTGATACTTTCAAAGTGGAATGATTTCTATTCTTGTGTATTTTGATCCAATAAATAATTTGTGAAAGAATTTTATTAATTAAATTTTCTTTTTAAGAATAATGTAATGTATAAGGTTCATATTGTAATACCATTTCGTAATGTTTTTGATAGAATATGTTAAATGAAACCAATGTCCAAAAAATGTGATTTAGTTAAAAATATAAACCCTTTTAAATACATGATTTGGGGAAGATAACCCTAACTATTTGTCAAATTTTGAGAAAATTTAAAAATGATATTTATGGGATGGTAATGATAACCAATAAAGTAGATAATGATTTGATGAAAGATTAATTCATGATGGAGTTTATTTAATTTTTTGGATTAATGAAATAAATTCTATAATATAATATTTTATTCAAGGAATAAGGAGAAAGTGAATTCTTGAAAACAAGCACGTTTTTGTTAAGGATTTAAGATTAATATGGTATTTAGATATTAGGTATTTTTCACTAAGATATCCATTTTTGGATTAATGATATACTAATTTTTATAATCGTAGAGATGATATTTCTAAATTTTTGGGTCTTGAATTTGGTTAGGAATATTTTGGAGGAGTTTTATGATTAACTAATTAGAGATTGGATTAAAATAAACCATGGGAAATAGTAATAATATTTTTTGGAATTTATCTAATTATCTATATTGAAAAACTTATGCTAATACTTATGATACTATTATTTTGTTATATAAATGTATATTAAAATATCATACACAGAATGTTATCAAAAACCTTTGTAAATGGAAGATTTTTTTAGGTTTACAATTCATCTTATAGGTTTTAGGATATAGAGATTAGGGTTTCAGATATTGAGATCTCGGTCAAGGTTTTTGTATTTTTTGTAAGGTTTTTGGGTTTAGGTTGATGAATTTTGAGTTAGGGTTTAAGTTTTAAGGTTTAGGGTTTATAATTTTGATATTAAGGTTTAAAAAATATGTTTTGGGGTTTAGTGTTCTGCTTTTGGGTTTTGGGGTTTAGAAAACTGAGAAAAAAATAAGAGATAACAACATATAATTTACAATTTGAGAATTTCACAATGAAGACAATACATCATTGTGGATGAGAGTGTGAACTCAACCCAACAATGTTAGGCCATCATTTTTTATTATGACCTTCATGATGAAATATGGTGCATCTCAAACTCTTCCTTTTTTATTGAGGCCAGTCCATCTCATTTCGCATCCTGTTGGCCTTTGGTCTCCAATGTGTATGCAACCAATTGATGTCAAGTATCACTATTAGCTGGCCTTCGGGCATTGGGAAATAATGAAACTCAAAAATAGACATCCATGGTGCACCATAAAAGTTAGAAATGGCGTCCATATGGTACACTGGATCAACATATTCTTCCCATGATATGTTCATAGAGGCACATGTTGTGATGGCATGTGTGCATGGAAACCATAAGGCCTGGATGTTTCAACATTTACATTGCCTCGTTTCGAAAAATACCACCATTTTTTCGCTGATGCGATTTATGATGGGGTTTAAATTCTCCTGAACATAAAATTGAGAGTCTTCTCATCGAAAAATGAAGACATGATAACCATAATTTTCTTCTATATTCTTTTCAATCTGTCATTGAAAGTTTCTTTTGTACCTTATCCCCTATTATATTCTGTCTGATGCTAGTTTTTGTCTCTCAAAAAATTAATTCACACCTTGATATAATGTCTCATTAACTAGGGTGGTTATAGGTAGCTTGTGAATCCATTTGAAGACACCATTGATTCACTCCACAATGTTTTTGGTCATGTGCTCATACCTTTTCCTCCCATCATATGCCAATGTCCATTTTTCTTTTGTAATTCATATCATATAATCATAAAATTATTGATTAGAATGGAGGATTTTTTTTCAAATTTTTCTTCAAATCGTCATTGATCCGACTCATATGCTACCTATAATAGATGATATTTCACATAATTTGATTTTACCTTTACATTTAAATAGTAAAAAATAACAAATACAATGCATACCAAGCCTTGTGATTGACTTCTTCGTCGGTTCGTTGTAGAGTTTTTTATACACGTTGCTAGAAATGTGTCTAATGAAGAACCAATGATGTGAACTTGGGTATGTCCATGTATTAGTATTTTCATTGATTACCTCATTAATATCCTGATGGTGATCAGATATCAAACAAACACCCTGAATGTTGGTGACATTTGTGTTGATATATATCAGAAACCAACTCCATGATTCATAGTTTTAATTCTCTAAAATCAAAAAGGAAGGAAGAAGAGGTGACCAATTTCCATATTGGGTTGCCTAAATCAACAATACACCCCTGTATTTTCTGTATGGAAATGTTCCATCAATCTGAATGAACTATTTTTTTAAACGAAATGTGGAGATACAAGAGAGGAATGCCAAGAAAAAACAATGAAATAGAACTTGAGATGGATCAAGTTGGTTATTGTGAGATAGAAGTTAGTTTTTATCATGATGTAAGACAACTTGGTTTGGAGCCGAAGTATGGCTAGAAATTTTGTAAACACCTGATACGAGTCATCCCAATCACCATAGACCTTTATAATTTCCTTTTTTTTTCATCCATGCCTTTTTATAAGAAATATTATAACCAAATTTTTGTTGTATCCTCTCTTGAACATGGGATATCAGAACATCTTGGCTTGTCCTAATTAGATCAATAACAATGGATGACACAAATTCTTCATCCAATGAGGTATGATCTTGTGTTTGGCTTGGCTAAATGAAAGTATGAGCTACCTAAATCCACGAGATTCTACAACCTCCAAATGGAATTTCAGGAATCTCCCCCAAGATAAATATACAATCATCCCCATACTTCTAACACCATGTGTCATATTTACTATGGAATGATTCATGAACTATACAGTTTTAGTTCCTCTCAATGTGAAATATCATTAGCATTCTTTTTAATGCATCTTTACTTGTAAAATTCATTCCAATATAAAAGGTTTTTTCCAGCTCACTAAACATATCTGGTACAACTCTGGGGAACTCAGTTTCTAGTGTGAGAACATTATTGTCAAATTCAGGCACATGTGTCATTACTTCTGACAAAATGCAAGGAGTGGTGGATGATTTATTGTAGGTCGAGGTTGTTGTACAACTAATGCATTTCTCGAAAAATCCTCCCTAACTCCATCTAGTCCCTCCTCGTCAGCATTGTTCAAACCATCTGATCCATCATTAGGAAACTCCTCATCAGAATTCAGATTGACATGTATATCCAAGAGATCATTTAGGTTTTCCTCTTCTGTAGCATTTTGAATAGGCTTAATTTCATGGGGCAGAATGTCTTCAACCACTCTTGAAATTCTACGTCTTCGTACAACTGGATGTTGTTTTTTTACAGTAGAAACCTCAACATATAACTCCATCATGGTACCATTGGGCCGTTGAGAAAATAAATTAATTTCTTGGACCCACTGTGCATCAGAAACCAATGGAAAAACTAGATGCCATAGTGTTTCCAATAATTGAAAATATCTATAGCTCATAGAATTTATCTCTTGATCGGGTCCCATATTTAAGGAACCCCAAATTATCTCTTGAATGTCACTTAGGGTTACACAATCAGTTGTACTGGCCACTTTTATTGCTTGTGTACTGTAAAAAGCTTCTTGCTCAGTTTGAATAACCTCACCATAGTAGTACACACATGCAAACATGAATCTATGTCAAAAATATTTTTTTCATAAGAATTATGATAGTGTAACAAATATTAACAATGATGGTTGACAATATAATATTTATTAGAATGTAAATTTAGGATGTAGTTTTATACCATAAAGTATGATAGTCATTATATGGATCCATTTGTTTAATCCCATGTTATTTATTAATTATTCTATTATTAATCATTTCTAATAATAATTATTATTTCTATACTATATAATATTAATGATACTAAAATTTTATAACATTTTATACTCCATTTCATTTTATATAATCATAATTATCATTTTATCAACTGATTTTTTTAGTTAATTTTTTAACTAATCATTCATTCTTTAATCACTAGTTAATCAATATTATGTTTTTCTTTAATTATTTATTCTTTAATCATTAATAATATTATATTAATTAGTTAATTATAATTAACTAATTGTATGTATTCATTTTTAATCCTAACTTATCTTTAATTAATCAATAATTAATCATTACAAATAATAATTATTATTTATAAACTATATATAACTAATTAAACTACCTAATAAATAACATCTTTAAAAAAACTAACTAAAAATAATTCAATTACTAATAATAACTTTCATTCTTTAATGATCTTTTCATTGTCCATTTCATTCTATAACAGCATAATTATCAATTTATCATTGATAAATATACTGATTTGATTTTTCTTTTCTTAGTTATTTTAGTAGGATATAAAGAAAATATGAATCATCTTAAGAATATCCCCCGGTAGTGTCAAACCAGAAGTGTAGAAAATCTCGTTGCCTTGCACCAGTTCTAATTTGAATCTAGCTCAAAGCGGTGTTATCGAGTTTTACCCCTAGGTACATCTGTTCAAGAGCTACATCAACTTTTTTTTATCCGTATAGGGCTTTGATTTCTTAGAAAACCACATAATCTTTATGCTACCAAAATTTCACAATATTTAATCCCAAGTCTTAATCTATACTTAATCTATACTTAATCATTACTAATAAAAATTATTATTCCAAACTATATATAAATAATTAAAAAACCTAATAAACAAAATATTTAGAAATAACTAATTTAATTAAAAATGAAAAATATAAAACCTAAAATAATTCAATTAAATAAATAAAAAACATTAAATTAAATAAAAAATACCTCCAAATGATACTTTGAAAAAAACCACCTTATTTTGGATCACCAAATTCACAGCATGGAAAATGGTTTTTATAGAGCGTGAAGGAGTGTATTTAGGAGTGATGAGGTAAAAATGATGTGAGGAGAATGGGGGTTTCCCTTTTATATAGAGCTTAGGCAAAGGCTACATTACCGATGCCGCCATTCGGGTATGCATGAGGCCAATGGCAGCATCGGTGGGGCCGCCGTTTTCTACACCCAGAGGCCAATGGCGGCATCCCCCCCCCCCATTTTCATTGCCATCAATCCAAGCCAAAGGTGGTGTGGGGGATGGAAGGTGGCATTGGTGATGCCACCTTTGAGGTGTATTTTTTTAAAAAAAATTAAACCTATGATGTTTTTTTTCAAAAAAATGTATTTAAAAAAACTCCACATAGCCTCCTTCAATCTCAGGTCCCTAGGGTTTTGGTGTTGCGGGGAGCACCCCTATGTGAGATACAATCCCCACATAATATCCCAGATATATTAGGGTGTTTTGGTTTGTTAATTTCCAAAATGTTAAAACAATTTTTATTAACAGTTTAGTACATGAAAACTGGTAAACCAATAATGTTCGACTTGGAATTCCATAACATCAAATGAAATATTCAAATGAATTCAACAACAATCAACACAACACATGTTGGAAATGGAAATAAAATAATAAAATTTTCACTTAATTATAATTAAAACATAAATACAATTTCTACACACTGATTCATCTAGAACCAGAATCAAACAATAATGAGAAAATTAAAGCCGCTGCACCAATGATAAAACTGAGACACAAAAAGGCTCAAAAAAGCTTCTAAAATTAACACATTTAAATTTCAAATCAGAATTCGAATTAATATTCAATAAGAAATGAACATTCAGCATTTTACAGATCAAATTAAATGCGTAAATTGAATTTACTAGAAGGGAAAATGAGATTTACGTACTTCGGACATAGGACTATGTGCACGGGGTAGGATCATCATGGTTTTTCACAATGCAAGATAACATGGATTACAATGAGACAGAATTCGAACAACAACAAATGATGAACTAAACTAAACAATAACATAATGAAAAACAAGATAATGGAATAATAATTCCTATGAAAACAACAAAGAAAACTAAAACAGGACCGAGACCCCCTTAATAGGGCTCGATTTAACCTTTATCATGGAAGAAGCATGTTAAAATGCACTAAAATCATTAATGTTGATTTCTTCAGGTTCTATTGTACAAAATCATCACAGCTTCCCAAGAGAGGACAAGACAGTCCCAATCCAGTGTCTCCATTTGAGTCTGATGCAACCCAAATATGCATCCTCTAGGTTAATGAATCGGGGCTGTTGTCCAAGGTGCTTCCACTAAAGAATTGTTGTGGTTGTCTGAGAAAAGATCCAAATCCAAGCAACATGCCACTACCATCCATGTCCATCATAGCAGTGCAGGTGTGCTCTGGCCTAGAACCCTTTCTATTTTCTAGGTATGCAGGTGATGTGCAGGGTCACCCGGGCAAACCATATTCTTCATTCTGCTACTTCTATAATGAGAACCTTCACATCCACACTACTGCTTCTCAATCGATGAACTAGAAATCCATCACAAATTGGTGAATAAGATACCTGATGAGGAATGGAGTAGTTGAACACATTCTCACACTGGGAAGGAGTAACATTGGACCAAGAAGATGTCGTCCCTGCACTGTCTCTGATGAACGCCGAAGTCGAGCCACCCCTTGATCGAACCCAAAAAAACATGAACAAAGGATCCCTCTCTCCCGACCAAGTAGAATGGCGCTCCTGCTGAGAAGCGGCACTGCTCTGCTCCACCCTCACCCTCTCATCCAACAATCCAAGAACGAGGAAAGCATCCCACTTATATCAAATCTATCTTGGAGAAATGATATCCCTAAAACCAAGTGTTGACACTCATCTTGTTGCTTGCAGTGAGGGGGGAAACCAAGATACTGAATACCCTAATTCTAGGACGTGGAGATCTCTTGCAGAAAAACCTCCCACCTAAAGACCTCACATGATACTGCCCCACCTGTGAAAGTCATGTTCTTAAAAAAACCCTTAATCTAGCATGGAAGGGATAGGTGGATGGTGGAGATCAAAGGGGTGGTTTTCCCAAGCCAGTTGTGTAACAGGTACTAAAAAAATGCATATTAAAATATAATGAAATTTAATTGACAAAAAGAACCCGTGAATCTAAAATTCAAAAATCTCCACCTTGGGAATTAAAATTCCTAAAAAGATTTAATATGAAACAATATTAAATGTTCCACCTTTCAAAATAAAACCAAACCATGTGATGGGTTTTCACCACCTAACATCATCAACTTGGGCATTTCCTCAACAGGAAACAACCTACGGGGTATGACCCAAACAATCCCCCAACCATATATCAAATCTGATTCAGGTAACCCAAAGTTGAATGATATTATAAATAGCTAATAAACATGCTCAGAATTAAACATTTCTAAAAAACTGCATGATAAAAGTTTCTTACCTAAACTTACCTGAGTCGCACTCTGATATGATACCAATGAGGAATTCATGGACAAACAAATCACATGCCAAAGGGTCCCCAAACCAACTCATATGTGTCTGCATAACACATATAAATAGACCAATATCCATCCTCACACAAATCATGGCAAAAAAATCTCAAAAAAATCACATAGAATGTAAATCATTACAAAATAGTGAAATCATGCATAGAGCAGCATAAAAAGTGGGAGAAACATAAATGAGAGAAATAGAGACAAATCATGCATAGTAAATGAAAAAACCCAAAGAAAAGTCTCCACCTGAACCCAAAAAAACATATCAGAACCAAAGGACCAAGAACCATCGACTTTAAAACCAAGACATGCCGCCCAGACATTCAACGCAAGGCACTAGAAGATCCTAAAAATATGGATCCAAAATCACCACCATAAGAGACGATCGCCTAAACAAAAGCCAAAAGGACAATTCCTCGAAAAAAAGTGAAATTCTAAGGACACATGCAAGTATTCCAAACATCCTAAGACAACTCTACGAAAAAAGAACAAAGGTTGGTAGCCAGCTAGAAAATAAGAAAAAACAAGCCACTAAAGGGCCGCACATACTAGTATAGACTTACAATGGGCACACGGTTCTGGGGAAACCATTGATAGCAACCAAACAGGGTTGAATAGTAAAAAATAATCTTGGTGATCAGCCAAGAGACACTGTACGCACAAGCTACCCAATCCAAAACACTGAACTCGCACTGGGACCATATATGGGGAAAACAGTCCTAAAGGATGTGTAGGAACACAACATAGTTAACATAAGCTCATATCATAGTAAAAAGGTAGACACTAGAGACACAAGATCATTCCAAAGATTTATTGCTAATCGGATCTCAAACATAGACAAACCTCACATAGAACCCATTTTTACCCTGAAACCATAGACACATATAGGAATAAACTACCAAGAGGCATCTTTGAGGTTCAGACAAGAAAAGGAAATAGTGAAACAATGAGAAAACAAACAATCAACAATAGAATGAAATTACAGCCTAGAGCTAGAATTCTAACCCTGTTTCAGGACCTATGGGACAAGGGACAGTCTCAGGTAGATAGTTTCTATGGGGCGTAGGCCTCCCAAAAGGTAACAGAGGCCTGCAAGGTTTCCTCAGGCCGTATGGATTGGCCCTCTAGTACAAATTTATAAGGGAGCATGACTACAAGACCCACACGTCGAGCAGGGACGAAAGATGGCCTTAGTGATCTGATGGTGTTGAGTGGATGGGTCGTTTCTCAATAGATAAAAGATACTCTAGGGATAACATGCTCATATTCTGCAAGATATCACATCGATGGGATGGTTTGGTACCTCCATGTTGGCTCTTCGCCACCTAGTGTTATAGTATATTCCAAGGGTTGTGTTGTTCACCCATGAAAGTGGTACGTGATCTGGGTTCGGAACGTCGTGAGATAGTTCGGTCCATATCTAGTGTGGGTGTTAGAGAATTGAGAGAACATTTACCTAGTACGAGAGTACTGGGAAGGATGCACCACTGGTGTACTAGTTATGGAGCTAACAACCTAGCTGAAAAAACAATCACAACATACAACAATAGGTAAAATCCACTTGAAAAACAATTGAATGCAATGAACAATCAATTTTAAATTATAACAAAGGAAAACATAAAACCAATTAGGATTTATACCACTTTGTTTTAGGGAGAGCCCCTATGCGAGAGACAGTCCCCACATAATAGCCTTGATGTATTTGAGTGTTTTGGTCTGTTAAAGCCCAAAACGCAAAAACAATTTTTATTAATAGTTTAATACATGCAAACTAGTAAACAAATAATGTTCGACTTGCAATTCCATAACATCAAATGAAATATTCATATGAGTTCAAAAGTAGTCAACACAACACATGTTGGTAGTGGAAATACAATAAAAAAGTTTTCAATTAATTCTCATTAAAATCGAAATACAATATGTACACACTGATGAATATAAAACCAGTATCGAAAAATAATGAGAAAATTAAAGCTACATCACTGATGATAAAACTGAGCCACAAAAAAGATCAAAACAGCTTAAAAAATTAACACATTTAAATTTCTAATCATAATTCAAATTAATATTCAAGAAACAATGAATGTTCATCATTTTACAGATCGAATTAAATGATGAAATTGAAAGAAATAAAAGGGACACTGAGATTTAGGTTCTTTAGCCATTAGCATATGTGCACAAGGCATGATCATCATGGTTTTTCACAATGCAAGATAAAATGGATTACAATGAGATAGAAGTGAAACAACAAGAAACGATGAACTAAACAGAACTAGAACATAACTACAAATAAGATGATGACATAATAATTCCTAAGAAATAATCATAGAAAACCCAAACAGGACTGAGAACCCATTACTGGGGATCCATTTCACCTTTGTTGTGGAAGAAGCTCATTGCAATGCACTAAAATTGTTGATGTAGACTTCTTCAAGTTCGGTTGTCCAAAATCATCATATCTTTCCAACAGAGGACAAGACAATACCAATCTAGTGTCTCCATCAGAGTCTGAGGTGACCCAAGTTTGTGTCATCTAGGTTCAAGAATTGGCACCATTGTCCAAGGTGCTTCCACTAAATAATCGATGTGGTTGTTTGAGAAAAGTGCCAAATCCAAGCAGCTTGCCACTGCCATCCAAGTCCACTGCAGTAGTACAGGTGTGCTCTGATCCCAAACCCTTGCCTTTGTCTAGGTTGTTAGGATACTAAATGATTGTCCCACCGGTGCATCGATAATTATAATATAAAATAAAGTGCAAAATCCAAAAAAAAATGACACCAGATGTAACATGAAAAAACCCCCAAATGGAAGGGGTAAAAAACCACGGGAAAATAGAAGGATCGCTATGGGGTAATAGTGGGTACACACTCCCTCACTATTACAAGTAGAAAACACTCATAAATATCTCTCTTGAATATGATGGGGAAACCACCTCACAAATACCGCTCCAATGGGATGATGGGTTATAAGATGATGAAGCTGAATCTTATAAGATATCTTCTGGGAGAGAGCCCCATTTATAGGCTGCCTCTTCACTTCATGATGCTTTATCCCACTGGTGGATTGGTTGGGGTTGTCCACCCACATTACCCTCCACCACTAGCCTTTCCCACCTCCATTGACAAATAATGTGGTGGTTCCATCTTGAATTTAAAAATTGCAAACACATCTCCCACATGGATATTTGATTGAGAACCAATGAAATCTCCACACATCCTTTCTATCTTCCAAACATGCTGCTTGTAACGCCCCGACCCCAGCTACTCAGAGCCGGTGCGTTACTTCGTAACATTGGCATGATCACAAAAGATCAAGTCTCGAAAGACCGATTAGTTTAGTAGCCTTGGAAACACTAGATACATTTATAAGTGTTACATTACATCATAAAGTGAAAAACTAATAACAAAGTCTTCATAGTCCACACTCATATCCTCTTCTGACTATCCCTGCAGGTCATTCATAAAATACTTCTTCACATCCTGGAAAATATTAAAACATTGAAAGGGGTGAGCTCAGATGCTCAGTAAGGATAACAATATTGCGGAAGCTTTCATAAATAAACATAAACATTTAAGGCAATGTATAACTAAACAAAAGCCTTATTAAACTTGAACTTCAGTATAATATAGAAAAAGTAAAATCAAATAATGCCACTTACTTACTCACATGGATATTCTACTAGACGAATAATCACATGAAATATCAATAACCACTTTCATAATGAGGGAATGTATAATGCCGGACATTCTGAAACATTTTGTCAAGGCCTCGGCCAAGATGTCTAAAATGATTAAGGCCTCGGCCAAAACCATAAATCAAATTGGGAAAGGGCCTCGGCCAATTCCACGTCTAGTTGTCTCATGAGACCTACGGATGCATCGAGGAGCTATAGCGGGCTCCACCCGTCACTTATTAAGTCCAATACATTCCTCATATGAATAGGTTTAAACATAACATAAATATTCATATTAAAACTAGCATACGAAATGTCAATAATTTCTCCATAAACTATGGATGGTATAAAAATAACACATCCACAGTCAAATATTTTACAAAATGTTCAATGGAAGTTTTGTATCATAAATCAATTTCAATTAAACTTAAAACCCATCAAAGGATGTTGACATGGATGAAATCAAAGCTATTTGAGAGAAATATCTCTCTTTCTTGAAATCATTTAAAAGTACCATAATTATAAAATAATACATTTACATTGAAAATATTCTTATAAGCTGGTAAGGGAAGCTTCGACGAAGTTATAATGGCAGAAAATAGCCGCACCCGCTGTATAAGTTAAAAAAAACATTCTTACCTAAAATTTGTCAAAAATGTCAAAAAGTACATTGTTTGGAAAACGACGGTAAGATTCCTTTCAAAAACGTATAAGGGTATAAATGACTTTAACCCATTTTCCATTTAATAGTAAAAATGTTTTGAAAGACATTTTTAAGAAACATGGATGTGGATGATAACGAGGTCCCAGTAGATAATTATGTATAAACAACCTTGGATAATGAAGAGGTTGTGAAGTAAACCCTTACCTTGTACTTTTCCTTGGTTGGGGTAGGTTAACCTCCTGTATAATGGTGAAATAATTTTTATTAAATTATACAAGAATCATATACATTCATATGATATCATATATGATCTTTTAACATTGCTTTGTTAACAATATCTTAGATTTATCGTTGTTTCGGGTGTTAACTTACTCGTTTTCTTTTATATGTTTTGTTAAGTAAGTTGTGTTTTTCATGGATAGGTTGTATATTATTCATATCCAGAATGATATCATGTCCTTAAACATTATTTTTAAATCATCAAATGATAATTATACTTGAATGGATATGATGGAGAATGAATCTCATCGCGTTCGTGGAGACGGTAGTCCGTACGTACGCACGAGCGACAATATCATTATTTTGATATTAAAATAATATATAATTAGATAGTATATCATATATACAGAATCATTATCATGTTATATTTATTATTTACATGAATTACATATCATTTTTATACCCATATAAATAATAATAAATTGAATAACAATTACACCACGACGTGGAGACGGTAAGCCGTACGTACGCACGTATGGTGACATGTCATTCAAATGATGGGTAGAATACTGAATATGTTTGTTCCATATTTATAATAACATCACAGTATATAGAAGATACTGGATTTATAATTTTAGAATTGAAATAATAAACAAAGAGGGAGTGGAAGAAGAAAGAAACTTGAAAGAGGGTGATGAAAATGTTACCTCTTCTTCGGGTTCTTCCTTTTGATTTGATCAAAAGGACTCCTTAGGATGGCTTTCTGACTAAAGTAAAGCTTATAGGATGAAGGGAGAGAAGTTGGGACTGTATTTGGTCAGAGGTTGGCCGAAACAAAAGGCTTTAAAGTGTGAATAAGGTGGTAGAGGTGGGGGCCTTTTATAAGAGGAGAGGAGGGGCTCTTTTGGAAAGCTTGAAATGTTACATTATTATACAATGATTTTCGGATTCTAAAGGTCCCACACTCATATAATTCGTGGCTAAGGTGATAAGGGTTCGAAATATACTCATCCAATAGGTTTTTGACAAGTGTACGCTTTGGATTTTACATTATCTTTCCATTTTATTTAAATCGTTAAATAATGAGGTCATCGCTGCATCATCATGTTGTCATAATTAATTTAATTTATTTAATATATAAAAATTATAAAAAAACTACTATGATGTAGGAAATCTTTTTATATTTCTAATGAATTTTTATAATCAAAATTTGGACTTGTGTAACCCCACTTAAAAACTGTTTTAGTAAAACAACTCATGTTTGTGTCAATTTAATTTTAACATTAAATATATATATATATTAATGTCATTTTCCAACCAAAGTGGCTCCATGGGGTCCCCAAGTTGACCCATGGGTTGTCTTGGTCGGCCCTGACTCATCCAATAGGAGTACGACAAGTGTCAAGCTCATCTCATATTATTAAAACATTATTTTTACCTTAAACTACACTAATTACCTCTAATCGCGATTAAGAACTTAAAAGTTACTATTCACCAAAAAATTATTTTGATCTCATTGAACCACATATTACTTCTTAATGTCAACCATGTATGTCAGATTTTTGAAAATCAAATCATAGAAGTGGTAATATTTCATTTAAGCGAAAAATCAGTTATTTAACTACCACTTAGTGGTTTCACTATTCATCAAAAATTGAAGTTTTTCAGAACAATGCCAAAATTTCACCCTAAGCTATAATTGATATTCCAAATTCAAAAATGATGTCTATTTTACAAAATTCCAAACATATAAGTTGCATTAATTAATTTTATAATTAATTCCCGTTGTCACAACAAATAGCGTGTTTTAAGAAACAATTTATATCAAAAGATTGGCAATTGTTTATGTCCAATTTCAATGTTAAATTAATTCTAATGAACACCATTGGATAAAATGGTAAAAATATATTCTAATTATACTTTAAAACCACTAAATAGTATAATTTATCACAATAAATTATTTTTATTAAAAAAGTTGTATTAAGTATTTTTCACTATTCATAAAAAAAATTGGAAGTTCTCAGAAAGTTACAAAAAACTCAACTTAGGATAATTTTGATATTACGAATACAAAAATGAAGTCCATTTTGAAATATAAAATTTCTATAATTTTAAAAGGTGGTTATTACTATTCATAACGGCTACTTTGATTAGTCGCGGTGTTTTAGAACTCGAAGTTGCGTACAATGCAAGCTATTGCATTATTGAATGAGAAGCGTATCGTGGAAGCTCGGGGTGTTACATTCTCCCCTCCTTCAATAAATTGCGTCCTCGCAATTTGAAATTTTTCTTTGAAAATGAAAGGTTGAAAAGAGAAAATACCTTTGAGGAAAACCCACATCGTAAATAAGGTTAATAAATATATAACATTAAAAGAAAGCAAGATAAGTACAAAGGTCACCCGATATAGCCCATTCTTGGATTCTATGAAAATATGGATATGGAGGAGAAACAAACCATCAAGGTCTGATGGAGAGTTATAGAAAACAGGATTAGGAGAAAGTTTAACCACAAGAAAATCACAAACTTGTGATTGGTTAAACGGTCATTGAATCCCCAGTTGGAAAAGTTAACCGAAAACATTTTTGTTTTAAGTTACCTTTTATAATGTTGAGGAATTTATTTAGGAGATTTACTAAGAACGTAAGGGAATATACATACTTGTTATGTATACTTTCATTCGTTAATAAATTTTTACCACAAACCCAACTTTTACTCCAAATGGTAACGGAACTCAAAAATATTCTATTTATCCTAATTGTATAAGGTTCCAAATGTTAACACATACCATTTAGATTAGTAAAATTATTTTGTAATAACCAGGGACTTCCTGTAGGCTAGTGGTAGGAAATAAAGGCCTGTCGCACTATGATTGTGGGTTCGATTCCTGCAGCTTTGTCCGACACGACGGGTTTTGCCCCACCCTCCAGGTTGTCCTTTTCCTAAAACTATAGTATTATAATATTCCAAAAATAATCTTCAGAAATGTTTTAACCTTAAACAATACTATCCAAAGTTCAACTTAATCCATTCCAACCTTTATAGTTATCCAAAATACCTCTGTCCAAACTTTCTCTAAAAGGTCTCTAAATTCCAAAATCAATTGTAACATCAGATTCCCCAAACAAAGAAAAGTTTCTCTTATTGTCATATACTAAAAATATGATTACCTTAATCATATTAAAACCTTACTGAAATCAACAAGTACTGCAGTAAAATCCTTATATATATATCACATTATTCTAATAACCAGAATATAATCCATGAGTCCAAAAGCACCAATACATTAGTTATTCTGCTTCAACTGTAGTAACAGCATAAGATTGTCCTTGATCCCTTGGCCTTTTCTGAGGTAAGTTTCTCTGACGCTTAGGACATTCATTTGCATAATGACCCATTTCTCTAAAATTTTAGCATTCAACATTGATAGCCTCTTTCTTTCCCTTGAAATCACGCGCCTGGTGACCTTTTTCCCCACATTTATAACAAACTCCCATTCCTTTTAGGCAAGTACCAGGGTGATTCTTCCCACAATTATCACATAATGGAAAATCCTTCTTTCCCTTTTTCCCTTTATCTGTCTCTTGTTCCACCGTTCTCTTCTTCTCTTGCTTTACTTTATTGTCATAAGACTTAGATAATTCCTTTTCTGTCTTGATAGCACACGAGACAATATCTTCATATGATGAGAAGGATTGTGATTCTAAAGCTCGACGGAGAAATGGTTTTAACCCATCAAAGAAACGATCAATCTTACTCCTTGGGTTACGTATATAATCGGCAGCATGCCTCGCTAACCTTGTAAAGTTAGCCTCATACTTTGTGAAATTCTCATCCTCCTTCTGCCTCAGACTCAGAAATTGCCTTTCCATATCTGCTCGATGGTCACGAGGAAAGTATTTTTCTAAGAACAGCTCTTTGAACTCCCTCCATTCCATATTCGATACGTCATCATCTTCCTTTGTATTTTGAATCAATGACCACCATTGATCGGCATCTCCAGTGAGGCGGTAAACTGCCATGACAACCTTCTCCCTTTCACTACTCCCCAAGGCAATCAAATATTTTCTCTAAGGAATTTATCCATTGCTCAGCTACTATAGGATTTGTACTCCCATTGAAGGTTGGTGGTTGTTGCCTCATGAAACGGTCTAGCATTGATCCTCCACGTTGCGGATCAGGGTGCTCCATACAGGTAAGGTTATTATTCCTAACCTGAGTGAGTTGTCCCAGTATGGTAATAAGTTGATCAGCACCAGTTGTATCTCCAGATCCACAATAATTATCTTGAGCAGGAGGGCAATCCCTACACGGAGTTTGTGCATTGATATGGTTTCCATTCCTTCCACTAGGCGCCATTTCTAAACAATGGCATAAACTAGATTAGTTTATGAATCAAAATACATAATTCCATACTTGTAAAACACTTTACATAAATTGAACGATTTATGGATATAATCCATAATCATAAAAAGAAATGTTTTCTTTGAGGAAGTATATACTCATAACCCTTCATAGTGGTTTGTAAATAAAATGAGAATTATCCTAAGAATATCCCCCGGGAGTGTCGTAACCAAGAGTGCAGCAAGGCCCGTTGTCGTGCACCAGTTCTCGTTCAAGTCTAGCTCAAAGCGGTGTTTTCGGGTTTTACCCCTAGGTACATCTGTGCCAGAGCCGCCTCTACCTGCTCGTATTCAGACAGGGATGTATTGCTCGTAAAACTCACAAAATCTCTATAATACCAAAATTTTAGGAAGTTCTTCTATACTAATCCTCAAAGTCTATCTTCGGGCTATGTGCTCTAATCAGAGTTTATCTAAATCTAGCTTCCAAGGTTAGTACTAAACTGCCTCTGATACCAACTGTAACGCCCCGACCCCAGCTACTCAGAGCCGGTGCGTTACTTCGTAACATTGGCATGATCACAAAAGTTCAAGTCTCGAAAGACCGATTAGTTTAGTAGCCTTGGAAACACTAGATACATTCATAAGTGTTACATTACATCATAAAGTGAAAAACTAATAACAAAGTCTTCATAGTCCACACTCATATCCTCTTCTGACTATCCCTGCAGGTCATTCATAAAATACTTCTTCACATCCTGGAAAATATTAAAACATTTAAAGGGGTGAGCTCAGATTCTCAGTAAGGATAACAATATTGTGGAAGCTTTCATAAATAAACATAAACATTTAAGGCAATGTATTACTAAACAAAAGCCTTATTAAACTTGAACTTCAGCATAATATAGAAAAAGTAAAATCAAATAATGCCACTTACTTACTCACATGGATATTCTACTAGACGAATAATCACATGAAATATCAATAACCACTTTCATAATGAGGGAATGTATAATGCCGGACATTCTGAAACATTTTGTCAAGGCCTCGGCCAAGACGTCTAAAATGATTAAGGCCTCGGACAAAACCATAAATCAAATTGGGAAAGGGCCTCGGCCAATTCCATGTCTAGTTGTCTCAGGAGACCTACCGATGCATCGAGGAGCTATAGCGGGCTCCACCCGTCACTTATTAAGTCCAATACATTCCTCATATGAATATGTTTAAACATAACATAAATATTCGTATTAAAACTAGCATACGAAATGTCAACAATTTCTCCATAAACTATGGATGGTATAAAAATAACACATCCACAATCAAATATTTTACAAAATGTTCAATGGAAGTTTTGTATCATAAATCAATTTCAATTAAACTTAAAACCCATCAAAGGATGTTGACATGGATGAAATCAAAGATATTTGAGAGAAATATCTCTCTTTTTTGAAATCATTTAAAAGTCCCATAATTATAAAATAATGCATTTACATTGAAAATATTCTTATAAGCTTTTAAGGGAAGCTTCAACGAAGTTATAATGGCGGAAAATAGCCGCACCCGCCGTATAAGTTAAAAAAACATTCTTACCTTAAATTTGTCAAAAACATCAAAAAGTACATTGTTTGGAAAACGACGGTAAGATTACTTTCAAAAACGTATAAGGGTATAAATGACTTTAACCCATTTTCCATTTAATAGTAAAAATGTTTTGAAAGACATTTTTAAGAAACATGGATGTGGATGATAACGAGGTCCCAGTAGATAATTATGTATAAACAACCTTGGATAATGAAGAGGTTGTGAAGTAAACCCTTACCTTGTACTTTTCCTTGGTTGGGTAGGTTAACCTCCTGTATAATGGTGAAATAATTGTTATTAAATTATACAAGAATCATATACATTCATATGATATCATATATGATCTTTTAACATTGCTTTGTTAACAATATCTTAGATTTATCGTTGTTTCGGGTGTTAACTTACTCGTTTTCTTTTATATGTTTTGTTAAGTAAGTTGTGTTTTTCATGGATAGGTTCTATATTATTCATATCCAGAATGATATCATGTCCTTAAACATTATTTTTAAATCATCAAATGATAATTATACTTGAATGGATACGACGGAGAATGAATCTCATCGCGTTCGTGGAGACGGTAGTCCGTACGTACGCACGAGCGACAATATCATTATTTTGATATTAAAATAATATATAATTGGATAGTATATCGTATATACAGAATCATTATCATGTTATATTTATTATTTACATGAATTACATATCATTTTTATACCCATCTAAATAATAATAAATTGAATAACAATTACACCACGACGTGGAGACGGTAAGCCGTACGTATGCACGTATGGTGACATGTCATTCAAATGATGGGTAGAATACTGAATATGGTTGTTCCATATTTATAATAACATCACAGTATATAGAAGATACTGGATTTATAATTTTAGAATTGAAATAATAAACAAAGAGGGAGTGGAAGAAGAAAGAAACTTGAAAGAGGGTGATGAAAATGTTACCTCTTCTTCGGGTTCTTCCTTTTGATTTGATCAAAAGGGCTCCTTGGGATGGATTTATGACTAAAGTAAAGCTTCTAGGATGAAGGGAGAGAAGTTGGGAGAGTATTTGGGCAGAGGTTGGCCGAAACAAAAGGATTTAAAGTGTGAATAAGGTGGTAGAGGTGGGGGCCTTTTATAAGAGGAGAGGAGGGGCTCTTTTGGAAAGATTGAAATGTTACATTATTATACAATGATTTTCGGGTTCTAAAGGTCCCACACTCATATAATTCGTGGATAAGGTGATAAGGGTTCGAAATCTACTCATCCAATAGGTTTTGGACAAGTTCACGCTTTGGATTTTACATTATCTTTCCATTTTATTTAAATCGTTAAATAATGAGGTCATCGCTGGATCATCATGATGTCATAATTAATTTAATTTATTTAATGTATAAAAATTATAAAAAAACTACTATGATGTAGGAAATCTTTTTAGATTCCTAATTAATATTTATAATCAAAATTTGGACTTGTGTAACCCCACTTAAAAACTGTTTTAGTAAAACAACTCATGTTTGTGTCAATTTAATTTTAACATTAAATATATATATATTAATGTCATTTTCCAACCAAAGTGGCTCCATGGGGTCCCCAAGTTGACCCATGGGTTGTCTTGGTCGGACATGACTCATCCAATAGGATTACGACAAGTGTCAAGCTCATCTCATATTATTAAAACATTATTTTTACCTTAAACTACACTAATTACCTCTAATCGCGATTAAGAACTTAAAAGTTACTATTCACCAAAAAATTATTTTGATCTCATTGAACCACATTTTACTTCTTAATGACAACCATGTATGTCGGATTTTTGAAAATCAAATCATAGAAGTGGTAATATTTCATTTAAACGAAAAATCAGTTATTTAACTATCACTTAGTGGTTTCACTATTCATCAAAAATTGAAGTTTTTCAGAACAATGCCAAAATTTCACCCTAAGCTATAATTGATATTCTGAATTCAAAAATGATGTCTATTTTACAAAATTCCAAACATATAAGTTGCATTAATTAATTTTATAATTAATTCCCGCTGTCACAACAAATAGCGTGTTTTAAGAAACAATTTATATCAAAAGATTGGCAATTGTTTATGTCCAATTTCAATGTTAAATTAATTATAATGAACACCATTGGATAAAATGGTAAAAAAATATTCTAATTATACTTTAAAACCACTAAATAGTATAATTTATCACAATAAATTATTTTTATTAAAAAATTTGTTTTAAGTATTTTTCACTATTCATAAAAAAATTTGGAAGTTCTCAGAAAGTTACAAAAAACTCAACTTAGGATAATTTTGATATTACGAATACAAAAATGAAGTATATTTTGAAATATAAAATTTATATAATTTTAAAAAGTGGTTATTACTATTCATAACGGCTACTTTGATTAGTCACGGTGTTTTAGAACTCGAAGTTGCGTACAATGCAAGCTATTGCATTATTGAATGAGAAGCGTATCGTGGAAGCTCGGGGTGTTACACTGCTCAAGTATCTTCAAGGCCACTTGATGATCAGGACCATCTGAACTTATAAAAGATATTCACCTTCGACAGGAAATCTATTTGATTTTCTTTGGTGTGAATTTTCTACATATCCACACTTCCTTCCACCACCACATCTCAGACAAAGTGATACTATACCCCCAATGTTCTTTGTAATGGAATGAAAATATGGATTCATTATAATGTGCAAGGTGCTCTTAATATCACAAAATAATGGAATCTGCTTCTATATGTGCCTAAGATTCTCCAAGAACTTTCTCATCCAAATAGCCCCTTTGCAACCCTGTGTAGCTGCCTCATGTGCCAATGTTTTCATGCTCTTTTCCACATACTTTTTTATATTTTTGTTTACTTTTTAATATCAATAATTTGTATTTTATGTAACATTAATCAATTGTTGTATTTTTTCAGTTATTTTATAAAAAAAGTTGTTTAAAAAAATTAAAAGTATGTTTTTATTGCTTTTTTTATTGTTTTTCAATAATAAAATTTAGATGTTATTTTAGTTTCGTTTAATTAATTATCTATTTTTTTAGTTTTCAATAATTTTTATTTCATTAATTAAATTGAATAATTTTTTTCATAGGTTCTAAATAAATAACACATGTTACTTTTCAAGTGTTTAAATAATTCAAACAAATTAATTCCATTCAATTAATTTTCTTATTATTTAATTCACATTTTAATTCTTTAGTTAACTGGTTGATTAATGTAAGAAAGTTTCCTTATTTATTTTAGATTTTTTAAATTAAGTCTGTTTATAATTTTTAATAAAAATAAATTCATTTTTTTAAATAGAACACAATTAATTTTATTATTTATGTTTGTTTGATTTATTTAGTTTTTAATTCAATTTAATTTGTTAATCTATTTTTAGTTTTATTTAAATTTTTAATTTATTTAATTTGTTCTTTTTAATTTGCAGGTACTCACGGTGGCACGTCGCACCGTTTCGATCATGGTGCTACCGGTCCCGTTACCCACTTTTTGTTAACTCTTTCACTGTCTCACTGTCACCCACATCCCACACACGGTGACTGTCTCATTGTGTCTTCACTTAACCTGTCTCACCGTGAGGTCACAGTGCCTCTATTCACTATCTTACTATTTTCACCCTCATTGTGACTCACACTCTGCTCCATCCTCATCCGCACCTTCACGCAGGAAACCAACATGACAGCAGCAGCATCACAGAAATTTTCACAGAAATTTTCACAACAGCAGCATCAACAAATAAATCAATGCACTACAACACTCAAATTGATTCACCAAGTTCAAAATCACAAATCAGAGATCATACATACGCAGATAAAGAACAATAGACTCAAACATCATTTTTTTCAAATATCAGAAACTCAAATCATAAGTTCAGCGGATTACCACTGTGAGAAACCGAACCCGCCGCACCCTTCCGACCGCTTCCACCCGAACCCGTCGCACCACCCACATTCCATCCCAAGACGTCCTTTCCCTCGCGTCACCACACCCATGCCATGAAGCAGCGCCGCATCCCCAAATCCTTAAATCCTCAACGCGGCTCAACCTCCTTTCTCCTTGCACACTAAAATCCCAAACATCCGACGCCGCCGGCGATCTCCTCTGCTCAAGCTCCACCTCGGTCCATCTCGAACCCAAACCCCTCTGAACCGCCGCTCCCAAACCCTTGCCGCACACCCCACTGCTCTGCCGCTGAAACCCGACCTCACCTAATGAAGAACCTCCGCCAGGCCTCAACCCTCGCTTCCACCCGAATCCCACTCACCCTTCACTGTCCGCACTCCCCCCTTCACGCTGCACGAACTCGCCCCCCTTTCCCCTTTCATCCAAGCTGCGAAGTCCCTCCTTCTTCATTTTGTTTTCATTATATATATATATATATATATATATATATATTATAATATATAATAACATTTATATAATATATAATTAATATATTAACATATATATAATATAACTATTATAACATATAATATAACACGTTATATAATACATATCATATACTATACTATAATAATTATAGGTATTTTAATAATAATATATAATCATATATCTAATATCAATATGTCATAATAATTTATGTAATTAGATAAATATAATTAACATTAATATATAATAATAATAATAATATTAAGTATTATATATATATATCTCTGTGTGTGTGTGTGTATTAATAAGTATTTTCATTGACTAATTTAATTAATAATATTAATATATTGTTATTTAATTTTAGATTCTTTTTATTTTACTTGTTTTGGTGTTTCTATGATTCATTACAGGGGGCGGGATGAACTTACATTGAGTTCACTTAAAAGATGGTGACGTGCACATAAAAATATGCCACATGGATCGGCCGTTTCCAGGGGAAGAGATTTGCTCGTCACACGCGCATCTTTTTCATTCGGTTTAGAGCAACTGCTCCGGTGACCAGCGCAGGAGGAGCAGCACAGTGAAAGCGCCACGTGGAGGCCAGGGAACTCACCTGGGGAGATTCCAAAGTCTTCAGTTGGGTGATGAATGCACGAGAGGCGGGAGAGGCATAGATTAACAGAGATAAGCAGGAGCAAAGGAAATCAAGTCAGGACACACATCCATCGGTAGAGACAAGCAGCGGGACTCTGATCCAGAACTGGGGGGGATTGCAGAACATCATTCCAGAAGGGAGGCGATCACCCATAATTCCATCAAGAGATCCCTCGATCCATCTCATCACAAAAAAAAATAGCCTCACAAACATTGAGCAGGAGGATCATAATCGAAGTAGTTGCTGGATAGAGGAGCAATCTCGTAGGAGATGATTCTTAATTCATTTTCTGTTTCTTTCTATTTTACTATTTTAATGTGTAGTTAAATAGATTAGGGGAATTGGGCTATAGAGTACTGATCATCCATATATCCATCATTCTTTGTTAGTTTTATTGCTCATTACAATTCCATTGCTCGATTTTATCTTCTGTTTATTTTGAGTATCGTTTCACATTACCTAACGACTGACGGGCATGGTAGTGAATCATTTCACCATGGATCATTGACCGAAGTACCGAGAATCGGAAAAGGTCAATGCATATCTTCTCCAATTTAAGAAGATTTCTCCAAGCATCAAGATCGGAAGATCGGGGATCAAGGAAGTTAATCGAGCTATGTTGATCCACTGAAGTGACAACTCAGTGGATTAAAACCATTTTTTATGCATTGAGTAATTGAATTAAACCATGCAGAAGCCAAGAATATCTTTTTAATCAGTTCAAAGCAGCCTGAGGACCCTAAAATCATCATTACTGTTTGTTCTCTGTTAAATCCATTAATTTCACCATTTCACCTTCATTTTTACATCCACTGCTAGAGCTTGTTTCCATGTCTACGTAAAGTTCATTTTTGTTAGTGATCTATTTTTTATCTTTTTTTGTTGTTTAAGTTTTTAATCTGGTCTAGGACAACATAAGTCCTTATCGGTGGTTTGAAACCCTTCTTACCACAGTACTAGTAGTTTGTAGGGTTTATAAATTTTACATTTGCGCGTACTCAACGACTGCATGGCAAATTTTTGGCGCCATTGCTGGGGAAGGCACGTGCGACCAAGTTTAAAAAAACACAAAAAAAAATTAAACATAAAAAATTCAAAACATAAAAATTGTACAAAACAATTCTCAAGAAACTATTGTTGTTCAAACTGTATGCACACTAGAGATTCTAAGTCATAAATTGAAACAAATATTCCAGAAATCAATTAAAATTGTTCTATACAAAGAAAACAAAAGAAACTTGAAATGTAGAATTTGAAAAACATTACTGGAAATCAAAATGTCAATGGGCCATAGCCCTTTGTTCTTGCCCTTGAGAGACCTAAGATTATGGTGTTTCAAATTCCTACTATGTCAAAAAATCCATCCTGCATCAAATATTCCCCTAGGTCTAGGAGCTATATGATTAAATAGTCTCATCTTTCTCAACTTCCATCATTTAATGGTCTTCCAGCAGAGGACTCCTTAGAGTTTATCAGAGATTTTTATGGTTCTGTCCAAGAGTTACCTCTGCAAGATCTTAGTGAGGAGGAGTTGAGGATGATTTTGTTCCCATTCTATCTAAAGGGGAGGGCTAGGACTTGGTTTCAAAATTTAGATGAGGAAATATTTGAAACCTAGAAAGATGTGTGCAATTCCTTTGTATCTAAATTCTATCCCAGGAACACCACCATTGAGGTTAGGAATAAGATCACTATCTTTGTCCAGGACGAGGGAGAACTCTTTCACAAAGCATGGGAATGATTCAGAGGTCTTCTTATACAGAGCCCCAACCATCAATTAGCTCCCCATCTACTCATGGAGACATTCTATAATTCCTTCACCCCCTAAAATCAGAACATAGTTGATCAATCTTGTTGAGGGGATTTCTCCGATTCCACTGCTGATTAGATGAAACAATTGTTTGATAAGTTGGCTCAAAAATCTTAGCACAAGTTCACTAGGAAGAGAGTCATCCATAGGGGTGATGAAAATCCTCAAGCTGCTGTTGTCAATGATAGGGTCCTTAGGGAGCAGTGCTATCACTGTGGGATGTTTGGTCACACTCAGAGATGTTGTCAAAACGTTGATCTCCCTGGTTCATGTGATGAGAGTTCCCAGTTTGTTGATTACAGGTCTAGGAATCAAGGTGTCCATGCTCAACTCTCAGATCCATACCACTCTAGATATAAAGGTCAGCCCAATCTATCATGGAATGAACAAGGGGTCAAAAAGCATCCCACTACCCCCAAACAAGCATCCCATTGCCCCAACATTCCACCCACATCCCAAAAAAATTTCCAGAATCAATATGAGGCTGAATCTTTTAATTCTCAAGGGTAGTTAAAGGGGATGTTGCAACAAGTGTTGAGTGAGATAAGCTCATTTAAGAAGGACACAGATTCTAAAATTCAAATTTTAGAACTTCAAATGAGTCAAATGGCCAAGAATCAAGCTGGTAAGGAAAAGAGCAAGCAGCCTAGCACATCAACCCCAAATATAAGAGAAAATGTGATGGCAGTAACAACCAGGTCAGGGCTTAAACATAAGGAACCAGTGAAGGAACCACCTAGGCAAGAGGAAAACAATGTTCAAGCTGAAATTGAAAATGAAAATATGGAAAATCCCAACTCTGGTAATCTGGAAAGTGAGTTTCAAACTGAATAGATTGTGCAACCCACACCTGAGAAAGCTAAGGATCCAAAGAAAATGAAGTGGGAATTGATTAAGGATGCAAAAAAGAAAGTGGGATCTAAGGAGAAGGAGAATAAACTATCTGTTTTGAAACATTATGCCCCTCCAATTCCCTTCCCTGAAAGAGTGAAGCAATGTGATGAACCCGATTACCTGAGATTTTTGAAATTGATTCGAAGCTTCACCATCAACCTGCCTTTCTTAGAAGTCTTGGATAAAATCCCTTCATATGTTTTATTCACAAATAGGTTTCTAAAGAACTAGAATGATTGGAAGAAGTCAAATAAAATTGATCTCAATGCGGAGTGTAGTGAAATTGTCCAAAAAAATATTCCTCCCAAATTAAATGACCCAGGTGGCTTTATCATTTAGTGCCGAATAGGAGGAAGTGGGCAACTGAATTTTCTGTGTGACTTAGGAGCGAGTATCAATCTTATGCCTTTCTCCTTGTTCAAAAATCTGCATCTTAAGGATATCCAACCAACTTCTGTTTGCCTTCAGCTTGCTGATAAGTCACTCACACACCCTTATGGGAGAGTGGATGACTTATTATTAAGTGTTGGAAAACTCACATTGCCCACTGATTTCCTAATCATTGATATGGGATGTGATTAAAAGGTTCTAATCATCTTAGGCAAACCCTTCCTTGCTACTGGTGGTGCCATCATTCATGTCTCCAAAGGTAAACTCACCCTCCAAGATGTAGATGATGTGGAGGAAATATTGGTGTTTGAAAGGCCCCGACACGAGGTTACATTTGATTTGATAGATGTGGCTGCAAATCAATGTTACAAAATTAGGGTTAGAGC
Source organism: Viscum album (assembly GCA_963277665.1). Classification (NCBI taxonomy): domain Eukaryota; kingdom Viridiplantae; phylum Streptophyta; class Magnoliopsida; order Santalales; family Viscaceae; genus Viscum; species Viscum album. The sequence goes on from OY728157.1 coordinate 1,768,249,708, forward strand.
TGAGTATGGGACTTTCCCACTTGAGGTCATAGAGAAACTAATTCCCCAACCCACTGAAAATTTTTCCCTGGCTGTTGCTCTTTCCCCACATCCTTCTGTTGATGAGAAAATTATATCATTGGAACCTATTCTAGAGAGTGAGTCACAACTTTTTCCAGAACTGTCTCAACCTGTTTGTGAACATTTCCCTTGTGAATTTGACTGTCTAAGAGTTCCTAAAGCCGGTGAAAGCTCTGAGTTAAGCCCTACTAAAAAACTTGATGATTTCCATTATGAACAAGTGAATTTCTTTGATATCATCTTACCTACCCAGTTAGATGTTGTGAGTAATGATTTCAAACCTGAACATGAAATATTCACATCATTTGGGTCCTCTGTGGACATTGAGAACAACCTTTTGAAAGCTGAATTTGATAACTTCTTTTGGGATATTTCTGATTTTTTATTTTTGCATGCTTCTTTGGGACTTGTTGAAGGTTTTTTCGATGTGACCTCTTCTGTTTTTGGGTTTGAGCAAAACTATAAATGTGGTGGCAGCTCTGGAAATATTCTTGTTCTGATCGATGATTTTCATGGGCCACTGTTGAACATTTAAAGTGCTAATGAAATGATTTATAGTGACCCAGGTGAGTCGGACAACATGAATCCTCTTAGTGATCCGGATGAATTTTGTAGAATTCTGATTGGTGCTGAAGATGAGAATGTCTTGAGTTGTCCTTCTCTTGATTCCTTAGACAATTGTGAATTTCACATCAATGACAAATCTTTCCTATTAAATGATCATGGTTAGAAATTTTTAGGGGAATAAGGTCTGGCTAGGGACTTTAAACCTAGCACTGCATGAGAGGCAACCCATGGTTTTCCTTGTTTTCTGCTTAAAATTATTAGTTTGAATAAATGCTCCTTATTCAGTTGTTTGTCTCTTTGTTTGGTGAACAATAATTTCTGTATTTCCTTATAATATGATGTAAGTGGTCTGATAGTCCTAATTTTCTAAGAGAATCATGTTTCTGTGGTAGCCACATTTGGAACATTAATGGCGGAAGGAGGCTGTCGTTAGAGAACACTAGATTAATGGATAAAACTCCCAATATCACACTTTGTAGATGCTTTTTATTTGAGATTTAAATATGGAACACTAATGTCAACTTGTTTCATCATTTAGGTTCCCAACTGGAGCAGCTAGAGTTCATGCACATGGGAATAAAAGGGATACATTTGTAAATTTGAGAAGCTTCACATTCATGGGAGTATTGTTTTACGTTGCAATGTCTTACTCTTCACATTTTTATTGCATACTACTGAGAATTAATTGTGGGGGTCTTCCCACTGATTTTTGAAACTCTTGGACTGTGTTTTATTCTTGGGTGATTGCTGCTAATATCTACTTAGTTGTAAATGTGTTTTGAGCTGATTTGTGAAACATGCTTGCACCCACTGTTTTTATTTTCATTATGCTGCTACTGCAAGTAACTGTTAATCATGCTACTATTTGAAGTAAATTGTTAGATTATTTTTTCTGCTCACAGTGATTCAAAGCATGAACATTTTAGGAATAGAATTGCACTTGGTTGTTGGTGATGGTTTGTGGGGTTGTTTTCTTTTGTTTTTCTTCATTTGTGTTTTTATTTTCTTTTACTTTTTGTGTGGCAAAGAAAATTTTTGAACTTCGTTAACACCCATCCATATCTTTTTTCTGCTGAACTGTTCATTTTTGTTGTACATAAACTGTCTCCCACCTTGAGATTCAACATTGGGGACAATGTTGGGTTTTAAGTGAGGGGGAGAGGGTTCATTCTAGTGTCATGTTGAATTCCCCATTCTTGAACCTGAGTTTGTAGTTGTTTAAAAATGGTCAACTTTTTTCAAAAAATGGTTCAAAATTCCTTTTAAAATTTTTAAATTCTTTCATCATATGATGGTTATTGGATGTTCACTTTTACTTCATTTATGTCCTATTTAGTGGATAACTATTTGCCGGATGTTGAGAGTGGAACTAAGTCAGAAACTGTTAAGTATGAATGATTGCTGAGTGTAATTGTCCACTGTATCTATGGATCTGTCTTTTTATGAACTGAGGATGGGAGTGTGACATGATAGGTTTTATGGGATGATGATCATGGGTTATAGTAACTTGATGTTTTCATTGGAACCCAGGGGACTCACATTTTTATTAAACAATATTCAATCACTTTAGGAAGTCAACCCGAATGATTATTAATTAAGTCCTTTGTAACTGGAGTAAAATGGGCAAATGGGATCCCACGATGAGTATCTAAGACAAGGTGCACTGGGTGCATTTCTATGAATAAATAAAGCCAGTTTCAATCTTAATAAGTTCTATGCACAGTGCTCTGCACATGGAATTTGGCTAGGAAAAAAATAAAATAAAGTGCCCTTGTCAAAAATGAACTCATTAAGGTGAGGGGAATTTTGAACCCAGATGAAGAAGGGAGCAATTGACTTGGTTAATTTTCATTTTGGTTGAATCAATAAAGTGATCAATTTAATGGAATTTAATTTTTGGAACCTAGAGGTAGGTGAGAATGGAAGGTGTCATTGGTTATGTTTTGAGTTCCACTTCATCTAACCTGTCAACACTCCTTGAATTAGTACTTGAATTTTACAGTGAAGCAGGATAGTTAATGAATACACATAGGAGGCATGACACACTTGAGAGTGTATGAATTTTTGAGGCTTTTCAATTCTAGTGAGTATTTGAAGCTAGACAGGACATCATTTTTAAACACCTTTTAAAAGCTTGACCTACTATTGCTTTTGATCCTCTGGGTATTAAAATTTAGTCATGCACTTTGTTTTGAACTGAACATCACAAATCATCTTTATTTTTAATGAAAAATTCATGTACTTGTTTGAGGACAAACAAAGTTTTAAGTGTGGGGGAGCTTGATGTGGTAGTGTTTTCATGCTCTTTTCCACATAATTTTTTATATTTTTGTTTACTTTTTAATATCAAACCTTTTCATTTTACGTACCATTAATAAATTGTAGTATTTTTTAATTTATTTAAAAAAAATGTGTTTATATATTAAAAGTGTGTTTTTATTTCTTTTTTTATTGTTTTTCAATAATAAAATTTAGTTGTTATTTTAGTTTCATTTAATTATTTCTCTATTTTTTTAGTTTTCAATAATTTTTAATTCATTAATTAAATTGATTAATTTTTTATTCTTAGGTTGTAAATAAATAACACATGTTTCTTTTCAAGTGTTTAAATAATTCAAAAAAATTAATTCTATTCAATTAATTTTTCTTATTATTTAATTCACTTTATTAATTCTTTATTTAACTGGTTGATTAATGTAAGAATGTGAATTTAGTTATTTTAGTTTGTTTTTAAATTAAGTCTGTTTATAATTTTTAATATAAATAAATTCATTTTTTAAATAGAAAACAAATAATTTTATTATTTAAGTTTGTTTTATTTATTTAGTTTTTAATTCAATTTAATTTGTTAATCAATTTTTCGTTTTATTTAAATTATTAATTTATTTAATTTTTTCTTTTTAATTTTCAGGTACTCACGGTAGCACGTCGCATCGTTTCCATCACAGTGCTACCGGTTCCGTTACCCACTTTTTGTTAACTCTTTCACTGTCTCACCGTCACCCCCATCCCACACACGGTGACTGTCTCACTGTGTCCGCACTTAAACTGTCTCACCGCGAGGTCATGGTGCCTCCATTCATTGTCTCACCATTTTCACCCTCACTGTGACTCACACTCTGCTCCATCCTCATCCGTACCATCACGCAGCAAACTAACATTACAACAGCAGCATCACAGAAATTATCACAGAAATTTTCACAGTAGCAGAATCAACAAATTAATCAACGAACTACAACACTAAAATTGATTCACTAAGTTCAAACTCACAAATCATAGACAATACATACGCAGATGAAGAACATCACACTCAAACAGCATTTTTTTCAAACTTCAGAAACTCTAAGCATAAGTTCAGCCGATTACCACTATGAGAAACTGAAGCCACCGCACCCTTCCGACCGCTTCCACCTGAACCCGTCGCACCACCCACATTCCATCCTGTTCCATCCTTGCCCTTGCACTGCCACACCCCTGCCCTGAAGCTGCACCGCATCCCCAAATCATCAAACCCTCACCGCGGCTCAACCTCCTTTCCCCTTGCGCATTGAAATCCCAACCATCTGACGCTGCCGGCGATCTCCTCTCCTCGAGCTCCACCTCGGTCCATCTCGAACCCGAACCCCTCTGAACCGCCGCTCCCTAACCCTTGCCGCACACCCCACCGCTCTGCCACTAAACCCTGACCTCACCTGATGAAGAACCCCGGCCATGCCTCGAACCTCGCTTCTACCCGAATCCCACTCACCCTTCATTGTCTGCACTTCCCCCTTCACGCCACACGAACTCGCATCCCTTTCCCCTTTCATCCAAGCCGTGAAGTCCCCCCTTCTTAATTTTGTTTTCATTTATATATATATATATATATTATAATATATAATAACATTTATATAATATATAATTAATATATTATCATATATATAATATAACTATTATAACATATAATATAACACGTTATATAATAAATATCATATAATATACTATAATAATTATAGGTATTTTAATAATAATATTTAATCATAAATCTAATATCATTATGTAATAATAAATTATGTTATTAGATAAATATAATAAACATTAGTATATAATAGTAACAATAATATTAAGTATTATATATATATTTATATGTGTGTGTGTGTGTATTAATAAGTATTTTCGTTGACTAATTTAATTAATAATATTAATATATTGTTATTTAATTTTAGTTTGTTTTTATTTTACTTTTTTGGTGTTTTTGTGTTTCGTTGTAGGGGGCGGGATGCACTTACATTGAGTTCACATAAAATATGGTGATGTTCACATAAAAACATGCCACGTGGATCGACTATTTTCAGGGGAAGAGATTTTCTCATCACGCGCGCATCTTTTTCATTCGGTTAGGAGCAACTGCTCCGGTGACCAGCGTGGGAGGAGCAGCACAGTGAAAGCACCACACAGAGGCCAGGGAACTCACCGGGGGAGATTCCAGAGGCTTCAGTTGGGTGATGAATGCACGAGAGGCGGGAGAGGCATAGATTAACAGAGCTAAGCAGGAGCGATGGAAATCAAGTCGGGACACACATCCATCGGGAGAGACAAGTAGCGGGAATTTGATCCAGACATGGGGGGATTTCATAACTTCATTCCAGAAGGGAGGAGAGCACCCATCATTCTATCAAAAGATCCCTCGATTCATCTCATCACAAAAAAAGCGGCTGACAGACATTGAGTAGGAGGATCCGAATCGAAGTAGTTGCTGGATAGAGGAGCAATCTCGCAGGAGATGTTTCTTAATTCATTATCTGTTTCTTTCTGTTTTACAGTTTTAATTTGTAGTTAAATAGATTAGGGGAATAAGGATGTAGAGAATTGATCATCCATATCTCTGTCATGCTTTGTTAGTTTGATTGCTCAGTGCGATTCCATTGCTTGGTTTTCTCTTCTGTTTATTTTGAGTAGCGTTTCACATTACCTAACGACCGACGGGCGTGGTAGTGAATCATTTCACCATGGATCATTGACCAAAGTATCGAGAATCAAAAAAGTTCAATGCAACTCTTCTCCAATTTAAGCAGATTTCTCCAAGGGTCAAGATCGGAAGATCGAGGCTCATGGAAGTTAATAGAGCTATGTTGATCCACTGAAGTGACAACTCAGTGGATTAACACCATTTTTTATGCACTGAGTAATTGAATTAAACCAAGAAGAAGTAAAGAATATTTTTTTTAATCAGTTCAAATTAGTCTGAGGACCCTTAAATCATCATTACTGCTTGTTCTCTGTTCAAGCCATTAATTTCACCATTTCACCTTCATTTTCACATCCACTGCTAGAGCTTGTTTCCCTGTGTACGTACAGTTCGTTTTTGTAAGTGATCTATTTTTTATCTTTTTTTGTTGTTTATGTTTTTAATCTGGTCTAGCACAACATAAGTCCTTCTCTGTGGTTCGACACCCTTCTTACCACAATACTAGTAGTTTTTAGGGTTTATAAATTTTAAATTTGCGTGTACTCAACGACTCCACGGCCATTTCCATGTACTCTACCTCTGTCTTGGATAACACCACAGCTGACTATAAGTTTGAAATCCAGCTCACATATCCTCCTACAAGAGTAAACACATAACCATTAGTAGATTTACTTCAGTCATAATCACCTAAATAATCTGAATCAACATAGCCTCTGACAGTAAAATCTGATCCGCCATAACATAATGCTGCATTTGAGGTATCCTTGATGTATCTCAGGATCCTCTTTACTATGTTCCAATGCACCCATCCTAGATTCTCCATGTACCGACTAATTGCTACCACTTCATGTGTAATGTCTGGTCTAGTATAAACCATATAGAACATTAGACTATCCACTGTTGATGCATATGGTACTCGAGACATTTACATCCTCTCTACATCACCGATAAGACTCATCGTTGAGGATAACTTGAAATTAATGGGATGTGGGGTAGATATTGGCTTACATTATTGTATGTTAAAGCATTTCAAGGATCTCTATAAGTAAATCTTCTGTGATAGCCAATTCATTCCATTATTTCTATCATGGTAAATATGCATGCCAATAATCTTGATTACTGGTCTCATGTCCTTCATATCAAAATCCTTATCCAATTGTGCCTTTGTCTCATAGATCTGAACTTTCCTGGGGCCTTCAAACAACATGAAATCCATATAAAATAGAAGAATGATGAAATCATTACCATCTAAACCCTTGAAATATACACAAGGATCTGAATGAAGTCTATCATATCCAAAACTCGTGATATAGGAATCAAATCTCTCGTACCAACACCTTAGTGCCTGTTTGAGACCGTACAAAGATTTGTTCAACCTGCAAACCAAGTTATCTTTGCCTTCTTCTACAAAACCTTCAAGTTGGAGCATATAGATCTCTTGGTCAAGATCACCATGGAGAAAATCATTCTTCACATCCAGCTTCTCTAAATGTAAGATATATGTAGCACACATCTCTAGAACTTCCTTCTAAGAAAATCGTTTGACCAAAAATCGTTCATGATATCTTTCCACCTGGTATTTTCCATATTAGTTGATCTTAAAGACCCATTTTCTTCTGATACCCTTCCTTCTATGAGGTAATGAAATAAGAGACCAAGTCTTGTTTCTATACAGGGCTTCATGTTCCTCCCACATCACCGCCATCCATGAGGATACATTTGGACTCTGGGTCGCCTCCACAAAAGAAGATGGCTCTCTATCCACCATCAATAATTTGTACACAATATTACTCTCAGTGAAATAGTATGAGTTCCATATTTGTGCTCTTTTTTCCTGAGTTGACTATCATGGCCCAGACTCAACTGGTACTTGATCATCATGCTTTGGTAATGATTTAGAGGAAACTGATTCTTTCTTGGATTTTTCCTCTACTTTGACAGTTGTAGTTTCTATATTTTCCTTTTCCATGTCTTGAGCAGTATTAATTTTCACCTTGCCTTTTGCAAAAATTACATCTTTGCTGATGATAAATTTGTGGGCAGTGGGATCCCACAAACAATACCCCTTAACATCATCAGCGTACCCCAAGAAGATACATTTCCTGGATCTTGAATCCAACTTCGATATTTCTTTGTCATTAAACAATGCATATACAGGACTTCCAAAAGTATGAAATCAGGAATAGTCAGTGGGTTTACCTGTCCACATCTCCATTAGTGTCTTCAACTCAATCACCATTGAAGGAGATCAGTTGATCACATAATAGGCAGTATTCACTGCATCATCCCAAAATGTTTTGGCAATTCCTATAGTCATCATCATCACCCTTTTTCTATCCAACATGGTTCTGTTCATCCGCTCTACCACTCCATTCTATTATGGAGTGTACGCCATCATGAACTATCTCTTGATTTCTTCATGTTGACAAATGTATCAAATTCCTCACTTGTATATTATCCACTATTTTCATTCCTTAGACACATAATCTTATTTCCAGATTCAAGATCATTATACACTTTGAATGTTTTAAATACTTCAAAAACATATTCCTTCCTCTTGATTAGGTACACCAAACATGTTCTGGAATAATCATCAATAAAGGATACAAAGTACCTTGCTCCTCCTAGGGATATAACTGCTTCTAGCCAAACGTCAGAATGAATCAACACAAAGATATCTTTTCATTGTGTTGTTGATATCCCAAACATTAACATGGGTTGCTTTCTCAAAACACAATTCTGACAAAATGGTATGGATACCTTTGTAAGCACAGAAAAAAAATTCTGATCTGCAAGAATCTTCAGGCCTCTTTATGACATATGGAAAAGCTTCTGATTCCATAACATTTTCAACACTTCCATTAAGGTAGTTGATGCAAAAACTCTCTCCGCCTCCTTGTACGTTTCACCCATAAGAACATACAGGTTCTTTGAGATCTTCTCTGCCTTAATTACCAAACGAGCACCCTTCATAATTCTCATCACTCCATTCTTGGTGTGAGTCTTGCAACAAATGTCATCAAATTATCCCAAAGGCAATATATTCTTCTTTAGGCCCTTCAAAGGATGTACTCCTTGGACGGTTCGAACAATACCATCATGTATGTTCTGTTTGATGGTACTGAATCCATTGATCTTTAGGGTGTGATCATTCCCCATGTACACAAGTCCTTATGGGATGGTATTATGCTGGTCAAACCATTCATGTCGAGACTTCATGTGCCATGTTTCTCCTAAGTATATAATCCATGCATTGTCGAGATATAGTCTACATCCAACAGTCGTCACCGCTTCACTGACTAGTATTTCCCCTTTTCTAGAAGTACTCGTCACATTCCCATGAGATCTCTTTTCACCACTCTTCTTATTCCAATAGCCCTTCTTGGTGTGCCCTGTCTTTCCATAATTGAAACATGTGAAATTTTTCTTCTTATTCCTTGATTTGGATCTACCATGCTTTTGGCTCCCAGTGGAACTACGCTCCATCATCCTTCCTCTTTCCATTGATAGAGCCTCTGCTTGGTGCGAAGTTGTCTGTCTGTCCTCCTTGATCTTGCACCAACTTTGTTCTTCAAGAACCACGACTACAACATCATTAAAGAGAAATATATCTATCAGGATATTTTTTGTGAGGTTGATAATGAGTTGGTCATACGAATCTGGAAAACTCTAGAGTAGAATCTTCATACATTCAGTATCTACAATTTTATAGCCCAATGTTATGAGCTGAGTGAACAAGTTATTGAGGTTATTGATGTGGTCGGTCACTGATGATGTCTCTGCCATATGAAGACTGTACAATTTTCTCTTTAGAAAAATTTTTTTGTGCAATAACTTGACCTTTTATAACTTTGTCAGATTATCCTATATTTCCTTTGTCATTTTTTCTCCACAATACTCGATATGACTTCATCTGCCAAAGCCAAATGGATTTTGGAAAAATAATTCCCATCCATATCGTTCAATTTCTCCTATGTCACACCCACCTACTTTTTTCCAATTTCTAGTAGGCAATTATCCTTCAACAGGACTATCTGTATCTTCATTTTCCACAAAAAAAATTGTTCATGTTGAATTTTTCGATCTCGAATTTTTTCACCATATGGACATGTTCTAATCCAGAAGCTCATCCATTTCACAACGGTGTATTTAATAATGTCATTAATTTTTTTTTATGTGATAGATCAACTGGAGTTGCAATCACATAGCATACTCAAAATTACGAGAATTATTAATACCCAAAAACGTGAACAACATCGGGCCAAAACCTGCCTCTTATACCAATTGTTGGGAATGTAAATGATTGGACCACCAGTGCATAGATAATTAAAATATAAAATAAAGTGCAAAAGGTCGAAAAAATGACACCAGATGTAATGTGGAAAAACCCCCAAATGGAAGGGTAAAAAACCACAGGAAAATAAAAGTTTCACTATGGGGTAAAAGTGGGTACACACTCCCTTGCTATTATAAGTAAAAAACACTCAAAAATATCTATCTTGAATATTATGTGGAAACCACCTCAATATCATTCAAATGGGATGATGGGTGATGAGATGATGAATTTGAATGTTATAAGAAATTTTTTGGGAGAGAACTCCATTTATAGGCTATGTCTCCCCTTTGTGATGTTTTCTCTCGCTGGTGGATTGGGTGGGGTTGGCCACCCACCACATCTCCCACCACCATCCTTGCCCGCCTACCTTGAAAAAGAAAGGGGCAGTGCCATCTTGCAATTAAAAACTTCTGACATAGGTATGAAGGTGATGTGCAGGGTCACCCGGGCAAACCAAATACATTATTCATCTACTTCAAGAATGAGAACCCTCACATCCGCACTTATTCTACTCCGTCCGTGATTAAGAAATCTTCCACAGATCAGCGAATATGATACCAGATCTGAAATGGAGCCGTTGCACAATTCGCACACTACAAAGGAGGAATGTCGAACCAGGAAGATGTAGTTGATGCACTGTCTCCGATGAACTCTGAAGTCATGCTGCCCCTTGATCGAACCCAAAAACCAGAACAGAGGATCCCTCTCTATCAACCAAGAGGAATGGTTCTCCTACTGAGAAGTGGCACTGCTCTGCTCCGCCCTCACCCTCTCATATGGAAATCCAAGAACGAGGTAGGCATCCCGCTTAAATCTGATCTCTCTTGAAGAATCGAGATCCCCAAAACTAGGAGCTCACACCTATCATGTTGCTTGTAGTGAGGGGGGAAACCATGATGATGAAAACCCCAAGCTCCAGACATGGATCTTCCTCACAGAAGAAGTTCCCACCTGAAGCTCTCGCACGCTACTGGAGATTTTTTATATGTTTTCTGAAGAAGAAAAAATTAAAATGGCATAAGTTAATTTTTTTTTAAAAAAATGCTAAAAAGGAGGCATCGTCGATGCCGCCATTGCTCCCTTGCACCACCTTTGACCCAGATCGATGACCTGGAAAAGGCGGGGGGGGGGGGTGTTGCCTTTGCCTTAGCTCCCTATAAAAGGTAATCCTCCCTTCTCCTCGCTCAATTTTGGCCTTCATCTCTCTTAAATCCTCTTCATATCTCTCAAAAAAAATCATTTTATGTGCGGGTTTTTTCAAAGCATCATTTAGAGGTATTTTTATTTATTTGATTTAGTGTTTTTTATTTATTTAGTTTAACTATTTTTATTTTTAAATATTTCAATTTTTAAGTAGTTTAGGTAGTTCTTAATATTTTGTTTATTAGGTTGTTTAATTAGTTATATATATTTTGAAATAATTATTGTTAGTAGTATAGATTAAGTATAGATTATGTATAGATTAAATTAGGATTAATTTAGGATTAAGTATTGTGAAATTTTGGTAGCATAAAGATTATGTGGTCATCTAAGCAATCAAATCACTATCGGGATACAAACAAGTGGATGTGTCTCTGGCACAAATGTACATACGGGTAAAAACAAAAAACATTGCTTTGAGCTAGACTCGAACAGGAACTGGTGCATGACAACGGCCCTTTCTGCACTCCAGGTTTGACACTCTGAGGGGATATGCTTAAGATAATTCATATTTTCTTTATAAACTACTAAAATATCTAAGAAAAGAAAAATAAAATCAGTATATTTATCAATGATAAAATGATAATTATGATGTTATAGATTTAAATAAGGACAATAGAATTAACGAATGGAAGTTATTATTAGTAATTAAAGATGTTAGTTATTATGTATTTTAATTAGTTTTATATAGTTTATAAATAATACTTATTATTAGTAATGATTAATTATATATTAATTAATGAAAACTTAGGATTAAAAATGAATACATATGATTAGTTAATTATAATTAACTAATGAATATAATATGATTAATGATTAAAGAATAAATAATTAAAGAATAAATTAATAATGATTAAATAGTGATTAAATAATGATTCATTAGTTAAAAAATATACTAAAACAATCAGTTGATAAAATGAGAATTATGATTATATAAAATGAAATGGAGAAGAAAATGTTTTAAAATTTTAGTATTATAAAGATTATATAGTTTAGAAATAATAGTTACTATTAACAATGATTAATTATAGAATAATTAATAAATAACAGATGATTAAAACATGAATCCATATAATGATTAGCTAATGATACTTATGATCATATAAAGTGAAATTAATAGGAACAAACACATTAAATAACACATGAATGCTTTATAAAATGCAATAAACTCATTGAAATTTTTCAATAGAACGTAGATTGAATGAGATGAGTCTCACTTCATACATGAGGTAAAATGAAACTTATTTGTAATTGGTAGCTTAATAACATCTTCGAACAGTATGCACTTAACCTCTGAACTTTCAAAAGTTTTTGGCCTTCAAATGACATCTAAGATATGTCATTAGAAGGTCTAAATATTTTCAAAGTTCACAAGTGAAGTCCATATCTTTTAAAGATGTTATTAAGCTGTCAATAAAAAATAAGTTGGATTTTACCTCATCTGAAGTGAGACACATCTCATCAAAACCACATTCTATTGAAAAATTTCAACAAATTTATTGTATTTTATGAAGAATTCAGGTGTTATTTAATGCATTTTTCCTTCTTCATTTCACTTTATATGATCTGAAATGTCATTTTCTCAAGGATAAATAGACTAATTTGATGTTTACTATTCTTTTTACCTCGGTTTCCAAAATTTTATGTGACTTATATTCTAATAAAATTTTATTTAATGAAACATTACTAGAATATTTTTGGATATAGAAAGGCATCCTAAAATTACATTCTAATAATATTATATGGTCAACCATTATTTTTAATATTTTTTAAACTATCATAATTCTGATGAAAGAAACATTTTTTATGTAGAGAGTCAGGTTTGCCTATGTGTATTGTTATAGGGAGGTTATTCAAACTGAGCAAGGAGCTTCTTATAGTACATAACCAATAACGGTGGTTAGTACAACTGATTGTGTAACCATAAGTGAACTTCAAGAGAGAATTTGGGGTTCCTTAAATCTCAGACCTAATCAAGAGATCAAGCCTATGAGATATAGAAATTTTCAATTCCCAGAAACAATATGGCATCTAGCTTGTCAATTGGTTGTTGATGCGTAGTGGGTCCAAAAAATTGATTTATTTTCTCAACGTTCAGATGGTACCATGATGGAGTTATACGTTCATGTTGCTACTGTACAACAACAACATCCAGTTGTATGAAGACGTAGAATTACAAGAGTGGTTAATGATATTCCACCCCATGAAATTGAGTCTATTTAAAATTATGTAGCAGAAGATAACAACCTAGATGATCTCTCAAATATACATGTCAATCGGACTTCCAGTAAGGAGTTTTGTAATGAAAGATTAGATAGTGACAACAGTGCTGATGAGGAGGGGTCAGCTGAAGTTAGGAAGGAGGTTTTTAGAAATTAATTAGTTGTACATCAACATCGACCTACAATAAATCATCCACAACTCCTTTCATCTTGGTCAGAAGCAATGAAACATGTGACTGAATTCGACAATACTATTCTCACACCAGCAACTGAGTTTCCCAGAGTTGTACCAGATAGGTTTAGTGAGCTGGACGAAACCTTATATATTAGAAGGTATTTTTTAAGTAAATATGCATTAAAAAGAAGGCTAAAGAGATTTTAAATTGAGAGGAATTGTATATATATAGTTCAAAAATCATGCCATAGTAAATATGTCATACTATGTGAGAAGTATGGGTATGATTGTAGATTTTTCTTGAGGGTGGTTGAAGACATTAAATTTGAAGGTTAGAGAATCTCGAGGATTGAGGCAGCTTATACTTGCGTTTAGCGAAGCCTCACACAAGATCATACATCATTGGATGCATAATTTGTGTCATTTATTGTTGTTGAGATGATTTTGACATGTCAAGATGTCATGATATCCCTTGGGAAAAAGAGGATTCAACAGACATTTGGTTATAAGATTTCCTATAATAAGGCATGGATGGCGAAACATAAGGCAATTGTGAAGGACTATGGTGATTGGGATGACTCCTATCGGGTGTTGCCACAATTTATAGCCATACTAAGGCATCATAACCAAGTTGTCTTCCATGTAGATACAAATTAACATGTGTCTCATGATAACCAACTTGATCCATCTCATGTTCAATTTCATCAGTTGTTCTGGGCATTTTTTCCCTGTATCTCCACATTTTGTTTCAACAAATATTTTATTCAGATTGATGGAACATTTCTATACGGAAAATACAAGGGAATATTCTTGATTGTAGCATCCGAAGATGGAAATTGTTGACCTCTTATCCGTGCCTTTACCATTGTAGAGAAATAAAACTATGAATCATGAATTTGGATTCTGGCATGTATCAACAACCATTTCACCAACATTCAGGGTGTTTGTCTGATATCTGATCGCCATCAGATAATTAACGAGGCATTCAATGTGGATCCTGATACATGGGGATACCTAAATTCACACCATCAATTCTACATTAGACACATTGATAGAAATGTGCATAACAAATTCCACAGCGAACCCATGAATAATTAAATCACGAGGCTTGGTATGCATTGTATTTGTTTTTTTACTATTTCAACATAAAGATAAAATAAAATTATGTGAAATATCATCTATTATTTGTAGCATATGAGTCAGACCAACGATGGTTTGAAGAAAATTTTGAACAAATCTGCCATGATAATCAAGGAGTTTATGATTTTATGATACGGATTCCAAAAGAGAAATGGACATTGTCATATGACGGGGGGAAGAGGTACGGACACATGATGACAAACATTGTGGGGTGCATCAATAGTGTCTTAAAAGGGATTTGAAAGCTACCTATAACCGCCCTAGTTTTGGAGACATTAGATCGATGTGTGAAGTACTTTTTTTATAGAAGAAAACTAGCATTATAAGGAATACAATATGGGCTGATGTATAGAAGAAACATTCAATGAGAGATTGAAAAGAATATTGAAGCAGCTTCTGGTTACCACGTCAGGCTTTTTAGACATGAAGACTCCCAATTTGAAGTTCAAGAGCATTTATACCCCATCACAAATCACATTGGTGAAAAATTGGTGGTATTACTGGATACAAGGCAATGTCAATGCCGAAAATTTCAGGCTATACTGTTTCCATGCACACACTCCATCGCAACATGTTCCTCTGTGAACATATCATGGGAAGCATATGTTGATCCAGTGTATCAGATGGATAACATTGCTAACTATTATGTTTCACCATGGACACCTATTGGGGAGTATCATTATTTCCTAATGCCCAATGACCTGCCGATAATGATACCTGACATAAATCAATTGCGTCCTCCTGGGAGACCAAAGTCCAGTAATATGAGTAATGAGATGGGCTGGCCTCAATAACAAGGGTAGAGTTCAAGATAAAAAATATGTCATAAATAATGTCATAACCAGAAACGATTCCCTAACATTATTGGGTCTAGTTCACAGTCTCACCCAGAATGATTAATTATCTTCGTTGTGACATTATCATATTGTAAATTAAATGTTATTATCTCTTCTTTTTTTCTCGTCTTTCTAAACCCCAAAACCCAAAATCAGAACACTTAACCCAGAAACAAGTTTCCAAAACCTTAATATCAAAATTTAAAACCCTAAACCCTCAAACCTAAACCACAACCCAAAAACATCTTTCCATTACCATGGTTTTTGATAAAATTATTTGTGAAATTTTAATAAACTTTTATATAATGAAATACTAGTATCATAATAATTATCATAAGTTATTAAATATAGATATTTAGATAAATTCCTAAAACATCTTTAGTAATTGACATGGTTTATCTTAATCCAATCCATAATTAGTTAATCATAAACCTCCTCCAAAATATGTCTACCCAAATTAATGTACCAATAATTTAGATAATATAATTTATTTCAGGAAAACATGCATGATTTCAAGAAATAAATTTCTCCTTATTCCTTAAATAAAATCGTAGATAATAGAATTTATTTCATAAATCCAAAATCAAAACAATTAACCCATATTGTAAATTAAATGTTATTATCTCTTATTTTTTTCTTGGTTTTTTAAACCCCATAACCAAAAATCATAACACTTAAACCAGAAACATCTTTCCTAAACCTTAATATCAAAATTTGGAACACTAAACCATAAAACCTAAACCCCAACCCAAAAATCATAAACCTAAACCCTAAAACCTTACCAAAAATACAAAAACATAGATATATTCCCTTAAATCATGTATCAATTAATAAAATTCTTACAAAGATATTTTCATTAATAAAATTATTTCACAATATAATTATTTCTATCAATTTTTTTCTCTTATGTCCTCTTGTAATCTTTATTTCATTCAAAACCAAAAGAGATGGAGAATTATATTTCTTTTGGTAAAAATAAATTCATAAACCAATGTGATTAAACATGTCATGTCTTCCATTCTACAAGTCATAACATTATGCTAACCATAACGTTATATTTACATTTTACACTTATGACTCATTTTATTTTTTTATATGAAGATGGATGATACCATACTACTCACTCAGCAGCCCACCCATATTTCACAGCCCGGGTTAGAGGGTCGTGTAGATCGATTGATCAGGTTGCGCCGAGCATACCATTTTCATCATAGGGAGCCTCCACATGCCATTAGACCATACTTGCGTCGTGCTGGATTTTATGGTATTGCCGTATCATTTGTCATATTTATAGACCATAACCTACTTGCTGCCCTTATTGAGAGGTGGAGACCAGAGACACACACATTCTACCTGCCTGGGGGAGAGATGAACATCACCGTCAAGGATGTGTCAGTGCTTCTCAGTATTCCAATCCAAGGGATACCTGTTATTGGACTCACTCGTGCATCTTGGACAAACCTTGCTCAGTACTTGTTAAGCGTTGATATTTTGGCCAGCCATAGGGCTATAGATGGAGTGTCCATATCTATGCCTTGGTTGGAGTCACAGATTCAACATTTACAGGATGATAATGACGAGCAGACTATCATGCATTATGCCTGTGCATATATATTACGACTCATTGGTGGGACCATGTGTACTGATCACTCGGGGATGCACGTGCACATTGTATATCTACCCCTATTAGAGGACTTCGATCGGGCTGGGACGTACAGCTGGGGATCATCCTGCTTGGAATACATATACATAGCGTTATGCAAGCTAACCCACAGGGACCGCACAAGTCTCATGGGATGCATCATCCTTAATCAGATGTGGGCATGGGAGTGCATCCCAGCATTCCTCCCTAAGCTTGCTAGTCCACCGGTTGAGATGAAGGTGCTGCATGACGCTCCGTGTGGACACTGGTATGATCAGTAATTTCTATTGGTTTCTTATTCTACAATGATTTATTGACTATAATTTCTCATTATTTTTCACCATTGATGAGGTATTTTACAGGTGGTGTCAGCGACACAATTTTGAAACTATTCTGAGACAACATTTGGGCATATATCAGCTGTAGTTGGACTATATATTACCTAATCAGGTATGTATATACAATCTATCACTGTCTAACATATTTAATAATAGCATAAATTTTGGTTTTTAGTTAGGTGCTTTTTTGACAAAATCACTTGTCATTTTATATTTCATGGCATCCATACTAGAGTATTATGGACCAGTTGCCAGTATACTGCACTGATGGGCTTGAGGATTCTCTAGTTGGAGTGCCCCTCATTCACTTCTTTATTATTGAGTGGCAGTAGCTTGAACAAGTCATGCACTAGTTTTTCCGTACTCTGGGGATATCATTGCCGTCGAGACAGACAAACCGGCTTCATGGGATGAAGCTAACAGGGAGGCAGGATGATGACTGGTCCCGAGTACATGCCAGCTTTATCGACTACTAGCATAGATGTGCAGAGTTTCATATTCAAGGTGTTCCTATGAATTCATTATCTCTTTCAGAACAGGTTGAGTATGCCCCATGGTATAGACTAAAGTCTATAATGTATCTTACTGAACCTGACATAGTGATGCAAAGGATGGTAAGTAAATAAGTTTCCATAAGTTTGTTTATTGAACTATTTTCTAATTCAATTTGAATCTCTCTAAAGGGTAGTCACACATATCAGTTTGTTCGCATGAGTAATAATGAGAAGGAGGGGGTCTTTAGTCAGGCAGTCATCCATGCTACAACGCTGGAGGCGAGGGAATCTTTTTGGGCACTTTTCGGGAGCAACTTCAGGCATCTGACCCAGAGAGAGGAGGTTCCTGCCCCATAGGAAACATCCTACAGTTGTTGCTGGTGCTGAGGATCCATGACCACGATGACGTAGACAGCATCGTGCTGCATGTGAGGCCTCACCTGTTCCATAGGCAGAGGTTAGCCCTCTAGTAGTCCAGAATCAGTTGATTTAGTATGTGCCTTAGGTGGCAGGGGATTTGTCTTTCCTAAATGGATATCTGCAGTTCTCTCCATCTTGGTTTCCAAGTCCTTCATAGCCTTGGGATCCATCATAGCCTTGTGTTCCAGATCCATCGTCGTCTTGGGGGTTAGCTCCATTGCAGGATTGGTTCCCCGTTGTGATGGAGGCAAGTCTTTCTACCACCCTAACAGGAGAAGGATCCGGAGGGTAGTACGAGATGCAGTTGACAGCTCCTCCCACTGACACAATGATTGAGGATGCATCTATCGACATTCCAGTGCCCAAGGATCAGCCTTTTCTAGGTCACCAGACTCCATTGCGCACTTGACGCAGGCATCCTATTCACTAACCACCATGTGGGACATATTCTTTTCTCCACAAACATACACATTGATTGTACATGTTTGATTACATGTTTTATTTCTACTGAAATCAAAATACTATTATTACTATTAGCTCTTCTTATATTTTTATCCAGTATTTCAGTTTTCATTTATATTTTAGGCACAATTTATATTTGACATCTTTCAAAGTCGACAACTTGAAACATATAAATAATTCGTAAATTTCAAGTAAATAACATTAAAAGATTAAAAAATATACAGTATAAAAACAATGTAAATATAATTTAAAAGATATCCTAATCATCTTAAAAGTTGTTGAAAATAAAGAGTTTCATAAATAAAATAAATAAATTATAATGAAAGGAATGTAAGAAATGTAATTCAGAAGTGAGTTCAAAAAGAATGAATATCGAGGAGGATCATAAGCCACCTACTTTACTTTGAAAGCCTATAAAATATAAACTATAAGACCCATATAAATAAAAATTAAAAATTCAACAACTAGTTATATGTTTAAGAAATTTTTACAATTTCATTCATATCGGTCTTATAGTTTATATTATATAGGTCAGCAAAGTCGCGTACAAGCAACATTTTTAAATTTCAAGTAGGTGAATTAGAAAGCTTATAAATAATTTTTCACCAACATTTTTAAAGAAATTATATTTATTTTGGACTAATATTTATATTTTTAAGTAATGGGTAAAATTTCATTCATATATGTCTTATAGTTTATATTATATAGGCTGAAAAATTCGCGTACTAGAAACATTTTTAAGTTTCATGTAGGTGGATTAGAGAGCGTATAAATAATTTTTCACCAACATTTTTTGAGAAATTATTTTTATTTTAGAATACCTGTTATATGTTTAATAAATGTTTAAAATTTTATTTATATATATCTAAAATTTAATATTATATAGGCTACCAATTCACGTACATGAAACATTTTTAAGTTTCAAGTAGGTGGATTATCAAGATTATAAATAATTTTTCACCAATATTTTTTATGAAATTATTTTTATTTTGGACTACTAGTTATATGATTAAGCAATGTTAAAAATATCATTCATATCGGTCTTATATTTTATATTATATAGATCACTGAATTCACGTACTTGAAACATTTTTAAGTTTCATATAGGTGGATTAGAAAGCTTATAAATAATTTTCACCATCATTTTTTAAGAAATTATTTTTATTTTGGACTACTAGATATATGTTTAAGCAATGTTTAACATTTAAATCATATTTGTATTACATTTTATATTATATAGGTTAGCAATGTCATGTATTTGAAACATTTTTATGTATTAAGTAGGTGGATTAGAAAGATTATAAATAACTTTTCACCTACATTTTTAAGAATTTTTTTTTATTTTGGACTGCTAGTTATATGTTTAGTCAATGTTTAAAATTTCATTCATATCGGACTTATATTTTTTATTTTATATGTTAGAAAAGTCACGTAAATTTTTTTGAAACATTAATTTTTATTTATATATGTATATATATATAACCATACGAACATAATAATAAAACATTACAATTTTAAATATATAAAAAACATAATTAAAATCGAAAAAAATTACTGTTTTAGGAAAAAGGAGGCATCTGCGATCCCGCCTTTAAGTGGTGTTTTTAAAATCAATTAACCTTGTTCATTTATAAAAAATCAAAAATATTATAAAAAATTAAACTCAATGGTACTCTATCATCTGTGAAAACCTAGTTCTTAAAAAAACATCGAAAGACTGAGGGATCTCGTGAACTGCTCTGATGTCGTGTGTGATGAACCAAATTCATCAGGTATAATTCATGTGCACACCTTGTGATTTCCATTTGTCTAAACACATCTAATGTACCATGGAAGGCAATGAGGAATCCCATATCCTCTCCTCCCGCACCATCGTCACCATCATGGAGTCTGACGACCACATCCCAAGTCTCATGTCTCGTACCTGGTCGCTCGAATGTCCCCCATCGCCCAGTGCTTCAACAATGAGATCCTTTATGCATTTTCAATGGTGGAGTTCCGGTTGGTGTTATCCGGTAGTTCTCATGCTGAGCACCGCCACATACCAAACGTGAGGGCTGGTGGCATTCACCGTGATTGAAATTGATCTGGTTGTGATGTAAGGGCTGGTGGAGGATCTCTCTTTTTTATATGAGGTCGGGGCATCGTGTGACCCACCTTCTGAATGGAAGTGACACTGTATGACCCATCATGTGATAAGATGTGGTACCACAACAGTTTCAAGATAATGAAATGATAGAAATCATGTCTCATGAATAAACACCATCAGTGAAACACTGATGCCTATTTAAATCATGAGCCTTCCATCAAAAAATGGAGATCATATTTTGGTTTAATGTGAATCATTGTGGAAAATTACTCGGTGTTTGGTTACAATCAAGTCCAAATGATTTTATTTTATGTTCCATGAAATCCAAACATGAATAATATTCAAGGCTCGATGCACCATGGCCATCCAATGGAAGTCCACACCACACACATTCAATATTCATATGAGAATTTGAATCTCCATTCCACCCTCGATATCTTCATGTGAAGAGGATAAATATTTCATCCATGAACATGCTACATATCAAAGAAGAGCAAAGATTCTATCATTGACAATGTCTAAATGTCGTCGCGAGATTCGTCGATGAACATGCGATGCATCAATGTAAATAAAAGAAACTTTTGCTAACAATGATTGCATTCTTCCGTGAGTTCCAGCACAAATCATGCAACACACCGTCGGAAAACAAGAAGACTGACCATGTCAAGGTTTGTGTGCCATCGGAAGTTCCCCTATTGATCACTTACTCACTCATGGACAATAAGTGGGTGAAGGGTGCAAAACACCACGGAAATTAGGGACAACAAATATCCAAAGCTTGAGAACCATAGAAGTTGTAAATATTATGCGACTCATCATCAAAGCTAAGTATTATTGTCCTTTACAATATTAGGGAAAATCCATATTACTCACGAACCTTTGTAAAATAAAACGAAGGAAATAAAAGAAGAGGAGGCGGCAGGTAATCATGATCATAAAATACATGTGGTACACCCATGACGATATGCAAGACACACTACCAAAAATGCGGGAAAAGGAAGCACTAGGGTTTTATCAGCACTTATAAATGGATAACTTTTATCAGCGCTAGAAAAAGGCGCTGATAAATATACCCTTTATCGGCACTCACAAAAAGCATTGATAAAAACGAGACTTTATCAGTGCTAATAATAGTGCTGATAAAAGTTTTTAACAGAAAATATTTTCAATGTAATTAAAAATATTTTAATTATATTCAAAAAATAATGTTTTTATGTATACATTAAATAAAAACGCATGTTTATTATGTTTATTATCTTTATGTTTTATTTATGTTTACTATCTTTATTAGTTTTAGTTATAGATTTATTATATATTGATTATACCATATGTTAATAATATTATATATAAATACTTATATATATATATACACAAATACTTATTAAATATATATATTTAAATAAATTAATGTTTCAAAATAAAGGTGACAATTGATGCGTAGATTCATATTCTCATGAATATGTTCATTGTTTACATTAATGTTGTCCATATATACTACAGTACTATACTTAGTGTATTTATTCATTTCCTATATATATAAATCTTTATCATCTCATAAATAATTTAAATATTGATAAATATATTTAAATAAACAATAAATGTATTTATTATAATTAAAAATACACATATTTATTTATACATATAAATATATATAATTAGAATTTTTATTATTAAATTATAAGAAATATATTAATTATATATATTTATAAAATTATAAATGTAATAAATATATTGGTTATAATTTTATAATTATGAATAAATGTTATGTTTTATCAGCACTAAAAAAGTACTGATAATGGCATGTTTTATCAGCGCTTTTAATTTTAGCACTGATAAAACATACTCTTATTAGCATTTTTTATCTAGCAAGGATAAAATCTCCTTGGGTTTTATAAATAAACCCTAACTTTCTTCTCCTTCCTCGCACCCCTAATGCTCTCACGAAAGTCAATCCTTATCGTCGTCACCACTACCTCCTCTCCTCCATCCTCTCCAGCCTCCTCCTCTTCCTCTGCCACCAACTCCTCTGTCGCAGGGAACCGAGCTTCGTCGCACGTCTCTCCTTAGCCACACCTCTCCTCCACCCGTGGCTGTCCTCTGTCACGCCTCTCCTTCATCGTGGATCTCCACCACCATTGCCTCTCCTCTGACGTGCCTCTCCTCCACTGTGTCTCTCCTAAACCGCGAACTCACCTACGCCGCGTGCTGAACCATACCCTTGCAGTTAGTTTTCTCCTCTTTCACATTTGGTTCACTTATTACAGTTTGATATTGCTGGTGATATTGTGAATTGTACGGGCTAAGCGCTCCGCTAAAAATCATGGTCGTTGGTGGTCTTTCTTTGCGCACTAAATAAAAATATGATTTATTATATCATTAATTAATTCTTCATTCACGGTATTATATGTCATGATTCTTGACTATTCTCTTTCAAGAGTTTTGATTTATATGTTTTATGACCCATAAGGATTTATTTTCAACATCCTTCCAAAAAGTAAGACATCTCAAATGTGATATTCAATATGGGAAATTAGATTTCTCTTCAATTGTAAATACTCTAGAATTATCTTCTCCTCTAGTTATATTTGGTAAAATTCAATTTGCCTATACCATATTTTGAATTGGTTGATTTAAAAACTTCAATTCAATGTGATTTTTAATCATGGTTATTTCAGAAAATTCAAAATGTTTTTCCATACATTCAAAAATAAAATTTTTATCATCCAGCCCTATTTTTTATTACTCTAATGTATTTTTGATGATTATATTATTAAATATTCATTTGAAAATTAAATGTCTTCAAAGTGTTTCCACTTATTTTATAGAAAACATTATATATTTTTTATGTTTCTATTATCAAAATAAATTTTAAAAGTAAAACTCATCAATGTATTTTAACATTATTTACTAAATACGTTATAAATTTCTCAAGTTTCCATTATCGATGAATGTTTTTAAATGTAAAATTTATCAATGTATTTTTAATTCATTTATTTAATACATTATACCTTTTTCAAGTTTGAATTATTAAGGATTCTATTAAAAGTAAAAAAAATTAATGTATTTTACTTCTCATTTTTAAAACCTTTGTGTCTATTTAATAACTTTTTATTACGAACTATTTATAATAATGTTTTCAACAGTGATCTATTTCCCTTCAAAAAAAATTATATAATTTTCAATTCAATGTATTAAAAATTTGCTGTGAAAAGGATTTTATTTTCACTTATATTTGTCGTCTTAGGATGGTTTTTCATGTAGTGGTATTTTAGTCACAATTTATATGTAATTGTGATATAATTTATTTTGGAAAAAGTGAATTATAATATTCTATGATTTCTTATGTTCATATTATGTGATTTTTTTAATTATTTAAGAAAACAATTGTTTTTTCCATTTCAAGCATTCTTCCCACTCTTTCCCCTTTTTATACCCCATACATCTTCTCTACTCTATTTCCCATAGGTCTCTCCTTCTCCCAGGAACTAAAATTCATTTTTCATGAGGATTTAGAGCTTTAGGTTTTTTGAGTGTTTTCCATAGAAGGTGACATGTTGTGTATTGGTTACCATTGGGTTTAATCTAGGTGTTTATTTTCTCTTCATTTATTTTATAATTCACTGAATGTGTATAATTTATAAATTTATTTTCAATTAAAGTATAGTAATGTATGGGTTCTTTTGTGAAATTATAAATTTCTTTCTTAAATTATAGGATTGGAATAAGGGGGTTTTCATAATAATTTCATGTACAATTTTTAAATTAGATTAATTCTCATGAAAATCATATTTGAAAAGGTTCATAGGGTCATTTAAATATTTTTTATAGTAAATATAGGTCTTATGTCTTTTTTTGTTTTTCATTGGAATTTTCCATGTGCTTGGATACGGTTTTGGAAAGAAAAAGGGATTTTTTTTCAAGTGCTTCCAAAATAATTAAAATTATAAGACTTTAATAAAGGGTAGTGAGACTCTACATACTAATTTAGTTTTCGTGTGAAGGCCCATTTTTCAATTTAAATAGTAAATGGTTTATTTCTCATGTGACCCTCAATGATTTACCCTATACTAGCTACACCAGTTATGGCTTATTTATTATTTATATTATGGATGTATGGTGTGAAAATGGGATGTTATATGTGATGGTGTTGGAGGTGAGGTGCGATACATTTTTTTGGTAATTATCTTGATTTATTTCTCACCTCCATGGTTGATTGTTTATAGTAACTTGGGTGTCTATGTGGGGGTATTGATTCATGCTACCCTAGTTGGCACACACACTTTTATGGCCCCCTAGTAGTGTTTAAGACAAGGCTAGTGGGAAGGTTCCATTATGATGAGTTAAGTATGGTTTAATTGGGTGGATCATGTTATTTTTGGATGAAACATCTATCAAATGTTGGTCTATGTAGTTATAGTGCTATTTTGGATCATTACAAACAAGAACCTAGGGTATATCCCATGACATTTTGTTCCTTGATCGGTGGTTCTATATAGAGGATTAAATTATTATATTGATTATATCCCCATTATGTTTGTTTTATTAGTGTAACTATTAATATTTGTTTTCTTTACTATTATATTGTTCCTTGATCACATGGTTCCCTTCTTCATTGTGAATTTAATTTCTCTTGTTGATATGGGTTCTTTATGAGACAATGAATATTTGATTTTCAAGTGGAAAAAATTTATATATTATGAGATGGGTAATACCTATATCTCCCCCAATTAATTGGGTAAAATATTATATATCCTGATATATAAATGTTATGTGAATAGGTTAGTAAGTCTATATGTTCAAAAAGTGTGAGTGTGATTACGTTAATCTATCTACTCATAATAATACATGTGAATAAGTTAGTAAGTTTCCATGATCATGGGTGAGTGTGATGGTGTTAATATTTAACCATAAATTTAAATGTAAATATGGTTTTGAGAAGCCGGTGGGGGGGGGGGTCGGAACACCAGAAAGAGGTTCACCCACCAGTGATGGGTTGGTCAGTCCATAAGGTTGATGGGTGGAACACTTAAAACAAGTGGTCATGGCTAGATAGGGGGTTTCATGAGACATATAAAGCGCGAAGACATCAATTATTTACATTAGATAGACAGAGGGAAGTGAAAATGACATATAGTTATTTTGTTAGGGGCTCACTTTTAAAATGATCCAAGAGTTTTGAAATATTTCTTAAAAAATTATATTTGTTCAACAAACATTTTTTTGGTTCTAATTTTTTAAAATGGTTTAAAAAAATAATTGGGGTTTAGAGAAATGATGTTTGGAACTAATTGGTTTATATTAAAAAGGGCTTTTTATTTTAAATAGGAATTTGTGTAAATGGTAGTTTTTTAATGGGATTTCAAATTTGATTTTTTAAATAGTTTTCAAGGGAGATTTAAAGTATATAAATTTTTTAGCCGTGGTTAATTTTTTATATCAAATTTTTTCCTATAATAATGAACATGACGAAGACAACACAAGATATAATAGTGGAGTTACATTTATGGCTGAAGTGATGCATGTTTCTGGTGCTAAAGACAGAAATACAATTTACGTGAATATATTATATTCTGGCCTCATCAAAAAAATAAGAGAGTTGGATTATACGGCATTCTGAGTGCTGATTTTTCAATGCATTTGGGTTGATAACAGAAGTGATGTTAAAATAGATGAGTTGGGATGTGTGAAAGTTGATTTTAGTAAGGAAGGGTACAAAGACAAACTGTTTATAATGGCATCACAGATAGTATAAGTATATTATATTCCAGGTCTCGCAAAACAAAATTGGTCAATTGTTTTTTTATCAACCAAAACCACTAAAGAGACAAATGAAAAATCAATAGAGGATAACCCTTTCATTGGGACACCACAATCATTTCACAGCGGTCCCAGTGTAGATGACGTTTTGTATGTCAGAGGAGATAATAATGAAAGTATTTGGATAGTGGATAGAGGGGTCAAATCCCTCCGTCCTATAAAAAAAGATAGTTCAATAATCATGTAATAATTTTTTATAATATAAACCATTTTACATTATGTTAATATCTGTTCACTACTGCTTTTGTGTAATCTAAATTAACTGTTAAAACACTTTTTCAGATAATGACTTTTTCATGTAATGATGCTCCCCATCCCCAAGCACAAAATGTTTCTCAACCTGTTGTTGCTCGTAGTGTAGATGAACAACAAGTTTCCCAACCTATTGCCTTATGTTAATATATTTTCATTGGTACTTTTATGTTATCTAATTTAAATGTTAATCCAAATTTTTAGATAATGACATCTTGCATGTGATGATGCTCCCAATCCCCTGGCACAATAGGTTTCTCAACCTACTATTGCTCGCAGTGCAGACGAACAATAGTTTTCTCAAACTATTGTTTCTCCCAATGTATAGGTACAACCACCATCTCCACATGACGATTCTCTCCCTCCAGGTCCAGAGGAACATATTGATGATGGTGGATCTGAAAAAATGAAAGGTGATGAAACACCGACGATGAAAAAAAAATATTGTCATAGTTTGATGGTATTAGAAAAAATCATTAAGGATAAAGAGAAAGGAATCAAATACGAGAATGGGTGGAATAAGTAGGGACAACATGTTAACCACAACAAGGCCATGATCAATAGTTACATTGGAATCATCACTCAGCAACATGTAGTGATTGATGTAACTTCATGGCACCATGTTGGGGCTGAGATTAAGACACTGATGTTTGGAGATATTATGGTAACATTATGATATCATTTCTCTAATTTATTAAAAATTAAATAATGAAAATTGACTTTCACTTCATCATCTCTTACAGAGTGCATTTATAGTAAATTACTTGCACAACGATTGTGTCTTAAGGGTTTTTAGAACGTTTCACAAGGGTTTTCGCAAACTTTTAATGAAATTTCTTCTTAAATATGCTGAGGGGAAAATAAAACTGCACCCACCTCTTATTTATTCACACCTAATAACCCAAGCATCACAAGATGCTTTTACTAGCTGTCATGTGAAGCAGTCTTTTCAGGTACATTGTGTCTGGTAAAATATTATTTGATGGTATTTTTATTGATCACTTTTATTGATAGTGTTTTATTTATGAAAAATAAAATGAGTTATGAAAATAAACAATGGGCTTCAATACCAGCATTCCCCTATTGTAAAGTAAGGATGGGGTCTGCATCACTTGAAAAAAATTAGTACATATTTCAAATCTACCACAATACTTTTATGTGAAATAGAAAAACAAAATAACTATGTTCTTTTGTTTATATGCAGTTTGAAGAGTCCAAATCAATAGCCACTTCCATCCCACACCATGTTCTATGGAAGGAGGTCTGTGTAACTAAAGATGGAAAACTAATAGATGAAAAAAAAAGTATTCGAAACATGGTAAGTATGACATAATAATTTTTTTTATTTATATTAATTTTACATAACAATTATTACTTATTTTCTTATATGTTCTATCTAACATTTTCACTAGAATCCAAAACATCCACATCTAATGCAGACATACTTTCAGTGGCCTTGAAGCAGCCAGAAAAGTACGTTTGTGTCAAAGGTGCGGGTTTTGGGGTGACACCCTGAACATATTTTAAAAAACAATGGTGGATCAGAATGAGGAAATGAAAAAATATGAGAATAAAATTAGTTATGTTTCAAGAATAATTACAATACCATAGACAAATGGTAGCAAGTTTGATGGGGGGAGGCAAAGAGAAGAAACAACTCAAGAATAACCTGCACGTGAAGATCCTGCCCCACCCCCACTAGTTTTGAGGCAATCCATCCCCCTAAAAAACAATTCTTAACTGAGTTATTCAATTTTATAAGAAAAATTCTGTGAAATGTGAATTAGAAAGACACTAGAAACTAATATATTTTCCTATATTGATATTCAACATGGTGAAAATGACTGCGATTTATATCTACCAACACCCACCCATAGCCTTATAGCAGGGGATATAATGTTCAATATCCAGAATGAAATGCTACATGACAGAACACTCCTAAATGGTCATGTTAAAGTGTTAATTACTGTATCCATAGAGCTGAGTGACGAGATACCTGTTCCAATTGATGATTCATATATTCATACAATTGAACAAGCTCTTGGAACATTCATTACATGGCCATCACATCTGGTAAAAAACATGTCGATAATGAGGTATTCATTTCCAATTTAATTTTCAAGCTAAAACATTAAACATTTAATGAAAAAAGTTATGAACCGATGCATGTTATTATATATAGACAAAGGGAAGGGGGTGAAATAAAAGACCGGTTCAAAAAAGTCCCAAGGATCAACCAACTGATCAAAACAATCTACCAAAAGCACTTTAACCCCCCCCCCACCCACCCTCACTCGTTCTATATTCACATTTATTATCCTTAAAGGATCTTGTGGATAGAAAGTTGAAATATAGTGGTACCCACATAATTTTTTTTAATAAAATATTTACAGAGGGAAAGATCCATACTTAATTTTTGTCGAGTGTGCAACTAAAATCCCCGATTATGAATGGTTAGGCGACTCAGTTGGAAATATTTACATGAAGAATGTTTTCATGATTTGATTTTCCAAAAGATGATATACTACGATAATTATGACTAAATACAATTCATATTTTTCACTGGAGTATATATGAAAAAAAATTTAAGGGGTTTCCTCATGGACAAAAATTTGGACTTGTTATTCGTCACATCACCTCTATAGAACATGAAGACATAACTTCTAAGAAAGAGGGTGAAATAGTGGCAAGACTGCTCAAATCATTTAATAGAAAAATTACAGATGACATACTCTTCTTAATACAAACGATGCAAAGGTAGAACTCAATAATTTAATCATATAAAATATATTTTAATTTATTTCATTACGAAATATTTTTTTGTTCATAGGTAGAATTTGATTCTCATTTCAGTCAATTTAAATACTCTAACAATTTATTTTTTTGTATTTAATGCATGGATATCCAACAAACTGACCTCACATGAATAAATTTGTCAATTTTTAATACACTACATCCAATATTTCAGAACTAGACATCCATTTATATAATTTATATTATCTTTTAATGAGGATTATATTATGATAGGGTGGTGCGTGAATATCGTCTACATCATTGAATGGGGCCAGGGGAAAAGGACAAGAACCCTAAAAAGTACTAGGACTGGATAAGGATCATGGTATATATAATAAGATTTCACTATGCAAAAACATATAAAAAAATTACTTATTTTTCTCAATGTTACTGTAGCGCCCAAAACAAACAAACACTAAAGACTGTGGTTATTATGTTTGTAAATTTATGAAAGAAATCATATTCCATGAACAAACCAGCATCTCTAAAGAAGTATTTTTGAAGATAATTTCTATTTCATTTAAAATAATTATTATTCATTTGTGTATTTATATTTTTAAGAACTACCATGACTATTGAAAATAGTCGTATTCACAAGATGATATTGATATGATTAGAAATGAATGGAAAACATACCTGATGGAAGAATATAAAAATATAAAATGAAGATGGTAAAATTAAAAAATAATTTCGACTTTAATAATATTTTATAAATATATTTCTCTTTGTTTGATGGTAATGTTTTGATTTTTACGAGATAAAAGCCCTGCTGAAAATCATGTTCGTTGGTTGTCCTAGTTTGCGCACTAAATGAATTTCATGTTGATTGGTTTTTTAAAAGAAATTAGTGGTCCTAATTTATAGGGTATTTGTATTGTTGATAGACCACAAATGATAAAAAGTATCCATAAGGGGTTTCTCCATACCTTGAGTTTTTTGTGATGTCTTGGGATATAACAGGAATATGAGCTTACTCCACTCTTCTCATTTTCAACAACAAGAAGGGTTTTCCCCAAAAAAACATTGATTCAATCTACAATATTAGCAGTTCCCCTCTTTAGTCGAACTAGTGAAGGACAAAATATCATATATTCATTCAGAGGTCCTGAATATATAACAATTGGTTATTCACTGGGTTGACTAAAGATATGATTTAGAAGGAGGATGTTATTCTGTGTCAACCATACACGGATCAAACTGACGCACGATCCGACCAATATGACTCAAAATGCATGTTTTCAGTTTGAAATGACATCTTAGTAAAAAACACAACTACCATACTAAAAACCAAGGAAATGAATTTTGATTGTCTTGATACATTAATACAATGATCTATTAGTAATTTTTAACGTTTAAAAATCAACTGCACCTCAATCCGATGCACGGTGTCACCGGTATGACTCCAAATGTGTCTTGTTATTTATAATTGACATTAATTCAAGTATGAAAACACAACTGACATACTGAAAACAAATAAAACGCATTTGGATTGTTTTTATACTTTAGTAAAATGATCCATGAGTCAGTTTTGATGTGTATGAATCAACCCCACATCAATCTGACTGTAAGAACCCGGTTCTTATTCTTGAGGTACGAGTTTCTTCTTTTCCTTTTTCCTTAAGTGTTTTTTGAGAAAATAAGGAAAATAGGGAAAAATCCCAAATTTTGTGACTACACACCATGTAATTTTCCACACGCTGTGTACTATGGCCGTGTGGGATGGGTACACAGGGCGTGTAGGCCTGTCGGTAATAAAGGGTGTAAAAACTGACTACACGCCGTGTATAGGGTATTTACACGTCGTGTATTCAATCGGAAGGTGAATAGTAAGGCGGTGGAGGCATCCTCCAGTGGAGCGATAGTATAAGCCGTGTAATCAGGAATACATGTCGTGTACTCATGTCAACAGATAAACAGTGTCGCGGTGGAAAGAAGCCACCAGAGGAAGAGTTCAAAAATGAGAATTACACATCGTGTACTTGAGAGTACATGCCGTGTAGTTTGTTTTTTTCACATAAAACAGGTAGTAGCCTCCTCTGTTCACAGAGGGAGCTTAGAATACCGGAGGAGAGAGGGAGAGACAACCGGACCTTGGAAGATCTCCTGACCTCACACCGGGAACCTGATTCGTATGCCGTCAATCTCCTTTGAACCACGCGGGTAAGCTCTTCCTTCTCCTAGATCCATTCTTACCAATTATTTCCCAAGGTAATGTTATTTGAGTTAGAACGGTATTATGTTCATCTCAGATCTGCACCATTCTTGTTTGTTTCAGGAGGCGTCGTTCACGTATACCGATCAGGGGCGATCGAGGTAGGTGGTCTGGTGTTTATATTCCAACTGCTATGTGTTTTTGTGTACTGTTGTGCTACAAACCCTTGTTTGGGGTGTCGTATGGCTTAGGAATTTTCTAAATAGATATCTAGAATTGTGTATATAATCTAATGATAAGTTTAATATGCTATTTGGGATCACTTCTTGGATCCAGGACCACCCCAGGCGTGCGTTCCTCTATTTAGCCATTTGGCCAGGATAAACGAGGGTATTCCATGATTATATTGTGAATTGCATTTGCCTTTAGAGGAATTGAATATAAATTTCTTTCTTATGTGTTGGGCTTAGCCCATTTACTTTCTTAGCCTGAGGTAAGTGTTCCGTTTAGCCTGAGGGCAGTGGTTCTTTTAGCCTGAGGGAAATATTTGTTATGCCTATGGGTAGTAGATTCAGTGCATGTGGGAGACACATCATAGGCCTAAGGGAAATATTCATTTTTCCTGTGGACAATCACCTGCGAGTTTTGATTTTGATTACCTGTGGGTAAGGATTGTATGTATGATGACAGTGTTATCATGAATATTCATTGTGGTGTTTTCATATGTTATACCTGCCAAGTTAAATCACGGGTTTTTCATGGTTAAATGAATATTAAAATGGTAATGTAACTGGTAAAGTTAGTTACTTTTGAGTACAGCTTAGTTTATTGCATTTACTACTGCACACTGCTGTTGCACATTTTCATTGATAGTTGGGCACGGGCCTTTGGTGGGTGCCTACTATGATTTATTTCTCACACCTTGTTTGGGTCATGTCTTCGGCCCAAACAGACTATATTTTTGCACGTGTCGACCGGGGCAAGGGTCCCTATACAGGTACATGATAGTAGCAGAAGAGTAGAAGAGCATGGGACCGAGCTGAGGCTTGCGATGCGGATGTGTTCTATTTACTCTGCTTTGTTATGTTTTGTTGTACCTCGTACATTGCATTGTATTGTATTGCATTGCAGTGTATCCTGTTCTGGTTGTTTTTATAGAATTAGTGACATGCTGCATCTTTATATAAATGACTGCTGGTTCTCTTTTCTATATTTGTCCATTTCAATTGTATATTGTTTACTACTTTCGCTGTTGTATGTTATTTATCTTTTCCAATACGCTACACTTTGACAAATGAGGGCATAGTTTCCCCACTATTAGACCTAGGCCCTTGCTGCTAGTTAGTAGCCTCTGGTGTTTGGGGAAGTGTGCTTGAGGTCATGTGACCAACCGGGTTCGGGGCACCCGTTTCCGGGACATTGCAAAGTGGTATCAAATGGGTTCTTTTCTTTGACTTACTATTTGGAGCCTTAGTCAAGGATATGATGGAAATGGTAGTTGGTAATAAGATGTGCTCGGGAGTAGCTATCTTGTATATAGGGAAAATCCAGTCTACCTCAGTAATTGAAATTATTACATGTTTTGCAATTTTACAGTTGATTTGATTTTCACCGTTGGGTGATGCAGTTGTGGTGTGCTGTTTATATGTTATAATTGGGTTCTATTTAGTTGAAACCCGATAATATGAGGGTATGCCATCTCATGCATCATTTACACACATGCTATAAATCACATGTCATGAATTCTTTCCATCCCATGTAGGTGCAGTAGAAATTTCATGTTGTTGTGATAGTTGTTGTGATAGAAAATCATGTTGTTGTGATAACTGCTTTGATAAATACGTTCTATTTGATAGGGTATTTTTGTGTGAGGTTTTGATAGGATGAATTCCATACTTTGAGTTTTGGGGAGTATGGGCCCTCAATGACCAGAATATGGTGGATCGTCGATGTGTTTATTTTGATATAACATGTGTAAGATTCCAAACTTTGATTCGGGGGGAGTATGGGCCCTCACGGATCAGAATTTGGCACTTAGTTGTTTCTTTCCATCTTTTTTCTAGGTTCTGGAGTAGTTTCTAAGGTATACTATCCGGAAAACCCAGGATACACGCCGGGTAGTTCTATGGACACATGTCATGTGTTCTTCTATTCGGGAAGAAATGAAAACTTTTTAAGTACACTCCGTGTACCCTCAGTACACGCTGTGTAGTCTCTTCCCATGTCATAGACCATGTGGGCGGGGACACGGGGTAGGGAATGGCTTGGGAAAACACATAGTGTACCAGTAGTACATGCCATGTAGTGTTGACCCAGTGTCTGCCTATGTAACTAATAACACGGACGGAGGAAAACTTAAGACATACACGCTGTGTCTACCTTGAACATGTCGTGTCGTTTGACCCAAGTACCCGTCCGTGTCACGAACAAAAACGGGTTGGTGTTATCTTTCGTAGTACAAGTCGTGTCCTCCTAGAACACGCTGTATAATTTCATCCGTGTAGTCGGCCATGTATCAAGCAACACGGGTCGGTTTGGGGATTTTTTAAACACACTATTTCTTTTTTGCAACACACCGTGTAGTGTGACCAGGGTACATAGGTTGTGTCACGAACAACACGGGCTGGTGTAAGCTTGTCGAGTACACGCCGTGTACCTGTGGGACACACCGTATAATCTTGTTTTAGAAGATCCATGTGGTTTAGATGTGTAGAAGGACTCAGGCAGGGAAGAAGGATTCCCGTACACGCCATGTAGTTAAGATACACGCCGTGTGATTGGGGTGTTACACGACCAGTTTAAGCTGGAGTACATTCTCATTAGGTTTGCTTGCGAGAACATGCTGTTTAGTATTTATACACGAAGTGTAGTCAAGTTTTGTAAATCTCGAATTCTTTCTTTCTCTTGTTCTCTTCTTGGTTTCCTAGTTTTCGTTCTTTGATAATTTGGATCTAAGGTGTGCTTTGACTTTGTATAGTCATTCCATAGAGATGACCTTGAGTTATTCACCAGGAGAGCGGCAACGATTATACTCTAGAGATGGTAGGCCATGGGATACCAATGGATCCTCCAGCAGAGCCAGATGCGGCGCCAGCTGTTATACTGGATACAGGAATGGAGGCGTAGTTCCATGAATGTAGAGACCCATATCTTGACATACATGGAAATTACATTACTTTTTTAGAATACATAATACATAACAAAAACCAACACTCAAGGACCGTAATAGTTTATTGTCTTTGGAAACTCATAACATAATCTTCTAATCATGGTTAAAGATCTCTAACATCTCCAATAAAGATCTTCCCCTTTTTTTCTTACCTAAAACCTTTCATTATATCCTAGGGAAAAGAAAACATATAAAGGGTGAGCTAAAATGATAAGTAAGGGTAAGCATGGAGAAAATAAAACAAACCATATACATTTGAACTTAAAAACATGAACATAATGTTTAAACATCAAAATATTGAGCAATGACATAAATCATAGCAGTACGTAAGACATAGATCATAATGGACCATAAATAATCATAAAATAGAATGGGAATAAATCATGTAATTGTGGAAAACCATTAAGCACATGATATGATTTTCATGGTATCCAAGGCATTGCTGCCAAGACCATCTTAGTGGACAAAGTCCCTTTCTGAATCGAGTTCACTCCTCGTTCCAGTCCTGTAACACTGAACCAGATTAACTTACTGTTTCGTCCATGTCTATCTCATGTGATATAAATCTTTACCCAATGCATTTGATGGAGATATAGGTCCCAACCATCTCATAATGAAATCATTCTTACTTGTGCCATAACATGAACATAAATCAATCATCATTACCCAAAGTAGAAAATGGGTTTCATAAACATCATCCTATCATAACATAATCCATACAAAAAATGGATATCATTTCATCATAAGTAAAGTGAAACCATGTAAATCATAGAGACATTATACTTGAAACATACACATATGAAATAATGTCATCTTATATGGAAAATGGTTCAGGTAAAACACTTGAAAAGAATTCTGGAGGAAAATATCCTTTCTTCTTAAAAATAATTTGATTTTCAAAAAATGCCACCAAATTGTAAAAGAAAAAGATTTTATTGAAAATAACCATGAAATATTGTAGATTATACTTCTTGAAAATAAGGCGTTATGAAACCGTAAATATTCGTTCATGCCGTATAAGTTAAAAAAACATTCTCCTCGTACTTTTGTCGGAAAAGTCAAAAAGTTCCACATATGGTAAACAAAAGAAAGACTCCTTCCATACGATGTGGTAAAAGTAAAAGAAGGGAAAAATTACTTTAAACATACATGGAAGAAAAGTAAACATTTTATAGAAACATTTTGACAACAGATCGACATGGATGATAAATATAACCCCAGTAAATACTTATGATTAAACAATCTCAGATAAGAATGAGATTGGAATAATTATCCCTTACCTTATGTCTGATATGCTTTGTATGTATCCAAAACTCCAGTATAATGATTTAAATAATGTCATTGACTTATTACAGAATCATATTCATTGTTATGATATCATATATGGTTCACTTAGGACTATAGTACTCGTTCTTTTGTAAATTCCATGTTAAAGCATCTTTTTGGGTAAAATCGTTTCATTTATTGTACGTGTTTCAACATGTTGTTCTTGATATTATTACTTATATCCTGATTTATTTATTCCAGAATGTAAAACATGATTTATATATAATATATATTCAGCCTATAAATATATATTTGATAGAGCGATAAATGGAATGAAATACACCGTTCATGGAGATGGTTGGCCATACGTACACATGATTGCTGTTTTCGTTTCCTTATTGAATTAAATGGAATTAAGTAAATGAAACATATATATACATAAATATAGTATCATTATTATGTAATATATTTCATGATTATTTATTTTATATACTTTATAATCATACTTGAATGGTTAATCATGGAAAATGAATCTCATCGCCTTCGTGGAGACGATAGTCCGTACGTACGCATGAGCGATGATATCATTCCCATGATCGTAAAATTGTATTGAAGTGTATATATAATATTTCAGAATCAATATCACTTTAAAATAATAATATATAGTTATTTATTTACACCATTATACCAATCCAAGTAAGGTGGTGGTGGAAAATAGATTACACCACGGCGTGGAGACGGTATTCCGTACGTACGCACGCGTGGTGATTTCGTTTTCCGTAGGATGGATAGAAGATGAAATTGGTTTGTCTTATATTTATAATAACATATCAGTATCTGAGTGATACTGATGTTATTAATTTAATATGAAACAAATAAAGAAGAAGAAGTAGAAGAATAAATAAATTGAAAAGAATCGGTAAAGGATATTACCTCTTCTTTGACGCGCCTCTTCTTAACCTCCTCTTAAAGCACTAGAATTGGTCTTTTGAGGAGACCATAACCTCTATAATGTTTCTAGGGAAGTTGATAAGGGAAATAGGCAGGGGTTGGCCGAGCTTTAAGGCTCAAAATGTTGTAAAGAGAAGATGGATGAGGTGCCCTTTTGTAGGGGAGGAGAGGGGCACTTTAGGAAAAAACTTAAAATATTATTTTATAATAAATTCATATTCTGTTTATAATAGCTCCAAATTTATTTATTTCGAAGCTAAAGTGGGTGTGGGTCTAAATACTCTCATTAAATAGGTTTTAGACAAGTTTAGGATACTATTTTAACCTTATCATATATATTTAACTCTAAGTTAAATAATTTAACTTTTACTGTGTCTTCTTTTTTTCTTACACTATATTGTTAATAAACTTACTATAACAAGCCATAAGAACCCCAAGTGGTTCATTATTAATATATATAACCTTATTTAAGTCATTTTTCCAATCCTTATATTTTTATGAACAAAATAACAATTAATAATATAATATTTGTTTTAAAAACTATTTTATGTCAATTTTTACAATATTTGGTAATTGATTTTTGTGAAAATTATAACAGCATTATTAGTTCAAAAAAAGTTAATTAAATCAATAATAACATGTTATATTAACCTATAAAATTAATTTAATTCAAAAAAAGTCTCAAATTACATTTATTTTGGTATTTATAATTTCAATTATGTTAATATTTCATTAATAAGGTAATTACCGCATCATCATTGTGTCAAAAATAAATCGACATATTTAATATCTAAAAATTATAAATAAAATACCATTATATAGGAAACATTTTTATATTTCTAATTAATATTTATATTCTAATTTATCTTATGTATAACCCTATATTAAAAATTTTTTAGTTATTAAACTTTGATTTTAACACTTTTAACTCTTCTTTTAATAAAATAATAATAAATGTCCTAATCTAATCCAAGTGGACCTAAATGGTCATATTTTAATCCTAGGGTGGTTTTTGGTCGAATTAAACTTATCCAATAGAATTAGGAAATGTGTTATGGTAATAATAATATCATTTTTACCATTAATTACCCTATTTACTATTAACCGTGGTAAATAAACGTAAAAAGTTACTATTCACCAAAAATTATTTTTTATCTTAATGAACCACATTATACTACTTGATATTAACCGTGTCTCTCAGATTTTTGAAATTCCACTCACAGAAGCGGTAAAATTAAATTTTATGTAAAATTTTAAATTCTCCTAGGAGGTTGGTAAAAGACGGTGAAAAGTTCAATAAAATTTTTATATATCTAAAATTATTATAAAATGACTCCAATGAACTACATTGAACTTATATAGGTATTGTGTATCAATTTTGACCTAAAATAAATTTAAATAAAATATATAATTATTTAAATAAAAAGTTGGTTTTTAAATAGTAACCCATTGTTTTCACTATTCATCAAAAATTGCAAGTTTTCAGAAAAATACAAAAAATTCACCATAGGATAATTTCGATATTACGCATCCAAAAATGAAGTCCATTTTGAATGATTAGATTTATAAAATTTCAAAAAGTGGGTATTACTATTCATAACAGCTAGTTTATATAATATTTTAATAACATATCGTTGTTTTGTGAAACTCGGTATTGCGTACAACACACGCTATCGTGGAAGGTCACAATTGCGTGTAAAGCAATCCAAGTCTGGTTTACGTGTATTGAAAGAGTCCTTTTTTATTGTCTATAAAAGAATCCAACCATATTTCATTTATACATTGAATATATATATATATACACACACTCAATGTTGCGTAGAATAACTTCTATCAAACGAACTTGAAATTTTGTGTAACACGATCCAAGAATAGTGTTGTGTATACTGCAAGCTAATACAGTGTTGTGTATATCTCAAGATAATCTTTTTGTAGCATACAACACAAGACATCAAATAAATTAAAAATAATACTTCTCATAAAATCTCGGGTTTTTTACATTCTACCCCCCTTAAAATGAATTTCTCCCTCGAAATTAGTCGGGGATATAAATCGTTCACTACTTGATAGTTTCGTTCGTAGAAACCATAATCGTAAAAGGCATACTAAAACATAATTTTAAAAAGTAAAGTAAGAAATTTAACGGTTACCCAGATTAACTCATCACTGGGTTTCCACATAAGAGAACATTGGTGGAAATATAGATATGGAAGAAAAATCTAACCATCAAGTTCTGATGGAGAGTGGTAGAGGACATGGTTATGAAAAAACCAATAATGACAAAGCCATAAATTTGTGATGATTTAAGGTACCATCTGATTCATCGGATATAAGGACACTAGGACAATTTTTTTTTCAAGATCATTTCCCTAATGTTGAAGAATTGTTTAATTAAAAGAAATAGTTACTTGATTTTGGTACAATCACACTGTTGTTTGTGCCTTGAACAATTTCCACCTCATCTCTTAAAAAACTGATGTTGAATTTGTCTTCCGTGAAGTGTTATCAGATCATACGATAGAATGATAGGTCATTCCATCTGTCTTAAACATAAGGTTAGAA
The DNA here is from genome assembly GCA_963277665.1 of Viscum album. NCBI lineage: Eukaryota > Viridiplantae > Streptophyta > Magnoliopsida > Santalales > Viscaceae > Viscum > Viscum album. The sequence goes on from OY728157.1 coordinate 1,768,289,599, forward strand.
AAATTTATATACATAAGTCCATCTATGGTGAGATTAATCACATATAGTTCCTAAAATGGACTTATACTTCATCTATCATACCTTTTAATAAAATAAAACTAGTTTCTCCTAACCAGGGACTTCCTATCGGCCAATGGTAAGCGACAAAGGCCTGTTGCACTTCGGTTGGGGGTTCGATTCCCGCAACCTTGTCCGACGTGACAGATTTTCACCCATCTTTCAGGTTGTCCCTTTTTCGAAAACTACATTATTATAACATTCCAGCAATAATATCGAAAACAGTTCTATCCTTAAACAATACTATCTTATGTCTAACTTAATTCATTCCAATATTTTGGCTTTTCCAAAATACTTCGGTCCAAGCTCAAAGTATAAAGAAAACGATTACTTGAAAGGTCACATAACAAGCATGTGAATACCATCATTTATCCCCCATATATCATAAGATATATCTTGTTGATCACATTCCAAACATGTGAATACTTTAATCATGTATTCTTTTGAAACATGAATTACTATAGAACCTTAGTGAAAACATCAATTCTGTCAAAAGATAACTCTTTCCACATACCAAAATCCCAAAATTTCTATATACACAAACCATGATATCACTTTGTCCTTATATCAGTCATGAGATCATGAATAATATCAAAATTTTCATTTTCTCCTTATCTCTTCATTATGTGCAAATCATCTACTTTCCAAAAATATTTCAATCGCTTTTCATGGTTATCAGTACCATAAAATTATTGAAAACCACAATACACTAATACAAAAATATTCCAATATACCATAAAAGTACCTCAACAACATTATTCTTGAATACCAATACATAAACACTTCAATCCATCCTCTTCAATGATTGTTGTGGAATAAGTCATTCCTTGATTTAGAAGTAACCTCTTAGGTTAAGGAATTGAGTTTGGTAATGCCCATGTTCTCCACAAATAAGACATTGAACTCCATAACAGTCTGTCACTCTATGACCCTTTTCTCCACACAGATAACATCTTCCCCTCCATTTGAGGTATTCCTCAAGGTTCTTCTTCCCTTCTTTAGAAATATCAATCTTCCTTTCTCTATGCTCCTCAACATGCGAACATGCATAAAATGTCATCTTCTTGTTATTTGATGAATTAGGAATGCCACTAAAGTTCACCTTGTTAATCATATATCGCGATGAATGATTCGACATAATCAAAAAATCTTTCTTTCTAGGAATTATGCAATTTTGTTGCTCATAGTCACCAATTTTTCCATTGGATGCAATTTTGACCCAATTCCTATTTACTAAAACCAAAATCCATGGTGTAAGAAACAGTTAAAATAACGGGGAACCACATAATCATAAAAAGCCACTTATGGGATGTCTAACTTATCACAAGTTCTTTAATCTAGGACACCTTAGGTTCACCCTAGGATATTCATGATCGTAAACATAAATCTAGGACTGTAAACTATAGTTATACTAAACATTAGGGACATCCTTAGATATACATTAGAAATATATCTAGGGATATCACTAAAGTTTTCGCATCCATGTTTCCAAAGGTTAACTAAACCTTTCCTTTAATACCAACCGTAGTGGTCTGGAATTACTTCCAGTGGACTATAATTGATACCTATCAGGGCACTCTATGGGTGGCTACACCCACCGGGCAGGACACACTACCATCCCCAGTGGCAGCCATTTCCTCATGAAGCCCTTAGGTGGAGATCCATGCTTCGTCCAACACTCACATGTGAGAGTTCCAAAAGATCGGATTCATTCCTACCTCTTTTTCCTCTGATATCAACTGTAGAGACCCATATCCTGACGTAGATGGACATTACATTACTTTTGCGGAATACTTAATACATAAAAAAAACCAACACTCAAGGACCGTAATAGTTTAGTGTCTTTGGAAACTCGGAACATAATCTTCTAATCATGGTGAAAGATCTTCAACATCTCCCATAAAGATCTTACCCTTTTGTTTTCTTACCTAAAACCATTCATTATATCCTGGGGAAAAGAAAACATATAGAGGGTGAGATCAAATGCTCAGTAAGGGTAATCATGGAGAAAATAAAACAAACCATATAAATTTGAACTTAAAAACATGAACATAATGTTTAAACATCAAAATCTTGAGCAATGACATAAAACATAGAAGTACGTAAGGCATAGATCATAATAGAACATCAATCATCATAAAATAGCATGGGAATAAATCATGTAATTTTAGAAAACCATTAATCACATGATATGATTTCCATAGTATACAAGGCATTACTGCCAAGACCATCTTAGTGGACAATGTCCCTTTCTGAATCGAGTACAGTCATCATTCTAGTCCTGTAACACTGAACCAGATTAACTTACTGTTCCAGCCATGTCTATCTCATGAGATATGAATCTTTTCCCAATGCATTGGATGAAGATATAGGTCCCACCGATCTCATAATGAAATCATTCTTACTTGTTCCACAACATGAACATAAATCATTCATCATTACCCAAAGTATAAAATGGGTTTCATAAAAATCATCCCATCATAACATAATCCATACAAAAAAATGGATATCATTTCATCATAAGAATAGTGAAACCATGTAAATCATAGAGACATTATACTTGAAACATACACATATAAAATAATGTCATCTTAGATGGGAAATGGTTTTGGTAAAACACTTAAAAATAATTCTTGAGGAAAATATCCTTTCTTCTCAAAAATCTTTTTTTTCACAAAATGCCACATAATTTTAAAAAAAAAGATTATATTGAAAACAACCAAAAAATATTGTAGAGTATACTTCATGAAAATAAGGCATTATGAAACCATAAAAATCCATTCATGCCGTATAATTTAAAAAAAACATTCTCCTTGTAATTTTGAAAGAAAAGTCAAAAAGTTCCACGTATGGTAAACAAAAGAAAGATTCCTTCCATAAGATGTGGAAAAAGTCAATAAAGGGTAATATTTACTTTAAAAAACATGGAAGAAAAGTAAACAGTTTATGAAAACATTTTGATAACATATGGGCATGGATGATAAACATAACCCCGGTAAATACTTACGATTAAACAATCTTAGATAAGATTGAGATTGGAATAATTATCCCTTACCTTATGTCTGATATGCTTCGTATGTATCTGAACCTACTGTATAATGATTTTAATAATGTCATTGACTTATTAAAGAATCATATTCATTGTTATGATATCATATATGTTTCACTTAGGACTTTATATTACTCATTCTTTTGTAAATTCCATGTTAAAGCAGTGTTTTGGGTAAAATCGTTTCATTTATCGTACGTGTTTCGACATGTTGTTCTTGATATTATTAATTATACCATGATTTACTTAATTCCAGAAGTTAAAACATGATTTATATATAATATATATTCATCATATAAATATATATATGATAGATTGATAAATGGAATGAAATACACTGTTCATGGAGACGGTAGGCCGTACGTACGCATGAACGCTGTTTTCGTTTCCTTATTGAATTAAATGGAATTAAGTAAATGAAACCTCTATGTACATAAATCCAGTATCATTATTATGTAATATAATTCATTATTATTTATTATATATACTTTATAATCATACTTGAATGGTTAATCATGGAAAATTAATCTCATCGCGTTCGTGGAGACGGTAGTCCGTACGTACGCACGAGCAATGAAATCATTCCCATGATCATAGAATTGTATTGAAGTGTATGTATAATATTTCATAATCAATATCACCTTACAATAATCATATATAGTAATTTATTTACTCCATTATACCCATCCATGTAAGGTGGTGGTGGAAAATAGATTACACCACGACATGGAGACGGTATTCCGTACGTATGCACGCGCGGTGATTTCATTTTCGGTAGGATGGATAGAAGATGAAATAGGGTTGTTTCATATTTATAATAACATATCAGTATATGAGTGATACCAATGTTATTAATTTATGATGAAACAAATAAAGAAGAATAATTATAAGAATAAATAAATTGGAAACAATCGGTAAAGGATATTACCTCTTCTTTGACACGCCTCTTCTTAACCTCCTCTTACGGTACTCGATTTGGTCTTTTGTGGAGACCAGAACCTCTATAATGTTTCTAGGGAAGTTGAGAAGGGAAATGGGAAGGGTTGGATGAGCTTGAAGGCTAAGAATATTGTAAATAGAAGAGGGAGGAGTTGCCCTTTTATAATGGAAGAGAGGGGAACTTTAGGAAAATGTAAAATATTATTTTATAATAAAGACATATTTGGTTTATAATAGTTCCAAATTGATTTATTTAGAAACTAAAGTGGGGATTGGTCGAAATCCTCTCAAGCAATAAGTTTTAGAGAAGTTTAGGTTACTATTTTAACCTTATCATTTATATTTAACTCTAAGTTAAATAATTTAACTTTTACTGTGTATTCTTGTTTTCTTACACTATATGGTTAATAAACAAACTATAAAAATCCAAACGAACCCCAAGTGGTTCATTATTAACATATATAACCATATATAAGTCATTTGGACGAACGTAAAATTTTTATGAATAAAATAACAATTAATAATATAATATTTGTTTTAAAAACTATTTTATGTCAATTTTGACAATATTTGCTAATTGGATTTTTGTGAAAATAATAACAGCATTATTTGTTAGAAAAAAGTTAATTAAATCAATATCAAAATGTCATGTTAACCTATAAAATTAGTGTAGTTCATAAAAAGTTTCAAATTACATTTATTTGGGTATTTATAATATCAATTATGTTAATATTTCACTAATAAGGTAATTAATGCATCATCATTGTGACATAAATAAATTAAATTATTTAATGTCTAAAACTTATAAATAAAATATCATTATGTAGGAAATATTTTTAAATTTCTAATGAATATTTATAGTCGAATTTATCTTATGTATAACCATATATGAAAAATGTTTTAGTTATTAAACATTGATTTTAACACTTTTAACTCTTCTTTTAATAAAATAATAATAAATGTCCTAATTTAATCCAAGTGGACCTAAATCATCATATTTTAATCCTAAGGTTGTTTTTGGTCGAATTAAACTTATCCAATAGAATTACTACATGTATTAGGGTAATAATAATATCATTTTTACCCTAAATTACCCTATTTACTTTTAACCGTGGTAAATAAAAGTAATAAAGTTACTATTCAAAAAAAATTATTTTTTATCTTATTGAACCACATTTTACTCCTTAATGTCAACTGTGTCTCTCAGATTTTCTAAATTCCATTCACAGAATCTGTAAAATTATTTTTTATGTAAATTTTCAAATTCTCATAGGAGGTGGGTAAAAGACGGTGAAAAGTTCAATAAAATTTTTATATATCTAAAATTATTATAAAATGACTCCAATGAATTACATTGAACTTATATAGGTATTATGTATTAATTTTGATCAAAAATAAATTTAAATAAAATAAATAATTATTTAAATAAAAAGTCGGGTTTTAAATAGTAACATAGTGTTTTCACTATTCATCAAAAATTGAAAATTTTCAGAAGAACACCAAACATTCACCATAAGATAATTTCGATATTCCGAATCCAAAAATGAAGTCCATTTTGAAAGATTAAATTTATAAAATTTCAAAAAGTGGTTATTACTATTCATAATGGCTAGTTTATATAATATTTTAATAACATATCATTGTTTTGTGAAACTCGGTATTGCGTACAACACACGCTATCGTGGAAGGTCATGGTTGCATGTAAAGAAAGTCAAGTTAGGGTTGCGTGTAGTGCAAGATTCTTTTTTTGTTGTTTATTAAAGAATCCAACTATATTTCATTTATACATTGAATATATATATATATACACACTCAATGTTGTGTAGAATAACTTCTATCAAACGAACTTGAAATTTTTTGTAACACGATCCAATAATAGTATTGTGTATACTGCAAGCTAATACAGTGTTGCGTATAGTGCAAGATAATCATGGTGTAACATATAACACAAGACATCATATAAATTAAAAATAATACTTCTCATAAAATGTCGGGTTGTTATAGTGATGGCTTCATGCGGTTTATGCAGACCTTCTAGGGAGCATTGCAGGCCGCAAAATCTATGGTAGAGCTAACTATTATCTTCCAGCAGCAGCATCCACCTACGTTTTCAGGGGATGGAAAACCACAAGCTGCAGAGTCATGGCTGGATTCGATGCAGATGATATTTGAGCATCTGGAGACACCTCCTGGGAGGAGGGTCAAGCTCTCTACATATATGTTGCGTGATTCAGCCAAAAGGTGGTGGGATGTTACCACCCAGTCTAAGAATCACTGAGACATGGCGTGAGAATATTTTCAGACAGCCTTCTATGACTTCTTCCTGGAGACACTGTGGGCAGATCGAGCTTGAGAGTTCATGAATCTGCAGTAGGGCGCCATGTCAGTGATGGATTATTCTGCCCGCTTCACCGAGATTCAGCATTTTACACCTGTTCTGGTGGGTGATGAGGCTTTGAGAGCTAGACGCTTTGAGGATGGTCTTCGATATGAAATCTGAGTGTTGGTGAATGTTTTCAGGTTTCCTATGGTACATGCCATTGGGAACCAGGCACTAATTACTGAGCGGAACCTGCGGGAAGCTAGTGCTATGGGCCAGGGAGGTTCGGCACCAGTTTCTAGTACTATTTCTACCGGTAAGAGGAAGAGGTAGATGGATTTCTCTCATGGTGGTATTACTAGATGAGGAATTCATCAGGTGGCGAGGTCATGTGCTACCAGTGTGGCAAAGAGGCGCACAAGAGACCGCAGAGTCCACATGATCTAGTGGAGTGTCGATCCTACAGCAAGATGGGTCATCTACAACGCTTTTGCAGGGCATTTCCAGTAGTGGATAGAGAGAGGGGTTCTGTGAAGACTCTGCATGCGGGATCAAGTACAACAGCTTCTTACCAGTCAGGAAATTGGGATACGTCGGGATGTACATGCAGAGGTGGTGGTCAGGGTCGTGGTAGCCAGACACCATGATCTCAAAGACAGCAGGGCGGGTCGGCTCAGGGTAGCCAGGCTATGTCGCAGGGCCGCGGCACTGGGCAGGCATATGCAGTGCAACAGATCTAACAAGAGCATGATCCTAGACCATTCACTATTAGAGGTACTATTCTAGCTGCTTATGTTTTGTCTTCTGTAATTTTCAATACGGGTGCTACACATATTTTTATATCTGTTCCCGTTGTGGAGAGCCTTGGGCTCTGTGTTTCTTCTTATTCTGATGTGATTATTCTAGACACTCCATTGGGGACTAGAACGACTGGTGTGCATTAGTGCAAGGAGTTCCCCTAGAGGTTGGTGGGTGCCACTTTCTATGGGACCTCTATGTCTTAGAGATGACTAGCTATGACTTCATTCTCAGGATGGACTGGTTGGTACACTTCCGAGCCTTTTTGGATTGCTATCGTCGCAGGGTGGGTTTCACGTCACCAAAGGGTGGAGAGTTTCTATACAAGGGCGAATGGGATGTCCAGGTAAGTCGAGCTGGACCCGAGCATCATGGGGGAGGTGGAGTGATAGCCTAGATTGCGAGTTTATATCTGGATGATCAGGGGACTTGTCATAAGTATCACCCTCCAGTCATTGATCGTTTAAGGGATGTCTTCCCGGATGACTTTTTAGGTCTTCCTCCAGAGCGGGAGGTGGATTTCTATATTGAGCTTCTTCCAGGAGTGGCACAAGTGTCCATTCCTTCTTATAGGATGGCTAAACCTGAGTTGCAAGAGCTCAATAGACAGTTAGGGGAGTTGCAGGAAAAGATTTTTATCCAACCCAGTACTTCTCCTTGGGGTTTTCCAGTCCATTTTGCAAATAAGGTAGACAATACCCTCAGACTATGTGTGGATTATCGGAAGCTGAACTAGCTGACGGTCAAGAACAAATATCCCTTTCCAAGGATTAATGAACATTTTGAACAACTTTAGGGAGCATGAGTGTTATTAAAGATTTATTTGAGATCCGAATATCATCAGTTACGTGTTAGACCATCGGATATACCGCTTACAACTTTTCGGAGCAGATATGGTCTATATGAGTACTTGGTTATGTCGTTCGGACTCATGAACACGCTAGCAGTTTTCATGGATTTGATGAATCGTGTGTTCTATCTTTATTTGGATTATTTTGTGGTAGTCTTCATGGACGACATCTTGGTATACTCTCACACTCGACACGGCCATGCTACCCATATTGAGATCCTATTGAGTACACTAAGAGAGCATCAGCTATATGCTAAGCTCTCAAAGTGCCACTTTTGAATGGACCAGATTCACTTCCTGGGTCATATAATCTTAGAGGCAGGAGTTGCGGTAGACCCAGAGAAAGTGAGAGCAGTATTTTCCTGGGAGCAGCCTAAGAACATGTTTGAGATACAGAGTTTCTTTGGGTTGGCTGGTTACTAAAGGCGCTTTATTCAGGACTTCTCCTGCTTAGCAATGTCGTTGATGGGTTTGACTAAGAAGGGTGTGAAGTTTTTTTGGTCTGAAGCTTGCGAGACCGCCTTTTAAGAGATGAAGGGTAGGTTGACAACAACACTAGTCCTGATACTTACAGAGTTAGGGAAGAGCTATACAGTTTACTCTGATGCATCGAGTATTGGGCAGGGAGTTGTGTTGATGCGGGGCGATCGATTAGTTGCGTACGAGTCTCGGTAGTTGAGGCCACATGAGAGGAATTACCCGACGCGTGATCTTGAGTTGGATACAGTTGTTCATGCATTACGCTGTTGGAGACATTATCTTTTGGGAGAACATTTTGTGGTGTTCATAGACCACAAAAGTCTCAAATATATCTTTACCTAGTGTGAAATGAACTTGAGACAGCGAAGGTGGGTTGAATACCGATAGTAATTCAACATTGAGCTTTCTTATGCACCTGGTAAGGGTAATGTAGTTACTGATGCACTGAGCAGGAAGACTCAGATACATGTAGTTCATGAGGCCAGTGGTGAGTGTTAGCTTATGGATTTGTTGTTTGAGATGCATTTAGAGGTGCACGATAGTCAGGGGAAAACCTATCTTTCGTCCTTAGCTGTAACTTATACCCTCCTAGATAGAGTGAGGATGAGACAGCTATCAGATTCAGAAGACCTAGTTCTGCGAGAGTCAGTGGAAAGTGATGACCCTCCTCCTAGATGGACGATAGGCTATGACAAGGTACTGTGTATCCATGGATGAGTGTAGGTTCCATGGAATATATGTGAGGAGATGATGCAGGAGTTTCATTCTTTGGCTTGGGCTGTACACCCTGGGGTTACCAAAATGTACCATGACTTGAGACGTCAGTATTGGTGGACGGGTATGAAGAGAGAGGTATATGGTTTTTTTACGAGATGTTCCACCTGTCAACAGGTGAAGGAGGATTATCAGAGGCCATTGAGATTGTTATAGAAGTCACCCATTCCAGAATGAAAATCGGATGATGTCGTGATAGATTTTGTGACCGGGTTGCCGAGGTCACCTCAATGCAATGATGTCGTGTGGGTTGTTGTGTACAGACTCACAATGTTAGCTCACTTTTTGAAAATCAAGGAGACCATCAGTGTTGACGAGCTCGGGAATTTGTATATCTGATAGATAGTGTGTCTTCATGCAGTCCCTCATTCTATCATTTCAGATAGGGACGCCCGCTTTGCGTCTCATTTCTAGTAGAGTTTTTAGAGGGCACTGGGTACACAGATGCTTCTGAGCATATCTTACCACCCTCAGACTGATTTCTAGTCAGAGCATACGATATAGGTGCTTGAGGACATGTTTCATGCATGCATCCTAGACTTTGGGAGATCTTGGGAGAAGCACATACCCCTGGTCGAGTTTTCCTAAAATAACCATTTTCAGGCAACTATTCAGATGGAACCTTACGAGGATTTATATAGTAGGCTATGTCGATCACCTTTGTGCTGGATGAAGGCAGGTGAGGCAGATTTACTGGGACCACGTCTCATGGAGGAGACTTCTTAGTAGGTCCCATTGATCAAGAATGGGATGGCTGCTGCCCAGTCTCATCAGAAATCTTACGCTGATCGCCGCCGATGACCCTTAGATTTCATGGTCAGGGATCAGGTTTTCTTGCATGTTTCGCCGAGGTTGGTACACAGATGGATCAGGATATAGGGTAAACATTCACCAAGGTATGTGGGGTCATTTGAGATTTTAGAGAGAGTTAGGCTGGTTGCATATCAGTTTCATTTACCATAGAGGTACCGGGTCATACACGACATCTTCCATGTATCTCAATTGCGCCGTTATCATTCAGAGTCATCTCACGTCTTTCAGCCCGTGGAGGTTGAGCTTCAGATCGATGCGTCCATTGAGGAGCATCTGATTAGTATCATTGATAGGAGCACGAAGGTTCTCTGAGGCTGGTTAGTTCCTCTCGTATGGGTGCTATGGTAGCATGGTCGAGTACAAGACGAAACCTAGGAGCGGGAGACCGATATACGTGCTCAGTGGCCAGAGTTGTTCTGAGCTCTATTTTCACCACACTTGGAAGGGCAATTCAGGGACAAATTTCTTAAAGGGGGGGAAGTTTTTAAGAACCCAGTTCTTATTCTTGAGGTATCAGTTTCTTATTTTCCTTTTTCCTTAAGTGTTTTTGAGAAAATAAGGAAAATGGTGAAAAATCCCAAATTTTGTGACTACACGCCGTGTACTTTTCCACACATCGTGTAATTTGGCCGTGTGGGATGTCTACACAGGGCGTGTAAGCCTGCCAGCAATGAAGGGTGTAAAAAATGACTACACACCGTGTATCTGGTATTTACACGCCATGTATTCAGTCGGAAGGTGAATAGTAAGGCGGTGGAGGCAGCCGCCAGCGGAGCAATAGTACACGCCATGTAATTGGGAATACACGCCATGTACTCATGTAGACAGATGAACAGTACAGCGGTGGAAAGAATCCGCAAGAGGAATAGTTAAAAAATGAGAAGTACACGCCATGTACTTGAGAGTACACGCCGCATAGTTTTTTTAGCTTAAAACTGGTAGTAGCCTCCTCTGTTCACAGTGGAATCTTAGAATTCTGGAGGAGAGTATGAGAGAGGGCCGGACCTTAGAGGATCTCTCGACTTCACACCGGGAACCCGATTCGTACGCCGTCGATCTCCTTCGAACCGCACGGGTAAGCTCTTACTTCTCCTAGAGCCTTTCTCACCAATTCTTTCCCAAGGGAAAGTTATTTGAGTTTGAACAAGATTATGTTCATCTCAGATCTGCACCATTCTCATTTGTTTCAGGAGGCGTCGTTCACGTATACCAATCAGGGGTGATCGATGTAGGTGGTCTAGTGTTTAAATTCCAACTGTTGTGTGTTTTTTTGTACCGTTATGCTATGAACCCATGTTTGGGGTGTCGTATGGATGAGGACTTTTCTTAAAATATATCTAGAATTGTGTATATAATATAATGATAAGTTTAATCTGCTGTTTGGGATCACTAGTTGGATCCAGGACAACCCCAGGGGTGTGTTCCTCTGTTTAGCCATTTGGACAGGATACCCAAGGGTATACCATGATTATATTGTGCATTGTATTTTCCTTGAGAGTAATTGTATATAAATCGCCTGCTTATGTGTTGGGCTTGGCCCCGTTACTTGCTTAGGCTGAGGTAAATGTTCCATTTAGCCTGCGGGTAGTAGTTCTTTTTGCCTGAGGGAAATATTCATTATGCCTGTGGGTAGTAGATTATGTGCTTGTGGGTGACACTTCATTCACCTAACAACAATATTCAATTTTCCTGCAGGCAATCACCTGCGGGTTTCGATTCTGATTACCTGAGGTTAAGGATTGTATATCTGAGGACAGTGTTATCATGAATATTCACCGTGGTTTTTTATATGTTATACCTCCCAAGTTAAAGCCCAGGCTTGGAATGGTTAAATGAATATTAAAATGGAAATGTAACTGGGAAAGTTAGTTACTTTTCAGTACTGCTTAGTTTATTTCATTTACTACTGCACACTGCTATTGCACATTTTCACTGACAGTCGGGCACGGACCTTTGGTGGGTCCTTACTGGGATTTTATTATCAAACCCTATTTGGGTCATATCTTCAGCCCAAACAGACTATATTGTTTTAGGTGTCGTCTAGGGATAGGGTCCCTATAAATGTACATGATTATAGCAGAGGAGTATAAGAGCAAGGGATCGAGCTTAGGCTTGTGATGCTACTGCGTTCTGTTTACTCTGCTTTGTTCTGTTTTTTTGTACCTCGTACTTTGAGTTGTATTGTATTGTATTGCAGTGTATCATGTTCTGGAAGTTTTTATAGAATAAGTGACATGTTGCATCTTTATGTATATGACTTTTGGTTTTCTTTTCTATAGTTTTCCATTTTAATTGTATATTGTTTACTACTTTCATTGTTGTATGTTATTTATCTTTTCCGCTGCGCTACACTTTGACAAATGAGGGCATAGTTTCCCCACTATCAGACCTGGTCTCTCACTGCTAGTCGGCAGCCTCTGGCGTTTGGGGAAATGCGTTTGAGGTCATGTGACCAACCGAGTTTGGGGCACCCATTGAGTGGCACCCAGATCCGGGATGTTACACCGACGAACAGTGTGACTGGTATGTCTAAAAGTGTCCAGTATCATTTTAAAATTGACATTTTACCTCAAAACATTTCACTCCCTGAATATTAAGAAAACACACTATAATTTCCTTCAAGATTAAGAAAAATTATTCGTCAGACCTTTGTGATGTGTAAGAAGCAGTATCACGTCAAATTTATGCATGATGCAACCAATATGACTCAAATTTCATGTTTTTGGTTTGAAATGACATTTTAGTAAAAAAACACAACTGAAATACTGAAAACTGAGTAAAATAAAAACATATTGTTTTGATAATTTATGAAAACGATATATTAGTCATTTTTGATGTGTAGGAATAAAACACACCTCAAACTGCTGCATGGTGTCACCGGTATGACTCCAAATGTGTCTTGTTTTTTAAAATTGACATTAATTGACGTATAAAAACACAACTAACATACTGAAAGAAAAGAAAATGCATTTGGATTGTTTTGATACTTTAAAAAATGATACATGACTCAGTTGGGATTTTTATTAATCAACCCCACCTAAATCATACAAACGGTGTGACCGGTATGACTAAAAATATCCAAAATGAGTTTAAAATTGACATTTTATCTCAAAAAATGTCACTCACTAAAAACCAATAAAACACACTCTAATTGTATTTAAAATTAAGGGAAATGATTTTTCAATTCTTTGTGACATGTATGAAGCAGTCTCACATGAAACCAATGCACGATGCGATTGATATGACTCAAAATGCATGTTTTCGATTTGAAATGACATTTTAGAAAAAGAAAACAAAACTGACATACTATTAACTAAGGAAAATCATTAAAAATGTTTTGATACATTAATATAATGATCTATCAGTCGTTTTTTATGTTTAGTAATAAACCTAAACTCAATCCAACACATGGTGTCACCCATATGACTCCAAATGTGTCCTATTATTTAAAATTCACATTAATTCAAGTATAAAAACACAGTTGACATACTGAAAACTAATGAATTACATTAAGATTATTTTCATGCTTTAGTAAAATGATCCTTGAGTCAGTTTGGATGTTTAGGAATCAAACCTACCACAATCCAATGAACTGTGTGACTGATATGATTAAAAGTGTCTTCTATCAGTTTAAAATTGACATTTTAGCTCAAAACATGCCACTCTCTAAAAACCAAGAAAACACACTTTTATTTTCTTCAAAATTAAGGACAGTAATTCATAAGTCATTTGTGACATGTATGTAGTAGTCTCCCATCAAACTGATGCATGATGCGACCTATATGACTCAAATTGTGTGTTTTTGGTTTGAAATTGATGTCTTAGTAATAAAACAAAACTAACATACTGAAAACTGAGAAAATGCATTTGGATTATTTTGATAATTTAAGAAAATGATTTGTTATTTATTTGTGACATTTATGAATCTTACCCCACCTCAATATGATTCACATTGTGATAGATATAACTCTAAATGTGTCATTTTTATTAAAATTGACATTTTCTAATGTAATCTTCATATTAATGTTTAATTTATTTCCTTATAGTATTACTAAAGTAATGTTTGTTTTCCTATATAGGTGGAACCTTTTTCTCAAGTTGGGATTATTTGTTCAGTGACTATTACCTTCAAAGGAAATTTTTTAGAGGAGAGCACAAATTTCTAAATATAAAACATTAATATTTTTAACTGTTTGTCGGATAATTGTAAAAGTAATTTTATAAAACATTGTTCAAAACTTATATAGAAGTTTTTTTATAATATACCATGATTGAATATTTTTTATTCATGATTTCAATTAAATGTATATATCATTGATTTCCTAAACTTTTTGTTAAATGCTTTTTTTCATCATTTTCATCGTGTATGTGGTTCTTTTATAAATACTATGGGTGGTTATTTTTGAGTAGGTTTTTGCTGGTTTGTGCAGGTTATTTTTGCTGGTTAAGTTACTTTGGTCTCTTATTTGGGTGTTATTTATTTTTTGTAGGTTGGATGGGTGTGCTGTTATATAAAAAACACACCCATGTAGAATATACTTTATTAGCACTTCAAATAGCGCTGATAAAGGACCCCCTTTATTAGTGCTAATTGAAGTTCAGATAAATGGGGACTTTATCATCACTATTTGAAGTGCTGATAAATGGGGACTTTATCATTTATATTTGAACCACTGATAAATGGGGACTTTATCAGTGCTTTGAATATTGATGATAAAAAATAACCTTTATCAGTACTTTTTGGAGCGCTGAAAATAGGGATCCTTTATTAGCACTAAAAATAGCACTGATAAAGGACCCCCCTTATCAACTCTCTTTTAGCACTGATAAAGAGGACCCATTTAAAATAGGCTCTATTATAAACACTTTTTTAGTGATGATAAAGGCCTTTTTAGCACTAATAAAATCATGTTTTGAGGTAGTGACACCGCGGAGCCTCGATGACATATCCACCTCATCGCATGAATTCTCGTTGTCTTGACAACCTCATCGCATATAAGTCCTTAGATATTCCTAGGAAACATCACACTTCACCTTTATCCCAATAAGGACAAACAGATGGATTTTTCTGTAACATGCTTGTGCACCGAAATATGACCAATATTGGTCATGCAAATCATCATTAAAAACTGAGTAATTGTTTTTGATGTTACTCATGTAATCTCACATAACCTATGTCCTTTTTAAAATAATAAAAGGGATAAAAACGAAGGAGGAGAGATCTCTCACAGTCGTAAAACCCTGGAAATATAATAAGGAAGTTTCCGGCGCGGTCCAACAGGACTACTGGAAAAGCCGCATTGATATAATAGAGATCCCCATATAAGCCACCCATGCCTCACGAAATGTCTTAGGAAAGGCATAAAGATCTTGTGAAGGCCCTTAGGCAAGTCCATGTGACAAAATGAAATTCCTTTGACATGCCTGCATGATCCAATATGTCTTCATTAATCAGTAATAATATGATAATGGAAGCATTAATGGAAGAGATTCATGACTTCTGAAAATCAGATTGTACACTTGGAATGAACCATGGAAAAGAATCACAAAGTCATGTGGAACCATCCCCCTTCATCGACTATATCCTGGATATGCTCCTGATACGCCACACAAATCGGAGAACAATCGGGGTGGCGAGGCCTATAAACTCCCCACCCCAACCTCAAAGAATTTTTTGAACTCTTTCCCTCTAAACCTACCAAAAATATGGATGATATAAATCTTAGAGTATCATGCTAACGCTAGAGAGGATTTCTCAAAGAAAGTGGATCTTACAACAAAAAAGTTTACCATCATGTAATATACCTGTGTGCAGCTGGGAAAATCATTTTCTATGTATTAAAGAAATCCTCTTGATCATTCATAATTCATGTAGAGAGAATATATCAAGGTATGAGAAGGATATCCGGCATGTCTACTGGATCACGTGAGATTCTAAATAATTTGACAGTGAATAGATCTAAGGAATTTGTAGTAAAAGATTTGGAATGTAGACTAAAGGTGGAGAATATAAACTAAAACATGTTCGCATACCTCATTCACTTTGTGTGGATCCATCAAGGATGCCCTATAGCACCGAGACACATCACCCAAATCTTGTGACGCTCCTTCATCATTATATCTAGGTCCTAAGAGTTTATATGGACGTGTCAGAACAAGTTACATGGTCCCTCCATGTTTGTAACTTTTGTATCGCGAATTCCTCATGGACTTGTCACCCAATTACCATGATGACCTTCAGATTCACCACCTGACTCACATAGAGATGCATGATCATGTCTTCCATGTCTTTCTGACACATCTAGACATGATAGAATAGCTCTCGCAAGAACCTTCAGGTGATTCAGTTGAGACCAATGATTCTCCCTGAATATATCAACCAGGACTTGCAATTCCCTCTTAGAATATCATCCAAGACATGATATACTCTCTGTAAAATCTATCCAGGTCATCAGATGGCTTCTAGGACTTTTCATCTTGGTTTTGAGATGTCCTATGGATGGGTAAACTGGTTCATGTGACACCCTTTAGAAAAGTGGACCAAGTCAATGGGTTCTCTCAAGACTTGACAAAAATCATTAGACATTAGCATGTAAACCCTGACCAGTAATAAAAACTTAGAGTGTAAGCCCCGACCAAATGAACAATGCTGAGTCCAATTCCATCTATATTTAGGATACGTAGGCCAACTCTCCCTGAGGTTCGAGTTCCATATTGATCATCTAGGGTGATCTTGATACATAAGAACTATCTTCATAGAAATTCCCATAATCACTTTTTATCACTTGTTTCTCACAATGATCACGGATTAAATGAGTTGAAGTAATTTCGTTGGTTATTTCATCTGCTCCATAAACCCCCATGTTTCAATGGCAGCCTCAAGGTGTAAACTTCAATGAACTAAACTACAAGAAATTTGATTCCTTCAATTACCTAGATATACAGGACACCTTCTTATGGCCCAACCTCGAATAATGATCTGATTCGATGTAAGACCTATATAAATAATATTCAAACCATCAAGACCCAATCATTCCTATATGTAAATCACCATATATTATCCATCAGTAGATAGATAAATAAAATGAACTATTATGACTCTAATTCCTACAATAACCATGATACATAAGACACCTTTATAATGCCAAAGCTTTGTAATAACTCCTCTTAGGATGGTCCTAGTACATAACCCCCATGCTAATAGAAATGATATTGATATTTTTCCATAATATGTTTCTCACACCGAGCATAGATCACATGGGCTTATTGAATTGAAATAATTACATCGTCTGCATCATAAGTCTCTATAATGACAAGGGAAACCTCACAGTGTAAGGTTCGAACATGTGAACTATGAAAAATATGATTCCTTCCATAATTGGGATACATAAGATATCCCTCTAGGACTCGTTCTTGAACACCTAATATCCCAGACCACTCGTATAAGTCCTTTCATCATGACTTTAAAACTACATGGGTTCAATAAACTATGTCGGGTATGATTCCTTCCATTACAAGGATATATAGGATTCCTCATGATGGCTCAATCCCCTCCCCAAAAAATTCTCCTTCTCGTTACATGAGATCACATTCCAAATAATTTAGTTATATGACTTTGGAATATAAGTGACCAGCCATTATTGGATAGTGATTTTGAGCCTCTGATGTACAAAAATGGATTCACTAAAAATACCCTAGTCTTTTTCAAATAAAAATAGAATTAACCCATGAATCATCTTGTTAGGGTAACTAGTCTGATAATAGGATTGTGAATAGATTCATGAATATATCTTAAATCTATAAGAGATGCCCTGAGTAAGAAATAGTTCACCCTAATAGGATGTGATGAGCCCAACCTACAATCCTCTCAACCAATGTGAGTCCCCAAGAGCCGATGTGATTGAAAACCTAGATAACCACCAACCCTTTTAAAGAAGATATGTACCCATCAATGGATGATGAAACTGATGGGATTTTTTGGGCAAGACAAAACAAATGTGAAATCTGATGTGAGTGATTAAGCAAGGGCTCGAACCCCCTGCAATCAATCCATCAAGAGATACCCATTCCATGCCTTAAATCCAAATGAAATAATATCATATATATCCCATAAAAAACATGAATATCATAAAATAATAATGAAATAAGTGACATTGAATAAATTAAATAACATATCCCAATGGAATAATAACCTATCTTTTGGAATAGAAACATGACCATTAGGAATAGTAATTCAGCAAATAGTAATTCCGCTCAGTGTCGGTGTGACTCATTCATCCCTTGCGAAGGCAGATGGCTATGATCCCATTCGACATCTCTAGACCTTGGCTCGGTGAAGGTTCAGGCTTCAGCTTCGGCTTCGTCATCCAGCTATGTTGGCCTGGCGACAGTGCGGATCTGGGTTCAATCCCATTCGGTTAGAGATTCGAGGAGTGGATCTAGCTTTTCACTATGGTGGAGCTTGGTTGGGCGTCAGATGTGGCCTCGGCCTGGCGGGCTTGATCAGGTAAGGCTCGGTGCTGGCCCCGGTGTGGCGCAGAGGAGGGATGGTCTTCCTACGGCTTCCTTGCAGGTTCAATTTTGGTGGTTTTCTGTCTTTGATGTTGAAAGTGGGGACTGTTTGGAATCAGTTCGCTTGGTTTGTTGTATGGTGTGATTGGTTAGTCTCAGGTATATCTCTCCACTGGGCTCTCCCAACTATGTTCTCTACATTCTGCGGATGTGGTGGTAGTGGATGGATGCGCTGGAGATGGATATAATCATGAGTTCATGAAGATTTAATGCATGGTGGTGGTCTACATGGAATGGTTTGTTGTTAGGGATCATTTCCATGGTGTGATTTTCTGCTTAGATTGAGTTTTTTGGTTCAAAGATGGAATTTTGGTGGCCTGCAGTTTGAGGTTTGAGAGTCATTGCACCGATTCTCTTACAAGAATTTCTTTAGATCTGGTTTAGAGCATCAGTTTTCTCCTAGATTTTGCATTCGGATTTGGATGTTTGAGAGGGTATGGCTTTTCCATCAGTTCTATGCTCGTGCAGTCATGCACGAGACTGCTTGCTGTGAAGCGATGAGTAGGAGAAACTGATTTAATGTTTATGATGCTGGGTGGAGGTCTTCTGTGTAGGTTTGTATTAGTTGCTTGCTCTTAAATTTTTTGTATCATGGTGCTTTTAATGTTTTTAACTCTTTGAAGTCATGTATGGTTTCTCACTTTTTCTTCAAAAGTGATTGAATAAAAAAACCAATTTTCAGTCAATGTTTCATAAATCAATTATAATTTTGAAATCAGTATTTTTTGAATTAATGATGATTTTAATATAAAATTAAATTTATCATATTTAGAAAATTATTTTCATAAAATATATTTAATTTTTTTAATTTGACACACTAAAAAATGGTTTGGGTTTTTTTGGGAATTTTCAGAAATAATTTATTTTTTTGTGAATAATAAAATACAAAATTTACAGTATATATACATTATAAATTAAATACATTATTTCTTGAGTCATGGATGATGTAAGAACCATAATCTATAACTCTCATTCATTATTTTAATATGTTTTCACTAATTCTAAAACTATTAATAGTCTTGGGAAAAAATAACAAACTAATGAATAAAATAATGAGAGAACATCCCTCTCCTACCATATAAATACCACCCCTCACCACCTCTTCACCTCACACCTTCCATGCATTGAGACTTGTTAAAATTATACCCAAAATACTTTCCAAGACCTATACCCACATCCTAGATCCCTTTGTATCATCTAAAGAGTAAAAAATTTACCCTAAGGAGGTTCTCAATGAGGAGAAATTCAAGAGGTAAAATACTCTTTCTTTTTTTAATTTCTTTTCAATTTCATTTCATTATTATTTTATCCTCACCTAAACTTATACAAGTGGAATGAGAACTAAAATATCATTAATTAATTAAATTTTTTTATATTAATGGAATAATTCATCTTCAATTCTTTTCCCTTTTCCTTTCATTCTAAAAATGACAATATCGTCTCTAGTGTGTCGATTTACCACCACAGTGGACAATGCATTTTCATTTTTTTCTACTGCCTTCAAGGATGGTCATAGAACCATTAATACAATTAAATAGGATTTTATTATACATATTATATGTTATATAATGTTGTGGTACCTATATATAAACTTGGAATTAAATAAAATGATATGAGTTCATGATGGTTGCAAAATCTTCCAAATAAATTAAATCATTTTCATTAAATATTTTTCCAGTGATTATCCTTATATAATATAACTAAAATATAAATAAAATAATTTATTTTTATATGTGTTAATTAATAAAATATAATTTCAATTTTGTAGAATCATTCTCATTGTACATGAACGTACATCATTATAAAAAAGAAAACCAATCATGAAAACCAAGGAAACAAACACTCACAAACGATGAAATTAAACTCTAAAACTGATGAAAAATGTTATAAATGATCTCAATAAAACTATAATAAATCAAGAAGAGGTTCATGATTTTTTATTAATGAATTTAATTTTATTATCTACGATATTAATGTGAATAAAGTACTCAGAAATAAGGTAATGGGATTCTCAAACCTAATTTCCTTTCTTTGGGTTATTCATCTTTTGTTCTAAATTTATGTATATATTTTTTTCATATTCCTGAAATATAATATCTTTTTTTTCCATTTTTATCTTTTTTATATACATGCTTCTAATTTTATTTTATGACAAATTCATTGATTTAACCAAAAGAATTTTTTTTGTAAAAACACAACTTTTACTTCTCAAAAGATTGTTTCTTACCTACTCAAGATTGATGATTATTATACCAATCATGTTATTACCTACTTAATTTGGTAACCCCAAAGCCTATTTATGAATTTATTACTTATGAAATGAATCATATAGCTTAAAATGGGTTATTTTATGTTCATTATTGATATACTTTCTATTTGGAATGCATGATTATGTAAATTTTATGACGTGACGGGTGCACCCAGAATTATATAGAGAATGTCAATGTTATGATGTGATGGGTGAATCAAAATTATATAGCACTACAATGCATTGGGTAACATGATTTATCTCATGATAATAAGTGAATTATGTATGGTAGTTCACCACAAAGACATTCCATTTGTTTTTTATGCATTTCCATATTCCATGCCTATATTTAATGCTTCCTCTCATGATTATAATGATGATCATTTTATTATGTTATGATGATTATTATGATACCCCATATTTCATGTCTCCTATTCATACACTTATTGGGATTTTATCTCACATCTTCATGGATGTATATCCTCAGGTGAATACTTGAACTAAAAAGAACACGAAGTCCATTAAGAAGCTAGAGAAGAAGGAGTTGAATAAATGTTTAAGTTTTATTATGTAAAAGTTATGTATGGTCATAATTTTACCAAGACACTAAGCCTTAAGATCCTAGTTTTTTAGCAATATAATGTTTTTTATATTTAAAATTATCTAATAATCATTTAATATAAGTATGGTCACTATATGTACAGCCTAAGAGGAAGCCATACCCCAAATGGGTGTATGACAGTTTTCCCCAACCAATTTCAGAAATCCTACCTTCTCAAACTTTGATAATGTTGGAGACCCCAAATAGTATCTCAATCACTTCATGTACCAATGTGGTCTGATGATGGGACCTCAAGATTAATAGGAGGTGAAAAACTGAGTTTTTTTTGAATTTGGTAGGTCCAACATTTGTTTGGCAGATCAGCCTTCCAATAAGATCTGTTGTAGGATAGAAAGTCCTTAGTTATCAATTACTTTACTATTTACACTTTACGCTAATGAAAATGATCATCTACATAAAAAGATTCATGAAATGTTGAAATGATAGGGTGTCTTATTCGATTTTCAGATAGAAGGGTTTAACTAATTCACTCAGAACCCATCTCTCACATGAACAGTTTTTGGAACTATGTACTGAAAATCTTCAGGATCAGTTACATACACCACTGATCCCAATGAAGTATGTAGGTAGGTTCCATGAGTTCACATAAATGAAAAAACATCTAAAATACACCATTCATCAAACTCGATCTAAGACTCATCTCATGCCTTTAGCATGGGGAAAATGTATTGTCAATGAAGAAACTATATATGTTTCCCTCAAACTCAATGTATTGTCCATTCAAGTACTTAAGTAGGCCCTAAACCACGCAATGCCTCCCATTGAGTGGTAAAATCGACAAAATGACCCTCATATAGTAGAGAAATTAGATCTGGTCATTTGAGATTTTATGAATGGATGAATAAAACATACGCCTTATGAAATGAACAAGTCCCCAATTATTTCCATGCAACAATGTACATTAAAATGATCAAGAAACCACTTCTCAGGAAGCCTAATGTGTTCAACCTCACTAAACATCTCAACTACAACCATATCTATAGAATGTTGAGTCATAACATCTGGGACTGTATCATATTCAAAGACAATCTCCAAAGCATGGTTGATTCCTGATAGGTGATGTTGGATAACTCCCTAGATGAAGTATCCTTTATAACCATTTCCCAGTCTTAAGAAGAGGGTGATTGGAATTGTAACACCCCGAGATTTTATGAAAAATATTATTTTTAATTTCACGAATGTCTTGTGTTGTACGCTACACCAAAAGGAGCTTGCACAACACGCATCCTTGACTTGCCTTTCATTACACGCAATCGTGGCCTTCCTCGATAGCGTGTGTAGTACGCAATAACGAGTTTCACTAAACAACAATATGCTATTAAAATATTATTAAAACTAGCCGTTATGAATAGTAATAACCACTTTTTGAAATTTTGAAAATTTTATTTTTCAAAATGGAATTCATTTTTGGATTCGTAATATCGAAATTAGCCTACGGTGAAATTTTGGTATTTTTCTGAAAACTTTCAATTTTTGATGAATAGTGAAACCACTAAGTGGTAGTTGAAAAACTGAATTTTTCATAAAACTTAATTTTACCACTTTTGTGAGTGGAATTTCGAAAATCAGAGAGACACGGTTAATATCAAGGACTAAAATGTGGTTCAATGAGATGAAAATAATTTTTGGTGAATAGTAACTTTTTACTTTTTTTTACCACGGTAAAAAGTAAATAGGGTAATTAAGGGTAGAAATGATATTATTATTACCCTAACACATGTCCTAATTCTATTGGACAAGTTTAATTCGACCAAAAAAAACATAGGAATAACATATGACCATTTAGGCCCACTTGGATTAGATTAGGACATTTATTATTAATTTATTTAAAGAAGGGTTAAAAGAGGTAAAATCAAAGTTTATTTACTAAAACATTTTTAATATGGGGTTATACATAAGATAAATTCGACTATAAATATTCATTAAAAATATAAAAGGATTTCCTACATAATGGTATTTTATTTGTAATTTTTAGACATTAAATAATTTAATTTATTTATGACACAATGATGATGCAGTAATTATCTTATTAATGAAATATTGACATAATTAATGTTATAAATACCCAAATAAATATAATATGAGACTTTTTATGAATTCCACTAATTTTATAGGTTCATATGACATGTTAGTATTGATTTAATTAACTTTGTTTGAACTTATCATTCTGTTATGATTTTCACAAAAATCAATTACTAAATAGTGTCAAAATTGACATAAAATAGTTTTTAAACAAATATTATATAATTAATTGTTATTTTATTCCTAAAAATCTAAGGTTCGTCCAAATGACTTAGATAAGGTTATATATATTAATAATAAACAAATCGGGGTTCGTTTGGCTTCTTATAGTAAGTTTATTAACCTTATAGTGTAAGAACACAAGAAGACACGGTAAAAGTACAATTATTTAACTTAATGTTAAATCTAAATGATAAGGTTAAAATAGGAACCTAAACTTGTCTAAATTCTATTGGATGAGAGGATTTCGACCCATCCCCACCTTATCTTCTAAATATATCAATTTGGAGCTATTTAAAACCGAACTTGACTTTATAATAAAATAATATTTTTAGTTATTCCAAAGGTACCCCTCTCCTCCCTTATAAAAGGGAATCTCCTCCCTCTCCTCCTCACACCAATTTGAGCATTCAAGCTCGGTCAACCCCTGCCAAAATCTCTTCTCCACTTCCCTAGTATCATCCTAGAGGTCCTGGTCTTATTCAAAGACCATCCTTAGTTCTTTAAGTGGAGGTTAAGTGAAGGCGCGTCAAAAAGAGGTAATATCCATTACCGATCTTTTTCAATTTCTTTCTTCTTAAACTTCTTCTTCTTTAGTTGTTTCATGATAAAGTAATAACATCAGTATTTATTATATACTGATATGTTATTATAAATATTAAACAACTCTAATTAACCTTCTATCCATCCTACGGAAAAAGGAAATCACCGCGCGTGCGTACGTACGGAATACCGTCTCCACGCCGTGGTGTAATCTATTTTCTGCAACCACCCTAATTGGATGGGTATAATGGTGTAATGAGTAACTATATATGATTATTATAAATTGATATTGATACTGAAATAGTATACATACACTTCAACACAAGTTCACGATCATGAGAACGATATCATCGCTCGTGCGTACGTACGGACTACCGTCTCCACGACGCGATGAGATTCATTCTCCATGTTAACCATTTAAGAATGATTATAAAGTATATATAAGCAATAATAATGAAATATATGACATTATAAAGCTAATGGATTTATTTATATATGTATGTCATCTACTTCCATTCAAGACAATAAGGAAAGGAAAACAACGTTCATGCGTACGTACGGACTACCATCTCCATGAACGGTGTGTTTCATTTCATTTATCTATCTATTATATATATATATACTAAATATATATGATATATAAATCATGTTTTATATTCTTGAAGTATGTAAATCATGATATAAGTAATAATAATGTTAAGAACAACAAGTCCAAACACCTACGATAAATGAAACAATTTTACCCAAAACGCTCTTTAACATGGAATTTACAAAAAAACGGGTAAAATAAAGTCATAAGTGAACCATATATGATATCATAACAATTAGTATGATTCTGGAATAAGTCAATGACATTATTTAAATCATTATACAGGAGGTTCGGACACTTACGAAGCAAATCAGACCTAAGGTAAGGGAAATATCACAATCTCATTTTTATCCGAGACTTTTTATACTTTGAAATTTACTGGGGTGTATTTTATCATCCACATCCATGTTTCCTCAATATGTAATGTTATTTACAACCACCTACAATTTTTCAAATCCAATTTTACCCTTTGGTGAGTTTTTAGTAAAAGATATGAAAGGAATCTTTTGTCGTTTTTTGTACGAGGTACTTTTTGACTTTTCCGACAAAAGTACGAAGAATGTTTTTTTTAACTTATACGGCATGAATGGATTTTTAAAACATTATTTCCAAGAATATTCCTTTAAAAGTTTTCAAGTTTATTTTTAATCAACTTCTTTTAGTTTATAATTGTATGACATATTAAGAAAGAAAAATTGTTTTTGAAGAAGAAAGGATATTTTCCTCAAGAATTCATTTCAAGTGTTTTATCAAAATTATTTTCCATCTAAGATAATATAGGGTTCTATTTTTATCCCTATTATTACATTGATTTGATTATGTTGTGATGGAATTATTTTTATGAATTCCTTTATCTTATATGAATTTTTTTATGATGTCATGTTGTTTAAGAATCCCATTTTTATTACATGGGTTATACAATGATGTATGATTTATGATTTTGTGGCACACATAAGAATGGTATCATTATGAGATGGGTGGGACCTATATCTCCCTCCAATGCATTGGGTAAAGATTTTATATCTCATGAGATAGACATGGCTGGAATGGTAGGTTATACCGGTTCAGTGA
The DNA here is from genome assembly GCA_963277665.1 of Viscum album. Classification (NCBI taxonomy): domain Eukaryota; kingdom Viridiplantae; phylum Streptophyta; class Magnoliopsida; order Santalales; family Viscaceae; genus Viscum; species Viscum album. The sequence goes on from OY728157.1 coordinate 1,768,315,564, forward strand.
AACAGGACTGAAACGAGGGTGACTCGGTTCAGAAAGGGACTTTGTCCACTAAGATAGTCTTGGCAATGAGTCTTGACTAACAAGAAATGATTCTCTATGATTATGTGTGTATGCCACAAAGTTTCATGTTTTATGTTATGATTATTGTGATTACATTTCACTGCCATGATTTATCCCATGTTATGAAATTATGCACCCTTTTGCAGGTTAAGATTTCAAAAATGTTATGTTCTTGTGAATATGATGTGATTGATATTTCTTTTGTTTACCCTTACTGAGCATTTGAGCTCACCCTTTTATATTTTCTTTTCCCCAGGATATAAAGAAAGATTTTAAGTAAAAAAAAGGGAAGATCTTTATGGGAGATGTTGAACATCTTTCACAACGATTAGAAGATTATATTCCGAGTTTCCAAAGACACTAAACTATTACGATCCTTGTGTGTGTGTTTTTGTTATGTACTAAGTATTCTGCAAAAGTAATGTAATGTCCATGTACGTCAGGATTCGGGTCTCTACAGTTGGTATCAGAGGAAAGGTTTAGTCAACCATTGGAAACTAGGATGCGAAAACGTTAGTGAGATCCCTAGAGATATTTCTAAGGTATGTCTAGGGATGTTCCTAAGGTTAAGTATACATATATGTTATAGTACTAGAATTACGCTAACGATCATAGAATTAAACCTAAGATGTTAGATATTGAAGGTACTCCCCCTTTATTATGTTGTTTTCCCTAGCATGATTTTTGCCTCTCACACTATTCTTTTTGGGTTTTAGACGATGACTGGAACCCGAAGGAACCGTGTTGATCAATGCAATGGACAATGCAATGATTGTCCTCCTGAACAAACAAATGTTATGGGAGATGGAGTGCAAAATCTTATTTCTATACTTACACAAGCTATGAATCATTCTGGACTTCCAAATGAGCAGAGAAGGGAATAATATTCTATTGAGTCCTTCATGAGTCAACGTCCACCTTCTTTTAGTGGGTCTTCTGATCCACTTGTTGCTGAACAATGGATCAGTACCACTGAAAAGATATTTTCAGTTCTTCAATGTTCTGAACATGATAAAGTCATCTTAGCAATATATCGTTTGGAAGGTGAAGCTGATCAATGGTGGAATCTTATCAAGATTACGAGGCCAAGAGATGAAATTGAGTCCATGGAATGGGATGAGTTCAAGAACTTGTTTTTCAGTAAGTACTTCCCTCGTATTCTTCGAACAAAGATGGAAAAGGAGTTTCTTGAGATGAAGCAGAAGGATGATGAATCTGTTGGTATATACGAAGCAAATTTTACAAGACATGCAAGGTATGCATCTGGAATTATCACCCATCCTGAAAGTAAAGTTGATCGATTTTTCAGTGGCTTAAAACCAAGTCTTCGAATGGAATTAGCTATAAGAGACTTTAGTAGCTATGAAGAAATTGTGCGTTGTGCTATGAAGGTAGAAATGGAAGTTGGTGTTACATATCCATCTCATGGTTTTGAAAAGAAACGAAAGATGGAGTTCAAGGAGAAATCTCAAAATAATGGTGAAAAGAAGATGAATGCTTCCTTATGCACAAATTGTGGAAAGAAGCAAGGTGGAGATTGTCTTAAAGGGACTAGAAAATGTTTTAAGTGTGGAAAAGAAGGTCATTGAGCATCTGAGTGTCGAAGTAATGGAAAAAGGGTTTCTAATGATGTGAATAAAGCAAACACTGCAGAGAACGCACCACCAACACTTCAATGCTTCAAGTGCAAGGAAATGGGGAATTATTCTAATAAATGCCCTAATCCAAGGGTTAGTGATGATCAACATGAGCAACCACTTAAGGCAAAGGACAAAGGGAAGTCACATGCGATCACTATTGGCGATGTTGAATATGACAACGATGTGGTGGAATGATTAAGTGTTTATGTAATGGGATTCCAAAATAATGTTGTATCATAACGTATTGGAATATTTATGTGTTGCTCTAATGTGGTATTCAAAGTGATTGAGATATTTTTGAAAATAAGATGATATGCGCATAATGAAGGGAAAACGAGAAAACGAAATGTTTAACAGTATTCATGAGTTCATGATTGATATAAGGACTAAGTGATATCATGGTTTGAGTATATAGGATTTTGAGGATTTCGGTATGTGGAAAGTGTTAACTTTTAACTACATTCATGTTTTCACTAAGGCTTAATGGGTATTCAAGAGAATACATGATTAATGACATTGAATGTTTGGAATGTGACCAACAAAACATATCTTATGACATATGGGGATCAACGATGGTATTAAATCTCTGGTAATCGTTTTCACTATGTTATGTGAGTGGACTGCAGTATTATGGATAAGCCTAAAGGTTGGAATGGATTATGTTGGACATAAGTTAGTATTGTTTAAGGATAGAAGTTTTTTCGATATTATTGATGGGATGTTATAGTAATATAGTTTTAGAAAAGGACAACCTGCAGGACGGGCGACAGCCCATTGCGTCGGACAAGGCTGTGGGAATCGAACCCACAACCGAAGTGCCACTGGCCTTTATCGCCTACCACTGGCCTACAGGAAGTCCCTGGTTAGTAGAAACTAGTTTTATTTTATTAAGCGGTATGATATATGAAGTATAAGTTCATTTTTGGAACCATATATGATTAACCATAAGATGGACTTATAACTTTTGCTAACCTTTTGTTTGAAAGATATGGAATGACCCATCATTCTATCACATGATCTGCTAACACATCACGCATGAAAAATTCAACTTCATTTCTTTAAGAGATGAAGTGGAAATTGTCCAAAGAACGAAAAACGGTGAGACTATACCAAAATCACGAAAGTATTTCTTCTAATTCCAATTTTATCAACTTTAGGGAAATGATCTTGAAAACCAAAAATGTTGTCTTAGTGCTCTTATATCTGATGAATCAGATGGTACCTTATATCATCACAAATTTATGGCTTTTTGATTGCTAGCTTTTCCATAGCCATGTTCTCTACCACTCTCCATCAGAACATGATGGTTAGATTTCTCTTCCATATCCATATTTTCACCTATGTGGAAACCCAGTGATTAGTTTATTTGGGTAACAGTTACGTTTCATACATTTGTTTTTAAAAATTGGTTTTGGTATTCCTTTTTACACTGTGGGTTTCTATTAAAGAAACTTTCGAATAGTAAACCATTTATAACCCCGACTAATTTCGAGGGCGAAATTCATTTTAAGGGGGGTAGAATGTAACACCCCGAGATTTTATGAAAAATATTCTTTTTAATTTCACTAATGTCTTGTGTTGTATGCTACACCAAAAGGAGCTTGCACAACACGTATCCTTGACTTGCCTTGCATTACACGCAATCGCGACCTTCCTCGATAGCGTGTGTAGTACGCAATAACGAGTTTCACTAAACAACAATATGCTATTAAAATATTATTAAAACTAGCCATTATGAATAGTAATAACCAATTTTTGAAATTTTGTAAATTTTATATTTCAAAATGGAATTCATTTTTTGATTCGGAATATCGAAATTAGCCTAGGGTGAAATTTTGGTATTTTTCTGAAAACTTTCAATTTTTGATGAATAGTGAAACCACTAAGTGGTAGTTAAAAAACTGAATTTTTCATAAAACATAATTTTACCGCTTCTGTGAGTGGAATTTCAAAAATCCGAGAGACACGGTTAATATCAAGGACTAAAATGTGGTGAATAGTAACTTTTTACTTTTTTTCCCACGGTAAAAAGTAAATAGGGTAATTAAGGGTAGAAATGATATTATTATTACCCTAACACATGTCCTAATTCTATTGGACAAGTGTAATTCGACCAAAAACAAACATAGGAATAAAATATGACCATTTAGGCCCACTTGGATTAGATTAGGACATTTATTATTAATTTATTTAAAGAAGGGTTAAAAGAGGTAAAATCAAAGTTTATTTACTAAAACATTTTTAATATGGGGTTATACATAAGCTAAATTCGACTATAAATATTCATTAGAAATCTAAAAAGATTTCCTACATAATAGTATTTTATTTGTAATTTTTAGACATTAAATAATTTAATTTATTTATGACACAACGATGATGCAGTAATAATCTTATTAATGAAATATTGACATAATTGATGTTATAAATACCCAAATAAATATAATTTTAGACTTTTATGAATTACAATAATTTTCTAGGTTAATATGACATGTTAGTATTGATTTAATTAACTTTGTTAGAACTTATCATTCTGTTATGATTTTCACAAAAATCAATTACTAAATAGTGTCAAAATTGACATAAAATAGTTTTTAAAACAAATATTATATTATTAATTGTTATTTTATTCCTAAAAATATAAGGTTCGTCCAAATGACTTAGATAAGGTTATATATATTAATACTAAACAAATTGGGGTTCGTTTGGCTTCTTATAGTAAGTTTATTAACCTTATAGTGTAAGAACACAAGATGACACGGTAAAAGTACAATTATTTAACTTAATGTTAAATCTAAATGATAAGGTTAAAATAGGAACCTAAACTTGTCTAAATTCTATTGTATGAGAGTATTTCGACCCATCTCCACCTTATCTTTGATATATATCAATTTTGAGCTATTTAAAACCGATCTTGACTTTATAATAAAATAATATTTTTAGTTATTCCAAAGGTACCCCTCTCCTCCCTTATAAAAGGGCATCTCCTCCCTCTCCTCCTCACACCAATTTGAGCATTCAAGCTCGGCCAAACCCTGCAAAAATCTCTTCTCCACTTCCATAGTATCATCCTAGAGGTCCTGGTATTCTTCAAAGACCACCCTTAGTTCTTTAAGTGGAGGTTAAGTGAAGGCGCGTCAAAAAGAGGTAATATCCATTACCGATCTTTTTCAATTTCTTTCTTCTTCAACTTCTTCTTATTTAGTTGTTTCATGATAAAGTAATAACATAAGTATTTCTTATATACTGATATGTTATTATAAATATGAAACAACTCTAATTAACCTTCTATCCATCCTACGGAAAAAGGAAATCACCGCGCGTGCATACGTACGGAATACCGTCTCCACGCCGTGGTGTAATCTATTTTCTGCCACCACCCTAATTGGATGGGTATAATGGTGTAATGAGTAACTATATATGATTATTATAAAGTGATATTGATACTGAAATAGTATACATACACTTAAACACAAGTTCACGATCATGAGAACGATATCATCGCTCGTGCGTACGTACGGACTACCGTCTCCACGACGCGATGAGATTCATTCTCCATGTTAACCATTTAAGAATGATTATAAAGTATATATAAGAAATAATAATGAAATATATGACATTATAAAGCTACTGGATTTATGTATATATGTATTTCATCTACTTACTTCCATTCAAGACAATAAGGAAAGGAAAACAACGTTCATGCGTACGTACGGACTACCGTCTCCATGAACGGTGTGTTTCATTTCATTTATCTATCTATTATATATATATATATATACTGAATATATATGATATATAAATCATGTTTTATATTCTGGAAGTAAGTAAATCATGATATAAGTAATAATAATGTCAAGAACAACAAGTCCAAACACCTACGATAAATGAAACAATTTTACCCAAAACGCTCTTTAACATGGAATTTACAAAAGAACGGGTAAAATAAAGTCATAAGTGAACCATATATGATATCATAACAATTAGTTTGATTCTGGAATAATTCAATGACATTATTTAAATCATTATACAGGAGGTTCGGACACTTACGAAGCAAATCCGACCTAAGGTAAGGGAAATATCACAATCTCATTTTTATCCGAGATTGTTTATACTTTGAAATTTACTGGGGTGTATTTTTTCATCCAAATCCATGTTTCCTCAATATGTAATGTTATTTCCATCCACCTACAATTGTTCAAATCCAATTTTACCCTTTGGTGAGTTTTTAGTAAAAGATATGAAAGGAATCTTTTGTCGTTTTTCGTACGAGGTACTTTTTGACTTTTCCGACAAAAGTAAGAAGAATGTTTTTTTAACTTATACGGCATGAATGGATTTTTAAAACATTATTTCCAAGAATATTCCTTTAAAATTTTTCAAGTTTATTTTTAATCAACTTCTTTTAGTTTATAATTGTATGACATATTAAGAAAGGAAAAGTGTTTTTGAAGAAGAAAGGATATTTTCCTCAAAAATTCATTTCAATTGTTTTATCAAAATTATTTTCCATCTAAGATAATATAGGGTTCTGTTTTTATCCCTATTATTACATTGATTTGATTATGTTGTGATGGAATTATTTTTATGAATTCCTTTATCTTATATGAATTGTTTTATGATGTCATGTTGTTTAAGAATCCCATTTTTATTACATGGGTTATACAATGATGTATGATTTATGATTTTGTGGCACATATAAGAATGGTATCATTATGAGATGGGTGGGACCTATATCTCCCTCCAATTAATTGGGTAAATATTTTATATCTCATGAGATAGACATGGCTGGAACGGTAGGTTATACCGGTTCAGTGAAACAGGACTGAAACGACGGTGACTCGGTTCAGAAAGGGACTTTGTCCACTAAGATAGTCTTGGCAATGAGTCTTGACTAACAAGAAATGATTCTCTATGATTATGTGTGTATGCCACAAAGTTTCATGTTTTAAGTTATGATTATTGTGATTACATTTCACTGCCATGATTTATCCCAAGTTATGAAATTATGCTCCCTTTTGCAGGTTAAGATTTCCAAAATGTTATGTTCTTATGAATATGATGTGATTGATATTTCATTTGTTTACCCTTAATGAGCATTTGAGCTCACCCTTTTATGTTTTCTTTTCCCCAGGATATAAAGAAAGGTTTTAAGTAAAAAAAAAAGGGAAGATCTTTATGGGAGATGTTGAAGATCTTTCACCACGATTAGAAGATTATATTCCGAGTTTCCAAAGACACTAAACTATTATGATCCTTGTGTGTGTGTTTTTGTTATGTACTAAGTATTCTTCAAAAGTAATGTAATTTCCATGTACGTCAGGCTTTGGGTCTCTACAGGAATAATGTTCCATCTAGGTATGGAAAGATTTTCATCAATTTTATGAATCTGAAATTGGTTTACCGAGCTTATTCCATCATGAGAGCATAACTTCATAGACCCAGAAAAGATCCACCACCAAGAGCGGTTACATCATATATGTATCCCAAATGTTGACAAGATCATCAAACATAGGAAGTGACAAAAGAAGAAAATTCATATTTTTTTTCCAAATCAAGCTATGACACTTTCATATTTCTTCTCTAAAACATCTAAAGCATGGGCACTGACCCACCAAACGAAACCCTCATTGAAAGAAGATATCATCTATGGTTATGTTAATGTGATACACTTGAAAAAACTTTTCATCGATGATGATTATTCGTCTGAGTATGATTAACCCGCACATAATTAGGGATTAAAAGGCCACATGTGTAGGATCCAAGGAAATCGGGGACAAAACATGCATGTTTAGACACAAAATTTTAGTGATGTCCCCATAGTGGACATATATGTGGCTGAGACCCATGGTAAAGTTATCTAATAAGGCTAGCATAGATTTTGAGGTAACTTAGAGCTGTCTAGTGGTCTTCCATGCCCTTTTTTCTTGTATGAACACCTAGATGGGGTGCGATTATCTATCCATCCTAGACAATGAGGAAGGCTATCACGACCTTCACCATAAGAAGCAGATGCACCCTCGACTTCTTTAGAATCACCAAACCCATTAACTTCAACTACCTCAACTCTTGATCTATATAATATGGTTCAACCCCACCCCATGAAGCACCGACCCCTCAAAGAAATGTTTGAAATTATTAAATAGTTAGAAGTTATCCTAGCCAAAATCAAATTCCAAGATATGGTGCATACTCTAAAAGATCGAAAGGATGCACTTGATGAATCACTATAGACACCTCAAGTGTTTGAGATAGAAATATCCCTAGTCAAGGTATAATTAGTAGATACCATGTTAGTTCAATTCCATGCTTTCATATCATTCACAAATAAAGATCATGAAGAGGTCATCCAAGGACACATCAGACCCCTATATGTTTTTGGTCTACTAAATAATGGTGAAATCTAAAAATATCAAATAAAAAATGGTTCTTTTATCAAAATAATAAAAATTCAAACCCTCCAATTTTTTTGGTATATGGGGAGGGAATTGTATCCCTAGAGATGAACATTTAAGGGTATGCTAAGCGTGAGAAAAAGACCTCTTGAAAATATCAAGCTCAAAGCTCAGTTTGGTGATCTCAAATTTGACACTGAGTTTATGTTTATATATTATGAAACATCATACAACTCCCTACTAATAAGGCCCTATATCTATAGCCACATGGTATTACATCAAACATTCCATTAGTGTTTGAAATACCCCATCATTAGGAAGGTCAGTAAACTATAGGGTGATAATTCCCCATTCGAGACTTGTGAATACACATATTCCGATCTAGGTTTCTACAAAAACGAAGAGGAACAACCAATGTTAGAAGATGATATATAGGTTTCATCCGCCAGTGGATTGGGCACTACCATTGAAAATCCATACAATATTTTCAACAATGACTATGTCCTCCCCCTAAATCTTGTTGAGGAAATTGATTATATCCTAGATGTCCAAGAACCTGCTTTCCCTAGTGATAGTGAAAAATATAATCAGCTATGGAATCTATTTGCAGCAAATCTCATAGTAGGGGATGATAATGTCTTTTTTCAGGGGCATTTTCAACTGGATAATGATAGAGATTACCCTAGATTGATAACTTCATCAAAAAAAACCTCCACAGACTCTGAGGTGGAAAAAAAAGAGGATGACCTTTATAACTCCCCCCCCCAATTCAATGAATGAATATATACCACCATTTAATAGCTCAGAGGGATGAATTTGGGAACATAAGAAGACCTGTAACCTAAAATAATTAATGCCACCATGCCTCTCAAGGAGAAAGAGATTTACAATGCATTTCTAAACCAAGACCAATATCTGTTCACATAGATTTATACATAAATTCCTAAACTAAATCCAGATGTGTCTACAGACCATCTTTTTTTACCCAATGAAAATTGATCATTTAGGAAAGAATAAAGGAGGATGAAACCCTATCATTCAACCAATGTGGATGAGGATGTTGAAAAATTGATCAAAACCAACTTTGTTTGAGAAGTGAAATACCCAATATGGCTCACCGATATAATCCTCGTCATGAAGAAGAATTGGAATATTAGTCTTTGTATCAATTTCAGATACCTTAATCAACACTACACAAAGTATGATTTCCCATTGTTGATTACAAAATTCTTGATCAATGTAATAGCTAACTTCCAAGCTCTTTCCATCATAGACAAGTATTCAGGGTAAAACTATATAAAGATGGTCCCTGAAGATGAGGAAGCCACTTCTTTTAGAGAACCTCAAGGGATCTTTTTTAATTAGGTTATTATCATTATCATGATGAATTTTGGAACTAATTATCAATTCACCATGTATAGTATTTTTAATCTCTTCTCAGGGAGAAGAGATGAATGTTATGTCGGTGACATAGAGGTCATATCATTGCAGCGATGTGATCACTTCATGAATCTACAAATAATATTTGACAAGTTGCGACAACACAGTGTGAAGATGAATCTACTGAAATTCACATTCTATGTAACATCATGGAAATTTCTTATATTTGTGGTATTCCACTAAGGAATTAAGGTAAATATAGAAAATATTGGTTATATTTTGGAAATTTCACCCCCAAAAAATATAATATAACTGAGGGGAATCTAATTTATCCTTTCCAACATGCTGTATTTAATACCCAACATAGACAAAAAATCGATCCCTTCATCAAGATAATGAATAATGGAAACCATATCAATAGTAAAAGGATTGAAAAGAAGCCTTAGAGCGTATCAAGAAGTATCTTCCGCACCCAATAGTCCTGATTCCATCAGTGGAATAAAGGAAACTCATTTTATTTATGGCTTATATGGAATGCTCACTAGGAACCCTCCTTTCATTGAATAATGATACAAGGAGTTAGATCAGTCTCTACTACCTCGCCTATATAATTATTGGTCCTGGGACCTGATACTATAATGTCGAGATGAACTACCTCACACTCATATTTTCAGTGAAAAAGATATGGCATTACTTGTAGCACCATAGTGTTTATCTGGTCACTCGTATTGGTTCGTTCAAATAAATATTTGTCTTTATTGTATTGACTGGGCATCTAGACCGATGGGTGGTTATAATACTAAGATACTACATTCATTTTGTGTCACAAAATTCAGTGAAAGTGGAATCTCTAAATGATTTCCATAGGGTACATTTCCCCCTAAAAAGTAAAAAAGTGGACACCGAGCTCCCATATGATTAGGTATTCTATTCCCGTGACACTCCCTGGACTTTGAAGATTTATTTTTATGGATCCTCCCTACTAAAAAAATGATGCAAAATCTAAATCTTAATTGGGTTTTCATAGAGATTCTGTTTGTTTCACCAGACAAAATCAATTTTTACATACTATTTATCTCTATCCAAAGGCTACATGACGAAGGAGGTAGAAAACCGAGACCTCGTCAATGGCATGGAACTTTCCCTAAAGCTACAGATAGCCTACCTAAATATCAAATTATATTATTATCTATTGATAAATTAAATCAATATAGAATTTTCAATTAAATATGATGAACTAGACCCTCTCACCGGCTATGTTAGGGGACTAATGAAATATTTCCCTTTTGATCCCATGTTGCATCATGCCCCTTGACTATCGAATGCTCCTACCGATGAATTAGAAAATGTACCTTGGTCCAAAATATCCCTGATTAGGAGGAAGAAATATCTCATCTCTCGCATAAAAAATGGTCTCATCGATCATCATATCCAATGTGGAAGAAATAAATCAGTTGAAAACTACCCCAGAGTGTGATGAATCGATATCCACCCCAGGATTGATGAATCCCATAATTAGTTATCTCTAAAATGGGACTCTCCCATCAAATTGAGCTGGATGGGAATAGATTCAACATCTAGTAGCAAAAATTACCCTATGTGATGATCAAAATGAGAAGAAATCCCTATAAAAGCGATTCATCAATGAGACCAACTCAAAAACATAGAAGAAAGATAGATTCACACTGTTATGGAATAATTCCACATAGGATCCTTCGACACTCATTAGTATGGGACTAAAATCTCCCATAAAATCCATAGTTTTGGATATTACTTAAAAACCATGATATATGACTATGTGGAGTTCAAGAGGAAATGTGATTCATGCTAGATCCATGGAAAATTCCTCCATCAACACAAATAATTTCCACATAAAACTAAATATTTTCGTCCATTTTCTATATAGGGAATGGATTTTGTGGGGCCATATCTCCCAATAATAGATAAGTAGTTCAAGTACATCTGTATTTCTAATTAATTATTCTCGAAATGGGTTGAAGAAATACACATCAATGATTTTGAAGTGATGAATACCACAAAATATATAATTTCACATATCATTAAGAGTTTTAATGTCCCTCACACAATACGTATGGAGAATGGCACCAACTTCTGTTCTATGGAGTTGAAGAAATAGTATCATGAGGAAAACATCGAGTATAATAACATATATCACTATTATGAATAATAAAATGGATAGATAGTGGCCTTCAATAATACTATGTCAAATATACTCTAGAAGATGGTGAATAAGGATAAGAAGTCCAAGATGGGAAAGCTACTCCATTATTTACAGGCCTACCATACCACCACATGTACTACTACACAAGAATAGTGATATTTATTATTGTATGAAACCGAGGTGGTATTGCCCATATAATTCTATCTACCTTTACTTTGAATATCAATTTTATGACAAAAATCGTATGGTGATAAACCATTGAAGTGATTGGATGAGATGAAGTAGCTCGATGAGACTAGGTTGTGCACATTGCACAACCTTGAAGCACATCAAAATCAGATCGTATGGGACTTTAATAAAAAGGCCCTCCTCTATTCATTTCTTCAAGGAGAACTGATATTGGTTCTCAAAACCCCAATGTTACCAGGAAATAAACCTCCAATATTGGAACCCAAATAGGAAGGGCCTTATATCATATAGAAGGTCAATCACAATACACTTTCCACAATGGATGGGGAATGTGTCACACCCCCACCAATGAAACATTTTTAAGAAATAATTTTCATAGCTTCCATAAAGAATCTAACATCCTAACCACATGAAATTAAACTATATGGAACAAATCCTAAACACATGACGTTAAACTACAAAGATATCATCCTGGATGCAAGAGGTTAAACAACACAACATCTCTAATCCTATCTAAAATATGTTAAACTACTCAACATCTATCTTCCCAGTTTCATGACATTAATCTACATAAAGAATTCAATGGTTTATGAAATTGAGTTCCACAAAATCACATGTACTTACCACATGATGTAAAACTTCTCAGAGAAATTTATCACTAAATAACTTAAAATGCACGGATCCCTAATGATTCATATTCATTCATGTCAGGTGACCCATGTCCAAACTGCATGACATTATCTCTACAGAGCTCATCTGGGAATCTAGATGATAGAATTAATTATATCCTTTTTCCTTACCATATGATGTTAAATTTAATAGAAAATGGACTTAACACAAGACGTTAAACTTCACAGGTGATTTCCTAACTGTATGACACTAAACTAAATGTTTTCCAAGAATTATGAGTGTCTTGATTCCTATCATCACATGATAAGAAGTGATTACCATAGTGTAACACCCTAAGATTTTGTGAATTATTATTTTTTGAGTTAATTTAATATCTTTGTTTTTTTTAATTTCACACAACACTGACTATAACTTTGGTTATATTAAAGAACTATATTTGGATCACGCAATACTAATTTAATCATAAAAGATATGAAATTTAACAATTATATTTATCTACATGGAACACTATGGTTATCTTACATTATAAATAAGAGTGAATTTCATCTTTGTCTTCCATACCATGCAAGACCAAGTTTTACCAAACAACAATATATTATTAAAATATTATTATTTAATATATTAAGACTTAACCTTTACATTAAGTTAGAGGTTATGAATAGTATTAAATATATTATGAAAACATATAGTTTAAAAAAATATAAAATTAATTCATTAGTTACAATTAAAATAAGAACCAATTGAATATACAAGAATATTTTTATAGAAAACTATTTTTATGCTCACAAAGCTGATTTATCCTAATAAATTAATTTACTTAAAATTAAAAGGTGATATTATTGTAATATATATATATATATATTATATTCAATAATTTATTCTTGATATTAATCTAATATATTTTATAGGCCTAATATAAGAACAAACCCAATTTTACACAGAAAAAACCTGTATTTTTATTGAGGTACTTTAACTGTATTTTTTAGAGAACCTATATTAAATCTACATTTTGGAAGTTTATAAATTTTATATGTCAAAATAGACTTAATTATTAAAAATAGAAACACAAAAATTATGTTATGGTTGATTTTTGGTATTTTTCTATAATGTTTCATTTTTTTAATAAATAGTGAAAATACTAAAATTTTACTCAAAACTACCTTTTCATCAAATTTATTTATAATGTTAAGTTATATTTTTTATTTATTTAAATGTTTAATTAGATCAAATTTTTATAAATTTATCCAATTAATTTCATTAGAGTCAATTTCACATTGAAATTAGTAATTAAAACCTAGCATATTCTAGAACGTTTTTACATTAAAAACCCGCATTGTCATCCTGTCTACGATGTTAAATTAAAATTAATTTCTACCAGTTCTATTTATGTAATTTGGAAAAATAGAATCCAAATTTATAATAATAATAATTTCTAATTTCTAATAAGTTAAATATCGTTTTTCCCCCAAAATATTAGTGAAATTAATTAAAATTAATTACAACTATTAAGGTTAAATTAAGCTTATTAAGGGACTAAACCATAACCTTAAGGACTAAAACGACCTATAGACCTGTCCAAAATCCATTTTATGGTCATATTTATACTATATACTCAATTTAATATAATTAGGTCTATTATCAGATCAAATTTCAATAAAAAAACGTGGGTGGGGTTTACCTTTTCAAAAGTTTTAAAAGAATGCCACTACTCCCCCACTCTAAAAAGGAATCCACTCCTCCAACTTCCACACAACTATGAAGCCACTTATGATTGGAAAAGATATTAAAATTTTATCCTAAACATAACTACATTACTTCATAAAACCTCTATTTTCACATAAATCCATCCAAATAATCCCTTTGATGCAAACTAAAAGGTGTTACCCGAATAAGAGGAAACATCCTTCCACAAGCCCTTCTTTTATTTTCTTTCTCCACCCCCTAAAATATCATTATTTCTTGATTATATATCATGAAATGTATCTTATATATAATTATATGTTGTTATATTATGGTTTTTAACAAAAATTTCACACACCTCCATCAAATGGGCAGTGAACATATTCTTTATGTGTACAACGAACTACCGCCACCCGAAAGAAAGATTTTTCATTTTTCCATTACCGATTCTCAGGGTAGATATTATGACAAAAACTATATTTTTATAAAATATTTATGATATTTATTATGATTTTAAGATTACTTAAATATTTTACATCATATATCTGTATACATTTTATCTTGTGTAAATATGGTAATTTCGTTTGAGGAAGTGTCGACTACCACCCCCTCAAAGCAATGTGATTCATTAACACACTACATGGAATGTATTAAGGATGTGTTTAGTGAACTTATATGATATATATAATATAATAATTATACTATAATAATTATATATATATATATATTTATGTAATTTACTCTGTTTCTTCCAATATTCCAATAAAATGGAAACAATGTTCATGCATACATACGACCTACCGTCTTCATGAACAATGTATTCCATTTCATAATTCTAAATCCTATAGATTATAATAATAAAAATATACTAAATATAAATTATATTTATATCATTTTTTAATTCTATAAATCATTATATAAGTATAAGGACTAAAGATATAACAAATTAAGACACATGCGAAGAACAAAGAGAATATTACATGATGTGAAACATTAACATAGAATTAGAAACAAGAGAGTAATATAAAGTCATAATCAAACCATATATGGTATTAAATATAATAATATTATTATATAAAATATGTATAATAAAATTAATTTTGTTTTACATAAATCTTGTATACTTATGAAGAGAGTCAATACACAAGGTAAGGGAATTTCATCTCACTCTTTATTTATTTGATGTAAATACTTTATTCACCGCTCAATTAATTTATGTGGTGTATATACTACACATGACTTTATTATATTCCAATTATAAATAAATATATGGGTATTTACATAACCATTTTATGACATTTCTTTTTTGAGGATTATGTTTCAAAAGTTACCAAATCGGTAAAGAAATTTTATCTTAATTTGTCTTCTTTGAGACAAAATAGAGGCTATACATCTATATTTTTAAATGAGGTTTAAAAAATTCCTTTGAAATGTTATAACATGAATATCAATTTTTTCATTATATTTCAAATATGCATGTAATTTCATGTTCCTACCTGGGAAGTATGATTCATAGTAACCATATGATAAGATTTTATTGAAACAATGTCACTGTTAATCGAGATTGTTTATGATCATGTTTTGATTAATGAAATCTTACGATTCATAAATCAAGAAAACTCATGACTTTTATTTTTCTCTAGTTATTATTTATATCATCATGTATTAGTACCATCTTTTCTACTCTTTGGTACTTAAGATAATTGAGAAAATGTTTTTTACAAAATATAACCTTAGCTCAATCTTTGGTTAGAAATATATGTTCCTTCAAAAACATGTATCATAAAAAGGTTTCAAATAATATTATACTATTATATTTTGATATTTAGAATAAAAGATTACCCTGATTTTACCTTTTATCAAAAAGTGTTTTTTTAAAAAGGAATATTCTTTCCATTTTCTGGTTGAAGAACTTTTCTAAAATATTTTTTGTGTAAAAGGAATGTTCGACATGTAGGTATTATCTTCTACCATTTCTTTGAAGATTCCTTTTCATGTTTAAAAGTTTAAATTTTGATAAAATATTTTTAAAATAAATTTTTTTCGATTTTTTTGATATTTTTTATAAGTTATGAAAGTAAAATGGTTTTCAAAAGGTTTTCAATCCCCTCAATAAGTTTTCAAATGAAAAATTCTTTATAAATATTTTAAATTATTTATTTATATGTTTTTAGGTTTATTTTCATGAAATGGGTTTCAAAAGAATTTAGGATTTATGAATTTTTTTTTCAAAATATAAATGATAATTTCCTCATGAAGTGATTTTTAAAGAACTTTCAAATTTATTTCCCATCTAAGATAACATATATCATTGTTACTCATTTATTTTTGGGGAAATGATTCAATGTTTCTATTCATATTTTTTTCTCTAAATTGTTTATGTTTAATGATATGATGTTTAAGAAATATATTTATCTTTCACATGTTATATTCTTATGAAACTTACTTCATTTCATGGGTTATTCTTTGATGAAATGAGAATGAAACCTATCTCTTTTCTATAAGTTATGATATGATTATATGTTTATGAAACCCATTTCATTTAATGGGTTGTGATATGATTTTTTATAATCATGTGGAACATGTATACATGATTTCATTTTGATATGGTTAGGACCTATATCTCCATACAATGCATTCGATAATGATTTATATGTCATAAGATGGACTAAGATGGTCTTAGGAGTGAACCTTGACTACTAAGATGGCCAAGGGAGTAAAAAATGACTTCCAATATGGTATGAGGATTGAACTCATGCTATTGAGAAGGAAATTGGAGTGAAACATGACTACAAAGATGGTATGGGGAGTGATTCCATGCTACTAAGATGGTCTTGGAAGTGATGCTTAGGCTACTAGAGAAATAAAATTATATGATAATGTGTTTTCTGTAATTATATGTATTATTCCTATGTTATGATTTCATGGATTATGCTATTAATTTCCTTATGATTCATGTCTTATGAATTTCCAATATTTATGTCATAATACCAATTTATGATATTTGATATGTAGGGAATGATCTTATATTTACTTGATCATGTTCTCATAACCTTATCCTCGTGTTTATGCTTACATGTACCCCTTGTTTACCCTTATTTTTCATATGAGCTAACCCATTTTTATGTTTCATTCCCCAAGTAATGTAGATTTTTATTAAGTATGATGCGTACAACAAAGGTTCTAGTATTGAATTATCTAGTGGGAGAAAATGTATCTTTCTTAGCTAATAATTATTATGTTTCCATGTTTCCAAAGGAACTAAACTAATAAGGTCTTTGGATGTCCATTTGTGTAATGTTTTAAGTATTACATAAAAATGATGCAATGTTTATGTATGTGAAGACTGGGTTTTTATAGTTGGTATGAGAGTGAAGATTTAGTTAACCTTTTGAAAATAGGATGGGAAAACCATAGTGAGAACTCTAAGGACATGTCCAAGGATAAGTCCAAGGATATATAAATTTGTAGGAAAATGTCCTGGAATTTTGTTAAATGATAGATAAATTGGTTTCCTATAAATATATCAGTTTCTGAACTCTATAAGTGGATGTAGCTCTGGAACAAATGTACCTAGGGGTAACAACTCTTAAAAGAAGCCCTGGCTCTGACTCAGGGTAATATTTGTTAGGTTGGAATATACAAAGTAACACAGAAGAGGGGGGTGAATTGTGTATTTTCAAATTCTTCCAACAATTATAGATTTTGACAGCCTGTATAATTTATGTGGATATGAAGTGTTTTTCTATTATATAAAAATATGCATTATACAAACATAAATAAAGAACATAGCTTTTTATAGTGGTTTGGGGTACAAATATCCCCTAGTACACTCTACCAATCACTCTCTCTGTGAGCTTGTTAAATTCTACTAGTATAGTACTCTTATCGCAAGACCAAGAATTCACAACTGAGTAAAAGAATTTTACACATTACAAATAAGAATAATTACAAAGACTTATGGTTATATAATAGAGAACTAGTTATCCACATCTTATATTGAGAACCTGATACGCCACCACAACTGAGTACGAGCAGTTGAAACTCCAATAAATCAAACGAAATTGATTTGTAGAAACAGGTTGAACTTTAAAATTGAACCAAGATGCAATTGAAAATATATGGATCTTATTCTTCAGGAATGAAAATATTTATGAATAAAACAGTTTGAAGTTATATGGTTGCAAAAATATCTTCAATAACGTAGAAACATAAACAACAGTAAAATATTGAACATGTATATCTCAGAAGTGTATATTATTTTTGAATTGATCATTATTTATAGTAGTAGAGTAAATAATTTTAATTATATCATTTATATATATGAATCGCTTATCACAAACATATTAAGGGATACTCTAAGAGAATATATAGAACACAAAACTTGCTTCTGTATTCTAGATCCAAAATAATAGCTTAATTGAATGCAAAAATTAAAATTTTAAATGAATAAGAGAGTCATAAATTCCATCAAAAAAATGATAGATTCTATAATGAAAATTGTTATTTTAAATAATCAAATCGGTCCTTGAATCGATATTTAATTTATACATGACCATTGCAGTAATCTCGGATTGAAAATGCGGCATGAAAAACTTCACCATTGAGAACAAAATGTAGGGTTGAGTTGCATAGTGTAGGGTTCCTTTGGACAGAATATGGTTCCTTTACGTAGTGTAGGGTTACATTGCGCAGTGTAGGGTTCCTACAAACATATGATTCCTTAATCATACTTTCATCTTTACATAATGTTGCGAACAATGTATCCTAGGGATAATGATCCATACATTTATCCTTGTCATAATAAAATATCAAAAATAGCATTGATTAACCATACGTTCAAATTTCCTAAATGTAGGGTATGAATAGTAAATCTATACACCAATGCAGAGTTGTTGATATATATGTGTGTCAATTTTCCAAATGAAAGGTTTCCAATACAAATGAAAACTCATTAGCATAACGTATGGTTTATACCATACAAAAATGTTTGCTTTCTAGTGTAACGTAGGGATGAAAACAATGTTTCTAGAATCATTTCTAAAATAATAAATTTATTTAAATAAAATATAAATTGCTATATAACACACTTAATAAAACATCATCAGTAAAAAAATAAGGGTATTTTTGAACAAAAAAATCATCATAAAATATAATGTATTTTTAGACAATACATGAACAAAAATATCCCCCTTTTAATGATCAAAAAACCCAAAACATATTCCGTAATAGAAATTAAAGAAAATGTTGGATATTTAAAACTCAAAAGTAGATATATAATTTTTTTTGAAATTTTTATTTCACATAGTAATTTCAATACATAAAGTTTTTCAAAAGAAAACATTGTGATTGAAAATATTCTCCAAATATCCACACGAGATAGTTTCCATTCCATAAACAAAAAACATATCCCCATTTTTGTGATATAAAAAAGGTGGTCGTGAAAGAATAAATGAAATAAACCACAGTTTAATATAGCACAAAACTATAAATGAATAGTTATTAATTCTGTCATAAGAATAAAAATATAAGATTGGCAGTTATGTTTTGAAATGAAATAAAAGAAAATAAATTTCAATATCAATAAATTATATTTAAATATACATTCGAATGTTTGGAAACTATTATGTACAATACATGGTCATATTTATTCAAAATGAAATGGAAAGAGTTCAGTTTCAGTAGTGACAGTGGGTTCTTCTGGATGAGGAATTACTTGAATTGTACTCTAAAGATCAAGTGGCTTCAGCAATAGGCTCTGAAAATGTTTTTTGAAATCTTATGAACAGTGATAAAGTATCTTCCTTGAATCATTTACAACATTCAAACATTCAACTAAATTAATATTCACAAACTCGTTTACAGATTCTAATGATTGGATGTAAGAGATCACCTTTTCTTTAACTTGATTAATCATTGGTCCCAACCGAGATTCACTTGAAGTCAGTTGACTCACTAGATGTATTTGATTGTACAAAAAACATTTAAATGATTTATATCACATAGAAGAGTGTGTATCTTATCATTAAAATATACCAATACAGAGGTAATTTCTTCAAACATCCTTAGAAATTATGGCGGTGTTTGTTGAGAAGTAGTAGAAGTTTGATTGTTTTCTCTAAGAGACTAAAACTCTCTAAATGTCATCAACTTAAACTCATTAAATACTATATTTTTAATATAAGAATATTTTAATGAAAAAAGTTCTCTTGAAATATTGGTAATAAGATCATTAAGATCTCAAATTATAATGAAAGTTTCTTTTAATTCTCTTAAATGTAGCTTTTGAGCTTCAAACTCTGATCTTGGTATAGAAACAAACTTGTTTTCTACAAAATTTGTCATCTCACCTTCTATCTAATCTCTTAAAAATAATTATGAGCTTCTATCCACTATATTTTTATAACTTGTGAATTAGCCTCTAAATCATAAGATTTTGGAGAATTAGCTCCTGCTTGATCAACTTCAATTATATTAAGGATTGGTTTACCAGCTCCTTATGTCCTATTTTCTAAATCAGATCCTTCTAAAACTGTAGGATCAAGAAGGATTTGATTTCAAGTTTTAGGGATATCTTCCTACTGAAGTTCATGACTTTAATTATACTTCTCTACATGCTCATTCACTTGAGCCTCACTACTGGCATCTATTTGATCACCAATTAGAGTGACATCCACTCATCTAACAGGGGATTCAACAACGAATTTGGGATCATTAAATGAAATTATTCTTCTTTTCTGAATAAAATATTACTATGGCCTTGAAGTTCCTTCATAATAATGCCTCTGAAGAACTGATCCTTCTAAAGGGATAACCATTTTCTCCCTCTAAGCATCTTCTAACAACTTTTATTGTTACTCCATATAAACTGGAAATAAATTGTTGTATGGGTTTCTCCAAATAAAACTATGCTTCTTAACTATTCCATCATTCTAGGTATTGATGTGGTGATAGTTTTTTTCAAAAAAACATATTCACAATATTTCATTTTCATCACATAAAGAAATAATGAATCCTACCATTGGAATAATATCCCATATTCTCATCCTCATGACAGAAATGGTTCAGATATCTAATCACAAACCAACTAAATTTAAACTTAACATTGTTTAAAAGAAAAAACATGATATGCATGTATGGATAAAGTACCTTCTCAAGCTCAGTAGTCATAGGCAAGATCCTCGATTGAATAAACTTCATCATTATGCGGCAGTTAGGAGAAAGTTCTTTCACAACCACTTTCTTGACAATTCTTGTTCCAAAAAAAGAAAACATAATGTCCTTAGATGTATGTCATCCATTATCGATATGTCTTAAATCAAACTGAAACTCCTCTTCATGGGG
The DNA here is from genome assembly GCA_963277665.1 of Viscum album. Taxonomy (NCBI): domain Eukaryota; kingdom Viridiplantae; phylum Streptophyta; class Magnoliopsida; order Santalales; family Viscaceae; genus Viscum; species Viscum album. Next base: position 1,768,337,061 of record OY728157.1, read on the forward strand.
ACAACAAATCATCCCTTCCATTTCCATAGAGGATAAAAAATTATTTATTATCAATCAAAGAGATAATAATGTATTCATCAAAACCAATACTAAAAGAATCATTTTTTCAAAATTATTTAACTTTGATTACATAAACTATTGACATGTTATCTTCACTAAATGCGTAAACCAGACCCTAAAATTGCATCACTTCCTTGAGCGATAGATTTATTGAATCTAGATAGCCAAAATCTATTATATTGCATTGAAACTCCTTGGGATCATTTCTAGAAGCATAATGATTGATATCTAATGCAACATCCATAGATCGTTGTGAGGTTTCCATCTCTGAAGGTTTCAAGACTGAAAGGATTGAAGGTTCAGGGTTTTCAATATACTAGATTCAAAAGAGATAGGTACTTTGTAAGCTAAAAGGACATGTATGAGAGGAGAAATCAGGAAAAGAAAAAAAAATTCTCACACCGATTGAGGGTGTACTTATGATGTTTTTAATTTTTTATAGACAACTATAATAAAATAAAAATGAAATTATTTTTAAATCAAAGTAAAATGAAATTGAATAAAAATAATAAAAACAGTTTAAATAAAGTGTAGTTAAATAAAAATTGATATTTTGGTAATAAATTAACAAACAATCACTTAAACTAAAATGTTCTAAACCCCCCTTAATAAATTCAAAACTATAACTGGGAAGTGTTTTAGTAAAAATACTCGCTAATTGATATTCAGTATTAAAATATTCTAAATAATTATACTTTCTATTGATATGATATCTTTGAAAATGAGGCCTTATATAATTTTTCTTAGTCATATAATGACTTATATAATTTTTAGAAAGATTAATAGCACTATCATTAACACATAAAATGGTTATACTATTAATGATTAGTCTAAAGTCCAATAGAGTATTTTTTATCCAAAAAACTTGTGCACAACAACTTCAGTAGACACATATTCTTACTTAATGGTTAACAAGGAAACTGAGTGTTGTTTCTTATTAGACCAGGAAACTAAATTTTTTCCTAAAAAGTGATAGGTTCCTAATGTAATTTTCTATCTAATCTACAAACTCCAAAGTCAAAATCTTAATATAAAATTAAATTAAAATCATAATCATTGGGGTAAATAAGAGATTGTAAAATAGTTCCCTTTAAATATTTAAAAATTATTTTAACAATAGTAAGATAAGACTTTTTAGATTTTATTGAAATGTAGAACAAAGAAATATAAAAAATATAAAGTTCGGTCTACTATCAACAAGATATAACAAACTACCAATCATACCTCTATATAAATTTTTGTCAACTAGTTTACCATCTTCATCCAAATAAAGTTTTATATTGGTATACATAAGAACTATATTTTTCTGTCTATTCTCAAGTAGAGAACTTTTCAATAAATCAATGATATACTTACTTTGATTGAATACATTTCTATAATATTTTTGTTATATATAAAATAATAAAAAGAAATTTAGTTCTCCCATAATACACATTTAAAATTATTTAGGCATTAAATTTGAAAAATCATGACAATGTTTATTATTATTGAACCTAAAATAACATCATCAACATAAATTTGAGCTAATAAAATATTAGAACAAACTGTTTTTATAAAAATTGTTGGATCTTCCAATCTAACAGTAAATACATTTTTTAGAAGAAAAGAACATAATCATTAATATGAAGTTCTAGGTTATTGTTTAAGGACAAAGAGAGATATAGTAAGTTTAAAAACACAATTGGGGTTTTCAGGATATTCAAAACCATGGGTGTGTTCAACATAAACAAACTCTATTAAATAACCATTTAAAAAGTAATATTTAACATCTATATGATATAATTTGAAATTCATGTGATATGTATAAGCTAAAAGGATTCTAATAGATTATAATCAAGCTACAGGAGCAAAGGTTTAATCATAATCTATACATTCTTCCTAATTATATTCTTTAGCTATTAATCTGTATTTATTGCTAGTAATGCTCCCTTGATCATCCTATTTATTTCTAAAGTCCCATTTGGTTCCTATAACTAGATAAATGGATGGTCTCTTTACTAGTTCACAAGCATCATTCCTTATAAATTAACTTAGTTCTCCCTATATAGACAACATATAACTTTCATCATCTAAGGATTCCTATATAGTTATATTTTATAACTGGGATGAAAAGGAAACAAATCAGCTAGGTTTCATATATTTCTTCTGGTTGTAATTCATACATCTAGAACTCCTATTATAGTTTATAAGGTATGGTTTATTATGTTTATAGTCTATCTTGAAAAGAATGTTTTGGGTTCTTCAGTATCATGTTCTTATGAACTAGAAATATTTTTATTAATATAATGTTCAAAATCATCTTTAGGGGCTTCAATTCTCATGTTATCAAAAGAGTCTGTGACTTCACGAATTTGATGTTTTTCTTAAGTGAAAGGGTCAGTTTCATCAAGCTTCACATTAACTGATTCATCAATAATATTTGACTTTTTATAAAAAAAATATTTACGATTTATAGGTTATAGAATATCCCAAAAATAATTCTTTATCATCTTTTGGATCGAACTTACCAATATTGTGCTTAGTATCCAAGATGTACACCTTTCATCCAAAAACATTAAAGTAATTTACTTTCAGTTATCTGTTATTCCAAAGTTCACAAGGTGTATTTTAAAAAATAAGCCTAATTAAAACTCTATTCATGCTATAGTAGGTTTTTCTTATAGCTTCTTCCGAAAAATAGGTAGGAATAAAACATTTATTCAGCATAGTCCTAGAAATTTCTTGAATAGTTATATTCCATATTTCAATAATTCCATTTTGTTGAGGTGTTCTTGGTGAAGAAAAGGTGTGTTTAATAGCTAAATTTGAGAAAAAAAGAATTAAATTATTTATTATAAAATTCTCCACCAAGATCACTTCTCAATGAAACTATTTTGAAACCTTTCTCATTTTGAACAATTTTACAGAATATTTAAAAAATAGAAAAAACTTCACTTTTGAGTTTTATAAAATAAACCCATGTAAATATACAATAATAATATAATAAAACATATATATAATTTACCATCCAAATTTTTATCCTTGATGGTCCAAACAAATCCATATCGATAAGTTCTAAATGTTTATATGTATAAATTTTGTTAATAGATTTGAAAATGATTTGGGATGTTTTCTAACATATCATGCATCATAGAATCTGTCATTGTAAAACTTAAGATTGGGAAAATAAAAAACTAACAATTTATTGGATAATTTATGTGAAGCATAATTATTACAGTGTCCAATTATTCAGTTCTAAATCTATGATTCCTTTTTATTAGCATTTAATCAATTCACTTTCTATTTACACAAGGATTTTAAATCAAATGTATAAAAAATTTCATTTATTAGTGCTCTAAATTTAAGTAGATTATATTTAAACATAGAGCAAGAATTTTTAGAAAAATCAATATAAAAACCATCATCACAAAGTTTAGAGATACTTATCAGATTGTGCTTTAACCCTTTCATTTACAGTACTTTGTTGATTGAAATAGTCTTTGGATCTCCAAAAGTTCCAACTACAATTATTTTGCCTTTGGAATTGTCACCAAAAGTGACTAATCCTCCATCCATTTGATTTAGTATTTTAAATTTTTATGGATATCCACTCATATTCTAGGATCACACAGTCTATATACTATTTAACATTTCTGTTCTTGTGGTATATTTTATGAAAAATTATTTAAAAATTTATCTATTTTGGTACCCATATTTTATTGAGTCCATCAGTGTTAACTAGAAATGATTTAATAATCTAGATCTTCTTTGATTATCATTAAATCTTGTATTTTTTCATAAAAACTTTTGGAAATAAAAGTTATTTAATTCTCTTAATTTGAGGACTTTTTAAATAACAATTATTTGTGACATGGCCTTTTTATACCACAATGATAACAAGTTGTATTTTTAGAACTGGGTATAAAATAGTTTTTATACAATTTTGATTTCACACCCTTTCTTCCTATTCCATATATTTCCCTTTTAATAACATTATTTCCAAGAATTTCATTTAATATATTTTCTCCTTTAGTAAAAAAAGAGAATCACTATTATAGGATTCTACTTCATTATGTAATTTCTTGATTTTCTATTTATGAGTGATAATTTTTTATGTAGAGGAATGTAATTTTTCAAGTAGATTTTGATGTTGATTTAGCATGAAATCTATTTCACCTAAAACAACATTATGAATATTTTGTAATGAATTGTGAATTATTATTAGAAAATCATATTTTTTTATAACTTATAACAATAGGATGCTTGTTTATTATTTGAGAAACCATTACTGCTAGAATCATATGAATAATAAGTTTGTAAATTTTATTCTTCTTCATTGTCCATAAAACACATGATGGACTTTATATTTTATTTATATTTCTTTTAACTAGACTTTAAAGGACTATTAGAGTCTTCAGATACACTCAATGTAGCTGATATTTCTCTTTTTTCATTTATGCCTAAAATAAGAATTTTTATGATACCTATTTTTTGGCCTCATTCTTTTATATTTCAATTGAGTATAGTTAGGTCTGATATGAACCAATTTCTTACATTCATAAAATCTTACTTCTCTTATCTCTTTATCATACTTCTTTAAGGATCTTTTGAATCCTATTTTCTTCTTTTAGAACTTGTTGGTTAGTTCAGCTTGTTACATTTCAGAATCTGAGGAATCTTAATTTTCCTCTTCTTTGACTTATTACTTTGATCTTATGCTATGATTCTAATCTATCACTTTTAGATCAATATTTTCTTTCTTTACTATAATATTATGATCTTCATCATCATCTTTCATTTCTTATTCATACATCATCAGTTTAAAAATTAGTTCTTCCATTATCAGATATTTTATAGGTGATGATTGTTGAATAACATCAGATATGCCATTCCATTTGGAAGGTAGTACTCTCATAACTTTCAAGGCCTAATCAGCTTGTTTGATGGTCTCTCTTAAGGCTGTAATATTTTTAATAATTTCTATAAGACTTCCATTAATCTGGGTGATGGTTTCATCATCAAACATTCCAAATATTTCAAATTGTATCTTGTTTGTAGCATATCTAATTTTTCTCACATTATTTTTTCCTTTATAATAAAATTAAATTGTTTTCCACATTTCATAGGTAGTTGGAAATTGTGATACGCGATTGAATTCATTTGGAACAAGACCACAAATAATAGCATTAATTGCCTCTGAATTCATATCATATTCAGTTTTCATTGATCTATACATTTATTCCTGTCATCTAATAATCCCTAATATAGCATTGATAACCATACATTTAACATTTTCAAATATAGGGTATGAACAGTAAATCCATACTCTAATGTAGGTTTGCTAATCCATACACATGTCAATTTTCCAACTGTAAATATTTTAATCCAAAGACAAACTCTTTAGCATAACGTAGGGTCATGCCATAATTTTTTTTATCTTTCCAGCATAATAGAGGGATGAAAATAGTGTTTCCTGAATCATTCTCATAACACTAAATTTCTTTAAATAAAATATAAATTCCTATTGAACAATCTTAAAAAAATAATTAGTAAACAAACAAGGGTGTTTTTTGACATCAAAATAATCATAAAATATAGATTATTGTTGAGACAATACATTACCAACAATATGGTACATGAAAACGAGTCTTTCTGCACACCTAGTTTGACACACTCTGGGGATATGCTTTGGGAATTCACAAAATCTTAAAGAAGCATTATGATAGATTTAAATATATGATGGATATGAATAATAGAGGATAAACCTAAGGTGTATTATATTAAATTTTTTTCATAACATAGATTTCTTATAAGTGAATTTTCATGATTATGTGGTTCCTTACTATAATAATAGTTTCATATTCAATGTTTTTTGATTTTATACAATGGAGGGAATCTAAAGGAACATGATTAACATTGAATTTTATGGACAATCTTCCAATAAAAATTCAAATGGGATGACCACTGTAGGGAAGGACGTTTTGATCATGCCTAATAATTTCTCAAGGAACATGACTAACAACGTGTACCTTAACCAACTCTTGGACTCACCAAAGAAGAGAAGGAAGAAGTTTGTTGAGAGCTTAGGTAATGGAGACTATAGAGGAATGAAGATTCAATTTCCTTTGGGTCAATAATGTGGAAAGAATTGCCTAATTGAATGTCTTAGAGGAACATGAATGAGTTTTGACTATCGAAAAAAAGTACAAAAAGTAATTAACTTCATAGGAAAAAATGAAGGGTTCATCTAACTAAAGGGATGAGAATATTTTCCTCCCTGAAACATCATGAAAGTATAAATGATTTATGTGTGGAATGACTGGTCATTATGAAAATATATTCCCTAATTGTAAAAATTATTAAAAGAACCTTTAATGTAGTATGAGTAATGGTTATATTGATAGTGATGACGAGACTATAGAAGAAATGTGAAAGGAAAGAGTTAATAACAAATAGAATGAGGCATCCTTCTTATGGATTATGCATGAATTGGAATAATAAAAGTGTATATGCATTTATATTCAATAATTATGTAGTATGAATGGAAAAATATGACAGGATTTTTCAATTTATGATTTCTATAAGGATTTACAAGATTATGTTGAACGTTTTAGATGGACTGAAAAAGTGATTAAACAACCAGGTGATATTTTGAAGATGATCCTTAATACATTTATTATGTTCAGATAATGATGTTTGGATAAATATATTTGGGATAGGAATAAGTAAATTGGATAGTACTAATTACCTTGGAACTAATTAAGGACTTGTAAACAAGTGGTGTATGATATCAAATTTACAACAAATTTTTTTTGAATTTAAGAAATATATCTAATATATTTTGAAATAAAGAAGAAATTCATATTTATAATAAGAATTAATAGAAATTCATGTTATAATCATGTTTCAAGATATCATATTATGAGTTTGTTCACATGTTTGAAATTTGACAACCAAGAGCTACTTTGTATTATATGGGGGATCAATGTTTATCTGATTTTGTGACTTCATTATAATGTTTTGGATTTTCATATTTCTGAATGGTTAAAAGTTTAACCATTTATGGAAATATTATGTTTAAATTTGGATAAAGCTCATGATAATAATGTATTATCTCACCACATGAGGATATATTAATATTGGACAACCTATTGTAAAATCTTAGTGTTAATGATAAGTGATGATAGGTGGGATGGAATATCATGGATCTCATGATATATTAGTTCTTCAGGAATGAAAAATTCACATTAATTCTTGGAAAAAGATGTGAAGTGGATCAAGGAAAATTAAATGATGAGGTTTTCATGAAATCATGAAATTATATTTTTTCATTAAAATTCTTTAACTTTAGGAAAAAGGATATTGAAACCAAATTTTTTATTACAGTACATTCATTTTCTATAAATAAGATGGTCCCATAGTTTATTGAATATTTATGGCTTTTTGATTTTAAATATCTACTGAATTTGATCTCTATCACTCTCTATCAGAACATGATGGTTGTATTTCTCTTCCATGTCCATGTTTTCACCTTCCACTTATGTTCTTCTATGTGGAAACCCAATTATATGTTACTTTGGGTAACAGTTATGTTTCCAACATTAATTTTTAAAAGTAAGTGTTAATATTAATTTTTATGATTTGGGTTTCTAAGAAATGATCTTTAAAGTATCAATCATTTAATAACCCAGAAAAATTTCAAGGGATAAATTCATTTTAAGGGGGGGGTAGAGTGTAACACCCATAGATTTTGTGAATTATTTTTTTGAAATTAATTTAATCTCTTTGATATTTTTTTCATTACACACAATAATGAATATAAATTTAGTTATATTAAAGCACTATGTTTGTCTAATTAAATACCAAGTTAATCATCCACTATACATAATATATAGGTTAAAATTCTCTACATATAACAATAAGGATATCATATATTATACATAAATCTGAATTTCCTTTTTGGCTTTCATAATACGCATGAACGAGTTTTACCAAACAAAAATATATTATTAATATATTATTATTATATATATTAAGACATAAACTAGTCTTTACACTAGTGGTTATTAATAATATTATATAACTTATGAAAACATCTGGTTTATAAAAAAATGAATTCATTAGTTACAATGAATATAAGAGCCAATTGAATATAAAGGGTTTATTTTTTTAGAAAACTATTTTTATGCTCACAAAGATATTTTATCCTAAAAAATTAAATTATCTAAAATCATAAATTGCTATTAATATAATATATTTATTATAAGTTCAATCAAATAATTTTTATATTCATCCAATATATTTTATACGCCCAATATAAGAAAAAACACAATTTTACATATTAAAACATATATTTTTATTATGGTACATTACAACCTTTTGATGGAAAACCTATTTTAAATCTAAATTTTGGATTTTTCATAAATTTTATATATCAAAATAAACACCATTTTTGATTGATAAATATAAAAAATAGGTTAGGGTTAATTTTCGATATTTTTCTGTGAAATTTCATTTTTAATAAATAGTGAAAATTATTAAAATTTAACTCGAAAATGATTTTTTGTCAAATTTATTTATAAGTTTAGATAAATTTTTTAATTTATTTTAATTTTTAAATAGATAATATTTTTATCAATTTATCTTATTTATTTCATTAGAATTGATTTTACTATGAAATTTGTTATAAAAACCTAGCAAACTTTTGAACATTTTTACTTTAAAAACACGAATTGTTGTCCTGTCGATTGTATTAAATTTAAACAAATTTCTACAAATTATGTGTTTGCAATTTGTAAAAATTGATTCCATATTTTAAATTAGAATAATTTATAAATGTTAATAATATAAACTTATATTTTTACCAAAACATTAGTGAAATTAATTATAATTAATTATAATGATTAAGGTTAAATTAATCTTAATAAGGGACTAAACAATAACCTTATAGCCCAAAAAGACCTATAAAATGGAATCAAAGACATTTTATAGACATATTTTTAACTTATTCTCCATTTTATAGAAATGTGTACATTATTGAATCCTCTTTCAAAAAAACTTGAGTGGGGTTTCCATTTTCTGAAATTTTATAAGAATGCCACTTCTTCTCCACTATAATTGGCCTCCTCTCCTCCCACCTCCACACAACTAACAAGCCCCAAAAATTAGGAAATGATCTAAAAAATTATTTCTAAAAACTTCCTCTTATCCTCTTTGAAGCCTCCCTTTTGTAATAAATCCATCCAAGGATTCCCTTTAGTGCTAACCTAAAGTTTTACCCAAATAAGAGGTAACATCCTTCTTTATGATCATTGCTTTTATATTCATTCTCCACCCCTAAAATATCCTAATATCATGATTATATAACAATAAAAGTATAATAAATATTCTGATATGATTTTATATTAATTTCTTGACCTACCCTTACACACACCTCCATCTAAAGGGTATTAATATACTATTTACATGTACGATGAATTACCACCTCAAAAAATGATGATTGTTCATTTTTCCTTTACCGCCTTTCATGGTGGAGATTTTTTGGATACTATATTTTTATAAAAAATTTATGATATTTATAATTTCTTCATTATTCTGTAAATATTTTACAATACATATCTTTATACTTTCTATCTTATGTAAATATAATAATTCTGTTTGAGGAAGTGTGAAGTACTACCCCCTCAATGTGATGTGATTCATTCACACACTATATGGAATGTATTAAGGATGGGTTTATTGAAATTATATGATATATATGATATAATAATTATAATATAATAATTATATATATATATATATATATAATTATATGTAATTTACCCTCTTTCCATCTAATATTACAATAAAATGGAAAGAACTTTCATGTATACATACGTCTTACCGTCTCCCTGAACAGTGTACAAAATTTCATACTTATACATCCTATATATTTTTATAATACAAATATAATGAATATAAATTATATTTATATCATTTTTTACAATATTTAAATCATTATATAAGTATAAGGTCCAAAGATATAACAAATTAAGACACATAAGACGAACAAAGAAAATATTACTTGAAGTGAAACCTTAACATAGAATTTTAAAAAAGTGTGTAATATAAGGTCATAATAAAAAATATAAAGTATTATATATAATAATATTATATCTTAATGCATCTATAAGAAACCTATGGTTATTATATATTAATCTTGTACGAGTACAAAGAGAGTCAAGACACAAGATAAGGGAATTTCATCTCACTCTTTCTTTCGATGAGATACATGCCATATTCACCACTCACTTATTCTATGTGGTTTTTATACTTCACATGAATGTATTATATGACTCTTATAATAAAATATATTCATATTTATATAACCATTTTATGATATTTCTATCATGATGTTTATGTTTCAAAAGATACCAAATCGATAAAGTAATTTTTTTCTCAATTTTCCTTATTTCAGACTCATTCCATGTTATAAAAATATATTTCTATATGAGGTTTATGAACATAAATTCAGTTGTTATAACATGAATATTATTATTTTCATTATATTTTAAAGGTCCATGTATTTTCATTTTCTTATACGTAAAGTATGATTCATAGTTACCATGTGGTAAGAGTTTATTGAAAGAGTCTCACTGTTTGTTGAGAATGTTTATGATCACGTTTTCATTAATAAAATATTATGATCCACATTTCAAAAACACTCATAAATTTTTTATCCTATATTTATTCTTTTTTTCTTCATGTATTATTACCATTTTACACTCTTTTTTACATAATATAATTAAGAAAATGTTTTTTAAGAAAATATGACCATACCTCTCTCTTCGGTCAGAAATTTTTGTTCCTTCAAAACCATATTTTCTAAAAACGTTTCCCACAATATTATACTATGATACGATGATATTTTAAATAATTTATTAATATTGTTTTACATTTTAATCAAAAAGGGTTTTTTAAAAAGAAATCTTCTTGTTTTTTTCCTATCAAGCCACGTTTCAAAAAAAATACGGTGAAAAATAAATGTCTAACATGTACGAATTTACCCACCATAATTTCTTTGAAGCATTATTTGAATGTTTAAAAGGTTTAAATTTGAGAATTTATTTCGAAAAGGTATTTTATAATAAATGGGTTTCAAAAGTTCTTCATGTTTATTTTATATTTTCTTAAGGAAAAATGGTTTTCAAAAGGTTTTCAAGCTCCTCTACATGTTTTCAAAGGAAAAATGAATTCAAAATAATTTCAATGCCTCCATTATAAGTACTCTTTTTTATTTTATTGAAAATGGTTTTAAAAAGGATTTAAATTTTATGAAGCATTTTTTTCAAATGATAAAGGATAATTTTCTCATGACGTTATTTTAAAAGATATTTCAACATTACTTCCCATCTAAAATGAAATATTTCCATGTTACTCATCACTTTTTGGGGAAATAATCCAATGTTTCAATTCTTATAATTTCTATGAATGGTTTACATTTTATCGTAGGATTTTTATGAATTTTTTTTCTCTTTCATGGTTTATATTATTATGAAACCCGCTACTTTTCACAGGTTATTATTTGATAAAATGATTATAAAACATGTCTCTTTTATACATATTAAGATATGATTACATGTCTATGAAACCAATTTCATTTCATGTGCTATGAGTTCATTGTTTATGATCTTATAGAACATGTGTATGATTTCAGTTTGAGATTTGTGGGACCTATATCTTCCTATAATGCATTGGGTAATGATTTATATCTCATGAGATATACTAAGATAGTCTTGGGAGTGAACCTTGAGTAATAAGACAGCCATGAGAGTGAACTGTGATTACGAAGATGGTATGAGGAGTGAACTCATACTACATAGAATGCCATAGGAGTGAACCATGACTACCATGATGGTATGGGGAGTGATCCCATATAACTAAGATGGTCTCGGAAATGATACTTTGGCATCCATGGAAATCATATTATATACTTATGTGTTTTCCACAATTCCATGTCCTATTCCTATATTATTATGTCATGGATTATTCTCTTCATTTACTTATTATTCATGTCTTATAAACTACCAATATTAATTTAATTATTCTTATTTATGACATTTGATATGTAGGGTATGATATTATATTTACATGATCATGTTCTCATGACCATATTATCATGTTTAAGATTACATGTCTCCCTTATTTACCCTTACTGAGAAGATAAGATCGCCAATTGTTTTGTTTCTTTCCCCAGGTTACGATGATATGTATCAAGTATGATATTTCTAGGAAGGTTTCCATTCATAAAAAACCTAGTGTGAGATAATGTAGCTTTCTTATACACCAGTGTTTATGTTTCCAAGTTACCAAAGGCACTAAAGTAATATGGTATTTGGGTGACCATTTTTGTAATGTTTTAAGTATTCCAAAACAATGATGTAATGTCTATGTATACTAAGACTAGGTCATTATAAAAGAATCCATTCTCAATTCTAGCTGCAACACCCCTCCTCTCTCACATCGTGTCACCCACATCCTTATAGCAGATGTTAAACCACACGGTGGACATCCTTGCTACATGAAATTAAATGACATGGGTTTATAGAACTATGTACCACTTGATTCTAATTTATGGAGATATGTAGGGATGCCTCCTTTCAATATCTTGTTCCATCCACCACATGATACAAAATAGACCTATACTTTCTACAATTCCTTCTATATCATGAGGAACCTTTTTCATTTCTTATTTCTCAAACCAAGAATATCTCACATTGGATTAAGATCTTTGGTAAGGGCTTCCCTACATGAACAAGTTATATTAGATCATGAAAGGGTTATCAAAGTTTTGGGTCCTCACTGTATGACATTAAACTTCTTGGTTTATGTATATTAAATGTCATAAAACTACACATTACAATAAACCTCACTATAGGGGACCACTATTGTTGGTGTTGGCCTCCCACCACACCTTTAATAAACAATTACATATGACTTGATTCCTACTATCACAGAATATATAGTGTCACTTGGATCTATAACTTTGGGTCCAATGTCTATAAATAAAAATATAAATTCCCCCTATCTACATACAGGTGAGATATACACAGGGATCCTTAATAAATGAACTATATATGTCTTCATTACTATTATTATGGGATATGTAGTGGTTCCTAGATCTCCATTCCATGGACCATCGACAATACTCACTATTCAAGTCAGTGATCCAATATACTTACTGCATGACATTAAACTACATGGATTATAAAGAAATAATTGTGGCATGATTCATACATTCATAGGATATGTAGTGATTTCTGGATCCCTAATCCATGGTCTAGATATAAATATCAATGGGAGTTATTTTTCCCTATATGTATGAGTTAAACATGCATATAGAGTTTTCCATTCAATAACTACCTATGGACTGATTCCTTCCATCCTAGGTTACACAATGTCACCCAAATATCTTATCATGGATCCAACAATAACAAATAAAGAAAACATACACCCCCAAATAAAAACGGTTTGATTCATATAATCTCATTTTCTGATGCATGAGTCAAATATGTGTATTAATTTTTTGTGCATATAATATATCTTGAAAAAAGTCACGTTGGTTTCCACATGTTTACCTCATTCCTTTAAACATCAAGGAAGAAAATATTTACTTAGTTCATGACATTAAACATCATGGAAAATATCTTTGTTGAAAGGCATTAAAACTGTATAAAAAATAAGTCCAAAAAAAGACATCAAAAGGTGTATGCCAAAATCCTCCACCACCTCTTATCAAAGGACCACAAGATCCTTTCCCTGGTAAAATAGAGTATGAAATTACTCTATCATTATCTAGGCCTCACAATTAAGAAATCACACTTCATTTTTTGAGATCCTCGGGTTGCCACAAATATTTCACGGCCCTTGAAAATGAAAATATATATCTCAAAATGGGAATTATATTGATATATAAGGTCATATACCTACCAACTAGATACATATTGTCCATATATTTAAAGATTTATTATCTAGTTTATCCTGACATCACCGTGGTGAAAGTCAACACCTGAGGGTCTTCTGGGATATCCATGATATGATTGTACCATATCATTACACAAGACCTGAGAATATTGAACCATGATTTATGGAATTTTCATCATCAGTTCATAAGGATGTTAGAGTTTTCTTGACCTTGGGTATCTTAATTAGGATCCATTGTAACATTTCACTCATATTATATCAATTTACTTCTTGAACATAAAATCATTATAAGATTCAGGACATTTCTTAAGGTATGATTTTTTTATGTTTCAGTTTAGGTCCTTTATTTTGGGTCAAATAATTGTTTCTAAAAGTTCATGTGAAGGATCAAGGGTGTTCTAGGTGTTTTAGACACAAAAATGGAAGAAAAAGAAGTATCTAGGCATGTTTCAGGGTTTGTGTATGGTTAGTGAAAATAGTGTGGATCATCCTAGGTAACCATGTAGCCTTGGATAGAGGCTTTCGCACGGTTACTGCACAGTTAAGATAACTATGCATAATTCTTAGGAAACCATGCGAAAGGGGAATTTTGGGATAGTATCTCAAGCATGATTTTCATACGGTTTTAAAAACCATGCATCCCAATAAAGTTGATAAATTTACAAAAATTCCATTATAGGATTTTAAACCACAACTCGAGATTTCCTCTGTTCTTCCCTCTTGAATCCCTTGGAATGAACCAAAGCTACCAAGGGCTCCCAAGGGTGATTATCGCTAAACACTAGGTTGTTTGGAGTGTTGTCGGTTGTGGAAAAACGATTCGGGTAAGGATAATTCCACTCTTTCTTATCTTTTTGGTTTAGGTTATTCATCTCTTCCTTCTCCCTATAAAAACTCTAAAAACCTTCTTTTTGGTGAAACATAGGTTGAGGCTTCAAAGGGTGGTTGAATCAGTATCTAAGTCCTTGATTAGGAGTTTTTTCACTAACAGATTCAAGGTAGGTGGTCTACAAGTTTTATCGCATTGTTTTGTTTGAGATTTTTGCATGATTGGTATTATTTATTGGTTTCATTTAATTGTGCTTTTGATCCTTTACTGTGTTTTGGTGTTATGGATATCTAGATGATGAATAAAGACCCTCAATATTTCCTAAGGACACATGGAGGATGACTTGACCTTTGTAGGGCCACCCATGGGGTGCACCAATACTTTACATACTTAGAAGTTTTCTAAGTATGAGAAAGGTTGCCTTATGACCATATAGAGCCCTTGATAAGAATTTTATAATGTTGAATGGGAGTGAAAATGAATTATTGGAATGTTTTTATTCTTAATAATGTATTAAGGGTTTTCTTGGCATGGTAATAAAATGGGTTAAATTAGATAATGGGGATTCTGCCCTGTGGATAATGAATTAGGTTGAAAACCCTAAGTGGGTGGATGTATGAGAAATATTAACACATGGGATTGGTAATGGATTTTGAATTGATGAATATGGTTAATGGGGTGCGATGTGGGAAATAGAATTGGGATAATGGGTTGTGTAGTGTAAAATGGCATTGTGAGTGGGATATGGCATGATATTGAATCTAATGTTGATTTTTGTGAATCATGATTGTTATATTAATTGGTTGTATTGGTTGTGATATTGTTTGTGTGTGGTGGATGGATAAATTACCATGTTCACATGGCTTGGTGGTGGGATTAAGGACTGATGCTCCCCCTATGGGATGATTAGACTGATGCTCTAACCTACCCAGGAATGCACGAGTTGGAGAGTTGGATTGATGCTCTATTACCCCAATGGTTGTATTCAATGAATATACCTAGACCGAGGCACCAAGGAAAGAGTTGTTACTATTTGATATGCTCATCCTTAGTGATATAGGGACCTAACTTGTTCTCTTATGTGGAATGATAAATTCCATGAATATTGTGTGAATAGGGTAAATGTCTGACTCATGGGTGACATGTTAATGATGAAAAAATTGAAGAGATTATGTACATAATGAACTTGGAACGATAATCCTAATAGTAATAGCAATGTTAAGAAAGGTTAATGAGTGGACCTGAATTGTATCTCCTTTTCTTTCCATTTATTTATACTTTCATGCACTATCTGTTAGATTGGATATTTTGTAGAAATTGTTGGTGGTGGCCTACTGAGTTTTACATACACCCTGCTCAGACTCCTATTTGGAAGCCAAGTAGATTACATGCTTACAGGTCAGGACAAAGGAAAGGTCCCTATGCTAGGGAGTTGAGTTTGACATGGTACATGCATCGATGAGATTCCTAACTTAGATTCAGGACCATATTTTATATTCCTCTATTGTCTTTATTTTGGGTTTTTTTCACTTTACATTGTAGCATGACATGGCATATTTACTGTTTCTTATGGTTTGTACCCAGTTTGGGAGATGTTTGGATATGCATGCTATTGGTTGATTCTTATTATTTTATCTATCTATACTATGTTTTTCTATGGATTACACTGGTAAAGAGGGTATGGTCTCCCCGCATGACTATTCTAGTCCCTCGTTGCTAGTCTGAAACCTCTGGCATACGGGGAGGTGCACTTGAGGTCATGTGATGACCCAACTTGGGGAACCAGTTTAGTAGCACCTGGGATGGGATGTTATAAGAGTGGTATCAAAGGATTATTTTTCTCTTTCTTACTATATGTGGATGGTAGATAGGAGGTTAGGAAATTGTTAGGCCTTGGTAATGAGATTGTGATAGAGAGTATCTAACCCATGTTTGGGGGAAACGCAAGTCACCCAAGGTGGGAATTGTTGTTGTTGTTGTTGTTGTGTGTTACATTTGATGATATTTCACCATTGGGTGATGCACTTGTTGTGTGATTTGACGATTTCATGATATTTCTCTCATGGAAAGATGTGTAAAAGGTTTTGAATTCAAGCATAATTCTAAGAACCTATGTAGATAAGTGACATGCATCATGGTAAGAACACACATGGGATGGGTGTGTGGGATATAATGGTTAGGATGCATTTGTTTTTCTTAAAATTAAAGAAATTTAGCCTAATGTGATGTCATTAATGGGTAAAAAGGGATGTAAAAATGGTAAGTAGTAATTATAAAATGGTTCTTAAAAAATAATTAAAGATGTATTATCATGTTGTAAGAGTAAACTGGAATATAGAAATTATTTTGAATTGGTGTAAAAGATAAGGTTTGTAACCATGTGAGTTAGTTACCCTGTATTAGCCATTTCCTTGTGAAGGATGGTTGTGGGTAGTGTTTCAAATGTTATAAATCCCAATGGGAGGTTAATGTGGAATTTTTTGTTTATGGATAGTGATGATCCTTTACTTAGGAT
Source organism: Viscum album (assembly GCA_963277665.1). Classification (NCBI taxonomy): domain Eukaryota; kingdom Viridiplantae; phylum Streptophyta; class Magnoliopsida; order Santalales; family Viscaceae; genus Viscum; species Viscum album. The sequence goes on from OY728157.1 coordinate 1,768,354,406, forward strand.
TTGGAAAAGTTTCTTTTTGTATTCTAAAAAGTTTGGGTTTGGGCATTGTAGAGAAATGCAATCAGGAAGGTGGGTGATGATTGGGCGATAAGAGGATATTTATGAGAATTCTCCCCCAGTATTGAAACAAGAAGACCCCATGGTTCAGAGTTATATGGAATAGTAGTTCTATGAGAACTTTGATCATTTTTTGTAGATGATGAAACGAGACCAAAGGTGGGTCTCACCAAGTATGTTTGACTTGACCAGGGAGTTTTAGCTGAAACACCCTCTAACCTTTACTAGGGATGGTGGTCCAGATGTAGATGAGTTATGGATAGAGTCAATCCATACCATTCTTGAACATCTAGAGACTCCTTCCAATAATTGAGTTGAGTTGGAAGCCAACATGTTGTGGGTCTAGGAAAACCATTGGTGGGATATCTTAGCTCATACCGAACAAGTAGATGGAATGGTGTGGAAGAGTTTTCAGGAAACACTTTTGGAGAATTAAGAAACAAAAACCATAATGTAAGAGAAGGATGTATAATTTATGATTTTTATATAGTGGAAGATGTTAGTAATGCAGTATGCAGGCCGGTTCATAGACTTTCAATGGTTTTATCCTGCTTTAATGGGAGATGAGGCAGCTTGGTAAAGGCACTTTCAGGATGGACCTTGACATGAGATCATATCCCAGGTAAATATATTTTGACTAAAGAGGTTTTCTTAGGTGATGGATCAGGGGCCCATCTTAAAAGGAAACCTCAAAGAGGCATTTGGGAGAAGACATGTGGTTCCAGTGGGGTGAGCTAGTGGCATGACTTCTGATAGTAGAAAGCACCATTTCAATAATTTTCACAAGGTCATCTTTAGAAAACATGACTATATAAAGGAACTATTCTCTCAGGTTAGTGATTGAGTTTACTAATACCAATGTGGAAGGTCGGGACACATGTGAAGGTAGTGTTCTTGACCACCTATTGAGTATAGACCATGCTGCAAGATGGGCCATGTGAAGAGGGTCTGTAGGAACCCACAATAGAAAAAAAAAGTTTTGGAGGGAAGAGATCAGTGTAGAGTGCTGGTAAGGGATTGATTACCCCATATAAGGCAGGATTTTGGAGCTCCATAGGCCATAATGGTAGGGGTGGTGGACATGGAACTCTGGGGAGAGACCATTTGTACCAATAGGGCAGTGCAGCATTGGGCACTCAGGATGGATCTTAGGGTAGAGGGTTATGCCATCTGCATGCGTTCGGTCTACACCTGGAGGAGGTAAGGTTAGAACTTCTACCATTCAAAGTATGTTTCTTGTAGCTCCTAGAATTTAAAATTCTTTATTTGACATAGGTTCCACAAATTCTTTTTTTTATGCACAATTCATAGTATTGTTGGGCCTAACTGTGGAAAGTGCATGTGGAGTTATGTCACTTGATACTCTTTTTGGGGTGCAAGTTGAGAATATAAGGCAGTGTAAAGGTTGTGCCTTAGAGGTTGGTAGATTTCATTTTATATGGGGTTTTTTGTTCTAGAAATGTTAGGTTCTAACCTGGTCTTGGGTATGGATTGGTTAGTGGAGTATTAAGACCATATCGATTGTTATCAATGTTCGGTAACATTTACATCTTCCGATGGAGAAATTCATGTCCTTCGTGGTGAGTAGGATGTTCAAGTTCTCCATGCAGGGACATTTTGTCAGTAGTTAAGAGATCTCATGGCCCAAATGGAATTCTTTTATCTTGATGATGGAGAAGTAGAGCAACATGTATTTCTTCCAATGGTGGATCGGTTCTAGGATACGTTTCTTGAAGAATTATTAGGGATACCACCTTAGAGAGATTTTGATTTTATGATCGATTTTTTACCTAGGGAAGAATCGATTTCCATTCCACCGTATCGAATGGAACCCGGAGAACTCCAGGAGCTTATGAATAAGCTAGAATAGTTGGAGTGGAAGAGATTCATTCAACCTATTAAGTCATCATGGGTATCTCCCGTTCTATTTTCTAAGAAGGTTGATAGGCCATTGAGGTTATGTGTTGACTACAGGACTTTGAATTAGAGGATAGTTAAGAACCAATACCCTATTATTAGGATTTATGATCTTTTTGATCATATGAGGGGTTCCACAGTGTTATCCAAGATTTATTTGAGATTAGGATACCATTAGTTGAGGGTGAGACCTTCTGACATACCCCAGACAACTTTCTGAAGTAGTTATGGGTTGTATAAATTTTTATTGATGACGTTTGGATTGACCAATGCTCTGACTATGTTCATGGCCTTAATGAACCAGATATTCAACCCATTCTTAGATTATTTTTTAATTGTCTTCATTAATGTAATATTGGTGTACTACAGAACACATGAAGATCATTCCATGCATCTTGACATCAACTTGAGTACACTAAGGGTGAAAAGGATTTACACCAATATATCAAAATGACAGTTTGGGATTAATGAGGTGCACTTTCTGGGACACATCATTTTTGAGTCAGGTGTGTCGGTGGATCCAGAAAATGTGTAGGTTGTGGGGTCTTGGGAGAAGCGCAATAAAAGTTTTGATTTTTAGTGTTTTTTTGGGTTTGGATGGTTAATATCAGAGGTTCATTGGATATCTCTCTTGTTTGGAAGTGAAACTCTCAGGTTTGACCAAGAAGGGGGTTAAATTTGAATGGTCAAAGTCATTTTATAATTCCTTTCAGAAGATGAAGAAGCGGTTGACTACTAAACTAATTTTGATCTTACTCTAACCAGGTAATAGGTACACCTTGTTCTGAAATGCATCTGGTGTTGGGCTTGGGGAATTGTTGATGCAGGTTGATTGGGTTGTAGCTTATGGGTCAAGGTAGTTGAGACCACATGAAAGAAATTACCCTAGTTATGACCTTAAGATATATTTTTTGGTTCATTCCTTGAAGTTTTGGAGGGATTACTTTTTTGGAGAACCCGTCATGGTGTTTAGTAACTATAAAATCCTCAATTACATGTTCTCTCAATGGGATTTGAATCTTTGACAATGAAGGTTGGTCGAGTACCTAAATTCCTTTTATTTTGAGTTATTTATACACCAGGGAAAGGGAATAGTGTGGATGATGTTCTGAGCCTAAAGAATTTGAATCAGGTGGTTCAGGAATCCAATTCAGAGTGGAAGATGATGGCTTTGTTTGCTGAGATGCATTTAAAGGTACATGATGGGCCCAAGAAGATGAAAATTTCATCTATAGCAGTTGAATCTGCACTTTTGAGTCGAGTTAAAGGGAGTCTGTTGGTGGATCCGAAGTTTTTGTCTATGATGGAAATCCTTAAAGGTGTGGAGTCACCCACTCATTGGGATTTTGGTATAGATAGAGTTTCTTATGTTCATGGTCGTTTTGTGGTGTTGGAAGGTGTACGGGAGGAGTTAATGCATGATTTTCACATGTTAAAGTGGGAAGTACATCCTGGATTGATTAAGATGAACCATGATCTTCATAGACAGTTTTGGTGGCCAAGAGAAAAGAAAGAAGTTGTGGGTTTTATAGCACAATTACTTACCTATCAGTAGGTGAAGGCTGAACATCAACGTCCAGGTGGGTTGTAGCAGTCATTACCTATTCAAGAGTGAAATTGGAATGATGTAATGATGGACTTCGTAGTGGGTATCATGAGGAATCCTCATAAGAATGATGCAATTTGGGTGGGTGAACATTATCCGACTGAAGTGGCTCATTTACTACTGATTGTAATGTTCCGGCCCCAGATGCCCAGGGTTGGTGAATTATGTTAATACATTGGCATGACTACAAGGAATCATGTCCCGAAATACTGACAAGTTTAGTAATCTTGGAAAATAGATTACATACATGAATGTTATATTTCACAATAGAAAATAAAACACAACATAAATAATCCTTTGATAATGGCATTAATCGCCTAGCTTAACCCTACTTATCAATCATAAAACACATCTTAGAATCCTAGTAAAATAAAACATAAGAAAGGGGTGAGCTCAAACTCTCATTAAGGATAGCAATACAGCGGAAACATTCACAAATAAGCATAAAAATTTAAGGCAATGTATAAAACTAAAACAAAAGACTTTTAAATATAAAATTCATCATAATATGGCAATGATAAATTATATAATTCCATTTACTTATTAACATGGATATTCTACTTGTCAAATAATCACATGTAAAATCAATAGATAATTTCTTAATGATGGAATGCATAATGCCAAACTTCATAACCACATAGTCAAGGCCTTGTGACAAGTCTATAAAGAATATTTTTTCAAGGCCTTGTGCCAAGACACTAGTTTGTCTCATTATACCTACCGATGCATCAAAGATCTATAGTGTGCTCCACCCATCACATACTATGTCCAATTCATTCCTCATATGAAAAGGTTTAAACATAACATAAACATTCGTATTAGAACTAGTATACGAAATGTCAATACTTTATCCATAAACCATGAATGGTATAAAAATAACACATCCATAATTAAACATATCACAAAATCTTCAATACAATATAGAATATTTTTATCATAATAAATCAACCTCAATCAAGAATTATATCGAGTAAAATATGTTGACATAGTTGAAAATAATCAGTAAAACTCTTGGAGAGAAATGTCACTTTTTCATGAAATCATTTTAAAAGTCACACAATTTATAAAAGAATTCATTTAAAAGATATTTTTGAATCAAAGTGTCCCATACCACTTTGATACTTTTGAAAGGAATTAACATTTTAAAAATTCATGTCCATATAAATAAATCATTAAAATAATTTTGAAAACATGGACATTAATGAGAAAGGTTTAGAAGGATAAATCTTTAAAACATTTAAAATGATTTTTTAGTTATAAATTCCATTAAAAATAATCCTTTTGAAAACTCTTTTATAAAACATGGACATGGATAATAAATATTTCCCAGTAAAAACTTACACATAAACAATCTCGGATAATAATGAGATTGAGGAATTAACCCTTACCTTGGACTTTCCTTTGGTCAAGGGTACGTTTAACCTCTTTTATAATGACCATAGTATGTTATTATATTATACCATAACCATATTAATATTTATTATATCATACCTAATTCATTTATGACTTTATACTACCTATTTAATAATGATTTCCATGTTAAATTAGCATTTTGGGTAATAATCGCTTTCTTTATCATACATGTTTTAACTTTTTATTCTTGATCGTATCATTTAGATCATGATTTAAATAATTCAAGAATATAAACCTTAATTTATATATCATATATATTTATAGTATAAATATTTATAATAGATAGATATATTAAATTGAAGGCACAGTTTATGGAGACGATAGGTCGTACGTACGCATAAACGTTGTTTCCGTTTTCATATCGTATTGAACGGAAGTAAGTGAATAAGATATATGTAAGTATATATATATATATATATATATATCTCAAGTAGCCTTATTATTTCATATATTACATACTTATTAATACTATATATTTTTATAATCATCGTTGAATGGTGAACGTGGAAATAAATCTCATTGCGTCGTGGAGATGGTAATATGTATGTACGCACGAGCGACAATATCATTATATGGATGGTGAAATCTTATGTAATTGGATGATATATCATATATAAAGAATAATTAACATGTTATATTTATTATTTAAATCATTTATACTCATTATTATACCCATCCAAATAATGAAGTGTTTAAATAAAAAACTACACCACGACGTGGAAACGGTAAGCCGTACGTACGCACGTATAGTGACATTGTCATTTATAGGATGGATAGAATAATGAATATGGTTTTAATATATTTACAATAACATCAGAGTATTTAAAAGGTACTGGAGGTATTATTTTTGTATGGAAACAACAAAGAAAGAGGAAGTGTAAGAAGAAAGGAACTTGAAAGAGGGTGGTGAAATTATTACCTCTTCTTCGGGTGTTTCCTTTTGAGTTGATCAAAATGGATCCTTAAGTTAGATTTTTAATCAAATTAAGGCCTCTAGATATAATGTAGGATATTTTGGAGGATATTTGGGTAGGTTTTGGCCGATAAAAATGGATTTGGAGGTGTGATTTTGAGAGAAATGGAAGTACCCTTTTATAAGAGAGGTGAGGGTCATTTTTGGAAAAGCATGAAATATTATTTTATAATAAAATAATTTTAAATTTATAATATCTATAAAATTATTTATTTCTAGGATAAGGTGGTCAAAAAACTCTCAAAAAATATTTTCTAGACATGTTTAGGTCACCATATTAACTTTGTCTTTTAGATTTAACTCTTAGTTAAAAAGTTTGACATTTACCATGTCTTTTTGTATTTTTATATTATATGGTTAATAAACTTAATATAACAAGCCAAGAGAACCCCAAGTGGTTAATTATTAATATATATAACCTTATCTAATTCCTTTATCCGAACGTTAGATTTTTAAGAATATTATAATAATTAATAATATATAATTATTTTTAAAAAATCAATTATGTCAATTTTGAAACTATTAATATTTTGTTTTTGTGGAAATCATAAAAACATTATTACTTCGAAAAAAAATTATTTAATAAACCCTAACAGGTCATATTAACTTATAAAATTATTTAAATTCATCAAAAGTCTCAAATTACATTTAATTGGATATTTATAATATCAATTATTTTAATCTTTCATTAATAAGGTAATTACTGCACCATCATTGTATCATAAATAAATTAACTTATTTAATGTATAAAAGTTATAAATAAAATACCAATATGTAATAAATTTTTTTAGGTTTCTAATTAATATTTATATTCTAATTTATCTTATGTATAACCCTATATTAAAAATGGTTTAGTTATTAAACATTGAATTCACCTCTTTTAACTCTTCTTTAAATAAAATAATAATAAATGTCCTAATCTTATCCAAGGGGACCAAAGGGGGTCATATTTTATTTCTGACATTGTTTTTGGTCAAATTATACTTATACAGTAGAATTAGGACATGTGTTAGGGTAATTATAATATCATTTTTACCCTTAATTACCCTATTTACTTTTAACTGTGGTAAATAAAAGTCAAATGTTACTATTCAAAAAAATTATTTTCATCTTATTGAACCAAATTTTACTTAATGATGAAAACCATGTCTCTCGGATTTTTGAGATTCAACTCATAGAAGTGGTAAAATTATGTTTTATGCAAATTTGTAAATGGTCCTAGAATGTGCGTAAAAGACGACAAAATGTTCGATACAATTTTATATATCTAAAATTATTATAAAATGAATCCAATGAATTGCATTGAACTTATATAGGTATTATATATATATTTTTACTTAAAATGAATTTAAATAAAATAATTAATTATTTAAATAAAAAAGTCAGTTTTAATCAATAACGTTTTGTTTTTCACAAGTCATCAAAAATTGAATGTTTTCAGAAAAATACAAAAAATTCACCCTAAGATAATTTATATATTTTTAATTCAAAAATTAATTCTATTTTACCAAATTAAAAATATAGAGTTTGAATAAATTAATTTAAAATTAATTCCCGTTGTCAAAACCAGAAAGCGGGTTTTTTAAAAAGTAAAAACTATTAAAAGATTGAAATGTGTTTATGTCAAATTTAAATTTGAAATTACTTATAATGACCTAAATTGTATTAAATGATAAAAATATAATCTAATTATACTTAAAAACAATTCAAATTAATATTTTAACACTATAAAATATTTTGATTAAAAAAGTTGTTTTCAATTAAAACATGGTATTTTTCACTATTCATCAAAATATGAAAGTTATCAGAAAAGTACCAAAAATTTATCCAAAAAAAAATTTTATGTCTCTCTTCTAAAGAAGAATTTAATTTCATTAAATTGAATATATAAAAGTGTCAAATATTTATTTTAAAGAGGGTTCACCATTAAAAGGCGGTAAAATTGTATTTTTTGAAAAATACTTATTCTATCCAAAAAAATGAATTTGTTCTTATATTATGTCGAAGAAAAAAATAATATGGATCTTAAAATTATATAGAGTATATAAGATTTAAAATGCAGTTAATACTATTAATAACCTTTTTTTGAAAGGTTGGTTTAGTAAGTTGTGGTGCGCTTGAACTCGGTGTTGTGTGTAGCACAAGCTATTGAATTACTTTAATGAGATAATGTACTATGAAATCTTGTGGTGTTATATTCTCCCCTCCTTAAATAAATTGTGACCTCTCAATTTTAAATTTTTCTTCAAAAAAATGGTTAAAAATAGAAAAATACCTTTGTGGAAAACCCACATCGGAAATTAGATTTATAAAATTTAGACTTAATAAGAGGGAAAGGAAAATAAAAAAGTCACCACTAAATTATGATTTCGATTAGGAGAACATTAGTGGAAATTAAAGAAACATTATTGGAGGAGAAACATAAATATATAAAGAGAGTGATTGAAGTCTTCAATCACAAACTTGTGTAAAATCGAGGTTTTCAAAGCCATCAATCTAAGATGATGTAAAATATCATCAGTTCAAAAAACATATGGTATTAGGATAACACATTTTTGGTTTTAAGATCCCTTCATTAAAGTTTAAGAATTAATTTATTCATATAATAAGAGGATATATATATATATACTTGACATATATAGTTTCATCTTTCAACTAATTCCTTCCACAAACTCATCTTTCGCTCCAAAAGATAATAGAATTAAAAAATATTCTATTAATCCTAATATTATAGGGTTAAAAAAAGAATTTCTATTCATTTGTATGACTATTTAAAAAAACTACATTATACAAAATAGGACATCACGTAGGCCAGTGGTAGGTGACGCACCCTTTGCCCTTCGGTTGTGGGTTCAGGTCTCACGACCTTGCCAGATGCGATGAGTTGTCGCCCGACCTCCAAGTTGTCCTTTTTATGACAATCCAAAAATAATCTGAAGAAATTATTTAACGTTAACAAAATTATCCAATGTCAAACTTAATCGATTCCAACCTTTAGACTTATCCAAAATGCTTCTGTCCAAACTCACAGTCCAAAATTTATAAGTAAGGTAAACACAATGAAGATCCTTTTTTCCACGTAATAACATGTGAATACCTTAATGATGTATTATTTTAAAACATGATAACACCCTGAATTATCATACAACCGTATTGATTACATTCATGCTCCCTTATTCCTTATAGAATACTTGACATACTCATTATATCCAAAATATTTGTAAACTCGAACAATGATGGAATATAAAAATCATTTATCTATTTCAAGGTAGTCAAGAATATTCAATATAATTTATCCAAATCAATCATATCTTATTCCAAAATATCTGCCCCGGTATCAAAATCATATAAAGGTTTATCTTTCTCTCAACCATATATTTTCCAAAAACTTTAACCTACCATTGAGTCACTTTTCTTGGTTCCACACAATCTCAAGTCCTTAATGAAATTGTACTACAATATAATCCTTATATACTCTATAATTATTATAACATATACATCATTAATACAATACTAAAATGAAACAATACTTTAGTAAAAATTTAAGAACTCTTAATCATTCATCTTTATCTTTAGTAGTATCATGACTTGATTATTATCCAATAGCAGCATTTGGGGTATACTCTGATGATTTGGACATTGATTCACGTAGTGTCCCAACTCCTTGCAGATGAAGCATTGTACATTTGAAACCTTTTTCTTACCCTTGAAATCATGTACTTGGTGTCCTTTGTCTCCACACTTAAAAAAAACTTCCATTCCCTTCAAGATTTTACCAAAGTGCTTTCTTCCATAGTTATCACATATGGAAAAATTCTTCTTTCCCTTATTCTTATTATCCATCTTTATTTTTACCATCCTTTTATTCTCTATATTCCCTTCAAATCCATAGGACTCGTAGAATTCTTTATTTATATTCTTAACACATGATACTATTTGTTCATATGATGATAATTGTAAAGCCCCGACCCCAGTTACCCAGAGTCGGTGCATTATTACATAACATCGGAATGATCACAAAAGATCAAGTCTCAAAATACTGATTAGTTTAGTAGCCTTGGAAGTACTAGATACATTTATAAGGTTTATATTACATAATAAAATGAAAAAACTACAACAACATTGTTTCCATAGACCACACTCATATCCCCTTAGACTATCCCTGCAGGTCAGTCATAAAATAATTCTTCGCATCCTGGGTGAAATAAAACATTGAAAGGGGTGAGCTCGGATGCTCAGTAATAATAACAATATAGAGGAAAATTTCATAAATAAGAATAAACATTTAAGGAAATGTATAAGACTAAAACAGAATCCTTTTATACTTAAAATTCCACATAATATGGAAAATATAAAATCAAATAATGTTATTTACTTACTCACATGGATATTCTACTATTCGAATAATCACATGAAATATCAATAGACACTTTCATAATGATGGAATGAAAAATACCAGACTTTCATAACCAAATAGTCAAGGCCTTGTGCCAAGAATACAAATAATATTTTGTCAAGGCCTTGTGCCAAGACACTAGTTTGTCTCATGAGACCTACTGATGCATCAAGGAGCAATAACGGGCTCCACTCGTCACTTACTCAGTCCAATGCATTCCTCATATGAAAAGGTTTAAACATAACATAAACATTCGTATTAAAATTGGAATATGAAATGTCAATACTTTATCCATAAACAATTAATGGTATGAAGTAACACAACCACAGTCAAACATATCACAAAACCTTCAATATAATATGGAAGTTTTGTATTATAATAAATCAACTTCAAAAAAACATAAAATCTGTCAAAGGATGTTGACATAGATGAAATCAAAACCTTTTTTTATACAAATATCTCTTTATATTTTGAAATAATTTAAGAGTCACATAATTATAAAGAAAAATTTTATTTTGAAAATATTCTTATAAGCTTGTAAAGGAAGCTTCAACGATGTTATTACGACAGAAAATAGCCGCTCCCACCATATAAGTTTAAAAAATGATATTCTTACCTTAATTTTGTTGAAAAGGATGTAAAGGACCTTGTTTGGAAAACGACGAAAAGAATCCTTTATAAACATCTTATAAAAAGTCAAACAAGGGTATAAATGACTTTAACCCATACTCTATAAAATATTAATAATGTTTTGAAATACCTTTTTAAGAAACATGGATGTTGATAATAAAGAGGTCATAGTAGATACTTAAGTAAAAACAACCTTGGATAATAAAGAGACTGTGAAATTAACCCTTACCTTGTACTTTTCCATGGTTGAGGGTAGGTTAACCTCTTATATAATGGTGAAATAATTTTTATTAAATTATAAAAGAATCATATACCTTAATATAATATCATATATGATCTTTTAACATTTCTTTGTTAATAATATCTTAGTATTATTGTTGTTTTGGTTGTTAACAGATTCGTTTTCCTTTATATTCATTGTTCTGTGAGTCATATTAGATATGGATGGGATGTATCTTATTTATCTAAAGATTGATATCAAGTCTTTAAACATTATTTTTAATCATCTAATGAAAATTATTCTTGAATGGATACGTTGGGGAATGAATCTCATCGTGTTCGTGGAGATAGTAATATGTACGTACGCACGAGCGACAATATCATTCTTTTGATATTAAAATAATATATAATTGGATGGTATATCATATATAAAGAATATTTATCATGTTATACTTATTATTTACATCAATTACACATCATTATTATACCCATCCAAATAATAATGTATTGATTAACAATTACACCACGACGTGGAGACGGTAAGCCGTACGTACACACGTATGGTGACATGCCATTCAAAGGATGGATAGAATAATGAATATGGTTATTCCATATTTATAATAACATCAAATTATATATAAAAAACTGTAATTATAATTTTTGAATGGAAACAACAAATAAAAAGTGGAAGAAGAAAGGATCTTTAAAGAGGTAATGAAATATTTACCTCTTCTTCGGGGGTTTTCCCTTTGATTTTATCAAAAGAGCTCCTTAGGATGCCTTTATAACTAAATTAAGGCCTATAGTATGAAGGGAGGATAGTTTATAGGGTATTTGGGAAGGGGTTGTCCAATACAAATGGATTTGAAGGTGTGAATTTGAGGGAAGGGGGAGTGCCCTTTTATAAGAGGGGTGAGGGGAACCTTAGGAAAAGCTAGAAATATTGTTTTATAATAAAATCATTTTCGGTTTATAATAGCTTAAAAATGGATTATTTAAAGTATATGGTGGGTATGGGTCAAAAACCACTCAACCAATAGTTTTTAGACAGGTTTGCGTCACTATATTAACCTTATCTTTCAGATTTAACTCTTAGTTAAATAGTTTGACATTTACCATGTCTCTTTGTTTTTTTATATTATATGGTTAATAAAATTACTATATACTTCCAAGAGAACCCAAGTGGTTCATTAATGATACAACTATCATTATATAAGTCATTTGGCCGAACCATATATTTTTAAAAATATAATATCAATTAATAATATAATATTTGTTTTAACAACTCTTTTATGTCAATTTTGACACTATTTGGTATTTTGTTTTTGCTAAATTCTTAATAGCATTATTACTTAGAAAAAAATTCATCTAACCAACCATAATATGTCATATTAACCTTGAAAATTAGTGTAATTCATAAAAAGTCTCAAATTACATTTAGTTTGATATTTATAATGTCAATTATTTTAATATTTCATTAATTAGGTAATTACTCCATCATCATTGTGTCATAATTAAATTAAATTATTTAATGTCTAAAAAATATAAAAAAATACCATTATTTAGGAAATATTTTTATATTTCTAATTAATACTTATATTTTAATTTATCTTATGTGTAACCCTATATGAAAAATGTTTTAGTTGTTAAACTTTGATTTAAAATCATTTAACTCTTCTTTGAATTAAATTATATTAAATGTACTAATCTAATCCAAATGACCCAAAGAGGTTAATATTTTATTACTAAGGTTGATTCTGGTTGAATTAAACTTATCCAATAGAATTAAGACATTTTTTAGGGTAATAATAATATCATTTTTACCCTTAATTACCCTATTTACTTTTAACCGTGGTAAATAAAAGTAAAAAGTTATTATTAACCAAAAATAATTTTCATCTTATTGAACCACATTTTACATACTAATTTCAACAGTTTCTCTTGGATTTTTGAGATTCCTACTCACAGAAACTATAAAATTATGTTTTCTGTGAATTTTCAAATTCCCTTGGGAGGTGGGTGAAAGACGGTGAAGAGTTCAATAAAATTTTAATATATCTAAAATTATTATAAAATGAATCCAATGAATTACATTGAACTTATATAGGTATTATATATCTATTTTAACATACAATAAATTTAAATAAAATACAAAATTATTTAAATTAAAAATTCGGTTTTAAACTATAACTCATTGTTTTTTCACTATTCATCAAAAATTGAATGTTTTCATAAAAATACCAAAAATTCACCCTAAGCTAATTTCGATATTCAGAATCCAAAAACAAATTCCATTTTGAAAGATAAATTTTATAAAATTTCAAAAAGTGGTTGTTACTATTCATAATTGCTAGTTTGATAGGTTGTGGTGTGTTAGAACTCGAAGATGCGTACAACACACGCTATTGTGTTATTCAAAGAGAAGCGTACCGATAAAGCTTCAGGTGTTACAATAATATATGGGAGACTATTTCCTTTCTAAATGATAGCTTAATACCATGAATGATATTATTGTTTTTACTCTTTGGATCATGCGTATTGTTGGAGTTCTTAATCCATCTACTGGGCGCCATTTCTAAACAATGACATACACTTGGTTAGTTTATGAATCGCAATGCATAATTCCAAATGTGTAAAATACCTAACGTAAATTGAAAAAAGTATTCATATAATATATAATCATAAATATGTTTTCTTTGAAGAAGTATTTACTCTTAAATCCTTGATAATGTCTTATAAATGAAAATGTGAATTATCCTAAGCATATCCCCTAGGAGTGTTGTAACCAAGAGTGAAGAAAGGCCCATTGTCGTGTACCGGGATACCCCGGGTCAAGACCGAAACTCATTGTCATAGTTTTCACTCCTAGTTACATTTTTTACTGAGCCACCTCTACCTACTCATATCTAGACATGGATGTATTGCTTGGAAAATTCACAAAAATCTATATATTACCAAAATTTTAGGATTTTCTTCTATATTAATCCTCAAAGTCTATCTTAGGGTAATGTTCTCTAATCAATGTTTTTCTATATCTAGTCTCCAAGGTTATTGCTAAACTTCATCTGATACCAACTATAACACCCCAACCCCAGAATCCCAGAGTCAGTGCTGTATTTTAATACATTGGCATGATTACAAGGAATCAAGTCCAGAAAGACTGATCAGTTTAGAATTCTTGGAAAATAGATTACATACATTAATGTCACATTACACATTATAAAATAAAACACAACACAAATGATATGTTGAGAATGTCATTAATCACCTAGGTTAACCCTACTTATCAATCATAAAACTCTTCTTAGAATCCTAGGAAAATAAAACATAAGAAAGGGGTGAGGTCAAACTCTTAGTAAGGATAACAATATAGTGGAAACTTTCACAAATAAGCATAAACATTCACGGAAATGTATAAAACTAAAACAAAATCTTTTTAAACATAAAATTCAGAATAATATGGAAAAGATAAATTAAATAATTCCATTTACTTATTCACATGGATATTCTACTAGTCAAATAATCACATGTAATATCAATAGCTAATTTTATAATGATGGAATGCATAATGCCAGACTTCATAACCACATAGTGAAGGCCTTATGCCAAGTCTACAAATACGATTTTGTCAAGGCCTTGTGTCAAGACATGGGTTTATATCATGATACCTACTGATGCAACAAGGAGCTATAGAAGGCTCCACCCACCACTTACTATGTCCAATGCATTCCTCATATGAAATGGTTTAAAAATAACATAAACATTTGTATTAAAACTAGCATATGAAATGTCAATACATTATCCATAAACCATGAATGGTATAAAAATAACACATCCATAGTTAAACATATCATAAAACCTTCAATAAAATATAAAAGATTTTTATCATAATAAATCAACCTCGATCAAGAATAATATCCAGGGATGGATGTTGACATAGTTGAAAATGAT
Organism: Viscum album; assembly: GCA_963277665.1. Classification (NCBI taxonomy): domain Eukaryota; kingdom Viridiplantae; phylum Streptophyta; class Magnoliopsida; order Santalales; family Viscaceae; genus Viscum; species Viscum album. Next base: position 1,768,369,568 of record OY728157.1, read on the forward strand.
CAGTAAAACTCTTTGAGAGAAATATCCCTTTTTCATTAAATCATATTAAAAGTCAAAAAATTTATAAAGGAAGCAATTTTGAAGATATTTTTGAATCAATTTGTCCCATACCACTTTTAAACTTTTTAAAGGATTGAACATTTTAAAAAATTCATGTTCATATAAATAAATCATTAAAATCAATTTGAAAACATGGACATTAATGGTAAAGTTTTAGAAGAATAAATCCTAAAAATATTTAAAATGAATTTTTAGTTAAAAATTCCCTTAAAAATAATCATTTTGAAAAATCTTTTATGAAACATGGACATGGATAATAAGTATGTCCTAGTAAAAACTTACACATAAACAATCTCGGATAATAATGAGATTTAGGAATTAACCCTTACCTTGCACTTTCCTTTGGTCGAGGGCACGTTTAACCTCTTGTATAATGACCATAGTATGTTATTAAATTATACCAGAACCATATTCATATTTATTATATCATACATGATTCATTTATGACTTTATAATACCCATTTCATAATGATTTCTATGTTAAATTAACATTTCGGGTAATAATCACTTTCTTTATCGTACGTGTTTTAACTTGTTATTTTTGATCGTATCATTTATATCATGATTTAAATAATCCTAGAATATAATACTTTATCTATAAATCATATATATTTAGAGTATAAATATTTATAATAGATAAATATATTTAATGGAAAAAACAGTTTATGGAGACGGTAGGTCGTACGTACGCATAACCGTTGTTTCTGTTTTCATATCGTATTGAACAGAAGTAAGTGAATAAGATATATGTAAGTATATACATACATACATACATACATATATATATATACATTATCATTATTATTTCATATATTACATACTTATTAATAATATATATTTTTATAATCATCGTTGATGGTGAACGTGGAAATTAATCTCATCGCATCGTGGAGACGGCAATCCGTACGTACGCACGAGCGAAAATATCATTATATTGACGGTGAAATATTATGTAATTGGATGGTATATCATATATAAAAAATTATTAACATGTTATATTTATTATTAACATTAGTTATAATCATTATTATACCCATCCAAATAATGAAGTCTTTGAATAAAAAACAACACCATGCCGTGGAGAAGGTAAGCCGTATGTACGAACGTATGGTGACTTTGTCTTTTATATGATGGATAGAATAATGAATATGGTTTTTACATATTTATAACAACATCACAGTATGTATAAGGCACTGTAGTTATTAATTTGTTATGGAAACAACAAATAAAGAGGAAGTGTAAGAAGAGAACTTGAAAGAGGGTGGTGAAATTATTACCTCTTCTTCAGGTGTTTCCTTTTGAGTTGATCAAAAGAACTTCTTAGGTTCTTTTTATGATCAAATTAAGGCCTATAGGTCTAATGGAGGAATTTTGTGAGGAGATATGGTCAGGGGTTGGCCATGTCAAATAGCTTTGGAGGTGTGATTTTGAGAGAAGGGGAAGTACCCTTTTATAAGAGAAATGAGGGTCATTTTAGGAAAACCTTGAAATATTATTTTATAATAAAATCATTTTCGGTTTCTAATAGCTCCAAAATGATTTATTTTTACTATAAGGTGGTTATGGGTGGAAAAGAGCTCAAAAAATAGGTTTTAGATAGGTTTAGGTCACCATATTATCTTTATCTTTTAGATTTAACTCTTAGTTAAAAAGTTTGACATTTACCATATCTCTTTGTATTTTTAAATTATATGGTTAATAAACATACTATATCAAGCCAAGATAACCCCAAGTGTTTCATTATTAATATTTATAACATTATCTTCCTTTGGAAGAACTTTAGATTTTTAGGAATATTATATCAATTAATAATATAGTATTTTTTTAAAAACTCAAATATGTCAATTTTAAAACTATTTAGTATTTGGTTTTTGTGGAAATCATAATAGCATGATTAATTAGAAAAAATATTATTTAATCAACCCCAACATGTCTTATTAATCTATAAAATTATTTTTATTCATCAAAAGTCTAAAATTACATTTATTTGGATATTTATAATATCAACTATTTTAATCTTTCATTAATAAGTGAATTATGGCATCATCATTGTGTCATAAATAAATTAAATTATTTAATGTATAAAAAATATAAATAAAATATAATTATGTAGGAAATGTTTTTATCTTTATAATGAATATTTATTGTCAAATTTATCTTATGTATAACCCTATATTAAAAATGGTTTAGTTATTAAACATTGAAATTAACTCTTTTAACTCTTCTTTATATAAAATAATAATAATTGTCCTAATCTTCTCCAAGTGGACCAAAGGGGTCATATTTTGTTCTTATGGTTGTTTTTGGTCGAATTATACTTATCCAATAGAATCAGGACATGTGTTAGGGTAATTATAACACAATTTTACCCTTAATTTCCCTATTTACGTTTAACCATGGCAAATAAAAGTCAAAAGTTACAATTCATCAAATATTATTTTCATCTTATTTAACCACATTTTACTTACTATTGGAAATTTTGTCTCTCAGATTTTTAAAATTCAACTCACAGAAGCGGTGAAATTAAGTTTTATGAAAATTCGTAAATGCTCCTAGAAGGTGGGTAAAAGACTGTAAAATGTTCGATAAAATTTTATATATCTAAACTTATTATAAAATGACTCTAGATATGCGGGCCTAGTGAATCAATCTCTTTTCTTTAGAAACCCAATGATTCTTGGGAAAAATGGCTCGAAGATGAGTCATCCAAAGCTACGGAGGTTTTAATATCTGGGACCTTTCTTAATGTATGTTTTTGTTTATGTTTCAATTTAGGTCCTTTATTTTGGGTAAAATAATTATTTCCCAAAGTTCATGTGAAGTCTTGGTAGTTTTCTGGTGGTTTGGGACACAAAAATAGAGGTAAATGAGTTTTTGGTCTTGTTTCACAGTTTGTGCATGGTTAGTGAAAACTATGTGGATCATACCAAGTTATCATGCAACCTTGGATAGAGGCATTCAAAAAGGTACAACATGGTTAATCTAATCATGAAGAGTTTCTAGGAAACCGTGAAAAAGGGGGATTTTGGGATCTTAACTCTTGAACGGTCTAGAAAACTGTGCACGTAAACCATGCAGCCCAGTAAAGTTGAGAAATTTACAAAAATTAAATTATGAGTTTTTAATCCGCAAATTAGTATTTCCTCCTTTATTCCCTCTTGAAGCCATAAAAATGAACCAAATTTTCCAAGAGCTCCCAAGGGAGATTCTCCATCAACTTGTGGTCATTTGGAGTGTATTTCGTTGCAGAACAAAGATCCGAGTATGACTAATACCTCCCTTGCATCTCTTTTTATATTAGGGTTTAAATCTATTACCTCTCTCCATATGAAACTCTAAAACCCTTCTTTTTCAGTGAGATTTAGGTTGAGGAATCAAAGGGTGGTTGAATCAAGGTCTAAGGCCCCGATTAAGAGGTGTTCACCAATAGATTCAAGGTATGTGGTCTATAAGATATATTCCATGGTTTCGTTTGAGATTTGTGTATGCTTGGGTTTATTTCTTGGTATCACCTTATAGTGATTTTTATCCTTTGGTTATGTTTGGTGAAACAAATTTTTATATAATTAATAGATAACCTTCTTTTTCCATGGGAAACATAGAGGATGACTTGACCTTTTTAGGACCACCCATGGGGTGCACTGATACTTTACAAACTTAGAAGTTAGCTATGTATGAGAAAGATTACCTTGTGATAATATAGAGCCCTTGATAAGCATGTTGGAATGTTAAATGGAAGTGAAAATGAATTATTGGAATGTTTATATGCTTAGTAATGAATTAAGGGATTGTTTGGAATGGTAATAAAATGGGTTAAATTAGTTAATGGAGATACTAACTTTTGGATAGTGAATTAGGTTGAAAACCCTAAGAGGGTGGGTGTATGAGAAATTTTGACACATGGGATTGGTAATTGCTTGTGAATTGATGAATATGGTTAATCAGGTGAGACTTGGGAAAGAGAATTGGGATAATGGGTTGTGTTGTGTAAAAGGCATTATGAATGGGCTATGGTTTGATATTGAATCGCATGTTGATTTTTGTGAATCAGGATTGTTATATTTATTGATTGTATTGGTTTTGATGAGTTTTTTTTTGGTTAATGGATAAATAAGCATTTACAAATGACTTTTTGGTGGGATTAAGGATTGATTCTTCTCCCACGGGTAGGGTTGGACTAATTCTCTATCCTACTCAAGAATTCATGGGTTAGTGAGTCAGACTAATTCTCTATGCCCCCAATGGTTGTATTGAATGAAAATACCTATACTAAATCTCTAAGGTAGGAGTGGTGATTACATGACATGCTCATCCCTAGTGAGATAGGGAACTAACATGTTTTCTTATGCAGAATGATAAATTCCATGAATATTGTGTGAATAGGGTAAATGTATGACTCATGTGTTACATGTTAATGATGAGCTAAATGATGAGATGATGTACATAATGAACTTTGAATGATAATCCAAGTAGTAATTGAAAAGTAGAGAGAGGGTAACAAGTGGCCCCAAACTGTCTCTCATTTTCTTTCTTTTTATTTATACTAGCATGAAATATATGTTAGATTAGATATTTTGTAGACACCATTGTCAGTGGATTATTGAGTTGTACTCACACCCTACTCAGGCCTCCATTGGGAACCCGAGAAAATTTCATACTTGCAGGTCAGGACAAGGGAAAGGGCCCTATGCTTTGGAGCTTAGTTGAAAATGGGGCATGCATGGATGAGGTTCCCGACATGGAGTGAGGACCATTTTGGAGATTCTACTATTGTCTTCATTTTGGGTTTTGTTCACTTGACATTGTAGTATGACATAACATATTTATTATTGCTTGTGGTTTGTACCCAGTTTGGGAGATGTTTGGATATGCATAATATTGTTTATTTCTTATTCTTTCTTCTATTTATATTTTGTTATATTGTGTATTACTCTTGTAAAGAAGGTATAATATCCCTACATGACTAATCTAGACCCTCACTTCTATTTGGAAACCTCTGGCATACAGGAAGACTTGTTTGAGGTAACGTGATAACCTGGCTCGGGGCACCAGTTTAGTGGTACCCAGGTTGGGGACGTTAAATTCATGATCTTAGGTCAACATTATATGAACTTAAACTCTAGCCTTTGATGGTATAAATCATAAGACCTAAAAATTCCAGTGAAAGAGACACATATCTATTCGGGTTGAAAAACCAAAAATGGTGGCCTAAGAAAAAGTGACTTATTCACTAGCTAAACACTTCATCTCTAGATTTTAGGCAATACTTAGGGTTTAATTGAGAAAGTAATAAAGATCATATGGTCTAATGTGTAACCCAATTAAAATCAATTCTATGATCGTTGGACCCCATGGTCCTAGAAAAAGATGAAGTATTGACTTGTTACATCTTCTCCCCATGATAATGTGTTCAATATGAATCAATACAATTGTTAGGATTCTTTAACCCTCCTTGTATATTACACTTTAAACAAATAAAAATTCATTATTTTATTATCTTAGGTTGACATAAATCTTTCATGTCCCTTAAAAAGGATACCCAACTTCAAGGGACCCTTTTTTGAAAATGCATGTATACCTATGGTTCCTATATATGTGAGGATGTTCAGAATCCAAATGTGTCACTCTAAAAAAATGGAACTAAAATACTTATGACCCTAGACATTACCATGGAAGAACACAACACCTCATTATGGTCTGGTCCATTCTGAGTATGATTGTCCCACACCATCCTCATGACTCAAACTCATTGAACCAGGATTTACAATCCCTATAACCAGACTATTCAAAATGATTCAACATCCTTGATGTTAAATCGTTGTGTTTATTACCATTTCTCATAGAACAAATTCATCACTCCCATCATTACTCTATTGATACCCCACACCCCATGATTCGTAACCAAAGGACATATAGATGAGACATCATATAAGAGTTAAACTACCATAGGGTGAAAAAACACTTCCTAGATAGCCTTTTCTCCATGTAAAACTTTATAATATAGAAATTTGAGTTTTTATAAACCTTTCATTTACCTTCAAATAGGGTGGGTATTTGCCTATTTTTTTATTATATCAATTCATAAGACCTCAAACCTACCAAATAGAAGCATCACCTCTTTACAAGAAATTTACTCTGATCATTGTGAGATCTGAAAACACCACAGAGGAACCTCGAACCACAAGATGATATGGGTCATACCCAACATCTTTACGCCATCCCATATTCCTCAACTCAAACTTTTGGGTTATGGTTTACTCAACCCAAGATCCAACTATCAAGTTTTTCTTAACTCCCCTGATACTCAACTTGTTCTCCCATATCACCTACATAATCATCCATGACCCTTGATAAATAGTGTAGACACCTCGTTTTGACCTTGATATCAACTAATAAGGGAATCAAGCCACAAATCCACACCATATCCTCCTTGTAGTAAAGGAACTCCAATCCTCCTGAGCCATGGAAACACCATGATAGAACTCATAACCTTAGGGTGTCTCAGGTCATCCCTAGAATGTATTCCCTGTATTCCATATTCAATGATATAAGGTATCATCTAAAATACCCTAAAATACATCAATATATGGTTCAAGCTAAGACCCCAAACTATAGAAATAGAAGGTATGGGCTAAAAGACCCGAAACTAGTGTAATATAATGTCTTAGTTAATAGACACTAAACTAAAGCCATAGTTTGTCCGAGATAAAATACCCTAAACAACAACAATAGAATGTCTGATCTAAAAGTCCATAAACTACAATAATAGATGTTCTAAGCTTAAATACCCTAAACTATAATAATTGAAGGTTCGAGCTAAAATAAACTAAAAGATAATGATAATTGTTCTAAGCTAAATGACCCTAAAATAAATTATAACAACGGTTTAGTCAGCAAGAATGAATTAGATACAAATCATGGGAGGCCCACCATATGGCCTTAGATAAAATCAAGCTGCTCTATCCAAGTTCATTAACTTCAGAAATCACTCTCTCTCTAAGACATATATTCTACTCAATTTATTCTTTTAGGAATCATGTATTCTCAATATAGATGGAATAAATATGTTAATGAGGAATCTCGTGTTGGTGTATATTCCTGATAATTTTTTTGGGAAAAATATATTATAATTTAAAAAATAAAATCCATGAATTTTGGTTTACATTATATTATGAAATGGATGGGTATTGTTAGTGATTTATGCAATATATAATAAATGAAATGAAAAGAAAATCACGAATAAAATTAAACTTCACAAAAACATATAATGTTCAGAAGATCCATTCATTAATAACACCCAAAAGGGGGAATCTCCACAATTCAGACTCTCTCTAATAATTTCATCAAATAAAAATAAATATAAATAATCAAAATATAATAATATTCAATCATCTAAGCTATCCAAGTCCGCAATATTATGGAGAGAATCATTGATTGAACACTAAATTTCCACTCGCCCTGATTCTTATACAACCACCCTAGAATGAATGTAATCAATCAATGATGACACCTACTAAAATCTTTTTATTGGTTTTTAAGGAGGATGATGATTTTGAATGGTCATACATTGAACGTACTTGGATCTCATTATAATGACATATCATCATGATCAAGACATCCAATTTGTATTTCAACTCAGATATAAATTGGTGGCTCTGTTCTGATGCCTTTGATGAGTCCTTCATCAACTTGGACAATGAAGTGCCATCGTCAAGGTCACGCAAGTACCTCTTGTTTGTATCCAATACATAATATATCAGAATGAATTGTCGCATCATTTCATACAATGATTGATGGTAAAATTTTCCCAACCTCAAATCATGAAATAGGTATGGAAGACATTCCTCTTAGTCATGAAACATTCCTTGTGGAGTCTCAGTAATTACGGTATGAATTTGTTTCCAGATCATCCTTTACCCTTTATGATCTTATATGGAATTTAGATTATGTAAAATGGACGGAGGAACAAGTGACTAAACCTTAGTGTAATCTATAGAAGAATCCTCATATACTCTTCCCTCATAATACACGTTGTTCACTACTTGTTCCAAAGGTCTAACTTCCTCGACAAATTTTTCCTCATTGATGGGATGGTCCACTATAAGCCGAGAAAGATTACTCAAAGTCTCTACCAAGTCTTGAATCATCTCCATCAGTACTAAAATAGAGGGGAATGTGAGGAAAATGATTTTTCCATAGGCTAGACCAGTCAGTTCATCCAATCACTTGGGCAGGCTTCTACCCATTCCCAAGTATAGTCATATAATAAAAATATGGTGGTTCTAGAAGGTATAACGTTGAATCGGAATTGGTGTCTTCACACTTTAATATTATACAGAACTAGCAGATGATTTGGGGGGAGTTGATCTTCCCGCACACTAGCCAAAGGGATAGGGGAGACCCTTTGGATGCAGCTAAACTGGTGAGAAAAATAATTAGGGGTATAAATCTATCAAATGACTAGCTCATTCATCATAGCCATGAGAATCCATTCACTAAGGGGAATATTGTATTACTTTTCTTCAAGAGATAAACATCCATTATAAATTACTAGCTGAATCTGTTCAGAATAAGGTGTGAAATCAAATAGATCGGGTTGTCTAAACACATCAGAATACTTTTCAAGAACTAATTACCTAGAATCAAACCTCTATATGTTCAAAAACCTGATACAAAATTGGGAACTGGGGATTCATATGGTATTTTAGTAACTATAGTAGTGAAAATGATCCCATTTCCTAAGAAATAAAAACTTCAAAGGACCACTGATCCTATAATGGATGTTTCCCTAAATAATATAGTCCAATAGATATAAAATGCATGAAATTGTTGGTTTCACCAAATTGAGAGGCCGTATATTTTCTTTTCATGTTTCCATCAATGGAATACCATCCCATAATCCTGAATTTTCATCACCGGCCAAGAAAATTTATCCATTCAGATACATATCCATAAAGACTTACAACCTAAGGCACAAGGAAATTTCCATCCTAACCTGTTATCCCCATTTTTTATGATCTATGGATTCCAAGATGGCTCAATAAGAATTGAATCATCAAGAAACTTTTGGGAAGGGAATCAGTGAGGGTGAATAGAAATCCAACTAAATCCACTATGGTAAAGTAATATGTTGATATAATATTTGAAATAGATTATCATGTGCATATTAATCTTATTTATTAACTTTTATTTGATGATTTTGAGCATATCCCTCACCAAGACTGGAGTTTTGAATGGGTTATCCTAGACATATAATGAAAGAAGGAACTCGTCGTACATCTCCCCAAGAGGGAATATCCCATATAGTTGGTTTATATCCTAGAGAATGATTCTTATCTCACAATGGGATGAATGAAATGAGTTGGTGCTCGAGAAAAAAGAAAATAATTCTCTAAGAAGATCATACTAGTGATAAATGATTAATTGTGAAACCCATACTACTTCTTAGAGATGGATATAATATAGTTGGTCGGTAGACTCAAAGAAACTCTACCTGACCTTGAATGGGCAAGCCCATTCATTATAAATGATTCCATTAAGGATCAAATCCCATTTTGAAATATAGCTACCACTTGAGTTGTTCAAAAAATAGAAAAATATAATCGAATAGCTTTGAGAAATGGTCTGGTGGGTGAAGATGTTTCTATCTAGACCCAATGGGGAGATCATTGGTGTATAAGACAACCCTGGATACTGTGTTGCGACCAATTGACCATCCATAGAAAAATTTGTCTTGTTGCAATCATGGGAAGTTAACACCAAAAAATGGTAGATTTTAGTCTAGAGAAGGTATTTTTACATCATATATAAACCCAAATACATGTTATCATAGTATGTATAATAAATTATAATTCTATTGTTCGAATTAGAGAAGCGTTTTTATAGCCTCATTGTCAGAATTCTTGAGATATTAGTGGTCAACATTTTAATTCCTAGAAATCATCGACCACTGGTAAAATATTTATTGAGAATTATGAAAAGTGCTAGAATCTATCTGAACATAAGCAATTAGAAAATGTAATTCATTTGAAAAAAATATTGTCAAAGGAAATGAATAACTTTGGTGGCATCATGAAATCATATCAATAATCAAATGGATTTTTAGTCACATAACTAAATCATAAATCACCTAGCCCATAAATATCTTGAAAACTGCATAAACCCATGGAATATTGTGCAACTGCTCAATTACACATGAGAGTTGTGATAACATGTCCTTTATATGGTCATGCGATTTACATAATAGTCAAGCAATCATGACACTGAACTAGAATATCCTGTGAAACCTTTAATGAAAATTGTGTAGATATATGCCCAAAGTTCAACCAATTAATGAAGATGGTTTTGAGATTAGTTTGAATATTACCTTAGGTAAATCAAGTATTGTGAAGGATATCTCATGAAAAGGTCTCGCAAAAGGATCTCACAATCAATTCATGCCGAAGGTCGTACGAATGAGTCATGTAAAGAAGTAAGATCACAAAATCTCTAGATGTCAGATATCTTGTGAATGAAACTTCATCAATTAGCCTATTTATAGGGACTTCCATGGAATACCAAACATCACCCAGAATAAAAATAGTTTCCTAATACACTGATTGGAGATAACGCCAAATCCTCAGACAGACATTTAATTTCCTCATAAAATAGCCCTTGTACCAATGGACATCACTCATGAGGGGGGGGGATTTGATGAAACACTCCAAATGAGAATTGTAAAATAAAAAAGGTAAGAAATACCTAAATGTGAGTATTTTTTACTTGTAATTAAATGTAAGAGTAGGTGTCCAGAACATACGGGTCACATAACCTTCCAATGAACACACTATCGTATGACCTTCATAAGTCCATGAGACCAATCATGTGTAGTGCATAAAATGCTAGAAGATATCACATATTCCATTTGAAAAGACATAATTTTCCTTTAAAAGGCCTCCAAGACATTCTTTGATCATGCGATGACTTCCAGATGAGTTCTTCTGGATCACATAACTTTTTAATCAGTGGATGAATGATGAACCATAATAAATTGTTGTCAAATAAGGAGAAAAATATACAATAGGTGGAATCCTTTCATAGTTCCAAACTTCATGTGATGTGTCCACACAGTTCTCAAGATATTGTGGAATCACTGTAGGCATTCTATCCTTGTTGGACAAGAGCCCACTGGCATGTCACCCTCATCACATGAAGGTTTTCAGACATGTCTAGGTGATCATGGGATTCCCCTTTCGACTCTAATGATAAACAAAATGTTTTTCCATGATTAATTATTTCACATAACCACAATAATCTTTATTGGTCACAAAATGAATCCCTGATGGGGAGATTGGTTGTATTCAACAATACTTGTTCCAACTCAGGAGATACCCATCCCTTGGGAAATAAAAAAGCACATAAAAAATTAAATAATTTGACCCTCCTTCGAGGGGAATATATGATGATCTTATCTAATCAAAATTATATGCTACATAAAATCACCATCGATTTTGAGAGGCCCCTCTAATAAGTCAGCTCGATTTCATGAAGGTATCATGGTCATCCACCATTGTATCATGGATGGTCATGGACAAAGAATCTTAGATCACACGAATGCATTTTGATAGGATTCCCAATATCATAAAGGCCCATTGACATGTAAAATTCAAATTGTGAAAGCCCCATCACATGTATACATGATTTGGGAAGACCCCTTTGATTGGAAAAAATCCAACAAATAAGGAATTTATGGGGAAATCTTGTGGTTTCTAAAAATCATGTGACGCCTACGATAGGATATCGTGATGCGCGTGACGCCTAAGCCCTCCACCATTTCCATACAAGATCTTTTCAAGACATTCCATGAAAAGAGTTGTATATTTGGAATGGAAAGGCCTATAAATCTCAAAAACTAGAAATAAAAAATACATCTGGGTGTCCACGTACCGGTACACCCAAGTATCAGAGCAGACTTATCAAAGCTGCCAATATCATGATCATAAGGTCTTCCACCAGGTAAAAATATGGTGAATGACATAGTGGATCATACAACATGCATAGGCACTCCAAATGATCACTCATCTATTATCTGAAGAAATTATAGCGGTTTATGGAAAGGCAATCCCACATATCGATTGAATCATATGAGACATAAACAAGATAACACTGAAAAAATCTAAGGCACATATGCATAAAAAATGGAATAAATAATAAAATACATGAATCTTATGTGAAGAAAATATAAATTGATCCTCATGCACTTTGAATGAATGATCTATATCATGAAAATACATTTGTACAAATCTCCCAAGTGATGATATGTCCCATAGGGATCACGAGATGTCCTATAGATGCTTCAATAATGTCACACGGAAACCTCTAGGCATGCCGCACGCGTCTGATGAAGCCCTTCGGGTTTTCCAAATAGATTGTGCGATGTATAATAAACATGTTTATTGTGTTATAGAGAGACACTAGTGTATGTCAGATGGATCTCGTGAAGCACTCTAGGCATACTAGACATATTTTGTGGCACCCATCAAGCATGTCTGCCAGGTCTCACAATAGCACCATGACATGCCAATGCAGATCATGCGACATCCTACAAAAACATAAACCTAGTTCATGCATCCCACTCTATAAATTTAAGACAATATCACATGATATCTTCTAGTAAAAGTTAGTTCGTTCTTGCGATGTCCTCGAGGCGAGTCAGACTTGATAATGTGAGGGTCTTTAGACATTCCATACATATTATGAGATGTCTGTTGGAAAATTCAACTGAATCATGATATTGTCTTTGGATATGTCTGTAATATATCCGGACATGTACAGACACACTCTGGAATGTCAGGAAGGCAACCAAGACATGACACAAAGACAATCAAGAAGGCTAGGCTGACAACCAACCCATGTCAAGAAGGCATCCCAGAGCCTAATAACCGTGTCCATCCCCATTATAAGGGTAGTTTCACTATGAAATATGCTATCATTTGAACTATTATAACTCTTATTCCTTTCATAACTATGATACAAAATATTCCTTCCTAAGGACTATGATTTATACTAAACAATCAAAGGGTTATACCAGCACATAAGCCCCACATATATTAATAATGAGACTGCTTATTTTCCATCCGTTGTTTTTCATAATGAGCATAGATCTTATGGGAAGAAGTTGCAATAATCATATAACTCACATAATTAAACTCTACCATACTGGTCAAATTCAATGTGTATTCCTTGATCAATGGAATAATATGATATGTCCCACAATATAATGGAATCCATAGTGTGTAACCCCAAATCAAACTGAAATACGAGAAATCTAATTCCTTCCATTAATAGGATACATAATATTCCTTTATAAGGCCCAAATTCAAATGGTCTCTAGCCTCATTGTAAGCCATATCATGTCTCCAACACCCCAACAATCGAGTCTTAATCTCTCTAATGGGTTGGTCATCCTTCCACATCCTCCATCTAATTTAGAATTCAACTAAACTATGAGAACTCTGATTCCTAAAATAACAATGATATATAGGACACATTCTTAAGGCCATATCTCCATATTAATCCTCAAAATGGATATTTTAATACATAAGTCTACTATCCATATGCAGTGAGACATATTACTTTCTATTGCTTGTTTCTCACCCTGAGAATGTATCACATAGGCTAAGGGAGTTGAAATAGTCATATAATTTGCATTATGATTCTCCACCATCCAGGGAAACATCCGTATGAAATCCCCAATCAGTTGCATGATTTAACTACCTCATACAAGGTTATCTACCTTGGGGTCTATCTCAAGGTTGTGATCAAAATAAAATTAATCCAATTCCTATCATAACTAGGATACATATGATGTATCCTTGTAAATAGAGATCAAATACCTTGTTCTTATGTGCCATCATATATTTCCTTTCTATAGGATATTAAACTTCATGGGTTTAACAAACTACATAGGTTTTGATTCCTATTATAAAATAGGATACATAGGAAACCTCATAATGTCTCAATCCTATCCCCAATATTAATAACCTCCCCTAATGATAACAATATTAAGAGTTCCTGGTGATGAGTCTTCAACATACGAGAATTTATCACCAATTGGAAATGGATGAAGGACCTTAGATATAAATGGATGGAATAACCAATACAATCCACCAATTTTTCCATATAAAATGATTTAAATTATAATCATATTTTAGGGTTACTAGTCTCGTATCGGGATTAGGAAGAGATTATCAAACATACCATAAAAATATAATAGATCAATAGAGTAGGAAAAAATTCCATCCAAAAGGGTGTGATGAGACCGACCTACCATCCTCTAAACCAATTTTAGTTCCTAAGAATCGATGGGACTAAAACCCCAATTGACCTCCTATAGTTGGAAATAATGTATGTGTCTAATAAAGGATGTGGGAACTATTTGGTGTTTCTATAGAATATGAACATGAATGGAAAAATTAACCTGGATCATTGTACAAGACATTGAACCACCCATAATCAAACTATTGGGTCAAACTGTCAAAGCAAAAATGGTGAATTTTATGTGAAATCATTTAACTACAAAACCTCCTTAGAAATATAAAATAAATATACTTCCTAAATCTCCTTAGAAAATTTTACTCTCCCCACATGGCTTATCCGCATCTACATGAATCAGTCATGTTGGAACAAAAAAGTTAAACCCAACATGAATATCTAAAATAAAAAACTTGATTAGTTGAATAGAAATGGATATTATATATGATACCCTTTAGACAAGGTTCTCCTAAAATAATTCCATACTCTTTTTGAGAACTCCACATGAGAAGAATGGATGGATCTGGAATCAAAGGACAATTGGGATACCCATGAATGTCTTATCGAGCACATATCATTTTTTAATGATGTGTTGATCAGTTCACTTGTTACTTGTTTTCTTTATCATTGTTAAAACTTCTCTAAAAAACAACACATAATTTGAGATAATGTATTCATCCAGTGACTATTTTTGAAAATAATCTATCAATGCGACCCCCTCACTGCTCAAAATGACCTTACCATCCTAAAACCATCAACATATGGTGGAAAATGAAATGGTTTGGGAATACCATCGATATGGTATGATCCCGAACCTTTAGGATGTCTGTGACGGTATCCAAATGATAAAATTGATAGATGTGAACAATCTAATGAAATCAAAATTAAATTTAGTAGCTCTCATTTCCTCAAAAAACATCTTAGGAGGATTATCCTTGGAGTGTGAAAATCACCACCTTTAGTATCTATTTTAAGAGAAAACATGAGTGAAATATGACTCCTTTTAAGTTGAGGGGCCTCCAAAGAGAGCCCTTGTCAACTTATATATCTAGTGTCATCCCACCTATTCCCTTAAGTCACATGGAGAGGGTACCACCTGACACATGACCACCACTGATCCTCATTCACATGAAAAAGGAAGACACGTCAGGTGTGAAAGGATTTGGATAATCATGAGTGGGATCATACCCTCACCCCCACTAGTAATGTTTACTGGAATATTTCATTGATAAACAATGAGGAGGATCATATCCCTGCCCACTCTGAACAAGTTTGTGGTCATATTCCTACAAAAATCATGGGGGAGGTGCATATTCCAACCACATATATGAAGTCCATAAGAATATTATGATAGAAAAATTAAGACATAAGTGGGATCATATCCTCACTTCAATCAAATATATATACATGCATATAGTGGAGACATAAAATGTGAAGGCTTACATTCCAATGCTCACTTTTCTAAAGTGTCATTACATATTAGAAATAGCTGAAGAACTCCAATGGCATATTCAATAAATGGTACAACTATAGGAACAATGGCATATTATTATACATATGGATAGGGAAACACAACACTCTAATAATTATAAAAGGTGGTTGATCTAGAGAAAGTTCACATTCTTACTCCAATCCAAGAAGATTATCAGCATATTCAAGTAATGGAAGTGGAGCTAGACTGAGCTCATATTCCCATGCCATCCATGGATCACCAGTTGAGAGTGGCACATTCTTTGGGACATAGACACATTCATGTTGAAAAAGACCAAGGGAATATTCCAATGGACTGGCATCGGGCCCATATCATTGTTCTATCGGTGGATTTCTATGTGATGGTATAAAATGATTCAAGATATGCTCATATTATCATTAAATAAGACTATCAGAATATTCCTAAGGCCCATGATTGATCTCATATTCCAGTTTTGGATGGGGATCACCATGTCAGAGACAAAAATTCCTTTAAAAAGGTTCTTATTACTATTATTAATTTTACCTGGAATATTTTAGTAGATCATGGAAAAAAAGTGCCCACGCCTACTTCCTCTAATGTAGGTCTATACCAGAATCCTTCTGGATACATGCAATAGGAGGTCCATATCCATTCTACTATTCTGGATGTTCTTCAATATATTATGATAGGGAATTCATATTCGTACTTTTCTGATATTCCCATTCCAACCAAGGCATATTAATTGATATTAGTAGTTGCCTAAGGATAGGCTCATAATCTTGTCTAAAAATAATTCCATCATATTCCAAAGGCTCATGATTAGTATCATTTCTCTGTTCTAATATAGGGTTACCAAGTGACATAGAAACATGCCTCATAGAATTCTCAAATTCCATCCAATGATGAAGAATATCATTGGAATATTCCAGTAGATTCTAAACAGTGGGATCATACTCCCGTAGACCTAGGAAGTTATCAATAAAGTCTAGAAACCTTCATAAAACATGATCATAATACTATAGAATTCCAACATACTAGTCATAATACTCCATCCATAATGCATAGTGAGTACCAAATCTATAATATTCTCAATGCTAGTGTCCTTGAGATTTTTTGAGACACATTTTCAACTACCGTAGGGTTTTTCAAATCTTTAACTGAAGTAGAAGTCGAGCATCACTCCAATAGTTTTCCTCTTGTTAGTGTGGATTTCATGACCCAACCCATGATAGGTATCAAGCCCCAACTACCCCAAGCCTACCTCCATAGGCTAGGGGTGGTGACAAGAACCAAAGGCAAAAAATCTTGAGGATGAATTTTCATAAGAACCTATACTCATACACACAACCAACTCAATGAAAAAGTGTAGAGGGAAAGGGAAAAAATATGAAACACTGTTCTAAATAATCCAAGCATGCATGAAACACTAAATAGTACAAGTATGTTAAAGTAAAATAAAAGGATAAATGAGAAAATACATGCCCAATCAGAAAGGTGACACAACCTAGTAGAATCTAAAAATTAAAATTGCTAGGAGAGCCCCGCTCCTAGATCCCAAGCTACGATCTCCATACATGGTCCAACCACCTGTATCCCTAAGATACTATGATTTCATGATAAACCTTTCCATCATATTCATAAGGAACGACACATGTGGGAAAAGCCCATGCATCTTTGAGTATAAAAATAATCAGTAGGATTCCCTGAAGAGGTGAAGGGGGAGCCATAAGAGATACTATTAAAAGGAATGAAGTAGATAAGAAAAGGTATAGTAAATTAATTTCCTCTCAACCCAACAAGAGACTTAAGTAATCTCATCCAAACAAAAGGAGAAAGAAATGGTGAGAATATGAACTTCTCGTCAAGTCTTTGTTACCTATAGTAAGAGAGTAGATTCATCCAACCATGAGAAGATAGAGACATAAATTATGTGGCATACCCTATGCATCTTCACATATTATGGAAGGAGAGTATCCAAAACCCAATGAGTGGGTACTAAAACATGATATATATGTATTCTCAGTCAAAGAAACCCAAATGAGAGAGTAAATGTATCTCCGTCTCACAGATCAGCCCAATAAAGAGTATCCAACAGTCCTAGAAGTTAATACTATCGATGCCCAATATCTCACACATATACCTTGAATTGAAAGTCAAAGGGACCCAATCAATACACCTTGATACTATCCTCTTTGGGAGGCACTATCTACCCCTCACGGTTTTAGGATGCATCAAAAGGATGTGTCTTAGTGGGAAAATTGTCCCTCATTATTTATTGTCCAAAGATGTAGAAAAACACATCTAATCACTATTCCACATAGCTGATAGATCATGTCTCATGGTCAAAGATCCATGCCTAGACCAGCTGGAGGGTTCCACTGTAGTGTCATTGAGGGCCCATCCCCATCCCGGCTGGAGGGTTCTACTCTAGTGTCGTCGAGGACCCATGCCCATCCCAGTTAGAGAGTTCCATTCTATTGTGCTCGAGGACCCATGCCATGTTCAACTAGAGGGTTCTACTCTAGTTTCATCAATGACCCATCTCCATCCTAGTTGTAGGGTTTCACTTGGAACTACTATTAGGGACCACTGCCTAGCCCAGCTGAAGGTAATCCAAAAACTACTCTGGCCATCCCTACTGGATGGTTCCTCTTAGAAAGCATTGAGAAACTATGGCCATCCCTTCTAGATATAATCTCTCAGAAAAATACTGAGGAATAGTATTCATTCCTTCTAGATGGTACCCCTTAGAAAAATGTCACTATAGTCATCGAGTTTTTCCCTGGATAGGCTTCATCTCAAATCGCAACTCAGAAGCCACTATGGAGGGCATTATCGTGCTCTATAAAAAAAATACTCCAGATAGGCAATTCACATGCAAAAATATGAGTCCAAAAGAAGGAGATATTTGAGATAGAGAGAAGATTTTTAACGTGGTATATAGTGTTTGTAGGGCCCACACATTGTGGGGCCCCACCTCATCACTTGACTATGTACCTAGCAATTATCAGTTACTATACTACAATCAAGCACCCCTTGGAATTCCATTGTACTCCAAGAGTACAAAAAATATCTACCCAAAAGGCTCTTCATCTAATGACAGTCAATGTTAATTCAAATATCTAAAATGAAATTCACTATCACACCTCCTCAAAAATCTCCAGAATAGTTGACCACATCTCTTCATACATCTTCTCCACTCTCATAAGAGTGGATATTGATTTATGCCAAGGGTTCTATTAAAACACTTCAGAAGAATCTTCCAAAAATATTCCTTTCATCTTTCCACAATTAATGAGATCATGAATATGTCTCCACAAATCCAAATGGATCGCGCCATTGTGATCCTTGCAAAAAAACACGCATGTTCGACTATTCATTCACCCCAATCAGATATCTGATGGAAAAGTCATATGTCACCATAATTTTTTTTAAAAAGAATCACATGGGTACCATGCCTCAATCCCGAAACAAATCATATGGATCGTTCCACTTTGATCCCCAGGGAAAAAACATAGGATCGACTATTCACTTTTCCAAAATGGACTCCCAGTGAAAAATTTGTATTTCAATGTAACATGCGCAAACCAGGCTTTATGGGTCCCACACCTCATCTTTGGCCTAAACACCAGAAATTAATCTTGAAAATTCTACATAAAGACCATGGTCACACCACCATTGATGGAATGTCAAATGGGTGTCTATTTAGAAGATATATCTGATACAAGATCTCTTAATAATAATAATTAAATTATTATTATTAAATCTAGAAATTTTTGTGAAACTAAGCAATGAAACTAAGACTTAGAAGTCCCAAACTAGTCAAAAAAGACCCTCATTGATGAGATGAATGCATGGTCATATATGGAACATCAATCGAATGCCCAGTTTAGGAGAAAAGGGCATTTAAAGATGTATGGCCCGATTTGAACAGGTCTGACCCATTCTGCCTGGACCTGTCTGCTTGGGTCAGCCCATTTTGGCAGGCCCACCCACCAAAATTCTATCCCACGTACTACTGGCCCAGCATTCACGCCCTCGACCAAGCCAGAAGACCCTATTCCTTGGGACCCCTAGGTGTCCCCTCATCAACACGGCGACCTACATCCCGTGGGTCACTACCGCCTAGGGTCACGATCCGTTACCCTGCCTACCTGGTGCTCTTCCTAACAGCTCTCCATCCTGATGCTACCATATGTGCCCAATCATGCTTCCCCACTCACCTCATCGATGTCCCTTAGTCTCGTAACCTCTGTTGGCGACCCCTTCGGCTCCACTCCACCATCCTGACGCACGATTTTTATGTCACTGTGTCAGAGCTCTGTCCTACTACCCATGAACCACCCCACTAATCCTCGTATCCTCTACCTAACTACGGTGCCTCCAGTCATATCCTCCCTACATCCTCATCTCATTCTCCCAGCACATGAACTTTTCTCACTAACTACTTACACCGGCTCGCACGCCCATCCACCGCCGCATGAAGTCGTGGCCACTACGACATCGTCGAGTGCTTCCAATGGCGCAGGTGCTCTGGTGGTCCCATATAAAGACCACTTTACTTATTTATTCTAATATATCATGAACCTGAAACCAGATTGGTGATCCCCGTGATGAGATCGTCATATCAACAACCTCTGATCGACGATCCAACGGTTGATTGAGGCATTCAAAAGGGAGCATTTAATATCTATGAAGAATGAACAAAATTAGGATAAAAGGGGATTCAAATCGGAGATCATAGGATGGTTTTGTTCATATAGACATTGCCTTTTTTCCAAATTAGTGAATTTAATGATGAATTTGAGAATAAAAATTTGTAATTGAAAACGGAGGTTCGATAATAAAAAAGAATCGTACCTCTATTCGTTCGTCGTGGATGAACGCACATGCCAACACTTCCAATTAGATTTAATAAAGCTTAATTCTTGATTCATCAAAGAATGGATGATATATAGATATTTGTTAGTATAGAGAGAGAGGGGGGGATTAGGGGATATCCTTAATCCTAAAAATTGAGGTGTTTATTTATTGAAAAACACTAAAACCCCCACCAATGACTATAGAATCTGAAACTACCATGCCCTCTCATTTTATGTCACGCTTATGTAAAACACCCCATTCAAAACTCAATGGTAGTATCATATTCCCAATCCGAATCCTCATTCAAATGTTATTTTATTTGGAATTTGATGACAGGGTTTTGTCATGAACTGCTATTCAATTAAAGTTTTATTCTCCTAAGAGTGTACCACAGTGGCACAACCTAGGGTTGATCGCAAGGAGGCAGCTTGCAACACAGAGTCTTTCTATTGTTACTATTATTATTTAACTAATATAAAACTAACATATAAAATATATATTGGGGGATTTAAAATTATGCATGAAATATAAATATTATATATAATAATTCAATGAAAACACAAAATGATGTTATAATAAAGAAATTAGGAAATTTTTCTTGAGAGTTTATGGTGGTTGAAATCATTGTTTAAAAGAATTATCAATATTCAATTCAATGTAGTGATCAAGACCTGTCACACTACACATTCTCATTTGAAATGTCATTACCACATACCGAGACCTCAGTATACAGGGTAGTTATCTTCCTCAAGACAACTAAGATACCTCTTTTTTGACCATCAAAATCAATGACATGCACCACCGTATGCACGAAAAAAATAATGAAGGGACATAAAATAATAAAAAAGCAGGAGAATTGAGACGATAGTGGAAACAAGGTCACTGATCACCTAATCAATTTAACCATCACCAAAATTGATAGAATTTAATAAGGAGAATAGAAATTAAAGAATAATAAAACTCAATTAATCCACCATTCCCTCCCTCGAACAAGAGATGATTTTAGTCCTCTATTTTTTAATGGAGTTGAGAAGGGAACAATAATGGGAGAACCCATAAAATAAATAAAATGGAAGAAGTGAGATATGAATAAGAAAAATAAACTAATGTATATTAAAAATATGAATAAAAATTAAAGAAACAAAGATCCACCTTATCCCCCCCTGGAATGGATATATCATAAACTGGGAGAAGGGACCCATATTTATAGGGAGAAGGGTTGAAGAATTCACACACAAAACATTTAATTTGAAATTTTCCACATGGATATGCTCGTAAATTAAAAAATATGAAATATTTGTATTCATATATGTTATTCCATAATATCTCCTCTATTTGATCCCCAAATTTCTGATTCATTGGACTCGTCTAGAAGGAGTTATGAATTTAATATTGGCGGTTTCCTTTTTTGGAGGCAGCTTCCAGGCAGGTTCTTTCAAAATGATGTCATTCAATGGCCGCCATAATGGATTCTAAATGGTATGAAATTAAATTTGTTAATGAGACCTGGAGTCCTAGTTCATATCCAAGTGTAATCCCATCATTTGGAGATGTTTAGGCCAATTTATGTTTCCGCTACTGAGGCGGGGTCCACGCAGTCCGCCACGCAAAATTGTCAACTTCATTGATTTTTTTGGGCCTCAAGATACATGAATCTGACCCTGGTCCTGAAGACAAATATTATGGAAATAAAATAAGGGTTAAAAAATTCTAATCACATAATTTGGAAATATATTTTATGATAAATGAAGAAAATACCCCTGTGATAATAATCTGTTAAAATTGTAGAATTAGTCCATTTTTGCATTTAAGATAAAAATAACACAAAATACCAAAATATGTAACAATTTCCCTTTAAAAAACACTATGTTGGGTTCATAAACCTTAAATTACAGTATAAAATATGTGAAAATATTAGCTTCATCAATCCCCCACACTTAAGCATTGCACTCCTGAGCAATTATCATATATTCGAATCAAAATTCACACAACCATCAAAAATGAGAAAACATCCATTATCTTATCAAAAACAGTATTTCATCATGTATCTTCTATGAAAAACAATTTACATTCATTTTCATTCCAGAAATTTAAATTTGTTCAACCTGATAAATCCATCCATGGATCAATCACAACCGACCTCACATTGAATTTTATGTCACTCTTCACTAAAGAGAAATTAATTCTAGAGTTATGTTAATACTTGAAATTTGCATGTATCACCATAGGCTTTTGACTATTCTCATTTCTCCACAGCGTGGAACATAAAAATGAATTCAATAACGATGGATTTCATCAAAGGTTGAAATGAATCTGTGGCTTTGGATTGGTGGGTAAATGATTTAAAAGTTCAAGGCTGTAAACAGAAGGTTTGACTCTTAGGAAAAATGCATGAATAATCAAGTGAAAACACAAAAAATTCCTCACTAAATCCTCCTTGATAATTTGAAACAAAACACCACCACCATTTCTTTTCCTTGGGACATGAACCAATAAATTATTACAATGAATTATATCATCCAAGTTCCCCCCCATTGTTTTATGCTCCAGAAAGGCACAACTTGTATTTTCTTTTTTTAAAGCTCTAGAAAGGCACAACTTTATTTTCCTTTTTTTTAAAGCTCCAGAAAGGAACAACTTTTATTTTATTTTTTTAAGGAGAACCAAATGAAACAAATGAAGAATTATGAAATTATGACTCATTCACAATTATTTCATTGCCCAAAATGTTGATGCACACCTCACAACACCCATCAATGAAACACGTCCCAATGAACGCACACAAAAGGCCCTTCCCCCACACTTAAACATGAAATATCCATTCAATATTACCAAGAGAATGGGTAGGTGAGGATAATTTAGCTTGTAATGTGGCTTAAACCTATAAGGAAATTCATTGAATCTAAGGGCTAATGAAGGATATATGTAAAGGTATATCTTAGGATAATATGTTTCTATCCAATGTGGTTCCTCAATCATATTAAAAAAATTCAATGAAATCTAAAGCTTTAAAAGAGAAAATTCACAAATTCTGGTTCTCACACAAAATCCATGTTTCCCTCATGAAAGTGTGGGTATTAAAAACAATATTTCAAAGTGGTTTAGAATACCTCACAGGATGGGAAAAATATTTTGAGTCGGTGTTTCATGGACGTGAATTTCAAAAATCAGTTAAACTCATAAGAAAGATTGAAAATCCAAATTAATGAAAAAAAATCACATCAATAATTATTTAAAATCCTTTTTTTCAAAAATCATTTCAATTTTCTCAAAATTAATTACTGAGTGAAAAGTGATCAGAATATTCAATAAATATCATGGTTTTTAAAAAATGAAAAATAAAAAAGAAAATTCACAAAAAAAAACAAAACAGGTTGATGCTCCCCCCACACTTAAATTTTACTACCCTTCATTTCAGCTTGACAAAATATAAATAAGGATAGAAAAACGAAAGTGAAGGAATGAAAAAACCTGACTTTATTTTTTAGCATCATTATTGAGTTAAGCTCCTAGTTGGCACCACTTCTTCATATAAAGAAATAAATAAATAAATGGATTATAAAAATAAATAAAGATAAATAGAAAGGGGAAATGGAAGGGATAATCCTTGGTTTGACCCCCAAATTGGTGCTAGGTTTTTACTGCCCCTAGTCAGGCAGTTATAGTGGGTTAACCCCAATCTGAAGGTGGATGGGGTTTCTTGCTTAGAAACCACCAAAAAATATTTCTCCCGACATCCATCTATGGATGCAATAAGTGAGAACCCCAAAATAAAAGAAAAATATCCACATCCCCTAGAAGAGATAGAAAATAGAATTTGATATTAAGAGGGGGAGGAAAGAGGTTGTAGGGTTACTCCTTGTTTTGGTCATTTGGAGGAGTGGTTTCCACTGATGTTGAAAATAGAATAATAGGATGTGGCTTCTCATAAGGTTCTGGTTCATAAAATTTATCATTCTTAATTTCTTCTTTAGTTCCATCATCCTCTTTTCCACCAATGTACAACTCAACATGAACCTCCATTCTCTCCTCAACATGAGGACCTTGTTCTTCTTCTTCAAGATCCTGCAGTAGTGATTCTGAATCTACAAGTTAAAAATAATGGATATTAAATTTAGATTCATAATTAATGAAATTTGAATGAAATGAATTCTCATAATTTAAAACTCCCTCATAAATTTCAGCTTTAGAACCCTTTTCCTCAAGTAAGGTAGCTGGGAACTGATTTGTTTGCGAGAGAAGTGGGTCCTCACGTTTTTATTCAACCTCATCATCATTATCATTAAATATAGGTGGAACAAGATTTTCATTCTCCTCATATTTTATTTTTTGTCGTTCCCTCCATAAGACTTTAACATCTTCAACATGGGCGGCCAGCGATGCCACTATCTTGCTTTCCTTTTCCAGCATTCTTGAATTCTCTTGAATTATCAAGGAATTTTCTTGACATTGTTGTGTATATTATAAAATTTGAATTTCAAAAAATTCCTCCTTGATATAAATGTCAGTAATATTCCATGAAAATGAAAAATTACTTGAATAATCCATGACCTAAAGAATAATATGCAATGAAATCTTTTTTTTTTTATTTTGATTTTTTTTGTTTTTTTAAAACATTGTGTATAAGATCTTGCCCTCCCCAGAAAAGATTCCAAATTGATGACAAGGGTTTGTTGTGAACCACTATTCAATTAAATTTTTATTCTCCTAAGAGTGTACCATAGTGGCACAACCTAGGTTCGATCGCAAGGAGGCCACATTCAACACACAGTCTTTCTATTGTCACTATTATTTTTTAACTAATATAAAACTAACATATATAATATATATGGGGGGATTTGAAATTATGCATGAAATATAAATATTATATATAATAATGCAATGAAAACACAAAATGATGTTATGTTGGGAAAAAATCCCTCAAGGTAACATTGCAGCATTTTTGGGTAGATTGTGTTTATTGAAAAAGCAGGTTTCTGTAGAGAATTGTCGAGTTCCAGAGAAGTTGTTGACAATCCATGTTGAAAAAGAACGATGACAAAGGAACAGACGATCTGGAGGTGGTACAAAAGAGCAGTACAAGGGGGTTCCATTTTCCAGTGTTTGCCAAATTTTTGGGGTCCAAAATTTGGAGGTTGGTGAGCATTGAGAAAAGGGGATATCCTTGAAGAACATATTTAAATATGGAAACGGCATGAATTTCGCGAATATAGGCTTCATGGATTGGATTTCGCGAAGACCAGAAGAATGATGACGGTGATACATCATGATTACGTCAAGCTTCACGAATGGAAGAGGTTGAAGTGCATTGCGGTGATGAAGGGCTTTGCGAGGGAGCTACGTGGAGATGATGCAAGGTAATTGATATAAGGCTCTGTGATTATGAAGAGCTCCACAATCCGAGCATGTCTGAGGTGCTTCGTGATTTTGAGAGAATTTCGGTGGAAATTTCAGAGCTTCGTGATTGTTGATGATGTGGTGATGACTTTGCGCAAGAGGGTCGAGGGTTGGTGGAATTGCCTAAACATACAGGTCGACCCCCTCAAGAGAAGAAGATAGAGCTTTCAAAGAAAATATTTTTCTCTCGGTTCGTGATGGTAGTTCACAAAGAATGTGTTCTTTTTCGCAGTGGCTAATCTTGCTCCGCGAAAGTCAGTGTGCTTTGCGAGGCCACGTGCTCTAAGGAGTGTGCTTTGCGAAGAGGCAGGAGCTCTGAGACGGCTGAAGCATTGCGAAGGCTTGAGCTTCGCGGGAGTGCTTCGCGAAAAGGCAGGGGCTTCACAAAGGCTTGTTTGAGCTTTGCGAAGTTGGGAGTCTCGCAAGGTAGGGTGCTTTGCGAAGGTGTTTCCAAAGTGAATTTTGCAGTGGTTAAGAGGAAAATGGGTATTAAACAGTGGATGAATGTTGAACTTCAACAGAGCTTCTATCAACATTTGAATATGTATTCTTTCATGAAAATTAAAAGACCTACAGGTCTATAAACTGTGAGTGGATCCCTTCCAAGTGCAGTGAGCAAAGGAAGAGGAAGAAGGTAATCCTTTCTAATTGAAGTGAGCCAGTGAAAGAGAAATAGATAGTGACCATTGGGAAAGCAGTGAGCTGACCCTAAACTTTGTAAAGGTTGTGATCCTGGGCATAGAAGTGATCTCGCCCGAACATTATTGCCAGTGAGCCTTAGTGGATTTGGTAAAGCGGCACATCGCTGTTGTATGCTCCTTGGACGTATCCCAATGAGGGTGAACCAAGTAAAAATCTATGTGTCTACCTGGTTTATTCCCTGCATTGCATCTAAAGCATAACCTTTAGATAAAGATAAATAGAAGTGATCAACATAAACACATAAGAGCAAACAAAGTGACCCTTGTAATAAAGAGGTCAAGATCTAGTGGGGCAAGAAGAATTTTAGAAAAGAATATCCATAACCTGATTCACCCCCTCTTAGGGTATATAGGCACCTATTGGTCCTAACATGTTATAATAAAGAAATTAGGAAACTGTTCTTGGGAGTTTATGGTGGTTGAAATAATTGTTTAAAAGAATTCTAAATATTCAATTCAATGTAGTGATCAAGACCTGTCACACTACACCTTCTCTTTTGAAATATCATTACCCCATACCGAGACCTCAGCATACAAGGTAATTCTCTTCCTTAATACAACTATGATACCTCTTTGTTGACCATCACAATCAATGACATGCTCAACCGTATGCACGACAAAAATAATGAAGGGAAGGAAAATAATAAATAAGAAGAAGAATTCAGATGATAGTGAAAACAAGGAGACCGCTCACATAATCAATTTAAATATCACAAAAATTCATAGAATTGAATAAGTATATTAGAAATTAAATAATAATAAAACTCAATCGATCCACCATTCCCTCCCTTGAACAAGAGCCGATTTTAGTCCTTCATTTTTAATGGAGTTGAGAAGGGAACAATGGTGGGAGAACACATAAAATAAATAAAATGGAAGAAGTGAGATATGAAAAAGAAGAATAAACTAATGTATATTAAAAACATGAATAAAAATTACAGAAAAAAATCTCCACCTTATCCCCCTTGTAATGTCTATATCATAAACTGGGAGAAGGGACACATATTTATTGGGAGAAGGGGTGACAAATTCACACACAAAACATTTAATACAAACCATTGCACATGGATATGCAATTAAATGACAGAATCTGTACTAGTTGTCTTCCTAAATTTTGTTCCATAATATATCCTCCATTTTATCCCCAAATTTCAGCTTCATTGGACTCGCCTAAAAGGAGTTATGACTTTAATATTGGCGGTTTCCTTTTTTGGAGGCAGCTTCTAGGCAGCTTCCATCAAAATGATGTCATTCAATGGCCGCCATAATGAATTCCAAACGGTATGAAATTAAATTTTTGAATGCTAATTGGAGTCCTAGTCCATATAAAAGTATAATCCCAACATTTCGAAATGTTTACACTGATTTATGTTTCAGCTACTGAGGCGGGGTCCACGCAGTCCGCCCAAAAAAATTGTCAACTTCATTGATTTTTTTGGGCCTCAAGATGCATGAATCTGACCCTAGTCCTAAAGAAAAATATGATAGAAATAAAATAAGTGTTCAAAAAAAATTCTAATCAAACAATTTGGAAATATATTTTATGACAAATGACCAAAATACCCCTCTGATAAAAATCTGTTAAAATTGCAGAATTAGGCCATTTTTGTATTAAAGCACAAAATAACACAAAAAACCTAAATATGTAACAATTTACAATTAAATAACACTATGGTGGGTTCAGAAACCTTAAATTACAGTATAAAATATGTGAAAATATTAGCTTCATCAGCATTCGAAATAAAATAATTCAGTTTAATTATTTTATTTTCTATTTTTTCCAAGGGCGACTTTTCTCACAGAAGTCTCGCGTTGAAAAAAGGTATACCTTTCCTAGGATAAAAGCCATGTTAAAGACTCAAAAGTGGACTTATATTTATTATATGAGATATTTTTTCAAAGCTATACCATTTAAGTTATATGAATAGTATAAAAATACTTAATATTTTTATAAAAACTTATTTTGATCACACCGGGCCACAGAATCGCACACCGTCCCAACGTCTAGCTCTGAAAATATATATAGAAATATTACAAAGTCATACAAGGAAAAACCTGAGTCTATGTATCATTACCTCTTTCAATATTTTCATCCACAAAAAGAAAAACTAGGGAAACAACATGTGATACTAACCTCACACCCAGATCTCCCACTCCTAGGAAGTCCTGCACGTTTCCATACTACCACAACACGTGAACCAAAGGGATGGTCCATCCTCATATGGTATGTTCATTATAAATAAGTTCAAAGAAACATGAATGTATCTTCTCATTTGAAATAGGTGGTAGATGTCGTATGCTCACTCCAGCTATTGGGGGTAGGGAAGGTATTAGTCAACCTCTTCATCTTTTTGCATAACCCTGGTGAAACTTAGGAGATGGTTTCCCTCCCCATCCCAACCTCTACATCCCACATCATGACCAGACTCACTATTTGTCCCCAGAACAGGGTATCGTGATTACCTTCTTCAGAATATCCATCTGGTGAAACACCCAAGGATATCTAGTCACACAAGATTTCACAATCGATGTCTCACAACCGTGACTCTCTTACTTGCTCAAGAAGTGAAGGAGTCAACACTATTGACTGAAGAAAACTATACCATCCTACTCCACCAGGTTTAGTTGCAAGGAATTTACTTGTCTAAAGCTTCCCTCACTTGGGGAGCCTAGGACTTACTGCTATGGGAATATGCTACAACATTTCCCATTCTTGTAGTATAGAATATATCAAAGTCATAGTCCTATATGAAGTTCAACTAGTACCGCCGCCTCAAGTTCAGGTCTCTCTGGGTCGAGAAACACCTAAGAATCTAGTGGTCCGAACTAACTAAAAAGTTCTCTTATAGAATATAGTGTCACCAAATTATCCTGGAGAAGACTTCTATTGTGAGGACCAGACAGTGGGTCACATTGTTCTACTCATGGGGTCTCCATCACCTCAACTTGTACTTGTTATCTATAGTATCTTGAGTGACATTGATCACACAAGGTACCAATGAATAGGAAACATGAGTAAACTCACCCAAACGCTAGAAGATAGAAACAGAAATCACATCGAATACCCCACATGTCTTCACTTCCATTGGAAGGAGAGTAATCCCCAGACTAGATACTCTAATACACTCACTAGCGGAATCCCAAGAAAAAAGTGCCATGTAGGAAAAACTCCACTGACAATGCCAGGATCTGCTTCGACACCCCATCGTACAACCTCGCCCTAAAATCACAAGTCTAACATAATATTACAACACATCTTGATACTATCCTCTTTGGGTGGCACTGACTCACCCTCATAGTTTGGATCGCGTCACAAAAACACATCTTGATGGGGGAAGTACCCCTCTTCCTCATGCATTCAAATATATGTTGAATAACACTGACACAAGGTCACAATGATTCCATGCATCACCCTGGTAAAACCTCAATCAAGGAGAAAGGAGAAAGGAGTAATTTACACAAAGTGTCTAACAATTTCTATTACAACAAGTAGAAGAGAAACAAGGCGTACCACTTATCATCTCGTGCACTACAGGATCGTAGACATCCAAAGCATGTGATTGTCCATAGCCCTAATTTTGAGCTTCTTGGGCCTGACTTAGGTCTCCTGGTGGTCGTGGAAAGACCTCATAATGTCTTCCCCCACCTACAGATCCTCCCACTCCTCTTCCAGCACCCCCTCTTTGGGGACCATCCTGATTACGACATTGTCTCTATCATGGTGGTCTACTTGTTGCTTCCCTGGTATTCTCATAATGTCTGGTTGCACAGTCTCATGGTGTGATACCTTTCCCATCACAATAATAACACCAAACCTCTCCAAGATTTTCCCAAACTCTACACTAACTCAGTCCGATATGACTAAGTTCCTAAGACTGATTATGGGGAGGACACATACTTTGATATCCTATCGAATGACACCTACTAGCTGTAGTAGACGTCTCAACATTGTTGTTCCCACTAAAACATACACCTATAAGATGTCCCTATTATAGAAGGATCCTTATCACCAGCGCCTTCTCAAGTACCCTCGACCTAGGTGGGGATTCCCAAGGGTACTATGATAGCACAAATCTCTCTATAGAGTCCCTGAAAAAACTTTTGTGCTTGGAAGTAGCTGTCATGGATCCTATCCATAGAGTAGTGAGAAAGGTATGTGAACCTAGTCATGTACTTAGTCACCATCATCCCTCCCTATTAAAACTGCATGAAATCCTAATTAAGAATAGAGCACAAGAAAGAGGGGTAATACTCCTCATGAAACAACTACCATAAGTCATCCCATGAGAGTGCCATTTCATTGTGTATATGAGTAACCAAGCTCCAAAAATTCCCAAATGGTCTGTGGAAGATGATTCCTGTCAAATCCATCATCTAATATGTTGGTGTCCATGCAAGCCTGAATAGGAGGACCACCGACTTTAACCAAAACTCTACAGCATGAGGGTCTATGTCACCATGAAACCTTAGTGGTCACTGTAACTATAACTTATGAAGGGAACTCAGACTACGCATGTCCTCATCCTTCTCTTCTAGGGTTATCATTTTATCAAAAGGTTAAGGTGATACTACCAACCCACCTGGAGGATGGTGATCACATGATGGGTCTTGAATTGAGTCCTCATTTCTCACATGCTCTTTATCATGAACTAGAGCCGGTATCCTGGATAACTATTTTCGCGGAGACATGATGAATGTTATAAAGGAGTATTGTTGCCAGATGAGAATATATATATATATATATATATATCCACTATAATGGAGTTATGTCTCAAAAAGGACAGTGAAAGACTTAATCCTATAATATTCATATACCATTGTTAACTGAAAAAAAGTGTCTTAGAATGCTGAGTCGATAAGATGTTAATTAATGTTCTAGTGAATGGTTACATAAGCCTACCATACCATCACTGGATTCCCTGGTTTGAGAGATGCTCTTGAGACCCTTCTACACTATTTCCCTAAAAAAAACCAAGAACTTTTTAGGGAAATATCCTAACAAAATCACAAGGGTCGAACCACCAATGATAAAAAAATTTCATGACCAAACCCGTGTCGGGGCCCAAGCCACAACTACCCCAATCCTGCTTCCATAGGCCAGGGGGTAGAGACAAGTGACAAAGGCACAAGAAACATAGGGAGGCCTTTTCTTGATAAATGTACAAACACACACAACCAACTTAATGAGAAAGTGGAAAGGTAAAGGAAAAGGTATGCAACACTACTATAAATAATGAAAGCATGCATGAACAACTAAATAGTAGAAGTATAGAAAAGTAGATTGAAAAGAAAAAGTGAAAAAATACACACCCATCAAGAAAGGTTCCACAACCTGGCATAAAATGAAGAGTAAAATAGTTTAGAGAGACCTGCTCCAACATCCCATGTTATGACCACCGTATGAGGTCTGAGCACCCATATCCCAAAGCTCGACTAAAGTAACGATCAACCAATACCTCATCTGCATAAGGCATGACACATGTGGGCAAAGCTCGTGTAGGTCTGATTATAAAAATACTCAGTAGGATTACATGAAGAGGTGAAGTGTGAGCCATAAGAGATACTCTAAAAATTAAAGAAATAGATAGGACAAGGTAGAGTAAATGGAGTGCAACAAAAAAAAGAGAGTGAAGTAAGTTCGTCCAAACAAAAGGATATAGAAATGGTGAGAAGATGAACTTTTCATCAAGTCTTATCTATATATAGTAAGATAGTAGACTTGTTTAACCATAAAAGCTATAAATATAAATCACATGACATACCTCACATGTCTTCACCTCTCCTAGAAAGAGAGTTTCCAAAACCCAAGGAGTGGATACTAAAATAGGATATATATATATATATATATATATATTATCAGTCAATGAAATCCAAATGAGAGATTAAGGGGATCTCAATCTCACAGCTCAACCTAAGAAATATTATCCAACAATCCTAGAAGTTACACTATTGATTCCCAGCATCCCACACATCTCCCATGAACTGAAAGTCAAAAGGGACTCAATAACCACAAGTTGATATTATCTTCTTTGGTTGGCACTATCTCTCCCTCATGATTTTAGGTCACGTCACAATTATGACTCTTGGTGGGATTATATTCCTTCTTTCATGAGTGTCCAAAGTCACATCAAACAACATATCATCATTGTTCCACAAAATTGAGAGATTGTGTCTCAAAGTAGAGGACCCATGCTCAGCCATGTTGGAGGCTTCAACTCTGGTGTTGTCGAGGACCCATCCCCATCGCAATGGGATGGTTCAACTCTAGTGTCTTTGAAGACCCATGACCATCCTATATAGAGTGTTCCACTCCAATGTTGTCGAATACCCATCCCAACCCGGCTAGATGGTTCCAATCTGAGCTAGCATTGCAGACCACTATCCAACCCAACTGGAGGTATGCCCGAAACTGCTCTTACCATCCCTACTAGACAGTTCATCTTGGAAAGAATCAAGGAAATATGGTCATCCCTACTAGATGTTACCTCTTAGAAAAACACCAACGAACACTGTCCACCACTTCCAGATGGTACCACTTAGAAAAATTCCACTATAGTCATCAGGTGTCACCTCGGATGGGTGTAACACCCAGAGCATCTAGCATCGTTACTCAGATGCCACTATGGAGGGCACCATCATGCTCTAAATAGAAAAAAACTTAGGATAGGCTACACACATTCCAAAATATGATTCCAAAAGAAGAATATACGAGAGATAGAATATTCATAAAGTGGTACACAATGTGTGTGGGTCCCACATGATGTGTGAACCCACCTCATCATCTAGCTGTGTACATAGCCATTATCTGGTAATAACCTATGATAAAGTACCCTTATACATTCTAGTTTACTCATAGAGTACACAACATATCTATACAAAATGCTATCGAGTGCACGATGCTCAATGTTAATTCAAAGGGAGGAAATGTAGTTCACTGACACACCTCCACAAACTGCCCCAGAACATTTTACCAAATCTCTTCATACATCTTCTCCACTCTCACATGAGTGGATACTAATCTGAGATGACGGTTCTATTTAAAAAATTAAGAAGGATAATCCAAAGTTATTCCTTCCACTTCCCACAACTAACGAGATCACGAATAAGGTTCCACACATCCAAATCAATCACACCATTGTGATCCTCATGGAAAAACACACAAGGTTGAATATTCATTCACTATAATCAGACATTCGATGGAAATGTTGTATGTCACCACATTTATCTTGAAAAGTATCATGTGGGTCCCACACCTTGATCCTAAAAAAAATCATATGGATTTCACCATTGTGATCGCTCCAGAAAAACCCATGGAATTGACTATTCACTTGACCCAAAAGGACCCCTAGTAGAAAATATATATTTCACCGCAACGCGCACAAACTTGGATTTGTGGGGCTTACAACTTGTCTTCAGTTTAAAAACCCAAATGTATTATTGAAATGTCCTAAAAAATTCTATAGTTGTATCACCGCTGACGGCGCGTCAAACAGACGTCCCGTTCAGAAGATAGGTATGGTACAAGATCTCTTAATAATAATTAAATTATTATTATTAAATATAGGAATTTTGTGTAATAGAGCAATGAAACCAAGACTTAAAAGTAATGAAACTGTCTAAAAACATTCTTCTCAATGAGAGGAATGTGTGGCCATATACAATGCATCAATCAGATTCTTGGTCTAGGATAATAGGGCCTTTAAAGTAGTACAACCTGGTTTGAATAGGTTTGGCCCATTCTGGCCGGACCCGTCCACCTGGGCTGGCCCGCTCTAGTTGGCCCAATCCTACTTCATTGTCATGCTACCCCCCTTTCGCAAGCTCGTCCCGCCATCCATTGTCCTGGCCCACATTCCCTTGACCTAGCCAGCTGACCCTCCGCCTTGGGACCCCTTGGTGTCCCTTATCAACACAGGGACACACATCGCGTGGGTCGCTGCTGCCAGGGGTCGCACATCATGACCCTTCCTGCCTGGTGCTCCACTCAGTACCTCACCATCCCAATTTCCTTGAAAAACCACATCCATGTAGGACTACTCGCCTCCTCAATGTCCCACCATACGACTGCCTCTGCTCGCGACCCCTACAGCTCCACTCCATCGTCCCGACGTACGCCTACTGCGCCACAGTGATGCTATGCCGAAGCTTCGTCCTGCCCTGACAGAAATACCCTGGCACTCCTTGGATCATCCTCCTAACCAAAACAATGTCACTAAGCTCCTCCCACCACCCTAGAATCATCCGTCTAGCACATGGCCTCTACTCACTGACCTCTTACACCAGCTCGCACGCCCGACCACCACCACTTGAAACTGCGACCACCATGACGCCACCGAGCACTGCTTCTAGCACTGGTGCTCCAGTGTTCCCTTCATTGGACAACCAGAAATCTTTATTTTACTCAATTATGAACCCTAAACTAGATCAGTGATCCCTGTGATAAGATATTCTCAACACCTTCCTCTAATCGATGATCCAATGGTCGATTGATGCGTCCGAAAGTGAGTGTCAAATATCTGCGAAGAATGAACATATTTAAAATAAAAATTGGAATTTGAAATAGAAATATGATGATGTAAGGGTTCATTAGGACATCATTTTGATTTTTAATGCAGTGAAGTTGACGATGTATTCGAGAATAAAAATTTGGAATTGAAAACAGAGGTTTGAAAATAAAAAATAATTCTACCTTGATTCGTTCATCATTGATGAACACACCCACCAACCCTTCCACTTCGATCTACCAAAAATTCATTCTTGATTCATCAAAGAATGGATGATAGAGAGATATATATAGGTTGGTGTGGGGAGAGAGAGAGAGACGATTAGGGGCTAACCCTAATCCTAAAAACTTAATTGTTTATTTATAAAAAAACACTGAAACCCCCACCAATGGTCGCGGAATCCGAAACTCCTATGACCTATAATAATTATATCACACTTAGGTAAAACACCCCATTATAAAATAAATGGTAGTCTCATATTTAAATATGAATCCCCATTCTAAAATTATTTTATTCAACACTCAAGATAAAATAATTAAGTTTAGTTATTTTATTTATGATTTTCCCCTAGGTGACTTTTCTCACAGAAGTCCCATGCTGAAAAAAGTTATACTCTGCCTAGCGTTAAAGAAACTTTACAGACTCAAATATAGCCTCATATTTCTGATTTGAGTTTAAATTTGAGAGATATCCTATTTTTATCACATGTATAGTATAAAAATACCAAATATTTTTATAAAAATTAATTCTAGACACACCAGGACTCAGAATTGCGCGTCTTCCCAGCATGTTGCTCTGGATATATATGTAGAAATATTACAAGGTATTACAAGGAAAAAAATGAGTCTTTAAAGTTTAGATAGATCTCATATACTTGACTACTGACATCCTCTGTGGTTAAACTCTCCACAGTGATATCTATCATGAATAAGGAAATCCTCCCCATTCCTAGACACCTCTATATAGAGAGGTGTTCAAAAACAAGACACCTTCATATAGTGGTATTTGAAACATTGAGTTCAACTATATATAGTTCCCCATAAACTCAAAAAAACAAGCCACTCC
This sequence comes from Viscum album, assembly GCA_963277665.1. Taxonomy (NCBI): domain Eukaryota; kingdom Viridiplantae; phylum Streptophyta; class Magnoliopsida; order Santalales; family Viscaceae; genus Viscum; species Viscum album. The sequence goes on from OY728157.1 coordinate 1,768,405,903, forward strand.
AGTCATAAAGAAACACCAAGAAGAACCTTCTATTTTTCGATCAGATGGAGGCATTTATGTTTGATGAATAGGTGGAAGAAATTGAAATAAGGAGAGAGTTAGCTAGAAACAGACACCCCACCTTGTTTTATCCCCTTACCACTTCTGACTATGAGATCATATATCATCTAGAGAAGGATTTCATTTCTTATTTATAGAAAAATATATGGGATAATCATCAGCGACTGAATTCTAGACATCCCCATTATCCATGATTTGAGGGTTACCTTCAGAACATCAATATACTTTCAGATATACCTAGCTATTATCTCCATGGGTTGCGACCCAAAACTAGAAAATCACAACACAAATATATATCACTTTTAGAACCATTGCATCAAAAATCTTTGATAAATGATATCTGAAGCATCATCAATCATCTGTATTCGAGGATGGGGAATTTATGGAGTGCTATACTTCACCGCCACCCTATCATAGTTGAACTCCATATATAAGACATCCTAAAATTTTATTGCCTTTATAGAAATTTGGGGGTAGGTAACGCTCGATCTAGTTGGAAACTACAAAGTAATTCCCCTGATTAAATGGTGTTGAGACATCAAGAACAAAGGAAGATGATATCCAACAAATATTTGAACTAGGCCCCTTGAAACAACATAACATCATTTTAGACATGGATTCTAATGTTGGATCAACTCAACATGTAACAATATAAAATAACTCCAATCATGGGATTCTATTGCACCTAGATTAAACACAAGTATTTTTGTTCCACATAAAAGAGGTCATAGTAGTAGTTGTCATAGAAATCATCTAGGAGTGAACTCATCCCTCTGGGTCTAGGGGATATATACCTCTACCTACACCCATCAAATTTTTAATTCCTAAGAAAATTCAGTACATTTCAGAAGAAGCTCCAAAAAAACATATCCTACTGGGATGGGTGAATTTTTATCTCTATCACCATCACCTGGTTAATAATCCATTGAGAGGGTCCACAGGAAATGAATAGTGGTACCAGATCAAAACCAGTCTATTGGGATGGGGAAATTTATACCTCAATGAGCATCCTAGGAATCTTCAAATCATTATCAGGAAGCATCAAATCCTCAACAAGAGGATCAATAAATTCCAATAGCGGCCCCAGATAGTCCCCAACCCATAGGGATAGAGGAATATTTATCATCATCACCACCATAAGGGGAATTAGTCTTCTCCTGGTTGGGAGGTAAATATCAATGGCCAACATCCCATATGTTCCTCCTACTTTAAGACAAACCCATGTTATTTGGGGCCTATTTAAAATTCAAATCTAAAGAATACCTCAATTTCACCTCTCATAGGGTGAGTTGGGAGGATCATAATTCAAATATAATCACATTCAATCAGATTCTAAGACCAAACATACCAATATGGGCAAGGTTTTTATGAACGAACCTAATATAAGAAATTCTTAATCATCATATTACATTGAAATTAATAGGATAACTAACATTTCATGATTCAACTCTCTGAATTTCATCACCATAAATACAATAGATAATGTAGATCAGGATGAAAATTTATAGGGATACAACATGGAAAACATACCCTGAGTGGAAGGTCTAGATGCACCCACTGAGGCTACATGCACCCGGAATTAGAGGAGGCTCCAGAAACTAGCACCTATAAATAACAAGTTTTCACCTCTATAATAGAACACTACTAATGATAAAGGTAAAGGTGTGGAAATACCCTAATCAAAACCCTAAAGAATAAAAAATCCTTTCATAAAGGAATAGTTTTCATGAAATGAGATTGATATAAAAACTATCAAACAAATAAATGTTGAGTTAATCAGGGGAAATATTCTCAATGGAAATCATAGTTAAAATGAGGTAAATATTCATCCTTTGATACATATGGAATGTGCCAATATTTTTAAAATAGAAAAAACCGAGTTTCATACATGTTCCACATCTAAGAAACTAGTATATATAAATGTGGAATTCAAAAAGGATTGTGACATACATCACTTGTGGAAGCAACCTCTCCCTCACCATGTAGATTATTCCATAATTTTATGAATGGAGAATCAGTGGAGGAAGAATATAGGTCCACCTTATTAGGCCCCACCCGATCAATATAGAAAGGAGACACCTAAAAAAGTAGCACCTTCAAAACTTGTTAATTTCATTGTCTCTCTAGCTACTTGAATGAAAGCCATAGAAGAGAGACACTCAAATGTGATACCTTAGAGGAATTCATATACCGAATGGGTGCATGATATTTTTACCCTAACTACTGTTGACACTCCTACCTTCTCCAAATTTCATAATGCAGGAGACCCCAAACTATATCTCACACACTTTGTATCTCAATGTTCTCTTATGATGGGCCCTCGAGATCAACAGGAAGTGAATAATATGAATTTTTTTATACAAAATCTAGTAAAAACATCCTTTATTTGGTACACATGCCTTAAAATAAGATCTTTTTTTCGATCATAAGTCATTTCCTATCAATTTCTTTACTAGTTCAGCTCCTTGTTGAGGAAAACAATATTCGACATGACGAACTACAAGAAACAAAAAATGGAGAGGGTGTCTTACTTCATGGCCCGATGGAAGGGTTTAACCTATTACATGAATTAAATGGGCATTTAACATTATATGTCTAGTGATACATGGATTCAAATGAGAATTCGATGGATGGACTCAAAGGGCATTTTATCATTATGCCATGGGTGATACATGAGCTCCCTTAGAGGAAATCTAAGGATACACATAATTGATAGGGAAATTATACCACCTCAAGAGGGAAACCTAGGTTCCAGAGGCTCTCCATGGAAGTGATCATAGGGTATTGTTTCATATTACACCTAGAGTGAGAATTAGATTCCAACATGGGGATTCCAAGGATAGGCTCCAGTTCTAAATTGAATTAAGAGTGAAATTTATTATGATACATCATTCTAGATAAAGAACAAGATTTGATTCGGTATTTTGCATATTCCTTTTATATGACTAGATTAGGAATCTATTGTTATTATGATTATACAAGGGATGTTGGGCTTGAACGGGTTCTTGAGACTTATAAACTAAATGAATTATGTTTTTGAATAAACTTTATTAAACAAAATAATCCTGACAATTAATTCATAGGATTGAATCTTAAATATGATTGATTAAAGGAATGGATAAAAAAGGAGAACATGGATTTATAGGTTGTTTACTTTTGAGAACTTCCTGGTATTATGTATCTACTTACACACTATTGTTATTTATATTCACTGAAGAATTGAAACATACCATGGGTGGTAGCATATAGGTATTGTATATCATACCTTGTTTGGGACACCTTTGGGCACCCAAATAGATTATATGATTGTAGGTGTTGATATGGGAACGTTCCCTACTATAGGTACTTTAATGCTACTTTGGAGTAGGGGATCATGAGACCAAGATATGACTTGCAATTTTAATTGGGTAGTTTTTTTTAATTTTTTAATTTTTTATCTGTATCTTTTATCTACCCTATAACATGTTTCGGCTATTTTGTAGAGACATTTGGCATGTATCATCATTTTGTATGTGAGATGTCTTCTAGATTTTTTCATTTATATAATTATTCATGTATTTAGTTATGAAAGATGTTATCTGTATGTATTATTGATTCTTCTACTTGTATGTTATTGATATTACGTTGTGCAATACTTAGGTGATGATGGAATAGTCTCCCCACTAACACACCTAGGCCCTCACTGCTAGTTGGAAACCTCTGGCATTTTGGGAGATGTGCTTGAGGGATTGTGTCCCACTGATCTCGGAGCACTGTTGAGTGGCATCTGGGTCCAGAATGTTACAAATTGGTATTAGGGATTCTTTTATGGGTTTTGTTAATTTTTAGAAATAGTGGAATGGGATTGAAAGGAAATGGAATTTTGTAATGAGTTGTACCTACGAATAGCTAACCCATATGTATGAAAAATCCAAATTTCCATGAATTCAATTTCTATTTTCTAGATTCTAACTAATAATGTTTATTTTATTCCATGATTAGGTGATGTAATTGATTTATGTTGTTATTATTGAGGTGAATATGGTTTTAATTTTGTTTTACCCCAATGAGATGAGGGTATTCTATCTCATTAATCATATAGGGACTTGATTGAAATGAAATTCCCTTCCATTTAGGTTGAATTACTTGTTTCTTTCTGTAGTGATAGGTTTTGTGATAGATATTCCAATTTTTGGGATAAGTATATAGATAGGTGTTATGGTATGGATTAGATGGATGTCAAGATTTAGATACTGGGGAGTATGGGCCCTCATAGATCTGAATTTGGTGAACCATTTGTTCAACATTTTTAATTGAACTATGATATAAAAGTGAAATGATCATGAATTGAAATGGAAAATGAAAATGGAATTCTGAATTCATGTGAAATAGAAAATCGAATATTAAAATGAATCTATAAAATGGAAATGGAGACTTGATTTTCTTATAGAAGAGAACCTGAAAAGACTCAAACTTAGTAGTGTGAAACTGGTACTGTGTCTTTCTTATACCAAACTTTTTAACATCTAGAATTTACTCATGGAGTAGGAAGAGGGGTGTGTTCTGATATAGGAATCCTTAAACCTTTATTTTTTCTATATCTGTGATTTTGACCTGAAAAATTTAGAAATAATCTTGATTTGAGGTGTTTGCTTGGAATTTATAGAGGCATGCCACCACGATGTCATCCAGTCATATTCCAGGAGGGTGGAGATGAAGAAACTATAGACATGGTGGACCATGGGATTTTAGTGGGGCCTCTATTTGATCCAATTGTGCCTCTAGTGGTTGTTTGGAACATAGGTTCTGAGTTAGAGTTTCATGAGGGTGTTTATCACTTCATAATGACTTTTTAGCGAGCGTTGTAGTCTGCTACTTCTATGGATGAGATAATTAATGTGTTCTAGTACAAGCATCCACCCACATTCTCTGGTGATGGTGGACCATAGGCCGTGGAGTCATGTCTAGAATACATGCTTTATATTTTCAAGCATCTAGAGAGTCCTCCTGAGAGGAGGATCAAGATCGCTACTTACATGTTTTGTGATTCTGGAAAGAAATTTTAGGATGTTATTACTCAGATAGAACATCATTAAGAGATGGATTCTAGAGATTTTAAAGTGTCCTTCTATGATGAATTCTATCATAATATGTTAATTGATGATAAATCCCATGATTTTATGCATCTAGAGTAGGGTGCACAATCAGTTATGGAATATTCAACCCATTTTACTAAGCTCAACACATCGCACCTATTCTAAGGGGTGATGAAATATATAATGTTAGGTGATTAATGGATTGTCTCAGATATGAAATCTAGTTAAAGGTGAATGTATTTTGGCTGACTACCATCCCTGGGATAGTGAATAAAGTGTTTATCACAAAGTGTATCCTTAAGAGATGCTAGAGGTGTGATCCATGGAGGTTCAACACCTAGATCTAGTAATACATCAACCAATAGTATGAAGCATCATATGGAAGTTATAAATTCAGATATTTTCTTTCAAATTTCATACTCAAGTAGCTAGGTGAGGTGCTACCAGTGCGGTAGGTTGAGACATATGAGGCCACAATGTATGAGGGACCCAGTTGAGTGCCGATTATATGGAAAGATGGGAGAGGGTCTTCACTTACTGTATGTTCAATAGTAGGGCTAGTAGATTCTCATCATGCATGGAGCTAGAGCACAGTTGGCTGATTAGACCAAGGTGGTTATTGTGGCCATGGTAGGAAGACCGCAATTTTAGAGCGACAACCGAGTGGACCTGCTTGGGTATCCAGACAATATCACATGGTCACGATTTGGGCTGTTTATATGTAGTCCAATAGACCAAATAAGAGCATGATCCTAAAACTTCTTCTGTCATAGGTACTATTCCAGTAGCCTAAACTTTATCTTCGACACTTTTTGATACATGGGATTCACATAGATTTTTTTTAGTGTTGGTTGTGGAGATCCATGGGATTATTGTTCAAAAATATATTGGTTTTTTGATGATATAAACACCATTGGGGGTTATAACTGAGGGTGCATGTCAGTTAAGAGAGTTCCCTCTTGAGATATGTGGGTATCACTTTATATTGGACCTCTATGTCCTTGAGATGAATCATTTTGATAACATTATCAGTATGGACTGGTTAGTCGTTTTTTATGATTTTTTTATTACTATCCTCATATGGTGAGATTCACATCACCAAAGGGCAGAGAGTTCAATCAAAAAGGTGAATGGTATGTACAAAAATGTTGAGCATGACCCGATAATCGTGGGCTAGGCGGGATGAAAACCTGGATTGTGAGTTTATATCTAGATGATCAGGGAACAGATCATGGAAATTTTCCTCTAGTGGATAATCATTTCAGGTATTTTTTGAAAAAAAATTATTATTACCTCTAATGATATAGGTAGATTTATCAATCGATCTAGTTTAAGGAGTTTGGAATATATCCATTCCTCCTTATAGAATGGATACTACTGTGATGAAAAGGCTCAAGAGGTAGGTAGAGGATTTGGAGGAAAATGGTTTCATCTTACCTAGTACTTCATCGTGGAGTTCACCTGTACTTTTTGTGAAATAGTTTGATGGTAACATCAGGTTATGTGTGGATAATCAGAAATTGGACCAGCTGATGGTTAAGAATTAGTATTCTCTTCCATGGACAGATGATCTCTTCAACCAGCTTCTAGAACCCCAGTTCTTCTCAATGATTGATTTGAGATCTGGTTATCATATGGTGCACCTTATAAAATTAGAAATACCTCATACACATTTTATTAGTATGTATGATATATAGGAGGGTTTGTTTATGTTTTTCAACCTAATGAACACTCTGGTGGTCTTTATGAAACTGATGAACTGAGTGTTACATCCATATTTGGAGTAATTTTTTATGGGTTTCATGGATGATATATTTTTGTATTTATACAATATACACAACCATGATAAACATCTTAATACTATTTTGAATTACTTGATATAGAATCTGTGAAATTCTAAGATCACAATGTGCTACTTCTGGATGGGTCAAATTCACTTCTTGGGTCACATGATCTCAGAGATAAGAATATCGGTTGACCCAAAGAAGGTGAGTGTTATAGATTCCTAGGAGCATTCCAATATTGTATTTGAGGTAAAAAGTTTGGTAGGGATGGAGGGTTACTACATGCATTTCATAATGGACTTATCATGCTTAAAATCATTGATTATAGGATTTACTATGAAGGGGTTGAAGTATGTATGGTAAAATTTGTGCGAAACAACCATTTAGAAGCTGAAAATAAGATTGATTTCATCACTGATACTTATTTTTACAGAGCCATGTATGAGTTAAATGTGTACTATGATGCATTAGGTATTAGTCTAGGAGTAGTTCTTATACACGAGGATATAGTCATGTAACATGGGTCTCGGATGTTCTGGCGAAATGAGAGGAATTACCAAAAACACTATATCGAGTTAGCTACAGTTGTCCAAACATTATATTGTTTGAGACGTTGCTTACAAGGAGAGTATTTCATGGTGTACATAGACCCACAAATAATCAAGTACATATTTAAATAGTACGATCTAAACCCGAGGAAACAAAGGTTGGTTGAATACTTATAGTATTTCGATTTTGAGCTTTGTTGCACCCTTGGTTAATGAAATATAGTAGTTGATGCACCCGAAGAATGAATCACATAGAGGAAGTGAAGTATGCTAGTATCAAGTGGAAGCTTATGTCATTATACACTAATATGCACATGGATTTCTAGGATAGCCAAGGTATGTCTTTTATATCATCCTTAACTTTTACCTATAACCTTCTGGATAGAGTTAGGATGAGGCATCTATCAGACTCAAAAGTCCTAGTTCTATGGGAGAATGTGGTAGGTAAGGACCGTCCTCCTAGGTTTTTAGTATGAAAGGATGAGACCATGAATGTAAAAGGTCATAGATGGGTTTCTTCATACATTCATGAGGACCTAAAATGATACTTCCATGCTTCAGCTTGTGCATTTCACCCCAACATCCACAAGATGTATCAGGATTTACATCATCAGTACTGGTGGCCAACTATGAAAAGAGATGTAGATTTTTTCTTCATGAGATGTTACACCTATCAAAAGTTGAAGGCATAGCACCATCAACCTCTCATAATTTTCATGTATCTACCCAATCTCTTGTGGAAATGGAATGATGTCATGATGAATTTTTTGATTAGGTTATAGATTTTTCCATGAGGTAATGATGTCATATGGGATTTTATTGAGAGGCTCCTGAATTTTTCACATTTCCTACCTATCAAGAACACATTATTTGTTAATGAGACCAAGATATTGTATATCCATGAGAATTTATGACTTCATGAGGTCCTACACACTATCATTTTATATATGAATGCCTAGTTTCATTCACAATTCTCAAAATGGCTACATATGGAATTCTGTAAATAGGTTCTTTTGATAATGAAATACACCCCCAGATAGATGACCGGTTAGAGTGAACAATTCATGTTCTTGAGGATATGTTGCGAGCATGTATCGTAGATTTTAGGGGATATTGGGAAAGTTATATACCCCTAGTTGTGTTTACCTAAAACAATTTCTTCCAGGCTACTGTTCAGATGGTTCCAAATGAGTCTTTGTATGGTAATCCATGTCGATCACCCCTATGTTGGTTAGATATAGGAGAGTAAACTATGCTCAAACCTTGTCTTGTTTAGGAGACCACGTAATATGTTCAGTTGATTCTGAAGTAGATTGTTACTGCACATTCTCGTCTAAAATCATATGTCTATCGACACATATGACCTCTAGAGTTTTAGTTTGGAGATCATGTTTTCTTACCTATTTCCCCGAGGCTGGTAAATAAGAGAATCATAAGACAATGTATGATTTCACCATGGTACATTAGGTCGTTTGAGATTCTGGAGACAGTCGAAACAATAGCATATCGATTGCATCTACCTCAAAGGTAAAAGATTATTCATGATGTCTTCACAATTTCATATCTATAATGTTATTATTCAGACCCACTTTATTCCTTTCAAACTAAGGACGTTGAGATTCTTGTAGATTTATACTTTGAGAAGAATATTATACATATTTTGGATCATATCATGAAGGATCACCAAGGTCGTTCAATTCCTCTTATACGGGTTTTATGGAAGCATGAAGGAGTATAGGATGAGACATGGGAGTGCGAGGCTAATGTACTATTGTAGTGGCCATTGTTATTCATATATTATGCTTCAACACTTTTCTAAGGGAGATTATGGGATGAATTTTATTAACGGGGGTAGTTTGTAAGAACCAATTTTTTCTATGAGGTACATATATTTTTATTTCCATAAATTTTTAGTTTAAATGTCTAAATATGGACTAATATGAATACCCTTTGGGGTTATAATGGCAACAAGGGTGTCCTAGGCTCATTAAAATCCTAGAACCCCAGCTTTGGGGTGAAAATAGCCTAGATCAAGGATAGTTTAAATAGTGTGAGGAAGGACACATGATTTAAAAAAACACGCAAGGTTGGGGTATAAAGTAGTAATTGGCCGCACAGTTTCAGCAAACCATGCGATTCGGGTTGCATGACCATGCATCAATCTTTGCAATACTGAAAATGGAATTCGACACATTTTATGAATGGTTAGTCAAACAATGTGAAAAAACTATGTGGGTTCCCCTACCTTACAAATGCACATGCACAGTTGGTGCACAATTTTAAAAACTCTGAAACCTTGATATTTTGGGAAAATTTAATAATTTTAAAATGAATTAAAACAATTTTAATCCTAAAAATCTAATTATCCTCTCTTGCATAGAAAATAAAATTTTGTAGAGATTCCTTTGAAGCCTATTATTGGATCTAAGATATATACTCTATTTGATTTCTAATTCAAGTGTAGTCAGTCTCATTAGATCCACATTGGTAAGATCTCAACTCTTTTTTAGATGTTTCTCATTATTTTGAATATCAATTGCTATATTTATATTCTAGCTAATTTTCCCTATTATTATATTCTTTTTCCATTCTTAATTTTTCATGATTTGAGATGAATCATGAGTTTATATTGGAAAATCTATCAACTACATACCTAAGGTATGTGGTCTAGTTGATTTTTCTTTAAGTCGAGCTATTTATATATGATGTTGTGTTGCACACCCAATTTCCGAACATCACCTTGAAATGAAATTAAGACATAGAATGTCTATAAATGTTCTAGGTAACTAAATAGTCTTGTTGATAGTTTTTATAGGCTTTATACCCTAAAATGAAATCATCTCATGGGTGTGTTGATTTTTAAATGGACCATTTGATGGCTTTTGGCCTTGGACACCCATAGGTGTGCCTTTACCCCTTGATTGGGATGTAAATCATGAATTTAAACATGAATTGGATTGAAATGTGAATGAATAGTAATTTAATTAAATAATAGGAACGAATAGATGAACATTCCCTTGGCCTTGGTTATGCAATATTTGTTGAATCTTGACTTGGATTAAATTGAATTGACCATCTGAGGTATTTAGACACCATGCTATGTAAATTCTTGAGTAAGAATGAATTCCTAACGTTATTAATTTTCCCTTACAAGATAGATAATGTATATTCCAAGTAATAGTTTTTTAATCTTTGGAGGCTTGTTATAAAAATATACCCATGTGAGTATTTTAAAGGAAATCCTTTTATGATAGGCCAATGACAAGGAAAACCCTTTGTGTGAGGTTTCAAATGTGATGTGACTAGTTTGATCATGACATGTATAATGAATTATTAAAATGATATTATGATTAAATGTTTATAAGACTTAAGTGTTACATGAATTCAAATGAACAATGAAATGGATGGACTCATTGGGGGAACTGACCTTTATGCCGGAGTGATACATGGTTTCCCAAGGAAAAACTCATAGGGGATTTAAACTATATATGACGAGTGATGCATGGATTCATGTGAGAATTAAATGGATGAAATCAAACTGAATTTTTTAATTATGCCATGGGTTATACTTAGGATCCTACAGTGGACCTCCATGGATGGACTCAATTGGAATGGATTTTATACCACATGTAGGGAGATACCTATGTTCATAAGGTTCTCCATGTATATTCGTGTAGGGTGTTGGTTCATATTACACATGGTGCGAGACTTGGATTCCTACATAGGGAATGCTAAGGATGTTCTTAGGTTCTAAATTGAATAAATTATGAAATTGATTATGATGCATTTCCCAAGACAAAGAAAAAGTTTGTATTCAGAATTTTCCTTATACGTACCTTTTAGATGACCTGATAAGGAATATGTTGTTCTTTTGATTATATGGGGGATGTCGGGCTTGCGCTGGGTCTCGAGATAGTAAACTAAATGAATTAAGTTTTTGAGTTAACTTAATTTAATAACACAAGCCACACTATTAAACCATAGGATAAAATCATAAATATAATTGATTAATGGAATTGATAGAAAAGGAGAATATGGATTTATAGGTTATTTATTTTTATGTAACTCATTTCATTCTATATCTTCCTACACACAATTTTTATATATATATTCACTAACATATTGGTACATACCATGGTTGGTTGAATAATGGGATTATATCTCACACCCTCTTTGGGCCACCTGGGGACCCAAATAGATTATATGATTGCATGTGCTGATAAGGGAAAGCGACCTACTATAGGTACTTGACTGAAGATTTGGAGAAGGGTATCATGGGACCATGTTGAGGCTTGTAATGATACTGGGATAATTTTGACCATTTTGTACCTTTTTTATCTATATTTTACATCATCCTTGTATACATGTCTTGGATATTTTGTAGAGACATATAACACATGTCATGATTTTGTATATGATATCTCTTCTAGAATGGTTTATTTATATCAGTATTACACTGTTGAGTTTTTAAATTTGTTTCCTATATGTATTACAACTTCAGATACTTGTATGTTATCAATATTCCATTGTGGTACACACTGATGATGATGTCATAGTCTCCCCATGGACAGACCTAGGACCTCACTGATAGTCGGAAACCTCTAGTTTAGGGATATGTACTTGAGGCCTTGTGACCCAATAGGATCCAAGAACCATTGAGTAGTATCCAGGTTTGCGATGTTACAACTAGAGCTTGATATAGATGTTGATATAGTCGAGGTATATTGATTTAAGACCATGCCTAAAGAATTTAGTGTTTCCATTCTCTTCATAGATCAAGATTAGGAAGAGGTTATCGAAGGAGACATCAAACCCCTATATGTTTCAGCTAGACTTGATAATGTCAACATCCAAGGAGATATAATTGAAAATGGTTTTGGTATCAACCCAATCTAGATTTTAACCTTCTGATGTTTAGGGTATAGAAAAGTGGAATTTTATCCCACATACATGAACATTCAAGGTTATAATATGTGTGATAAAATTCCTATTGGGAAGATCAATCTTAATTATTTATTTTTGGATCTCACATATGATGATATGTTTATATTTATCTACTAATATATTTCATACAATGTCCATATTTGAAAGCCCTGTCTCTATATCCACATGATGATACCTTCATCATTCCATCATTTTTTGAAATACCCCATCATTGGTATGGTAAAAATACTACATGGTGATAATTCCATCTTTGAGAATTGAGATGACACATATACAAAGGAAAGTTTCTAAAAAAGCTACGACCAAAAAAAAATAGTGGATGATGATATATAGGTTGAATCCCCCAATGTCTTGGTGACCACTGTTGTGAATCTCTAGAGTATACATGACAATGACTATGCATTCCCTATAAATATCGTTGAGGTAATAGACTGGATCCAAGATGGGAAATCCCATTCTTTCTCTAATAATAGTGTAAAAGATAATTAGCTAAAAAATCTCTCAGTAATAAATTTATATGTAGGGGATGATGATTTCTTTTCTCATGGCCTTTATCACCTCGATAGTGGATTAGATTCTCCCAAATTTTGGACATCATCTAAAAACATTTTTTATTATTTTAAGAATACTTTTATTAAAATAAAATTTTATAAAACATAGGAATTTAATCTATAAAATGCTATTATTATTTGGAATCATCATATTTAAAATATTATATATGGTAAATTTTATTTTTACTCATAAAAAATAGGTTATCATAGAAAATGATAGTAATCCCAATAATGGTTTAAATGGTTGAAAAGGGGTTAAATTAAAAGGTAAGAACAAAAATTTAAGAAAAACTAATATATATTTGATATTATGAGTTTATTTTCGACAAAACCTATGTTATCTCCATAATTTGGTTAATTTTGAGCTATTTTACATGAACATATCTTCCCAATTATTTTAATTAAAATTTTATTTAAAAATTACACATCTATCACTTATAAAATAAGTCATGAACCACCCCTTAAAATTTGTACTAAAACATTGAATTTTTCTCTATAATCATAAATATTTCATTACCTAAAGATTCTTTCTTGTGTTAGTAATAATCTGGTTCTCAGGGATTTCGTAAATCCCTTCAAAACCCAGAAGGTTTCCATGATGATAAATGATTTCTTATTTGTAAGTATTTGTTTCTTATCAGTCATTTTCAATTATATTCTTCATAAAAAACTCATAAATCATAATTTACCTCTTTAATGTTATCTAAATAATTTAATCATTCTTCTTTAATAATTATATTATAAAATATTTACTTCATAATCATACTTATAAATTGTTTATAATATGTTCTTTCCTAGGTCGGTCTAACCACCTACATAGATGACTTTATAAATTTATATCATGTATGACAATAGAAAATTAATTACTTTTATAATATTATATTAAAAATTAAATTATTATTTTTATTTATTTAATGGTAATGTTAATATTTACCCCATTTTTAATACACCATCGTTTACTTGTTAAAAATTTATGAAACAAGTGTGTTAAAGATTTTTTATTAGAAACTGTACACGAAACTCTCATAGGATTGACCTAAAACATAAAACAAAATCATGTAAATTCTATTAAATTACATTAAATATGTTATATATGATGAACACATGGATATGGAATGATAACTAATGTTTTTATACAAAAGTTTTCAACAAAAAGTTAAAACTAATGACATAAATGGTCAGTATTAGCAAAAAATAATTAATATATATGTAATAAAAATTATAAAAGATTAATATAAAAGGTATTAATTTCAAAAAAGTTTTTAAATATATTTTAAATGATTTTATTATTGATATAAAGGAGAAAATAATGCATCCGAAGAAGCTGAATTCTAAGGTAAGGATTTCATCAAATGCATTTCCTTTTCATTAGATCCTAAACTATCTTCTTCAACTATGATCTATAAAGTTTCATTTATTTTACCATTTCTATATCCTATATAATATTTTCCACTAAAAAAATGGGAAATTACATAATCACATAAAATATTTTTCTTTTCTAGATTTCATTCCCATGAAAATATATAATTGTTAAGAAACAATTTCATCCTTTCTATTGGATCTTTTTACTCCATGTTGAAATTCATTCATACAAAAGATGATATATTTTATTTATATGAAATAGTTTTTTATAATAAAGCTATTTATTTTTATTCCCATTAATCTCTTTTCAAAAATTAATTATTCAACTCTTTCTCTGATATGGGTTTCCTTTAAAACATATTCAGAGAGAAGAAGGAATTTCTTTAAGTAATTGTACCCTTTTATCCTACCCTTTTTATTCCCATTACATTTTTGAGTCATTATTCCAACTCGTAATTATCATTCATCTTTTTAGAGTTTCTATGGGGTTTCAAAGAAAATAATATTCTAATTTTTATTTGAATGTTTATTTTCTAAAAAAATTTCAAATATATTTTTTCATGGAATAATTATATTGAAATTATAAGTGTATTTTTCATCTATATAGAAATCCTTTAAAGATTTTAATGTTTCACTAGGTATATATTCAAATAATACTATCCTGCTTCCTTCTATTGATGTATCTTTTAAAATTTTAAATAAATTTTCATGAAAATCAATTCTTTCCCATTGATTAACTAAGTTATGTCGGAATGAGTAATGATTAAATGTTACTGTGGAATATATATGTATGTCTTGTCATTATGTGATGAATATATATATTATTGAACTAAAATTACTTGTGTAATGATATATATCTCACGATAAGATGATGATCATATGGGTGGACCAATTTATGGTTATCCATGTCCACAATGATTCCATGTATAAAAATAATTTCACATTCCCAACCTTATGTGGGGACCTATTTTCTGTTAATTCATATCCATAATGTTATTATTTACTATTCTTATGTTTAATCCACATTTATATGTTATTACATGGGACTATATTATTCATCATGGTTTATGATTATTTTGTCATAATAATATATTGTTAACATGTGTTATGTTTATGATCTTTTTAAGTCATATGTCCCACTATCAGACTTTTTAGAAAACTGTTATTATTCATCTATCATTTTATCATATATTTTTTACAAGTTGATATTTTATCATACGATAATAATTGAACCCTTTATGAATTGTTGAATTTTTTACCTTTATTGAGCATCATAGTTCACACCTTTTTTCCCATTTCCTATGAAATTATATAAAGAAAAATATATAGGAAAAAGTTCTACATAAATATTTTTACAGAAGATGTTGAAGAAATAAATTGTTTTAATATTATTATATATCTAATTTCCATACACACTAAACCATTGGGTTTTGGTATTTTTTTTTATTATAATATATAATGTTTACATTATAGTATTGATGTAAAATATATTAATTTTTTTTTCAAGTTCATACAATTTTTATTAATAAAAATAATAGTTATTTTGGGGGATTAGGTTAAAATCTAAGAGAGAACCTAGATTAAAAAAAATTTGGTTGAACCAAAATTTATATAATATAAACCATAAGTGAACATAAAGTATCCTGGTCTAAGAGTAAGTTTTCTTTGAGAAATAAATTCCTAATATAGACTATTAAAATTTAAATAGTTATTCACTCTGATTCTATAAATTTATTGTTTTTTGTTACGCATATTAACCTCATTTTTTTTATTAAATGCTTGGAACCTGGAGTAACTAACTTAACAATGGGTGTGAAAGACATTGTGGTTATCCCCCCCCCCCCCCCGATAAACCAAATCGGATGGGTGTTCGAGTATACAATCTTGTAGTAATTCTCACTCAACTATCTCAATAAATAAATAATAAAATGAACCATGTTGAGATAACAAACACACCTAGGTAGGAGAAACATTCTATATAGTTCTTTATGTGGAAACTTCCACCTTCCATTATTTATTCACATAACTCACTAACTTCCAATGAATATATCGATAAAATAAAGAATATATTTTTCTTTATCCAGTTCTTGAGCTATGTAATTTTTTTTATCCATCGATCACTTGGAAGGTGAGTCTAACCAATTTTGAACCCTGATTACGATTATGACATGAAATGTAAAAATTGACTCTATAAAATAAGAGGAGTTCAGGAAAATATTCTTCAATGTATATTTCCCAAAATATTTTTATTGAAAAATAGAGTAAGAATTCCAAGAGTTGAAATAATAGGAGGATGAATCTAATAGATCATATGAAGAAAACATCATGCGACTCAAAATATATGGATTATATTTTTTATTAGTGGAATTTCCATAAATATTGATCGGCTATTTTGTGTCCTGAAATCATATATTTAAAAGGAATTATATATAAGATAAATTGGTAGCTATGAATACATTATTTGATGTTCACATAAGGTAGAAATATAATCTAGAGGCACTAATAATTTCAATAGATTTATATAGAGGAAATAGAAAATTGAGTTTTCATTGTGTTAGAAGATCTACTTATTAATTTCCAATTCCATTAGTTTTAGAAATTAGAAAAAATTGATTAAAATTTGTTTAAAATCATTTTATGTCCCAAGTATTTTATATTTTTTAGAAAAAAATAGTTTTTAATATACAAATAAATGTTATAATGTATTATTAATATAAACATTGCATTACTCATTATGATATAATAGACTGAAGGTGCATCCAATGCATCAGAATGACCTTTTCTAAGACCAGTGGTTAGAATTTTTTCATTTCTACTTGTCCAAAAATAATTATAACCATCAGAATTTCCATGGTACTGATTTATGAAAACAAAATTAATTTTTTCAATCATATTGATAATCAATAATAAGTTCCATCAGGATAACATAATTTTACTATCGGAAGTACATAATAATTGTTTCTATTATAGGGAATACTTTTTGAATTGTAATAGTTATAAAATGAAATGACCTTGGAAATATAATTATGCCAGATCATTTTGAGTATTCCAGACCCAACTGTTTAAGTAAATTGCAAAAAACTCATAAATAAGACTATTGGAGCTTCAGTTAAATATTTATGGTCATTTAAAGATTTTGGAGTTGATCACATTCGCAACTCAATATTTCTAAATTTTTCTCTTCCTAAAAATATCATTCAATTTTTTTTGTAATACATTATAGAGTTTTAGTTATAAAAAATCATTTCCATGGTTTTTTACTTTATGAAAAAATTATTTTGTAATTGTTTTCAAAAGTAGTTACAATCAAGGGATTCTGAGGATATGAAGATTTTGAATCTGATCCATCAGATCGTGGGATTCTGAGGACAGGAATACAGATGCCGATCATCATATTGATATCTTACGAGGTTATGACGATAGATATTATTCTGATCACTATATCAAGGGATTTCCTGGTAAGGAAATATAGACATTAATGTACGTATAAAACTATGGACGTATTTAGTCAAGATTATTGAATGACTTTACTCTTAAGGTTGAAAATGTTAAATATTTTAATATATCTTGTAAATCATTATTAATTTTACTAGTTATTGCATTAATTTTTTTAAAAGAATATTTGTTTGAGCATATAATAGAATGTTAGTATTCATATTTATCTTTATATACTGTTTTTTTTTTGTTTATGTAAATATGAAAGAAACAATCTTCAATTTAATCAGATCAAATTTGAATCAAATTCTTTAACTCTGATTATAAGATGAAGTCTAATTCCAATAATATTACTTTCATTTCTTTTGTTTTTTTAGTTTGAACATTTTAAACAAAAATTCACCCCATCTTATTACTATAGTAATCTAAGATACTCTTATGATCCTATAAATGGTATCAGAGTAGTTTTATATTGCTTATATAATCTATTATTTTTTACATTATTAACTTATTTTATTGTTTTAGGTTTTTATATAAACAATTTTTTATAAAACATTTTGTTAGAGAAGTGTATGTGTAGAAAAGAGTTGTGATTTTTTTAAGATTAAAGGTACGAATATTGGATATCTTGATAATTTGAATCTTAATTGACCACTTATATTTAATGGGAATGACTATGAGTGTTGGAGATATATAATGAAATCATTTTTGATCAATATTAGAGTTGATAAATTCATAATGATCGTTGTAAAATTCAAGATTCTAGATATGGATGTTTCTTCTTCTACAAATGATAAAACATTAGAATATCTATCAAACTACAATGTAAGAAATAAATTATTGTATTCTATGATGATGAATATATAGCATCAAATATCATGTTATGTTTCCCATAGTATTTTGAGTAAATTTTACGTAACACTTTTTTTTACATCCAAAGTTATGGAAACAAAAAGAGATTTTCTTAGTGCTATTTACCAAGACATTTATCTTCTACCTGGAGAGTCAATTTCCATGACATGCCAAAGGCTTATTAATATTATGAATTTTTTGTAGAATCTTGGTGAAAAAGTTATTGGTGATTATCTTCAGGTAAAAATTATTATAGATATAATGCCTAATGAGTGGGAATCAAAAAGAATAGTTGTTGATGATACAAGAAATATTACTAATCTTACTCTTGATGATTTGATTGGAAACCTCATGAAGAATGAGGGAAGAATTAAAATAGATTTTTAGAAGGATAAGAAAAGAAATAGTTGGTTTTTTTCTACAACATATACTATAACTTTAAAATTATAATCACCTGATATATTTATGAAATCTTTAAGAAAGAAGGAATTTTTTGTTCAGTCAGATTCTAGTACAATAGAACATTCTGAAAATGAGTTTGAAAATATTTCCAGAAGGATTAAAAATATAGTGGGGAAGAAATATTTTAAATATCAATATAAGAAAGGTCATAAGGATAAAGGCCACAAGAATGATTAATATGTCACTTGTTATGAATGTATAAAAGATGGATATATCTTACTAGGTTGTCCAAAGTTGAAAAATAAAGGAAAGATATAATTAAATTATGAAATAAATGACATGAAATATTATAAGTCATAAGGAATCAATGTTTTTAATTTTTATGAAACAAGAATTTCTAGAAAAGGAGATTATTTTGAAAATTCTTCTCATAATGAATGTTCTAGTCAATTGAACATTGGTATTTTTTCTAATGTACCCATGGTAAATCAATGTCTCATGGAAAAGGTACCTACCTATGAATCCCTTATAAATTTATCTTTAATGATAATTACCTTAATGTTTATAATGAGAAAATATGTACACATTATGATGAATAATATTCCTTATAAAATGATAATACTCTACCTAGTTATGATGGAGTCTCTAGAATATAAGAACTATTATAAAATAGAAATTGTATTATTTGTAAATAAAAATTAGTAATACCAATGATAAACTTGCTAAAGCATATTCTAGAATAACTATTTTAAAAAAAAATAAATATCAAATATTTATAATGGTATTGATAAAAGTAATTAAGAAAAATATTTTATCTAAAAATATTTTACAAAAGTTATTTCTGAGAAGAATATTTTACAAACTGATTTTGAAAAACATAGTTCCAAAACTATTACCAATGAGGATAAGAATTTATTATCCAAAATAAAATCTAAAATTTTTATCTTAAAGAAATGTTAATCAAAGTTCACCACTAGTTTGGTTAAAATGTATATGAAAATTTATCCTTATAGTGATAATACCAGAATGAGTTTTACCAATAAAAACATGTTTTTAGTAACAATTACATTGTTCTTAAAAGTGTAGTGTTTTTTACTATGTGTCAAATTGGTAGTCACTAAGAGAATTTTTTTCTTTGAATAGAGTTCAATATTTATTATTTTAGAAGGCTAATTTTTTAAAAGAAATTTTGTTTCTTAGAATAGTTTTTTATAATATCAGACATAAGAATGTTTGGGTTATGGAAAAATAATCTTTTTTTCAAGAAAATAAAGATAGTTCCAACTATAAAAAACATTTCATACATGGATATTGGAAATTATAGGTACATTAATGGAAAAAAATATTTATTTAATAAATAAATTGTGATTAAAGGTGGAAAAGTATCTTTCAGAGATAATGCTCATGGAGATGACATTAGTATAGGTGAAATTGTTCTTCTTGGAAAAGATATTATTTCAAATGTTAATTTTCTTATTGAACATAAGAACAATCATATAATAATATATAAATTATGTGATGGAGGTTACATTTTGAACTTTTATAATTAAAAATGTATAATAAATAGTTCTATGGATGAATTTATTATTTCTGATACGACATGAGAATGTTTTCACACTAAACATTAAAGACCTTAAGAGATAATAATTACCATTAATTAGTGAAATATAAGAACAATGTTGGTTAAGGAATATAATTTTATGACTCCATAACCTTATAAACATAGCTATGTTAACTATAAAAGCACTTGTTAGGTATCTACCAGTAGTTAGGTTTGATACTTGAAAATTCTATGACCCTTATCAATATGATAAGAATCACAATTCAACTATTAAATCTTTTAGAGTTTTCTGAAATTTTAATGATTTATAGTTAGTGAACATGGACTAATGTTTTCCTTCACAAAATATATGTATTGGTGGAAAATAATATATACATGTCTTAGTTGATGATTACACTAGATACACTTGGGTTTATTATCATACAAAGAAATCCAAAACCTTTAGTTATTTAAATTTTTTTTCACCTGAGTTAAAAATGTGAAAAATATTTCCTTGATAAATATTCATATTGATCATGGTAAAGAATTTGAAAATTCTGAAGAAACTTATAGAAATAAAGTTTTTTTACATAACTTGTTAGTGCCTAAAACTCTACGACAAAATTGAGTAGTTGAAATAATAAATAGAATTTTTTATAAGACTACTAGAACGATGATGAGTGTATACTTAGTTGCTATTTTTTTGGAAGAAGTATTTAGAACATCCTACTATACTATAAATTGAGTTTTAATTATAAATTTTATTAATAAAACTCTTTATGTGGTGGGGATAGTAATAAAAAAATATTCCTACTTAAAAATTGTTGGTTTTAAATTATTTATTCAGATTAATAAAGAAAATTTATATAGGATTTCACCAAAATATTCTAAAGTAATAGTTTTCTGTTATTCCCGTACTTCTATGTCATATAGGGTTTCAAAAAAAATCTTTTAATGTTTAGGAAATAGTATATGTTAATTTTGATGAAACCAATCCCTTTATTTTAAAACAATAATAACCTACATCCTCATATATTATTTTTAAAACTGATTTTCAACCCTTGTTAGAAATTTCTTATCATAAGTTTCTAAAGTTATTCCTTAGGAATATTTTCTGCCTACTTTTGAAGAATAGACTTTGGAAAATTGGGGATGTTTGTTGTTTCTTAAGAAACATCATATTGAAAGTATCATAGGTGATGTAGACCAACCATTTAGGATTATAAGTTCCTTAATAAATGATTTGAACATCTAGATTTATTATCCCAATTCATATATAATAATCATAGCGAGTATTAGGTGATTAATATTGGATTAAGGAAGTGAAAGATGAAATTAGCCGGTTCAAATGGAAAAAATTTCGACATTTAGTTTAACAACCTATAGAAAACTTCTATAATTAGAGTAAAATGGGTATTTGGGAATAAATGTGATGAAAATGTCATAATAGTATGAAATAAGGATATAATTGTTTCTAAAGGATATAACTATATAGAAGGAATATATTATGAAAAAACCCATGCTTTGTTAGTTCGACATGAAGATATTTGAATACTTATATCCTTTGTGACATTCATTAATTTAAAACTATTTCAAATGGATGTGGGTTGTGATTTTCTTAATAGATATGTTCAGGAGGAAGTTTATGTAGAACAATCCTCTAGTTTTCAAAATAAAAAATAATTTATAATATGTTTATAAACTTACCGAATCACTATATGAAAATAAACAATCCCTTAGAGCTTGGTAGAATAGGTTAAATAGAATTTTTTTAAAAAAATTTCAAGGGAGATGTGGATCTAAATATATTTATAATATAAGTTCATAAAATAGATTATGTTTTTAAAATTTTATGTTGATTCTATTATAGGTGGTTCAAATAAAAAACGTTAAAAAAATTCCTTTGTAGATCTTATGAGGTATGGGTTTGAAATGAGTATGATGGGTAAGATGACATATTTTCTTAGTTTTCAAATATCACAAAAAAGAGAAGGTAATTTTATATATCAACATAAGTATATAAAATATCTACTTAATAAATTTGGGTATAAAAATAAAAAATGTATTAATAATCTAATTGTTCTTTCCAATACAATAGATCATAAATGAGGTTGGGAAACCAGCTGATCAGAAAACCATTATTGGTATTCATGTAAGTTTACTGTAATTAATATCATGTAATCTGAATTTAATGTTTTCATCATGCTTATGTATAATATATAAATCCAATCTAAGATAATCACATATAAAATATGTTAAACAAAATTTTCATTATCTTTAGGGAACTATGGATTTATGCTTATTCCATTCTTATGGAAATGTTTTTGAACAAAAAAAGGTTTTTCAATTTATGAATTTTCTTCATGTAAAATTGAAGGAAAAAGTAAATATTGAACATATAATTTCTTAGGATATTCATTAGTTTCTTGGTCATGTATGAAACAATAATCAGTAGCACATTCCACTTGTAAATCTGAATATCTAGCTACTAGAATTTGTTGTGCTCAAGTGTTGTTAATGCAACACCGACTCACTAACTATGACATGAGTTTTACTAAAACTCAACCAATTTATTGTAATAAATGTTTCATTTATTTAAGTTCAAAAAAAATCACATCATTTACTTAAAAAACACATAGATATAAGATACCATTTATTTCATGATCACACACATAAAGAAAAAATAAATTTTTATTTCATCAAAACAAAAGAACCACTTGCTAATATTTTTAGAAAACCCATTAGTTTTGATAGATTCGATTATATTAAATTTAATCTTGTAATTATCAAGGTTATGTGATCATATATATGAACATCTTGTTTGCTCATATCCTTACTTTAATATACTAATTTTTATAGGGGTGATGTCTAAGTGGTAAATATAGTAATCTTGCATCCAAAAGACCAGTGTTGGAATCCTGGAATGTCCCTTGGGGGATTTATGTCATAGGTAGTGCCAAAAAAATGATGAAAGTAGGCGGTGATGTAGGAATGATGCAAGAAGGCGGTGATGTGGGCAAGATGATGCAGGTATAACACTACATTGATTCTTAGGGCCATGTTCATGGGCCACTTGGTCTCAGGCCTGCATATAATGTAATGGGTTTACCACTAACCAAATAGAATGAGGTCTTTTATTTCATAATTCAAAGAGTATTTGGCCCATAGTTTTTTAAAAAATACCCTTTTTCATAGGGTGAGTACATATGTTTTTTTTTTGTTTTTAAAAACTATTATTTTTTTCTAAAAAACATTTAAATTTTTATTTTTATAATAAATGTTTTCATTGTAAGGATTGATATAGTCTCAATATTTTATAATAATTTTAGATATAAAATAATCAAATTGATTTATAAACTTATAAATTGATATAAAAAATGAAAACTCAAAATTTGTTACAAACTTTTTCAGATTAACGAAACTATTACAATAATATTTTAAAAAAACATTATCGTAATTAGTTTTTTCAGAAGAAAAACTATTGTAATAAATATTATTTTAAAACTATCATATCTTGTTTTTTTAAAAATCATAATGAGATATTATTACATAACTATTTTAATCATTTTATTTTAAAAAAACTAATAAGAACAGGTTAATCATACTAATGAATCGTTATAGTCTGAAAGGTGCTCATATATTATTTATGTTTTTTCTATAATTTATTACTTTAGTTTATAGTTTTTTGTTTTTTGTAATATTTTTTTGAATAAAAAATATCTGTTTCAACAAAATTTCATTGTTTTCTTATTCAAAATTATTCTAAATTATATAAATGTTTTTCGAACCTCGAGAGTTCAAATAATATTTAAAAACATTCTTTGATTAAATTTATCCCATCATATTAGAAATGGTTTCAATATCAATAATTGGTTTCTCTACTGTATATGAATTATTTCCTCCAATGGCTATATAAGGATGGGACACCCCATTATCTCACACCGATCCTTAGAGATTTCGTGCATAATATATTTCACCCTTCAAAGATAACATTCCAAATTTTTTCCTTTCCTTATGATCACCATTTTTAGTTTCAATAATGATAAAAATCCTATAATATTTTGAGAAATGTTTTTATGGAAAATTAAATATCATTGAAAGATTTTGGTTTAATAAATATGCTTCCACTACCAACAGGATTATTTAATTTCATGTTTGGGAATATATTTGTGTATATAAATTGGACAATGATTTTGATCTTTGATACAATTAGATTGTTACATAATTTTATTCTTCAGTTCAATGTGATAAGGAAGTTGGAAAGGATAATGTTTCCTCTACCATGTTTGGAAGGAGATAACATATTTCTTATAAAATGGTAGTGGACTTAGATGGCGTTACTTCTGATAGTGAAGCATATCTACCTTCTCACAAGATACCAGAAAAAACATGGCACTTTCTATAATAATTTGTTTGAATATTATTTGTTCTTTTTGTATAAAAAATATAAACGTTTCAAATCTCACACCTAGAAATCGAGTAATTTCATTATAGATGAAAGGATATTGTATACCAAGGAAAGGTTATAGGGGTATATTGAATGTATTTTATGTTATTGTTCTTATATATCTTTTCAATATAAGGAATCTAAATTTATTGAAGTTTATCTTCCTTATAGTGGAATACATCAAAAGTGATTCCATAGAGTCATATGTCATAATGTTTTAGGCCTTTATCAGTATGAGAATAGTGAAGTGTATAGATATGTTTATCTCTAAAAATTAACCATACATTGTCATAGAGAATATATATTTCATTGGTGAAGATACCATTACAAGGATGAAGTTGTTTTTTTATTCAAAGTAATTTTTTTAAATGGTTGATTTGGAATCTTTTGATGCCTAACCATAAAGGAAACATGAAGAAGCTAAGAAGAATATAAAATCTTAAACTTCACCTCATATAAAAAAAATATAATGATCAATTATGAGTTTAAGAAGTGGATGTTACATAAAAATTAAAATAAGCTAGGGGATCCATAGTTTGGTCTTTATCCCACTGAGGATAAAGAACTAAAAATTTGGACTGTATAACAACTATAATAAGAAAAAAATTAAAGAAGAAAATGAAGTGGTTACAAGAATCAAGGGTTGTTGAGAGTTTGTTAAAAGGGATTAATAGGTCTTATGAGAATCCATTACTTTTTATTTCTAACACCGATCATGTCATTATAGAAGGTGGAATTTTTTAAGACAATTCTATTATTGTTACTAATATCTCTTCGATAGATGATAAGGGAGAGGGAAAATTAGTTGATGATAAACTAGTTTCAAATTTACCTGAGAAAGAATCAAAATATAAATTATCTATAAAAGGATCTTTTAGAACTACAAGATAGTTAGAGGAAGATATTGGGAAGGAGGTTAAAGAATAATTTCAATAAGAAGAAGTCTAAGGTGAATTAGAAATTGCAGTAGTAGTAGTAGAAGAATAAGAATAAGAAAGACAAGAAGAAAAAGAATAAGTTGATAATGAAGAAACCCAAACAGATGATGAATCAAGAGATAATTAATCAATAGAATCATCTTCAACTTTATCCGATTTACCTTCACAGTTGCCTAAGTATTAAAATATAGAAAGTTGTCAAGAATGATCATCATCAGCATAGAAAGAAAAGTATTCGTCAATGAATGAAGAACAAGATCACCAATATCAGATGAATGTTTCTGAAAAATATGAATATGATAATAATGCACATTTTTTTTAATTTTAAGTGATAAGAAAGTTTCAAAAAATGATTAAAATAAAGGAAATGAAGTTGATGTTGTAACCAGCACACCTAAGTCTCCTTATATTGTTACTGATAAATCAGAATTAGTAGTTATAATTGACCAAATGTACTATGATTTAATTTTACTTGACGTAAATGGGTTGACTGATCACATTTTTTATTTAAAAAATATTGAATCAATATGTATGTTTCTTATGGAATCCATGAGTGAAAATTTAGAATCACTCATAGTTTTGACTGATATAGTGATCAGGATAAAGATCGATTAGAATTTTTTCATGAAATTTTAAAAACTCAAAAGTCTTCATACAATCATATGGTGAAGTGTTATACATAAAATATATACTGATATCCCGAAGCATGATGATTAGTTTCTATAATTAAAGAAAATTTTTTGAGAAATAGTTGGATCGTTTAGAAATTTATCCACTGCTATGGATGATAGAGTAATGTTTGCAAAAGAATTCAAAGATAATATTGTTTATTGAAATAAATAATTAAAATACATGAAAGAAAAGTTTCATATTCATAATTAGAGAATAGCCGACTAGGATCTTATGAATATGAGATGATCCTTATGAATTAAGAGGTTTAAATCTGGAAAAATGAAGTTTAGATGTAGGCTTATTTGGAATAAAAGATTTCAAAGCCTAAAAGGATTGGCATGAGTCCAAGAAGATTAAGATTTAGTGATGAAATTTATGGAGAAAGAATGTAACATCCAAGAAATTAAGATATTGGCAATAGTTATTTTAGTAAATTGATTAAATTATAATCATAAAAACATTGATTTATTAAGTTAAATATTTAAAATTATATAATATAACTTTAAATTATTTCATTATTTTATGGAAATTATCTTTCATTAAATTAATATTTTTAATTATAAATATTTTTTTATAATTTTTTTAATTAAATTATATAGATATAATAATTAATATTTTAATAATATTTATAATAAGGATTAAAAAAGAATTTTGTTTTAAGAGGCTTATTATTAATATATTATAAATATAAGTTGATTGTTTTTTAATAAATAATTTGAAAATTTAAATTTTTTACTACATTTGAAAACATAGAATACAAATGTAATGAAAAGTATATATTTAATATACTAATAAAATTTTTATCATTTCCTGAAATGAATAAAATTCAACTTATATTTTCTTAAAACTATGATTTATTTTAAAATAATTAAAAGTAATGATAATAAAAAAAATTATATAATTGTAATTATTTTATCTTTGTTATATTAATGGAAATAAAATAGTTTTCTATAAATAGGGCATCAAGCCCAGTTTAATTAATATATTTATATTATTATGTGAAACTAAAATGTTACTAATAAAAATATGTGATATTTATTATTAACATTATTATAATTATTGAATTTTGATTTTATTAGAATAAATGAAAAATGATAAAATCATAAGTTTTGGGTTAAAGGGAAAAACAGGATGTGCTTAGGTCTTGAAGAAAGATTAATCCATAGGATGTCGTTGAGCTTGAGAGAGAGGTTGGGAGGTGACCATGAGTCTGAGATAACATTTTGGGAACAAGCTGGGTGAGTGATATGCATGAAAATAGTGAGAACAAGAATGGTTTAGTGTTTTCACCTTCAGACATGAGGTATAAGCTGAGTGATATGTCTAGATCTAGATCTAAGTTTTGAGTTTTAAGGTCGTCGCACATTAGATATCAGTTATGTGGGGGATCCGAACAAGATTTTGGGGGAAAATTTTTGTGTGGTCCCAAATCACCTGCAGGTGTTGTTTATTTTTTCCAACCCTAACATGTAAATTTCATTTTGGTGCCTTATTCATCCACTTTTTCTTTTATTCAATATTTGTTCCTGTTGGTGTATCAATTTCATCCACTCCAATTTTCACCAATTTTTTCTCCTCAAACATTAATGTTTAAAACAATATTGATTCTTAATCTTTATTTCTTTGTAGTAGTTTTTCAATGATTCTTGTTGTCTTCTTAACTTAATCCATCTTCAAAAAAAATTATATAAATTTTCTAGTCTATTTAATGATTAGACTATAAGCGATGGATTCATTTCGAAACTATAATCATCAACGAAATTTAATATGTATGTCATCGCTTTTCATTTTTTCATATAAGGGATTCGTTTTGGATTTTCATTTATCCATGTTAAACAGACCTGTCCATTTATTCAATATTGATGACTTTGATACTCCATTTGAAGCTACTCTGTAATTATTTTAAGCATAATATAACTACTATATAAAGCAGTTTAGCCTCATTGGTTTCCATTGAGATGTCACATAGAGGAAGGAAAGGTAGAGGGTCAGAACTATGTCTTCTTTACTTCGTTTTTCCCATTTCTTCTAATATAAGAGATGAAGTGTATGAGAGATAAGTGAGAGATAAATTTTTTTCGATATGAAAAGGGTAGAAATTCTGAAGGGTAAGAATATAAGTCGGACTCTTAGTTCACACGATTCTAAGGGATTTAAGTTTTATAAATAAATATTTATTTAAAATAATTCTATTTTGATCATTATAATTGGTTAGAATTTTAATTGTGTTAAAATTATTCACTCAAGTGCATTATTTTTCATAAAAATTCAATGTTTATAATATTTTGAAATTATTCTCTTAAATTTTCAACTAGAAAGGGTTTTATATATTTTAATTCTTCTAAAAATTTTATAAAGTTTAACTTATTTTTATTTATGGTTATTTATTTTAGTTTGAAAATTATAATTCTTTAGAATTATAACTTATGTAGGAAATTGATTATCTGTTTTGAAATTTTATTATCAGTTCCTATTTTCAAGTGAAAATTTTATAAACAAATATATGTTATTTCCAGACTCAAAATTTAAAACTATATTTTTAAAATTTATGTTATGAACATTTATATGGGATTAAAGTTATCTTTTATGGTTTATAGTGAGTTTTAAACAATAAAATCCATCATTTTAAAGTTTAATTCATGAATTTTGATTATAAGATATGGACATAATCTTAATTAATGACGTGTCATGCATTTATATTATATGCATCCATTGAATTATTTGCATATATATATATATATGTTGTATGAATAATATATATGAATTTTTTATGAATAAAAAAAAATTTGAATAAATTATTTTTAAATAATGGATCGTTAATGGGAAATATGAATGACAATTTCTCTCATATCATGAAAATTTAATTTGGGGTAAATTTGATTATTTTAAATATAAAAATATGTTTGTATGTAAATTTATATATATATATATACACACACATATATATATATATTTAAAATGGTTTCATGGTTTAACAGTAAAAAAAACCAATGGAAAATATGTATATACATAAAGAAAACATAAAATTTTATTCATAAAATATGGAACTTTAATGTTGTAAATATGGTAGGTAATTTGGGAGTAAACCCAATCCCTAATTAAGTGGGTAGGCTCAAGATAAACTTCAGCATTACATGTTTTCCCAAAATTTTATTTTTAAAAATCTTACGTATAGTTTTTTAGAAATATAATTGGATTATTTTTAAAGAAATTTGAGCAGAAGTATTTTCAAAATATTGAAGTATTTTCAATATGTAAATAATTTTAATATTATTTTAAATGGTATTTTCTAAAATTATTTTTATGTTATTATCATAATAATTTCCAAATTAATTTATCAAAGTTATTTTATAAGAAATATTTTCAAAATTACATTTCTACAATTTCAAAACCCCTTACAAGAAAATTGAATTCTCACGCTTTGTTTGAAAAGATTTTTCATAGGTATCTTAGATGTTTTATTTCAAATAGCTTCACTTTGGATTTAGCATGCATAGAAGCATAGTCGGCATTTTTTTCTGTTTTTTTTTCAACTCTGATAAATGTAAGGTGTGGTCTAATCCTCTAGAACCTAGACTGGTAAAAGGTCTTTGTTTTTGTTTAGTGTTGTGTAATTTTTCAGTTAATTTTACAAAAAAAATTACACAACATTTTCAAAAACAGAGTCTATAAGGGAGGGATCGGGCTGCTAGAATTGGTATCAGAGGATTGTTCTAGGCAACTTTGGATATTAGATGTTGTCTTTTGAGTAGAAAAAATCATCACATTATAATTTTCTTTATATAGTTAATTCCCCTTAGAAATTCTTTGATTCTGAATTTGAAAATTCATAATTTTATTAAGTCTGATAAACCAATTATGAGGCTGTAATTCATTTAAGGTGGGAGAATATAACATCCTATAAATTAAGATATTGTTAATAATTATTTTATTAAATCGATAAAATTAAAATAAAAACAATCTTTGATTTGTTAAATTAAATATTTAAAATTATATAATATAACATTAAATTATATTATGATTTTATAAAAATTAACTTTCATTAAATTAAAATTTTGAATTATAAATAATTTTTTATAAAATTTTCAACTAAATTATATAGATATAATAAATAAAATTCTAATAATATTTATAATTACAATTAAAAAGAAAGACTTATGTTTGAAGAAGTTTATTATTATTATAATATAAATATACGTTTATTATTTTGGATTAACTAATTAAAAATTTTAAAATTATTATTACATTTGAAAATAGATAATACATATGTAATGAAAAGTATATATTTAATATACTAATAAAAATTTTATCATTACCTGAATTGAATAAAATTCAACTAATATTTTCATAAAACTATGGTTCATTTTAAAATAAATAAAAGTAATGATAATAATAGTAACTTTATATAATTAAAATTATTTTAACTTTTTTATATTAACGAAAATAAAATAGTTTTATATA
Source organism: Viscum album (assembly GCA_963277665.1). Lineage (NCBI taxonomy): Eukaryota > Viridiplantae > Streptophyta > Magnoliopsida > Santalales > Viscaceae > Viscum > Viscum album. The sequence continues at coordinate 1,768,436,974 of OY728157.1, forward strand.
AATATGTTATTAAGACTTGTTTTATAAATATATTTATTTTATTATGTGAAACTAAAATGTTACTAATGAAAATATGTGATATTTATTATACACATTATGATAATTAATGAATTTTATTTTTATTAGAATAAATTAAAATGATAAAAACATAAGTTTAGAGTTAAGGGGAAACACACAACGCATTTAGGTCTTAGAGAAAGATGAGGTCAAAGGATGTCGCTGAGCTCGAGAACAAGGTTGAGAGGTGAGTGTGAGTCAAGGCCGACATCGAGGGCATGAGCTGGGTGAGTGAGATGCAGACAAAAAGTGAGAATTAGCTTAGTTTAGTGTTTCTTCCTTCGGATGCACGTTTGAAGACAAGCAACATGTTTAGATCTAGATATATGTTCTAAGTCCAAAGGCCATCACACATCAGATCTGGGTTGTGTGGAGGATCTGAATGATATTTTGGGGGAAACCGATTTGCATGGTCCTAAATTGCAAGTAGGTGTTGTTTATTTTGTCCAAACCCAAATTCTAAATTTTATTTCGATGTCTTATTCATTCCCTTTAATTTTTCCTTCAATATATGGTCCTATTAGTGTATCAATTTCTTCAACTCCTATTATCATCGATTTTTTATTCTTTTTAAAATTGAATGTTTAAAACAATATTTATTCTTAAGTTTTAATGTTTTGTATCAGTTTTTCAATAGTTATTGTCATCTTCTTACCTCAATCCATCCTCAAAATGAAATAAATTTATATAAATTTTCTATTATATTTAATAAATTTATTAGAAACGATGGCTCTATTTCCAAACTCTAAGAATCAATAAAATATGTTATGTATATCTTCACTGTTATTTTTCCAAAATAAGGGATTCGTTTTCGATTTTCATTTATCCATGTTAAACAAACATGTTTATTTTTTCTGTACTAATGACTTTGATACTCAATTTTCAGATACTTTGTAATTATTTTAAGCATAATAGAAGGGATATATAAAGTGGTTTAGCCTAATTGGTTTTCTATTGAGATGTCACACAGAGGAAGGAAAGGCAGAGGTTTATGGACTTGTCTTCTTTCCTTTGTATTTCCCATTTCTTCTAATAAGAGAGATAGAGTGTATAAGAGATTAGAGAGAGATAAATTTATTTCAAGGGGGAAAGGGAAAAAAGTATGAAGGGTAATAAGATAAGTTAGGATCTCAGTTCATGTGAATCCAAGTAGGGGATTTTAGTTTATTAAAAAAACATTATTTCAAATAATTCTACATTGATAATTATACTTGGTTATAATTTTAATTATGTTAATATTCTTCTGTCATGTGCATTTTTTTGTAAAAAATATACATTTGTAATATTTTCAAATTATGATCTTAAATTATCAGTTGAAAATGGTTTTATAAAATTTTATTCTTTAAATTTTTTAAGAATGATGAACTTATTATTATATATAGGTATTTATTTTTGTTTGAAAATTATAGTTCATTAAAATTATAATATAAGTATGGAATTGATTTTCTATTTTGAAATTTTATTGTCAAATCCTATTTTCATGTGATAATTTTACAATTAAATAAATATGTATTTCAAGACACGAATTTTGAAACTATATTTTCAGAATTTAAGTTATGAACATTTATATAGGATTAAAGTTATGTTTCATGTTTTATGGAGAGTTTTAAACAGGAAAATCCATTGTGTTAAATTTTCATTCATAAATGTTGTTGGTCGGAGTGGATACTAAAGAGGGGGGTGAATTGAGTTCCAATAATAAATTCTGTTAAAAATGATTCTCTTAAAATTCCCCTATTTAAAAACAAAGTTAAACTATAGTGAATTTATACAAAGTTTAAATGTTCAATTAGTTTCTAAAAGATTGATTAGGTCTCAGTTAATTTAATCTGATGATTAAATTAACTTTCGAAGCTAACTTACTGGTTTACAATAAGTATAAACGCTTGCTAATTTAACTATCAAAGTAATTTTAAAACAAATTATATTTCAAAGTATTTGGAAATGGAATATGAAATGTATATAGTATAATTATGAATTAAACTAAAATTCACAGTAGATGTAACCAAGAGGTTAAGTCTCAAGCCGAGACTTAGTCCTCTCAAACAATTTATATAAATTGATTCACACCCTGGATCGGGGTAAACAACAGTGAACACACTGTGTAGGTACAAAGACCTCTACCACAGTTCTACGTGGGAAAACAAACAACAGATCACAGCTGTCTAGGTCTTACACGACCTATACCACTATCCACAGTGGGATACAAAGAGTTATAGAGTTTCAATGAGGATTTAAGAATCTTCCAGCTTAGCTCAAGAGACGGTGTGTCTGTAAAATAAACAGGGTACACACTCTGCTCAAAATGTAAATGAAATAATCACTAAAGTATGAATGAGTTTAGAAAAGATTTAGTGATTGGCAGTGCAGCTCTGGAATCCTTTTATTGGCCAGAAAAGCTTCTGATTCCTCCTCTGATTTTTTGTCTGAAAAACAAAGTGTCGTTTTATTCCTTGGTTCGAGGTTCATCTTATCAGCCTAAGTTCATAAAGTGTTTTTTGTATTTGTTCACTCATGATGAAGCTTGTGTTCTCCTCTAGAAATGAGTGGCTTCATGTATGTCTAGTGTTCTTGGAGTATGGATGTAGTCTCGTGCGAATGAACCACGTTTCAATGCTGTTGAGCACTTTTTTCTTTTTCACCCTTCATGTGCCTTCTCAGTTCCTTGATTCTCGTTGTATGCACACCCCATGTTCACACACGCTTTCCAGCTATGTATTTATCATCTATTTTATAGATTTCAACTCCAAAAAATGGGAATGATTACATTTTACATGGGTACTAGGTACGGTTCCCTAACATGGAAACAAAAATCAATAAATAACATTAACTTCATTAAAACATCAAATGTAATCGTTAGCTTAATAAAAAAATAGTATTGAGAGTATAGAGTTCGACTGGTCGGTCAATCATTAGTAGCCTTCTGTTGGTAGATGTGTACGGTGGAATTTGTGTAGCAGTGACCTTCCATCGATAGTTCTTTGAACTTGTATCGGTAGCTCTTTGAACTTATATTGGTAGCTCTTGATATCGGTAGCTCCTTCTATCGGTTGAATTACTCTATCAGTAGCTCGGTAGACTTGTTCTATCAGTAGCTATCTGCATAGGTGACCATGTTCTATTGGTATCTCTTGGTCTATCAGTAGCTCTGGTATGCCGGTATCTCTATGTATTGGTGACTGTCTGTATCAGTAGCTTACTTAGTTCCAGTGATTATGTGTATCGGTAGACTTATGCATATCAGTAAATCCATTCTGTACTATCGGAAGACTTGTTCTATGCTTACCGGTTGACTTGTACATATCGATAGCTCTTCGTATCAGTGACCTTAGCTTATCGGTGACTCTATCTATCGGTAGACTAAGTCTATCGGTAGACTAAGTACTGGTAGCTCTGTATCATTAGCTATACACAGATCAGTGACTAACACTTCTATTTTATGTAAAACATATCCGATTGGGATAGAATTACTTAAAAACATATATAAACAAATATTAACATAGATTAACATATTTCAAGGATTATTTTAATATTATTATCATCTTGATTATAGAATATCATAGATTGAGCGAACTAGAATATAGATAAACATTAATTGGGATTATCAAAGTATGTGAAAGCATAATTGGGATTATCAAAATATGTGAAAGCATAATTGGGATTATCAAACCAGGTGAGGTCAACAATCCCCCCCTTTTTAATAATCAGAACTTATGATAATATAGTTTTAAAACAATGAGTACTAGTATCAGAGGATATATCATTAAATGAAATTATCTCAGAGAAAACGATATATTATAGAACATAATGTATTAAAGTTAGAGTTAAATTCAATGATATCAGAGGGGAAAATAATGGTAGATCTTCCTTAGATAATAATTCTCCCCCTTTGATACTTTGATAATATTTCTCCTCCTTTGATACTTCATTAGATAATATTTCTCCCCCTTTGTGATAATCAAAAAGTGGGAAATAATAAAGAGAAGAGGAACAAAATGATAAAGAAAAGAATGAAAATTGTATTAGATGTTGGAAAAAGTTACATAGACAGAAAAAAATACAAGGGATTTTTATCAAACATATTATCCATCTATTCAATACATATCCTCAATGTGAGATTTTCCCTTTGGATCAGAAGAGGATTCAGAGTGTGTGGATGCTGGAGAAGGATTACGAATTCCGGAAATGATCACAGGGGGTTGAGCCATAGAAACTATATCTGCCCTATACTAAGGAGTTATTTGAGTGATCATAGGTGTAAATATTTTAATGGCTTGGGATGGAGTCATCTGAACAGGAGAAACAGTAGAGGTAAAGGCAGGTAAGGCTGGAGGTACAATCACTATTCTAGCATCGACATGCTGTAAAGGTAGCAAATGGTTTCTGAAATCCATAATTATTCCTCCTCCTCTCTCTATAGCAGATATGAAGTCATCCTTGTTCTCAATGAATTTGTCCAAGGCTGGAGTTAATTCCCTTAGTTTGCTAACTTTCTCACTGAAGGCTTGATTGACAGGAGGTAACTTCAGGTTTTCCAGCAGTAGTTTGAATTGATTGCTGAGTTGATGTTTGGTGTAAATCTTTTGGAAATAGGAGTCCACCTTTTCTTTCACTTATTTCTGAGCAGTAGAAGATTCTCTCACATAGTCTTGGACTATCTTCATTATTTATCTAGATGAATCTCTAGTAGAAAGCACAACTTTTCTTAGGTCGGATGAGTCCATAGATCCACTGGTTGAAGCTGAACCAAGCTCCTCCTTCATCACTGCTCGAATATGATTCAAATCCACTGAGGGTTTAGAAGCAACAGAACCAATAGAAAAGGTTACTCTTTCCTTGAAGTTTCTGGACAATCCACTGATAAGATTTTGGACTTCGGGATCCTGGGTTTTAACATGATCTTTCATGGAAGTTTTAAAACCTTCGAACACTGAACCCATCTGGCTTACAACACTTTTGAAATAGGTTAAGTACTTGTCTGCTTGGGATTTTGAGCTCATGTAAGAGTATAAAGAGATAACAGATTTCTTTATAGCTTCAACATCAGCTTCCAGTCTAGATACTTGAGTCTGGCAATATGTAAATTCTTCCACTATTTCGGCCACAAAGGTTGAAAAATTACAACCGAGAGAGAGTTCAAAAGATTTTTCCAAATTTCTCATCTCTTCAACAAATCAGTGCTTCAACACAGCAACAGAATCACTAAAAGACTCTTTCAGCTCATCCTTTAAGGATTCAAGGTCAGCCCTAGTGATCACATCAGTAGGATCAATTACAACAGGTGCTCTTTCAGATGTTATGCTAGCTACTAAGTCAGTCATAATCGATTGGATTGATGACACCAGTGAAGCTTCCATCTTCCTTGTCTATTCCACAAAACTGTTCTTAAGCTTTTTCTTCAAAATATATAGGTCATGCATTCTGACCACATCTTTAGGTAGAAACTCAGAATCAACACCATAACTAATCTTTGGTCTATTTAGAGATTCCTCATTATCATAATCAAGATAGTCTAATCCACAGACCACAAAACCTGGGTCGTCTGCCCAATCCTCAATATCAACAGCCACTGACACACTTCCAAACTTGTTTTAATGCTCCCCCTCAATGGGTGCAGTATCTTGTACAGCAAGGGCATTCTCAGCGGGTCTTTCTTCCATTTCTCCTACTACATCCTTAGTAGGCACAACTGAGCTTCCAATTAATGGAATCAGACTTAAACAGACAGAATCAGAGGCTTCAGATTCATTCTTCTCTTCTTCTTTATGCTCAGGATCTGGTTGGTCTTCATCATCTGTAGGAGTCTCTTCTTCTACTAAGGCTTCCTTTCTAGAAGATACAATTTCAGCATCAGGACTTGGAGGCATGTCCGGATCTCTTCCAACATCCATAGAAGTCTTTTCTTCTTCAGTCTCATCAATGTACTCAGTTTCTTCTTCATTAGGTCCTAGACCTAGATCCCTCACACCCTTAGGTCTTGAAGGATGATCCACAGGATTAAATTTATCATATACCTTCTGGTCATTATTAACCCACTCTCCTCTCCATGGGTTCCAATTTATCTTCATGTATTTGCAAACTGTGGTTGTGAGACAAAAGTTATTACTTACTACCACTATCTCATCTTGAGACTCAGCTACCCCTTTCACTTTGATCATCATTGAGATCAACTGGGCAAAGAATAGGGCATTAGTCTTTGATTTTGGCCTTGTTATGTCTTCTATTTGGATCATCAGCAATCTGCACAGATTCACTTTTACACAATGTCTCAAGAGATGAAGGAGATAGATATCCTTATATCTTAAATTCTCAAAGTCTCCACTCCTTGGTATTAAGACATGATGAACAAATTTGAACAGCAATCTGTTCTCTCCATCCATTTCAGCAGCCACTACTTGTCTTTGATTTCCATCACCGGTGAGCTCCTCCACGGGAGTCTCATAATCGAATATATCACTTTTAGGTTGCACAGCATTCGAGACATATCCAGATACACCTTCATGTGGAACCTTCAAGCATTCATCCCACTCAACAGATGAAAAATAAATCTTCTTTCCATTTACAAAATAATTCACTCGGTATTCACCTTCTGATTTCTCAAAGATTAGAAACTCATAAAATTGTTTCACTAGCTTCACATATAAGGGACCATTGTTGTTCGAAAGGAAATATACCCATTTTTGATCTTCCAGCACTTCGAGCACTAACGATTTTCTAGGAAGCAACCATTCCACGCACAGATCTTTTTCAATCAGAATAAATCTATTCTACAAATGAGGATTCACTGGCCGTCTACCTGACCTAGTTCTACCAACTATACCACTTGCTTCTGGCTCGGACTTCTGCTTCTTTGATTTTGGCTCATCAGTGTCATCTCTGATGGTAGGATGTTTGGTTTTTTCCATCACTGGTTCGAGGGATTTAGGGTTTTAGAGAGATTCAGGAGCAAAGGTTTGAGGGTAAGGGTTTGAGGCTCTATGGATTGAAGTAACTAGGTCTTAGTTTTTATCATTTAGGAATCATAAAATAAATAAAATAAAATAAAGTAAAAACGATTCAGATTCTGGTAGTCGACAGAAGTTTAAAACAGCGCACTCATCGGTGGGGTGTATAGGTGAGAATTATTATCAGTGAGGTCCATCGGTGAGGTTACATCGGCGAGGTTACATCGGTGAGGTTACATCGCTGATTTTACATCGGTGAGGTTACATCGGTGAGCTTACATCGGTGAGGTTACATCGGTGAGTTTACATCGGTGAGGTTACATCAGTGAGATTACATCGGTGAGGTTACATCGGTGAGGTAGATACCGATCAAGGTTAATCATTCCCAACTCATGTCTAATGTAACTTAACCTATCCAAACTCAGAGGTTTGGTGAAAATTTCAGCTAATTGATGTTCAGTACCTATAAATTCAAGAGTAATATAACCCTTTTAGTAATGATCTCTCAAGAAATGATGCCTTACATCAATGTGTTTGGTCCTAGAGTGAGATACAGGGTTCTTCGAAATGTCTATTGCACTAGTGTTGTCACAGTTGATAGAAACATGCTTAAAATCATATCCATAGTCCAAAAGAGTGTGTTTCATCTGCAGAATTTGTGTATAGCAACTACTAGCAGCTATGTACTCTGCTTCGGTAGTGGACAAAGCTACAGAATTATACTTCTTACTACACCAAGATACTAAGGATTTTCCAAATAAATGACATGTTCCAGATGTACTTTTTCTATCCAACTTTCAACCAGCAAAGTTATCATCTGAATAACTCATTAACTCAAAGGATTTTTCTTTTGGGTAAAACAAACCTAAGTTTATAGTGTGTTTATGTTACATAAAAATTCCTTTAACAGAAAGTAAATGATATATTTTTCTTTTATCTGGAAATTTTGCACACATACATACACTAAAAATAATATCTGGTCGACTAGTAGTAAGGTAAAGTAAGCTTCCAATCATACCTCTATAATTGGTTTGATCCACTGGTTTACCAGCTTCATATGCATCCAATTTACAGACAGTACTCATAGGAGTATCACTTTCCTTAATACTATCCAAACTAAAACATTTTAAAAGATCCTTTGTATATTTACTTTGATTTAAAATAATACCATTTTCATTTTGAAAAACATTAAATACAAGAAAATATTTAAGTTCTCCCATTAAACTCATTTCGAATTCATTTTGCATACTCTTTGAAAATTCAGTACATAAGGAGTGTTTAGAAGATCCAAAAATAATATCGTCAATATAGATTTGTACTATTAAAACATCTTTAGAAATTATTTTAATAAAAAGATTTGGATCAGAAATCCCTTTAGTAAAACTTTTTAAAATAACAAAATTACTAAGTCTATCATACTAGGCTCTTGGAGATTGTTTTAAACAATATAAATCTTTAGAAATTTTGAAAACATGATTTGGAAAATGAGGATTAGTAATTCCAGGTGGTTGTTCAACAAAAATATCTTCAACAATAAAAGCATTTAGAAAATCACTTTTGACATCTATTTGATATAACATGAAATTTAGATGAGTAGCATAGGCAAGTAGAATTCCAATAGCATCTAATCTTGCTACAGGGGCAATGTTTTCCTCAGAGTTTATTCCTTCCTCTTGACTATATCCTTGTGCAACTAACCTAGCTTTTTTTCTAACTATATTCCTATATTCTTCAACTTTGTTTCTAAAAACTCATCTAGTGCCTATTGTCAAAGTGTCCTTGGGTCTATCAACTAATTCCCAGACTTCGTTTCTTTCAAATTTATTTAACTCTTCTTGCATAGCCATTACCCAAAATTCATCATTGATTACATCATTGACATATTTAGGTTCTAACTATGAACGAAATACTTGATGTTCAACCTTGTTTCTTATAGAAGCTCTATTCTGTGTCCCTCTATCAATATTACAAACAACATCATCTAAAGGATGATTCTTTAGAATCCTAGTTGATCTAGTAATGGTAGGACTAGAAATTTCAGGTTCATCTATAGGTTTGGGTTCAAAAGAAGAAGATTCTAGAATATATCCATAACTAGATATTTTTACAGCAGGTTCTTCAGTTTTATCATTAAGGTCCAGAACAGTCAAATTATCTTCAAGATTTTCAAGAGAGGTTTTAGGCTCATGTGGATCAGTTTCATCAACGTGATGTGAACAGATTCTTCCACACATTTGGTTCTTTTATTAATGCCCCTATAGGATTTTCTAGTTACATAATAAGTAAGAAAAATTTCTTAATCACTTTTAGAAGAAAAAATTTCCATATTATGCTTTGTATTGAGAATACAAACTTTACAGCCAAAGACTCTAAAGTAACTAACATTGGGTTTTCTATTATTCCATAGTTCATATGGGGTCTTCTTCAGAACATGTCTAATCAAGACTCTATTAATAATATAAAAAGCTGTATTCACAGCTTCATCCCAAAAATAAATAGGCAGGTCATACTCATTAAGCATGGTTCTTGCAATTTCTTGAAGGGTTCTGTTTCTTCTATCTACTACACCATTCTGCTGGGGTGTCCAAGGAGTAGAAATGTTTTGACAATATACATTGTGTGAGAAATAATATTCAAACTCATGATTTTCAAACTCACGACCATGATCACTTCTCAGGGTTTTAATCTTAAGTCCACTAATGTTTTCTACAGACTTGGAGTATTTAGCAAAGTAAGAACAAGCTTCACTTTTGTGAGCCAAGAAGTATACCCAAGTATATCCAGAAAAGTCATCTACTAGGACATAGACATAGTGCTTCACATTAAACTAGAACCTCTTGAAGGTATAAAAAAGTCCATGTGAACCACCTCGAGGGGTTGAGAAGTTGAGAATTCATTCTTTGATTTAAAAGAAACTTTATGTTTCTTTCCCTTTTGATAGGGAATACAATCTTTGTCTGATGGGAACTCAAGTTTGGGTAGGTCTCTAACTAAGTTATTCTGAGTCAATTTTATAAGTGAGTGGATTTTTCAGTGTCCTAATCATCTATGCCAAAGTCAATATTCTTTATGAAAAGCATTTGAACAAGTAACATTTTTCATAGCTAATGAATTCAGATTAATAGCATAAAAATTTTCATTTCTTAAGGTAGAGAATACTAAAACATTTTTAGAATTAAAAATATTACAAGAATAATTTTCAAATTGCACATTAAATCAATCATCACATAACTGAGAAATACTTAAGATATTGTATTTAAGTCTGTCAACAAATAGAACTTTAGAAATTAAAACTGAATCAGTGTTACCAATATGGCCTAGGCCGATGATTTTTCCTTTATAATTATCACCAAAGGTGACATAGCCTCCATCAACCTTTATTAATCTCTTGAAGCATGAATAATCCACAGACATATGTCTTGAACATCCGCTATCTAAATACAATGTCTTCTTATGGGAACTCTTCAAAAATGTTTCCTACAAAACAAATTTAGATTGGAAATGATTTTGGTACCCAGATCTTCTTGGGTCCAGAAAGGTTAGAAATCAAAGCTTTAGGTATCCAAATTTATCTTATGGGTCTCATATAATTTACAAAAGAAATAGATTTTGCAAGATAAACTCTATTTGATCTAAAACCATATGAATAACTAGTTGAAGCATACATATTTTCAGAACTAGAATAAGCATAAATTTGTCCAAATTTATGAATAAATTGATTTCTGGTAAACTGTCTCTGTCCAGGTTGGTATCCCAAACCAGTAGTATATTTTGGAGCAACTTGTTTACCTAACATTTGAGTAAGTGTATCTTTTCCATTTGTGAACTTTTCTAAGTCCTTTCTAAGTTTTTCATTAGACATTTTCAGTTCAGTATTTTCCTTCAAATGTTGAGCATTCTTTTCTTTTTCTAAATCAAAGGTAGATTTAACATTGGCAGTGAGAGCATGTTGTTTCTTTAGTGACTTATATTTGTCCTTAAGTTCATTACATGTTTCTTCCAGCATGTTACAATATTCAAACAGTTCAGACTTAGAAATATTTTCATCATTATCTGAATCACTGTTATTTCTAGAATAATAATCATTCAGCATAGGCAAAAAGGGTACCTAAGAGGTATTGGTCATGAAGCACATGTTGGCATGATTCTTTTCAGAATCAGAAATTTCAGATTCACCTGTACTGTCTTCTGAAGCACTCCAAGTAGCTTTCATAGACTTCTTTTACTTATTTTCCTTATAATCATATTTATTTTTGAACTTTAGTTTTGTACAGTTAGCCTTGATGTGTCCTTTCCTTTTGCACTCATAGCAGATTATATCATCTTCCTTATCAGATTTCTTCCAATCCTTCTTCCAATGACCTTTATTGTCATACTTACCTTTTTAATTAGATTTTTTGAAGAATTTATTCTTCCTATAAAACTTTTTTAATCTACTAGCTATTTGATCCATCTCAGCATCACTGTCAGAGTCCTAATCTTCACTGGTTGAACTTTCAGTAGGTACATGTATTTTCTCCTTGTCTTTTCTCTTTGAAGCAGTTGACTTGAAAGCAATAGACTTTATTTTAGGTTAATCATCTACCTCCTTATTCACCTTGGGTTCATCCTCATACATCATTAATTTACCAATAAGATCTTTTACAGGGAGAGCACCAATGTCACATGATTCTCTGATTGAAAGAGAAGTGCCCCTCCATCGGTCTGGTAGACATCTCAAGATTCTCAGGATTTGTTCCTTTGTTGGAACAACCTTTCCAAGAGAGCTCATAATATTGACAATCTCATTGAACCTGAGATACATGTTAGAAATAGGTTCATCAGTCTTCATTTTTAAATTATCATATTTAATAGTATAAGTGTTTAAACTCATTTCTTTAACATTGGTTGTTCCTTCATGAGAAACACCCAAAGTATCCCATATTTAATAAGTAGTTTTGCAAGCAGATATTCTATTGAATTCCTCATCACCTAAAACACAATACAGGGCATTCATAGTTTTACAATTATTATTATAAGCTGTCTTTGTAGGTTCATCCCAAGTAGTTCTATCAGTTTCTGGAATTTTATATTGTGACTCTTTAGTAGTCCAGATATTAAAACCCGTACTCTCTAAATGAATTTTCATTTTATGTTTCTACTGGGAATAGTTTTTACCATTAACGAATGGTGGCCTGTTAGTTGTAGCACCTTCTAGTCTATTATCCATAACTAGATTTTAGAAAATAGTTATAAAGAGATAAAATTTAGAACTAACATAAATTTAAGATCTTTAAAGATGCAACTAAAATCAAAGTTGAAAAAAAGAATCTTTTGAAAATTTTATTAATAAAAACAACCTCTTATACCAAATGTTGGTCGGAGTGGATACTCAAGAGGGGGGTGAATTGAGTTCCAATAAAAATTTATGTTAAAAATATTGCTCTTAAAATTCCCCTATTAAAAAACAAAGTTAAACTGTAGTGAATTTATACAGAGTGTAAATGTTCAATTAGTTTCTCAACGATTTATTAGGTCTCAGTTAATTTAATCTGATGATTAAATTAACTTTTGAAGCTAACTTACTAGTTTACAATAAGTATAAACACTTTCTAATTTAACTATCAACGTAACTTTAAAACAAATTATATTTCAAAGTAGTTGGCAGTGGAATATGAAATATATATAGAATAATTATGACTTAAAATAAAATGCACATCAGATGTAACTAAGAGGTTTAGTATCAATCCAAGACATAGTCCTCTCAAACAATTTATATAAATTGATCCACACCCTGGATCGGGGTAAAAAGTAGTGAACACACTGTCCAGGTACAAAGACCTCTACCAAATTTCTATGTGGGAAAAAAACAACATCTCACAGCTGTTCAGGTCTTACTCGACCTCTAACACTATCCACAGTGGGATACAAAGAGTTATAGAGTTTGAATGAGGATTTAAAAATCCTCCATCTTAGCTTAGGAGACAATGTGTGTAAAATAAATAGGGTACACACACTAATCGAAATGTAAATGAAAGAATCAGTAAAGTAAGTATGAATGAATTTAGAAAAGCTTTAGTGATTGGCAGTGTAGCTTTGGACTCGTTTGATTGGTCAGAAAATCTTATGAGTCCTCCTCTGGTGTTTTGTCTGAAAAATAGAGTGTCATTTTCTTCCTTGGTTCCAGGTTCAGCTTATCAGCCTAAGTGCATGAAGTGTTTGTTGTAGTTCTTCACTCAAGATGCAGGTTGTGTTCTCCTCTAGAAATGAGTGGCTTCGTGTAGGTCCAGTGTTCTTGGAGTATGGATGTAGTCTTGTGCAAATTCACCACGTTTCAATGATGTTGAGCTATTTTTTCTTTTTCACCCTTCATGTGCCTTCTTAGTTCCTTGATTCTCGTTGTATGCACACCCCGTGTTCACACACGCTTTCTAGCTAGGTCTTTATCTTACCTTTTATAGCTTTCAGCTCCGGCAACTGGGAATGATTACCTTTTGCATGGGTACTAGGTAAGGTTCCCTGACATGGAAATAGAAATCATTAAATAACATTAACTACATTAAAAACATCAAATGTAACCGTTATATTAATAAATAAATAGTATTGAGAGTATAGAGTTTTACCAGTTGGTCAATCATTAGTAGCCTTCTGTTGGTATATGTGTACGGTGGACTTTGTGTAGCAGTAACCTTCCATTGGTAGTTCTTTGAACTTGTATCGGTAGCTCTTTGCACTTATATCGGTAGCTCTTGATATCAGTAGCTCCTTCTATTGGTAGACTTACTTTATCGGTATCTCGGTAGACTTGTTCTTTCAGTAGCTATCTTCATCAGTGACCTTGTTCTATCGGTGGATCTTAGTCTATTGGTAGCTCTGGTCTGTCAGTAGCTCTATGTATTGGTGATTGTCTGTATCGGTAGCTTACTTAGTTCTAGTTATTATGTGTATCGGTAGACTTATGCATATCGATAGCTCCATTTTGTACTATCGGAAGACTTGTTCTATGCTTACCGGTGGACTTGTACCTATCGGTAGCTCTGTGTATCAGTGACCTCATCTTATCGGTGACTCTATCTATCGGTAGACTAAGTCTATCAGTAGATTAAGTACCGGTAGCTCTGTATCAGTAGCTATACACAGATCAGTGACTAACACTTCTGTTTTATGCAAAACATATCTGATTGGGTTAGAATTACTTCAAAACATATATAAAAAAGTATAAACATTGTTTAACATATTTCAAGGATTATTTTAATATTATTATCATCTTGATAATAGAATATCATAGATTGAGCGAATTAGAATATAGATAAACATTAATTGGGATTATCAAAGTATGTGAAAGCATAATTGGGATTATCAAAATATGTGAAAGCATAATTTGGATTATCAAAACAGGTGAGGTAAACAAATATCAATTATAAGTTATGGCCATCATTTTAATTAATGAAATTTCATGCACTTATATTATATGAATCAATTTAATTATTTTCAAAAAAATATTATGTATATTATATGAATGATATACATGCATTTTGTATGAATTAAATATTCTTCTAAATAATTTTTTTATAGAATGTTTCGTTAATGTGAAATATGAATGAAAATTTCTCTCATATCATGCAAGGATAATTCGACTTAAATTTGATTATTTATAATCTAACAAATATTTTCTTATGAAATTTTACGTATTTATATATGTATATATATACATATGTATTAAAAAAAATTCATATTATAAAATTAAGAAACCCTAGTGAAAATATGTATATACATTAAGTAGGATTAAAATGATACTCATAAAATCCGGAACTTGAATGTTGTAAATATGGTATGGAATTGGGGAGTAGTCTCAATCCCTCGTTGAGTTGGTAGACCCAAGATATCCTTCAACATTACAAGTTACCCTATATTTTGTTTTAAAAGAGCATGCATATAGTTTTTCAGAAATAACATTGGATTATTGTTAAAGTAGTTTGATTGTAAGTATTTTCATAATTTTGATATATTTTCAATATGTAAATAATTTAAATATTATTTTTAAAATTATTTTCTGAAAGTATTTTTATGGTATTGTCAAAAGAATTTTCGAAATCATTTCTCAAAGTTATTTTCAAAGATTTTATAAAAAGTATTTCAACGATTTAAAAACACCTTACTCAATAATTGAATGCTCGCCCTTTTTTTAACTTATTTTTCACAGGTATCTTATAATTTCTATTTCATAAAGCTTCACTATTGGAGTTAGCACATGCAGAAACATAGTAGGCATTTGCTTTAATTTTTTGTTCAACTCTGATAAATGAATGGTTTTGTCTAATCCTCCAGAACCTATATTGGTAAAAGGTATTCGTTTATATTTAGTGTTGTCTAATTTTTTAGTTACTTTAATATGAAAAAATTACACAACATTTTATAGCACTGAGTCTGAAAGAGCAGGCTCAGGTTGATAGAAATAATGAATACTTTTATTTACAACTCTAAATGTATTTTTATCAAGTATTTTAATTGTTGATAAATTTAATTATCTTCTCATCCAATTTCTTTGTTCTTGAATGTTTTCCATTTAAAATTGGATATATGTACTTTCATATTTTTCATGGATTATTAATTAGTTCAATATTGTTTTTTTGTTATTTTTATAAATTTTCAGGAAACCTAGAATTATTTCTCATTCCAATTTGAAAATCACAAAGGTGGAGAATTATTTATCCAATGGGAGAAGTTTTTATAAAAAGGAGGTGAAGATATTATAAAGGGGTGATGTTGTTTTTAGGAGGAGAAAGACTTCTTTAACGGGGATAAGTATTCAAAGGGGAGATGTTAAATACTTTCCATCATATTAACAAGGAATTATAAACTCAGGGGGAGTTATAATGAATGTATTCAAAGTTCTTAAAATAACTATGGGCTGTAATATATTCAAGATATATAGTTTAATAAAAATTATTTTGGTATGTGATTTCCAAAAATTGGTAGATTATTCTGTCATAAGTCTTACTTCTTACATAATCATTTCTTTAGTTTTGAAAATCAAAAAAAATTCTCTTAAAAATTGTTTACTAACATTTTTTGTCCCAAGTTTTTAAGTTTTTTTATATAAAAAAATTTACTTTTTACCATATATATATAAATATTATAGTGTATTATGAATATAAAAATTAATTACTCTATATGATAAAATGGAATGATTGTGCATATGATCCATCAGAATGGCCTTTTTCAAAAACAATGGTTAGATTTATGTCTTATCTACTAGACTACCAATAATAATAACCATCAGGCTCACTATGGTAACGACACATTGGACTAATCTTCATTTAGTTCATAATATTGATAATCAATAAGTAATTTCATCAGACTGAGTGATTTTTGTAATCGAAAGTACATAATAATTTTTTTCTAACATAATGAATACTTTTAGGATTATGATGGTGAAAAAATTACGTTAGACATTCAGTTATTCCACATAATTTTGAGCTATTAGGGGGAAACTTTATGAGGATGTTGCAAAAAACATAAAAATATAACTGTTAGAGCTTATCCTATAAATATACAATAATTTTATGATTTTATAGTTGATCACCTTTGAAAATTAATCTATTTAAGTTTTTTTCTGCATGAAAATATTGTTCCAATTTTTTTATAATACATTAGCGAGTGTAATTCCAAGGAATCCTTAGTAGGTATATTTACTTTAGAACTAATGTGTTTTTTTAAACGCGTCCAATAAATTTTATGATCGATGGATTCTAGTGATTAGAAGACAGTGAATCTAATTCATCAGATTGAGGGATTTCAGGGATAGGTGGATACATGTCAATCATCATATTGAGGGGTTCTAAGGATAAGAAGAGATAGCTTATTCTGATCATCGTATCATAGGATTTTATATTAAGTAATGAATAAAATTATATTAAGTATAATGATTCGGATACCTATAGTTAAGTTTACTGCCTACATTTACTCTTAATGTTAAAATTGTTAAATATGTTAATATGGATTGTAATTCATTCTTACTTTTACTTGTTATTTTTTAATTTTTTTTAAAAGTATATTATTTTCATGTAATATAATGTTAGTCTTCATAATTATCTTTATGTACAATTTGTTTTATCAACGTATCTGTAAATCCAATACAAACATACTTTGATTTATTTAAATAAACTTTGACATCGATTATTTATTTCTGATCATCAACTTAATCCTGAGTTAGATAATATTACATTAAGAGTTTATGTTTTGTTTTGTTTAAATTATTTAAAATAAAATTCACCCCCTATTAAAAGTACAACCGTCTAAGATACTCTTATGATCCAATATTTTCAAGGAAACTTGAATGATAAATAACATAACAGAAAAATATTCAGCCACCTATATGCCAAAAAGGATGGGGGTATCACCCTTGAAATTTTCTAAAAGGAATGATAATATGTTTCATGTATGGATGAACTAGACATGAGGATCAATATTTTTGAGGAGGAATGAAGAGGATGTACAATAGTGTATATGAAAACAATCCCTCATCAAATTCCCCCCGAGTATAATTTAAATGAAATGTTATTGGGAATTATGCAAACCAATTCCCCACCCCAAGAGTTAATAAGGACAAGAGATATAAAAAAACATCCAAACCAAAGGGGACAAGGAACAGCCTATGAAATTACTAATATTAAATTGGATCATGATATTTAAACATTGAAATATATACTTACTCTCCAATACAAAACCATGAATATAATATTTGATTTTGGCTCTACTCATTATTTCATATCATGCAGGTTTTTTAATACTATTAATTCAAGTCCATAAGAATTTGATGCTAATTTTTTGATGAACACAATTGGTTATAAAATTATTTCATATAAAGAATAAAAAAATTGTTGGATAAAGTTTTATGGGGTGATACTTCCAATAAATCTAGTATGTCTTCCCTTGGTTGAATTTGATCTGATATAGGGCAGGGACTGGCTCTCTTTATTTAGATATTATATCAAATATCAGGATAATTATGTCTCATTTTATATCTCAAATCATCTCATTATCAAATATCAATGAAAGGATGATTAGTAAATCTCTTTAGATGTTGATTATATAATATGGTGGTAAGATCCTAGCCATTGTTATATGTACACCCTTGTTTAAATATTGGTTAAAATTTCTTTTTTTATAAGGAGTTGGTTCATTGGTGTATGTGGAGTTTTGGGGGGTTTCTGGAGGGATTTGAGACATGAAAGGAGTGGAAAAGAAGCCAAACACTATCAAGTGCATGGTTTGCAGATCGTTAGTACAAATGGTGTGCCTGGCCCAAGAAACCATGTTTCTTGGGGACTCTATTCAAATAGAGGCTGGCACACGGTTATCAGATGGTTTTCCAAACCATGTGAGTGATTCTAAGAAACCATGGTTCTTGGAACCTCTTATATAAATGGAGTATCATGTTTGGTCCATGGTTTGGATAACCGTGTAGTAAAACCATGAAAACCTAAAAAGTGGGAAATTATAGTTTTACCTCTCAGTCTTTTAGGTTTCAAACCATATTTTTTCCATATTCATCCACCAATAGCTTGGTTGATGATCCAAAACCTCAAATAAATTCAATAGATGATTATAATTCAACTATTAGTCATTAGGAGTGCTTTTGGGTGAGAATTGAAGAACTGGGTGGGTCTAACACTCCTTAGTGCTCGTTTTCCTAAATTTGGTCTTGTAGAATATCTCCACTTATTCTGAAGCACTAAAACCCTCACTTTTACTAAATCTTCTAGTTGGTGTTATAATTAGTGTTTGAGTTTGAATCACGGGATGTGGTTAAGTAAGTGTTCATCAATGAACTTGAGGTTGGTTCTCTTAATTCTTTTCCCATAGTGACTTTGTTATATATGTATATATATATATGTATATATGTAGTTGTTTCAATAAATTACCCTGTTACTTTTGTTTATATTTTTTATTACGAAAAGTTATTTGGGCTTAATATTGAGGTGTGAAACCCTCCACATACCTCGTTCGGTCTATTGATGAGTGAGACTGATCCGATGGATACCCATGGTGTAAGTTAGACCCATATAAATAGTGAATAAAATTGTTAAACATTGAGGGAGAAAAATTATGAGAGGGAATGTGTAGTAAAAGTGTAATTGGTTATGTGGGTAGGGTTAAGGGGTTAATTGAAACAATTATATGTTGGATTTTTTTAATTCCCAAGAGGTTTTGAAATGGTTTTAATGGTGTGTTTTGGGGCATTGACCCAATTATATGTTTATTGAAGGAAAGTGATGTTTGAAAGTTTGTAATGTTTTAGAAGGATATTTTGACCTCAAAGTGATTTAAAAAGTTGTTTTATTAATAGATATGAAATGATATTTGAAATGAGTGAAATGGTCCTTTTTTTGTGAAAATGGTTTAATGGTTGTTTCAGATGGTTGAAATGGAAAAAAATACTTGGGTAATGTTTTAGTTTACAAGGATGTTGACCCATGTTTTAAAGGGTGGCTTCATGATGATTTCAAATAATTATATATGAATTGTGTTTTAGACCATGATGTGTTTTTGAAGTTTAGATAGGACCAATGTAACTGAATTGATCTATGGGATAGTCTATGGGACCCATAAAAATGATGTCGGCATGTTAACATGATTATGAAATGAACTAAATGATGAATTTTAATAGCTGATGGCATGGCATAAGGGGTGTTATGAATAATGATATATGTGTTTAAAAGTTATGGTTTGTGTTGGTAAATGTGAAATGTTTTTTAATTGAGATTAATTTTAATTTTTTATAATTTACAACATGGTTATAGGGAGTGTTTGGTATAAGGGAAGTGGGTTAATGAGTTATGAAATGTAAATGGTAAATGTGTTAATGAGTTAGGGAATAGAGATTATTTATGCATTGAATGAAATATGATATTTGAACATCGTGTGTATTATTTGAGAATGGCTTGTGAAATGGTATATATGGTAAATGGTTCAAAGAATAATGAGCATGTGGCTTGGTAGTTTTGGGGTATTGGACTTGAAGAACTATTCACATAGGTTGGGTAAGACTGATGCTCTACACCCCACCCCATTAATGAAAGGGTTCATGAAGGGGACTGAGGCACTATGCCCACAATAGTTTCATTTTATGACACTACTTAGACTGATGATCCAAGTTAAGTGTGATGAAATTGTTTATGAAATTTTTATCCCTAGTGAGATAGGGAACGTAAATTATTCCCTTATGCATAGTAATTGAACGATATAGACCATAGTGAACTTTATGTAAATGCCAAACCCTTTGAACATGTGATAAAATAAGTAATTAGTAATTGGTAAAAGTGAAGCATGTTCTTTGATAATAGTAACTTAAATGGATAATTATTAAAGTTGAAACATGTTCCTTCTTTACATGTTTGTTTATTTCACTTTTTTCCTCCCATAACATATTTTATAAAATAGTTATTTCATTACACACTGTTGGTGGTATCCTACTGAGTTGTACTCACAACCTTCTCTAACTTCCATGGAACTTGGGAACATGAGAAAATGATATTTTTATTCTAATATAGGTTCAGGATAGGGACCAGGTTTTTGGGTGTTCATGGGAAGAAAATATGAAGCATTGGAGATCAAGACATGGTTGGCACTCGAATCCATGTTTGGGGTCCTTTAGTGGTTCTGGTTTATGATTATATGATTTCTTAGCATGTAGTGTATTCATCATTTTATTATAGTATGTGCTATATGGTTACTTTTTTCCATTTTCACATGTTTTCCTTTTATTTATTTATACGATTTAATCCATCTTTTGATATAATTTATGATATGGAATTACTCTAATAAGCAGGTATATTTTCCCCAATATTTCTTTATAGAACCACACGACTAGTCAGAAGCCTCTGACATATGGGAAAGCATGCCTGAGGTCATGTAATGACCTGGATCGGGGAACCTGATAGTGGCCATTAGGTCGAGGACATTAAAAAGTTCTATTAGAGCATGTATTTATTCATACTATTTATGGCATGGTTGACCTGAAACTAAGATATCATCGGGACTTGGAATTGATCTCATGCATGGGTTCCTGTAGCCCCATGTATGATGAAAAATCCTTTTATCTAGGGGTGGGAATTTTTTTTTTTGATTTGTGATTTTATAGTTGATTGTTATTTTCACCTTGAGTGTTGCACTTCGATACAATGTTATTGATTTATGATGTTTATCTATTGGACCGGTATGGAAAGAGAGAGTTTATGAGTTTATGAATAATTCTAAGTGTATAGGATTGTTAGGCCCTCATTATGTTTCATGTGATTGATAGTACCATAGGATTTATATGCTAGTAGTGTATTATTCCTTCTGAAAATATTGGTTATCGGTCTATCCCTTTAATTTTTTTATAAAGGAAATGTTTTGAAATGTGAATTTGAATAAATCTTGAATTTTTGATATGTTGGGTTAGTAAAAAGGGTTATGAAAGTGTAAATCATTGTGGGTTTGAAAATATAAAGTTTGATATGTGAAATCATTGGTTTTAATTGGTAAAGTTTAATTAAGAAGAGATGTGACACATGATGGAACTGGTAGGGATATTGTAAATGGGTATCCCTAGTGTTGTGATCAGACCATATGTATGTGTGGTTTGGGTAGAGAGAGTGACATACTTTGAGACCATAGTTTTCGATGGTGAGTTATTGTTGGGTTTCATTTTATAGTAAAAGATATGTTCTTATTGCATCCTTGATAATGTTGTGACCATGGGTTATGAGTTGTTGTTTGGTAATGTAGATGTGGTTATACTTTAGGGTTGTGATTGTGCATGTTGTGTTTTGGACTCTAGGGTGGGTTTTTAACTCGTGGTTCTGATACATGTGTGTCAGTGTTCTTAGTATGAGGCCTATAGAAAATGTCTACTGGGGTATGCTAGATGTAGTATGTTTTAGAGTGGGGTAGGATTGCCACAGTGAAAAGTAATTTGGTTGAGGTTTTATGTTTATAACATAGAGAGAGAGAGAGAGAGATACACGGAACTTTTATTGATGTGAATCCATTTTAGGGAGTTGGTACCATTTGATCATAAATGATGACCTCTAAGAGAGTTTGGCTGGGTTGTTAATGCTTTTGGGTGCGTATGAAACAGGAATAAATTTTGGAATTTGGCAGTGGAATGCAGAGAGTGTTTCCTATAGTGGGTATATCCTATATGGATAAGTGGGGGAGTTAATGGATTAAGAAATTTGACTTGAGTGGTGTTTCTGATTTGATAGTTTTGTGAAATCGAGGGTATAATCATGGATAGTTGGCCCAGTGTTGAAGTTTCCTTAAGATGTTAATAATTATTGGTTGATTTAGATGCGGAATCAACACACAATTGGTGTTGTATAGTGTGGTAAAATAGTATGGTTATACCTTAGTTTCTTTCTCAGAAGTTATCTGAGTTCTTGTGGTTGGTGACAAGGTTGGTTTTTGAAATGGTCAATGTCTTTAGAATCCTTTACCTATGGACTTGATGGTGGATAAAGTGGGAATAGATGTTGATTTTGGTTTAAAAGGACAACACTGAAAAAAGAATTGATGGAAACTTATGATATGGATGTGAATCATGGGGGTGGTGGTTGTCACATGGTTGGAATTTATTGTAAAAATGGTTGGTTTTTTGGAAGATAATGTCTATAATTCTTTGATTCAAATGAGGTTGACGGACTAGGAGGCACAATCGAATGAGTGAGTGGGAGTTAGGACTAGATCTAGTGATGTATGACTTGTGTGATCTAGATTTGGGATAAGTGTGTGATAAAAAATATGAGACATTGAGGGCCTTTAAAAAGACCATATTTGGGATCATTTTTGGAATGACATGATGGATTTGGGATGGATGAACAAGAGGATCAGGATAAATGGTTGTCTTATTTCTATATGATCACAGCGGGAAGAAGAAGTTATGTGATAGATAGTTGGGTTGCCTATTAGTGTGTTGGTTGATGTGTTTCTATATAGATCACTAGAGTCATGTTGGAATGACTCATGTGGGGAAATGGATATGATTCCAAAGGGAATGTGGGTCACAACCACATGATAGTGGGTTGATAAGTGGTAATGAGTTTAGGTTGGAAATACCATTCGAGGTGTGCTATTTGAGTGTGGATTAAGTGATGGCAGGCAGGGAAGACGGAGAATTGTGGTAGGTGATAGTGGCCCTGTAGTGAAGGGTGACATCAGTGATGGATAGTTTTTTTGTGGTGTTTGTTGATGACTTATTAGCATAATTTTCTCTGGTGATGATCATGTCCAATAAGTTGACATTATCCCAAATTCATGTAGAAGGCTCTGGGTATATTCATAGAGACTTGAATTTGTTTTGGTTGGATATGGGAAAACTTATAGGTTACATTTTGGGGGTATAAAATGCGGAGTCATTTATTAAAGAGAACATCGTTAACCAGTAACGAGATATTTCATCAGGATGGGATAGATGTCTATGAATACCTTGGGTGTCTTTCTCAGAAGTTCATATTAAGGCTAGCGGTATATGTTGGTTTTGTTATTCTGGGAAAATATGAACATCCATCTAAAATCATGAGGTTCATCTTGTGATGGAATCATGAGTTTTGGTGGTTGAAATTTCATGCGGAAATTAGTGAGAATAATAATACCAATGTGGGCAGTGGTATGTCAATCATGGATGAATGGAGAAGAGTATGGGGTGGATGTGGTGGAATCAGGATGTGAATGAAAAGTTTATAAGGTAATGTTTTTATTCATTACGGAGGTCCAAGTGGGCATCCATTTTAGGGGAAGATCAATCCATGCGATGGCCTTGGACTTGGGCTAGTTTTAGAGGTGATTTGAGTGTTTTCATCAAAGACATGTTTGTGAGTTCTATAGAGACACAAAAAAATTTTTAGGAAAAAGATTATATATTAGTGAATTTTTACTACAGGATAGTGATAAACACTGGTAGATTTGCATAGATGAGTGAGGTATTCCATAAGTAGAAGTCATCAAGTCTAGGTGGGGAGGCAACCATCCAATAGTGGAAGTTGGGTGTCAAGAGAGTGATTTAGCTGGGATAGTCTGACTCAGTTGGGTAAAAGGTAATGGATGTGGTGGGATGTAAAGAACCTTCAATTATTGATATTTTATAACTAAGATATGATAATGGGATTGGGTTTTGAGGAAGAACCATGATTCATTTAGTTGAGATATGGATGAAGAAAGTGTGACCCATCCGGGTATTTCCAATTCAAATACTGAATGAGGGATATGGGTAAAGTTCCTGAGGATTATTGGGCATATTTACTTTAGAAATGTATCAACAAAGTTGTGAAATGGGAGATTAGGTCATGTTGATCTCTTTTCAATGGTGAAAATTATCAACATTGGAAGAAATTATGTTGAATATCTAAAGGGTATAGTGGAGAGTACCATATAGGGAAAGTGATAGGTTGATTTAGTGAGTGGTAGTATGGGTTGGATGGGAATATATTTTCATTCTTTTGGTGTTTGGGTTTTGGTAATAATATTCAAATTGAGTTTTGACCGATTGATAACGTTGATATGAATGCTATGATTAGGTTAGGACTTTTAGATGTTCGGAAATGGCCTGAGGCCATTGGGACTCGAGTTGTGGACCAATGTAGGACATGGGACACAGTTGGAATCTAGATGTTCCCATGAGTGAATATGGGATAGATTCACTAATAGATATTTGAATAAAGGTTTGAGATAAAACCAAGTGATTTGGGCAATGAATTATGGAGATGATCAGAATGAGTGTTCTCTGGTTGGATCTTCCATGATATTGTAGTGCCTTATTAGTGTCCATTTTTATGGTGGTTAAGTGGTGTTACTTAGACCTTCTTCTTGTGTTTGATATTTATAATGGATAGTTTGATGTAGTTTCATCCTTGAGGTTCATTGGCTCATAGCGGTAGAGTTTGGTGGGGATGTTTCATCGGGGTAGGATTATTTCCTTGGCCAGAGTTTGGTGATGGTGTGTCTATATCCAGGAAAAATCTTGGGAAATGAAAGCAGGTAGGTGAGCCCCATGGCCCAACATTTGGTCTTGGAGGCTCTGTAAGGTTTGGAAGCATGGTTTGAGGATGATCTGTTATTATGTGGGGATGTTTTAATATCCCAACCTTTCATAATGGTACATCCTAGTTTAAATTTTTGTTAAACTTCCTTTTTTTTCTAATGTGGTGGTTTTAATGTGTATAGGGAGTTTAAGGGGTGTTATGGGGGGGTCGATATATGAAATGAGAGGAAAATATTCCAGATAGTGTGAAGCACACGGTTTGTGCATGGTCAGTACAAATATGCGCTTGTACCAAGAAAGCATGTAGCTTGGGGACCCCTTTAAGATAGAGGATGGCACATAGTTACCGCACGATTTCCAAACCATGTGATCACATTCGAGAAACCATGGGCTTGTAACCTCTTGGATAGAGGGAGTCTCAGAGTTGGAAACCACTTTGGCTAATCATACGGCCTTTAAAAAGAGGGAAATTTAAAAAATTTCCATCTCAGTCAGTAATGGTTCTAACCTTATTTTCATCCCAATTCCTCCTGAAAAAACTTGGGTGATGAACCAAACCCTTAAATACTTCTAAGAGATTATTATCCTTCGATTCATAGGTGTTTGAAGTGCATTTCGGTCAGAATAAAAGATCCAGGTTATTCTAACACTCCTCTTGGATCCTTTTCATAGATTAGGGAGTGTAAAATCTATCCACTTCGGCTGAGGCCCCCAAACCCTCATTTTTCTAGTAGATTTTATGTTTTGGATTTAATGGTTGTTTGATTTCGAATCAAGGTTGAAGGTTAATAAAGTGATATTCAATGAACTTGACGTAGGTGGTCTTAAATATTTTTTCCATAGTCATGTTGTTATATATATATGTGTGTGTATGTAGTTGTTCCAATATATTAACTTGCATCATTTTTTATTTATTTTATTTGGAAAAGTGATTTGGTAAATAGATCGAGGTAAAAAACCCTTCTTGTACCTAGATGGTTCTTTTGGAAAGTGACACTTCATGTACCTATATTGATCTTTTGGAAAGTGACACATAACCTAGGGCTTCTGATGGGGTATGTCGGACCATTGTTAATGGTGAATAAACATAGTAAACATTGATATAGGGGAATTATGAGATATAATTTGTAGAAAAAGTGTAATTGGTTATGTGGGATGTGTTAATAGGTTAATTCAAATTATTATAAGATGGATTTTTTAAATTTATGGGTGGTTTTGAAATGGGTTTAATGGTGTGTTTTAGGGCTTGGACCCGATTATAGATTTATTGAAGTAAAATAATATTTGGAAGTGAGTAATGTTTAGAATGGATTTTTTGACATCAAAATGATTCAAAAATTGGTTTTCATAAGATATTTAAAATGATTTTGGAAATGAGTTAATGGTATCCTTTTTGTGAAAATGATTTAATGGTTTTTTGGATGATTGAAATTGATTTGAAATCCTTGGATCATGTTTTAGTTTTCAAAGAACAAGACTTGTGTTTTAAAGGATGGTTTCAAGATGATTTCAAATAGGCATTCTGAAATTTATTTTATAACATGATTTGGTTTTAAAGTTCTATTGGGTCCATAGTCATTGAATTGATATCTGGGATATTGTTATAGGACCCAAGTTGGTTATTTTGGCATGTTAACATGGTTATGAAATGGTCTAAAATATGAATGTGAATAGATAATGACATAACATAAGGGGGTGATAGGAATAATGATATATTTGTTTAATAGTTATGGTTTGTTTTAGTAAATGTGAAATGGGTTTTAAATGAGATTAATGTTAATTGTAAAAAAATTGAAAACATGGAATATGGGAGTGTTTGGTATAATGCATGTGGGATAATGGGTTATGAAATGTAAATGGTAAATGTGTTAATGGGTTTAAGGAATGACGATGAGTTATGTGTTGAATGAAATATGAAATGTGAATGTTATTTGTATTGTTTGATAATGGTTTGTGAAATATTATATATGGTAAGGGGACCAATAAATCATGTACACAGGGATTGGTAGTTATGAGTTATTGGAATTGAGGATCTATTCCCATGGGTCAGGTTGGACTAAGGCTCTAAAATCCACCCCTTTAACGCATGGGTTAGAGAAGGGGGATGAGGTTCTATGACCATATCCGTTCCATTTGATGATACTACATGGAATAAGTCTCCAAGGTAAGTGTGATGATTTTTTTTCAATGTCTATCCCCAGTTAGATAGGGAACTTGACATGTTCTATTATGCATTGTAATTTACCGGCATAGGACATAGTCTACCTGATGTAAATTCCTAACCTATTGAACATATGATAAAATGGTTAATTAGTAATTGGTAAAAGTGATTCCTATTCCATGGTAATATTTGGTTAAATGGGATGTTGTTAGAGGTAAAACATGTTCCTTATTTCCATATTTTTTATTACACTTTTTCCTTGCATACAATGTTGTAGAGAATAGTTATTTCTTTAGAAACCATTTGTGGAGGCCTACGAAGTTGTACATACACTATGTTCTGGCCACCATGGAACTTGGATTCCCAATAAGATGCTTCTTGTTTCATGATATGGTTTTAGGATAAGTACTTGGAGTTTGAGTGTACAAGGGATGATGATTAAGATCATGGGAGATCATGACAGGATAAGGACTCAGGTTTGTGTTCATGGTATTTGATTCATTTTAGTTTATGACTGTATGATTATCCAATATGAAGTGTATTCATCATTTTGTTATAATAAATGATACATGGTTACTTGTTTCCATCTTCACATGCTTTAATTTTATTTGCTTCTGATGTTTATTGTATCTATTGATATCATTGATACTATGGAATTACTTCGATAAGCGATTACAATCTCCCCAATATTTCTCCACAGACCCATGCTGATAGTAAAAATCCTCTGGCGTATGGGGAGGTGCACCTAAGGTCATGTAATGACTGGGATCCAGGCCCCAGATAGTGGCCACTAGGTTGGAGATGTTACAATGTGGTATCAGAACATCTCTTTTATCTTACTGTTTGGGACATGGTAGAAAAGAGACTAGTGGTGTTGATCTATCTCCCTAACATAGTATTCCATTGTTTTTCAATGATCCCATCCATATTTCATAGTATGGGTGACACCTAAACTATCTCTTTGGAATATCATTCCCCTTTACCATTATCTGATAACACCCAGACAGAAATTTAATAATTGAAAACTATATTAATCTCTATAACTAATCAAACATATCCTCAATCATTAAAATGGGATAAAAGTTATTTATTATCACCTCAGTCAAATAATTATAATATATTTACATACCTAAACTAATATTTTTCTTCTTCATAAAAAAACACTAGATTTTATCAAGGTGAAAGGATGGGCTGAATGAAACCTTTAAACAACAAATAATTAAAAAGAATTTTTAACTCTCACAAAGGAATTATCTTATAATGGGATATAGAAATATTTGATACATTGGGTTATATCTCTAACTGTAACATAATAATATATTATAGGGTAATGTGACAAACTATTCAAAAAAACATATAAGAGATCCTATAAAACTATATGAAAATTAGTCATATATACTCTTACTAAAATCAAAATAAACCCTTCTAACTATAGTGAATGTGGGTAAAAATATCTACACTCCATCATATAATCCTACTTTTCATTAAGATTTATATACTCACATTACACATGAAGGAAGATTACTCTTCTCTAAAAAAATCAATAACAACCCACACATAATACAACCAATACAAGCCAATGATGATGTTATATGGTTGTATATATAACAAGAACTCTCCCAATAACTAATGTTTACCCATCATTAACCTATATTACCAACCCTCCTTATATAAACTATACTAACCTCCATATAGCATGGATATTTCCAAGGGAACATAAATTCTATTTATATTATGTTCAAATAGTTGACTAATGTGGGAACAATAAATGTTTTTGAATCTCATGAATCAA
This sequence comes from Viscum album, assembly GCA_963277665.1. Classification (NCBI taxonomy): domain Eukaryota; kingdom Viridiplantae; phylum Streptophyta; class Magnoliopsida; order Santalales; family Viscaceae; genus Viscum; species Viscum album. Next base: position 1,768,465,932 of record OY728157.1, read on the forward strand.
CCAAATAATAAAATTTTGTTAAATATATAAAAATAACACAACTAGTGATCTTAGTGACTCTTTCCACTATAACTCCATCAACTGTAAATGAATATTCCTTTCACTTTTACATCACTACCCATTATTAAATCCAACACATTGTCTATGATAATCCCTTTATCATTAAGTACATGAAACATGTCAATGCTTCAATCTTCCTAGTTCATCTCCCATCTATGGTTCAAAATCACAATGAGTCTACTATTATTGATAAGGGATCATAGCCAACTGAAACTAGGTATATATCTAAAATTGGTCTCCATATATGTATTTACAAATAAATAAGTACTAATGATAAACCAGTTAAGGTATATGTCAACCATATGAAAATAAATAACACACCAAATGTATTGGTTGAAGTATGAGAGAATCCTTATCTTGAGAAATAATAAAGAGACAACTGAGATTGAATAATTATTAGTTAAAAACGTGACTAACTATAGAAAAAGAAACTATATCAATAAATCCACTCCTTGTGAAGTTCTAATAACTACCCCCTCAGGCCAACATCTTTATTGTCACTTTGGACTTTGAAAACTCCTCAATATATAAATGTAGTATGAAATGTCTAACAGTAAAAAAGTCCTATAGATAAAAATCCTCATAAATATTATTTGAATAAACCACCACAAAAAAGGATATAAAGTATAATGGATATGTTCTATGAGATTAATTTGAAACTCTCTAACTCAATATATCCCTCAATAACGGGTGAAAAATAGTTATTTCCATATCACCTTAAAAATCATGGGAAATTTGCTTATAACAGATACTTAATCATCCCTCACATTACCTAATATTAATAAAGTAAAAAAATGGTATAAGTTACAACATTATTGAGTTACACCTCTAAACAAGATAACATCAAAAAGAATCAAATTCTTATTATTTATGACAATTATGTTGACATCGATCTCAATCTCCCCGATCCACTTCCTTATCACTCGATTGAAGAAATTCCATATAGCTTAACCTAAAATAAAATTAAGACTCAAAAAATAATTCTTTAACAATAATCATCCATTGGATCAACACACATAGGATAAGCTAAATCATCATAATGAACCTCACCAACATGGATTAAACTAGGAGAATTCCTACCAGCTAACTCTATAAATGAATCAAAATCAAAATCCTAGGATATGTTATTGGTTTAAATCCATTTAATTAAATTCATTTTTATTTCCCAAAAATCCTCCATATTTAATAAATTGGCATAAAAATGTATGATTTATTGTGATGAATCAGACCTGGATGCTACTTTATAGGTTCCCCGAGCCTGGTGGGCCACATGACCTCAAGCGCATTTCCCCAGATGCCAGAGGCTACTGACAAGTAGTGAGGGCCTAGGGTGTGTCCATGGGGAGAATATTCTCTAATTACAAAAGTGTAGTGTAACAGGTAGATATAAACATAGACAAATAGCAGAAGCAATATAAGTAAACAAAAGGCACAATGGGAAAATAGAGACAACAATAATGATAACTGAAATCACATGAATAACATTCAATAGTTGATGATATGTCATGTCTCTAAAAAACTGGAAAACATGGATATAAGATAGTAGGAGTAACATGTTCTACACAATTATAAGGGAAATTAGGAGACTATCCAAAGAATCCCATGATCTGGATTGGTCATCTGCTATCAAGCTCCATCCTAAACTGCAAGAAATCAAGTGTTAGAAGCCTTATACTTCCCTTTTTCAACACTTGTATTCATGTTATCTACTCTAAGTACCAAACAACAACAAAAGTATGTGTGAGATAAATCTCAGTGGGCCACCACCAATGGTGTCTATAACATCTGGCATGTGTAATGGAAATGTAATAGTGTGAAAGAATTCATATATAAAGTAAATCAGTACAATGTAACTAAATACCCAAGTACTTGATTCATACCTCTACTTGCATCTGAGCATAACCAATCCATTAATTGATTATTAATTACCATTTTTTAAATGAGTCACATGTTAACAATAGTTAAGGTTCCATTTTATGACAATGAAACCTATAAGGACTTTTAATAATGAAGTTCCAAGGTAATAAACAAAGACACATAGACCTCAAGGATCACCAAGTCTGTAAAAACTATAGCCTAGATGACAGAATGAGTGTTAATAAAAGGATAATATTCCAAGTCATTCCAAAAAAATATGCCTACAAAATCCAAGGTGATCATCCAGGGTAAAATAAGGCTGAGGAGAGATAGGGACCTATGTGGTATAACCATGGAACCAACTTGTCAATGTTGGATCAAAGGAGTGTATCCAAGGAATACTTTAATGATATTAAAGGGAACATATGGTGTCATACCAGGAATCCAAATAACAGAAAAGGATTGGGATCTAGGTGGGTATCAACCTAAGAAAGTAGTATCCTTGATTCAGAATGGGGTTCCCGAGTGCTCATGACATTCCCTTATAAGAATCCGAGGTGATATCAAGTTATAACATTCCTACTTGATAATGAATTCATGGAATATATCATTTGGTTCAAAACTTTCCTTTAATTAGTGTGATAAGGTCAGGTAGCATGCATCATTTTAATCAAGTCATAGGTAATCAATAAGTCTATTTGGTTCATGCCTTTCCTTTAATTAGTGTGACAAGGAAAAGTACAATTCAACCTTTATTAATTCAATTTAAGGAATATTAAATAATTAAGGTTCATTCTGCTACTATCCATTAATGAGGTAAGGGGTGTTATGGACATAAAACCCAATAATCATTCACAATTAATCTGGTAAAGTCATATACTTGGTATGCTTACCAATTTACATTTCATATTTAATTTTCAATTGAAGCACTTACCGTAGGTGGGTCACGTGGAATTGATATAGTAATTTCCATTCACCATTACATCATATGACATGAATTTATGATAAGGAAGCATACCATTAATGTGGTCAAGCTTGAGCACATCTATGTAACGGCTCAAAAGTGTCAAAACACTAAAAACTCAATTATGGAAAAAATATCCTATATGAGATGGATAGAGTTATGGGCATAACCACCAAAAATTAATCACATATATGGAAAGATAATATCTATATGGTTATAATGATTAGAAGAATGTAATATAAATTCTATAAACGATGGACGATGAAATCAGTGGGACCCACACAATAATTGAAAAATAAACATACATGAGGGGTGAGTTTTAGACCACCGACCATAGGATTGTATGACTCTACTACGCTAGTATTGGCCTATTATTTTTTAGGGATTGGATTATATCTTTGAAAAGGAGAAAATGTGCATACCCTGATAACTATGTCGAGAGAAAAAGAGAAGGAGAAAGGCTTAAATGGACTTCTTTACTTCCTGTTGTGCATCCAACGTGACAAACTAAATCATGAATGGATCATGGATAAAGGATATCTATTTATTTCTACCTTATCTCATCAAAATAATCAATAATGAGAGAAAAAAAGAATAATCCTGATGGTTCTCAAATTAGGGAAGAAGGAGGGATCTAATTAGGTCATTAAGGGAAAGGACTATTTACCTAGAAAAAAATGGCATTTACACAGTTTGAAACATTGTGTGAAAACCATGCACGGTTACCTAGGAAAAAGGGAAACATGCATGATTAGGCTGCAGGACCATGCACAAACTGCACGATATGGTTCTGTCCGAAAATAGACAATCAGAATAGTTAGGAAAATTGTACGCCAACCATGGACCAACCGTTCGATATGGCCACTTTCCCAAAAAGATGGGTTTCGGGCTCTGAATTTTACTCAAACACCATTGAGACCTTTTCTACTCATTAGGAATCTATATTAGGTCCAAAGAAAATATTTAGATCAAAATTTAAAGGATCCATACCCGAGAAAAAAACTAGGTTCTTCCAGTCTTCCCCCCTTAAAAAACTAGTCCCTAATATCACCTTCCAAGGGTGTAGAAAGACTATTTGAGAACAATTATTTCCCCTGAGCATGTACTTAGGATTCCCTCTCCCAATTCCTGTCTTGTACTCAGCCATGCTTCCATAGCTCCTATATTAGAGGGACATACCGTCCTCATAGAGCCTTCATGATTCGGTCGACGATGCATACTGGATACTCTTCAAAGGTAGAATAATCATATAACTCAATGTCCTTTGGATCAAAGGTATGATATGAGTCGGTATAATACTGGCGAAGCTGTGAAACATAGAAGATGTCATCCATGGAACGATACCTATGAGGTAATAGAAAATGATAGGCTACCCGCCTGATTCTCACTAGAATTTCAAACTGACCTACATAATGAGGCGATGGATTTCCCTATATTTATAACCATATATGCCCTAGCCTAGGAGACACCATAAGGGAAACACGATCTTCTATATTGAACTCTAGAGGGCATCGATAGTGATCAACATAATATTTCTATCTAGACTGAGCAGTAGTCATACACTTTCTAATTATCTAAACATGTCCTGAAATCTCCTAAATGAGACAAGGACCTAGTAGGGCTACCTCACCTACCTCTGGCCAGCATAGGGTTAAATATAATGACCTACCATATATGTCCTCAAAAAGTTCCATCTGAATAGTCACCTGAAATATATTTTTATAGGTGAACTCAATGAGAGGGATATGATTCTCCCAAGAACCACCAAAATCAAGGACACATGCTTATAGCATATCCTATAGAACCTATATTTTTTTTGTTCTGACTGCCCATCAATCTAAGGGTGAAATGATGTGCTTAGAAGAACCGGTGTTCCCATATCCTTTTCCAATCCCTTCCAGAACCATGATGTCAAATGAGTGTCCCTATCTGAAATGATGGTATAAGGGAACCCGTGGAGTTGTATGATCTCATAGGCATACAGTCTTCCCAACTCATCTACTGAGAAAGTCTCGTAAATAGGAATGAAGTGGGATGATTTCATCAGTATGTCAATGAAAACTGATACAACATCTATACCTATTGTTGAGCTAGGTAAAATGAATATAAAGTCTATAACAATATCTTCCCAGTTCCATTTTGGGACCGAAAGAAGCTTTAATAAGCCTGCAGGTCTCTCGTGATCCACATCCACCTGCTGAAAGGCAGAACACCTAGTAATAAAGCCTACTATCATATGTTTCATCCTAGGCCACCAATACTAGCATAATATTTCTTAATACATCTTCAAGATTCCTATATGAACTGCCCACTAAGAGTCATGTGACACTTTCATCAAATCATATCTCATATCTGTATAAACCTAGATACATTCATGTAGACTTAGGAATTTGTCTCTATACATAGACCAATCTGGAGGTGGGTTATCTCCTGATATACTCTCATGGAATACCAGGCCTTCAGGATCTAAAAACGTTATACTCTTAACCTTATTAAGGAGGGAAGAGGTAACAATCAAGGCTAAGAAATAAGACTTATCATGAATGTCATGAAACTCTATGTGAAGCTCATAAAATAGGGCCACGAACTTACATCCACCACTGGGTTCCGGTACTACTTTTTCCTGATTTTTCTGAATTAGTGCATCTACAAACACATTTACCTTATAAGGCATATATACAAGATTTAAATCAAATGATTTTAGATATTCAACAAATCTATGATGTTTGAGGTTCAATTCATTCTATGAAAAGATATATTAGAGGATCTTGTGGTCTGTGTACACCACAAAGAAATCCACCAATAGATAATGTCTCCAATAATGTAAGGTGTGGAAAACTAATCCTAGCTCAAGGATGCACATGAGGTAATTTCTCTCATGAGGCCTCAACCATCGAGATCTATAAGCAATGAATTTGTCCTCCTGCACTAGCACTACTCCTAGTCTCATGCCTTATGCATCACAGAATACGATATAACCATTTATAGGTTCTAGAAGAACAAAAAATTGGTGCTGAGACAAGCTTCCCTTTTTGCTCCTGAAAGTATTTCTCACATGCTTCTAACCATATGAACTTGAAACCATTATTTTTAAGACCACTAATTGGTGAATAAAATGTGAGAAGTGTTGTATGAAATTCCTATAATATCCATCCAACCCAATAAACTTTGTATATCAAACACGTTCATGGGATGCTCCCTGGATAATATGACACTAAACATTTTTGGGTCAACATATACACCTTTATGAGATAATATAACCCAAGAAGTGAACTTTGTTGATCCAAAAGTTGAACACAGCAAGTTTGGCGTAAATATGATTTTCTCTCAGTGTACTCAAAATGATCTGAAGATGTTTGGCATGGTCACTACGAATATGATAATACACCAAGATTTTTCCACAAAGACTATGGAAAATGAGTCCAAATAGGGATGGATAACCCTATTCATGAAATCCATTAAAATAGTGAGCATGTGTATAAGATTTAATGGCATAACAAGGTACTCATATAGAACATACCTTCTATAGAAATACGTATGAGGTATTTCTGATGGACTTAATCACATCTCATGATAACACGATCTTAGGTCGATCATAGAGAATACCTTTGGTCCTTGGAGCTGGCCCAAGAGATCATCTATTTTAGGTAGTGGAAATATGTTATTTACTATAAGTTGTTTAAACCATCTATAATCTACACATAGATATAAGTTTCCATCCACCTTCATGAAAAAAATCATTGGTGAACCCCAAGAGGATGTAATGGGCTGTATAAAACCTTTGTATTCTAAATCCTATAACTACCTCTTGATCTATTTATTATCTATTGGTTCCATCCTATACAGAGGAATGGAAACTGGAGCTACTCTAGAAAAAATCTTTATAGTAAACTCTACCTCTCTCTCAGGTGGTAATCCAGAAAAATTATCAGGAAAGACATCCCTAAAATGATCTACTACTGGTGGGAAATCAGATTTTTGCAAACCCCGATCCCCTATGAAGAGATATTCAATCTGGTTGGTCACCCCACCTATCCCATGATGATCTTGTCTAACTCTACCATCATGGACATCCCAATCACCCTTATGTAGATAAATTCTTCCCTTCAGTGATGTAAACGACAACCTATGGTGGTAGAAGTCTACAAAATCATGATACTAAACCAACCAATTCATCCTGAGATTGACATCGAATCCCATCATCTTGAGAACAAAGAGGTTACATAAGGAAGGCTAGTTGCCTAGCCCAAGGGGATAGTCCCTACTCTAGAGTATACACTCTGTTATTACCCCTAATAGTGTATCTAGAGTCACTACACTATAGTAATACTATATCTACAGTATAAGAAATTTCTTGATAGATACAATGATAAATTATTTTTAAGCACCTGTATTGAATAAAGAATATAATATTTTGAAGGCTACTTGGATAATACCTCGTAATGTAGATGGTCCCACAGCCTGATCCTCGGGCATTTGCTCAAGTGCGTGCAATTGACCTGATCCACGACCCTATGAAACAGATGAAATACCATGATCAAAACTAGATTTCAGGTGCTACTAGTAATCAGAGTTTTGGATACCACGACCATGACCTCCTCCTCAGCTAGTCCTGTCATTGCTACTCCAACTCCCTTCCTGATGCGGCATAAACGAACTCGCTCCTGATGGTGGATCTGGTGTGAATACTTTTCCACTTGATGTTGGTGGAAAGGTCCTACAAAATCACTGAATATGTCAAATACATCCACAAGACCGATACTCCATTGGGTCTCTATCACACTGAGGCTTCAAGTGCCCATGTCATCCAAAATAATGACACACCAAGGAGCTATTGAAATGGGTACTCTGGTTGTCACTACCCTAATGAGAAACCTCAAGGGAACATTTCCTTCCACTAGAACAACTACTAGCCTACCACAACACTGATCCTTTTATCCCAATAATACTTCCATCCCTCAGGTTATGCTCAGTGATAAGATCTTGATTTAATATTTCAGAGAATTTAGTAAGGTGAAATACATTCACCTACATATGGATGGCATACACAATCTCATCCTCAAAGTGTTTTTCATGAAAAATATCATCACTAGCTAAAAGCGGTTCAAAGATCTAAAAATCCATAAAACATGTTGAATACTCCATGAATAACATAGATCCCTACTCAAGATTCATGAAGTCTCTGGATCTGTTAGATCTCATCATCTAAGGAATGAAATGATCATAAAAGGCAGTCTAAAAATCATCCCATAACATACCCTGATGACGAATGGATTGGAAAATCACATCCCATAAATTCTTGGTCGAATATTGAAGAATTTATGTGGAATGATTTACCCTCTTCTATGGAGGTGTCTCCAGATGCTTAAATGTAGATATGGTGGATTCTAGTAAATACTTAATAGCCTGCAAACTTCCATACACTAAAAAGGTAGGAGGATGCTGTTGTTGGAACTCTCGAGTCAGATCATCCATTGTAGGTGAATTTTGTGGAGGACCATGCATGGACTGCATCAGACATAGGAAACATTCATGAACTTTTGAATCAGTTCCCAGATTAGGTAGAACAGGTAGTTCCTTGAGTGGAACTCCTGGAGGTAACAGTGGCTGCTTAGGGCCCACTACATCCAGAGCATTGTCATCACCACCCTCCTAGTGTATGATACAAGGACATTATGGATTCATTGGTCTAAAAATCCCTTGAAAATTCCTTATAACAATCTTAAGCCTAATGATATCATCACTTGTGAAAGTTGAACATAAGAAAACTCACTACACAAAGAATACCACCCCTACTACTTGCTTAAATGGCCAAGTATCGGTAAGTTCCCAAGTATAATATTCATTGGATTTTACATTTAATTACCAGGTTCACTCCTTTACCTTTCATAAACATGATAAGGTGGGATAAGGATGTGCAAAATATTTATTTTGGATTTCATGATTCACCTTATAATGGATATCCATTTCAGATGAATCAGTTCCAATACACCTTACCACTGGAAAGGATACCCATTTAGTTATATCATAATGTCTTGACTCGGTAAATTACTCATCCCAACCCTTGAGGGCCCATACACCTCATGAATTGAGACATAAAGTCACTCAATCACAACCAAGAGTAATGAAAGCATAAGATAACTATCACAACATCACTCAACAATCACATGAATATGATCAATGAAAAATAGTGAAATACACCTATATGGCCTAGCAATATGCATGACATGTGAATCCTAGGTACCCATAATGATGCATGTAACAATTATCTTTTCCCTCATATCATCGCACCAAGGATGATAGAAAATACTCAAATAGAGTAATAAAAAACAACAACAGACAACATATGTGGCACCCAACCATGAAATAATGTCAACTATGAATAAAAAATAGAACAAAAATTATAATTTTGGAAACTCGGATTTTACCCCGAACATGGTTTCATGACACCCAAGAACAAATTATGACCATGTTCCCAGATTACCTAATCTCCAATCAATTTTCTCCAAATAGTAAAGTAAGAAAATAAAACACTATGATACAAATTTGTGAAATCCCAGTCCTAGATGCCACCTAATAGGTTCCTCGAGCTTGTTGGGCCACATGGCCTCTAGTGCATCTTCTTGAATGCGAGAGGCTTCCGATTAGCAGCGATGGCCTAGGTTGTGTCCATGGGGATACTATTACCTCATTACCAAAGTGTATCAAATCAGGTAGATATAAATATATACAAATATAAGAAGTAATATAAGTAAATAGAAGGTAGCATAGAAAAATAGATACTAGAGTAACGATAACTGAAGTCACTGGAATAACATTCAACAACTGATGATATGTCATGCCACTAAAAAACTAGAAAACATGGATACAATATAGTAGGCATAACATTTTCTACAAAAGTATAAAGGAAATAAAAATACTATCCCAAGCATCCCAAGATCCAGCTTAGTCATTTTCTATCAACATCCATCCTAAACATAAACCAATCAAGTGTTCGAAGTCGTATTCTTCCCCTTTTCAACATCTGCATTCAAGTAATCTAATATGAGTCCCAAATAGTTCCTAAATAGGGTGTGAGATAAATCTTAGTGGGCCACCACCAATGATTTATATAACATCTGACCCATGTAATAGAAATGTAATAGTGTGAAATTATACATATGTAATGTAAAGTAGTACAATGTTACTAAATACCAAAGTACCTGCATCATCCCTCAGCTGACATCTGAACATAAACAATCCATTAATTGATTATTTATTACCAGATTATAAATGATTCGCATGTTAACAATAGTGAAGGTTTCATGTTATGATAAGGAAACCTGTAATGACCTTTAATAATGAAGTTCCAAGGTAATAATCAAGGAAGCATAGACCTCAAGGGTCACCAAATCAATAATAACTATAGCCTTTCTAAGAGTAAGAGTGTAATCCAAGGATTATATTCCAATGAATTGCATAATAATATACCTACTAGATCTGAGGTGATCATCCAAGGTAAAATAGGTCTAAGCAGAGATATGGCCCTATGGGATGTAACCATGGTCCTCTTTGTTAATGATGGATCCAAGGAGTGTGTCCAAGGAATCCTTTAATGACATTTAATGGATCCTATGGTCTCATTCTATAAATCTAATGAATATAAAAGGATAAGTATCTAGGTTGGTCTCAACGTATGAAATATGTATCCATGAATAGGAATGGGATTCTTGAGTGCTCATGGTATTCTCTGATAAGAATCCAAGGTGATATTAAGTCAATCCATTCTTGTTTGATAATGAAGTCACGTAATATTTCATATGGTTCAATCCTTTCCTTTCATTAGTGTCATAAGTTCAAGTATCATGCAACCATTTAATCAACTCATAGGTAATCATTAAGTCCATTTGGTTCAATCATTTCCTTTCATTTGTGTTACATGGCCATGTAGGATTCAACCATTATTAATTCAATTTAAGTCATATTCAATAGTTAAGGTTAATTACACTACCTTTCATTAATATGGTAAGGGGTTTTATAGACATGAAACCTATTAATCATTCACAATTAATCCAGTCAAGTCTTATACTGGGTATACTTTCCAATTTCCATTTCACATTTAATTATCAATTCAATCACATACCTTAGGTGGTTAAATTGGAAGTGACATGGTACTTTCCATTAACCATTACATGATACAATAATAATTTATGATATGTAAGCCTACCATTATTGGGGTCAAGCTGGAGCACATCCGAGCAATGGTACAAAAGTGTCAAAACACTGAAAACTCAATTATGGAAAAATCATCCTACACGGGATGGATGGAGTTGTGGGTTTAACCACCAAAAATTAATCACACATATGGAAATAAAATACCTATACTTTTCTAATTATTAAAATCATTGAATATAAATTCTTTAAATGACACATGATGAAATCAGTGGGCCCCACACAACAATTCCAAAATAAAAAAACTTGAGGGATGAGTTATAGACCACCAACCTTAGGATTGTACAACTCTCCTACTATAGTATTGGCCCTTGATTTGGCATATATTAGAGTAGATATATGAAAAGGAGAAGAATGATCATACCCCGATAACTAGGTTGAGAGCAAAAGAGACAGAGAAAGACTTAAACCGACTTGAGTACTTACCATTGCACATCCAACATGATGAAAAAATATTAAACTAATCCCAGATGAAGGAGATATCTTGATTCCTACCTTAGGTCTTCAAAATCCTCCAAAATGAGAGGAAATGGTTCAATCCCACTGGTTCATGAATTAGTAAAGTAGGAGGGATCTAATTAGATCATCAAGGGGGAAATGACAATTTAACAAAAAAAAAAGGTCTTGTGCATGATTCACCCGCACGTTTAAAAAACCATGTGAAAACCATGCATGCTTACCTAGGAAGAAGGGGAACATGAATGGTTAGGCTGCACGGCTATCTCTAAATTGTGTGAGTTGGTTCTATCCAAAAATATACCATCCAAACAGATAGGCAAACTGTGTTCCAATCATGGGCCAACTGTGTGATATGACCAGTTTCCCAAAAAGATGGGTTACAGGTACCGAACATGCCCCGAACACCCCTGAGACCTTTTCTACTAATTAGGAATCCATATTAGGTACAAAGTAAATTTTCAGAACAAAATTTAAAGGATCCATACCTGAGTGAAAAACTAGGTTCATACAGGAATATAACACACATAGACAACTACCCCACAATATTATGGGTTTAGTGAATCATATCATGATCATTTAAAATAAAAATAATCCCATATGATTCTCTGTCTTTATTTAAGTAACAAATTTTCATAGAAATTAAGGAAACCTTGGGGTTAATCATACTTATAGTGACAAGAAATCCATTTTTTACTATTCATTGTACTCTTGATTGAGATCACCTAAGAAATTTCAAAATTATTCCTACCTCTATTGTGGTAAAATGACCATTGTATCCACTACTATATCATGATGATTCTTATAAACTTATGTAATGAAAGCACATTTATTTTATGATGAACAATGATATGAAAAATGGGATATTTGGTATAATTCAAATTCATTAGGGTTTACCCAAATACATATTCATCTTTATCTTATCCATTTAAGGAACATCAATTTCAATAATTCTCACTAGGTGCTGACTTAATGAATCTATTAATTAACATTGGAGTTATTTTCATTGGATACTTTAGTGAAGGCACATAAGAAATAAATAAGCTAGCTCATGGATTAGTAACCAAAGGAAACCATATGAGTGTGATTTGGTAACTCCATGAACTAAATCTATATTTTGTTGGGGGAAAATAAATCTCAATTTTCTTCTCATGGAAACAAGATTATGTTGGCATAAATGTATGCTCACCCTTCATCCTAAGTAATTATTAGAACGAACATTTTAGTATGATATATGAAATATATGCATATGTTTTTTGTTCTATTCGATAAATATCCTACTTACACTAAAATTCCTAATGACTATACATAAAATTTCACATATCTTTATGAATCCATCCAAAATTCTTTTTGGATATGGGTTTATTAGAATCACTTCATTTTGGATCAAACTATTTTTTTAAAAAAACATAATCCTCATCAAATAGCCTAACTATGACAACCTTAAAACATTGGTAACACTAACAACAAATATGATATTCCAATTTTATATATGAGAGAAAAGATCGATCTCGAGAAAAGCATTAATGTAACTAAAGCTATTAAGGGATCTAGTGTGATCTTCATCCAACCAAATCATATATCATACATACATTTCCACCTCAATATGTATCATATAAATCATATATATATCTATATAATCCTATTTATCATTTAAAAAATTGGATACTAGAATTGGAAAATTTTTAATCTATAATAGTATATCTCTTCTTTTCTTGATTCTCTAAATAAGGCAGAACATGTTGATGAAAATATCAAATGAAATTTATATAGTAGATTAGTATAATGAAACAGGAATTAAATACATATATATTGCATTGTCTCGGATCTAGATGACACTCAAAGGTTTCTGGTACCTGGTTGGACACATGGCCTCAAGTGGATTTCCCCAAATTCCAGAGGCTGTTGACTACAAGAAAGAGACTAGGTTTGATAGTGGTTAAACTACGCCCTCATTGGAAGAGTGTCACATAATTGAAAAAGTAACAATACAACAACACACGCAGTAATACCGGGAAATAGAAGTAAACAATGGAATATTGAAATTATAACAACCAGATGCCATAGAAAACAATGGATTATGCCATATTTCATATGTTCTAGGAAAATATAAAAAATAGGTCACACTACAGTAATACATAATACAAGTACCAAAATTACAAAAAAGAAGAAGAAACATAGAAACATCACAAGCCTCAGCTTGGTCCCATTCTCTCTTGCTCCTAAGTAGAAAATAAAGTACCTAGATAAGGGTTCTTTCCCTTATCAACACCTACAACAATATAATATTCTTGGTCCCAAAGCATGGCCCAAACAGGGTGCGAGACTAAATCCCTGTCAGAAACCACCCATGGTCTGTGTCAATTTGTTAATGAATATATATAACAGGAAGTGTGCAATGATGAATGAAGTAAACTAAGAAGTACTCAAAAGTAAATAGTCCTACAAGCTTTGGTTCACATTAATAGTCATTTTATGTTCATTAACCATTCAATGACATTGAATTATATAAGTCTCAAGATCTAGCCTAAGCCTGATGATCCCTACATAAAAGTAAGTGCAACATATGTCTCAAAAAACCATCTAGACATGTGTAAGTGATGATTGAATCTAGGATAGTTATTTTTCATGGTAGATTCATTAGAATTCGTTCTATTTAAATATTCAATTATAAGTAAATGTAAAATTATGACACATAAATAGCTACCAATAGACCCCATCCTTGGCATCCCTCGTTGGATTCAATGTCTGCTCAAAATTTAAATAAAAGTCTCCATGAGCCCGACCACTCTATCCTTAGATCGATCATGACTTAACATGATCATACCCTCTTTGATTAAATCCATGTTCTTTTAACTGATTCCATGGTTAACCCAATGTATAAGTAGAAATAGTCATATGATCATGACCTTGACTTTTAGCTTGAGGCTATGGCTCTACCATTTCAATTTCCCCATTTATCATTTTATATAAGAAGAAACACATGTAAATAAAACTATTACATGGATTTAACATCAATAAGTCATGTGGGAAATTCAACTCATAGGGAAAATATGTAAATTAATATATTACATGGCTTAAAATTTAATCAAATTCATTTTAATCAACCTAAGAAAGGATTTTAAGTCATGCCTCATAGACATCCTTGTCCAACAGCCATAAATGGTCATTCATAGGAAACACACCCATGGGGTGTCCCTTAATCAAGAAAGATAGTCCTAAACATGATTTAAAACCCTTAATCAATTACCTAAAAACAAAATGAAATATAATTAGATAATATTCATTCAAGGAGACACACTAATAATGGGTGTGAGACACTCCAGTACATATATTGAACATTACAATTAGAGAAAGGCACGAGACCACATACTTTGTACTAGTATGACTCTCCTCATTCAACATTAGCATCTAATTCGAAAAAGAATGGAATAGATCTTCAAAATAAGAATATACACTCAAGGATTGATTACTAGGTCAAGAGAAGAAATCATGAATAATGGATCAAGAGTAACTGAGAGCTCATAGAGGGAAATCCAATGCATCTGATGTTGTTTGAATCAGAGATCATTTGATGAAATGGGAGGCCACGCTATCCTTAGATCCCCTAGGCTCACTGTTCATCAAATGAAGGTGTAAGTTTTTTTCCGTCTAAGAAAAATGATAACACTGCTTAATTTTACACATAAAATGAAATGTATATGGCGTATACATGAAACTACACTCTTTGTAGTGCCTGTTTCTATACGATTCCTAGCCAGACAACTACGTGGCATATATCGGGATTATACAGCGTGTCACCCCCAATTACATGGAGTGCTCTTGGGTTACACTACATGTAACCCTATTTTTCCTCCACATACTTAAGAAAAACCTAAAAATAGAAGATTTGTACCTAAGAGGAAGAACATGGTTCTTAAAAACTTACCCCTTAATGAAATTCATCCCCGAATTTCACTTCTAATGATAGTGAAGAAGCACATAAGAATAACTCTGGCCACAGAGCGTGTACATTGAACTCCTCCTCCTAGGTCTCATCCTGGGAATGGCCATGCTGCCATAGCACCCATTCTTGTAGAACATACTGGCCTTAGAGAACTTTTGTGATCTCATCAACTATACGTATCAGATTCTACTCAAAGGATGCATCAACCTAAAGTTAAACCTCCACAGGTAGAAAAACGTGAGACATGTCTGGGTGATAGTGGCACAGCTGAGATATGTGGAAGATGTTGTGTATGGATCGATTCCTATGAGGAAACTACAACGGATAGGAAACCAACCCAACTCTCTCCAGAATCTGAAACAGCCCAACACATCTTTGTGAAAGCTTACCCCGTCTCTTGATCTGTCTATGTCCCAACCTCAGTGAAACATGCAAGAAAAGATGATCCCTGACATTGAAATATCGAGGTCATCGACATTGATTGAATAAATATTTCTAACAGGACTGTGTTGTGTCCATTCTCTTTTGAATCAATTGGACCTACTTAGAATTCTCCTGCATGAGACGTAGTCCCAGTAAACCTACCTCACCTACCTCTTACAAGGATATGGGAGAATGAAATGGAATACCAAATATATCCTCATAAGGTACCATCATTATCATCACCTAATAACTATTATTGAAGGACAATTCAACTAGGGGAATGTGCTTCTCCTAAGATACCCCAAAATCCAGTATGCATCCTCGTAGCATGTCCTCTAGAACATGTATCATACACTCCAGAAGACCATCAGTCTGAGGGTGGTATGTTGTGATCAGAAGCACCTGTGTACCTAGTGCCTTCTGAAAACTCTTCTAGAAATGAAACATAAAATTGGAATCCCTATCTGAAATGATAGAGAGAATGAACCCATGTAGTCATACCACCTCTCATATATAAAACCTTCTGAGATCATCCACACTAAATGTTTCCTTGACTGGAAATAAATGAGTGGCATTTGTAAGACTATCAACAACAACCCACATGGCATCATTAACTCTATGAAACCTCGGTAAACCAGTCAAAAAATCCATCATGATATCATCCCATTTCCACTCTGGAATAGGTAACTTCTATAAAATCCCATCCAGTCACAATTTTTCTACCTTCACCAAATGATTGTTGGAACAGCTCATAACAAAACTGACTACCTCTCTCTTCATACTCGGTCACCAATACTAAAGATGTATGTAATGATACATCTTCGTGACCCCAAGATGTACTGCCCAAGATGAATCAAGAAACTCCAGTATCAAATCCTCACACATATCCAATGGAACCCAAACACATCCATGTAAACATAGGATCTCATCATCACCTACCATCCAACCATGAAGAGGTTACTCACCTAACATACTCTCCAGTAGAACTAGGCCTTCAGAATCCGATAGTTTCCTCATCATCACTCTATCTAGTAGGGTAGAGTTAATATCTAAGGATAAAAGAAAAATCTATCCGTACTTATCTTGCACCTCCAAGTGCATCTTAAAGAACAACACTATAAGAATCCAATTGATACTAACATACTACACTACATATATATGATTCCTCCTGCTCAAAGCATCAGCCGCTGCATTTCCTTTCCCAGGTGTGTAGGAAAACTCGACGTCGAAAGACTGAAGGTATTCTACCCACCTTCACTGCCTCAGATTCATATCATGCTGATTGAAGTTGTAATTGAGGGCTTTTTGGTCTATTTAATCCATAGAACAATCTCTAAACAAGTAATACATCAAAAATAACAAAGCATGATCTACCACGACTAACTCGAGATCATGCATCATGTAATTCCTCTCATGTGGCTTCAACTGCCGAGACCCTTATACAATGACTCACCCCCCCGTTCATAAGCATGACTCCTAGCCCAGTACCAGATATGTCATAGTACATAGTGTAACTCCTTCCCAGCTCTGGAAAAATCAATATCATCACTAAAGTGAATCTTCCTTTTAACTCTTGAAAGTTCATCTCGCAGGAATCTACCCATGCATACTTTTCTCCCTTTTTAGTAAGGCATGTTAGCAGCACTGCTAAATGTGAGAAATCATGTATGAAATTTTTGTAGTAAATAAAAAACCCTAAGAAACGTTGCACCCCAAATACATTCTTGTGATGCTTCTAGGAAACTACTAATCTCACTTTCACTAGGTCTAGTGTTACTTATGTCTTTGAGATAACGTGACCCAGGAAGTGAATCTGATCCATCCAGAAGTGGAAATCTGTGAGATTAACATATAACTAATTCTCTAGTATTTTACTCAAATAAATCTCAATATGTGTGGCATGGTCTTGTCGATTATAAGAATACATCAAGATATCATCCATGAAAACTACAACCAACGAATCAAGATAAGTATGGAACAATCGGTTCATCAGTGCTATAAAAACTGCTAGCACATTCGTGGGACTGAACGGCATTACCACGTACTCATACAAACCATACCTTCTCCAAAAGACTGTGTGAGGTACATATCATGGTATAAAATGAAAATGATGATAACTGATCTTAAATTAATATTTGGGAAACCCTGAGATCCTCGTAATTGTTCGAAGAGATCATATATCCTTGGTATAGGATACAAATTGTCAACTGTCAACAGGTTCAATTTCTGATAATCCACACATATCCTGAGAGTACCATCCTCCTTTTTCACAAAAAGGAATGGAAAACCACACAAAGAAGTATCGGGTCGGATGAAACCCTCATCTTACAAATCCTCTAGTTGTCGCTTAAGCTCATGTAACTTTGTCGTAGCCATCCTATAAGGATGAATGAATACTAGTTCCACTCCTGGGACTAGCTTGATAAAGAACTCTACATCTCTCACTAAAAGAAAACCTCAAAATTCACCTGTGAAGACATCCCTAAAATGATCGACTACTGAAGGTAAATTCACATAATGCATCCTATGTCCATCCTGATATAAGCTCCGGATTTGGGTTGTCATCCTGCCCAACCCATGATTCTTAGGTCCATCTCGGCTCTTCTAGACATCCCATTCACCTTTGTGTTGAAACAATCCACCATATGGTGATGTAAAACTCACCCTATGATGATATAAATCGACAAAGGATTGAAAGGAGACCAACCAGTCCATTCTGAGAATGACATCAAAACCTTTCATCTCTAAGACAAAGAGACCCCATAAGAAGTGAAACCTGCCAACCTCAAGGTGGAACTCCTTGCACTAATGCACACCTACCTTTCTAATCCCTACAAGAGTGTCTAGCATCATAACTTCAATATAAGTAAAAATGAAAAGCTTTAGGCTATCCACAATGTCACAGATATAAAATATTGTGAAGCCCCTATATCAAAAAGTCCATAACCTAAAAAGGAGGTCACTAGAATAATACTTCTGACAGTAGATAGTTTGGGATTCTACTCCTGCTAAGTCAGTTTCACTGCATATGTCTGACTAGTACCATGACCCTGTGACACTGCTTGGCTACCCCGAGTTGATCCACCCTACTGTCGTTGAGAACTGGGGGTCTGAGTACCATGACCATGAACACCAACTTGGCCTGAACGACCTGATTCATTCCAATTCCATGACTGGTGATAATCTACTGAACATGCTTCTAAATGAAGAGTTGGCGCATATCCCCTCTCACTAGATTCTAGTGGAAAGGTCTAACAGAAGCGTTGTAGTTGCCCCATCTTATCACATGATCGGCACTTGACTAGTTCTATCGGAAAATGTGTTCTTGTATGGCCAATTCTACCACACTAGTAGTACCTCACATGGCTGCCTGAAGATGTTTCCTAACTACTAGAATCACTGTGAGAAATATCTAGACGATGTTTCCTACTACCAGTAAAAATAGTACCAGATCTAGATGTTGAACTGCCCATGCTCAGACCTCCAGATTCCCTCAGATTACACTCGGTAATCAGTGGTTGATTCACTATAGATGATATAGTAGTCAGCTAGAATAAATTTACTTGTGATCAGATGTCATACCATAGAACATACTCAAAACTCCTTTCCTTTTACAAATCACCCCATCATAGTAGGTTGAAATCATTGGAGCTCAGTAAAGTAGGCCGAGTAATCCATAAGTGATAAAACACCCTACACCAGTTGCATAAACCCCCATGCATTGTCATCCCTCAGCATCTCAAGAGAGAAGTAATGATATAAGGATGTATTAAAATCATTCCAGACCATAACTCGATGATTTACCATCTGAGTGATAACATCCCACCAACTCTTGGCGGAATCACGCAGCATATATGTAGCGAGATTGACCCTCCACTCATGAGGCATCTATAGATGCTCAAAGATCAATAACATGGTCTATATCCATGACTCTACAGCTTTTGATTCACCATTCCCCAAAAACATGGGCATATACTGCTACTGGAACACTCGTGTTAGCTCTTCCATAGACTTGGTAGGGTGTGGTGATTCCTGAAGGGTTTGTATAAACCTCATAAAGCCTTCACTGAACTATGCATCAACACCTATGTTCAGTATAACATCTGGTTCCAAAAATGGAATGACTAGAGGATCTACTAGTAGCCCATGGCCCACCACCTTGGTGATATGATCATTTCCACTCTCATAGTGTATATATGGAGTCCATCATGAAGGCATGAATCTATAAGGTCAATCACATACCTCATCTCAAGTTCATTATCAAGGTTTGTAGTTCAAGAGAGCAAGAACAAAATAGGAGAAGAAAACCCTCAAAAGTTACCAAAAGTGAAGTACATGACATGTAGAAAACATAAACGACATGTACCCTCAAGATCCTACCCAGGCGTGTACTTCCATCGGTCTGGGTGTGTAACCATCCCTCGGTACATGACATGTAAGACTATGACACAATGGGTACTCAAGTCTTTACTCTATGCCATGTACATCTACATGGCAAGAGCCACATGGGGTATGCCTGTGTAAAACTACATGGTGTGTACATAAAGTACACAATGTAAACTATCCAAAAACATCACTATTCTGTGTTTCTTATCACTTTTATGGATACACAGTCATTTACCAAACAACGTCTACACATATTATACAATGTTTATATAAGAAAAGTATTTCTTCCTGAATAGAAGAACACATGGCATGTGTTCATAGAAGCACATGATGTGTTGTCTAGGTTTCTGGACATTAAACCTATGAAACTTTCTTGGAACCCCCAATTATGAAAAGTAAACTAATGGTATTCAAAATTTTGATCCATGGGGGTCCATTCTCCCCACAAATCAATTTTTTTCATCCATATATTCAACAGATCCTAAAAAAATCAATTTAAGACAACAACATCACATACCAAATTCTGATCCAAGAGGGCTCATACACCTCATGGACCAATGTTTAACATCCATCCAATTATAATCATATCATGTACCAATGAACCTCTCAAAATATCAGGAATATCTATCCAATATCTCTCCTAACAACATTAAATTAGTAATTATATCTAAATGGAATTGAATGAATGCATGGAATGTGATTTATAACAAGTTCCTATATGATGCATGAGATGGAATACCCTTGTATCATCATGTTGCAACAAAATATAACCTTAATGATATCAATAATAACAGTACAATACAAGTGTGTCACCCAATAGTGAAATCGAATCAACAACAAAAAATCAAAATAAAAAAATCACAATTCAATTTGAGGTAATTTGGATTTTTCTTATACATGGGGTAGCTACTGCCAGACACAATTTTTTTACCAAACTCAATTTCCCTCATATCCCTACCCAATTATACCAAAATATAATGTAAACTAAAAAAGAAAATTGCTCTAATATAACTTTGTAACGTCTTGGATTCAGATTCCACTCAAAGGTGACCCATACCCGGTTGGACACATGGCCTCAAGACCATTTCCCCAAATTCTAGAGGCTTCTGACTAGCTGTGAGGGCCTAGGTTTTATAGTATAAAAACTATTCCCTCATTGGCAGAGTGTAACACATCATAAATAATAACAATACAATAGAAAAAGTATTAATACCAGGAAACAGAAGTAAACATGAGAAGACTGAAAATATAACAACCTGGTGCCATATCATACAAAGGATGATGCTACAATTTAAATTGTTCTAGGAAAATAGGAAAAATAGTTCACACTACAATAATACATAATATAAGTATCAAAATTATAAAATAGACAAAAGAAACTCAGAAGCATCACATGACTTGTCTTGGTCCCATGCTCTCCTTCACCAAAGCAACAAATCATGCACCCGGGGGAAGGCGCTTGCCCTTAATGAAACCTGCAATAATTTAATCTACTTGGGCCTAAATAATGGTCCAACTAGAGTTTGAGACTAAATCCCAGTAGGAACCCACCCAAGGGCTGTTCCAATCTATCAGTGAATATATATAATAGGAAGTGTGCAATAATAAATTTTGTAAACTAGGAAGTAATAAAAAGTAAATAGCCTTAAAAGCATTGGTTCTCATTTAAATTCATTTCATGTTCATTTAAAATTCAATTACATTGAATTATACAATTCTCGAGATCTGGCCTAAGACTGAAGATTCTCATATAATAGTAAGTTCAAAAGATGTCTTAAAAGACCATCTAAACAAGTGTAAGTGAAAACTGAATCCAAGATTATACTTTTCCTTGGTAGATTAGTCATAATTCATTCTATTTCAATATTCAATTATATGTAAATTTCAACTCAGGACATATAAAAAATTGTCAATAGAGTTCATCCTTAGCATCCCTCATTGGATTTAACGTTCTCTCAACATTTAAATAAAAGTCTCTGTGAGACGAACCACTCCATCTGTGGGTCACTCATGACGTAACATGATGATACCCTCATTGAGTCCATCCACAATCATTTAACCAATTCCATGGTTCACCCAAGGTATATGGTTCAATATTCATATGAGCCCTACCTTTCCTTTTAACCTAAGGCTATGGATCACCCATTTCAATTTACCCCTTTATCATTTTATATAATAAGGAACACATGTAAATTAAACTATTATATGCCTTTAACATCAATAAATCATGTGGTAAATTCATCTCACAAGTAACACATGTAAATTAAACTGTTACATGGCTTAAAATTTAATCAACTTCTTTTTAAACAACACAAGAAGGGAATTTATGGAATGCCTCAAATACATCCTAGTCCAGTGGCCATAAATAGTCATTCATGGGAAACGTACCCATAGGGTGGCCCTTAATCAAGGTAAACAGTCCTAAATATTTTTTAAAACCCTTAATCAATTACCTAAAAACAATAGGAAATATAATTAGACAATATTCATTTAATGCGACACCCTAATAATGGATGTGTGGAACTTCGTCACATATATTCAACTTTACAAATAACGAAAGGCACGAGACCACCTACCTCATGCTAGTATGACTCTTCTCGTCCATCGTCGACCTCTAATTTCACCTAGAACAAAGTAGATCTACAAAATGAACATGAATTATGTAGGTTTGATAACTATGTCGAGAGAATAAATCATGAATAATGGATCAAGGGAAATCCAGAACTCACCAAGGGGAATCCAATGCATCTGAAAATGTTCAAATCAGAGATCAGACAATGAAATGGGAGGCCACCCTATCGTCAGATTTCCCGGGCACACTGTTCGTCAAACGAAGGGGTGAGTTTCTATCCATATAATAAAAATGATTCTACTTCCCGATTTAACACAATAAAAAGATATGTACATTATTTTTACTTGAAACTACATGTCGTGTAGTTCTTGTTTTTCTACGGTTCTTGGCCAGACCACTACATGGTATGTATCGGAATTATACGGCATGTAACCCCAATTAAACATCATGTACCAGGGTTACATGGTGTGTAACCCTATTTTTCATCCACTTGTATAAGAAAAACCTAAAAATAGGATATTTTTACCTCAAAGGAATAACTGAGTTCTTGCATATATTATATCCCATCATATTAATATTCATTAATTATCAATACAAACCATGATAAAACCGTAAAGATTTATTGTCTTTTCATAATTCGATATATAAATAACTTTTACATAAAAGATCTAGGCCATTTCCCATTTCATTCTTCACAACTAGTACCCATATTAATCAAATAATACTTAAATATTTTCTTCATAACTTTGGGAAGGAAAAAATAATAAAGTGTGTGATCAGATGCTTAGTAAGGGTTAACATAAGAGATATGAATCAATGATTAGGAGTGAGGATAATATGATCATAAAAGTTTGATAACATGTTCATGAATTATAATAATCATATCCAATTATTCATATAACTTTAATCATGATACATGGTGTAATATTTTTTTAAACAAAATACATAATACATAATTGTGTAGAACTATAAATAACAAAAAATGATCCTAGATATCATGACATAAGAATAATACATATGTTTGTGGTATACATATAAGAATATAAATTAATTTCATTAGGAATAGTTCAATTCAAATACTATAATAATTTATTGTGTT
The DNA here is from genome assembly GCA_963277665.1 of Viscum album. NCBI lineage: Eukaryota > Viridiplantae > Streptophyta > Magnoliopsida > Santalales > Viscaceae > Viscum > Viscum album. Next base: position 1,768,489,906 of record OY728157.1, read on the forward strand.
CACCCCCCATTACACCATTTCATTAGTCATGGTTTACTCAGAAGACCGTCTTATTATAAAATTTTCATTATGCAACCGAGTTCACTACCCATTATATTCCTTATTATCTCATGAGATATCCATTATTAAAAAAATGATTATTCCCATTTATTAAAAATAAAATGGTTACACTTAATGAAAGAATTTTTTTTATAATAGTCTCTTTGTAAGAAATAAAAAAGTTCCTCTGGTACCAAATTTGGATGTTTTAGCTTAGAAAATGAGATCTAATTTTTTCAAAGCCCATCTGATAAGTAATTTGATTCATGGTATTCATTAGTGATCATGTACTTCATGGATGAGAGAGATTAAAAGTAGTTTCTAAATAAAGTGGTGAGATTCTAATAAAGATAAATAGCACCATTCATGATTACTTGCACAGTGATGGTAGAATCATTCTCCAGCCATATGTTAAACCAGCCACACTAAATTCCAATATCGATGACATTGATGATCCCAAGAATTTCATCCTTTAAATAAGTGGATATCCCAAAATGTCAATAAAGTAAAACCAATGTATTCTAGGGATATATAATTTTGGGCCCACCCTTAATATAATTAAAAACATAAATAAGTGGGCTACAAAATCATTAAAATTTCATCATAATATCATTTCATAACCTATGGAATGGATATTGGTTTTATAATAATTTTATCATCATAATCATAAAAAATTAATTGTAATAATATATATGGTAAAATTATATCATATACCAAAAAAATTCTAACAAACATACGATGATGTTATTATAGATGAAAATACCCTTAATATATCCCTAGAACAATTCATTATAAAATTACCCCCTTTAATTTTTAAAGAACTTTTTTAATACCTTCAAAATTAAAAAATAGGAAGGAAAAAAAATTCATTCAAAAAATAAATAATAAAAAAATATAAATTATTATTTAAGGAAAATATTATTCATTGTGGAGAGGAAATCCATTTATGAGGTATATGTTAAAACAAACATTCCATCAATGTTTTCAATAAAAAGATAAAATTACCATGTTTAGAAAATAATAAGTTGATTATATTTAAAACTTGGTAAAGAATTTATAATATAGTTAAAAATGACATTAAATAATCATTATAGAGTAGTCAAAATAGTTTAGAATTTTTTTTAATGAAACTATGGATATAGAATACAAAATTCCAGACTGAAAAGAAAAACAAGCTCAGTTTTCATCAAAAGTATTCTTTCAATCTCTTGAGTACATAAAGAGAGGAAAAGAAAAGGATAAAATGTAATATAAAAAATGACCATTTGAAAATAAATTTAATATTATTTTAGAGATATAGATCATGAAACTTAAAAATTATAAATTTAAGCATTAAAAATCCTGGTAAAAATGAAACTGTAACATAAAACCCTTACATATTTAGTAATAATTGAATCAAAAGTCATTGTAACCATGAAATTTAAATGGATATTTAAATACCATCAATTTAAAATAAAAGTATTATGAAATAAATTATATGGATGTATATACACTATAGAGAAAAGAAAATTTTCCATAACATTAAAACATGTCTCAATGAAGAGAAATTGAGATAAAAAACCCTTATCGCATTGGTAACTTGTTAAACATAACACCCAAAAATAAGTAATAGGAAATGAAACTATTAATATCATGAATATAAATTTATTATTGATATAAAATATAAAAGGGGTTGTATACATGTCACATTAATGAAATAAGTGTTGAATATGAAATTTTTCTCTTGAAAATATATGTGGGACATAAAACCCTTATCTCATGTTCTTATTTCATTATAAGTTCTCTACCTAATATATAATAAATTAAATTTTATTATTATTATATATTATAACCATATTAATAACTATAATACCATAAATGTTTTAATTATAATAACTTATCTTCCATTCATTAATAATCCTTCATTTTCATTTTCATTTTGGGTGTTACATTATTAATTTTCATGTATGTTTTTGTTTATCAGTTATGGTATTTACATATTGATCATAGTGATTTCATATAAATAATTTTAGTAATTATATAAATATCATATATATTAATTATATATATATATATAAATTTATAACCATTCATAAAATGTTGTGATGAAAAATGAATTACATCACTACGTGGATATGGTAATCCACACATAAGCTTTAGTGATGTTTCCATTTTTGGATGGATGAAAATAAATAATGATAATAATAAATAAAAAATAAAAAATTATTATTATATCATAAATATCAAACATATGTATATATTAAATATATAATAAAAACTAACAATTGATGGTGGTTATGTAAAATGAATCACATTCCTATGTTGAGGAGGTAGTGCACACCTACACATAAGAAATACTATCATATATCCTTTGATGGAGGATTGGTGTTAAATGGGTATTCCATCATCATAATAACATATAAATATATTTATAATATTATATTAATCATACTTTTTTGAAACAAAAATTTTGGATGAAGTGGAAGAAATAATAAAATCTAAAGAGGTGTGTTAAGATTTATACTTCCTTGAGAGACCTCCATTAACATACACGTTTAGATTTGTTCGAATTAACTTTGGATAATACCATAAGAACTAGAATTAAGGGAAGTAATATAATAAGATTATTCATCGGGTATTGGATAAAATGGAGGGATGAAATTGTGTTACTAATAGAGGATGAGAAGAAGTTCCCTTTTACAAGTGGGGGGGACACATATGGAATTTCATAAAATATTTCAATGATATAAGGTGACTGTCATGTAATGGTTTCTCCAAATAGAAAATTATTAGAAACTTATATAATATAAGGTTTAAATATCTTGAAAAAATAAAATTTATTCATGTTTATGTGAAAATCATACCCTTATCTCCTGGTTTAACACCCTCAGCAAACCCGTTTTAACCTAAGTTTATTAACAAAATTTTTTTGTTTTAACTATTCAATATGACCAAAAAATAATTTTAACATATCAAAAAATATTAATTATTATAATTAAAACATGGAATCCATTTTACCAAATTTAATTTACATATTTTATCAAATTAAATTATAAATAACTGTCAAAACTACAATGAAAATCCATTTATGAAAAATTAATTTTAGGCATAAAACTAAATTTACATCCATTTCATACCATATATAAACCATAAATTGAATGTTAAAACATATGATTTAATATTTAATATATAAAATTCATTAAAAACAAAAAATATTGGAAATTTATTTAAATTTTTAGTATAAAATCACATTACATAAAGAAAAAATGGTTTTTTGATATGTGTTTTTAATTGCAAATATAATCATATACAAAAAAAATTATAATAATAATTAATCTATAATTCATTAGATAATTTCTAACTAAAGGATAATTATGTTTATTTAGGATAAAATTGTAACCATAATGGGTATTTCACAATAAAATAAAATGCATTTTTATTTAAAAAAATACTTTCAATATTCATTAAAAAACACAACATTTTAGAAACATGCTCAAAATTCTCCCTAATTTATTATTTAAATTATAATTTAAAATTTTATATGCATTTACTAAAAGAAAATTTCTAAAAATCTTAGGAATTAATTGTAATTCCCTTACATGATAAATAAAATAAAATCCATTTTTTAGAAAACAAAATTTTAAAGCTTAAAATTACATTACTGAAAACTGAGTAACTATTTATTATGAATTAAAAAATATTTATTCATTTTTTAAAATATTTATATGTGTTTTTTATAATGTGGTTAATAATATTTATTAATATATGTTTAATGGCTATGTTATATAGTATTACTATATCACAGTTCATTTAGACATGTAGTTTCGGGTAATTCAAGCTATGGAATGACTAAAAATTATTTTGATGCGGCCTTAAAATGCATTCTTTTGTCACATATTTTTATTTTAATTTTAACGATTTAATTAGTTAATATTTCTCTTTATGAAAAATAATTTCATTTATTGTTATTTTTTAATTTAATTCAATAATTAATAGTTTTGTTCAATTAATTTTGTATTTTTCGTTATAAAATTATTAATTTGCTCTTTTGTAGTTTTTCATTAATTTGGCTTAATAAATATTTTTTGTCTCATTTAAATTATTAAGTAATTTTTCAATATCTTCAATTAATTTAATCATTAATATAATTTTTAATCTATTAATTTTGTATTTCTATTTTCATTTAATTTTTTATATCAATTAAAATTTTGAATTTAATTTCAACTAATTAATTTATAACATTTAAATTGAATTTATTAGCTCATATTATAATTATTATTTTAATTATTATGTTCAATGACTTTAATTAGTTATAATTTAAGTTATGATTTAATTTTTTAGTTTGTTGTTTTGAATCTATTAATTATTTAATTTTTTAATCTTGTATTCATTCAATATTTTGTTTATGTTTATTTTTTTAATTAATTGAATCAGTTTTTAATTTTTACCGACTTTAACCCTTAGTTGTTAGAATTTAATTTTTATTTGTTAACTTTTATTTTGGTTTATGTTTTCATTGTAATTATTTAGTCACCATCAGTTAATCTGCAATAGTTACTGCCAAATTTTTTCTTTACTAGTTTTCCATCACTCACAATTGGGTTACCCAATGGTGAGACCCTTTTCCCTTTTCCATTAATCCAGTCCTCCAAGACACACTGCTGAAACGAATAGTGAGTCCCTGAGTCAATGTTTCTTATCCCACCATTCATCTGTTTCCTCCATTAATGGTGACTTAGAGTCACCCTTCAGCACAGTCACCATTCGTTCATTTCCATGTCTACCCACCATCATCCGCTAACACCATCAGCTCCTCCACCACCTTCCCACCATTCCACTATAAAGGTGAGACATGCCACTATAGATCATACCACCACTCAATTTACCTCATAGACACTCTACCATTGTTCTGTTCACTAGGAACCTTCACCACCATAATTCCACAATAGTGATTCACACAGACGTGTGAGCCACCGCTTCCCTGCCATCTCACTGATGAACCCACACTATCCAATCTCAATCAAAGAATCGATCCAACCTCATCAAACTCAATATTCACATACTCAAACAAGATCAGATGAAAAAATAAAAAACATAACAAAAAATAAGTTTAACTCATATATGGAGATACATGAACTTGAACTAAGCCGTGGAGGTGGATCTTCTCCTACTACCACTTTGATAAAGGATCTACAAATGGAGAAGAGAATTCATAGCTATATGAGACTAAAGAAGATACTACTGAGAAAATCCACTATCGACAGGACCACCTAAAGCGACAAGCCACTGGACAGCTGTGAGCTTCCGCCATCTAGGAACTTGTTTCCAATGTCTTTGTTTGGCTGAGGAGGAGTGGTCGAACCCCTTGTCACTGCCACCATGGAAGAACAAGGGTTTTTCTCCATTAAAGCTTCCCCTAACACTATTGACCCAAGATCCTAGAAAAGTCGAAACCATCATTGCCACAAAGAGAGCTCTCCATTGCTGGTCACGAAGGAGGTGAAGTCGAAGACTCGGCCCGAGCCTTATCTAGGAAGCCACAGACCCCCCTTGTGTGGCTAAGGGAAATAGGGAGGAAGAAAAATAAAAAAATAATAAAATAATAATTATATAAAAAATTAATAAATTAAACAAATAAATAAAATAAAATATTATTAACAATAATAATTATTAATAAAATACTAATTATTAAAATAAAATAATATAACCAATTAAATAAATATAAAATAATAATATTAATAAATTAATCTAATTATAACAACAATTTATTAAACATAATAAATAAATTAAAAAATTTAATTATAATAACATTTATAATAAATAAGTAATTATAAATTAATTATCTTAATAACATTTAATAAATAATTAAAATAAATATCTTATATTAAGTAATTAAAATATAAACATTAATAATATTTAATAAATAGTTTAATTATAATTAACAAAATTTTTAAGAAAATAAAAAAAATAAAATAAGGAAATAATTATCAAAAAATAATTATATAATAATTTAATCCAATAATAATAATTAATTAATTGATAAATATTTATTAATTCTTTTTACGTTCAAAAAAGTTTTTACTATTCCTTATTTTTAATTTGAAGATTCGTTCCACGTCCCGAATGGCGTGAAAATTCAATCCAACCACATGAAGAAGTTTGTTAAAAGTGTTCTCTTAGTATGAAAATCTTGTCAGAGAAAAACACATGTGCATGGTGACTTAGTGAGAGAACAAGTTGAGTCAGTGATGGATGTTGGTAACCATTTAGAAGTTGATAATATAATAATCAATTCACAATAGTATTAGATCTCATCCATTCCTCACACAACAATTGGAGACATCATTAGGATGAGATCTATGAGACCTTATAGATACAGAGACATAGATATAGAGGAGCTTGAGAGTAGAGCAGCATATTATAATTAAGAGGTGGGGGGTTTCTTCTTCCTTATTTTCAATTAATTTTCACTCTATAATTGAAATGTTTACAATTCTTGTAAAGAATATGATCGTAGGCTAAGCTTTGAAGTTGGGGAATTTAATTTATATTGGTTACTTTCTTATCCTTCTTCTCTAAATTCCATTAATAAAGAATAGGATATAACATGCGATGTTGATTTGGATTCTGAAAAAATAATTTGATTTTCACCTCTCACACTCATTTTCAAAACTCTAGGATCACTCGGTGAGAAAGACCACGGATGCATCTCTAAAAATATTAATTTCAATACTGATGGATTTAATTGGAGAGATTACTCTAACAACGTTTTCTCAATTTCGTCTGATTTTAGGTGGTTCTAGTTGTGGAGAACTACTATAATAACTTAACTACTTGATTAATATACAGGTGAGGGGGACTAATCGATTAATTTTTGAAGCTATGAATTCAATAAAAATTAAGATAAGAAGTTATCTTTTCAACTAGTAGAGTTATATTCATTAAGCTTGTTTTTTGATCTAATTTTAGTCAACTTCTATTTATATTATTCTTACACTATTCACAATTATATCATCATAGCTTGATTTCAATATTGTTTTATAAAAAAATTATTGTTTCATTATTATTTTACAATTTTTTTTTAAAGTAACATATTAAAAATAATTTTTACCCACTTCTATCAACATTGGGAATGTTTTGAAAATCTTGTCACAAAATATCTTTTTTACCTTATCTGTGGGTTCGGCCCTACTTTCCAGTAATCTTTAGTTCTTATGAAAATAAAAAAAAAATAAACTTTTACATTATTTCAATGTTGATTGGGTCATGTTTTTTGCGCCATTTCTGAGGAAGGCTCAGAGTGACCATTTTTCAATTCTAAAAAAACATTAAAAAAAATTTCACATATATAAAAAAGTGAAAACTGTTAAAAATAATTGTTATGTCAAGTGAACTACTTTTTTATTTTCTTATTATATTCAACTTGTTTTCACTTTTGTTATTTCTCACCATTTTTTGTGATGAAATTCATATGTTCTTACCCATTTCATGACCACAAGATCTTCTGCTGTTTGATTAGATTCCATAAACCCTGAAATTTATAAACATTTCACTGATCATAGAATGAAAAATAAAATTGAAATGGAAAATTTAGATAATAGAGTTCTTACACCTAATAATCAACCAAAATTTCAACATGAACTCTTATAAGAGATAGATAGGCTTATAATGAGGGAATTATAACTCCCTCAAGTTTCAAGAAACCCATCTCTAATTATACATTCACGTAGATCTAGAAAATATGAATTAAAATAGTCTCACCTTTCACTGCTTCCATCTTTAAATAAACTCTCTAATGTGGAATCTATATCCTTCATTATATTTTTTTATAATATAGTGCATCATTTACCTCTCTTAGTGCTCACTAAGAACTAGATTAAATTTATAGTGTTTCATTTTTTCCTAAAAGGGAATACTAGGAATTGGTTCTTGAGTTTATATGAATAAATATTTGATTATCGAGACCAATTATATAATTATTTCATCTTGAAATTTTATCCCCGAATAATTAAAGGAGAACATCAATCCAAAATCAAAATCTTTTTATCAAGGGGATAGAGAAGCCTTTCATGAGGATTTAAATAGTTTTGGGAACATTCTTGGATAGTTTCCCCACCATCAAATCCCATCCCATGTTCTTATGGACACTTTATATAAAGGGTTTTCATCCTCTGTTCATAACCATGTTGACCATTTTACTATGGGGGAATTACAATGATAAAATAGATGGAGACTTAAGAAAAATTTTCCACAACCTGGGCCTTAATTCCCAATATAAAAATTCAAAAATGAAGAGAGTAAAAAGAAATCCAAATACAAGTTCTAGAACTAGAAATGACACTAAATATCAACTTGCTAAAATCACTAATCAACCTTAATCTTTAATGAACCATATTTTCAAACAATCTGTGAATAAATTTTGCTATCAAAACACAAACCAATCACTTAGGAAAAAATGTTCTCAATGTAGGATATTATTTCAAACTAAAATTGTTTGTCCCAACATTGACATGCCAGCCCAACAAAAAAACATAAGATATGTTAATTATGGCCCTCGATTTCCTACTAAGGATGACCCATTTTCAAAAAATTACAACCAAGTCTATAGGAACCATCCAAACCACTCCTATAATGAACATGGAATAATCAAGAAACCCACTACCCCTACCAACAAAAACCAACCTAGAAAAAACATTCAAAACCAATTGTGGGAAGAATCTCCTAATTAAAAAGGAATTATTAGGGTAAAATGTTTTCAAAAAATGGATCAAATCTTAAATATAATGGACTCTCAATAAGAAATATTCAACAATATATTGAATAAAAACAAACCCAATATGAATCTTATAAAATTCGAATGGATTCTAGAATGCAGAATATAGAAACTCAATCGGGAAAACATATTAGAGACACGAGTTCTAGGGATTCAGGTATATTGCCTAGTTAAACTAAACTGAACCCTAGGGAGAATGTAATGGTTGTTTTAACAAGAAGTATGCTAAACCTAGAAACTGTAACTAAAAAATGCGTTAACCATGAACAAAATAAAAAGTTATAAGATTCTAGAAACAATAATATACTTTACACACAATTTGGAAATCATGCTAATGTTTTTGAAAATGAAGAAAAATTGAATTTTCCTCTGGAAAATCAAGCTGAAATTTTTTATGAAAATAAAAACAAAAATAATAAATAAAAATATGTTGAAAGACATGATGTACATGTATACTGTTATTATTAAATTTTCCCCACCCATTATTTTCTTTGAAAAGAAAAAACAAAAAATCAACAACAAGGATAAACATCTTCAGTTCCTTGGGATTTTAACCAAGATCTAAGTGAATATCACTTTCATTCATGCCTTAATACAAATTCTATATTATATTAAATCCCTTAAAAAAATTTCATAAAAAAAACACATGAAGAATTTTCCACCTATATCCTCACTGAAGAGTGTAGTGCTGTACTCCAAAAGAAAATCTTACCCAGGCTCAAAGACCCAGGTAGTTTTTCCATACCCTGCACCTTAAGAAATTCAATTCGACTCAACTGTCTATGTGACATAGGTGAAAGTATTAACTATCTCCCATACTCACTATTCCAACATATGAGATTGGGAGATCTTTAACTCACAAAATTCATCCTACAGTTGGCTAACCATTCTTTCACACATCCTGTAGGAAGGGTAGACAACATTTTTAATTGGAGTTGGGAAGCTATTTTTTCCAAAGGACTTCTTTTTCCTTAATATAGAGTGTGACCAAGAGGTTCTCATAATTCCGGGTAGTCCCTTCTTGGCCACTATTGGAGATATTATTGATGTGTCTAAGGGTCAGCTGATTTTTAAAATTGGAGAGGAACAAGATGAATGAAATGTCTTAAAAAATGTCAAAGGACCAAAATTCTTTGGAAATTGTTCAATGGTAGAGTCCATAGAAGCTGATAATCAACATGAAAGTCATGAAGAATATGTAAATCAATATTATGTTGAATAAATAGATTTGGATTTTGAAAAGGATGTTTCACATGATGTAAAATCTTCTCATATAGATAATCTAGTAAATTTACAAAAACTGGACAACTATCTAGTTTCTGCTGTAACTGGAGAAATTTTATCTTATTCTGAACTTAAAGCATTTCTTAGAGAAAATTATGGTGATTATTTTTTTCACCAACAGTACTGAACATTTTGATTAAGTATAGGGAGGTCTTATTAAACAACTTTATAATTTTTCCATGATAAATATACTAAACTCAAATATGGAAACTTTGGACAGTGAGTTGTCCACTCTAGATAGCAAAGAGGTAAATTATGAAAATGGGTATGAAATTGATTTCTTTTTCAACATTTCAAACTCTTTAAAAAAGATATATTGAAGACCCTAGTCCTCCCATTCCTAAGGTACTTATTTCAAGTGTAGAACCACACAATCTTGAGATAAATCTAGTTCCTTCTCATTTTAAATATTTATTTTTAGGATATAATTTAACACTTCCTACCATCATTTCTTCTCAACTGGAAAATAACCAAGAGGTAAAATTATAAAGTGTGCTGAAGAAATTCAAAATTTCCATAGGTTATACAATAGATAATATCAAAGGTATTATCCCTTCATTCTATATGAATAAAATCTATATTGATGCAGACCAAAACCTTTAGTGGAGTGGAAAATAGGATTAAATCCCAATATGAAAGAAGTTGTTAGAGATGGAGTAATCAAAATTATAGACACTAGTATCGTCTATACTATATCTAAAGTAATTGGGTTAGTCTGGTCCACGTAGTCCCTAATAAAGTAAGGTTCACTATTGTCAGTAAAGAAAAAAAATGAAGAAATACAAGTGAGGATAACAACTAAATGGAGAGTCTGTATAGACTATAATAACCATAATTTAGCTACTAGGAAGGACCATTTTTTATGACATTCCTTGATCAAATACCTGAGAGGATTTCAAGAATGATTTCTTCTTTTTTCGAGACAGGTATTGTAGATACAACCCGATTCTAGATTCTCTAGAGAATCATGAAAAAACTACCATCACATCTTCCTTGGGGACATTTTCCTACTAGTAGACGCCTTTTTGGTTTTGTGGTTCCCATACTACCTTTAAAATATACACGATGGGTATATTTTATGATCTTATTGAGAGGATCATAAAAATTATCATGGATGATTTATCTAATTTTTTTAGTACATTTGATACTTCTTTATGAAAATTAGAGTTAGTGTTGGAGAGACTCTTAGAGGCCAACCTAGTTGTTAATTGGAAAAAATGCCTATTCATGGTCACTGAAGGGATAGTGCTTGTACATAAATTTTCCAAGAGATGTTTAGAGGTAGACACTTCCAAAGTAGAACTAATTCATTAATAACAACCTCCTGAGAATATAAAGGGTTTTAAGAGTTTCTTAGGTCATGTCAATTTTTACTGGAGGTTTATAAAATTTTCTCAAAAATAAAAAAAAACCCTTGTCTTCCCTTATAGTTAAGGATTCAGCCTTAAAATTTGATCAATACTATCTAGAATATTTTAATCTGGTTATGTAAAAACTCACTACAACATCTATCATTACTGCACGTGATTGGAATATTCCTTTTGGAGTAAAGTGTGATGTAATGATATGGTTGTTGGTTTTATCTTAGGGAATAAGAGAGATAATAAATTTCATGTATTTTATTATGAAATTAAACCACTAGATGAGGCAAAAAGAAACTATACCACTACTGGAAAAGAGTTTTTAACTATTTTATTTTTTCTTTGAAAATTTAGGTAGTATTATCCAGGTTCTAAAGTAATCATCTTTATAGATCATTTTGTCTTAAAGTACTTTCCATCTAAAAGGATTACAAACCAAGGATCATTAAGTGGATTTTATTATTACAAGAATTTGATTTGTATATTAGATATAAGTACGGCGATTAAAAATTAATATAATATCACCTTTCCAGGCCTCCTAAAACACACAGTGAAAATACAAGGGATATTAACTCTTCCTTTATAAATGAAAAGATTCTAACTGTTTCAATAAGTCAATCTGCATGGATTGAATATTTTTATAATTTTATGGTTTCTAGTGTATTTCCAAAAGATTTTTCTAATAATAAAAGAAATAAATTCATTTAATAACTAAAGTATTACCTTTGGGATGATCTGTTTCTATTTATGAGATGTCTTGAGAGAATTCTACGATGGTGTGTGATAGAGGAAGAGATGCTGCCTATACCAGATAGTCATCACTCCTCACCTTGGGGAGGACATCATGGTGGAGAGAGGACAACTCAAACATTTCATCAAGCTATTTTTTATTGGCCCACCATATTTAAGGATAATAGGAGATTTGTTGTTAGATTTTATAGATGTCATAGGTTGGGAAATCGTTGAAGGAAGTAGGAATTACTTTAAAAAGGTATTTTGGAAGTTTAGAATTTTCATGTTTGGGGTCTATATTTAATGGGTCCATTTACATCATCTCATGGGTATGAGTACATTCTAGTGGCTATTGATTATGTTTCTATACGGGTTGAGGCAGTAACTATGTCCAACAATTAGGCCAACAGTGTAATAAAGTTTGTTAAAAATAAAATATTTTCATGATTTGGAGTTCCAAAAGGCTTTATAACTAACAATGGAAAACAATTTAAAATTTAAATGTTTAATGATTTAATGGAGAAATATGGTTGTGTTAAAAATACCAGTACCGCCTACCATCAACAATTTAGTGGATTAGAAGAAATCTCAAATAGGGATCGAAAATAGATCTTGGAGAAAAATGTCTCAAAATTTAGAAAGGACTGTTATTTTATATTATATGAAGCTTGTGGGAATATAGAATAGGTTTTAAGACACCAATAAGTATGTCTCTATATAGGATCTTATTTATTAAATGTTTTCCTTTGCCTATGGAGTTGTAAGGAAAGTCATATTAGGTTGTTAAGTCCTTATATTTTGATTTTAAGACTGCTGTAGAGAGGATATTTCTTGATTTGAATGAGATGGATGAGATAAAGAGAGATTCTTATGACGACACTAGGATATTCAAAGAGAGTTATAAAATCATTCCTGATTCTTTCATTAAAAATAGAGATTTTGAATCTAGACAAAATGTTCTTCTCATTAATTGTAGACTTATGTCCATTCATGGAAAACTAAAATCCAGGTGGTATGGACCTTTTACAGTTGTTATAATGCTTAATAATAGTTATTTAGAGACTATTGGATAGGAACCCAAGCCATTTCTTATTAACGATCAGAGAGTTGAACTTTATTTTGAAGGGTAGCTGAAGGGATTGGCTTCATTCATTGTGCTGTAAATTTGAATTTAAATAAAGTCTAACTGAAGACATAACACTTAGTGCTTCATGGGAGTCAACCCATAGTCCATTCTTTGTCTTTACTTTTTTCAATATTTTTTTGAATAATGACTTGTTTTTTCTACTTTTTTTGAATTTCCTAACAGTGTTTTGTTTTTGGTTTTCCTATCCTATAAGAAGAATGCTTTTGTGTCACTAAGGAGCAAGACAACCCTTTGTTATTCAATTCACATGGAGTTTCATTCTTGATCATAAATGGATAAAACTTTATTAGGGAAGTACCTTCATTTAATTTCATCATTCATTTTCCTGCTCATTATTTTTTTACAAAAAATATTTGATAAGTCATTGTTCCTCTATACAAAGGTGTGTCTCTTACTCATCGTTGAACATGAGTCACCGTTCCACTATTTTTGGCAAGTCACCACAATAGCGACTCACTCGTGTGACTATAGCGTTGAGTCATTAATGATTTTGTATCTATTGAAAAAAATTTGTTGCATGTTCTGTTACTGCTAAAAATTTTAGTTTTTATTTTACTGATGATGGAAAAAAAATTCTCCATGTACTGATTTGTTGGAATTTTTTTCTTCATGGATTTATTCACTAATAAATATTTTCATGTTGTGAAATTAATTGGGGGGGGGGGGGTAAATGTAGGCTAAGTATTGTTTTTTATTGAATCTTCTTTGTTTTGATGGGTGTTTTTGCATGTATTTTTTACTCAACTGTAAATCTAATTGAATCATTATTTTAATCTTGATACACCCAATTCATTGTGTACTTTAATGTTCTACATGAAATTGTTTGAAGTTAATTGAAAATTTTCATTTACTGTGTTTAATGATAATGCATGATCTTATGTAATCCTACAGTAAAATATTTTTGTCAAAAATTATATACTTTTGAACATTATTAAGAACCTTAAACATGTCATCAATATGCTCTAATGAAAATATTTTGTGAGCCTTAATTGTCAAATTGTCTTCTCAACCTTATAATAAAACTTTGGGAACAAAGTTCGGTTTTATGTGTGGGGGAGGGGTCACTTTTGTTGAGGTAATTTGTGCGTTAATGTAACCCCATCAGACCCCACTTCTTATTTTTATTTTTGGTAAAAAATAGTTAAATTTTTTCCAAATCCTTTCAGAATGTGAGTTTCTTTAGGATTTTCACGATATTTCAATTAAGTATTGCTTCAGGATAATACCTCACTTTTAGTTAAGAGTTGCCTTGAATGTGGATTTTTTTAGATGAATTATTTCTATGTGAATATGCTTAGTGATTTTATGAATATTATGTTTTGGAACTATGTATTAGAGTGATATAGGATTGTTTTTTGTGGTGTTATGATAATAATAGTAGGAAATGAATGTTTGAAATTTATCCTAGGTGACTCATTTTTGAATTATTAAAATTATAATCACTTTAGTGGGATAATTTAAATGATATTCATATAAATCTTTTGAAACTATAGTAAAATGGGCATTTGGGAACCCACAATGAATCTCTGAGACACTAGGAAAAATTTGTGTGAGTAAGCCCTCTGTAAAAATTTAATAAGTGCATATGCATAATGATTATCACATGTTACATGGATTAGAAAAATTGAAAAAAAATTAAAGTGTCTAGTGTTTAAAAATGGGATCATTACGGTGACAGGAATAATGAACATCAGAAAAAGAAGGGGATAATTTATTTGTATGAAACCATTTAAATTGTACCTGTAAGGTGATTCAAAAAAATTATTATAGTTTTTGATTTTTGGTTCCTAGGACATAGTCAATGTATAAGGTGTCTATGGTTATGTTCTTAATTCCACTAATTTTTAACCTGTTATCACTCATGTACTTAGTACTTAGTTTTTATTTGAAGCAATTATTTAATAATATTTATATTTGGGGTATGACATCCTCACTGGTAGATAACTCTTTTTTTCCCTTTATTATATGAAGAAGTTTGAAATTGGGAAATACTTCTTTTAAAATTTTCATGTCGGAAGCCTATTACTCAGTTTTTGGCCTCTAATTCTGAACTGTAGTACAATCTTCAATTTGAGCTTCTTAATAGAATCATTTCTCTTATTTTCAAAAGATACTAAAGCATGGAATTGATTGAGGAAAATAAATGATTAAGTGTGGGGAATTTGACATGGCCTTAAAATTAATGTTCTTTCCACGTCTTTTTATTTGAATTTTAGTAATTTAATTAGTTAATTTTTCTCTTCCAATTAATTTTTTTATAATTTAAATCAACAATTAATAAATTTATATAATTAATTGTGTACTTTTTGCTTTAAAATTATTAGTTTTTCTCTTTTTTAATTTTTATTTTATTATACTTAATAAACATTTTTTGTCTCCATTAAATTATTAATCAACATTTCAATATATTCAATTAATTTAATCTATAATATAATTTGTAATCTAAATCATCATAGAAAAGAAGTTGATACCTGCGAGCCATCAACATCTAAGTACGTACTAAGGAGAACCCACTGCCGACAGGACCACCCTAAGCCACGAACTGCTGGATACCTACGAGCCATCACCATCTAGGTACCTGCCACCGTTTTTCGGGTTTAGCCGAGGAGGAGTGGCTAAACCTGTTGTCTCCACTACCGTGGAAGAACTAGGGTCTCACACCATTGATGCTTCCTTCGACAATGCGGACCCGAGATACATGCCAAGTCACTACAACCGCCGCCGCTTAGAGTGCTCGCCGCCGCCAGTCGTGAAGAAGGCGGAGCCGAAGCCTCAGCCCGAGGCTTATCCAGGAAGACCCCCCTGCATGGATAAGGGAAATAGGGAGAAGGAAAAATAAATAATAATTAATTAAATATAATTATATAACAATTTAATAAGGTAATAAAACAATATAATATTAACAATAATAATTAATAATAAAATATAGTTAATTATTAAAATCCAATAATATAACCAATTAAATAAATAATTTTAATAAATTAATCTAATTATAATAACATTTAAATTAAATAAATAATTATAAATCAATTATCTTAATACCATTTAATAAATAATTAAAATAATTATATTTTATTAAGTTATTAAAATATAAACTTTAATAATTTTTAATAAATAATTTTATTATAATTAATAAAAGTTTAAAAAAAATAATTAACAAAAAATAATTATATAATAATTTATTCTAATAATAACAATTAATTAAATAAGTAAATATTAATTAATTGTTTTTACGTTAAAAACAATTTTAACTACTCTCTATTTTTAATTTGCAGATTCATTCCACAGCCCGCATGGCATCCAGATTCAATCCAACCACTTGAAAAAGTTTGTTAGAAGGGTTATGTTGGTCTGACAAGCTTATCAGAGGAGAACACACATGTGTGGTGACTTGGTCAAAGACCAAGTTTAGTCAGCGATGGATGTTGGTGACCTTTTAGATGTACACAATGGAATTAAAAATTTGTATTAGTAGCTGATCTCATTCATTCCTTATACGATGATTCGGGACATCATCATGATGAGATCCAAGAGACCTCTCAGAGATAGAGACCTATAGTTGGAGGATCTCTAGAGGAGAGAAACATATCATAATATAGAGTGGGATGTATTCATCCTAATTTCAAAATTTTCACACTATAATTGAAATGTTTACAATTATTATAATAAATATGTTCGTAGGCTAATCTTTCGTGTTGGGGAATTTAATTTTTAATGGTTAATTTCTTTTACTTCTTCAAAAAATTCATTCAATAAAGAATCATATTCAACCGGTGAAGTTGAATCAGATTCTTAAAACTTAATTTGATTTCCACCTAACATACTCAATTTCCAAACTCCATGACCTCTCGATGAGAAATATCACAGATGCATCTATGAAAATATTAATTTCAATATTGTTGGATTTAATTGATGAGATTATTCCAGAAAATTTTACTCAATTTCATTTTATTTTAGGTCATTTAAGTTTTGGGGAATTATTAGAATCACATTACTTTTTTATTAATCTCATGCCGAGGGATACTAATAGATTAATTTTACAGGACATTAATTCAATAACAATTATGAGAAGAAGTTATATTTGTAATGACCCATCCTCGGGGCCTGTGCTGTGACTACCCCAAGCCCGCCTTCTATAGCCCAGGGGTTGGTGACTAGCACCAAAGGCGTAAATCCTGGTAAAAATGAAGACATTGCTTTTAAAAAAGTAAACAAACACAATAGAGTATGCAAGTGAAGTAAGCACTATGTAAAACTGAGTACAAAATTATGTGCTAGAGAGTAAATGGGCCAGTATAAAAACCCAACTGGAAGTACAGTACAACTGAAAATAAAGTACAATAGTAGTAAGTAAAGAAGCCACCACCGAGTCATCCTCTGGATATCCCACCTGAAGAGTGGGTACAGATGGTCTCCTCAGCTCCTCAGGTCTGACTGTCCGCTCTGTGTTCGACCCGTCTAGTGGACCACCTCCAAGTACCATCCAACTCCACAAGCCTCCACCTCGATCCGTGTTGTCCATCGTTTGTATCAAACACAACGTATTGCGGGCATACCCATGTAGGGGTGAGTATATGATACTCAGTAGGGACCCTGAGACCCCGGAAGGTCTCCCAGAATCCACCAAGGATAAACCACAATGGAAAGATACAATCACAATGTATCAACTGACACTACATAGCTATATGCCCATACATATACCTAAGTCATCAATTCTAGTTCGGCTCCAACTCTCGAGCCCAAGCATAACCCAGTCCACACAGGAAAAGAAGTCAATCACACCAATGGTAATGATTGAATAGTCAAGACTCAACTCACACAGGTATACTACTCACGAAGTGGGTTGGAGATGATTAGATATAACCCTTGAATCATCTCCTCTGTCGAACCCACATAGGATCCAAGTACAGAAGTCGTCGCTGCCGAACCCACGTAGGATCCTTGTAGAGTAATCATCGCTGTCGAACCCACGTAAGATCCAAGTACAGTCGTCATCGCTGCCGAACCCACAGAGGATCCAAGTGCAGTCGTCCTCACTGTCGAACCCACGTAGGATCCAGGTAGAGTCGTCTTCAGCGTCGATCCCACAGAGGATCCCAGCATGGTAGTCGTTGCAGTCACAGCCAGCTCTATGGTTCTCGCACACAGCGTACTCGATTCCGGGAGGGTCCACTCCTCGAGTAAAGGGGTCGATACATCAACTGTCACAAATTCAAGATTTGATGTATCCCGAAGTTCCATCTCGTCAAAAGGAACTCAACGCGACAGATGGCGCGTCAATCGGACACCCGGTCTGAGAGATATTTGTTTTTTCGTTCCAGGGGCCAGGTTGAAAATATTCTCATTCCAAACCCGGCCGTTTACCAAATTTGTCCAAAACACACATAGGGTATCGAAAAAGGACCGCCTCGTTGATAGGAGCTCAGTGCCGCAGACGACGTGTCAATCAGATGAGTGGTCTTTATGTTATTCACGTTTAAGTGAATAACGGGCCCAACCCGTTAATGCAAGAGGGATGGTGGGTCGGGTTACACAGTTTTGGAGGGTCCGACCCGGTAGGGGTGTCATAACGACATGAAGATTCACACGGCCCGGCCTAAGAGGCGCGGCCTGGCCTGATGTGGCGCGGCGTGGCCCAGAAGGCTCGGCCAGCCGGCCGAGCGGTCCGAGGTGGGGGTGCGGCCCCCAGCTGCCTGAATCGGCAGCACCAAGCGGCACCGCCCTCCCAAACCGGCCGGTTAGGATGGTCGGCCTTATAGCGCAAGCAGCTCGCTCAGGTGGGCCGCAGGTTTCTTCAGTTTGGTTCCCTCCTGGGGCAGCGGCCGGCCGGTTCTTCTGCCGAAGCATCCCGCTCGGGCGGGCTGTGGTCCCCCACAGCGCGACACTGTGGGGCGTTGCGGTTTCCTCCTTCGGCTCGGTTCTTCCTCGGTTGAGCGGCCCGTGATTACGGGTCGCAGTTCTTTCATATGCGGTCGGAGCATTACTGTCACTCCCATCGCCGCATCTTCCAACATAACTCAATTGCAAACAAGAGTCTACGGTGGGTCGTCAAGCCGTGTGTGTTTGGCCCGCGCCCACTGCGTTAGGCGGTAGTAGTTGTCCGTATATAAATAATGATTTCCAACAAAGAATGGGGTGCGAAAACATTCACTTCATAGAATAAACCCCTACCTAGAATAAGGTTCGTGGTTGACAAGCGTCGTGGATGACGGTGTTATTTCCGTCATCGTCAGAGTGCACATGAAGGAGAACTGACGTCTCATCTCTTGCCATGGAGAAGAGAAAAAAGGGCACGTCATCGTTCTTCGTGGAAGGGAGTGTCGTTCTTCGCTAGAGGTTTGGTGTTCTTCAAAAAAGGATAAATTTCCCTCTTCCTTCCCAAAATCTCTCTCTCAATGGTTTCCCCCCAACAAAACAAGTGCCAACCCAATTAAAATAAGGCGTCCCCTTATTTTAATTAAACGTTCCAAGCATTCAAAATTTAAATCACTTAATTAATTAATCGAATAGGTTCCATTAATTAATAAAGGTGTTTTGGGAAGAGTTAAAGAGGAAGAGAGAGAAGAGTAAGAGTTACATAATTAAGATAAGTTAACAAATTAATAAAGGGGGTTTAAGGGGGTTTGGGGAAAATGAAAGTTTTGGGCTCGTGTGGGCCCCACCTCTCATATGTCCACACATGGGAAGTTGGGTGGGTGTGCGCCCCACCAAAAACTTCCCATGGGAGTAATTAACCTTCTTAGATATAAAATAATATTGTTCCAACAATTTTATTTATTTTCTTAATTAAACCCTAATAAATAATTTCTCCTCCCGTGCAAACGCAGCTATGGTAAAGGTCCCCTTAAGCAATTAACGGCATTGCGAGTCCATCGGTGCCCTCAAATTTCAATTCCATGCACTGGTTCAAATGATAGAAAAACCCTCTCATTTTTTTACTAAACGTACCTGAGATAAACTTCGGAAATTGATTCCGGGAACACCGGGCCTCAGAATCAAGTGAAGTCAAAAGCCACATACTCGTAAAATTCCAAAGTATTTAAAAAAAATCCTTGAAATTTCCAGGTCTTTACATTACTCCCACATCAGGGATTTACGTACCTATAAATCTATAACATAAACTAGGGAAACAAATGAGGGTACTGAGCACGCATCTGAGCCTCTCGCTTCCATGTGCTCTCCTGGAGGTTCCCGTGCTTCAAACGAATGCGCACCAGAGGAATCGACCATCCACGTAGGACCCGCTCATGTCAATCCTCGATCTCCACCGGGACCTCCGAAAATGTCTCCCCATCATCTATGTCCATCTCCCCATGATCAATGATGTGGGTCAGGTCGTGCACGTATCTCCTCAGCTAAGATACGTGGAAGACGTCATGCACCTGGTGCAACTGAGGAAGAAGGGCCAGGTGGTAAGCCACCTCTCTTACCCTACAGAGGACCTGGAATGGTTCGATGAAGCATGGAGATAACTTGGTGCCCCAGCCAAATCTTCGTAATCCACATCAAGGTGAGACCCATATAAAAACGTGGTCGCCATCCTCGAACTCCAGTGGTCTCCGTCTCCTATCAGCATAGGACTTCTGTCTGATCTATACAGTCCTCATCCACTCCTGGATGATCTGCACCTTCTCCATCCTAGCCTGTACCATCTCTGGTCCTAAGAGTGTTGACTCCCCAGGGTCAATCCAGCACATAGGTGATCTGCAAGGTCCGTCGTACAGTGCCTCGTAAGGTGCCATCCCGATGGTGGAGTGGTAACTGTTGTTGTACGCAAACTCCACCAAGGGTAGGTGATCCTCCCAGCTGTGACCAAAGTCAAGGACACATACACAGAGCATGTCCTTGAGTGTCTGAATGGTCCTCTCCATCTGGCCAACAATCTGAGGATGAAAGCTGGTGCTCAGGCGTAGCTGCATCCCAAATGCCTCCTGCAACCCCTTCAAAATTTGGGAAGTAAAGAGAGCATCTCGATCGAAGATGATAGACAATGGCACACCATTAAGAAATATGATCTCCTAAACGTAGAGGCGGCCCAAGATATCTACTGATCCCTACTCTCTGATCTGTAAGAAGTGGGCCGACTTGGTGAGTCGGTCCACGATCACCCAGATAGAGTCATGTCCTCTGGATGTACGTGGAAGCCTCATCACGAAATCCATGGATATCCCATTCCACATCCACTCCGGAACCTCTAAGGGTTGTACCAAGCCTACTGGTACATGGTGCTCCGCCTTCACTTGCTGGAAACTGAGGCATCATGAAACGAACTCTGCTACAACCTTCTTCATACGCGTCCCCCAGTGTTGTCGTCTGAGGTCCTGGTACATCTTCGCCACTCCTGGATGTACCGCTAGAGGGGAAGTTTGAAACTCCCTCAGTACTTCCTCCTTCTGTGAAATGGGTACCATGGTACATCCCCTGAAGAGGATGACGTGCTCTCCCCCTTCATAAAATCCATCAGGCGCCTGCCCTGTGGAAATCTAAGCACGTCGCGTATTACAGTCAACGTTTCCATGTTATTCCACTCTGAACTGCGGATTTAGTGGAGGAGTTACTGTGAGGGACTATAGAAAGGCTTCCCCATCTCTATCCACGAAGGATATCTTCAATGCGGTTAACTCCTCCATCACCTCTCCAAGTACCTGAATGCCCGAGCTCCTGCTGAGAGCATCAGCCAAAACGTTCCCCTACCCAGGAGTATAGACTATCTCAAAGTCATAGTCCTAAAGAAACTCAAGCCATCACTGCTGTCTCAAGTTCAGGTCTTTTTACGAGAATATATACCTGAGACTCTGGTGGTCAGAGTAGACTGTAAAGCACTCACCCATCAGATAGTGCCACCACATCTTTAGGGTGAAGACCACTGCTGCTAACTCTAGGTCATGGGTAGCGTAGTTCTGCTCATGTTGCCTCAACTGTCGTGAACCATAGGCGATCAGTGCCCACTCCTACATCAGGACACACTCGAGTCTGATCCCTGATGCGTCGCAGTAAACCACGTACCCAACACCATCCTCTGGTTTCCTCAAGATGGGCACACTAGTTAATCTCTACCTCAGCTCCTAGAAGGTCTGTTGGCATCTATCTGACCACACGAAGGGTTTCCCCTTCTTCATCAAAGTTGAAATTGGTGCAGAAACACTGGAGAAGTCTGGCACAAATCTCCGATTGTACCCATCCAGACCTAGGACACTCTGCACCTCCGTCACCCTCCTGGGTGGATCCCAACCAAGTACTACCTCGATCTTCGCAGGATCTACTGCAACTATCGCCATCGAGATGATGTTCCCCAAGAAGTGAACCTATCGAATCCAAAACTGAAATTTCGAGAGCTTACTATAAAGCTGGTGCTCTCGGAGTGTGTCCAGTACAACCCGTAAGTGGTAGGTGTGCTCCTCCTCAGTAGTTGAGTAAATCAGTATGTCGTCGATGAAGAATACGACAAAATGATCAAGGTAAGGCTGGAAGATCTTGTTCATGAGACTCATGAACACTGCTGGTGCGTTGTTTACACCAAAGGGCATAACCAAGAACTCGTAGTGGCCATACCGACACCTGAAGGCCATATTCTGCACAACCTTGTCTTGAACTCTGACCTAATGATAGCCTGACCTAAGTTCTATCTTTGAGAACCATCGTGCTCCCTTGAGCTGATCAAAGAGGTTTTCAATCCTCAGGAGTGGATACTTGTTCATCATGGTCACCTGATTCAGGTGATGGTAGTTGAAAAATAGTCGTAAGCTCCCATCTGCCTTCTTGGCGAACAGAATCGGAGAAGCCCAGGGTGAAACACTAGGTCGGATGAATCCCTTTCCCTGTAAGTCCTCCAACTGCACCCACAGCACACGAAGCTCGGTGGGATCCATCCGATATGCTGGAGTAGATATCGGTGCAGTCCCGGTGTACAGGACTATGTAGAAGTCTACCACTTTGCGAGGAGGTAGTCCTTGAATATCTTCATGAAAAATGTCCACATACCGATCCACCACAACAGGAAAACTCGGACTCCGCACATCAACCACTCCTAGGATGAGACTATCCAACTGATGTGTGATCGGCTTCCCTCTCCTCTATGTAATTCCATCCTGTGCTACAATGGATCCCTTCTCACCGGTGAAGGTGAACCTACTCCCATCTGTGCGGACACACCGCAATTTGCGCCTAATATAGTCAATCTGGACATGGACTGTAGATAAAAATTCCATACCCAAGATTACGTCATAAGGCCTCGGCGCCACTACAAGAAGATCCCAGTCGAAGCTCTCACCTCCTAGAGTAAGCTCACACTGTCGGAACCAGTGCGTAATCATCGAGTATACTCCCGTAAGAGTCTCTAGCCGTAAGGATCGAGCCAACGGCTCCGTAAGAATCTCCGAGCTCCAAACAAGGGAAGCGACAATAAGAGAATGACTCACTCCTGTGACTATAAGAACTGTATCAAGGGTGGAGTAGACACAGATAGTACCTCGAATCATCTCAGGTGCGCCGTGGTCATAGGCCTCGACTGGCTAGAGATGAGCCTGCCACTGTATGCCAGCTCCCTATGGTCGGGGTGGTCCTCCTTGTGGTGGTGGTGGTAGATCCTCGAAGCGTCATCCACCACCTTCTGCTCGGCCAGCTCCTCTGCCTCATCCTCCTGTTCCCTGCGGACTGCCATGGTCAAATCTATGCCTTTACATGGGAGGTCCCTCTACAATCTGCTACTCCTCTGCATGGTGGGTGGGCAGTCACGAGCCATGTGGCCCTTCCCGCCGCATGCATAACACCTCCTGCCCCTCATATAGCTGGCTCTGCTCTATGTGCCCCGCACATCAGAACCAGTATCATGAGGTCTCCCACATAATGGATTGGACCACTTAGACCACTGCAACATCTGTCTACTGCCGGCTGTAGAAGATTCTGCTATGAGTCGCCCTACGGTGGGTCTCTCTGCTGGCGTAGGCTCAACAAGAAATATCTCCACAAGAAGGGCTCACTCCAATAATTCTGCCTGCGTTGGAATGCTGAGGGAGACCATTGATGCCCTAATCTCATGCCTCAGTCCCTGCTCAATGGTTCGAGCCTGGAAGAATGGGTCCCGTACCCTGTATGTGGAATAACACGAGAGGTCGGTAAATCTTTCCGAGTACTGAGCTACTGTCATGCTGCCATGTCGTAGCTGTAGTAACTCCTGGATGCACACCGCACATAGGGTGGATAGAACAAACTCCGAGCGAAAGAGGCTCTCGAAGTCTGTCCAATGTAGAGATGCCTCGTCGTGCACCTGGAGCATCAGGATCCACTATCTACCTGCAGTTGCGTGCAAGAGACTCATGACAAGGATCACCATAAGGTCTGCTGGTGTCCCTACCAATCTAAAGACTCTGACGATAGCCTCCAGCCAATTCTCAGCTACCTGAGGGTCCGTCTCTCCGCGGAACCTGGGCGGCCTCTGTCGCTGAAACTAATGCAACACACTCAGGCGGCGTGCACTCTCTGGTGCTGGGGCTAGTGGAATCTATGGCTCAGTTGGTAGTGGTACCACTGGTGCCTCCACTGTAATGGGGCCCTGCACCGAGGCCTCATCGCTCAGTGGGCTTCCATCTTTTACGTAACTAGGAACCCTGACCCGATGCCTTCGTGGGGCCATCCTAAAAAGAAACCGGTGTGCCACGGTCAAAAAGTATACCTAGTGAGCTGACACAAAGTAATCATATAGAAAACTTTTGAAACACACATGCAATCAATGTTTTCGTGCACTGAGTCGGAAATCAGAAGACAGGGTCCTGGTGTATGGATACGTCGACCGCCGCACCAACACTAGACTCCCTAGACTGATAACCACACTCAATACTCTTAACACTATTACTTCATAGAAAAGAAATTATCAGAGTCCTGAGTTCTGTTGTAGAACCGACTCCTCTGATACCAATTTGTCACGACCCATCCTTGGGACCCGTTCCATGACTACTCCAAGCCCGCCTTCCATAGGCCAGGGGCTGGGGACTAGCAACAAAGGTGTAAATCCCAGTAAAAGGGAAGGCATTGCCTTTATAAAAGTAAACAAACACAACAGACTATGCAAGTGAAGTAAGCACTAAGTAAAACTGAGTACAAAAGTAAGTGATGGAATGTAAATGGGATAGTATACAAACCCAAATGGAAGTACAGTACAACTGAAAAAAAAAGTACAATAGCATAAAGTAAAGTAACAACCACCGAGTCGTCCTCCAGATATCACACCTGAAGAGTGGGTATAGATGGTATCCTCATCTCCTCGGGTCTGGTCACCCGCTCCGTGTACGTCCCGTCTAGTGGACCACCTCCGGGTGCCGTCTAGCTCCACAAGCCTCCACCTCGATCACTACTGTTCGTCGTCTGCATCAAACACAACATAGTATTGGAATAGCCCATGCAAGGGTGAGTATACGATACTCAGTAGGGACCCCGAGACCCCCAAAGGTCTCCCAGAATCCACAATGGATAAACCACAAAGTAAAGATACAATCACAAAGTATCAACCGACACTACTTAGGTATATGCCCATACATATAACTATGTCATCAATTCTAGTTTGGCTCCAACTCTCGAGGCCAAGTGTAACCCAGTCCAGACAGGAAAAGAAGTCAATCACACCAATGGTAATGATTGAATAGTCAAGACTCAGATCACACAGGTATACTACTCATGAAGTGGGGTGGAGATGATTAGATATACCCTTTGACTCATCTCCTCTTCCGAACCAACATAGGATCCAAGTACAGAAGTTATCACTATCGATCCCACGTAGGATTGATGTACAATAACCATCGTCGCTGAACCCACGTTGGATCCAAGTACAGTCATCATCACTACCGAACCCACGGAGGAACCAAGTCCAGTCGTCCTCGCTCCCGAACCCAAGTAGGATCCAATTACAGTCATCTTCATCGTCGAACCCACGAAGGATCCCAGCATGGTAGTCGTCGCAGTCGCAGCCAGGTCTAGGTTTCCCACACACAGCGTACTCGATTCTAGGAGGGTCCGCTCCTCGAGTAAAGGGGTCGATACATCAACTGTCACAAAGACCAGAGTTGATGTATCCCGAAGTTCTGTCTCATAAAATGAAGTTCTGTCTCATAAAATGGAACACAACGCGACAGACAGCGTGTCAATCAGACGCCCGATCTGAGAGATATTGACTTTTTCGTTCCAGGGGCCCGGTTGGAAACATGCTCGTTCCAAACCCGGTCATTTACCAAAGTTGTCCAAAACTCACATAGGTTATCGCAAAAGGACCTCCTCATCGATAGGATCCCAGTGTCGTAGACGACGCATCGATCAGATGTGCGGTCTTT
Organism: Viscum album; assembly: GCA_963277665.1. Classification (NCBI taxonomy): domain Eukaryota; kingdom Viridiplantae; phylum Streptophyta; class Magnoliopsida; order Santalales; family Viscaceae; genus Viscum; species Viscum album. The sequence continues at coordinate 1,768,516,540 of OY728157.1, forward strand.
AAGTTATTCACATTTAAGTGAATAATGGGCCCGACCAGTTAAGCCTAGAGGGATGGCGGGTCGGGTCAGCCAGTTTTGGTGGGTACGACCCGGTAGGTGTGTCAGACCCGCCCGAAGATTCACGCAGCCCAGCATGGCCCGAAGAGGGCGCGGCCCAAAGGCCGAGGGGTCCGAGGTGGCGTCATGGCACCACCCTCCCAAACCGGCCAGCTTGGTCGGCCGACGGGCTGACCGGTTCTTCCACCGAAGTGGCCTGCTTGGGCGGTCCGCGGTCTCTCATAGCCCGGTGCCGTGGGGCACCACTGTTTACTCCTTCGACCCGATTCTTCCTCGGTTGAGGGGCCTGCAGTTGCGGGTTGCGGTTCTTCCGTACGTGGCCTGTGCACAACTGTCACTCCCATCGCCGCATCTTCTAATGTAACTCAATCGCAAACAAGAGTCTACAGAGGGGCGTCGGGCTATGTGCATTCGGCCCACGCCCTCCGCGTTAGGCGGTAGCAGTTGGTCGTATATAAACAATGATTTCCAATGAAGAACGGGGTATGAAAACATTAACATCAATGAATAAACCCCTACCTCGAATAAGGATCACGGTTGACAAGCGTCGTGGATGACGGCGTCGTTTCCATCATCGTAGGAGTGCCCGCGAAGAATAATTGACGTCTCCTCTCTTGTCGTGGAGAAGAGAAAAGAGGGTGCATCGTCGTTCTTCATGGAAGGGAGTGTCGTTCTTCGCCGGAGGTTTGGTGTTCTTCAACAAAGGAGAACTCCCCCTCTTCCTTCACAAAATCTCTCTCTCAAATGTTTCCCCCCAAAAAAACAAGTGCCAACCCAATTAAAATAAGGCTTCCCCTTATTTTAATTAAACATGACAATCAATCAGAATTTAAATCAATTTATTAATTAATTGAATAGGTTCCATTAATTAATTAAGGTGTGTTGGCAAGAGTTAAAGAGGAAGCGAGAGAAGAGGAAAAGTTACGTAATTAAGAGAAGTTAACAAATTAATGAAGGGGGTTTAAGGGGGTTTAAGGGGGTTTGGGGAAAATGAACGGTTGGGTCTCGTGTGGGCCCCACCTCTCATATATCCACACATGGGATGTTGGGTGGGTGTGGGCCCCACAAATAACTTCCCATGGGAGGAATTAACCTCCTTAGATATAAAACAAAATTTTTCCAACAATTTTATTTGCTTTCTTAATTAAACCCTAATAAATAACTTCTCCTCCTGTGCAAATGCAACTATGGTAAAGGTCCCCTTATGTAATTATCGGTGTTTCGAGTCCATCAGTGCCCTTATATTTCAATTCTGAGCACCAGTTCAAAAGATAGAAAAACTCTCTCGTTCGTTTATTGAACTTACCTGAGCTAAATTTCAGAAATTGATTCCGGGCACACCAGGCCTTAGAATCAAGTGCCGTCAGAATCCAGAGAACTTGTAAAATTCCAAAGTATTTAAAAAAAATTCCTTGAAATTTCCTGGTCTTTACAATATTTTCAACCAGTAGAGTTAGATTCCCTAATCATGTTTCTTGATCAAATTTTACCCATCTTTTATTTCTATTATTCTTACATTGTTCAGTATTGTTTCATCATAGCTTGATTTCAGTACAGTCTTATAAAAAAAATCAAAGTTACATTACTATTTTACATCAAAAAAATTTCAAAAAGAAAAGTAAAATATTAAAAATAAATTTTACCCACTACTAAAAACAATGGGTATGTTTTTCAAATCTTATCACTCAATATCCTTTTTCCTTCTCTATGGGTTAGACCCTACTTGCCACTAATATGTAGTTAGAAGGAAAATTAAAAATATATATGCTTTGACACAGTTTCAATGACGAATGGGTCAATTTACAAGGAAATGAATATAAAATCATGGGGTGTTACATTCTACCCCACATAGATTAATTTTTTCCCTGAAATATTTTCACTCTCATACTAATAAATTAGGCAATATCTACATTATAAAACCATCATCTTCTCATGTTTCATCCTTGAATTTCTTATTAATGAAAATAAATTTAACCATATGAGAAATATCGATTTGTATAAATTTATCTCTTTAATGAAATATATATACTGACTATTCTTCATATGAATGATCATTATCCAGTAGTACAACCTTTGAGTTTAATACATGTAAAGGATCTAGTATAGATTTTTTTAGGATATTTACATGGAAAACATCATGAAATTGATGGAGTTTTGATGGGAGTGGAAATAGATATGAGACTATCCTAATCTGAAAAAAAATATAGAAAGGAAAAAATATAACTATGGATTAAATTTACCTTATTTATCAATCTCATAACCTTCACCCATGGAGAAATTCCAATGAAAACCTTATCACAAAATTTCAATTCTATATCTCATTGATGGTTTCCAACATAAATATTATATCTAATCTAAGTTGTATTGATGTGTTGTCAAATGTCTCTAAACTTCTCTACAATTTTATAAGCTATCTTTGGATCCAATAGATTCCTTTCCCTAATATTATCCCAAAATATCATATTTTTACACTGTATTTCATATAGATATTTGTAATGAAAAATCTAAATGCTCAAGTTAAAAAAAATTAAAAGAGATTTCGACTACAGAATTTTATTGATAAAAACCACCTATAAAATCTACATAACATGATCTAAATATATCCTATATGGTTTGATCAACCCTCTCATCATGACTATTTTCTTAATGAAGATAAGTTGTACTACAAAGAAACACTTTATCTAGGTCTAGCTAATGAAATCTTCAAAACATCAAGGTAAACCACCAATATCAATTAGATATCATAGAATGTGGTGCTATATAAAACTTCACCACTTAATTAATGTATACCCTAGAGATATAATGAAGAGATAAATATTTTCTGGCAACAATAATGTATGTTGACTTCTTAAGTAAATTGACGACAACCCAAATAAAATTATGGACTTTAGACATTTTGGGGAGTCTAGTGACTAGATGCTTATTGATTTTTTCCCACTACCATTCTATTATGGTTAATATTTATAACATACCCTATGACTTCTATATCTCATTATTAACATTTTGACACACCAAAAATGAAGATACAGACCCTAAAATATCTTCATTCATGTTTTCCCACCAAAAACACTCATTCAAATCTTAATATATGTTTATACTTCCAGAATTAATTGATAATGATGATCTATGAGATTGTGTCAATTTATCTTCCTTCAAGTTTGTTATTTAAGATATTCATACTCTATTATCAAACCTTATCGTTCCAGCACAATCAAATTTGAGCATAGGAAATTTTATCACCTTCTTTTATTCCTACACATCATCCTTTTGTACATCTTTAATCTTCACATTGATAGATAATTAAACACTCATTTCTTGCTTCCAAATTTAATGGTCCATAAACCTTTAAATCTATAAATATTGGATCTATTATGATTCTCACACATATAATAGATCATCATCCTTTCAACTCATTAAATCATCCACTGTGGTAATTTTTTAAGTAGTCATAATCCTTAATCAACTCCAACCATTATCTCTAGAACATATTCAACTCTTTCTTGGTGAATATGTACATTAAAAATTTATGATAAGTATATATATCACACCTTTATCCTTAAATATAACACATACATATATTTAATGCAATTATTACAGTTTTTAATTTGCAAACATGAGTTATGTAATTTTTCTTATGAACCTTCAATTAGGATGTGGTATTTTCTATCACTATATCATTATGAATAGGAAAATATCCCATAACATTCTTCTATGAATCCCTGTAAATCACACACCCTTATCTACTATAGGGTATTATGAGAATAGTTTCATTGAACAACCCTCTATCCAGTTCTTTCAATTTTTATTCACATTCATTATTACAAAGGAGTTAAACTCCCTTCTTATTTAACATGGTGTGTAGAATAAATATCCATGAAAAACACTTCAAAAAAATCAATAATATCTAGAAAATCCAAGAAAACAACAGATCTCTATCATAGTGCTTGGTCTAGTCCAATTTTCAATAAATTCTATATTTTATGGACCCACCAATATACCCTCGTATGAGATTATACAACTTAAAATTGAAATTACCTATAGACAAAATTCAAATTTGGAAATTTTTCATAATAATTATCCTATATAGCATATTCAATTAAATCATATATATAGACATCTACAAACTAATCAAGGTAATATCTAAATACTATATTCATTAAATTCATGAAGATAAAAGTAATGTTTATACGACCAAATTGAATCACTATAAGTTCATAGTTTCCATTCCTTGAATGGAGGGATTTATTGGGAATGTCATCACTTTTGACCCTCAAATTATAGTATCCTGATGAAAGACCAATATTTGAATAATATTTATCTCTTCACAGTTGATCAAAAAAATCATCAATATGGGATATATGATACTTACTATTGTTTTTTATCTTGTTATGTTTTTAATAATAAATGTGGAGTCACATTGATCCATATTTATTCTTAAAAAAATAATAGGTTCACCCTAAGGTGATTCACTTGGCCGAATTAATCCCTTATGATGATTCTCCTAGATTATCTTCTTTAATTCTGGAAATTTAATCCAAGATATTCTATATAGAGTCTTCTATATATGTGTAGAACTAGGTATGAGTTTATAAGAAATCTAACTTCACAATTCATAGGAAGACTAGGGAAACCTTCTATAAAGACATCAAAAAACTCCTAGATAATACAAATGTCTAGGTAATGATTTTCTCCCAAACCATATAATATAAAAATCCAATTTTAATATGAATCATGAATCTTGAAACATATGAAATTTCAATTGGATGTTTATATTTATCCTATCACTGATCAACAATCATAGATTGGTTCATGATATATAATATTATTTATTCTCTTGTTATATTCATATAGTTTTTATATAAAGAAATACAATTCCTTTCCAAAATCACATAAAATTTAACTAGAGGGAGAATAACCAGATTTTTAGGGTGAACATTCCCTCAATAATCGGTCATATTAGAATCATTTAACTGAGATGAAATCATTATACCATTAGATGTTTTTATTAGTAATTCAGCATCTAATCATTGAGGATATGCATTAACATTCCTTGATACTTTTCATGATATACATGAATTAATATAACTAAGCTCAAATAGGGATCTTCAATATTTGTTCATACTAGTAACCACCTAAAAAGCATCATTATATATTCAATCCCTTACTAAAACCAAAGTGGTTAGAATATACATCAATCATTATTAATCAGAGAATTCAATAATGAAAAATCATTCATAGGATGTATATATCATGAAACCTACTTTTCATTCTATAAAACATTAGGTTTATCCTAGGTTATTCATAATCATAACCTATTAAAATCCTTCATAATGTATCATGAATAAAATGTTTATTAACCATTGAATATCCCTCGGGAGTGTCAAACCCAAGGACTAGTAAGGGCCCAATAACCATACAACAGAATGATAATTGAGATATACATGACCAACTATTTTCATTTTTGTTACAAGTAGATACATCTATACAAAAACCATATCTAAATATTGTATCTAGAGATGGGTGTTTTTCTAGTAATTTAAAACTCCATTATTTAACATAATATTGGATTTTCTCATATAATTAGGAAAATACAAATGGTTCCCACAATTTTTTTGTCAACATAGTTTCAAAAGTAACATATCCTAAATCTAAGCTAGTTATAACAACCAAAAATTTTATACATATATAGTACATCTAATCATATGAATATTCATTACATAATAATACGATTGACTCTAGAACCAATATGGGTTTAGTTTATTTTGAAACTTCAGTACATTAACAATTGGTACATAAAAGATCTATATCATTTCCCATTAAGTTCATCACAACAAGGACCCTTCCTAACCATGGAGAAGGGAAATATAAGAAAGGATGATCTCATATTTTCCATAACTGTAGACATATGATATATCAATTAATGATAATGGGTGATCATAATATAAGAATAATGGTTTCAGAACATGATACTGAGTTATAAAAATCATAATTAATCATTCAATGATATTTAATAATAACAAATTGAATATGATTTTTTCAAATAAAGGAAATGAGTCTTAAGATTGCTGAATAATTAATAATCACTCATGATCCATGAGAATATAACATAATAATAAGGAATAGGGTCATGACATACAAATAAATATAGATAATATTTTCTATAGAAAAGGCTCATTGCCCATACTATCCTAGTGAATTAGATTATCTTTTGATTACATCATTTCCTTATTAAAGGTTAACTCTGAAGATTATCATATTGTAAGAAGTTCTACACTGAACTAGATTCACTCCCAATTATAGACCTTATTATCTAATGAGATATAGGTCTTTACCCAATGTATTGGAGGGATATATAATTCCACTTCATCCCATCAAATAATGAAAACCATACATTTTTGTTCCACAATATCATTAAAAATTCATCAAAATATCATATCATAATCTGTGGAAAGAATACGGTTTTCATAAAAAATTTATAATCAAAATCAGAAACCATATAGATTAATTATAAATAAGCTAACATTCGATCATGTCACCAGTAAATCATAAGAATCATTAAAGGATGTTATTATAGATTGAAATACCCATTGAAAGTTATTGTAACATTTCTTGAGGAAAATACACTTTTAATTTTTAAACTACATATTTAAAATGTCATATTTTTAAAATATTAAGGAAATAAAATTATTTGAAAATAATCAAGGAATCATATCAAGTAATCTTCAATTTAAAATCTAATCAAGATGGTGGGGAAATCTGTTTATGCAGAAAATGTTAAAAGAAAAATTCTTTCAACATTTTTAGATAAAAGTAAAAGGTACCAAGTTTTGAAAAAAGTAAGAATATTCATATTAGAACATGGTAATGGAAGTAAAATTTACTAAAAAAGAACATTATTTTTTTTATAATACTAAAAAAATTAATTAATTCATTTTGAATAATATATAGGCATTGAATAAAATATTCCTGACCAATGATAAAAACAAGACTGTTTTTTATCAAAAATATTCGTTCGGTATTTTGAGTACATAAATAGAGGAAAATTAAATAAAAAAATATAATAACCATAAATAAATACAGGATAATAAAATTCATAATCTTTAGGAGATATAGAACACATAATTTAATAATTATAAATTTAATCAGAAACAATCCCAGTAAAAATGAGATTGTAACATAAAATCCTTAGGACTTCTGTAATATTTGAATAAAAAGTAATTCAAAGCATAAAAATCCTATGGATATATATATATATATTCCACTAATAAAACCATGTATTATTATAAAATAAATTCTTTTTATTATATACACAATATAGATAATAAATTTTTTCATAACATTAAAACAAGTCTTGATGAAGATAAATTAAAACAAAATACCCTTACCACATTGGTAACTATTAAATCATAACCCCCAAAAAGGAATAATAGAAAATGAAATAATAAATATCATGAATATAAATTTTTTATGATATAAAATTTCAATGGGGTATTATATATACAATATGAAACAAAAAAGTGGTGAACATGACATATGTCACACAAAAATAAAAGCGAGACAAGAAATTCATACCTCAAGTCCATATTCCTTCAGAAGTGATCCATCTTCTTGTATGATAAATTTAAATTTAGTATAAATATATAATAGAACCATATACATACCTATAGTACCATAAAAAGTATATTTATAAAATATTATCCACCTTTCATTAACAATATTTTATTATCATCATCATTTTAGGTGTCAACTATTTCATTTTTAATGTATTTTTTGGTTCTCCAGTTACGGTACTTGCACATTGACTATAGATAATTCATCTATTGAATTATAATAATGAAATAAATATAATATATTTTCATTATATACATATTTATATCCATTTATATAAATTAGTTATGTAAAATTCATTATATCACTACATTGAGGTGGTAGTCTGCACGTATGCATGAGTGATGTTTCTATTTTTCGATGGACGAAACGAAAGAAATGTAAATAATAATTCATGTTTAAAGAATAATTAGTATATAGAAAATAAATATATACATACATACATACATATATATATATATTAAATCTGTAATAATAAAAACTAGACATGAACAATGGTGATGAGAAATGTATTGAATCACTACGCGGAGGTGGTAGTCCACACATATTCACGGGTAATACTTTCATATCTCATTTAATGAATAAGAGGTTGGAAATGGTTTTTAAATCATCATAATAACACACAAATATATTTATGACACTAAAATAATCAGGGTTTTTCTTATAAAACACATTTGTATAATTTATAATAATAAATATTATCAAAAGAGATAAGTTACCATTTATACATCTTATTTAAGAAACTTCTTCTGGCTTACAACTATAATAATGAATGTAACATATCATATTTTAAAGAAGGTATTGAACATTAAATTTTTGGGTCTATTTCTTTTAAATTGACCTAAAAATGATTCTTAAAAGGTTAATGGAGGTCTTGAGTACATTAAAGTCTCATTCGAAGCATGAAGCATCAAAATGTGAAGAGGTAGATTGGGCCGCATGGTTAGAGATAACCATGAAGCCTAGCCTAAATGGTTTCACAAAACCATTACGTTGAAGACATTGGGTGTAGAGGGCCGCACATTTTTTTGAAACTGTGTGACCTTAGGTTCACTTCCATGTGTCCACTAATAGGTTTTGGATATAGAGGTTCCACACAGTTTGCGTCTGGTAAGTCAAACTATGGGACAAATAGTGTAGTGTGCCCCTTGAAGTAGAACATGCAGTAGAATTGGTGCATAGTTTGGTTAACCATGTAGCCAAACCATAAAAACCCTCCTTTGTGGGTGAAAACCCTATTTTTCCCTTAATGAAATTTTTTAATCCTTCTTTTATTTTCCCTCTACCCTTCTAATGGTATTTTCATCCCCCCTTGGTGCATGGAGATCCTCTTCCACTCTTCATAGGGTTTGAGGTCTCTCCCTTAACTGGGTTCTGAATCCATCACTTTTGGAAGAAAAATAATTCCCTACATAAGATCATTCTTTTAATCTAATATTTTTCAAGGTTAATATTCCATATATTTTTATATTTTTGGGACACTTATTTCCCCTATTTTTTAGGGTTTTAACAAATCCTTCGATTTCTTCCATTCTAGGTCAAATCAAGCCTCAATAATGGATTAGTGGAGTTTTACTACATATATGTAGGTGGTCTAGGTCATTTCCACTCATTTTTTGACTTTTATATAACACACCCTTGTGCCACACGTCAGAAACATTCGATGAAGCCTAGAATATTCTTAATAAATTAATTAAAATGGTTTTTCATTTTTATTGTGACCCTAACATGTAGTGAAAGCCATCATTGGGATGTTTACCTTATTTTTGGACATCACTTTGGGTGTTTCTATATCAATGGGCTATTTATTGTGCCTTAAATGGTCAATGTCCTTGTATGGGTTTCTTTTTTGTAAAATGCCTCAATTATTTAATTTTAATTGGAATAAATTGTTGGCCTTGATGCTTCACAATGGATATACTTATTTTTTTTATGAATTTTGGTTGGGATTCAATGTTTTTTGTTTTATGGAATTGATTTCCATTTATTCCATGTTATGTGAATTGTAACTTGAGATTTTTGTATGATGCCAAGTGCTTATTACTTATGCTATAATTGGGTGGTTTGAATTGAAAGATATTATTAGACAAGATTGTTAGCTTGGGATATTGAAATTTCATTTATGACGTGTGATTATAAATCTGTTAGGCCTAGTTTCTTATGCATCATGATATGCATTGCTCATGTTTTATACCTTTACCCTTTACCATATAAATTGTTCCATATTTTTTTAGCTTAAAATTGATAGTTTGATTAATTGTGAGCATGTGATGTTGATGATTTTCTTTGATTCTATGAGATTGTATAAATGTTATGCCTTTTGAAATATATTTTATTACAATGTTTCACTTTCTATGAGATGATAGAGAACATGAGTCCTTTTTTATGGATTGTATTGATGGATTCATTGTGCTCGGTTGGATCAAGTTGACACGCTAGGAGAGATACTTTGGATTTCTTGGTATGGGATTTCCAAATGGTTCACTTATACTTATGCATGAAATTAATTCAATATAGAAGAAACTGAGGATGAACTCATGTAAAATATGGCAATACCATGCACCTGGTGATATATAGTCCTCTATGTGAGATATATTGTATAGACTCAAATTTACCATACCTTGAGTGATACAAGGGACGCCATATGGGTCATTTTGGATAGACTTAGTGGAATTTGTTCTGTTGGAGACACTTGTAGTGACCCTTCAGATTATGTTAGATCTCCATGGATGGTATCGGGACATCACCATTCAATTTGAAACTTTTATTGATCATTTTATTGTGATATTTTTGTTTCTTTTAGTTCATAATAGAGAATTATCATATGATGACATTTTAATGTGGCCTCTAAGATAAATAAAAAGTTTGGGGTCTTCTTAAACATTGGTTGACTCCATTGTATTGGTCCTTCTAAACATATTATTACATGAACATGTACCTATTTCAGACATTTGACTTAGGCTGAAGCATGTGCTATTAGTCGAGAGTCCTTTTAGGAACCCAGACTGAGGTGTCTAGTATTTAAATGTTTATTTCTATGTAATTATTTGCTTTTCATATTGATGTTTATTTATTGCATGAAATGGATCAGCCAAGACACTGTGGGTGCTGACCTACTGAGATTTTATCGCACACCCTACTTGGAACACCCTTGGAACTCTCATAGATTTTATGATTGCATGTATGGATAAAGGGAAGCATGTAGCTTCTGATGCTTGATTGATTTAAAAAATTAGGATGGAGCATAGGGAAGATGACGGAGCCTATGATCAAGATGCTGGTAATAACAGTTTTTTGTATATTATACCCACATGTAGTATATGTCTGTACCCCCAGCTCCCCATTCTCATATTTTTATAGAAATTTGACATTCCATTATCATCATTTTTATCTATTATTGATATTATGATTCCTTTAATTTTATACTTTTCATGCATGGTTTATTTTAATTATTATTGTATTGAATATGTCAGTATCTATTTCTGGCTTAAGTGTCCACAATTTATTATTATCATTTACCACTGTGAATACTCTGATCTATGAGGGAATATTATCACCAGAGATCCACCAAATTACCCCACTGCTAGTCGGTGGCCTTTGACATTTGGAGAGAATTTCTTGAGGTATTTTGGTCCATCATCTCAGGGAACAGTTAGTGGAACTTGGGATGGGATGCTAAAAAGTGGCACGAGAGGGTTATTTTACTTTGGTCTTACTATTTGGGTATTATAATGGAGACTAGGACATTGAATGTTTGACCTTACCGTTTTATTAGACATAGCTAAATAAGGTATAGGAGAATACAAAATTTACTGGGATGGGAAATTTCAGTTATTAATTATTCCATTTATAGTTGATACAACTTCAATTTTGTGTGAGGTACATGTCTTCTGATGTTGTTAATATTGGCATTATTGAACTGATGGATTTGATTACTTCTACCTGATAATATTAGGCCACTTCATATAATGCATCATACTAGGCACCATAGGATATGAATTGTCATTCATATTTTCATGCCAGATCTGTTAAGTTAGAATAATACAAAGATAATAGAATAGGGGAGTGAATTTTGTTTTTTCGATAATCTTCACCAATTTTATCATTTTAATTCCTTTGTTATTTATGAATATATAGAGTGTTTTCTTCTATATGAAATATGATTAGTGGATATATAGAATTAATGAACACACTAATTTTATAGTGGTTCAGGGAACAAAGATCCACCAGTCCACTACACCAACAATATCTCTACAAGATTAGTGAATTTCAGAAGAATGGTCCTATTATCAAAAGACCATCAAATCCACAACAGTGTGTGGTAAGTTGAAATTTCTACAAAAAAGCTAAAACAAATACTTCTGGTTCTTTTATAGGGAACCAATTATCCACTGCTAAGTAAATGAATCTGATACATAAACAATGATTGTGTGTGAGAAGTTGATACTCAAAAAAATCAAAAGAATTTGATTTGATGATGGTTCAAGTTGATCTTCACAATTGCAACAGTAACAAAAACTAATAGTAGATTGATCTTCTTTTTCAGAAATGATTTTATTTAAGAAATAATATCTCTAAAGAAGTCATGTTTACAAATGATCTTCAAATTTAAAATAGAAAACACCACCACTTATCATACGACATTACAGGATTGAAATATGTATGTCTCCAAAGTGCATCATCTCATAAGAAAATTAAAAGATTTGATCTTTTGATGTAGAATATTTATATATCAAATATATACACTAGTATGTAGTTGTGTTTTTAAACATGTATCCATGTATATCACACATTCGATTCAAAAATACTCTATTCATATAAATATCTTTATTTTGGTTGAACATATATAAGGAAACTACCTGAAAAATGCGGAAATTTAAATTCAAATTTTCTAGTGGAGTCATAAATTCCTTTTAAGAATAGGAGTGATATTTTATAATGAATACAGTTCATTAAATCGATCATAATGAGTTTTGAATTGGTTATATAGAAGCTCTCAATTACCCTAAAATTATGGAAAGATCGTTGCATGAAGCTCAATTATATTATGACATTAAAACTCTACTGTTAGATAGACAGACGTAGGGTTCAACTGTATAGCGTATGGTTACTTTTCTTGGTGGGGTTTATTTACATAGTGTAGGGTTCTTTTTCATAGAATAGAGTTCCTTTTCATAGAATAATGTTCCTTTTCATAGAATAGGGATGATAATCCATACATTTATTTACCGAAAATTGGGTTTCAGGAATGTTTCCATAACACTTCCTATAGCTTTTCATTCCATAAAATACATAAAATCATGATATATATTTCTGAAACATAGTTAATGAAACTTTATTAGAAAAAAAAACAAGTGTATTTGTCAGCATAAAAATCATTATATATTACTGAGTATTGTTCATATAGTACATTCCCAACATTCTATCCCTTTTTATGATCACAAACCATAAATTAATTTACAAAAAATGTAGGATTTATAAAAACCAATATGATATAATAAAATATTTTGATTTCACAGTATTATTTTGATGAAAGAAAATAGATACATATAAATTGAAAAAGTATTTTTTAGCCAAATTTATCTAAGTTTCAATAAAAATATGTAATGATGTGGTTCTCAAATATTCTCCTTTTTTTGATATCAAGAAAGAATGTTTGAAAGAATAAATGATGTAAACCATAGATAATGTATCACTAAATTTTAAATGAATGTTATAGTTTACTGGGTATAAAAATAAGATATGGGATATGGAATTGTAGTTTTGAAAATAAATAACACAATAATAAATGTATAAATCAATATAAAAGATAAAAAATAAAATTAAAGTAAAGTAAAATTAAATTAAGATCAAATATTTTTGAGAAATTAAAATAAAACCCACAATCATCTTAATAACCATTAAAAAGATGGGATCAATATTGAATAGTTTTCTTGATTAGAATATCGTTGGGCATAAAGTGTAGCTGGATGAGGAAATGATTTGACAACACCATATATCTCAAGATTATTCACTAACAAGCTCTGAAAATGATTGTTAAACACATATGTACACTATTGAAGAATATTATTTGAATCTGGTCCAACCTTCAAGATTTTTATTAAATTAACCTTGACAAAATCATTCATTGTTTCATCAGATTGGATGAAAGCAGTCAAATTATGTCTAAATTCATGAATTATTTGTCCTAACCAGGATTCATTAGTGGTCAGATAACATATAAAATCTCTTTGGTTTTCTAGAACAACATTTAGTGGTGTATTGTAACACTAGAGAGTGTGTAGTCTATTATTGAATTCAGCCAACGTAGTGGTTATTGCTTGAAATATTCTTATTAAGTCAGGATGATTCTATTGGGAAGAGGTTCAAGCTCGATGACTATATTTGAAATAATGAAATTATATTCCTAACATTTTCTTCAGTTCAACAAAATAAAAGTTCATCATAGATCCATATTTCAATATTATTATCTCTCTGAATGATGATCTGATAAACAATTCAAGATCTCCCACAATTTTTTTTCCTTGAATGTCCTTGAGTTGTGTTTTAAGTGAATCAAACTCATATCTTTTCACTATTGAATTTATTAAATCTTCGACTCCTTTCTTCCTAGCTTCAAATTATTGTCTAAGAGGAATGTTCTTATTATTTACTTGATTGAAGCATTGAACTAATTCTTATGTATTTATTTCCGGTGAGCTAGAAGAATCACCAAATTGTTCACTTATTTGATCAACTTCTAACAAAGACAAACATTTCTCTTCATAAGTTGATGATCTATCCCTCATTTCAGATCCTTCCACAATGACAAAATTAGGAACAATGTGTGATAGTTTTTTATGCGTTGGGACATTTTACCTGTAATGTCCTTCCCTTTGATCCTCTTAATCAATATTCAATGCCACTTGAACCTCACACTCAACTTCATATGTATCTTTATCCACTGTATAAATAACTCTTACTATTATTATTCTTCTCCGAATAAGAATAACTTATAAAAGTATTGATTCAACCTCTTTATCAGACCTTTTTAGGATATAACCAACTGATGGCATCATCTTATACTCTCCCTGAATAGATACCATTATCTTCTGTTGTTGTTCCACTCCAGTAGATAGAAGATTATAGTTAGAGTTTCTCTAGAAATATCAAAATTTCATGACAGTTCCAGTATTTAAAATTTTTCAACAATGACCTTAATATCCTAAAGACATATCTATGATTTTCCGTTTCTCTACAAAAAATGAAAGTATTCCTCCATAGGGACAGAACACCGTATTTGATTATTTGTGATAGAAATGACTTAAATATGTTAACATAAAGTGATAGAAATTCAACATAATTTGGTTTATAAATAGAAACAGAACATACATGTATGGATACAATAATTTTTATAACTCATTTGTTCTCGGTAAAATTCCAGATTGAATAAACATCATCATTCCCTTTCAATCTGGAAAAAGGAATTTGGCCATTATTTTCTTTATTGATCAAGTTCTAAAAAAAGAAAACATAATCTCCTCTAACTTAAATTTTTCATCATTGATATTTCATAAGTTGAAATGAAAATCCCCCTCATAGGGAAAACAAAATAACTTAACAGTTTCCAATCAATATATAATGAATTCAACACTGTGAATCTTAGTGATTATAGAGTCTTCGTTGTCTCTAAAAATAAACTATTCATTTCTATAGAAATATTTCACTTCTAGATCAAGCATCATGGGAGTGTTACAACCTCTAAAATAAAATTATTATCCTTGAAATCTAATGGCTGACCTTATTGAATTATTTTTGTCATTTAAGTACTCAAAGTCTATTACTTTACCTTGAAGAAGTTTATGATACTTCACTGGCGTGTAAGTAGAAGAACCAAAATTATTATATTCAATTCTTGCTAATGTTTCCATTTATAAGGGTTTTGAGATTTAAGGTTAGATGGTTTTGGGTTTTGGAATATTGGAATGAGAAGTTATCTGTAATCTGAAGAGTCGAGAGTGTGTAAAAAGATCGGGAGAAGTCTGATTGTTTTATTGCGTCGATTGGGAATGTATTCATAATTTTAATTTGAAAAGAAAAAAATTAAAAGTTTGAAATATATTTTTCTTTAAATATAATAAATATGAAAATATAAAATAAACAAATAAATGAAAAAAATATAATGTTTAACATAAATACAAATAAAGATATTAGAATAAGAAATTAATAAACTATCGTTTAACATTAAATATTCCAAACCCCATTAATAAAATCAAATCTTGCGTTGGGAAGTGTTTTACTAAAAATATCAGCTAATTGATACACGATATCAACAAATTATTAAGATATATCATTTTTATAAACATTATCTCTTATAAAATGATGCCTGATATCAATATGCTTAGTCCTATAATGACTTATATGATTTTTTAAAATATCAATAGCACAATTAATATCATATAAATAGGTATATTTTTAAATTTTATTCCAAAATAGAGTAGAATGTTTTCCATCAACAATAATTGTGCACAATAATAACTAGTAGACACATATTCTTCCTTGGACATTTATAGGGAAACTGAGTATTGTTTCATACTTGACCATGATACTATTGGTTTTCCTAAAAAGTGACTGGTTCCTGAGGTGTTTTTTCTATCTATTCTACAACCTCAAAAATCAGCATATGAATATGAAATTAAATTAAAATAAAATGTTTTGGGGTAATGAAGAGATTGGAAAATAGTTCCTTTTAAATATATAAAAATTATTTTAAAAGTATTAATATGGGATTATTATGTATTTTACTAAAATATTTCATATAAATATACATAAAACATAATTTTGGGATTCTAGTAGTAAGATATAATAAACTACTGATGATAAATATATATAAATTTTTTCAAGTGGTTTCCAGATTCATCAAAATCACATTTTATATTGGTACACATTAAAGTTGTATAAGAATTACTGTTTTCAAGTCCAAACTTTATCAATAAATCAATAATAAATTCATTTTTATTTAAAAAATTTCCATAATATTTTTGATAAATCTGAAATCTTAAAAAAAAATCAGTTTTCCTATCATACTCATTTAAAATTTATTTTTTATTAATTTTGAAAAATACTTATAAATATTTATATTTATTAATCTGAAAATAATATCATCAACGTATATTTTTACTAATAAAATAATATAACAAATTCTTTTCATGAAAAGGGTAGGATTTACTAATCCCATAGAAAATCAATTTTCCAAAAAAATATAACTTAATCTCTCATACTATGATCTGAGTTCCTATTTAAGACCATAAAGTGCTTTGGTATGTTCAAAATAGAATTTGGTTTATGAGGGTTTTCAGAACTTGGGGTTG
Source organism: Viscum album (assembly GCA_963277665.1). NCBI lineage: Eukaryota > Viridiplantae > Streptophyta > Magnoliopsida > Santalales > Viscaceae > Viscum > Viscum album. The sequence continues at coordinate 1,768,533,555 of OY728157.1, forward strand.
TTCAACATAAACTTCAACTATTAAATAACTATTTAAAAATAAAGATCTAACATCCATCTGATATAATTTAAAATTCATATGAGATGAAATATGTAAGAGGATTTTAATTTCCTCTAATCTAGATATTGGGGAAAATGTTTCATCATAATCTATACCTTCTTATTGATTATTTTCTATAGCTACTAATTGATATTTTTTTCTGGTTATGATCCCTTGATCATTCGGTTTATTCCTAATGATCCATTTTTTTCATATCACTGGATAATCAGATGGTCTTCCCACTAAACCCAAAACGTCATTTCTTATAAATTGGTTTAGTTATTTTTTTCATTTCTAATAACCAACTTTAATATTCTAAATATTCTTCAATTGATTTAGGTTCTAATTGAGATATAAAGAAAAATAATTCAATTGGTTTTCCTATATTTTTTCTATTTCTAATTCATGTATCTAGGTCTCCCATGATGGTTTCTAAAGGATGGTTCTGTATTGTTCAAGACATTATGAGAAAGAAAATTTCAGGTTCATCAGTTTCATGTTCTATTGAATTGGACTGAATTTTATTTATATAATTTTCAAAATTGGTTTTGGGGGTTTCATGTATCATGTTGTCAACTGAATTATTAATTTCTTCTATTTTATCTTTCTCTTTAATAAAAGGTTCAGTTTCATCAGACATCACCTGAACTGATTCTAAAATGATCATTGACTTCTTATTAAACACTTCATAGGGTTTATAAGTAGCATAATATTGTAAAAAATATTCCTTTATTAGCTTTCAGATCAAATTTACCAAGGTTATACTTTGTATTCAAGATATACACCTTGCATCCAAATATATTAAAGAACTTTACATTAGGTTTTTTCTTATTAGAATGTTCATAGGGTATTTTTAAACTATTGGTATTATTAAAATTATATTTATGATATAGAAGGATGTTCTTATATCTTCTTCCCAAAAATAGGTAGGAAAAATGTATTCATTCAGCATAGTCCTTTCCATTTCATGAATAGTTCTATTTCTTCTTTCAACATTTACATTTTTTGAGGTGTTATTAGTATATAGAATGTGTGTCTAATACCTAGATTTGAGAGAAAATAATTAAATTCTTGATTCTATAGTTCAACACCATGATCAATTTTCAATGAAATTATTTTGAAATCTTTTTCAATTTTAAATTTTTTACAAAAACTATAAAAAAATATTGAAAAATTCACTCTTTAGTTTTAGAAAATTAATCCAAAAAAAATCATCAAATAAAAAATTAACATATATTTTACAGGCCAAAATTTCTAATTTGGGTGGTCCAAAAAAAACCCATATGGACATGTCCTATAGGTTTAGATGTATCAATTTTGTGAATAGTTTTGAAAGAATATTTTTGTTGTTTTATAATTTTACATGCATCATAGAATCTATCATTTTTCTACATAAGACTAAGAAAATTGGAAAATAAACATTTCGTAGATAATTTATGTAACAAATATATATTGTAATTTCTAAGTAATCTATGCTAGATACATGGATCATTTTTCTTAGTAGTTAAGCAGTTCATATTTTGTTCACACAAGGAATCTAAGTCCAATGTATAAACACATTCAGTTATTGGTGCTCCAAATTTAAGTAGATTATCTTTGAAAATAAGAGAATGAATTATAAGAGAAATCAATATAAAGTCCATCATCACAAAGTCAAGAAACACTTATCAGGTTGTTCTTTAACCCTTGTATATACAATACTTTTTTTATTGAGATACCCTTTATATCTCAAGCTCTTCTAACTCTAACAATTTTTAATTTTTCATTATCACCAAAAGTTACTAGACCTACATCGATTTGACTGAATGTATGAAAATTTGATAAGTGTCAACTCATGTTTTTGGAATATCCACTTCTAATATACCATATTTATTTTATATCCTTACAACCCTTTTCCTGCAAAAGAAATTAAACATGCGTTTGTTTTGGTCCCCATATTTTCTTCAGTCCAGTAGTGTCAACGAGGAATGATATAGAAATATAGATGTTATTTATTTTCCCAAAATTTATATCACTTTCTTCAGATATTTTTTTTGGAAATAATATACTTTTAATACCACTAATTTATAGATTTCTTAAGTAATAGTTGTTAGTGTCATGACCTTTTTTGAAAATAACAACAGATAACATTTTTTGAATTTGGAAGACAATATATTTTGTATAATTTAAAATTTTCACCTTTCCTTCCTATTATAAATCTTTATCTTTCAATAATTTTTCCCAATAATCTCATTTAGAGTCTTTTATACATTTTTTTAAAAAAGAACAACACTTTTATAATATTATACCTCATTTTTTAATTGTTTTATCCATTTTTCATGATTAATATAGTTTGATATGGATGAGTTGAATTTTTCAATCACATATGGATGTCGTTTTAGAATAGTGTCTCTTTCCCCTAAAATAATATTATGAATATTTTTTAATTATTTATTATTTCTTTAATAAAGAATTTTATTTCTATTCTAACATTGAATATTAAGTGGCTGATTTATTATTTGAGCAATTATAATAGTTAGAGGTAGAAGAATAATTAGTTTTTACCACTTCTTTTACCCGAGCCATTAATCACATATTTTATTTGATATTTAGTGGTTATATATGTAAATAAAATTTTGAAGAGCTTATTGAGTCTTCAGATACACTCCACATAGCTTTCATATATCTTTTTTATTTTATGCTCATAATATTCATTCTTAGGATATTCATTTTCTACCATTTTTATTTCATCTTTCAATGGGTGGAAATCATACCTGATGAGACCCAATTGTTTTCATTCATATCATCCTACTTCATGAGGTTCTCTTTCATCTATCTTAAATAATTTTTTGAAGCCTATTTTCTTTTTTTAGAATTTGATAAAATTTCTGGTTAGGTGAGGCAGCTTCATTTTAGAATCTGAGCAATCTGAATTTTTTTTCAATTTTGACTTTTAGTTTTATTTTTCAGTTATTCTTATATGATGTTATTTAAGAGAAGTGTTTTCACATTTTACTATTATTTTATCATATTTAAATTCATATTTCATTTATTCTTCATAAATCATCATTGTTTCAATCAGTTCCTTTATAGTCAAATTCTTGATAGGTGATGATTATCAAATTGTTGTAGATATTCCATCCCATTTTGAGAGGATTAATCTAAGTAATTTTAGAGTTTGATCAGACGGACTAATGATATCTCACCATGAATTAATATTTTGGACAATATCTATTAACTATCCATTCATTTGTGTGATGTTTTAACCATAAAAAATTATAAATGTGTCATAATTTAGCTTTCCAGTAGCATATCTCAGCTATTTGATGTTATATGTTCCTTCATAAGAAACTAAAATAGTTTTCCACATCTATTAGGAAATATTTAATTTTGATACCCAATTAAATTCATCTGGTTCATGTACACAAATTATTATATTCAATTCCTTTGAATTGATGTTATATTTAGATTTTATTTCAGCAATATAAGTCTCTAGATTTTTCAGGAATCACATAAGGAGTGATGATCATAGAATAAAATTTGATGCCTAGATTTTTCAGATATATGATCATATATAATTTATATCATCCATAGTTTTCACCCTTAAAATTTAGAGAAGAAACCATAGACATACCTTATTTTGGATCAGCCATTTCCATCTGTTTTGTATAGACCTTGTTCTCTCTATCTCGATATAACTTTATCACAAAATCTCTCCCATGATACCAATTATTAGGTCGGAATAATACAAATATAACACACATGAGGGGATGAATTGTGTTTTTTCAATAATCTTATCAAATTATGGATTTTTACTCCCTTGGTGATTTATGTAAATATGATATGTTTTCTTTTGTATAAAATATGAGTTGGGATTAAAAAAAATAATGAAGAAAACAATTTCATAGTGGTTCGAGGAACAAAGATCCCCTAGTCTACTTCACCAATGATCTATCTATGAGCTTGGTGAATTTCAACAGGAAGGTCCTCTTATCACTCGACCTTCAAATCCACAATTGTGTGTAGGCATTTGACCCCTTTACAAAAAGATTAATATAGATCCTTCTAGGAATATTATTGCGAACCAATTATCAATAGATTAGAAGAATAAGCTGATACATAAACCACAATTATGTGAACGCTGTTGAATCTCCAATAAATCAAAATAATTTTATTTTTCTGATGGTTTGGGTTGATCTTCACAATTGTAGCAGTAGTATAAAATGATAGGATATGGATATTATTTTTAAAAAATAAATTTATTTAAGAAATAATAAATCTAGAAGGGTCATGGTTACAAATAATAATGAAATTTATTAGAAATAAATAGTTACAATAATATTATAGTAGTACAAGGATGAAATATGTATGTCACCAACATGTAACTTCTATTAGAAAATTAACCATGGTGATTATTCATTGTATAAAATATTTATATCATATACACAAGTATGCAGTTGTGTTTTTAAACATGTATCATTGTATATCACACTTTTGATTTGAAAATAATCTTCTCATATAAATATATTTCATTTTATTGAACTGATCCAATAAAAATTCTTAAAATAATGTTGAAATTCAGATTCAAATTATATATGGGATTTGTAACTTCCCTTAAAAATTGGATTGATTTTCTACAACGAATACCATTATTGAATTGATCCTAATGAGTTTTGAATTGGTTGTAAAAAATCTTTCATTTACCTTGAAATTCTAGGAAGACAGTTGCATGAAACTTAGATTATATTTCAGTATTATAATTATATTTTTTAATAGACAAACGTAGGGTTAAACTACATAGCATATGGTTCCTTTTCACAACATAGAGGTTCCTTGTGATGTGTAGGGTTCCTTTGTGGAGCATATAGTACCTTTTCATAGTGAAGGGTTCTTTTCATAGCGTAGGGTTCCTTTTCGGAGCATAGATATGATGATCCATACATTCATTTATAGAACGTAGGGTTTGAATAATGTTTCCATAACACACCCCATAGTTTCGAATTCCATCAAAGTTGTTAAATCATGATATATATTTCCGAAACTTACTTAATGGAACTTTATTAGGAAAAAAGAGGTTATTTTTTAGCATTTAGATCATCATATATTACAGAGTATTATTGAGACAATATATGCACAACAATATCTACTTTCATCATACATTTACTATTTCACATGTGGTTGCTGTTATGCTTAGTTTCTATGACCTTTAGTTTTTGTTTGTTATATATTAATATATAAATGTTCAAACCGTTCTGGTAGAAACACGATATGGTTTGATTGAGTGGACACCCAATTTCAATTTATAAGGTGTACGGGCCCTTATAAATTGCGTCAGTGATCCAAAAAACTCCACTATTTAAAGGGGAATTAAATCATTAAATAAGTTAAAGTTAATACAAAATTTTAAAAATAAATGGTATTAACATGATAATTTAGGTACCTTGACTTGACCTAACAATAACGATGGATAACATGATATGAGTTTTGTGTTCATAGTGATCCTTATGTGACTTTTCTTTCTCAACTAGACCTATCTCCAAGATAATGCTATTAATTCTTTCATCTTTTAGGGAGGCCATGTACCTTACCTTATTTACCTATTTTCTTATATAATTATACTATCTATTTTAAATCCTATTTGAGGCATACTCTTGGTGATTTTTGATCTATACCAATACTATGTCATCAGGATGTATACCAAGATAGTGGTGATGAGAATACTTCAGAGGTGGTGGGCTTTGAGCCACCCATGTTACATCCTAATATGCCACACAAGGAACCTCCTAATGATCTTCCACTTGGTGTTGAGGATCGTATTTGGGATAGTTTTCTTAGGTTTGTGTAATCTATTCAGGGTGATCCCCGACCTTCCTTGGTTATGGAAGTGCTGACTCAAGAAATTCAGTAGAAGCATCCTCCCACCTTCTTGGGGGATGCCAGACCTCATGCTGTAGATTCATATATAGAATCCATGGTTTCTATCATTGAATATCTTGATATTTCTCTAGATTATAGGGTCAATATCACTATCAACTTGTTTCATGACTACACCAATCCTTGGTGGGACATCATCTCTCATGATGAGCATTAATGAGGTATGGTATGAATAGAATTCCGTACTTCCTTCTACAATCACTTATTTATATTGAACCTAAGAGTAGATCATTTCTTAGAGTTCATGAATCTCCAATAGAGTACTATGACTGTGCTTAAGTGTTCTTCTTATTTCATGGAGATTCATCATTTCACTCCAAATCTGACCAGTGATGGGATGATGAATATGAGGAATTTTGAGGAATGGTTTGGTTATAAAGTACAATCATAAGTGAATGTCGTTTTGTTGATGAACATTACATAGATATTGAAATAGGATCTAAATACCAAATCAAATCTCTAAGAGTATAGAAGTGTGAGCCAAGGCAATTCAGTTTTTAGTCAGGGTGACAATTCTTTTGGCATTAGAAATCAATTTTTAGAGGGTGTAGATGGGGGTGGTTCTAGGAAAGTGAAACATAATAACTCAATAGTGTGTTAATAGTGTATAAGGATTGATTATAAGAATCCCCAATACACGATGAACCTAATTGAGTGCTGAGATTGTGGCTAGATGGGTCACCTTTGATGCTTCTACCGCTCTTTTCCTCCAGCATCCAGTGATATTGGATCTGAAAAAACACCTATATGAGGTATGTGATCTATGAATCCACATTATATTAGTAATTGGTCTTCTACTAACTGTCAAGCTGATGTGGTAGAGGTTGTGGCTATGGTAGTCTGGCCTCATAGCTTCAGCGTCAATTGAGTGGATCTGCTTGGGCTAGTCATGCAACATCTTAGGGATTCAGTTTAGGATATACCTATGTAGTGTAGCCTACACCCAAGGAGCAAAGTCAAGGGACATCTAGAGTTAGAGTAACTAATATGGTAAAAAATACTTTTGATTCTTCCCTTTTTGATACTAGTGAATTGCAATCTTATATATTTGTTGTGTTTGTGGAAATCCTTGGTATTTAAATTGAGTGATTTTGTGGTGTAATATCTCTTGAAACACTATTAAGGGTTAGGAAAGAAGGAATATGCAAATATCAGGAGTTCCCCCATGTAATTGGTTTGTTATTTTTCTTTTGGAGTTTCTTCATACCCAATATGACTATCTTTGACATCATTCTTGTTATAGATTGGTGTGTGCGTTATCATGTCAAAGTGGATTCCGATCACCTCAAAGTGTCTTTTACATCACCCGATGGAAATAAATTTGTCCATAGGGGAAAATAGGATATCCCGGAAGATTGAGCTGGACCCAAGCGTAATGGGCTTGGTATAGTGACAACGTTTCTGGTGATTATCTTTATGAGTGATCATAAATTGTAGATAATAGAGTTTTCTTATGTAATCGCTCATTTCAGGAATATATTCCTTGAAGATTTATATGGATTATATTATGAGATAGAGGTTGATTTAACCATAGAGATAGTGTTAGGGTTGACACCAGTGTCCAATCATCCATATAGGATGGAACCTATAGAGCTCTAGGAACTCAATAAATAGTTTAATGATATAGAGGATAAGTTTTTTATTAGACCCAACACATTACCATAGGGTTCACTAGTCCTTTTTCCCAAAAATGTGGACAGTACCCTCTTATTATGTGTGCAATAACAACAATTAAACTAGCACATGATGATTAATTAGTATCCATTGCCTCGTTTAGATGATCTCTTCAACAATCAATGTGGGGAAACTATTTTCTCCAAGATCGTTTTGAGGACAACCTACCATCAGGTTCATGTGAGTCTATTGGATATACCACATATGATGTTCCGGAGTAGTTTTGGCTTGTATGAGTATTTGGTTATGTTTTTTTGGTCTTATTAATGTGTCATAAGCCTTCATGGATCTCATGAATCAGGTTTTAGACAAGTATCTTGATTCCTTTATAGCAGTCTTCATTGAAAATATATTTATGTACTCCCACACTAAACAAGACCAATCCATTCATCATTAGATGGTGTTGAGTACACTAATAGAGAAACATATATATATAACCTATACTAAAGGAAACATTTGTATCAGTAAGGTTAACTTATTTGGTTATATCGTATATGATGAAGGTTTATCTATTGACCGAAAGAAGGTGAGCGCAATGGTTTATTTGGATGAAATAAATAATGTGTTTGGCACACATAGCTTCTTAGGGATAGATGGATATTATAGTTGATTCATTCTAGACTTCTCGTACTTATAAGTTCCTCTTATGGATTTGACTAATAAGGGTGTGTAGTTCATATGATCTGAATATTTTGAGACAAATTTTCAGGAGTTATAGGGAAGAATCACCTCTACGCCAATCCCGATTCTCGCTAAGCCATCTAGGAGTTATGATGTATATTTTGATGATTCAAGAATTTGTCTTCATAAAGTTCTGATTTTAGGTGATTGAATCATGGAATATGGGTCCCTCCACCTGATGTCACATGAGATGAATTACTTGACACATGACCTCGATCTAGTAGTCATGGTTCATTATCTATGCTGTTAGAGGAAAAACTTGTTGGGTGAGTGATTCATTTCCTACACAGATCATAATATTCTCAAATATATCTTCATATAGTGATACTTGAATTGGATATACTATAGGTGGTTGGAATAATTACAGTCCATCAACTTTTAACTTGAATACACACATGGGAAGGAAAATGTCATAGTAGATGCCTTGAGCCAGGATACTTAAATGAAAGCCATCAAGGCAGCCAACAGTGGGTGGTAGCTAATGAATATATTTTCTAAGATGCACATGGAGGTTTGAGAATTACATAAGAAACCAGATATATCATTTCTATAAGTGACATAATATCTTATAGTGCATGTTTGAATGAGGAATTTATCCAATTACCATGGTATAATAACCCATTATTAACATACATAGACATTAAATTAATTTTATATAATACATAAAATATTAAACAAAATGACTCCCAAAGACTGTATTAGTCTAGTGACTTTTGAAACATGGAATCATAAACACTAGTACTTAAGAGAGCTAAAATATATCTCACTATGCTCTTTATGACTAGAACCCTTCTCAAAAAAATCATACTTAATATATATCTTCATAACTTAGGTAAGTAAGCATAAAAAAGGAGTGAGCTCAGATGCTCAGTAAGGGTAAACAAGGTAGATATATAAGCATAAACATTCGAATATGGGTATGAGAATTTGATAATTACATTTGAAGATCATACCGTACATATCAAAGATCATAAACATGAATAATGGCATAAATCTTGGCAGTTTATAATACTTTAATTAAAAAAAATAAAGAACATAAGCTATGAAATCATATAAAAGGAATAATACATAGAATTTTGACAAACATAAACATTTTATATCATTCCCTATAAGGGAAAACTCATTGTTATAACTTACCAAGGAATATCATGGGAACCAAACCTACTGGGCGGGACACACCACCATCCCTAGTCAAAGTCCTTTCCTTGTATGGGATCGGGTTTTACTATATTCTCATAGTTGATCAGGCTTCCCCATCTTCCAACTTCATGGAGACTACACCTACTTGGTGGGACACACCACTATCGATAGTCGCAGTCCTTTCCTTGTAAGGGTTCGAGTTACCCCATCTTCCCAACGTAGATCAAGCCCATTGACTTGATTCCCAACATTATCTCGTAAGACTTAAATATTTAACCAATTCATTTGATGGACATATAGGTCCCACCAATTTCATTATAAAATCATTCATACATTTTCCACAAGAAAATAAAACATTCATCATATCAAGGAACAGAAAAGAGATGGGTTATATAAATATCCTATCATAATCCCATGAAATGAAATTGATTTCAAAAAAAAATGTAATTATATCTTAACCTTGGGAAAAGGAGAAGTTTCATAATCATTTCATCAATGCCTAACCCATGAAAAGAAGCAGGGTTTACAAGAACAAAACCCATCAAAGAGTAACATGTTCCATAAACATCGTGACATCAAAACATAAAACATTAATATAAATAATATTAATGGAACCTTTGAATCATTTCCTAAAAGTTCATGAGTAACATTAACAGAAGTCATCATAGATGGAAAATAATTTTTAAATATATTTTAAAATAATTTCTTGAGGAAAATATCCTTTATTAATTAAAAAAGTTCTTTAAAACATAAAACCCTTTTAAAACCATTGTATTTAAAATAAACATTAAATCGTATAAATAAGTATTTGAAAAAAATTTAGATACCTTTTTTCTTTGAAAAAATACAAAGATTTATGAATAATGTTTTGAAATTTTTTTCCTAAAAATGTATAAAAGAATCCTCAAAATGTTTTGAAATTAATTTATTTGAAAACACATTAAAAAATTACAAATAAATCGTGAAAACGTTTTGAAAACATTTTTAATTTAAAACATATTAATAAATAATAAAAATATTTTTAATTTTTTTCCTTGATTACTTATGAATGAAGGTTGAAAAAATATTGAAAATCATTTCTTTGAAAATACTCTGAAAACATATAAATAAATCTTGAAAATGTTTTGAAATAAATTTTACTTGAAAACTAATGAAAGAAGTTTGAAATGTTTTTGAAAATCATTGTCATAGAAAACTTATAAAGAAATATTGAAAAAAATTTGAAAACCATTTCTTTGAAAATACTTTGAACAATTATAAATAAATATTGAAAATGTTTCGAAAAAAATTACCTGAACAATTATCAAAGAAAAATGAAAATATATTGAAATAAATTTCCCTTGCAAATTTTTTAAAGAATAATTAAGAAATTTTAAAAACACTTTTTCCTTTTAAAACATAAAATAATATTGAAAACATTTTGAAAACATTTTTCAATTGAAATATTATAAAATAATCCTGAAAAAATTTTGAAAACCAATTTCATGAAAAATAGTATAATATAAAGAATTTATGAAATATTATGTAACAATTTTCTTTAAAAATATAACATTATAATATTTTAAGGGATGCTTCAATGGAATGATGGTCATGGGGTTGGGTAAATTCCTACATACTGACCATTTATTTTTCTTCATAAAATGTTAAGAAAAGTTCCTCGATTTGAAAATGAAAAGAAGATTTATTTTTAAAAAACATTTTTAAAAGGTAAAAAATGGATAAAAATATATTTTAAAATATCATAGGATAATATTAGAATATTTTTGGAATCCTTTTAGAAAACATGGTTTTAAAGGAACTGAGATTTACGACTGAAGAGAGAGGTAAAGTTAGACTTTCATAAAAACATTTTCATAATTATCTTAAATAAAAAAGACTGATAAAATGGTACTAATACATGAATATATCTTGATTAAACCTAGGAGAATAAATATCATGAATTTTATAGGGAGATATATCATAATATTTCATCTATGGAAGCATAAGAAAAAAATCTTGATAAATAATGAGAGTGTTTCAATAAACTCTTACCACATGGTAATATGGGATCATACTCACCGTATAAGAAAATGAAATGAAATTAATATTAAAATAACATGAAAATAAGTATATTCATTATATTTCATATCTAATACACCTTGGATAAATAATGTACATGAATTACGAAACATGTGTCTCAAAGAATGCAAAATGAGAGAAAAATATCTTATTGATTTGGTATCTTTTGAAACTTAATCCCCTTGAGAGAAGTATCAAAAAATGGATATATAACTTCACATAAATTTACGTATAATAGGAATATAATAAATTCATGTGAAGAATATACACCACACAAAATGAGTGAGTGTTCTAATAAGGCATGTATCTCACAGAAATAAAAAGTGACATGAAATCCCCTTACCTTGTGTCTTGAGTCTCATCATACTCATTCAAAACTCCAGTATAATTAATATAAGAGTATTATAAAAAGATCATAGAACTATATTATTATATTTAACCCCATATATAGTTTTGATATTACAATATAATACCCACTTATTATCATTTATATGTTAAGGTTTGACTTTCGGTGATATTCGCTTTTTTTGACATGTGTCTTAATTTGTTGTATATTTGGAACTTATACTTATATCACAATTTCCAAAATGTAAACCACGATATAAATATAATTTATACTAATTTTTTTATTATAATAATATATAGAATATAATAAGTATGAAAATTGAATACACCATTCATAGAGAAGGCTGACCGTACATAAGCATGAATGTTGTTTCCGTTTTATTATCATTTTGAAAGAAATAATGAAAATTAAATATATGTATATATATATATAATGATATTATAGTAGAATTATTATTTAATATATGTCATATAAGTTTAGTAAACACATCCTTAATACATTTTATGTAGTGTGTGAATGAATCACATTGCTTTGAGGGGGCGATAGTCCACACTTCCTCAAACGAAATTACTATATTCACACAAGATGGAAAAAATAAAGGTATGTTACAAATATAAATTAAAGAAGAACAAAGACATTATAAATATAATATATATAATACATAGATATATTTTCCATCAAAATTTCCACTATGAGAGGTGATAAAGGAAAAATAAATAGTTATCATTTTGTGAAGCGGTAGTTTGCTGTGCACATAAACAATATATTTGTTACCTATTAGATGGATGTGTGTGAAAGTGTTGGTAGAAACCCAAGAATAAAATCATACTAGTATATTAAGTTTAATTTATTCTATATAATCCTAAAATTATATCTGATAAGAGAGTAGAGAATTTAAAATAAAAGAAAGGAGCTTGAGGAGGGTTGTTACCTCTTCTTTGGGTAACTCCTTTTGGTTTTCACCAAAGGGATTCCTTGGATTGCATTAATCCCAAAGGGAGGATTCATGAAGGAAGGGAGGTATGTTGTGAAGTTTATTGTGTATATATTTTCTGAACCTGAGAGGTTTTTTATGTGTGATGATGAGGGATATGTGATGGCCTTTTATAGGGAAGAGAGGGGACACACATGGTATTTTTGAAAACAAGTTTTGTGTAACCACGTTTTAACTAAAAAAAGTCATAAAAAACCAAAATCAAGAATTTTTGTTTTATGTCTGATATATGGGAATCCAATTATTTTTTTACAAGTTTCTAGGTCATTAGTCCCTTATGTTTAAGTTTTAGTCCCTTGTTAAGAATAACTTTTCGTTAATAGATGTAATTAATTTTAACTACTATTACTAATATTTTTGGTCAAAAACTAATTTGACCATAATAAAAATTATAAATTATACTAATTCCAAATATAGAATCCATTTTCCACAATAAAATCACATAAGTGGCTGAAATTAATTTAAATTTAATACCGTAGATGGGATGACAAAGTAGGGTTTTAATGTAAAAACCTCAAAAAGTTTTCTATGATTCTATAATTAATTTCAAAGTGACATTTTTTCTGTGACCTAAATTGGATTAATTTATTAAAATATTATATAATTAAAATTTAAAACCAATTTTAAATATAATTTGACCATAAAAATAAATTTTATGAAAAAGTAGTTTTAAATTTAATTTCAGTATTCTTCACAATTCATTAAAAAAATGAAACATGAAAGAAAAATACCAAAAATTTATCGTAACATAATTTTTATGTTTTTATTTATAATGTTAAGTTTATTAAACTTATATAATCCATAAAATATCAAAAAATTGGATTGAAATTGGTTCTACCTTAAAAGTTGGTAAAAATTCATTAATAAAAATATAGTATTTTATGAATAAAATCGGGGTTTTTATCTTAAGACAATCAAATCTATTGGATGAATATTAGAAATATTTGATTGAATAATATATATTTATATATATATATATCACATTAATATCACACACTACTTGTAATTAATTTAATTTATTATTGTAAAACAATTTTTTTATGCATAAAAATAATAATATTTTCTTTTATATTGAATCAGTTTTCATATTCATAATAAATTCATTTTATATTTGTGTAAATCGTATATTTTTATAAATTTTTTGACCATTTTAATAACTACTAACATAATTTCTAGGTTAAATTATGTAATATTTTAATAAAATAGTATTATCGTTATTCAGTCTTGTCTATTAAACAATCCATCAAGTAAAGTGATTATTACATTTAATTCCAGCTATACTCTATGTTCTGTGAAGAGAAAGATAAAATTTATGTTGTGTATAGTACATTATTAACTTGAATTTTAATATAACACAAGAAAACAAATAAAATAAACTATTTTCAGTGTTGTGTGAAATGAAAAATATCAAAAATATTAAATTAATTCGAAAAGAATAATTCAAAAAATCAGAGGGTGTTATATTTTACCACATATAAATGAATTTTTCCATCGAAATTACTCCGCATTATAAAAGATTTAATATGTGAATGTTTTATTCATACAAACCCAAATCGTAAAAATAAATACATAAAATTCCCTTAAAAAGCGGTGGTTGGAATCATAATGGTTACCCAAAGTAAAATATAACTAGGTTTCCCAATTGGAGAACATGTGTTGGGAGTAAGGATTGGTCATGGAGGAAAAGTGTAAATATTCATAAGGATTGACTGAGGTAATCATTCTCAAACAAGTGAATGATCAAAGAAATGTTGAGGGCCTCAACGTTATAAATTTGGGATGATTTAAAAGTCTATTGGTTCAACAAAAATTAATGTATTAGGACCACACATATTTTTTTATCATTATCCTATCTTTGATTAATTCTTCTTTTGACTAATGAAATATACTTACTTTATATATATGTATAAAAAAAATTTAATTCTATGGTTTTTATTTTATCTATTATTAATTCATCTATTTTTTCAAGAAATGGATTTTTAGAAATTAAGTTTGATACCCGAAGCACTCAAATACACTTTTAGCAGATCTTAAGGCCCATAACAGAATGAATAATATAACTATTTGTCTCTATCTATCCTCAAAAATCAGTATGGTTAATACATTTATCTCTAGATATAAAAATTAAAAGTACTATTTCATCATACATATTTATTCATTGAAAATTATTATACATTAACCAGAACATCGTGTAGGCCAGTGGTAGGCGTGACACCCTTATCGTCCTTCGTTCATCGGTTTAACACCCATGGCCTTTCCTGACTTGATTGGTTGTATCCTGTCATACATTATGTACTTTTTTAAAACTACACGAATATAATATCCAAAATAAATATGATGGACATCCATGAAATAAGTTTAATAACTAAATATCCTTTTAACTAGGGGTTCTAATACAATATCAATATATAAATACTTCCTCCAATGTTTAACATAAACTTTTTAGGAAATTTTTACCTAATAAACCTTCTGAAAGATGGAAATATAAAACTTTAGAATAAAAGTTACAAAATTATCTTAACATTTATTCCAAAAAATCATAATGCACCACTTGGTTGTCGCATTTCAAACATGTGAATACCCTCATCAAATATTCCCTTGAAACATGGTAATAACCTAAATTACCATAATTCCTTTTGGAAAACATGCATGCTTTCTTATTCCATTGATTACTTTATAAATTCATTAAATCCAAGAACCTATAAAACTCATCCTTGGTGACATAGAATAATTTTCTAGTAATCAGTTCCAGGGTAATTTTTACCTTCAAATTTACTTATTCATATCGAACATATATTTATGAAAACATCATTATCTCAAAGTTAGGAACTAATTATGGGTTACCTTCCCCTAATCAAAATATCAAATTTCTATGTCTTTATCACTATTCAACATATCCTTTTCAATCCTTAATGAAAATATAAATTAAAAATACATTTATATTTATGGATTTATATCACATAATCATTCAATTCCAATGCATACGTACTTCATGAATCCATCTTTATTCTTAAACCATTAATCATGCTTCATTAAATAATTCCTCAATACCTATTTACTAGAATATAAAAAATGAATCATGTTTTAAGGTTACTAAAGCATAATCTATTCATGCATCTTATGATTAATGTAAAATATACTGGAAGAACATCCCATACCTTTCACATATCAATTGCGGTCTCTTTATCTTCAGAAGAATAACAAATTCTCATACTACCTTCCTCATTATATTTATAAGATTTCTTATTTTTAAATCTATTTGAAAAATGCCCAGACATTCCACATCCCAATCATTCCATGTTAACCATGTGTCTTCTAGTTCTCTCTATTTACTAAAACTAAAATGTACAGTGTGAGAAACACATATCATAAAAGAAAACCACATAATCATTATAAATAATTACTTATAAGATGTAAAAATAATGAATCCTACTTCTTTAGTATATGAAACCTTAGGTTTATCATATGTTCTTAATATTTATCCTCTATTTAAATACTTCTTGATGGTTTGTAAAGAGTTTGTGAATTCAGAATGCATATCACTGGAAAATGTCAAATGAGGTGTGCAACAGGGCTTGTTGTCCTATACAAGGTTACGCCGAGTCAGGCCCAACACACCTTGTCATAGTTGTTACCCCAAGGTACATTTTTATAGATCCACATAACCTTGTAGTATCCAAATAGGGAGTTATTTCTAGGAAACCACTCGTTCTATCCTTTAAATAAATTCTAATACATTTTCCCAAAAATTAGATTATCCTTATACATCCTTAGAGACTGTCCTAGACTCATCCTTAAAAATATACCTAGGAATTTCATTAAATTTGTAACATCCCAAGTAAGTAATGAATAATATATATATATTTATCTATGTCTATTAGTGAATTATATAGTGTTTTAGAGGCTTAAAATGAGAATAAATCCAATCTTAAACATGGAATACACTAATATTTTTTAAAAGATTGTTTTACTGCCTTTTGATGGCAAACCATTTTTAAATCTATATTTTGACAATTTTATAAGCTATGTTTGTCAAAATAAACTTATTATTTATTATTGGGACATCAAAATTTACTTTCTGTGAATTTTTGGTATTTTTCCGATAATGTTCATTTTTTAATGAATAGTGAAAATGATGTATTTTAATTCAAAACCTCTTTTTAATCTAATTTATTTATATGATTAGATTATATTTTGAATTGGTTTTTTAGTGAAATTAGAATATATTTTTACCATTTAATCCAATGGTGGTCATTGGAATCAATTTCACTTTGAAATTGGACTTAAACTGGTGTCTATCTTTTGATACTTATTGTTTCATAAAAACACGCTATTTGTCATGACAACGGGAATTAATTATTAAATTAATTAATGTAACTTATATGATTTGAATTTTTCAAAATAGACATCATTTTTGAATTTGGAATATCAAATATAGCTTAGGGTGAAATTTTGGTATTTTTCTGAAAAACTTCAATTTTTGATGAATAGTGAAACCACTAAGTGGTACTTAAAAAACTGATTTTTCGTTTAAATGAAATTTTACCACCTCTGTGTTTTGAATTTAAAAAATCTGACATACCTGGTTGTCATTAAGAATTAAAATGTTGTTCAATGGGATTAAAATAATTTTTTGGTGAATAGTAACTTTTATGTTTTTAATCGCGATTAGAGGTAATTAGTGCAATTTAAGGCAAAAATGATATTATAATAAAATGAAAATACCTAGACACGTGTCCTGCCCTTATTGGATGTGTCATGGCCGACCATGAAAAGCCATGGGTCAACTTGGGGACCCCATGGAGCCACTTTGGTAGGAAAATGACATTAATATCCTTTTATTTAGTGTTAAAATTAAAATGACACAAACATGAGTTGTTTTACTAAAACAATTTTTAAATGGGGTTATACAAGTCAGATTTTTGACTATAAATATTCATTAGAAATATAAAATGATTTCCTACATCATGATATTTTTTTTATAATTTTTAGACATTAAATAAATTAAATTATTTATGACATCATGATGATGCAGCGATTACCTCATTAATAAAGGATTTAAATAAAATGAAAAGATAATGTAAAATATATGACCTAAACATGTCCAAAACCTATTGTATCGGTGGATTTCGAACCCTTATCACCTTACCCTATAATTATACCAATTTGGGACCTTTTGAATCCGAACCGCATTTTAAAATAATGTAACATTTCTTTACTTTCCAAGAGTGCCCCTCCTCTCCTCTTATAAAAGGCCCCCACCTCTACCTCCTTAACCACACATCAAAAGCCTTTTTCTCGGCCAAACCCTGCCCATTTTGTCTCTCCACTTCCCTTTATTACTCCTTGAAGCCTCACTTTGGGCAGAAGTCTTCCCAAGGAAGCCTTTGAGCTCAAACCAAAGGGAGTTACCCGATTTTAAGGTAATGTCTTCACTTGTGTTCTTTTATTTTATTTTTCTTCTCCAACCCCCTAAACTCTTTTTATTCATTTCTTTTGTAACAACACCATTATATTCCATATACTAGGATGTTGTTATAATATGTATTCGAGCTACAATTACACACAACTACATCTAATGTTTAAAGAACATACTGTTTCCGTGGATGGCGAATTTCTGCCTCCCGAAACGATGATTGTTCAACATTCTTTTAACACCTTCAAAGGTGGCCATTAAGATGACACTATATTTATATATGATATATTATATGTTTATTTATTCCTTAAGCTTATGTATTTTTCATTTTGGTCATACCTTTATGGTTTCCATTATGGGTAAAAGCGATATATTCATTTAAGGAAGTGTGGACTACCACCCCTCAAAGTGATTTGATTCGTTAATATGATATGTAGGACGTATAAAGGATGGGGTTATGATATTACATATGATATTACACTGGAATTATAATATACCTTTATATAATTATGATTCCATTTCATAAAATACGAAATAGGAATGGAAGCAGCGTTCATGCGTACGTACGACTTACCGTCTCCATGAACGGTGCATTTCATTTCATACCTCTAAATGTTATGTAATATTATAAATGCATGAATGTACTGGATATATATGATATATATGATATCTACATCATGAATACCATTCTGGATATAATGGATACATGAACAACTTGTAATTATAAAGGGTTTGTTTTTGACTCAAGTACCAATGATCGTTAAAACGACCGTTATTAACTTAAATAATTACATAGTGTTAATGACATGGAAATAAGTGATACAACAGGAATAATGAACTTTAAAAAGGTTCTTAAAAAATTAGAAATTAACTCAAGTTTATTATTTAGGAGATTAAAGAATGATCGAGTCAAGTCGGACCCGCGATATGGGACTTTGTCTCAATCTCCTTTCATTGAGGCATATTTTGTTTTATACACAACCTTCTTTTATATGGTGTATAAATCCCTTTGACTTTTACATTTATTTAAAAGGAATATTTTTTATATGAATCATTTAGTAAACTACAAAAGGGAATGTTTTTGTCGTGTGTATGCGGCGATAATGACTTTTTCGCCGCCGTGACCATTATTTGAGTTTCGGCTTCCTCTACAAGCCATTCCTTTTTAAAAAAAATAAATACCATGTTTTAATTTTCTATTATTTTGGTATTGAAAATGGTTTTCATAATGTTTTTATATCAATGTGTTGTATTGATATCTTATTATTGAAAGGTGGAAATGTTATGTTCCCTTTATGCATGTTTTATGTGATATGATTATGTTGAGGTTCTTGGGAATTATTATGAAGATGGGTGGTTCCGTGATAAACTAAGGGCGGGTGAGCCCGATATAGCTCTCCAATGCATTGGGTAACATGAAGGAGTGAAACGTTAAGGTTTATCCGAAGAGATTTAGGGAATGTACTGAGATGGGTATTCCAAACGTAACCAAGAGTGTTACTCCCTACGTAAGAATGTTATGAATGCCTTAAGTTACCTTTATGTCTTATTATTTCTATGATTTATTCATGATTTGATGAGGTATGTTAAAGTGCTTATGTTTTATGGGTAAAGTATGATTTCATTCTTATGTATATATGTACCCATGTTTCCTTTCCATATTTTTATATCCCTTACTGAGCTTTTTATGCTGATCCCAAGTTTTTGAAATGTTTTTCATAGGTCAAGGGAAAGGTACATGATATGATTATAGTGTCAAGGAAGTGTCAAGAAAGAATCCATGTTTTATTCTAAATATGTTTCCATAGATGGGAAAAATGAATACTATCTTTTATGTGACCACTTTGTTTAAACGTGGAATGTAATGCATGTTTTATGATCTAATTCTCTAAAACTCTAAACCTGAAAAGATTCTCAAGGTGTAACCTTGTAATAACTCAAGATTAAGTAATGTTTAATGCTGGGGCCTTATAGTTGGTATCAAAGGGAGGTTTAGATAACTTTAGTTGTTATAATTCTATTAAATGATTATCCAAAAATATATTTTTTTTAAATGATATAGCATCCGAAGATTACCATGTTGCTTCATCTAAGATATGTTTGTTCAGAATGGTTTTCCGTAGAGGAAACATGGAAGCAGTGCTAGGAAGGCATACATAAGGAAATAACCTTCCGAATCAGCATCCTGAGATGGTCGGAATTGGAACTGAACAATTTATTGCAGTAATGGCGCAGTTGACTCAAGCGATAAATGGTGGTGGTATCCATGCACGAGATCAGCCAGATCAACCGCAGAGGAACATGTCAGTGGTGGAATATTTCATGAGGAAACATCCCCCATCATTCAAGGGATCATCTGACCCTCTGCTATCTGAAGGGTGGATTAAAGCACTGGAGAAGATTTTCGATGTCATGGGGTGTTCAGACAATCAAAAGGTTGGTCTTGCTATTTACCGTTTGGAGGGTGAAGCATATCAGTGGTGGTCGATGGTTAAAAATATCAGGGATGCTGATGACATTGATGCCCTCGACTAGGATGAATTCAAAGGTATGTTTCTTGAGAAGTATTTTCCTAAGGTTGTTCGACTTAGGATGGAAAAACAATTCTTGGAATTGAGGAAAGAGGAGAATCAGTGGCTGCCTATAAAGAGTGGTTCACTCGATTGGCAAGGTATGCTCCAAATTTTATCCGAGACCTTGATAGTAAAATCAATCATTTTTACTCAGGATTAAAACCAAAATATCGAAGGTCATTGGCTTCTTGTGAGTTTAAAAGTTATGAAAATCTTGTTCGATGTGCTGAGAAGGTGGAAATGGAGTTTACCGATGATCAAGTGTTCTATAACAACCCACAGAAGAAGAGACCGAGGTGGCAGGAGAAAGGAAAGAATTCTTCAAAAAAGTCTGATGGTAAGAAAACTAAGTTTCCAGTCTGTGATAAATGTGGTAAAAGGCATGTTGGGGAATGTCTTCTGAATTCTGAAAAGTGCTACCGATGTGGTAAGATGGGACATAAGGCTCGTGATTGCACTGAAAAAGATCAAGGTGATGGTAAGTCCAAATTTGATTTACAGTTAGTGTAATGTTTTAAGTGCAATGAGATGGGTCACTATTCAAACGAGTGTCCGTCAAAGAGCTTGAGTGATGGGAAGTAGTTAGACTACAAGCAGAAAGGGCTGGTGAAATCCTTTGCAACTACTTTAGCAGATGTCGGGCCATCAAATTAAGTTGTATTAGGTACATTGTTTGTTTTTTCAGATTATTCCAGTGTGTTGTTTGATTCGGGGTCCACACATTCTTTCATCTCTGAAAACTTTTCTAGTAAAATGGGAATACCATCTCAAAAAATGACTCCTGAACATGTGGTAAAAACACCTGGGGGAAATATTGAGGCAAAAAGAATTTATAAGAATCTTCCTATCCTTATCTGTGGAAAAAACCTACTTGTAAACCTTATTGTTCTACCTCTAGTAGAGTTTGATGTTATCCTGGGTATGGATTGGCTCTCTATTTACCATGCTAAGATTGACTGTAGAGTTAAAGAAGATTTTTTCAGAAAGACTTTCAGTTTTGTGTACAAGAATGAACCCTTACTGTTGATAACTTATCAAGAGGCCGAGAAACTTGTAAAAGATGGAAATGAATGTTACCTTGCACATATTGTTGAAAAAAAGGGAACTGTTCAGATTAATGATGTGCCAGTGGGAAAGCTCAAATTGAACTTTTAGAGTTGAAGGAGCAATTGCAAGATTTATTAGAGAAAGGTTTCATTCGACCTAGCACATCACCATGGGGTGCTCCTATTTTATTTGTTAAAAAGAAATATGGTTCTATGAGACTTTGCACTGATTATAGAGCCTTGAATAACATCACTGTTAAGAACAAATATCCTTTTCCTCATATCGATGATTTGTTTCATCAGCTCCAAGGAGCTCGGTTTTTTTCAAAGATTGACCTGAGATCGGGGTACCATCAGCTAAAGGTAAAGGAAGCAGATGTTCCGAAGACTGTGTTTCGTACAAGATATGGCCATTATGAATTTGTAGTAATGCCTTTTGGGCTAACCAATGCACATGCTGTATTCATGGACATAATGAATAGAATTTTCCATGAGTTCTTGAATAATTTTATGATGGTTTTCATTGATGATATTTTTGTGATTTCTAAAAGTAAAGAGGAGCATGAAAGACATTTAAGGGTTATTTTTCAAACCTTAAAAGAAAAGAAATTATATGATAAATTCAGCAAGTGTGAGTTTTGTTTGCAACAAATTTATTTCCTTGGTCACATTGTTTCTAAAGATGGGATAACCGTTGATCCTGCAAAAACAAAGGTTGTTGAAGAATGGCCAAGACCCACAAATGTAACAGAGATTCGTAGTTTCCTTGGTTTGGCAAGCTATTACTGAAGGATTGTTAGAAATTTTTCACGGTTATCTAGTCTAATGACTAAGCTAACTCGGAAGGGTGTTAAGTATATCTGGACAAAAGATTGTGATGATTGTTTTCAGGAATTGAAAAGAAGATTGGTGAATGCTCCAGTTTTGGCACTACCTTCCAGGAATGGGGAGTTTGTTATCTACAACGATGCTTCATTGAAAGGACTTTGATGCGTCTTAATGCAGAATGATCAGGTAATTTATTATTCTTCACGACATTTGAAAACTCATGAGGTAAATTATCCTACACATGATTTGGAGTTAGCTGTTGTTGTTTTCGCTTTAAAAATTTGGAGGCATCATTTATATGGAGTAAAGTGTGAAATATATACCGATCACAAAAGTTTAAAGTATATATTCACTCAGAAATAATTGAACATGAGACAGAGGAGATGGCTAGAATTAATCAAGGATTATGATTGTACAATTCATTACCATCCGGGAAAAGCAAATAAAGTGGCTGATGCTTTGAGTCGAAAAAGTAATGCTTCATTAGCAATGTTTCATTTGCAACGTGATCCTTTGGTTAAGGATTTGATGAAATTTGGCATAGAAGTTGTTGGTGCAGAATGTTCTTCTGTTTTTTTTTAGGTATCAGTGAAATTTTCCCTATGAGACAGAATCAAGGAAGCACAGAAGCAAGACAGTGAGTTGCAGAAAAAGGTAGACCTGGTTTAGAAAGGTATGTTTCCTGAATTCAACATTGATAATGATTGCGTTTTGAGATTTGGGAAGAGATTGTGTGTGCCTTGTGATTCACAGTTGAAGAGAGAGTTGTTATGTGAAGCTCATAGTTCTCCATTTTTAGTTCATCCTGGCAGTACTAAAATGTACAGAGATCTGAGGGAGTATTACTGGTGGGATAGAATGAAAAGAGATATTGCTGATTTTACTGTGAAGTGTTTGACATGTCAACAGGTTAAAGCAGAGTGGCAGTTACCGAAACGGATGCTTCAGCCTTTACCAGTGCCAGAGTGGAAATGGGAGAATATATCCATGGACTTCGTTGTGGGATTGCCGAAGACCCCTCGAGATAATAATGCAATCTGGGATATTCTTGATCGCTTGACTAAATCTGCTCATTTCCTTGCTATACGAGATACTTTTTCCCTAGATCAACTTTACCGTTTGTATCTTAAAGAGATAGTCAGGTTACATGGAGTTCCCCTCTCCATTGTATCTGACTGTGATCTCAGGTTCACTTTTAACTTTTTGAAAGGCCTTCAGAAGTCGTTGGGTACTGAATTAAATTTTAGTACAGATTTTCATCCTCAATCAGATGGGCAGTCAGAACAAACAATTCAAACATTGGAGGATATGCTACGTTCTTGCTCTATGGATTATCAGGGAAGTTGGGACCAACATCTTTCATTGGTTGAATTTTCATATAATAACAGTTTTCATTCCAGTATACAGATGACATCATTTGAGGCGTTATATGGGAAGTAGTGTCGAACTCCAACTTTTTGGGATGAAGTGGGTGAAAGAAAGCTGATGGGACCAAAATTGGTAGAAGAGTTTGCAGAATAAGTTTAACTAATACAGAAACACATGAGAACAGCTCAGAGTAGGCAGAAGAGTTATGCGGCCAAGAGGAGGAAGGATCTATCTTTTGAGGTAGGTGATCATGTTTTTCTCAAAGTCTCACCATGGAAAAGTGTGATGCGATTTGGTAAGAAAGGAAAGCTGAGTCCAAGGTTCATTGGACCATATGAAATTCTGGAGAGAGTTGGATCAGTTGCATACCGGGAGGCTTTACCTCTGAGTTTATCTCAGGTACACAATTTTTTTCTTGTTTCGATGCTGAGAAAGTACATGCCAGATCCATCTCATGTTTTAAGTCCAGAGGTAGTTCAGCTGGAAGAGAACCTATCTTATGAGGAACAACCGATCCAGATTCTTTACCACAGGGAGCAAGTGTTACGAAATAAGGTGATTAATCAGGTAAAGGTTATGTGGGAAAACCACATGATGGAAGAGGCAACATGGGAATCTGAAAATTCAATGAGGGATAAGTACCCCCATTTATTCGATAAGTAAATAAATTGCGGGGACAAAATTTTCAAAAGGGGGGAAGGATGTAACATTCCAAGTAAGTAATGAATAATTGATATTTTTATCTATGTCTATTAGTGAATTAGATGGTGTTTTAGAGTCTTAAAATGAGAATAAATCCAATCTTAAGCATGGAATACACTAATATTTTTTAAAAGATTGTTTTACTGCCTTTTAATGGGAAACCATTTTTAAATCTATCTTTTGACAATTTTATAAGCTATGTTTGTCAAAATAAACTTATTATTTATGATTGGGACATCAAAATTTACTTTGTGTTAATTTTTGGTATTTTTCCGATAAATTTCATTTTTTAATGAATAGTGAAAAATGTTGTATTTTAATTCAAAACCTCTTTTTAATCTAATTTATTTATATGATTATATTATCTTTTGAATTGGTTTTGAAATGAAATTAGAATATATTTTTACCATTTAATCCAATGGTGGTTATTGGAATCAATTTCACTTTGAAATTGGAGTTAAACTGGTGTCAATCTTTTGATTCTTGTTATTTCATAAAAACACGCTATTTGTCATGACAACGGGAATTAATTATTAAATTAACTAGTTTAACTTATATGATTTGAATTTTTCAAAATAGAAATAATTTTTGAATTTGGAATATCAAATATAGCTTAGGGTGAAGTTTTGGTATTTTTCTGAAAAACATCAATTTTTGATGAATAGTGAAACCACTAAGTGGTACTTAAAGAACTGATTTTTCGTTTAAATGAAAATTTACCACCTTTGTGTTTTGAATTTCAAAAATCCGACATACATGGTTGTCACTAAGAAGTAAAATGTAGTTCAATGGGATTAAAATAATTTTTTGGTGAATAGTAACTTTTAAGTTTTTAATCGCGATTAAAGGTAATTAGTCCAATTTAAGGCAAAAATGATATTATAATAAAATGAAAATACCTAGACACATGTCCTACCCTTATTGGATGTTTCATAGCCGACCCAGACAAGCCATGGGTCAACTTGGGGACCCCATGGCGCCACTTTGGTAGGAAAATGACATTAATATCTTTTTATTTAGTCTTAAAATTAAAATGACACAAACATGAGTTGTTTTACTAAAACAATTTTTAAATGGGGTAATACAAGTCAGATGTTTGACTATAAATATTCATTAGAAATATAAAAAGATTTCCTACATCATGAGAGTTTTTTTTATAATTTTTAGACATTAAATAAATTAAATTATTTATGACATCATGATGATGAACCAATTACCTCATTAATAAAGGATTTAAATAAAATGAAAAGATAATGTAAAATCTATGACCTACACATGTAAAAAACCTATTGGATGGGTGGATTTAGAACCCTTATCACCTTACCCTAGAATTATATCAATGTGGGACCTTTTTAATCCGAAACTCATTTTAAAATAAAGTAACATTTCTTTACTTTCCAAGAGTGCCCCTCCTCTCCTCTTATAAAAGGACACAACCTCTACCTCCTTACCCACACTTCCAAAGCCTTTGGCTTGGCCAAAACCTTCCCATTTTTTCTCTCCACTTCCCTATAT
Organism: Viscum album; assembly: GCA_963277665.1. Classification (NCBI taxonomy): domain Eukaryota; kingdom Viridiplantae; phylum Streptophyta; class Magnoliopsida; order Santalales; family Viscaceae; genus Viscum; species Viscum album. The sequence goes on from OY728157.1 coordinate 1,768,559,848, forward strand.
TACTCCTTGAAGCCTCACTTTGGGCATAAGTCTTCCCAAGGAAGCCTTTGAGCTCAAACCAAAGGGAGTTACCCAATTTTAAGGTAATGTCTTCACTTGTGTTCTTTTGTTTTATTTTGCTTCTCCAACCCCCTAAACTCTTTTTATTCATTTATTTTGTAACAAAACCAGTATCTTCCATATACTAGGATATTGTTATAAGAAGGATTCGACCTACACTTACACACACCTACATCTAATGGTTAAAGAACATACTGTTTCCGTGGATGGTGAATTTCTGCCTCCCGAAACGATGATTGTTCAACATTCTTTTAACACCTTCAAAGGTGGCCATTAAGATGAAACTATATTTATATATGATATATAATATGTTTATATTTTCCTTAAGCTTCTGTATTTATCATTTTGGTCATACCTTTATGGTTTACATTATGGGTAAACGCGATATCTTCATTTAAGGAAGTGCGGACTACCGCCCCCTCAAAGTGATTTGATTCGTTAATACCATATGTGGGACGTATAAAGGAAGGAGTTATGATATTATATATGATATTACACAGGAATTATAATATACCTTTATATCATTATGATTCTATTTCATAATATATGAAATATAAATGGAAGCAGTGTTCATGCGTACGTACGGCTTACCGTCTCCATGAACGGTGCATTTCATTTATTACCTCTATATGTTATGTAATATTATAAATGCATGAATGTACTGGATATTTATGATATAAATGATATCTACATCATTAATACCATTCTGGATATAATGGATACATGAACAACTTGTAATTATAAAGGGTTTATTTTTTACTCAAGTATCAATGATCATTAAAACGACCGTTATTAACTTAAATAATTACATATTGTTCATGACATGGAAATAAGTGATATAAAAGGAATAATGAACTTGAAAAAGGATCTTAAACAAGTAGAAATTAACTCAAGTTTATTATTCATTAGATTAAATAACTACCGAGTCAAGTTGGACCCGAGGTATGGGACTTCGTCTCAATCTCCTTTCATTGAGGCATATTTTGTTTTATACATAATCTTCTTGTATACGGTGTATAAACCCCTTTGACTTTTATGTTTATTGAAAAGGAATATTTTTTATACGAATCATTTACTAAATGAAAAAATGGAATGTTTTTGTCGTACGTATGCGGCGACAATGACATCTCCGCCGCCGTGACCATTATTTGAGTTTCGGCTTCCTCTACAAGCCATACCTTTTTTTAAAAGAAAAATTAATACCATGATTTACTTTTCTTTTATTTTGGTATTGAAAACGGTTTTAATAATGTTTTTATATCAATGTTTTGTATTGATATCTTGTGATTGAAAGGTGGAAATGTTATGTTTCCTTTATGCATGTTTTATGTGATACGATTATGTTGAGGTTCTTGGGAATTATTATAAAGACGGGTGGTTCCATCATAAACTAAGGGCGGGTGAGCCCAATATAGCCCTCCAATGCATTGGGTAATGCAAAGGAGTGAAACGTTAAGGTTTCTCTGAAGAGATTTAGGGAATATATTGTGATGGGTATTCCAAATGTAACCAAGAGGGTTACTCCCTACGTAAGAATGTTATGAATGCCTCAAGTTACCTTTATTTCTTATGATTTTTATGATTTTTTCATGATTTGATGAGGTATGTTAAAGTGCTTATGTTTTATGGGTAAAGTATGATTTCATTCTTATGTATATATGTACCCATGTTTCCTTTCCATATTTTTATATCCCTTACTGATCTTTTTATGCTCATCCCAAGTTTTTGAAAAAAAATTCACAGGTCAAGGGAAAGGTACATGATATGATGATAGTGTCAAGGAAGTGTCAAGAAAAAATACATGTTTTATTTTAAATATATTTCCATTGATGGGAAAAATGAATACTATCTTTTATGTAACCACTTTGTTTAAATGTGGAATGTAATGCATGTTTTATGATCTAATTCTCTAAAACTCAAAACCTGAAAAGATCTTCAAGGTATAACCTTGTAATAACTCAAGATTATGTAATGTTTAAGGCTGGGGCCTTAAAAAAGTTTTCTCATCCCAGTTTCCAAAGGTTAACAAATATTTTATTGGATACCAAATATAATAACCCAATATTAACATATATAGACATTACATTACTTATACATAACAATTAAAACAATAAACAAATAGATGCCCAAATACTGTATTAGTCTAGTGTTTTTGGAAACATGGAAACATAAACACAAGTGTATAAGCGAGATGCATTATCCCCTACTAGGTTATTAATGACTAGCACCCTTATTAGAAACATAATATTTTATAAATATCTTCATTATATGGGGAAGGGAACATAAAAAATGTGGAATATCAAATACTCAATAAGGGTAAAGAAGGGAAACATGTAAGCATTAACATGATCATTGGGGTATGATAATGTGATAACAACATTATAATATCATACCGTGCGTAGCAAAGATCATAATCATGAATAATGTCATAAACCATGGAAGTTTATAATACATGAATCACAATGAAGTAAAGAAACTAATCTATGAAATCATATCATAGTAATAATACATGGAATTGTGGAATACATAGACTTGTGATATTATTACTTATATTCCAAGACACATTTCTAGAACATATCAAGGAACTTCCTAGGAACCACACCTACTAGGCCGAACATAACACCATACCCAATAATGATCCTTTATTTTTAAGGGATCAAGTTTCCCAATATTAATATAGTAGAATGGGTTTCCCTATCTTTCAAATTCAAGGTGAATACACCTACTGGGCGAGAGAGACCACCATCCAGAGTTGTAGTCCTTTACTTGTAAGGGATTAGGTTTCCCAATCATCCCATAGTGGATCAAGCCCGTGGACTTGATTCCCATCATTATCTCATGAGATAGAAATCATTACCCACTACATTTTAAGGTAGATATAGGTCCCACCCATCTCATGAAAAATCATTCATACACATTCCATAAGATAATAAAACATTCATTATATCATGATCCATAAAAAGATATGGATTTTATGAACATCCAATAAAAATCCAATGAAATGAAATGGGTGTCATAAACATGTAATTATATCTTAACCTATGGAAAATGATAGTTTTTAGAATCATTTCATGAAATCCTAACCCTTAAAAAAGAAGAATGTTTCATAAGCATAAAACCCATGGAATAGGAACGAGTTTTATTAACATCATGTCATCAAAACATAAACCATTTAGAAAAAGAATATGAATGGAACCTATAAATCATTTCCCAGAATGACATGATTAAAATATACATATTTCATCTTAGATGGAAAATAATTATTAACTATATTTTAAAAAAATATCTCAAGGAAAAAAACCTTTATTATTTGAAAAATATTATTTAAAAAAACCCTTTGAAAGCCATTTTCGTGAAAATAAACTTAGAAACTTATAAATAAAGCACTGAAAACATTTTGGAATAGTTTTTTATAAAAACATATAAATAAAGTTTGAAAATGTTTTGGAACACATTTTTATTGAAAACTTATACAATAAAAATGATTTTTTCGAAACAATATCATTGAAAATACATTGAAAAAATATAAATAAATCTTGAAAACTTTTTGAAAAACTTTTTTCATGAGAAATTATGAAAGAATCTTGAAAATTTTTTGATAACCATTTTCCTGAAAATATATGAAAGAATCTTAAAAAAAATTTAAAACAGTTTCTTTGAAAATACTTTGAAAACATAAAAATAAATATTTAAAAAGATTTGATAAATTTTTTACATGAAATATTAATAATGAATCTTGAAATTTTTTTGAAAACCATTTTCCATTAAAACTTGTGAAAGAAGCTCAAAAACATTTTGAAACCCATTTCATTAAAAATACTTTGAATGCTTATAAATAAAGCATGAAAACAGTTTTAAAACCATTTTAATTGAATACTTATGAAAGATGCCAGATTTTTTTTAAAATCCATTTTTCATTAAAAAATTATGAAAGAATATTGAATAAATTATAAAACTCCTTTTTTCCCTTGAAAAAATAAAATAAAATTGGAAACATTTTTAAAACTCTTTTCCATTGAAAACATATAAAATAAGTTTGAAAAAAATTGAAACCATTTTTCATTAAAAACCCGTAAAAAAGTTTCTCGAATGTTAGGATAAAATTTTCTATAAAAAACAAATTTTTAAAATTTTAAAAGAATATTCAATATAATGATGGTTATGAATTCAGCTAAATCCATACATTTAGAATATCCTTTTCACTGTAAAAAGTTAAGAAAGGTGCCTCGACCAGAAAATGACAGGAAGATTAATTTTTACAAACCCTTTTGTTTTAAAAGTAAAAAATGGGAAAACATTTCATTTAAATAAAATAGGATAATATTAGAGACCCAAGGCTTGGCCTACATGGGCATTAAATTACATTTGTAGAATACTTAATACATAATAAAAACCAACACACAAGGACTGTAATAGTTTAGTGTCTTTGGAAACTCGGAACATAATCTTCTAATCATGGTGAATGATCTTAAACATCTCCCATAAAGATCTTCCCATTTTGTTTTCTTACCTAAAACCCTTCTTTATATCCTGGGGAAAAGAAAACATAAAAAGAGTGATCTCAAATCCTCAGTAAGGGTAAACATAGATAACATAAAATAATCCATATACATTTCAATGTAAAAACATGAGAATAAAATCTAAACATCAAAATCTTGAGCAATGACATAAAACATTGCAGTACATAAGACATATATCATAAAAGAAAATTAATCATGATAAAATAGCATGGGAATAAAACTTTTAATTGTGGAAAAAATTAAGAATATGATATGATTTCCATAGTATCCGAGACATTGCTGCCAAGACCATCTTAGTGGACAAAGTCCCTTTCTGAATCGAGTTCACTCCTCATTCCAGTCCTGTAATACTGAACTGAATTAACTTTCCATTCCAGCCATGTCTATCTCATGAGATATAAATATTTACCCAATTAATTTAAGGGAGATATAGGTCCCACCCATCTCATAATGAAATCATTCTTACGTGTGCCACAATATAAACATAAATCGTTCATCATAACCCAAAGAATAAAATGGGTTTCAAAAACATCCTCCCATCATAATATAATCCATATAAAACAAATGGATATCGTTTCATCATAAAATAAGTGAAACCATGTAAATAATAGAGACATTATATTTTAAACATACACATATGAAATAATGTCATCTTAGATGGAAGATGGTTTTGAGAAAACACTTGAAATGAATTCTTGAGGAAAATATATTTTCTTCTTTAAAATCATTTTTTTTCTCAAAATGACATACAATTTTAAAAGAAAATGATTTTTTTGAAAATAATCATGAAATCTTTTAGAGTAAACTTCATGAAAATAAGTCGTTATGAAACCATAAAATCTGTTCATGCCGTATAAGTTAAAAATAACATTTTCCTCGTACTTTTGTCGGAAAAGTCAAAAAAGTACCTCGTTTGTTAATAAAAAGAAAGATTCCTTACATACCATGTAGTAAAATTCAAAAATGGGTAAAAAATACTTTAAGAATAAATGAATCTATTTTTAGAAAATAGGGACATGGATGATAAATATATCCCCATTAAATACTTACAAATAAACAATCTCGGATAAAAACGAGATTGGAAAAGTTATCCTTTACCTTATGTCTGATATGCTTTGTATGTATCCGAACATCCTGTATAATTATTTAAATAATTACATTTAATTATTAAAGAATAATATTTGTTGTTATGATATCATATATGGTTTACTTATGACTTTATATTACCCGTTCTTTTGTAAATTCCATGTTAAAGCAGTGTTTTGGGTAAAATCGTTTCATTTATCGTACATGTTTCGACATGTTGTTCTTGATACTATTACTTATATATTGATTTAATTAATTAAATAATGTAAAACATGATTTATATATAATATATATTCATCATATAAATATATATTATAGATCAATAAATGGAATGAAATACATCGTTCATAGAGACGGTATGCCGTACGTATGCATGAACACTGTTTTCATTTCCTTATTGAATTAAATGGAATTAAGTAAATGAAACATATATGTACATAAATCCAGTATCATTAATATGTAATATATTTCATTTTTATTTATTATATATACTTTATAATCATACTTTAATGGTTAGTCATGGAAAATGAATCTCATCGCGTTGGTGGAGACGGTAGTCCGTACGTACGCACAAGCGATGATATCATTTCTATGATCGTGGAATTGTATTGAAGTGTATTAATAATATTTCAGAATCAATATAACATTATAATAATCATATATAGTTATTTATTTACACCATTATACCCATCCATGTAAGGTGGTGGTGGAAAACAGATTACACCACGGCGTGGAGACGGTATTCCGTACGTACGCACGCGCAGTTTTTTCATTTTCTGTATGATGGATAGAAGATGAAATAGGGTTGTTTCATATTTATAATAACATATCATTATATTAGTGATAATTATGTTATTAATTTATGATGAAACAAATAAATAAGAATAGGTAGAAGAAGAAATAAACTGGAAAGAATCGGTAAAGGAAATTACCTCTTCTTTGATGCGCCTCTTCTTAACCTCCTCTTAAGGCATTAAAGTTGGTATTTTGAGGAGACCAGAACCTATATAATGTTTCTAGGAAAGTTTATAAGGTAAATGGGTAGGTTTTTCCGAGCTTGAACACTCGAAATTGTGTAAAGAGAAGAGGGAGGATGTTCCCTTTTATAATGGAGGAGAGGGGCACTTTAGGAAAAAAGTTAAAATATTATTTTATAATAAAGTCATATTCGGTTTATAATGGCTCCAAAGTGACTTATTTTGAAGCTAAAGTGGGGATGGGTCTAAATCCTATAAGCAAATAGGTTTTAGACCAGTTTATGTTACTATTTTAACCTTATAATTTATATTTAACTCTAAGTTAAATAATTTAACTTTTATATTGTCTTCTTATTTTCTTACACTATACGGTTAATAAACTTACTATGACAAGACAAAAGAACCACAAGTGGTTAATTATTAATATATATAATCTTATATAAGTCATTTTTCCTAGCCTCAGATTTTTAGGAATAGAATAAAAATTAATAATATAATATTTGCTTTAAAAACTATTTTATGTCAATTTTGACACTATTTGGTAAATGATTTTTTAAAAAATTATAAAAGAATTATTAGTTAGATAATATTTAATTAAATCAATAATAACATGTCATATTAACCTATAAAATTTATGTAATTCATAAAAAGTCTCAAATTTCATTTATCTGGGTATTTATAATATCAATTATGTAAATATTTCATTAATAAGGTAATTACCGCATCATCATTGTGTCATTAATAAATTAAATTATTTAATGTCTAAAAATTATAAATAAAATACCATTACGTTGGAAATATTTTTAGATTTCTAATTAATATTTATATCTGAATTTATCTTATGTATAACCCTATATTAAAAATGTTTTAATTATTAAACTTTGATTTTAACTCTTTTAACTCTTCTTTAAATAAAATAATAATAAATGTCCTAATCTAATCCAAGTGAACCTAAATGGTCATATTTTAATCCTAAGGTTTCTTTTGGTCGAATTAAACTTATACAATAGAATTATGACATGTTTTAGGGTAATAATAATATCATTTTTACCATTAATTACCATATTTACTTTAAACCGTGGTAAATAAAAGTAAAACGTTACTATTCACCAAATTTTTTTTATCTTATTGAACCACATTTTACTCCTTCATATGAACCTTGTATCTCATATTTTTGAAATTCCACTCACAGAAGTCGTAAAATTATGTTTTATGTAAATTTTCAAATTCTCCTAGGAGGTGGGTAAAAGATGGTGAAAAGTTCAATAAAATTTTTATATATCTAAAATGATTATAAACTGACTCCAATGAATTACATTGAACTTATATATGTATTATGTATCAATTTTTACCTAAAATAAATTTAAATAAAATAATTAATTATTTAAATAAAAATTCGGTTTTTAAATAGTAACACAGTGTTTTCAATATTCATCAAAAATTGAAAGTTTTCAGAAAAATTCCAAAAAATCACCCTAGGCTAATTTCTATATTCTGAATCCAAAAATGAATTCCATTTTGAAAGATAAAATTTATAAAATTTCAAAAAGTTGGTATTACTATTCATAACGGATAGTTCATAAAAATATTATAATAATATCTCGTTTAGTGAAACTCGGTATTACGTACTTCACACGCTATCGAAGAAGGTCTTGATTGCAAGTAATGCAAGAAAAGTCAGGGATGCGTGTAGTGAAAGCTATGTTTGGTGTTGTGTATAACATAATCAAAAATTAATTGATTTATACATTAAAAAAATCTATCCTTAATGTTGCATATAATAATTTCTAAAAAACAAACTTGAAATTGTGTGTAACACGAGCCAGGAATAGTGTTGCATATACTGCAAGCAAATACGGTGTTGCATATAGTACAAGAAAAGCTCGGTGAATCATACAAAAAAAGAAATTAAATAAATTGAAAATAATAATTCCCATAAAATATCGGGATGTTACAATAATATTATAATATTTTTGGAAGCCTTTTAGAAAACATGGTTTTTAAGGAACCCAGATTTCCAGTCGAAGAGAGAGAGGTAAAGTCAAACTTTCATAAATTTTGTTTCTTAGTTATCTTAAATAATAAATAGTGAATAAAGGGTAATAATAAATGATTATATCATTAATAAATAAATGATAATAAATATCATGAATGTTATTGAGATATAGATCATAATATTTCATTAATTTAATCATAATCATAAACAATCCCGATAAACGATGGGGCTCTTTCAACAAAATCTTAACACATTGTAACTTGGGATCATAATATTCATGTAAGAAAATGATATTAAATGAATCTTAAAAGATCATGAAAATAATGTGATTCATGATAGTAAATTTCAAATAAACCCTTAAAAAATAATTTACGAACATAACAATACATACATCTCAATGAAGGAAAATTGAGAAAACACTATCTTACCATTTTGTTAACTTATGAAATTTAAATCCCATGAGATAAAGATAATAAAATGGATATGTAAATACGAAAATATTTAATTATAATAGGCATATAATACATTCATATGTAGTATATAAACCATAAAAATTGAGTGGTGAATAAATCATGTATCTCTTAGAAATAAAAAGTGAGATGAAATCCCTTGACCATGTGTCTTGACTCTTATCTTATTCATTAAAACCTAATCTATAATAAATATAAATTTATTATACATATACCATAGAACAATATTACTATATATGACACAAAATATGGTTTCATTATGACATTATATTACTCACTCATTAACATTTCTTTGTTAAGGTTTCACTTCGGGTAAAATTCGCTTTGTTTTTCACATGTGTCTAAATTTGTTGTATTTGTGGTCCTTATAATTATATCATGGTATCAAGAATGTAAAACATGATATAAATATAATTTATTTTTTTTATATGTTTATTATAATAATCTATGGAATATATTAGTATGATAATGAAATACACTGTTCATAGAGACGGTAGGTCGTGCATATGTATGAACGCTGTTTCTATTTTATTGTCATATTGAAAAAAAGAATGAAAATGAAATATATGAATATATGTATATAATGAAATTAAAGTATCATTAACATGTCATATATATCATACATTTTCACCAAAAATATCCTTAATACATTCCATGTAGTGTGTGAATGAAGCATATCACTTTGAGGGGGCGGTATTCCACACTTCCTCAAATAAAATTATTATATTTACACATGATGGAAATTATAAATTTATGTTCTAAATAAAAATTATAGAATAATTAATAAATTATAAATATAATATATATCATATATATATTATCATAATATCCACCATGAGATGTGGTAACGGAAAAATTAACAATCATCATTTCGTGTGGCAGTAGTTCCTCGTAAAACTAAAGAGTATGTTCGTTACCCATTAGATGGAAGTGTGTGTATGTTTAGGTCAAAATATTATCATAAAGACTTACTAATATATTAATTATAGTTTTTTATACAATCATGTAATAATAATAGTTGAGGTAGTGGGAATGGAAAATAAAAGAAAGGATCTTGATGAGGGATGTTACCTCTTTTTTGGATAACTTCTTTTAGTTTTCATCAAAGGGAATCATTGGATTTATTTATTAAAAAATGTAGGATTCAAGAAGTAATGGATAGATGTGTAGAATTTTTTTTGTAAGATATTTTACTAACCTATTAGGTTTTAGAGTATTGAATAAGAGGGAGATTTGGTGGCCTTTTATATGGTAGGGAGGGGACACACTTGGATTTTTTTAAAACAAGTTATGTGTACCCACGTTTTTTACTTAAAAAATGATCAAAAACAAAAAAAAAACTAAATAATGGATGGTAATGAATTAAATATGTCCATAAAATGGGTGTTTTACCAGTGTATAGGTCATTTAGGTGCTTAAAATTAAGGTTTATTCCCTTGTTCAGCTTAATTTTTCCTTAATCAATGTAATTAATTTTATTTACATTCACTAATTTTTTTTGTAAAAACCTAATTCTAAATTTTTGGACATTATAAATTTTTTTTATTCCAAATATGAAATCCATTTTTATAAATTTCAATAACATAACTGGTAGAAATTAATTTAAATTTAACCGCGTAGATGGGACGAAAAAGCGGGATTTTAATGTAAAACCCTTCAAAAGTTTGCTATGTCTTAATAGTCAATTCCAATGTGAAATTGAGTCCAATGAAAAAAAAAGATTAATTTATAAAAAATAATATATAATAATACTTTAAAACAAATTTAAATTTAATTTATCCTTATAAATAAATTAGATTACAAAGCAGTTTTGAATTAAATCTCAGTATTTTCCATTTTTCATTAAAAAATTAAACTTTATAGAAAAATATAAATAATTTATGCTAACCTAATTTCTATGTTCTTATTTCATTGATGAAGTTTATTTTTATATATATAAGCCATAAAAGTTCCACAAATTGGATTTAAAAAGGGGTTTCTATTTAAAATCGGTAAAAATTCCTTAAAAATATAGAATTTTATGCATAAAATTGTGTATGTTTTTATCTTCATATTATCAAATATATTGGATAAGTATAATAAATATTTGATTGAATATATAATATATATATATATATATCATATTAATATCACTCACCAATTGTAATTATTTTATTTTATCAAGATAAAACCGCTTTGTGGGAATAAAAATAAATGTATTTTCCTTTATATTCAATTGGTTTTCATATTCATAATGAAATATTTTTTTATATTTTTAAAAACCATAAATTTTCATAAGTTAGTTACCCCTTTTCATTACTATTAATTTTACACAAAATTTATATTAAATAATATTTTAATAATATATCATTATCATTATTTTATCTTTCATTTTACCTAAGCCATCGAGGAAAGTCATTATTTCATGTAACACATGATATACTTGATGTTATGTATAGATAAAATTACAATTTATATAGCGTGTAATGCTCAATTAACTTGGTTTTACATATAACGCAAGGAAAACATTTAAAATAAACTATTTTCAATGATGTTTGAAATGAAAAATATCAAAATGATTCAATTAATTAGTAAAATAATTCACAAAATATAGAAGTGTTATAGAGGGACTTGTTTTGAGGTAGAGAGTCACATGAGAGAACCCACCTATTGGTTGGGTTGTTGATGGAAGTGAAAATCTACTATTATGTGGTCATGTATGGGTTCATTCAGATATAATAGAAGAGTTTATGAAGGAATCATATGCCTCTATATGGGATGTTCTCCCTAGTCTCACCATGATGTACAAAGATATACATCATCAATACTATTTTCCATGTATAATAAGGGAGAGGTAAGGTTTGATTACTTGGTGCTCTACCTATCAATAAGTGCTGGAAAATAACCATTTACCTACTATACTTCTATAACCACTCTCAATTCCCAAGTGGAAATGGAAAGATGTCACTATGGATTTATTAACGGGTAGCCAAGATATCCTCAAGGCGGTGATACTATATGTGTAATAATCGACAGTCTGAAAATGATCTAACACTTACCAATTTGGGAGACCATTCCTAATGAAAATATAGGAAGTATTTACATCATAAATGTAGTAAATATTTAGGGTGTACCCCATTGTATCATTTCAGAAATAGACACCCAGTTCACATCAGAGTAATGTCAAGGGTTAGAAATGTCACTAGGTTCATAGCTTCTCTTGAGTACTTCTTATCACCCTTAGACTAAATGGTAGTCTGAGCAAACTCTACAGGTGTTAGAGGTTATTCTACCGGTCTATATTCATGATTTTTGAGGTTCATGGGAAAAAAGTATTCATATGGTTTAGTTTTCCTATAATAATTTTTTTCAAGAAACAATCTCGATGGATACATAAGAGGCCCTCTATAGTAGACCATTCCATTTACCTATTTACTAGCTAGAGGTAGGTAATGTAGTTCTACTGGGACCTCATATTGTTTAGGATTATTTAAATAAATTACAAATAATTCAGAAGAATATTTCTACATCTTAGTCTAAGAAAAATTCTTATACTAGTAATCACTGTAGAGATCTGGATTTGGAGGTGGGACATTGGGTATTTCTGCAAGTATCACCTCGTTTGGGTCATAGATGAATTAGGAGAAATGGCATGTGGTCATCTTGATATGTTAGACTTTTAGAGATAATGGAAAGTATTAGGATAGTATCCTATCAATTGATGTTACCTCAGAGGTACCATGGATGTCTTCCATGTATCTTAGCATCGATAGTAGCATATATATCCATCTCTTTCATTAGACCCTGACGATATAGAGTTGGAGGCAGATGCATCTTTTGAGGAGTATGAAATATTTATCTTCTAATGTAGAATGAAGGTCCTTCAAGGCAAGTTAGTTCCTCTGGTATGGGTGCTCTCAAATCATGGATGTGTAAAGGATGAGACCTGAAACAGGAGGCTGATGTAGACATGTAGTGGTTAGAATTCGTTTTAGGTGATGTCGTATCACCCACAGATAGGAAACTCGATGATGAATTGTATTAAGGAGTGGAGGTTTTAACATCTCAGATTTCCCCAAAGTTATGGACCATTTAATTTTTTGTTATAATTACTTTATACATCCCTAAAAATGAATCATAAAAAGATAAAGGATTTCTTGGGTGCCTTCAGGACTTGTTTGAAGCCGGGAACCCCAAAATGGGAAGAGACGAATTAGGTCACATTGTTAGAGAAAACCAGGATACCCATCCATAATAGTTTCCATAAACTATGTGGTTGTAGATAGTGGGGTGTAGAGAACCACATAGTTTTTTTGAAACTATATGATTCTAGATGCAGAACTTTTTGTCCACCTGTAGGTTTTTGATAGAGAGGTTCCACTTGGTATGTTCACGTAAAGTCAAACCGTGTGAAAAAACTATGCAGTGTTCCCCCAGAATAAGAACATGCCACATGGTTGGTGCATGGTATGGATAACCATGATGCTAAACTATGAGACACCTCTTATGTGGGTGATATACAAATTTTTTACTTATTATAATGTTTTAAGACATCGATTTTCCCCCTTCTAGTGGGATTTCCCTCCTCCCCCTTAGTGCATGGAGCTCTTTCTCCCCTATTCATAGGGTTTGATCTATCTCCCACCTCTAATATCTAAATCCTCCAATTTTAAAAGAAACTAAAATCACTTGGGAATCTAATTATTACTCTCTAATATTTTTCAAGGGTCCACTTCCACCCACATCACTATTGTTTTCTGACATCTTTTTCCCTATTTTGGGGGTGTTTAACAAATCCTTTGATTTCTTTGGTTATTGGTCGAATCGGGCCTTAATAAGAAATTATTGGAGCATTAATACATCAAGATAGGTGATATAGGTATTTCACACTTGTTTCAAAACATTTATATAATGTAATATTGGTCCACATGTTGAAACCTTCCAGTGATTCCGAAAGTATTATTAACAAATTAATTAAAATGGTTTTATGTATGTTGTGCCACTATCGTGTGGGAAAACCCATCATTGGGATGGAAAAATTATTTTTGGCCACCCCATTGGGTGTTCCCATCATTAATGGCCTATTTACTATTCCATAAATGGTTAATGAAAAAGTGTGGCTTTCTTCCTAGTTAAATGCCTAAATTATTTAATTTGCATTGTAATAAATTGTTGGAATTGATGCTTCACTTTGGTAATGCTAAATTTTTATGAATTTTGGTTGTGTTGCCAAAATTATTTCCTTTTTACATTTCTTTACATTTATTCCATGTTATGTGACTTATACCTTCAGATTTTTTTTACAATTCCATGTGCTTATTACTTATGTGATAATTGGGTGGTTTGAAATGAATGCTATTATTAGACAAGAATCTTAGGTAGGGATATTAAAATTTAATTTATGACATGTGATTATAAATTTAATAGTTCTTATTTCTTATTCCTCATGAAATATTGTTATCATATTTTATTCCTTGATCCCTTACGATATAATTTTTTTCCATGTTTATTTTACTAAAAACACTTAGTATGAATAATTGTGACTGTGTGATGTTGAGGTGTTTCTTTGATGGGATAAAATCATATAAATTTTATTCCTTGTGTTATATTATAGGTTACGATGGCTCACATGCTACGTGCTATGAGATAAAATGTGTCCCAATTTAAGGATGCCATGGATGAAATTTACGTGTTCGGTTGGATCTACTTAATGCACTAAGAGTCATACATTGGATTGAAATGCACAGGATCACCGAGCGGTTCACTTATACTCATAGGTGACATTAGTTCCCTAAGGGAGAAACTGAGGAGGGAATCATGGGAAAGATGGATACTCCTTGCCACAGATGATACCTAGTCCCCTAAGTGAGATACTTGGTATGGACTTAGAGTTCATCATACCTTGAGTGATACAAGCAACACCATATGGGTCGCCTTGGATGGGCTCAAAAGTATTGGTTCTATTAGATACACCCATAGAAACCCTTGGGATTCTATTAGATGTCCTTGGATAGGCTTGGGACTCCACCATTGGATTTGACATATTTATTGAATTATTGACCATGATATATGTGTTTCTTCTTTTTTATATTAGATAATGTTTATATGATGATGGGGAAATGTGGATTATATGTTAAAGTATAATAATGAGGTATTATTATACATTGGTTCAATCCTTTATTTTTTTCCTAGAATATATTCTATTACTTTCACAAGTACCTCTTTTAGACATCCGGCATATGACGAAGTGGGTGGTATCAGTTGAGTGTCTGTTTATGAAACCGGGACAAGGTGTTATATATTTAAATGTATACTCCTTTGAATTTAGTTGATATGGCGCATTGTTTTTTATTTATTGCATGAAATGAATTGACCTAGACATAGTGGGTACCTACTTACTATTATTTTATCTTAGATACTCCTTGTGACACCCTTATTAGAAAAGAATATTTTATGATCACATGTATGGACAATAAGAAGCATGTTTCTTCCAATGCTTTATTATTTACAACTTTAGGATAGAGAATAGGTCAGAGGGCTGAGAATATGATCCAGATGCATGTAGTAGATGTTATTTCCTTTTTGTATTCTTTTTCTAAAATGCAGTTTATAGTTGTATCTTCATATCCCTATACTCATATCTATTATATAATTTTGACATAACATCATTGTAATTTTTTATTTATTATTGATATTCTTATTTATAAAGCTGTCTACATTTCATGCATGGTTTATTACTATTATTATTATATTGTTTATAATGCTGTATATTTCTGATTTATATTTCCTCCATTTATTGATACCAATTACTGGTATGAATACTCTCTTGTATTAGGGATTATTACCCATAGGGATATACCCAAGGACCCCATTGCTAGTCATTAGTGTTTGGAGTTTAGGGAGATGTGCTTGAGTTGTTATGGCCCACCGTCTTGGGGAACAATAAGTGGCACCAAAGGTAGATAACTACATTAAAGGATTTTCCTTTGAAGTATAAAATAATCTTAGTGATTATGAGAAGCAATATAGTACATTTTTTGAGATGGACTTTCTTGATATATAATGATTAAAGGTTTTGAACAAGGGAGGATAAAAGGTTCTTATTAATAAGTTAGGGGAGGGACATACATGGAATTTCCTAATAGATTTTTAATATATAATATCCATTTCATGGGAATATTAAAAAAATAGATAATTATTCAATTTTAGAATAATATAAGGTTAGAATATCTTCGAAAATAATAATTATTAATGTTTGGGTTTTTTTCCACCCCTTATCTCTTGGTTTAACCCCCTATAAACCCATTTAATCCTTAACCAAGGTAACACAATTCTATTGTTTTTACTACTCATTATGAAAAAAAAATAAGTTTACCAGATTAAATTATATTAATTATGAAAATTAAAAATATTCAATCCATTTCACATTATTCAATTTATATAAGCCATATAATTTTATTTTAAATAAGTGACCAAATGACAATAAAAATTAATTTTATAAAAATGAATTTTTGAGCATAAAACTGAGTTTACTTCCTTACATTTGAAATAAAATTCATAAAATGAATTCCAAAATATATGATTGAATATTTTATATTTAAATTCATTTATAATCATTAATTAATTTTAAAAAAATTATCTTATCAATATAAAAACACATTGCACATGTTAAAACATTTTTTAAATTATTTTTTAAGACTAAATATGAACATACATAAAAACCATGTTAAATGATGATTCCTAGGTAATACATTTTATTATTTTTTATTATAGGATATTTAATTTACATTATTATCATATTCAAAACATAATGGAACATTTATGGGAAAATAAATGTTTGTTTTCTAAAAAATTAGTTTTTTCACTATTCATTGAAAAGATAAACATTTTAGAAAAATATAAAATATTCACCCTAAAATAATATTTACATAATGATTTTGGGAATTATATTTATTTTCTCAAATTAAAATTATATTTTTTTTAAATTAATTATATTTTAATTCCACACTAAATTCAATAAAAACCATTTTTAATGAAAACATATTTTTGAATCATAAAATAAAATTACAGAAAATTTCATACGGATTTATTATAAATTAATAGAAAAATATAATTTTTTTTTAAACATTGTTTTTTAATAATTTGGTTGTATCTATTTATATATTTCAATTTAATATCTTGATTTTAATGGATCACTATATCACAGTTTATATAAACATAAGGTTACCTATAAAAAACTATCGATTACCTAATGTTTATTCCAAAGGAAATAAAAATAAAACATTTATCTATTATAATGAACACATCACATGCACCTCATCCATTTATATGTATACATATTATGTGTTCAACTATGTATGGACATGCATTTCATATGTCTAATTCAATCAATGTGAAATTTTATTTACATGTCATAAAAGTGAAACAATTCCGTCTTGGTTATGCTCCAATAAATGAAATGATCAATAAAAACCCAAAAAACCATAATTATGAAATTCTTAATGACTTTAATAATAAATTTTACAAATTATAAAAGTTCACATGGAAGGTATCTCTTCAATAAAAATCAAGTAGGATTTATTATAAGCATACATACCTAAGTATATTGATTACTATATGAAATTTCATGGGATATACATGGTAGGTCAATCAAAATAATATTTATCCAATTTATATCTCATGAGTCCAATACACACTATAATCAATATATTTTATCACAAACTAAACTACTCTATGATGATCGTCGATTAAGGATAACATGATTTCATACATTATGGGGATATTATCATTCCACCATTCTTGTAATAACAATTGCAGCACACATGAATAAATGATAAGTGGATATTTCATTTTTTATAATAACATGGTACATTGTGAAACAATTACTTCAATTTATTATTTGTGGTATACCAAGAGATTATACTTGAATTTCATGCTTATACTGTGATATCAGTTTCATTAATGCATCTTTTATATTATCATTTATATCCACCCAATAGATCCTAACAACAAACCTCTCAATGATATACTATACTATTAGTTATTTGAGAAGGATTTTATTGGTCCTTTAGAATGAACATGGTCCTTTATCTTGAGAAATAACTCCATTGTTGTCAGAGTTATACTCAATTCCCCCTATATTATAGAAAAACCATCTATTTTGGAGATGAACATCCAAATCCAAATAGCTTACATCGTAACATCTTATGAAGAGATATACTCTACATTTATTGTATAGTCCATATTTTTTTCCAATTTATAACTATTATGGTTGATAGATAGACCATTTAAGAAAAACATTAAACCATACTGAGATTTAACATCATCTCTATAACATTATAAATTTTAATATGTGTGTCTATTTACACATATCTCATTATATCCTCCATAGATAAAGTACTTATCATTAGTCTTTCTGAATAAATTACAGATGTTCTTCAAAGTAATCTAGTGACACTCACTAGGATTGCATTCTAATATAGAGATAATGATAAGACTATAGGTCACATAAATTCTATTGAAAACAAAAATTACATGATAGAACCTATAGAAAACATATAATGAATTTTATTTTTCCTCACCACCTCCTTAAAAGGATCCTTAATATACCCAAGACTCATGCCATGTGACACTATTAATGATCCATTTTTAGTTTTTTCCTTGCTAAAATTATTTATAAATTTAACAAATAACTGTATTAATCATGTTCCAAAATCCACTTAGATATTTCTCAATAGAAAGTCATACCCATTATATAGGATGATTCACACATGAATTTCAATGAAAAGAACTTACCCAGCCACATCATTATAGTTTCAAGAGTTGGGATGTCATTTCTATATGCCCTCCAAATAAAATATCATAACTACTATAAAAAAAACTCTCATTGTCTTGTATAAATAGGAATAATATAAATTATGTATAAAACTAAACTCTTTAATTACATCATTGAATTGCATATTCCAACTCTAACAAGATTTATTCAATCCATAAATTGACTATTGTATATTTATTACCTTTTGAGTATAATTTATGTTGTATCATATAAACATCCTTTAATATCATCTAGATAAGTTTTTTTTGAAATTAATTGGTATATCTCAAAATAAAAATGAGTTTATATGTCTAGAAAAATACAAATGGACTTTATCAACACAACGAGTGATAAGGTTTCATCATAGTAAATACAATGAATCAGTTGTATCATTTTCTACAAGGAATTTAGTGTAAGTAGAAAATATACTATTTATGTATATCTTGTTACGGAAAACCCACTTCAAGCCTACAAGACACACTCTTTAAGGCTTATATAAAATTTCCAAATCAGGGTTACTATGCATGGACCCCATTTACTATTCAATGTATTTTAATGTTTTTATAGAATTAGATCTATTTATGTCCTCCTGATAGGTGGTAGTTTCATATCCTACAAACATTACATTATTACCATCATCTATGTGAAATCCATATCTTAGGAGTATTTCCCAACCACTAATGTTCTTTTGTAGCTATATTTAGTTCTTCTTACACAACTCTTTATGGAACTGAATCAACCTCTATCTCGAGAACACTTCATATTTTTTGGTCTTGAACATCTCTCATTTAAAAATTCCACCCACTATCTCTATAACATATGGGTTAGTTATCATGAAAAATACCACTCTAGTCCATACTCACATTATTTTTGGTAGTAGTATATAAACAATATCGCATATTTTACATAGGATAACTCACAAATAAATTTTGTTTTCTAATTCTGAGTCAATCTCAATTTATGAAAAATTTCATATGAATATTTTTCATCCCAAATTTTTTATAAAAAATATAATGGGATTTTTATCTTACCACATCTCATATAGTTTCATTTTAACTACATTATATGGTTCATGGTTTAGTATAAATACAACATCTTCAAAAGAATAACACCAGAAAGAAATGAAAAGTTCACATGGACTCAAAATTGATCAAAACATTCCTAATAATGAATGATTTATTATATTGGAAATACCATGTAATTTAGAAATTATAGTAGGAGTGAGTTGGGAAATAATTCCATAATACATTAAATCATCAATGAATAAATGGATCAAGTATTCATCACACTTATCCTATAAGGGCATCATTATACATTTTCCTAGTTAATGTTTTTTACTTTATTCTGAAAACATTGAACTTTTCAAAAAATTCATACTTATATCTAATCAGAAACACATATCAATATGAATAAAGTCACCACTAAAGGTCAAAAAGTACCAAAAAAAACAATTTTTTGAGTACCCGTTGGTCTACAAAAATCACTATCTTTGAGATATAATATCCCACTAGAAGTTTCATAAGTAAACTAAAAGGATATTTATTCATTTTTTCTAACAAAGATGAAACAACATTTTCAAGTGATTCTTAATTTAATGGTTCTAATAATATATCTCTATAGAGTATTTGGATGTGTTTTCCATTTATATGTCAAATTTGGAATTTCAAAAGGAATGTGGAATTAGAATCAACCCTTACCTTATTATTCAGAATATTTTTTAATAGAATTATCTTTATTTATAATTTATAACTGATTTATCATATTCATAATTCCATAAAAACATTTATTCATATATATAGAAAAAATCTTGTTCATAATAGTGAATTTTAATCCTTTATTTTATAAAAATGATACAAAAATATTTTTTTTGGTGGTAATATAATAAAAATTATCTAAAACTAATAATAATTTACCTAGAAAAGTTAAAAAAATATTTGTTGATCTCTAATGAAAAAAATATTTTTCTATTACTGATAAAATATCTACTTCACTATTTTTGAATTTCCTCCAATATTTGAGCATGTGTTTGTCAGAATAAGTGTGCGATTCACATATGGTATCAAATAACAATGAGTTAGAGTTTTTGAAATTGACCTTTATAACATTCAAAATCTTATGTTCTGAATGCTTCAATTTGAGAACAATTTTCTTCCAAAGATATCAATATATAACCATTGAATAGTACAAACATATGAGGGATCTTAATATGATTATCTTAAAGTAATTCATAACCCATCACATCAAAACACACACACACACGTATTGAAGTACCATGTATTAGAAATGTTCATTAAAGAATTTTTAATGAATTTTATCCCTTGAAAAATAATCACCCCATAAATCGTGGTTATTTAGTGAGACCAAATACATATATTATCAAGACTTTTAAAATTTTGAGCACTTAAATAATAAATGAATATGTACAATTGGAAAAAACTTGTTATATCATTTCATATATGATTCTTGGATAACATAGTGGATAAAATCATTATCCAAATCCATTATAAGGATTTAATTAACTCTAATCCCATGGTATCCTCATTGTTAGTGTTTCTCAACTAGTGTATCCTAAAGAAAACACTATGAACAAGGAAGATAACTATTAAGATGAAATTATTACTTTCTTTCCTTCCATGAGATAATTCTTCAGGACTTAACCATTAGGGTCACCTGTAATAAATTATTTAGATCTCAACAAGCTCTTCTTTAGAAAAAATATAATACTAAGTATTCTAAATAGGATTTTTAAAAGTTTCACCAGATTAATATATATATATCATGCATATTAAACCCATGGCATTTCATATTTTTTTATCTAAATTTTTATCCATTTTTGGTATTCATGGTTCTAATCATTTATATTTGGGATCCTAATCTATAAACAAAATTAATTTTTTTACACCACAGTAATGTTGAAATCTTTATTCAACCCATATGTTTGTGTTACATTCCAAAAAACTGATGACAATTATATTTATTCATATCAAAATAAATCTCATGTATATTTTATATAAATTTTTTATGTAAAGTATAGAGATATATGAGATTCAAAATTACAACTTGAGAATGAACTGAGTGACAGGTAACCAAGCCTGTCATTTCAAGAACAAGGTATATTCCTTTTGTTTGGTGTGTAGTCTGAGCCCCTGAATCTCTAATTATTGACAATTCATCCAAATTAAAAATCAATTAATGAAATATATAACTCCTAATGTGTATAATGTATATTCAATAACTATTCTCAAGATCATAACTCTAAAAAAACATAGGTTACATTACATTAAATTTAAATCTTATTGATTAACATCCAGCATAAAATGTAAGGCTATATATCCTACAATAAATTTATCAAAAACATTTTCATACATGATATTCACATTTTATAAATATTTTACTAAACATTAATATATTAAAAATTAAAAAAATAAATATTTTATTTTTTTTCCATATCATGGAATAAATATTTGGAATTTTTATATTTAATTCAGGAATATAAAATTACATTTCAGAAAGCTTAACAGATATTTTTTTTATAAATAAGCTAAAAATCTAAGTGTAATTGTATAAAAAAATTAATTATTTTTATTTTTGTACCATCACATGACATTATGTTGGCCCTCAATAAACCTTTTAGAGAGTTCCCCACAATATGATGTCTCACAATGTAATGTTAAGGTGAATTACACAATTAGAGTTTTAGTGTCTCAAAATTTAGTGTCATGATGTATTCCAAACAAGAAATTATGTTATAATAAAATTTAAATTCAATCTAACTCCCTCATATAATGTTTCCACTCATGGTAATGTTTATTTAGTACCACACATTACATTGAAACTCAATGTAATGTCATGTGGAGTACCTAACATTATGTTGAAAATCATCTTGATGTCAGGAGGAAACTCACATTACATTAACACTGATTTTATTCTTAAGTAACTAACAAAGGATACTTTTTTAATAACTTTTGATGTAGCCTATGATATCATAATAATGCATGTCATGATTTCTTCTCTACATTACATTGACTAATTAAGGTAATGGCAAATCTCAGTACATGATATGTTAGATTATATTCATATATTTAGGGACATTCTAGACATTTCATTCACTCTTAATGTAATGTAATGGTGGAAAACCTAAAGCTACATTATCATATAACATAATTTCAAAATGGGAATATATATAACCCCAGAACCTCACCCCTAGGTCTGGTGATAAAAACAGATTCTTTAAATTCATTAATTGATAAAAACTAATATGAACCCTGATAATCATATATATAATTCATATTATTTTCATAACATAAACATTACATGTCATAATAATATCATAATCCCAAGTAATAATGTGTTAACATGTTTGAGGAATGTATATATAAGATAATTATTTTGTAACACTTGTGAATATGTCTCCATAATTGATTAAAACTAAACTTCTATATAGACTTATCAAAAGTAATACTCATCTTCATCACCTATGGAATTCAAAAAAATGAAGGGGTATGACTAAATGATTAGTAAGGGAAAACTTCTCAACATGTAATCAAGTGTTAGATCATAATAATATGAGGAAAAATGATAAAGGGAGAAATATATTATTAAAAAGATCATGGAATAATATCAGTTTTTTACTAATTCATCACAAGAGAAAAAGTAATCTCAAACAAAAAAGCATATACCATGACTTAGTATTTTTAGAGAAGTATAGAAAAATTAAATAAAGTAATGTTATAATAACTTCATAGAAACATATATATGTTGCAACAACATTAACCATAACTTCATAACCATATGTTAAGGCTCACCGTTAAGACAACATAACATATTAAGCTTCAGATAATAACTTATGCACCATAGTCAAGGATCACCACGAAGAAAACACATGATATTTTTATTTGGATAATTTTACATGAATCATAATTAAGGATAACTGCCAAGACAATATAATATTATGACTAGGATAAATCTATGGAACAATAGTCATGGATTTACTGCAAGACAACATTGCATATTAGGTTTATGCTAATCGGTCATGCACCATACATGTTATATCCTGTGATAAAAACACTAATCCATGAAATATTGGGATATTAGGGAAAATTATTAAAATTAATAACATGTACATAATATTCTAAAAATTTGAGGAAAAAATCATAAGTATAATAAAACCATTGATTAAGATTTGGTTTTCATAGTCTTATATCAAGGTATAATCGAATGCTATATAATAAGGATTCTTAAGAGAATAAGAGATTATACGATTCTAGATTTTCATATTTAAAAATTAAATATATATCTTTATCATAAAGTTACATTGAAAAATTAATGGGAAATAATGGATAATTAAGAAAAAAAATAACCCAATTAAGTGGTGTTTTATTAAATAAGTAAGTGATATTTCCAAGAAAGAATGATTTTTTTTTAAATTTTATATTTTTTTAGTATTTTCATTAAAATAATTAGGTTTTAAAAATATATCAATAGTTAAAAATATTTTCTTAGGTGTTAATTAACATTAAATATGAAATTTTTATGTTCCCTTAAATTGGGGTTATTTAAAAGAGAGAATGAAGAAGGAAAATTAAAAAAATTATTATCCAAAAAAAGAGAGTATAAACTAATTATATATATAAGGAACATATATATTGAATATATATGAAATAAATTATTATAATTTAGAGGAAAATTTTGAAAAATAAAGAGAGTACATAAACCAAAAGTAATGAGGTGGCTCTGAATATCCATTTTTATGTTTTAAAATACCTTCATTGAAACTGAAATCATTAAACGGATAATAAAAAATTATTTTTAAAATGTGTAAGGAGAAATATGATGATAATAAGAGATAATACATATTTGTGTTCCCAAAACATTAATTAGAACATTTTAGGAAATGAAAAATATTAACATAGAAGAAAAAAACCATTTTAAATTCCATCTATTAATCCTAAAAATGTCTTAATTTATAGAAAGAATTAAAAATTGAAGTAGTTTTTTTAAATAAGTAATTATCATAATATAATAAAAAGTATTTACTATTTATAATATATAACAGGAAGAATAATGAACTATGTAAAATCATATCCATGAATGATATCTCAAGACAAAATGGAAACAAAATCGAGTCAACAAACAACTTATAACTTTGTTGAATTTTGAATAGAAAAGGAATAAATGTATAACATGAGAAGGATTTTTAAATCCATTATATTTATAGAAAATTATTATAATAAAACAGCCAAGGTAAACATTCACATTAAAAAAATGGATAAGTGGTGAATATAAATCATATCCCAATGAATCAAAATGGAGATGTGGAAACCCTTACAAAAATCACAATTCCTAAAGGAGGTAGCATTGGAATAGGGTTTTATGTGATAAAAATGTAAATACCTATAAAATAAAGTGTAATTTAATATTATACAATAATATGGAATAATATACTCCACTAACATGAAAACAACATCAAGAAGAACAATCATCACTCAATAAATAAAAGACTAGTTAACAAAAACTGTCACACCATTGTTACCATTGAATTTGGAAACCCATAAAGGGTATAAAATGAGATAAATTTTTATATAAATATTATTAAATGAAAATATTGGATAAAATAAATACATGGAATATATATATACTTTTAAAAATAAACAACTATCAAATATACATTATATATCATTAAAGAAAAAATGAGATAAAAACCATCACATTATTTCCTTATTCCATCTAATCATGACCCAAAATCCATAAATAAAAAAATTATATTTATTAAATTATTTATTAGGAATAATTTTCATAAATAATTCAATTTAGCGGGTCCATTTATTATTAAATGTCATTCGTTTATAAGATATTTTATGCTTATTTTTATTACATGATGTGCTTAGGTCAATTTTTCTTTAACCTCCAAGGTATCTTGATAGTGGTAAAATATTTTGTAAAATAGAATTATAATCTCCATAATTGAATATTTGTGAGTATTTTATTATTACATTAGCTCAATGTTTATAAAATTACATGGGTTTTCCCAGAATAGACCTAAATTAAAAAGGTTCCTCGATATGTTCATTTAAGACGGTTAAGTTTTCTATGAAAATTTATTGCTAACATACCTTATAGGATGTCCAATATTATATTTAAATAATATTAATATTAACATAATTATTGTTTTTAAACATTCAATAAATTTATGTATTCATCCATGTTAGGTGATAATGGAAAACAAAATATGTCATTACATAGAGGCGTTAACCCACACGTACAAATGGACGAAGGTACCATTTTTATAAAATGAGATGGAAGTAGAATGTGAATTAATTTATCATTTCATAAAACTAAAAATTTTATAAATATAATATTTTATTCATTGAATAAATCATTTTATGAAATCATATATGGATATTATGAAAATAGAATATATCGTTCATGGAGGTGGTAGTTATCACATATGCATGATGACATTTTCAATATTTGAATGGTTGTGGTGGAAGGTATAAAAGTGATATTAATTTATATAATATAATATAATCATATTAATAGTACTAATATTTTCATTATTTTATATATATTATTTTTAGTTGTGGGTAGAAGAAGAATGTAATTAAGAGAGCTTAATTGAGAACATTACTCTTCTTTTAATGCCCTCTCTTCGGTAACACATTAAGTACCCTTATCTTACTCTTTCAAAAAAACCAAGGCTTGTAGGAAATTAATTGACAATTTAGGAGAGTCTATTTAAGATATTTAAATAATTATTTTAATAATTAGATAAATGATATGGAGCTGACCTTCTTTATTAGGTGAAGGGAATGAATTTTTTTAAAATACATATTCTTAATATAAAGACATAACATTTTTCACATGTAATATAGAGAAAAAATGGAAAATATTGGATTAAAATATTATTTAAGGCCAAGAATACCTCAAACATTCATATTCAACCAAATTTTAAAGATTTATTTAGGTCTCCTAATTTTAATTTTTTCACTTATACCATTTTTTACCATGGTAATTAATTTCCACCTAAGTAATTTAATTTTAATAGATAAAAATAAAATTGATTTTATTAAATAATTTCATCCTAATTAAACCTTATTTTATATCCATTTTATCAAATTAAATTTATATTTATAATAAAAATTCATTTTAACATTAGTTCATGTAATCCATAAAACCCTATTTTTGGAAATATTGTATCATTAACTATAGAAGTTATTCTTAAGATAATTTACTAATATTATTTATATTAATGAAATTATAGGATTTATTATAAACCAAAGGAGATCAATTTTTATTTATAATAAATAAAAAAACTAATTTCTCCCTTTGAACACTTAGTTACATGAGAAAGACTGAAAATGGTTTTTATTTGAAAAATGATTCTTTATTTTCGAAATGTTAAAAAAGGTTTTCTGAAATCAAAATATATTTTTTAATGCCTTATTTAACATCAAAAATAAATTTATTTTCATGATTTTTTATGTTTTTAATTTATAGTTACTTCTTTATATAGCCATAAATTATATGATATTTATAAAAATTGTATTTTTCACTGTTCACCTAAAACAATTATTTCAGAAATATACCAATAATTGAACCAAAGAAAATATTTTTATTATTTACATATAAATGAATATAATTTTTACAAATTAAAATTAGGACATTTAAATTTTAAGTAAAAACATAAAAATATAATGAAAATTTATTACATAGGAAAATAACATTAATTTAAAATTTAAAATATTCTTAATATTAGTTCATAGAAATTACTAATTATATTGGTGTTATATTATACATATCAATGACATTTTTAATACTTTTATATTCACTAAATAAATATCATAAAAATATTTTTTTTGAAAAAAATACATTTTTATGAAAAAGATTGTCTCATGAATTTTATCAATGAATTAATGAATAAGGATTTTTTTTTAAATTCAAAATTCAAAATGTTTAAAATATAAGTGATAAATAAATTATTTCATTAATATTTATATTTCTTTATAGTTCTATTTTATAGCTACATATGCCTTTCTATATCTCAATATAAGATTTAATCATAATGTAAGATTTGGTGCCTGTTTTGGGTTGTGATTCCAGTATCATGGATATTATGGAAATTTTCATGAGGTTGGACTTATCTCACATATGATTTATATCACACCATAATTATTAGAATTTGTACAGGTATTGGTCTATGGAAAATCCATCTGATGAAACCTACTTTCAAAGATCAGAGAAATGAGTTTCACAAGAGAGGATTTTGTTACCTAATGCCATTTCATTTGTTTTTTACATAGTTTTCATTATATATTTAATTACTTTTATACATGCCAATTTAAATTATATATTATAACATTTGAAATTATAATTTTTGTTTTTAATGTATCAAGGTTTTATTTAGATCAAAATTATATGTAAAAAAAATATTTCTAATTCTTTATGATTTAAAGAAAAAATATCATAAAATATTGGGGCATTTTATTATCCCCACTCCGTTAAATAAATTATCTGCTCAATGTTTTAATTAATAGTCACTAATAAAATAGTTAGGTATATTATTAAGATATAAATGAATCAGGATTTTATTTCTAACATGGTATCAACCACTGTAACTTGGGTAAGTCATGGAAGGCCATATATTTCTTCATACTAGACCTATCATAATATGGAGTTTCTTCCAAACCATTTTATGAAATAACATCTTCTGGTTAGGTTTATTCTTATATAATAGAATAAATTTTCCTATATAGTTCATTGTTAATTTTTTAGTGATAAGTGATCATATGATTATTGGATATATGAAATATTATCTCTTTAATTTATTAAATTGTAATACTTGTGTTTATAGAAAATTCGTTTGAACAAATCACTTAAAACTCATCAAAAGGAAGGATGATAAGATTTTCACAAGGAACATTCCCATAAAAACAAACATGGGATACAATAATCACACAATTAGAAGTTTTTAATTATAAATTCATCATATATTGATCAATGTGGTGGTTTTATATTCTTAGTTAACAGAATAGTTACACAGGAGTGGGATAAACATGATAAAAATAAGAAATACATAGTTCTTGATTGGATGAACAATGTTCCCCACTCACTATCATTTTCTAAACATAATTAAATAGTTATGGTTTCATTGGATTTCTATTGTTACCTTGGTCTTAGAATTTTATTTTCTATCATCCATTTTATCCCTTTGACTAGGGGAATTGATTTGGGTAATTCCCATGTTTCCCACATTTAATAAATTGAATAGTTATTTTTACCTTATGATGAAATATTTCATTTCCATTAACTATTTTCATTGAAATAATTATTTTTCTTCATAAATTTGTTTCTTTATTCACTATTTTACAATAAATAAAAAACCTTCAAGTTCCCTTTTGTAATTTTCATGGGTGCATCATCCCACATTTTTACAATAGTTATATTGAATATTATTTCCTTCTTTATCTAAATCACCTAAACATCAATGAGACTCCATATTTTTTCGTGTGATTGGAAACTAAAATATGATCAAAATATTAATAAAATTTATTTTAATCGGGTTTAGAAAAATGATAAGATTTCTTAATCGCCTTTTTATCCTTTTATGTTGTTCATTAGAAAAATATATACATTTTCCATGGATCCAATTTTTATGTTTGTTTCATCAGGATTTATCTAATACTAAAACCAAAATGGATCAATGTGAATGATGAATAATTAACATCATAAGATAAATTCGAAATATTATATTTTGATAAAATCAATCTGAAAGTGTTTTTCTCTTAAAACCATCACATAATTGCTTAGTTCAACCAAAATCACTCTTAGTTAAATTAGGGATTCTTTTTGTCAAGTTCTGTCATAATCCTAATTCAAATTATTTAACATAATAAGCCTTTCATAATCAATTTTAAAGAGAATATGGTTGACCAAATAATATCTCATATGAGTTCATAGTGAGGTGTCGAGTCATTGGCCTACATATCATTAATTGATAGAAGATTGAGTTAGTAACCCAATATTCATTTTATGGGTTATTTCCCATATAATCATCTATTATAAAACTACAACAACTTTCCAGTATTTATATATGGATAAAATTTCTAGGGAACTACACATTCTTTAACTTACCAAGACATAATGATCTTATCATATATATAGAATTATCTCTATGGTTTAAAATAATTTTTTCTTATCCAAAACCTAAAAAATAAATACAAAAAATAACAAACCTAATCCTCAAAAATAAGTAAACCCTATACAGATATGAACTATAGCAACGAACACCTAAACTCTCATTTCTGGTTCTAATAACATAATTATTAAATTCTATATTTGAACCATTTGATATGAACCAATATAAAATTAAAAACATTTCACATACTTTTCATAACCAAAACATTAGATTTCATAAAAATATCAGAATTCCAGGAGTAGAATGTTTTGTTTCAATGAGGATTCGATACCTAAGAAACTTATTTCACGCCACTTCTTAACATTTCTCCATTATTTATCTACATTAAACTCTCTTATTGAAGGATCTTAATTTACACTAATATTCATAACCTGGGGAATTGAAATATAATAAAGGGTTCAAATGGAAATACAAGTTAGGGGAAAATTCTCAACATGTCATCAAGGGTTATATCAAAATCATATGATAAAACTTTAGTAGGGGATACATATCTTTTTAAAAATAACAGAAAACTATAATATTTTTCCATAATTCATGATAGAAAAACTATTAAAATCAAATGAACAAACATGTACCCTGGAATAAGAGTGTGAGATAAGAACATAAACATTTCATAGGGGAATTATATCATTTTTTCAGGGAATCATACAACGTGGAAACAAAATAATGAATAATATCATAAAGATAAGTAAAGTATCACCACTAAGAAAACATAACACAATGTTATTAGTCTAAGTATATTTAGACCATAATCAAGGATCTCCACCATGAAAAAATAACATTGTGCTCTTAGGATAACCGAATCTTCACCATAGTAAGGGTTAACCACCAATAAAATATATAATGTGTGATTAGTCTAACCGTTTATTCACCATAATTAATCCTCACAACCATATAAAAATAACATTGTGTTCTTAAGTTAATTGCTTGTGTACTATACAAGGTATCTCATGAGATGAAAATATTACCTGATGAATTGGAGAGATATCAAAGTGAAAACTTCATATTCATAACATGTATATGAATATGATGTTTATAAGAGGGAAAATACCATACAAATAGTCATGATCATGATAAAACCCATGTGAATATAGTTAGTTTTATAATCTTCTCTCAAGGAATAACCAATAGCTATATCATAAAGATTACCAAGAGAAGAATAAATTAAATTAGTTTATACAATAATATTTGAAAAATAAATATAGGTCTTGAACATGAAGTTCCAATGTATAAAAAACCATGAGAAATATTGGAGTTGTAATAATGAAAATAAGAAACTTAAGTGATGATTTATAAAATGAGCAATGGATATTCAAAATAAGGAAGAAGCATAATATTTTTATCTAGACTATAATTTAATCAAGATATTTTTCCTTAATATAATTCATATTTTACAAATATTCATTATTAGAATACTTTTTTTATAGTTGGTACATGATCGGAAATTAGAAATTCATAAGTTCGTTTAAATCATGATTACATAAAAGGGAGAATCAAGAACAAAACATTAAACAGGTATTATCTCCAAGAAAAAAAGTTAAATTAAACATGTTATATGTTTAATGAACATATAAATATAATATGTACGAAATAAATAAGAATAATATAGAGGAAAATGGAGTAAAATATGGAGAACACATAACCAAAAAGTAATGAGGGGATTCAAAAGATCCCTTTTTTATGTTTCAAAATATATTTCTTGAAACTCACACTCATTAAAGGATAATAAAACACTAATTTGAGAAGTTTTATTGAAAAATATGTGGATAGCAAGAGATAGATTATATTTTTGTTCCTTAAAAATAATGGATAACATCATGGGGAAGGGGAAATTTGAACATGAAGGAGGAAAAACTATTAGAATGGATGGGTCCTTATCCTGAAAATGCCATATATTTTATGAATAATTCAACCAATAAAGTATATTTTTTTATAGAAAATTAATTATCTCTATTTAAATGATAGTATTTACCACGTAGAGTATATAAATTGAAGAATACAGAAACCTATAAAGCAATACTTAATAAAGATAGATCAAATCCTAAATAGAATAAAAATTCATTGAAAAAACCACTTATGATATCGATATATTTCTAATTAAGAACTCAAAAATTCATAACATGATATATATTTTTAGATACCACATTTTTTAACGAAATATTAATAAAATACATACAAGGGTAATATTTACAGAATAAAATGTGAACATTTACAGAATAAAAATCATATATCAATGAAGTAAAATTAATATGTGGAAACCCTTACATGCATCATTATTCATGAAGAAGGTATCATTAAAATGGTAGTTTATGGGATATAAAATTTATTCACTAAAAAATAAAAAGGTATTAAAAATTAATATAATCAAAGTTTATAACATTCCCAACTTATAATAATAAATTTCAAGAATAACAAATGTAACTTAGTGAAGGGAAATTAAGATAACAAAAAAAACTTAAATCATCATAATATTTTCAATTTAAAACCCATGAATGCTAGAAAAAGATATGGATTTTTAAAATACGTTATATTTCTAGAAATTTTTTATAAGATAAATCCATGTCTAATATATACAACCCAAAAAGAAACCGAGTGGAAATTATTCATTATATATAATTGAAGAAAAATGTTCATGAAAATAATCTTATATTAGGTTAGGATTCACCCCACGCAAGTGAATAAAATCATAAATAGTAATATTTATTTTTTTAAATACTTTATTTAGAACCTTTTTATATATTTTATAATGTAGAAGGTCTATTTATTAATATATGTTATTCATTTATTAAAAAGTTTTCACTTATTTTCTTTACATGGGGTGGTTCGACCAATTTTTATGTAACATACTAAATATAGTGAGTTTTTACAAGCATATTTTAAAATTATTTCATCAACTCTATAATTTTATATATGTATTTATTTTATTATTCAATTACAATACAATTTAAATAGTTATATAGGTTTTCTTAAAATTAACACAAATTAAGCAAGGTCCCCTGAGGTACTTAAGTTTACATTGACCATTTATTATATATATGACTTATATAACCTATTATATGATATTTATATAATATTAATATGTTTATAATTGATATTTTTATCCGTTAAATTCATTTTTAATATTATCCATGTAAGTAGGTAAATGAAAATAAAATATGTTGTTCTTTGGAGGCAGAAATCTGCATATGCACATGGATGACACTCTCAGTTTTCATTGAATTGGAGGGAGGTAGAGAATAATGTAATTTATCATTTAATAGTCATAAAAATTAATAAAAAAATATTTTATCATTAAATATAACTTTTTGACAAGTCATGTAAGGAGGTTATGATACATAGAATACACCATTAACATAGGCGGTAGTTCATATGTACGTATGATGATGTCTTCATTTTATAATTTTTTTGTGGATGATAGAAAAGTTATATTAAATTTCTATAATAATATCTAATAATATAAATAATATTTATGCAATCATAATTTCATGTATATAATAGGTTTTATAGAGTAGAATTGGAAGGGAATTGAGAGAGCTCGGTTGAAAACATTACCTATATTATTGAATGTTCTCCCTTGGGTAACATCTTAAGGCTCTATAGCATCATTATTTGGCTATTAAAAGACTTCTAAGACATGGATATGAAAAAGGTAAGAATATGAACACTTTTTGGTTGAGATAATTCATTATAATGAGTGGAAATGCTTAGTGTAGGTGAGCACTATTTAAATCCGAAGGAAATATAATTTTCATCAATATGAAATCTTAATATAAATAGATCACATGTTTATTAAGGAATGTAGAGAAATTGTGGAAAAAATATATTTATATATTATATATGTTCAAAAATCTGTCAAAAAATCTTTTAGAAACGTTTTTTAAACATTTTCTAAGCCTTTTACTCTTAGATTTTTTACTTTTACCATTTTCATTTTTTCACATGGTAATTAATTTTTACATAAAGAATTTAATATTATGGAATAAAAATGAAATGGGTCATATCAAAAAACTTATAACTAATGATTTATAATAATAAATTCGTTTTTTAAACATCTTTTTACATTTCTATGAAATATTAATTTTATCTTTACCGCATGTAAAGCGTAAAAACCCATTATATGAAATAGTCTATTTTTAAGAATAAATGTTATCTTTAGGAAAAAATTGTCATTTTGTTTTCATTTAAATGTCATTTATTTATTTATTATTAACCAAATTATAGTTATAGTACTTTAAAATAAATATATAAACTAATTTCAACTAGAAAAAGAAAAATTAAACCATAAGCAAAAAATATTTTCTATTCGAAGAATATTTTATAAATTTCAAAAAGAAAAACATATATTTTCAAAACTAAACATAGAATTCCTAAAATCACCATTTTAGTTTATAAATTATATTTTTATAATGAATTTTTTTATAAGTGTTTATGTCATATTTAGTTTATATAATCAGAAATTCTATGTTTCTAGTAAAAATTATATTTTTCACTATTCAACTATAAATCAGTTTTTCATAAAAATCATAAACAAAACTTAAGAATATTTTTTATTTTAAATATATAAATTATTTTAATTTATTAAAAATGAGAAATGTGTAAAATACATGTGATAAATAACATATTACATTAACAGTTACATGTTTAAATCATCCATATTACTAGTCACATAACCCTATAAAATCATTATATAATATCTAAGAATAAGGTAATCTCTTGTGGAAATTGTTGGAGGTTGTATGATCCTATATTTATCCAGGAATTTCCCACTTTCAATTTTTTATTGATCTTTAGCGGTGGAGTATTTTTTTTGATATGTAGATTCTTTGTTGTGGAAAATGACCCATAGTTCTGGGATATATGATTTTTTAAATTAATGGATCATGGGTAAATTTGTAGAATGAACTTATTAGGGTTTAACATGATCTCGGAAGGCTTTATAGGTAGTTTGGTCAATTTCATAGAAGTTGGGATAAAAAATTGAATGGACAGTAACATGTCATGTCTATGTTACATTACATGTAACTTCTACCTGATACATGTCATGATTTATTTAATGAAATGAAGTGTTTACATGTCATGAACCTAATTCAAGTTTTTTAAATATCAATATAGATAAATATTATCCTAAGGTAATGGGTTTTTTTTATGTAAATTAAAGATGAGTAAATACACAATGTGAACGTATTATACATCTTATATCCCTTGTACCTAACAATTTTATATCGATAGTGTGTATGATTATTTTTCATTACATCAAGTCCATCCCTATCCTTTCGTACTTAGAAAAATTACCGTGAAATTTTGCAATTTTATATTCCCTTTTAGATGTCTTGATTACATATATAATACATGGTGATTTATTTTCCTTAGGTTTCTATCTTCTCTCATATAATTCCTTTTTAATATGGTTTAAATATGTTGACTTAAGGTTTGTTTTGGGTTTTGATCTTCATCTAGGTTGATATAGGATATTATTTTGATTATCTATGCCTTCTTCTTTGATTAAATTTTCTATTTGAATCATTTTGTGATATCCATATAAGGGTAGAGAGTCTAAATCTAACCTTATAGTCTATTTAATTTTAAACCATATGAAATATTATATGCCAATGTAACACGCACTATAATTAATTTACTTCTTTAATTAATTTCTAGTCATGGATTTGAATATTTGATGGATCTATAGGATTAAATTTCTGATGTGACCTAGATTATGGCTTCCCATTAGGATTGGGAACCCATTGATTAATAAGAAATTGGATAATAAATGAAATTTTGTTTAGCATAACTTGATGTTTTAGTGATTTCATGATGTAGAATCACATTGTCAATAGATTGTGGACTATTAATAGGGCTATGATAAATTGATATATAAATGAAAGTGTAATTTAAATGAAAATGGTAATTTTCATAATAAATCATCGAGGCTTATGGTTTGATGTTATGATACCCTTATTTCTATGACATGTGTTGTGATTTAGGCAATAATTATTTTATGGATCAAGCTCAACCCAGTCCCATGCTATAATTCCTATATTGAGTAGGCTCTAACCATTTTCATGTTGTAATTATTATATTGAGAGGGATATGCTTAGTCCCATGTTATAATGCATATAACTATCACGCTCTACCTTGTCCCATGCTCTATTTTTTATATTTACTAGGCTCCACCCTGCCTCATGTTGAAATGATTATATTGACTGAAATCAGACCTATCCCATGTTAAAATGATTATATAATTGGATCAGGCCAGATTTTTTTTTTTTGATTTTTACATGGATATATGGTTGTTTTATTGGTATGGTTTTACTGCATGATCAATGATATTTAGCCATGGTGTCAAAATAGGTTTATTGTTATATTATATTAATGGATTAATTAGTACACCTACTTATCAATTATTAAATACACTTATTATAAGACTGGTTAGGTTTAGACATGGTGGTGTTGACCCACTGGTTTTTTCTCACACTCTACTTGGGCTTCCATTTGGAACCTGAGAATATTATGTAGATACAGGTTTGGGAAAGAGAAAGGGGTCTTATTGCAGATTTGTTTCCTTCTGGATGGAATAGAGTTGGATATTGTACCAACATGGTGTTAGAGACTGGGGTCCTTTTTATTTATTTTGTGTCTATGAATTCTTTTATTTGTATTGTTATTTAACATTTTGGATACATATCATCTTGTTCATACATGGTTTATTGTTATTGGATTTTTTTGGTTTCTCCGTTTATTTCATAATTGTATACTGTATTGTTTTGTTATTTTCATTACTATAATATTATTTATATTATTCATTTATACTATATTGTATCTCTAATCTTGGGGTTATAGTATCCAAACTATATATATCATACCCCCACTACTATTCAGCAGCATCTAGCATATGGGGAGGCACACTTGAGGTCTCATAACTAACCTGATTTGGCCATGTGAGAGAGTCCCATATCGAGGGATGTTACAAAGTCATATCAGAGCATGGATATTATTTTCTATTGCATTTCTATTTATGAAAGATAGAAAAGATACTAGGATGTGTCAGTAATTAGTAATTATCATGTTCATGGGAGTAACCAACCCATGTATGGGGGAAATCTAAGTACTGAGGGACAATATTGTTGTTTACACTATAATCGGGATATAATTGATGTTATTTAACCATGGGTGATTAACATAATGTGTGACGTTGTTGTTTCTTGAGATTTATACTCATGTCTTGGTATTACTTGAGATTAGTATGAATGTATCAAGATAGGAATGTGGGGATATTTATTGACATGCACTATTCATAGTAGGGATGTAATTATTTCATGTGATGTGCATTTACCTTGATAAATAGAGATATGAGATACCTATTATATCTGATATAATTGAAATTAAGGAACTTATATGTCATGATAAACAATTTAAATCCTTGTTTATAGAGACTATGAGAAGTGTTTCTCTATTGTCATAGCCTATTTAAGCAGATCTATTTGTTATGGCTTGTGTTTTAAGGGGAGTGCTTTTATTTTAGAGAGAATTACTCCTCATTGTATTGGAGTTGTGTTTCATGAGAGTGGTAAACAACATTATTTTAACACAACTAAAAGGATATTCCTATAGTTATTTAGGATCACATTTATGTTCATCTTTGTGATAGCTTCCTAAGGGTTAAGTGATACTTTGAAAGGGAGAATTTTCACATCACGCCATCAATGTCTAAGATGATAAGAGAGTTCGTTCTATAACATCTACCTCTGTTCATACGGAGGGAGGAAAATAGGTAACCAATATCTGGATCAAGTCAATCTAGATGATCTTTAATAATCATGAGACACCCACTGATGGGAGGGAAAATATTTTTCTATATATGCTTCAAGGACCAGCTAGCCTTTAATGGGATATTCTGGAGTAGGATGGGTAGAAAGAGGAGTTATCATGGAAAAAAATTTAGATCATGTTCTTGATCCACTTCTATCCGAAGATGTTGACGGATGAAAAGCCTCACAAGTTTATACATTTGATGCAGGTGTGCATGTCATTGTTGGACTAAGATGGATGTTTTACCAACCCATGACACTTGGTTCCATCATTGGAAGATGATGAAATATCAAAGGTGAGATGTTTTTAGGATGATATTCTCTATGATATTAGGTTACACGTGAATGTCTTCCATCTGATAAATTTTGACAATGTAATGAATAATCCACTCATCATCGAAGGAAATTCGAGAGAGGCCCCAAGAAGCAATGATTCTATTTTAGTATGAAAAATCGGAAACTCTTATTCTAATGGTAATAAATATTACTATGATAGTTATCTACAAGGAAATAGTTGGAATAGATGTTAGGTCCATAGGTATCCATCTCATGACTGTGTTTCATTGTAGTTCTTTTAGTGTAGAAAATTACGACACAAGTGGCCTAAGTGTCTGTACCCCTATTTGGAGGGTCATGGTTACTAAAGGACACACCACCTATAGAGGTGTAATAGGGGAATGAATATTTATAGAAGTATAAGGGGTCAAGATATGTATCGGATTCTGGTAAAGACTCATCTAATCCTTAGCATACTAGTAGCTATAGTTCTACTAGGTGTTCAGAACGACACATGGGACATGGCACCCAAGTGCAGTACCTACATTTTCAAGTAGTCAGAATAACTCATGTGAGTTGGAATACATCCTAATGAAGAGGGTATAATCATCTAAATTATAAATATAATACTCATGTTATAGTGGATATATTATCATATACTATCAGAGGTACAATTATTGTATAATCTACCCTTAGTTATGTTTTTAAACAAAATAATAGCAGTCATTTTTTATCTTATCTTTCTGAAAATATATGGGGCTTGGATATGGAATGTATGAATGGTGTTTTTAACATGTATACACCATTAGATGTCCAGTCAGAAAATACTAAATGTTTCAAGTCTTGTTCTCAAGATATTAGAGGTTACCATTTCTTATAGGAACCATTTTTTCTTGAAATGATAGGTTTTTATATGATTATTGGAATGTATTAGTAAGTCCTATATCGTGTTCATATTGACTATAATCAGAGGATAGTGACCTTTATATCTATATAATGAGGTATCTATTCTCACTAGGGTTAATGGGATCTTCAGGCTGGTCATAAAGGGATAATTCAATGCATATTGGATTATCTCACAACTCAGATAGGAAGACTTATTTTGGATAATATTGGAATGTAGTAGGATTTCCTTTACTTTTGTGGTATAATTTTTTATGGATGACTTTTCTAATGTATTAAATGTCTTATAAACCAAAAAATACATCATCTTTATGATATATTTGGTTTCTAGACTAGAACCAGTGTCTATCTCTCCATATAAGATTACACCAGTAGTTCTTCGAGAGTTGAAATTTTAGTCCGGAGAACAGGAAGCTAAATGTTTCATTTGTCCTAGTACATGTTCAGGGGGTTATTCTAATCGTTTCTCTGTGAAGGATGATAGTACTTCCCCTTTATGTGTGTATTCTTATAGATTGAACTAGATAATGGGAAAGAACCTGTATCCACTTCCATGCATCGATGACCTCTTTGATTATCTGAGAGGTTCTAAGATATTATCCAGAATCTATTTGAGAAATGGATATCAATATTTTAGGGTTAGAAGTTTGGAAATACCTCTAAATACTTTTAGGATTAGGTATAGATTTAATTATATTATAGTGATTCCATTTGGTTTGAAAAATTCACTAGCGGTATTTATGGAATTGATGAATAATATCTTTCATTATTTTTTACAATTTTTTTGGGTTTTTTTTTATGAAATCATAGTGTACTATTGGTCAAAAAAATATCAGTCAAAGAATAATAAAATCATCCTAATTACATTGAGAGAGAATCATATAAAGTCTAAGGTAAAAAATTTAGTTTTTGGATTGATAAAGTGGAATTCATGGGCCATGTCATCTCTAAGGCAGTAGTTTGAGTGGACTTAGAAAAGGTTTTAGTCATATTATCTTAGGAGCAGCCCAATAGTGATATTTATATTCATTGTTTTCTGGGGTTTTATGGTTATCATCATCTCTTTATCTTGGTATTTTACCATTTGGTAGCACCAATGACAAATATTACCAAGAAAGGGGTGAATTTGTTTTGTTAGATTATTATGAGTGAAAGTTTTAGGTTCTGAAGAGAAGGTTGACCTAAAAACCTATCCAAGCATTATATGTTATAGTTTAATCATGTATAATGTACTATGATGCATATTGACTTGGAAATAGATGGGTTTAGATTCTATAGTATCATGTGTTTTCTTATGTCTCCACACACCTAAGGCCACACAAGATGAATTATCCTACTCAAGATCTCGAGATTGAAGAATTTTTACATGTACTGAGATACTAGAGGCATTATATCGTGGCTATAGACATTTAGTTTACAAGGACCACAAGAATCTCATGTACATCTCTTTTCAATGACACCTAAACCTTTGACAAAGGAGGCAGGTCGAGTATATGTAGTCTTTCTACTTTGAGTTGGCCTTTACCCTAGGAAAGGTAAATGTCGGTGTCAATGTTTTGAGAAAGAAGATGAAGAAGAGGACAGTATGA
Source organism: Viscum album (assembly GCA_963277665.1). Taxonomy (NCBI): domain Eukaryota; kingdom Viridiplantae; phylum Streptophyta; class Magnoliopsida; order Santalales; family Viscaceae; genus Viscum; species Viscum album. Next base: position 1,768,600,517 of record OY728157.1, read on the forward strand.
GAGTCATGTGATGAGTGGCAGATAATAGAACACTTTTCAAACATGAATCTAGATGGTCATGAGTTCCAAGGAAGAGTATCTCACTACAAAATTATTAGTTTTTTCCAACATGGGAATATCTATTGGAAAAAGTAGATTTTCTGTTGGTAAAACGTTTTACCAACATAAATTGTCTCGTCACTAAACTGTTGGTAAAAACTCTGTCGCTAAATCTTATTGTGACAAATAAAATAGTTCTGTTGTAATTATAATAATTTCAATAGATAATATATTTGTTGGTCAAAATTCTTAACAACAAATTTCTATTACAAATTTATCTATTGGAAATATTACTATCAACTTTCATAACCAATACCAATAATTAATATCTATTTGTAATTTATATTTTATATAAAATATTATGTTTAGGTATTTCAATATTTATTACTAAATTTTTATATTATATTTATTAATTTATCATGTAATAAACCTGTTTTAATTATGAATCCGAAGACATATTTTCACACATGTTCAAACTTAAAGAAAGATTAATCATATTAATAATGAAATTTAATAAAAAATGAATCAATACATATTAATTTGATTAATACCTTAAAAGATCGTAAAAACAAAAACCTGAGATTCGACTGTCACTACTGCCGCAACACCCCCCCCCCCCCCCTCACACACACTAAAGATGAAAAAGGGCATAATGTATCTTGAATCCAATCCTCCAACACCCATCATGGTAGAAGAATAGTTACTCCCGCCAAATATCTTTCATCACCCCAAGTAGTTCATTAGATGAAACAAACCATGTTAGCTCTAGTAACCATGTAAAACCTCTTATCGTTGTTATGTCACACCCTTCAGTTCCAAGATCTACAACGCACACAACCAGAGCATACCGAAAAATTAGTGCCAAATATCTATATGAATTGAAACAAAAAAATTGAAATAATAAAAAAATGATACGCATAGAATGAGGAACCTCAAGTACAGGAGACATTATGCCCTTTTTTAAATTCCAAGATCTACACCACACAACCACTGAACACCACCATATACTGCCTTTTATTAATTCTAAAAATAAAAAGTACATGAAGCATATAAGTTAATATGCATAGAATCCAAACCATATGAAACAGTTCCACAACAACAAACCTAGAAAGAAAATTAAGAAAAACTTACACCAAACCATATTTATCAGCAATTTATCAGAAATGGGGATATGGATTCTTCAGCAGCATCTAAAACATAGACCAATTGGCACATCATGACCTGGAGTAGGAAGATATCCACCAGAACATAGCTTCAGGGAAATCATTGATCTTCAGTCTGTAAGGGTTATAGGAAGTTTGGCAGTGGATAGGAACTCCTTCTCTGGTCGACTTATTCTGAATCTATCACTATTTTCCTGGAATGGCAGAACTCAAACTTGTCTTGAAATACTATTAAAAAAATTGATCTTTAATGACCCGGAGACAGTGAGTAGATATATCCATGGGAATCACAGGAGGTTTCAATGACTCACCCGACATCGAGAAATGTATAAATAAAATTGAATGAGCCTTAACCACCATGAAACCAATAGAACAAAAATAAATCTATGTGTAAGGGAAATTAAAATGGCTGTGTAAAGGTGATCGAGAGTAGAAGCACTTACATGTATGCTGCAACAAGGTAAATTGACTAAAGGGGTTGTGGCGTAAAAGTCAAATGGCTTCTGAATAAGGTTAGTCAGCCTAAACCCCCACTGTGTAAAGGTGTAGCTCTCAATATACAGGCTATGTCAAGATAACCCAAACCATGCATACTCAAGAGCACAACATACATAAATCCCCATCAATAAAATTGTTGAAGATGTTTCATGTGAAGATACTGGAGGTTTCTACCTAGATTCTAGGGAAGTAAATTTGATTCACCTCCATTCAATTTCTAATGAACAAGCTCTTTTATACCCCCTAGGGGGTGATTTCTATGCTAATTCCATCAATCAAATTGAACAAAGATTAGAAGAAACTGGTTAATTATTTTTAAAGAAATGTACACAAAAATGTGACGACATCAGAACTGTGAATAAATTAAAAGAAGGACAAACACATTAGAGTATAAAACCAAGATCCTACGACACCTCCATCAAACAATTAAGGACATTCAAAAAAACTAAAATATCATGTGTTGAGGAGGAATCAGCTTATCGGTTAGATTTTACAAGCTACAAGTCATCAACCTCCCGAGTCACATTGGCTACCATCCCTCAAATAAAATGATATGTACCTATACACCTTCACTTGAATTCCAAAAAAGAACTTGAGAATGAAGAAAAAGACAGGAAGACATGCAATTAGTGGTCACAACACTCACTAGTACACGAACCTAGATGATCCCATAAACTGGAACTTGAATATGAACACCCACTCTACTGCACATAACTATCTTATTCACATTCCCTATCAAGGATGGTGATGAGAAAACTAAAAAAGATACCAGATTCCAAAAAGAATGAAATCAGAACACTAAAACAGATTCCAGATTTAACACACAGTTCATGGGTGCAATCTAGGTCGAAGCAAGACCGTGTGTGTAAAGTGGAACACTAAGAAACCTAGTTGAAAATTATGTGATGGGATAGATTTCATAGAAATTACTTCACATTGTATTTATTCCAAATAAAAATATGAACAGGTCTAAAAATATTCCCTCTACCCAATAATTGTATTATACTTTCTAATTACTCTCATCACATTTAACCTGTGCACATTTCAGTTTTCCAATGGTTCTCTGTAGCAGGATAATTCATTAGTTAGGAGAAAGAGAGGTGAATGTACCATTTTTTTCTTGGGAAGATTTTCCCTTTACCTACTAGTTGAAAAATGTAGGTCACTATTGATTCATCCATCTAATAAACTGCTCATGTACATGTTCAGCAAGTATCTTCCTATGGGCAGGACATCCATCCTCTTCTCTGTGGCCTCATGCCTCCACTTTCGAAGCTGGTAATGTTGCTTCACATCCCAGACCATGTAGTCCTGGCCTTCAACACTCATGCTCTCCCTACAATGAAAATTTCATATTTCATGGATTTTAGGTTTCACATAGAGTACATCGATTATAGATTTCAAACATGCATGACTTCTACTTAGATTGCACACATGGATGAGGCATAGATTGCACAAATGAACGAGGCATCAATATATTGATATTGAGAAGACTAAAATAGATTCCAGATTCCAAGCCATGGAATTATACAGAGGTGAGGGGAATTAAGATGTTAGTGAAAACACTAAAAAAGCAATGAGGCATCAATATATTACCTTAAACATGATTCTGACTACTCCACACACTCCATGACCAACTACGGATGAACACCTTCTATCTCTTCATGATACACATTATCAATGGATGAACAGAATACTACATGTCCTTGTCAGCATATTTGAAAACTTTATTCTTTTCATCCAAAAGAGGTATAGGAATCTACAAGTAAAAACACAAGTAAAAACACAAGTAAAAAGCGACATCATTTATGTATTATTATCATCGCCAAACACATTGAAAAGTTGATCAATAAAACAAACAATTTTTGCTAATGTCAAGAAATTTATCCTTCTCATTTTTTGGTAAATTTTGAATTGAATTCAAAGTGACATATCCCTTTTGATGTTTTTGGAACGTCCATCCAAAGGCTTCGTCTAAGATAGCAATCTGATCTCAGTCTTCCAACAATGGCGGATAAGGTCATTTTATGGGATTTCTAGCATAACACATTGGGCATAAGGTTTCTAATGACCATCGCTCTGAAGAGGACCGATTACTAGTACAGGGAAGAGGAATTGGGAAAAAAATATCTTATCTGCAATGGATGAACCACATCCACAAGAAGATCATGGTCCTCTTCCATAATGGAAGGCTGGTCTACAAATCCATCAGTCAGTGTCCAGTACATCGATGAGGTCTAGTACGACACCACTTTGTTGTTGCCCTCCGATCCTTACCAGTGAGAATACGATAGGTTCTGGGTTTATTTTTTTGAACAGAATATATAAATATTGAGGAGGAAGTTGTTGATGAGATAAAGAGAAAGCATGATAGGGTGAAGAAGGAGCTCATCAACTACTTGGAGGTGTTTAAAGGAAAGATTCGGGAGAATATTCTCATTGGTGTCAAAGACATAGGGTACGCAGACATCGTGTTGGTGAAGTTATATCCCTAGAAAGCACATGGTATCATCAAAACTGGGGCTGAGTTCCCAACTCTCATGGCACGTGTAAGGCTGCATGTAGAGATTAAGGGGGAAATCATGCAACTGAGTGGTTGATTTGATTGGACATCAATGGAATTCCTAAATTATGTGTTTTTTTACAATGTTTTTCTTTTTTAGTTTGAGCGTGGGATGGAATATTCTTTGATTTGTATTTGTCTCAGGCTGGTGAAGTGCTATTTCTAGTTGGCATGTTAGAGTTTCCATGTTTCCATGCTGCTTATTGTAGATCGAAGTAGAGAAGGAAGATGACACTGCTATGTTTGGGAATAATAAATAATTACTGGTCTAAAGAAATCAAAGTGATCAGTAAGGGAAATCAATTTACTGTCTATTTCCAAGCTAAGAATATTGTACTTAACAAATGAAATGGGATACAATAATCTATCTATATCATCATCTCTCAAGTTCAACTCACCCATAAATAAGGATCTATTTATGAATAAATATTTGTTTGATGACACTAAATGAAAACTTCTTACACCACTGATCACTTTTGTTAAGTGCCTCTATAAAAGTTTTTTCATATTTCTTATTGAATAAATGATTTGTTGCAACATAATTAACTGGTTTTCTTCTAGAATTTATGATATTTTTCTTCAAAAATATGACAAGCACCACTTCTTTTTTAGCATGCTCGTTACAAGTTATAACTGCTATAAACAGCCCATGTGAAGAAGCATGTGAGAAATTTCAGGAAAAATGATCATCAATAACAGAAAAAATATATACTTAAAAGTAGTTCAGAGTTCAAGGGAATAGGTTCATGTAAACAAAATATAAGCAAGATTTCGCAACAACAGGTTTGTAAAACCTGCTTCCCATCAAGAGATAAATCCATATCCCTTCACAGCATTGCATCTTGAGTGATAAGTAGCAGGTTCACATATATGTACATATTTGATCCTATGAAGGATTGATAAATGAATAGAATAACATGTAGATATTATATTCAACAAATATTCTTATTCATCACTAACACAAAACCACTGAAATTGAACAATTTATTTGAAATGGGAATCATACATACATGTATGCATATTAAAATAAATGTGGTGTTGAGGTTTTTAAAAATTGAATGATTTTTTCTTTCCCTTGGGGGTGGTTTCAAATAGGGAATATATTGTATCATCTTCTCTCATTAAAAAATATTTTCAGGAGGGGAGAAAATCTCCACCAATTTTTTTATTTGTTTCAATTTTGAATTTAAGATCTCATTATGATATGTATTTGAATTTGTAACGGCGTAGATAGAAAACCATAATGCAAATGTATCACAACATTTGAGCCGGAATAAATAAATAAATAAATTCCCTTATGGATGCTCAACTAATTTCTTGTTTTCCATGCTCTTCAAAACCTCAGACCTATACTAATCATCACTTTCTTGCCATCCTTTCCTGTATATAAACATCCTAAAAGGGTTTAAAGGACATACCCGACAATTAGGGTTTCTCCTTCGGATTGGCAGATAAAGAAGTATCCTTCTACAATTCAACCAGTTGTCTGGTCTGGAGGGGAGCCTCCTTCGGGAGTTCCTGTGGCATAAGATCTGGTGATTTTCCCTCTTCTGGCGGTCTACGGGATTCATCCAAGTTTTGCCGGTGCTACTCAGGTTGGCGTTTCTCCCCTCCCTTCCCTGCCATTGTGCTGGCCCTACTTCTGCATTCCCCCTTGAATTGCGGAACTAGGTCTTCATGGACCCCCTCGGTAGTTTGTCTTGTTCGACCTCTGTGGGATCTGGCAAGGCGACCTCGGGTGGGTTCTTTCTTAGGGCGGTGGTTGGTGTGACGACATCGGACCTCCAACAATTCCGACTTCAAGGGCGGTGAAGCTACGATGGAGGGTGGATTTCGTTTGTCCGGTGGAACATTGGCTGGCGGTGTCTGGTCGCGGTTATCGGCGTGGGCACACTGACTTGCCTCTTATCAATTTCTTTTATTAGATTTTTGTTTCTAACAAACATTATGTGTTTTGGGATTCATGTCATGTAATTGGTTCCCAATTTCAAAAAAGGGTTTCTATTTTCTTTTTAATAAAATCGGTTTGTCCCCCAATTTGTTTCGATAAATAAATAACTTTGAAAAATATAAAGACTATTGATATATAGAAAAATTGATAATTAAAATCAATAAGATATTTTTAATTAGGCCCTAGGAAATATATATTGACTTCATTCATAATAATTATATGTATATATATATACACATACATACATATATACATACTTGGTTTATATTAATTGGTTATTGATAAAATAATTGTCGTTATCGAATGGTTTATTGTAACATCTTTTATTAACAAAAAAATATTTGTTGGTAATAGTTATTATTGATTACATATTCATGTATTGATAAAAAAAGTTGGTATTGGTATGATAAAGCAACAGATTCAAATGTTCGTAAAATATATGTCGGTGTTAAATGATCAATACCAATAGATCCATCCATTGGTAAAAACAAGTGTTTGTATTTAAAATCAATACTAATAAAACTCAACATCTGTTGGAATTTATCATTTTTACCAACAGATATATCATCTGTCAATTAGTTTCTATTGGTATAAGTCATTTTTTTGTAGTGTCTCTATCTTTAACATCTATGATACCAATTTTTTTGGATTGGATCAACAAAGAGTTGTTATTTGATCCAGTGGGATTAACTCTGAGAGATATCTTATATGGTAGGGAGACATCATCTTGATGGTCTCTTAGTAGTGGAAATACTATTATTTTATTTTTTCATGTATAGGTTCCTATGAGATTGCATGAGGAGATTATGATATAGTTTCATGCTTTTAAATGGGTGGTACATCCTAGTTTGAAAAAGATGTACCATGATCTCCAAAAGTAGTACTAGTAGATAGAAATGAATATCTAGGATGAATGATTTTTGGAATGATGATTCATTTGTTAGTAGGTTAAATCCAAGAATTCGAGGCCAATTAGGTTACTGTAGACTCTTCCCCTTCTTGAGTGGAATTGGGATTATGTCACTATGTACTTCATGACAGGATTTCCTAGGAAATTCGGTAAACATTCTGAAATATGTGTGATCATTAGTCAAATGTTGAAGGTATCTCACATCATGACTATTATGGATACATTCACCCTTAATGATCTGGTTAGTCTTTACATGAATGATATATACCAGCTGCAAGGTGTTATAAGGAGTATTTTTTAGAAAGTGATTGACGTTTCACATTGTGGTTCTACTAGGGTCTTCAGAAGGCTCAAGGATCATATTCGCTTTCTAGAATAACCTATCAACCATAGGTTGATGGTAAATATTAGGAAAAAAATATGGTTCTTTATGATATGTTATGCACCTATTTTTTGTATTTTAGTGGTTCATGAGATAATCATACGGAGCTCGTGGAGTTATCATATAAAAATAAATTTTTGTAATTAATACAGAAGAAACCATTCATGGATTTTTATAGATGGATGTGCTATTAATCACTTTTTTGGATTGAGGTAGGTGAGTTAGTGGTTATTGGGCCTAGTCTTGTGCTGGAGATATCTGAGTAGATTCGGCTGATTCGGAGGCAGCTGGGGACCAAATAATGTAGTCAGAAATTATATAATTACCACCAGAGATGACCTCTAGAGTTAGATGTTGGTCATTATTTTTTCCATTGGGTTTCACCTAGGTTGGGGAAACACTATACCATGATAAAGGTAAATCTAGATCCTAGGTATTTCATGATGTTTGGGATAGTGGGTAGGTTCAGTCAAGTAAAATACTAATTATCCCTTCCATATCCTAACAGTTCCATGCTTGACGTGTTTCATGTATCACTACTTTGGATAAATGATATCAACCCTTCTCATTTGGTAGATTTCGAGGATATCAGGCTTTGTGTTGATGAATACTTACAGGATAATCCAATACAAATTTTGGAGAGTTGTGATAATTATCTCCATGGTAGGAAATACCTATAGTTTAAGTACTATTGATGCATGGGTGTTTTCAGGAAGTGTCCAAGGAGAGGGATTATGGTTTGCAATCATAGTGGTCAGACTTGTTCTTCGAGACCCCATGTTGATGCTTGATGAAGCATGGGGAATAGCCGTTATATGTTGGGGATGTTGTAAGATCTCTTATTTGTCTATGTACTTCCTGTAAGGGTTGGTGTCATGAGAAACAACTATTTTGTACTTTGATTACATGAATGTTCACTTATTATATATTGTTCATTGTTATGAATAACTATAATATAATAATGTCCCGTAATATTTGTTGCATTGATAAGGTCATGGCAGATCCCCGCTATGATGAGAACATTTAAATGCTATAACATTATTCTTAAATAATGTTCTACGGTTGGATGACATACTATGATAGGACACATAGTATACAGAGCGTCATATGTGATTACTCATAAGAAGACGAGACTCTCTCTCATGGAGTTTACACTTGGTAATCTCTAAGATGGGAGATTATAAGAACAATCCCACCAATAGCAATTATGCATGTCTTGGTGTCATCGGACATTGCTATCTACGAGCGTGTGTAATGGTTCTTAGACTTGAAGATTATCATTAACTCATGTCATGACTCGCGCAGTTAGATTTACTGACGAAAACTGTCACACCGACAGTTGGCAGGAAGTAGGGTACGTTGGGTGCATCACGAGTGACATGTTGTTAATGGATAAGTCGAGGAAGGATTTGTCCCTTCTATTTATGGAATTTGATATGTCAGCCCTTTGATTGAAATATAACTGTCGCATTAAATTCCATGACCATGGTGTGAACGACGAGTTTATTTCAGGTAGTCAAAGAACGATGGATCAAGCATATAGGTTTATGACACTGCCATGAAACCTTCTTGATGAGATATCAAGACAAAGGGATTAAATTACACAGTAAGCATTCGTATGAGGCGATACATCAATGTGGTGTCAACTTCTTTCTCTTAGATGCCTTGACTCGTTGCTAGACAGTAATCTTGGACTTTAGGCAAGCCCGCCTAATGCCAACGAGAAAGAGGCCTAGAGGGTCACACACTGAGTGTATTAAAGTATCTCAAGTAGAATAAAGATTATTCCCGTACGTGGTTTAATAATTATTCAAGGAAGCCTAAATTGTTTTAATGATGGAGGAAGAAGGAAGTGAAAAACAAGATATACACGCCATGTATTAATGATTACACGCCGTGTAGTTTTTCATGGAAAACAAGTACACGTCGTGTATTAATAATTACATGCCATGTAGTTTTCTTTATGGAAAGGAATTGAATAAATGAAAACAAGATACACACGCTATGTACATTGAATGTACACGACGTGTAGTTTTCAATGAAAAACAAGTACACGCCGAGTATTTATTAATACACACAGAGTAGTTTTTCCAGTCGGGATTTTGAGGATATAATATTGTTTTTAAATGATATTTATTATAATCAGCATGAGCGCATGTCAAGGAATTAATTATTCGACATGGGGGTTTTATATAAGAGTCAATGAAATAAATATAATGTGTAACACATTTATTTATTGTCATAACTCTAAAACCTCAAACCTGATTATAAATATCCTCAAAACCCCAACTCTTTTCCAACCCCCGTGTGAGACACTACAATTCTGGAGAATTATTTCAAGGCCGAAAGAACCTCTTCCTCCAAGAACACTCTCAAGACCGAGAGAGATCCTCTTCCATCAGATCAAGACGATCTAAGGTGGATAACGCAAGCAAAGGCTTCTCCATGCTAGCACCCAGAGAATCCTTTGGCGACGTCCAGAGATACGAGGTACACGTGTGGATCACCACTAGAGGGTGTCTACACTTGGATTCTGCGATGCAACGATGGATCACATCGACAACGTGATCAAGAACATCAATGAAGAAAGAACACCCAAAAGGTATTTCTTTATAATTAATTAAATTAATTATAATCAACCTGTAACAATCCTTGTTTGTGGTTCTGGGACAAACCTTCTTCTTTATCTTTTTCTGTGATTTGATCCGTGGAGACTGGCGTTTATCGTCATATTGATCCTGGATTGATCATTACTAATGACAAAAAGCCAAGTAGGAACATCCACCCACGTGCTTTCGCTGCGCCCAGAACATACAAATGGTATTAGAGCGAGGTTACAACATTGATTATAGTTATTTAATTTTTGTTGATAAGTTTCGCATTTAAATTTGATTCAATTAAAAATAAATCATTCTATAAATCTGAATAAGTGATATATGTTCTTCCTCCTTCGTTTCTCGATTCATATAACAGAAACAACCTTTTAATTTTAATTTTGATTAAAATAAAGACGTGGAACTCATCCAGAGGAGCCGCTCTTTCTCTCTGTAGAACATGGGATTACACGACGTTTACTTAAAACTACACGTCATGTACTTAGGTTCAACGAGCCGACACTAGTCCACCAAACCATGCCGTGTGAATTGATTATGCCTAAGTTTTAATCACGCCGTGTTGACTAGAATTGAACGACACGTGGAAACCGGAATACACGGTGTGTATGTTGGAGCGACACGCCGTGTAGTCCGTTCCAGCCCAGGTGAAACCGTGTACAAAGATAAGCCACGTACCGCGTACATGGGATTGCCAGGCCGGTTACCGCATAACAAGGAAGTACACGCCGTGTATGATTCATCTACATGCCGTGTACTCCAAAATTTCTAAAGTACAGAAAACACGCCAAAGCCCGGCGTGTACTTTGGATAAAGGGTGAAAAGAAAAATGCACACCGTGCAATTATAAACTACACGCCGTGTAATTTCCAGAAATGGAATATCACCAGGTTTCATCTAATGTACAAAGACCCGTACAAGGAATATGGATGAGAAGAATCTCAAGGATATTCAGAAAGGAATTTAAGATAAATAATTTATTGATTATAAGATCATAATTAATTGAATTCAAGAGCATCTTATCTTAAATAAAAGAACTATTAAAAGAATTTGAATTCTAAATATGCGTAAATGTCGTTGCATACTATTGATTATCATGAGCTAGACCAAAGACCCTTTGTATGTGTATGGTTTCATTTAAATTTATTTAAGTTGAATTTGTTGGCCTGGAAGCCTTCTTCCAATAAAATGTATGGCCTGCGTGCCCATGGTTTTTTTAATGTTAACCCATGTAATGGAGGATCTCCAAAGCCAGAGGAGAAGGTTCAAATCACGAAGCCTAGGCGAAACCGACGCAAGAAGATACAAAGGTGGACAGGTGGGAGCTACATAACATGAACCAATAGGTTCAAGGTGTTTTCCCTAGGTCAGGGTTAGCTTATCAAAACCGCTAGATAAGCTAACCAATAGAAGCTCATGATCATGCTATCTTATTTTATTTATGTCTAATTGCACGTTTTATTTATTATGTATGTGTTGTCGTGATCACATAATTAATAAAATGAACAAGCATGCAAAGATGGAATAAAATAAAAACCGGACTATGCGTAAACATTATCAGAACATGGTTAATCACTTAAGCAAGAATCACTTAATATTAACAAGCATGTGATAATGCAAAACTACAGATAAGGACTAAAATCCCTCAATACCATATTAAGTCAGACCATGCCATCAATTACATGATTAAGGGAAAGACTCGATATAACTATGTGTTTGTCCAACCCTTGTTGGGACACTTACTTTTATAAAGGAAGCCCTTATGAAAGGTTTTGGGTTGACTTAACCATATTACATCAAGAGAAGTAGCCCTTTATAGACTTGATGTAATATTGGAGGTAAGAGTTGAGGAAATCCAAGTCAGGATTTCAGGATTGGGGATTACACTCATCATATCAAGGAACTGTAAGCTCACAGTTGGAAAAGACCTGCCTACCTAAATACCTTCAAATAGCTTGACCAACCCTTTTGGGGTTATGCAAAGGGAAATATGGATCCTTGCCACTAGAATGTCAATGCAACTGGACATTCCGAGTTCATTGGTGAGGGCCATTGGGACTTGATAAAATAGTTGGAGAATTAATTAATTATTTCTCATAAATTGTAATCAAGAATGTACTAATAAATCTACTCTTTTAAATTGTAGAATCAAGATGAAAAACTCATCAACCACATTTTCTCTGCGATCAATACTAGATAAAGACAATATCCTCACCGGCAGTAACTTTCAAGAATGGTTTAGGCACCTTCGGGTTATCCTATGCCATGAACGAATGTTTTATGTGCTGGAGTCCTCACTTCCCGATTTTCCTGCCCTAGGGGCGAGTGATGAAGATTTCATGGTATATGATCAAAATTTGAACGACACTCTCAACGTTCAATGTTTGATGTTGTCATCTATGTCTAGTGAGGTCATGAAGTCTCATGAAGACATGGATTCCTACAGCATGCTCGAGCACCTCCATGGTCTATACCAGGAGATAACATGACGGGAAAGGTTTGAGATCTTCAAGGCCCTATTCTAGAGCAAGCTTGGAGAGGGTGCCCCAGCTGGGCCTCATGTAGTCAAGCTCATTGGCTACATTGAGCACTTGGAGGTTCTAGGGTTTAATCTCCTCAAAGAACTGGGCACCAATCTCATTCATGCATCACTCCCCCAGAGATTCTCGATCTTTGTTGTGAACTTCATCATGAACAACATTGAGAAGTCTCTGTCTGATCTTCTTATCCTTATTCGCCAAGTGGACAATGATATGATGCTTGAAAAGCCTTCTGTGCTCATGGTGAATAAAAGGAAAGGGAAGGCGAATAGCTTTAAGCCTAAATCTTCTTCAAGGCCTTCCATGAAAAGGAAGATCAAAGGGGAGGCAAAGGAACAAGATGTTGTTTGTTTCGCATGTGGCAAGAAGGGCCACTCGAAGAAAAACTGCACCCAGCCAAGGAAGCAAGGGGAAGCTTCAGGTGCGTTTGTTATCGAATGCAATCTATCTATTTCTACTAATTGGGTATTAGATACTGCTTGTGGTGCTCACATCTGTATACAAATATAGGAACCCAGTAGATTTAGGAAGATTGATCGAGGGGCGGTAGATCTACGAGCAGCCAACGGAGCCAGACTTGCTATTGTAGCTGTCGGGGACTACCACCTCACATTGCCTACTGGGATGGTCTTAGTTTTGAAAGGATATTATTATGTTCCCTCTGTAACCAAAAACATTATTTATGTATCCCGACTAGATATTGATGGATTCATCTTCATGTTTGGAAGTGGATGTTTCTATTTTTATCAATATAGCATTTGTTTTGTTAGGGAGCATTTATATAATGGCCTTTATGTGTTAGACTACACAGACCAAGTAATGGAAATCGATGACAAAGTTAATTCACATGACTCATACCACACCAAACATTGGCATCACCGGCTAGGTCAAGTCAATGAGAAACGTTTGACAAAATTACATCAAGATGGGTATTTAGATTCTTTCGAACTAAAACCACTTGGTGTATGTCATGCGTGTCTTCAAGGCAAGATGACCAAAGCCCCATTTAGTGGAAAAGGTGAAAGAGCTAAAGAGCTTCTAGAATTAGTTCACACAGATGTGTGTGGGCCATTTCCAGTTGAGGCAAGGGGTGGGTTCTCATACTTCATAACTTTTACTGATGATTTTAGTAGATATGGATATATCTACTTAATGAGGTATAAGTCAGATTCTTTTGATTGGTTCAAAGAATACAAGAATGAAGTTGATAACTAGCTTGGTAAGAAGATTAAGAAACTCTGCTCAGACAAAGGAGGAGAATATCTTAATCAGGACTTCATTGATTTCTTACGGGAGTTTGGGATTCTATCTCAACTCACTCCTCCTTACACGCCATAATGGAATGGTGTAAGTGAAAGGAAAACCGCACCCTGTTGGACATGGTGAGATCAATGAGGAGTCATGCGAGTCTTCCATTATCCTTTTAGGGATATGCATTACAAAAAGTAGTGCACATACTAAACCAAGTACCAACTAAATCGGTAAATGGTATTCTATACGAGTTATAGAGTGGACGCAAATCCATGTTATCGAATTTACATGTGTGGGGTAGTGAAGCATTTATTAAGGCCTCTTCAGGTAACAAACTTGCACCCCGAGGCACAAATTCTATCTTTATAGGATATCCCAAGGAAACAAGGGGATACTATCTATACAACCCCTCAGACAGAAAGGTTACAGTGGAAAGACACACCACATTACTTGAGAGGGAGCACATCTCCAAAAGAGATAGTGGGAGAAAGATAGACTTCGATGAAGTCGAGGCTCATGAAACACATGAGTTGGTACAAGAATAGATTCCACAAATCCCTATGGAAGAACAATATGTTCTTGAGACACAAGAACTGTGTAGGAGCATGAGAGAGGTGAGAGAACCAGAAAGATATGGTTTTCTTGTCAACGAGGATGGTGACTCATTATTGGATGAAAATGATGATCCTCTTACCTATAAGGCAGCAGTTGAAGGCACAGACATTGCCAAGTGGCAAGAAGCCATGAATTCTGAAATGGATTCCATGTACCAAAACCAAGTCTAGATTTTGGTAGATCCTCCAGTTGATGTACATCCTATTGGTAATAAATGGGTATTCAAGAAGAAACTGTACATGGAGGGGCAAGTCAGCACCTAAAAGGCACCACTAGTTGAAAAAGGTTTTAGACAGCGTCAAGGAATTGACTATGATGAAACCTTTTCACCGGTTGCGATGCTGAAATCCATCAGAATCCTATTGGCCATTGATTCTTACCATGACTATGAAATTTGGAAAATGGATGTCAAAACATCATTCCTTAATGGGAACCTTCAGGAAGATCTCTACACGACACAACCTGAAGGGTTTATGACTCCAAAGGATGCCAAAAAGGTATGCAAGTTGCAGAAATCCATTTATGGATTAAATCAATCATCATGATCATGGAACATTTTTTTTGATGAAGCTCAAACGGAATTTGGATTTGTTAAGAATGAATGTGAGCCTTGTGTCTACAAGTAGTTTAGTGGGAGTGCAGTCATTTTCCTAACAGTATATGTTGATGAAATATTACTAATTGGAAATGAAGTACATGTCTTACAGTCATTTAAGGCATGGTTGAATAAATGCTTCTCCATAAAAGAATTGGGCAAGGCAGCATATATTCTTGGGATCAAGATCCATCGTGATAGATCCAAGAGAATGCTGGGCCAGAGTCAATGTACATACATTGAAAAGATACTGAAGAGATTCAGTATGGAACAATCCAAGAGGGGATTGTTGCCAATGTCACATGGCATTCATATTTCCAAGAAAATGTGTCCTCAGACACATGAGGAAAGAAAGAGAATGGAAAGGATCCCTTACGCATCCGCGATTGGGTCAGTCATGTAAGTTATGCTATGTACGAGGCTTGATGTTGCTTACACATTAAGTGTGGTAGGCAGATATCAAGATGATCCAGGAGACCTCTGTTGGATGGCAGTCAAGACTATCCTTAAGTATCTGAGGCGTTATAATGATATGTTACTGGTTTATGGAGGAGATGAGGAACTAGTCATTAAAGGACATGTAGATACAAGTTTCCAGACTGATCAAGATGACATGAAGTCACATACTGGAAATATCTTCAGTTTGAATGGAGGTGCAGTGAGATGGAAGAGCTCAAAGCAAAATGTGGTGGAAGATTCTACAGTAGAGTCCGAGTATATCGCAGCTTCTGAGGCAGCTAAAGAAGCAGTATGGATGTGAAGTTTCATCCAAGAGTTAGATGTAGTACCAAGTAGTAAAGATCCTATCACAATCTATTGTGATAATACTGCAGTGGTGGCACTTGCAAAAGAGCCTTGGTCACATCAGCAGATAAAGCACATACTTCGGAAGTATCATCTCTTGGGAGATTTTTCTCAGAGAGGTGAAGTTGCAATGAGTAGTATTTCCATGGAAGACAACATGGAGGACCCCTTGACTAAAGCCTTGACTCAGCAGAAACATGATCATCATATGAGGTCTAGGGGACTAAAAGTCGTAGGTAGTTGGCTCTAGTCCAAGTGGGAGTTTGTAAGGGTTGGGGTCTTGAGAACCAAATATTTTGTACTTTGATTACATGAATGTTCACTTATTATATATTGTTCATTGTTCTGCATAACTATAATATAATAATGTCCTGGAATATTTGTTGCATTGATAAGGTCATGGAAGATCCCCATTATAATGAGAACCTTGAAATTCTATAACAATATTCTTAAATAAAGTTCTATGGTTGGATGACATACTATGATAGGACACATAGTATACAGACCGTCATGTGCGATTACTCATAAGAAGATGAGACTCATTCTCATGGAGTTAGCACTTGGTAATATTTAAGATGGTAGATTATAAGAATAGACCCACCAATAGAAATTCAATATGACTTGGTGTCATCGGACATTGCTATCTACGAGCGTGTGTAATGGTACTTAGACTAGAAGATTATCATTAACTCATGTCATGACTCGCACACTTATATTTACTGACAAAAACCGTCACGCACACAGTTGGCGGGAAGTAGGGTATGTTGGGTGTGTCACAAGTGACATGTTGTTAATGGATAATTCAAAGAAGGATTTGTCCCTTCCATTTATGGAAATTGATATCTTGGGCCTTTGATTGAAATATAACTGTTGCATTAAATTACAAGGACATGGTGTGAACGACGAGTTTATTTCAGGTAGTCAAAGAATGACAGATCAAGCATATAGGTTTATGACACTGCCATGAAACCTACTTGATGAGATATCGAGACAAAGGGATTAAATTACACAGTAAGCATTCGTGTGAGGTGATACGTCAATGCGGAATCAACTTCTTTCTCTTGGGTGCCTTGACCTGTTGCTAGATAGTAATCTTGGACTTTAGGCAAGCCCACCTATTGCCAATGAGAAAGAGGCCTAGAGGGTCACACACTAAGTGTATTCACGTATCTCAAGTAGAATAAAGATTATTCCCATACGTGGTTTAATAATTATTCAAGGAAGCCTAAATCGTATTAATGATGGAGGTAGAAGGAAGTGAAAAACTAGATATACATGACGTGTATTAAAGATTACACGCCCTGTAGTTTTTCATGGAAAACAAGTACACGCCGTGTATTAATAATTACACGCCATGTAGTTTTCTATATAAAAAAGGAAATGAATAAATGAAAACAAGATACACAGGCCTTGTACATTGAATTTACACGCCGTGTAGTTTTCAATGAAAAGCATGTACACGCCGTGTATTTATTAATACACGCCGTGTAGTTTTTCCAGTCGGGATTTTGAGGATATAATATTGTTTTTAAATGATATTTATTATAATCAGCGTGAGCGCATGTCAATGAATTAATTATTCTACATGGGGGTTTTAAATAAGAGTCAATGAAATAAATAAGACGCGTAACACATTTATTTATTGTCATAACTATACAACCTCAAACCTGATTATAAATATCCTCACAACCCCAACTCTTTTCTGACCCCCGTGTGAGACACAACAATTCTGGAGAATTCTTTCAAGGCCGAAAGACCCTCTTCCTCCAAGAACGCTCTCATGACTGAGAGAGATCCTATTCCATCAGATCAAGACAATCTAATGTGGACAACGCAAGAAAAGGCTTTTCCACGCTAGCACTCGGAGAATCCTTTAGCGACGTCCAAAGATACGAGGTACACATGTGGATCACCGCTTGAGGGAGTATACACTTGGATTCTGCGATGCAATGACGGATCACATCGACAATGTGATCAAGAACATCAACGAAGAAAGGTCACCCAAAAGATATTTCTTTATAATTAATTAAATTAATTATAATCAACCTGTAACGATCCTTGTTTTTGGTTCCGGGACAAACCTTATTCTTTTTCTTTTTCTGTGATTCGATCCGTGGAGACTGGAGTTTATCGTCGTATTGATCCCAGATTGATCATTACTAATGAAAAAAAGCCTAGTGGGAACATCCACCCACGTGCTTCTGCTGCATCCGGAACCTACACATCCCTCCTCGATATTTTCATTAGACCATGGTGGCCGAGTATTTTTTATAGATGGAGATCCCTTATTAGGAAAATTGGAATAATTTTTAGGGATGTATCTTTGTTAAAATTAGTGGAGTCTAGGATAATGTGTTAAATGGGATTATGAGGGGTTAACCAGAGTTTGGAAGGCTTCAATGGGGGTTTGGGACTTTAATAGAATAAGGGATGAAAACTGATCATTGGACAGTTACATGCCATGTACATGTTACGTGACATGTAACTTATAATTGATAGAAGTCATGAACTGGTTCATGTTGTGAACTTGTTACATTTCATAAACCTAATTCACATCGCATAAATGTTGATCAAGATAAATATTAATCCAAGGAAATATGTTTTTTCATCATATGTTAAAGATGAGGAAATACATGATGTGAATGGATTACATGTCGTGTATTCCTCATACCTGCCTATTTTAAGTTGGTAGTGTATACATTTTTTTTCATTCCATTTTGTGAAGATCTAACACCTCAACCATAGGTCAATTTATAATTAATTTTGGAGTCCCATTTTCCCTTCCACACATCCCAATTACACATTCTCTCTATAGTGAGTTTATTTTGAAAGGTTTCCCTCTTCTCTCCCATCATTCCTTGTCATTGGAATGTAAATCTCCTGTTTGTTGGTTTTGGTGGGTTTTGATCTTGACTAGGGTTAATCTAGGTTCTTCTAGTGATCTCATGGGACATTTTACTTGTTTTTAGTTTTCAATGAAATCATTTTATGGTCTCTAGATAAAGTTATAGAGTCTAAACATAACCCTATGTTTTTTAATTGAAAATTATATGGAATATCGGGATTTCTAGATGTAATGTGTGATATAATTAATTTATTAATATACTAATGATAAATGATGGATTGGAATATTATATGGATACCTTGGGTTCAAATTTTGATGTGACCAAGATTATGGCAACCCACTGGTTTAACGACCAATTAGATTGTTAATAAATCTATAGACAAATTAAAGATTATTTAACATGTAAGGAGATTGTAGGTAATTTATCATTATTGAATTATATTGGTAATACCTTATGGACTATTGATATGAATATGATAAATTTATATATAAATTAAAGTGGAATTGAAATAAAATGGTAATTTTTATAATTAACCATTGAGGCTTATAATGGGATATTGTGATTTCCTTATGGAAATGACATATGTTGTGATTTATCTTATAATTATTATATTGAGCTTGATCAGACTAGTGGAATTTTCTAATGTGTATATTGAGTGGTCACTACCCAATCCCATACTGTACTGCTTATATTGAGTGGGATGCAACTAGTTCTAAGCTGTAATGCTTATATCAAGTGAGATATATCCAATACCATGTTGTAATGATTATATAGAGTGGGATCTAATGAGTCCAATTCTGTAATGTTTATATTGAGTGGGATCTACCAAGTCCCAAGAAGAAATACATATCTAGTGGGATCAACCCAAATTTTCAAGATTTTTCCTTGGATATATGGTTGTTGGTTGGTATGGTTGTACTATGAGATTAGAGATATTCTAACATGAATAAGAGGTGTATTGTTTGTCATGTTATATTAATTGATTAATTAATAAAAACATTTATCACTTCTTTCATGTACTTATTATTTGACTGGTTATGTTTATACATGGTGGTTGATACCTTCTATGATTTAATCACACCATATTCGGGCAGTTGTTTGGTTCCAGAGCGGATTACAATTATACCAATTTAAACAAGGGTTACAGAAATTATTTCTAATTTGTTTCTTACTGGATGAGATTGTGTTTGAGATGTGTTCGATATGGGGTTTGGGATCGGGAAATTATTGGTTTATTTTGTGTTTATTGATTCTTATATTTTTATTATTTTCTATTGAACATTTAGATACAAATTAGTATGTCATTACATGGTTTATTAATTTTGGATTATTTTGTTTCTCCTTTTATTTCTCAGTTGTATGTTGTATTTTTTCCACTATTTTCATTACTCTGATATTTATTTATATTATTCATGTCTATTTTTATATATCTATATACCATGGGATGTAGTATCCCCACTATACATATCACACCGGTGTTGCTAGTCAATGGAATCTAGCTTACGGTGAGTCACACTTGACGCCTCATAACCAACTTGATTTGGTCATGTGAGAGAGTGCTAGATCGAGAGATATTATAGTGGTGATTCCAATATCATGGATCTCATGGAAATATAAATGGTCTTTAACCTCTTTCACATTGAATTTCATTCAAACCATAAATCTTGGATTTTAACATGGGATTTTCCAAGGGAAAACCCTAGTGAAGCTATTGAATTTATATTTTCAAACAGATGAGGTTAACAAGGGATACTTCCAATACCAAATTAAATTTCATTATTGTTTTTCACATATTTCAAAATATGGTCACTACATTTTATAACTGCTAAATTAATTTATATAATATAATTGTTTTATTTAATTGTTTTATTAACAATTATTATTATTTTATTTTAGTTTGGATTCTTGTGTGGAAAAACTATTGAACACATTTTGTTTTAAATAGAAAATATAGTAAAATATTGGAGAGTTTCAGGAAAACTACTTAAATTAATGATTCCTTCCTCTAAGGTAGCATAATAGATTTTGGACAAAAAATTAAATCATGATGATTCTCATACACCAAAGGGGTGTTTGAACCTTTAATATGTGATGAAGGATGACCCAATAAAAAGAATAGATTCAGAATAATTTTCATGCAACGAAGATTAACTCTGCCTGAGTGATCTCATATTTATATTTATTCATCTTGATGATATTCATTTTACAAAGGGATTTATCCAAATCCTATATCGAGTGCCGACTCATGGAATCTATTACACTTTTTATATTTTTTTCATTTAATACTTACATGAAGGTATTTATAAAATAAATAATCGATTTTATGGATCAATGTATAAGGAAACCATTAAGCAGTCAACTTCTAGAGCCATAAAATTAACCTAAATTATGTTCTATCTAATGTAATCTCATCTTTCATTTCATGTAAACTAGGTTACATTCTCACCAATGTATGCTCGAACTTTTTCTAAAGGATATGTTGAAACCAATGTATCCTTTATCTATATGCATTTATTTTTTAGTGAATATCCAACAAAAAAAATATAATCTCATTTTATCATTTTTATGAATTATATTCAATTTTTAAAATCACATTGGCCCTGTCAAAATCATAGTTTATCTACCTTACATAGATCACATAATAATATCACATGATATTATATACATACCAAACCAATGTATTTATTTATTATTTGTAACTCCAAAATAAATCCTAACACTCAAAATAATATTTCATGTGACTCTACAGTGACCCATTTCCATGAAAACTCTTATTATGTTGGTAATTAATATCATAGTTACACCCAAATACAACCTGTAATATTTCAAATTTTGAATAAAATTTTAAAGGGCATAAAATGCATAGTCATGTTATACATTATACTCTATAATCCCATAATGGATATAAAAAACTACCAATCAACACTAAATACATAATTATAAAAAATCATAGAATCCTCAAGATATTAAAATGTAAATAATTTTTTATAGAAATTAAATAAAAAGGATTCATGGTTTATACTGAAAATAAATAACTTTTTTATCAGTAACATCAACCCCAGTAAATCCAAACACCAAGAGCTAGTAATGTACATCATGGTGACCAAATATGTATTAATGATCTAAAGAAATAATATATAAATATCTATGTATAAAATTATACTGAATAGATTCATCCGTATAAACTCTCATTCCAATATGGAAGAACCATACCACATCCTCAGTGAAAACATAGTGAAACTAGAAAATTACATAGCATAGGTCAACTAACATCCCATCCTAACAAAATAACACTCACCAAACATGTATATTACTATAATAATAATAAACCAAAAAAATATATATCATTAATGTGTCTTTCACCACCTCATCACTATTATAATCTTCCTCATGTCGCAGTGACATATGTCTTTATAATATATTGTAAATTCATTTATTATTTAATAAAATAAATGATTTTTTCATATCCACTATTTTATCATATTTTTCAGTGTATATTTAAGGAAATACTATTAAAAAAATAATATTTTATATCAGTAAATAATACAAATTACTACATTTAAGACAAGTATATGAATATAAAAACCACATAATAAAGACTAACCAATGGTATATTGCATAGTATCAAACTCTCCAAGGAAGAGTACACCTTCTTTCAAAAATGATAAAAGAAGATGAAATTTTAATAATATAATGTACATTATCAGTAGAATTGTATAAAATCATTGGGAATAATGAAATTGGAAACGTGAACATTAGGATATGACTTCTACAATACTGATACATGGCTATTGGTTAATATTATCATTTGTTAATATAAATGTTGGGAATTACGAATGTTTATAATAAAGATATTATTTTAAATAGTCTTTATAAAAGGTAATACAAAAAAGATAATTGATGTAGAAGGGATAAAAAATTGTTTCACCCAGTAGGATCATACCTTTTGAAGACCATTTTTCATATATATTTAGGGAGGTAGTGTCATTGGGGTTCCCCCTTGAACATGTAACAAACTAACCCAGCTCTACCTAAACCATCACCAGAGCCATCCAGTCACATAGCCTAATGAGTGTTCTCGATATCCATGTTCTGGAAAGAAGCACTGGGAATAACTAAAAATTTATTTGGAATAGTTTCACCCATGGTAAACCAGCATGGCCCATCCATGGAATTAGATAGCCAGACCAACATCATTAGAGTCAACATACATGAATAAACCATCCATAGTATGCAATAATTACAAGGAGATACCATAAGAAGCAATATACATCCTGAAGAAAAATTCAATTACATGACATTAATATATTGTATCAAAATTCCTTATACCACCAAAAATAAATAGGACAATGAAAAACAAGGCCAATATAGACATCCTAATAGACAAAAAACTAAAAAAATGGATCCTCATGAACCAACCTTGTGACACCAAATCTCCTCCATCAAAAAATGGATAATGGTAATCAAGAAGATCCACCCAATTACATGATACCCTTTCCTTTACCTGTTATTACCAAAACAATGTTTACAAAAACCCAATGGAATATGTAGGGTGTGAGTCACACAACCTAGTATGACACCTATAGGAATCCATTTTATTATTTTCACATTAAAACCAATAAACTACTTTGAAATATCATTTTTAGAACTAAAAAACATTGAAAACATTAGACTTTATACATTCTGTTGAGATCCCTTTGGTTTACTTTAAACACAAAAAAAATTCGAAACTAATTTCAAAAATGGATTAAATAAATATAAATGGGCAAAGGCACAATATGATCAACTTATCCAATAAGTCATTCTTTGTGTTAGCATAAACCTCATCATTTGACCACTTAAATTAAAATTGGAATAGAGAATTCATCACATCAAAAATTGAACTTATAAAATTCATAAAATCATATAAACTAGAACAACATGAGTAAATTAACCTAGGGATATACCCATAATTCTCAAATGTGAGTGTATCTAAATAATGTACGCTAGACTTAAAAATAGTGTGAAAGTTATCACTATATTCACTAAGACCAAACTCCAAAGGGCAGTCACAATCTCTCAAAAAATGAATTGAAGCTCTTATAGACTTCATACCAAATGCTATCATGGTCCCTTGGAAACCAAATGGATGCTCCCATAATCATCCCCCTCAAAGGATCTCAATAAAACTCATAAAACCCATCCCTCATAACCTAGATAACCCATATTTTACTCCATCCCAACATTATCACAAACAAGTTACATACAATCCAAAGCTATTATATAACAAAATTTCACAAAAAATACATTACCATATTGTTCAAATAAATTTCCCAACGTAAAAACATTTCCAATTATATTTTTGAAATCCAAATTAATACATAAAACCTCTTTGATTCATTTTATCAAACACTTTTAGTGTACTCAATCAACTCCCTTTTGGAATGAAAACCTTAAACTACCAAATTTCTAGGCCAATACATAAAGAACATCAAGAATAGGATTAACATCAACTATAAATCATTTAAAGGGATATTTAAATATCACAGACCAATGGTGATTAAAAATTTATATGTAATACATGTCAAATTCCCTTAAATAGAGACACCTAACTTGAATTCGGTTCCAACATCATTAAAAATGAAAATACCCAACTAGAATAGGTAGAAAAAGTCCCCACACACATAATATAAATTAAATCAAACAAAATACCTGATTAAAATCATATTTTAATCCATCCCCATGAACTATGGTTCCACACTTCCATAAAAATATAAGAAAAACATTTACAAGTGGGAAATTAAGAAGAAACACTAAGGAAGGGGATTAACTCAAGATAAAACTCTTTTCTCCTAAAGAGAATACACTAGTGATATAGAGGAGGAAGCTTATACACAAAACAGAGGGGATGCACATGAGGGGGTGGAAAAATAATTTCAAAAATAATACATAATGGTAAGGGAAAATGAAAATATGTATAATTTTATGTGACCTATACATGGATGCACAGTTTAGACACATGGTTAAGAAAATGATTCAATAACTATGCGGGAGCTATTTCTTCCACAAAAACTATACCACATAGTTACCCTTGGGAGCTATAAAATTTGGAAAATCATGATCAAACAATTTTAAATCTCATTATCACCCTTTGAATCTTCATCTCATGGTTATCTGCATGGTTAAAAAAATATACAAAAACTGTGTGTCTCATCCATTTATCTAAAAAACTCCAATTTTTGACCCCCAACACCTAGAAAATTAAAAGGATAACCAAAATATATATAAAAATATTATTTAATGTACTAGTGACTCAAAGGGTGTAAAAAATAGTCCATAATGCCACTTTTTTCAAAGAAAATTCCTAAGAAAACCACATAATAAATCTGGTGAGGCCACTAATCACTCCAAAAAGTTTCTTTCTATGATGTCTCATGTATATCACCACTACACTACAAGATCATATTGTCCATTGATTTTTACATACCATGGAAAAAATTATTCTGATAACTACGATATGAACTAGCATCTCCACAATGGTGGTATTAGGATCATGCTCAAAATATTACCACTCCAACACATGAAATATTACTTTCATTAATGATTATGGTCATCAATGATGAAAACTCAAACTGATAAGACACCTTCCAATTATGAATCACTATATGAAGTCAACTTCCATAATGCAAAAATAGCTTTACATTCTTTCCTAAGAGACTTCAATAATCTAAATTTGAATTTTGGTAACATCAACCTAGCACTGACAATTTTTTGAATTAGTAGAACTAACTCTGTCATTTACTAGATGATACTTAGTCAAAAAATAATAATTCTAACCCATATAATTCTAAAAAAATATGGGTTGGCATGACCACACACAAAATTCTTCAAACCTATCCCTCCTGATTGAGGAATGATAGTTTTTTATATGGAAACTCAGTTAATGGTTTGTTCTTTTCCAATGAAACTATGAAATAAAAACACACACTTGAAATATATCCTCAAGAGTCAAGATGTTATAATTATACTGACTATCCATTTTTATGTGATATGTAATGTTTAATATCAATCGGGCTCCTAAAAATTATTAGAGTCACTTATAGAATCAAGAGTAAAACAAGCATCCCAATGTGAAAGTATCATTGAGGTCACAACATGGAGATGAACTACCTCTCATACATATAGTCATTTGAATTCCTATACCTTTGTTGAATCCTAGATTTGAAGAAAATGTGATGATTTCATCAAATGATCAAAAATAAACCATATGAAATCTATCCCACTTATAGTATGAGTTATATAGATCATGAAATACATATATATTCTCTAAATTCCACACTATAATTGGAAGTGGTTGCAACACTATTACTAGTATCAAAATCTTATCTTTGATACTCTGATAGTTTAAACATCTTGATATGAAATATGCAAATCCCATATCATCCTCGACCACAAATACTGACCAATAAAGGTATAAAACATCATGGTCGCACAAGTGTGAACATCCCAAATAGAAATATTCACCCCACACATCACTACCTACATCAAGATCAATGAATTCATCATCCATTTTCAAAAAATGAGTGAATCTTTAGGTGACTAAGACCAATAACCAAAGATATCTGCACCATTTATTTCACTACTAATCTACTAACACTTGGGTTCTGATTCCTGATCACTACTGACCTGATCTATAAGAGAGGGTATGACCTACATGCTATCCAAGAAATCCTAATATCCAAAGTCCTACACCTCTAGATTCAGATCAGAAAAATGTCTCATTAAACCCAGATCATCTACAAACTCCCAAACGGCCTACACCAGAAAATTATTGATCAAAGCACTGAAGACCAAAATTTGCTTCATTAATGTATATTAAATGATTAAATAAAAATTATGAATATATTCTACCATCTTCACTATCTAGGAATTTATTCTTTCTTGGTAAATTATAATTCAATATTTTATGATACAATTAAATTATAAAATGATCTCTGTTGAGGCAGTATGACCACATCATCAATGAATTCCTCATAGATATCAATTTCATATTATGTATGGGATAATTCTACTCAAGTGGGTGTATCTTCCATATTTTATAAGGCTATATGTGGTTACCCTGCATTAGTGAACATTCTAATTACACATTGAAAGCATCAAAAAACACAACATAAGTTCTCCCTTCCTCATGAATAATTAGAACTGTTGGAAGTGTCAAAAGGGCCTACATATTCTCAAAATAATAGTAGAAATTATCATCCTAATAAAATGTAACCCCTTTCATAATAAATTATTTCAAGAGAGAGGATAACCTAGAGAAGTCCAAAATGAAATGTGTTTAGTACACTGTAATGAAAAGAAAGTTATGAATCGTGAATGCATTCTTAAGATTCTCACAATACATAAACTCTCAAATTTTATTTGGATAAATTGAAACCTTTTCCTTGGAAATCATGTGGCTCAAAAAACTCTCATAATTGGTCCAAAACTAGTACAGAGAAAACATGGCATATAATAGGTTTGTGTAGGATCCTATATTTTTCTTGAGGTATAAATATTGTTAATTTTATTTTAAATGATTTTTTACAAATTTTAATTCTTGAAGGGGTCATGGGGATTTTGGGGGTGTATGGGGATTTCTCAGATACTAGATGGCAGGTTTTTTTGGAAAAGAAAGCTGGACCGCATGGTTAGTATAAAATATGCACCCATGCCACACGATTTGATGAAACAATGTTAGGTAGTCTAGGACTCAATCCAATACCACTTGGTTTAAGGAAAACCATGAAGTAGAGGATGCATTCCCATATGAGGTTAGACAAAGAGAATAAAAGGGCACATGGTTCAGCCTAACCGTGCACCCAATGTTGTATGCCCGTGTGAGAGGCTATATAGTTTTTTCCAAAGGCATGATGGGTGGTTTGTGAATGGTTTATAAAACTGTGCACATGAACCATGTGAGATCCCTATTGAGAAAGATAATTGAGCATGGTTGTTGCATGGTTTCGTCAACCATGTGACAAAACCATGTGACCCAATTAGAATGTTAGAAATTATCATTTCCATAGTTTCATTTTATGTTTATGTTATTTTATTATTTTTTTTATCCTAAAGTTTTATCCTCCTATTGAGTTCCCTCTTAAATCCTATCATAGGATTTGTTGCGAATTATCCTTATAGAATCAAAGAAATTATCATCTTTTTAGATTCCTCTCAGTATGTAATTAGATCCCTATGCTCATTTCACTATTTTCCTTTCTATATAAAGAACAATTTAGGTGAAAGATAATATTACTTATTTCCAAGGTTTTGTACATTATTCTATTATATCCTAATATATACCAAATAATTGGTTGATTCTGAATGAGTGTTCCACATTGGATATATGGTAGGTGTTCTATACCATTCCCTGAATGTTATTTTATATACCCTATTGTTGTTGTGCTGAACTCTGGATTTTTTGGTATTTACCTTAAAATTAAATTCATATCTTGAATAAATTATTGGAACCTTAAAAATTTTCCTACATAGTATTATTTTATCATTGGAGGTCATTATCCCCAAACTGGGTCACCCATGGGGTGTTCCATTATATCAACCATATGTTATACCACTCTATTAGGTGTGTGTTTGCTTGCCATAAGTTATTGAGACTTATTAAATTGAATAGGAATTAGATGAATTATTTGGAGAGGAATTATTCCTCCTTTTAAATGAGATCAAATTATGTTTAATGGTTTAATTATTTAAATTCGGAATACAGAAATGGGTTGGATGAACTCATTAATTTTTAGTGATAATGATTTTTTTTATGAATTATGATTGTTGAATGAATAATTATAGTGGATTAATTTTAAATTTCAACTAATAAAATCATAATTCGATTAGATTCCATGGAAATTTATACTCCATGGATCTTTAATATTGTAGAGGGATTCCTTGAGACCTTTCTACTCCAAGGATTATAATTCCATAGGAATCCATGGCCATTTCTACTCCATGGATCTATATTGTTTATGGGAGTTGATTCTTGGGACATTTGTAATCATATTATTTTTATTCTATAGGATTACAAGGGCATTTATACCTCCTAGATTTAGATTTCTTGGACTCACATTAGAAATGATCTGTGGACATACTCCTTTTATTCCACTAAAATATTTAGTGAGTTTCCATCTAGATTCTCCATGGACTTGATGAAGATGCATTTGTCTTACATACCTTGGATCTATCCCTTTGTGGTCTAAAACATGATTACATAGTATTTACATTTTTGATAATATTATATAATTTATGTATATCAATGGTATGTGTATTTGATTAATTATCAGACTGCATAGTTAAATCCTTCTTATTTTTGATTTACAGTTAGCCCTTATATAGGGAGACTTGATTATTTTTCATATAGATCCATGTTTGGATGGATAAGATCTCATATACATTTGACACTTTACATTTATTACTGTTTTACCTGAGATATACAACACACTACATCATTATTTTTAAAAAGAGTAGAAAATTTATTGATGCCATTGTTGGTGGCCTACTTAATGTTATCTCACACCTTGTTTGAGCTACCATTGGGTATATAGATATACTTCATTTATAAAGGAAGGGACCAGGAAAGACACCAACTATATGATGCATGATTTGATTTTTTTCATAGGAGCATGGGATCACATGATCAATCTAAACACATAATTCTAATATGAGATGGTTAATTTTTTTCCTTTTTGTATTTTTTATAAATTTATTATTCCAGATGCCTATTTCCTTTTATTCCATTAAAATTTTTATAGAGACAAGACATGATCCTCTTATTGCATATGAAAATTGTTTTTTATTATTTATTATTACATCCTTTTGGATGTTATCACCTGTATTTGATTTATATTATTCATTAACATACTTTTTCACATGCGATATTACCATGATACTCTATTTATAGGGGTATAGTCTCCCCACTATATCACCATATACCCTCACAATTGGTCGAAAGGATATGGCATATGGGGAGGCGCACTTGAGGTCGTGCGACCCAACATCTTATGGAACCCTTTAGTGGATCCCGGGTTAGGAGGTTACAAATTTTTATCTGAGAAATTATTTTATTTCATTAATATTTTGAGAAAATATTCATGAGATAATTAATGAATTGGAAATTTTTTAACGATCTATTCTTTGGAGCAGCTAACCCATGTATATGGAAAAGACAAATTTCAAACAAATGAGAAATTTTTTTTCTAGATTTTTCCTACTATAGTTTATTTGATTCTACAATTAGGTGATGAATTTAATTATTAAAATTAATTATTATTATAGATTTTATAGTTTACTAATGAGATGATGGTATTCCATATCATGAATCATTTGAGGAACCTTACAAGATTCACATTCCATGCGCATTCCATTCCATATAGCACCTTGCGATTTCGATAAGGGATTGAAGATTCAATGTAGTTATGTTTATCCATGTTAGAAACATAATTGAAGGGTTTTTAATATGGGAAATATAAATCCCAACTTTTTTATTAGAATTTTTATTGGTGAATAAAAACTCTACAGTAATAACATTAGTGATCTCCATGAATTATTCCACCAATCAAGCGATGTCTCAGTCCCAGTTCGAGGAATCCTCTAACGAGGACCTTTATCTAATATCTATAGGTTATGATGATAACCCTATAAGTTTTTCATAAATATTATACAATAGAGTGACTAATAGGTATTATAATTAGAATAAAATGAGTAAAATAATTATTCGTTTAATTAATTAATTATTAAATTTATCTTTATTATTCAACCATGACCGTGCATTATTGAATGTCTCAATGAGAATGAACCATAATTCATACCTATGGCATAAACTATATTTTAGTACTAACTATGGTCTCTGTTTCACCATATAATCCTCTATTCAGGAGGAAGATTGTAATTTCTGAAACGAAGAACATGTGTAGTTTAATATATTTTATATTTTTAATATATTCATTTTGGGGTCTTGAAACAACCATAAAAACTCATCATATCCAATGAAAAACTCATATTAATATATATATATAGAAATATAAATGTTAAAAATAATGAAAACATATTCATTACACATGGCTACCAACTTTATAGGGTCAAAAATACATATTTGATCCATAAAATCAATCGATAGATAAAAATTAAATAACCATAACATGGATGTTTCATGTATATTTCCATAATCATGTTATATAAGAAAAAACTATATAAGTTATTTCTAAAAATTTGAATAAAAAACCCCATAACATAATCATTCTTCTCTACCATAAGAAAGCTAACATATTTTATGTGAATATTATGAATTGAATATGAAGCAAGAATAAACACTCACTTCCCACCCTAGGACAATAAAAAACCATAAATCATAAATTCACAAATCATTACATCATATCAGGAAAAAGTAACTCAACATTGATAGGGAAAATAAATCACAACAAATTCTTCTCTAGTAGCATATATTCTCACTATATGTGGGTTAGATACCCCTATGTGTTGATTCAAATGACCAATTTTGGATCATTGTTTTCAAAATAGAAATACAATTCATATTAAATATATGATAACCATAGGTTTTTATATGTATTTTTGGTATGTAGTTTTTACCTTACAATTTACTTAAATTCTAGTGAACAGAGTCAATCGAACTAATTTCCAAGGAATCACACAATCACAAAAAAATCAAGAATAAAAAAGGATATGTTATACTAATTCCATTGTAACAAAACATGGATATTTAAAGAGAGTTTTTATGCCATCTTTCATAATTAGAGAACAATATTTTTGGAATGGAAGACATTGAAATGATTTCATCTGAGAAAATTTTCATAATTTAAGTACTTTTGGTATATTTATATGCAATCATTTTCAATGTATTTTAATTAAGAATCCAATTGTGTGAGTATTTAATTACAAAATCTATAAGCCATTATTTTTATAATAAATGATTTTAATCACTGACATTTACAATATTCCAGGTGTTGAATATGATACTTTTGAATATTGTGTTCGAAAAATTCTTGTGTTTTATTTGTGGTTGTATGTCGTGCTGATCAACGAGGAGATCAGGAAAAAAGATTCCTAATTTTGAAAAATATGTTGAGGAGGTATTGGTTCAGATATATATAATTCGACCATTGATATATTGAATATGTTTCTATTGTGGAACATGGATATATTGGATATGATTATCGATCCTCATGATGGTTTGATAAAATATTTAGGAGTTCCCTCAATGGGTTTTTTTTATACACTTAAAAAAGTAATTTAATAAAGTATTTGTCATATTATATTTAACATTATTCATGGTTTTTACACTATTCTACATATTCAATTGTATTTATTTAGTAGTTACATTTTTTATCTTTTTATTGTTTTATTTTTAACTACATGGTTAGATTGATAAAGTTTGATCTTATTGAAAATAAAGTTATATCATAAATTATGTTATGGTGTGAGAAAATTATAAGTTTATTTTTTGGATTCAATTCACCCCCTATTATAGCTATCATGCCGAATTTATCTGGGATAATAGTTATTTTTGGTACCATACCATATACCTTTTTATTTGAGACACATGATATCATTCTTTTATAAATTCTACATATGTTATGTTTTTGAGTTATTTTTATTTTCCTCACAATAACATGTAGAATGGTAAAGATATATTGTTTTTTATGTAAGGTTTATCAATCAGGACTATTGTGAATTTATATTTGAGTGTCCCTCTAATTTTTGATGGTGTTCACTATGATTACTGGTGTGGCAAGATAAATAGTTTTGTTATTAATACTGGTTTGGATCATTATCAAATAATGACAAAAAAATTATGAAATAATAAGAAAATAAGTATCTTTATTTACTAATATAGAAAATTTTATATATCAATATATCAACAATTTTTTGAATAATGTTTTTTTGGAAGATATGAAACATATGTAGTTATATTTATTCAAGTGAGACTAAAAATAGAATTTTGAGGAAATCAGAAAATAAAAATTTCAAGGTATCTATAAACATTGAAACTAAAAGAGTGAAGATTAGAGATGACTATAAAGTGTCTGAATTTATTATTGATGAATTTTTTTATATATAAAATTATGATTTGTCATGGTGGTTAATGGGAATCAATCAACTAGGGAGATGTAAATTATGAATGAACTCCTGGTGGGAAAGATTATAAAAATTCATAAAAAAATGAAAATACAAATGGATTAATATTTATGATACCTAGAAGATAGAAATTATTAATCTATATTTTCTAATTGGGACTCTCATGTAATATGAAGATCATTTTGAGAGATATACAGAGAATGAAATCAAAACGGATAGAGTTGTGTTTACCCAAATATTTATTACATTGATTTTCATAAAAACTACATTAATGACTACTACTAAAAATTGGAAATCTAAATATCATTAGGATTATAGGTTTTTGAAAGTTATAAAACACATTCTTACTCAACATGAAAGATAAATCAATACAGTTACCTGAAAGAAGGACTTTCGAAGAGATAATCCAAAAGATAAGAAAGTGGTGTATGAGAAAAAGGATTCTATGGAAGTTATCTATTATTATTTTATTAAGGGTGCACATATTATAAAAAAAAATTAAAATTTAAAAGGGCGGATATAAAATCTATAAGAAAATAAAAAAATAAATAGGAGAATATGTTAAAGTATATAGACACCTGGAAAATTATTAAATCTTACATTAATTCTGATATCTCATCAGAAGATAGAAACGATTCAATAAATATTACTAGACTTTATATAAAGTAACCATGTAATGAAATGTGAATAATAGTAAAGAAATAGTATCGAGCACCAAGGTTATAAACTATTGGTTCTATTCATTTTAAAGAAATTATTTTTTTGAAAGTTAATTAATGATCACATCTATGACACCACAATATTTTCATAACTGTTATTATTTAAATAAATTCTATATTAAATAGATTATATTTTATCTAAAATTGAACTAAAATAAACCACTTTATATTTTATAATTTAAGATAAACATTAATACAATGCTATAATAAATTGAAAAATATACTTTCTAAAATTTTAAAAAATAATAAAACCAAAAGTAAATAATAATGATATTCAAAAAAATTAATTTATTTCCATATAAATTATTATTATTTTTCAAAAGAATAATTAATTTTATTATAATACAAACTAACTTGGAAATTTATTATTTATAAGATAAATAATTATTTTCAGTGCAATGTGATTAAAATTAAATATAGTTAAAATACATATTTTTTTAGAAGTTATTTTTTTGTATATTGATTGTTTTTATCTTAAAAAATACATATTGTAAATTTCTACAATATTATTAAAATAAAATGATTAAAATTAAAGAAAATATTCACACTTATTTAATTGAAAATTGACATGAAATAATATTAATAACATATAAGGATTAAAAAAAGTTCAATTTCCCCCCCAAAAATAACATTGCATTATATTTTATAATGCCATATTATTGTTAAATTCCCCAGTTAGAGATTATTAAGTTGAAAAAAGGAAATAATGTTTGGATTAAAAATGTCCAAATTAGCCTATGGTGATTTTTTTTATTTTTCAAAAACGGTTATATTTTATGTGAATATTGAAATTATCGATTTTAGAAATTCTATTAATTTTATGAAATCATAATGATATAGATATGACTTAAAAATTTATGAAACCTTTTTATTGACCAAATATTTTCTTCATAATTAAAATTATAGATTTAAAAATTGTATGTTTAATTTGGAAACACCTTCTTAACATTTTAAAATCTAAGTTATATTTCATTCTAATTTAAAAAAAAATCATTTCCATTAATTAAGATTTAAAAATGTTAAATTTGATTTTAAATTCCATTAAAACTCATAGAACACATTTTTTATAAATCATATATTATTAAATATCATTATAATTAATTATATACATGGTATTAGTTTAAATTCATTATGAATAAAAAATTATTTTTAAAATGTTTATCCTTATGCATAATTTTATTAAAATTAATTTTTTACAATTACTAGAAATTGAATCTTATAAAAAAGTTTTCAAGTTTTTAATTATCATGCTCAAATTAAGGAATAAAATTTTTTAATCATAAAAATAAGTTTTAAAATTAAGGTAATGTGTTATTATGAGTTAAATTTAGGGAAGAAATCCTAAAATATCTCAAACCTTATAAATTACTTATATAGATTATAGGTGTCTAAATAAATATTATAGAATTAAAATCCTTTCAAAAAAGATTTATTTCATTATTTTAAAAACATGTTACCAATAAATATAATATGAGGATCAAGATTCCTAGTGACATTGAAATATTCTACATACAAATACATCATCTTAATCATAATAATACCTTCTTTATTTAAAACTAGACATAGTAATATTAAGTCTCAGAGGTCTTCTAAAATTAGAGAGGATATATCTGGGAAAAATACTTATAGAAAAGGGTTATTTGGAAATCCCATTAAGGAAAAAATATAGAATTAAATCATAACATGACAGTCAAGAGGAATAACATGATGTCATAAAGAGGATGATCATAAGCATGAAGACATGAAATAAGTAAATGTCACTATGAGATCATGGAATCATAGA
The DNA here is from genome assembly GCA_963277665.1 of Viscum album. Taxonomy (NCBI): domain Eukaryota; kingdom Viridiplantae; phylum Streptophyta; class Magnoliopsida; order Santalales; family Viscaceae; genus Viscum; species Viscum album. Next base: position 1,768,635,906 of record OY728157.1, read on the forward strand.
ATATGAAGAAAAAACTTTATACATGATATCATAAACACAATTCATGTGTCACTCCAAAATTATCATCATAATGCGGAAGATGTACCATAATGGATTGGGTTCACTCCCCATTCATATGAATATAGTGGTAAAGTACCATAATAGATTGGGTTCACTCTGTAATCCCATATGTAATATCTCATGAGATATAAATATTTTCATAATTTATTGGAGGGATATATAATTTTAGGAAAACCCATCAAAAAAATTAAATTCATACATATGTGTCCCCCAAGAGGGAAGTTAAGCCTACAAAAATCATAAGCATGATAAAACCCATGAGAAGGAAGTGGGTTTCATAATTATGATTCAAATAAAAACATCAGGATAAAAAATAAGGATCCTCAACAGAATATGGAATCAAATAATATTTAAATTTAATAATTCAAAAAGTGTCATAGTTATCGAACATGTAGTTCTCTTATATAAAATTCATGTGAAGGATCTTATAGAAGAAAGGAAAAAATAAAACCACATGGGTGGTTATATGTGAAATAAGTGAAGGAAATTTTTATAAAATAAAGGGATTATTATTTTCCATAAAAATTGAATTTAACCAATAGGGTTATATTTAAATTAATTATGTCTTATAGAATCTATTCATGGTCTGAAAACATTATATATTGTGGATTCTTCACATCAGACAAAAAAATAAGAAAGCTACCCTAAATAAGGTTTACATAATATTGGGAATATCAAAGGGAACTTAAAACATGTATAACCCAAGAAATTAAAAGGATATTTAAATAGGTATATATTTAATGGAAATATATATAAAAATAAAATAATTTATTTAGGGTAATATTTAACAACAAAATTATAAAAAGAAATGGAGTGTGAAAATAATTGGTAACAGGGGTGGTAGGGAAGATCCCTTTTCCAGCCTCTAATTGTGAACTGCAATTTCGCTAAACATCATGAATAAACCAATTAAGTGTATCCATTAATTACATAATATCATTATTAAACTATATTTAATATTATAAGGTTCTTTAACCATAATATTTTATTTATATATAATAATTTTTTCTTCCCTAGGTTGATTACATGAGGTTGTTCAGTCAATTTTAACATAAATACTTTTATATATTTAGAATAGTCAAAAGTTTTGTAACATAGTTTCATAATATCCAAAATATTAGTATTTTATGGAAATTCTATTTATAATTTAAATATATTTTAAAATCCATCCAGGAATGGTGGCGATGAAAAATGGAATTCATTTCTTATAGAGGAGGTAGTCTACATGCACACATGATTAATGTTTCAATTTCATAATGAATGTGATGGGATGAGGGTAAATGATAAAATTGATATTTAAAAATCATATTAATAATATATAAATCATATTTAATCACAAAATAAATTATTTTTACCATCCATTAATGGAGGTTATGAAAAAGGAAGATGTCACATTGTGGAGGCAGTTGTCACACAACACAGTAAAAACAATTTTATTTTTATTAGTGGATAATGATAAATAAATAATGTTTATTGTATTATTATATTAAAATATCTGTATAATGATTATAAATAGGTCGTTATGTTGTTATGTATATGAAATATTGTTAATAAGATTATTAAGGGGAAAATATTATGAAGAAGGTAATACATGCATTGGAGAATTGATATTCGCTTAGAGATCTTCTTGGAAGAGATGTACATAAGATATCTTCTAGAGACTAGAGTCCTATTGATGAAAAAAAGGACTTATATGAGAGTTAATATTAGGCAATTTAAAGTTAAATTATAATGGGATTTATAACCATGGAGTGGTGGGAGTGATCCCCTTTTATATGTGAAGAAAATGGTACTTTTGGGAATACCATTTACATATCCATGAGATGATTAAAATATGCAATGGTAAATGACACAATAAATTATCAAAAATTAATTTTGTTGTTTTATTGAGATGATAAATCCTAAAAAATTACTCTAAAAACATTTTTTAAAACATGTTTTAGGATTTTACCATAACTTTTTTCATTTTGACATTATTATTTTTCCCTTGGTATGTTATCACTATATATGTAATTTATATTTTATGTAAAAATATAAACATAAAAATTCTGAAATTTTTTGATGTTATAGACATAAATTTAATCCAATTTATTATAATTAAAATTTTTTATCGGAAAAAATGAACTTAAAATTTAAAAAATATAGTATATAAAAATTTGTTTTTGTAGAAATTTTTTAACCATTACGAATTCTTAATATTATTTATTAATTATTACCAATTTAAGGAGTGTTAATAAAATCATATTATATTTATAATTTAAATATGAGAAAGAAAATTTATTATATAAAAATTTTATCATAATATTAAAATATTACATTTAGAAACTGTTTTTCCATTATCAAGGTAATTAACTTTAATCATACTAATATTTTATTAATTCCTAAAAATTAAAATTATAAAGTTAACTAATATTTAAATTTTCAACTGAAATAGTAAATAATTTATTTTATATTTGATTTCAATGTTTTATTATGTCTAATTTTTCATATTAGGGAATAAATAATATTTTTATTGCAAATTATTACACAAGATTAAAAAATACTAAACATGTGTTTTATAAATTCAACATAGTATTTTAAAACATTTTGTGTCACATATTAAATAAATAGTTTTTATATAAAAATTATTTACTAAATTTATATAATTCCTCTATTATAAAAGTGATTGTTTTTAGAAAAGTATGTATTTTTGACTTTCACCTATTAAAATCATTTTAGAAAAAAAATGACCAAATCTAATTTTGATATGTTGAATTAAAAATTTATGTTAATTTAATTAGATTCATATTCTAAATGTTAAAATATTAATCTTGGTATAGGAATGAAAAATTCTTTAAATTCTATTTATTTATACTTGTTTACCAGTTATAACAGTCGTATTTTATATTTTAATTTAATTAATGTTTAAAGATATCTGGTTTTGTCCCGTATTTCATGGGATATAAGAAGATGAAACTATTATTTATTAATTGGAGATAATCATTCATATCTTGGGCCACTACATTATTCTCCCCTTAAGAAAAATTTTCCCCAAAATTCCATTCCATATATTAGTAGTAAAAATAAATATCGGTACTTTTTTTCAATGTCGAATATTACTTCCAAATTACCACTTCATACATATAGTTTCCCTAAATTAATTTGAATTTTTTATTCTTTTTAGATATCATCACTAATTGTCCTCGAAAGAGAGGAAATTCTCCAGTTGTACCCCCAATGAATTTAGTACATTTGTGGGATCTGGTATAGAATTTCAAAATATGAATATGTATAACTCATAATGTACTTTGTAAAGGTTTGGTGGGATCAATATCCAATATTCAACAACTTCAAAAGGATAAAGAATATCAAAGGTTGCAATATATGTCATACTTAGCTTCCCCCTTTTCCCAAATCTCATGACACTCTTCCTTTTAAATATATAGATGAACAAATTATGACCAACCTAAAACTTCATGTATCATTTAATATTATAAGAAAAAAATAATATTTAAAATTTTCACTAAATTGATGTATTGTACAATGGTCTTGACCCTTTCTACCATTTATTCACCAATCTAAGGTCCTAAAAAATCATTTTAACCTACTTCATCCCATCATAAAGGTATTATTCATCTCTTACCATAAATGGATTCATATTAAGCTATTTTAATTCTAAAGTGTAAACTGTTTTTATAAGTGAAATTTACAAAAGGAATATATTTTACACATACTCCCTTAATGTCTATATAGTATGCTCTCAATATATCAACAAGTACCTAGATAGTTCATTCATATTGGCCATCAATATGGAAGTGATAAATATTATTGATGATCAAATATGTGTTTATATAAATTTAAATACTCTTACAAATCATTTAGGTGAAACAAGTATCTCAATCATATACAATCTATAGTGGTTCTCCATGCACCCTTACCACTTATCTACTTCATAACATTACATGTTGTTCAAGTGATAAACTATTTTTAATAGAAATGAATTGATCAGTATTTATAAGATAATATACCACATTCCTATATAGTATTGTTATATTTTGATCTATTAGGAAGACCTATTACAAAATAAAAAGGGATTTTTTTCTATATTCATGTATGGATGGGAAATAGTTTCATCATACCTTTGGATTTTTCTACTCAACCTTCACCTACTAACATAACGAACACTTTAATGTGTATTCCAGAATCTACTACTTCATATTTAAAAACCAAATGTGTTCTCATATATAAATATACATATTTATACTTCTTGTCTGGAGGTAGAATTTAGATCAATGAGCATCAGAATTTATATCCTACATTATCATTGGCTCTGATGGACTACGAAGTAATTTCACAAATCTCACAACTCCTTCATAATCAATATTAAACTCTGATTATTTCTACTTTCTCACAACATCATCCTTGTTCTGTATCTCCACATCACATCTTTAATCTTTCTTAATTTTCTTAATAACTTAAAGTTGATAAATCTATTGGGAAGGTGGGATGGTTGTCATTTTATTATGATTTTCATGTCTATTACTTGTATTTTCATTAAATAGGACCATTCCCAATCCTCATCATAGATAAGATTGTATGATCTTTTAAAATATGTGTACGTACCACTTTATTTTCATTCCCATGATGTTAGTGAATTATATAGTCATAATCCTTAATTATATCTAACCATCATTGTCAAAAAAAATTAGATCCTTCTATGTGAATATATATTTTAGCCTTTGATGGTTTTTGTATACATATATATAACAATTCTCTTGGTAGAGATAATTCCTATAAATAATCAATGAAAAGATTATGGAAGATAAATCTAGATCATGTGTAAGATAATTTTTCTCATGCACAATCAATTTTATTAAGTTTTGGGTTATAAAATTATCATTCTACATGAGTAAAAATCCTAAAACCTTTTTTGAGACAACCTTACAAATCAAAAATCCTTCCCCACTTGTGGTTAGGGTGACTACAAGTTCATTTGTGATCCTTATATTTTACTTGATGATGTTCTCTTCACATTCATATATACATAAATACTTTACTCCCTTTTATGTCAGTTTCAATAGAGGATTTGAAAATTTTGGGAAGTTCCTTATATATTGATTATTGTTCCAATAAAATCTGTGGAAACTATATATTTCTATAACAATTTTTTTCAAATCCATTTCTCATACACATTAGTCTTCAAAGGTTCCACAAATATCACTTTACTTGTGTCCATATGAAAAATATTGATAAATTCTCTTCCAATAACTCTCATTTACTATATTTTTATATAATTTATCCTTACCCAATTTCTTTATCATGACATTAAAATTATCCTCATGTTACTCTTTGATTTTGGAGTATATAATAACATCGTCTGTAAATAATACCATAAATTTATCAAGGTAATATCTACAAAATTTATTCATTAATTAACAAAATTTCATTCAAAAATTCATGATTCTAAATGGCATGACTATTAACATGTAGTTCACATACATTATATGAAAGAACATCATAAGAATAATTTCCTCAACATTTAACAAATGATATAAAAACTAAATTTACACTTTAGAGAATGATTGGCCTCTTTATAATAGATCAAAAAATTCATCAATCTGTGAAAGAGGATAAATTTTATTTATAGTTATGTTTTTTAGTTCAAGATAATTGATATAGTGTTTCAGAGACCCATTCTTATTATTGAAAATGATGACCAATGCACCCCATGGTGAGGAAATCGGGTGTATAAATCCCATGTCATGATGTCGTTGAAATTAATTCTTTTGTTCATCCACATCGATGAGGGGGGGGGATGGTCATATAAAATGTATTATATATCAAAAAATATCTAAGTATAAATTAAATTGATAACTGAATCTATTAATTAGGAGTATGACTAAGAAATTCATCTGAAAAAATACATCAATATAATCCCTTATAATGGTAATATCTTCAAGAGTGGTCCTCCCCTTTGAATCAGTCATTTGAGCTAGATATTACATCATTGAATGTGACAATATCCAGGGTCCTAAATAATATTCCAAAGTAGATTAATCATCCTCATCACTATTTTATAAAATTGGAGGGTAAGTCAGTATATGGATGGTGATTTCCTTCTTCAAGCAGTTTATATAGACTCTAAATAGAGACAAGAAGTCCATTATTCGAATAGAATAAAATTCTACTAAAGTGATTATGATAATGTTTTTTTGAGGTTCATCCCACAAATATCATATATATAAGAGTTATGTACTTTAGATGTAACAATATCTTCACCAATAGTTTTCAATGATGAATTAACCTCCATGTTTTGTGATAGTGTTTGAATAGTTTTAATAAAGAGTCAGAATTTGAATGGTTGTTTAGAACTAGAATCAAATTTTATATTCTCAATTCCTAAATGAATAAATAGAATACATGTTATCAATATTTTTACATGATCTACCTCGACATTAGTAATAGTATGACCTAATCCTTTAACTCTTGTCCATTTGGGTTATTTTCATTGGTTACCTTCAACAATCCTTGACTTAGTGCATTCATTTTCATAGTGTCCACATTTATTTTAGTTGAAACATTATAAAAGTAGTTATGGATTGATATGATTTTTTAATATTATTAGTGTAATTATTCATTTCCATTATATATAGTACATCTTGATACCCCTCCTTTCCAAACTTTAATTCTTTCTCGGTCCTATTGATATAGCTTCCCAGATTCTTATTTATACACTTTTGAAATATGAGATATTTTACTTTGATTCCCCAATATTTTTTACCTAGGGATCACATGGTGTTAAGCACCATTATCCACTTTTTATCTCTAGTCACATGAGATAGTTGAGAGTAACCCATTTCCAAATCAACTTTTAGAGAACATCATAAAACATATACATAACATTCAAATCCATGAACATCCAAATCTCTTCATATAATCAGATTTAGCCATCTAAATAAGCGGCTAATTTTAATTTCCCCGATAATGATAAATCTGGAGGTGTATCTTGTAAGCCTTGTGATGTTTTCCTCATAATAACTAACCAATTCATATTCATTTTTATTGAGTACTAGGAACTCCCTATGCATTTTAAACTATATAGAGTGAGGGAAATATTTATTGATAATTAACCCCATAAAATTTTCCCACTCCATAGATGCTATATCATAAATGGTATTTAAAGTCCTTATTATTTTCCAAACCTAATAATATTCTCCCTAGATGAGGTAAAAATTAATTATAACCTTCTCATGATTAGAGAATTTAAGGATATATAACTTCTTCTTAATTGAGATAATATATTATTCAATTATAATAAAATTAGAAGACACACTAAAATATGGTTGTTAATGAAACAAAAATGAATTAACTACAAATTTATCTCTTGGAGGGAGTTATAAGTGATTCAAGTTATTATTGATAACTTGATATAGTTTTGATAGCATTAAAATGAGGTTCTTTGGTCCTACATACATCATGTTCGACATTTCATCAGGGGAATCATCAAATTTACAAACACACATGTCATTTACAAGATTCTTCCTACATGAAACCACTCTCGAAATGAGTGTAATGTTAGTAATAGGAATACCTTGATTAATATATATATAAAATGTAACCCAAAATTAATTAATAATTAACTCATACATGATTGCAAAACAAAACATATGAATATCAAATTTTCAATATATGTTTTCAATGGTAATTTTATTATTTGGTTATCTAATGTATTAAATTATATAAAAAATATGTTCAAATACATTATAATGGTTTGTAAAGATAATTTTATTTAACCTGACATATCCCTCAGGAGATTATATCTAGGTGTGAAATCTTAATCCCACTCATAATTAACTGAGTTACAATTGAGTTAATATTCAATACACACCTTTTAGGGTTACTACCTCAAAGTTTATCTACTCCACTACCTCATCCACTTAACAGTAGATTTATAAGAATATAATTACATATAAAACTAAAAAATATATACTTAACTAATTTTTGGAACATTCCATTATACTTTGTCTTACCCCAAGTGTTTTAACTAATTCTCTCTCATAATAATTACCAAAAACTACAAGACCATTTTGTGATACTAACTATAGAGAAAAAATAATTAAACAAAATTTTTTCAAAATTATTCACATAGATTCACAACATATAAAACATAACGATATAGAGAAAAAGTGTCTTTGAATTGTTTTAAATATAAATAAATCATTTTAATCATACACATACATTTGTTTTTAAAAATTCAACATAGTGATCTTAACACCCATAGAACATCTAAAAATGCATAGGATATTCTTGGAAAAATATAAAAAAATCATGATATAGAAATCATATTATGTAAAAGCAAGAAAATAAGGCATAACATGCTAGTTAAGTGGAAAAAGATGATATCATAAAGAGGGTGATCATAAGAACAGAACATATTGAATTTTTAAATGATTTCATAAGATCATGGAACCATGAAATATTTAGAAAAAACATAAGTCATTAAATAATCTAAATAAGTCAAGGGTAACTACCATGACCATCCTTATAACGTGAATAAAGTCTCATGGTGGTTTGGTTTACTTCCCATTCCCAAAAAAACATAGTTTCAAAAGTACCACAGTGTATTAGGTTCACTCCCTAATCCAATAAATAACATATCATGAGTTATAAATATTTAAGAAATACATTGTAGGGATATATAATTTCAGGTCTACCCATCACATAAATTAAAATCATAAAAATTCATGTCCGGTGATAAATACAGACTATACATAAATCATAATAATGATAATACTCATGAGAAGGAATTGAGTTTCATAATTATGATTTAATGTATATCCAAAGGAAAAAATCATAAGGATTCCCAAGATAATAAATAAATAAATCATTTTTATATTTAATTATTAAATAATTTACATTGTTATTTAACATGGGGTTTCAATGTATAAAATCTATTAGAAATATCTAAAAGAATAAAAAATAAAAGTGAACCAGTTAAGTGGTTATTTGTGAAATAATTATTGGATCCTTTAAATTAAGGAAAGAAATTACTGTCATATATAACAGATAATTTCTAAAAAATATGGTTCTTTATAAATTTATGATCGTTTTCCCTATATATTACCATTTAAAATACATTTTATTAGAATGATTCTTTATTAAAGACATGAAATATGAATGTTCACTTAAATTGATTTTACCTCAATATGGGAATTTCAAAGGGAACTAAAATAATTTATAACCATAAAAATGAAAAGGATATTTAGTTATGAATTTGATTAATGTAAATATATACAAAAATAATATAATTTCATGAGAATACGATTGTATAAAAAGGGATAAAAACAATGACAACATGTATGTAAAAGTAGATGAGGGTCGTATGGAAGATATCTTGCCTCATGCCTATATGTGATTTGAACATGCACTGAACATCATGAATAACAAAATTAAGTTCATTAAATAGTAAAGTAGGAAACTTATTTAAACATATTTCATATTATAGGGTCATTTAAGAAGCATGTGTTTTTTATTTATAGTATAGATCTTATCCGGTTACTCGAGGTAGTTCGGACAATTTTTATAACTCGTTATGTATGTTAAACATGGTATAAAATATTTTAAAATAGTTTCATAATATTCAAAAAAATAATATAGTTGTGTAACTAAATTTTTTATATTAAATATTTTTTTAGATCAATCCATTATGGGTGGTGGGGAATAATGATACTCATTGTTCATTGAGGCAGTAGTCCGTACATATCCAAAATTAATGTCTCCATTTCAAAATGAATGATAGGGAATGAGCATAAATGATAACATAGAAATTTTAGAATCTTAGTTTTTTTATAAATTTATAATCATACATTAGATCATCTTTACGATTCATGTATTTTAGTGATAGAAAACTAAAGACGTCACTTTGTGGTGGCGGTAGACCACACAATCCTATAACGATGTTGTTGTTTTAATTTGACTATGAATGGGAATAAATAATTTACATTACATTAAAACAATAAAAAATAATTTTTATAATGATAATTATTTCATTATATTTTTATGTATATAATATATTTGGAAAAGGAAGAATATGGAGAAAATATTACGATGTATGTTATACTTACAATGGAGATTTGATCTTCTCTTAGAGATATTCTTTGAAAATAAATCATTGAGATTAATTTTATAGACTGGGTGTTATGGATGAACATAGGAAATCATGGAGAGGTAATTTTGGTATATTTTCAATGGAAATTATAATGTTAGGTGCAACCGTGGATGAATGTGACTAATCACCTTTTATAACTGAAGAAAAATAAACTTTTGGGAATACCCTTTACACTTCCATGATATAACTACACCATTACATGGTCAGCATAAATAAAACTTCATAATAATATATTTTGGGGCTTTTTTTGTTTTTCATCCCTAAAAAAATAATTTGAACACATTTTTTTATGATTTTTTGATGTCTTTTACTGTAAGTTTTTTTTTTCATTTTTTCATTTTAATTTTTTTCATATTAACTAGTTTTTAAAAAAGTAGATTATAATTTATTTAAAAATAAAAAGTAATAAATATTAAAAAAAACTAAAACTTAGCTTCACTTAACTTAATTCAATTTATAAATATTATAAAATAAATGTTTATATGTAAAAATGTAATATATAAAAAATATTTTTTCTATAAAATTAACTTTCAAATATTATATGATCCTAATTTTATTTAATATTGATTACCAGTTGAATGTGTGTTAAATATAAATACATATAATTTTAAACATCATATAAGATTCACCATTTATATTATAACAATTTTATTTATTATATAATAATTACTTGGTGTTAATCAAACAATGTGTTTAAAAAATTATTTTATCATTACTATAATAATTAACATCAATTATAATAATATTCTATTCATGCCTAAAAATAAAAATGAACTTGTTAAAAAATATATAAATTTAAAAAATATAAATAATTTTTTTTGTAATTTATTTCTAAAGATGATATTGTTAAATTATTACTACAACTATGTAAAACAATTTTAGTGTGAAATGTTACTCGAGTTTCAAAAATGTTAATAATGTGTTTTATAATTCAATCATAAAATTTTTAATTAACTTATATAATAGTATAAATATATATTTTACATAAAAGGGCGTATTTAATTATTAATTCAGTTTTTTTATTAAATGTTTTTAAAAAATCAATATTTTTACTAATCACCAAAAAATAAATTATTTTATAAAAAACAAAAATATTCATCTCAAACTAATTTTGATATGCTAAATCCCAAAAAGATGTTAATTTTAAAAAATTCAAAAAATAAATTTCATATATATTAATTTTTATATTGGAGTTCAAAATTAAATAAATTCTATTTCCATCTTGTTTAATGATATTAATGGCCATTCTTAATAATTTTACTTTATTAATGTTTCACAATTTTTGTTTCATTTTGGGATTGAATTTAAGATAAGATAATAAAAAAATGTTTATTAAGGGGAAATAATAACTACTATCTTTGGTAATTACAAATAATACACCCCTCTATATTACTTCCTACTATTCAATTCACTTTCTTTTGAATGTGACATGCCTTTAATATAATGTTATGAGTACTAATAAAATGTTCACCCCTCTCACTTATAAAAGGAGCGCTTCCCCACCCCACTTATTCTCAAACCATAAGCCATTTATATCAACCAAAATCATCCAAAATCAACCCCAAACCGTATTTTCTATCTCCAAACGGTTCTCTTCACACCAAAATACCATTATACAATGGATATATGATTTTTACCGATGAGTAAGGTAATAAATCATAATCAAACATTTTCATCTCCTTTATATTCATACATTTTCACCCACTTGGTAAATCATTCTACCCATAATAAAATAATTTCATTAGTCTCATTATTATACTAAAATTTAATTATGTCGATTTCAAATCCATTATCTACCTTATTTCCCTCCAATTTATTAGAAAACAATGTCACTCATGTGTGTATGTGGACTACCGCCTCAGTGGATGACATGATTTCATTTCATTACCTTTTTAAATGGATGGTCATAAAATATATTTTATTAATATAAATGATATTAAGAAGAAATATATATCATGAATAAGTTACTTAAATTATGACATAAACATTTATAACCATTATAAACAAATCAGTTGATATTAGTAAATTCCCCAAAACAAGTTGATCACGGGTCTCATTCTATCAAACCATGCTCATAGTTTCAATTAAATGAATAGGTGGATTAATAATTAATTAAGAATAAATTATTTAAATATATTTTTTTATAATCTTATAAATATTAATTTTGACACAACCCCATCATCACAAAGGTATACCTTCTGAGCCGATAATGAGAGAAATGAGATAATGATACCCAAATCATGTCATAAATATACCATGGTTTAGGAAAAATAAATGAGGGTATATCATAAAAAAATTAGAGTAATTAACCACTAAAATATGAGAAATTATAAATAATTTAAAATAAACTATAAAAACCTACTCAAGATAGAATTAAAATATCCAATCAACACATAAGTAATATCTTACAACTGAAGAACAATAAAAAACTACAAGTACCAAAAGAAAATCCTTGGAGGCCACCAAGAAATCCCAATAACTTCCAAAAAAAATCATGATCAATTAAATTCCATTCTGATCACCAACATTCACCTTTTGAACAAAAACAATATATATATATGGAGAGCATAAAAGGTATACTCAGTAAGATCCTCCCAAGATCCTTTAATGAAAAATTAAAAGAAAGAATGATAAATCCTAGTGAAAAAATGAAGTTAACTCATCACCTAATCAAGTATTCTAGGATAAAATCCTCACCGTGACTATATCTAACCAAGTATCACATATAAGTGATTATAAAATATAGCATCAAAACAAGGCACCCCGGTACCACTTCCCCACACGTTTTCCACTCTTCCCCAACATCGTACATCCTCAGCAACCTTTTTCCAAATAAAGCTACCTTTAAGATACATGGGATAATGTATCGTAACATGAGTCTCATGAATCACATCATCTCAACATCACATACCATTAACCTTGTGCCTCACATCATCCCATCACATTTCTTGATAGTAATCGAGTTGTTTTCTTAGATCCACCACATCCCCAATGTCATGTATTATATCTAAATTCATCAAAACATATACACGTCAAAACTATAATAATCCATAGGATACTATATCTATAGATACTTTTGTGTGAAATAACCTCAATCAATTACAACCTACACACATATATAATGAAATTAACCACCGTGAAAACAAATACATAATAATACTTGGACAAAATAGCGGGGAAAGAGGGGGTAGTGAGCCATCCATTCCTAAAAAGACTATATGTTATGAAAAATAACCATTACTGAGTCCATGGGTTTTAGATTACATAAATATATTGGTAGGGTAGAATATTAAATCATAAAATAAATAGAATATAATATTTTTATTGACCACACTATGGGCATTATCCTAGTCTTAGGCTAAACTATAGCTTATATCACTCAGATAACTAGATTCCGCATATAATCACTACATATATTATAAGTAGAGAACCATTAAAGGATATTTTTTTAATCAATTACATTCCTTTTTAAATTTAAATTTATATTTATTAATTTATTTTACATTAATTAACATTATTGTATTCACATTTCACTAACCGCTATTAAATTCCATTCCCTCCTGGAATAATCCAATTGATTCCAAAATTCCTTAATATTATGATCATTAACATTCCTCTGAAAACCCAACCACATGTGTGAAAAAATTTATTTTCATTATCATTACATAATTCTAGGTACTCTAGGAAATATCATAAGATTCCATAGAAGAGATTCATAACCAAGCATAACCAGCTGTCTTATTGGCCTTACTGAATTAGTATCTTCTATTGATATCTATTATATGTTGTTTTCTATTGTTATAAATTTTATCTATGAGGTAATTGTTTACCCAAAAACCCAACCCTTGACCTCACTATAATTTTAAGGCTTTCGGTATACAGAGATGCATGATTGAGGTCTTATGGACACCATCTCAGGGAACCATTATATGGCTTCTGGGGAAGGAAACGACAATGTCGTATTAACAATTATTTTCTTCTTCTCTTACTATTTGGGTATTATAAATGAAAATATGATATTTTTTTTTGGTAATGATCATATTCCTTGGATTAGCTAACCCATATATATGGGAATCCAAAATTCCCTTGGATGTGTAAATGCAGTTATTACTTATTCATTTTATAGTTTCATGTATTTCACCATTGGGTGACTCACTTGATTTATGTTGTTATTATTATTGATAAAATTATAATTATTAATATTTCTTTATGCAGGGAAAAGGTTATGTGGTCATATTAAAAATCATGCATCTTACTAGGCACCATAGGATCTAAATTTCCATGCATTATTCCACACCATATCTCTTTTATTGGTGCATTGCTTGTCTCATATAGTAGAAATTTGATTATTTCGTACATTCAAATGTGATTAATTTCATTATAGGATTGAGAAAACATAATTGAAACAAAAGGTTTTTTCCTTATACAAATAGTGTTTTTCTGAATAGGTTAAATAATACACCTTATGTTTTTGTTTATGGAATGATGACCCATTGACCATTGGTCGCATGGATTGGAATGTGTTATGGTTAGAATTAAGTGGTCTTGAAATTATAATTTAAAAGTTGTATGGGACCTTATAAATTAGAAATATTGATCTATATAATTTAACCATTTATTGTGTTTAAATACATAAAATACTACGAATTTGAAATAATTACAACCTTTATAATGAAATGGTTATCTAATATGTGTGATACAAAACCTTAAACCTGACCCAAAATAAGTATTGGGAAGTAGTTGTTTCCTCCATTGTCTCTTTCTTACCCTATATACCTTGTATTAAAAGTAGAAATAGACATGTGGATCATTATATAAAGGTTTGTTCATATCTTTTATTTCTAACACTTTCTCTATATTATTTTAAATCTTATCTAAGGAGTGTTTATAGAAATTGTATAGCTATTAATATGTGGAGTCCTCATTCCAAAAGTCAATATAGTAGAGACAATAACACTCTGGAGGTTTTGGGTCCTGATCCACCTTTGATACCTCCTATAGTTACACGTGATCCCCCTTTAGTAGATATTCCATAGAGCGTCGTTGTTTAGTCACATGATAGATTCTTCTGTTTTATGCAATGAGTGTATGGTTCTCCTTGAACTACCACTACAATGGAAGATCTAACCACAAGTTCCCGTAGAATCATCCTCCCAACCACTCTTGGTATGGTGGACTGCAGGCTATTGGGTCATGGATAAATTCCATGTTGTATATTTTACATCACATTTATATTCTCTCAGAACGAAGAGTAAATATCACTACTTATATGCTATGTGACTTAGCCAAGTGTTTGCGAGACATCATTATTCTAGCTATTAGACATCAGGGAATGGTTTGTGAAGACGTCTGAATAACCTTTTTTACTTCTTCTTTCCTAAGACCATTCAAACAGACCATGTCTGTGAGTTCAGGAACATTCAACAAGGTGACATGTCTGTGATTAATTAATCATCTCCCTTCATCGAATTACATCATTTTGAACTATCCTTGACCATTGACGGGATGAAAACTATGAGGAAATTCAAGGATGGTATTTCTTACTACATATGATCCCAGGTAAAAATTTTATGAATAACCATTATTTAGTGGATAGTGAAGTATGACCTTAGTACTGAGTAGAAAATGATAAAGTCTAATAATGTGATTTATGATGGTTCAACTTCCATGTTAAGAAGTGGTTTATACAATAGTAAGAAAAATTATTTATAGGGTGCGTGAGGGGGAAATACCATCCATATGGGATGCATAAATATCTATTTGGTGTGTAAATAGTGTATAATTCCAGGCTATAAGAAGCATTAGTGTATGATGAATCTAATCGAGTGTAGATCTTATGGCATGATGAGTCACCAATATCATTTCTCCCAATCAGTTTATTAAGTGGCCAGTGAATGGGGATATGCAATGATGTTACATCTAGTTTAAGGATTAGTCACCCCATGTAGGTTGAGAGTTTTTATTATACTGAAAAATTAGGCTAAGGTGCTGATTAATGTCATAGAATTCATGCCTCATAATTTCAGTTTCATTAGAGTGTATGTTCCTAGTTTATTTAGCTATTATATCAAGGCTATGGTTTAGACCATCTCTATGCAACACTTCCTATGATTGAGGTGCAACATTCCACGCATTCTATTATATGATGTATTATTCTACTAATAGCAACTTTAGTTTCTACCCTATTTTATATTGGCACATCTCACTGCTTTATATTTGATGTTGTTGTGTAATGTTTGGACCTTTAAATGTAGTAATTCATTGGAATTATCCCCCTCAATACACCACTAGATGTTCGATCAAAGGTAATATGCCAGTTCTTGGAGTTCCTCTTGAGATAGGTGGGAACAACGTCCTCTATAATCTCTTCATCCTCAATATGATCGTCTTTAATGAAATTATTGATATTGAATGGCTTACATCATATCATGCCCATGTAGATTGATATCTCTATTGGGTGTCCTTTAGATCACCTAAGATAAGCACATATATCCATAATGGTGAATGGGATACTCAGGAGAGGTAAGATGGACCTATGGAGAAAGGGCTAAACATGGGTGATATCTTATATGGAAGGTCTCTTCATTAGTGAGAAGGGAATGAAACTAGTAGAATTTAATCAAGTGGTGAATTATTTTAGGTTCTTCTTCACCAAATACTAATCTAGTTTACCTCCTATGAGAGATGTGTATTTATTGATTGATATTATTCTTGGTGTGGCACCAATGTTCATTCCTCCTTGTAGGATTGAACATATCTAAGTCTAGGAACTCAAGAAGAAGTTAGAAGATCTTGAGGAAATTTCTTTTAATCTGACATAGAACATCTTAATGGGGTTCTCTAATCCTTATATCCAAGAAGGTGTATGGTACCCTTAGATTGTACATGGATTATAGATGATTGAAAAATCATATGGTGGATAATAGGTATAAAATTAATTTGATAGACATCCTCTTAAACTATATCCAAGAAATGCTATATTTATCTAAGATTGATATGAGGTTGTTCTATGATCAACTTCATGTGGTTCCAACTAAAATTCCATGCACTTATTTATAGAGTATTTATAACATGTACAAATATCTGGTCATTCCTTTCAGTTTCAAAAAACGTGACATTAGTTTTTAAGGCTCTAATGAATCCGGTTTTCCATCCATTCATAGATTAACTTGTAATGGTCTTTGTAGATGAAATGTTACCATTCTACCCATACTGAGGCAATGTTAAATAAACTGAGAGAGCACCACTTATATTAAAATACCAGTAAATTGATCTTTTGGATTTGTAAGGTTCACTACTTGGGACATATCATTTTAGAGGTGGGTTTATTTTTTAACCCAGGGAATGTGAGAACCATGGTTTCTTAGGAACATCCCAATAATGTGTTTGACAATCAATGTTTCTTTGGATAAAATGGATATTACAATGATTAGTTAAAGTATTCTCTTGATAATCAATGCATCTTATGACCCTGAGTAAGAAGGGTGTGATGTTCTTTAGGTCTGAATGTTGTGAGAAAACTTTCCCATAGTTAAAGGGTAGACTAAATTTAGCTTTGATCCTAATTCTAGAAGAATTGGGATAATGATATGTTTTTTATTTTGATTCTTTAGGTATTGGTCTAAGAGTAGTTCTAATGCATTTTGATTGGGTTTTATTATATAGGTACCACCAGTTGAGACCTTATGATAGGAATTAACCAATACATGATCATGAGATGGAATTCATAATTCATTATTTATGCCATTGGAGACTCTATCTTTTTGGTGAATGGTTTGTTTTTTATATGGATAAAAAAATTTTAAAGTACATATCCTTGAAGAAAAATTGAATCTTAGTTAGTGTATGTGGGTTGAGTACCTGAAGTCATTCAATTTTTAGCATGATTATATACCTGGTAAAGGTAATGTAGTAGCTTAGAAATGGAGCCAGAAAATATAGACACATGTCATTCATGATGCTAGGAGTGAGTGGCGGTTGATGGATCTATTTTTTGATATGCACCTAGTGGTTTATGGGTAGCATAGGTAACCCATTTTAGCAGCTCTATCTATGACATCATTCCCTGTGGAGAAGGTCTAGATGAGGAATTTATCCGATTATTAAGGACTCATCTAGAGGGATAGTGTCATGGGCGAGAACCCACCTCTTGGTTGGGTTGTTGATCAACATGAGATCCTACTAATATGTGGGAGTGTGTGGCTATCTTTTAATATTTGGGAAGAGCTGATAAAGAAATATCATGCCACTATTTTTTAATTTCACCAAGTTCTTACCAAGATGTATTGATAAATTCATCATTAGTATTGGTGGTCAGGTATGAAGAGGTATACTGCAAGAATCATCTTGAGGTGTACCACCTATAAGCTAGTGAAGGAAGAGAACTAGCGACCTGTTGGACTTTTATAACATATATCTACTCCTAAGAGTAAATAAAATCACATTACCCTAGATTTTGTGAGGGGATTATTGATATCCCTTTGTGGCAGAGTTGCAGAATGTGTGATTATAGAGAGGTTTACCATAGTCTTACACTTTTTACCAATCTCGGAGTCCTTCTCAAAGGAAGATATTGAGTGGTTTTATATCTAGGAGATAGTTCACCTTTATGGTTTTCAGTATTCTGTCATATCAGACTGAAAAACCCATTTTATCTCATGGTTTTGGAATGGGTTGAAGAAGGAATTGGGTTCAGAAGTTCTCATGAGTATATAATATCACCATCATACGTACGGGTAGTCCAAGGGGGTAATTCGTTTTTTGAAGAAAATACTCTAGGCATGTATCGTTGATTTCATACATTCATGGGAAATGAACATACATCATAATGTGTTTTCTGACAAAAAAATATTTCACGAAATGATTCTTATGGATCTATATAATGAAATTTATGGTATGTCATTTAATTCACCTTAATGATGGTTATAGGTAGGTGAGTCAGTTCTACTGGGTCGACATCTTGTACAAGAGACATCAATGCAGGTATAGATGATTCAGATGCATATGGAAACATCAGAGTCTTGGAATAAGTCATATATCAATCATCAAATTAAAACTCTAATGTTTTATGTGGGACACTATTTATTTCTATGTGTATCACATAGATTGAGTCATATATGAATCCGATGATAGGGAAAATTATCACCTTGATATGTTAGGCCTTTTGACATAGTGGAGAGAGCTAATCTAGTAGACTATTGGTTTTTGTTACCTCAGAGGTATCATGCCATGAACGACTTGTTCAAGGTATTATGTATTCTTCAATACCATGCCAAACCATCTCATTATTTTCCCCAGAGGGTTTTGAGCTAAAGAAAAATGTGTTTTTTAAGGATTATTTAATAAGTATCATTGATCAGAGAATAAAGGGAACTCAGAGGATGGTTAGTTCTACTGGTCCACATTCATTTACATCATAGTCATGTTTAGGATAAGACCTGGGAGTGGGAATATATTGTATATTCCAAGTGGCTAGAACTCTTCTTAGACCACATTTTACATCCCTCGAAAGGAAAACTATGGGAGGAGTTATCTTAAGGAGGGGAGGTTGTGACATCCAAAATTTTCTAAAAGGTATAAAACAATGTTTTTCAGTTTTTATTCCTTTATTTATTTCATAACAATTAGTTCCCAATGGATTTGTGGAGGTATTGGTGGTGTTCTAGGATTGTTCAAAGCCTGGAGCCCTGAAATTGGGAGAAGCATACCGTGTCATGGTGTTATGAGAAACTGGTCCACATAGCCCACATGATTTCTTTACCCGTGTTGATCGAGACATTGGGAAGAAGGTATCTACACTATTTTTCTAACAACATGTAAGGAGGGCCTCACATAATTGAGACATATCTCATACAAGTTACGTAGGTTTTTTTCATGCATTGTGTGGCCTTAGCCAAACCGTGCTCCTAGCTCATATGGGTTCCTCTTTGCCTAGTGGTATGGCACATGGTTGGTGCATGGTTTTTCCACCCATGTAGCCAAACTATGAACCCCTATCAAGATGGGTTATTTTACATCAATAATGAACCTAAAATCTAAACCCTCTTATCACTTATCATTTCCATCTACTAGAGCCCATTTCCCTCTAACATGAAAGTTTCTCCTCATCCAAAAAGGTGTTGTGATATATCCCCCATCCACAATCCAAATAGATCATCATTAGAATCATTGGATAGATTGTTACAATGTCTTGAATTCCTTTTCTTTATATATTGGTTTCTCTTATCCAATATTGCGCTATTTTTGTGTGAACTCATTTACCCATTTTTAGTTAATTTGGAAATTTCTTTTAAATATCTTGTTCATGCTCAATTCGAGGGCTGAAAATGGATGATTGGTCTTCTATAATACTATGCAGGAGGTTTAGTACCATTCCATTAGTCTATTATCTTTTTTGACATTCAATATTGTTCCATGTGATGGACCCTTCCAATGATACCCTTAATTTGATAAATAAATTCAATGGAGCTGTTTTCCATGCCCGTTTTGAACCTAGGTATTGGGAAATCAAAGCCATGGTTGATTTCCTTAACATAAATCACCCCATTAGTTGATTCATACCTTATATGACTTATTTACAATACTTTTAATTTTGATAAATGCCGTTTATGGATGTTTGATTAAAATAAATCCTAGGATTTAATCCCTAATACTAATGTAGAAAATGGGTTGGTTAATTAAACACTTTGAAAAATTTGATAATCATGTTATGAATGTTTTCCTCATTAAATTTTCTGAGATTAGTATAAAAAACATTCCTTTACCTTATAATGGATATAATGGGTTCCAACGTAAGAAACAACTTGGATGCGATGAACTTTCATTTTTTTGTTATAATTGTTAATTAACTTTAAAAATGATGGGGGTGACACCAGATATACCTATGATGGGCTTGCTGTGCATTTACATTTACCTTCAGTTGTGTGACATTGGTTCCCTAGGGGAGACCTTGAGGACGATCTTAGTGGAGAGATGGTTGTACAATGCCATGAGAGATACTTTTTCCCCTACATGAGATGCGAAGGAACAAATCAAATGATAGTTCTTGATTTTATCATAATATTACAGGAGTGAAAATTTGGATTAAATTCATGGGTCACCTCAGATGGAATCCTATGGAATTTTTCAAACACATATCCCCTTGAGCGATACATGGGGTCCAACCTATACATCTTTGGATAAAATTTGGGTGCATCTACATAAGTTCAATGAATGTTTTAAATTATAAATGCCATATATAAATTGATAATTTATGGATTTTACTCCATGAAAAATCATAAGCTTGGGGGCATTCCATCTTCTTATACAATCTTTAAATCACTTTTCTTGTCCTAGACCTCTCAGCTTAGACACACCCAACATTGGCTGAAGTATGTAGTGTTTAATGAGTTCCCCTAGTAGATCCCAGTGTGATGCACTTATTTATTTTTATTTTTCATTAATTTATTATTAACAGAACCCTGTTCATTTTATATTTAATGATCTATATTGATGTAGAAACCATTGGAGGTGGTATAATGATTATATCTCACAAACTAATTATAGGTATAAATAAAGAGGAGATGACAGTTTCTGGTGCTTTATTACCATTTTTAGGATGGAGTACAGAAGTAGAGGACACGACTTATTCTTATGATTATAGTAGTAGATGTATTTATGACCTTTTTTTATCAAGAAAACATGTGGTGTATGATTTCATCCCCTGTTACCTATGCATGAATTTTTTAAAGTTATATTAAATCATGATAATAATATTTTAAATCTATTTCAGTTTAGTATTCTAGCTATATTTCTTTTGATATTATTTTCATTATAGAGGGTTAGTGGTCTAGTTGACATATTGTAAATTCCTCTATTTATGATATATTGTTTTCTATTGAGATTACTTGGATATATGGGATAATAGTCTCCCCAAAACACACCCCTGGCCCTCCCTACTAGTTAGCAGTCTATGGCGTATGGGGAAGAAGAAATGTGTTCATGTTTTTTCCACCTCATGGAAAAACCATGTTTCTTCTAAGCCTAGATGTACAATGCATCCCTCCACTGCATGTTCCAATTACTACCAAAAACCTATACCTCCCCACCCATATCTCATCAATCTTCATCCTTCCTAGGTTTTCATCACATCACATAGAAACACTCACATCTATAGAACAACATTGTGGAAGAAAACAACTGAAAGAGTCTTTGGGGAATAGAGGCCCTAGAATCAAGGCATCTACCCTTCACATTCACATGATCCCACTCATACTCAAATGTTTATCTTTAAAAAATATTTGTTTCCTTAACATCATGTATTAACTGATTCATTTATCATGGGTTACAACTATAGTGAATCTAATACAACAGCTATTATAGGCTAATAATTTTTTAAACTTGATCTCAATCATAACACCCAATTTTACCAGTTTAAGGACGAAAAATTAAATTCACATTCCTATTTATTATTATAAAAAACAAGCTTTTCATGATTTTTTTTGTCAAATTCAGAAAAATATCAATAATCTAATTTAATAAAAAATGCATTTAGAATTACTTTTTATTTCCCCTCAAACATAAGGAAAATAGTTTATAAAATCATGAATTTTTAATTCATTAGAGAGTCAACAATACCAAATTTATGTTATTTGACCATCTTTATCAAATTAAATTTCTAAACAAAATCATAGAAAACATTCCAATCAATGAATAAACATAAATAGAACACTATCTTGCATGAAATAGGAGAAACATTATCATAGTGGAAAAACATGTGATCGCTATAACCATAAACTATTTCATTTAATTATATATTTACATTATGATTAATTACACCATCACCAAATGATATAAAATATGAGTAGATTATGATAGTAAACAAAATAATTAGGGATGTAAAGAACACCCATGCTAAGTATTTCAGCATTCTTCAATCAAGAATAGAACAACAACATAAATCACTAATCACCTCTCCAATAAGGAAACTTAGATAATTTTGGATGGAATACAAGAATTAAATGATAAATTCCTCTTGAGAGGGATTCAAATCTCCTAGAGGGAATTCCTATGGCCTCCTATAGTTGGGGGAAAATTGGAGGGTTTTTAGAGAAACTGAGGGTGAGGTGAGATTTATAGGGTTGCTACCAAGTGCAATTTACACTACAAAAAAATGACTTATACCAACAGAAACTTATTGACATATGATGTATCTGTTGGTAAAAATGATAAATTCCAATAGATGTTGAGTTTTATCAGTATTGATTTTAAATATACACACTTTTTTTACCAATGGATGGATCTATTAGTATTGATCATTTAACACCGACATATCTTTTACAAACATTTGAATCTATTTCTTTATCATACCAATACAAATATTTTTTTAACAATACATGAATATGTTATCAATAATAACTATTACCAACAAATATTTTTTTGTTAATAAATAATGTTTCAATAAACCATTCGATAATGACAATTATTTTATCAATAACCAATTAATATAAACCAAGTATGTATTGTGTGTGTGTGTATATATATACATATAATTTTTATGAATGAAGTCAATATATATTTCTTAGGGCCTAATTAGAAATATATTATTGATTTTAATTATAAATTTTTCAATATATCAATAGTCTTTATATTTTTCAAAGTTATTTATTTATCGAAACAAAATGGGGGACAACCCGATTTTATTAAAAATAAAATAGAAACCCTTTTTTGAAATTGGGAACCAATTAAATGACATGAAACCCAAAACACATAATATTTGTTAGAAAAAAAATCTAACAAATGAAATTGAAAAGAGGCCAACCAGTGTGCCCGTGTCAATAACTGAGACCCGACACCACCAGCCAATGTTCCACCGGACGAACGAAATCCACCCTCCATCGTAGCTTCACCGCCCTTGATGTCGGCATTGTTGGAGGTCTGATGTCGTCACACCAACCACTGCCCTATGAAAGAACCCACCCAATGCCACCTTGCCAGATCCCACAGAGGTCGACCAAGACAAACTATTGAGGGGGTCCATGAAGACCTAGTTCCGCAACTCAAGGGGGAATGTTAAATTGGGGCCAACATAATGGCAGGGAAGGTAGGGGAGAAATGCCAACTCGAGTAGCACCGGAAAAACTTGGATCACTCCCGTAGACCGCCAGGAGAGGGAAAATCACCAGATCTGGTGCCACAGGAACTCCCGAAGGAGGATCCCCTCTAGACCAGACAACTGGTTGAATTGTAGAAGGATACTTCATTATCTATCAATCCGAAGGAGAAACCCTCATTGTCGGGTATTTTCTTTAAACCCTTTTTAGGATGTTTATATACAGGAAAGGATGGAAAGAAAGTGATGATTAGTGTAAGTCTGAGGTTTTGATGAGCATGGAAAACAAGAAATTAGTTGAGCATCCATAAGGGAATTTATTTCATTATTTATTAAACATCAAATGTTGTGATACAATTGCATTACTATTTTTTATCTGCACCGTAAAAAATTCAAATACATATCATAATGAGATCTTAAATTCAAAATTGAAACAAATAAGAAAATTGGTGGAGATTTTCTCCCCTCCTGAAAATATTTTTTAATGAGAGAAGATGATACAATAGATTCCCTATTTGAAACCACCCCCAAAGGAAAGAAAAATGTATTCAATTTGGAATAAACTCAACACCACACTGATTTTAATATGCATACATGTATGTATGATTCCCATTTAAAATAAATTGTTCAATTTCAATGGTTTTGTGTCAGTGATGAATAAGAATATTTGTTGAATATAATATCTACATGTTATTCTATTCATTTATCAATCCTTCATAGGATCAAATATGTACATATATGTGAACCTGCTACTTAGCACTCAAGATGCAATGTTGTGAAGGGATATGGATTTCTCTCTTGATGGGAACCAGGTTTTACAAACTTGTTGTTGTGAAATCTTGCTTATAGCTTGTTTACATGAACCTATTCCCTTGAACTCAGACCTACTTTTATGTATATAATTTTTCTGTTATTAATGATCATATTTCATGCAATTTCTCACATGGTTCTTCACATGGGCTATTTATAGCAGTTATAACTTGTAACGAGCATGCAAAAAAAAGAAGTTGGGCTTGTCATATTTTTGAAAAAAACATCATAAATTCAATAAGAAAACAACTTAATTAAGTTGCAAAAAAGCATTTATTCAATAAGAAATATGGAAAAACCTGTATAGAGGCACTTAAAAAAAGTGATCAGTGGTGTAAGAAGTTTTCATTTAGTGTCATCAAACAAATAATTATTCATAAACAGATCCTTATTTATGGGTGAGTTGAACATGAGCGATGATGATATAAATAGATTATTGTATCCCTTGTCATTTGTTAAGTATAATATTCTTAGCTAGGAAATAGACACTAAACTGATTTCCCTTACTGATCACTTTGATTTTTTTAGACCAGTAATTATTTTTTATTCCCAAACACAGCAGTGTCATCTTCCTTCTCTACTTCGATCTAAAATAGGCAGCATGGAAACACAGAAACTCTAACACGCCAACTAGAAATGGCACTTCACCAGCCCAAGACAAAGACATATCAAAGCATATTCCATCCCATGTTCAAACTAAAAAAGTAAAACATTGTAATAAATCACATAATTTAGGAATTAGATTGCTTCCCAATCAAATCAATCACCCAGTTGCTTGATTTCCCCCCTAATCTCTGTAGGCAGCCTTGCACGTGCCATGAGATTTGTTCACTCATCCCCAGTTCCGATGATACCATGTGCTTTCCAGGGATAGAACTTCACCAAAACAATGTACGCATACCCTAAGCCTTTGACACCAATGAGAATCTTCTCCCTAAGCTTGCCTTTCAACACCTCCAAGCAGTTGATGATCTCCTTCTTCACCCTCTTAAGCTTTCTCTTTATCTCATCAACAACTTACTCCTCAAAATTTATATATTCTGTTCAAAAAAACATCCTAGAACCTATCCTATGCTCACTGTTATGGATCAGAGGGCAACAAAAAAGTGGTGTCATGCTAGACCTCATTGATGTACTAGACACTGACAGATGAATTTGTAGACCAGTCTGCCATTATGGAAGAGGACCAGGATCTTCTTTTGGATGTGGTTCATCCATTGCAGATAAGATATTTTGTTTCCCAATTCCTCTTCCCTGTACTTGTAATCAGTCCTCTTCAGAGTGATGGTCATTATAAACCTTATGCCCAATGTGTTATGCTAGAAATCCCATAAAATGACCTTAACCAGCATTGTTGGAAGACTTGGATCAGATTGCTATCTTAAAAGAAGCCTTTTGATGGACGCGCCAAAAACATCAAAAGGGATATATCACTTTGAATTAAATTCAAAATTTACCAAAAAATGAGAAGGATAAAAGTCTTGACATTAGTAAAAATTGATTGTTTTATTGAACAACTTTTCAATGTGTTTGGTGATGATAATAATACAGTAATGATGTCTCTTTTTAATTTATGTTTTCACTTGTAGATTCCTCTACCTCTTGTGGATGAAGAGAATAAACTTGTCAAATATGTTGACAAGGACATGTAGTATTCCGTTGATCCCTTGATAATGTGTTTGATGAAGAGACGGAAGGTGTTCATCCGTAGTTGGTCATAGAGTGTGTGGAGTGGTCGGGATCATGTTTAAGGTACTATATTGATGCCTCATTGTTGTTTTAGTGTTTTCACTAACATCTTAATTCCCCTAACCTCTGTATAATTCCATGGCTTGGAATCTAGAATCTGTTTTAGTCTTCTCACTATCAATATATTTATGCCTCATTCATTTGTGCAATATATGCCTCATCCATGTGTGCAGTCTAAGTAGAAGTCAGACATGTTTGAAATCTAGAATCTATATACTCTGTGTGAAACATAAAATCCAAGAAATATGAAATTTTCATTGTAGGGATAGTGTGAGTGTTGAAGGCTAGGACTACATGGTCTGGGCTATGGAGAAACATTACCAGCTTTGGAAGTGGAGGCATGAGGCCATGGAGAAGAGGATAGATGTCCTGCCCATAGGAAGATACTTGATGAACATGTACCTGAGCAGTTTATAAGATGGATGAATCAATATTGAACTACATTTTTCAACTAGTAGGTAAAGTGAAAATCTTCCCAAGAAAAAAAAACGGTACATTCACCTCTCTTTCTCATAACTAATGAATTATCCTATAACATAGAACCATTGGAAAACTGAAATGTGTACAAGTTAAATGTGATGATATTAATTAGAATGTATAATACAATTATTGGGTAGAGGGAATATTTTTAGACCTATTCATATTTTTATTTGGTATAAATACAATGGTAAGTAATTTATATGAAATCAATCCCATCACCTAATTTTCAACTGGGTTTCTTAGTGTTCCACTTTGCACACATGGTCTGGCTTCGACCTAGATTGCACCCATGAACTGTGTGTCAAATCTAGAATCTGGAATCTATTTTAGTGTTCTCATTTCATTCTCTTTGGAATATGGTATCTTATTTAGTGTTCTCGTCACCATCCTTGATAGGGAATTTGAATAAGATAGTGATGTGTAGTAGGGTGGGTGTTCATATTCAAGTTCCAGTTGATGGGATCATCTAGGTTCATGTACTAGTGAGTGTTGTGACCACTAATTGTATGTCTTCATTTATTTCCTTAATTCTCAAGTTTTTTTTGGCATTCTAGTGAAGGTTTATAGGTACATATCATTTTATTGGAGGGAGGGTATCCCATATGACTCGAGAGGGTGATGACTTGTAGATTGTAAAATCTAACCGATAAGATGATTCCTCCACAACACATGATATTTTAGTTTTTTTTAATGTCCTTAATTGTATGATAGAGGTGTCTTAGGATCTTGGTTTGATACTCTGATGTGTTTGTCCTGTTGTTAATTTATTCACTGTTCTAATGTAGTCACATTTTTGTGCACATTTCTTTAAAAATCATTAAACTGCTTCTTCTAATATTTGTTCAATTTGATTGATGGAATTAGCATGGAAATCACCCACCTGGGGGTATAAAAGAGGTTGTTCATTATAAATTGGATAAATGGGAATCAAATTTACTTCCCTAGAATCTAGGTGGAAACCTCCAGTATCTTCACATGAAACATCTTCAACAATTTTATTGATGGGTACATATGTATGTTGTGCTCCTGAGTATGCATGGTTTGGGTTATCTTGACATAGCCTATATACTGAGAGATACACCTTTACATCGTGGGGGTTTAGCCTGACTATCCTTATTCAGAAGCCATTTTTCTTTTACGCCACAACCCCTTCATTCATGTTACCTTGTTGCGGCATACATGTAAGTGCTTCTGCTCTCGATCACCTTTACACAACCATTTTAATTTCCCTTAAACTTAGATTTTTGTTTCTATTGGTTTCATGGTGGTTAAGGCTCATTCAATTTTATTAATTCATTTCATGATGTCTGGTGAGTCATTGCAACCTCCTGTGATTCCCATGTATATATCTACTCACCATCTCCGGGTCATTAAAGATCAATTTTTGTAATAGTATTTCGAGACAAGTTTGAGTTCATCCATTCCAGAAAAAATATTGATAGATTCGGAATAAGTCGACCAGAGAAGGAGTTCATATCCACTGCCAAACTTTCCATAACCCTTACATACTAAAGATCAATGATTTCCCTGAAGCTTTGTTTGGGTGGATATCTTTCTGCTCCAAGTCATGATGTGCCAATTGGTCTATGTTTTCGATGCTGCTGAAGAATCCATATCATCATTTCTGATAAATGGTTGATACATATGGTTTGGCGTATGTTTTTCTTAATTTTCATTCTAGGATTCATGTTGTGGAACTGTTTCTTCCGGTTTGGATTCTATGCATATTCTCTTCCATGCTTCTTGTACGTTTTATTTTTAGAATTAATAAAAGGCGGTATATGGTGGTGTTCAGTGGTTGTGTGGTGTAGATCTTGGAATTTAAAAAAGGGCATAATTTCTCTTGTACTTGAGGTTCCTCATTCTATGCATATCATTTTTTTATTATTTCAATTTTTTTGGTTCAATTCATATAGATATTTTTCACTAATTTGTTGGTATTCTCTGGTTGAGTGCGGTGTAGATCTTAGAGTTGAAGGGTGTGACATAAGAATGACAATAGGTTTTACATGGGTACTGGAGATGAATTTGTTTCTTTCATATAATAAACTACTTGGTGTGATGAAAGATATTTGGTGGGAGTAACTTTTTTTCTACCATGATGGGTGTTGGAGGATTGGATTCAAGAGACATTATTCCCTTTTTTCTTTTTTAGTGTGTGAGGGGGGGGGGGGTGTTGTGGCAGTAGTGACAGTCGAATCTCGTGTTTTTGTTTTTATGATCTTTTTAGTTATTAATTAACTTAATATGTATTGATTCATTTTGTATTAAATTTCATTATTAATATGATTAATCTTTCTTTATGTTTGAACATGTGTGAAAATCTGTTTTCAGATTGATAATTAAAACAGGTTTATTATATGATAAATTAATAAATATTATATAAATATTTAGTAATAAATATTGAAACACCTAAACACAATATTTTATATAAAATATAAATTAAAAATAGATATTAATTATTGTTATTTGTTATGAATGTTGATAGTAATATTACCAACAGATAAATTTGTCATAGAAATCTGTTGTTAAGCATTTTGACCAACATATATATTATCTGTTGGAATAATTATAATTGCAACAGAACTATTTTATCTTTCCCAATAAGATTTAGCGACAGAGTTTTTACCAACAGTTTAGTTATAAGAAAATTTATGTTGGTAAAACGTTTTACAAATAGAAAATCTACTTTTACCAACAGATATACCCCTGTTGGAAAAACTAATTATTTTGTAGTTTTAACATCATCATTGGGGTCTTCATTTAATGAATGGTTTTATTTTTATAACTCTCTATAATAAAATTTCAACTTGACCAAATAAACATGGATCAATTTATAGTTTGATCTTCATGTTATTTCAATGATTTTTCAGATATAGGTTTATTAGAGTTGATCATCCACACTTTAATGTTATGAATATATCAAACACATCAGGAATATACCCCCCAAACTACTGTTACGCATGCCAAGAGTAAGAAAATTAATGGAAAACTACCCAATCATGATGTGAACTAAATTTGAAATCATGAAATAGTATTATATATAAATTAAATCTCCTAGACACTATGAAACCATATCTATGATTCCTCTAAAAAACCATAGACCCAAAAACACAAAAAATAATGGTATAAAAGGATTTAGGGCCTTACATAAAATAACTGTGAAACAATTCTCATCATTGAGAATTTAAAACAAAACCTAGATAAAAGGAATTAAAGGCATCATATGAAAAGCCATCATATGAGATACCTCTCAAGAATCTCTCTTTCATTGAATGTAATCCACCTCACTCAAAGGAAGAAAGGTAAACACTACATAAAACCCAAAGCTAGATCCAACACACTCTCTCTGGGGAGATACCTATCAAACAACATAAAGGTCTCAATGAATGAATCAAGGAATTGAAACCATATCATAATATTGATAAAGGTCAATAATAGAAAAATGATCATTTATACTTGAGAAGTTCTAAAAATAAAAAAACATGGGATATTGAATATGTATCTATGAACCACATTCTGAGATGAAATCATGTGTTCCCCTCTTTCAGCTAAATACATGAAAGAAATGGATATAATATTTCATGAAATAAATTCACCTTATGATCCCAGATCTTCACTTGTTGCTCCTCGAAGGGTGTATCATCATTAATGTTTATTTGACACCAATCAATGGTTACTGAGTCATCATGAAGATAATGAAAAATATATGATAATTGGAAAAAATTATATACCCATATCATCTATGGGGATGTTCTACCTGATACAAAATGTCTCCAACCCAAGATAACACATTGAAATTCCCATCAAATCGAGAAGAAATATTACTCCCACATCCAAACCATCACTTCCCACAATGAGGATTATCCTTTAGGAACATATGATATCCAATAAACAACTCAATAGGTATCCTCTTACAATCTAAATATGACTTTAAACGATTTAATATTGCCTTCATCCTATCATGGATAACCAAAAACATCTTTTTATTGCACTTCACTTGTTTTTTCATGACAGTTAATTATTATTATACTCTGGTCTAACACAATGGAGAATAGAAAAGTCAGCCATATAATGTTTTAAATGGATTATACCAATGGTGTAGGGAAAACTATTATTATAAGAAAACATGACCATTGTTAGGTTCCTTATCCATGAAGCTCTAAAAATATTGTACTATCACATTCATGATTTTATTTCAGGTATTTTTTGTCTATTTTCAATATAACGTTTTTTCCTTGTATTTCTTTTGAGGTTTTGAAAAAATAGAATGTTTGGGGAATAAAAACCATGGTGCATTGTTGGTACATGATTAGTAGTAACTGAGTGCCTTACCCAGAAAACTTGGTGGTAAGTTTCTGGATGAGACTTAACCTAAAGCACTACCATAGCATGGCCGTGCACCTTGGCCTAGGTAGTAGTGGGATCACTGGACATTTGAGGCAGTAGCTAGTACATGACCAGTGTAGGATTAGCCAGACCGTGTGAGGTATTCATGTGGTAGGACCTTCTTGGATAGAGGGTGAAACACAATTGCTACATGGTTTATCAAACTCTGTGGACTATCCATGTGGCATGTCCAGGTCATTAAAAATATGTATTATACCTTTTTTCCCTTCTCGAATTTATACCCATATCCACCCCTATTCTTCCCCACTCATGATTTTTATCCCTAGAAGCCTATTTTTCTCCATCTTTCCTTCATAGACCTCTATTTTTAGGTGGATTTGGTGGGAGGTATTCTTGATCCTTCAAGTAAGTGAGTTTCCATCTTTCTTTGTTCCTTTATTCTTGGGTTTTCATTCTTTTTCTGTAGGGTTTGTTTCTCCAAAAGATATAGTTTCATTTTTGGTGGTTAAATCTTGACATTTTAGGTTCAATATTCATGATTAGGCTTCAATATTTTTTTTCTTATGGTGTGGTTGAGGTGAAGTTAGAGATTTTTTAGGATTTTAAGGAATTTATACACTTATGGTTAGTGATTCCATGACAAAACATTTTTTTGTTAATTCATTATTCTTCCATGTGTAATTTTTCATGATCTATGATTAATGTGTCATGTTAAAAAGTTGTGTTTGAAAGGAAGTCATAAGTGATTCGTTTGAAATTTACTTTTTTTCTATATTGAATTGGGTGTAATTGTGGTGTAAATCCATTTTTTATTCTGGTAAGTTTTTTTATAAATTATATAAAGGATTTATTAAGTTATGAAAGAAATTATAGTGATTTTAGAAAAAGATTCTGCTGTGCATTTGATTTTGAAATGAAATTTGGGTGTGTAAGTGATGAGGTTTTGTGTGTGTGTATTGCATTGTTTGGATTTTATAATGTGAGAGTGTTGTGTTATGTGAAATGTGGAATTTTATTGAACACAAAGGGAATCCAAGGTGACAAGGTTGGAAGAATAGGACTAGTATGATAGTTATTCGGAAGTGGCTTCATCCCGGTTTCACGTAGTGGGATTGACAATGACAACACTAAATGAACATTGACAATGATTATAGACCACTATAATTTTGGATGTTTCTCTTCTCTAGTGGCACGTGCATGAGGACATGAATTCTTGTGGTTACTATACCGCTTTACACTGAGATACAATGTCACTAGGGTTCTACTCTTATCTAGTGCCTATTGGGATTTCCCATGACAAGTGATCTTTGGATATACTGCACTTACCATCAACATACTATATGACTTGTTGGTTATATCACAAGCAAGCATGTTTTCATATAATGATGATTTCCTTAAAATAATATCTTGATTTTCTATTTTGTAAAACTTTCAAGTTATTTGTCATATAATTTTTATTACATGGAATTTGTTATTGTGTGCCATCCTACTGGGGTTAGGCACTCACCCTACTTAATGCCTTGGGTGCTAGTAGACTTGGTTATGTTTGACATAGGTAAGGGAAATGATTTTGGAGATGGTGGTTTGGGTTTCTAGACATATCCTTTGGTGAGGTGTTGTTGATATGGATTGACTATGATTTTACTCTTGTCGTGGTGGTTTCTTTTTGAGATAATATTTTATTCCTTTTTGGTTGTTTCCTTTTTGGTCATTATATCAACCTTGTAACTTAAATCTAGAAATTATGTATGGATTTTTTTGTTGTGGATGATCATATTCCTTTTATATTAATTGTGGATTATTTTATGTTTATACATTAAGGTAAATCATTCCAATGTTTTAATATAGTTACCCGATAACTTATTTCTAGCTAGTGGGGATCCAGAACACCATTTATGCCATGCCATAGACTGGGTCGGGCACCAGTTTGGATGAATATCCAACTTGATTCATGAAAAAATAGAATCAGAGCATGAATTCTATTTTGGGTCATTTTATTTGGGAAGATTCTAGATAGACTGGTTCTAGGACTATCAGGTCTTGGAGTTTTGGTATTGAGTAGAGTACCTAACCAGCACACCTCGTGATAGACCTCAAGTTACTATGGGATGATGGGATCTTTGTTTAAATTCTCATCAAGGTTGGGCATACAGGCTATAGATTGTATGTGGAAACTAGGTGGGGTGAATTGGTTTAGTTGTTGTGTTTTCATGATAATTTTTATTTATTTTTGTTAATTATTATTGCCTAAAATATTCATATAAGTGGTATTAATGATTTTTCTTCTAACTGTTGCTTTTTTTAGTGAAAAGAATCCTTGGAGAATTACCTTGAAACTATGAGAAGAATCTGGTGAGGGTTCTCCCTCCCCGCTTGATTAGAGGTTGGTAGAAGATCTGGTTTGGGCTGTATAGGCTCTGGGATAGGGATTAGGTCCTACCCCTGATCTAGTCAGGGAAGCTAAACCTAGTCCCCGGAAGTACAAAGCCCTGAATTTTATTAAGAACAAGCCACATTATATTCAACATAGCACAAAACATCAGGAAGAGGATGATTGGATTGAGAATATAGAGTGTATGTTCAAATTCTATGACACTACTAAATATTTCAGGGTAAAATGTCCCTTGTTTCAACTAGAAGGTCCTAATCAAAGGTGATGGGACTATGGGATTCAAGCTAGAAAACATGAGTAGATGAGTTGGAAGGACTAAAGACGGTCTTCAATGGCCATAATTTACCTAATTACATGGCCTATTCTAGGTCCCATGACTTTTAATATCTCATTCAGGGGGACCAAGCAGTGATACAGTATGCCAACCGCTATGCTGAGCTAGTTTGGTATGCACCTGAAGTAGTTTCCAATGAGAAGATGACATCTCAATGGTTTGAAAGGTGATTGTGTATGAAGATCAATTCTCAGGTTTCCTTGTTAAAGATAAAGACCTATGTTGAAGTATTTGATTAGGCTTATATGGTGGAGATTGACTGCAAGTGCATGGTTCCTATGGGGTCTATATCAGTGAAGGAAGTAGTAGTTTATATGAGGAGAAGATGAATCAAGATTGGAAAAGGAATGAGGGAGGTGATAGTTTAGGCCATCCATCTAGGAAGTCTTTATCTGTGGCCTCTAATGCTGGGTTGATTTTATGCCACTTGTGAAGGAAGGCATGGGAAATTCTATCTACCTATGTATCTCCCCCAAAATATTTTCATTGATATGGATTGATGGGACACTTGCAGCTGTTTTTCAAATCAACACACTCCTATCAATGTCGAGAAGGATCTGTAGCCTCAAGTGGAATGTCAGATTAGTCTGAGATGTATAGGATAGGGGGATCCTAGTTTTGTGGTCATTGAAGTAGGACTAGATCTTCTTCTGGTTAAAGTCTATCCAGGATAGATCCACATTGTAGTGGTCATGTTCAGACTCAAGCAGAGCCAATGAATCTTCATGTTGTGGATCAAGCACCTATGAGATCAGATTCATGGGTCTCGAAAGTTTAAGGTATCATTTTGATTTCATCTTCTATATCATTTATTTTGTTTGATACTGGTTCATCTAAATCTTTTATCTATTTTTGTCTTGTGAACCTATTCAATTTTCCAACTGAGCTGATGTCTCTTATGATGGTGTTTGTGGATCCATTGGGTAAGAAGGAATAAGGTCTTAGGTGGTCGTCTTGTGCACTTTCCATATAAGGGATGGAGTTGTAATGGGATTTCATGGTCTTGAATATGGATATTTTCGATGTAATACAAATTATGGATTGTATAGTGCACTTCAATGGTCACATTGATTATTATAGGTAGTGGGTGAGTTTCATGGCACTTTGGGGGATTTCTCATGTTTTTCTTTGGGAATGGGATCCGTGGTCAGGTCAAGCTGGAACTCCACTCTCAAAATTGGGAAATCACGTTTTTTTATTATCATAGCTCATGATAGAATATAATGGTAGTTCTATCGAGGGAAGATTACCTATTGTGGAGGATGAGTTCTAATAAATATTTCGAGATGGATTTTAAAATTTACCCCTAAAGTAGGATGTGGATTTTTCGATTGATTTTTTGTCAGGGACATTGCCTATATGTCTTCCCTCATATCATATGTCCCCCACCAAGATGAGGGAACTAAAGATACATTTGGATGATTTGGAATCTAAAGGTTCAATTCACCTCAGAATCACTCCTTGGGCCACCCTAGTATTTTTTGTGAAAAGGCAGAAAGATCACTTCGGTTGTGTATCAATTACCAGAAGCGGAATAATGTAACCATAAAGAAAAAATTCATTTTCCTTAAATTGATGATTTTTTTATTAGCTAAAAGGGGAAATGTGGCTATGCACAATTAATTTAACTATGGTTAGCACTAAGTCAGGGTTAAAGAGGTAGATATCATGAAAACAACCTTCCAAAGAAGGTATGATCATTTCGAGTACTTGGTCATGCCTTTCGGGTTAACGAATGCTCCAACGGTCTTCATGGCACTCATGAATAGGGTGTTCCACTAGTATCATGACTCCATCATTGTGGTATTCATGGAAGACATACTAGATTCTTTTGAATATGAATAAGATCATGAGCATCATTTGTGGATCGTTTTAGGAACCTTGAGGTATAACTGTCTCTATGAAAATTTTTCAAAGTTCACTTTTCGGATCATGGAAGTGAATTTTTTGGCCCATTTGATCTCTGAGAAAGGAGTTTTGGTGTACCCCAAGATGATTAGTGCAGTTATGTAATCGGAGAATCCAAATAAAATATATGATATCAAGAGTTTCCTTGTCCTGGT
Organism: Viscum album; assembly: GCA_963277665.1. Lineage (NCBI taxonomy): Eukaryota > Viridiplantae > Streptophyta > Magnoliopsida > Santalales > Viscaceae > Viscum > Viscum album. The sequence goes on from OY728157.1 coordinate 1,768,672,380, forward strand.
AGGTTATTATATGCAATTGTTTTAGGATTTACCTCAGATGGATTCACCTATGACGACACTCACTCGGAAAGGGGTGAAGTTTGAGTGGAGAAAGAATGCCAAGTTTTTTTGAGGAACTAAAGAGGTGGTTGAGTACCACACCTATATTGATATTTCTAGAATCAAGAAAGGGATACATGGATTATTTTGATTCTTTAGGTATGGTTCTTGTGTTTGTGCTCTTGTAAGATGACCATGTGGTGACATATGGCTCTCGACAACTCCGATAAAATGAAAATAACTACCTGACTCATGACATGGAGTTATCAGTGGTGATTCATGCTTTAAATATGTGGAATAATTTTCATTTTGAGGATGAAATTGTGGTCTTCTCGAATCATAAGATCATATCATATATCTTCTCCAAAAATGATTTTAATTTTAGGCAATGTCATTGGATCAAATATATGGAGGGGTTAGAATATTTCATTGTTTATACCCTAGGAAAGGGTATTGTGGTTATTGAAAACATGAGCAGAAAATTGCCAGTGTAGGAATTGATGAAGTTCAGTGATGAGTGGAATTTGATGGGACTCTTTTACCAAATGCACTTGGAGACCAAGGAGCACAGTGGAGGTCCATTCTTGGAAATCATTCAGTTGGATCCTTCCATTCTGGATCTGATTCAATAGGAGAAACAAGGAGATTAGTTGTGTCAGTAGTCTATGTAGTTCTTCTATGATGGGGAGACATATTGAGGTTGGTCTTTGTCTCCCAATGGGGTGTTATTCTTTAAGGGATGTTTTGTGGTGATATTTTCTCTAAGGAAGGTGGTGATGTTGGATAGCCACTAGTCTAAGTGGGACATTCATCATGGACCTACAAAGATGTATTATAATTTTAGTCAATAGTTCTGGTGCCTAGACATGTGGTGATATATAATAGACATCACATTGAGGTGTTATACGTTTTATAATGTGAAAGTAACACATCAAAAGCCCTCTAGTTTGCGTCATTCGTTACCCATTCCTATATGGAAGTGGGATGATGTCACAATTGACTTAATTTTTGGATTTCATCACACACCTTGTGGAGAAACACCGTTAGGGTGGTAATAAACCATTTAACCAAATCATACTATTTCATTCCAATCAAATATTCAAAAAAGGTGGATGAGATGGGCCGATTATATGTCCAATTGGTAGTAAGGCTCTATGGTGTGTCGTCAACAATTATTTCTAATAGGGACCCTCATTTTACCTCTTAGTTTTGGGAAGGACTTAATTGGGGTTTTGGGTCTCAATTCAAGATATGTACGATATAACATTCTCAAATGGATGGTCATACACAGACGAAAAATAAGATTATAGAAGTCATGATTCATACATGCATCTTTGAATTTAGAGGATTGTCGGATATCCATTTGGGATTAGTGAAGTTTCATTATAATAATAGTTATCAATCCTCTATTCTAATGGATAATTTTGAGGTTCTCTATGGTCAGCCTTATTGGTATCCTCTATGTTTGATTGAGGTTGGTGATACCTCATTGTTGGGACCAAGCCTTGTGTAAGAGACATCTGAGAAATTCGAGCTAATCAGGAATCAGTTGTTGACATACCAGAGTCACCAAAAATCTTATGTTGATCAGAGGCAACATGATATTGTGTTTTTTTGTGGGTGACCATGTGTTCTTGAAAGTGGAACCACATTTGAGTCATTGTAGGTTGGGAAACTAGGTAAAGCTAGCACATAGGTATGTCAAACCATTTGAAATCACACAATAGATTTGCAAGGTGGAATACAAGATAACTTTTACTTCTCACTTGAAATAAATTCACTATATATTTTATGTCTCCCAATAGAATAAATATAATATAGATCAATTTCATGTGTTAAATTGAGAATAATTGGAAGTAGAACATGATTTATCAATTTTTGAGTGACTAATATGGATAGTGGATTCACAAGAGAAGGTACTTCATGGGAAGTCTATTCCATTGGTCTATATCATTTGGAAGCATGGTAAGGATACACATGATACTTTAGAGCATAAGTTGAAGGTTGAGTAGGTGTATCCATTTTTTTATTAATATTTGAATTGATTTTATGAGGATGGATTGTTTTCATGGTGGGGAGAATTTTTTCCATACATGATTTTCTTTTCAAGTGTTTTTTATTTTTGTTTTCAGTATACCTTTTTTTACTTTGATTTCTTTTTATGTTTTGAAAAAAATAAAATGTTTTGTGTACAAATATCATGGAACACAGTTGGTTCATGGTTACTAGTAACCATGCACCTGACCTGGATAACATTCTGATAGGTTTTTGGGTGAGATAGAACCTACCGATTAACCATCACACTTTCATGTGCCTCGACCCATGTAGTCGTGCAGTCTCTAGGGACTTGAGGTAGCGGCTACCGCATGACTAGAACACGATTAGTCAGACCATGCGAGGTAGTTTTTTAGTAGGACCTTCTTTGACAGAGCGTGTAGCACAGTTGTCTCAAAATTTATCAAATAATGTAGACTAACCGTGTGGTCTATCTAGGTCATTAAAAATATGGATTTTAATTTTTTCCCCTTCTCGGATTTAACCGAAATATACCCCCCTCTTATTTCTATGTCATGATTTCCATCCTCATAAGCCTTATTTACTCCCTCTTTCCTCCCCAGGCCTCCATTTCTGAGGTGTATATGGTTGGAGATCATCCATATCCTTCATGAAAGTTTGTTTCTCCATTTATTTCTTCATATATTCTAGGGTTTTATTTATTTTTCCTAGGGTTACATTTCTCCAGTGGCTAGGGTTTCATTTTTGGGGGTTCTATCTTTAATTATTTGGTTTAATTTCATGATTAAGGTTCGATCATGCTTTCTTGTGGTACAGTCAAGGTGTGGTTGGAGATTCAAACTAGTTTTATGGGATTTATACACCCAAGGTAGGTGATTCTGTGCTTAAACATTATTTGGGGAAACCATTATTTTTTCTTGAGTAATTTTTAATATTCATTGATTTATTTATGAGGTGAGAAAGTGGGTTTTGAATGGATTTGATAAGTGTTTGGTTTAAAATTGTTTTTTTTAAATTTGGTCTCATTTTGGTATAAATCCTTGTTGTTCTTCTTGGAAATGTTTTATAATTTATGAAAAAGATTTATTATGTTATGAAAGTGATTTCAATGATTTTTTTAAAAAGGTTTTGGTTTGAGTTTGATTTCAAAATGTAATTTGGGCACACAAGTGATGAAATTTTGTGTGTGTATTTCATTGTTTAGCTGGTATAATGTGAGAGTGGTGTGTCATGTGAAATATGGAACTTTATTGAGCACAAAGAGAATCCTAGGTGACTTGGTGGGTGGAACATGACGAGAATTATAGTGATTAAGATGTGGTACTGGACCAGTTTCACTTAGTGGGATTGACAATGAAATCACTTGCTAGATATTGATGATTATTGGTGACCACTAGAATTTTGGATGTTTCTCCTCTATAGTTACTCATACACGAGATTCATGGTTGATATAAAACATTACAATGAGATACGATGTTACTAGGGCCCCACTACATTCCTGTTCTTATAGGGATCTCCCAAGACTAGTGATATTAGGCTATACCACACTTACCATCGACATATGATATGACTTGATGGTTATTTCAAAAGAAAGCATGTTTTAATTAAATGTTTTTTTTCTTCAAATTGTTTCTATAATTTCCCTTTTGTAAAACATGAATTATATTTAACATATAATGTTTATTTAATGGAATATTTTATTTGGTGGAATCTTATTGGGCTTAGGCTCACACCCTACTTACACCCTTTGGTTCAAGTATACTTGGTTATGTTTGACACAGGTACGAGAGATGATTTTCAAGATGGTGGATCATGTTTTTATAGGTCTCCTTTAGTGTAGTGTTAGGGATATGGATTGAGGGTTATGATCCTATTGTCAATGTGGTTCTTTTTTGGGATAGTTTTTTCTTCATTTTTGTTTGTTTCCTTTTTTGGTCTTTATATCTACCTTGTACCTCAAATCGAGAAATTATGTATTGGTTGATTAGTTATGGATTGGCCGATTCATTTTATTTTAATTTTTTATTATTTAATGTTTATACATTCAGGTAAATCATTTCCATGTTGTAATATTGATACCCAAAAACCAATTTCCAGCCTGTGGGGATCAATAATTCCCTTCGATTCATGCCACAGACTTGGTCAGGTGTTGGTTTGGATGATGACTCGACATAGATTGTGACAAGTACACAAGCACACAATATTCCCTCATGAATATGAATAGTTCTCTATATCTAACAATCCATTTATGTATGGAATGTAGTTCTAAATAATATCTAAGATACAAAGAAATATGAGGAACTATCCACACTATAGACGTAAAACAAGGATCATGATCATAGATAATTTTCCATAGGTCTCTACAGAGTCTAACTACCACATATAGGTACTTCCTGGATAAAACCTCCACTGAGATCAACTCCTTATTCTCCATAAATATGGATGATTTCATAAAACATTCAAATATTACCCATATATCATAAAAACCTCCCTAATATGATGATAAATTGATAAGGAAGTCTATCTATATGTCCTCCCACTTCCACTGAGTAATATCCAACAATTAGAAAAACCACCTGAAACACAATGCATGGCCTTGACCTACTAGAATACCAAACATGATGACAAAAATATATAACTAAATTCTTCAATCCTAGATAGAAAAACTGAACTCATAGTGCTTGATACATCTTCTTCAAACCAATTTTACTATTTAGGGTGAACCATTTCATTCACAAAGAAACACCTCATCAATCATGAAATGAATGAAAAAATACCCCTTGAATAACATCTAGTGTTGTTCATCCTTAGACTAACCATCATGGGATGACCTTAGAGCACTTGTTCTCTCCATACATCCACCACAAAATTCCTCACCTAGGACTAATCTACTTGTCAAATCAAATATGAATGAACCATTTTCTGAAAAAGAATCCTCATACACTAACAACTAATATATAAATATGAAACACAGAATTCTCTTCCATCACTCTCTATGAATCTCTAGATTCATGCACGAAATCACTGTGTGACATCACATTCAACACATTAGTTACAATATTACCCTTTATTAGTGCATATATAATCTCAAAGTCATAATCCTGTTATAATTATTTCCATCATCGATTTACTAAGTTTATTTAACACTGAGAGAAGTCATACCTTATTATTGTTTGATATGTAAAAGCCATAAAATTTCCACTAATTAGGAAATTTCACCAAAACATCAAGGAATTAATGAATGATTCCATGTCAGGAACATGGGTGGAATAGTAATGCTCACGAGGATGTAATTAATGAGACCCATAAGAAACAAACGATCTATGCTATATCAGAAAAAACGTAAATAAATACATATAGAAATATATTAAATAACAAACATAATTCCCTCCTCTAAAAAATGATGAACCATAGTGATGAAATACATATTCTTAAGGAACATGAAATCTTCCTAACATTAATAATTCTATAGGAAAACATAATCATTTATATTTAAGGCCATTACTATAGTTACAACATGAGATAAATATTCAAAAAATCTTATATAATAGCCTATGATACTAGGGAAACTCAACAACTCTGCAAATATCCTAGGGTTTAAACAAGAAACAACTACCTCGATCATTAAAGGATCCATAACTACACTATACCAAGACATTAATTTTTAGAAAAAAATAAATTCAAAATACTTGAACTCACACATATAAAAATTAATGAATATATGATGATAAGAAGGAACACAAGTAATAGAATATATATTCTATGGGTTATCATCTTAAAAAATAGAGTACATAAGGGTGTCATTGATAAAAACCACAAGAAATTGATCATAGAGTCATCTAAAACCTATTTTTATCAAACCCATGATCATGAAAGTATCGTTTGTCACACCTAATGGAATCACAATGAATTTTTTATTCCAATAATGACATTTGGAATGAAGTATTTGGTTTATCCACATCCGTCACCTGCATCTGATGATATCCTGACCACAAATCGATTTTCAATAACCAATTAAATTCTTATTTTTGATTGAATAATTCATAAATCCATCAAAGAAGTTTGTGATTCTTAACTATTACATGGTTTAGGAAATGTTAATAAATATAGGAATTCTATATTCCATTGGCCTTCTTCATAAACAGAATAATATCACATCATCATTACATGCTCATCTTAACAAAACATCACTACAAAACATCATATACCTATACCTACAACTATCTCAGCATAGATGGAACCATACAATATTATTACCTCAATATCATATAAGTGTTTAAGTGTACCATTATCCCAAAATAAATTTCACATTGAGTGGTAGAACCACAAGTTCATTCAATAAGGAAACAAGAAAATCGTCCACAAGCCATGGAAACACCATTGGTTGAACCTATGAAGAACATAAAACCATCTCTGTCATAAAAAAAGATAAGGATATAACATTCATATAAACCATATGAGGGACTGTATCACTAAAAACCATTATAGTGTCTCTATTAACATCACAAAATACAATCTACATCGAGATGAAAACAACAATAGTTGTCAATAAATATAGCCATCCCGTGCATAGGATGTGGTCATATAGCGACATCTATAAACATAAGAATCCTCTCAAAGAGTAGTTCTACCCCAACACTATATCATACTCTTAAAAAACATTATAAAAATTATATCAAAATCTAAATAGCATAGTTAATTACATGGGAACTATAAGTCTCTATACATTAATTCCCAAATCATGGACAGGGACATGTGATATGAATAAGTGTGTAGATCTTGAGTCAAAAAATAAATGTACCCTTGTACAAAACAAGAAAATCGTATCTCAAGTGATTTTGATCATTCCTGACATTAGAAAATCCAAATCATATAGCTGACCATGACCTTCTATATATCCTATCATTCCCTTATAGAAACCACAACATTAGATGCAATCACTTCTATGAGGATGAGGATAATCTTGTGGATTTCACCTATACGCCATGTCTCCTATCTACTAATTAAAAGCTCTAACACCCCAAAACTACTACCTCAGATGAGAATACCTTAATTGAGGAACCAGAAGTGGATCAATTACTAAATTCTTCAAACTTATAATGTTTGGGAACTCTCATCATTAATTATATTAGCCTCTATATAAAAAAAATGCATATGATCTCTTGGTAGGGGTCTAAGTGCTTCCACTCCCAAAGAAATTATACAATGAGGGATCACACCTTACAATAAAAATATTAAGATTATTTTTTTAGTAAACTCAAAACCTCTAACCATAGTTTAGATACTGATGGAATAATTATGTCACCCCTCTCATAATGATGAATTCCTGAAAAAATTCCTCTCCATGAACACTTCTCTTATAAGTAAATCAACATACATAATTAGTATAAATGTTGTAACCTATAACTGGATCTTAGGAAACAATGTACCCTCCCAATTCCTCTTCCTAGCCTCATTAATTGGAAATAGATCTAAATCATAATGGATAAGGACTATAAAATAGATCTCGAACTCTAACATGATAGAACTCCCATGTGTAAGGATAAGAAAATCATAGTGACTAGATTCATTCTTGACTTAAGAAGGAAACTCTACTCAGAAATGGTCATTGAACATCCCTCGTGATACTACCAAATCATGATCTTAGACGTATAAAAATCATTCTAGCCTCACTTATCCCCACATCATCATCACCAACAATGGAATCCAATGATTCTTCAGAGCATGGATTGAACTGAGTCCTATCTCCACCTCCTCAAACTATTACTCTATCACTAAGTCCAAAATAAATCTATCAAACATAAATATACTCTAGTTATAAATCTTTTACAGTGTCTTTGAAGTTCCAAATTCATTGAAATTTACTCTAAAACATTCTACTAGAACATATTGAAAAATATCATTAGTGAAAACCTGATGAGGATATAAACCTAGAGCCATGATTGTAAAAGAAAAAACTATTAGGGACTCTTAAACATTTAATATGAAATATTTAAGTTTAATTATTTAATTATTGTTTAATGTTTCATCCTAATCCTAGTGTCTACCCAATTTAAACATACGATTGAAGATACATAATAATTTCCTAGGTCTTTACCCCGTAACCAGTATCACTTCTTTTAGTAGGTTTAATAAACATAAAGGTTCATGATTCATATCAAAGGGTCCCTAAATAGAATTGTCTAATAAAGTCTCCATTATTTACATTGGTTATTAACCTTATCTGAAATAGTTTCCCTATCATGCCCTGAAATATCCACCTATGCTTATATATGAATTCATCTAGTCCATCAACTTAAACATTTGATACCACTCTGTCATGACCCCCTCACCCAAAAGTTATTCCTCTTGGGATGAAAATAAGATAAGGGAGATAACGAAGAGATAATCCCACATTCTATAGATCATGGGTTTTTGATAATAAATGAAGGTATATTATACAAAAAAATTCGAGGCATTATAATATATTATATTAGAAATGTGAGACTCAAGGTAAAAGATAAATATCCTAAAAATATACACATAATTTCAATCAACTAAACAACTAAATGAAAATTAGAAGAACCAAAAAGTAAATCCATGGTGGTGACTAGTAAAACCCAATTGCTCATAGATAAAACCCATGATAATAATGTTTGGCCCAATCAATACATATTTCCTAATAACATGAAAAAATTGTATATAAATTTGGTGAGCATAATAGGTATTCCTAGTAGGATTCTTCTTAGAGCCTCTCTTGCAAAAGAAAAATAAATCATTCTAATTCATAGTGAACTATAATTAAATCTAACTCGTCACCTAAACAAGAATCTTTTATTCCCAGTTTCACCATGGTTCTATCTCACTATGCATTCCATATAAGAGATCATATAAAATATAACAAAATATGATACCCCACTACCACTTCCCCACTATTTTTTAATTATTACCTCACATCACATGTTTTAATCCATCTTTTTCCTAATGAATCTGTCCCAAAGACACATGATATCATGTATCATAACATACATCTCATTCATGACATCATACCATGATCACATACTATACAACCCATGTTGCAAATATTCCTAACATCTCGAGATAGCAATCGAGTATATTCTAGGAGAAACAACTACCCTTATATAAGGTATTGTACCTCAAGCCATCACATCCCATACACATTGTACCAATAATAATCCATAGGATATTCTATCCAAAGATACATGTGTGTGAAATAACCACAATCTCTTATATAAAACTAATTTTTTTGGAAAACGATAAAAACTATGAATACCAATACATAAGACTTCCTAGAGAAGAGAGTGAAGCTATAGGGGTAGTTATACATCTATTCCCATCCAAAATTGATTTTGAAGAAAACACCCACCCAAACTTCACTAGGTGTCAGTATCCCTACTGACATGGGTGGTGTATGTGGCATCCCACTTTTTTATAACATAAACTTTCATTACATTACACAAAACTAAGGATCTTTAAGGTTAAGTGTCTTGGAAACCAGGAACATAATACATGAAGAAAACATAAAACATTCTTATTAAACACGTGAAAGTCTTCTCCTTAAGTTCATCCTAGGTTCAATACTGCATATCGTAACCTGGGGACATACATCAAAAGAATGAGTGAGCAGAAGGCCCAGTAAGGGAAACAAGAGAAAAATTTTACATGTGAACTTGAGATACTTCAATAAGGCCATGAAAAGAACTTTAAGGCATGAGAAATAAATCATGAGGCATATCATAATAAAAACAACATTTTTCATATCTTGAAGATGTGGCTACAACATTTAACATTGAAAATCATTTACGTTTCACCAAGGTACATCCCCAAGGTGTCATTAAAAATTACCAAGGTTATTCCCCAAGGCGTCATTAAAAATGGTCATCTCTAGAGATTAAGTCTTTACCCAATGCATTGGAGCGCTATCTGGGTGCACACTTAAATTTGTCTTTATCATCATGTGAGCCAAATATATAATCATTAATCATTTCATAAACAACCCATATAGAATAAAATAAGTGGGTTTCATTTCATAATCATAACGTTTTAAAAACTGCTTTAAAGACATGATCGTTATGTAACTTTAAACCCACAGAAAGGGAAAGAGGGTCTCATATATGTAAATCCCAGAATTTAAAATAGAATAACTTGGTATATATGTGAATACCCCTATAGAAGAGAGAGCTTTGAGTATTCAATTAATGAAATAAATGAACTTTAGAAAAAGAGAGAGACATTTTGAGATGGAAATTCTACAGGAGAACGACTATGTTTCAGGGTTTTAGAAAACATTGAAAAGAGCGGGGACATGGGTCAAACATTCATAAATGACCCATAAAACAGTATAGGGACATAATATGAAGGATATATGAAAATGGTAATGAAATTTGAAGGACATACCATTTGAAATGAAAAACATGGAAGGAAGACAAAAATTAGATTTCTCTTATGAAAATTCGGCAGCCTAACGGCGTCACTTAAACATCAACAAAAATGAATTGACGAGATCAAATAGGGTCTCTCATAATATGAACATAAAAGTTCAGTATGATAGATATAGAGATAATACCCCAACATAATAAAAAGGAACATGAAATAATTGACATGAAAATAGATCTTGAAAACGAGAAGGGTGAAAGAATCCCTTAAAAATTCGGCAGCCTAACGACGCCACTAAAACTTTTGAAAAACGAATTGATGAGAGCAAGAGGGGGTCTCTCATCATATGAACATGAAAAGGGAAGTAAGATGAATATAAAATATCTTCCTCCAACATAAGATCATGGAGCATAAAATAAATGACATAAAAGAAATTACTTGAAAGAAAGAGAGAGGTAGGATCCCTTACCTTAAACATAACTCTTAAAACTCAATTGTTTGGACCTTGAGGGCTTGGGGGCACCTTGGGATGACTATTTGGGAGGTAATGAGACCTAAACTTCGTTGGAAAAGAGTTAGGAGTGATAAATAAAGGAGGAAAGGGTGGGTATTTATAGGGAAGGTGAGGTGATACGTTAATAATTTCAAGGGACACCTCACAAGTGGTTTTCTCAAAACCATGGGCTCTCCCACGGTATTTCCCATGGAGTTAGGCCACATGGGGACCCCAATACAATAATTCATCAACTTTGGTCGGAAAACCCTTAAAATATCTCATGACATCATCATGACATAGTTATGATGTCATTAAACATAACGAAACCCTAAAACTGCATTTTTACTATTCACTGAAAATTCATCTTTCTTTGAAAAATCCCAAAATTTCACCTTAACCAAATATTGATTCTCTGATTACAAATATGAACTCTATTTTATAAAAATAATTTTCAAAATATTTTTAATTTAAATTTTAAATAAATACACTATTCACTAAAAAATCATTTTTTCAGAAAAATCCCTAAAAATTACCATAACATAATATCAATGATCTGAGTTCAAAAATAAAGTCCATTTTATAAAAATAATTTTCTAAATATTTTTAATTTAATTTGTAATTAAAAAACACTATTCACCAGAGAAAACTAATACTTGAATAATAATTTATGAAACAATTATTTACTCATTTTATTGAATCACATTACTTAAGCAAGGTGTCTAAATTATAATAAAACATTCTTTAATTGAGATTACTAATTCATATGGTAACATTACTAATCCTAAAAGTAAAATCACTATTCATAATTTACTATTCATCAAAAATTAAGTTGATCTTATTAGACTCCAAATTCCTTACTGAACACTTTTGCAGAAGACCATTTTTCGAAAATCATTACACATCATTAATTATTTAAGGTTTACATAAATATTTTAAAATATCCCTTTTTTTCAAAATTCATCAATAATATACATCCTAAAATTATCCGGACATTTGAAATTTCACAAACTTCACTAAAGGAAGAAATCTCAATTTATCAATCCCAAAGGATTACACAAAGAAGCTACAGTCCCGTCACATAGCCCCTTATAACACCCGCATATGACCTAAGTGTAAGGTGTGCTATGGTGAGAGAATCTGAGGGAGGCTCAGATAACATTGCCCTAGTAGTAATCTCTACTAACTTGAACTTCTCCCGCAGGAATTTCCGTTCAATCTTGACACGCTGGAGTTTGGCTTGGGCTTGGTCCAAAGCGAAGCCCAAAGATGCCACTTCTTTCCCATGCTCTGATAAGTGGGCTTCATAAGGTTCAAGTCTACTGGATGAAGCCATCGACTCCTCTTTCTGCATAACCATTAACATCTCTATTAAATCGTTTAGAGTAAGTTAATATACTATTCAAATAGTTTGGGTCGTTAGAGTGTAGCCTATGAAATCAAGAAAACATAGTATATAATATATATCACAACCAAAAATTGGGAATTAACACTATATTATGCTCAACTACATATATCATAAATTAGACACCATATGAAACAACTAATGACTAGATATCCTATAAGCACACATGCATTCAAGCTGATTTATTTATTTAATTTTTTTATTAAAAGATCACTTTACATTAATTAATATATTATCCATTAATTAAAATTATTTCATTTACATTACATTAACCACCATGAAATTACATTCCCTCCATGTATAATGAAACTGATTCCACAGTTCCACAACATTATTAACATTATCATTTCATTCATGCACTAACCCCTTGGGTTAAAAATTATTATATTTAGCATTCTATAATTCTAGGTACTCTAGGAAATATCATAATCATCTATAGAAGATATTAATAACCAAGCCCAACCAGATGCCTCATTGAGTGGGGAAATGAATTAAATAACATGGAACATGAGAGTCTAACCATTAAAGAAAATTTTTTAACATGAAAGAATCCCATATTTTAGCATAACAATAGAGAATCCTATATTCAACATATTACATCATTATTGGTTACATCTTAGAAACCACTATGAATATCATCTTGTATATCTCCACGTATATAACCATGCATCTCACCATCACAATCATGAACTAATTCTCCAAACTTGGGCCTCAATGAACCAATATAATCCCCTATCATCCATCCCATGCTCAGAAATCATCTCATAGAAATGATCACATAAAAATAAATCACGTAAGGTGTCAAATAATAAATAGATTCAATGGGGAATATGGGCCTTAGAAACAAGAAATCTAGTCTTCACCTGCAAACCTGAAAACATGGCCCTAAACATTTATGTTTCTTTTAAAACAATTTCTTGAGTATCATGTATTAACTAATTATTTTATCATTGTTTACAGCCATAAAAAACCTAAGGTATAATTATTTCATGATATTAATTATTTCAACATTCTCTCAAGAATAACTTCTAGTTTTGACACATTATCGATGAAGAGTTCCATTAACATTCCTCTTTATTTGTATCAACAACATAAATTTATAAAATTATATTGTTTATCCAATTACATTAATATATTTAACAACAAATATAATTAAACATTAATTAGAAATTACTTTTGATTTCCCATAAAAAACAAGAAGAATAGTTTCCAAAAACATTTCTCTTTAATTATTTATCTTACCAACATCACCAAATTTACAATTTTTAACCATTTTATTCAAATTGAAATATGGGCCATAATAATGAATAACATTATAATAAAATAATAAAAAGATATATCAAATTTTATTAAAAAATGCAGTAGTTATCATAGTGAAATAATGTGGTAAATATAACCATAAAAAATTTATTTTGGTTCAATATTTATTACTATCAATTCCAACATCACCCAAAGTGATAAAACATGATCAGTTCCTGATTTCATAAAAAATAATAGGAAATGAAATGGATCACATTCCCCAAGGGTTTAGATGTCTATTAATCAAGAATGTAACAGAATCATAGGTCTCTAATCATCTCACTTACAAGGAAACTCAAATAACCAAAGATCAAAAATGGGATGCCACGTATCAATAACTTTTGAAATGGATTTCAAAATCCTTGAAAGAGTACCTGTATCCACATTGATTTGTGAAAAAAGTTGAGGGTTTTGAGGGAAAATGAGGGTTCATAAGGATTTAGAAAATTTTTAACATGTTCAATTTAAATGCATGAATGGGAAATTCATGTCATAAAATCTTATCAATTTAGGAATCCCTAGAAAAAAAATTACCTTGATATAATAAAACATGATTAATTTACTATGTGAACCTCATGTTCAATCCAATAGTTTTTAGAGAACAATTTATCAGATAAAACCATCCAAAATTTTATATCATGAATATACCATACAAATCCTGAATATACCCCATAAAGTCTTAGAATAGAATTTATGAATAACATATTCAGGCTCAAACTACCCACTCACAACATGAACTACATTTCACATCATGATATTTTTTTCATATAGTTTCTAGCTCCCAAATACAACTAAAAATACTCTAGGTATCCTCCAAACACCACTTACCACAAAAACATACATGTGAATAAGATTAATGGATCCAATCCATTATAAAAATAGTTTAAAGAATGGGTATTCATTTCAAAACATGTGTGAAACAATCAAAATTACTAATATCCAATGTTAAAAATAAACATTTACAAGCTAATTAATATAAATTTAATGATTACAACCAAATATATATATATAATATATAATATTAATGTTCTAGAATAATTTTTTAAGAAGGTTATGTTTATTATTAATGTGGATAAATCACTTTTATGAAAACCAAAGTAAAAATTTGTGTATTTATCTAAATTTCCATCCATTAAGATATGATTTAAATTCACCTATTGTGTTTCATTTATGGGGTGAATATAATTCACAAGGAATTATTTTTATCAAAAAATTTATATATTTACATGGATTTAAAAATTCATATTAGTTATTTCTTTCAAGTAATTTTAATTAAAATATTATGAAAGCTACAAGGGTTTCTCATCTCAAAATTCTTTTCTTTGTGAAATGTTTCGAATTATGAACCTATTTTCATTTATATGGTATATATATATATATTATATTTTGGATATATTATCATGTTAATATTTATCTTTATTGTATTTAAGGGTGTATTTTATGTTCCATCTTCTAATGAAATTTAATTAAAATGTCTCTAAAGTCATAAGGGTTTTTCGTTAACTAGTTTTTCATTCATTGAGTTATGATCATTATTATTGAATATTACAAATAAATTTTGAAAAAATATACCCAATGATTGAATTATATTTGACATCATATCATATTTCTAGGGACATAAATTTCATTATCACGACCTCATTTTCAAAGGGTATTTACTAAAAATATTCTTCGTTGATAAATTTATTTCTCCATAAAAATGAAATTTCATTAAGTATAATCTTTAACACATTAATAATAGTTCATATTCCATACCAATATTGTTTCTTTCTATTTATTTTTTATTTTCTTAATTTTATTTTGAAAAATTTATTAAATCATGAAACCATTATATTTCTCTTTACCACTTTTCAAATAATATCTTTATTACATTTTGAAATGGTGTGGGGTTTAATATAAATATTTTATGTTATTAAAAATTCATTTCATTTCATGATCAAATATTTTATATTCCACAAATTTTTTTGAATTTAAAATCATACTCATGAAATGATCCCTTTATGTTATATCTTATATAGTATTGTTTAAAAAAATCCATGTTACCATCTCTAAAATGATGTCTAACTTTTTCTTTTTAAAATAACAATAACAATGTTTTTGAAAATGAATTTTTACAATTTTTCAATCAATTTAAAAATTTTCTATAAAATATCTATGTATTTTTGGGTTATATTACATGAAATACCCTCTAATATGCATATAAAATACCCCTCATGGGGTGATTAAATTTTTGGAATCAACCAATCTAACTATTAAGGTCACTTAACGTGACACAATTTGAAAGTATAGAGAAAACCATTTTCATTCAATAGATTCTCCATTATATAATATATAATTGATTTTATATGGATCACATGTGTGTGGATTATCATTATTTTATGGGTGGTCACAAAAATATATATCCCTCAAATGAATTGAATATTGTTTGATATCTCTTGAGATAAGTATGGGAGGAAAGGACATGATTTTTAATCCACTATGAAATAGGGGGAAGGCACATGATTCGTTATCCACTATGTTTTGGAGGTAGGATCATGATTTTTTATCCCCAATGTTATAGAGGCAAAATCGTGATTCTAGATCCACTATGTTGTGGAGTTAGGATAATGATTCCTAATACCATATGTTATGGATACATGATCATGTTTACTGATCCATACTATTATTGTAGAAGGATCATGATTTATGATATAATATGTTATAAGGGATCATGACTCTAGATCCACAATGTTGTAGGGGAAGGATTTTAATTCATGTTCCACTATGTTATAGAGGTGGGATCATGATTCTTGGTCCAAAATGTTATAGAGGCAGGATCATGATTTCTAATCCACTATGTCATAGAGGAAGAATCATTATTCTTAATCCACATTGTTATTGAGGTAGGATCATGTGTCATGACCCCCTATATTATAGGTGCATGATATTTATTCATGATCCACTATGTTATAGATACATGATCATGATTATTGATCCACTGTGTTATGGAGGTAGGATTATGATTCCTGATCTAATATGATATAGAAATATGATTTTGATTCCCAACACACTATTTTAAGGAAGTATTATCATGATTTATATTCCACTATGTTACAGAGGCTAGATTATAATTCCTAATCCCCTACGAAATAGATTCCAATGCTTATAATTATTTCACATTTCTCTGTTATATGTATATGATATGCTCCATGGATCTGGTTTATTATCTCATGCTTCTTCACTCTTATAACATGATATATGTTTTATCATTTGTGATTACATTTACTTTATATTACATAAAGACAAATCATATTCATACATGATATTTTAATCATATTTTTTCTCATACTCTAAGGTTTCTCATATATGTATTTTTTATACTTCATGAATTTATTGATACATTATTACCTTACTAAGAATATAAGCTTTCTAATTTCTTATACTTCCCATTCCCATGTTTATAATGATTAACTTGTATATATCTAATAAGGTATTTATTATGGTTTGATTAAGAAGTAATGTTCACAATTATATGAAACAATATTTCTATATTAACAATATCCATTAAAACTAAAGATTTGTGATTTCTGATTTTTGTGAGTATTTTTGATGTGTAATATTCAAGTAATGGAATTATTATAAAATGTATTCACGTTTATCTTCAATGATCAAATTTGATATGAAATCATACGTGTAAATAATGTGATTTGAGAGCTGAAACCAGGAATGCAGGTTTCAGATTCCTTATGATTGGAGCATTAACAATGAATATATAATAGAGGAAGCCTAATGATTTTTTATATATATAATTATCAAAGAAATATTATATATAAGGATGAGATACTGGTAGCATTATTCTATGATTTTATCTTTTGTATCCTTATGTTTTAAAAATAAATAGTTCATATTCAAAAAAGATCTTATATTTATGATTGTAGGAACAAAATATTATCTTACTATTTTTTTAAAAGACCCTTAACTTTGTTTGAATTCAGATACATTAAATAGAAGTTGGGTATAATCAATATCAAGTGATTAATTTCATCTTATTATTTTACATTTTATTGGTATATAAAATATCATTAAAAAATGAGTAAATTTATTATTTATGTAGAATTAAATTATCTTTTTAGTCTATTACTTCATATTTTCTGAAATAGATATGAATGGAAATATAAGAATTAATTTAAACATATTTTTTAAGCCATGCTTTAATGAATTTATGATAAATATCAAAATTAATGGAAATTATCTTTTGAAATGGTATCATCTTCTTTATTGATTATTTATTCATGTGAGGATCCCCCTATATGCTTCTTGATTTTTATTACATATTCATTAATTTACATTTACATATGGTATTCACATATTTACAGATGAAAATATTTAAAACTATTTACATTAATGTATTATATTGTTACATATTTATTTTCCAAAAAAGATACACTTAATTAAATATTGTTAGTCTTTGCCCCCAATCATTTTTGTACATTATTTGACCCACTCCTTCGATAAAATGGGAATGTTTTGTTTCGATAACTTTATATTGATATATTTTTACCATAGAGAACTTATTTAAATGTCAAATGCAGTAGTTCAATGAAGAAATTAACAAAAACAAATAAAATGGACAGAAAAATGATTTCTTATTGAGTATACTATGGATATATTATCATTATAACTTCTAGAACAATCTTCATCAGGAGAAGAACATTTGAAGGTATAGAAAAATAACTTATTGATGGGTATTGAGTTTTATTTTTTAATCAACATCCTGGTTCCTCTTAATAAGACTCATTTTTTCATGTATTCTATGATAATACCAAATGATTAAAAGGTTTTTTTGTTTTTGTTGTTTTTTAAGAGGAATAAGTTTCCAAATAAAGAGGAATATTTTTTATGTATTCAAAAGGAGAAACTTAAAATTACACAAAAATAAATTTATAAAAAATAGAAATTATGAGTTAAATTGGGGATGTGAATTCTAAAAAGAGATTTATGGGTACAGTTTAGAGATATATTTATGTGTAAAGTGGAGGATACTTTCTATAAAATTATTTCACATCATAACAGATAATAATATTTATAGAATTATTGAAGGAATTTTATTATCCTTCATATATTTTTTATTTATTCACCACCATACTTATTATTATTTTTTAATTATTTATGATTTATTTTAATTCCATTTTGAAAATAAAAATAGGTTATTTTTGATATGGTGTGGGGTGGATTGTTTTTTATTCATTAAGGATATTTTTCTTTTAATTATGAATTGTTAAGTCATATTCAGAAGAGGGAGATTTCAAAATTCATGAGTTATTATTATCAAGGAATGTTTCATAAGATATCATTTGAAGTTTTCATTTTATTAATTTAGTAAAACATACCCTTTTCCCCAATGCTTTATCATGTGTCCTTTTATTTTCAAAAGTAAGATATTTTTTATTCAAATTACTAGTTTTACATCCTTTAAAAAAACACAGTATAATTCATATTAAATTTATTGTAACTTTGGTATTTTGTACATATGTTTGTATATAGTTGTAAACTATTGATTCACATAACCTCTAAGGAATTGAGTTTATCAATATAATTTATGATAAATTTTGAAGTATCATTGTATTTATTGATTATAATATAGATCTATTTCAGATTCCACATTAACTAAACTTTAATATCTGTATTTATTTTTAATTCTATCATTTAAAAATAGATATTGAGGTATGTGGAATGGAAGAGATAAGAATAATATCATTCTGTGAGCTTGTTAAAAATTTCATTGAATTTGAGATATTTTATTACAATATTTTTCAGTTTTTGTTTCTTATAAATTGATATTATTCTTTGAATTAATTGTAAAACATTTAAATCATCCTATTTGTAATCACTACTTCCTATAATTGAGGTCTATAAGATTCCAAGTGTGGAATTTACTACTCCTGAAACATATTTTTAATGATGTTTGATGCAATACATGTTCCTAATGGTAATGATAATCAAAGAGGATATTGGGAATAGAGATATATGATTAATATGGGGGTTTTAGTAGTTATTTATGAATAATTATATAAATATAGTGGGTATTGATTGAATTAGTTCTTAGTGTTGAAATTTTATACCTTGATTTTTTATAGAAACCCTCCAAATGATTTAAAAAAAGTGTTTTGTCGATAAGAAATTTAGATTATTTAATAAACATAATAATAGTGTTTAATGATTTTTATCCTTACCGATGTGCATGGTTTTTACCTAGATCTTAATTTACAATAATATTTATTAATCGGTTATGTTTTGTAACTTCTATTTTTTTATTTTATGCTATGTGTTTAATTTGATAAGATATAATTTTGTTGGAAATTATAAATTTTGATCAATTTAAATTATTGATAGGGAAAAATTAAAAGTTTATTTTTTGACTTCCATCAATCACTACAGTTGAAGATGATATTCTAGCATTATCATGGAAGAAACTAGGAAAAATGATCATACTATGTATGATAAGCATCTTACCTCCAACTACCATACCTAAATAGTATAAAAAAGAATCCAGAAACAAATATAACTTTTTAACATTTGTACCATGGTTTACCTCAATAGTGACCGAACTAGATAACTACATACATCAACTGCACCTTCCCATAGAGCACAGTCTACTGACTAGTAGTGACAATATTTTTATAAAATGGTGAGATTATATCATATATGGCATAGATAACCATAAATTATAGCAGCATAAAAATAAAAAATAGTCATCAAAAAATTAAATTACAATATGAAAATTGATACAACAAGAGAGACATAAGTAGTTATTACATCATACTCTATAAAAAAGTAACAGTTTTAATGTCACAAAAATTAGCTAAAATTAATCAAGATAACTCTTTGGTGAATTTTATATAATATGGTCTCCATAATTAACTATTAGACTTGATATGACTATATAACTAGACCAAATTACCTCCCCAACTCCGACCCTTTAACCCATCTCATTCATCCACTATAAGTCCCTTACCCTTAAAAATTTCATGTACCATAAAATCAATATGTACACTGATATTTCCATAGATTGTATGATTGCAACTCTATAGGACTCCACCAATTGTGTCACTAAAAATTACCAATATACAAATATATGCACAAAGTGATATTCATTCAATAATAAAATAATAATAACAATTAATATCCAACACATGAGTAATCATCAAGTATTCGGGGCTGTGACAATACCTTCATCATCTAAGAAAATAATATCATTTGATGTATTAAAATATAATCATAAGTCCAATAGGGATGTACATTCATTGGTATTTGAGGTTATTATTCTATAGGTATTATTTACCACCATGTATACCAATGTAAAGATAATGGGATACATGGGACCATGTCTATATCTATCTCCACTATTGGGACTCTATATCATGTCATAATAAGTGAAGATGAATGGTAATAGTGATCAATTCCTAAATTGGTCTTAGCTCAATGAATCTTGATTGCTTCATTGTACCCCCTAATATATTCAAAAACCCCTTATGTGTTCCAAACAAGAGAAAGTAGATATATTAAAACCCATGTGGTCACTAAGAACATAAATTCATGTAATACTAATGGTATGTACTCATTACCATTGTAAAAGGGGGATAACAAGCACTTAAAAAGGCCCACCACAAAATTTTATAACTCAATAGATGACCCACTCAGTTCCAACTAAAAGATTCATCATATATAAAAATAATTGAATAGGAAACAATTTCCATAATGTTAAAACACAATTCACATATAGTACATAATGGTCTTAGAAATACTTTTCCTACTTTTATGGGGCTATGGGAAACAATTTAGATAATTTCCAGGTCAAGTGTAAATAGTTTGTGAAACACATATAATGTGTTACATAAAAAACATGTATAATAAAAATATAATGTTTAGGAAACAACTCAATCAATATACTAAAATAATTATCATTGAATATTTTTTGATGAAAATGATTCAATCATTTGATTTCCAATTTTTTTTTTAAAACTCCAAATTGGGGTATAACTAATGAATTATACTGAAATAATATAATAAAATAATAATAGATGATAGAGGAGTGACATAATTACCTCAAGTAATATACTAAGAGAGAATACATATGACTATAATAGAAATAAAAGGACACACATTATTGGAGAATGGGAACTCCAAAGAGAGGTGAGGGAGGGTTAAGCGTTACTGGATACAAAAGTGGGGTGTTCTATTTTAAAATAAATTTTAACCAATTTATTATTATTTTAAAATACTACCTTGTTAACAAAAACTTTCTTAGTATTTTATCAGTGGGAACTGGGTACCCAACTGAGAACCTTTTTTGGTAATTCCAACCACCCAATATCTCCAAAAGGATACCACTTCTGTTGGGTCCACCATGTACTAGATGGAATATTACAGGCTACCCACTACAATCTGTCAAAAAAGGAAGATTCCCTGAATGAGGAATAAAATCATAAAAAATAACCCCTAGAATCCATGAACACCTCTAAAAACCCAGTAGCATCAAAACATACATGTTTTTAAAAATTAAAAATAACTCACTATGTTGAAATAGGTAAGCTATTATAAATTTATTACATATGAATTTTTTTGGTCAATGAAAATTATATTTTTTGGTATTGTGTATTTTTATTTTAAAGATAAATTTTTTATATATTTTTTTTCTAAATATAATAAAAGGAATTTAAATTTTTTAATAATGTAATCAAAACTAAATAAGCAGTTCAATATCAATTTTTGGTTAAAAATAACATATCATAGTGAATAGTGAATTGCATCGCTAAATAGTAAATGTGGTCCAACAATAAATATTGATAATTTTTTTAAAACCATATAAAAAAGAAAAATACATATCAATATTTGAGTTAATTATATCCAGCCATCAACTTATACATGTATGAGACACTTTACACTCAAAAATAAAATTCGATAAACCCTTAAGAAAGGAGTATTTTAAATTATTTCACTCATTATAATCAATAAAAGGACATATCCACATCATTTTATAGAAAAGAACTATGGTTTATTTTATAATAAATTATCTACCAAAATTACCTAATATAAATACTAATCTTATTTTTTGGTTATTTATTCACAAGATGGAGTCCCAAATACATTATTATAATATAGAACTTTCACAGAAGAAATGATTTCCTAAATGTAATTAATGATATATTCGATATCATATCCATTTATAATCAAATAATAATACTTATTAATTATAATATATAAAAATAATAACATATAACTAACATCATTATACTTCTATAAATATGAAATTAAAATAATATAACAATATATTCTTACTCATTCATTAATTCATGAATGTTTATGCTTTGGAGGATTTAACCACCGACAGGTAAAATGATATAATTTTTTCATCATAAAATATTCTAAAAACACAAATAAAATATATATATGATTTTAAATATAAATATTTATTATTTTTGTGATTAAAAATGTAAATATACAAAAAATCATTATTACACAACACCATGTGTTTGATTAAATTACACAAAAAATGTATATTGTGGAATTTATATAAAATGAAACGTTTAATTAATATATATTACATATTATTATATGAAAATTAAATTCATTTTAAAAATATGTTCCCAAGATCTATAAATTATCAGTGTCCTTGGAATCTTGAATTAAAAAAACTAGTTCATGAAATATCTGCTTCATCTCCCTCTAAGTTATTTATAACTAATACCCTTCTTAGACACATCATGCATAAAACCATTATTTATGTCCTGGAGACGGGAAACATAATAATTTGTGAGAAAATTTATTATTTATGGTAATAATGGAATATATCAATGATAACATACACATATCATGAGCATAAGGTTGTGAGAACATAAGAATAACATTTGTAAACTATTCCATGCATATATAAGCGATCAAAATTGTGATTTGTGGATATTATATTAGCAGTTCATAAGGAATAAGTCATAAAGGAATCATTGAACATTAGATATAATAGTATAATATTAGTATATGACACAATTTTTGGGAATGTACATATGCATAGAATATTATTTCATTGGTGGTTAAGGCTTGCTTCCAAGACTATAAGAGTGGATTTAGTTCAATTACCATTCTATACTATTATTTTTATCCCAATTCTATTATAGCATATTCATATCCCACCTAATTATATATTAATAGTTCACACCCAAGACAATCATAGTGGATAGAGTCCCAAAATGAATTGGGTTCACTCCCTTTTTAGTCCTTATTATCACTTGTGAAATCCATATTTTATGAATTCAGTGGATAGATATATAATATTTGGACCACATGTCACATAGTTAAAATCATACATATATGTTACAGAAGATTATAATACACTCATCATATATTGTAACCCATATAAATGAAACGAGTTTCATAAAACAATATTTAGAGAATAATCCATAACATCCCATAAAAAAGAAAAAGGTATTCATAAAAATATTTTCTTCATAATCATAAATCATATAGTGATAAAATATAGATGGTGTTATTGGATCATGTCCCTAATAAATTATATGGATGAATAAAAATTGTTTTCATTGATTAAAATTTCATTTAAATTATCACTATAATATCTTTTCAGTAAAATACCCATTTCATTTTTAAATAACATCTTTAAATATAATAATTTACCAAATATTATAGAAATCATTTTCATTAAAAATAACATTAGAAACTTTTAAATGAATATTCAATCCATTCAATGTACATTATTTTGTGAAATTATTTTCATATCATATAATTTAAAAGAATACATTCCTTTAATACATTTATGAAAAAGTCAAAAAGCACCTCATTAAGAAAATAATAAGAATAATTTTTTGAATTTTTTTAAAAAATAAAATCCTTATTAAAAATTAATTCTAAAAGTAATGGGACAATATAAAAACAATTTAGAAAATTTTATTTAGAAAACATGGATATTGATGAAAATGGTTTTTTGACCAAAGACATAAATAAATTTGGTTCTCCTTAAAAACATTATTTTGGAATCTTATGTTCTTAATGTGAGGAAAATGAAATGAAAGGATGTAATATATAAAAATTAATATAGTTTATGTGATTTCATGAGTTTCTTGAGAATTAGGTCATGCCATTTCATCATAAAAAACTTAATAATAAATGATCATGATAAATAATGAGATTGTAACAAAAAAATCTAAAAATTTCAGTAATATTTAAATTATTGTCCCTATGAGAAAATAACGTAAAAAAAAATATATGATATTATTAATGATATAAAATATATAACATTTCAAAAGTTAAGCGTATACACCAAATAAAATAATCAAGTTTTAAATATGGTATATGTCTCTGAGAAAGAAAGACGAGACTATAATTCCCTTACCTCAGCACAACCTTTCCTCAAAGTCTTGATAACTTCATGTATAATAAATTATAATTTACTATAATTAAATACCATAATAATATACTTACATATAGTTTCATATATTCTCCACATAATACATTTTAACAACCATATATAAATAATTCATTGTTAAAATCATTGTTTTCAGGAGTTAAATATTTCATTTTTATGAGAATTTTGGTTTTTTTGTTCCAATCCATGGACATTAATCTGGGATAAATAATATCCTGAATTATAATAATGATATTAATAATAAATATATTAATTATGTATAAATATAAATTCAGAATGATACATATATAAATATTAATTACACTGCTTGTGAAAATAGTAAGTTGTATGTATACATGAATATTGATTTCAATTTTAAGAGGATGGTAAGAAAGAATGATAACAAATAATTCAACTTCATAGGATCATTATTATATCATGTATATTCCAGAATTTTTTTTCTTATTACTTTCCAAGAAAAATGTAAATGAAAAATGAATCACATAACTTCATAGAGGTGGTAGTCCACACATATGCACTAGCAACATTATCATTTTCCAACGGATTGGAAGGTAAAATATAGATGTGAAATTATAATTAATGAATCATATTTTTTCATGAATATATTTTAAAATTTTTAAAAATTTCATAATAACCAACCATGAATGATGTTGAAGAAAAATTAATTACACTATTATGTGAAGGCTGTATGATGTATGTGCGCACAAGCAATGTTTTAATTTTCCATAGGATGGAAAATATGAAGAAAATGGTTTCTAAATTATCATAATAACATATCAGTATACATAAAATATTGAATTTATTATTTTAGTATTGGTAAAATATATTTAATGGAAGTAGAAAAAAATAGAAAGAGTTGGTAAAAGAGATTACTGATTCATCAGTAGACTTTGGTTTGATCTCCTCTTAAGTGGCCTAGGTTTTTTCTATTGGGAAGAAAATATTCTCAATAAAATGGATAAATATTTTTTAGAGATAAATGGGTAGGTTTTTGTCAAGCTATATAGATGAATGAGTCTTAAATAAAAGAGATAATGAGTGTTCATTTATAAGAGAGGGAAGGGGCACACATGGAAACGTGAAAAAGATTAAAATATAATTAATCCACTTTCAATAAAATTCATCCAAATAGCCATATAATTGGATAAAATAGTATAATATCTAAAAATAATAATACAATGAATGTTATTTATGATTTTTGTTCATTTTAAACCATACATTTTTGTTTAACCTTTTGGTTAAGTAATTTTAATCATAATTATGGTATTGAATTTTTTAATAGTAAACTATTATAAAATAACTTATAAGCTAAATTTTTTAACATAAATGTAAAATTGATGATATATTTGTCCATTTATAATCATAATTACCATATTTCAATATTTCTATAAGTTTTAATTAATTTAATGAGATATTATTATCCTAAAATACTATTAATGTCATTTTAAAAACAACTTACATAATTATCCTTTTAAGAAAACATGAATGTAATATAATTAGAATATAATCATTTCAAACATTAATAAAATTGTATATTAATTAATGAAATTATTGTAACACAATAAATCACCCAAATATTACTAATTTTTAAATATTAAAAATAATTTATTTTATTAAAATTTAAATTTAATAAATATTTTTTAATGATGTGTAATCATTTAAGTAAGTTATTAAATATCTAAAAGTTGTAAATAAATTAAATTGATAAAAACAATAAATTCATATTTTAAGTAGAAATTTAAAACCAAAAATTTCATCATTTTATACGTTTGTTAGAATTTTATGCATATTAAAGTCAAGAGAGTGAAATTTTTTATTTATTATTTTTATTAAATTAATATAAAGGTTATATTAAAAAAACTGGATCCAGGTAGAAATTTATTCATGAAAAGGATGGAAATGGAAGATATCAAATAATAAAATAGGATAATTTATAGTGTTAGGGGAATTTTTTTACTTATCATATTATTTTTAACCATAATTACCTGATTTACCATTACTGAGGGGATTTTTTTTACAATGTTTACAATTCATAATATCCAAAAATAATAGGGACTTATTAATCCTATTTGAACATATTGATTCTAAATATGGGATCCATTTTTTAAAAAATAAACTATTTTATGTGGAATAATATAATTTAATAATGAAACATAATTTTTTTTGAAAAAATCCTTTTAAGTATAAAAATGTTTTTACACTAAAATAAAAAAAAATATATTTATTCTAACGAAATTAATTGGATTTTTAATAATATTATAGAACTAATATTACATTGAAAGAATTTTAAAACAAAATGGTACTTTTTAAATTCTTGAAATAAAAATAATGTTTTCAATAAAAAATATTTTTTTTCAATATTCACTGAAAAATAAATATTTTTATAAAAATTTAAAAAATTCAACCTAGGCTTTTTTTGATTTTCTAATTTCAAAATTTATTTTATTTTTATCATTGAAATTTTATAAATTTTCTAAAAACATTTTACAACTCTTAATAAATATTTTTTTGAAGAGAACATATTTTAAAAAATATTGTTACTCAAAAAAATATTTAGTGCATACATCATTGGAATTTAATAATACATTTTTATTTATTATGAAACGTAAATATTATAAATATTTTTTCACATTTATTCATACCCTGCAATTAAATGTCCATGTTATAATTGTTTTATAATATTAATATTTCATGGTTCTTTTAGGATCGTTGTTTAGGGTTTTATACACAATCGAACATAGTGTTCATTATAAAATCATAGGGTGTTTCATCTCACCCACTTTTTAAAATTTTATCCTTGAAATTTTATCCTTTTCTCATTAGTCAACATTTTTATATTTGGTAATTTTTTTTAAATCCCACATCATAAACAGGGTTAATAAAAATTTCTCTTGAAAAAGTGAAAGGGAAATGATGATGTTATATGGAATAATACATAACAAGGATTCCAAATAGGAAAACATTAATGGAAAGAAAAAATATAGAAATGGGGGAAATTTCATGATAAAATAGTGTGGGAGAGTGACTTATATATGTGATTAAAAGAGAGTGAACGATGTAGAGAAAGTATATGACCACAAACACATAAACAAAAGAGGTGTGAAAAGACCATCGATTCTTCCAAAACAAATGTATTAGGAAAAACGTTCTGTTTTAAGATCCTTATCATAAAGTTGAAAACTTCTTCTAGCATCTTGAAAAAAATGAAAAAATATACATTCTTAAAATGTATAATTTCATTGGTCAATCATTTTTCAACTCAATATCCTCTATTTCCCTAAATGATGATTATTTAAGATTATTTTTTCAATCCTGAATCACTAAAATAAACTTATAATGAATGAAATTATTCAAAAAAGGATATAAAGATATTTCTCCAATTCTTATGTATTAACAAATAAAATAATGTTTCCAAAAATCTATGATAATTCCTAAAATGAATAAATATTAATATTAATCTCAAAATCCAATGGTCAACTTAAATCATTCCGTATATAAATTACCCTACATCCCAAATAACATCAACATTACACAATTATTTAACTTAAAAGTATATATAATTACCTTTTGATTACATATTATAAATTTTAAATATTTTCTTCCGAAATAATCCTCCATGTTAAATATCATATTAAACCAAAGGGTTATATGTAACAACCCAGGTAAATAAGGAATATGACATTTTCATATTTATCTATATTTGTGAATAAAATATTTAAATGACTTTAAAGGGGACGCTATTCTCGATGGCGTACCCAACATGCAACAACGAGTTTCTTGGGAATCTTACGTTGCACTCTAATAATAAAATAATATTATTTTAAATGGTAGTTAACATGTAGCCGTTGTAATGGCGGGAATGGATAGAAATAACTAAAATATGATTATATATGTTTTTAAATGTTTTTACATTTATCCAATAAAGGATAGAGGCTTAAAATACGAAAAGAATTCAATTTTAGGCGTATATGCCCTAGTTTTCACTAAAGGTTCACTTATCACCTTTTGATGGATAACCGTCATTAAATATAGTTTTGTTCACTCTTAAACATTCTTTTGGACCAAATAAGACTCTTATTAAGAATCGGGACATCAAAATTTACTTTGTGTAAATTTTTGGTATCTTTCCGATAAAGTTCATTTTTTTAATGAATAGTGTAAAATGTTGTATTTTAATTCAAAACCACTTTTTAATCTAATTTATTTATATGATTAGATTATGTTTTGAATTGGTTTTAAAGTGAAATTAGAAAATATTTTTACCATTAAATCCAATAGTGGTCGTTGGAATCAATTTCACTTTGAAATCAGACTTAAACTAGTGTCAATCTTTTGATACTTATTGTTTCATAAAACACGCTATTTGTCATGACAGCGAGAATTAATTATTAACTTAATTAATGTGACTTATATGTTTTGAATTTTGTAAAACGGACTTCATTTTTGAATTCAGAATATCAAATATATCTTAGGGTGAATTTTTGGGATTTTTCTGAAAAACTTCAATTTTTGATGAATAGTGAAACCACTAAGTGGTACTTATAAAAAATGATTTTCCATTTAAATGAAATTTTGCCATCATTGTGTTTTGAATTTTGAAAATCCGACATACAAGGTTGTCATTAAGAAGTAAAATGTGGTTCAATGAGATTAAAATAATTTTTTGGTGAATAGTAACTTATTAAGTTTTTAATCGCGATTAGTGGTAATTAGTGTAGTTTAAGGTATAAATAATGCTTTAATGATATGAAATGACCTAGACACATGTCCCAACCTTATTGGTTGTGTCATGGCCGACCAAGACAAGCCATGGGTCAACTTGGGAACCTCATGGATCCACTTTGGTTGGGAAATGACATAAATAACATTTTATTTAATGTAAAAGTAAAATTGACACAAACATGATATGTTTTACTAAAACAATTTTTAAGTGGGGTTATACAAGTCATCTTTTTGATTATAAATATCCATTGGAAATCTAAAAAGATTTCCTACATCATAGTATTTTTTTTATAATTTTTAGACATTAAATAAATTAAATTATTTATGACATAATAATGATGCAGCGATGACATCATTATTTGACGATTTAAATAAAATGGAAAGATAATGTAAAATCTATGAACTACACATGTCCAAAACTTATTTGATGAGTGGATTTCGAAGCCTTATCACCTTATCCACGAATTATATCAATGTGGGACCTTTTAAAACCGAAACACATTTTCAAATAAAGTAATATTTCTTTACTTTCCAAAAGTGCCCCTCCTCTCCTCTTATAAAAGGCCCCCACCTCTACCTCATTTCACACACTCCTCAAGCCTTTGGCTCGGCCAACCCCTGCCCATTTACTCTCTCCACACCCCTCTCCTCATCCTAGAGTATTCCCTTTGGTCAGAATAATTTTAAATGAAGCCTTTAGGCTCAAATCAAAAGGAGTTACACTTTTAAAGGTAATTCATTCTCTCATGTTCATTTGTTTTATTTTGCTTCTCCAACCCCCTAAACTCTTTTTATTTACTTCTTTTGTAACAACACCAGTATCTTAAATATACTAGGATTTTTTTATAAGATTTATTCGAGCTACACTCTCACACAACTACATCAAATGGTTAAAGAACATACGGTTTCCGTGGATGGTGAAATTCTGCCTCCCGAAACGATGATTGTTCAATACTCATTTAACACCTTCAAAGGTGGCCATTATGATGTCACTATTTTTATATATGATATATAATATGTTTATGTTTTATTTATGCTTCTGTATTTTTCATTTTTGTCTTACCTTTATGGCTTCCATTATGGGTATACGCGATATCTTCATTTAAGGAAGTGCGGACTACCGCCCCCTCAAAGTGATTTGATTCGTTAAATACCATATGTGGGATGTATAAAGGATGGAAATATGATATTATATATGATATTATACTGTAATTATAATATAACTTTATATAATTATTATTACATTCTATAAAATACGAAATAGAAATGAAAGTAGCGTTCATGCGTACGTACGACTTACCGTCTCCATGAACGGTGCATTTCATTTCTTACCTCTAAATGATTATGTAATGTTATAAATGCATGCATGTACTGGATATATATGAAATATATGATATCTACATAATGAATACAATTCTGGATATAATAAACATTTGGCCACACGAACAACATGTAATTGTAAGAAGACCACTTTCGACTTAAGAACCAAATATCGGCAAAACAAATATTATTAACTTAAATGATTACATAATGTTTGTGACATGGTAATAAGTGGTATAAAAGTAATAATGAACTTGAAAAAGGGTTCTTAAGGAATTAGAAATTAACTCAAGTTTATTATTCAGGAGATTAAAGAACGATCGAGTCAAGTCGGACCCGAGGTAAGGGATCCTACCACTCTCTTTCTTTTTAAGTACACTCTTTTATGTCATTTATTTTAAGCTCATCTTTCTTATGATTGGGATGTTCTTTTATATTAAATTTACTGAAATTTTTATGTTCATGTGATGAGAGACCCTATTCTCTCTCATCAATCCATTTTGGAAGTTTTGAGTGGCGCCGTTAGGCTGCCGAACTTTCGTAAGAGATCTAACCTCTCTCTTTCTTTTTAAGTACTCTCCTTTGTGTCACTTCTTCTAATCTCCTATTTTTTATGTTGGGGTATTTTCTTTTATATTCCTCTTGCTGTAAATTCTATTGTAATATGATGGGATACTCTATTTTATCTCATCAATCCATTTTGGAAGTTTTAAGTGGCGCCGTTAGGCTGCTGAGTTTTCGTAAGGGATTTTTTATCTCACTTTTATTCTCGTGAGATTTATGCTACATTTGCCACAAATTCCATTGAGTGGTGTATGTACTACACATTATTATACTATTTGTGTAATATACATTCATTTATGAGTATTTACATCAATGATCTATTGTCCTTCTTTCATGGGGTGTATGTTTTGAAAGATACCCAATTCGGTAAGGGAACCTTTCACCCCCCTCTTTTTTAAAAGACTTCTTTTGTTGGGTATTTTAATTTAAATATTGTTATGTTGGGATATGTTCTCATATATCCTTATTGATGTAAATTTTATGTCCAAGTGATGAGATACACTTTTTATCTCTCATCAACTCATTTTGATGTGATGCCGTTAGGCTGTCAAGGGAACTTTTTAACCCAATTTCGATTTCTTTGGGTTCAAAATGTAGTCATTGAATATGTCATCCATTGAATATGTGTGAATGACATTTTATTGTTTTACACTTAATATCCATTTATATTGGGTGTATTTATATTTGTCACACATATTGTGAGATTGATTTGTCCTTAATTTAAGGATACCTTCTTTATAAGGGATTTCATCACATTTGACATTTCTATTGAGGGTTCATTGTTGTTATGCACCAATTCACTCTTATATGGTGTATATACTGTCCTTTGGAGTATTATATCATGAATCCTTTTATTCTCATGATATTATAAAGTTCTGACTAAATTTTATTCCTCAATTATTGTATTCAAGTGTCTCTAATTTTGGTAAAACCCCTTTTAACCAAAATATCATTTTAAATGTTTTAATTATTTGTTCTTATTAATATCCATGTTTTCAAAATGGTTTTAAGGATTTATTTATATGGATATTAATGGTTTAAAATGTTAAAAGCTTCAAGGTGGTATGGGATAATTTGATTCAAAAATCTCTTTATTAAATGTTTTAAATGGTTTTGAAAATGGTTTCTTTTTGAATGGATTCATTATTTCAATATCCTAAAATGTTATATTGTGATTGAAATGTGGAAATGTTATGTTTCCTTTATTCATGTTTATGTGATACGATTATGTTATGGTTCTTGGGCATTGTTATGAAGAACGGGTGGTTCCGTGATAAACTAAGGGCGGGTGAGCCCGATATAGCTCTCCAATGCATTGGGTAACGCGAAGGAGTGAAACGTTAAGGTTTCTACGAAGAGATTTAGGGAATATACTGTGATGGGTATTCCAAACGTAACCAAGAGGGTTACTCCCTACGTAAGAATGTTATGAATGCCTCAAGTTACCTTTATGTCTTATGTTTTCTATGATTTATTCATGATTTGATATGCCTATGTTTTATGGGTAAAGTATGATTTCATTCTTATGTATATATGAACTCATGTTTCCTTTGTATATTTTTATAACCCTTACTGAGCTTTTTATGCTCATCCCAAGTTTTTGAAATGCTTTTCACAGGTCAAGGGAAAGGTACATGATGTGACGATAGTGTCAAGGATGTGTCAAGAAAGAATCCGTGTTTTATTTTAAATAGGTTTCCATTGATGGGAAGAATGAATACTGTCTTTTATGTAACCACTTTGTTTAAATGTGGAATGTAATGCAAGTTTCATGATCTAATTCTCTAAAACTCTAAACCTGAAAAGATCCTCAATGTGTAATCTTGTAATAACTCAAGATTAAGTAAGGTTTAAGGCTGGGGCCTTATAGTTGGTATCAGAGGTCGGTTTAGATAACTTTAGAGGTTAGGGTATTCTTTAAGCATAATTGACAATTACCATAATGGTTAGGATTTCAGAAAGAGTCATAGTTTTAGATAAAGTGAATGAGTAAGTATATCTTATTGTCTATCTTACTCATTAGTACATGATGGTTTTTTTGATATACTCACACTGACCTTTTTGGTTTTAGTAAATGGCTGGATCTAGCAGGCACCAAAGTAACAGTGGATGTGAAGGAAACTGTGACAGTTTTTTGAGCAAGCAACTGAATGATATGGGAGCTGCAATGAGAACTCTTTTGATTATCCTCAACCAACTATCTGGAGTCATGATTGACCACCTAAACCTTGGAGATTTCTCTAAGGCATCATATATGCAAGAAACAAATCCCTACGGAAGTACAGGTAATAATCATAAAGGTAAGTGTGTTCAAAAACCTATGTGTCAAAGATGTGGAAAGAAACACCTAGGAAAATGTTTCAAAGGGACAGAAATATGCTATAGATGTGGAAATGAAGGTCATAAAGCAAGAACCTGCCATGGAAAAAGGAAGCATCCAGTTGACTCGAGGAAAGGGAAAGAAGTTCTTTCTGAGGGATCAATTGAATGTTTTAAATGTGGTGTGCATGGTCATTATGAAAACACATATTCTATGAAGAAGTTTCATGAATGGGGTCACCAAGAGCGTACAAATGTTCGTTTACCAATACCTAATGCCATTCCTATTGAGGATAAAGAAACTGACAATGACCAATCAAAGGTATGTACTATTTCATGACTATTGTTTTCTTATTTTGGAATCTTAGGATATGATTCATGATTTTGTTTGTAGGAAAGAGGTATTTCGGAATAAGTTGGAAAGGAATGGATAATGGATCATGAAGAATGTTGAATGAGTAAGATGTCAACATATAAGGGCTTCAAGAGTTAGGGTGAAATTCTTAAGAGTATTAAGTCTCTTTTGATGATGGGGTTACATTAGAAGAGTTTTTATATTATGTGTAACCCTGATGTTTCATATAGGCAAATTTTATTCAAGTAATAGTTATCTTTTCTTTTGTGGACATAGTTATAAAGAACCATTTGGGTTTATATGATCCTTACTTTTGAGGTAATTATGGGTTACCATATGTTATGATTGAAGTGAAAGGCATGAGATAAAATTGAGGTTAAATTATGTTATGGTTATTTTTGATGATTTTATCCCTTTTTAGGTAATGATTTGAGAATTATATAGTTTTGGAAAAAGGACAACACGCAGACCGTGTGACATCCCGTCGCGTCGGACAAAGCTGCGGGAATCGAACCCACAACCAATGTGCGACTGGTATTTATCGCCTACCACTGGACTACGTGAAGTCCCTGGTTAGTTTGACTGATTCATTCTAGTTATATGATTTTATGAATTAGGAGTAAGTTGATTTTGGGTTATTTTTGAAAATGATTAACCTATCATGGAGGATATGTGATTAGGTTAATTACTTTTCAAAACGAGACTTTAGGAGCAACTGATATTGTTTGGAGATAAATGTTACGATTTATCTTGGAAGACTATGCGACTAAATCCCTCAAATATTTGGGTTTCAATCCTATATTGGTTTACTTTGAAGAATTTTATGGACAAATTGATTATAGAATGGTCCTCGTTGAACTTTGGGTTTTGTTGGACAAATTTTGGAGATTAAGAATAGATTTTCTTTTTATAAAGGGTTATCCTTTTCTGGATTATCTGATCTTGTACTAGCCTTTTTGGTTTTGGTTTTGGTTAAAGTCTAAAGACATGGGAAGTATATAGTTCTATTTTGTGTATTAGGTGATTCTCTAGAAGTTGATTATAGTACTCTTAATGTGAACAAGTCTTCCTAAATACTCGTCTTTTGGAGAAAATAAGAGTTTGTGTAAGGAATCTAATAAAGGTTGAAAGTCAATATGATAAGTGATTATGTTTCCTTATGAATAAATTCCTCAATAAAAAGTAACTTAAAACAAAAATGTTGTCTATTAACTTTTCCTACTGGGGAATCGAATACCGTTTAACCCATCACAAGTTTGTGATTTTCTCGTGGTTAACTTTCTCCTAAACATGTTTTCTATCACTCTCCATCAGAACATGACCCTTTGTTTTTCCTCCATGTCCATGTTTTCCTACATGGAGTCCTAGTATGGGTTAACTAAGGTGACCTCTGTGCTTATCTTTCTTTATTTTAAAGTGATTGTTTTACCGACTCTTGTTCCGATGTGGGACTTTCAAGGATGTTTCCAAGCGCAATTTTAAAATTGCGAGGACGCAATTCCCAAAAGGGGGGAAGGATGTAACAACCCAGGTAAATAAGGAATATGAAATTTTCATATTTATCTATATTTGTGAATAAAATATTTAAATGACTTTAAAGGGGACGCTATGCTCGATGGCGTACCCAACACGCAACAACGAGTTTCTTGGGAATCTTACGTTGCACTCTAATAATAAAATAATATTATTTTAAATGGTAGTTAACATGTAGCCGTTGTAATGGTGGGAATGGATAGAAATAACTAAAATATGATTATATATGTTTTTAAATGTTTTTACAATTATCCAATAAAGGATAGAGGCTTAAAATACGAAAAGAATTCAATTTTAGGCGTATATGCCCTAGTTTTCACTAAAGGTTCACTTATCACCTTTTGATGGATAACCGTCATTAAATATAGTTTTGTTCACTCTTAAACATTCTTTTGGACCAAATAAAACTCTTATTAAGAATCGGGACATCAAAATTTACTTTGTGTAAATTTTTGGTATCTTTCCGATAAAGTTCATTTTTTTAATGAATAGTGTAAAATGTTGTATTTTAATTCAAAACCACTTTTTAATCTAATTTATTTATATGATTAGATTATATTTTGAATTGGTTTTAAAGTGAAATTAGAAAATATTTTTACCATTAAATCCAATAGTGGTCGTTGGAATCAATTTCACTTTGAAATCAGACTTAAACTAGTGTCAATCTTTTGATACTTATTGTTTCATAAAACACGCTATTTGTCATGACAACGAAAATTAATTATTAAATTAATTAATGTGACTTATATGTTTTGAATTTTGTAAAACGGACTTCATTTTTGAATTCAGAATATCAAATATATCTTAGGGTGAATTTTTGGGATTTTTCTGAAAAACTTCAATTTTTGATGAATAGTGAAACCACTAAGTGGTACTTATAAAAACTGATTTTCCATTTAAATGAAATTTTTCCATCATTGTGTTTTGAATTTTGAAAATCCAACATACACGGTTGTCATTAAGAAGTAAAATGTGGTTCAATGAGATTAAAATAATTTTTTGGTGAATAGTAACTTATTAAGTTTTTAATCGCGATTAATGGTAATTAGTGTAGTTTAAGGTATAAATAATGATTTAATGATATGAAATGACCTAGAAACATGTCCCAACCTTATTGGTTGTGTCATGGCCGACCAAGACAAGCCATGGGTCAACTTGGGGACCCCATGGATCCACTTTGGTTGGGAAATGACATAAATAACATTTTATTTAATGTAAAAGTAAAATTGACACAAACATGATATGTTTTACTAAAACAATTTTTAAGTGGGGTTATACAAGTCATATTTTTGATTATAAATATCCATTGGAAAGCTAAAACGATTTCCTACATCATAGTATTTTTTTTATAATTTTTTGACATTAAATAAATTAAATTATTTATGACATAATAATGATGCAGCGATGACATCATTATTTGACGATTTAAATAAAATGGAAAGATAGTGTAAAATCTATGAACTACACATGTCCAAAACTTATTGGATGAGTGGATTTCGAAGCCTTATCACCTTATCCAAGAATTATATCAACGTGGGACATTTTAAAACCGAAACACATTTTCAAATAAAGTAATATTTCTTTACTTTCCAAAAGTGCCCCTCCTCTCCTCTTATAAAAGGCCCCCACCTCTACCTCATTTCACACACTCCTCAAGCCTTTGGATCGGCCAACCCCTGCCCATTTACTCTCTCCACACCCCTCTCCTCATCCTAGAGTATTCCCTTTGGTCAGAATCCTTTCAAAGGAAGCCTTTAGGCTCAAATCAAAAGGAGTTACACTTTTAAAGGTAATTCATTCTCTCATGTTCATTTGTTTTATTTTGCTTCTCCAACCCCCTAAACTCTTTTTATTTACTTCTTTTGTAACAACACCAGTATCTTCAATATACTAGGATTTTGTTATAAGATTTATTCGAGCTACACTCTCACACAACTACATCAAATGGTTAAAGAACATACGGTTTCCGTGGATGGTGAAATTCTGCCTCCCGAAACGATGATTGTTCAATACTCATTTAACACCTTCAAAGGTGGCCATTATGATGTCACTATTTTTATATATGATATATAATATGTTTATGTTTTATTTATGCTTCTGTATTTTTCATTTTTGTCTTACCTTTATGGCTTCCATTATGGGTATACGCGATATCTTCATTTAAGGAAGTGCGGACTACCGCCCCCTCAAAGTGATTTGATTCGTTAAATACCATATGTGGGATGTATAAAGGATGGAAATATGATATTATATATGATATTATACTGGAATTATAATATACCTTTATATAATTATTATTCCATTCTATAAAATACGAAATAGAAATGAAAGTAGCGTTCATGCGTACGTACGGCTTACCGTCTCCATGAACGATGCATTTCATTTCTTACCTCTAAATGATTATGTAATGTTATAAATGCATGCATGTACTGGATATATATGACATATATGATATCTACATAATGAATACAATTCTGGATATAATAAAAATTTGGCCACACGAACAACATGTAATTGTAAGAAGACCACTTTCGACTTAAGAACCAAATATCGGCAAAACAAATATTATTAACTTAAATGATTACATAATGTTTGTGACATGGTAATAAGTGGTATAAAAGTAATAATGAACTTGAAAAAGGGTTCTTAAGGAATTAGAAATTAACTCAAGTTTATTATTCAGGAGATTAAAGAACGATCGAGTCAAGTCGGACCCGAGGTAAGGGATCCTACAACTCTCTTTCTTTTTAAGTACACTCTTTTATGTCATTTATTTTAAGCTCATCTTTCTTATGATTGGGATGTTATTTTATATTACATTTACTGAAATTTTTATGTTCATGTGATGAGAGACCCTATTCTCTCTCATCAATCCATTTTGGAAGTTTTGAGTGGCGCCGTTAGGCTGCCGAACTTTCGTAAGAGATCTAACCTCTCTCTTTCTTTTTAAGTACTCTCCTTTGTGTCACTTCTTCTAAGCTCCTATTTGTTATGTTGGGGGATTTTCTTTTATATTCTTCTTGCTTTAAATTCTGTTGTAATATGATGGGATACTCTATTTGATCTCATCAATCCATTTTGGAAGTTTTAAGTGGCGCCGTTAGGCTGCTGAGTTTTCGTAAGGGATTTTTCATCTCACTTTTATTCTCGTGAGATTTATGCTACATTTGCCACAAATTCCATTGAGTGGTGTATGTACTGCACATTATTATACTCTTTGTGTAATATACATTCATTTATGAGTATTTACATCAATGATCTATTGTCCTTCTTTCATGGGGTGTATGTTTTGAAAGATACCCAAGTCGGTAAGGGAACCTTTCACCCCCCTCTTTTTTAAAAGACTTCTTTTGTTGGGTCTTTTAATTTAAATATTGTTATGTTGGGATATGTTCTCATATATCCTTATTGATGTAAATTTTATGTCCAAGTGATGAGATACACTTTTTATCTCTCATCAACTCATTTTGATGTGATGCCGTTAGGCTGTCAAGGGAACTTTTTAACCCAATTTCGATTTCTTTTGGTTCAACATGTAGTCATTGAATATGTCATCCATTGAATATGTGTGAATGACCTTTTATTGTTTTACACTTAATATTCATTTATATTGGGTGTATTTATATTTTTCACACATATTGTGAGATTGATTTGTCCTTAATTTAAGGATACCTTCTTTATAAGGGATTTCATCACATTTGACATTTCTATTGAGGGTTCATTGTTGTTATGCACCAATTCACTCTTATATGGTGTATATACTGTCCTTTGGAGTATTATATCATGAATCCTTTTATTCTCATGATATTATAAAGTTCTGACTAAATGTTATTCCTCAATTATTGTATTCAAGTGTCTCTAATTTTGGCAAAACCCCTTTTAACCAAAATATCGTTTTTAATGTTTTAATTATTTGTTCTTATTAATATCCATGTTTTCAAAATGGTTTTAAGGATTTATTTATATGGATATTAATGGTTTAAAATGTTAAAAGCTTCAAGGTGGTATGGGACACTTTGATTCAAAAATCTCTTTATTAAATGTTTTAAATGGTTTTGAAAATGGTTTCTTTTTGAATGGATTCATTATTTCAATATCCTAAAATGTTATATTGTGATTGAAATGTGGAAATGTTATGTTTCCTTTATTCATGTTTATGTGATACGATTATGTTATGGTTCTTGGGCATTGTTATGAAGAACGGGTGGTTCCGTGATAAACTAAGGGCGGGTGAGCCCGATATAGCTCTCCAATGCATTGGGTAACGCGAAGGAGTGAAACGTTAAGGTTTCTCCGAAGAGATTTAGGGAATATACTGTGATGGGTATTCCAAACGTAACCAAGAGGGTTACTCCCTACGTAAGAATGTTATGAATGCCTCAAGTTACCTTTATGTCTTATGTTTTCTATGATTTATTCATGATTTGATATGCCTATGTTTTATGGGTAAAGTATGATTTCATTCTTATGTATATATGAACTCATGTTTCCTTTCCATATTTTTATAACCCTTACTGAGCTTTTTATGCTCATCCCAAGTTTTTGAAATGCTTTTCACAGGTCAAGGGAAAGGTACATGATGTGACGATAGTGTCAAGGATGTGTCAAGAAAGAATCCGTGTTTTATTTTAAATAGGTTTCCATTGATGGGAAGAATGAATACTGTCTTTTATGTAACCACTTTGTTTAAATGTGGAATGTAATGCAAGTTTCATGATCTAATTCTCTAAAACTCTAAACCTGAAAAGATCCTCAATGTGTAATCTTGTAATAACTCAAGATTAAGTAAGGTTTAAGGCTGGGGCCTTATATTATATATACCTCATCCTAATGAAACATCTCCCAATACATCATTAATATTTCAAATAAATCACTTTATAATCATGTAATGTTTTTAAATTCACAAAAATATCATGAACATAATTTATATACTAACCTAAATGGTAATCCTTAAATTGAACATAAAAATATTGAAAATATTTTTTTTTTCAATCAATATTTCTAATACAATTATGTTTATCTATATCCCACCATCTAATATAACATAATTAACATAACACCAAATGTTTACAAAGAAAAAGGGTTATTTAAACAATAATTTACTATTATTCCAAATAACCAGTAAATTGTTTCAAACTAACTCCAAATACCATCACTTAATACCTCAAAAGGAGTATCTATCAATTTGAAATTATTATCAACCATAGTCTTTTAAACCAATGGTGGTATCCATAACTTTTATGTTTACCTCAAATGAAAACCTTTAATCCTAAAAAAGTTACCACCATCCTTATTCCTAAAACAAAATAACAGACTATTTAATATATAACAATTAAGCAATAGACATTATCAATTATAAAATAAGTCAATTTTATCATAACGTCACTAATATATTTTATGGTCAATAATTTTATCCCATTTAATTCATTAATTCCAATAATCTATTTATCCTAATTATATATTATCACCATTCCAGTAAGTCACCAATCATGTTTATTAGTACACCCTCAATATTTATTTTCAAATCCTTAAATAAGAACTATTGTGGGAAAATAATACATGTTTCTTGATTCCTATATACATAATATTATTAATATAAAATATGTACACCATAATTATTTTTAACACATAAATACATTCACATTAACAATTGGAATGAAATATATACTTATTTGCTCTAGGATTTGACCCTTGGATTAGGTAATTCACATGAATAATTCCCTTTCCCCCACAAAAAATACATTTAAATTTATATAGTTCCTTAGGATGAACTTCATATACCTATATCGAAATATTTATTTTTCCATGGAAATTAATTTTTCTATGGCCATATATTCCACACATAAAATTCTATCTCTCTCCTTTGAGATATTTATCAGATTACTTATTCCCCATAATTTAATTTTAGGAAATTAAATGTTATTACTTCCTTATACTTAATTATATTTTATTTTTCTCTTTTATTGGTTTCATGAAACTCACCCATGTTGAGATTATTAATTATTTAATGAGATATCAATTTAGGAATAATCACAATATTTTTCTTTCCAGATCCCATTTCAATTGGTTTATCATGTGTAAATAATTCCATTTTCTATCACATCCATATTTAATAAAATTATTAATGGTTCTATCTATTGAGTAAAACAAAAAGGTATTGGATGAAAAATAATAATCATTGTA
This sequence comes from Viscum album, assembly GCA_963277665.1. Taxonomy (NCBI): domain Eukaryota; kingdom Viridiplantae; phylum Streptophyta; class Magnoliopsida; order Santalales; family Viscaceae; genus Viscum; species Viscum album. Next base: position 1,768,714,417 of record OY728157.1, read on the forward strand.
AAAAATCATGAAATATCATTCCTTTTATGTCTAATAATGACACATTAGTTTAATATAATCACCTTAAGGTTATCCTAGTTTATCCATGATCAATGATTTCAAATACATTATCATGGTTTGTAAATAACGTTTCATTTAACCCAAGAATATCCCCCCTGAGAGTTCCAAATTAGGTGTAAAAAAATGGCACACTCATTTTTCACCAGAATGATGGTCGATACACACTTTACCAACTCTTTTCAGGGTTATTTCCCCAATATAAATAATTTCTAAAACCAAATTCTATAATATAAGTTAGATAGGGACGTATTTATTGGGAATCTATATAATCTCATCCTTACAAAAACATTCGGATATTACGATATCATTAAAATTATCCCTGGGGTTATTAAAAAATTTCTATAATATTAATCTCTATGTGTTGACTAAAACTATCCACCGGTACCAACAATATTGATGAAACTGTTTAATACATAGATATTACATCATAAAAGATGAATATTCATTACATTTTACAAATTCAAACCAATGAACTATATATATGATTGTATTTGGAAACATAGATACATTAATAGATAGTTTATAAAAGATCTTCAAATCTCCCATTTAGTTCTTCATAACTAGATTCCTTCATAGAAAAATCATACTCAAAACGTGTCTTGATAACTCGTAGAAAGTAAACATAATAAAGGGTGATCTTAGATGCTCAGTAATGATAAATAATGGATATATCAATTATCACTTAAACATAATATAATCACAAGGGTATGATAACATGATATACATTTTTTTAAAGAATACCTTTCATATCAAATGTCATAATCATTAGTCATGGAATAATATTTTTTAGTTTATAAGACATGATTCCTAATGTAATTAAAAAATTTGACACATGTGAGAATAACAATAATGTAATAAATAAGTTTTTTTCTTACACCTAATCATAGAAAACCATTAACTTAGTAGCCAAGGCTTTCTTCCAAGACTAGCATAGTGGACTGGGTTCAATAATCATTCTAAATTCAAGGTCCACTTCCAATAATTCCATACTTGATTGAGTTTAATACCCATTCCATTATCGTGTTTCCCTAAAAAATATATCATAGTAGATAGATTATGTTAATGAGCTCGGACCACCCCCATTCGAGTCCTTATTATCTCATGAGATTTATTTACATTTAACCAATGAATTTGGGGTTTATATAATTCTAGGCCCACCAATAACATAATTTTAATCATACATATGTGTTCCATGAGATCATAAAACATTCATTATAAACCATAACCCATATAAAGGAAAATGATTTTATCATCTTTTAATCAATGTGTATCTCAATGAAAAAATGGGTTTCATAATTATTTCATCATAGCATAACACCTGGAAAATTAAATAGATTTGATAAACATATTTACATAATATTTATAATAATCTATCTATAGAAATAATAAGGCTAGTATAATTGGATTATATCCCTAGTAAATTTTACGTAATATCAAAGGATTTTTTTATTGAGGAAAATTTCCTTTAAAATACCACACAAATGATATTTGAAAAAAATTCCATTTTTATATTTAAACCACACATTAAAATAAAAAAAATTAAAAAATAGATAGAAAGATATTTATGTTGAAAATAAACTTGGAAACCTGTAAATGAATATTAAATAAATTTATAGGTCATGATGGAATGAAATTCCATTCTTATAGTTTAATTTAAAATAAAACATTCTTTTTACACTTTGCTGAGAAATTGAAAATATACCTCATTCAAAAGAAGATGAGAAGATTTATTTTTATAAAAAATTAAAAAGTAAATACTAGATAAAAATAAAATTAAATAATAAAAGTATAATAATACAAACACTCTTCAAATAAATTTTTATAAAATATACATATGGATGAAATACATTTTTTTGACCGAAGAGGGAAATAAAAACGAGTTTTCAATAAATAAATTCTTTAAGTATGTATAGTTGTTAATGTGAGGAAAATAAAATTAAGAACATGTAATATCCCAAAAATGAACACATTTTAATAAATTTTATGAGTTTCTAGAGTGATAAAACATGAAATTTCATCATCATTAACAAAACAAAAAACAATTCTAATAAACAATGAGATATTAACATAAAACCTTTTCAAGTAAGGTAAAATTTGAATAATCATAAACATGAATGAATAAAAAAATGAAACTTAAAATAACATGAAAATAATTAACATAATGATATTACATTTATTAGGGTAATTATACACACTACACAAAATAAATGAGTGGTGAATATGGAAAGTGACTCCAAAAAATAAAACTGAGACTAGAATTCCCTTACCTCAAGTTAAGCTAACATAAGAATCACTCTAACATCTTATTTTATAAATTTAAATTTATTATAATTATATACAAGAATCATTTACATAATTATAATATCATATATGTTCAACTTAAAATATTATATCACCCATTTATAAATAATTTCATATTAAAAATGTTGTTTCAGGGTGTCAATAATTTCTTTATTTCCATATAATTTCAGTTTCGTAGTTACATCCCTTGTACATTGATCATGATTAAATTATATATAGATTTATAATAATGATATAAAAATTATATATATTCATTATATACATATTTATAGTTATATAGAAAATATAGATATAAAAAAATCAATTACGTTGTTCATAGAGACGGTAGGCCGCATGTACGCGTGAACTTTATTTTTTCATTTTGATGAATAAAAATAAATAATGGTAAATAATTGTTCATAATCAAAGAATCATTATTATATCAAATATATGATATATATTCTTTAAATCTATCATTATTACCATCCAATTAAAATGGAAACAGAAAATTAATCACATCGTTTTGTGGATATCGTAGTCCACTCATACGAACGAGTGACATTATAATTTTCCAATGGATTAGAACTAAATAAGGTATATGTGATATTATAATTAAAAATATTATAATTATTTCATAAATATAAAATATTAATTTTAGACCCATAATAATATAATTCTATTAAATAGGGTGATTAAAAAAAATTGCCACTGCATTGAGATGGCCAGGCATACATACACACAAGCGATGTTTTCATTTTTCCATTTTATGGAAAAGATATAGAAAATGGTTATACCATAATCAAAATAAAATATAATTAGGAAAAATAAGAAATAAATTTGGAAGAGTCAGTAAAGACGAATACATCTTATTCCGTACATATACTTTTGATCTTGACTTAAGTGGCCGAGGGATGGTATTTTGGGAAGAACATTACCTCAATAACATTAATAAAGATGTTTAAAAGAGAAATGAATTTTTTTTCAATATATATGGCTAAAGGTGGTGTAAATAAAAGGGACAAGATGTGTCCTTTTATAAGGGAGCGAAAGAAATGACATGGAAATACTTAAAATATTTAAATATAACTGCATTATTCTAAAGGAAAACACTTAAAAACGGTACGATATTAAATAAATGCTATCAATATAATAAATATAGATATTTATATAGTCAATAATGTAATTTTAAATCTTATCTTTCAGTTTGACCCTTTGGGTTACCTATTTTAATCATAACCGTTGTAATGTATTTTTTAATATTAAAGGGTTGTAGTATTAATTATATTGTAAAAATTGGAATATAAATGGAAAAATAATGAAATTTTACAGAATTTATAAAACTAATTATTAACATTCAATATTTTTATGATTTTTTAATATTTTAATAAAAATATCATTATCATATCTTTCTATTAATGTCATTTTATGAACTATTTAGATAACTAGACTTTAAAAGCAACATGAAATCAATAATATTCAAATATAATACATAAACATAACTATAATATGTTTTATAAATATTTAAAATTCATTTAACAAAACAACTCACCCAAATTTTTTTACTTTTACTATTTTTAATCTCATTTATTCCAGTATTCTATTAATTAAATAAATATTATACCAGTGTTGTGTAAGCATTTAATGAATTCATTCAATCACTCAAAAATTTAAATAAATTAATTGAAAAAAATAAATAATTCATATTTCAATTAAAAATTTAGATCAAATTCTTCTCTATACTTATCCTTCATTAAAATGTTTGGAGATATTAATGTCAAGAGACTAAAATTGTTTGTTTAATCATTTCTTAAACTAATATATATGTCATATTAAAAGAACAATGGAACTATGTGTTCATATATTTAATGAATAGATGTAAATGGATGAAATACATTAAAACAATAATATAAATTCATTTTTAGGGATATTTGTAGTCCGTATAATAATATGTTTAACAATAATTTCCCAACATACCCTTACCAAGGGGACACATATTTTAATAAGGTAAATATTCATAATAAAAAAATATAAAAAGGTTCTATTTTAAACACTAAACATCATTATTCAATATTTGGGATCAATTTTTAATGGTTGAATTTCGAGAAGTGGGTGAAATTAATTTAGTATAAAAATAAATAACACAACAAAAAATGTTTTTTTAGAAAAATACATTTTAAATGAAAAAATGTTTTTATACTTAACACAAACATAAAAATGATTAAAATGAACATAATAGGATTTATAAAAATATAATATTACTAATTTTACTTTGAAACCATTTTAAAAAAAATGTTATTTTCAATGTTCTTAAAACAGAAATATAATTTTCAATAAAAATTAGTATTTTTCACTATTCACTATAAAATAAATATTTTAATAATAGTCCAAAACATATAATCAAGTATAATTTTGATAATATTACTTAAAAATTATATTATATTTTTTGAAATAAAATTTAAAATAATTCACAAAATTTAATATAATATTCACTCTATAAAACCATTTTTGAGGAAAACATATTTTTACAAATAAAATGACTCTAAACAAATTAAGTTCTTACTTCCTAAGAATTTTTCAATAAATTATTATTTAATATGAACATGATATATTTTTATAATTTAGTTAGTTCTATTTTGAACTACCAATTCAATGGATCTGTTATAACAATCGTAAAATAATAATATTTCATTTTTCATTTCTGCTCAATGATGCGTATTACGTAAACTATCAAATATATTGTTCTTTTAACATCAAAATGTGTGATATTTTCCATTCATGGAAACTATACTCATAAAATATATATAATAAACATGTAACTTCATAAACTATGAAAAATTATTATTGATGAGACTTTATTATTTGAGAGAATGTAGAATAATGAGAAAGGATGGATTATCGATGCCACCATACTGAAACAAATATAGAACAATTGGATCAACTATCATCAGATGAAAATAATTAATTATTACTAACTAATATATATGCAATAAAATTATATTATCAAATAAATTTAAATTTAATAAATATTAAAAAGGGAAAAAAATAGAGACGTTATTAATATAATCAATGTGTGGAAGGAGTCATGGAAGAAATTGTATTAAGGGGGATAATGAATGTTTTTATGTGTGGAAATGAAGGTTATTAGGAAATTGATTGCCAATGTGATGTGAAAAAGAAGTTGTATAGTTAGAGATAAAAATCAATATGAAAAGGACCACCCATACTCTAGTGTTTCATTTCATATGAGTATTGTCATTATTCTATCCACTGATCAAATATAAATATTAATGATAAAGATGAATGTCAATAACATCTTAAGCTCAATGAAAAATGGAAATCTCATTAAATCACTACTGATGATTTGGGTCATAATAATAAAGCTATGAAAGAGAAAATTTCCATCCCATGTAGAATTTCTAATGTATAAGTTGATTATGAATTTATCTACTATTTTATATGTAAATAATTTTCTAGGGGTTTTAAAATACCAACTCAACCTTTAAATGTTAAATTTTTATTGGAAACTCTTAATAGTTTGGTTATTTAATATTAATTATATGATTCTTCTCTGATTGATATTTGTGGGATTATGCTTATTTATAATATCTTTATTTTACCTCCTATTGAATTTGATTTTTTCGTAGGCATGGATTGTTTTCATTTACATAATTCTCCAATCAAATGATGAGTAAGGGAAGTCATGTTTGGTTTTATAGTCCAACATATAATTTTTTATCAATGTGATTATAAATATGAACATGAAATTGAAATTATATCTATTATATGTGTCTTAATTCCTATTACAATTAGAGGGTTTTCCATATATTGTAGGGGAGAAACTCAACATTAAGGATATGATTATTTTATAAGTGTTTTTTATTGTTTTTCCCAGATAATATCATTGTACTTTTCCAAATAATAAATTTGAGTTTTAAAAAGAACTAAAACCTATTTATAAAACTATTTTAAAGACTCCATATAAAATATCAAAAAATTTGTTATAGATTTTGGAGAAGGAACTCTAAGAGAATATTGATAAGGTATTTATTTGGAAAAGTATGTAACTTTATGATACCAATATTCCTTTTCTTAGTAATAAAGATAAATCAATATGAATCTTCAATTATTATCCTAAAGTGAAAATGATCACAATTAAAAAAAAGTATTCTAATCTCTGTACTGATGATTTAATCCATCAATTATGAGGATCTCAATATTTTTTAATGATTTATCTTTGATCTGGATACTATATTTTGAGCTAAAAATTTAATACATATATAAGAGATCCATTATTATGAGGTGTGAGACTTACAAATTTATAGTGATAACTTTTTCTATGCTAATTCTCATACTATATTCATAGATTTATTGAGTAAAGTCTTTAGAGATTACCTCGAATAGTTTTTGGTAGAATTTATTGATGATATTATTATATATTCTTTATATAATGAAGATAATAAAGATCACTTGATAATTCTATTAACGAACCTATTACTAAATAATTTTGATGAAAAATTTATTAATTGTTAAATTTGGATATGGAATATTTCATTTTAGGAACATATAATATCAATGGAGGGTATTTCATTGGATGCATTAAAGTAGGGAGTCATTAAACATTGACCCAGACCAACCACTATAACTGATATCTATATTTTTTAGGGTTTGAATCAATATTATCATTAATTTTCTAATAATTTACCATGTTTATATAATCAACTCACCATGTTAACTCTAAAGTGATTCAATTTACTTTGGAGAGACTAATATAATTTTTTTTAAAGAACTGAAGTGAATGTAGGTTAGTGCACATATAGACCCTTTACCCTATAGCGGTGAAGTGTTTGTGATCTATATTGACACATCGATGATGGGACTTGGATGAGTCCTCATGAATAAGGAAATAGTGAAAGATCATGACTCATATATTTTTAGGTTTGATGATAAAAATTACCAAATTCATAATTTTTAGTTACCTGTAGTAATTTCTTCCCTAAAATATGAAGGCATTATCTTTATAGAGAGATGTGTCACATATATTTGGATAATAAAATATTAAAGAATATATTCAATTATAATGTGTTGTATATGCTCTAGAAAGGATGGTTGTAGTTGAATAATGATTTTGATTTATCAATACATTTCCACCTAGGGAAAGATAACATGGTGGCCAATTACTCGAGTTGAAATGATCATGCTATATAATATATAATTAGGATCACAAAATATCCTATATTTTTTTATTTATAAAATATGGGTGTAGAAATTTTTATGAATGGGGAGAAATCATATCATTCTCAAATGAGTATTCCACTATATATCCATGTTCATATTAAAGAGGTGAAAAATAAAGATATAGAGATGTAAAAGAATGATAGAAATATTCCTAATTATTAACTATATTGTGATGCAATGATATGGTTTAGGAACTATTTATGTTTTCTATCAATATAATATCTAAATAAGGAGGTGATGGATTATTCTCATATTTCATAATTCATTATTCATCCAAGAAGTAAGATGATTTATTGAGACCTAAATGCATATTTCTGGTGGGAAAAAATGAAAAGTATATTGAGGAGTATGCATCATAGTTATTGGTATGTCATAAAGTTAAGGATGAGACAAAATATAATAAGAGGATATTATTTCCATTACCCATATCATAATAGAAATGGTTAAACATCACAATGGGTTTTATCATTTGACTCTACAAAACATCTAAAGTCCATAATTCTATTTGTGTTGAAATCGATCACCATAGAAATATTCAAATTTAATTTATATATGAGAAGAATTTTATCTTGATCATTATTCCAGAAAATACATTAAGGAAGTATAAAGTTAACATTGATAACAACAATATATTGTATCTTATTAGGATCTATGAATTACCTAAAAATTATGGTGAAGTCTTCAGCAATCTAGGGATACATATTTTTATTTCATTAATTCTTCTCATCCCCACACAGAATACTAGTGTGGTAGATCTATTAAAATCATGTAGGATATGTTAAGGTATTTTTATATATCTTTCAAAGGTGGTAGGGATCAACATCATTCACTAATCAAGTTATCTTATAATAATAGTTTTCACTTGACAATAAATATGGATACTTATGAAAATATTTATGAAAAATATCAACATGATGGGATTATTATTCATAAATAAAGATATTGGTACATGATATAGATGAGGAAATGGAAGAGAAATTTATAATCATTCATTATCACATCAAGGCATGTCTGATTTGTCCAAAAACATTTGTTGAAAACCATAGTTGAATTATATAATATTAATTTGGTGAAAATGAATCCGTATAAGTTTTTTCAATGGAATACGATTTTTTGATTCAGAATAAATTTAAAGACAAGGATTAGGTATATTTCCTCTAATGATATTTTTAATTGGGTTGGGATGGTAGCATATCACCTGGTACTCAAACAGAACCTATATCAAGTTCACGACATGTACCATGTATATCTATTAAGAATGTACATACCTAATCCATCACATGTACTTAACTCCGAGGTTATACCACCATACAATTATCATTTATATAAATAAAAATAGTATAAATATTGGATCATATATATAATGTGATATAGAATAAGACTAATCATTGGGTTAAAGTTATCTGGAGAAATCTGAAAATTGAAAAGATACTTTGGAACCAGAGGGTGCAATGAAATAGAGACATACTCATTTTAATATATAATATATACAAATAATCTAAGGAAAATTTCAAATTATGTTGGGTAGAATGAAATAACCCATGATTTTTATATATATTTCTTTTCATATAAATGTAATTTCTTTGATAGCTTCTGATACACATTAACCCATGTTTAAAGGAACTATAATAAAGAATATCATGATATTCTATTCATTAAATTGGAAGAGTGAATAAGAATAACTAAATTTTGAAAAATGTTTATAATGGTTTTAAATAAATCAAATATATTTATAATTAGGGAATCTATTTTTCAAAAATTCCTCATATGATTCGACAATACATTTTTCGTCAAAATTGATTTCAATTTATTTTATTAAGAAAATTAAAAAATTAATTTTTCTAAACCATTATAATATGTATTTGAAAATATGAACTTTATTTTTCAAATCATCATATCAAAAATATATCTTGGTGAATATTTTAGAATGTTCTTAATTTATTTATCTCTCAACGAATAATGAAAAATACTCATTTTTATTAAAAAAAATCATTGATTTTAAATAATACTTAATATTAGATTTTATTTTAAAAGGGATTAAAAAATTTCACTAATTTTTAAAATGAAAAAAATCTAATTATGTTCATTATATTTAAATTTATGTTTTATTTAAGTATAAAAACATTTACACTAAAGAATTTTTTTTCATCAAAACGGATTTTTATTGTGTTTTTCTTGTAACATTTTAAATCAAATTATTCAATATCTATGAATTCAATTTGATAAATTAGATTCCATATTTTAGATAATAATATTCATTTTATGTAATGATACCACTTTCTTTTTTATTCATAATTAATAGTTAAATAGTAAAAATTTTTCATTGTAGTTAATGTTAAAACAAGTTATAAAAGGGTTAATCCTTGAGAAAAAATGGACTTTTTTCCAATTAAATATGTCCAAAAACTATTTTATTTATATATTTCAAACTCATAATATATATAATTTTCATTTTTTTGGAATTTGAATTAGTTCTCTTGATTATTACATTATTATATTTTAATTTTTTTATAAATTCCAAGTGTGTCATCTCCCTTACTTATAAAAGGACACCCATACATTATATTATTTACACCATCTTGAGCCATATATTTATACAAATAATTGAAAAATTATATTCTCAACTTCCCTATATATGAAATATATGTTCTGGTATACATAATATATTATTCTATGTGTCATTTAGAAAGGACCTAAATGAGGTATTTCGAAGAGGTTGCAATTATATTACCTAACATATTTCAAATTATTTCTTCTTCTACATCCTCAAAAATGTTTAATTAGTATTAAAATAATTAATTCTATGTCATAAATATATAAAAATGTTATTATGTTTACTTAACCACCATTAGTCGCCCTTTTCCCCATAAAATGGGATGCGAAAGTATCTTTTCTGTATATATGTGGATTACTACCTCAACACAGCGATACAATTTAGTTTCTATCACCATATCTCACTGATGGTTATTTGGATGGGTTAAATGTTTATATCTGAAATATATGATATAATAATAATTCTAGAAATAGAAATTATTGTTTACCATTATTTCATTCTGTCTATAGAAAAATGGAAACAACATTTATGCATATGTATGGAAGACCATCTCCATTAACAGTGTAATTTATTTATAATTCTCAAGATTATATGGATGAAACTAAATATATAAAATTAAAATATATATTATATTTGTATCATGATTAAAATTTAAGATATGGTGTTACCATGTTCAATTTACAATTACTAAAATAACCTAATTGAAATTCATATGAAAAACAAAATAGTAAACACATGGAGATAACGATTTTAATATGGAATTAATAATAAATAGGTGTTGTAATGTTATTAGGTGATATTTAATGAAATTTTAAGTATTTAAATGAATTTAATATAGAATTAAAATAAATATAAATTTATTAAACATTATTTTGGATATATTTCAAGGCATGTCAAACTTAAGGTAAAGGATTTTTGTTACAATTTTATTTTTTGTCCAGATTATTTCTGAATAAGATTGTGGTGTTGAAATTTTATGAAATATCTATCTATAATCCTATTAAATTAATTCTCCTATGGTTATTATTTATATTTTATATTTTAATTTAATTTTTCTATTTTTTTTAATTACTCATGATATTGGGAGGATATTTATTTTGGAAAAATCACTTTATTTTTGTCTTTGGTCAAAAATACCTTTTCAACATTACCCATGATTTCTATAAATATTTTCTAGAATGTATATAACAATGACCTATTGTTTTTTAAATTCATTTTTATCCATGGTTGAATTTTAAAGAAATTTATTAAATGTATTATTATAATTAATTTTTGAAGGAGTTACTTTGTAACTTTTACAGAAAATATGAAAAGAATCATTATTTTAATTTACATGTAATTAACAAAAATTTCCCACCTTCATGGATGATTAATAAATTGAATATTACATTATAGGTTTCCATGTTTATTTTCAAAGAAAATTTTTTCTTTATGATTTGGGATATTTTAATATTTAAAATATTTTATTTCAAATTTCAAAGTGTACTTTTCTCATGAAACGTTCAAAGGGATATTTTAAAGGCCCTTATCATCAAAGATGTAATATTTTGATGTTATGTAATATATATGATATATTATCCAATAATAACATTTTCATTATTTATTTAGATTTTTTATGATTATAATGATTATATTTTTATGAAACTCATTTATTTTATTTGGGTTACATTATAATAAATGTAGAAATGTTTGTGAAATATGTTTACATTACATAGTTTATGGTAAATGATCAATAATTTATGATATTTTGTAAAAAACATGAATAGATTATGATTTTTTGTGGGGTGGGACTATAGTTTTATAGCCCTATTAAAAATTTGTTTAATATGGATACTTCATGAGATAATAAGGACTAGAATATGGAGTAAGACTTGTTTGGTAAGAGAATCTCTCTATTATGATAATCTTGGGTGTGTGCCTTTAGTATAAACTGGGGAGGGAAACCAATCCAATATGATAGTATTTAAAATTATCCTTTAATATTAAGGAAATTAATATCTATGCTTACAATCATGCCAAAATCAAATGTCGTTTTCCAATGCTATGATCTAAAGGATCATATTTTTTATTCCATTAAGATTCATGTCTTACAGAAATATATGATTTATTCCATGGAAGTTTATTATGATATATGATACATTGGTTGTAGTTTTCAAATGTTAATCTCATGTTCTCGTACCCTTATTCTCATGATATTCTTATGTGATCATTGTTATCTTCCTTATTTCCTCTTACTCAGAATATGAGATCACACTTTCTTATATTTCCTTTTCCCTGATATGAAGAAAATTTTTAATTCTGATATATAAAATGAGGCTTTTAGTTATGAAGAACATAGTGGGAGTTGATATAGAATAATTATCTAATATATAGAATTTTTCTAATACACTAGAACTATATGATTATTTTGTGGATCAAAAAGTTCTATATTCAATATTAATTTAATAAAATTTAATATTTATATATGAAAAGTATGGGTTTCTATAATAGTTATTAATTTTGTTATGTTTTTGTATACTTAATTTTTGATCCTAGTGTACTTAAACATATCAGTTTTGTATCCCATTCATCCTTTATTTTAGTTATATTATGACTGTGTGTATATAATGGTAGGATGGTTTATACTCATATTGTTTATGTTAATTTTCATTGTGGTGAAATTTTTTTATGGTGTGAGTTTTTATTTGGTGATATTTTATGTTTGGTAACACCTTATTTATAGAACTATTTACATGGTGTGCATGACTCACCAACATTTAAGAAATTAACGTAATTTTTATAATTAAAACTCTTATTTACAATTCAAAATTTATCTGGATAAATAATTATCAATAAATTATATTTGATTCATATGAGCTAGTTTACTACTCTTAAAAATCAGAAACATGTTTTTGGAATTGTGTCATTCTAGTTTTGGGTATTATTACTTAATAGAAAGAGATGGATAATTTCAAAATGCTATCCATGCCCTATAATGTTTTTTGTTATTTGAGAATTCATGGTATATAAAAACAAATACCATAGGAAATCATGAATAATTTTATAATTAACTATTTTTCAACAATTTTCAAGACAATATTTAATTTTATATTGTATTGTAGAAAAGTGTAACTTTAGTTCAAAATATAATATATTATTTATTATTGGGAAATTGAAGACTAGAAAAAAAAATATTTATAATGATTTATAGGAACGTGGTTAAGAAACATGGGCTACAAATCATGTTACCAAACCATTGATCCAATTTTTTTGAGGTATAGAATCAATTAATTGTTAATTAATGGTTTTCTAATTTTGTGGCCTTTCTAGGCATCCTAAAAAACATGTGGTTAATTTTATATTTTAATCATCAATGGTTTTGTGTTATTTTTCATTTTTTATGTGATGTTTATGATTTAAATTAATATTATTAATATGATTTATTTCTAATTTTAATATAACTAATATGGTTTACTCTTTTATTGGATCTTATGTTGATGAATTCCACACAAAAAAGTCCTCATGATTACATCTAAATGAGTGATACATAAGTTTTCACTAAAAAATAGTCTAGCTGAATAGAATATTATTGATAAAGTTGATCATATTATTTGGTCTATTGAATAGGGATATAATCTTGGTTTAGTGCATTCTTGGGATTAGGCAAAATAATACCTTCATAATAACCCCTCATTCTGAGGAGGTAATGTTCTTCTAGAAGTTGGGGAGTGAATTGTGAAAATTGAAATGTTTTTTAATTCATTAAGAGTAAAACATATTTGAATGTTTGGAGTAACACTTTTATGGTTAAGGGAACTATAAGAATTTATTGGGTGTCCATCATCCATAAAAAATACATGATAACTAGAAATGATATAATTTAAAAATTCGTATTTACTCAGTTGTTTTTTTATGAAACTATCGAATAATCGAATTCAGGTAATTTTTTATGCCTTCATAAAGGAAAAAAGAGTAGTGATAGAATATTAATATTGATTTCATTATATTTTATATTTTTTACTAGATATGGTCATGACTAATGTATTGAAATATCAATAGTTTTAGATGGGTCCCCATCCAAACATTATGTCTAATGTACTCTTATTCAAACTACCAACACCTGTAAAGGTTTCTAATAAAAAATTGATAGAAATGAAAGACCAAACAACATCATCAATTATGTGAATCACTTCCTATTATGTTATGAATGGGATTAAATAATTATTTATTTGAATGAAGGGGATACAATATGATTCTATGGGGGGTTCTATTATATGTCAGAGACATCTGTAACAATCAGCTTCGCTAGTTCCAATGGGAGATAAGGCTTTCATATACCACCATTTTGAAAAGATATAACAAATGAAACCTTCATATTAAGAGATAAAAAGGTTTTCCTTGATTTGGGTTGAATGGTTCATCTCTATTTATTGTTTAGGATAAAATATCCTCAAAGAATTGGTGTGGGTTCCTAAGATCCAAAAGGATTCAAGGTGAAACCGAAACCCTCCAAGGAAGTGGGGTTATATCCAATAATGTTTAATGTTGGAAGTGCTGGTTACTCCCAAAATCATTGTCAATTAAGGGGTGAGCCTTAAATTAGTTTTATATATTATAATCAACTTAAATTAATGAAAGGAAATATTTATAAGAAAATTAATATTTAAATAGAAGTGGGGATTGTAATGGTGTATGTTATATTACTAATTACATAATCAATAGTTATCACATTATATGAAATAGGTTCCTTACCCTCATTTGAATCTACTAATGGGGTATATTTTTTAATATCTCATTTGAACATATGTCCTATACAATGGAGATATTAATTATATTGGGTAATAAAAGAGAAAATATAGTTTATTATCCCTATCTGACATTAATATCTGAAGATATAATTTCATGGTATTTTATCATCCATGAAAAGTATACATTTTTTATCTTCTTAGAATATATTGGATTATTTAATTCAATTTTTTCATTATTTTTTACCACTGAATAGTGTTTTTATTTTATAATAATTTTTTTAATTTGTTTCCAATTTAATGAGATGTGGGATCAAGTAGTATTGGGTCTTATATTCCTAAAATTTTTGAGTTTTCATGTAACATATCCTTTTTATTAATGGAAGATTATGTAAAAACTTTAGATAGTAGGATTACTTCATGTGTGAGGGATTTCCCTTATGTACTTACTAATGATATTGTAGGTTTTGTCTCATAATTATAGGTATAATTATCTATTTTTATATCCTTGGTATGTGGTCTAAATAATTTCCATCATATCAAATTAAACTAGATGACCTATGGGAGTATAAGACTCATATTTAAGACCTAGATGTAATTTTCTTATTCACATTAGTATTTGTCCATGGGTATACTATGTATTCTTTGTAGATAAGGTAAATGGATGCTCACATCTATAAATTGAATACATGATGTTTATGAAAGGTAATATAAATAATAAGTACCAGTTAACTATATTTTAAACTTATTTATACAACTAAAACGATCCCAGTGGTTCTCTATGATTGACCACATATTCATGTATTAACATGTCATAATGAAGGAGTTTGATATACTCAAAACTATCATTCAACGTATTAATATTAATTTATAATAACATGATATTATTGTTTCCTTAAGAATTACCAAATATTATTTATAGAACATATAAATCAGGTTTTTCATAGATATTTCGATTCCTTTTTTGGACCTTCAAGGAAAATATTGTAGTCTATTCCAAATTCAAAGATGATCTCGATTATCACATGAGAATTTTTTTAGGTATTCCTTGAAATCCTTGAATGTATACAAAACTATCCATGTGTAACTTTGGTATCCGAGATTTTTTATTTTTTTGGACATATTTTATCAAAACAATGTATATAAGTTGATCATAAAAAGTGTACTTTGTTACATTTTCTAAAGCCATAAAAATTATCCGTAAGATATCATAAATTTTATTTTAGATGGGATACTACATTTGGTTTGTAAATTATTTATCAAATATTTCATTACTTTTTATGAAAATCAATCAAAATAGAGTCATGAATGAATAAAGTATTAAGTGTAAAATATCATTTTATGAGATTAATTAATGTTTTAAATCACATGTAGTACTAATATTTATAGTTTATCAGAAAGGCTATATTTATTAAATTGATTATTTGAGAATTGGATTATGATGTGTAATCATAAAATATAATCTTTCAGTGGTGTATTTTTCATGATAGTCATTCCCACATTAGAGAAATTACCCAACCCATGACATTGAATTAGCAGTTTTCATGCATATAATGAATTATTGAAAACCCTATTGATGCAACATTATTTTAATACATTTTTAACACATTTTCCTTATGACTTTTTAATATAAATTATCATTAATTTCCTATATAATGAATCATGATCATTTGGGTCAAAAATATGATTCTTTGAATATTTTTTAGAAAATGTGAACACTTGGTGAAAAAATGGTAAAATTTTATTATCATTAATTTAAATATTCTTTAATCTCAAATAATTTTTTTTTGTTTTACGTAAAACACAGTAAAATGATATTTTAAAGAGATTAAAAATTGTTTTTTGGTTCTTTAATAATTTTCAATTTTAAATGTTTATATCTTTGATATTATTTATTGGAAAAATTATTAATAATTCTTTTGATGCATAAAATTCTCTATTTGTATTATTTTTAAGTATATCATTACAATGTGAATTGGAAATTTTTACAAAGTATATTTATTTTCATTGTAGGTTCATATGTATGATTTTCAAGCTTTTGATGGAGAAAATTTATATATAAACAACTACATTGGGAATGATGGAAAATCAAAAAAGGGAGTTGTTGCAAAAAAAATTTCTCCACTCAAAAAGTTGATATGTAATATATTTCTTTGAGATGGGGTCATATATAAAATCATGGTGTTTTTAGGTGATGAATTACATCAAATACGTTTTAGAATATGAATAAACTTCATACAAATGATCTTATTTTCCACAAGAGTTTATATGTAATAATACGGATTTTAAAAAATTATGACAATAAATATATTTAAGATGTTATTTCTATGTTCAATGAACATTTTAAAATTTTATCCTCTTTCAAATTTTAAAGAATATTATCATAATCATTAAGTGATATGTAAGATGTGGGGTATGGTTAAATATACTGAGACTTCTAATCCAGGTAAAAGAATGTTGATTTTAACCAGTATTATAATACAGAATATCCCACCTATATTCAATTTTCAACAATTCAATAATTTTAAATGATTTAAATCATTAATATGTTTCATTATTTACCCTAGATCAATGTTTTTAACTAAAAAATGGGATAGATAGAGCTGGACTAGGGGGTTAATAGAAATATATTGGAGAGTTTGAGTGAATCTATGAAGGTTGAATCATTCTAGGAATGTGTCTAGGTATTAATTGGTTCAAGAAGATTCAAGAATCATGTAGAATATTGAAAATTTGGGAAGGTGTTGTTTGAGGCATAGTGTAGAAGATGATTAATAGTGATGATAACTATTAGGAGATTGGGGATATGAGGGGAATATTTCAAGACCATTAGAAAATGAACTATATGTTTATTCTTATTTTGACAACCAATGTTGTAATTGGGTTGGCAGACATTTATTGAGAGTGTAATTCAAATAAATATGTAGTAAAAAATGGATGGTTTATTCGGGAGGGATGGCTCAGAGGAAGACAAAAATATAAGTGATATGATACCTCAATAGGAAATGATTATCTAATATTTTTTATACATTCCCATTGTTTTTATGAATTTGAAATTTAATTTTTCTATTGCATATAAATTTACATAACATTTCACTAAGATATTTTTAGAGAATTATATTTATTGAGATTGATTCTTCTTTACTAATTATTGGGTTGGATCTATATGCCTTTCAAATTTATTCATTATTAAACACCATATTTAATAATTAATAATAAATATAATATTATATTGATTAATTTTCATTTTTTAGATTAAAATTTTTATCAAATACCATTTAGATAGAATGAAATGTTCAATCATATACGAGAAGAATTCTATGTTCAGTTGAAAAATTGATTTTGGTAAAAAAAACTCCACCATTTAATTTGACTTTAAAGTTATTTCTATAATTGAAAAATATTGATATATGATAGTAGCTAGTTTAATTCTTGAAAAAATTGGCTAATTTTTTTTTGTTATTGGTCTATCTAATTTTTCATCTCGTAGAAAAACTTTTTTGAAATTTACATCTATCAAATTTCCCTTGCCCACTCTCTTCTATATCTTATATCCTTTGATTTATATACTCTATTAAAATTTTCCTTTACTTTTTCACCTTATTCCAATATCATCCACATAAAAACACTTCTTATTATTGTTCCTATATTTAATTATTTTTTTTATTTAGTTTATTTTTCTTAGATTCCATATGAGTCTTTCACTATGGGTTCGACTATACATTCCAATAGACTAGGGATAAGATGGTTTTTTAAATAAATATTCTAATTTCCAATAACCTACTCGTAATTTTCATTATTTTTATAGAATGAAATGTTTTTAGAAAGAGTAAAAAAATAAATCAAAATCAAATGAAATATTTAAAAAATATTTGAAAAGTATTTTTATATAGAAACAATATCAAGATCTGAGAACCTAGATCCCTTAAACACTAATATTTATAACCATTATAGAGCTCAAAGAGTAAATTAATATAAAAATTATGTACCTATAGGATATGTTAGTGTATAACCATGAACATGTAATCCAAGAAATTTTTGTACGAACTAGGGTGAGGGAGTATCAACTCCATCAGTATTTAAGAAAAACTTACTGTATTAGGATAACTATGAGATATCAAAATTATTAGTTCAAAATGTAATGACCCAATATTTTATTAATAAAATTCCATTTCTTGTAATTTCTTATGGATATATAAAACACATGCACTCTTTTTTATTATTGTGTTTAAATATCCATTAATTATCATTGACGTTTATAATATAGACATTTAATAGTGATCATAGAACTAATATAAAAATAAGGTTTTAACAAATCCTTTCGACATAGAAAATGGAGGTGATAACCTCATCTAGTAGACTCGGGTCGTACGAAACCCATGTGTTAGAGCTTGGAAAGGATATAGCATCATCAAACATCACTATTGACCAAGCCCAAGCTGAGGTTCAACAACATATTCATGATAGAACCCATTTATGGGAGAATTTCAAGATCATCGACATTGCAGCCTAGACAAAGTTAACTGAACAACCCCAAGAAAGCCCCAACATCGCACACCTTACTCTTAGATCGTACGTCAGAGTAATAATAGGATATGTAACAAGACCCTAGAATTATGATTATTTTTATTATTTTTTTATATAATAATGAATATAATTTCATTTTATTATTGTAACTTTCTAAATGATTTTTAAAGAACAAATATTAATTTTTTTGTTAATAATCAAATTCAATTAGAAAATATGTTTTAATGAAATAATGGATTTTTAAAATAAATAATTTTTTTTAAATATTATTGTTAAATTATTTTATTATTTATAAATGAGCATATAATTTATATGATGTTATTTTTAATTTTTATTAAGGATTGAAAACTGTTTTTGTCAAATCCTATAAATTTTCAATAAATATAATTTTATATTTTAAAATTAAAAAATCACATATTTAGGGAATTATTTAGATAAAGTTAATATTATTTTTTAATCATGATTTTGAAATTATCCAATGGATAATTTTTCATAATTTTCTGAGACAGTCTAATTTTTGGGTAAAAATTAAATACCGTATAAACAAAATATGTTTTTATGACATCATAATGACCCAAAAATGATGCGATAAATACTATAATGGGTATTCCTGGCCCTATTTTTTAAATTAAAATAATTTTATTTTGTATTTTTTTTATTTATTTTATTACATATTTTTGAAACCTCCAATATATATACAATATTCTAATATTTTAAAATCACTTCTTAGAATGTATGACTCACATCTACATAAGAAAGCAAAATATTTTAATACCTTCAGCCCTTTGACTTGTAAACAAATTTTTTCTACTCCTCTATGAAGAAAAATGGGAAAAAATCATGGTATGTTTTGTGGTTTTGAATATTTAATTATATTGATTCCAAAACCTATGTTTGTGAAATATTAAAGAACCCCCTCTCATTTCTTGTATAAACCCACCCACGCTCCAACTCTAATTCACTAAAAATCCTTGTATCACATCCCTAATCTTTCCTCCCCTCTCCAAAATCCTCACAACGAATCCCAAGCTCTCTATAAGACCCTCCTAAAGCTTTTGAAGTCACACACTCATGTAAGAGATTTCTTACCCTCCTCTTTTATCAAGAATTACTTTAATGTCATATCCTTTTTAATTTTCTTTTTTACTATGTTGGGATATGTTATTAAATTTATCCCTTACTATCCATTTGATTTATAAATTATGAGATCCCCTTACACTCTCATTTATCCCTCCTATGACACTTTATGTACACTCATTACTATGTCAAAATTCCGTAAGGGTCACCATCATTTATCATTTTATCCAAGTTTCATTATATTGTTACACCCTTTTATCTTTAATATAAAATAATGGGATATGTTTTATCACCTTGCACATAATTCTGTTACTATTTTTTTTATTATGTGAGACCACTTTCTCTTCTATTAATCCATCCCTTGTACACCTTTTACCACGCCGAAAATTTCTAAGAGTTATTCCATTACTCCTCTTTCTTCAAGTTTCTCTATTATGTTACACCATATATTTTAAAATTACATGTGTTGGGACATGTATTTATATGAAAAAATTACATTAAATTTCATGTATATATGATGACATACCCCTTTCTCCATCATCAACCATTTTTATGAATTTTTTTGTCACGTCGTTAGGCTGCTGAAATTGCCTCGTGGTTTTCCATGCCAAAATCATCATGTAGGGAATACCATGACCATTTATCTATCAAGGGTATTCAAATTTTTGTACATATACTTATTAATTATAGACTTTCATGTACATATTCCACATTCCATTATCATGGAATAAATGATTATTTTGAATGAATCCATGTTATATGATCTATGTGGCACACTTAAGCATGATATTGAAATGTTTATGAAGGGTGTGCCCTGATAGCACTCCAATGCATTGGGTAATGTTTAGTTTTATGATAGTCCATGTGAAATGAGGGTTTACCCATGCTAATTCATGTGAAATGAGGGTTTACTCATTCTATTCCATGTGCAATGATCCTTGGTTCATGCTAACATCATGTTGTATGTTGTAGCCACATTTCCATGTTATGATAATCATGCTATATCAGGCCTTTATGTTCATGTTTCCCTTATTCTCCATTGATATGTCCATTTCCTAACATATATTGTATTCTTCTAGTTATTCCTTGTTTACTCCCTTACTTGGATTTATATCTCACCCTTTTCTTATGTATGTCCCCACGTTTTCACATGAAATGCTATGTACGAAGGAATATTGTGGTCATGTAAAAGAAGTTTTCAATAAAGATATATATTTCATGTTTTATGTTGTTATGTATTGTTCCTAATTTCCCAATACAATAAAACATTCAATCCTCAAAGTTTCCTTTGGTTCATGTTTATGTAATAAACCATGTTTAAATGTGTTATAAAAAGAAGGGTTGTTATAGTTTGTATTAGAGGACTGGTTTAGAATTTTTTGGGATTTGGGTTATAAAACTCTAGTGAAAGCCATAGAGATAAGACTCATTATAAGAAAATAATCCCCAAATTTTTGTGAGTATAGTGTACATAGTTTATCAAGAAAATATATCTCTTTTTGGATACAAAAAAGTATAGGTGGCTATGTCATAGTTTTATCTATGTGTAAAACCCGAAAAAATCACTTGAGCTCGACTCAAACGAGAACCGGTGCAGAAAAACAGGCCTCCCTACACTCTTGGTTTGATACTACTAGGGGATATGTTTTGGTAAATTTATAAGCATATTATAAACCATTATAAATGGATTAATTAAAATCCAATAAGAATATATGTTAGGAACTACATAATGGATAACTTAGATTAAAGCCTATAATTTCATAAGTTATGGAAATAAATGTAATTTACAAGTTATCCCTTTTTTTCATTGGATCCCTTTTTTTCATTGGATCCCTTTTTTGTGTTTAATAGATAAATATAATCATACCTATGTCTCTGTTGGATAATTTAGAAATAGAATAAAAAAGTGAATGGTATGGTTATCGTCTAAAGTTCGACACATTCTTTTATATTCTGAATGTTTAGTAAAACAATCAAAACAACACCACAAATCAGGGAAGTAGAGATGTTAGTGAAAATGATAAATGGTATAATTATTGTATCACATGAATAAAACTCCACCCCTATCAAAATTTTTGGATTTAACTTCTTGGAAAACCTCGTCATACCCCCTCTGGTGGAATTTTATGCAATTCTCATCATGGATTGTCTTTCCCTATATATAGAAAACATAATTTTCAATGAGAGGGAAATCAATCACCATATAATGAATCAACCCCGAATTATGTACAATTTCAAAGAGGAGGATGAATAATATTTAGAACCATCATCTCAAGAGTGGATATTACTTCCATATGATCACACATATCTTTCTCATATGATTGAGTCTAAGAAAGGAATCATCCTAATAGACATGCCTATTGTGAGGGAATTTGTTGCTGTATTTCCTGAGGAATTGCATGGTCTTAATCTTAGAAGAGATGCTTAATTATTGGTTTATATCATACCTAGGGAATTTACAATATCCAAGACTCCATTTAAAATGGATGTTGTGGAGATTAAAGAGATAAAGAAAATAGAAGAGAAGAATCTAGAAAAAGGGTTTATATGCCTAAGTGCTTCACCATGGGGTGTAACAATACTCTTCATTAAGAAGAAGGATGGGTCATGCACCTTTCCTTGATTTTCATGAGCTCAACAAAATCATGATAAATAAAAATTATCCTTTTCCATGAATTGATGTGTTTTTCGATCAGCTACATAGAGCACAATACTACTCCATGTTGGATCTGTGGTTAGGATATTACCAAGTAAGGGTGAAGTAGGAGGATATCCTCAAGACTTATTTTTGTACAAGGTACGGGCATTATGAATTCATAGTAATTCCTTTTGGACTCACTAATTCTCTAAAAATATTCATGTAATTGATTAATAGAGTCATTAGATTTTACCTTGATACATTTTTGGTGGTATTTATAGATGATATTCTAGCATACTCCAAAACCAAGGAGGAGAATGAGGAGTATCTGTACACTGTACTAGAGAACTTGTCAAAGGTGAAGCTATATGAAAAGTGTAGCAAGTGTGAGTTCTGGTTGAAGGAAGTATCATTCTTGGGTCATATCAACACAACCAGTGGGATATATATGGATACCTCCAAGAAAAATGTAGTTGAGGGGTGTTTGAGGACAATATCTATGACAGATATCTGTAGCATCCTTATATTATCCAGATATTATCATTGATTTGTGAGAAATTTCTCATGATTGTCAAAAACTATTACCAAGATAACTCAATAGGGAGTCAAGTTTTCTTTTAATTATCAATGCGAAGAGATCTTCAAGGACTTGAAAAGGAGTCTTATCACTATGATTGTGTTCACACTACCCACACATGGACACTATTTCTTAGTATTCTATGGTTCGTCAAAGAAGGGATTGGGCTATTTGTTGATGAAAAATGAAATATAAATCGCCTATGCCTCAAGGTAATTGAAAATTCATGAGTAAAACTATCCTATACATGATCTGGAGTTGATAGATGTGATCTTTTCATTGAAGATATGACTTCATTATCTCTTTGGGAAAATGTGTGAAATATATAAAGATCAAAAAAGTATCAAATATATATTCACATATAAGGAGTTAAATATGACGCAACAAAGATGGTTATATCTGATCAAAGACTATAACTTCTCAATTCATTACCATATGAGGAAAGAGAATAAAGTGGCGGGCACTCTAAGTATAAAGGATCCCACAACTCATTCAGTGATGATAATTGAAAAGGATTCAATTTTCATAGATTTGATGAATATGGACATAGGAATCATAAATAAGGGAACATCATCAATCCTTTTATATAAGACTTCTCAACTATATATTTGGGAAAGGATAAAGGATTCTCAAAAGGATGATGTGGGAATTCAGAATAAAGTGGAAACTATTAGAAAAGGGAAATCATCCGATTTCAATGTTAATGAAGAAGGAATTATGAGATTTGGGTCAAGACTATGTGTTCTATCAAATCCAAAGTTAAGGAAGGAATTTTTGGATGACGCACATTGTTCAAATTTCTACATTGATCCAAGAAACACAAAGTTATATCGGGATCTCTGAGAGAATTATTGGAGGGATAACATGAAGAAGGAGATTGGAGAATATATATCAAAGTATATGTATATCAGAAAGTGAAGGATGAGAGGTGAATATAAAAGGGGATGATGTAACCATTACCCATACCAATATGGAAATGGTTGAAAATCACCATGGACTTTGTCACTAGATTTCTAAAGACCTCTAAAGGAAACAATGTTATCTAGATTTTTGTGTATCATTTTACAAATACTGCACACTTCATTTAAATTTAAGAGGATTTATCATCAGATCAACTGGAACATACATACATCAGGGATGTGGTAAGGCTTTATGGAGTACCAATATCTATTATGTTCGATCAAGATCCAAAATCCACCTCTATGTTTTTGAAGAATCTCCAATAAGCTCTGAACACTGAGTTGAACTTCAACATGACCTATCACCCTCAAACTGATGTCCAATCTGAGTGGACTATCTAGACACTTGAGGACATTTGAGAGCTTGATCAATGGACTTCAAATGAAGATGGTACCAACATCTTCTTTTGGTGGATTTCAATTATAACAATAGTTTCCAATCATGTATCAAAATGGATCCTTATAAAGCCCTTTATGGGAAGAGGTGTAGAACACTGACATGTTGAGATAATGTTGGGGAGAGAAAACATCTCTGTCTAGAAATGATTAATGAAATGGTGGAGAAAGTTAAGACCAACTAGCTACCCATCAAATCTACTCAGAGTAGAAAAAAGAGCTATGATGATAACCTCTGATGAGACCTTGAGTTTTATGTTGAAGATATAGTTTTCCTCTGCATATCTCCATTTAAGAGAGTGATGAGATTTTGGATGATGGGAACGCATAGTCCATGTTACATTTTCCTTTTTGAGATCCTTGATTGCATTGGAGTAGTGGCCTCTCGACTAGTACTCACACTGAACATGTCTCAAGTACATGATGTATTTCATGTGTCACTCTTGAGGAAGTAAATACATGACCCATCGCATGTACTCAATCAAGAGGTGGTACCATTGGAGAATGACCTCTCATTTGGAGAAAATACAATGAAGATCTTAGATTTTAGAGAAAAAGTTATATAAAATAAGACGATGCCCCTCATCAAAGTGTTGTGGAGAAACCAAAAGTTTAAAGAAGAAACATGGGAACCTGAGGAAGTTATGAGGCATAGTTAACATCATCTATTTTAGTGTTTTAAAAAAAAATTGAGGGTGAAATTTCTTAAGGGGGGAATATTGTAATGAACCTATATTTTATGAATAGAATTACATTTCTTTTAATGTATTATGGATATATAAAACACTTACATTTTTTTGTTATTATATTTAAATAATTATAAAGTATCATTACCATTGATAATATAGCCATTGAGCAGTGATCAACTAACTAATATAAATATATTTTTTAAAAAAATACTTTGGACATAGACAAAGGTGGTGATGGCCTCATCCAGCAGACTCAAGCCGTACGAAGCTCATTTTCCAGAGCTCGGAAAAGAGGTAGCATAAATATGTTTCATGCTTGACCAATCCAAATAAGAGGTCCAATAACTTAAGTATTAGAGAAACTGTTTACATTAGAATTTCAATATCATCGACATCACATCCCAGACCATGTTCACCAAATGACCCCATCAATGCCCCACCATCGTACACCTTACTCTTAGGGAAATTGATGGTGTAATAATGGGATATGTAACAAGACCCTCGCTTTATAATTATGTGAATTATTTCGGTATAAAATAATGAATATACTTTCATTTTTTTATTTTTACTTTTTAAATGATTTTTAAAGCAGAAATAGTATTTTTTAGGTTTATATTGAAATTCAATTAGAAAAAATATTTCATAAATTAATATATTTTTTAATTAAATAATATTTTAGTAAAACATTATTATTAAATTAATTTTATTAAATATAACTGATTTTAGAATTTTTATGAAGTCAATTATAATTTTTATTAAGGTTTGAAAACAATTTTTTTTCAAAACCCATCTATTTTCCATCAATATTAGTTTTTATTTTAAAAATAAAAATTCACATATATAATAAATTATTTATATAAAATGAATATTATATTTGGAGTCAGTATGTTGAAATTATCCAATGATGAATTTTTCATAATTTTCTTAGACAATCAATTTTTTTTGGGTAAAAATAAAATACAGTATGAATAAAACACAAGTTATATGACATCATAATGACCTAAAAATGACTTAATAAATACTATAATGGGTATTCAAGGCCCAATATATGTTTTTCCATTAATGTAATTTTATTTTTTATGTGTTTTATTTATTTAATTATTCCTTAGTGAATCCTCCAAGACATATGAATTTTTTTAGATTTTATAATCATTTCTTTGAAAGTGTGACTCATCTCCACACAAGCAATGAAAATATTTTAGAATCTTTGGAGCTATTCATTATAAAACAATTTTTTCCAGTTCTCATTGGAAAAAACCATGGGAAAAAACCATCAGGTGTTTTGCGGTTTTGAATATTTAATTATATAGATTCCAACACCTATTTTTGTGAAATATTAAAGAACTACCCTCTCATTTCCTATATAAAACCACCCTAGTTCACAATTATATTCACTCAAAATACATGGATCACATATATACACTATACTACAATCTCTATAATCCTCTCAAGGTACCCTAAGCTATAAATAATCTCCTCTTCATGATTTTTAAGTCACACACCCATGTAAGAGATCTCCAACCCACCACTTTTTATCAAGCATTCTTTTCATGTTATCTACTTTTTAATTTCTGTTTTCCTATGTTGGGATATGTTATTAAATGTATCCATTAATTTCAATTTTATTTATAAATTATGAGATCCCATTACACTCTCATTCATTCCTCCTATGATCTTTTAGGTACACTTGTTACCATGCCGAAATTCCATAAGTGTTTCCTTCCATTCTCATTTTTATCGAAGTTTATTTATATTATTACACCCTTTTATTTTCAATTAGAAGTGATGGGGTATGTTTTAGAACCTCACCCATACTTACCTTTTTTTTATATTCGGATACCTATTTCTCTCTCATTATTTCCTCCCATGTACACCTTTTACCATACCGAAATTTCATAAGAGTTATTATATTTATCATCTTTCTTTAGGTTTCTCTATTATGTTATGCCATCTATTTACAACTTCATTGTGTTGTTATATGTATTTATATGAAACCATTAATTTCAATTTCATGTATATATGTTGATGTTCCCATTTCCCTCTCATCAACCATTTTTATGAATTTTTATGTCATGCTGTTAGGCTGCTAAAATTACACCGCGATTTTCCATGCTAAAATCATCCTCTAGTGAATACCAAGCCCATTTCTTTATCAAGGTTATTCAACATTATGAACATATACTTATTGATTATATACATTCATTTATATATTCAACATTACATTATTGTATAATAAGCGATGATATTGAATGAATCTATGTTATATGATCTATACGGCACACTTAAGCAGAAGATTGAAATGTCTATGAAGGGTGTGCCCTGATAACACTCCAATGCACTGGGTAATGTTTAGTATCATGATACACCATGTGAAACGAGGGTTTAATCACGATAATTCACGTGTAATGAGGGTTTAATCATGCAAATCCAAGTACAATGATCCTTGGCTCATGCTAATATCATGTTGTATGTCATTCCCACATTTCTATGTTATGATAATCATGCTATATCATGCCTTTATGTTCATGTTTCTCTAATGCCCCATTGATATGTCTATTTACTAACATGTAATATATTCTTCAATTTATTCCCCTACTCCCTTACTAGGATTTGTAGTTCACTGTTTTCTTATGCATGTTCCTAGGTTATCCCATGAAATGCTATGTTTGTAGGAATGTTGTGGCCATTTAAAAGAAGTTTTTAATAAAGATGTGTATTTCATGTTTTATATTGTTATGTAATGTTCCAAATTTCCTAAGACACTAGACCTCCCAATCTTCAATGTTCTCTTAATTTCAATTTAATGTAATAAATCATGTTTAAATGTGTAATAAGAATCATGGTTTTTATAAAAAATATATTAATTTTACATATTTTCTTATTTTAAAGGTATTCCCAATGAATACTCTTTAGACTTATTTAGTTATTCTTATAATGCAGTGAAATAGCTTCGACTCCAAGGGTTGATCGAGTTTGATATGAAAATGGAAATATTTCCTTTCTATTTAATGGTTAATTATTGAAATTTATTACTCTAAATAGAATAAAACATTTCTAAAACATGATAATAGGGATAAAATTATTTTATATGGAAATTTTACCCAAAAATAGTGATGGGAGAACATAATAGTATGATCACCAGTTTCATTCAAGGTTATGGGGATGATTTGTTTAAATGCATTAACTCAATTTGGATATCTTCTTAGGTAGTGTGTTCATCTCCAAATCCTCTCCCGTATAATTATGGATTCCATTTATGAAGATTTTATTCCATCATATTAGAATTTGTTAGATCACCCAGCTATGGGAAACTATATTGAAAATATTTATTAGGAATTGATGTAGATTTATAACATTATTACTACTAATTCACAATAAAAATCCTCTAGAAGAAGATGAGTCAATAAGTGGGGGGAATAACTTTTTAATGGATATAGATTAAATAAAACCTTTTTTAAATAAAGGTGAAGATTCATATTTTACTGAATACAAATTCTAATCAATTGTTTTACCATGTTGGATTTCAAAATAAAAATTATCCCCTTAGAGGATGGTGCACTCAATGTGGAATGTTTTTTTAAACTAAAAACCAATCATTAAACATTGGAATTCCTGGAAATAGTAATGAAAATGATAGTTTTACAATATATTCAAATACGATATGAGCTAGTAATGACACATTTTAAAATAACTATAGTTGTAGTTATAGAACCATCATAATATTTATAGAAAGGAAAGTGAATTCTTCAAAATTATGTTGAAAACAGTTTAAAAAATAATCTAATACCACAATTTCAATATCAAAATATTTTTGAGTCCTTTAAATCCCATGGTCAACTGTGGGGGTTATAAATAATATTTTGAGATTTTCTATTTCACAAAATTATGATCATGACTCTAAAAAAGATGTTATTGATTATAGTATCCCTAAATATGAACTACAAATGGGAAATGTTTAATGTAAACATGGTGTAATAGATATGATAAAACTTCCATGTAACCCATATATGTACCATATAGAAAGAATCATTTTTTACCACTATGATTAGTTTGAGAACTCGAGATAATATTTGATATGGCCTTAGGGATTTTCATAAGAATTTTTTTTAATAATATAGAATTAAAAACAAGGAAAATTAAAAATACTAAAATGAATATAGTAAGGATGAAATTCAATTAAATCAAATTTTACCACAAAATCATGAAAAATACCTTAAAGTGAAAAAGAATAAATAGAAGGAGAAATTTTGTGCATAAATTGATGTAATTTCTAATGATTTATGAAATTTTACCCCAACTATTACATTCAATCAAAGGATTAAGTATAAGAATTTAAAACATGAACTAATCATGTTCTAAAAGTTTTTTTAGAAGCATAGAATTGATATCTCATTCCATTAATCTTTATATAAAACCCCAACACTCATGGAATAATTACATATTATTTATAAAAAAAGTATTTAGAAGTTCTTTCTATATATAACCTACTAATGGAGTAATGTTTTATTCTTTGTAATAAGACTCCTCATAAACTCCAAGACCCTGGTTAAATTTTCATCACATATACCCTAGAATATAGTGGTCATATCAATTTTTTTTATGTGACCTTGGTTCAATTATAAATTAAGTCATTTTATCATATTTTTCAACACTTGAGTTTAGAATAATTTCCTCACAAAACTGTTTATTTACACTAGGTTGTTTAATGTATTATACACCACATTTGGACAGTGTATTTTCATATTGTTTATTTAGAAAAAATTTCATTAGCTTCATATTCCCATATCATGGGAAACAAATGTGATAAGGTAGTTCTAATCATCATTCATAGGACTTTCCTATACATAGGGGGCGATGTGATAATTGTTTCAAAACAAAGGTATATTTTTTAATTTTTAGAGAAAATACTAGAGTTTAATGTTTTTAAAATTTTAAAGTGCTTATAAATGTTAAAAAATACTCAAGATATGAATTATAGGAACATGATTAACATGTTTATAAAATTTATGAAGAATATTTAAAATCATTAAAAAAATTAATAGTGAACAAAAAACATTATAATAAAAAATAGAAATTTTTATAGGAAGGATGATAACCCCATATATGAGTATGAGGGAGAGTTTTTGTTAAACTATGATAAAGTTTCGTAGAAAAAAATCTTATCCTAGTTTTGGAGAATGAGTGTGAGGAGTTGTCCACTAACAAAAAAAGTGATGAGAAATTGGTTTTTTTTGGCTTCCACTTTTTCGTTAAGAGACACAATGAGGCCCCTATTCCACCTAAGACAATATCTATTCCTTCTAGATATAAAACAACCTAATGTGGAGCATAAATTATTTCTATATTACCTAATATATTCATTTCTAGGTGATAATTCCACCACTCCTACCATTATCTCAACTGATCTAGAAGAAAGTAAAGAGTAATTTTTTTTATTTTTTATTAGAGATTTGAAAATTACCGTATTGTAGACCAATATTGATAGAAAATGGATTATTTCACCCTTATTATTATATATCATACTAATGGAATATAATCACAAAAATTGAGTTAAAGGTCCATGGAGTATGAATATAAAAGGGAGAAGGTTATTAGGAAAGAATTAATTAAGACATCATATTCAAGAATCATCTAACATATCTCATATTGTCCCATATTTGGTCCTACTAAAGTCTCACCAAATATGGAGAGATTTTCTCTCATCACCAATGAAATGAATAAAAAAACTAATACTAGGAATGTTACCATTTGGAGATTCTATATATATATATTACATAAAGATTAATTTTGTGACTAGGAATGACCATTTTTTAATTCCATTAATATAATATATTATTGAGAGGTTAATTGGTAATGAATTTTATTTATTTCCTGATGGTTATTCTAATTATATCTAGATTCATATATCCCTTGAAGTAAAACTAAACCAAGAAATTCAATTTTCCCTGTGTAACATTTTACTACTATACAATGCCCCTTGGTTTGTTATGGAATTCAAACCATATTTCAAATATGTGTGATGGAAAAAAATTCGATATTATACAAAGGATATTTAAGGTATCCATTGATGATTTCTCAAATATGGGGACCATATTTGAGAGCTAGTTATAGAATATGAGTCAAAAAATTCAAAGATTCTAATATAATATGGTTATTTTGAATTGTGGAGATGTTATTTTATGTTAATTAAGGAGATGTTTCTTGGTAACAGTGTTTCTAGGAGAGAAATTGTGGTCTAAAATTCCATGTTTAAGATTATTCATAACATACCCCCGCTTAAACCTTTATGGGTATTTTCTGATCATATGTATAATTTTAATTCACTTAAAATGTGACCATAGAGAGATTAATTATTTATTTATTAAAGAAAAGTATCTTACTAAATTAATATCTCACATTTCTTAGTTTTTATAATTTTTTAGTCACCAATCTTTGGGATTATTTCCCAGTGGTCTCACTCAAAACCAATGGAATAAATTAACTTTAGATATTGATAACTATTTTTTGATTAGTTTTTTCGGTTTTAGAAGATAGCTTATGTAATTTTAAGGAGATGTATTCTTTAACAGTAGACGATTAACAACAGAGAGAGTATTCTATTATATGGTATTTTATTTCTTATGTTTTAAATTGAAATAATATAAGTCTTGTAATTTTTGCAAAACATAGTATCTTAGTGTTTTTGTAAATTCATATTCAGTTCAATAGGTAAGAAGCTTTCTCCCTGGGGTAAGGTGATGTGTGACATCCTATACATTACTGAATTTGGAAAATGTGAATATATAATATGTAATTTCATAATATATTTAAGATTTAATAACATTTAGAATTCCAAATTATGAAAATTTTCATATAGAATATGTTATTTCTATTGTGAATTAAATGAATAACATTTTTCCCTTTTCAAATTTTTGAGATATACCCTATGCCCGAGAAGTGATATATGGGATTTTGGACATAGAAGAATTTGAGTAATCTTATAATACAACTGATATGAATGATTATTTTCTGTAGGATAATTTTATGAGATGTCACACCATTTTCTAATGTTTAATAAGTGAACAAATATTTTAGGATTTAAATTGATTAAATTTAATGTGTTCCCTAATTCATAGTTTGAAATTTAATAAAGAGGTATGACTAATCATGATGAGAGGTGTTCATGGGAAACCAATAAGAAATATCAAGTCATGTTTTAAAGGTTGAATCATTATTTTAATGTGTCTAGGTACTAATTTATTGAATCTAAATAAATATGATGTTGGTGAAGTGACTAATTCAGGGTCGCCTTTCTCGATTCACAACAAAAAAGATAATGAATAATGATTTCTTCCACATATAGAACAAGGATAATAGAATATTATTTAATTTCAATGATTAAATAAACCAAATAATTTCCCTTATTTTAATTATTACCATTATGATTGGGATGGGGAACATTGATTGAGAGAGAGGAAGAAATGGAAAGATGCAGTAAAAATTGGAAGGTTTTCTCAAGAGTGGCATCTTAAAGGATGATGAAGATATAAGAGAGGAGTAATCGTGATAGATAAGACTTATCTAATCTGTATTCTATTTTATTTATTTACTAATTTGATATGAATTTTTTTATATAAGACTTAAATGGAAGAGATTTTTTGCTAATAGTTTTTAGATAATGAGATTGATTATAATTGTTTATTCTTAAATACTTTCTAGATTCAATATTAAAGCATAATCTGTTCCCATTACATTTCATTTTTACTAAACCATATTCCATAATCAACAATAAACATTTTATATTCTTGATTATTTTTTATTTTTTCTCAAAAAAATACAATGAAATCCTTTTTGATAGATATAAATTTTTTATCAATGTTCCAAAGCATTCCATATTCAATTGAAAAATAAATTTTGGTAAAAAAAACTACACTATTTCCTTTCATTACTACTACATTTATGGAATTCAAAAATCAATAATTATACTAGCATACCTTTCAATTATTGATAGATATGTTGACATAGATTTTGTGTTTGTTGATCGATATAGTTTATTTAATGTTGTTAGGAAAATAATTTTAATATTTTCATCAATAAAAACTACCTCGGTCTCTCTCATGATTATCTCATCTATTATTATTAATTCACTCAATTCATATTCACCATCACACTTCTCAACATTTTTCAAAGAACACCCACACATCAAAATCATTATTTCTTGATGTGGTATTTTTGTTTTTTTGTTGATTTTTCTATTTTATTGGATTACACATATTCTTTATGGGTATTTTTTATCCATAATTTCACTATTCTATCATTTTATAGGTTTTAAGAATAAATTTTTTGTATATAATACACCTAGTCTACTATCTTTTCAATGAGAAATTTAGGATTTATTCCAATCCTAGGGGTCTAAGATACATATAATCCCAAAAGGATTTAACCCCTAATATAAAGATAATTGGATAATGATTTGATTTTCAACTTACTTATAATCCTAGTAAAGGAAATGTCATTGTTTATGATATTGTACAGATGTTATATTCATAATCATGGAAAAAAACCAATGAATAATGGAACCTAATGATCTATTTTCCATAAATCATCTTGAAGTAAATGAAGATAATGAAATGATGTTTTGTCTAATGTTCAAATCACACTATCTTTTCATGAGTGTTTTTATAACAACCCTATTTTGAGTTATACCACAATTTTATGGTCCATTATTTATGTTTGGAGTTGTTGGATTAAATTGATAGAGGATTTTTTAGTGATAAATTAATAGTAATATGGAATCTTATATTATAAAGAATTCACACCAGGAATGGTCAGTCATTATGTGGAGGTTTTTTTCATAGGTTTGTTAAGTATGCTTCATGTCTTCAATGGGTTTCTAAGATGAATTTTTTTATTATATATATTCTTTCTATGAAAGGTGTTGTAGATCCCAATCTTAAGAAATGGAAATTTTATATATGAGACCCCTAAATTATTAATCATGTGAACTAATTTTCAATGATATGAATGAGGATGAACATTTCCTATTTTAATCCACCCCATACCTTTAAAAGCATACTTTGTTCCCATTCTCTTCCACTCAACTTCATGGTGTCCCTCTATAATATTTTCACTCTTCTTCAAGATTCGTACTATAGTTCCAACTAATCATTGAGCATTTGATCATGTAAATTAAAGGATATGGCATTTTTATTCCTTCTATTCAATGATATCATAAGTTTTTCATAAATGAAACAATATATTAGGTTTTTATATATTGATTTTTGAGATTTTGATGAGGTCTGATATGTTTGTATTAGAATTTGATAGAATAACACAAGAATGAGTTCAGATCTTTGGATTCATCTATGATCTTTCATGTAGGGAAAACCAAGGTAGGAATATTTTACCACAATCCACTATTATAAGAATGTGAATGCTCTTAGGATTTTTAGAAGATTTATCTTTTAATTTTTATTTGTTTTACCCTACTGAAATTATATTTTTCTTATTAGATTTTGAATGATTATTTTTTTTCAATAGAAAATCACATGGTTGGAGTGTGATAATGATTTTCATTATATGAGGACTTATTGAAATAAAAATAGTGCGTAGTGCCAAAAAAGAATGGAATAAAGAGGAATTTGTTCTATGTGGCTGATTTATGTTAGCACATTCACTGTTTTTAGTATAGGGATGTCATTTTGAATGAATGGGGGTGTGTCTCTATGTGAAAATGGATATTTATTCCAAATTAAAATTTATAAAATATTTATTCTTCTTGACATGAGTGTTTTTAATTTGTTTACAATATTTTTTTAAAACATGTTTACATGTTATATTTTATATTGTGAAGACTATATATTAATTCGATGATATTTTTTATTATTTTATATTCTTGTAAACAATAATATTTTTTGTCTTAGTGGTATGTGGAAAATGTATCTAGGATTTACCAACTATGATTTTGTAAATAATAATGAATATGAACCCCGTGGAATATGTAGACATTGTTTTCTATGATACAAGAATGGGGTAGGTTTCATAATTCACTATTGGTGCATCTTAAGAATAATTGTCGTAGTTGGTAGATATGGATCATGAAGTTATATACATATTAATCTCAAGTGGTACCAACTTATTCCAATATAATATTACTAATTTAATTTTTTAGTTTATATTTTACCATGTTCTATTATTACTCTAATATTGTTATGTGATTCATTTCTTATGGTTAGTTTTGTAATGTTCAATACTATCTATTTTGGTTTGATGAATCATTTATAGAGATGTTTTTGGTTAAATTATTTCTGTTTATCTTATAAATTTTTTTCATGTTTCTATATAGGGAAATTTTTTCCTCATATGTACCATATTCTTTAAACCCTTGGAATTTATTTCTAGGCTTTGGTGTTCATGGAATTCCTCCTAAGTTTAGTATCACCTTCAACTTGGTCCATGCCAATGGGTTGGGTGGGAATTTTACACATGGTATTTGTTTACTTGGTATTTAAATATAGGATGGTATCAAGGAGATAGAACTTGTGTTGACCTGAAATGTATAGTATAAAAAAACATCTCACCTTTTTATGCTAAACATTACGTTACCATCACCATTTTGGTACTAAAAGTGTTTTAATCACTTCCAGGTTTGTGGATAAACCATTATTGAGGGTTCAACTGGTGAGTGTTAGGTATTATGAATTAGTTTAGAGTGTTACCACTATGAATACATTGTCAAATGGTTATTTTTATATTGTGGCTATTTTTTGATTTTTAAAATATAACTAGAAATAGATGTATAATTAATGTACTAAACTATTGATTTTCAAATTCTATGTAGAAAAAAATTCCACTAATATGAAGAATATGAAACTAAAATAGGGAGAAGTTAGTAACATGGTTGAAACTGTACCATAGGTGAACTAGGATTTGGTTCAAATTATTATGCAAGACATTCATTCTCTTAGAAAGGGACCAAAGAATGAGGTTCCTCATAAAGAAAATCACTTATTATAATTTGATTAGAATATCACACCATTGATTCTTGGTGATTCTAAACCTGAGAATGTAGTGGTATGGATATGTAGGATGAATTGAATTTTTGACTTCATGGTAACTCTATATTAAATAATGGTCAAGTTAGAAATATATATTCTTGAGTACCTTGTACTAGTGTGGTAGGACATGGTCATTCAAAATATTCTGAATTGATATATTACTTGGAATGGATATTTTAAATTACTCAAAAAAATATTATTTTTAAAAACCCTAGAAATAGAGAAGAAAGTATACTTTTTTTTACCAGAACAAAGAAGTATGCTAGTGTGTGAAAATGATTCTATATTTTCTCCCCCTATTCACTTTGTAATGAAGGTAGCTGAAAATGAGATAATGGAGAACATATATTTGTGGATGGTCTATATTAGTTTTATTAAAGGTGTTCATGGTATGTATCATAATTATAGATTAATGGAAAATATGTCACTGGTTAAAGAACTTGATCTTTCAGGGTATCTGAGTGGAACATACACCTTTTTCAATTTGGGCACTTGTGTAAATTTCAATTAGGGGAGTAAATTCAGGAATGAGGGTTACTACTAGGGTATGAATTCAATAGAGAATCATTCTACCAGATAAAAATCCTATCCACTTCATTACAAAAATGATCTAGGATATTACCTATGAATCATGATAATAACTGTGAAGAAGGAATTCACATCACCACCAAGTAATTTCCACCACTTCGACAATAAAGGGAGTCTAAATAAGTATTATAAAAAACCTTTTAATTTTTTTTGAGACCAGATCAAATCATACTCAGAATTCATATGATAGGATAGAATAGTTCCATCAAATTAGATCATTTGAAGATACTAATTGAACAAAGATAACTCTAGTAATAATTCAGTTATTCAGTGGACACCTCAGTAGAGAAGGAAGAACTATAATGTGGCCACTGATTTATAGTTATACATAGTTGAGAAGGATTTCTCGACTGAGTAATAATTTACCTCAATAATGGGATGTGCAATCCTTCTGAACGAGGCTCTTAAAAATGTTTTATTTGATACTAGTGAATTTCATTTTTCATTTCTTCTTATGTGGTAAACAAATGACTTTATAAATAGAAATTATGTGTAACACTATGAGTATCAAGACACCCCTAGGACCATTGGAATGCCTATGATTCATGTTCCTATCATGTTCAATTTTCATGGAAATAGTTCAATTTCTCTAGGATTTTATGGTCCTAGAGATTGATGTTTTTTATCTAATATTTGGAATGGACTAGCTATAGGAATTTTCTCCATATATTGACTAATGTTAGGTCAACTAGGCTAGATACCCTGAGGGGGGGGGGGGGTGAATCAGGGTATGAATAATTAAAACAACTACCCCTTTTGATATTGTTTTGTTGTTAGACAAAACCCTATTCTCTCTCTCTCTTCTTCCCATTTCATTGTATGAATGAATATTAAAGCATGCATAGGACACATAAATTTTACTTGGTTCACCCTCACTGGGATACGTTCAAGGAGCGTACACCGACAATGTGCCGATGTACCAAATCTACTATAAGTACACTACTATTTACAAGTTTGAAGTAGACTCACTGTCCTTTCTGGTTTACAACCATTCACAATTTGAGAACACACTACTCTCTCAACTGAAGTGAGCTCACTACGTCTTCAGAAGACCCACTCACCGTTTATAGACATGTAGGTCTCCACATTATCACTAATGAATTCATCCTCAATTGTTTGTAGATACTCAATTGAAGTCCAAATTTCATTCGCAGATGAATACCCATTTGCCTCTGATCACTGGGTAACAAACCATTGAAAATAACTTTGCAAAGCACCATCCTTCACGAAGCTCCCACTTTCATGAGGCTCAAACAAGCCTTCACGAAGCTCCTGCCTCTTTGTGAAGCACAAACCTTCGTAGAGATCACTACCTCACAGAGAAATCTGCTTCATGGAGCTCAGACATTCCCAAATCTCAATCCTTCACAAAGATTAAGTTATCGTAGATCTCAAGTCATCACAGAGAAACCCCCTTCACGAAGCTCACTAAGCCAACATGGAACACACCAAATTCGCGGAGCTAAAATAGCCTCCATGAAGCTCCTTCTTTCACGAAGCACACTTCCATCGCGAATCACCTTCGCGAGTTGAGAGAAACAAAATTTTCTTGGAAAGCTCTCTATTCCAATTGAGGGGTTTGAGGTCTATTTATATGTGATTCTACCGACCCATGAACCGTCCACGTGAAGTCTGTGCCACATCATCTCAAATTACAAAGCTCCGAACTTTCGGTCAAAATTCTCACTATATTGCGAAGCACCACGAAAATTTTCAGATTGCAGAGCTTGTCATAATCACGATGAGTTTTGTCAATTCCTTCATGCCTTCACCGTAAATCTCCACTCGTAATGCCCTTCACTGCCACAATGTTCATCAATGCTTTTATTCATGAAGCTCGTCGTACTGATGAAGAACACCATAAACTTTATTCATGTCTTCACGAAATCCACATCAAGAAGCCCATCTTCGCGAAACTCATGAATTTTCCATATTTTTATGAGATCTTCAAGGAAATCTATATTTCACGATGCTCACCAAACTCCAAATTTTGGAACCCAAAAATTTGGCAAACACTGTAAAACGACGCCACCTTGTATCTATTCTTTTATACTGCCTCGAGATCGTCCATTACTTTATCATGGTTCTTTTTCAACTTGGATTGTGAACAACAACTCTGGACCTTGACAATTCACCATCGAAACCTGCTTTGTCAACAAACAAAATCAACCCAAAAATGCTACAATGTTACCTTGAGGGATTTTTTCCCAACAACTACTATACATGGAAGGTTTTGTTCACATCGCTATATGTAAATGTTTAGGATTTCAATTGGGATTGGGATATAAATATAGGTGTATTAGGAAATTTATTCTTGATGGATGAAATATATTTCATAGGTTATCATGTACCGTCCTGTGTTACAGACTAGGTTAAATTTCATGATTTTTTGAAATGATTTTTGGTGGAAGGGCCAGATTCTAATCCATGAC
Source organism: Viscum album (assembly GCA_963277665.1). Classification (NCBI taxonomy): domain Eukaryota; kingdom Viridiplantae; phylum Streptophyta; class Magnoliopsida; order Santalales; family Viscaceae; genus Viscum; species Viscum album. Next base: position 1,768,754,189 of record OY728157.1, read on the forward strand.
TCGAAACATAATTTTGAGACTTGGATCACTTAAATTTGATTTTTTATATTTGTTTTTTGACTAATTTGCATCTTTATTTTCTCATTGATATTTGGGAGTGCTGGGACCGAAGACTCAATCCCATAAGGAGGTCATTAGGGTGCATGATTTTCTTGAAACCGTGAAGCCCTTCAGTTTAACTATGTAGCCTGAACCAATGAAGTAAGGGGGATATATTTTTTTCACAAACTCTGAATGTTGAGGCAGAATTCCATGCGGGTAGTCTAATTATTAATATAGAGGTGGAACATGGGTTGTTCCTAGATTTCCCAAACCATGCACCAAACACACTTGGATTTTTCCACATAACCAGTAGCTATGCATGGTTTAGATGCACAATTTACCTAATTGTGGAAGCTAACCATATGGGATATATCCTCAAGAAGTGAATCCCACAATGTTGGAACACTATTTTCTAAGCCATGTGACCTATCTATATGGATCGTTAATGAGATAGAAAATGGTTGTTTTCCCTCTGACCTATTTCATTTATCCCCTAATTTCATTATCCTTTGTGCACACCCAGGGAAACTGCTCGAGCCCCCTTCCACTCCTCTCCTAGGATTTGAGTAAATCATCATAACTGGTCTTCTTCTCTCCCATCGTCAGTTGTTTTATAATTGTATCTGTGTGCTCTCGACTCCCCGTCCTTCTCTTCATCTTCTACCCCACCTTATAGAACAGTAAATCTATGTCTGTGCTTTTCTCTATTTTTATGAAATTTGAATAATAACCCATTTTATTCAGTTCTAGATTGAATCACAGGCCGATAAGGGATGATTGTTCCTTCCAATCATGAGATAGGCAGGCTAGTTTCGTTTTCCCTAGTGTTTTATTTTTATATCAATTTTTAATTGTTACATGCATTAGATTTTTTTCGGCATCACTCCTAAATTAGTAAAATCATTAAATTAAATAGTTAGACCATAAATTCACTACCTCAGACCCCATTACATGGTTGGATGTGATAATATTAACCAGAATGACCATGTTAGGCTAATTTCAACAAATTTCCTTTGATGTTTAATTGGTCACTTAATGTTAAGGCACCACTTTAGGGTGTTTTTTAAGAATTTTTTTTGATTAAATTGTTTTCCATGATTCCTAACTTTCCCTTTTTGGGGTGTATTGAATTTATTAAACCTAAATGGGAATCTTATGTTTAATAAAGTGAATATTATAATGAAATAACATGTTTTATAATAAAAACCCTCTATTGAGCTACACAATCTTCTAATCTAAACCGAAAGTTTTGGATTTGAAATATATTTCTTGTCCTCCCTTCTTCTTTATTTCTTATGTGACATATTGGCATGAAAATATCATAGTGATATTTCTTATGTTATGTAATTTCCTTGAATGAGGCCTTCATTATTTATAATTGGACAGTATAAGTGACATGATATAATGTGTGACTTGAAGTAAATTATAACCAAACTATATTAAATGTATCCAATGCTCCTAGAATGATTATTGATTCCTTTTTATAGAATTTCAGAATAAAGGAACATAAATAAAACGGATTACCAGTATTTATTATTAATGAGGGGCCTCACATAAGGTTATTTTTCATGGTGTGTCACGACCCCTTGGTCAAGGATTGTTGGAATGGAATCCAAATAACATGAGTTATTGGGAATGGTGTTCTACATCCCATCATGTAGGAGGTTGGGTATGGCCCACCTCTTGACAAACCATTATACTCTTCATGGTGGCATATATTGTTTATGTAATATGGGCGTGGCTTGTCTTCCCTTTTTTTGATACTCGGAATAGAAGCCTATATTTTTTATGATACATGGAATGGAGGAATATATTGTTTATGATACTTAAAATGGTGGATTATATTAATTATAATAATTTATAATTTCCCTTCATCTGGATTACACATGATCCTTAGGTATGACAAACCATACTCATTTTGTGGGATTATATTTATTAGTAGTAGTATGCATGGAAACCTGTGTTATGTTGCGGGTCCTGGATAGTACAACATATCCTTATATATAGAAATAAGTCTCACCATACCTATAGTGTGTATAAATACATATATATATATATAATCAAAGTCATTACTGGCTTAGGATGAAGAAGATGTATTCGGCCAGGTGTCCATGAAGATCCTGACCCAACATATTTTAATTTATTATTAAAACACAAATATTACTTTAATATGAATTACCATGACTTTAGTATATATTTGAATATTATATTATACAGTTGAATTTATTTTTGGTGTCCTAATAAGTATACATCACACCCTATATGGGCCTCCATTGCACTAGGGTAAATGAATAAACCTCATATTTATCAAATGTGGTTCCTAGATTGTGATTTATTATATTATCCTATTAGGATAGCGTGGAGTGAAATATTATAGGTATGAGATAGTTCTCATGATTCTATTAAATATATCCATCATTTATTTTAATCATTTATTTTCATAGATAGTTTTTCATTGTACTATTCATCTATTGTTTGCATATTTTTACATTGAATCATGTTCATGCATGATTCATTCATTGATTTTTTATTACCTATCAACTTATTTATATTCCATATCCTTTATTATTTATTGATTCCAATGAATTTATTACTTAACCAAAGGGTATAGTCTCCCCATTACACATCCTGTACACAATCTTTTCTAGTTGACAGTCTCTAACGTATAGGGAGGCGTGCTTGAGGCCTAGTTGCCAACCAAATCTAGGCACTGCATATGAGACATTTAGATCAGTTTACTAAAAATGGTATCAGATAATTTATATTTTCATATTTTGATTTAATATTTTGGGATGCTATACCAGAGACTAGGAACATATTAGCCCTTGATAAATAGATTGTGTATAGTTCTGACCAACCCATTCATGGGGGATAAATCAAGTGGACAAAGAATGGGACTATAATTTTAATTTTATAGTTGGTTATTATTTCACATTTGGTGACTATTTTACTTCCACTGGTTATTGATTTATAGATTTTATGAATTTTATCCCTGTTCTAGTATGGCCAAGAGATATTGTTTCATTCATAATACTAGGAATGCATATATTCACATTACATGAATGTTATATTCCATGTAGGGTGCATTGTAGATCGACTTTTATTTATTATATTACATGGTTGTTTTCATTATAATGATTCTATGATTAAATTACTTGTTTATTTATACACCATTCATGAGTGATTTTTCTATAATATTCCCTTATTTATTACCCATAATAGCATTTGTAGTGATAACCATGACATATGATCATTTGAATAAAAAATTATAATCAAGCCAAAATATGTTATTCCTCATAAAGTGATGGTGGAATTATATTTAATCAAACAATTGTATTATGATTGGCCCATGAACCCTTGGTGGCTTGAGCTGAAATAATAATATTCTCAATTAAATGGGTGCGATACTAGAAATTTATCAGTTGTATGGCAGCCTTTTAAATCGGAAAATGGAGACCCATATAATCAATCCACACCATATAATTTTTCTCTATATATATATTTTAAAAAAATTGGTACAATCTAGTTATATTTAAATGGAAACTAATTTTTCATTTTCCAAGGTTTATGGGGACATATAAATTGGATATTGGTGTTCCATCTAACAAGACAACTATGTAAAATAAATAATGTTTAATCTCAATTTTTATATAAATGGTTAACTTGTTGACATGGTTGAGACCATAAATTATAATGAATTAATTTTTTTTGAAAAATTTAAAACAGTACTTGATAATGGATGCTAACTTTTTTATATGTATAATTAAAATTATAAAATCTTTCACCTTTATTGATTCGGAATGATGAACCATATGGATTAATTCTAGAAATGCACAACTAGACCCAAGTATGTCAGTTGGGGAGAGTTTCTTACGAGGTAATGGGATTAAATCCCATTAGGTTAGCCTTGATATAATATCCTTATGTGATAAAAACATTAAATGGTGTTTTAAAAATATTGATTGAAATAATGGGACCCTTATAATTTTCTATATCTTTTTGAATTCAATGGTACATAACCCCATATGGTCATTACATGATAAGCGGATTGGTTATTTAGAGTTCCAAAAGATTATTATTGGGTATAATCATCATCACAAGTACCATTAATTAATAATTTTTTTAAGATTATGAGATTTATTATTAATAGGCATCAGTTAATTAAAATTGCAATTACATACTAAATAATATGTTTCTCAATAGGTTGGAAATTGACATTTTCTCAAACCATGATAGATAAGAAATTATGGAATCAAATAAATTGAGAAAAATGAAATTATAAGATATTTTCTGGAAATGATGAATGATATAACTAAAAATTGTTATTAGTATAGTTTTTATAAAACTATTACTTTGTATCCCTTATATGCTATATGTTTAAATTTTTAATAAATGAGAATTATCAGATGCCTTAAATGTGAAACCAGGTATATGTTTTTTTAGCTTGAACTCTTGTTTAAGTAGTCAATATTAATGTTTATTTGTAGAGGGAACAGAAATGTTGTCTGTAGACCCCAGTTGATGATTTCTTGGGCTTCGTTGGGCCCAGAGGTCAGGCAGTAAGGCCTAATGATCTTCCTGGCATGACCACACTTAGGGTTGATGCCTTGTGTGTGTAATGTGCTAGCCCAGTTATGGTAGTGCCTTCCCACCATAAATAAATTATGAATTCATACTTTTAGTTTTCATGTAAGAGGATTCATTTTCATTTCATTTTTATAAAGTAAAAATCTTATCAATAAAGAGACACCCTGGGTGAATGAGTGCTCATTTAGTGATTTGAGCCCTATTAAAGGTATGATCATTGTATAATGCTCATTTACCAAAGGTTTAACATGCCTCAGGCATGATCAGACTCTTCATAGGTAATATAAACTTCCTCTTCTTTTAGTGGGATATTGAATTCTTAGAATTAATATTGACTAATATTCTATTTTATGTCATAGAGGTACACATTGTTACATGTGGTTCCTATCAAGTTTAAGTGATATATAAAATTGTTTGTTGTTTGAGATACAAGGTCGCGTAATGCCGTAAACTATTTGGTAAACCAAATGATTTGGTTATGTTATTTGGGTTGTTGTAGGCTACATTTACAGGTCCTCACTAATGTAGAAAGACTTGGGTGTTTTGAGCTCCTTATTATCATTTTACCTTTGAGTTGGAAATCAAATGTTGAGTTGTCCCAATGATTATGGATGATATTATATAATGGATCGTATACTATTACATAGTTGATATGAATTAGTTGGATTCTATTCCTGATACTGGTGTCCCATGAGGACTTGAAAGAGTATGAATTTCTTATATATATCAAAAGATAAACCTGACCTATCATGCTTATAAGTGGAAGTTTTTTCCTTTCTTCTTTAATCCTCCTTCTAAAAGAATTTTTCCTTGTCCATGATCCAGGTTATGTGATATTATCACATGTTCCATAAAATATATTCTATTATCAGTAACAAAACAACTAGGACAACCCCTATGGTGGGGAGCATTATGTCGGTCATGATGGGTGTGTCCTTCAAAGTAGATGGAACATGATCATATAGGGAAATATGGAAATGTTCAGAGAAGGTCCAAGGAGATTTTGAGCTTGTCAGAGTTTGAAATAATAATAATATTTCATGAGGTGGAATTTATTTAATGATAAATGGATTTTGGATTCCTATTTTTCAAGATGATTTCCAAGGGGGATTCTGCATTAATGAGATTCACATTCTTGGTAATATGGTCAGCTTTATATTTTTTATGAAAGACCTACATGAATTTTTGTTGGGTATTGAACTAGTTGGTATGAGAGTGTATTCTTGCTATATAACATAGTTCTGATACATAAATGTTTTTTGGGGTACTGTTAGGATAACCTGTCATTGTTTGGATGAGTGTAAACCAAGTATTGATGGATTCATCATGTTGATTTTGGGCATGGAGACTTGGAGCATGATAAAATTAATGGTGGTTCTATGGTGAGGTATATCTAAAAATAAAATTGGACACCGTGACATGGTTGACCCATCGTTGAACCTGGCCACTCTTGGTCAAACTATGTTGTATAATATGATGGATAATGATATTAAAACGTTTTTAAATTCCAATTTGGCTCATTTTGAAAAATTAATTCCTTTGGGAACATATTTGTGCTCTCACAGTCTAGAAGAGAGCATGACATGGGTCCTAATTTTATCCTCAACACACTGAGAAATCATCAGTTATAGGATAAACTTATATAATAATAGACTTACCTATATTAAATCATAGAATCTATGGAATTGTGTTTTTAGAGAAGTTAAACTAATGTCTTACAACATTGATGTTTTTATAGGAATATGGAAGCTAACCCTCTTGAGTGTGGGGTCATGAAAATGTGGAACCAATATTTGGGTTATTTTCTAGGAACTCATATGAGATTGATAAAACATCTAGGAATGGTTTATTTGGGAGGAATAAAATGATTTCAGTTAGGATATTCAGTGAAGATGCATGATACAATCTTGAGAATCTTTTACTTTAAAGGCATTAGGATCCATCATTTGAAAAGTGTCATCCATCGAAGTCAATAATTTTTTAGTATAGTCATCTAGTGGTGGTTCGAATAGATATCTTTAGGAGGGAGATATAAAGAAATTTTAGAACCATTTCATGCATTCTGTGGGTTTTGATTGGTTTCTTGGGAAGGCTAATATGAGCTTCTTCAAAGGAATCCAAGTGACTTTTTTTGAATTGTTTTTATAAGAGTCAATTTTTGAGATCGAAGTGAGGGATGGGGGAATATCCCTAACCTATAATTGGGTGATGTTTTATTAATTTCACCAAATATTATAGGAGAAAATAAGTACTATGGAGGGGATTTTGAAAGGTCACGTTTTTCGAACCTGGTTGGATTTTAGGATTTTCTGATTTTTCATTTGGTGGAAGGGTCAGATTCTAAACAAATCACCAGAACATAATTCCTAGAGTTGAATAATATAAATTTTATTTTTTAAACATGTTTTATGTCTTGAGAGGTAACTATGTTGTCTCATTGAGTTTTCAGAGTAATAGGAATAGACACTTAATCTCAAGAAGTGCTAATAAGGGTTCATGGTTTGTTTGAAACCATGTGGCGCTTAGGTGAAATTGTGTGGTGATACCTAGTGAAGCAGGCGGTGTCACACAGTTTTCATCAACCGTACAAGTTGAGGTACATGTCCATGTTGGTGGTCTGTAGCTTATTTCAAATTCAATGCATGAGCTGTGAATGGATTTCCCAAACCATGATCCTAGCTGAAAGTTTAGTTCCACTAAACTAGTAGCTACACAAGGTTTAGATTTACTATTTTCCTATCCCTATTAGCTGAGTCTGAGGGGTGTTCCTTGGTGAAGTTAAACCCACTTTATTGGTTCATAGTTATCAAAACCATGCAGCCTACCTATTTTTCTCATTAGTGATATACTAAATGACCATTTTCCCCTCCATCATATTCCTTTTCCCCCCACCTTTCTTTCTCCCTCATGAACACTAGGGGAAGCTGCTCAAGCCTTATTACTCCACTATCCTAGGCATTGAATCCATCTTTACATCTGATGTCTTTTTCTCTCACCAGATGTTTTTTGAAACCACATCATTAATAACTAGACTCCTCATGATTCCCTTCTTTGGTTACCCCACATTACGGAATTCTAAATCTATTAAAGCTATTTTTACATATTTTCTTAGTGTTTTATGAATCTTCTATTTTCTTCCATTAATGCTCGAATAAAATGTGGATAGTAGATGAGTGGACCATCCTAAGAATGTGATATTTTATCAATTTACTTTTCCATTAAATATGAATTTTAGATATGAGATTACCATTGTGTCAGGCACTAGAAATTTCTGGGTGTTTCTCATAAATTATTAAAGGCATTAAGTAAAATGGTTAGGCAATTTATTGACTACCATTGATGACATTACATGGTTATATGTGATAAACACAACCTGAATCACCTTATTTTGTTGATTTCAAGGCTTTTGATTTTTAATTGGATATATAATGTTAAGGTGCAAATTTATGGTGTGCTATTTATGTAATTGCATTGATTGAAATGTTTGGATTTCTTTCTAATGTTCCCTATCTAGGGTGTATTGAATTTTTTACCCTGGAATGAGTGAAATAGGTTTAATCAAGTTAATTGTATGAAAAATATCATATTTTTTTATAAAACCCCTCTGTTATGGTGTGTTGACTTCCAATATAATATAGCGAGTTGGATGTTCTATATAATTCTTGGACTTACTTCATGATTCACTAAAACAAAATCAAAGGATAGTGGCTTTTTTATTTCATAAAAGTTTAAAATGTGACATATGGTTTCACATTGGATTGCAAAAAACTTCCACTAAAATTGGAAATAGAATCAAAATCGCATCAGTTTCTTCCATTTAGCGGTGGTTTCTAGAAACCATCACAGAACATTTTTTAGCGGCAGTTTCCCCTCGTAATAAATTTTTTGGAGATAGTGGTGGTTTAAACTACCACTAAAAAATAATTTTTCATATAAATCTACTACTAAAAAACATCTATATATTAATTTAAAAAAATACAATTGTAGAAACCGCAGCGGTAGAATCGAAAAAAGTATATATGACAAGATAGATACAAAAAACAAACTATTCCAGTGTAATAATAACATAATTAGAACATGTCATGTTGAATTTATAAAAAACCACAATACAAGAAATCCGTAATATAACAAAGATAATAACCAGCAATTAATTTAAATGATTAATGTTATTTTATTTTCCCATTTAATTTATTTTGATGGCCATGTCATGAATCCTTAGTATCCCATCTGCGTTTTTTCACAATATATCCACCCACATGATCCATCCTTCTAAAAATATTCTATTATTGTGTGTTGCCTTCAAAAAATTCATAACCATAGAAGATACCTTCATGTTATGTAGTGGACCTACATTTGGGAAGAAAATTCTCAAATTCTATAGACCATGTCACTATGAAATCCATAGGGTTGTGGCACAATCTCTCTTTGTGACTAGAATTTCAGCAAAACATCAACATAATCGTAATCCAATTCTCACCTTTAAAGATGAACTATCATTGTATCCTCCTTCCCTAGACAGAAACATCTCCTTGAGATGTTCTAATTCTCAAATTCACAATAATAGTCTATATTCATGATGTGATCCATGATTGAGACCAAATTTCATACTTACTTAACATTCCACTAATCAATTTTATTATGAGTCCTTACATGTACTTTCCTATTGATATCCAATCTATGTTCACATCCTGTCCATCGATATAAAACATAATAGATACATAGAATCATATAAGTGTGTGTTTCTAGTGTATTTTAAATAGGCCCAATATGATTTCGCTAAAGATTCTATGAAACACTATTCATTAAAAATCAAATAAAATATACATTAAACAACATTAAAAAAGGAATTTAAAATGATATTTATAAATAAAAAATGTATAATGAAATATTATTTTTCATATCTCTATGTTAAAATAATTCTTGTTTAATAAAATTATCATTCATCTTGAAAACCAATATTTCAATCCCATGTTAACAAATCAATCATTCCATTGAAACCATTAACTAAAAATTATAGGTCTATAAACCAAGAGGTGGATCCACCATATTATAAAATTACACTATAAAATATTTAAAAGGTGGAAAACAATGATTGTGATAAAAAAATCAATCCAATTTTTATCAATAAAAAGTATTCACAAATTCAATATTCTAAACAATTTAATTTATAAAATAATCCATAAAATAATGAATGTAAATATAAAAATATGAACAATCAAGTTAATAAATCATTATAAAAATAAAAAACATTATATAATTAGTTCTATGAAGATAATATGAGTACTACATGATAACAACACAATGCACAATGGGAATAATAATGATAATTTCATAAAAATAAATAGGCACCATTAGAAACTCCTTAAATCCTAATATTTGACAATATCATACATGTACCTAAGGAATATACCCCCATCCTATATTTAATTACATAATTATATCAACAACTAAATCAATCTCATTAGGGGAAGAGCCCTAATAATAGAAAAACCAACACTGTGGGGGAGTTAGATTGTTCTTAATCAAAACTAGTATATCATAAAATAGATATATCACTTAGTTATTTTGAATTCTAGTGATATAGAAAAGATTGATCTGAGAAATCAAAAATCATGGTATCATCATATAAATCAAAAAAAATATAAAAAATGACCTTATCTCACATACAACACCATATTTATAAATAGATTATTTCACTTCATAAAATAATCAAATAATAATTCAACTAAAATAACATAATGTAGAAAAGGTCTATATAAAACCTCAAAAAATGGGCTCTCAACATGGGTGATCCAATAATTAATAAAACTCATATTATATAATTCAATGCACACTATTTAGATAAACCTATAATTCTCTATTAAAAAATCATTCATGGAGTCCAATTATGAATCAATACTTTTAAAAAAAATGTATTCCACCATTATGAGTTGATTTAAAACCTAAAAATCTCTTTAAAAGAAAAAAAAAATTAAAATGGGTTAAATAATTTGGAAATAATATTTGGAACACCCATCATTTTATCTTAAAATTAATTAAAATTGGACACTTTGTATTACCCACAAATATTTTTCATACACATTATCTAACATTAAAAAAATTGAAATTCATTTAAAGTATCCTAGGGAATGTATGAAATTCATTGAATACATTTTACAACCATATCATGGGTTATATACCTAGGTATAACATTATTTGAAAGTCATTTTTAAATTATTAAAAATTTAATGGAAAATAAATAAAATAATTTTAACAAATACACCTTCCTAAATAAACTTGAAACCACTCACCCTCAATGGTGGAATCATATTCTCTTATGGAAAACACCTCTACGAGACTCATTCAACTAATTCACTATAATAAGACCCTACTATACCATAAAAATGACCATCACTACTATTTGGGTTTATAGGGAAACTAAAAATAACGAGGAATGGGAGGGAGGAATGATACAAAATACAAAAAAGCATCATACCTTACAAATATAATATTTATTTGAGAAAAATGGATTTGTATGCTTTGATGAAGAATGAAAACTATATATTGACTCTCTAAAGGATGTATGAATGGGATATTTGTGAGAGTAAATTCAAATTAAATAAAAACAAGAAGTGTATATATAAAAATTCAAGACATATAGTTTTTTGAAAATCCCTTGGATTTTCCATATAGTATAGAAAGAAGCGCACAATCAGTATAACCTTTAGAGTAATCAACCATCTCCCCCTGCGTCTGTGTTGTGGTCGATGTTTCAAAGCCTCCTGTAGATTGGATTTTGATTTCGGTTGGAGACCAATTCAGATAGAAACAACGGGTGTTTTTTGAATCTTGACCAGCATACTATTCAGGCAGTCAATGATTAGGACATCCGATCCTTGGATGCTGTCATGGGCTACGTGCTCGGAAAATAGTGCTTCCACACCCAGAAGGGTCAGAGGTGCTGGTCGACCCCGCTGTGGTCCAGTAGACTCAGGATGGTTTGGATGGGTTAAGAGAGGCGGGAGGGGTTGTCTGAGAGGAAGGGGCTCCAGATAGGTATCAAAGCTGCACATGCGAGGACAGTTCGGCTCAGCTTATGCAGTACCCTTCTTTAGTGCAAACAGCTGTAGTGAAGGATGTTAAGGAAACAACACCCGATCTGTGAGTCATGGATGTCCTAAGCTGCTTACGGAACAATATGGGGATCAGCCTCATACAGGTGGGTTTAGTGGAGGTAGGGCCAGTGGATGGATTGGATAAGGAGGTATCCTGGAATGTGGATCTGGTAAAACACCCAGCCTCAGTCAGCATTATTGATGATGGAGTGGCGAATCTGTCTGCCCGTGATGTCCAGAGCCATGGGGTCCCTCAAGGTCGGGGTTGAGAGGACTCTTACATGCAACTGTAATTCATGGGACGAGGAAACGAGCTACCCACATCTTCAGACATGCCGTGTAGTGCTGTTCAGGTGAGTGGATATAGACAGGAGGCCAAGCCTTCGGTATTTCCATTGTAGTGGAATTTTCTTGTTGCTAAAGGGTGTCGTGGACAAGGAAGATAGGATGGGGTTAGTTTCTTGGGTCCCTTGGACCCAAAAATTCCAATTACCCTATCCTATTCCATCTAGAAGTCTGGAAGTGAGGGAAATAAGAATGGCATGGAGGCTAAAACTGGCAAAGTGTATTTTCTGTGCAGGCCGAGACCTCTCAAAGTAGCCCCAGGGTTTGAGTTGAAAAATCATTCTAAAGGTCTGCCGGTCCAAGAACAAACATTGAAGCATGAGGAAGATTATTTTGGTGATAAAAATCATAGCCAACTCCCAGTGGACACTTTGGACCATTTCCAAGGAAAAGGCCCCCATAGCCCAAGATGGAAGAAGGGGAAAAAGGGAAGTGTGACTCAGGGAAATGCATTGCGACTCAGGAGAAAATCCCAAGGGATGTAAAGACTATTCATACTTTCCAAAACCAATGGAAACCAGGTCATCCGAGAACGGTGGGAGAAAGGGAAGCAAAGGCCCGCAAGTCAGGGAAAGGGGTGATCCAAGCAGAGAACCAAGAGTGATGAAAAAAGAGGTAGAGGAGTGTCTAAGGCTCATATTCCACTCCAAGGAAGAAATGATCGAGGAATTTCTTCGGCACAATGCCTCAAATGATGATATTTTAAGAATCTAGGAATGAAGGTTGCAAGTTGAGGCCATTGAAGAGAAATAATCTTGGATTGACAAGCAAGACCGTATCATCACCCGAGGGTTTAATCAAGGGAAAATCACCCTAGAGGAATTCATTCAGGCAATGGATAGAATGGTTACCCACCTCAAAAAACATATCCAGGAGGATCTAGAAATCCAGGTTAGTACTATACACTAGGAATTATATAGAGTTTCTGACTCAAATAATCTTAGTTTGGTGTTTAATAATTTTGTGAGCTCTTTTAGCACGTAGTGGTTCTTGTTTGGTGGACTATGGTTTCCCACTTTCCCTTAAAGTGTCTTTTTAATAAAAAATTTATATTTAGGGGTGAATGGGGGTTTCATGACTCATCAACCAGATAATATTCATGAAAAATTCATAAGGCAAACTTTTAAATAAAACATAGTAAATGAACCAAGAATATAGATTTTCATGCAATCTAAGGGAAATAATCTTATCCCAACCAAAAACCACAACTTGGTTTCTGAAAAACCATATTAGTGTTAGTATTCCATAATTTTGGATACACATGATCTCTAAATCCAATTTGACACCTAATCACTACCAATGAACTTTTATTGACACCTTCTCTAACCTCATCTCCACTACCTACTACTAGATACTATATAAAAATTATGTTGAAAATTAAATTGTTTTATATATTTAAATTTAAACATAAAAACTATAAAGGATTTTACACTAAATGATATTTATGTTGTGTGATTTACCTTCTCATTTCGATCCATCAATAAAATATCACCATGGATATATCCATTCATCATCTAATATATTTCAATCAACGCTTTCTGCAGAGAAATGACCATTGCATCTTACATCTTTATATGAACCCCTTTTTCAAGAATTGTGATTATCATTACAATAAAATCCCTATGAGAATCTCAATATTGAATAAATATGACTAGGTGTAGAAGTTTTTCAAATAATTTGTGGCATTCTAAAGACCTCATATGATAATGGTCCCAATCCCATCAAGCACACTCGACCAAGATGTTAATTCCCAATGAATTGACCAACTAGAGCATCTTGGGTGACCGAGACGAACTGCACAGGATTGGAATCCCATAGTTCTTTAATTTTTTTCCAATAAATAAAATATATATGATATTATAAAAAAATATTAACATAGTGACATATGAATGCAATTTTTTAAATTTAAAAGGAATTCATACCCTCAATGTCTTTAGAGGGAACATTCATATAACTCTGATCATATATATCTTATAAACATCTAACCAAAGTTCTATTTAGAAAACTTGTGAAACTATCTTATTCGAATATATTAAATAAAGATAAATAAACTATTTAATATATGAAAAATTTAATGTTATCTTATACATATTAAAAATTTATGAAAATATTACCATATATGATCTGTTTCTGGAAAAACACTTTTACTCGACACTGTGGGTGATGATTTGTTTAGCTCGAATTGATGCATTTTACATTAAAACATATTAAAATAAATAACATTTAATTTAAAGGTAATTTATACAATGTCATATATTTTCCATATATTAGAATATATGTAAAATGAAATTAATGTAATAATATATATTTCAGTACACATTTTTCTCATGATGATGGCAATCAACATAACCGTCCATTTCCCTCTACAAACCCCTTTCAGGTACCCTATAATAGAGCTATTGAGTGGTTTATGAAGTGCCATTTAATTAATTCCAAAATATCTATTTAAAATCCCTTAATTTCGTACAAAAAATTTTCAATTTCCTCTTTCGTTCGATAAGACCCTGTATAATAAAGTGGAATAACATCTTAACAAATAGATTCATTTTTAAAATATTATAATTTAATAACATAATTACATTCAATTGAAACATATTTTTTTTAAATAACTATTATTAGGGAATTAAAGGATTAATTTTTTCAAGACTGAGGCACATACCTCCAATCCGAATTAGTAATCAAAACTATAATTGGCTCTACAACCAACTAGCCTATAATTTGGATAAGTAGTCATGCGATGTCATCTATGGGGACACCATAATAGAAAATTGGAAAAACTATCCTTATACCTTTTGGATTCCAAAAATCATAACAATTCATATTTCAATCCATATAAATATTGTTGGAATATATTATAAAAAACTAGTTAGTAGTATAAAAAAATTCCAATAAGATTATTCACATTAATTTTTTTAATTATTATTGTGACCCTATAACATTTTCCCAAATAAAGATGATTGATGACCTATTCCCTCACTACTGATCCTTTTGAATGTGGATACACTATCTCAGATGTTGATAGTATGGAGAAGGAGGGTATTCCCAAATCTAATGGAATGAAGGGTGTGATAGATGCCAAAGGGGGTAGATGGTGTGTGTCTCAGAATTTTTATGTTGGGAGATCGATGGTTCATCGTTATTTTTTTATTAGGGATAAAATCTAGTTAGAGTCAACTAGGATTAGAAAAATTATTCTTGTAGTGAATTCATATTATTTAATCAAATAAAGATATCTTTTGAATAAATATTTCAAAAAAATCATGCATAAAAAATAGAAATGATTACAAATTCATAATACTGAAAAACAAAATAAAAATAGCTATGATAATGAAACACTACACATATAAAATAAGTGGTTGATAAATTAATGTATAACTGCACATAAAATCTTTTTTATCCCTCAATCATGTCATTTTTTTGCTCTATCATTAATTCATTAACATAATCCACACCTAAAAGACTAATATTTTAAATATCATGATGGAGAAATAAGTTTGTTTCTTGTTATTTATGGGATTAATTTTCAGATGAAAAATCATCTACATCATCACCCATATAATTCAAGTCTCTTTGTTTTATATGAACAAATAAAACACACCCTCATCCAAAACATCTTCCACATAACATACAATTGTTTTTTGTTATGAGAGGATATACAAATCATGTAATTCATGATCATGTAAATTCTTTAAGAATGATAAATTCATAGAACTAAATTACAAGGAATATATTTTTGTAATTCCCCGAGCCCCAGTTACCCAGAGCCAGTGCATTATTACATAACATTGGCATGATAATAATAATCATGTCCCGAAAGACCAATCAGTTTTATAGCCATGGAAGTACTAGATATAGCCATAAGTTTTACATTACATCATGAAATAAAAACATCAACAATATTTTTTCCCCTTTTGAACACACTTATATCCTTAGACTATCCCTACAGGTCAACCATAAAATACTTCTTGAAATCCTGGGAAAAATAAAACATAGAAAGGGGTGAGCTCAGATGCTCAGTAAGGATTAGAATATAGAAGAAACCTTCATAAATAAGAATAAACATTTTAGGCAATGTATAAGACTAAAAAAATAATTTTAAACATAAACATTATCATAATATAGAAGAGATAAAATCAAATAATACCATTTACTTATTCACATGGATATTTTACTAGTCGAATAATCACATACAATATCAATAGCCACATTCATAATGATGGAATGCATAATGCTAGACATCATAACCACATAGTCAAGGCCTTCTGCCAAGACTACAAATAATATTTTTTTAAGGCCTTCTGCCAAGACACTAGTTTCTCTCATGAAACCTACCAATGAATCAAGGAGCTATATCATGCTCCACCCTTCACTTACTAAGTCCAATGAATTCCTCTTATGAAAAGGTTTCGACATAACATAAACATTAGTATTAAAACAAATAGATGAATTCTCAATACTTTATCCATAAACCATGAATGGATTAAAAATAACACATCCATAGTCAAACATATCACAAAATCTTCAGTACAATATGGAATATTTGTATCATAATCAGTCAACTTCAAATAAGTTTAAAATCCATCAAATGATGTTGATATAGATGAAATGAAAACTATTTTAAATAGTGACCTCTTTATATTTTGAAATCATATCAAAGGAACATAATTAAAAAAGAAAACATTTATTTTGAAAATATTCTTATAAGATTTTATTGGGAAACTTCGACGATGATATAATGGTAGAAAATAACCACACCCTCTGTATAAGTTAAAGAAAAGACATCCTAACCATTATTTTGTCCAAAAGGTCATAAAGTACCTTGTTTGGAAAATGACTGAAAGATTAACTTCAAAACATATATGGTAAAATAAGGGTATAAATGACATTAACCCATATTCTAGTAAATAATAAAAAAAATTCGACTTACATTTCAATTAAAACACAGATGTGGATGATAAAGAGGTCCCAGTAGATACTTCTGTAAGAAACAACCTCGGATAATGAAGAGATTGTAGAATTAACCCTTACCATGTACTTTTCCTTGGTCGAGGGTACATTAACCTCCTTTATAATAGTTAAATTATTGTTTTTATATTATAAAAGATCTATATACATAAATATGGTATCATATATGACCCTCTAATGTTGCTTTGTTTATAATATTTCAGTAGTACCATCATTTCGGGTGTTAACTGATTCGTTTTCCATTATTTTCTTGGTTACATAAGAATTGTTTATTATGGATATGATGTATTTGATTCATATACAGAATGATATTATGTTCATAAAAATTATTTTTATTCATGAAATTAAAATTATTTTTGAATGATTACGATGAGGAATGAATCTCATCACGTCTGTGGAGACGGTAATCCGTACGTACGCACGAGCGACAATATCATTATATTGATGGTGAAATAATAATAAATTTCATAGTATATAATATATACCAAATCATTAACATGTTATATTTATTATTTACATCAGTTGTACTCATTATTATACCCATCGAAATAATGATGTGTTTGAATAACAAACTACACCACGATGTGGATACGATAAGCAGTATGTACACACGTATGGTGAATTTTTCATTCATATGATGCATAAAATAATCAATATGGTTGTACCAATTTTACAATAACATTGAGTTATATAGAATATACTGAATTTATTATTTTATAATGGAAACAACAACGAAATAAGAAGTGGAAGAAGAAAATAACTTGAAAGAGGTGATAGAATATTTACCTCTTCTTCGGGTTCTTCCTTTTGATTTGATCAAAAGGTCTCCTTAAATTAGCTTTATGACAAAATAAAAAACTCTATGATGAAATTAATAAAGTTGTCTGGATATTTGGGTAGGGTTTGGCCGATCCAAATGGCTTTGGAGGTGTGAAATTAAGAGGAGAAGTACCCTTTCATTAGAGAGGTGAGGGTCAGTTTTGGAAAAGCTTGAAATATTTTTTTATAATAAAATATTTTACAGTTTATAATGGCTCTAAAATGATTTATTTAGAGGATATGGTGGGGATGGGTCGAAAAAATTTCAAAATATAGGTTTTAGAGAGGTTTAGGTCACCATATTAACCTTATATTTTATATTTAACTCTTAGTTAAATAGTTTGACATTTACCATGTCTCTTTGTATTTTTATATTATATGGTTAATAAACTTACTATAACAATCCAAGATAACCCCAAGTGGTCCATTATTAATATATATAACCTTATCTAAGTCTTTTTTCTAATACAAGGATTTTTTGGAATATAATATAATTTAATAATATAATATATTTTTTAAAAACTCATTTATGTCAATTTTAACAATATTTAGTATTTGGTTTTTGTGAAAGTCATCACAACTTGATTAATTCTAAAAACTACATTGAATAAACCCTAAAATTTCATATTCACCTATAAAATTTATGTATGTCATAAAAACATAGAAATTCTATTTATTTTAATATTTATAATACCATTTATTTGATTCTATCATTAATAAGGTAATTACTACATCATCATTGTGTCATAAATAAATTTAATTATTTAATGTCTAAAAATTTTAAATAAAATAAAATTATGCAGGAAATATTTTTATATTTCTAATTAGTATTTATAGTTGAAAAGATAACTTATATAACCCAATTTAAAAATTGTTTTACTAAAAGATATATGTTTTTGTCATTTTTGTTATTACTTTAAATTAATTAATATAGAGTGTCACTATCACTCTCAAGTGGCTCCATGGTGTCCAAAAATAGAACCAAGGATGCCCATGGTCGGAAATATATCATCCAATAAGAGTAGGACACATGTTATGATAATTTAATGTTATTATAATATTATTTTTTACCCTTATTTAACGGATTTACCATTTAACCATGGTAAATAAAATATTAACCGAAGTTATTATTCACAATGTATAATAATAAAAGTTAACTATTAACACAATTTGGACCTCCTGATTTCAAATATGTAATCCATTTTTCCAAATTCATAACACAGAAGTGGCAGAAATTAATTTTAAATTAATTCCCATTTTCAAAACAAAATGTGTGTTGTTAAGAAATAATATCTATCAAAAGATTGACACTTGTTTATGTCCAGTTTAAATGTGAAATTATATTCATTAACCTAAATTATATTAAATGATAAAAATATAATCCAATTATACTTTAAAACCACTCAAAATAATAATTTAACAGTATAAGTTATTTTGATTAAAAAAGTTGTTTTTAATTAAAATTTACTATTCATTAATAATTGAAAGTTTATAGGAAAGTACAAAAAATTCACCCTAATCCAATTTTGATATTATGAATCCAAAAATGAAGTCCATTTTGAAGAATAAAATTTATAAAATTTCAAAAAATTTGTATTACTATTCATAATAGCTAGTTTGATTGGTCGTGGTGTGTTAGAATCTCGAAGTTTCAAACAACGCAAGCTACTACATTATTCAAAAGGAAATGTACCGTGGAACCTTGGGGTGTTACATTCTCTAATATTTAAAAATAATTTTATCCTTGAAATTTATAGAATATTATTGCATAAAAATATTCGTGTGGTTCTTCATCATATATTCTTTGGGTTCCCACATTGCCTCTTCTATCTTATTATTTCTCCAAAGAACATTTACCAGACGAGTCGCCCGGTTTATTAGCACCTTTACAATGGTATCAAGAATTTTGATAGGCTCTTCACAATAAGACAGATTAGGTTCCAGTTTAATTTTCTCATAGGTGAGTACATGTGTTGGGTTAGGCATATATTTTCTCAACAGTGATACATGGAACACATCATGAACTTTGGAGAGACTTAGAGGCATTTCCAAACGATAAGCTACAACTCCAATTCGTTCTAGAATTTCAATAGGTCTGATGTACCTAAGACATAATTTACCTTTCTTACCAAATCGTATAACTCCCTTCCATAGAGATACCTTTAATAAAACATGATCTCCTACCGAAAATACCAAATCCTTCCTTCAATTATCGACATTGCACTTTTTCTTACTTTGGGATGCGTTGATGTGGGTTTTGATAACCTTCAACTTTTCCATTGTTTCCTCAATATGTTTTGGGCCTATGAGTTTTCTTTCACCAAAATCATCCCATCAAGTTGGTGTGTGAAATCTCTTTCCATATAAAGCTTCATATGATGCCATCTGAATACTTGAATGAGGGCTATTGTTATAGGAAAAGTTGACTAGAGGTAAATATTGATCCCCCATACCTTGAAAGTCAAGTGAGAAAGATCTCAACATGTCTTATAAGGTTTGAATAGTCCATTCTGATTATCCATCTGTTTGAGGGTGGTAGGAAGTTATCAAACAAAGTTCAGTATCCAGGGCCTTCTGAAGATTGTTCCATAATCTTGATGTAAAACGGGGATCACGATCAGAAAAAAGTGATAGGGCTACTCGATGAAGTCTTACAACTTCATTAACATACAGTCTTGCTAAACGTTCATGTGGTAAATCTTCTCATATAGCAACAAAATGTACTGACTTGGTAATACGGCCAATAATGACCCATATTGCATCATACATTCTTGGAGTCTTTGGTATCCCCATGACAAAGTCCATCGTAATATTATCCCATTTCTACTAATGTATGACAATAGGTTGCATGACTCCTCTAGGCTGTTTCCTTCCATATTTCACCTATTGAAAAACCATAAATCTTGACACAAAATCAGCAATCTCCCCCTTCATGTTGTCCCACGAAAAATGTTCCTTCAAATTTCTATACATCTTGGTGATCCTAGGGTGTACATTGAAATTGATGCTATAATCATCATCCAAAAATTCCATTTTAAGATTAAGTATGTTGGGATCACAAAGTCACTTCACAAATTTTAAAATTCCATCTTCATATCTAAAGTCACTCAATCTCCCATCATTCACAGCTTTAATCTTCTTTTGAAATTCCTCATCATCAGTTTGAGAACTTTTTTTCATTTCTAGTAAAGATGGTTTGGAAACCATTTGAAAAATCATTTATGTTTTACCTTCCATGGTTATTCCCATATCCATATTTACTAGATACATGTATATAGGGCCATTTTCAACTCTCATCTTGTTCAACACTCCATGATCCCTTCTTCTCAAATTAGCTGCCACCTTATTTTCCTTCCCTGGGTGGTAGTGTATATTGAAATCGTAATCATTTAGTACTTTAATCCATCGCCTTTGCCTCATGTTGAGTTCTTTTTTTTTGAGAAAATATACTTCAAACTCATGTGATCAGTATAAATACCACATTTTTCACCATATAGATAGTGTCTCCATATTTTCAGAGAAAATATTACAACTGCTAACTCAAGATCATGAGTGGGATAGTTTTGTTGATTAATTTTCAGCAGTCGTGATGTATATGCAATACCTCTATCATTCTGCTTAAGGAAACAACCTAGTCATTTCTTTGATGCATCACTATAAATAACAAAACCATCATTCCTCGATGGTAGAGTCATGATATGATCATTAACTAATATTCTCTTCAGTTCGTTAAAACATTATTCACACTCTTTTTTCCAATCAAATTTAACCCCTTTACACGTGATCTTGGTTAATGGGTTTTCCAATCGGGAAAAATTCTAGACAAAATACCGATAATAACCTGGTAAACCAATAAAACTGTGTACCATAGTTATACTCATTGGTGCTGGCCATTCATGGATTTCCTTGGTCTTTGAAGGATCATCATAGATTCCTTCCTTAGAGAAAATATTTTCTTGAAATAGAATCTCATGAATCCTGAATTCACACTTGTTAAACTGCCCATATAATTCATTTTTTCTAAGTGTCCTTAGGATAATGCGCCAGTGATTTTCACGATCTTCTTATATTTTGGAGTATACCAAGATATCATCAATAAATACCACTAAAAAGTCATCATGATATTCCTTGAGAACTCTGTTCATTAGATCCATGAAAATAGAGGGTGCATTCATCAATCCAAAAGGCATTACTGTAAACATGTAATGCACGTACCTAGTTCTAAATGTGGTTTTTGGAATGTATTCCTTCTTCAAACACAATTGGTGATATCCATATCGAAGTTCAATCTTTGAAAAATATTGAGCTCCATGAAGTTGATCAAATAAATCATCAATTCGGGGTAGGGGATACTTGTTCTTTATTGTTATAGAATTTATATCTCTATAGTCAATGAACAACCTCATATATCCACCTTTCTCTTAACAAAAAGAACAAGGGATCCCCATGAAGAAACACTAGGGAGAATAAATATCTTATTACTCAATTCCTCAAGTTGTTACTTTAGTTCCACTAATTCTATAGTGGCCATTATATAAGGGGTCTTCGATATGGGCCTTGAATAAGGAATTAAATCAATGGATAACTAAATTTCTCATTTTGGAGGATGTCCAGGTAAATCTTCTGGAAGCACATCAACATATTATTGCACAATAGGTACATCCACTATTTTACCATTCCTTTCCTCCCCCATATTAATTTCATTCTCTTCCTCCCCAATAATTGAATTTAGTTGAGCTACTGGGGGTGGATCTAGTTAAGAATCAGGTGGTGACGTTTCTTCTCTAAAGATAAGGTACTTTTTATCATCATCAAGAATTGTAACCTCCATCTTCTTACAATAAATTTTCGCCTCATGGTCCGAAATCCAATCCATACCAAGTATTATATGAAATTCAATCATGGGTATGATGATGAGATCAGCAGATAAAGAATATTTATATGAACTAATGAGAACTGATTCACAAAACTTTTTTACGATGATACATCCCTTAGGGGTTTTGACTGACAACTCCGTTGTTAAGTAAATTGAAAATATATAATTTTATTAGAAAAATGGGAAGATATGAAACAATGTGATGATCCATAATCAAATAATGCATTGTCTAAACTTGAGGAAACAATTAAATTAGCCGCTACCACGTCTTTCAGAGCATCACCCTCCGTAGTAGTGATCGCATAAGCTTGGCCTTGCTCCCTTGTCCTTTATCAGGGTAAGTTTCCTTTGTGATTAGGAAATTCTTTTTCATAATTCCCATTTTCTCTACAATTCTATCATTCAACATTGACAACCACTTCCTTCCCCTTTCAATCACGAGCTTGGTGGCCTTTTCTACCACACTTTAACAGACTCTCATTCCCTTTAGGCAAGTACCAGGGTGTTTCTTTCCATATTTACAATAGGATGGATATTCAAATTTTCCCTTCTTCCCCTTATTTCTATTTCCAGAGTGTTCAGTAGATCTCTTCTTCTCCTTCTTTACTTTAAAGTTGTAAGACTTATATAATTATTTTTCTATCTTGATAGCACATGAGAAAATATCATCGTATGATAAGAAGGATTGCGAGACTAATGTTCACCGATGAAATGGTTTTAACCCATAAAATAATCGATCAATATTACTTATTGGGTTACATATATAATTTATTGCATTCCTTGCTATCCTTGTAAAGTTAGCCTCATACTTTGCAACATTCTATTCCTCATTTTCCCTCAAACTCAGAAATCGTCTTTCCATATCTTCCTGATGGTCACAAGGAACATATTTTTCTAAGAAAATCTCTTTAAACACCATCTATTTGATGATTGATACTTATTTATATTCCTTTGTGTTTTGGATTAATGACCACTATTTATATGCATCTTTTTTGAGGTTATAAACTACCATGAAATCTTTTTCCCTTTCGCTACTCCCCAAAGCATGAAATATTTTCTCTAACGAATTTACCCATTTCTCATCTACTAATGGATTTTTACTCTAATTGAATGTTGGTGGTTGTTTTACCATGAAGAGTTCTAACATTTATCCTCCACGTTGTTGATCATGGTGCTCCATACAGGTAAATTTATTATTCATAACCTGAGTGAGTTGTCCCAGTATGTTGATAAGCTGATGAGCACCAGTTGCTTCACCAGCTCCACTATAATTATCTTGAGTAGGAGGTAAATCCCAAAATGGATTAATTGCGTTGATAAGGATTCCATTCCTTCCAATAGGCACCATTTCTAAACAATGTCATACACTATATTATTATATGAATCACAATACATAATTCCAAACTTGTAAAATATTTAACATAAATTGAACAGTTTATGGATATAGTCCATAATCATAAAAATGTTTTCTTTAAGGATGTAAATACTCATAAACCCTTCATAATGGTTTGTAATGAAAATGATAACTATCCTAAGAATATCCCCTGGGAGTGTCGTAACGAAGAGTGCAGCAAGGCCCATTGTCGTGCACCAGTTTCCATTCGAGTTTAGCTCAAATCCTTGGTTTTCGGTTTTACCCCTATGTACATCTATGTCAGATCCACCTCGAATTGCTCGTATCTAGATAGGGATGTATTGCTTGGAAGACTCACAAAATCTCTACAGTACTAAAATTCTAGGAAGTTCTTCTATACTAATTCTCAATGTCTGTCTTAGGGTAGTGTTCTCTAATTAGAGTTTTTCTAAATCTAGTTTATATGGTTTGTAATAAACTTCTCTGATACCAAATGTAATGCCCCAACCCTAGTTAACTAGAGTTGGTGCATTATTACATAACATTGGAATGTCACACGGTATCATGCTCCGAAAGACCGATCAGTTTAATAGCCTTAGATGTACTATATACATTCATAAGTTTTACATTACATCAATAAATAAAAACATCAAAAACATTTTGACCCCTTTTTAACACACTTATATCCTTATCTTATCCCTATAGGTCAACGATAAAATACTTCTTCACATCCTAGGAAAAATAAAACATATAATGAGGTGATCCCAGATGATCAATAAGGATAAAAATATAGTGGAAACTTTCATAAATAAGCATAAACATTTAAGTCATTGTATAAGACTAAAAAAGCCTTTTAAACGTAAACATCAGCATAATATGGAAAAAGATAAAATCAAATAATTCCATTTACATATTCACATTTATATTCTACAAGTTGAATAATCACATTCAATATCAATAAAAACTTTCATAACGGTGAAATGCATAATGCCAGACTTTATAACCACATAGTCAATGCCTTGTCCAAGACTGCAAATAATATTTTGTAAAGACTTGTTCCAAGACACTATTATGTCTCATGAGACCTACCGATGCATCAAGGAGCTATATCGAGCCCCACCCATCACTTACTAAGTCCAATGCATTCCTCATATGAAAAGGTTTGAACATAACATAAACATTCGTTTTAAAACTATCATAAGAAATGTCAATACTTTATCTATAAACCTTGAATGGTATAAAAATTACATATCCATAGTCAAACATATCACAAAACCTTCCATACAATATTGAATATTTTTATCATAATAAATCAACTTCAAACAAGTTTAAAATCCATCAATGGATGTTGACACAGATGAAATGAAAAATATTTGAAATAAATACCTATTTAAATTTTTAAATCATTTAAAAGTCACATAATTATAAAAGAAAACATTTAGTTTTAAAATGTGAATATAATATCATATGAGAATCTTCAACGATGAAATAACGTCAGAAAATAGCCACACCCGTTTTATAAGTTAAAAAAGACATTCTAACCTTAATTTTCTCAAAAAGGTCATAAAGTTCCTTGTTTGGAAAATGACAGAAAGATTAATTTCAAAACATATATGGTCAAATAAGGGTTTAAATAACTTTAACCATTAGTATAGTAAATTTTAAAAATGTTTTGAATTACATTTTCAAGAAAGCACAGATATGGATGATAAAGAGGTCCCACTAGATACATCTGTAAAAACAACCTCAGATATTGAAGAGATTGTAGAATTAATCCTTACCCTGTACATTTACTTGGTCAAGGTTATGTTAAAATCCTATATAATAGTTAAATAATTGTTATTAAAATATACATGAACTATATAATTAAATTTGGTATCATATATGACCCTCTAATATTGGTTTGTTAATAATATTTCAGTTGTATCTTCATTTTAGGTGTTAACTGATTTGTTTTCCTTTATAGGTTTGGTTAAGTAAGCCATGTTTTTTATGGATAAGATGTATTTGATTCATATACATAATTATATTATGTTTATAAAAATTTTATTTTTAATTATAAAATTAAAATTATTCTTGAACGATTACGTTGGGGAATGAATCTCATCACGTTTGTGGAGACTGTAATCCGTACATACACACGAGCGATAATATCATTATCTTGATGGTGAAATCATATGTAATTGGATGGTATATCATATATAAAGAATCATTGAAAAGTTATATTTATTATTTACATCAGTTATAATCATTATTTTACCCATCAAATAATGAAGTGTTTGAATAACAAACTACACTATGACGTGGAGACGGTAAGCCGTACGTACGCACATATTGTGACTTTTCCATTCATATGATGGATAGAATAATGAATATGGTTGTAAAATTTTTATAATAACATCACTGTATATATAAGATACTAGAGTTATTATTTTAGAATAGAAACAACAATGAAATAGGAAGTGGAAGAAGAAAAGAACTTGAAATAGGTGATGAAATATTTATCTCTTCTTTGGGTTCTTCCTTTTGATTTGATCAAAAGGGATTTTTAGGTTGTCTTTATTACCAAAATAATGCCTTTAGGATGAAGGGAAGAATGTTGGGAGGGTATTTGGGTAGGTTTTGGCTGCGAAAAATGGCTTTTTAGGTGTGAAATTAAGAGAATGGGATGTACCCTTTTATAAGAGAGATGAGGGTCACTTTAGGAAAAGCTAGAAATATTATTTTATAATAAAATAATTTTCAGTTTCTAATGGATCCAAAATGATTTATTAAGAGTATAAGGTAAGGATGGGTCGAAAACAACTAAACCATTATGTTTTAGACAAGTTTAAGACATCAAATTAACCTTTCTTTTTGAATTAACTCTGAGTTAAATAGTTTGACATTTATCATGTCTCTTTGTATTTTTATATTATATGGTTAATAAACATACTATAATAAGAAAATTAAACCACAAGTGGTTCATTATTAATATATATAACTTTATGTGAGTCCTTTGGCCGAACCATATATTTTTTGATTTATTATATAATTTAATAATATAATATCTGTTTTAAAAACTAATTTATGTCAATTTTGAAAATATTTAGTATTTGGTTTTTGTGAAAGTCATAAAAAATTGATTATTTATAAAAAAATACATTTAATAAACCACAACATGTCATATTCACCACAAAAAATCTGGGATGTCCTAAAAACATTGATATTATAATTATTTTAATATTTATAGTACCATTTATTTTATTCTTTCATTAATAAGGTAATTATTGCATCATCATTGTGTCATAAATAAATTTAATTATTTAATGTCTAAAAATTATAAATAAAACTAAATTATGTATAAATATTTATATATTTCTAATGAGTATTTATAGTCGAAAAGATAACTTATATAACCCCATTTAAAAATTGTTTTACTAAAAGATATATGTTTATATCATTTTTGTCTTTACTTTAAATTAATCTATACAGAGTGTCATTATCACTCTCAGGTGGATCAATGGGATCCCAAAATAGACCCAAGGATTCCCATGGTCAGACATGTATCAACCAATAGGAATTGGACACATGTTAGGATAATTTAATATTATTATAATATTATTTTATACCCTTATTTACCGAATTTACCCTTTAACCATGGTAAATTAAATATTTACTGAAGTAATTATTCATAATGTATAAAATTAAAGTTACCAATTAACACAATTTGGACCTCCTGATTCCAAATATGGAATCCATTTTTCCCAATTCAAAACATAGCAGTGACAGAAATTAATTTAAAATTAATTCTCGTTGTCAAAACAAAAAGTGTGTTTTTATGAAATAATAACTATCAAAATATTGACACTTGTTTATTTCTAGTTCAAATGTGAAATTACATACAATGTACTAAATTGTATTAAATGATAAAAATAAAATACAATTATACTTTAAAACCACTCAAATGTATTATTTAACACTATAAATTATTTTGATTAAAAAAAGTTGTTTTTAATTAAAATCTAATATTCATCAATAATTGAAAGTTTTCAGGAAAGTACCAAAAATTCACCCTAAGACAATTTTGATATTCTGAATCCAAAAATGAAGTCCATTTTGAAGAATAAAATTTATAAAATTTCAAAAAGTTGGTATTACTATTCATAACATCTATTTTGATTGGTCGTGGTGTGTTAGAATCTCGAAGTTGCGTACAACACAAGCTACTACATTATTCAAAGGGAAACATACTGTGGATGTTTAAGGTGTTATAATTTTAATACCCATATTAATATCGACCAACTCACACTCGAATAGAACAACTGAAAAATTACCATCAATGTTTAATTCGATAACATCAGTAAATTTTCCTTAGTACCCTAGTTCAGAAACTATAAATATAAAAAATTGTATTTTATCAAACCATCTTCCCGATCAAATTTTTAAAATTTAAAACCATTGACATTGTATGCATTGAATTTTTTGACCTATTTTGGATTAATTTGTACCGGATACTTCAAATCATCAAACTAATCATCTCGTGTATCAATATTAATGAACTAAAAAATTAATATGCAATATTATATTTACAAAATATGTGTCATCCTTATATTCAAATTGATTTCAATTTTTACAAACTTACATGATGTTCATACATTACTACATGCTCTTTATTAACATCTTTTGTTATATATTTCTAATTTCATGTTTGGATTTTCATCTTTGTATTTTTTATCCTAATATATTTAATAAATTGATATGAAATTTTACTATTCATCATCACATATCTATGTTCCAGTAATAATTCATTTTCAAATAGCCTAAAATTTGGGATCAAGAAAAAATATTGACCAATATTATGAATGATTTTTTATTTCCTTTGTACTTGATATTTAGTCATTATGTCGTGAACACATCCAACATGAATTTTTATCAACATTATTTAAGTATATATAACAAAAGGTATGTCCACCTTAAAAAAATATGTGAATCGTGGATCGTCAATTGATATACCCTACATTTTCCTTTCACTACCATATAGAAGATTTTCTTGCAATCATGACTTCTTGAATCCTCTCCCAAATAAATCAAACAATCATTGGTAATGAGTGTATTTTTTAAAATTATAACCAATTTTATTAAAAAAAAATTATATCATAAAAATAATGAGGGACCTTAACTTTAGGAAATGTAACATCCAACAATTCCAATATCTTGGAAATCACTTTATTTGAAATTCAGCCAATGAATTTGATATGATACAACTTTAGTAGACAATAATGTTTTTTTATATTTCATGGTGCCACTATAAAACTCTTTATTTCCATCACAAATTAATCCATGAAACACACTCTTCTTTTCAATGATGTTCCCTCTTACATTCATCTCCAAATGTTCAAGAGTAGGATCTAATGATTTGTTACAATCTAGATGTATTTTTCTTGTAGTCCAAAAAAACATCACATTTCAAGTTACTATTTTTCGTACCCTCAACTGGTTGTTATAATATGTTTTTATGTTGATGTTGTTTAATTTATATACTAAAAGTTTTGTTTATAAGGTTTTCTATTTCATTTTCCATTTTCTATGATGTTGGCAGCTCATTCTGTTGGCTGACTTTAGTTCTCAATATTTTTGTATCATTTGATTCTCTATACCAAATCCTACACTCACATTGAGTAAGAAATTTATTTAATATCAAGTGTTAATGAACATAATTTCTCTTAAACCATCTTTTAAATTTAAATTTAGGACATGTACCTTATATTATACCTAGACCCATGATATATTAAGAGTTATATTAATTTTTTACAAGTTTATAGAAGAATAGATGAATGAAATTAAATCAATAGAGTCTTCTATGATTAATTGTGTGAGTGAACTAAATTTTATGGGATATTTAAACTTTTATCTATTATTGTACCAAAAGTATCATAGTGTTCTTAAAAGATTTATCTTACGTTATTAATTGGTTTTTAACAACTAAATATCTACTAAAATCATCTCTTACTTATTGTCTATTAGAAGTTGATTTTGGGGGTGTTTGCTACAATGGATTTGTTAAATTTACTAAATAGGGTTTCCCAAATTAAAAACACTTTTGGAACATGTTATCAGAATAATGGGGTTGCGGTTATTGGCTAGAAAATTAAATGGTTTATGATCACTAATTATTTTCATTATTCAAGGCCTTGCTAAATTTGACATGGTGTTTAGTGCAGTCTGGAATGTTAAGATAAGTAATTTTGACAATGAAATGGTTTAGTGGAGTGAGTATAAATTTTTATTACCATAGAGATGTCATTCGATATGAATGGGTGTGTGGGAGCATGTTTGATAACATGTATGTTGATATGAACTCAGAAATTATGAACTGATACTACTTATTGAAAGGGGAAATTATCTTTGCTTAAACTAATTTTAGGAATATATTTTCATGAACTTTAATTTATATTGAGAAAAAATGATAACTTCTCTAAATTCCATCCTAAATATTTAATATTTTTAAAATATAACATATTTTTAGTCATATTGGAATGTGATAAATATCTATTGGAGTTACCTAATATGTTTTTATACCCACCCCAACATATAATCATCAGTTCATATATAGAGATCATTTTATATGATATAAGAAAATAAAAGGTTTCTTACATCACTAGTAGAGTAAATTTATATTAATTATCATTTTTTATAGGGAATTATCTTGTATATTTTACATATCTTGGTCTAGAATGGGTTCAATATTTTAATTTTTTTTACTTTTAGCTTCTATTTTACCCAATTCCATTTTTTACTTGAATATTAGTATTTGATTATTATTTTTATGTTTAGGTCCATTATTTTTATTACTATTGGGGTTTCTTACAAACTTGATTTATATTTATATCTCTAGTTTACTAATTCTTTATCTGTTCATATCTTTGTATGTCTGTATAGATGGTAAAACATCCCTCATTGTAACATTTTTATCAAACTCTTTTCATTTTTAATTGCCATTGGTGTTCAGGAAATGTGACCTATGGTTTGAAGCACCTCCTACATAGTCCAAGCTCATAAATTGGGCTGGTATGTTACATTTTTTGTTTTAAAAAACAATTAAATATTTTATTTTAGTGTATTAATGAATTTTTAAATACCAGTGAGACCGCCAGTGATTATTTTCTAACTCCTAATGATATCATCCATTTTAAAAATATATATGTGGACCCTCTTTCTATGATATGAGAGGTAATGAAATTCAGTCATCAATACCAATGGTCAGTTTATTCACATGATAAAATATGTACTATGGTATGAAATGAAATTATTCGTGGTCAAGAATGAATATGAATGTTGTTGACTATGTGTCTCAATGATTCACTTACATGAAAGTGAAGGTAGTGCATCATAAACCTTATTATACGATCATTTCTTTACCTATTCCTATATGAATTTGGGATGAGCTATACATGGATCACATTATTGAATTATCTTACAGGGAATCAT
Organism: Viscum album; assembly: GCA_963277665.1. Lineage (NCBI taxonomy): Eukaryota > Viridiplantae > Streptophyta > Magnoliopsida > Santalales > Viscaceae > Viscum > Viscum album. The sequence continues at coordinate 1,768,785,741 of OY728157.1, forward strand.
CACCCTAACCATGTATTCAAAGCATGCTTGTAAAATTTTTGAATCTTGTGAGATTTATATTGTTAGAATCAGAATTAGTATAACCTTGTATCTTCATCATGAATCCACCATAAAACCTATATATTTTTAGTTTATAATTTATATCTAAATATGATAAAAAAATTCCTTCCATTATTTTCTAGAACACTATATTCTCTAGACCACCTTGTTTGCTCATACAACCCTCATACTTCCCACATATCCATATTATTTAATCTTCTATTTCCATACATTACCATGGGCATAGTGTCCTTGGGTTTATATTGTCGTAATGATAAATTATAGGGTCTTATTTTTCAGGCTTCCAATACTTATCTAGGGATCTCTTATCTCTGCAATTAGTGGAGAAACATCCTTTGATAAGTGAATAAATGATTTTTGGTATGTATCTCAATATTAATTACTTTTTTTATAAACCATGTTTTGGATATCTTGATTTTAATTATGTTTGGAGTTATTTTAATTATATATGAGACATCTTAATTGATTTTTGGTGTTTATTTTGTAAGAATATATTATATTTTTAAATAAATTATGTGATATAATATTAGATATAATGGTGAAAACCATTTTTTTATAAAAATTAAAATCTAAATTTCATAGGAAATGATTATAATTAAATTATATGTAATTAAAAAAATCATTTTTATATATGTTTAAAAAAAAATAATAGTTACTTTTTAGATTTATAATTTTTACGAAATAAATTATCCCAGTATCATTATTCTATTTATTTAATTATGGAGGAATTACATTATATAATTGATAGATATTGATTGGATTTTAATGGAGATATTTTATGCGAATTATTTCAATTATTGGTAATTCATTAATTATAAAAAATCATTGGGATACTTCATATAAAAAGGAGTATTTCTAGGATAAGTGTGTATACATGTGTGTCATGTGAAATTATGTAATGATATAGAGTGTATTTAGTATATATCCTTTAAATTATACATGTATGACCAATGGAATTAAATCTAAGTGGGAATTGAGCTCCCTTGGAAACTGAAATTTCCATGAAATGGATCCCTCATAGAAATAACACAATATGGACATTGATCTCCCTTTGAATCGAAATCAATGTGGATATAATTCTCCCATGGAAATAAACCCAAGGAACTAATGATCAAATGGGTATCCTATGATACTATTTATATAGTCTCTTAGGCACATTCCCATGATGCTTTAATGCATGTGTTGTTACAATGTTTTTCTAGTATGAATTCAATTATACACATGTATATTTTGATTCATAAGTAAAACATATTTATTTCAATTGAATGATTTTTTTTCTAAATCATATTATTTTCCCTAAAAATTAATACGATGCTTTTGTAATTATTGTCTAAACTATAGAACCATGGTTCATTTTGTAAATATTTTATATAAATAATTTGATAGAACCCCATAATGACTTTTAAATCACACCATTTATATGAAATTTTTGGGTATATAGAAGTTATTTTATCTAATACATATAGAGGGAATGAACCACTAAGAGATAGAATATTATTGATAGATTTCATTTTTGGGTTTATGGTGGGGACATGATTAGGGATATTACTTGCCCTATGAAGATAGGTAGTGAAAATTATTATTTATAAACATTATTAGATATATGTTTTGGATATTATTGAATTCATGTCGATATTAGCTTCCCATACCATTCATATTTTATTATTGGATATATTCTTATTTGGTATATGTAATTTTTTGATAGTTTATACGCATATTATACATGGGTATGTTCATTGAGGTTTTTGTGTTTTATATATTGATTTATTGTTTTTATGGCATGTTTTATTGACACTTATTTCCAAATCTTTTTATTTAGTGGTCATGACTCATCGAAATATCAGAAATTCATTTTATTTTTTTGGTTGATACCTTTTGTTTAAATTTTAAATTAATTTGGATAAATAATTCCTAAGATATAATTCCTAATTATTTTTCATTTGTTTTCATATGATGTTGATCGTGAATATGTTTTCAGACTTTTTGTTGTCTAACTGAGGTATCATGACCATGTAACCCAAGATGGTTTTTATAGTTAGATATTTTTCAACAATTAGGAGTAATAATTAATGGTTTATCCATAATTATTAATTTAAGATAAAAATATTCATAATCATTTTGTGTCTACTTAAGTTACGAAAATATAAATTATCGCACAATTACATGAGACTCACAGCTAAATAAAACAATCATTTTTAGTGAAATATCCTAAAGTTTTACTCCTAGGGTTTTTTATTACAACACACTCTCCATAACACATGAATAATGATATTGTAATAATTTACTTAATTTTCATATTAGGTGTAAAAAACTCATGGATGATTCCATTCATTATCATAAATAACATTCATAAGATAATAATAAGTCATGATAAAAGTCACTAATTATTATGAGATATACATAATTAATATATTTATATATTATAAACATAATATAATGAATTTATTTGATGAATTTATATATTCAATAAAAACATCCAACAAACCTTATTATTATATGGAATATCTATTCTAAACACTCTATACATAGAGTATGTGAACAATAATCATTAATAAAATACCTTTAGGGACTATATAATTATGAAATTATTGGTCAAATAATTTTTTTTGAAATAAATGCAAAACTTCTAGAGAATTAATTTAAATATAATTAACTAAAATACTTATTTTCTGGTGATTTTCCATGACATTTTAAACATGAGTATAGAAAAGTGGGATAAGGTGAAAAAGGCCCCGATTAAAGGAATAATAAAAATTGAGGAATAAAAATTAATCTGGAAAAAGATTAATAATCAATGTTATTTAATAGAAGTATAACTCATAAAAAATTTAGTCAAATTTTTGGAAAATAATTTTTACACCAACTATAAAAGATATGTCCATAAGAAGAATGTTCCTGAAACCCATATATCTAACCACATTGTGATATAAAAAATTTATTTAATTATTAATATTGAAGAGAGATATTTAAATACCAATGATACAATTATTTTTATATTCCACGGGTACAAATAAAGATTTTAGTAATGGTTATACTAGGATTGATAAGAATCACTTTTCTAGACTATCCCTTGTCATAGATTACAATTTTATCAACAAAAAAGATGAATTAAAAAAAATATTAATATTATAAACAAATAATATGGATTGGATTTTAGAGAATAATATAAAACTTTTTCTCAAATTCAATAAGCCACAAATGTAATATAAGGGGAAGAGGAAGAAGATGTAACTTTGGATTTACCTTCCTAATTTTAAATGCAACCATTAAAAATTCATAAATTTGATAGTAATATATTTTAAAAATATTGAAATATAAATTTGATACTATACTTTTAAATTTGTGTGTGGTGAAATTATAGGACATTAAATTATTTATTGGTGTGATTGGTGATATTATTTGAATAATAAATTGAATATACTAATACACACCTAACTTTAGTATTTTACAAAAGAATTTAGTATTTTGGGAACTAGTTTTATTTTCTATATTAGTTCGAAGGGAGCTATCCATATCAATATGGAAGAACCAATTTAATTGTTATATATTGGGTGATGTGATTATTCATACAGAAAAAAAATTCACTATTCATTAGCGATTTTATTAAAAATTAATATTTAAAAGTTCTAATAATTTATGCATTATGATTAGAACTTTTTAATCCTTTTATTAAAATAAATAATTATTTTTAAAGTTATAAAAATAAATTCATCATAAATATAATATCCTTTTAAAATGATATTAAAATAAATTGACACATAAAACTGACATAGTTTTAGTGTACATAACTCTTTATCACACCAACATAGGATATAAGGATATATTGAGAAAAGAATGTACTTTTGTGTGATGGTTTAGATTACATAGATCTTATAGTTTCCTTCAGTACCTTTATCTTATGCTAAATGTTATTTTATTTATAGCATACTATCAAATCTTTGACATCTTATTGTCCTAAGGAGAACCATAGTAATTAAATATCCTTACCAATATCACACATCATCACATCGTAAGAGGTGGTTACAATTCTCTTTAGAATATTTCTTCTATTCTACAAAAATTTTACCATGTCATCATCATCAATTGTAGACAATTATTCTAATAGTTACCTATGAAAAATTCCCCATTAATGGTAATGTATTAATAACCTTATCTACTTTTAATGGTCATATAAGGGATAACATATAATTAAAAAATCTATAAAATTTTCTCCAATATAATCACTAACTCATTGATTCTCATTCATTTGATTTTTTCTCAAATATTATTGTATTATTTCAATAAAAATCCCACTATATTATTCTTTTTGTATTTCATAGGAATGTGATTATTAAATTAATGTTAAATATTAAATAATATACATCATGGGATTTTAAAACCTTAGTAATAGTTTCCAATTTTTTAGTTTTTTTCGCATATATTTATGATTGGTATAGTGAATGTATATCTTTAATTTTTTATCTTATATATTAAAAAATTAATTTTCATTTTTTATCCTAAGGATACATATATTATTTGTATATTTTTAATATTGTCATTCCATACATGAAAATTCATTGGACCATCATAGATTTAATTTTAAAATGATTAAATGGTGGAAATTATTTTTTCTCTTCAATGTTATAAATAACCTAAATGCCCATAAAAATTGGCAATCACTCAATTAAAATTATAAATATATATATATATCCTTTATAAGGTTAAATATTTTCACCCCAAAAAATAATAAACTATAACCTGAAATATAAAACATTAATGGATTAAAATTTCCCATAATCAAAGGATAAAAACAATCATATTATCAACTAATAGATTAAGGTTAATTTTTTATTTAAAAATATATAACAGCTCCAAAACCATAATTCTAGGAGTCCCTACCAAAAAACCGATAAAGGTTTCATCATTCAATCAACCACTGCAATTAAATATAAATAAATAGAATATATGACAATAAAGAATCCTAATATATAGTACATGGAATATATTATTAAACTGATTCAATTAAGATCATATTCTAGCCAATTTTCCAATACATAATTGTTCTCCATCACCTTTAATGGCCCCATGAACTTTTTGGGCAACATTATTCCTCTACTAATATTACCTAAACCATGTTATGAAAATACCTTTAGTAAATCATTCTGCCACATGATAATTCAATGACTTTAAAGCTTAATAAATTGAATCCTTTTTTATATATTTAGAATCCATATATTCTATTAAATCTTTTTTTACATACTTGATCTTATACTACAAAAAGTTAGGAATATGAATGGTCAAATAACTAATATTAACCCAACACAATAATGAAATTAATGGTAGCCATCATATAAATAATATTATTTTATTATGATATTATCGTAATAACTTTTATAATATAAATCTCTATTAAATATAAATATTATATTTAAAAGAGCTGCCAAAATCAAGGTTACAAGCATGAATCTTAAACTTAATCATATGAATAATACTCATGGCCTTTTAATTAATATTTGGATTAAGTGAAGTTCTTGGGAATAGATATATGTTGAATAACCATTGGAATTTATGCCATATCAAATATCTTAATGATTATAATTACCAAACATAATATTTTTATAAATACCGTGAAAAAAACCACCCATACCACAATAAAAAGTAACTAACTCTCTACTAGAATTTCATCAATTTTGACTTTTTATATTGATCAATGACAACCTAGATAATATTATGACCCTTGGTCATATGAGAGAAATAATTTATGTAGTTACAGTGTAAATAAATCATTTATTTTATTAAATTTACTAAAACATGGTACTTTATACTCATTAGCTAACATGTGATTTATCATGATAGAAACCCCACATAGGCCTATTTTAAATCACTAACAAAAACATTTCCATAATCCATGATGTGATTTCATCACAAATGAATATACTACTAATATAATATATGAAAATGGTAAAAATTACCTCTATATTGTTATACAATACAATAAATCTATATTGAAACATGATCATGTTCTCCTCATACAATTACCAAACAGCTGGTCTAACTCCATTAATGACGTAGACTCTCTATACCACACACTTTAGATGAATAATCATTTCATCCAAAAGTTGTTATATAGAGGTGTAATATTACAACATAATATATATATATATATATATATTCACAATTATAAAATACATTTAAACTAAAATTAGATATAAAAATATTCACTATAATCCTCTACTTATCCTTTAATTATTAGGATAACTTTATATATAACATTGATGTACCCAGTTTTCATTATATTTTATACAAATATTTCATGATACAATTCCCATTTAATGCCTAAATTTTCATATTTATTAATTATAGGTTGGATTTGGATAAATATCATAATTTCATCGGTTTTTAAAAATGTTGGAATGTTTCAAGTATTTTTAGAGCATTTTAAAGACATGGTTGACCTCTTAAATGATTAACTACTAAAAATTGGGGTCATAACCCTGGAATTATAGACACGAGATATAAAGAATATGTATATATACAATATATAGTCACCAATATTTATGTCCCCTTGAAGTAGATAGACCCACTCCCTATTTCCCACTCAACATAGCCATACCTTCAAGATCTTGCTCCTCCTTACAAAACATATGAACTAATGTGGCCACCCAACATCCCATCTATCCTCTTCCTCTACAATGGCCACCCCCACACACTGATGCATCCCTATTATGAAATATACAAATACCTAGATATATAGCTCTAATGTAGCCTCCAAAAATCCCTAGTATTTTACTCCTTCAATGTGCCTCAGGTACATCCACCCCACCTCCCACAATCCTCCTCCTCCAACCTAGCTCTTCACCTTCCCATTATTATTCTCCTTTAATGTGGCCACACAACTACATATGATTCATATACTTTTAAGCAGCCACCCTACCACCATTATTTCACAATTGAACCCAACCATACACTCTTGATCCTCTGCCTCCCATTATTTTTCACTATCCCCATTTGAAAGTCCCTAGATAAATCCTCCCTTCCATGATTTCTCATGTGAAATCCATACCTCTAATTATTCTATTGAATTTCATCTACACACCTAGTTACATTCCCACTATAGATAATTGTTACGAGTATGTGTATGGTGACAGTTATAGATGACATGATACTATTGTTTATCACCTCAATCCACCACTATAAATTGATCTCTATATTCGAATTTCTCAATCCCAAAAATCTCCCCTATAAACTAAATATTATTATATTATAATATCTCTTTAGTTTGATATAAAACCATATTTCTACCATGAATATAAAATGTTATTTTTTTCATTATGTAGAAATTTCTTATTTGTATCTCCTTATATGTTATTGTAATAATGTGATTTTCCATTATTCATACATTCATAGATTTTTTTTAAGATGTAAGACTTGGTTTAATTTTATATTCTTCTATGATTATATTTATATATGTTTGTAGTGTTGGATTGAAATCATTATTTGTATCCTATATTCCAATATGATCTTATCCCATATGAAATAATTATGATATTTCATGGGGATTGTATGTATTATATTGTTTTTAGGAAACGAGACATTATTTTTATCTCATTAAGGTTTATTTTACATCACTTGTTGAAAACTAATTATATAAATTATCACTAATTTAAATTTATTTTATATAAGTGTTTAGCAGTAATGAAATTTTTTGCATTAATATGTTTATGTATATTTTTTGTGATAGAAAAATTTTTGTCCTCTTTAACTGATTATAATATGCAATAGGTGTGTAAGAAATATTAAATAAGTGCAATCAATAAGATTAAAATTATTTTTATGTTATGTTAGTATGCATTTTTCAATAATTAAAATTAATTCAATTAGTACAGTTAATTTTTTTATTTTCAAAAATACTCAAAATCATTTTCATTAATTAATTATTTTTTGGTATATGAAAATTTTCATTTATTATTGATATTTTTATAATCATTTTTAACAGATATGTTTTATAATAAACATTGTAGTAGTATTTATTTTCAATGTAATGTAATATTAATTTTTAATATCTAATTACTAATATTTTATACATTTTTTATACATTTACTATTATTCATAACATAGTGTCATGTAATTCAACATCTATATAAGGATTTTTTAAGTAAATTAGGTGTAATTTATTTATGAATAATTAGTGTGGATTAATTTTTTAATTGAAAATAATATATTTTTTATAAAAATCCTGGATTATTTAGTTTGAAACTTTATTATTATTTAATAGTTTTTTAGACTCTTCAGAACATTTTAAAGAATTTATAGCATGTTCTAATAATGGTTACTTTCCCAAGCTATATTATATTATGTTTAATATTTTTTACATTGATTAACTATTTTCCATGGACTTTTCCTATGAAGTAAAATTCTATTATAAAATAATAGAATGAATCTTTAATATATAAATATTCTTGAGGAATGTGTGTTTATATATTTTTATGTTATATTCAGGCTGGATTTAGTTTTTATATCAACTCAAGAAATCATGGTTAGTAAATATAAATATTTTCTTTTTATCTTTTTCTATTAACTAGATAAAACTATTTTGGATATTTTTTATTATTATGGGAATTTAATCCCATTGAATTGGTTATAATTCTTATTCTATTATTTCTATATTTTTGTAACATTACCTTGGTGGAAACTATTTTTTTATATTCTTGTTTACATTTTGACCAAACTTACCTTCTGATAGTACTTGTATTACTCAGAGATTAAAAGTGTTCTAAAAATTATGGGAACTAATATAAGATTTCCATCTCAAAAAAGATTATTTGATATTATTCATTTAAAAATATATACATTACATATAAAATATGAAAATTTATTTTGTAGAAGTGTATAATATTTTAAAAAATAATATTATTTCACTTATTTTTGAATTCTCATAGTAATAGAATAAAAATTTTTATTAACTTACTAACATTTTTTATATTTTATTAAATGATTTTATTTTTTAGTAAAATATATTATGAGTCATTATATGGTTATAATATTGAGAATCGGATGGATAATATAAATATATTTATCCTAAATAAATAATACATTTTCCAAAATAACTTATTTACTTTATTTATTTTTCAATAAGTTATGTTATTGATAATGTATTATGAGTAATGAAGTATGTATATATTTTACTGAAAACAAGTATTTTTAGTTTATATATATATTCAAGAGGCGTGTTGTTGATAAAATATTATCATCATCCGAGGAGGTATACATTCAATAGGGTATATATTTTATTTTATAATTATATTTCCATATATAACCATAACTATTTGGCTGTCCAAGATTGAAAATTCATCATAATACACCATTTCATGGTGTTGGATAAACCCTAACACTTTCAAATAATTTTTTTCAAAAATAGTCTAAGTGTAATTATTTAGTTAAAATGGGAAGAATCATATTTTATATTTGTATATATCTTCACAAGTACTATGTGCTCAAAATTAAATTCACATTATGTTAAAAAAGATTCAGTTTCTACATACAGAAAACCAATTAACTCCATGATTTTTTAATTTTATAGAAAAATCACTGAATAATTAGATTAAAAATACACTACCTCTCCCCTCATAGGTAGTATCATCATTATTACAAGAACTCTCCATGTATCACCATAAAAACTGAATGGATTTTTGTTTATGTAAATGTTTTGATGATCAATATTTTTGTGTACTAATTTTCTCCATAATGGGTGGACATTACCAAATTTGGTTTATTGTTTTAGAACATCTATCCCATTAAATTGTGGTAAATATTATGGTTGAGGTGTCTGAGGAACATATAGATGTGTTTGATGAGGGAATGAGGGAATTTTGAGTTTTTTTGGTGAAAAAAGGGGTGTCCAGATGATGAATGTATATACTAGTGGTAGATAACCAAAAGTAGATCTCTGACCACAAATCACCAATGTTAGATTAGTCATAGATCATTGAACTGGGGATAGATCACTGAACTAGTGGTATATCACTAAAATGGATATAGGTCAATGAACTAGTGATAGATCACTGAACATCAGGTATATCAGTAAACTAGAGTTAAATCATTGAACTATCAAAAGATCACTAAATTGTAATTTGATCGCTAAACTGGTAGTACATCATTGAACAAGAAATAGATCACATAAATGGTGGAATATCCCTATGATAGAAGTATATCTATTAAATAGATATATATATCCCTAAAATGGATTTATATCACTAAACTAATGGTATATCACTGAAATGGTAGTAGATCCAGACCTTTTATAAATTTAATTAGAGCTAAAACAAATCTAAATTTTTTTCTAGAATTTCCAGTTTTCACATTTGATGAGAAATAGTTTTAATACCTTAATTATGGTAGTTTAATGTGGTTTAAAAGTTGGATAGTTATATATTATTTTAATTAAATGTATGCAAAATTTTTAAATTGTTATAAATTTTATATTTTATGAGATCCACCATTAATGGTCAACTAAACTATAAAAAATCCTATGGTTTCTGATCTAATATTTCAAAAATGAAGACCCTTCCTTTGTTCTTTTATGGATATATTTCTCTAGATATAGGAGGTATTGGATTCTTTTCTCTTGAGAGTCATGGTATAATATAAATATAATTGGATTGAGTTCCATGTAGTTGGTTTCATCCAGTTTGTTAACCCCCTGTTTCTGGTGCAGTAAATTGTGTAAATATTTATTCTTTTAAAAAGATAATTCTCCTTTATTTCTACTAATTTGTGTCATGTCGTGAGGGATTTTTTTATAAGTGGAGATGATTTCATAAAAATTAATAAAGATAAATTGAATTTTTAAATGAATTTAGAAAGGACAATTGGAATGTGAATCAAAAGGTTTTACAATATTTAATATAATTTTTTCATATTGTGACTTTATAGAAGCAATACCATGATAAAAATCACGGTCATTGGTCGATTTTTTATACTTTAGTGGGGATGTTATTGAACCCAAGTTTTTTTATTTGATATCACCATAAATGGAATATTCTAATCACTTATATTTAGATAATGAAATGGGTTCTCTTAGATATGTGGATTGTGTGATAATTCCCCTAAAATCAATTGAAATTTGATAATGTCCCCATTTTAAATCTAAAATTTTTTTTTGAAGAAAATGTTGTGTTATGAGTTGTGATGTGTGTTGAGTAATGGGATATGAAGTTGTTGTGCACTAGGGTTGTGATGGTGTATTTGTGTAGTGGGGATGAAATGTATTTATAATGGGATAACCCATATTTCATTAGGTTAGATGGGATTGGATGGTTTATGCTAGGGGTTTGGTTGGAAAGGGGAATGAGATTGATGTACATAGTGTTCATGATACCATACTAAATTTTATATGATTTGTGATGTGATGTGATGGTCTAGGTGACTTCAGGTGATATGTAATGTGATATGATGGCCCAGTTGACTTCATGTTATATGTGATGTGATGTGAAATGATGTTATATAGTAGGGGTGGGAGTACCTTGATCTTTTCTATTGGGGGTTTGAGAGTGGAAAATGAATGGGAAAGTGGTGCGGTGTATCTTTAACTAACATGCATCATATTATGTTAATAAACTAGGATTTTTTATTTTGTGAGTTATCCATAATGAGAATAGTGTTGGTATTTATACATGTATAAGTGTTTTTGGGTATGTTATTTTCTCACTAGATCATTAGTATGGTCCTTGAATATGTGTATTAGAGACTTTTGTTTTCCTACTTAGTATAATTATACTCTCACCATATGTATATAAAATAGTTTTCATGTTTCCAAAAGGATAACATTAATCATGCGAAATATTACTAGCTTTAATATTTGGAAATTCATTGTGTCACTACTTTATTTTTTCTTGTGGGTATTCACTTTTTATAATTTTATATGTATCATTTGTACTTATAAATGCATTGTGGGATGGTTTTTTGGATTTTTTTATCATTATGTAATGGCGTTGTTTGTGGGTAATTCATCTTATCTCCTGAACCTATTTATAATATTGATGGTAATGCTACACATACCCAATACTTTCATAACCATGGTGTTAGTCAACATATTGGGGCCTACTCGAGGTAGGAATCAGAGGGTAGTTATTACTCTCCCCTCATTTCATTGTATTTGCAGAGAGGGTGTCATGAAAAGCATGTATGAGAGGTGATGGTTGAGAGATATGAATGAGTATAGAGTTATGAAATTTGGATATTTCTTTGGATGATATGGAAATAGTGTATGTCGACCTTGGTATATGAAATAGGATTGGTAAATTAGTTCTGACATAAGATTTTATGCCCTATGTGATCTAGTGCATACACTCAGAGCATATTGAATGAATCAGTGAGGTGGCACCAATTGATATGTATATAATTAGGTGAGGTAACGATTTCGACTAAAGGGAATTCCCAATCCACATGGGATATCAACAAACACCTTCCCATTGAACAAAAAACTGAAGGGAATTATTTCTCCAAAACTGGACAAAACACATGGAACATATATGCAAAATAAAGGAAGAAATTGTTGAAATCCAAAAGATATATTCCATAACTATAAGAAAGATAGCAGAAATAAATGACTATAAAAGTAGCCAAAACTCCAAGAGACAAGTCCAATTATAAAGGACCACAACCAAATAGCTACACCATGTGATGGCGTGGATGAACTCTTACCACCTCACCAACAACTACCCATCTTAGCTAACATGAATACTCACCACCTAACTGTGGCACCCTTTTTCTCTAGGGATTGGAAGACATAAAATGATCGCCATCAAAGAGGTTAATAGGGTGTGACCTGACATGGTCAATAAGATCCCACCCTGTTGTTCCATAACTAGTCTATGTATATCAATTAATGTGTCCTAATTTTATATAAAACATGTAATCCTAGAGGGTAATGTAGTTTTATAGAAAACATGGTAAGAATTTTATCTTTATCACATTTATAAAACAAAAGAAGGTGCATCAATATCGAATAGCATTTTCCATATTATCTTTCAAAAGAATCTACGTGAATATCAAGGCTAATACAGTACAAATCCAAGCAATAAAAAACAATAGTATAAGCATAGGAATCACAATACCAAGGAATAAAATATGTCATGTAGTAGACTAATCATTCCCAAAAATATATGAACAATTAACAGTGATACCTAAATCCCATTTTTTACACTCCGGGACCAGGGAGTCCCTCAAAAAGTGAATCCCCCTCATTATATATATACCTACAAACAATAATCTACTCTCCAGGACAAGATTAACACCCTACAAAGTGAACCATAACAATGAAATTTGACCTCAATATAAACCTTCCACCTAGTATCCAAGGTAACCAATATTCTCATTTATAAAATCCTTTAAATATTTCAAAGACCATTTCAAAACCATTCAACAAAACCATTTTCAATTCATTAAAAATAACCCTTTTCTTTATATTTAGAAAAAACCAAGTAAACCCACTTTTACTCAAAATATCATCCCAACACACACACAAAATCATCCCAATTTTATACTAATTTCTTTGTAAAACAATTTATAAGAACATAAAAAATATATTTTATCAAACAAAAGTTAGAGATGAAACCACTTACTTTAAACTCAGGTTGCACAAACCCACAAAGGGATCCAAAAACAATGAAAACCCAATGATGTCAATAAAGTCCATATAAATCAATACACACATCTTAGGATTGATTAAATAGAAAAATAGGGTTGGTAGAGAAGAGAAAATACCACATACCTTGAGAATGAACACCTGACACACCATTGCCGACAAAGGAATGAACTCCAGAAAGATATCACACAATATATCCTGTAAGGAGACAATAAAAAACACTAATTTAGGTCAAAGTATCCAATGATTCAACGTAATGGAACAACTATGACGTATGAAAATAAATAAGCACAAATATTTCTCACCTAAGGAGATGAACCACAACCGCAATGAAGATCTAATGTCAAACAGATCGATCAAGAAGGAATGGTGTCTTAAAAAATCATAGTAAAGGTGCTTTTGTTCAAGACAAAATGAGATAAAGAAATAAAATGGGCATACAAAACCTAAGAAGTTACCTCAAACTTCCCTTATTGGGGAATTTAACCATGTGTAACACCTTTACACATCATGAAATATAGGGTGTTTAAGTACACAATGAAATCTGTCTCCTCACACTAAAAATCTGTTATTTAAATATCTCTTGATGTGTAACACCTCCTCAAATTGTATAACACTTCACAGAGTGAATCCCTCCATGTCTTAAATCCAGAAACTCATACAAGATGTGTAACCTAGTTACATGGCATAAAATCATCTTGAAACCTATAGAAAAATATAGTTAAATCTAAGATTCCAAAAAACTCATTGACTTCACCATTATATGTATCTTACAAATTTATTCTCAACCCTATATAGACAATGATAAAAGGAACACAACAATGATGTTAAATATATATATATTACTTATCGATAATAGGATGTTACATACCATGAAAATGCATGGGGGAATATTAGATAATTATTTCCCTATCATTCACATGAGGTGATTTCCCACTCTTGAAGGTACTTTATCTCATAATTTCACAACATATTTAGATTTAAACATAAATGAATGATTTTTACCAACCACACCCTTTTAATTCCTCTACAATTAACATATTGATGTTCTAAAAATCTCATAACAACATGTTAAACTATGCTATTTTGGAATATTTCAATTGTATGACCATGATATTCTACATATGTTTCATGTTTCCATAATCATTATTTATGACATCCAAATGTGTCATTACTACCACATTCGTATATTTTATACTATTTGATGTATTCTCAAAAGCACTATTTTTACATGCATTAAAAAACTCACCTCTTAAAAACCCAAAGTAAATAAAACATTTTTGTTATTATAATAAGAATAATTCACATTAAAATGTAATATAATTCTCCAAATATGTGAAAAATACTCATGATCACACCTAAAAAATATCACACCTATTTATTATTATAATTAAATAAGAAACATGTTTTCAGTTTATTTTCCTATATTTTTAGTATACATGTATCTTCAATTTAGGTATATATTTTATCTTATCTGGGGAAATGGTTAACTTTGTATTTGTATCGAAACTAGTTTTATTAGTATAGAGTATAAAATGTATTCTGATGGAATCAATGTTTTATAAATATCTCTCTTTATGCCAAATTTCCTTATTTAGATGCATTATATTTCTTATAGAGTTTTATGTTTGAAATGCTTCATTGATGATCTAGTCCAATGTCATGTATTTTATTGAGTATGATGTATTATATATGAATTTAATGGGATCGTGGTTTTGTTATTAATTCCAGTGGTTTTCTATTAGACTACAATTTTTTTTTCTATTATCAATATAGTAGTTAATTTTTTTGAGATATAAGCAGTTTTCAAAAATAATAAAAATAGAATTATAAGATGATTTAAATTTTTTTTTTCTAAAAATTAAAAATATGTCAGCCGACATTCTTTATCATTATAATTCAATCAAAGAAGTAATTATCATAGCCTAGTGATTGATTTAAGTGCTTTAAAAAAGTTTCCATTTTAACTTAATAGTTGTTTATTTTTCAAGGCTAGTTCAGTCCAAGTTACCTAGTGTTTGTTGTGCACCTAATAGGATGAAATATTTATTATGATGAAAAAATATTCATTAAATTATTATTATTAATAAGTTATCATATTTATATTTTTCATTAATATAATAATTCTGGTTTCCATTGGAGTGTTTATTTTATGAGTGTATTTCCAAGTACAATATTTTATTATTCCTTGATTATCTTTTTTAATGCCAACCCCTGTATCAGTAAAGTGTTATTTTTTTGTTTTACTAAGATTATTTTAATATTAATTTTATGTTTTAGTATATTAGTATTTCATATATATTTGGATTATTTTCTAAATCTTTATTTTTAATTCATATAAAATATTTAGACTATTATTTTAGTCATTTTTTTTAGTTTTTGTGTAATATTTAGGATTAATTTCTTCCAATGACAGGCCTAAGAAAGGTTATCATCTTAAAATAGTGGATATAATTAACTAAATATAGCCACCTATATCTAGAATATGTGTATTAATTCAATCTAGAATTAATATTTATTTACTTATTGGGTGCTTCTTTATATGCATGATTTTGAATAGCTAAATCAAGTTCTATAACAATGAAATTATTTTACATAATAGTGTATAATAACGTATTTAATCTTTCATTTACCTAAATGAATTCACAGAAATTCCCTTCACATTGTTTTTTGGTTTAATTATTGATATTTTAATGATTGTATATTAATTTTTTCATGAAAATTTGATTTTATAGGTAAATTTTATTGAATTTTTCAGATAATATGGTAATATGTTTTGAAAATTATAGACCATAATATCCAGAATTTTTATAAGTTAATTTAATAGAAAAAATAAAAATATAAACAAATTTAATATGGGGTTTTATTAAAACAAAAATTTTATTATTTTTGTAATACTTTGTATATAAACTATATGTTAATTTATCTTATATTCATATAAGTATATAAGTTAATAATTTTCATTAGTTCATACAGATTATATGCTAAAATGATTTATAAGTATATAATCCAATAAAAGGTATGATAAAATAATAACTATATAAATTATGACTATATGTTGAAATTATTCATTAAAACATAGATTTTATAGAACCATCCCCCAGCTAATGGGGGGATCATGGACAATGGGGATCTTTCTATTAGTTAAAAATTGATTCTTTAATCTCTCGTTATTCTTTAGTGGTTCATCTGAATTATAATTATTTTATCATTATATACAGTTGTAATTACATGGATATCATTAAATATATAATTTTATGACTTAGGGCCAATGATATTCTTCATACTAGGAAAATCCTAAATGTTACACCTTTCTCTTTACCTCTTGGTTATATAATTAATAATTTTTAAAGTAATAAATAATTCAACAACAAAATATTTTTTTTTATTTCATTTATTATCTAGTTAAATCATGTAGGTGGGGTGGAAAATGAGTGGTAAGCCTCATAATACTATATTTAAATGGCCATAGTTCTAATTTTGGCAAGCCCCTTTGGGGATTTAAAACATAGGCGATGATGCAGGCATGATGCAGACTTGGTGATGCATGTAGGATGATAAAGGAATGAAATTGTACTGGTCCTTCAGGCCATTTTCATGGGATACATGTCCTGGGGCCTATAGAATATGTAATGGGTATCCCTCTACCAAAATAGATAAGCGGTATTTTCTTTCATAATAAATAGAGGATTAAACCCCACATTTTATCTTATTAAATCATATGTGATGAAATACTATGAACCATTGAGTGTGTGTTTTTTATTTAGTTTTATTTTTTGTAAAAAAATAAATTATTTTATATTTAAATATCATTTACTTTTTTATGTGTTTATTTTTATTTACTCTAATTTTTCCTTTTTATTGATAGGTTGTTAAACACTTTGATAATCTCTCAATGTGAAATAGAGTTCTTTCATAGTGGATTACTCTTAGTCCCACACTTCTAAAATATTGTAATTAGGGACTCACAGGGTTTTATGTTATATAGTGTCTGGAATATATTTAAAAAAATTGAGGAATCTATTTTTTAGGAATTGAATGGAAAATTGAAGTACTTACATCCAGCTTTCAATAATCATTTCTAACATACTTTATTTCCAAATATTATTATTCATTCATAGTTTTTAAATATAAATTCTAATTCAATATTTTAAAATTTTATAACTATTAAAATGTTTAATCAAATAGAGCCTAATCATGGATATTACTTATCAAAATAAACTTCATAAATCTTTGTGAAAATTATTCCGAGGAAATTCATTATTATTTAATAATTATAATTTTTTTTATCATCATTCATTACCATTTTAACTCATCAACCAAATAAATACAAAATGGGCATAAATACATAAAATAGAATAAAAAATTACACTTCAGAATATAATTTTTCATATAATATTTAAAATATCACATCTATAATATTTAAAATCAATGAAATAAATCAATAACAAGTAATAATGAAAAATTAAATAACTAAATCTTTTGTTAAATTTATATTTCATTTTAAAAATAGGCATTTTCTTCAATAAATTTTATATCTATTAAAAAATTAATGGAATGAAATGTTTATTTATATTATAACATATCACTCCATCCATGTCCTAATACTTTTAATACCATGGATTTAACTCTAGTATACATACATTGATTTCTCATTACCCAACACATATATATACGAACATATCAACATATAATGAAAACCTTGAATATTGATAGGTTTCACCATCTTTTCACTTGACATTTTAGTTTCCAAATAAAAAATAGCCATCAGATAAGTGGCTTAAATATCATTATTTGTTCATTACTAATACTTAATATATTTTCAATGATAGGGAAGCCATTTCTTTCATAGCTAAAACTTTTTGATCTCTTCATGTAAATTCCTAACCATTAATTTTCTCTTGGAATAAAAATGATTCCATGTCAATTTAAAGGAAAAGTTTCACATTAAGTGTTTTAGCATGATTTATTTTCTATAATATGATAAATAATTACCCAAATATAGATTAAAATATATGGTGCTGGGATATTTTTATATTAATCCCCACAAAAAAATTCTCAGCATAAAAATATTTTAATAAATTAGATTAATCACTTTTCCGCTAAATTTAGTAACCCTTATTATTGTACTCTTATTTGTTTACATGTCAAATATTTCAATTAACGGTAAAAAACAATGATCTTTAAAATCCATTTAAGGATATAGATAAAATTATCTATATATTTTCAACACAGAAATTAATTTTTAATCATTCTTATTTGGGTTTCATTAAACCACATTCATAATCACAATATGGATGATAATTCTTAATGACTATTTGTAATATTATTGGTTATCTTATTTAAGTTGACAATAAAATTATGAAAGGGTATAAACCATAAATTTCCCATATATAAGATATATTTTAGGACTATAAGACCATTTTAAATTTTATATAGATGAAAAATAGTAAGAGAGATTGTCTCAAGATGACTTATTTGATAACCCCTATATTACTATTTGATGTTCCATGTAAAATACGTGGAGTGTGAAATTAGGGATTTTATACATAAAATTTAATTTAAAAAGGAATCATATAAAATATATGTATCAATAAAAGTTCATGTAAATATATTTTTTATAATAATTATGGGTATTAGATTTTTATTTTATAATTAATTAAATATGTTCTAATTTATATGTGTTCTATTTATGTGGATTTTCATACTCCTTCCATTGATTTTGGTGCATATTCAAATTCATATTTTGATGATAATAATGACAATAATTTTGATGGTTTTATAATAGGTGATAATGATGTTAGTTTTTCTATATGATATGAGGAGGGTTTTGGTGGATCTGGTGATTTTGATATTGAGGTGGAATTCTGATGTAATTTTTTTCCAATGATTATAAATTGAATCCTATCATGTTTTTTATTCTAATGATATTTATGTTAAAATTTTATATTATCTTGTAGATAGTTTGAATCATAGTGATATATATTATATTCAATTTGAGTCGTGTTTCTATGGAAGAATTTTTTTTATTTTAGAGATATTAGTTTGTTTCTGCAGGGTGAGAGTATTATTATAATAGAATAAATCAAATGTTTTTTTTTCAGAAAATGAAGGATATTAACATGTTACTTGAAATTTATATATGGATATTTACACAGTAATAATATGTTTCTATTGAGTTATTTTCATGGGAAATAAATAACATTGAAGTGTCCCTGGAAAAAAATTTCCAAAATATTTTCCATATAAAATATGTTTGTTTCAATGGGAATTCCTATAGATATAGGCATATTTCTATAGTAATGTTTATGGATATATCATATAGCCTCGATTCAAAGGAAATTGGAGTCACATTATATAATAATGTGGCTACAAATTATAGCCATGATTTTAGCACCTATAGATAGAGTCCTTGCCCATGGCCATCTGCAAATTTACTAGTAGTGATATTTCCATTATTAAAGAAGATATAATCATAACATGGATATATGGTTTGATCAAGGAATATAAACTCATACAATGAATCCGTGAAATTTCAATGAAATAAAAAGTGTTTATTAACCACATAATAATTATACCTTATACATTTAAAAGTCTATAATGACCTAAAGTAGAAATGTTTTAGTGATATATATTTCAACTAAAATCAAGGATGTTAATAAAATTATTTATGAGATTATAATAATTATTGAATCCATAATGTAAAAATGTAAATGGTATATTGAAAATTTATTCTAACTTAATTAATGATCTCCCCATATTATTTAACTAACGGTCTGAGAAAAACAAATTTCTATAAATTTATCCATTCTTATTTCTACTTTGAAAAACTAATTATGACTATGAATACCTATAATTGTTATAAATACATAAAATATATAAATTTTGCATATATATATATATATTTTATTAATATGAAAATTTATATGTTTCGGTACATGGTTGGAATGTGGGAGGGAATCATATTTTTCTGTATTTTAGTCCTCTTACCTCTTATTTATTTTCAAAAATATATTTTATTATGAACTTTTTTGTTTTATTGTTGATTAAAATTACTATTTATATGATTTAAATTATTTATTCTAAAAAATTATTATTTATTTAATTCTTGATTACCATTAGATATTAGTGATTTTAAAAAAATGTGTTTCTTGTTAATAATCTCTCACTTCTCCATTTAATTGAAAAAACAATGGAATTATGATAAACCTCTCTTTTTATTGGTCTTGTGAGTCCTATATTATAGAATTCCTATAATTTTATACTTATTTAACATTTAATATTGAGTAACATTACAAAAATATAATGTTTCACTTGACTCATTATCATAATAGTGTTATATTATCAAGATCAATGTCAGCGTGGTTTTCAATATATAAAACAAAAAAAATGCATAGTCAAAAATTTATGTTATTGTTAAATTATGAGTTTAATTCATGAATCAAAAAAAAATTTTAAGGGGTAGTTTTGTGCTATTTAATTATTACACATTTTAAATAATTTATCTGTATTTTAATACATGGAATTAAAGTAGTGGAAAAAATAATATTTTATACACATAAATATTTAAAACAAGATTATATTCCCATTTTTTCACCAACATCCAGAAATACCTTTAGTGGAAAAATAATAAAATTTTTCTTTATTATGAGATTAAAGATAAGTTGTTTTCATATTAGTTATTATAAAATACTAATGACGATAACCCCCCATGAAAAGATATCAAATGTAACTAATATATTTATTACTATTTTCCATATTCCATACATACTTATTGAGAAAAACATGAATGAATAAAACAAATAAAACATAAATGAATAATATTTAAACACTATTTTAATATCATAAATGACTATAATTAAATATTTATCTTTTATAGTTCAATTTGACATTTTTCCATATCATATGACTACATAGTCTAAAAATAATTACAGTGAGTGATAATTTAAGAGTCAACAGCTAGGGTATCCACTCTCCCTCTAAAACATCCCACCAACCTCACTCAATCTATTTTTATATTAGAATTTGACTTATTAAACATGAAAACACATATTTAGATTTATTTATTATTGTGTTTGAGGATTTTATAAATTTATAATATATAATACTAGAATGTGTCTCCTCACAGCGAATGTAATAATAAACCCCCATTTGACATGACTAAATTTTGGCATTAATGTCTAAAAGGGAGTGTTTAATGCCAAGATTAAAATTAAAAGAAATTTCCTAAGGGATTTATTTTATTTTTATATTTAAATATATTATTTTAAATATTTTTTTGGATTTAATTATGAGGAGTAGATACTTTCTAGTGAATTGGAATTGATATTACTTGTCCATGGAACACTAAATATTGAGAAATTCTTAATTTCAGCACCATTTGGGGGATTCCAAATTTTCTTATTGGTAATTTTTTAAAAAACATGTAAACCAACAAAATATGTTTCCAAAAAAACATATATGATTTAAAGCATTTCAATGATCAATAAATATTTTATGATAATTTATCATTTTTTTCTAAAACAATTACAAATAATGATCAGTTTCCTAAAAATGGTCCAAAACACATCACGTATTGATTCTATCATTAGGACCTATATACATGTTCCTAATCATATTTTATGAGAAAACATTTTAATTTTAAAAAACAACACTTATTTTTAGAAACACACCTTTTATTTCTCTTGATATTTTTTATTCTTCACTCAAGATTGATGATTATTATACCAAGTGTGTTATAACCTTTTTTACTTTGGGAACTCTGAGGTTATTCATGAATTTATGTTTCACGGAATTCTCAAACCCATTTCATTCCATGTGTTATTTGATTACAATCATTACTATGTGTTCTATGTGTCATGCATGATTATATAAATTTTATGATGTGACAGGTACAACCATAAATATATAGAACTCCAATTCATTATGTAATGTAATGTATCTCACTATATGAGGTGAAATAAAAATTAACACAATTAAATAATTTTTTTTCAAAATTATGATGTTATAATAATGAACATATGTTATGCATGAACATGATTCTAGCTTTGTTGGAATTTTTTTTAATTGATAAAAAAGAAATGATGTTTCATTTTTAACCATTGCCACATTCAATTCCTTTATCTAATTATTTATTTCATGACTGTGACAATGATCTCATTATTAGGGTTTAATGATGGATATTATTCTCACATATTTTATATTGATTCATGTTCTCATCTATCCATTAACTGGGATTTTATCTATCCCCATTATTTGATGTATATCCTCAGGTTACTACTTATACTGAGGAGAAAATGAATTCCACTAAGAAGTTAGAGAATAATTAATTAGGATAGTGTAATGTTTTATTATTTAAATGTTTTTTATGGTCCTAATTTTTCCATGACACTAAACCTTTATATCATGGTTTTGTATCGCTTTTATGCTTTTTATCTTTAAATATATTTAATAGTCATGTCCAAAAATTGGGATCACTATAGTTTGTATTATATTTTAGTTAATTTGAGAATTAGTGTTAGAGAAAATTATTGAAAAACCTTAGTATGATACAAATTATTTTAAAGAAACCATGATGTTTGTTTTTGAAAAATGATAAACATAGGTTTCCCACAAGATATGCCTTTATAGTTAATTGAAAAACAGAATAAATTATTTAATGAATAATTATATAATTATGCTTAGTAAAAACATTTTCTATTTTAGAAAATGGAGTAAACTATGAGAAACTAGTCCAACAAACCATGTGAGA
This sequence comes from Viscum album, assembly GCA_963277665.1. Taxonomy (NCBI): domain Eukaryota; kingdom Viridiplantae; phylum Streptophyta; class Magnoliopsida; order Santalales; family Viscaceae; genus Viscum; species Viscum album. The sequence continues at coordinate 1,768,809,176 of OY728157.1, forward strand.
GATAATGATGTGATTTCCAAAATGACACATTATTACCTTGGGAGGTGAATTTAAATTTTCATGGTGATGATTACCCTTTTATCCAAGGATATGAAATATAAAATGAATAACATGGACACTAATCATTCACCTAAAAGGGAGAAACTATATACCAAATATTTTATGTGGTAATGACCACTGACATTTAATGGTTCTTCTGATCCACTAGTCATGGAAAAATGGGAAAACTCAATGGAGATGATATTTTCTTTTCATTAAAATTATAAGATGCAGAAGGAGACACTAGATAATTTTTATTTAGATGAAGAGTCTGATCAATGGTGGGAGTTGATTAAGAACACCAAGAAAAGGGTTGAAATTAATTTTTTTGTGTGGTAAGACTTTTAAAAATTATTTCTCAACAATTATTTCCTTTTAAATCATTGGATGAAGTATATAAAATAATTCCTAGAGATGAATCAAATTAAAGGTGAATCTATCATGGATTACAAGGAATCTTTTATGAGGATTTCATGGTACACCTTGGGTATTGTAATAAAAATAATAATAAATGTTAATATATTCTATAGTTGTTTAAAACAAATAAATTCGAATAGCTCCAACAATTCAAGAAATTGGGTTTTATGAACATGTTTTTCAATGTGATCTCAAAGGGGAGATGATTTTTTGTGAATGGAACTTTGTAAATAGAGATATGAAATGAAATATTGAGTTTAATGACAGATGATCTAATGAAAATGTGGAATGAAAAATAAACCACTCACATGTAAATAATTTAGAATGAAGAATAATGTGAATTGCCTCAAATAGATTAATAAATTCATCAAATACGAGAGAGAATTCCACCAAACTAATGAGTGTTAAAGAAACATATGTAAGAAGGAGAATTTGGTGGAGGAATGTAAAACACCTCCCAGGGTTTAATTTTTCAACTATATAGAGAAATGTCACTATGAAATAAAGTTCCCTAAACCTCGAATCCTTGAGGGTAATTAGTGTTGGCATGGTCCAATTCTAATAGAGAAAGGGAAATATTTTTCCAAATATACTACTGAGGTGGATAACTAAAATGATGTGGTGATATGTACAATGTTAATTCATTCAAGAATAGAGAATGTACTATTTGATTCTAGTTATACTAATTATTTCATATCATGAAAGGTTAGTAGAACTATTCAAGAACCACATTAAAATATGGAGGTTGAGTAATATATGAGAATATAAAATTGGGAAATTATTGAATCCAAATTATATAAAATCTTCAAGGTTAATTTTTGAGGATTTAACCACCCAACTAATCAATTCCTACTTCCTTTGGATGAGTTTGATGAAATATTTATCATGGATTGGCTATCCTTATAAAAAGGAAACATAAACTATTGGAAATGGGAGATCACTCTTCATATTCCAAGGAATACCCCAATTATGTACATGTTTTAAGAGGAGAATGAATATCCTTTGGAATCATTATCTTAATTGTTGATATTATTTCTTATGAGAAATAATATCTATATTAAATGATTGAGAAAAAGGGGAGAATCATGATCGAAGACAAGCTCGTTGTAAGGGACAAAACTGATGTGTTCCCTAACAACATTCCTAATATTTCTCATGACTGAGAGGTTGAGTTATCAATTGTACATATTCCTATATATATGGATATATCAAATACACCTTATATAATTAACACATTGGGTTGTTAGAATAGATGAGACAACTACAAGAGAATCTGGCCAATAAATTTATATGATAGAGTTCATCACCATAGGGTGTGCATGTCCTCTTCTCTAAGAATATGGACGGATCGATGCACATTTTCATTGATTATTATAAGCTAAAAAAAATCTAAAAAAATAACAACTATCCACTTCCGAGGATAGATGATGTGTTTGATCACTTGCATATGGCCATGTATTTCTCCAAGGTGGGCATTTGGTGGGGATAACCGCAATTAAAGGTGAGGAAGGAAGATATTCCTAGAGATACATTTAAAATGATATATGGACACTATTAGTTCATAGTGATGAATTTAGGACTCATTAATTCTCTAGAAATATTAATTTACTTAACAAATATAGTCTTTAGGGATTACCTTGAAAAATTTGTCATTTTATTTATTGACGATATTAAAATATAATCTAATATAATGGGGGAAAAAGAGTATTTTAATACTATGGTAAAGAAATTTCAAAAGGAAAACCCTTTTAAAACTATATTAAATGTGATTTCTGGATGGAGGAAGTATAATTCTTGGGGTAATTTATCACTAGAAAAGGAATATCTCTGGCCCCCTTCAAGATAAAGGAAATCGAAGTGTGGGATAAGAAAACATCTGTAACACATGTTTATAGTTTCCTTTATCTAGAGGAATATTAGTGTAGTTTTTTAAGAATATATCCTCATTCTAAAACCCACTATTCAAGATGACTTATAAGGGATAAAATTTGGTTTGGAATAGTGAATGCCAAGACTACTCTAAAGAGTTGAAAAAGAGGATTGTTATTGAACTAATACTCTCATTTCTAATAAGTAAGGAACTCTGTGATGTATAGTAATGATTAAAAGATAAGATTAGTTTTTGTTCTGATGAAAAATGATAAAGAAATATCACATTCAAAAAATAATTTTAATATTAATGAGAAAAACTATCCCATGCATGATCTGTAGATAGTGGCTGTAATCTTTGCTTTGAAAATATGGATTCATTATCTATATGGAGAGAAGTGTGAGATATATACATATCATAAGGGCCTAAAATATATATTCACACATAAGGATATTAATATGATCTATGGAACATGGTTAGATCTCATTAAGTATTATGACTGCTCAATCCACTAACATCTTAGTAAGGAAAATAAAGTGACATATTTCCTATGTACAAAGGATCCTACAATATTATGAATGATTTGAATTGATGAGGATCCATTATTTATATATTTACAAAGTATGGACATGGGAATAATTAATAAAAGATTATAATCAATCATTTCTCAAATTATTTCTGTACCATACCTTACAGAAAAAATAAAGGATTCTCAAAGAAATGATGTGAAAATTCAGAAGAATGTGGAATCTATTAGAAAAGTGAAATCCTTAGAGTTAAGAATTTATGAGGAATGATTCATAATATTTGTTTCATGAATAATTGTACTATATGATCCAGATATAAATAAATAGCTTTAGAATTACACATATAGGTCAATTAGTTTCCATTCACCTAGGGAGCACAAATATGTATCGACATCTTCATGAGAAAAATTGGTGGGACAATATGAAGAAAGAGAATGTAGAATAAAAATCAATGTACCTATTATTTTATAAAATTAAGGATGATATCTAAAAGTGTGTATTAATGATGAAACCATTACTTATTGCAATATGGAAATGTTAAAACATCACAACAGACATTCTCACCAAAAATCCAATGCCATCTAGAGGAAATAATCACATTTGGGTTGTTGTGGATCATCTTACAAAGACATATCAATTTATCAAAATTCTAGATGACTTTACACTGGATAAATATTCATTGATATACATTAGATAAGTGGTAAGTCTTCATAGAGTACCACTATCAATTGTATGTGACATAGATTTGAGATTCACCTATATGTTTTAGAAAAGTCTCTAATTTGCTCTAAATAATGAGATGAATTTCAGAAAATCTTACCATCCTCAAAGTTATGTCTAATATGTGTGGATAATTCAGACACTGGTATAAATGTTGATATCATGTTCTATGGAATTCAATGGATGATAGTTACAATATTTACCTCTGGGTGAGTTCTCTTATAACAACTGTTTCCACTCGAACATCTAAATGGAACCATATCAAGACTATTATGGGAAAATTAAGAACACCATCATATTGTCACAATTTTGGTGAATGTTTGCTTATAATAACAATAATGGTTTATGAAATGTTAAATAAGGTTAAAAAAAATTCAACAACAGATCAAGGCCCCCAAAATAATACAAAAGAGATATGAAGGAAAAAATTGATGACACATAGAGTTTATGATTGGAGATATGATATTCCTCCACATATCCCTACGGAAGAGGATCATGAGATTTTGGATGAAAGGAATTCTCTGTCCAAGGTTAATCAGGCCCTTAGAGTTTCTTTATCGTGTTAATTTTGTGGCCTATCGACTAGTATTCAAACCAATAATGTATCTAGTACAAGATTTACTCCACATATTCCTTTAAGGATGTACATACCAGATCCTTCACATATACTGAATTCAGAGGTGGTACAGTTGGAAAATGATATCTCTTATAAGGAGTATCCATTGAAGATCATGGAAAATACAGATAATTTTCTATACAAAAGACTACTCACCATGTTAATGTTATATGGTAGAACCATAAGTATGAATTTGAAACATGGGAACCAGAGGAAGTGATTAATAAGTAGTACCCCCACCTATTTCAACTTAGAATGTAAAACCAAATTTCGAGGTAGAAATTTAATTAGGGGGGAAGAATGTAATAAACCAAAAAAAATTTCAATGGGAATTCCCTTATTATTATTATGACATATAGTTTAAACCCAATAAATCACTTCTATAACACAATAGAATCTTTATAAATGAATAATGAATTAAATATGAGGAATTTATATAAATTAAGGAACCTATATGGATGCATTACTGTATAGAAATTTGGAATGGTAATTTGACCGTTAGGAATAGTTAATGAGCCAATAGAATAGTAACCTCAACTATGAATGAGTAAATAAAATTTGGGTATCTTATTAATGAAAATATGATATATTTATATCTTGGTATAAGTATAAAAATATTTTAGAAATGATAAATTAACTGTTTTTATTTTCATAAAGAGTAAATGATTTTTTAAAATTTTATTTTTAATATAATGTTTTAAAAGAATTTTTTTAAAAAAAATAGATTCATAAATTAATGTCTTTTTAATGATTAAAAATATTATAATGGGACCATATCTAATTTTCCAAGTAATAAGAAATCTGTTACAATTATAAAGTCTATATTTTTTAAATAAATGATTATTTTAATTAAAAATTAAATTTCTCATATTTATAAAATTATTCTCATTAAGTGGAGTTCATTTTCAAATTCTACGAATCAAAAATTTCTAGGGAAATTTTTTTTATATTTTAATAAATAAATGATTTTTTTTAGTTAAAAATGAAATACGGTAATTAAAATAAGTAAAATTATAATTTAAATTCACTATTTATAGAGTCAGTGATGATATGAGAACCATAATATCAAAATAAAATTCTCTATTTAATTTATCTATTCATGGAAAAAATAAAAAATATTCATAGTCTTGTGCCAGAATAATAAACCAATGAATAAAATAATAAAAAAATCCACTCCCCAACCCTATAAATACTAACACTCACCACATATTCTCCTCAAACCTAAAAATACTTTAATATTTCCCAAATTTAGACCAATAGTATTCCCAATCCTCTCCCACACATCTAAGATCAATTAATATAAAAAAAATACCAAATAAAATTTCTCTATGGAGGTTCTGAAGGAGGAAACTTCAAGAGGTAAAGTCCTCTTTCATTTTACTTTAATTTCATTTCAGTTTCTTTTATTTTCATCTGCTTTCCTCACATCCTATTATCCAAGATTCATGATAACTTTAGTACCAAGTATATATCATAATTTTATTTTTTTAATAGAATAATCCATCATCAAACATCTTCTAATCTCCTATTTTTTCAATAAATGAAAACATCTTCAATGAGGTGTTAAATTATAACCATCAGAGATGATAAGTTTTATTTTTTTATTTACCACAATATATGATGGTAATGAAAATAAAATAATGGTTTAAATGGAATCTAAATTTTCTTTATAACATTTTTAGTGTTTGTAACTATCACATATAAATAATGTCTTAAAATAAAACAAAACAACTTCGTGATGATCGAAAAAATGCCAAATTAATTTAAATGATTATAATTAATGTTTCTTTTAATTAATTATATGATTATTTGGAAAAATAATATATAACTTATATACGTGTGAACAGGTCATAAAAACCTAGAAAATGAACACTCTTGAATGATGAAATTGAACACTATAACTCATAAAAATAGACATAAAAAGACATAAACAATTTATAATGCATCAAATAATTGTATAAAAGGTTATAGATTTAGTAATTAATAAATCTATTTTTATTATCCAGGTTATTAAAGTTAATAAATCACATGGACATAAGGTAAGGGGATTTATCAAACCCAATACGTTTTCTTTGGGATATTCCTCTTCCATTCCATAATTTAGTATAGATTTTCTTTTAATATTCCAAAAATATAATTACATTATTTATCCCTTTTATTTTGCAGGATATAAATGTTATTAATCATAATTTATGAAAAATAAAATAATTTTTATGAAATAAATATTCTTTATAAAAACACCCCTTTTACTTCCCTTGAGATTTTTTCCTCTTCACTCAAGATTGACGATTCTTATAACAAGTGTGTCATCACCTTTTTATTTTGGTAACCAAAAATTTTATTCATGGATTTATGCTTTATTAAATTATTATTCCCATTTAAATTCAAATGGTTACATTATGAAACTTATTTTAATAGGTTCTATGTGGCATAAATGATTATGTAAATGTTATGATGTGGCCGATGTGCCTAGTAATATATAGTAGTCCAACGAATTGGAAAATGTGATGTATATAATTAGATAACATGAAATATTAATAGAAATTATGCTATATTTATTCCAATTAACTCTTTTATGATTACACGCATATTTTCTTTATGAACATGATTCTATATTTGTTCAAATATGTGTGGTATTTGACCACTATGACGCAATGTTACATTTTTATGAATTTTCACATTCCATGACTCTATATTATGGTTCCTCACATAGTTATTATGACAATACCATGATTATGTTATGATAAATATGATTATTCTCATCCATTATATTGATCCATGTTCTTATCTATCCTCTTACTAGGATTTAAGATCACCCCTTTCTTAGATCTATATCTTCAGGTGAATACTTATACAAAGGAGAAAATAAAGGAAAATAAATAGATAGAGAAGATGTAATTAAAATAATAGTTTTTTATTATTTAAAAGTTTTTTATGTTCCAAATTTTCCCAAGACACTACACAATTTGATCATGTTTTTGTTATGCTTTTATGTTTCTTATATTTAAATTATTGTAATAGTCATGTAAGAAAAGTAGTGTCTTTATAAATGATCTTATCAAATAGAAATAAAACACTAGAATGGAAATGTAATGGTATTCAGTAAATTCCATAAGCTTAAATGGCCCCATATATCATTTTTATTTCATACATGAGGATGATTCTTTATATAAAACGTTAATGATAAATGTTTAGTTTATTTTGGTGGTTTTCTTAAATCTCAAGGACTAGTTTCTTTTCACTTTATTTTAGGTATATATATATATATTTGTTACAAAACATAAAATATTTCATAATATAATTATTAAATTATGATTTAACCAGAATAATAGACTTATGACCATCCTTTGAAAAGGTAATGGAAGAACAAACAAAATAATTAACCCTAAAGATGATTAATGGCTATAATTTGGACAATCATTTCATTTCATTGAATTAGAGGACTTAATAAAAGTGATAAATATACAATATTTTATTATAAATTTTATATTCCAGTATATACATGATAGTTTAGTTGTTATTCCTTGAAGGATAATGTAAATTCAAAGAAATTATAAGAAGAAATGAAATTAAGAGAGGTTTTTTGAGAAATTTTCCTCTTGAATATCACCTCATTGAAGGACCAACATAAGGAAACATGAATTGGTCTTTGGGTGAGACAAAAATCACTTGTACATGGGTATATTGAGGAGGATAATTTTTTTATGATATTTTAAAATATTTATTCCTTTTGAGGAGAAATGGAGGGGGTGAGGTGTGGTATTTATACTTGAGGAGGGGTGGTTTTAACTGATTAGATAATGATTATTTTATATTTAAATCCAACAAAATTTGGATGGAATTAATTAAAAAGAAAGATATTGATAATTAATGTTTTAAATATTGGTTTAATTTCATTATAAACATCAACCACCAATTTAATGTTGAATGTTTTAAGTATTTTATTCCTTTACCTTTTAACATTAACCCATTAAATTATTTTATGTATACTGTAGTAAATCTATTTTTTAACACTATGAAATTTTTATGCCTAAAAATTAATATAACTTTATAAACTATTTTTTACATCATGGCTCAAAATATGGAATTAATTTTACATGATTATATTTATAAAAGTGATAAAAAAATTCTAAATATGTGACATGTATTACTCAAAAAACAATTATTTTAATAGACGGTAAAATTATGGTTTCCAAAATACTAAGAATGAATTTTTATTTTAAAGAATTATGTGTTATGTAATTAATTAAATTAAATAAATCAACAGTATGAGTTAATTAATTTGAAATCATGATCACATAGTTATTATTTAATAAGAGTTATGGTATTTTGTAAAAATGGTATTTTTACTTTTTAACCCCAAACCCACTTTTTTTTGAAAATTATTAAAATACAGTAATATAATTTTCACATTTGAGTTAGAAAATAATGTTAATATTATCATATATATTATACAAATGTGTTAAATATTATTTATAATTATTTTTTCATATATATCGATAAAAAATATTTTTTTGAAGAAGACATATTCTTGAAGAATAAAATTACTCTACTAAAAACCTTGTGTCCATTTATTAAGAATAATTAAATTTTTATTAAATATGAACTGCATATTAATTTCATAATATACTTACACTTATTCAAAAACTCCAATTTAATAGCTAGTTTATAATAATCATGTTAAAATAATGAAATTTTGGAGCCTGTTTAAGCTCGATGTTCTGTACAATGTAAGCTTTAAAAAATTGTTCTCTTAAAATATCAGGAACTACATTCTCCCGTCCATAAATAAATTTCTTTCGATAAATTTGATATTCCACTTCAAAATAAAAAATGGATATATTTTAAAATTGATTTTGGGGAAAACAACATCATAAGAAGGGTTAATAAAACGTCCTTTTAAAAATATTGAAAGGAAAGTTTGACGGTAACCAAAAAACATGATTTATGTATAAGATAAAATTAGTGGGAAGTGAAAACAAGGACCTTAAAAAATAAATCTATCAATTAATTTGTTATGTAGAGTGATATAGAGCACGATGTTATAGTTTTTACAGTTACAAAACTATAAATGTGTGATGCGTAAAAAGGTCATTTATTACATGGTAAGATAATTAACCAAAGAACATTTTTGTTTCAAAATAATTTTTCCTAGAGTTAAGAAATTGTCTTACTTACTATATTAAGAAACTAAATAAATATACTTAATTAACTTTTAGAGTTTGACCCATTGATCTATTTCCACAAAAAACTCTTATTTTTATCCCAAAATCAACAAAATAAAACAATTATTTATCATAATCATATAGTGTACCCAAAATGAACATATACATAATATTTCATATTGCTTTATAATGAAAATTATGATATTCCAATCATGACATCACATAGTCTAGTGGTAGGTGATTTACCCATATCTCATTTTGATTGTGGGTTTAACCCTTGTGTCATAATTGGATATGAAACATCATTGTCCGACCAATGGGGTGTCCTTTTTATAAAACTATATTAATATAATTAATAATAAATTACCAAAATAACTCTAATTTCTTAAAAAGTATTGAAATGTTTTAACTCATACGTTTTAGTTTTCCTTCACAGAAATATTGTTACCAATATTTAATCATTCTTTCATAGAGTGCTTGGTAATCCAGTGAAAATTACCATAGTCATTTCATCCATTAATCTAAGTAATGAATATAAAAAATGAATTTTTTTCCTTAAGTGTTAAAATTCACTTTTAATGAATCGTAAGAATCATAAAGAGAAACAATTCATTTTGTTTATCTCAAACTATTTTTCTACACCATTATGGTTGGAACATGTTATGAAATATGTATAAACACAATAATCCATAAAACCATTCCCAATGTTTAACATAAACCATTTATTAAAAGGTTTTCCTTTTGAACCTTCCAAAAGATAAATAACCAAAATTAACTAACAATTAATATCACAAACATGCAGTTGATATTAGTCATCTCATACCAAACTTGTGAATACCTTCATCATTAATTCTCTTAAAACATAGTAGTAATATAAATTACCATAATACCTTATTAAAATCATGCAATATTATGTATTCTTGAAACAAAACATCCATTATTGGATATTTTCCTTAAATCCATTTTTTATCTTTAGTAGCATAAGGGAATATCTCCAAAAATCATTGATCAGCTTCAATGTAGTCAGTATTATCCAATTTAAATTATCTATATAAATCGTCTCTTTATCCTAATATCATTAAATATAAATCTACAACATATTAAGGGTTATCTTTCATTGAAACATGTATTCAAAAAAATATCAATATTCTACCAAATCACTTTTGCAAGTAATTGGTTCCATTCAATAGATACTTTTGATGACACACAAAAAATGGAGTGAAAGCCTTATATATTTAATAACTATTATAATGATAATGGCATAAAACATATTTCATGGATTAAAAAACACAATAAAGTTAATCATTCTATTCCGACAATATCAATAACATTATATTGACCTTGAACCATTAGCTTCTTATAATGTATATTCCATTTACCTAGGTGGAATTAATTTTTTATGTTATCAATATCATTAATGTTTATGAATTAAACGTTGGAAAATTATTTATTTCCATTATAATCGTGAGCTTGGTGACCTTTTTCTTCAAAGATTAATATAGCTCCCTTTCTATTAAGCATATACCAAGGTGTTTCCTTAAAAAAATTTCTATTCTTAGGAAATCTATTTTTCCCTAATTCCATTAATCCATATTTTTATATATATTAATATTATAATCTTTCTCCCCTTAAAATACATAATACATATAAAATTATTTCTCCTCCTTATAAACACACAATAAAATGTTGTGATATAATAAGAATTTTTGGGAGACTATTTACATTCAAAATATTTTCAAAAAAAAAATTAAAAAATGATCATCATTACCATTTAGATTATGTTCATTGATGTGTTTCTCATTCATTCTACTATGTTCTATTTTTAAATAGTAGTGTACAATAAATTAGATCATATAATTACGATAAATAATGCATCATCTCAAAACTACAGAACCTAAAATAAAAATTCTACTATAAATTATCAATAAATCATAAGTTCAGTTTCATTGGGTTTATTTTGAAATTCTTTTATATTATTTCTCTCTCTAATAATTATTTTCCTAAATCTAGTCAGTAATGCTTCTATGAAACATCCATTTATTCCAAAATTAAATACCTTGACCCTAGTAGCTTAGTGTTAGTGGTTAATTTATCACATTGTCACAATATATAAGGAATCCATCCTGAAGTAACCAATAGTTTATTAGTTTTGTAAAACTAGAAACATGCATGAACCTTACATTAAAATTAAAAAGTATAAAATATTACATAGTGAATCCCTTAAGGAACCCATTTTTATCTTGGACTTACTATGCATGTAAATCATAATAAAATTCATGGAATCTAAGGAAAAAATAAACTATAAGAATGTTATGGGATCAAATAACAAGTAAGGGTTAAGTAAATTGGAAGCTATCATAAATAATCATAAACAATTGAAGAACAAAAAATAACTGAAATAGAAGTAATTTAATCAATAAGTTGGTCATAATATTATTGTAATAAAATATGATAAAATAATTTAATATAAATAATCAAATAAACTAGAAAACATAATGATATATAATTTACTTTTCTAATAATCACGTAGAAATAAATTGCTAATATAATAATGAGGAAATTAAATTGATGAAAATCATAAAAACACTGTCATGTATTTCACCCATACACCATATATAAATGGGCAAGAAATAAGCTGATACCTATACTAGTTTGTTCATGAGACCAAACGATTCATCGAGGGGATATATCTGGCCCCAAACAACACATTGTAAGTCTAATTAGCTCTTCATATGAATGGGTTGAAACATAATCAACATATAATTTTTTTTCTCAAACTAGCATATGAAATGTAAATAACTCTCCCAAATCATTAAAACTAATTATAAACCATCCATAGTAATATGGTGAATGGTATCTGATTAATACATTCCTAGTCAAACTGATCCCAAGCCATTTAATAAAAAATTGTAGAGGATATCATAAGTGATTATCCACTATTATTAAAAATATTAATCAAATTATTTTGGCATAGATGAAAATACTTTATTAAAATAATTTACAAATACTTGAAGAATGTACCCATTTCCATGTTTAAAATCACTTATCTATAAAACTCAGTGAACTTATAATATAGGAATTTAATTGAATAAAATGTTTTAAAAAATTAACGAAACATTAAATACAATAATTAGTTATGATGTATATAAAATCTTCTCATTTCAAATAATATAAATAATTCCATAATTATTTTTGTTGAAAACATCTAAAAAATATATATTTTAGAAAATAAAAAAATAGGCCTCTCAAAAGATTTTTTAAAAGTTAAAAAATTCGTAAAAGTTAAATAAAAAAATAACGGGATAATAGTAATATGTTTTTGTAAAAACTATAGAAAACATGGTCATGGAGTAAAATGACAGTTTAAAGGAAATTTTGAAAAAGATAGACATACTTAAAAGAATGTCTCTTAAAAACGTCATATCATTGAATAAAATTATATGATTATTCATATCATTTGTGAATATATATAATAATGTTGAAATGAACCATTAGATAATCATATATCATTTAACACATAACTATATAATGACATAATCAATAAAGTAGAATTTTAACCTAATGAATGGAAATTGAGTTAAAAAATCCACTGCCACAGATAATCTGTTGAATCGTATTGATAATAAAATTAATAATGATCAAATGATACATTTATTATGATGAATATTATTATATTAATGTTATGATATTTCAAAGGGACATATATAGCCCACATAAAATAAATAAGTGGTGAATAAAGCATATATCTCATAGAAGTAAAAGTGAGACAAGAAACCCTTACCTCCTTCTCCCCTTGAGTTTTTCATACTCTCACATCATATATAAATTTTTAAATAAAATTATTAGTTCATAAATTTAACATATTAATATTTATAATATATTATATGATACTTTTATAACATCTTAGCAACCCATTAATTAATAATATTTCATTATTTTCTTTGTTTTGGTTGCTTTTATTTCATGGTTTCATAGTCTATTAACTTGTATAAAATTGAGGATGTTCATTTAAAATAGAACAAAAACGCCATAATGGAAATGAAATGGTATTTATGAAATAATATATATTTAAATGGTCCCATATATAATTTTTAGTTTTGACATAAGGATCATTAATTTGGTAAAATAATAATGATAAATATTCTGTTTATTTTAGCTGTTTTTCAAACCTATAGAAACTATTTCAATTTTATTTTATACTTTGTATATATATTTGTAACAGCCCAACCCTAGTTACCCTGATTTAGTGAATTATTACATTACATTAGCATGATCACAAAAGATCAAGTCTCGAAAGATGGATTAGTTTAGTAGCCTTGAAACACTAGATACATTCTTAAGTTTTACATTACCTCGTGAAATAAAAACAACAAAATCTTGTCCCCTTTGAACACACTTATCCCATAGAATATCCCTGAAGGAAAATCATAATACACTTCTTCACATCCTGGAAAAAATAAAACATAGAAAGGGGTGAGCTCAGATGCTCAGTAAGGATAACAATATAGCGGAAACTTTCATAAACAAGCATAAACATTTCGGGTAATTTCATATCTAAAACAAAATCCTTTTAAACTTGAACATCAGAATAACATGGAAAAAATAAAATGAAATAATTACATTTACTTATTCAATGGATATTCTATTACTGAAATATTCACATGCAATATCAATAACCACTTTCATAATGATTGAATGCATAATGCCAGACTATCATAACCACGTATTCAGGGCCTCATGCCAAGACTACAAATAAGATTTTTTCAAGGCCTCGTGCCAAGACTCTAGTTTGTCTTCTGAGATCTACTGATGCATCGAGGAGCTATAGTGGGCTCCACCCATCACTTACTAAGTCTAATGAATTATTTATATGAAAAGGCTTAAACATATCATAAACAATGCCCAAGACCCATAACATAATCGTATCACATAAAATATGCATAAAGGAAACATAACATTTCCAAATTTCAACAACAAGATATCAATACAATACATTGATATAATAAAAACATTTTCAAAATCATTTTTAATACCAACATAAATAAAAAAGTTAAACATGGTATTTATTTTTCATTTTCAAAAAGTTATGGCTTTTAGAGGAAGCCGAAACTCAAATAATGGTCACGGCGGCGGAGAAGTCGTTGTCACCGCATATGTAAGACAAAGAATTCCTTTTGTTGTTGAGTAAAAATGATTCGTATAAAAATATTCCTTTTTAATAAAATTAAAAGTCAAAGGTGTTTATACACCGCATAAAAGAAAATTGTGTATAAAACGAAATATGCCTCAATGAAAGGATATTGAGACGAAGTCCCTTACATTGTGTCTGACTTGACTCGATCCCTATTTAATCTCATGAATAATAAACTATAGTTAATTTCTATTTGCTTAAGAACCTTTTCGAAGTTAATTATTCCTTTTACACCACTTATTACCATGTTTTGAACAATATGTAATCATTTAATTTAATAACGGTCGTTTTGTCGATCCTTGGTACTTGAGTCAAAGATAAGATTCTTATAATTACAAGTTGTTTATGTGGCAAAAAATCAACTATATGCAGAATTATATTCATGATTTAGATATCATATATATCATATATATCCAGTATATACATGCATTTATAATATTACATAACATTTAGAGGTAAGAAATGAAATGCACCGTTCATGGAGACGTTAAGCCCTACGTAGGCATGAACGATACTTTCATTCTATTTTATATTTAATGAAATTAAATCATAATTATATAAAGGTATATTATAATTCTAGTATAATATAAAATATCACTAACTCTATCCCTTATACGTCCCACATATGGCATTAACGATTCAAATCACTTTGAGGGGGCGGTAGTCCGGACTTCCTAAAATGAAATTATCTTGTTTACCCATAATGGAAACTATAAAGGTGTGACATAAATGAAAAATAAAGAATAATAATGAAATCATAAAAATAATATATATCATATATAAATATAGTGACATCTTAATGGCCACCATGAAAGGTGTTAAAAGAAGAGTTAACAATCATCATTTCGTGAGGCAGTAATCTGCCACCCATAGAAACAATATGTTTTTTAACCATTAGACGGAGGTGTGTGTAAGTGTAAATAAAATCCTTCTCATAAAAACATCCTAGTATATTTAATATACTGGTTTTGTTACAAAATAATGGAAGAAAGGGTTTAAGGGGTTGGAGAAGAAAAATAAAACCAAAGAAGAGAAGAGAAGACATTACCTTAAAATCGGGTAACTCTTTTTGATTTCAGCCAAAGGTTTCCTTGGGAAGACTTATTCACAAAGTGAGGCTTATAAGAGAAATATAGGGAAGTTGAGACAGTATTTGGGCAGATTTTGTCTGAGCCAAATGGATTTGAAGATGTGAATAAGGTGGTAGAGGTAGGGGGCTTTTATAAGAGGAGATGAGGGGCACTCTTGGAACGATTGAAATGTTACTTTATTATGATATGATATTCGGATTTTAAATGTCCCAAAATAATATTTTTCAGGGATAAAGTGATAATGGTTCAAAATACACCTATCCAATAGGCTTTAGACAACTGTAAGTCTTAGAGTTTACCTTATCTTTTCATTTTATTTAAATCATTCATTAATGAGGTAATCACTGCATCATCATGGTGTCATAAATAAATTTATTTATTTAATGTGGAAAAATTATAAAACAAATACCATGGTGTAGGAAATATTTTTATATTTCCAATGACAATTTATAGTCTAACAGATCATTTATGTACACTAAATTAAAATTGTTTTACTTAGGTGTTACATATATTTTTTTTCCTTAAAAAAATAAAATGATAAAATGTCACTATCACACAAAAGTGATTCCATGGGGTCCCTATGTTGGAACAAGGCATACCATGGTCAGGTATGACACAAAAAATAGGATTAGGACACATTTTGGGGTCATTTTATATTATTATGATATTATTTCACTACCCTTAACTACCCAATTACTAATTAATCATGATAAATAAAGATAATTATCGTCGTTACTATTAATAATATCCAAAAAATGAAAGAGTCTTAATTACATAATTTAGAACATCTGATTCAAAATATGGAATCTATTTTACCAAATTCCAAACACAGATTTTGCAGTAATTAACTTTAAAATAATTCCTGTTGTCAAAACCGAAGACGGGTTTTTAAGAAGTAAAATCTATCAAAAGATTGACTCGTTTTTACTTCCATTTGAAAAGAGAAATTACTTCCAATGAAAAACATTGTATTAATTGATAGAAACGTAATTCAATTATACTTTAAAACCAATTAAAATGGAAATCTAACTATATAAATAAATTTTGATGAAAAGGCAGTTTTGAATTAAAATACAACATTTTTCACTATTCATTAAAAATGAACATTACAGAAAAATACCAAAAAATAACCCTATGATATATTTGATATCCCAAATTCAAAAATGATATGCATTTTACCAAATTAAAAACATAGATGTTTCATTAATAAATTACATATTTAATTCCCGCTGTCCAAACAAATAGCGTGTTTTTAAGAAACAATATCTCTCAAAAGATTGACAATTGTTTGTGTCCAATTTCAAAGTGAAATTAATTATAATGACCACCATTGGATAAAATGGTAAACTTATATTCTAATTATACTTTAAAACCACTCAATATTATAATTTATCATTATAAATTTTTTTGATTAAAAAAGTTGTTTTTAAGTATTTTTCACTATTCATCAAAAATTGGATGTTCTCAAAAAAATACCAAAAATTCAACTTAGGCTAATTTAGATATTTAGAATCCGAAAATGAAGTCCAATTTGAAATATAAAATTTATATAATTCAAAAATTGGGTATTACTATTCATAACGGCTACTTGATTGGTCGCGGTGTGTTAGAATCTCGAACTTGCGTACAATGCAAGCTTTTACATTATTGAAAGAGAAGTGTACCATAGAAGCTTGGGGTGTTACATTCTCCCCTCCTTCAATAAATTGTGTCCTCACAATTTGAAATTGTTCTTCGAAAATAAAAGGATGAAAATAGGAAATACATTTGTGGAAAACCCATATCAGAAATAGGGTTAATAAAAATATAACTTTAAAAGAAAGAAAGAGAAGTACAAAGGTCACCCGAGATAACACATACTAGGATTATATGAAAACATGGATATGGAGGAGAAACAAACCATCAAGGTCTGATGGAGATTTGTAGAAAACAGGATTTGGAGAAAGTTAACCACAAGAAAATCACAAACTTGTGATTGATTAAATAATCATTGATTCCCCAGTAGAAAAAATTTAACCGACAACATTTTTCTTTTCAGTTACCTTTCATAAGGTTGAGGAATTTATTTTGGAGATTTACTAATAATGTAACGAAATATACTTACTTGTCATGAAGACTTTCATTCTTTAATAAATTTTTACCACAAACCTATCTTTCACTCCCAAAGGTAATAGAACTAAAATTTTTTATATTTATCCTAATCATACAAGGTTCCAAATATTAAAACATAAAATTTAGATTAGGAAAACTATTTTGTAATAACAAGGGACTTCATGTAGGCTAGTGGTAGGTAATAAATGCATGTCGCACTATGGTTGTGGGTTCGATTCCTGCATCTTTTTCCGATGCGACGGGTTATGCCCTGACCTGAAGGTTGTCCTTTTACTAAAACTATAGTATTATAATATTCCAAAAATAATCTTCCGAAATGTTTTAACCTTAAATAATACTATCCAAAGTTCAACTTAATCCATTTCAACATTTATAGTAATCCAAAATACCTATGTCCAGACATTCTCTAAAAGGTCTCTAAATTCAAAAATCAATTGTAATATCAGATTCCCCAAACAAAGTAAAGTTTCTCTTATTTTCACATACTAAAACCTTAATGAATACAACAAGTACTGCAGTACAATCCATATATATATCACATAACCATAATGTAGTTCTTGAGTCCAAAAACACAAATACAATAATTATTCAACTTTATCTGTAGTAACAACATAAGCTTGGCCTTGCTCCCTTGGCCTTTTCTGAGGTATGTTTCATTGGTGCTTAAGGCATTAATTTTCATAATGCCCCATTTCTCTACAATTTTAGCATTCAACATTGACAGCCTCTTTCATTCCCTTGCAATCACGATTCTGGTGACCTTTTTCTCCACATTTGTAAGAAACTCCCATTCCTTTTAGGCAAGTACGAGGGTGTTTCTTACCACAATTATCACATAATAGAAAATAATTCTTTCACTTTTTCCCTTTATCTATCTCTTGATCCACCATTATATTCTTCTCTTGATTTACTCTATTGTCATAATACTTAGAGAATTCCTTTTCATTCTTGATTTCACACGAGACAATATCTTCGTACGATGAGAAGGATTGTGACACTAAAGCTCAACGGAGAAATGGTTTTAACCCATCAATGATATGAGCAATCTTACTTCCTGAGTTACATATATAATCTGTAGCATGACTCTCTAAACTTGTAAAGTTAGACTCATACTTTGCAACATTCTCGTCTTCCTTTTTCCTCTGACTCAGAAATAGTATTTCCAAATCCGCTTGATGGTCCTGAGGAAAGTAATTTTCTAAGATAGTCTCTTTAAACTCTCTCCATTACATACTTTATACTTCTTCATCTTCCATTGTATTTAGAATCAATGACCACCATTGATCAGCATCTCAAGTGAGGTGGTAAACATCCATGACAACTTTTTCCCTTTCACTACTCCCTAAAGCCTGAAATATTTTCTCTAGGGAATTTATCCCTTACTCATCTACTAATGGATTTTTACCCCCATTAAATGTTGGTGGTTTTTTCCTCATGAAGCGATCTAACAATGATCCTCCACATTGTGGATCAAGGTGGTATATACGAGAAAAGTTATTATTCATAACCTGAGTGAGTTGTCCTAGTATGGTGATAAGCTGATCAGCACCAGTGGTATCACCTACTCCACTATAATTATATTGAGTAGGAGGTAAATATCTACATGGAGTGTGTGAATTGATACGGTTTCCATTCCTTCCACTAGGATCCATTTATAAACAATGTCATAAACTAGATCAGTTTATGAATCGAAATACATATTAACAAACTTGCAAAACAGTTAACATAAATTGAACAGTTTGTGGATATAATCCATAATCATAAAAAATGTTTTCTTTGAGGAAGTATATACACATAAAACCTTCATAATGGTTTGTAAATAAATCGTGAATTATCCTAAGCATATCCCCCAGGAGTGTCGTAACCAAGAGTGGAACAAGACCCGTTGTCGTGTACCACTTCCCGTTCAAGTCTAGCTCAAAGCGGTGTTCTCAGGTTTTACCCCTAAGTACATCTGTGCCAGAGCCGCCTCTACCTGCTAGTATCTAGACAGGGATGTATTTCTTAGAAAATACACAAAATCTATACTTTACCAAAATTCTAGGATGTTCTTCTATACTAATCCTTAAAGTCTATCTTAGGGCTATGTGCTCTAATTAGAGTTTATCTAAATCTAGCTTCCAAGGTTATTACTAAAATTCCTCTGATACCAACTATAACGCCACGACCCTAGTTACCAGAGTAATTGCATTATTACATAACATTGGAAAGATCAAAAAACATCAAGTCTCAATAGACCAATTATTTTAGTAGCCTTGAAACACTAGATACATTCATAAGTTTCACATTACATCATGAAATAAAAACAGCAACAACATCTTGTCCACTTTGAACACACTTATCCCTTAGACTATCCCTATTGGTAAATCATAATACACTTCTTCACATCCTGGAAAAAATAAAACTTAGAATGGGGTGAGCTCATATGCTCAGTAAGGATAACAATATATCGAAAAATTTCATAAACAAGCATAAACATTTAGGGTAATTTCATAACTAAAACAAAATCCTTTTAAACGTGAACTTTAGAATAACATGGAAAAAATAAAATGAAATAATGCCATGTACTTATTCACAAGGATATTCTAATAGTAGAATATTCACATGTAATATCAATAACAACTTTTATAATGATGGAATGCATAATGCCAGACTATCATAACCACGTAGGCAAGGCCTCGTGCCAAGAATACAAATAAGATTTTGTCAACGCCTCGTGCCAAGACACTAGTTTGTCTCATGAGACCTACCGAGGCATCGAGGAGATATAGCGGGCTTCACCCGTCACTTACTAAGTCCAATACATTCCTTATATGAAAAGGTTTAAACATATCATAAATAATGCCTAAGAAACATAACATAATCATATCACATAAAACATGCATAAATGAAACATAACATTTCCACATTTCAATCACAAGATATCAATAAAACACATTGATATAATCAAAACATTATTAAAAAATTTTCAATGCCAAAATAAAATAAAAGTAAAACATGGTATTTATTTTTCATTTAAAAAAATGTTATGGCTTATAGAGGAATCCGAAACTCAAATAATGGTCACAGCGGCGGAGAAGTCGTTGTCACCACATACGTAAGACAAAAAATTCCTTTTGTCATTTAGTAAAAATGATTCATATAAAAATAATCCTTTTCAATAGAAGTAAAAGTCAAAGGTGTTTATACAATGTATTAAAGAAAGTTGTTTATAAAACAAAATATGCCTCAATGAAAGGAGATTGAGACGAAGTCCCTTACCTCGTGTCCGATTTGACTCGATCATTATTTAATCTCCAGAATAATAAAATATAGTTAATTTATATTTGCTTAAAAAACTTTTTCAAGTTCATTATTCCATTTACATCACTTATTACCATGTTATGAACATTATGTAATCATTTAATTTAAAAACGGTCGTTTTGTCGATCCTCGGTACTTGAGTCAAAAATAAACTTCTTATTATTACATGTTGTTTATGTGGTAAAATATCCATTATATCCAGAATTGTATTCTTGATGTAGATATCATATATATCATATATATCCAGTATATACATGCATTTATATAATTACATAACATTTAGAGGTAAGAAATGAAATGCACAGTTCATGGCGACGGTAAGCCGTACGTACGGATGAACGCTACCTTCATTTCTATTTTACATTTAATGGAATGAAATCATAATGATATAAAGGTATATTATAATTCTAGTATAATATATAATATCATTAACTCTATCCATTATACGTCCGACATATGGAATTAACAATTCAAATCACTTTAGGGGGCGGTAGTCCGCACTTCTTAAAATGAAATTATCGTGTTTACCCATAATGGAAACCATAAAGGTATGCCATAAATGAAAAATAAAGAATAATTGGGAAAACATAAACATAATATATATATCATATATAAATATAGTGACATCTTAATGGCCACCATGAAAGGTGTTAAAAGAAGATTGAACAATCCTCGTTTCGTGAGACAGTAATTCGCCTCCCACAGAAATAGTATGTTCTTTAACCATTAGACGGAGGTGTGTGTAGGTGTAAATAAAATACCTCTCGTAACAACATAATTGTATATTTAATATAATGGTGTTGTTAAAAAATAATGGAAAAAGGGTTTAAGGGGTTGGAGAAGAAAAATAAGACCAAAGAACACAAGAGAATACATTACCTTAAAATCGGGTAACTCTTTTTAATTTGATTCAAAGGCATCCTTGGGAAGACTTATGCCCAAATTGAAGCTTCTAGTAGTAATAGAGGGAAGTTTAGAGAGTATTTGGGCAGATGTTGGATGATCCAAATGTCTTGGATGGTGTGAATAAGGTGGTAGAGGTGGGGGCCTTTTATATGAGGAGAGGAGGGGCACTCTTGGAAAGATTGAAATGTTACTTTATTATGAAATGATTTTCGGATTTTAAAGGTCCCACAATGATATATTTCTAGGATAAGGTGATAAGGGTTTGAAATAAACCCATCCAATAGGATTAAGAAATGTTTATGTCTTAGATTTTACCTTATCTTTTCATTTTGTTTAAATCGTTCATTAATGAGGTAATCACTACATCATCATGGTGTCGTAAATAAATTAATTTATTTCAGGTCTAAAAATTATAAAAATCTTCCCTGATGTAGGAAATATTTTTATCTTTCCAATGACTATTTATAGTATAAGAGATCATTTATTTAAAAAAAATTAAAATTGTTTTACTTAGGTGTTACATACTTTTTTTATATTTTCCTTTCATTAAAAAAATAAAATGATAAAATGTCACTATCACACAAAAGTGATTCCATGGGGTCCCTAAGTTGGTACAAGGAATACCATGGTCGGACATGACACAACCAATAGCATTAGGATACATGTTGGGGTCATTTTACATTATTATGATATTATTTCATTACCCTTAACTACCCGATTGCTAATTAATCATAATAATTAATGATAATTGTTATCGTTAATATTCATAATGTACAAAAACAAAAGAGTCTAAAGTACATAATTTATAAATTATGATTCCAAATATGGAATATATTTTACCAAATTACATACACAGAAATTGCAGTAATTAAATTAAAAATACCCCCTGTTGTCAAAACCAAAGATGGGTTTTTAAGAAGTAAAATCTATCTAAATATTGACTTGTTTTTACTTCCCATTAAAAAGTGAAATTAGTTCCAATGAAAAAAAAATTATTAAGTGATAAAGAAATAATTTAATTATACATTAAAACCAATTAAAATGACAATCTAAATATATAAATAAATTGGATGAAAATGCAGTTTTGAATTAAAATATAACATTTTTCACTATTCATTAAAAATGAACATTATCAGCAAAACACCAAAAATTAACCCTATGCTATATTTAATATCCCAAATTCAAAAAATATGTCCATTTTACCAAAATAAAAACATATAAGTTTCATTAATAAATTATATAGTTAATTCCCGCGGTCCAAACAAATAGCGTGTTTTTAAGAAACAATATCTATCAAAATATTGACAATTGTTTATGTCCAATTTCAAAGTGAAATTAATTATAATGACCACCATTGGATAAAATGGTAAAATTATATTCAAATTATACTTTAAAACCACTCAATAGTATAATTTATCACTATAAATTATTTTAATTAAAAAAGTTTTTTTAAGTATTTTTCACTATTCATCGAAAATTGGATGTTCTCAGAAAAATACCAAAAATTCAACTTAGGCTAATTTAGGTTGTCTGAATCCAAAAATAAAGTCCATTTTTAAATATCAAATTTATATAATTAAAAAAGTGGGTATTAATATTTATAACGGCTACTTGATTGGTCATGGTGTGTTAGAATCTCAAAATTGTGTACAATGCATGCGATTACATTATTGAAAGAGAAGCATACCATGGAAGCTTGTGGTGTTACAGTATTAGTTACATAACATTAAATAAGTTTTAACATATATATATATATATATATATATATTAAAATCTAAATTTACTAGAATAAAACTTCTATAACCATCCATGATGTTAGTAATGGAATATGAACAATATCCTTAACCATATTGACAATTAACAACCATAATTTTGACAATGGTTTCATTTCTTTGGTTAAGAGGAGGTAACAAAAGGGATAAATATAATATTTTATATTAGTAATATAAAATTAATATATATATTCAAAAATAAATTTATTTTTATTTTATGGATTAGTAAGGTGAGGAGATAATAGAATAATAAGATAAATCAATCGACGTTGTTTGAGAAAGTTACCTCTGGAATATATTCTCCTTAAAGGACCCTGATTAAGAAACAAGGAGTTGGTATTTGGGTGATAATAACAAAATATTTACATGGGTATATTGGGGAGGATATTTTTTTTGGAATACATTTTAATATCATCAAGGATTTTGATAATAAATGGTTTGGTATTTGTACTTAAAGAGGGGTGGTTTTATGTGTTTAAATAATGAATATTTTATATTTAAAGACAACCAAATTTTAGTGGAATTAATTACAATTAATTGGGTAAATAGTTAATGTTTAAAGGATTTTAATTTTATATTAACACATAAAACACCCATTTAATGTATTTTTTTTGGAAATTTAAGACATTAACGTTTAACATTAACATATTTCATTATTTTAACTATATTGCGGTAAATTGATTTCTACAACGAGGAGTGTTTTATGCCTATAAATGAAAATTAAATTATAAAATAATTTTTAACTCCCAATTTAAAATATGGAATACATTTTAATTGAATAAATTTATAAATGAGATAAAAAAATTCTAAATATATTATAGGTATAACTCGTAGAAGCTATTTTTTAAGAGAAGGTAAAATTGTTTTTTTAAATAAAAGCCATGGGTTTTTAATTGTAACAAATTATTTTTTATTTAATTACTTAAATAAATTTTATAAGGAATATGTGTTAATTAATATTAAATCATGATAAATAATTATTATTTCGTAAGAGACTGTATTTCGTAAAAAATATATTTTCACTAATTACCTAAAAGACAATTATATTAGAAAATTCCAAGAAATTTACCCTATGATAATTTTGATATGATGAGTCATAAAATTGTGTTACTATTATCATATAAATTTTTAAAAATTATTAATTATTAATTACATTTATTTTCTCATATAAACCAATAAAAATTTTTTTCAGAATAAAATATATATCTGAAAAATGAAATTTATTTATTAAAAATTATGTGTCCATTTACTATGAAAAATTTAATTTTTATTGAATACGAACTTCAAATTTTTTACATAATAAAGTTATTATTATTAAAACCCTCAAATTTAACAACTATTTTATAACTATCATGTTAAAATAATGAGGTTTTAGAGTTTTTTTAAGCTCGGTGTTTTGTGCTACCTAAGCTATAGAACATAATGTTCTTAAAACATATCGGGGTGTTAAAGATGAATCCCCTATTTATATGAAATGGATCATGTACACATACTATTTATATACTCTGGGATTTCTAGTAACCCTATATGAATATGTAATGTAAATGCGGTTACCTAATTCTGAGAAGCGACAAATAGTGCCTCCTAAAAAAACCGTTCTTTGGCCTCCTCATCAGGAACAAGATTTAGGCTATAATGGAGAATGTTATTAAACCAAATACCAACCACTCTAACCGTCATGCTTCCCTATAAAGTGGAAACCAATTCTTATTTTCTCACCACCTTCATCATCCATGAAAGATACTCTTCATGTAATTGTTTCTAAAAATCATCCCATGAAACTGATGAATCATGAAACTTCCTAAAGAAACTATATCACCATTGACTTTCACATGTTATAAATTTACTAATACCATACAAGATCCAGTGATACTTCCTAGAACAAATCAATATAAAATAAATATCTAACACCTTCATCCAAAACATTGTCTCCTAATCATCCACCCCTCTCACTTCACCAAAACTCTGATACTAAAACTCATTTATCATCTTCCTCCAAGACCCATATTTTTTTTTGCCCAACCATATTATGGCCAACCATATCTTCCTGAGGTACCTTAATAATCATAACCACATACAAAAAATGACAAAAATCTATAACTATATGTAATAATATTAAAAATCATAAGCATTAGAACATGTAATTCATTAAATATAATTTAATTAGATTTAGTTTAACTATCCCACAATCACCCAAAATCAAATACAATAATAGTAAAACGAAATTAATTTACCATTCCTAGGTATCTAACACATAATTAAAAAAATATTTTCTAATTAAGGGCCTTGTATAGGATCACCATGGGCCCTAATCACATATGACATAGCCGTTTTCCCATGCTACATCAATTGTTATGTTGTACTAGAACCACTTCCATACCAAACTATACAACCTCACTAATGAAAAAATATGATATAAACCATTTATCTCATCCATAAAGATTATACCACACATTCATGACTCACACAAACACTGATAATGTGGGTAAAAACATACAAAAGAGAGGAATTACCCTAAAAAATCCATGTAATACTGATAAACCTCTAATGAATTCCATATAATAAAAATTGCTATCCCAACTATGTTAAATATTATTGAGAGGGAGAATATTAGTGTATGAAATATTTAAGTAACTACCCCTCTAGAAGATGTTTCATTGTTAAAAAAACAATACTCTCCCTTTCAAGTTGAAATGTATAAAAAGAAATTAAATTATGCATGAGACATAAAAATTTTAGCCTGTTTACCCTTACTAGGATACGTCTATGGAGAAAAAAATAGAAATGCACGTTTTTAAAAAATATACTAAAGTTCACCACTATAAGAAAGTTAACAGTGGAAACACTATCCCTCCTAGTTTATAACTAATCACAATTTTAAATCTGATTTCTCTCTCAACAAAATTTTTCTCACTACACCTTCAGAATATTGTATTTTTTATCAGCTGAATAAACATGTTTTTTAAATCATTTTTCTTCATCATAATGCTCAATATTATTCAACTTTATGATCACCACATTTCCATATAAAATCTAGGAATATAATTCTAGGTTTGAATTTATTTTAGCCTTCTCACAACTTGCATGAAAATTTATCATTATTCACATAAAAGTAATGTTTTTTTGTGAAAAAATAATTTTCATACAACTATAAATATCATCATGAAACTCTCAATTTTCATAAATATTTTGGGCTTTCATAGAACTAAAATAATTTTTTTGTGCACAACTTTTGTTTGAGATGTGTCTTTATGTGAGAAATATCTTCATACAACTCTTACATGATTTACATCCCAAATGTTCACTAAGGGATGCTCTAGTTAAATTATGGGTGTGGAAGCCTAATTATAGACGTGGATGACCCTTAACACTTTTAAATTTTGAACCTTAGATAGGGAAAAAATATTTACTTGGGTACTGAACATCGATGGTTGGACATCACCCTTAGTGCACAACTGTAACTACCCTACTTATCTTACATCATTATAACATCATTTAAAAGATAAATAACATAATAGTGCTAGAAAACTAGGATCCAAAGGTTTTTTTTCTAGATAAAATTAGGACCCTACATATCATCGAAATAATAAAAAATAAAAAATTATTTAATTCCTCATTGTCTAGATTTCTATTGGTCATCATGTTCTCCATAGTACAAGTATTCACCTAAGGATATACATCAAAGAAGGTGTGAGCTAAAAGCCCAGTAAGATGATGAATAACAGACTTGAAAGAAGGGTGAGTATAATTATCATCATAATGTAAGAAATGTATCTTATTCATAATCATTATTGGAATAATTAGATATTTTCATGGATTATGGAAATGCATAAAAGTGAAACATCACATCTTAGTGGTAAACCACCACACACTTTATCTAAAGAGATACATCACATTACCAAATTCATTGGGGGCACTTTATAATTCTGGTTTCACCCATCACATCCTAAAATTTACATGCACTGTATAATTCTGAGCACACCCATCACATAATAACATTTATATAATCATGCATTCCACATAGAACACATATCAATCATGGAAATAAAATAATCCATGGAAGGAAATGGGTTTCATTTACTAAGGAATACTTTCATGAATAAACATTGGGGATCCCAAAATAAATGGGAATAACTTAATTGGTATAAGAATAATCAATCTTGAGTGATGAAGAATAAATATTAAGAGAAGAAAATGTTGTTTTATTATATAGAAGAGTTCTTTTGGGAAAATTGTTACAGTTGTCCAAACATCTTATTAGAACCATGTGTATCCAAGAGATGAAAATGGAAATAAAATGAAATTATATTTCAGGAAAATTAAAATAACATCAAAAATTTAATTTGGAATGAAATATGAATTATGAAATTAAAGGAAATTGGGATCAATAATCCCTTTACCTTATGTATGGATGCTTTCTTCACATTAATATCCTTATGAATTTATCATCCTTGGGAACCTCATTAGGGAAATGAATTTTGTATTTTGATTAGACCACGGGATCATGAATTTGGTGAAGCATATTAGGAAAATGATTATGTTTAATCTTTAAAAGTATCTAGTCTTAGAAACTGTGAAGTAAAGAGGTGGTGAGGGTTCGTATTTATATAGTATTGGAGGTGTGTTTTCTCATTATTTTATTCATTAGTTTGTTATTATGCTTAAAGACTATGAATAGTTTTATAATTATCACTAAATATATTAAAATAATATAGGTTTTGAGATTATGAGGCTTACATCAATTGTGACTCAAGGAATAGTTTATTTAATATAAAATGTATATACAACAGAAATGATTATATTTTACTATTCACCAAAAAATCAAGTATTTCAGAAAAATCTAAAAAATTTACCCTAACCATTTTTAAATTTTTAGAATTAAAATATGAACTAAATTTGATGAAAATAATTTTCAAAACATTAGAAATTTAAGTTTTAATTAAAATCATCATTTATTCCAAAAAAACCGATTTTAAAATTATAAACGATTTCATGAAAGCTTGAATAATTGATTAAGGTCACATAAAATTTTCAAATAATCACAATAAATAAAGAATATTAATTTGTGAATCTATTTTATGAAAATAAATTTCATTTTAAATAATTTTATTAATTAAAAAATTGTGTATAACCATTTCTGTTTTACAAAAATTACAACACTTAATTTATCAATTTAAAAATATTTATTTACTTTTACTAAGATATAATTATACCATATTTTTATTTAATATATGTCAAAATTTTATTTATAAATTCATAGGTTATGTTACTATTCTATTGAATGAATTACAATTCTTGATAGTCATGTTACTATTTCAAAGGCTAAGATATCGTTCCATCAGAATAGAAAATTATATTGATAAAATTTTGGTTCATTATATTCTTCCACCATTTTGAAAATTCTAACTGAAAATTTCGTTTTACATACTAAGATGAGAACATGTAGGGGTAATTCTCTATCATTGATTCCTATGGTTCCCATATTTCCTGTTTTTAATTATAGTTTTTACATAGTGCTTTGACTAGGTGAGTTTCCTTTTTTTCATAGAACATTTTCTCTATGGTCAAGATACTCTCAAGCTTCTCCTCAAAAGAGATATCATATTCTAGTTGTACCACCATTGAGTTTGGTACATGTATGCGATATGGTATGTACTTCCTCATGAGCGATACATGGATCATTTCAGAAATTTGACCCATACTTGGTGGAAGTTCAAGCTAATAATATTCTACTCCTATGTGATCAAGGATATCAATGGGGCCAATGCACCTTAGTGTTATCTTACCTTTCTTTCTAAAATTTATGAATCTCTTCCATTGTGATATTTAAAGGAAGGCATTATATCTAACCTTGAACTCCAAGTCCCTTTTATCATTTAAAGTATACCTATTTTTCCAAATTTGAGAAGATTTAATATGATATAGAATAACTTGAACCTTCTCTATAAAATCTTTCACAAGATCAGTTCCATGTAACTTTCCTTCGCAAACTTCAACCGAACATGTTAGAGTTATATATCACTTTCTTACTAAACTCCATATGGATCCATCTGAATACTCTAGTGGAAGATATTTTTGTATGACAACTCAACCAATGGGATATGATGATCCCATACAACATTGAATTCCATTGATTTGGATCATATCATGTATTCGAGCATATGAATAGTCATTTCAAATTTCCCATCAATTTGGGAATGATAGGACATGCTAAAATTTAATTTTGTACTCAAATTATGTTGAATAATCCTCTAGAATTTCTATGTGAACTTTGGATCATGATAAAGTATTATTGAATGTGGAACCCTATAATTCCTCACCACTTCCATTACATATATTTTGGTATGTTTTTTCAAGGGAATGATCATCATGAATAGAGATAATGTGGGAAGTCATTATGAGTCGATCCACTGCAACATATATTTAATTATTTCCTTTGGAAGTATTCAGGAGACAATGATTATTCCCATAGTGAAATTATACCATTTCCACGTGGGTATAGGGAATGGTTTCATCATTAATTTGGACTTCTCTTTCCATGATTAAACTTGATGACATATTAAAAACCATGGAATATACTATTTGATATCCTTCTTGATCTTGTCTGACAGAATGTTTTTTTAGAGATTAAAATACATCATATCCAATAGATCATTATTTATGTTAGGTGATGAAGGCATACATAGCATAATTCAAAACTGAATCACACCATCATCATTAATATAGAACTCTTATATCTTCTCTTTCATTACTGTTTTCAATTTATTTGGAAGCTCCATATCATCCCTTTATTCCTCTTTAATATTCTCTTAGATAGATGGTTGGAAAATCATTTGGTTAATGTATGATGTATTACCTTCCACTATGATATTCAAATCCATCATTTATTTATCCAAGAAGATAGGGTCTTTCTCAATTTTCACCATGGATAGTGTAGCATATTATTTTCAACTAAGAAAATCGACAATCTTTTTTACCTTCCAAGATGATAGTGAATATATAAATCAATGTACATGATTAGATATAACCATATTCATTGATAAATGTTGAGATATTTTTGTGTGAATATATACTTTAGACTATTTTTATCAGTATATATGTCACAATTCTCACCATATAGGTAGCTCCGCCAAATTATCTAAGAATAAATAATATCTTATAAATCTAGATCATGCGTTGGGTATTTAAGCTAATGCATCATAAATTTTCACGAGGCTTATGCTATCACAACAACATTTTTCATGAGTACAAAACCAATGAATTTAATTAAAGCATAAATTTATGTCACAAAACATTCTCAACTTTGTGGTAATGTGAGTATAGGTGTAGTGATCGGCCTCTTATTTAACATCTTAAATATTTCTTCACATTCTTCTATCTAGATATACTTTACCCTATTCCATTTTAACTTAGTTAGTGGGACATACAATCATGACAAAAGTTTTACCAAACTTCAGTAGTTCCCTTTTAAAGAAAGAAAACAACTGATTTTTGTGGCCCTAGTGGGGCCGGGACATTCTTTATTTGCCTTTGTTTTTTAGGGGTAAAAAAAATTAACTAACTCATGATCACATGTCCCATGAATGAAACGTTATTTATCCAAAAGTCATAATTTATGAATTGGGTATACAATTTTTCCTTCCTCAATGTTATCATCAAAATCCTTATATGTTCTTTATGCTCCACATTTCTCTTTGAGTATATTATAATATCATCAGCAAAAACTAATTGTTTTTTTCAAGGAACTGTATAAAGACTCTATTCATCAAATCTAGGTAAATTTTAGGTGAATTAGTAATTTTGAAGGGTGTCCCTAGAAACTCATAGTTCCCATTGCTTTTATAGAATTTAGTATTCTAAATATCTTCCTTCATCACCTTTAGTTGATGATATCCAAAATTAAGATTAAACCATGAGAAGTACTGATCTCTTTGTAGTTGATTGAAAAAGTCATAAATAATTGTAAGGGGATAATTGTTCATTATATTGATCTTGTGTAGCTCTTTGTAGTTGATACCCATCCACATTGATCCATCCC
The DNA here is from genome assembly GCA_963277665.1 of Viscum album. Classification (NCBI taxonomy): domain Eukaryota; kingdom Viridiplantae; phylum Streptophyta; class Magnoliopsida; order Santalales; family Viscaceae; genus Viscum; species Viscum album. The sequence continues at coordinate 1,768,840,943 of OY728157.1, forward strand.
TTTCTTTACAAAGAGAACTAGCACACCCTAAGGAGATACACTAAGGTGTATGATCCTTTTTCCCAAATACACTTTCACTGTCTTCTTTAACTCCTATAGTGTGATAGGGGCCTTCCTTTTTTGAAATTTTGGGATATGAGTAGATCTTGGTACGAGTTCTATTGACAACTCTACCTCATGATCTAGGGGAAGTCTCGGTAAAACTTCCATAAATACATCATTGAATTCATTCATAATGGGTATTTCTTATAGGCTAATACCTTCCTTTGACTCAACCATTTGAGCGAGATATGAATCTTCATAGATAATTACAACCACACTATTGAATAATTTTTCATAGGGGATTCATTATATCACATTAATTTGTAGAGAATATTGGGATGGTTCATAATTTTAAAAGATATGTCATTTTACCAAATGTTTTCTTGTGCTCTATATAACCCAATCCAATCCATTCCCATTATAGTATTAAATTACACCAATAAAAGTATCATGGGATTTATTATATTATTCTTCCCACATAGTCTAAAAGATAAAGAGTCCAACACTTGGGATGTAATGATTGAACCACTATGTGTTTTTAAAGATATATCTACTTCAATAATTCTAGGAATTGATTCAATAGTTGTATAAAAATTTTCAGATATAAATGAATTCATATAACTAGAATCAAATAAGATTATTTCCATTCATGAGTTAATATGAAGCATACATTGTACAACTTCATTTTCCTTCTCAACTTCTATAGTAGTTCTTTCATAATCAATCCATTGATTCTTTGGATTGGTTGCTAACGATGCTCATTACCAGCAAGGACTCTAGGTTTAGTGCATTTGATTGCATAGTGCCTTTGCTCTATATAGTTGAAGCATTGAGCAATGGGTGGTTCTATTACTTCTATGGGAATATTGGTCAACTTCCTTATATCTCTACGATAATCAAGAGAATTGTTGCCTTCTATCCCACACTTATAACATTTAAATTTCCTTTTAAGGTAATTTACATTATGCTTCTTCCCACATTTTTTACATGTGATTGGTTTATATTTCTTTCCACCTTTCCCATTAGATCCCCCGTATTAAAATTAGGGCTTTCTTTTCTTATCACCATAGCGATAAGACCATTCTCCATACTCCATATCCATTTTTAGAGCTCCTAAAAAACTTCTTTATAACTCCCAATGTTTAGAATTTATATAGCCTTTCAAATGTTTGGTTTGTGACCACTAAAGAATGTATCAATTTTTCTATCATTGCAGATAACACTACATGAAGAGTTCCCTACAAGCCTTGGGAAATTTTATTTTAATTTTATGCCATATTTAACTTCTTTTTGAATTAGCTCTATAAATTATCTCTCCATATTTTTATGAAGTTTATAAAGGAAATACTTTTTAAGAAACAATATCTTAATGTTTTCTCACTCAATCTCTTCAATTTTGTCCTTAGGCATGATGTTATTAATCCATGACCACCATAGATCGACCACTCCATATAGACGATAAATTACTAGAGTCACCACATTCATCAGTAAAATGTGAATCATAGAAAATATATTATCCATTGAGTTGACCCATTGTTCCATGAATAGTGGATCAGAAGAGCCACTAATCATTGGTGGTTATTGACTCGTAAAAGAATGGATAGCCAGTTCCTCCCTCTAAGTTGAAGGTGTATCTTCAACATTATTCAGGTCTTTGATCATAGAATGAGACAACCGGGTCAACCTCACCATTAAATTTTCAACTCCGCCTCCCAATTTCATTGTGGATGTTGTTTGGTAAACTGATGCATTTTCCGTTGCATGGGTTGTTGGCATGGATTCTATGGCTTCCCACCATTTTATAAAATATAAAATGTTAGAGAAAAATCTAATTCAAGAGGTTATAAAAAATTAATTTATTCCTTTGTTTAATTTACCCCAATGGAATATGTTTCGGAATCCATATGTTTGAAATTTTCAAAAAAAAATTTTTGGTGATTACTTATACTTAGTCTCATACTAAGGGATTTCACTTAGGTTCTCTAATCCAAATTCTCAAATTAACTAAACCATGCTCTGATACCAACTATAGTTACCCTACTTATCTTACATGATTATTAAATCATTTTAAGGATGAGAAATATAACAGTGCTACAAAACCCAAATCCAAATGTTTTGTGTATTAGGGAAATTAAGACCATACATAACTTTTACATTATAAAACAAAAAAAATATTTAATTAATTTTTTTTATAGATTCTTATTGACCTTCATGCACTCTTTTCTATAATTATTCACCTGAGGGTATACATAAATAATGGGTAATATAAAATCAATGAATAAGGATTAATAAGATACATGAAACAAGGGTGAGAATAATCATCATTATAACATAAGTAAAGGACCATCATCATAATCATTAGAGGATACATTAGATATAGGAATGGAATATAGAAATGCATAAAACCGAAACATCATGTCTTAGTGGTCAACTACCACTCATATTATTCTTTATCTCAATGTATACATCACATTAAAAAATGCATTGGAGATTTATATACTTCTAGGCACACCTATTACATCGTAACATTTACATGCATGATATAATTCTAGGATAACCCATCACATCATAACATCTAAATAACAATGCAAGCCAAATAGAATGTATATCTATCTTGGACATAAAATAACCCATGGAATAGAATGTGTTTCATTTCATAAAGAATACATTTTTGAGTAAAAAATTGGGGTTCCCAAAAGAATGAGGAAATAAGATAATTGGTATTAGAATAATCAATCATGAGTGAGAAAGATACAATCTCATAATAAGTAAAAGTTTTGTTTTTTTTAAAGAAGAGTTTTTTTTAGAAAAATATTGTCATTTATCATAAAATCATACTGGAGGCATGTATATACGAGACATTAAAAGGGAAAGACAAAGAAATTATATTTCAGGAATATTCATATAAAATTCATACTGAAATTTTGAATGAAAGAGGAATAAGCCAAATAATGAAGATAGGTTTTGAGAACCCCCATATATTATGTCAGAAAGATTTTTTCACTTTAATATCCTCTTGAATTTATCCTCCTTAAAGAACCTCCATAGGGAAAATGTTTTTGTCTTTTGATGAGACTAAGGGGTATTGAACGTGGTGACGGGTATTAGGAAGAGTATTTGGTAGAATTTTGACGAGGAACCAAGCTTGGAAGGTGTGAGGTGAAGAGGTATTGAGCGGTGCTATTTATAGGGGGAGAGGGGTGTTTTGGATTTATTTTATTCATTAGTTTATTATTATGGTTCAAGACTATGAATAATTTGATAATTATCACTAAAAATATTAAAATAATTAATTATAGTTCAAAATTATAGTTCTTACATAATCCATGAATTATATAATTTTTTATTTAATTTATAATGAAAATATACTATAAATTATTGTATTTAACTAATCAAAAAAAATTAACATTTTTTTACAAAAATACAAAAATTCACATGAACCATTTTTTTATGCAATAAAATAAAAATTGAAATTCATTTTATCAAAATAAATTTCTAAATATGAAAAATTTAATTTTTATTTCAAATCAACATTTTATCAGAAAATACCGATTCAAAAATTATAATTGATTATAAGAAGATTTAAAAAGTTAAATAAGGTCTCATAAAATTATCATATAATAATTAGAAATTAAAATGCAATATATGAACTTATTTAAAGAAAAAAAATTTCTTTTTAAACAATTTTATTAATTAAAAAATTGTATCTAAACATTTATGTTTTACAAAAAATAACAACACTTAATTTATAATTTTAAAAACATTTATTCAATTATGAAAAGTTATAAATATATCATTTTTTATTTTTGAGATTCCAAAATTTTATTTATAATTTCTTAGAAAATGATACTATTCTATTGGTTGAATTACTATTCCTAGTGGCCATGTTACAATTCCAATTCATGGTCACTATTCCATCGGGATAGGTTCCTTGAACTTTTTAAATGTCACTTATTTCATCATTATTTTATGAGAATAATGTTTTTATTGGGATCTATATGCTATGTATATGTTTTATTCCATTTTTTATAATTATAAAGAAGGGAAATTCTATTGATAAATGTTTGGTTCATTACAAAAACTAACCACCTTCAAGGAATGACATCTCTTTTTCATGGGTTCGCATACCACTTCATCTGTCCCGCAACTCCAACATTCACAAAGCTTCCAAACTTGTGAGAAACCCTAAAATTTTTCATAATTTGATGTGATAGACAAAAATATTCACTTGTGCACAATTTTTTGAAAAACCTTCAACCTTTTCACAACTTTCTCATTTACATGAAATTATTTCCTTTGAAAAAAACCATTTTCCTTCTTATAATTTTTTGTATTCTAAAATTTGGAAAAAAACTGTGAATAGCTTTCACCTTGTACACAAAACCATTTCTATGACATCTTGTACTCCCATACCACTTTCTTGATGATTTTGCATGATTTTTCAACATACTTAGTTAAAAATCGCATTAGAACTCAACAAAAAACCTTGTCAACCTTCATTTTCAACAAACACAATCGACCTAAAAACACTGCAATGTTGCCATGAATGATTTTTCCCAAACATAAAATATAATTTAATCTCTAATGTATATAAATTTAATATATAACCATGGTCTCCAAAAATATAACAATAAACAAATACTTGTATGGTAATGACTCAAAAATAAACTCCAAGCCTCCGGATAATACTATTTAGATTGGTCCCTAACTCCCTCCTAGAAACATATAAAACATATTTGTATATATAAAGGTGAGAATATAGCTATAATAAGTAGAATCCACCCCAAAACCACTCATCTAAATATTAGAAAATAATAATAATTCCCCAGGAAAAAAAAAATCTAACATGAACCTATATCATGTCATCTATCAACAATCTTAGAAAGGCTCACTCGTCCAGAATTGCATAAAAGTATAGTATAATAGCATCAAAATAATATATGTTTAGAATATACTCTATAACCACTTCCAAACAATATAGTCTCTCTCACACCATTAAAAACATAAATTGTGTGATTCAATATCATCCATATAATTACATAACCGCATGTATGTATGTCCACACATCGCCATACAAGTACAAAATACTAGAACCCATGACCACATTACAAATACACATCATATAATCATCAATGTAAGTTATCATGAAGAATAACCAAATCATCCATATACCACCTCCAACCACACAAAACCCCCACCATGTATACACATCCCAACCACAACCCATGAAAACATTTATATATATACTTTATGCACCTTCCATCATAACAAACACATACATGTACCTAGTCCCATGATCAATGACAACCAAAACTACATATGAAGGTGGTGTAGAGAAGTAGGAGAATTTATCCATTGATTCCCAATAAATCTTGGATGTTATGGACAACATAAAGAAACCTATATCTCATACGAGTGTGAGTTATGTTTTCTTACGTGGGTGGTGGTGCATGATTATTAACAATAAAAAAATATAAATATATTAGTCACACACATTTCTAGACAAAGGGTTAAATATGTAATACCAAAATAGAATTTAATATGAACACCACTATCACAATATCCAAAAACTGAACGATTCCATAACTACAACAAATCAAAACCCATTTGTCCACACTGTATAGTCATATCATCATTCTCAACATCCCATTTCAATTATCATTGTTAAATTATAGATTTATAAATACCATAAAACATAAATTAAATTAGAAATTTTTAATGTTAAATAAATATTAAAACTACTTCTATCCTCAATAAATTCATTAATCATTATTCAAAAGTATCAAATACTTTATCATTTAATCTGTAATATTTATTTTATCCATAATAATTTTATCACTTTTTCCCCTCACCCACTATTTCATTGATTTACAACCATACTAAACATAACTAAAAAAATATAACATGAACTAAAAAAATGAAAATCACTACATAAACCATTCCAAAACACAATCCATGATCCACCATAACAACAATAAAAATAATAAAATCAAACAAAATCCTTGTTTCTCATACCGTTGTAAAAAACCCTCATCCATCACTACTTCATCCCAAAAACATCACATTCTTCCATCTAATCAAAAAAATCATCCATCACCATTATAATAAAAAATTTAGGTCCCCATGCATACCAACATGAATGGGAAAACATTTTTTTAATTATAAATAAATAAATCCCATATAAAAATTATTCTTTATTAAAGATTAATTTCATGTTTATAAAAAAACACTTAAATTCACGATTTCAAAAAAACTAGTTCATTACCAATGTTTAGTTATTATACCATTAAGAAAGGTTATTAAATAAAACAAATAATATTAAGAAAAATATTTCATAACATCAATCATAAATTATTTTACAACAATATCAAAAAAACCATTAAAAAAATAAGAAATACCATATAATTTTCTAAAACACATTTGAACTAACCTATAGGCTTCAATTTTATTACATACCATTCATTATATTATTATATTAATGCATTATATACACCTAATGAAAAAAGAATTATTAATCCACAATTAAAAATTAAATAAATAAGGTAAGGTATCGAATCCCATACCTCAACTAAAGATACTAAAAATATGTAAGAAAATGAGAAGAAGATTAATTCCTAGCTAAGAAAACATAGGAATGATCCCTAATAACCGAGAACATAGATATAACCTTCATGAAATGGGCCTAATACCAATAAACCAAATTGAAACCACTGACATAAATACACTAAAGAAAGAACATGAAGTAAAATAGGAAATAGAATAAGAGGAATTTACTTGGGTCATAGATTTTTATCTCTTAAAGATGAATGAAAAAACTAACCAAAGTAAGACCATATATCCAAAAATATTCTCTTATAGTAGCATAGGGTCTAAGGGAAGTCATAAAACTAGGAATAATGTAAGACATGGCCTGAATTATAAATATTCATGAAAATTAAAGAATCTTAGTGTGATAATTGTTATCTTTTGAGAAAAAACACTGATAAGAAAAACAATTGTGTTTCTTCCCCAAATCATAGAGTAAAAACTAATTAAAAATAATATTATTAATAATTGTCCTAGAACAATCAAAGAAAACATAAATTAAAAAAATACTTGAGAATCAATGTTTGATGCTCAACCTATTCCTTCAAACATGATGATCCATAATACATACGATGGTGAAATGAAAGGCACTATAATTCAACAAGCGCTTGATTGAAAGATACATGAAACCACCCACCTTGGTCTTTATGCCATAGTTACAATATCCATTCCACAAAATTCTCCATATAAGACTAACTTTAGTCCTCACCTAATATAAGATTTTGAGATCTCATATGATAGCTAAATCATGTATGATTACCAAGAAAGACCTTATGAAAGTTATGTTGTGATCCCAATAGAAACAGTTAAATCACCATCATATAAGATAAAAAAAAAGTATTTACATTAGATTGACCTATCAATTTTTCTACGTAAGAATAATTTACATACTTCATGTCCAAAACAAACATTTTCATGCCAAAACCAAACATCCACTTTATAATAGTACGACACTAAAATATCTCATTTCATACCCCCAAATTACATTATAAAAACCATTCCAAAACAAAAAAAATTATAGTATGATACACCATACTATAGAAAAACCATCACCTCCAACCAAACCCTCATAGTGCAACACATAGGTCTATTCCACAATGCATACTTCTAGCTAAAGTTTCATATATAAATATATCCTCTCAAATCCAACATTCCATTGATGGATCCAACTCCCAAAAGACCTAATGTGATAGTGTGAGAATGTATCGTTCATTAAAATAAATTAATTTCATAAAATCATATATTTAAATAAAATATTTCTTAATTTAGACTTAAAAATTATTTTTAATATGGATAAAATAACTATATATACACACTAATAAGGACATAAAGGTCACTTTGGTGTTGTCTCCCAATGCAAATAAAGTTAACTACAGATTTACAACCAGTAATATAAAACCCGAGTATTTCATAATTTATTTCCCATAAAAAATAAACTTAACAGGATATGTTATATGTGATATTGACCATAATTAAACCATGATATACTATATAAATATTATTATTTAAATATGATTTTCATTACATAGTCATTGTTTTTGCATGAATTAATAGGAATAACTATATTATAAATTATATATAGATATTTCTTATTCAATAAAAATATATAATAAATCTTACATTAATTATATATTGGTTGGAAATTAAGTTAAAATATATTAATTATAAAAGATATATTTTTCATAAATTTATTTTTATATAAATAATGTTTCTTTCTTCATAGGTTAAATTAAACACTATTTATAATTTATTCTAATGAAATAAGTGTATTATATATTCAGTTTTATGAACTAAAATTCATTTAATTATAGTTATTAACAGATTAATGATAATAAATTCATTTTATGATTCTAAAATATATATTTTTTTAATTTTGGTTTTATATAATTTTGTGTGAATATATTATAGCTATATTATACCAATTTTATATTTTTTATTTGAAAAAATTGAAATAACATTTGAAACTATCATATCATTATAGTATTAGGATTATTTTTTTATGAAAATATTGATATTTCATGGAATAGGGTAAATTCCAATTTTTACACAAGTATCATTTCCTTTAATTACATAAAACAATTTCAAATCCCATACTATTTTGGATTTTGTTTTTAATTAGTGTACAATTCATTATAATTAAATTTATTTAAATAATTCCATAATAATCAATATTATATTTGATTTTGGTATACGTTTATTTTTATTCTCAATTTTTTTTTCTATAAAACGTTTATCATTTCCTATTATGCACTAATATTAAGAGTAATTTCTGCCACTTCTATAAATTGAATGTTTAAAAATAGATTTTATATTTCAAATTTGGTGGTTTAAATTTATTTATTAGTTCATTATCATTCTTCTTAATTAGGAATAGTAACCAAAGTAAAAAAATGGTCCTCCATTATAATTGGTAAATCAAGTTAATTAAGTAAAAATAATTAGGTGTGGCCATAAAAATATTATCGTAAATATAATTTTATGAGTGGATTTCAACCTTTATTAACTTATATATTTAATTTGACAATTTTTGTTTTCCATTCCCATTATTAATAAATTTAAATATTTAATACTATAGAAAATTTACATGTGGGCCACTCCACTTAACTAATAAATGGGACCCCCATGTCCTCTCTTCCTCATGCATTTTGAGAAATCTAGTTCATCCAATACCTAACAGAATCTATCTCGAAAATTCCATCATTCTTCTAAGATTTTAATTTCCAAGATCCTAGAATCCCTTTCCTCTATGATTTTTTGGTGTTGGAGAAATCCAGATAAGGTTCAAAGGTGTTTGGAGTGATTATATGGACTCATAAGGGAGCCAATATAATATTTTTATAGGTTATAAGGTGGATAATTAAGGATTCACCATTGAGTGTGGTTATTGTGATATATTAGGGATGGACGTGTCATTGGGGTTAGGGAGAAATAATTCAGGGTAACTAACTTTACATGCATGACTACACCATGGAGATAAGTTCTAGTGTGATCTATTCATCGGAGGTTGAGTGTTGAGGCATGGATAAAATCGGTTGTAGCATTGTGGTTTTGGGGGAAGCTACTTCATATAAGTAGGTTTCAATATTTCCTATTCTTTCTGGAAAGGACTACAACATGGTGTCTTTGAATACACCGTGTACCCTCCTCAGGATAATAGGATTGGAAGCTTTAGATGTAATTGTGTTTTTGGACACACTTTTGAATAGGGTGGTAGTGGTGTTGTCTTTCACATTGAACAATAGTAGAACATTTTTTACTTTATGGTCATGGGGGATACATAGTTTTCCTTAATCATTAGGTTGACCTATAAATAACCATACCCCTATCCAAACTAATTTTCCCCCACTCCCTCATAAATCTTTGGAAGTAATGATTTGTTTTTTGTGGTATTTGAATCCCTTTCTATAATAATTGATCCCAATCATTCCAAGATCTATCTGATGTGATCCATAGTGATGTATACCTCCATTTTCAAGAGTTTTCTATCTATTTTATGTCATTTTATTTCTATACCTCTTTCAATGACTTGGTGTTTGACCACCACCACTCTAATAGAGTTTTCTTTACCACTTTCTAGTGTTTTCAGGTTGTGATGTTCTTGGGAAGTTCATAGTTCATTACAGGAAAGGTGATTAGAGATCTGTATTTAAATATCATTTATTTTTCAATAAATTTTGATGTTTTAGGTAGGGGACTCATTTCTTCTCATTTTATATTAGGTGAAATCATAAAGTTATCATGCTTTTTTTTGGAAATATAATTAACCATAATAATGGATAAACCATATTAATGAAATAATAGTTTTTCACATGTGATCATCCACCATGATAATGTATTACCTCTGAATTTATTAGATACTATGATATATATCTAAATTATCTATCATGTTAGTTATGCTTTGGTTAGGTTGATGTTATTGATGAAATTTATAAAGAATGTAAACCCAGTAATATATTGTTTGGATAACTAATTAAAGAGTTATATGTAATGAAACCATTGTTCTGGTAATTTTATGTAAATAAAATTGATTCATATTTCGTGTTTTATTTAATTTTTTCCCAAGTGTTAATGTAATCCTATAATAAACATAATGATGGAATACGATTTTATGATTATTATAATAATAAATTTATTTTTATATGAGAATGGTTATTACCTTAGTGTTTTTGAAACATGTATTAATTCTAATAGCATGTTTAAATCATTATAATATCTTTTTATATTCTATAGCTTATGTTACCCATAGTTATAACATGTGATATTTGAATCAGTTAATTCATAGTGGAGTAAGAACTTGTTATTTGATAAATATAATTTTTTGTGGACAATTTTGTGAATTTCATGTGAAGGATAAGTTCATAGTGTTAAGTTTGTAAAATCCTTTTTTATAGTGAAGTCTGATATCCTTGTTTTTAGAGAACAATTTTCCAATTGAAATTTTTGTTGTTTGTTTCCATTATGTGTTAATTTGAAAATTATAATTTTCAATCGATGTGTTTTGAGATTATTATATATGATTTTTGGTGTTATATAGGAGGGTAGAACTAATTTTATGATAGTAGTTGATGCCTATGACTTTGAGATGAATTAGATATGAATGATTATGTTGAGGATAAAAATGTTATTGTGGTAGTTTTTTATGCCTATGATGGTGTGATTCATGGTAATATACATGATTGTGTTAAGAATAAAATTGGTTTGATGAAATGGGAAAAATTTAGGCTTACTCTTCTTTATCATTTATTAAGGATGCTTTATTATTAATAAATCTATTTAAAGACATAATGTCTAAGAGGATCATTTATCTAGATTTTTTCCTCCACAGCTTGAGGAATATGGATATTCTTTGTTTTAGTTATCTTAGTGGTATCATAGGATGTTTTCCCAGAGTATCCAGAATTATTTATCTGTAAATGATTAATAAATTATTATAACATGGGGATTGTTCTAGTTATAATTCAAATGTTAATAGAAATCATGAGAAATTGTTGACTCTATTGGATTATTCCTAGAGGGAACATAATTCACATGGATAGTAAATGAAATGTTATTTGGAATAATATTAATTAATGGTTATGTAATTAATTAATTAAATGAAATTATAAAATATAATTAATTAATATACATTAATCTAAATTAATTATTGTGGGTTATAAATATCAATATATTGGTGGTGGGAGTCAGGTTTCTGAGTTATTAAACTTGTACTGAATTATAATACTAGGGTAACATAGAATGTGTGGGGGTGAATAATATTATATCTTGTACATTTTTTGATTTAATATGATACCCTACCCATATTTGTTGAAAAAATGGAAACAATGGACTCTGGGATGGTTTTTACCGAATATATAGTTTAGTGATGAATAAGTGGATTACTATCCTTTCTAACCTCTCTTTATTCTTATGGTAATATTATATACTATTTTGAACAATGGTTTGTTCATCGATATATTTATGTATAGTTATGTAATGAAGTGTGGTTATTTTATAAACATGAACCTACAAATGTAGTATCGAATTTATTATTATAACTATTATGTGTATAGTTTTTAATGTCTTGGGGTACCATATTCTAAGTATGGGTTATGGTGGATGGAGGTATAATACACGATTTATAATAAATGTCATAAGGAATGTGGTTGATCTTGAACAATACATTTTTACTATATAGATATGTGATATTGGTGTTTTAGATGATGTGATAAAAGAGGTGAACATGTGTTGACCTATAGACCAGGTGTCTTCGGGCTAGCTTCTTTTTGAGAGAGATGGTTAAGGGCATACGATGTCAGGGAAAAGTGGATGACCAATGGGTAAGTGGTAGTGGAGTACCTTTATATTATATTATATTATATTATATCTTATATTCAATATATAGTGCGAGATATACATGGTGATGATTTAAACCTAGTATACCTATTTAGGTGATGAGTTAGCTTCACTATTGGTTCACTGGGCTTTAATATGTTGTCTTTGTCTTTTGAATGATAGGCTCTAGGGAAGATCTTACTAGGTATAATAATTTTACTAACCCTATATATATTTAAACTATCTTCGGATCATTAAGAGCATGATGTAGGTCATGATATATATATTAATAGCTGGTGGTTTTAGATGAGCTATTTTGGATTTATGGTCACTATCCAGTTTAACTTTTTGGTACTTTTTAGTTTCCCTTCTATTTGTGTATCCTTGTATGAAATTCATGTAATGTACTAGGGGAATATTTTATAGTTATGAGATGGATTTTTTGGTTTATCTATATTATATATCTCTCTATCTTTAAAATTTTCTTATATAGGTAATTACACTTATTTGTATGTATGACATAATATTGGTGTTTATCAAAAAAACTTTTTCCATATAGGAGGTAGGACACGGGGGTCACTATATTCCTTCTATCACTATCAACCTAGTGGAGGTACTGTACGGGTTTGAGGGGGCCATGATAGAGTCGTAACAAATTAATGTCGATAGATAATATTGAGTTTGGAATTAGAAATAGGTGAGTCCATAATAGGTTTGTATAGAAATGTTATATACTAGTTTTATTATGGAAGGTCAACATATGAGATTGGATGAGACATTGGAATTCAGGCCCCCCTACGATTTGATGTGTGGAAATTTATTTTTATTAAGCCTAGTAAACTTGGTGAAACTAGATTTTGGGTAGAGACCTAGTAATGTATCATGACTCTTTCTTATTTGAGCATTTCTTGAAAAATGCGTAGACCATGGGATTGGATAAACCATCAAATAAAATTAATTAACTAATTAATTACTCATAAGTGTTACATATTCCATGTTTCAGAGTATCTAACCATATTTTGGCCTTAAAATAATTCTTCCTCTTCAACATTTTCATTTGGTTCATGTTGAAAATGTTCAGCAGGATATGATAAAAAAATCTGTAGAGTATATGTCGATCATGACAACACTTTTAGGAGTATAATCTAAGGGTTTCAACAAAAGTGTCTATAAAATTATAATGGATTAATTTCAGACTCATTTACAGAAGACTAGTTGGTGGAGGATGATATATATTTTACATTAATCTATGCATTGATAGAGTACTGGGTTTCATTAGCTATGATGATGTTGTGTGGAATATCAAGGAAATGGTGGATAATTTTTCTTCGGGATCATAGGGAGTTTAAGGTCTCATAGAGACGATTATGGACCTATTAAGAGAACTTATAATTTACTTTACCATGATTGTGGATATTACCTAGAAACTACTTACAAATCAGTAGTGTGGTTCCAATGTGCGAGTGTTTAGGATATATTTTAGGATCCTTCTGTGATCTACTTGAGACCAATTAAAAGATGAGGAGGCTAGTTCAAGAAATTTATAAGAGTATTTTAATCCATAGATCTATTATAAATTCCCCCAATTTATGTTTTCAACATATCTCAAGGTTCTAAAAAGAGAAGTTTCTATTGAGACAATGATATATTGAATTGGTTCATCATGATGTGGGATTCATCAAGATTCCTCATGAAGTAGAAATATGTCCCAAGGTTCCCAATTTCCGAGACATAAGTGTTTATAATTAGTTTAGGGTAGGTCCTAGAATTCATAATCTCATTTATAAATGGATTTTGGTTCATAATACATTAATAAGATACCACACAAGTGTTTTTTATGGAGGTTTTGACCATTTTCATCCAGAGTGACCAATCATTCTATGTAGAAATTACCAACCAGGTGTTCCACTTTAGGTTTTTCTATTGAGGTAGTTTTAGGTAAGGCATTAATATCATTATTATACATCTTGGGATATGTAGAGATGGGATGGGGTAAGAAGACGCTAGCCCCATTGTTTTCCTCTTTCATAGAGAGTAATGTGAAACCATTAACGTTATAACACACCAATATTTTGTGATTTTTTAATAAATTTTATCCTTTTGATCTTGTTTCATTTCACACAATTTTAAATAAATATTTTGTTATATTAAATCACTATGTTTGAATTTGGTTATGTTAAACACCAAGTAAATTTTCAACTATATGCAACACATAGATTATCATTTTATACAAACAACAATATTTTTGGTATTGTATTACATAGAATAATGTGTGCCGTCAATAGCTTTCATTACTCAAAAGTTTGAGTTTAACCGAACTACAATATAATATTAATAATATTATTAAAATATTATTAGTGCTAACTCCTATAAATTGGACTAGATGTTATGGATAATATCAACTCAAATATTTAAAATATTATTTACACATGTATATAAAATGAATCCATTGGTTATAAATTAGTTAGGATTGAATGTATAAACCTTTTGAAAATAAAGAAATAACATTTCTAAGAAAACATATTTTATATGTACAAAAACAATTTTATCTCAACAAATTAAACAATCCAATTATGATGAATGTTTTCAATGAATTTTATTAATTATATATTCAATCAATATATTTTATAAACATACAACATTTTTTATAGGTATAAGATAAGAATAAATCTATCTTTATGAATAAAAAAGATGATTTTTTCTAAATGGTAATTATACCACCTTTAAGGGGAAGAACAATATTAAATAAAAATTTTAAAACATTTAAAAAATTTATTTTAAAAAAATATCAATTTTCAATTTATAATTTCAAAATTATATTTGTGTTATTTTTGATGATTTTTTTGGAAAAAAATAATTTTTGGATGAATAGTAAAAAATACTAAATTTTAATGTATATCTGGTTTGTCATCTAATTTATTTTTTTAGTGAAATTATATTTTAATTTTGTTTTAAATTTTAATTTGATTATTTTTATATAAATTAATCCAATTTTTTTCCATTAAACCAATTTCATGTAGAAATTAGATATAAAAACAAAAAAAACATGTAAACACTTTTTCTTGAAAAATTTATTGTCACCACACGTATGTGGGATTACTTTTGAATTAATTTCTACCACTTATGTGATTAGAATTTGGAAAAAAGGATTAAATATTTGGAATTATAATAATTTATAATTTTTAAAGATTTTAATGTATTATTTGATCAAAATTATTAGTGATAGTTATTAAAATTAAGTACAATGATTAAGAAGAAAATTAGATTCTCAAAGGACTAAACCTTAAAATTAATAACCAAAATGACCATAAAACATGTCAAAAAACCATTTAATGTCTATATTTAGAACATATACTACATTTTATCAGATTTTTACTATTATTGGAGCCACTATACCATGTAAAAACGTGGGTTGAATTCCATTTTAAAAAATATACCTGAATGCCACTCCTCCACTATAAAAAGGAACTTGCCCCTCTAAATTATTCACATATATAAAGGGATTTTACTCTTAAAACCACTTCCCCAAAATCCTTCCATTACAGCTACTTGAATCCTATAATCATTCCTTCTTTGAGAAAATCCATCCATGGAATCCATTTGGTGCTAACCAAAAGGGGTTACCCAAAGAAGATGTAACATACTTTTTTCAAGAGCTTTTATTTTATTTTCATTATCCACTACCTAAAATCTTCTTATTAAATGATTATACAATAAAAAATAATCCAAAATATTATAATATATTTTTATAATAATTTTTATACCTACACTCACACACACTTCCATCTAATGGGTAACGAACTTACCGTTGTTCTTTACAACAAACTACCGCCTCATGAAATATTTTTGTTCATTTTTTTCATTTAACAACATTAATTCTTGGGAATTATGATGAAGTGTATTTTTTAATATGATATTTAAGAAATTTATAATGTATTTATTCTTTTTGAATTATTATACAACATATATCTTAATTCTTTTAATTTTGTGTAAACACTACTGGAATGTGGGTTTTTCCCCACAGTTACATACCAACGGTTTGATAGAACCGTTGGTAAATGATTAAAATAGAGGTTTTTTCCAACGGTTTCTTAGAACCGTTGGGATAGCTTGGTTAGGGGGAGTTTTTCCCAACGGTTCCCTAGAACCGTTGGGATAGGCCTTGTTTTGGGGAGTTTTTCCCAACGGTTCCTTAGAACCGTTGGGGTAGGCCTTGTTTTGGGGAGTTTTTCCCAACGGTTCTAAGGAACCGTTGGGATAGACCTTGTTTTGGGGAGTGTTTCCCAACGGTTCTAAGGAACCGTTGGGATAGGCCTTGTTTCGGGGAGATATGCCAACGGTTTTAAAAAACCGTTGGCAAAGGTTTCCCCCAAATCCCCAGCAGCCCGTTCTCTCCCCCATTCGCGTTACAGAGCCCTAACGGGAGCAGCAGCAGGCGATTTTGGAGTACTGCCGGCCGGACCTTGAAGCTCTTCTTCAGGTTCTTCTTCTTCTTTATCTCAAAAGGTATTCAAATATTTGGATAGTATTGAAACTTATTTTTATTTTTCCCTTCAGTTTAGACGATTTTGGAGCTACTGCCGGTGCCTAAGGGTGAGTTTTCTTGAAAATTCCTTTTTGGATTTTACCCTTTGAACATGGGATGTCATTTGTGAAAGGTTATATAAATCGAATTGATTGTTCGATTTATGAATTGAATTGTAAGTTAAATTAATTAAGGGTATTTTATGGTTTGCATTCCCCTTTAACACTTATATTTTATGTTACCATGTTAGATATATTATAACTAATGCATGTGATATCTTTATAGTCTTGTAAGGAGTGTTATATTAAAAATTCGAGTGCTTGAATTTTCATTGAATTTATAGCCATTATGAGTTATGTTGAGACCATGATATGGAATTGATTGATTAAGCAAGAGAATATCATTATCTTGTCATTACAACATGAGTAAATGAAGCTTCATTCTTTTCAGGTTATTATTTGATTGAGTCGCCATTTTGAGGTGAGTTGTATTAAATACCTTTGTTTTTGACCTTGGTATGTTTAATGAATTGTTTAAATGAAATGAAATTCATTAAATGATTAATAGTAAATAGTGATACATGGATTCTATTAGGATGTCAGGTATATAATCTTGTTTCTATTAACTTATATGCTTTATGTGATAAATGGATTCACAGTGGAATTCCACGGATAGACTCATTTCTTTTAATATTGATTAAGCCATTGGTGATACATGGATCCAAGGGAGGGATTCCATAGATAGACTTATTGAATGTAGAATTATATTCCAATTGATACATGGATTCTTATGATAATTCCATAGATAGACTTATTGAATGCAGAATTATATTCCAATGATATGCGTCTTGTGTGGTGGTGGTGTGGTTTATGTGTTTTATGGTAGTAGTGAAGTGTGTGATTATGTAGTTAATGTGAACCCATAGGTTGAGTATTTTGTGCTATCTATATATCATGTATTTTTATGTTATTTCTACACATTCACAACCAGAGTTGGATAAACTTACCAACGATCAGAGGTTTTGAGTTATGGGTATTTTTTCTAATATCTAGGATGGTGGTTATATGTTTGGATAGCTACCATGTATTCCCTACTCTTCCTTAAAAAGTGATTGACCATGTGTTTTTAGGCAAGATGCGATGTGATTGTCCATGTGTCTTCAGGTGAGATGTACTATGATTTCCCTAGTGTTTTTCGGTGAGGTGTGATGTGATAAGGCTATAATAAGATGTGGCATGTGGTTGGGGTCATTTAGGGTAGGAGGATGACACAAGGTTGATGTTATTCATGTTCATGATACCCTACTAATATGGTTATGGGATGAGTCATGCTGTTATGTGATATAACACATTAAGTTCTTGTTGGTTTTACATTTTTTCAATAACACATTTGTATGTTTTTCTGACATGTGTTGTTGATACCTTGATTATTTTCTTCCTTTATCGTTTACTTAAATGTATTTTCTATTATAGTTAATGCCTATTGAATTGTTTATGACAAAATGACTTATATAAATTCTTTTTACAGAATGGACAGAAGTTGGATGTATGAAACCGATCGGATCTCAGACGATTTTCAAAACAATTTGGAGAGCTTTATAGATTTTGCATTTCACAATGCTTCAGATAGTGGTCGCATACACTGCCCATGTTCCAATTGTGTTGGTAGACCTTGGTTGAGCCGTGAAGAAGTCAGCTACCACATAACCAAAAATGGGTTTCAAGCAAACTACTTTCTGTGGTATCACAATGGGGAGAAAACGAAATCTCAAATTGGTGATGATCGAAATGAAAAGACTGGAATGGAGAATTTGTTAGATGATCGGTTTCCGTTTATTCGTCATCTTGAAAAAGAAAGGATTTCGACTCAAGAAGACTTCGATATGAGGACAGCTGATGCATTTAGTGAAAATGATGATATTGATAGGGTGAAAAAATTGAATGATGCTGCCACGACTCCAGTATATCGACAATGCGATAAAATGAAAAAGCTGGAATTTTTAATCCGATTATTTCATGGGAAAACTATGTATGGGATTTCTAATACAGCAATCGATTACATTCTTACCCTCTTGAAGGATTTACTTCCAGATGATGCAGATATTCCCTCAAACCACTATATGGCATGGAAGTTAGTTGAGGAACTTGGATTTTCAAGAAACAAAATTCATGCTTGCCCGAAAGATTGCAGTTTATTCTGGGAGGAAACCGCTGAACAAAATGAATGTATAAAATGTGGCACGTCCCGCTGGAAGTCAAAATCTGATGGAACACCATCCCGCGTTCCACAGAAAGTAATGTGGCACTTTCCATTGATCCCTAGACTCCATAATCTTTTTATGTCTGATGACATATCAATAAAAATGAGATGGCATGATACCGAGAGAAAGAAGACTGATGATGAGTTGGTTCATCCTGCAGATGGATTTTCATGGAAGAGATTTGATGCTCGACATCCTGATTTTGCAGCTGACGTGCGTAATGTGAGGCTGGGTCTTTCATGCGACGGTTTTAATCCGTTTGGGCAGATGCTTACTTCGCACAGCACATGGCCCGTTTTTATGCACATTTATAATCTTCCCCCATGGTTGTGTATGAAAAAATCTTTCACTTTCATGAGTATACTCATATCTTGTCCTTCTGATCCCGGCATTGATATTGATGTATACATGCAACCTTTAATAAAAGAGTTGAAGCTTCTTTGGGATGTGGGTGTGCGCACATACGATGCATGTTCGAAAGACATATTTCAGATGCGCGCTGCGCTTATGTGGACAATCAATGATTTTCCGGCTTATGCAATGATGTCTGGATGGAGCACGAAGGGGAAACTGTCATGTCCAGTTTGTATGAAGAATACACGATCCAGAAGACTGAAACATCATTGTAGTTTCAGTTTTATGGGACATCGACGATTTTTGCCAAAGGATCATCCATATAGAATGAATCGTCGAAGATTTGATAATACTATAGAGACCGATGATCCACCTCAGCGTATGTCTGGAACTGATGTGATTAATGAATTTAAAGATTTCAGTTTTTCGTTCGGGAAGGGTCAAATGAAATCTGGAAAGAGAAAGAATGTTTCCACAGAAACCTGTTACAATTGGAGGAAGAGGAGTATCTTTTTTGATTTGCCTTATTGGTCAACCAATTTGCTACGTCATTTCTTAGACGTAATGCATATTGAAAAGAATATATGTGAAATGTTTCTTTCAGTTCTTCTAAATGTCAAGGGGAAGACAAAAGATGATTTACGATCTCGACGTGACTTGGTGGATTGGGGCATCAGACCAGAATTGCATCCTGTGCGTATCAGTGAAAATAAATGGCAACTTCCATGTGCTTCTTATGTGATGACACCTACTGAAAAAAAACAATTTTTGGAAGTATTAGAGACTATTAGAGTTCCTGATGGCTATTCAAGCAACATATCTAAACGGGTCAATAGAAGAGAGTTGAAGCTAAAATCTTTGAAGACTCATGATTATCACGTTCTACTGCATGAGTTGCTTCCAATAGCAATCCGTCATCTTTTGTCCAATAATGTAAGGGTGGGTGTTATTCGGTTGTGCCATTTGTTTAGAGATCTTTGTGCTAAGAAGTTGTCCAAGTCTTTCTTGCAAAAAATGTTGACAGATGCCCCATTAATTTTGTGTGAGTTGGAAAAAATATTTCCCCCATCATTTTTCACATGCATGCTGCATCTGACTGTCCATATTCCAACTGAAATACTTCTCGGAGGACCTCTTTCTTTTCGTTGGATGTATCCAACTGAAAGAAATATGTTCACATTAAAGTCTTATGTTCAAAACAAGAATCATCCCGAAGGTTCTATCGTGAACGTTTACTTAGCTCAAGAATGTATGGATTTCTGTTCAATGTATTTGTCTGATCTTACTACAAGAATGAACAGACCAATGAGAAATGAAGAAGAACAATATGAGCAAATTGAACCCAGTTTTCCATCACTTCCTCAAACAGGAGGAATTCCTGGATCATATACATTGAAGACATTAAGCCATGAAGAGCGGGAGATGGCACATCGCACAGTTTTGTTCAACTGTGATTTGTTCGATGACTATATCAGGTAACAAAATTGAATATGTATATATCTTACATATATATCTGTTAAACTATTCATATTTTTTTATCTACAGGGAACATAAAACAGTGATAAATAGGAAGCATCGTTCTTTATCTTTGAGAAGGAGAGAGACTTTGCATAGCAAAGAGTTTTCTGCTTGGTTAAAATTGAAGGTAAAAATATTACTGTTTAAATTAATTATTTCAATATTTACTTAAGTTTAACTGTCATTTATATTGCAGGTATTGAGTTTGTCTGCTGACTCTGTCTCTGAGGAAATAAGAGCTTTGGCTTTTGGTCCTAATACCGTGGTTCGTGACTGTAAATCAATTGTTATCAATGGGTACAGATTTATTGTCACTGAACGAGCCAAAAACATGAGAACACAACATGATGGTATTATGGTTACTGCCACAACAGATTGTTATGCCAGTGCATCAGATAGTAGACCGCGACTTGAAAATGTTGGTTATTATGGAGTCGTTGAGAAAATAATAATATTGGATTATTACTCTCATGGACGAGTCACAATGATGAAATGCCATTGGTTTGATTCGATGACGAGACATGGCACATTTATTGATGATTGTGGATTTCGAGTAATTAATATGACCCGCACTCTTGCAACTGAAGAACCATATGTGTTGGCATCAATGGCTAAACAAGTTTTTTATGTCAAAGATCAACTTCAACCTGAATTTGGTGTCGTAGTTGAAGTAATTCCAAGACATATTTTTGATGATGCTGATGATGGAATTGACACTGTCCCTATTGCCATTGGAACCAATCCATTTATTTCTTTTGATGACTCCAATAGCTCAATTTTCAGAGATGATTGTGAACCTGAAGTTGTGGTTGGAAATATATAGAATCATTCATCCATGTTCTCAATTCTTTTGGTTTACCTCGAGTTGGGTTGTTAAGGTTGGTAATATTCATATTTATTTAGTATTGATCACAAATATGTTTTAGCTGACTTGACCGTTATGTGAATTTTCAATGTTTATTGGTTGCTGTTTTATTTGAATTGCATTTTCTAATTTGGAATTGAACTGTATTCAAACCAAATCAAACAATATTTCTAACTTGGTGAACATTACAACTTGTATGTTTTATTAAATTCATTCAAGCTCTTCTAAAACAATTGATAGCTAAATTACCAATGAATCCCCTCATTCCATCATATATTTAGTTTTTTGGTTTACACATTAATTTTCTTTTTCTAATTAATTACATATTTGTTTTCCAATGCAGGAAATGAAGCCAATTGAAGAGAGACGAAGAAAAAAAATGGCGGAGAACAATCGTCGGATGGAGGAGATGGGCATTCCACCATTAGTGCCTACAGTGAGTACTTTATTTCAAATATATATATATATATTTACAGAATATATAATGTCATGTGATTAATTTTTTTTGTAAACTTTTTTGTAGGATCCACCATTACGTCGACAGTTATTCGACGAGGAGCCTAGTACTGGTCCTAGTACTCAGGCCGGTGGTACAAGGAGGGTTCGTACCAGAGGTGGACATAGAGCTGCGCGTGCCCGACTAGACCCTGCCCCTCCCACTGACATTTCAGCCTTCCCACATTCTGATCCCGGTGTGTCGTTAGGGACACACGGGATATTTAGACCTCCCATGTTTTCGCTACCTTCTGCATCTTCTGCCCCATCATTTTCACATCCCATGATGATTCCCACTCCCCAGTCAGCATCAGGTCATACAGTTGTTCCATCTTCTTTTCCTTCTACTTCTGTCTCTCCGAGCTTTTATATTCCATCGTCTTCGACTCCTGTTCCACCAGAGGGTGTTCCATCAGGTTCTGTGGATCCGGCGCCACTCATTGATCAGACTAGCACATGTATATTTATAAAACCCTATCAAATTTTTATAGCAATATTTATTTTCATTATAACATGTTTTGATAAAATATTTGTTTTTCTTTCATGACAGATACATCTACTGACAGGAGGCGGGGGCGGGGCCGTACACGCATGCGTTCGGTGTGGAACCGTTGCACACAGGTTATGGTGGAATATAATGAAGACAATCAGATGGTTGAGAAAACAGGGCAGCAATGTCGGAGTTTTATGGCGACGCTTGCCAAATACTCCGACATCATTCCCGTCAGCCCGCTGTCGTGGAGACATTTGCCACATGAGGTCAAAGATAGAGCTTGGGCAGAGATATGGGTAAAAAAATCTGTTGTATTTAATGCCATGAATTTTTTTTTGTATTTATATAAATTAATATTTTCATTTCAGCTTCGATTTAATTTTCTTGATGGTGAGGGTGCACGACTGGAACGTCTAAAGGATTTAGGCGAGCTTTGGAGAGCCTACAAGCATGAGCTGTATATTGGCTGGCGTGCTAGAGTTGGCACTGAGTTAGAGGCGGTACCAGTCGTGGATGATTGTCCTATAGAGCAGTATCGTCAGATGATTACTCATTGGACGAGTACCCAGTTTAAGGTATGAATTACATTTGAGTTATTTAAATAATAACTTTCAAGTTTTGCATTAATATTATCCTTTGCATTATCGAATTTTATTTAGGAATCATCTGGAAAAAATAAAAAAAACATTGATGCAAAAAAATACCTCCATACACTAGGACGCACGACGATGCCGGATCATGAGAGGCAGCAGGTATGACAATTGTTTATAAGTTTTCTTTATGACTTACATTTTCTTTTGTTTCCTCAATTATTTAATTATTTTCTGAAGTCTTTATATAAATTTTGTTTTCAATGTCATTGTAGAAGCAAATACAAAATATTGAAGGACGTGTGCCTCGAGCAAAACTGTTTTGCTCGAGTAGACGAAAAAAGGATGGACGTGCTGTCAACGAAGCGACTCAGCAGCATATTGTAAGTTTTAATCTGTTGATTTTATATTTTAATATCTATTTCGTAACTTAATATTATATTTATATTTGTAACAGGATGCTTTAGAGGCCCTCGATGCCCAAGAAGCAGACAATTTTGGGCCATCTGATCACTTACATCAGGTGTTGGGAGAGGATCATTCTGGCAGAGTACGCTGCCGACCTAGGATAGCCCCGACGAGGTATTGGCCTGCCTCAGGTACGAGTTGTAGTGCCACCAAGCTGCAGCAAGTTAGGGCACAGGCAGAACAGGCTGAGAAAAGGGCCACAGAGACGGCAGAACAGTCTGCTAGGGCAAACAGTGCATTTATGAAATTTATTGAAGTTCTATGTCCAACACTTCCAGCAGAGGCCAGCCCAGCGATTGATGAATACATGTCGTCGATACATTCTATATATGGTGCACCAGGTGGCAGTTCCAGTGGTGGTCAGGCCGATGTCCAACTTGAAGATGATGATGGCGAGCAGTCTGATGCGGAAGAGGAGGGAGATGAGGAGGGCGAGGAGGAGGGCGAAGGCGAGGAGGAAGGCGCTGTGGAGGGTGAGGACGATGAGGAGGACGATGACGAGGGCGATGATGATGATGATGATGGAGATGGTGATGCTGATGTGGGACATATTGATCCGTTACATTTTTGACTTGAGATTTGATGTTTAATCTATTCTAGTTGTTGGTTTTATCTAGACTCGTAGTATAGTATTGGAGTTGAGTTATTTTTATATATTGTCTGTTTTTATGGATGTTGTTGTCTTTTAGTGGTTGTGTGTTTGAGAACTCCCTGGACAACCCCCCTCATTCTTGGACCCTGGACAACCCCCCCTCCCCCTTGGACCCCGAACACCCCCCAAACACCCCCCGGACAGCCCCGCGGACAGCCCCCTGGACAGCCCCCTGGACAGCCCCCCGTACAGCCCCCAACCCTCCACCCTGGACCCCGGATAGCCCCCCGGACAGCCCCCCGGACAACCCCCCCACCCTCCCCCTTAGACCCCGGACAACCCCCCAAACACCCCCCGGACAACCCCCTGAACAACCCCGGACAACCCCCTGAACAACCACCGGACAACCCCCTAAACAACCCCGGACAGACCCCGCACAGCCCCCCCACCCTCCTCCTTGGTCCCCGGACAGCCCCCCGGACACCCACCGGACAGCCCCCCCGGACAGCCCCCTAGACAGCCCCCCGTACAGCCCCCAACCCTCCACCCTGGACCCCAGATAGCCCCCCGGACAGCCCCCCGGACAACCCCCCCACCCCCCCCTTGGACCCCGGACAACCCCCCCACCCCCCGCCCCCTTGGACCCCGGAAAACCCCCCAAACACCCCCCGGACAGCCCCCTGAACACCCCCGGACAACCCCCTGAACAACCCCCTGAACAACCCCCGAACAGCCCCCTGAACAACCCCCAAACACCCCCCGGACAGACCCCGCACAGCCCCCCCACCCTCCTCCTTGGTCCCCGGACAGCCCCCCGGACACCCACCGGACAGCCCCCCCGGACAGCCTCCCGGACAGCCCCTCCACCTTCCTTAATTTCATTAGCTCTGAAATGTTTCATAGCACGATCAACTAAAATCTAATCCATACTAAATATGATATAAAAATATTCTATATGAATTTCCATAAGATTTTAAGTGAAAACAAAAAGTGACATACGAAAAACTGACCAAACGCATTCGAAATGTGTTGATGCTTTAGGAAAACGATCCATGGGTCATATGTGACGTGTACGAGTCATCCCCGCCTCAATCCGAGGCGCGGTGTGGTCGGAACAACTCAAAGTGTATGTCTTTTGTTTCAAAAGGACATCATTTTAAGTGAAAACCATCAACTGGCATACGGAAAACCGGCCAAACGCATTCGGATTGTGTTGATACTTTAAGACAACGATCCATGGGTCATTTGAGACGTGTACGAGTCAACCCCGCCTCAATCCGAGGTCGTCCGCTATGAATTTGACCGTTGGACGCCCGTTTTGGCCGTTTATGACACCAGAACTGCGTTGTCGGTCACCGCGGGCACACGACACGTCCGATTGATGCGCCGTCTACTCGAACACTTCAGAAATCACTGTCCCGTATTTGTCGCTTGATTTCAGGCCATTCCGACCTCGTTCGGCCCGTTTGGACCCTCCTCACGCGCGTTTACGAAGCGCGCGCATCACTTAAAACACGAATATTGAGCCGTACCGTGCAAACCGCATGTCCGATTGACGTGCCATCTTCGCGTACACGTCACGAATAATAATTAGAATGTTTCACGGTGGTTTTGGGTGAATCCGTGGTCATCCGCTATGAATTTGACCGTTGGACGCCCGTTTTGGCCGTTTATGACACCATAACTGCGTTGTCGGTCACCGCGGGCACACGGCACGTCCGATTGACATGCCGTCTGCTCGACCACTTCATAAATCACTCACCCGTATTTGTCGTCTGATTTCAGGCCATTCCGACATCGTTCGGCCCGTTTGGACCCCCCTCACGCGCGTTTCGAAGCGTGCGCATCACTTAAAACATGAATATTGAGCCGTACCTGGCAAACCGCACGTCCGATTGACGTGCCGTCTGCGCGTACACGTCACAAATAATAATTAGAATGTTGCACGGTGGTTTCGGGTGAATCTCTGGTCGTCCGCTATGAATTTGACCGTTTAACGCCCGTTTTGGCCGTTTATGACACCCGAACTGCGTTCTCGGTCACCGCGGGCACAGGTCATGTCCGATTGATGTGCCGTCTACTCGACCACTTCAGAAATCACTCACCCGTATTTGTCGTCTGATTTCAGGTCATTCCGACATCGTTCGGCCCATTTGGACCCCCCTCACGCGCGTTTACGAAGCGCGCACATCACTTAAAACAAGAATATTGAGCCGTACCGGGCAAACCGCACGTCCGATTGACGTGCCGTCTGCGCGTACACATCACGAATAATAATTAGAATATTTCTCGGTGGTTTCAGCTCAATCCGAGGTCGTCCGCTATGAATTTGACCGTTGGACGCCCGTTTTGGCCGTTTATGACACCATAACTGCGTTGTCAGTCATCGCGGGCACACGACACGTCCGATTGACGTGCTGTCTGCGCGTACACGTCACGAATAATAATTAGAATGTTTCACGGTGGTTTCGGGTGAATCCGTGGTCGTCCGCTATGAATTTGACCGTTGGACGCCCGTTTTGGCCGTTTATGACACCATAACTGCGTTGTCGGTCACCGCGGGCACACGGCATGTCCGATTGACGTGCCGTCTGCTCTACCACTTCATAAATCACTCACCCGTATTTGTCGTCTGATTTCAGGTCATTCCGATATCATTCGGCCCGTTTGGACCCCCCTCACGCGCGTTTCGAAGCGTGCGCATCGCTTAAAACACGAATATTGAGCCGTACCGGGCAAACCGCACGTCCGATTGACGTGCCGTCTGCGCGTACACGTCACAAATAATAATTAGAATGTTGCATGGTGGTTTCGGGTGAATCTCTGGTTGTCCGCTATGAATTTGACCGTTTAACGCCCGTTTTGGCCGTTTATGACACCCGAACTGCGTTCTCGGTCACCGCGGGCACAGGTCATGTCCGATTGATTCTGCTCGAACACTTCAGAAATCACTCACCCGAATTTGTCGTCTGATTTCAGGTCATTCCGACATCGTTCGGCCTGTTTGGACCCCCCTCACGCGCGTTTACGAAGCGCGCGCATCACTTAAAACAAGAATATTGAGCCGTACCGGGCAAACCGCACGTCCGATTGACGTGCCGTCTGCGCGTACACGTCACAAATAATAATTAGAATGTTTCACGGTGGTCTCGGGTGAATCCGTGGTCGTCCGCTATGAATTTGACCGTTGGACGCCCGTTTTGGCCGTTTATGACACCATAACTGCGTTGTCGGTCACCGCGGGCACACGGCACGTCCGATTGACGTGCCGTCTGTGCGTACACATCACGAATAATAATTAGAATGTTTCACGGTGGTTTCAGGTGAATCTGAGGTCGTACGCTATGAATTTGACCGTTGGACGCCCGTTCTGGCCGTTTATGACACCATAACTGCGTTGTCGGTCACCGCGGGCACACGGCACGTCCGATTGACGTGCCGTCTGCTCGACCACTTCATAAATCACTCACCCGTATTTTTCGTCTGATTTCAGGTCATTCCGACATCGTTCGGCCCGTTTGGATCCCCCTCACGCGCGTTTCGAAGCGTGCGCATCACTTAAAACACGAATATTGAGCCGTACCGGGCAAACCGCACGTCCAATTGACATGCCGTCTGCGCGTACATGTCACAAATAATAATTATAATGTTGCACGGTGGTTTCGGGTGAATCTATGGTCGTCCGCTATGAATTTGACCGTTTAACGCCCGTTTTGGCCGTTTATGACACCCGAACTGCGTTCTCGGTCACCGCGGGCACAGGTCATGTCCGATTGATGTGCCGTCTACTCGACCACTTCAGAAATCACTCACCCGTATTTGTCGTCTGATTTCAGGCCATTCCGACATCGTTCGGCCCGTTTGGACCCCCCTCACACGCGTTTACGAAGCGCGCGCATCACTTAAAACAAGAATATTGAGCCGTACCGGGCAAACCGCACGTCCGATTGACGTGCCGTCTACGCGTACACGTCACGAATAATAATTAGAATGTTTCTCGGTGGTTTCAGCTCAATCCGAGGTCGTCCGCTATGAATTTGACCGTTGGACGCCCGTTTTGGCCGTTTATGACACCATAACTGCGTTGTCGGTCATCGTGGGCACACGGCACGTCCGATTGACTTTCCGTCTGCGCGTACACGTCACGAATAATAATTAGAATGTTTCACGGTGGTTTCGGGTGAATCCGTGGTCGTCTGCTATGAATTTGACCGTTGGACGCCCGTTTTGATCGTTTATGACACCATAACTGCGTTGTCGGTCACCGCGGGCACATGGCACGTCCGATTGATGTGCCGTCTGCTCGACCACTTCATAAATCACTCACCTGTATTTGTCGTCTGATTTCAGGCCATTCCGACATCGTTCGGCCCATTTGGACCCCCCTCACGCGCGTTTCGAAGCGTGCGCATCACTTAAAACACGAATATTGAGCCGTACCTGGCAAACCGCACGTCCGATTGACGTGCCATCTGCGCGTACACGTCACAAATAATAATTAGAATGTTGCACGGTGGTTTCGGGTGAATCTCTGGTCGTCCGCTATGAATTTGACCGTTTAACGCCCGTTTTGGCCGTTTATGACACCCGAACTGCGTTCTCGGTCACCGCGGGCACAGGTCATGTCCGGTTGATGTGCCATCTGCTCGACCACTTCATAAATCACTCACCCGTATTTGTCGTCTGATTTCAGGTCATTCCGACATCGTTCGGCCCATTTGGACCCCCCTCACGCGCGTTTACGAAGCGCGCACATCACTTAAAACAAGAATATTGAGCCGTACCGGGCAAACCGCACGTCCGATTGACGTGCCGTCTACGCGTACATGTCACAAATAATAATTAGAATGTTTCACGGTGGTTTCGGGTGAATCCGTGGTCGTCCGCTATGAATTTGACCGTTGGACGCCCGTTTTGGCCGTTTATGACACCATAACTGCGTTGTCGGTCACCGCGGGCACACGGCACGTCCGATTGACGTGCCGTCTGCGCGTACACGTCACGAATAATAATTAGAATGTTTCACGGTGGTTTCGGGTGAATCCGAGGTCGTACGATATGAATTTGACCATTGGACGCCCGTTTTGGCCGTTTATGACACCATAACTGCGTTGTCGGTCACTGCGGGCACACGACACGTCCGATTGACGTGTCGTCTGCTCGACCACTTCATAAATCACTCACCCATATTTGTCGTCTGATTTCAGGTCATTCCGACATCGTTCGGCCCGTTTGGACCCCCCTCACGCGCGTTTCGAAGCGTGCGCATCACTTAAAACACGAATATTGAGCCGTACCGGGCAAACCGCACGTCCGATTGACGTGCCGTCTGCGCGTACACATCACAAATAATAATTAGAATGTTGCACGGTGGTTTTGGGTGAATCTCTGGTCGTCCGCTATGAATTTGACCGTTTAACGCCCGTTTTGGCCGTTTATGACACCCGAACTGCGTTCTCGGTCACCGCGGGCACAGGTCATGTCCGATTGATGTGCCGTCTGCTCGACCACTTCAGAAATCACTCACCCGTATTTGTCGTCTGATTTCAGGCCATTCCGACATCGTTCGGCCCGTTTGGACCCCCCTCACGCGCGTTTACGAAGCGCGCGCATCACTTAAAACAAGAATATTGAGCCGCACCGGGCAAACCGCACGTCCGATTGACGTGCCGTCTGCGCGTACACGTCACGAATAATAATTAGAATGTTTCTCGGTGGTTTCAGCTCAATCCGAGGTCGTCCAATATGAATTTGACCGTTGGACGCCCGTTTTGGCCGTTTATGACACCATAACTGCGTTGTCGGTCATCGCGGGCACACGGTACGTCCGATTGACGTGCCGTCTGCGCGTACACGTCAAGAATAATAATTAGAATGTTTCACGGTGTTTTTGGGTGAATCCGTGGTCGTCTGCTATGAATTTGACCGTTGGACGCCCGTTTTGGCCGTTTATGACACCATAACTGCGTTGTCGGTCACCGCGGGCACACGGCACGTCCGATTGACATGCCGTCTGCTCGACCACTTCATAAATCACTCACCCGTATTTGTAGTCTGATTTCAGGCCATTCCGACATCGTTCGGCCCGTTTGGACCCCCCTCACGCGCGTTTCGAAGCGTGCGCATCACTTAAAACACGAATATTGAGTCGTACCGGGTAAACCGCACGTCCGATTGACGTGCCGTATACGCGTACACATCACAAATAATAATTAGAATGTTGCACGGTGGTTTCGGGTGAATCTCTGGTCGTCCGCTATGAATTTGACCGTTTAACGCCCGTTTTGGCCGTTTATGACACCCGAACTGCGTTCTCGGTCACCGCGGGCACAGGTCATGTCCGATTGATGTGCCGTCTGCTCGACCACTTCAAAAATCACTCACCCGTATTTGTCGTCTGATTTTAGGCCATTCCGACATCGTTCGGCCCGTTTGGACCCCCCTCACGCGCGTTTACGAAGCGCGCGCATCACTTAAAACAAGAATATTGAGCCGTACCGGGCAAACCGCACGTCCGATTGACGTGCCGTCTGCGCATACACGTCACGAATAATAATTAGAATGTTTCTCGGTGGTTTCAGCTCAATCCGAGGTCGTCCGCTATGAATTTGACCGTTGGACGCCCGTTTTGGCCGTTTATGACACCATAACTGCGTTGTCGGTCACCGCGGGCACACGGCACGTCCGATTGACGTGCCGTCTGTGCGTACACGTCACGAATAATAATTAGAATGTTTCACGGTGGTTTCGGGTGAATCCGTGGTCGTCCGCTATGAATTTGACCGTTGGACGCCCGTTTTGGCCGTTTATGACACCATAACTGCGTTGTCGGTCACCGCGGGCACACGGCACGTCCGATTGACGTGCCGTCTGCTCGACCACTTCATAAATCACTCACCCGTATTTGTCGTCTGATTTCAGGTCATTCCGACATCGTTCGGCCCGTTTGGACCCCCCTCACGCGCGTTTCGAAGCGTGCGCATCACTTAAAACACGAATATTGAGCCGTACCGGGAAAACCGCACGTCCGATTGACGTGCCGTCTGCGCGTACACGTCACAAATAATAATTAGAATGTTGCACGGTGGTTTCGGGTGAATCTCTGGTCGTCCGCTATGAATTTGACCGTTTAACGCCCGTTTTGGCCGTTTATGACACCCGAACTGCGTTCTCGGTCACCGCGGGCACAGGTCATGTCCGATTGATGTGCCGTCTGCTCGACCACTTCAGAAATCACTCACCCGTATTTGTCGTCTTATTTCAGGCCATTCCGACATCGTTCGGCCCGTTTGGACCCCCCTCACGCGCGTTTACGAAGCGCGCGCATCACTTAAAACAAGAATATTGAGCCGTACCGGGCAAACCGCACGTCCGATTGATGTGCCGTCTGCGCGTACACGTCACAAATAATAATTAGAATGTTTCACGGTGGTTTCGGGTGAATCCGTGGTCGTCCGCTATGAATTTGACCGTTGGACGCCCGTTTTGGCCGTTTATGACACCATAACTGCGTTGTCGGTCACCGCGGGCACAAGGCACGTCCGATTGACGTGCCGTCTACGCGTACACGTCACGGATAATAATTAGAATGTTTCACGGTGGTTTCAGCTCAATCCGAGGTCGTACGCTATGAATTTGACCGTTGGACGCCCGTTTTGGCCGTTTATGACACCATAACTGCGTTGTCGGTCACCGCGGGCACACGACAAGTCCGATTGATGTTCCGTCTACTCGACCACTTCATAAATCACTCACCCGTATTTGTCGTCTGATTTCAGGCCATTCCGACATCGTTCGGCCCGTTTGGACCCCCCTCACGCGCGTTTACGAAGCGCGCGCATTACTTAAAGCACGAATATTGAGCCGTACCGTGCAAACCGCATGTCCGATTGACGTGCCGTCTGCGCGTACACGTCAAGAATAATAATTAGAATGTTTCACGGTGGTTTCGGGTGAATCCGTGGTCGTCCGCTATGAATTTGACCGTTGGACGCCCGTTTTGGCCGTTTATGACACCATAACTGCGTTGTCGGTCACCGCGGGCACACGGCACGTCCGATTGACGTGTCGTCTGCTCGACCACTTCATAAATCACTCACCCGTATTTGTCGTCTGATTTCAGGCCATTCCGACATCGTTCGGCCCGTTTGGACCCCCCTCACGCGCGTTTCGAAGCGTGCGCATCACTTAAAACACGAATATTGAGCCGTACCGGGCAAACCGCACGTCCGATTGACGTGCCGTATGCACGTACACGTCACAAATAATAATTAGAATGTTTCACGGTGGTTTCAGGTAAATCTCTGGTCGTCCGCTATGAATTTGACCGTTTAACGCCCGTTTTGGCCGTTTATGACACCCGAACTGCGTTCTCGGCCACCGCGGGCACAGGTCATGTCCGATTGATGTGCCGTCTGCTCGACCACTTCAGAAATCACTCACCCGTATTTGTCGTCTGATTTCAGGCCATTCCGACATCGTTCGGCCCGTTTGGACCCCCCTCACGCGCGTTTACGAAGCGCGCGCATCACTTAAAACAAGAATATTGAGCCGTACCGGGCAAACCGCACGTCCGATTGACGTGCCGTCTGCGCGTACACGTCACGAATAATAATTAGAATGTTTCTCGGTGGTTTCAGCTCAATCCGAGGTCGTCAGCTATGAATTTGACCGTTGGACGCCCGTTTTGGCCGTTTATGACACCAGAACTGCGTTGTCTGTCACCGTGGGCACACGGCACGTCCGATTGACGTGCCGTCTGCGCGTACACGTCAAGAATAATAATTAGAATGTTGCACGGTGGTTTCATCTCAATCCGGAGACGCGGTGTGGTCAGCACCACTCAAAGTGTCCGTCTTTTGTTTCAAAAGGACGTCATTTTAAGTGAAAAACATCAACTGGCATACGGAAAACCGACCAAACGCATTCCGAATCTATTGATAATTTATCCCAACAATCCATGGGTCATATGTGACGTGTACCAGCCAACCCGGGATGAATCCGAGTCGCGGTGTGGCCGGGATAAGTCTAAGTGGCTCTCTTTTGTTTAAAATGAACACCATTTTAAGTACATACGGAAAAACGAGCAAACGGATTCGGTTTCCATTGAAACTTTAGGAGAACGATCCATGGGTCATATGTGACGTGTACGAATCAACCCCGCCACAATCGGAGACACGGTGTGGCCGACACCACTCAAAGTGTCGGTCTTTTGTTTCAAAAAGACGTTATTTTAAGTGAAAATCATCAAGTGACATACGAAAAACCGACCAAAGGCATTCGGACTGTGTCGATACTTTAGCACAAGGATCCATGGGTCGTATGTGATGTGTACGAGTCAATCACGCCTCAATCCGAGGAGCGGTGTGGCCGACACCGTTCTAACTGTGTATCTTTTGTTTAAAATGGACAGGATTATAAGTGAAATGAACAACTGGCATACGCAAAACCGACCAAACGCATTCCGAATCTGTTGATAATTTATCACAACGATCCATCAGTCATATGTGACATGTACGAGCCCACTCGGGCTCAATCCGAGTCGCGGTGTGGCCGGGATCAGTCTAAGTGGATCTCTTTTGATTAAAATGGACATCATTTTAAGTACATACGGAAAACCGACCAAACGCATTCGGTTTCCGTTGAAACTTTAGGAGAACGATCCATGGGTCATATGTGAGGTGTACGAGTCATCCCCGACTCAATCCGAGGTGCGGTGTGGCCAACACCGCTCT
Source organism: Viscum album (assembly GCA_963277665.1). Lineage (NCBI taxonomy): Eukaryota > Viridiplantae > Streptophyta > Magnoliopsida > Santalales > Viscaceae > Viscum > Viscum album. The sequence continues at coordinate 1,768,875,275 of OY728157.1, forward strand.
AACTGTGTCTGTTTTGTTTAAAATGGGTAGGATTATAAGTGAAAAGAACTGGCATACGCAAAACCGACCAAACGCATTCGGTTTCCATTGAAACTTTAGGAGAACGATCCATGGTTCATATGTGACGTGTACCAATCATCCCCGTCTCAATCGGATTCCACATATAATTGTCATCTAAATTTTAAATTGAATTATATATGAATTATGTATGTTTATGAATTGTAAATTAATTATGGATGTGTATAGTTTCAGGATCCATTATATGTTAAATGTGTATGAATTTGTTCGTAATTGTATATGTATGTTTTAGTTTATTACAGGTAAAATAGTTGGATCGAAAATGAGGTGAGAATGATGCCTGATGAGATGAGAGGTGGCTGATGTACAGAGGGGCTGTGCAAATTGCAGGCTGCTGCAATTTGCAGCCTAGGGTATGCCAACGGTTTTAAACCGTTGGCATAGAATCTTAAAAATATGTTTTTACCAACGGGTCGTTGAACCGTTGGTAATAACTCTTTTCCCAATGGTTTAGAACCGTTGGGAAAGAGTCGAGTTGGGAAAAACTATTAATTTTTCCAAACGGTTTTTGAAAACCGTTGGGAAAAACAGTGTTCTGAGTTTTGCCAACGGTTTGACAACCGTTGGGAATCTTTTTTCAGTATTTTTCTCTTTTCCCAACGGTTTCTCTTTTCCCAACGGCTTACTTGCCTACGGTTGGAAGAACCGTTGGTATAACATATACCAACGGTTCCCCAGCCTTTCCCAACAGTTCTAAACCGTTGGGACATCCTCTATTTCCAGTAGTGAAATAAGATATGTTTGTTTCTGGATGTGTGGAATATGGCCTCCTCAAAATAGTGTGATTAATTAACACATTACATGGAATGAATTCATGATGTGATTTGTTATATTATATGATTTATATGTAATAATAATTCTTATTTAAGTAAATAATATATACAGATATATGTAATTTACTTTATTTCTTTCAATATAATATGAAAATGGAAACATCATCCCCGAGTATGTAAGGCCTACCATCTCCATGAATGGTGTATTTAATTTTATACTATTATAATTTAAATATTATTATAAATAAATATATACTGAAAATATATGATACTTATATAATTTATTAAATTTTTTAAATAACTAAATCATGATCTATGTAAGAGGACCGTGAATAATAATTCAAAAAATATATGAAAAACAACGCAGATATCACCTAATTCCTAACACTAAGATGGAATCGGTAGTAAAATGGTATTATAAATTAATATTTGGTATTATATATAATAATATGGTCATTTTTATATTTATAATAATTTTATACTTAATATAATGGAGTTTTGAACATGTGTGAAGATATTCAAGACATAAGGTAAGGGTCTTCTCACCTCACTTTTATTTTTGCGAGACTTATTCTTTATTCAACACTTGTTTATTTTGTGTGGTGTATAATCTTCCTATGATTGTATTATATGATTATTATATTTAAATTTATGTTTATTTAAATATAACTTTTCTTATCTTTCTTTCATATGGTTTAAAAGTAACTAAATAGATAAATTGATTTTGTCTCAACTTGACTTCATTGAAACACAAGCCATGTTATGAATCAATATTTTTATATGAGACGTATATATTTCCCATTGACTTGTTATATAACGAATATAATTATTTTGATGATAAATTAATCTCTATTTAATTTTATTATTTCCATATTATAATGTTTCAATGTTACCAAAGTGGTAATGGTAACTTGCTACAATCAACTCGTTTATCGATAATGTTTATTATTATGCATAAATTGATGAAATAGTATGATATTTATCTCAATAAATCTCATGAATTATCATATTATATAGTTATCCATGAAATATCCATTTAACAGTACCATGTTTACACTATTTGGACCTTAGGTCAATTAATAATGTGTTTTAATGAAAATCAGACATTATTTCTCTCTCTAGTCAGATATTTTTTATTAATGAACCATTTTTTATAAAAATGATTTCATATTTTCTTTACTATGACATATAAAATAAAATTTTAACCGTGTTATAAATTTCTAATAAAAGATATTAAAAATGATTCTCTTTTTCATTTTCTGATCAAGGAACCTTCTTAAACATTTTACAGTTAAAAAGGAATGTTGGGAATATATAGATTTAAAAGTCATAATTTCAATTAATAATACATTAATTTTTTTTGGTTTATTTTTAGAATAAAATTTATTTCCTTATATTTTATAAATTCCTTGTTTAATTGTGGTATTTGAAGAAATTTTTTTCCAAAAATGTTTTATATGGTTTACAAATATTCTTTATATGTTATGAAGGCTATTTAGCTGAGAAAATGTTTTCAGCATGTTAATGTTTTGAAATTGTTTCTGATAGAAGAAATTATATTTTAGTTAATAAATGTTTTAAATTATTTTTCATGATTCAAATATATGTTCTCAAAGTGTTTTCAAATAAATGGTTTTTAAAAATGTTATATGTTTTAAAAAGTGATTTTGAAAGAAAAGTTATGTTCCCTGTGATATTTCAAAATTCTTTTCTATCTATGATGTCATCCTTAGATACAGTTTAAGATTTATTAGGGATATTATTCAATAATACTATTCATATTTATTATTGAATGGTTTATGGTAAAATGGAAAGATGGTTATGAAACTAATTTCTCTTTCACATGTTATATATTAGGGAAACCATGTTCTCTTTGATGGGTTATATGATTTTGAAACCCTCTTCCTTTCAAAGGGTTTTCTTTGATGAAATAATTATTAAAAATATGTATTTTCCAGTGGTTATGATATGATGACATGTTTATGATACCCATTTATTTTCATGGTTTAGGACATGAATATTATGAATCCCATATCTTTTTATGGGTCATGATATGATGTAAGTTTTAATATATTATGGTATATGTACATATAATTTTATTATGTGATGGGTATAAATTATATCTACCTCTAATGAATTGTGTAATGATTTATAACTCATGAGATAATGATGGAAAAAATTATACAGGCTTAATCCAGAAAATGAGAAATAGTTGTCTCCTAATCCAAAATAGGAAATAGGTGTGTCCTGATCTACTATAGGAAACATGTGTGTCTTAATATAAAAATCATAAATAGGTGTGTCCAAACCCACTATGAGAAATAGTTGTGTCATAATCCACTATGAGAAATATGTGTGTCCAGATCAATAAAGGGGGAAAATGTGTGTTTTTATCCACTATATTGACGGTCTTGGTAATTAACCTTGAAACATGAAATGGTTTGCTATAGTAATAATGGTGCCACACTTATATGGGATGAACAAATGGTTCATGATTTATTTATGATTATTTACCACCATTATGATTCATGTATTATTAAATTCTAATATTTATGACATTACTCTAGATTATGTATTTGATATATAGGGTATGATCTTATAATGTTATGATCATGTTCTCATACCTATATTCTCATGTTATTCTTATATATCTCTATTTTTTACCCTCACTGATCATATGATATCATCACTTTATTCTGGTTATATTCCCAAGGTTATAATGAAATTTTTTAAGTAGTGTTAATTGAGGGAAAGATATTTAAGGTGGATGTTGAAGATTGTTCACCAGGATATAATATTATGTTTCCATGTATCTATAGACTTTAAAATATTATCATCCTCAATAATTTATTTTTTAAATTTACTATATATTCATCTAAAATGATGTAATATCGATGTATTTTAATCCTGGTCATTAAAGTTGGTATAAAAGGAATTGTTTTTTCAACCTTTGGAAACTAGGATTAAAAAACATTAGTGAGATCCATCGAGATATTTATTAGGATATGTTTAGGGATGTCTATAAGGATAAACCTAATGTGGCCTAGATTAAAGGATTGGTTGTTATGATTTACAAATCATATAAGTAAATTTTCATTATTATGTGGTTTTATTTTATGATAAGTTTTTATCACACTATGTCTGCTAGTTTTAGACAATGGATGAAACACGAAAGATCCTTATCAACGTTGAATGAAATGGATAGTGAGATGATTGTCTTATAGAGAAACAAAATGATATGGGAACTAGAATGAGAACTGTTGTGGATATGATCCAACTACATTCTCAAGGTATGAATCATGTTTAACTTCCAAATCAGAAAAAGAAGAAATAATGTTCTGTTGAGACCTTCCCGAGGAAATGTCCTCTATTTTTAGTGGTTCCACTGATACACTAGTTGTGCAGAAATGGATCAGTTTCACTGAAATGATAGTTTCAATTCTTACTTCTTATACCATCAAAATTAATCGTTAATACTTATCATTTGTAATGTTAATCAGATAAATGGTGGAATCTTATTAAGAATATGATGGAACTAGAATGAATTGAATCTATGGAATGAGATGTGTTTAGGGGAATATGTTTCAGTAAGTAAATCCCTCATATTCTATGAACAATGATAGATAAGGAATGCATTGAGTTAAAGAAAAAGAGAAATGAATCTATTTTTACCTATGAAGTTAATTTTACAAGACTTTCAAGGTTCACTTCTAATTTTCTCATCCTCCATGAATTAAAAATTGTTCAATTCTTTCATGGACTAAAACCAAGTCTTCATAATTCCTTGTATATAATATAATTTAGTAGTTATATGGAACTCATTCGATAAGACACGAATGTATAAATTTAAATTGCATATTCCCACAATTTTTCATGTTTTCATTAGAAAAGGAAGGTAAAATCTCATGAAAAATCAATTGGTGAAAAGAAATTATTGACATATGTGTTTTAGGAATACGGGAAGAAGCATCAAGGGAATTGATTGAATGTAAATGAGAGGATCATTAAATATTGGAAGGAAGATCATAAAATTTTTGAATGAACAAATATGAATAATGGGATGGTTAATGTAATGGTATCAAAGATAATTCCAACTAATTCATAACCCACACTCTAATATTTCAACTGTAAGGAGTTTCAAGATTATATGAATCAATACCATAATCCAATGGTTAATATTAATGATAAACCACAATAACCATAGAGGTAAAAGGATAATTGTAAATCTGAGGCAATCAAAATTGATGAATTGAATCATGATAATTAGAGAACACATACTTCGACTTATTTGGGAAGGCCGTGTTTAATTTTGCAAGAACGAGCCCTATGAAAATTTTATTGCTCATCTTTTAGTGATATTTGATGTGATTATCTTCCAGTACATGGATTTTGGAATAATAAAATCACAGTTAGTATTATATTAATTGAAGGATGAACCCAAGTTTACAATAAGAATTGTTTTGGTATAAAATATGATCTTATTTACAGAATAAATGGTTAATTTTATTTTTGAAGAGTTATAAGGATAACCATTTATAGAATGGTTTAAGTGAGACATGGGAAGAGGTTTTAGATATTAAAATATTATATCAAAATATGAGAATTTATTTATATGGGATTGATTTTTATAACCTCTTTTCATTGGTAAAGATTGATGGAAGGACTTATCATTAAATTTATGGATCTCCTGATCCACTAATGGTTCATTAATGAAAAATGAACCTTCATTTCTTGGAGAAAGGTATGAAGTTTAAATCAGGAAAGGCATAATAAAAGGGTGAGGTTTTGAATATGAAAAGGAATAATATCACGAATTTACATTTTCTAATGTACATATACAATAAAATAATTCCTCTATGAAAAATATATTTGTTAATATTTATCCTAATACCATCATTTCTTTTGAACTAATGGTCTTATAAATAATTACAAGTCTACAGTTATGAGGTCCTTAACTTTCCATTGATCATTCACTTGAAAAGTATTAATGATCGTTACAACTATCTATTTTCATTTAAATTAATTATTCCTTGTAAAATTTTTTATCCCAACCTATGTTTTCTTATGTGTATTCCTAGTTATGAGTTACTTTGGGAAACTATTCTGTTTTAAACATTCAATTTAAAAGAAAGTTTTTGTATTTATTTTTATGATGTAGGATTCCACAAAAGAAACATTCAAGTATTAAAACATTGATTAATTAGATGAATTTTGGGGGAAATATTTTTTAAGGGGGGTATAATGGAACAACATGGGATTTTGTGCCTTTTTTCCAATTTAGTTTAATATTTTCAATATTTTCTCATTTCACCCAACACTAAATATAACTTTTGTATACGAAAGAACTATGTTTGGATTCTATTATACACAAAAAAAGTTAATATTGTAGTACATGAAATAGTTATATTATCTTAAGGTAAATGAATCACTGTTTTTTCTGGTATTACACACCTTACAGTAGCCCTTCGATAGGTTTCATTAGAGATGATTCCGATTTTAACCAAACTACAATATACTGTTATTATAGTAATTAAAATATTATTATAGCTGCCACCTATAAGTTGGAACATGAGTTAAAAATAATATTAACTAAAATTATAAAAATATTATTTAAACTTGCACATAAAATTAATCATTTTTTATCAATTATATAAAATTAATGTAAAAACTATTTTAAAAAAATGAAATAAATTTTCTAAGGAAACTATTTTTATATGTACAAAAAAAATTTCATCTCAATAAATTAAAAAACCAAATTTTGTGATTTTTTAAAATTAAATTTATGTATTATATATTGGATCAATATTTTTTATACCAATACAATATATATTATACATACAAGTTAAGAATAAATCAAATTTTATGAATAAAAAGATGTATTTTTCTAAAAGGCAATTTTATAGCCTTTTAATAGTGAACCCATTTCAAATAAAATTTTTGAAACTTTATAATTTTTATCTGATGAAATAAAAATAATTTTTTAATTAATAATTTATATATTATCATATTTTTAATTTGCGGTATTTTTCAAACATACCTAATTTTAGGATTAATAGTGAAAAATAAATAATTTTAATTCAAAACTGCATTTCATCTAATTTATTTTTGTAGTTAAATTATATTTTAATTTTAAAAAAATTTATTAGATTAAATTTACATAAAATAATATGATTTATATAATATAAAACAATTTCACAGTGAAATTGGATATAAATATATCCCAAATATTTAATCATATTTTCTCAAAAAATTTGATTTCCCGACATGTCTGTGGGATTATTTTTTAAATAATTTTTAAAATTTATATGATTATAATGAGGAAAAATGGATTAAAGAATTTGAATAAATATAATTAATAATGTATAATAATTTCAATTTAGTTTTGACTAGAAATATTAGTGAATGTGATTAAAATAAATTACAATGATTAAGAGAAAAATTCTCTTAACAAAGGACAAAACCATAATCATAAGGCCCCAAATGATCTATAAATTTGTCCAAATCCATTTTATAATAATATATATACCATATATTTTATATTATTTTTACTATTATTGCATCGACTTTACATAGAAAATCTTTTGGTGGAATTCCCTTTTAAAAAATTTACAAGAATGCAACTCCTCCTCCACAATACAAAGGCACTCACAACTCCCACTTATTCAAACCTATAAAGAAATTTGGATCATCCAAAAACTAAAAAAAACCTCCTTCCTACATCCCTCCCTTCATCCTATAAACCTACCATTGGTAATAAATCCATATAAGGAACCCCTTGGGATAAAACCAAAAGGATTTACCCAAAAAAGATGTAACATGCATCCTCAATCTCTTTTGTTTTATATTCATTCTCCACCACATAGTTTCTTATAATAAAATTACTTCATAATAACTCTGGTATCCTCAATTTAAAATATTTTTTTATTCTATAAATTATACCTACACTTATAAAGACTTTATTATAATGTGTAACAAACTTACCATTCTTGTGTTAGGGGAACTACCGCCTCCCAAAATGATGTTAATTTTTATTAACCACCTCTCATGGTTGGGAATTATGACCGGAACAAAATTTTAATATGGTATGTAAAAAATATAAGATTTATTTATGATTTTTTATTGTTATATAATACATTCTTTCATACTTTATATTTTTTAAAATATGATAACTCTATTTGTGGAGGTGTGGAATACGTCCTATTTAAAGTGATGTGATTCATTCACAATTAAAATTGAATATATTATGGATGGATTTACATAACATATATTATATATATGAAATAAAATTCTACTATAATGATAGTTTAAATATATATATATACATTTCGTTTACATTATTTTATTGAATACAATAAGAAAACATAAACAACATTAATACTTACGTACGACAAACCGTCTCCATGAATAATGTATTTTATTTTCCACTTATATATGTTATATATAATTATAATTAAATATATAATGAATATATGTTATATTTATATCATTTATTATAAATTTTAAATATACAATTCATGATCTATGTAATAGGATCCTGAATAATAAGTCAAAACAAGCATGAAAACAAAGCGGATATTACCTGAAGCATAAGATTAACATGTAATTGTTACTAAGTGAGAATTATAATGTCATATATGGTATTAGATATCTTAATATGGTTCTAGGTAAGATTTATAATAAACTTATACTTAATATATAATAGGATTTAATGTGTACGAAGAAATTCAAGAATTATGGTAAGGGTTTTCTCGTCTCAATTTTATTTCTTTGATAGTTAGGCTTTATTCACCGCTTCTTTATTTTATATGGTGTATATAATAACCATGATTTCTTTATATTATTCATATAATTATATTTACGAGTATTTATGCATCCTTTTTACTATCTAAAATTAATGGGGATTATGGATAAAAAGTTACCAAATCAGTTTGTTTTTTTTGTCACAATTTTCATTCTTTGATACACATGCCATGTTATGCACCAATATTTATATATGAGATATATATACAACCCGTTGACATGTTATATAAAAATATATTTCTTTTAATTAAATTTTATGATTGATTTAATTTTTTTATTTCCATATTATTAGGATTCAAATTTACCAAATTTGTAAAGGTTTATTGTTACAATATAATCTTTTATTGAGATTCATTTTGTTCATGATTCCATTGAAAAAATCATAAAACTAATATCTCAGGAAATATCTTGACATTTTTATCCTCTATTTTTCCATGATATCTCCTTGTATTGATAAAATTTTTCCACTCTTCAGTCTTTCTGATAAATAAGAAACTATTTTTAATAAAATTAAATATTATTTATCTCTTTGATCTAAAATGTGTTTTATTTACAAAAATATTTTTTCTAAAAAATTTACCTTGTTTTACTTTGATGTGTAAAATAAAAATTTACCCATGTTTTAGAATTTTAATAAAAAATTTTTTAAAAGCATTATTTTTGTCATTTTTCAGTCAAGGAACTTTTATACACTTTTTATAGTGGAAAAGAACTGTTTGACATATACAGAATAACAAGCAGTCATTTCCTTGAATCTACATTTGAAATTTTAAAATGTTATTTTTAAAAGAAATATTTGTCTAGTATCCTTTAATTTTCTTTATAAAATTTTGTTTTCAATTAAAATGGTTGTAAATTTTTTTCTATATGTAAAACAAATCATTCTTTATATGTTTTCAAGGTTATTTACTAAGGAAAAAATTTCAAAATGATTATGTTTTTAAACAAAATTCAAAGTTGAAATCATATTTTCCTTATGAAATGTTTTAAATAATTTTTTTTATTCCCATATATTTCTTCATAATGTTTTCAAATAGAATTTTTTATAAAATTATAAATGTTCCAACAATAGAGTATCAAAAGAAAGTTATACTACAAGTGATCTTTCAAAATTCTTGTACATCTATGATTTGATCCTTTAAAATAGTTTAATAATTTTTGGGGATGTGATCCATGAATATAATTTGTATTCATTCATGAATGGTTTATGTTTTAATGGAATGATGGTGGTGTTACTTGTTTCTCTTTCATGTGTTTTATGTTTGAGAAATTTGTTTCCTTTCCATGTGTTATATGCTTTTGAAACCCTCTTCTGTTCATATGTTATGATTTGATGAAATGATTATGAAACTTATATATTTTCAAAATGTTATGACATGATGAAATGTTTTTCATAACCATTTAATTTAATTAGTTATGATATGATGGTTATCAAATCAATATATTTTTATGGGTCATGATATGTGAAATATATTATTACCTTATGTGACATGTATGTATGATTTTATTATAGGACTAGAGGGACCTATATTGTCCTATAATTCAATGGGTAAATATTAATATCTAATAAAATAACCTTGATAAAGTAGTTTTTCCTTGTCTATTATGGGAAAAGGTGTGTCCTGGTCCAAAAAATGGGAGAAATGTGTGTCATGATCAACTATGGGAAATATTTGTGTCCTAATCCACTATAGAAAATAGGTGTATCCTAAAAAAGTAATGTGGAAATAGGTGTCTCCTCATCCACTATGTCTATGGTCTTAGTAGTTTACCTTAAAACATGAAATGGTTTCTTACAGTTACAATGGTACCACACATATATGACATGAGCTTATAGTTCATGATTAATTTATGCTGATTTATCACTCTTATGATTCATGTATTAGGACCTACCAAATCTTTATTCCCAGACTGTTTATTATGATCTTTGATATACATGGTATTCTCTTCAAATGTTAATATCATGGTCAAATACCCTTATGCAAATTTTATGATTACATAAACATTTTTTACAATTAATGAGGATGTGACATCTCCCCTTTATTATTTTATCTTTCCTTATCTTATGAATAAATTGTTTAATTAGGGTTACTAAAAGGGAATTTTTTTAGGGATAAATTTAATATCTTTCACCAATTTATAATATTATGTTTCTATGTTTCCAAAGACGATAAACTATTTCAGTCCTCAGACGTGTATTTTGGAAATGTTCTGAATATTCATCTAAAATGACGTAATATCAATGTATGTTAATCTAGGGAAACTATAAAGGTTGTAGTAAATAAGGTAAAATATATATTATAGAAGTTCTTGGTTAGCTCTATGCTTTTAATTTTTAACCTCGGTAAACCCTAGCATTATTAGAGGTACCCCTTTCCTATTTCCAACATGGATGCCTACATTGTTTTATTTAATAGATATACACACATTTATATCCCAAAAATAGTACATTTATTGTTAATTTAGTTTTATATACTTCTAATTCCCTTTTAGTTGACTATTATATTAGTATATCAAGCGTATCTATATGATTTATTTACAGACTTTGAGATATTTTTAGGGAAAACCCACTCTGGCTAAGACATAATATATTTTGAATATAACATTAGTAAATAATCCATTTTATGGATTATACTTATTTGGTGAAGTATTTTTTTGATTTATTCATGAGTATCGTTAGGTTATATTGTTTTTATGGAGAGTGTTTCATGTTCCTTAGGAAAAATAGACCCTTGGATGAGGCAGAGTTTTGTTTCTTCCATTATCTCCCAAATGGATATAAAGATGGATAGTTAATCCAAGGTATTTCTTCTTTAGTCTTTCTCATGGTTTTGGAAGAGTACCTTGAAATATTTTATAAGGAGTTTGTGGTGTTACCCAATTGATGAGGGATGGATTTTTGGATAGTTTTACAATAATGAATTTCTTTGATCTTGATGACTTCATATAGTATTGAGACTTATGATTTGAATGATCATTGGGTAAATTATTATGATCTATTGGGGAAATGTTTCATTCATGTGATTGTCACTATGGGGTACACTATTTTAGTTTATAAATAATTTTTATTTAATTTTATATCTCTATATTTATTATCATAGCTTATACCAACTGACAGGGAGGAATCACTAACATCTTCAACAGATTTATGATTTATTTGATCAACTGAAAGGAGCTTGTTGGTTCTCAAAAACTGATATTCAATAAAGATATCATCATAAGGTAGTTAAGGAAGAGAATATTCTAGAGACTATTTTATAATGAAATTTTGGGAATTATGGGTATGTATTGATGTTTTTTGGCATAGAGAATTCTCCATTAGAATTAAAGGGTTTGATAAAAACATTGTTTTAGGAGTTCCTAGAAAAGTTCCCGGTGGGCATCATTGATGATATCCTATTCTAATCTATATATTAGGAGGAGAATGAAGAGGATATATATTCCATTTATATTTTCTGTATCATCCAAATAAATTCAGGATGTTTTCTAGGTGTGACTTCATGGATTAAATGTTTTTTTCATGGGGAATGTCATGTCCCAAAAAAGAGTACTTTTTGATCATTCCGTGATCATGGTAATCATTTCATGGTATTACCCCATGATAGTTGGATATGTATGGAATTTCCATTGTCCTAAAATATATTATAAGAGGTTCATATATAACTTCACTTAGGTTGAAAATCCTCAAATAACTTTTTTCTAGAAGGGATTGTGCATTAATATAGACTAGAATGATTCAGAATTCTTTCATGTAGCTCACAGAGAAGTAATTTAGTTCTATAAACGTTTTTTTAGTAGAGGTAATTTAGTTTTATTTTTTCAAGGAATTATTCATCTTAGGCAGGGATAATATTTGTTTCAGAAGAGGTTTGTTTTTTGTCATGGGTATTAGTAGTTATATCCTAATGAGAATAAATATTCCACCCATGATCTCTAGTTACTAGCAATTATATTTTCCTTGAACTTGTTTCAAAATTACCTTATCAGTGGCAGTTTTTTCATCTTTACCAATCATAAGATCCTATGTTTTGTTTTCTACCATCATAAAATGAACTTATAATATCAATGGTGGATGGTATTCATGAAATATTACAACATAGGGATTTCATATACTCTAATAAAGGGAAATGTAGTGGCTGCTGCACTTAGTAAGAATTCATGTAATAATGTTTTCATTAAATCTATAGATTCATAGAGTGTGATATAATAGAACTCAGTGGTTCATCTTGATATGGGAGAGGTTATAAGTAGGTATTTTAATTTTCAGATAATATTTAACTCTCCAACGGTGCAAAAGGAGGATGTTTCTGTTCTATGTGATTCTAAGGTGGATGTACGGAGAGACCGAGTTATTTTTTGTGATTCCCCTGAAGGATGGTATGAGGATGGATAACACCAATTGTTGTTATATAAGATTATTTTAACCCACTTTGGTGATATGTGATATGGTACTTTGTGAGTTTCATAGCTCACCCTTGGTGATAAATCCAAACATAAAAAATATGGACCAAAATTTATGGAAATTATTTGGGTGGAATAGATGAATAGTGAATTTATAGTGCTTGTGCCTTGATGTATGGTCCTCTAGAAGGTGAAGGTCGACCATCATGTTCTCAATGGTTTTCACTAGCTGTTAGATGTTCCTCAATGGAAGTTAGAGGACATAAAAATAGATTATGTTACTAGTTTACCATGATATCAGGGAGTATTTGAAGATATATGGGTGATAGTGGATTGTTTAAAAAATCCTAAAAATTTATAATGGTTAAAAATATGATATTAGTAGAGGTTTTGTCAAGGAAATATCTAGAGGATGTGGTGAGACTCCATAAATTCATGAGTACTATCATCTCTGATTAAGATCCTCATTTTACCATTAGTGTGTGGAGGGTTTTGTAGTATTCATATGTCTATTAGTTATTTATTTTCTGTTTTTTATCCATTGGTGGATGGTCAAATAGTGAAGAATATAAATACACTTTATGGTATTTTATATTCTTGCATCTTGAATTATAGATGTTTTTTGTTGAGTCACCAACATTAAGTTATGATTAAAAAAACAGTTTCAATCCACTATTTATATGGGATCATTAATTTTTTTGTGGACAACATTTTCATTCTCCATTTTTTTATACTGGTGTTTAAGAGTTAGTAATTATCATGATTTAGTTGTTATAAAACATGATAGAGATAGATTAGGAAATTTGTGATAAAATAAAGTAATTATAGGATCATTAAAAATCCTATGATGATTAATGATATAGACCTCTTGAGTTTGATATTGGAGATCATGTTCTATTAAAGGTTAATCTTCATAATTGTTAGTGAAGGGTTAGTAATGGTATGAATCTTTCTCCTCAGTTTGTTGGGACTCTTTATGTATTATATCACATTAAAGTCAGGGAGTATTGGATTTCATGTCAGTAACAGATGATATGAATGAATGGTGCCTTCTGAATTTTACCGATATTCCAATATCTTCCTTTTATTTCCCACATCATCAATTTCATTGATATCAATGTTGATGATAATGTGACCTTAGAGGATAATCCTATGAAGATTTAGGATTTCTAGGAGATGGTGCTTCATGGGAATTATATTCCATATGTTCTTTTCATGTGGGGACACGATGGCTTTGAGGAGAGTACCTTGAATCATGATTCATATATACATTCTCATTATCCTATGTTTTTTGGTTTATCTCTTCACTTTTTTTAATTGTCATTTTTGATTTTGAACCTCTTCTAGTTTATGTTATGGTTTTATCTCTTTTGGTTTTGTGTGTCTTTATTCTTATATGAAAGATATCTTCATTGGGAGAGTGTTTTAGATATTTTTGTTTCTATTTAAGGGTTGGGAACATGTTTCCTATAAGTTAGATTTATTAGATCCAATATTGGTGAGATTTTTGAGAGGTATCTCATGGGGTGGTTTTTCAAAAAACAAATTTTTTCACAATTCTCTCTAGATAATAGTTTTTGAAATATTGAGGAAAAAAATTGTTTGATTTGTATCAGAGTTAAGGGCCTAGATCCTATTATACCTCCCCTATGATTTTTTAGTGTTGGAGACACCTATAGGAGGTACCAGGGTGTTTGGAGGGAAGATATGTGATCATAATGGTGTCACACCCTGTTTTTGTCTAGGTTTAAGTTTGGATACTTAAGGTTACATCATGGTATGTGACCATTGATGAAAAGTGTGCATGGTTATAGAATAGAGTCTAGGAAGAGGGAATTTGGGGTTACTTATTTTTTAGGTATGGATATGTTTTAGAGGTAAATTTGATGTATGCCATTTTTGGTTGTCAAGTATTGTGGTGTGGAGGACCCGAGTTGTGGAATAAGTGTTTTGGGTGGTTAGCATGGATGTTATGTTGTAGAGGTAGGTAGTGGTGTAGTCTCCATTATTTTCATGAGAGGTATGAGTCATGATGTCTTTGGTTTTGGCATGGTCCCTCCAACTTTCAATCAGATCTAAAACAATTGAATTAATTGTTTTATATATACATGATGGTTATGGAGCATGGTCATGGGGGGTGCTCTGTGGGGTTCTAAGTTTGGGTTTTCCAATAAATGCCTAAACCTCAATTCAAACCTAGTTTTCTCCTATTAATTCCTATCAATCCAATGGTGACCAAGCCCATTTTTTAAAATCTTTAAATATTTTTGTATGGGGATTATTCCATGGCTTACTATTATCTATCTAAGGTGATCCAAGGTGAGTTCTACCTCCTTTTTCTAGTGGTTTATCAATGTTTGATCACGTTTTCGTTCCCTTATAGTTTCCATGATTTGGTTTTTTATCTCCATATTTCTAATATTGTTCTATTTATCATTTTTCAATGTTTTATTTGTGTGATGTACTTAGGGAAATTGTATTCTTTCACATGAGAGGGAATTGGTGATCTGTATTGGTATTGCATTTCTATTTTAAAAAACATTGGATGTTTAAGGTATGGGATTGAAAGAGTATACTTTTATATATTGTGATATCATAAAATTATAATTATTAGACTTATTAGGTGGTGGTGGAATAAAATTTAATAAAGGATAAACCATATTAATGATATAATGGTTCATGTTTAGAGATAACATGTTTTTTTATTGAGATAACAATTTTATTAATGATTAACTATATAATTTTATATCTATATATATTATATTTAGCTTGATTTTATTGATTTTGGTGCCATGTTTTTTATGATGAAATTGGAATAGAACATACAGATTGAAATCTATTGTTTGTATAATGAATTAAAGAGGAATATGTAATGAATCTATTATTTTGCTAATTTGATGAAAATAAAATTGATGCTTACTGAATATTTAATTGAATGTTTTTGTTCAACGTATTGGTAGAATTTGATAAATTACTTATTGATTTAAATCTTGATTATGAGAATAATAATAAATGAAATTTTATATGATGGTGGTTTTTCTCTTAGTTTTTTGAAATTTTAATTAATTACAGGAGAATGTTTAAGTAATTTTAATAGATTGTTATAGATGATGTCATTGGTTACCCATTGTTAGAAGAAATTATAATAAAATTGGTATATTCTAGGTTGAATGGAAAACGGTTTATTTTCTATAGATAAATGATTGGAAATTTTTTTGTCATTTCTTATTATGGAGAAGGTCCTTTTCATGGGGCCATGTAATCCCATTATCTTGTTAAGGTTAAATTCCTTTTATTGATCATAGTTTCCATATTGAGATTTTGGTTTTTTATTACATTTATGTTTTTCTATTGATATGAAAATTTTAATGCGATTTTATGTGATCCTTGGATGGTTTTTATCTGACGAGATATGGGAGGGGAGGACCAAGGATGTGGCAGTAGTTGACTCAAGTGTTAACTTGATGTATGTGATATGAATGATATTTTTAGGGATGAAACTATTCTTGTGGAATAAGTTGATTAATTTAATGGGGAGATAAATTTTGATATAAATGATATATTTATAAATTAAACCAATTTGATTAATTGGTTGAAATATGGGCTTACCTATTATCCTATTTTTAGTCAGATGATTTTTTTTGGACTAAATCTATTTAACTGCTAGATGATCATGTTACTTGTCTATCTACATTACTTTCTCCAATGCATGGATTATTTTTTCTAGTTTGAAACTATATTAGTGGTATATTCAGATATTTTCCTAGAGTATCATGAATTAATGAATGGAAAATTATTAATACATTTTATCCCTTGGGATTTGTTTATTATGGAATGAAAATATAAATATTAATCTGAAGAAAGCATTTACTATGTTGGATTATGCTCGGAAGGATTAGAAATCACTTTGATGGTTTATGAAATGTAATTTGGAATAATTATAATTTATGGATAATTATTTAATAATTTTAAGAAAATTAAAAAAGTTAGTTAAATAATTTAAATAAATCCCATAAATGTATTTTATTCTCATAAAATATATAGCTCTTATTGGTGGATACTGGATGTCTATGTGATGGTAGCTAAATTTTATCTATATAGTAGTTTAGTGCACAAAATTTTGTTTTTATATATATTATATCATGTATTTTTTTTGATTTAAAATTCTTCCCCTCACTTGTTGGTAGGGAAACTAACAGGCGGTGGACTCTAGGATGGTGTTTTCCCTAATATACATGTTGTTATGGAACGAATGGCTGACTATACCATTAGGTCGCACTCTCTTATCCTAGTTGTATTATGGAATCGTAATCATGATTTCTAGTTTCCCCTTATATATATATATAATTTATTTTTTTTATTTCACAAACATGCAATTCAAGATATTGTATATAAATTAGTATTATAGGTACGATGTGTATTGGATTTATTGTCTTAAGGTAACTTACATAATGTATGGGCTATAGTGGCTTGAGGTATAATACCTGACATATGATACACAATATACGGGATGTGGTGGATCATGGAAACTACTTGGTCACTCAATGGTGATGTGATATGGGATGATGAAATGATGTGATGCACGAGGTGAATGTAGTGACACTCTGCCTAGGTGTCTTTGAGTTGGATTATTTTGGAGAGAGATAGATTAGGACATACGACATTATGTAGAATTGGAAAACCATTGGGGACGTGGTAGTGAGGTAACATTAATTTATGTTATGTTATATGATCTATTGTATACATGAAATGGTTATATATATCCATGGGGATGTTGGGAACTTAGTATACCTATTTTTTTGATGTGTTTGCTTCAATAATTATTCATTGAGATTTAGTGGACCTTCTTTATCTTTTTCCTAAGAGTATCTAAGGAGGATCCATCTAAATATACTAGTTATACTCAACCTAAATATATATAATTTTATTTAGTTTAGAATGTGTGGGTTATAGATCAAGCTGGATATTACTACCTCATTGTTTTATAAATGTTGATTAGTCTTCATTTGTCATTTTTGTGTTTACCTTTTTGGTACTTCTAGTTTCCATTTCATTTGTTTATTCATGTATGAAATTAAATTTATGTACATGAAATCTATTTTTTATTTATATGTAGGATATTTTTTGTATCTATTTTATCTCACCCATCTATGTATTGTTTAAGAGGGTAATTCCTCCCATTTGTATATATAATACACCCTCGGTGTATATTTCCAATGCGTATCCTACTAAAGGACGGACTCAAGGGATCATTATCTTAATTATCTCATTTTTTTTCCAATTATGGGTACTTTATTGGTGGATGGGTTTGTGACATAGAGTTTTTGTCTATCCAAAATATCAATATCTGAATGCTTAATGTGTAAGCCAGGAGAGGGTTTTCAAAGAAGGTACATAAATATAAACCAAGTGTTTTATATTTATTTTTTCTTATGCAACAATAAAATATTAATTAATAATAATGAAAAATATGAAATTGGTATCTTACAGATATTCTATTTTTTTATGATTGTTATAAAATCCCTTTTCATGTCATTTTCTATCCTACGGTAAATGAAACCATTTCTTGAGCATACATGTTGACAAACACGTCTAAGAAGAATTGTGTTTTATTTTATATTTCTAACTCATAAAGAAAAATATAAATATGGAATTAATGAATATAAAATATTTTAATAAAGTATTATTGTTATTGAATGATAACAAATTTCTTACAATATTACCCTTTCCTTATGTAGTAAAATGATTAAGTCGCTCGTGTGTACGTGTGAAATTACACATTTATGAAGATTTGTGATATGTTTTTCATTACCATATACCATGGATGGTTAAAATGATAGAAAAAGGAACATATTATAAACATATAACATATTTATGGTTCTATAAAAAAAATATCTACTTTATTTATTTTATACCAAGTTGAAAAATTATCATGTCTTCCATGTTAACATATATATTACTGTCTCTATGAAATGATGAAGTTTATTTTTCATGACCACTATAAATGGAATATTATAAAATTATATTTATTATATTTATATGATAATTTATAAAATATTAATATTATGGATATTATGGATTAATTACCACATTGACATTGGTCTACTTATTAAAGTTGTTTTGGGATTATCCACCAGACGTCCTAAAAAAATATTATATAAGTATAATCGATTTAGTGAATATAAAATACATGGTAGTAAATGAATTATTGCGAGTTTCAATAGTGTAATAAATCTGAAAAATATTTATAAATTAGAAAATAATTAAAATAAATTTGTTATATAGAAGTTAAAAATCTATTTTGTGAGTTGGGCTCGAGGTAAGATATTTCTCGTCTCAATTTCAGACTTATTCCATTTTCATCACATCATTTGTTTTTTCATATGCATATAATACTAAAAACAATAATTTTTTTAAATTTATTTACTAAAATTAGTTCAGTTTAAAAATACTTTTAAAAAAATCTTCTTTAAGTCCATATTGACTCTAAATTTACCAAAGTGGTAATAAATTTTATTTAAAATATTATTTTATTATTCTATTATCAAAATAATTATTTTCCATGTACACATTTTCTAAAATGTTCCAAGAATTTTCATTATTAATATAAAATTTATATTTTTTACTCTCCTTGAAACATTATAATGGTTATAAGAAAGAAATATTTTATAATTTTTTAGAACATGTCACTTTTGACTCTTTTTACCAAAGTGAAAAAGACTGTTTTTTAAATTTATATCAGATAAACTGATTTTACTACCATAAAATACATTCAAAATTATCAATATTACTCTTCAACTTTCTATATTTTTTAAATAATATATGTTTATTATTGGTTTTTGAAATTTAAAAAAAAATTAAAAGAAAAGGATATTTTTTCTCAGTTTTATAAGATAACTCATTGTGGTTCTCTTTTTTGGGAAAAAATTCCAATTTTAATGTTTAAATGATGAAAATTGAATGTTAATGTTTTTTTTTGTTTTATAGAAAATATTAAATGGTCATGTTATAATATGTTTGGATTTTTTTAAATTATGAAAAGTTCAAGTTATTAAACTGATTGATTTTATCAAATGGAACATGGGAGTTATTAATGAATGTAGAAATGGGGAGCGAACCCAAAACCTTATGCGGTCATTTCCATTTTGTGATGGGTATGGCCGTTAATTCCTTAAAATGTATTTTGTAGTGTGAAATAGTAGACTACAGTTAGATAATCATATAAAAATATGTATATCGTTAATTAAACCAATGAATTGCTAGAGTTAACTTATATAAATTACTCATTGGGGAATATTGGAATTATATTTTTATTGGATACCAAGATGAAAGTTTCATTATCATAGATTCCTAAATGGTTAATATATGAATTAAAATATTTTTTCATAGAAAAATATTGATTTAAAAAGTCAAACAATGAGTTTATGATATATAAGCATCTTTATGATCTTTTAATTTTGAAAGGATTTTTTTTCAAGGTAACGTTTTCATGTATTTTTATTTTTCCTTTATTTTTTCTTATGATATTATTCATGAAAACATTTATAATTTATTTATATTTAATTATTATTTAGTTAATTATTTTTAGATTAAAATTTTACTATATAAAAGTAAATATTCCTTAAGGGTTATAATGATGTTCAAATGGATTACTTGGTTTTATTTTATTTTTATATCCCATATTGAGCCTATTTTTCTCATACAAAAATAAAAAATGCTTTTCACCAGGAATAAGGATGAGTAAGAACTATTATGAAGTATATATGTAAATAAATGAAAGTTTACATGAATGATATAAGGGATTAATAAATAAAATGGGATTGGGAGCATAAGAATCCTATTTTTTTGGTAAAAAATGGGCATTGGGTAGAAGTATCCATTTCATTATGTAAGAGTTATTACATATTTTATAAAACTCTAAAATAAAATTATTCAAAAAATGTAAGAAATTGAAACCATTAATATAAATCATTTAATTATGGATTTTTTAAGTTGAACAATGTTATAATTACTCGTGAAATCACCTTGAAAAGTATGCCAATATATAAAAAACATGTCTACTATGCTACAAGTGAAATGTGTAATTGCAATTCTCAATTAGACACCACCAATAATTTCACTAATATAACCCATTTTATATTTATTTCCATTAATGGTATTGTAATATTTGAGATTCTAAAATTATAAATTAACACATCATTATGGAACAACATAATCATGAATTCAATATGATCATATTCTATACTGTATAAAAAATAAAAGATGCCTTTACATAATAAATAAAAAAATAAGTAATTAAATAGACATAAATTATAAACAATGAGAGTGAATAGAATGATTTTATAAGATAAAATGAGGTTAATTTTTAATGGGCAATATGACCATTGGAATGGTAAATAGACCAATAGAATTATAATATTATAAGATGTTATTTATAATAGTAATGTTATTGTTATATGTAACTTACAAATGTCTAATAAAATATGTACAATTCTAATTTAATTTATAAATATATATAATTAGTATGGTTTAATATATATGAATGTAATAAAAATATATATACCTTTGAAAAATATAATTTATTTTAAAATAAACTTGTAAAAAATTTGGGGTGAAATGCATGATTTGAAAATACAGTAGTGTTTTATTTAATAATTAAATTTTATATTTATGGATTTTTTTATAAAAATTAATTTTTATTTTATAATTATCATTTAAAAATTATCAAATGTTAAATTTTTTACATTATTTTGAAATAATTTATTTTTTCATTGATGAATAGTAAAATATGTATGCATATAATGTATGCATATGGATTCATTTGGATGTAAAAATTATCCAATAATTAATGTAAAAAAATTCCACAACCAAAAATAGCTAAATTTATTATAATATTTTATTTTTAATTATTAAAATTAGTTTCCAAAATTATAATGGAATTCCCAAATTCTAAAATTTAAATTAAGGTTTAAAAATAATTCATCATGATGAAATGAAATTTTCATCAATAAAATAACAAATTTAATGGTAGTTAAAATATTTGACAGATGAGTTTCAAAAATCACGCCTTAAATATAATAAATGATTAAATACTACATAAAATCCAATTGTACTTATTTTAGCAACCAATATTTCAAAATCTGGAATCTCAAAATGAATAAATAATTCTTCCGCATTTGCTATAAATACCCAATGATCCGCCCATTCCACTTTATTATAGAATCATTAAGCATTTTTATCCTCTCTATTTCCCTCTAAATATTTATTTCAAGGAAATATTAAGTATTTATGTTTCAATAAAGTAGTTTAGATGGGTGTGGGTACCTAATCTCATCTCAAATTTTCACTTTTTGAAATCCTTACATCTCTATGAAAAATATTTTTATGATTTAATATAACAAATTGTTTATTTTAATGATAATGAGATATTACTATCTCTTATCACTATACCACCTTCCTATGTCATTTTAATTTTGAAATACATCTAATTTTTTACAATATATTATCCAAATGCATATGTATGACATTTAATTATGCTCTTATGGATGTGTTATTTCAAAGAGGGGGACTTTTTCTATGTAAGGATGATGAATATATATCAATTACATGGTATATTAAACATTATTTTGTCATAAGTTCATCATTTCCATCAAATCTTGTCGAATTGGAAGTATATCATGAAGGAAATTTTTCATCACAAATGTGTTTCAATATATGTGTCATATACTACTAATTTTTAGTGTGGATTTTTATATCATTTTTTGGTCACATAGTATATCACAATATTTAAATAAATGACTAAATTGTATTGATATGCTTATATGAGGAATGTAGCATACCCAACTACTCCTTTTATAAATTATTTTTCATTAGATTGTGGTTATCTGATAGTTTCCAATTTTATTAATTGCAATTCGCCTAAATAGATATATTATTCCATTTTTGGGGAATCCTTGATAATAAACCAATCCATTATTTGTATATGGATTAATTTTGACTACTGAGAATTTTTTATGTATGATATTCCTCAGGTAACTTTAATTATTGTTTTAATAATATGCATAATTCATATAATTGATGAATTGGACTTATTATGTGATGGGTTGGGCATGAAATTATATATTCCCTTAATGCATCAGAGGGCATCCTTATATATACTGACTTGTGTATTGGTTTTATGTATTCTAATTTATTTATGAAATATTATCATTCGACCTTGACGATATGGTTGTGTTCACTATTATTATGTATCCTATCATTATGATTCCAGTTAATGTCTTCCATGCCATTATTTATTACAATTTTTAATCAATAAGTGTATATATTATTCATATTTTATCAATTTTATATCATAATGTTATTATTTATTATTACATATTTTTAAATTATTACTTATGTTATGTTAACTTTTTCTCACTGAGTGTTCAATATCTCCCATTTATATTGTTTCCCAATTTTTCCAAAAAATGTCGAAGAATTATATAATTGACATAAAAATAAATATTGGATAAATAAAACATATCCAGGTGTAAAAATGATATATTTTATGTTTCTAATGTAGTGTAACTATGATGTATGTGTCTTATATACCAAGACTACTAAACTGTTGAATCATGTCTATTATTTTCATATGTATTATATACAATTATAATAAATAACCATCAGATTTGGGAAATTATAGTTGGGTGTTCTATATTTGGTATCAAATCAAGCTTGAGTAAAATCCTTTGGAAATAAATTTAAAAGTACATAGTTAGACAACATAACCAGTGACACCCTAGACTCACACTCCCTAATCTGGTGCTAAAACATATCATTTAGATATTTTATTTAAAAGAAACTAAAGTACGCAAATATAACCCTCCATATTTAAAATGTTAAATCATATTTTAAATCACATACACAACAATGAACTAATATTTTTAGAGTTTTATAGAGTTAAAAATGAAAATTAACTAATAAAACTCATATATTTCCAATAAAATGTGAATTCTCCCCCCCCAAACAAAGGAGTCCTTATATAATAATAAGTCATAAAAAACTCCCAAAACATTATCCACACATGAAACCCATGTTTGAATTTAATACATAATACTCTTCTTTAAATCCTGTTGAAATTTAAACATAATAAGGTTGGAATCAAACACATTGTAAAAGTGGATATAAAACAAAATCTATCATGGAATAAATAAGCCTAGATAATATTGAATAAATAAATAAAAATTAAAAAAGGCATATATATGAAAACATGGGAATTTAATATATCCATAGATAAGATAAAATATTAATAATCAATCATGAAGTAATAATTCCTTTCAAAATGATATAATTCATAATGTTGGACCTCATGCATATACCACCAAAACATTGGGTTGAGAGATCATCTATAAATGTGTATGGTTTACAATAAATAATCAAGATAGTTTATATTGTGAGGCCTACTGATTCCTTGAGAGGATATTTAATTTCAGGACCCCTGAATCACTAATTAATTTGAATGTATCCATATTTTGGAGGAATGAACAACGAATATGATATATAAGAAATATGACTTAGTAATCAATAAACATTCCTAATAAAATAATAAGAATACATATTATCAACATTTCATTTATTAATAAATGGAATATATTTTTTAGTAATCACCCTTAAAAAAACTATATAGAGTAATGGGTAAATGTTTTATTGAATACTAGAAAACTCAATATATAAATAGTGGAAGTGATATTAAATATATCTATGAAAATATATAATTTTGAAATAAAGAATAAAAATAAAGTCAATGAAGAGATGAATGGTGATAACAAATAAAAATTATGAATAAGGTGGCATATGAACTATAAATTTAGAAGATAATTTAGGGGGTAATACATGGAACAAAACTCCAAAAAAGATATAACTTCTAGATTTTTAGAAGAAAATGGTTGTTTCAATATAAAAAATAATTTTCATAATGCTTATTTAACATGATTTTAACTTTTTTTTTTCAATTTCTTGATCATAAATAAATTTTAAGGGGCGAAAATAAGAGACTAAGAACCTTAATTTAAAAATAATTCCAAATATATAAATCTTGAAATTAAATTAAGTTACAAATATCAAATTCAGACCATACATTAAAAAATGATAAATTTGAATGAAATCCCTTAATTTAAAATTCTAAAACATCAAACATTGTCCTTAAAATAAAAAATTCAAAAAAATTGGAATATAAATTAAATTTTAAAAATATAAAAACATGAAGAGTAAGTCTCAATAGTAATAGTGGTTATAAATGTTTAAAAACAAACTAATACGGTAAATGTAAAAAATGAGATTATTTTCACACTTTTTGAAAAAAATTAAAACATTACCCATGATGAAAATAAATAAAATATTATTTTAAAACCATGTTCAATAATGTAAAATGAAACAATAAATTTATTTAATTAATAATTTAAATATACAAAATAGAATTGTTATCACAATATAAATAATATTTAAATGCAGGAAAATAATTCATAATCATAAAAATAGATATGGTCGACTCCACTTACAATGAACTATTTGGTTAAATTTTGAACCAAATGGGGGTGAAAAGTAAATTTTATTTTTAAGACCTATAAAGTTTTGAGGTAATAAAATATAATACAATTATTGGTTGGATGAAACCAAACATATAATGATGAATATCAAGAATAACGATTCTAACTCAATAGAAAAACACAAATTTATCGAAAGTCCTTAAGAATTAGGTAATATTTTGTTAAAATGATATAGAAGAGGGAGTGCTAAAATTAAAATGAAACTCACTATAGTAATAACATATTTATTATATAAGAACTCAGTAAGGAAGTATTTACCCTATATTAATGTAAATTCATTCATAATAAAAATATTGGTTCAAGGAATTAAAATTGTAACCCATAAAACATTCTTGAAATATTGACTCACATGGTATGTACATATAAAATCTCAAATAATAAAAATTATTTTAATAATTTATTGATTCTTATACTTTCTCGTGTATATTTCATTCATTTATTTATATTACTATTCTCTCCTCGATAGTTTCTGTTTGTTCATCCAATTACTTTGAAACATCTTTTGTATTTTTATCATGGTTAAAGGGTTATGACAATGTTTCATAATATATATATATATATATATATATTAAATTTATCTGAGAAAAGTAAAGAAAATTATATAGTTCAATATGTTATTAAAAATAGACTGACATTAAGAAAAGTGTATTTATATGGTCACATTAGGTGGCTAATATTTATAATGACCATTTATTGTTGATATTGTTAATAAAATTATTAATTTATCTTTATAAAACATTAATCATATCATATATACCATATTTATTCCTTTATTCCACTTTTAGAACCAACCATATAATGGGGTGATAAAAAATTAAATATTTCATCCATGGAGTTGGTAAACCAACAATAACACGTGAAATATTTTTATTTTTTAATGGATGGGAAGACAGAAGATAATATTTATTCCATTAACATAATAAATTTTAGTACATGGATTTTAATTATATAATTATGTTTGTATGAGTATACTATATTTGGAAGAGGAGGAAGAAGAAACCCACTTATGATAAATCAGTCAAAATAATTACATATTATTTTGATACCATCTTATAAACAAATCCTCAAGCCTTTTATTATTTTTATTTTGGTGAAAAAAATCAACAATACATTGGAAATAGATTTGGGGTAGATTTTTTGGTATATTTTCTTCAATATAAGTGGTTGTATAATTGAAGATGAGTGGGGTGGTGAAGGGATATTTTTATAGGTGATAGGGGAGGCATTTTTATAAATATTAATTTATTAATATTAAAATAGATTTTATAATCAAGGAATGTGGATAAAAAACCAATTATTTGACGATAACATTTATTTTGTGTATTATTAATCCCTCATCCTCCCACGTAAAGTTATTTTTATTATATTTTCAGACTTCTGAACTTGATTTAACATTTTTACCTCATTTTACCTTTTCTGTAGTGTCTAATTTATACCTTGGTAAATTTTTCTTATGGAAAATAATGAAACTAAAATTATTACATTGTTTAGACATGATTATTATAATTATTTAATTAATTTTACTTGATTATTTTTCTTATAAAATTGATAAATTATTTTATCTCTTCAGATGACCATTATATTATATAGTGGAATGTCCATGTTTATGTGGATAAGTATTTAGAGTTTGTTTATATGTCTTTGTATGGTAATATATATCTATGGATTTATTAATAGTACCTTCACCCAATTGTGAGTTTATTGAGTAATTTAAACAAAAGATCATTGTTTATATATTAAGGCAATTTGCCGATATCTTGAAATACACATATAAAGGAGGATCAATCAAGATTTTTCATTTATTATTTAAAGATAAAATTTACTATAATACCTTAATGGATGAAATATGATTGTGTATTCCCTCATTATTCATGTTAACAAAAGCGGGGTTAATCATTTTTTGTCTACGATAGCATAAATATTTTTAATCGTAACCCTAAACTAATCACTAAATCCATTTATAATTAATTAAAAACAATTTAATCTGATATTGGTTCTCAGAATCCAAAAAAATACACATATCTAGTAAAGAAATGACTTTGAATCACCTATTTATAGAAAACATTATTCCAATATGAAACTATATTCTATCATTAGGATATTAATATCTACTTTCCAAACCAATGATATTTGTGTCAGAAGACATGATATCATTTTCAGGGAGGTTTTCATGACCCAAAACTAACTAGGGCTTGAGCCCCAACTACCCCAATACCACCTTTTAGGATAGAGGATACCAAAAAGTGATGAAGTTATAACTAACATGAGGTATTTTCTTAGGTGTTTTTATGCACACGCATCACTATCCCAATGTAGATGTTCCTAGGAATAAAACTAAAAGATGAAAAATACAAGGGGAAAATAAATGCATGTAAAACATCTATATACTAAAAGAGTATTGTAGTGTAAATCAGAAAGTTAAAAGGGGGATAAAAACACACCTAACCAAAAAGGTGTCACAACATGAAAAAACTGGAAAGTATAATAACAGTGATGAGACAACCGAACTCATGATCTCTAAGCTACTACAATAGTACATGGTCCAAGGAACCATGTATCCATAAACTCCTATATAATTATCACCTACCTATACATTGTCCACATAAGTAATATCACATGCGAGAAAATCCCACAAAGGGGTGAGAATAAACATAACCAGTAAGATGCCCCGAAAGTTGAAGAGGGAGTAGCAAGAGACACAATAGGAATATATAGTAAAAGGTAAATACTGACTAGAATAAATCCCAACCCAAAATGGATATTAATCTCATACAGACCAAATGGGATCAATATAGAGTGTATATTAACTACATGTAGTGTTTTTTCTATGCATAGTAGTAGAGTAACCTCATCCAACCATGAGAATCTAAACACAGAAAGCATGTGTCATACCCCGCGCATCTTCGAAACCTATGGCATGTAATCCAAAATAAATTATATAAACGTATATATATATATATATATATATATATATACTCAATCCAAATAGACCCAAATGTGAGATAATAGGATATCCATCGCAAATCCAAGGCCATGAAAATATTATCCATCAGTTCCAGAAGGTCTATAACTGATTCCCATTATCTTGCATGTCTATCAAGAAGTAACTGAGTAGATGTCCCATAACTCACCACTGTGTTTCACATTCTAGGGGGAACCATTTAATTGTAGAGGACCCACACCCTATAATGATAGTGGGATTCCCATTTTATTATGTACAGTAAAAATGGAGGGCCTGCTCGCATGTATGCCAGTGGAGTACCGTGTCCATTGATAGGCATCCCGTGACATAGTGTGATAGAGGAGTAATATCTATAGCTACACAATGAGTATGGAGGAACCACTCTCTAATGAGATGTGAGAGTACCTTATCTTTTGATAGAAGACCCATAACCTAGTTCCATAGAGGGGTACCATCTATATTTCTACAATGAGTATAGATAACCCTCACCCTAATACGATAATAGGGGGTACCATCTCCATGGATCTAGGACCCATTCATTGGTGCCATAAGAGATTACCGAATCTATCTGCACAAAAATCATGGAGGACCCACATATTGATATGATATTAGAGTACCATATCCACGGATATAGGACCTTATTGGTGATATAATTGTGTAGTACCATCCTTATCTATCTCTGATGGTCCTTCTCAATCACTGTCATCACAAATCATCAAATAAAGATTCATAATTCCTAGAAAATATCACATCATTTCGTAAAATCCACTATGGAGGCCACTATCACATCCCATTTAGAAAAAACTCTTGAGATAGGATACTCACTGGTAAAAATCCTTGTCCAAATTTAAGAGATATGAGAAGTTTAAGTTTCCTTAAAAATGTACAGTAAATGTAGGGTACCCACATGGTCTGTGGTCTTACTCTGCTGCCTATCCGTGTCCTCACCAAGTACATGGATTCTTGTAAATATAGTACTAAATGGATTGTAAAGGTATTATCTGACATGTCTTAGGCAAAGGATTGATGAACGCATGAGGCTCATTTCCAGAATGAGGGAAAAATATAATTTCACTAACATGCCTCTGAAAATAGCTATGATTGGATGAACAAATCACACAATTCAAATCCTTATAGAAAAAAACTCAAGATATGACATTAAATTTCCTCAATTGGACAACAATTGATAAAATTCAATTCAACACAACAGATATGAATAATATTTTCTTGGGATTATCCACAAGTCCCAATTAAATACATGATATTAATCTTGTAATATTATTCTCGATATTAGTGTTGAAATGATACTGAATTTTCACAAATATGACATCGCATGGATGAGTTACGTCAGATACAAGGATACAAAATAATAATAATAATAATAATATTGGAAATTTTGTGGACTTAAGGAACGAGTCCAAAAAAGTTATTCAATATCGATCTTCAAATAAACTTATCAATATCATGCTCATGATGTGGCTGATGGAACATCAACCTAACGTCATATGATGGAGTTATGTTTGAAATGGAATTTTGATTAAAAAATATAATAATATTAATTACAGTATTATAATTATAATATTTTCAAAAATGATGAGAAATTCTACTCTGATGCGCGCCCCCTTCATATTAGGTGCACCCTTGTTTCTTATTCATTTATTTATGTCATTTAATTGTATTATTATTAATATAATAAAAATCAAAATCATTATTAAATTAATAGAAACATAATGGGGCACCTATTTTCCACCCCTTTCATCATCTACAGGTTGGGTTCCCCCATCCATCTTCATAACATATATTAATTTAATTCGTAGAATTAAATTTATTTAATTTTCATGATCATATCCTCTTACAATTTAATTTGTTTCTTTTCATATTAAACCATTTAATTATAACACTTTTTTATTCTTAAATTAAAATCATTTAATTTAATTAACCACACACTTTTTTACTGTGCCGCCAATATTATTATTATATAATATAATAGTAATAAAAACCCCCATTAAAATTTCTTTAATTCACCACCATTAATATTATTATTAATAATAATATTATTAAATCCCACTATATTGACTATGTATGTAACATCCCAATATTCCATGATACGCTTCTCTTTGAATAATACAATAGCTTGCGCTGTACACAAATTCGAGTTCTAACACACCATGACTAATCAAACAAGCCATTTTGAATAGTGATACCCAATTTTTAAAATTTTCTGAATTTTATTTTTCAAAATGGAATTCGCTTTGGATTTGGAATATCAAAATTAGTTTAGGGTGAATTTTTTTCTATTTTTATGAAAACTTTCAATTTTTGATGATTAGTGAAAAACACTGCATTATTATTTAAAACTAAATATTTATTTAAATAATTAGTTATTTTATTTAAATTTATTTCTAGTGAAGATAGATACATAATACCTATATATGTTCAATGTAATTCATTGCACTCATTTTATAATAATATTAGATATATAAAATTTTATTGAACATTTTATCGTCTTTTACCCATCTTCCTGGTGAATTTGCAAATTGGAATAAAAAATAAATTTACCGCTTCTGTGAATTGAATTTCGAAAATATAAGAGACACAGTTGAAATATTTAAATAAAATTTGGTTCAATTAGATGAAAATAATTTTGGTGAATAGTAACTTTTGACTTTTATTTACCACGGTTAAAAGTAAATAGGGTAATTAGAGGTAAAAAATAATATTATAATTACCCTAACACATGTCCTAATTCTATTGGATGTGTCTATTTTGACCAAAATAAAACTTAAAAATATAATATGATCCTTTTTTACCACTTTTATTAGATTAGGACATTTATTATTATTTTATTTGAAGAATAGTTAAAAGTGTTAAATTAAAAGTTTAATAACTAAACCATTTTTAATATAGAATTATAAATAAGTGAAATTATAATTTAAATATTTATTATAAATTTTACAATATTTCCTATATAATGGTATTTTATTTTTATTTACTAGATATTAAATAATTAAATTCATTTAGGACACAATGATGATGCAATAATTTCCAAATTAATGAAAGTTTATAATAAATGATATTATAAATATCTAAGGAAATGTAAATTGAGACATATGATGAATGAAACTAGTTTTCAAGGTTAATATGACATGTTATGTATTATTTAATAAATTTTGTTCGATGTGATAAAGGTGTTATGACTTTCACAAAAACAAAATATCAAATAGTGTCAAAATTGACATAAATGAGTTTTTAAAACAAATACTATATTATTAATTGATGTAATACTACATAAAATATAAGGTTCATCCAAAGGACATTGATAAGGTTATATGTATCAATAATTAACCACTTAGGATTCTCTTGGATTTTTATAGTATGTTTAATAACCATTTATTATAAAAATAAAAGAATACATAGTAAAAGTAAAACTATTTAACAAAGAGTTAAATCTAAATGATAAGGTTAATATGGTGACCTAAAACTATCTAAAACCTATTTTTTGTGAGGTTTTATACCCATCCCAATCTTATCCTAGAAATAAATCATATTTTAAGCCATTATAAATGGAATTTTATTGTATAATAAAATAATATTTCAAGCTTTTCCTAAAGTGACCCTCACCTCTCTTATAAAAGGGTTCTTCCCCTTCTCTCAAAATCACACATCCAAATACATTTTTCTGGGCCAAACCCTACTCAAATATCCTCCAAACTACCCCCACATCGACTTAGAGGACTTGAATTGTTCATAAATCCAACCTACAGAGTCCTTTTGTTCAACTCAAAAGGAAACACCTGAAGAAGAGGTAATAATTTCACCACCTCTTTCAAAGTTCTTTTCTTCTCCCACTTCCCCTTTCATTATTGTTTCTATTCCAAAATAATAACTCAAGTACCTTATACATACTGTTATGTTATTATAAATATGGTGCAACCAAATTTATTATTCTATCCATCCTATGAATGACAAGTCACCATACGTGCATATGTACGACTTCCCGTCTCCATGTCATGGTGTAGTTTGTTATTAAAACACTTCATTATTTGGATGGGTACAATAATGAGTACAATTGATGTATATAATAAATATAAAATGTTAAGTATTTTATATATATGATATACTATCTAATTAAATAATATTTCATCATCAATAGAATGATATTTTCTCTCATGTGTATGTATGGATTACCGTCTCCATGAACGCGATGAAATTAATTACACATCATAACCATTCAAGAATAATTTTCATTTTATGATTAAAAATAATCTTTAATAACATAATATAATTTTTTTATATGAATAAAATACATCCTATCCATAACATCATGGGTTACATAACCAAGCATATAAAAGAAAACGAATCAGTTAACATCGGAAACAATGATACTACTGAAATATTATTAACAAAAAAATATTAGAAGATCGTATATGATATCATATTTATATATGCGGATCTTGTATAATTTAATAACTCTTACTTAACTATTATATAAGAGGTTAACGCACCCTCAATGAAGTAAAAGTGAAATGTAAGGGTTAATTTCATAATCTCTTCATTATCTGAGGATGTTTATACGTGTGAATCTACTGGGTCCTCTTTATCATCCACATCCATTTTTTAAATGTATTTCGAAACATTTTTACTATTTCATAGACTATGGGTTAAAGTCATTTATACCCGAGTTTTACTTTATATAAAATGTTTTTAAAGGAACTTTTCTGTCATTTTTCAAACAAGGTACTTTATGACCTTTTCGACATATTAAGGTAAGAATGTTTTTTTAACTTATACGGTGGGTGCCGCTATTTTCTACCGTTATAACAAATTCAAATATTCCATTATAATATTATAATAATATTTCTAAAATAAATGTTTTCATTTATTATAATTTTTCTTTTAAATTATTTCAAAATATAAGGAGATGGTTCTCTCAAATAGTTTTGATTTTATCTATGTCAACATCCTTTGATGGATTTTACACATGTTTGAAGTTGATTTTTTATGATAAAATATACCATATTGTATTAAAGGTTTTTTGATATGTTTTACTATGAATGTTTTAATTTTCTACCATTCATGGTTTATAGTTAAATTATTAACATTTCGTATGCTAGTTTTAATATGAATGTTTACGTTATTTTTGAACCTTTTCATATGATAAATATATTGGACATAGTAAGCGATGGGGGGAGCCCATTATAGCTTCTCGATGCATCGGTAGGTTTCATGAGACAAACTATTGTCTTGGTAAAAGTCCTTGAAAAAATATTATTTGTCTTCTTGGAATGAGGTATTGACTATGTGGTTATGATTTATGACATTATGCATTCCATCATTATGAAATTGGTTATTGATATTACATGTGATTATTCGACTAGTAGAATATATCTTTGAATAAGTAAATGGAATTATTTGATTTATCTTTTCCATATTATGATGAAATTTAAGTTTAAATGGCTTGTGTTTTAGTCTTATATATTTCTTTAAATGTTTATTTTTATTTATAAAAAATTCAGCTATATTGTTATCCTTATTGAGCATCTAAGAACACCCATTTCTTATGTTTTATTTTTCCCATGATGTGATGATGTATATTAAGATTAACCTATAAGAATATGATAAGGGATATAAAAGTTTTAAAAGGGGACACAATGTTGTCTTTTTATTTCATGATGTAATGTAAAACTTATTTATGTATCTAGTACTTCCAAGGATACTAAACTAATTGGTCTTTCGGAACATGATTCCTTGTATCATGCCAGTGTTATGTAATAAAGCACTGACTCTAGGTAACTAGGGTCGAGGTTTTAAAATTGGTATTAGAGGATGTTCAGTACAAACCTTGGAATCTAGATTTAGAAAAACTCTGATTAGAGAACATTACCCTAAGATAGACTTTGAGGATTAGTATAGAAGAACTTCCTAGAATTTTGGTAATGTATATATTTTTTGATATTTCATAGAAATACATCCTTATCTAGATACGAGCTAGTAGTGGAGGCTCTGAAACAGATGTACGTAGGAGTGAAAACTCTAACAAAGAGTTTTACGATTGAGCTGGGGTATCCTGGTACATGACAACGAGTCTTATTGCACTCTTGGTTATGAAACTCCTAGGGGATATGCTTAGGATAATTAACATTTTCTTTACAAACCATTATGAATGATTTATAAGTATATACCTCCTCAAATATTTTTTTTATGATTATGGACTTTATCCATAAACTGTTCAATTTATGTTATGTGTTTTACCAGTTTGGAATTATGTATTGTGATTCATAAACCAATATATTGTATGCCATTGTTTAGAAATGGTTCCTAGTTGATGGAATGGAAACCATATCAATGCATGTAATCCATGTAAAAAATTTACTCTGAATCAAGATAATTATAGTGGAGATGGTGATGCAAATGGTGCTGATCAGCTTATCACCATACTGTGACAACTCACATAGGTTATGAATAAAAACCATACCCATATGGATCACCCTGATCCACAATGCAGAGGATCAGTTTTAGACTGCTCAATGAGGAAACAAACACCAACATTCAATGGGGATAAAAATCCATTTTTAGTTAAGGAACGGATAACTTCTTTAAAGAAAATATTTCATGATTTGGGGAGTAGCGAAATGGAAAAAGTTGTCATGGCAGTTTATCATCTCACAGGAGATGCAGATCAATGGTGGTCATTAATTCAGAACCCAAAGGAATATGATGAAATATCAAATATGGAATGGACAGAGTTTAAAGAGTTTTTCATAGAAAAATACGTTCCTCCTGACCATCGAGCAGATATAGAAAGACAATTTCTGAGTCTAAGGCAAAAGAAGGATGAGAATGTTGCACAGTATGAGGCTAACTTAACAAGGTTAGCATTGAATGCAACCGAATATATACATAACCCAAGGAGTATGATTAATTGATTATTCGATGGGTTAAAACCATTTATTTGTCGAGAATTAGTCTCACAGTCCTTCTCAACATACAAAGATATTATCTCATGTGCAATCATGAAATAAAAGGAATTCTCTAAGTGTTACGACCATAAAGAAAATAAAGAGAAGAAGAGATCGGCTAAACACTCTGGAAATGAAAATAAGGAGAAGAAGGGAAATGTGAAATTTTAATCCTATAGTAAATGTTGGAAGAAACACCTCGGTACTTTCCTTAAGGGAATTAGAGTCTTGTACATGTGTGGTGGAAAAACCCACCAAGCTCGTGGTTGCAAGGGAAAGAAAGAGGTTGTCAGTGTTGAATGCTACAATTGTAGAGAAATGGAGAATTATTAAAATGAATGTCCTAAGCACCAAGTAAACCTAATTCAAAAAAGGCCAAGGGAGAAAGGCCAAGCTTAAGCAGTCATTACTACTGAGGTTAAAGCTCTAAAAGATGTGGTGGCAGGTGATTTAATGGTTTCATCAAGTTTATCCAGTGCTTTATTTAATTCTAGATCATCACATTGTTTCATATCTCCCCCATTTTTTTATGAAAATTAGATATTTTCAATTTGATTTAACAAGGAAGTTGTCAGTTCAAAATCTTAAGGGAAATATCATTGCAAAAAAGTTTTTTGATTCAGTCCCCATTATGGAATATAAATATTCTTTATCTTTTGATCTCATCATCATTACCATGATTTAATTTGATATAATACATGGAATGGATTGGATTTTGGACCCTGATGCAAAAATTTATTGTAAGAAGAAAGAGGATACAATTTTTGATGATAAGAAAGAGTAACTTATCATTAGAGCAGAAACGTCGCCACCTGATTCTTATCTAGATCCACCCCTAGTAGATTTAATAAATTCAATTATATGGGAGGAAGATAATGAAATAACTACCAGTGAGGAAATGAATGTTCAAATAGAGGATGCACCTATTGTGCTAGAATATGTTGATGTGTTTCTGGAGGATTTACATGGACATCCTATAGAATGATAAATTGAATTTTCCATTGATTTAATTCCTGGTTCAAGGCCCATATCATAGACCTCTTATCTAATATCTACTATGGAATTAGTGGAACTAAAAAACAACTAGATTAATTTAGTAATTAAGGATTTATTCACCCATGTGTTTCTCTATGGGGAGCCCCTATTATTTTTTAATAATAAAGATGGATCTATGGGGTTGTGCATTGACTACAGGGAGATCAATGCTATAAAAATAAAGAACAAGTATCCCCTACCTCTCATTGATGATTCATTCGACCAGCTTCATTGAGCTCAATATTTTTCAAATATTTACCTTAGATCTTGATATCATTAGTGGTGTGTGAAGAAGGAAGACATTCTGAAGACAACATTTTGTACCAGGTATGGGCATTACGAGTTTAAAGAAATGCCTTTTGGACTGACTAATGGACCCTTTATTTTCATGGATCTAGTGAATAGAGTTTTCAAGGAATATCTTGATGACTTTATAGTGGTATTTATTGATGATATCTTGGTTTACTCTTAAAGAAATTAAGATAATGAAAATCACTTGCATACTATTCTGAAAACCCTTAGAAGAAATGAATTATATGGTAAGTTTTTCATGTTTAAATTCTGGCTTCAGGAAATTTATTTTCTTGGCCATATTGTCTCTAAGGATAGAATCTCTGTTGATCCTTCTATGACAAGAGCACTGCAAGAATGTCCAACACCGACGAATATAACTGACGTACACATTTTTATGGGTTTAGCATGTTAGTATTGGTGTTTCATTAAGAATTTTTCCCGACTGGAAAACCCATTAACCAAGATCACACGCAAAGGGGTTAAATTTGTTTGGATAAAAGAGTGTGAAGAATATTTTAAAGAACCTAAGAGAATATTAGTCAATGTTCATATCTTGAAACTAACATCGGGGAATGATGGGTTTGTTTTTTATAGTAATTCTTGAAAGAAAGGAATTGGTTGTGTCTTTATGCAGAATGATAGAGTTATTGACTATACATCACGATAACTAAAAATTCATGAACAAAACTATTATACTCATGATCTTGAGTTAGTATATGCAAATGTTTTATTTAAAGATATTAAGACACTATCTCTATGGTGAAAAATGTGAGATATATACTAATCACCATATTTTGAAGTATATTTTATCATAGAAAGAACCCAACATGAGGAAAAGATGATAGATTTAACTATTCAAAGATTATGATTTCACTATACACTACCACCCAGGGAAGGTTTATAAGGTGGCAGATGCTTTGAGAAAAAAGGATCATGTAGTTTTGAACAAGTTGATAGTCGAAAGGGATCCTATGTTCATGGATCTAGTAAAGATAGATATGGGAATAATCATGGAAGGAGAAACATCGATACTTTTTCAAATCATTTCCAATCTATCTTTACTAGAAAGTATAAAACATTCACATACTGATGATGAGAAGTTTCAAAAGAAAATTAAAGCTTTGAATGATGGTAAATTGATTGACTTTGTATATGAAGATGGTATTTTGAAATTCGGGAAGAGACTTTATGTTCCTGATATACCTGATTTAAAAACGGAATTTTTGGTTAATGCTCCTAGCTCTAATTTCTCTATACACCCAGGTAGAACTATGATATGTTTAGATTTTAAGGAACATTTTTGGTGGGAAAACATGAAGAGGGAGATTGCTAATTATGTGTCAAGATGTATGGTTTCTCAACAAGTGAAGGATTAAAGACAACATCCTATAAGAGTCATGAAACCTCTTCCCATGCCTGATTGGAAATTTGATGATATTACAATGGAATTTGTCATGATACTACCAAAGAATCCTAGAAGGAATGATTCCATATGGGTCATTGTTGATCACCTTACCAAGTAAGCACATTTTCTTGCTATAAGAGAATATTTACCACTTGAATGTATAGCAATACTATATATTAATGAAGTTGTAAGACTTAGTGATGTACCCCTATCGATTGAATTTGATCATGATACCCATTTTACATTAAGATTCTGGAAAAGTATTTAGAAGGTATTGAATAATGAACTTTTTTTAGCACTGCCTACCACCCTCAAACTGATGTACAATTAGAAGGGACTATTAAAACCTTAGAAGACATGTTGAGATCTTTCTTA
Organism: Viscum album; assembly: GCA_963277665.1. Lineage (NCBI taxonomy): Eukaryota > Viridiplantae > Streptophyta > Magnoliopsida > Santalales > Viscaceae > Viscum > Viscum album. Next base: position 1,768,913,941 of record OY728157.1, read on the forward strand.
ATTGACATTCAATGTTTTGGATCAACATCAACCTATTGTAAAATTTTCTTATAACAATAGATTCCATTCAAGTATTCAGATGGAACAATATAAAGCATTATATAGAAAGAGATGTCACACACAAACTTTTTGAGATGATGTTGGTGAATGAAAACTTGTAGGCCCAAAACATGTTGAGGAAACAATGTAAAAGATGAAGGTTATCCAGACCCACATCAAAGCAGCTCAAAGTAGGCAAAATATCTTTGTCGACAACTGAAGGAAAGATTTTCATTTTCATGTAGGAGATCATGTTTTCTTGAAGGTATCTCCAATGAAGGGTGTTATACGTTTCTGTAGGAAGGGTAAATTATGTCCCAGGCACATTAGACCTTTCAAAATTCTAGAATGAATTGGATATGTATCCTATCATTTGGCAATGCCGCCAAGTCCCTCTAAATTTTTTGATGTGTTCCACAAATCACTATTAAGAAAATACATGGCTGAACCAGCACATATAATAATCTATGCAGAAATAAAACTGGAACCCTATTTGTCTTATTGTGAAGAGCCTATCAAAATTTTTGAAACAATAGAACAAGGGTTGAGAAACCGGTTGACATGTCTGGTAAAAGTTATATGGAGAAACCATAAGATAGAAGATGAAACGTGGGAACCCAAGGAGCATATGATGAAGAACCACCCGAATCGTTTTATGCTGTAATATTTTAGAAATTTCAAGGATGAAATTATTTTAAAGAGTGAATAATGTAACACCACAAGCTTCCACAGTACGCTTCTCTTTGAGTAATACAATAGCTTGCGTTATATGCAACATTGAGTTATAAAACACCACAACCAATCAATCTAGACGTTATGAATAGTGATACCCACTTTTTTTAATTTTATAAATTTTATTTTTCAAAATGGACATAGTTTTTGGATTTGGAATAAGAAAATTACCTAAGGTTGATTTTTTTGTATTTTTCTGAAAACATTCATTTTTTGATGAATAGTGAAAAATACTGTGTTATTGTTTAAAACAAAATTTATATTTAAAAAATTAGTTATTTTATTTAAATATATTCTAGGTTAAAATAGATACATAATACATATATATTTTCAATGTAATTTATTGGAGTCATTTTATAATAATATTAGATATATAAAATTTTATTGAACTTTTTACTATATTTTACCCACCTTCTAGGTGCATTTAAAAATTTACATAAAAATTATTTTCACCACTTTTGTGAATTAAATTTCAAAAATATGAGAGACACGGTTGAAATTATTATGTAAAATATGGTTCAATAAGATGAAAATAATTTTCTATATATACTAACTTTTGACTTTTATTTTCCACGGTTAAAAGTAAATAGGGTAATTAGAGGTAACAAATGATATTATAATTACCATAACACATGTATTAATTCTATTGGATAAGTAAATTTAGACCAAAATCAAACATATGAAAAAAATATGATCCTTTTGGTCTACTAGGATTAGATTAGAACATTTATTATTATTTTAATTAAAGAAGAGTTAAAAGTGTTAAATTCAAAGTTTAATAACTAAAATTTTTTAATATAGGGTTATAAATAATATAAATTCGACTATGAATAATCATTGAAAAGATAATAAGATTTCCTAAATAATGTTATTTTATTTAAAATTTTTAGACATTAAATAATTAATATTATTTATAACATAATGATGATGCAATAATTAACTTATTAATGAATGATTAAAATAATTGACATTATAAATATTTAAATAAATGTTAATTGAGACTTATGATGAATTAAAATAATCTTCTAGGTTAATATGGAATGTTATGGTTTATTAAATAATTTTTTTTTTGAAGTGATGAAGTATTTATGAGTTTCAAAAAAACAAAATATCAAATACTGTCAAAATTTACTAAAATGAGTTTAAAAAAAATACTATATTATTAATTGATATAATATTCCATAAAATATAATGTTCATCGAAAGGACTTATATAAGGATATACGTATCAATACTTAACCACTTGGGGTTCACTAAGATTTTTATAGTATGTTTATTAACCATTTTTCTAATTATACAAGAATACATGGTAAAAGTTAAACTATTTAACTAAGAGTTAAATCTATAAGAAAAGGATAATATAGTGACCAAAACTTGTCTGAAACCTATTTTTTGATAGGATTTTGACCCATACCTACCTTATACTCTAAATAAATCATTTTGGAGCCACTATAAACTGAATATGATTGTATGATAAATAATATTTCTAGATTTTCCAAAAGTGACCCTCATCTCTCTTATAAAAGGGTACTGCCCCTTCTCTCAAAATCAAACCTCCATATACATTTTACTCAGCCAAAACCTACCCAAATATCCTCCCAATTACCCTCAATTACACATAGAGTCCTTAAATTGATCATAAATCCATCTTATTGATCCATTTTTCTCAATTCAAAAGGAAACACCTGAAGAAGAGGTAATAATTTCACCACCTCTTTCAATGTTATTTTCTTCTTCCACTTCATATTTCTTTGTTGTTTCTATAACAAAATAATAAATTAATTAACTTATAAAAACTTTTATGTTATTATAAATATGGTACAATCATATTAATTATTCTATTCATCCTATGAATGACAAGTCACTATATGTGCGTACGTACGGCTCACCGTCTCCACGTCGTGGTGTAGTTTGTTATTCAAACACTTCATTATTTGTATGGGTATAATAATGAGTGTAACTAATGTAAATAATAAATATAGCATGATAATGATTCTTTATATATGATATACCATCCAATTACATACGATTTTACCATCAATAGAATGACATTGTCGCTCGTGTGTACGTACAGATTGTCGTCTCCACGAACGCGATGAAATTCATTCCCCATTATAACCATTCAAGAATAATTTTCATTTTATGATTAAAAATATTGTTTAATAACTTAATATCATTCTATATATGAATAAAATAAATCTCATCCATAAAAAACATGGCTTATGTAACCAATCATATAATGGAAAATGAACCAGTTAACACCTGAAACAGTGATAATGCAGAAATATTATTAACAAAGCAATATTAGAAGATTATTTATGATGTAATATTTATGTATATCTTTCTTTTATTAATTAATAACAAAGATTTAACTATTATAAAGGAGGTTAACATACCCTCAATCAAGGAAAAGTATATGGTAAGGGTTAATTATACAATCTCTTCATTATCTGGGGTTAATTATATATGAGTGTCTACAAGGACCTCTTTATCATCCACATCCATGTTTCTTAAAAATGTATTTCAAATAAATTTTACTATCTCCTAGACTATGGGTTAAATTCATTTGTACACTTCTTTGACCATTTATAAGAAAATTTAAAGGAATATTTCAGTCATTTTCCAAACAAGGTACTTTATGACCTTTTCAAAAAAATAAGGTAAAAATGTTTTTTTAACATATATGAAGGGTCCGGGTATTTTTTTTCCATTATAACACCTTAAATTCTTCCCTTAAAAAACTATAAGAATATTTTCAAAAAAAATTTCCTTTTATTATTATGTGTCTTTTAAATTATTTCAAATTAGAATGAGATATTTCACTCAAATAGTTGGGATTTCATCTATGTCAACATCCTTTGATGGATTTTACAGTTATTCAAAATTGATTTATTATGATACAATTTTCCATATTGTATTGAAGTATTTGTGATATGTTTTACTATGGATGGTTTATTTTTATAACATTCAGTTTTTATGGTTAAAGTATTAACATTTTGTATTCTAGTTTTAATACGAATTTTTATGTTATATTTCAGCCTTTTCATATGAGGAATGCATTGGACTTAGTATGTGATAGGTTGATCCTGTTATGGCTCCTTGATGAATCGGTAGGTCTAATGAGAAAAACTAGTGTCTTGGAACATGACCTTGAATAAATCTTATTTGTATTCTTGGAACAAGGCCTTGACTATGAGGTTATGATGTCTGGCATTATGCATTCCATCATTATGAAATTGGCTGTTGATATTACATGTGATTATTCAACTAATAGAATATCCATATGAAAAAGTAAATGGAATTATTTGATTTATCTTTTCCATATCATGCAGATGTTTAAGTTTAGAAGGCTTCTATTTTAGTCTTATACATTTCTTTAAATGTTTATGCTTATTTATGTAAGTTTCCGCTATATTGTTATCCTTACTGAGCATTTGAGATCACCCCTTTCTTATGTTTTCTTTTTCCAAGGATGTGAAGAAGTAAATTATGATTAACCTACAAGAATATGCTAAGGGATATAAGAGTGTTTTGAAGGGGACAAAATGTTTTTTTATTTCATGTTGTAATGTAAAACATATGTATGTATCTCGTACTTCCAAGGATACTAAATAGATCGTTATTTTGTGACATGATTCCTTGTATGATAAAATTTTATGTAATAATGCACCGACTCTGGGTAACTAGGGTCAGGGCGTTACAATGCACAACCACCTCATTAGAGATCTGAGCACAACCATTTTCACATCATTCCCTCATGTTAATGATGAAAAACATGGATCACTGATATGATCCCGAACCACCTCCAATCATATTTAATTATCATCACACATCTACCACATCATCGATCACATACATGCACATACAGTTCCATTCTGATCTATTCACAAAACACTATCACACTAATTTATCAATATGTCTACAAAATGTCGATCCACATGTCATTCGTCCCACCCCAACAAATCAAGGTTTTCTATCATACTCATTCCCACCCTAGAAATTTAGAATTGTCAACCCATGGTCAAACAATGAATAACACGATGAACTGTGGGGGATAATCATCAATAAAAAAGTGGATAAACATCATTTCCCAAGCCTTCATGGATAAATATATTATAGCGGGGAAACCTGTGAGTTGAAACATGGAATAGATAAGATATTAATTGAAATAATAATTTTTTTTGATACACAAGAACATAAAATTGTTAATTTAAACGTAGATCAAAGAAAAAAAGATGTGATCATGATTAATATTTTCATAAGTATGAAGGAAAACTCAAAGTTTTAGGGATTACTCAACCATCAGAACATCATTGGGGAAGAACACATATAATTGTGATAAATAATATTGTCTTTGTCCACCCCTATTAATTCACCTTGATCTGACTAGGGGCCGTAGTCTTGTCTCTATCTGCCAATGAAGAAAGAATGAGAGATCCAATCAAATATCATAATTATATAACTAACTCTATGATTAGGTAATAACCATGTATTTATTGAAAAATATTTATATTATTCTATTTAATAAAAAAATAAATTAATATTTCAATTTATTCAATTATTTCTACCTTGGTTTCACACAAGAAAATCACTTGACGTCGATCAGGGTTTTTAACATGCATAGGGTAAAAACTCCATTTCGAACTAAATAGTAGTCTTACATATCCCATTAGAGTCTATTTTTCTGAATTAGTTGGATTATGGTTATTAAATTGATTAATTAATTTATTTATTTATTCAATTCACCCACTAAATGTTGTCCCATCTAAATGTCCCACGCCAAACAACCTTAGGTCATTCCTAGAGAAAACCCCACACTCTAGATTCAATCATAACATGATATTTACATTTATAGACTCCTTTAAAGATATATTACAATTTTTTGGGATAACCACACCAATTTAATATTTTAATATACTTAATATTTTCATAAAATTAATACCGGGCTCACGGAGCCTCAAGATCACATTCTGTCTCATCACCTAACTCCAGAAATATTCACAGGATTATTCAAAAGTATTATATGAAAAAAAGTATCTACAGAGATGGTGTCAGATTAATTACACCTATCATAATAGATATCATGACCAGATCATATACGGAATAACGTTTTACTCCTGATCCACTGATTGAAGGAACATTATTGTCTATAGTGATTGAACTATGAAATATTGTTCTTCTATAGTTAGATTTTGAAAATAATTCATTGAATGATTCATGTTAATCTAGAAGTATTCACAATAAATTTGAAATCAGGTCCAGATATCTTAACGAAACTGTAACATCCCAGTTCCGGGTGCCACCCAAAGGTGCCCTGTTCTAGGTTGGTCACATAGTATCAAGCACATTTCCCCAAATTCTAGAGGCTTTGGACTAACATCAAGGGCCTTGGCTGTGATAGTGGGAAAACTATTCCCTCATTGGAAGAGTAACACAATCAAAACAAATACTATACAGTAGCAGAAGCAGCAATACCATAAAACATAAGTGAACAAAAGAAGACAAATAATATAAACAAATACAACATATATATAAATTTATTTTTCATGTCACATGTATCTAGGAAATCAGACAAACAAGTCACGATGATGGAAATAAAATACTAAAACCAATGTATAGAAAATAATAAACATCAACAGCAGTGCAAGCCATAGCTTGGTCTGATGCTCTCCATCTCTAACAACAGTCAAGTACTTGATGAAGAAGGGATCATTACCTTATCTATACCTACAACCCTATAATTTTTTTGGGTCAAAAAGCATGACCTAAATAGGATGTGAGACGAATATTAGTAGTCAACCACCAAAATATCTATGCCTAACTGACAGTGAATATATATAGTAGGAAATATGCAAAATGAAGCAATAAACTAGGAAGTACTCAAAAGTAAACAATCATACAATTTCAAATTACATTCATTTAAATTTATTGATTATTAAATCCATTTAATAATTTATCCTCAGGATATATCCTAATCTCTATATCCCCATGTATAGAAATAACAAACAGATGTCTCAGAAGTCCATCTAAACAAATAAAGTAAGACCGAGTCCATGCTAGTGCTTTGGCTTGGCAGACTCATCACAATTATTTGATAATTCAAAAACTACTCTCTGGGAGTGTTCTCACAGTCTAACCCCTATGGTTTAAAATATCACCAGTTCATTTATAATGACCCTCTTGGAATTCTCACACAATGTAACCCCTTTGGTTCCATATAGCACTAATCATTTACAAATGACCACCAGGATAGATCTCATGGTCAATACCCCTTTGGTCTTCATAGAAAAAATAAAATATAACAACCCCATGGAAGATCTCACAGTCAATTCCCCATTTTCCAACATTCATTTAATAACGACCCTCTGGGTAGCTCTCACGGTCTAGCCCCTCAAGTCTATGACCACCCAATAGCTCTCACATTCAATGCCTATGGATCAACATAACAGAAATAAATATAAATGACCCTACCTTGAAAATCTCTCATAGTAAATTCCCTTATTCCATACTTTCACAATGTGAATCTCATGCATCTCAAATAAACAATAACTCCATCCTTACAACACTAGGCATGGAAAACAAAGCAAGCCTAACATGATTTTTAGACCCAACGACCATAATCAATCAAACATAGGAATCACACCTATAACCAAGTAAATAAAACATATGAATAATAAAAAAACCCTTCCTCAATAAAAAAACCATAAAACGTCATAATAATGGTTAATTTCCAAAACAATCAATACCCTAAACATGGGTATTCAACACTTTCATCATATATAAAACAAAGACAATAAAATAATGGAACAAACCACCTACCTTGATATTGTATGATCAAAATTCTTGAATGTCGACTCCTAAATTGCCTAGGAATGACGTAGATCTACAAAAAGTGTAAAAATTATCAACCCTTGATAACTCATGAGAGAGAAGAAATCAGGAAGATCGTATCTAAAGAACTAGACAACTCACAGGTGGGAATCTAATGCACCCAACGACATCTCAATCAGACCTTGGACAAAGAACCAGGAGGAGCTCGAAGATATTCAGCTATGTGTCGCCCTCTTGTACAAACCGATGGGAGAAGATGTGTTTTATAGAGATGAGACATGACCCTTCTCTGATTCATCAATTAAAAATAAAAGTACATGGCATGTTCATTTAATGCACTCGCCGTATATGAGCCTCAACCGGATCCCTCTTTTTGTGATCTTCTAGGTCACCTACACAACGATGTACTCAGCTATTACACGACCAATACATGGCTACTTGTGGAAACCAGGTATACGATGTATACTCATGAGTCGATGTCATGTACTTAGAAAATTTCCAAAATCTTTCTTTTTTCCTAAAAACAAGCTGAAATAAAGATGCATACTTAAAACAAAGATCTGGGATCTTAAAAAATTCCCCCCATAAAGCAATTCATCCCAGAATTGCCCTCCCAAGGGCGTTGAAGAAGAAACCTCAAACAAATCTTTCCATTATGAACAGACATTGGCCTCCCTCTCCCATGTCTTGTCCTATACTTGCTTGTTCTACCATAGCAGTGTTCCAGAGGAACATAACAGCCACGAAGAACCTTCGTGCTACGATTCAAAATCCTAATATGGTTCTCCTCAAAGGATGTATCAACCTCTAAATCAACATCCTCTAGTTGAAAAACATGAGAGGGGTCCGAAAAGTAACATCATAGCTAAGAAACATGAATGAAGTCATGCATGGCTCGGTACGTCTAAGGTAACTACAATCGATCGACAACCAGCCTGACTCCCTCTAAAACCTCAAACGGTCTGATGTATCTCAGTTAAAGCTTCCCCTGTCTCATAATCCTCCTATGTCCCAACCTCAGAGGGACATGTAAAAAAACCCGATCTCCAACCTCGAACTCTATAGGTCTTCCCCATCAATTAGAATAATATTTATGTCGATACTGTGAAATATCCATCCTCTACTTAATAATTTCCACCTACTCAGTGGTCTCCTAAAAAAGATGAGGTCCCAGTATAACTTCCAATCCTTCCTCCATCCAACATAGGGGTGATCAGCATCTCCTACCATACAAGGTCTCATAAGGTGCCATCTGAATTGTGGCCTAAAAATTGATATTGTTGGGAAACTCCACTAGGGGTATGTGTATCTCCCAAAAGCCCCCAAAATCTGTGATGCATGCTTGAAGAATGTCCTCTAAAACCTAAATCATGCACTCAGATATGCCATCTATCGGGGGACGGTAAGTTTTACTCAGTAGTACCTATATACCCAAATCTCTCTATAGTCCCTTTCAGACACGATATGTAAAATGGACATACCTTTCTAAAATGATAGAGTGAAAACTCCATGAAAACAAACAATCTCTATGATTTACAACCTTCCCATCGCATCAACACTAAAGGTTTCATTAATTAGTAATAAATCAGAATCCTTCGTGAGTCTGTCAATAACAATCCAAACTACATCAATCCCTTGAGGAAACATCGGTAAATTCATCACTAAATCAATTGAAATCATTTCACTTCCACTCGAGAATGGGTAACTACTGTAAAAGATCTACCAGTTACTGATTCTACACCTTCACCTACTGATTGTCTTAACATCTTGTAACAAAACCAGAAAAATAACTCTTCATAAAAGGTCACCAATACTGATGGTGTAGATCTCGATACATCTTGGGGACAATAAGATGAATTTCCCAAACTGAGGAATAAAAACCCCACATCAAATTTTCACGTATGTTTGTGGAAACCCACACACGTCCATGAAAATGAAAGACCTCATCATGTCCTACGGTCCACCTAGGCATAGGGTCCTCTCCAGACACACACTCCCATATGACTAGGCCCTCGGTATCTGATAGCTTCATCATTCGAACTCAATCCAGCAGAGTAGAGGAAACTACTACAGAAGAAAGAAATGTCTCCCCCTATTTATCGTGCACCTCCAGATGAATCTCATAGAATTGATCCATAAGTTTCCACTCATTGATGGAATCTTAAACGACCTTTATTTGAGTCCTCCTATTCAATGCATCAGCCACTGTGTTTCCTTTCCCAGGGGTTTAGGCAAGCTCAAAGTCAAAAGGCTTAAGGTACTCAACCCAACTTCGCTGATCAAATTCAGATATCGTTGAATAAATATATACTTGAGTCTTTTGTGGTTACTGTATTCCACAAAATGTTATCCTAAAAGATAATTTCTCCAACAGAACAAAGCATGAAAAACTACAACCAACTCTAAATCATGCGTTATGTAATTCCAATAATGTGGCCTCATCTGTTGAGACTCGTACAAAACGACTCCTTCCTCTTACATAAGCACTGCTCCCAGACCGATACCTGATGCATTGTAGTAAATTTTGTAACTCTTTCCCAGGTTTGGAAAAATTAGTATCGTTGGGGAAGTCAATCTCACATTAAGCTATTGAAAGGGTGAATCATAGGAATCTATCCACAAGTACTTCACATAGTTCTTAGTCAGGCTCCTTAGTGGCACTGCTATGCATAAAAAGTCCTAAATAAAGTGTATGTAGTAACCGGCTAGCCCTAAAAAACTTTGTACTTCAAAGTCGTTCTCCAGATAATCCTAGAAAACTACTACTCTCATTTTATCTGGGTCTAATGATACTCTTGTCTCTGAGATAAAATGTTCCAAGAAGTGAATCTGGTCCGTCTAAAAGTGTAATTTTTAGATCTTAGCATATAACTGATGCTCTGTCAGTGTACTCAATACGATCTCAAGATGGATAACATGGTCCTGTCAAGTGTGTGAGTACACCAAGATATCATCCCTGATTACTACCACAACCAAATCCAAGTATGTATGGAACCTATGTTCATCAGTGACATAAAAACTGTTGGTGTGTTCGTGAGACCGAACATCATAACCAAATACTCGTATAGACCCTACCTACTCAAAAAGGATGTAAGAGGTATATCTGATTGTCTAATGTGAAACTGATGATAAACAGATTTCAATTCAATCTTCAAGACACCTATTCTCATCGAAGATGATTAAAGATATCATCAATACTTGGTAAAGGATATCGGTTCTTAATGTTCAACTGATTTAACTTCCAATAATCCACACAAAATCTAAGGGTACCATCCTTCTTCATCGTAAACAAGATAGGGGAACCCAAAGGAGAAGTAATTGGTCAGATGAATCCCTTTTACTTCCAATCCTCTAACTGCTTCTTAAGCTCTTGTAACTCTAGTGTAGTTGTCTTATAGGGAGGAATGGACTCTAGTGCCACTCCTAGAACAGTCTCAATAGATAAATATACCTCTATCTCTGGAGGTTATCCTCAAAAATCTTTCGGAAATACATATATGAAGTGATCCACTACTACAGAAAAGTCTATATATGAATTCCCCTATTCATCCAGTTATAAACTAGAAATCTGTGCTGTAATTCCTCCCAAGCAATGATGCTCAGGTCCAGCTCTGATTGCCTAGAAATATTATTCTCTCTTGTGTAGAAAATACCTACCCTATGTTGATGTGAAACTCACCCTATGAATATAGATGTAAACAATGGATTGATAGGAGACTAACTAGTCCATTCCAAGAATAACATTGAATCCTGTCATCTTTAAGACATAGAGGTCCCATAAGAAGTGACACCCACCAACCTCAAGAGGGCACTCTTTGAACTGATGTACACTAGCCATTCAAATTCCCAACAGAGTGTCTATCTTCATAATATCCTTATAACTAAAGATACAGATAACAAGGATCTCCATAAGGGAAAAATATATAAAACTATGGGAAGCCCCTATATCAAAAAGAGCATAAGCTAAAACTAAGGAAACAAGAATTGTACCTCTAACCGTACAGGGTATGGGATTCTACTCATACTGGTTCTGCTCCACTGAAAAAGCCTGACCTGTACTACATCCCTATGACCCTACCTGACTACCCTGATTTTATCCACCCTATTGTCACTCAGAACATGTAGCCTGACTATCACTACCACGAACACCTCCTCTGCCAAAATGGCCTAAAGAACTCTAATTCCGGGACTTATGAGAAACTGGTGGTGCTACTCTAGAACATGGATCCATAACTGATCCCCTCTCACTCGCTTCTGGAGAGGATATCTGAAAAAACGTTGAAGATGTCCCATATTTCCATAATATTGACACTCAACTAGGTCTCTTGTGAAATGAGGTCTTGTGTGCCCATTCTTCCCGCACTAGTATCATACCACCTGTACACCATAATAAACTTCATGTGAATGCTCCCTGCGGTGCTTCGTGCTATCTTTAGAAGAAATACCAGCCCTTGATGGTGAACCTCCCTTGCTCCTATCTCCAAGATCCCTTAGATTACACTCGGTAATCAGCACTTGGTTCACTATTTCTGTCACTGAATTTAGACAAAAAATTCACATACAATTGGATGTCATACCTGAGACCATCCTCAAATCACCCATCCAAATATACCTCATCACCTCCCATAACAAGTGAGTAGCACTGAATCTCTATGAAATGAGAAGAGTAATCCATCACTGAAAGAGCACCATGCTCAAAATGCATGAACTCTTAGGCTCGATCGGCCCTCAATGTCTTGGGATAGAAATAATAATATAAGGCCCTTTTAAAATCTTCTCAATCCATATCCCAATGATGTACCGCCTAAGAGATAACATCCCACCATATCTTGGTTGAATTCCTCAGTATATAGGTCGTGGGCTTCTCCCTCCTCTCATGAGGTGCCTCCAGATGTTCAAAGATAGAAATCATGGCCTCCAACGTTGACTCGGCTGCCTGTGGACCTTCATCCCCAGAAAAAATGGGAGGATGATTTTGTTGGAACACCCTCTTAAAAATAGCCATAGATGGGGAATGATGCGGTTCTCCCTAAATATTTTGTAACATTCTAAAAAATCATTCATGAAACTATGCATCAGCACATGCGTCCGGTATAATAGCTGGTATCAAAATGAGAATGATGGGATGATCTGATGGTAGTCCCTAAACTACCATTTTTTGTGTCAGATCGGTGTCCAGTACCTGGCGTACAACTAGAGGACATCTCGGTAACATGACTCTGAAAGTTCAAGCGCACACCTTAGTTCAACATTATCATGGACATCAATATAGATGTGCAAGAAAGGAACATGAGAAGAAAATAATTCAATTTGTACAAAATAGTGTTACATGACATGTATAACCGCCACATGGTGTGTTTTCTTTAAACCTTAACATGGGTGTGTACCTCTTCTTATCTAGGTCTTTTAACACCAATATAGATGGCATGTTCCACCTATAACACGATGTGCACTTGAATCTTCCATCCGGCCCAAGTTATTCTACACGGCTAGAAATAGACGATTCTCTCCTAAGTAACACTAAACATCATGTTCAACCTAGACATGATGTTTAGTACTTATGTTCTAACTGCCAGGGTTAGTGGTCACATGGTCATATACATGGTCGACTCTACATGGCATGCATAATATAGACACAACATGTACAACATAAGTTTCATCCACCTGTGTCGTTAGTCACATGGATAGAAAAACAGTCATTATGGAACGTCCTCCCTTCCTCTGTGAGGTTTTAGACGTTCACCCCTTTCACAAATCCATCTTTTCTTCCCCCCTTCTCGTCGATCCCTCTTTTCCCTAAGGTTCCCAACCTTCACGAGGGCTCGTCCTGGCTCGTGCTTTCTTCAAAGGAGTTCAATGCAGCTACGATCCTTCATAGATCGACACTGGTGGCCCGTTTTCGTGGTCGTCATCCTTCGGTGGATGCATTTGACAGATTTATCTTCGATTCATGGGGTCTTTAAGATCGCACAGTGGTGGGTATTCTAGATCAGCATAAATTGATGATCTGCTTCTCATCGGAGGATGACTTGGTCGCCTAATGGTCTAGCGCTCCTCGTGTCTTCAATGGATGCGGCTTTCATCTCCTTCGATGGTCTATTGAGTTCATCATGAATCGGGATCCGCCTTCGTCAGCGGTGTGGGTAAACTTTCCTAATTTTCCACTCCCTTTCCAAAATCTCTCTGTTATCCATATGCTAGGGAATATGGTTGGAAGATTTTTGTGTTCGGATGATCTCAGGACAGCAGTTTTCCATCCGATCTTACCTCTCGTATGTGTTGAGGTTAATGTCTCAGTTCCCCCAATGGAGTGGCTATGGATTTCCATTGGAGAAGAGTTTATATGGAAGAAGAGGGTGGTGTTTGAATTGTGGCCATCATTTTTCGTGGGATGTCTCAGGCTTGGACATTTGGTTTCTGGATGCCATTGTGGGATACATGTGAGGAAAACTATGATCAGTACTAATGAGGGAGTTGAGGTACAGGTCGATCCTGTTGTGAACCATCAGGTACGGGTTAGTACTGGTTTTCATGGGACTGTTCCTACGGTGATGGAACAAGAGGAACTAGTAGCTGAGTAAAGAGAGACTCAGCTCCAATAGTGGTGTCCTATGACTTCTTCAGTTGATATAACGAAGGTGTTGAACAAGGAGGCACAACCATGGGTTGTTGATGTTTTTTCCCCTTTAAAAAGCAATTTGGGTCTGAACAAAGAAGCAGATGAGGGTCCCTTATTAGTGGTCAGGGTGGATCTCCCGGTTACACCCAAATGAACTGTGGAAGTGGTGGTGAGCCTGACAGGGAGTTATGTTCAAGATTCTGATGTCTCTCATGTTTGAGGCTGGGAGTATTATAACAAGGATTTACAGTTCATAGGTCGGAGATTTGAGAAAATTGCTGGATCTGACATGGTATAGGGAAATCTCTTTGGGGTTGCAACAGAACCTCTTGGTGGACTAGGGAGGCAAGACGGTGTGAGTTTCCTGGGGCCATTAGACCCAAACTCCCTCGGTGCCAAAAATTATGGGCCCGTGGGGGAGGAAATTTGCCCAGAGAAGAAGGCAGGTAAGGGGGTGTCTCTAGGTAAGCAGAGGCCCCCCAAAGAAGCAATGGTGATCACATTAGGGAACTATTTTTATGGTTTAGAAGTTGATGAACCTCCATTATCTCAAGAGGAGGATTCTTCAGGTGATGAAAACTTTAACCAACCTTCACTGGATTCCATGGACCGCTTTCAAGGGAATGGTCCTCAAACCATTAGATGGAAGAAAGGGAAAAAAAGCAGTAGAGACCCAGGAGAATGTCTTGAGCTTGGGGGAAAAACCAAAGGGACACAAAGATTACTCCAACTTGCCAAAACCAATGGAGACTAGGTTGGCCAAGAAGGGTAGAAATATGGAAAGTATAACTCTAAAGAAGGGGGAATGTGAAAAGGATGTGGAATGTTTGAAGCTTATCCTGCACTGCAAGGATGAAATGATTGAACAATAGGTAGAACCCAATGTATCAGAGGAGGAGCTTAAAAGTATTATAAACGAAGGCTGCTAGTGGATTCCAATGAGGAGAAAGAATTGTGGTTAGATAAACAATATTGATTCCTGGATCGGGGCTTCAGTCAGAGTAAAATCAACTTAGTGGAATTCATTCACACCATGGAACGAATGATCACTCACTTTGAAGAGATTATCAGAGAGGATCCAGATACCCAGGTTAGTACGCTGCACTAGGGACTTTTTAGAATAGATGAGTTAAGTAATCTTAGTTTGGTGTTTAATAATTTTGTGAGCTCTTTTAGCACGTAGTGGTGTTTGGTTGTGAACTTCGGTTTCCCCATTTCTCCTAAAAATGGATTAATAATAAAAATTTAAATTTGGAAGGACAATGTGTTCTTCCAAACATTTACCAACCCTATGTCACTACTCACATAGTCATTCAGACCATTAAAGACTACATGAAATTTACATATGGTACACAGCATGTACTTAATAAAAGTTGTTTCTTCCATAACAGAAGAACACATGGTGTGGGTTCATAGCATCACACATCGTGTTTTCTGGGTTTTTGGATAGTAGGCCTAAAAACTTTTATGGAACCCTTAAAAACATAACTTTTTGTCCATGGGATGAAACATTCTAACCTGTGATATCCCACACTCCCATGAATCAAATTTTGGCATCTTTATTCATATATTAACTTGAAAAAAATTCGATTAGGTTTCAAATAAGATCCACCAAATTCTAATCCAAGAGGGTCCATAACACCTCATCGGCCAAATTTTGGTTTCTATACAAATGAAACTTTACATATTCTAATACCCTATCAAAATAGCAGATATTCTATCACAACATCAATCACTACGATATGAATATCTAGCAGAACATCAATCCCAACAACATGAAATTAGTAATGCATCCTAAATGGAATTACAAGAATGGATTAAATGAGATCTCAAGAAAGTGCCTTTATAATTCATGAGATGGCATACCCTTATCTCATCGGGATGAAATAGAAATAGAACCACAATAATATTATCTATAATAGCACAATATAAGTGAATCACTCAAAGGTGAGATCAAATCAAATGTAGCAATTGTAAAACCAAAAAAATTGCAATATTCGATGTAACATTGATTTTCCCTATACATGAGGTAAATAATCCGGGGAAAATATTATTAACAACTAATTATTTGTTAATATCCATGTCTACAAGATCTAAATAGCAAGACAATATAGAAAATAAATCTCTTTTAATACCACTTTGTAATGTCCTGGTTCCAGGTGTCACCCAATGGATCATCGTACCCAGTTGGTCACATGACCTCAATCACATTTACCCAAATGCTAGAGGCTGCCGACTGGAAATGAGGTCTTTGGGTGTGATAGTGGGGAAACTATCCCTCATTGGTAGAGTAACACAGAGAAAACATATAGTAAATGGAAGTAGAATAGTAATACCATACAACAGATGTAAACAGCAGAAGAAATGTTGTATAAACAACTGCATCATATATATCAATAAATAAAGCATGTCACATGTATCTAGGAAAGTATCCAAAAAAGTAACAATTCTTGAAGTACAATACTAAAACCAAGGTACAAAAAATAGTAAACTCCAAAATCATCACAAGACTCAACATGATCCCATGCTCTCCAGCACCAACAACAGTCAAGTACCCGATGAAGAAGGGCGCTTGACTTTATCTATACCTACAACCATATAGCCTGTTTAGGTACAAAATAATGACCCAAATAGGGTGTGAGATGAATCCCAGTAGGCCCCCACAAAAATATCTATGCCTAACTGATAGTGAATATATATAGAAGGAAATATGAAAAATGAAGCAATAAACTAGGAAGTACTTAAAAGTAAACAATACTACAATTTCCTATTACATTAATTTACATTTACTAATTATTAAATCCATTTAATAATGTATCCTCAAGATATAGCTTAACATATTTATCCCCTTGTATTGTAATAATAAATTGTCATCTCAGAATACCATTTAAAAGTATTTAAGACTGAGTACAGGCTTGTGCTTTGGCATGTAAAACTTGTCACATTCATTTAATCATTCAAAAAAATTTTCTGGGAGATTTTCCACAGTATAACCCCTCTATTTTAACAAAACATTAGTTCAATAGTAATTAACCTCTGGGAAAGCTCACATAGTCTAACCCCTTTGGTACCACATAGCACTAATCATTTATAAATGACAACCTGGGTAGCTCTCATGGTTAATACCCCATTATTCTTCATATAATGACCCGATGGAAGCTCTCATAGTCAATTCCCTATGATCCAACATTCATTTAATAAAAAACCTCTAGTTATCTCTCACGGTCTAGCCCCTATGGTCTATGACCACCCAACAGCTCTCACAAACAATGCCTCTGAGTCAACAAAACAATTATATACATAAATGACCCTACCTTGGGAAGCTATCATAGTCAATTAGACATGGACATACTTTCACAATGAAAATCAAATTCATCTCAAATAAACAATAACTCTATCCTAACAACACTATGCATTCGAAAAAAAGCAAGCCTAACATGCTTTTTAATCCTAATGGTCAAAATCAATAAAACATGGGAAACACTACCATAAGCAAGGAAATAAACCTTATGCATAATCAATAACCCTTTATCAATCAAACACACTATAATAGGTCTTATATAGGATTAAATTCCAAAACACACAATACCATAAACATGGGTATTCCACACTTTTACATATATAAACCAATGACATTCAAAGAAAGGGACAAACCATCTACGTTGATGTGGTATAATCAACACTCTTGAATGTTGGTCCTTGAATTGGACTAGAACGATGTAGATATATATAAAGGGTAGACAGGGTAAACCCTTGATAACTCATGATAGGGGGGAAATCAAGAAGAGTGGCTCTAGGGAAAGAGATAACTAACTGGTAGGAAACCAAGTCACCCAATGACATCTCAATCAGAGCTCGGATGAAGATCTGGGAGGATATCGAAATAATTCAACCATGCATTGATCTCTTATATGAACCAATAGGAGAAGAAGTATTTTTTGAATAATATATGTGACCCCACTCCAATTCATCAATTAAAAATAAAAATACACAGCGTGTTCATTTTATATACACTATGTGTACTATCCTAAACCGGATCCCTCTTTATGCTGTCAACCAGGCCACCTACACGTCCATGTATTTGTCCATTAAATAGCCAGTACATAGCAACATGTGGAAACCCAGTGCACAACATGTACTTAGAAATTTCCAAAATTCTTCTTTTTTCCTAAAACACCACCCAAAAAAATATCCATTCCTGAAATGAAGATCTTGGTTCTTAAACAAACTCCAAGATATCTTTTTACAGAATATATCATAAATAAAAATAATGAAATTATTATACCTACATTAAATGATTATTTTGAACAAAAAAGTTGTGGGATAATTCATTTCTTTACATATTAATAAAAATTCCTAAGGCCAAGGAAAAAAAAAGAAAGACAGAGATTGGGGTTTTATAATAATGGAGGTTGAGTGCATCACACTTGATAATTTCCATCCCTTTGAGGGGGAATGAACCGAATATAGAAAATAAAATTTAATCTGCATCATGGGAACTAAAAACTAGTTAAACCCAATTATTGAAAATTTCTTTTAGTCTTTCAAAATAATATTCCAATAATCACATTAAGGAAGTCATATTGTTATTTGAAATATTAAAGATAAGAGGAGTGGATGATTAAAAATTTAAGTGGAGATTATTAACCTCCTCTCTCAAAGGAGTGCCGAAGAAATGGATATATATCCTACATCCGAGGGAAACTAATGAATAGGATGATGATCAAGGGATTTCTCTCAAAATTTTTCATTTAAAATTAAAGGATAATTTACTATAGAAAGGAAATACCTAGAATTTGAAAATAATTTGGAGAGACCTTATATTAGTATTATGAAATATTAATTAATTTAAATACTATATTCCAATATAAAGAAATAATGTAACATCACATAATTGTTATTCAATATTGAGAGTTTGATGATAGTTATATGAACATAGTGGATGAATAATTAGTGGTATAATTGATTGAAAATTTACAAATGAAGGATGAGGGACTGATTGATATGATAGCTCAAAATGATCAATATTTTTGTGTAAGAGGTATATGCACAAGGTGATTTCTAGATCTAGGATCAGATAACACACCGTTAATTTAATCATAACTTATGTATCAAACTAAATTGGTGAGATAAATATCTCATAAGTATTAAAATGTTCAACTCATGCTATTTATGGTTTGTTCAATTTGTTACTCCCCAAATCACTTTACTGACCAATTTTTTGAGATGGAGGAGGCTGAAAGTTGTTCCATGGCCTATCCATAATGGTTGTTTAAATAATATATCCATGTTTGGTGAGAAAATTCATAAAAAAGTATGGTTTTAGATATATAAATATCATTTCAATCCATCATACCATTAATAATTCTTCTAAACTCAAACATTATAATAAAAAATGATGAAATCACATAACAAACAATTAAAACCATAAGCCATTCAATAATTGAAATAAAAATAATGGACAATAACTATTTGATAACTAAAAATTATTAAGCAAATAAGATTAGGAATTGGGAGTTAAGGAATTAGATAATGTATTAAAAAATAGATTTTAAATCCTCATAGAAATGATAACAAAAATCCAATAAAACATCCAATCTAACCGATTCTTATCCTAAAGAGAAATTTGAGTGTGTTTACAACAAGGAGTGTTAAAGAGATCTAATCTTTACACAAAATTGTTCCTGGAATTTCCCAATTCAACCATTAATGATGAGGGATAAATATAATAATATTTAGTGATATAAAATAAACATGATGAATAAATAAAGTGAAAGAAAAAATCCACCTTCCATTTCCTTTAGTAATTGTATAATCAATTTAGATTCATAAGAAAAAAAATCTAAAAAAATCTCAAAATACATTAAAAAATACAAAACTAAATATAAAATATATTTAGTCACTAAAACAAATTAAAATTTATGATACGATAATTAAGGAAATATATAGAAATAAAAGGATACATCAATGGAATTAGATATTGAATTTTAGAAGGAATGATTCAATATTAGTCACAACACAACTTCCTACCAAATTTTATTATCCAAGAAAATTTTCAATTCCTTTCCAATTAGATACGTATCTTCCATAGGTCATGACACACCTATACCTTGTTTTAAATAAAATAAAATTTATTTATTCATTTGTTATCTGGACCTTGAGTTTGGGGCCATTTTAAATTAATCATAAAAGTTTTGGATATTTCTAAGTTTCACATGGATTTAAAATGGATAATTCACCGGTATAGATTTGTTTGATGGGTGATGCAGTGGTTTTAGGGGAATTTTTCATTGTTTTTCATGGTTTGTTAAAACATGAGGCCAATCCGATAAGATTTATAGAGCTTGTCCTGAGAAAACCGTATGGTTGGCATAACGATTAAAATAATGTTTTCCTTAACAAGGCGATCTTCATAATATTAGTAAATTTTAAAATTATGAAACTAACATATTCAAATTAAAAGTGTTAAACCCCGAATTGTTCTTCCAATTCATTTAAACATTCTAGGTCATTTATTAAGGGATTTATTCCCTTTACTCCTCTATTTTTGTGCCTCTAATATTCAATTCCATGTGGAATTATTTAGGGATCCCCATATATTCATCTCATTATCTCTTCATACTTCCTATTTATTCAAATTTATCTTGGTTCCACAACCTTCTCAGAACCATAGTAGTAATAGGTTGATGATTATAATTTGGGGTGGATCTAATGTTGTTCATTTTTTTTAGGTTTTCAATGGTTCCCATTTTGGATGTTTTACTATTCTTAATCAAAGGTGGTGTGTGGTGGCTTATCATGAGTGTTTACCACTTGGTTAAAGGTAGGTGACTTTTATACTTCATATAACTGGTATGTCATTATGTTTATGATATATTTAAATGACTTATTTGAAAAATTTTATTTATATGTTTTAGGAAATGTAATATTTATAAATTTTATAATGTGATTTTTGACTTGGTAGAAAAGGTGTTCTATGGTATTCTAGTTTTTGAAGGATGTTTATATTTTATTTCCAAATTATAAAGTAACTTTTTGGTCATAAGTGATAGTTAACATGTTTGAATGGTTTGATATGAAAATATTTTAATAACCAATGTCAATTGAAACTATTTGGGTCTTAAAATAGATAGCATATGTTTTTTAATGAATGGGGTAGTGTGGGGGATTTTCAAGGGGATTTAAAAAAATAGTATTTCTATCTTTAAATGATTTTGAGAATTGTTTTATATAGTTATTTTCAATAATTTTTCTAAAATTAATTACAATTACTGGAATGGATCATGGTATTTTTAGTTATTTTTTAATATGGATCATTTGATATTTTAAAATGGTTTAAGAGAATTATTTGTGTGAGTTAACCTCTTGAACCCCTAATATAATATTATTCATGGTAGATAGTTTATCATAAGTGGAAATTTTTTATTATCAATTTTTGAATGATGTCAAACGGGAAACTTCATGTGAAGGAATTGAAGGCGAGTTGAGATTTAAATTTATTTTTAATTGAATTTTTTACCATGTGATTCGACATTTTAATCAAATCCTTTTTAATTTATTCATGGTGACCCTATGCTAAGAGGGATGTCAAGATTTATGATACACTAGTCAGTAAAAACACTATAGGTGCCCCCATTATTGTGTTATATATGATGGATAGTGGGGAGTGTTGTCTAACGATGTTATTGTGGGATAGTGAGGTGGATTATGAAATTTTTTGATGAAAAATATATTGGAATTTTATCTCATTTATATAGTTAAGTTCTAGAACCATTCCACCATATAACCTATTATGTTTCACATGATACCTAGTATTTTCTATGACATTACATATGGGATTTACTTTACTTCAATTTTTCATCCCTTATTTCGATTTGGGTGTATGGAATCATGGGTTGATACTTATTTTCCCCTTACTATTAATAATTATTTTTAAATGATCACCTCTTAATGGGTGTTTATTTTTTGGGGTGTTCATAATTATGGGATGGACCTTGTTTTCTAAGTATGATTTTTGAAATGGTTTTAAAAAAGTTGTTTCCAATTAAATAATTATTTGTCCTGATTTTGTAATATTTTAATGTAAGTTTTAAAGGAATCGCTAAATTGAATAGGTATACCAGTGTTTCCTAAAATGAAATGGTAACTTTCATGGAGATGGAAATTATTATTTTTTATTCTATTATATTTTCCCACGAAAAATTATATCATATATGTATTTCAAACTAGCCTAAATTAAATTTATTTCAAAGGAACTGTGAAAAATATTTGGGGAGATCCCATTGTGCTAATTTTTATCACATAATATATACTACAATTGGTTTATAAAACTATAATTTTTTTCATTCAAGTTCCCCTCCATTATCATATGTCTTTTTATGTTCAAGTTATTATTTGTATGGATTAAATTGGATGTGGTGGGTGACAATGAGTCATATAGATTTTGGTAGTAGCAGTTTTGTTTTGGTTTTATTCTTAGGATGATTTCTTAACAGTCATTTTGGCCTAGATTTATCTTTTATTTCAATTTTTATATGGGATGTTATTTATTACCTTATATTTAGTTTATTTAATGTTTAAATTTATATGGTATTTTTTGTTATTTCTACAATATTATATTGTAATTGGATATGTCTTTTTATTCGACCTATTGACTGAGTCAGAAAACTAATATAAGTATGATTCATGGAATATTTTAATGTGGAATTACCTCATTAATTTATTTATTATTTTAGAAAAACCATTATCATAAATATTTTATTTATTTCTAAGGAACTTGTTTCCACACCATGGGGATTGAGAACAATTTAGGGTTCATTCTACAGACCGGATACAAAGCATGCTAAGAGGTGTCCCATGATTTTTGTTAACAAAATGGTATCAAATCCTAGATTTATAGAAAGGGAAAGGTTCTGAAGAATCCTTCTTCTTATTTAGGGTGTATCTTGGTAGAAAGGATACTAGGACTATCATCAGGTCTTAAGAGTTAGGTCACACATGGGTTGTTGATCACAAACCATAATGGTAAAAATTCAGTCTACATGGGAGTACATGGTTTGTATCTTGTATTTGACTTATTTTTGAATTTCATATGATGGATTTTGAGGTGATATGGTCACATGTAGTTCCCCATTAATATAAAAATGATTTTTTCTAGTATCTCGTATCTTAGAGGGTAAATATGGGGAAAACATAAAGCATCATAGTTACCCTACACTGAATAGAAAAACATGTGAAGCCCATTAACTAATGGTCTGGAGACATCAAGGAACATATCTCAGGATTGGAACTTGTTTTTCCAACCATGCATAAAACTAAAAATTAATTTTTTTACATCAGAGGATTTTTCTTGTCCTTTTACTCTATGAGTTAACTTCAGTTTTGTTTGCTTATATAGTATGTAAATTTAAGGGTGTTTTTGTTACTAAATATATGTTATTTAATTTATATTAGATCAATTTATATTTCTATTTTTTTGGGTTCAGATTTTTTAAGGTTGGTTTTAGGTTTAGGAAACATGGATTTAGAATATAAAAGGGGATTTTTTTTTTAATTATGTGTATTGTGTTTTCAAATATAATGATTTTAAAAATAAATTTCAAGGGTTTTTTTCAATAAAAATTTATTTCTATAAGAATCAAATAGATTTCAATTTTTTGAATATAGAAAAATGATATTTAATGATTTTATAAATTTATAGGGATATTTTAATGAAATGGGAGGTAATATATTCATTATATATTAAATAAAATGGTTTTGATTTTAATTTTATGTTTATGGTTTGGATATGTTCCACATTGGATTTTAATTTATTTTTTCCTAATTTATTTTATTTATAATTATTGAGATTTATTTGGTTTTTTTATTTTATTTGGAGAATGAATCCACTAATCAAGACCAAATAGCAGAGAAAGGATTATTCTAGCTCTTAGAACCTATTCAAGATTTTTGAATCTCCATATACATACTTTATTTGGTGATTGTGGTTCATTTGAATAAATAAAATGGCTATGGGGAATTAATTGAATTTTTAATTCTCTCTAAATTCATTATCATTCAATTGTGAATGTTGTAGTTTCTTCATATGAAGGACCCATACATGTGTGAAAAGAGATGGTGATTAATTATCTTATGATGGGGGAATGTCATTGGAATGTTTATATGATACATTTACTCAGCAGAATTATCCTCATGAAGTGAAAATTAATATGTCCATTGAGTCCCTGAGACTTCATTAGGGTGGGGGATCTGTAAAAGTATATGTCAACCATTTTTCAAAGATAGTATTCTTTACTTTAGAGAATACCAATGAGGATTAATTAAGATATCATTACATTGAAAGTTATATTTTCACAATCCTTGGATCCATAATAGTTGAATTTATTCTAGACTCTTATCAAGAGATGTTTAAAATGGATATTTTAGTGGAGGAAGAGAATGTTGGTCCACCTATAGTGAGGGATTCCATGGATCTAGTTGATTATAGTGAAGATACATCATTAGGTGGGAAGTAGATATGGGTTGAGCATGAGTTAGAAGGATATATTAAATAGGGTTAATTGTAATGATGTTAACATTCAAATGTATTAAATTATAATAATATATAGATATTTTTTTAGAGTTATGCACTAAGATGGTGTGATATTCCTTGGCTTGGTGATTCTAAAATTAATGTTTTAATAATATTAACAAAAAATAAAATCTCATGTGTGTATTTTTTCAAAAAAAAAAATGGGGTTTAATTTAAATTGAGTATTGGGTAATAAATTTAATGCCTTTTTGTGCTCATAGAATGGGTTTTACCATAGGGGTGACAAAATCTTTGTTGGCATCAGGAATTTCTATAAAGGGAAATCACATGTGAAATCAATATAATAAATAAACATAATTATATATTTTATTACATTGATGAAGAATACCTTTTTGTTCTATTACTATATGGTTATGATGAGATATCTGGGTTGGCCACATAACCCTGGAGATCAAGAGGACTCTTGGAGGGGAGATTCCTCGACATATTACATTGGATCATATCTAGATGGGGGACCATTGGACCATTATAGTTCATGGATATCGCCAACAACAGAAGCACAAGACCATTCTTTTTCAGTGGCCTATCTATGATCCGGGTAGAATGTTTGATTTGTGTGATTCCATCATATTCTTTAATCTAATCCAATCACATATCTATATATAAAATAAGAATTGATTCGTGCATCGATAGTTCAATTTATATATGATTTTTATGGATTATTTCCTTATTTGTTCCTCTAGTTCAATGACAATGAATGTAGGCCAAAATAAAAATAGTTTGAGGTTCTTTACTCATGATTATAGTTTATGGACTTCTACCCCATTTTTTCTCTTGTTTATCATAGGAAATTTTTTTGTCACTTGGTTCGATGAAATACTCGGTGTAAGATCATTGCATAAAAGTTCTTCAGTCCAAGGGATCAATATAATGGATAATGTTAATTATGAAGGGTAAATTTGTTGTTTGATGATTACTTAGTGTACTTGGAGGATGATTTGATGGATTTAAGAACCACATTCTTCCTAGTTGGGGTACGACAGACAATTGGCTCAATAGATGCGATTTCTAATCACATAGAAACCCATATCCTAGTTATTGTTGAAAATAGTGGATGGTCAAACATAGATCCATGATTATGTTATAAAATCAAGGTAGTGAAAGTGTGGATGAAAATACCAATAATAAACCATAGGTTCTACAATATCTCAAGATAAATAGTGTTTAATCTGGAGATGCATGCCACATGGGACCCTATGCATAAAAATAAGTTCAGCACGACAAAAAAAAAAGATCCCACACAGTGTGACATATATCACATGTCGTGTGACCTATGTTATTTGATCATCATGTATCATTGAAGATAAATGTGTATGAAAATGATTAGATACATTAACATGACCATTGTTCATGGACAACGAAATCTACTCAAACACATCTAGGTAAGCATGATCACAAAAAGGTGTACATTGGTTACTACATGGGCATGGATGGAAGTACATAGTCACAAACAGATGGAATGGGAAAGGTGATAGAATACGTATACATGTCATGAATACTTACTTAAATGTCAAGTATTTTTAGGATTACATTACATGTGTAGTAGTGAGAAATGATAAACCTAAGGTTTGAATAGACACATTGTGTACTAAATAGTTCAAACAATGTACCCACATTAGATGGTGTTTCAACCCCTTTGTTTCTTCAGTTTGGACTAGTATTGGTTGAGTTTGTTCCCATGGTCCATTTAATCAATGTTAAAATGTGTAATTACATACAAAACTCTAGAATGTGATCCCTTATAGAGGGTGAGTCTCAGAAAGTGTTTTTTTGTATCCCACTGTGAGACCAGAGTGTGATCATTTATCATTCATTCATATTCCCTTGGTGGGGTACATATAATTAGTCTGAAATCCATTTATAGGGAGTTCATCCATCATACAGTGTGCTGTTTCAGTAGGGTTTGTGGTATATTTTTCTTACTAACCCATATATTAAAGGTTGATCATGATTTGGTTAGTGGTGTTCCCCATAGGTCTTATGTGTGATCCCCTATCTATTGACAGAGGTCTCTGGCAACTAGTGGGTTTTCATTGGAAGGACCCAAAGATCACAACCTATTAGAGGTTTTTCACTAGTTACTGTATGGCTCAAGGAGTGGGCTCTCCTAGAATGAACATTACTATGAGATTGATCTTAAGGATAAAAGATTAGATAAGACCATTTGGAGGTGTGGTATCCTTACTAATAATATATGGTCTGTTTTTCATTTGATTAATTATCTCTGTTATGAGCTAACTATTCTTGATGATTTTTTTGCAGTGTCTTTATGGGTATTGTTATACTCACCAATCCCTTGGCTCTTGCCACACGTGTTGTGTCTTATGAAGATATGGGAAATTTTTATGGTGTATGTAGATGATAGGGAGATGGTGGATCATACCTTGGTCTAGAAAGATTTATTTTTTATGGGTGGTTATATATGATAGCATTCCCCACTTTCTGATCATGTTGGAGTCTCTGTAATTTTTAGTTGGGCTTGAATTTTCCCAATTTTTCATTGATAGAACATTATTTTCATTCTATAATTATGTGATCATAGACGTATTCATTCATTTTTTTGATTTGTCTTACATTTCAACATTGTATGGGTTGTGATATCTATGATTTAATGCTGAAAAATTAGTCTACTGTCTCCCATGTGTCAGATATGCCTACTCGACATTGGTCTCTAGCTTGTGGAATATTGGAGTTTTGTTTGGGGTAGTTTTGGATGGTCCCCTAGTGGTCTGGATCATGAAAGTATTGTATCAGAGAAGTTAGTACTACCATAGAATTCGAGTTTGTGAGATTGGTTGGGGTTTTTAGAAACAGAGGTAAGTGTTTCAAGTTTGGATTTCTAGCTAGATAAACCCATGTTAGTGTGGTGGCTAATGTATCCATACACCAGCACTCTGATCACCTAGATTTCTAATTTGTACTTATAGACATTGGTCATAAGGAAAACATTTTTACATCGATCATATATGAATGTCATGTGGTTTTCATGTCCACCATGAGTCGGTTCCCAAGATATACTCTTTCACCAAGGTACATCCTATTTATTTTGAATTCCCCGATAAAGATAGTAAGTCGGGATTCCACTACATTATAATGTGGTTGATTCACTAAGTGATAAGGCTTCAGTAAAAGAGCATGTACTAGTGATAGTACCTCATGGTGGTTTACTAGTTATAAAACCACCAGTTTAGTAGTAGTTAGAGCTGTAAGTACATGATAAGGATGTACAAATATTGAGTTCGCTACATTAGTTCCATAGGTAGTTACATCCTAGGTTTTACGGCGATATAGACCCCTATATGGTTGAGGAAGATATGGAAGCATAAACTTGAGTTTTTAGCCATGTTTGGAGATCTATAGACCACATGGTCCTCCTCATAGTGAGTCTTATTCATGGTTCGTTTAGGTGACGATATAGTTTGGTGATTAGTCATAGGATGTGATAGCTATCACTTGGTCAAAAAAATGATTGTATCTTTTGTGAGGGTTTTTAGCCAACCACATTGTGATTAGTGTGTATCCAAGAGATCCTGCATTTTTAGTAGGGTTGAATGATCATGTATGAGTATTTGGTGAGGTTTAATAATCTAGAAATGTACATCAAAGTTATTGTGTGAGATCTATTCATTAGATATTCCACTATTGATTAGGGATTATGCTGAGATATTAGGAATTCTGTGATATCTCTTTGAATTACCCTATATGTTAGATTCCCTTAAAAGGACTAAGTGGTGGATAACATCCTAGAATAGAAATTGCGGATAATGGGTGTTATTAGTGGGAAAAGAGGAGAAGAGAACTCATTAGCATTTATTTTATGGTGGTCGTAGTGATTCAGCCATGTCATACACTTCATTAGATGATCCAATGATTGAGGATTAGTGTCACATGGCTCTTAGAAAGGCTCGAGTCAACCGAGGGAGAGGCAGTTTTTCCCAATAATGGTTGGGGACATCTTGTAATTTATTTTCCAACCTATCAAATAGCTGATCAGGAGGCTATCAAGGGACCACCCAAAAAGAGATAGAGGTAGGGGAAATGAGTTCTGATGTGTGGTAAATGTGACATAGGGTCCGATATTGTTGAAGGAGATTATTTTAGGTTTTACCTATTTCCCCCACCACCCCCACATCATCTACACTTGGCATAGGGAGTTGGTGGTTAGGGATGAATACATTATTTGGAGACCTTTGATCCTATGGCCCTAGGTACTGTATGAGGTACAATACATTTCATTATAACCTTAGATGTAGTGTTTATAAAAATGGTTTCAGGTCATTTTATTCTTCCCACTTCAATTGTTCATCATTTAGAGTTTTTTTACTCCCTTGGCTCGACCATTACTCTTGTAGACTTTGATGAGAGGTGACTCGGTTATTGAATGCATCTTCCAATAGAGAGATCTGATTCCTGGAGGGGAAATATTCCTTGGGATCTATTTATATCAGTGATGAGACATTATGCTAAAATCTATGGTTACTGGTTGTATGTCTCCTGCTAATGTCCGGATGAGCCCAAGATTGGGTGGTATTAAATCCCCTTCGGTCATCCATCGAGGTCCAACCACTTTGAGCCTTGGAAAACCCTCACCTTCTGGTCTTCTAGGTTCTTCCGCTCATACACCTCCCTTTTTCGGAAGACGCTCGAAGCAGGGGGTGTCATGAAGGGTAAGGGCATCATTACTGTGGTTCCAGGGAGTGTCGAACCTTCTTATCCCAATTTTGTTTGTGGTGTGGTGGTTAACCCTACTGGGTCTAACCCAGTTCTACAATGTTCCCCCATGACTGATGTTATTGTTGGTTCGTCTGGGGATCAAGTGGTAGTCGTTTCTATGACCCACTCCACATCTAAGGTGGGGATGATTGATGCCATGGGGGTTCAGGCTGAACTGGATGACCATACGGTCACCCAAAACTGGTTTTATATGCTTAGAGGTGATAATAAGACAAAAAGAAACAAAATATTGCGAGGGAAGGCAAGGTATTTGTCCATACTAGGTGTTTCCTCATTGGTCATTGGAAGACAAGAGGTGGCAGGCATGCTGGGTAGGATGCGTAATCGCTCTATCAGCCGCCAATTTGGTGTCGTATCTGAGGATTCAGTTCTTGATTCTGAGAGAGAACATAATGATTATAGAGTTATGTATGAGGATGATTTTTGGGATTAACTTTTTTTTTTCATTTATTGTTATTACCATGTGTGTGAAATTTGGTTTATCATTTTTTCCTTAAAAGTGTTCGTATAATAAAAAAAAGTAAATTTTGAGGTGAGGGTAATAGATATCCACAATTCAGGAATATATTGACCTTTTAAGGTGGGGTGCATTTTTTCAGAAAGATAGGATAATGTGTTAAACTGTGTGTAAAGAGGAGACCCTGAATGAGAAGGATAGGATAAGACATATGAGTGTGAATATTATTACTAACTAGTTAGATAGGATGACACTTGGAGTATTTGATGGTTTAAGATAGCAGTTCCATGCAGTGGGGAAATAATATGAGGACACTTATCCGGAGGGTGTGCTAAGATTACCTACCCACAATGAGAAAGAATTTTTAATTTAAATATACTCAAATATGGAAATTATATCATTACCAATATATCATATGTCTCCCATAGAGCATCTAGAGTGAAGCATGCAGTTGGAGAACTTGCATACGAAGGGATTTGTGAGACCCAATTTCACCCCAGGGTAACCCTAATGTTTTTCCCCAATAAGGATTATAAGAGATTGAGGATATTTTTTATTTATGGATATTAAACATGGAGACCATGAAGAATATGTATGCACTACCAAGGATCAACTACCTCTTCCAGTAGTTATGTGGAGAATGACGGTTCGTGATGTTTGACCTTAGATAAATCAATCACAAGTTTTGAGTATGGGACAAGGATATACCTAAGGAAAAATTAAAATTATTCTATAGTCTTTAGGACTACATATTGAAAATTTTGGTGTGAAAAATTCCCTAGAAGTGATCATGGGACTCATGATATACATCCTTCATTCTTTCATAGGATGGTTTGTGGTGGTCTTTATCAATGGCACCAAAGTGTACTCGGTGTCTGAGGAGGAGCACATGAGACACTTGAGGATGGTCCTATACACACGTTGAGAGAACAAGATTTATGGGAATATCTCTAATATTTGGTTTTTTATTTGAGGGGTCCACAACCTAGGAAACAATATTTGAGAAGAGAGATTGGTAGTTGATCAAGTGACAGTTAAGGAACTGCTAGCTTGGGATCCACCTAAGTGTTTTATTGAGTTGTGGATTTATCTTTGGTAGGAAGGGTACTATGAGAAGATTGTATTTAATTTCTCATAATATTATGCTCCCCTAGAAGATTTGACTATAAAGGGGAAGCCTTTCATGTGGATGGAAAGGTGCTAGCAGCTTTTTGAAGAGGACTGGTAGAGGTTGAAGAGAGACCACATCTTGAGAATGATGGAGGGGGGGGGGGTGTTGAGTATGTAGTATTATGTGATGCATTTTGGACTATAATTGATAGTGTTATGATGCATATGAATATAGATATTTCATATGGATCTAGGATGTTGATACCATATGAGTAGAACTATGTTTCCCACAAACATATGCTTGTAGAGGTAATATTTTCCATGAATATGTGGTGACACTACATTATGGGTGAGAATTTTATCATCTAATATTGACATAATTGTCTCACGTACATATTATATCTTAATGATCTTAACTTGATATAGAGGTAATGTATAAAGTTCTTCTAGGACTATGACTTCATTATTTTATATAATGCTAAACAGGGAAATTGGTGGCATATAACCTCAGCATGATATCTTGTTCTTAGTTGGTTTTAACAGAATTAGAGTAGTTAGAATAATTGCAGTTGTCCTTTTTTGAAAAGAATGGTGCTTCATATTTCATTTGATGGTTGTTATAACACCACTTATACAGTGTGTTAGTAAGTTCTACATAGAGATACAAACTGTCAGATCATACATATTGTGATATATAATAAACGTTCTCCTAAAGGATTTTTTGATGGTAGGAAGCATAATACACTTTTCATATGATAGATGATGGTACTAATAGATTTATGGGGGGAGGTGATGAGTAAGTTTCATAGATCCCCTTTGTATGTACATCCATTTGTGGTAAATATTTACAAGGACCACTAACATCAATTTTGGTGGCTAGGCATGAAGAGTGTTGTTGCAGAGTTTGTTTCTTGATGCCTAACTCATCCAAAAGTGAAGGCACAACACCAAGTTCCAACAGGTGTAGTTCCACCCCATGAGGTACTACAGTGGAAGTGGGATGGGATATCTATAGAATTCATGATGGGGTTACCATGTACATTTAGGGGACATGATTCCATCTTGGTGATCGTAGACTACCTCACAATGTCATCACACTTATTAGCTATTTGAGATCAGAGTTTTGTATAGAGTTTGAGATGCTTTTACAAGAATTAAATAGTCTAGCTTCATGAAATTCCCTTGATGATTGTTTCAGAACATGATCCTCAATTCAAATCCCCATTATAGTGAGTATTGTAGTATAACTTTGGGACATAGTTTCATTTGAGTATCGTGTTTCACGAATAGACTAACATCTACACTGACAAGGCTATTATAGTCTGGGAAGACAAGCTTTCAACATTCATATTTGGTTTCGGAAATTGTAGGGAGGATCAGATACCCTTTTGGTGTTGGCATAAAACAACAGTTACTATTCTACTATTGGTATGGCACCATTTGAGGCCTTCTATGGGAGAACCTATAGGTCATCCCATTTTTTGACTAATCCAACTAATTCAACAATCATGGACACACAGTTAGTGAGAGATATGATAGATAATGTATAGATCATCTAGTTATGTATGGTGATTCCATAATTTCATCATAATTCATATGTGGACCAATATCAGAGGCCTTTGATGTTTTAGGAGAGAGAATGTGTGTTTCTAAGGGTCTCATCTCAATGTGGATTATCAATATTTAGACATAGAATAAATATTCCACTAATATACATTGAACCTTTCATGATATTTTGTAGGGTTTAAAATGGGGAATACCTCTTAGATCTACCTCTATAGTAAGAAAGAGTGCATAATGTCTTCCATGTGTCGTAGCCGAGGAGTTATATGAAAAACCTGTCACATGTTATCAATTGAGGAAAGTTGGACATTGGGGATGGGAAAACAATAACTAATTACATGGTTGAGATTGAGGATTAGTAGAAGAGGAGCCTTTGTGAGTGATCAGTTACCATAATTTTCATCCAATGGAAGAATTATAATCTTCAAGAGATCACCTCGGAGTGGGAGACCATGATTTAATTTCATTACCATCATTTTTTTGAGTATTTTTTTTAAGAACAAAATCCCTAATAAGGGGATAATGAAATGACTATGGTTTCATTATGAATTACCTTGGAATATTATATGTATTTTTTTTCGAGCCAAAAGATGAGACAATGTGAGATTCTGAAGCACGGTGTGCCTGAAATTGATGTTTGAAAAGTAATAAAAATATGAAAAACATGTGCATAGATTTCACCTGAATAAGTTGAGTAAACATTAAATAGAGGCTCAGATTAGAAATATAAGGCTTACATTATTTATAGTGTATGGGTATTACCCTATTCACCACATAATATTTTTCAACATTTATTGTTTTGATAAAGTTAATTCACCAAAAAATTTACTAAAATAAATTAAAAAAATTAAATAGTTTATTATATTCACATAGGGACCCATTTCCTCTATAAATGTATGGTTATTATGAGATATCAAAGTTGGAAGCATAATATTGGAGACCTAGAGGACCATTGTAGGAGATAATATTTGGTGGAAAACATCATATTAGATTCAAATCCAGGATCATTGAGCCACATATGTTTGTGAATCTCATCAATGTTGGAAATGAAGGACCATTATTTATCAATGGCCAATCTAAACACTAGGAAGGATGTTTATTTTTTTTGTGATTCCATATTCTACTATCCAAGTCAAATGGGGATCTATTTCATAAATAATAATTTATTTTCAAATTTAATGTTAATTTTATTTTACTATAAATTTATTTTCTCCATTAATTATTTCCATCTTCATTCATCTATTTCATTGAAAATAGATCACAGATGAAAGAAATAAATAGGGGTTTATTCCTTTTTTTTGTTTATGGATTTCTCCTGCCATTTATTTCAAATTCATTGAGGTAAATTTCATTTTCTCATGGATCAATTAAATACATGGTATATAAATATTGTGTGACTATTCTTTTTTGTAACATATCAATATTGTGAGTACAATTCATGAACAGTGGTTCTATCAATGTACAATGTGTAAGATCCCTGATTATCATAAAGAATGTTTTTGTTTATTTTTAGGTTTTTCCTCTTCTATTGTTTTCTGCATAAGTGTTTCCACATGTTCATGTAATGTCTCAGGGGTGTTTTGGGGGGTTTAATTCATGAAAATAGAAGAAAAATGGAGTTCCATGGCATATTGCATAGTTTTCACACGATTAGTGCAAACAGTGTGGTGTACCCCAAGTAACCGTGCAACCATGGATAGAGGCTTATGCATGGTTGGTGAATAGTTGAGAAAACCATGAGGATTTACCTAGGAAACCATGTGAAGATGGTAACATTTGGGTAGTATAACTTTTATAGTTTGTGCATGGTTTGGAAAACCTCACCGGTAAACCGTGCAACCTAGAAAAGTTGGAAAATTTACATAATTTCTACTCCAGGATTTTAAACCCCAACTTGTGAATTTCCTCAATTCGTGACCTCTGAACCCTAGTGATGAACCAAGACCTCTAAGAGCTTCCAAAAATCAATATCCCTCATTTTATAGCTATTTATAACACTTTTGGTTATAGATCGAAGCCTCATGTAAGTATAAAGATCATTTTGCTTCTCTTTTTGGCTGAAGGTTTCTATTTATTCTCCATCTCCTTCAAAAGCCCTAAAACCTTCATTTTTAGGTGATTTTGTGGTTGAGGATAATAAAGGTCGTTTAATCTGAATCTATGTATTTTATTAGGATCACGTTCATCATCATATTCGAGGTAGGTATTATATAAGTTATATTCTATAGTTTTGTTTTTGTTATGTGCGTGTGTGTTGAGATTTTTTATTTCCCTTGTTATGTATTAGTCACCTTGAGTATTATTTGGTAAATTGTGTGTATGAATGATTTCATGAAACCCTCATGGTCTCCATGGGATGGAGGATGAATTGAAAATTATTGGGCCACCCATGGGGTGCGCCAACACTCCCAAAACTAGAAAATGGTAGGGCTAAATGAAGGGTTTTCGAGTGATAATGTGATGCTTATGTAGAGCATGACTAAATGGTTGATTTAATTATAACTGGAATATTGATGTCTGGTCTGCGGTTCTTGGGTAATTTCATAAACGTTTGTTTGGCATGAATCTAAGTGGGTAAATTGGGTTAAAAGGGATTGTGTTGAATAATATAGGAATTATGTTGAAATACCAATGAGTACTGTTACATATGAAATGTTGAGAATTTAAATTTGGAAATGTCTTTTGAAATGAGACATGTAAATGGTTACATAAGGTAATTAATGAATGTGGAATGAGTTAATACATGGTAAATCATGGGGTATACGTAATGGAATGAATATGATAAAGTAATTGTGCTATGCCTGAAATGCATAAGAGGTAAACGCTTGTGTAATGGTGAATGGGATAAATGGGTTAAAGCATAGCCATTGGTGAATATTGAATAATACATAGGGGTTATTTTAGTAAACATAAATGGTTAAGGCATCATAATGGGAATTTGGATAAATTACTTTGAATTATAATTAGTAAATGTGTGAATGTGTTAGGGCATAATATTAATTCCAATGTTTTTTGTTATGCATTGTGATTTATGATTTACAATGGCATTGGTTATGTTATGTAGTGTTATGGTATGGTTGTGGTGATTTCATAAATAAGAATGTGCACATAGATTGTTAGAGTAGGGTATTGACATGAGGATCTACACCCATTGGTTGAGTTAGACTGAGGCTCTAAACTCCAACCTATAAATCCATGGGTTAGGGAATGGTACGGAAGCTCCATTAACCTAATGATTTCATTCCACCCGGAATGAGGCTTAGTCATGAGGATAATGTGTTTATTTGATATGGGTATACCTAGTGAGATAAGGACTCAATTTATTTAACCTATTAATTCTGATTGATTGCCATAGACCCTTGTATTGATGATAATTATGCCTAACCCATGGAACATGTCATCACAATGGATTAAGGAATAAAGGTGATATAATAAATGGAATTGGGATAAATTCTAGGAGTTAATTATGTGAACCTTGGATATCTAATGGAACCTGATTTGTACTTGTATACTTATCATTTATTTTGTAGTTGCATGAACTATCTATCAGTATGGATATTTTATAGACACCGTTGGTGGTATCCTACTATGTTCTGTATGACTCCATGCTCGGGAATCCGTTGGGTACTCGAGAAGATCTCTTAGTTGTGGGTCCGGACAAGGGAAGAGGCCCTAAACTAAGATTTTGAGTTGGGATTGGGATGTACAGCGAGAAGGATCCAGAATTAGTGTCAGGACGCATTTGTAGTTTTGGACATTTATTTTATTTTGGGTTTCATTTATTTTATACTACTAGCATGTCATGGCATTTTTGTAATGGATTTGTGTTTGTATCCCGTTTGGGAAATGTGTGGTTATGTATATATATTGGTTTCTCATATTGATTCGGCTAATTATATTTCATTTTACTATGTCTCACTCAGATAAAGAGGGTATAGTCTCCACACGATTCTTATTAGACCCTTGCTACTAGTTGCAAACCTCAGGGGTATGGGGAGGCGTTCTTAAGGTCATGTGATGAATCTACTTAATTAATCAATTTAGTGGATTCTGGGTCACAGATGTTACATTTGGTATAATAGGTGGTACCCATCCTTAAGTGCAGTGAACAATAAGAGTTGAGATGTAGGGACATCAATGGGGAGTTGTGCTATAAGGGGGGGGGGGGGGGGGGTGAATGTAACACCCCATAATGATAAGGGGTTTAATTAATAAATGAAATGACTCCTGTAAATAAGGTGAACCTTTATTTTTTGGAGGATACCTGATTAGAACTCCATAGTTAAGCATGTTTGGCCTGGAGTAGTGGTTAAGATAGGTGACCTTGTGGGATGTTTCCTAGGGTGTGTGAGAGTGAGTTCAATTCACACTAAAAAGGTAATGTGTTGTCCTATAGGGACAGTCATTAGTTAGATGACCTGTTTGGGCACGTAGGTGGGCCCTAGGGGTGGGGACCACGTGTTTGCAGGGCAACTAGTGGTACATGGCAAGCTAGGACCCAACGACGATGTTAAGATGGGGTGTTTGTGCTATCACCGAGGCCCAATTATTACAAAGTGGTATCAGATGAGTTCTTTTCTCTTCTTACTATTTGGGAATTATAGATAAGATATTAGGATGTGTTGAGCCTTGGAAATGAGCTCATTCTTGGTAGTAGCTAACCCATGTATGAGAGAAAACCCAAGTCACCCTGGGTTGGAATTGTTTTTTTATGTGTGTTGTTATAGTTGAATGATATTTCACCTTTGGGTGACACCCATGTTGTTTGATTTTATTGATTTATGATATTTTGTCCATTGTCAGAATGGCATGATTTTGTTCATTCAGGCATCATTTAGGCACCTAAATAAGTAGGTGACAATAATGATTATAGGTTCACACAAAGGATTGGTGTGTGGGGAATAGAGAGTAGAATGTGTTTTACTTCCTAGATAAATATGAAGAAAATAATGCCTAATAATGGTAATACAAGTGGGCGAATGAAATGAATGTAAATGAATAGTTAAGGAATATAATGTATAAAGAAATGTTATGAATGGGTTATCATTTTCGGATGTGAAAAGTAGTAATGGTTGATTTGGTGTCTAAAATAAAATGGATTTCATAATAGTGGTAAAATAATTATTTAATTTTCCCTAATAAATGCTTTAAATGGGTTAAAATGATGATTGTAATAGGTTGTTAAATCGGAAATGTACTTAAGAGGAAGGAATCATGTTGTAAAAGAATCATTTGTTTGAAGAGGTGTTGACAAAAGACTTGTGATTACATAAATTTGCTACCCTATGTTGACCATGACCCGCGATAGGTGTAGTCGAGGGTAGTTTTCTAAGTGTTATGATGACCGTTGGGATAGATTATGAAGAATGTTTTGTTTATGGTTGTTAGCATGATATATTTTCCATAAATGGTTAAATACCATTGGTCATTCTTTGAAGCGTCAGGTGAATGATAAGTTTAAAATAAGAATGACTGAGTTCAAAGGTGGGTATCATTTGTGTTGTCGGTTTGATCCATGCATGTGTGGGTTGGGGTAGTGAGAGTTCCCTAGTTTCAAACATCGAATTTTGATTGTGAGGCCTTGCATATCATAATATGGCATAGGTGGTGTGTTTATGGAACCCTTGTTGGGGTTGTTGATGCGGGGTTGTAAGGTGTTGTTCGTTAATGCGAGTGTATAAACATTCATGGTTCTTGACCGTACAAAGTGCATGATAGACCCTAAGGATAGTTCCTGGTTCTTAGGGAAAATGTGAGTAGACACCTTACATGTTGTGTTTTAAATCCCAGAGAGGATTTATTGCTCTTAGTGCTAATGAATGTGTTCAACTTTGGTACTGAACCTGGAGTAAATGGTTTTTTGGTGCGTTGGGCACATTGTGCACCGAAACTGAGGTGAGAGTGCCGTTTGCGAGCATTGTTTTGTTCATTTCATGATATGTAATTTTTGGAGAGAGGACCAATGGATTTTCCTAGATGGGAATCTATTCTATGGATTTGGTATCATTCAAACTTCAAGATGGCCTATGAGAGAGTTCATACCGGGTTTCTTGTGTTGTTGGGTGTGTCTCATTCATGTAGATGTTTTGTACTTGATAGTGGGACTCAAAGTGTTATATGGTACGGGTTTGGCCTAGAGGGATAAGTGAGAAGGCTGATGGTTGGTGGTGTTACTCAAGTTGTGGGGATGCGTTGATAGCTCCGAAAAGGGAAGGGTGACATTATGGAAGGTTATTTCAATGGAGTAGGTATGTGGAATATGATCATGAGAGATACTACAGAAGTGGTGTTAATGCATACTGTTTACCACCGAGTTTCGTAAATGGTATAGTGGTTCCCCAATTATTTCGTAAGGGAACCCTAATGAATGTGATATGATGTATGGTTTTCTTTGAAGGGTTTTATCATATGTATGCCTGACTCGCCTATTTGGATGATGATTTATGGAGGACTTGAAGTCGATTTCAAATAAAAAGCAAGGGTTGCTGAAGTGAGGTTATATTCTTTGGCTCGATGGTGATACCTGAGGTAAGGGTGGTCACATGGATGAACTTGTTTGTATGAATATTATTGGTTGTTAGAGTGAGATGCAGAGGCCGCCTCAGGGATTATGAGGCTGAAAAACCAAGATAAATGGTTAGGTATGTAAGTGGGTGATAGGATATACATAGATAAAGGTTGATTTTCAAGAGACTGTCGATTTGATTTGGTTTGTAGACTGTAGATCATTGGTTGTTAGTCATCCTAGATGAATAATAAGAACTTTAGTGGTGTGGTGGAACTAGTACCACCTGAAATGTTGGTTCATGTCTTCCTTCCGATTTGATTTTGGAGCAGTGGCAAGACTTGGATGGAAATGACACTGGAACAGTGCTGTTTATGTGTTGATGAGGCTAGTTTGTTAAGGGAGCCTGAGATCCTTGAAAGGTCATTGAGTTCCATAGTTAGATTTCATAAATGTATAAGTTGGTGTTTGTGTTATTCGACAACTTATTAGTGTACCTTAACTAGTGATGATCTTGCCCAATATTTAGATATCATCCAAGGTATGTTGAGAATCTTTGGATTTATGACAAGTGACTTAAAGGTGTTTGGTTAGATGTTGGACATCATGGAGTTTATGAACATGGAAATAGTATGTTTGGAGCTTGATGATGGAATTTTCTCCCTCAATGGCTTGGGGTGAGGTCCTTGGGATGGAACAAATGCCGAAAAAATCCATGGGTTTCATTCAAGGATTCCGATAATTGGAATTTGGTGACATTCATTTTCTTATTTTGGGAAGAAGATATATATCGATGTATATGTTTTGGTGTTTGTCTTGTGATCGAGTTTAATAAATGATGGCTGGAATCCCTCATGAGAGGAGTGGTAACAACAATCCTAAGGTGGGGAGTGACAATTCAATCCTAGATGTGGAGAAGATAACATCATGTCAATGTAGTGGCACAAGGATGCTAATGAGGAACATGTAAGGTGTATGTTAGGTCCCTTAGGAAGGGAATTTGGGACTTGTATGTGGTGGTTAATGAGCCATGTGTTGGATCCAAGCTCATGGTTGTTCTATTTGAAGGTTTTTATGTCGGTACTGATGTTGTAGAAGGGTCTATATGGATATGGAAATAGGATTTTGTATGCATGTTGGGGTTCTATAACTCCAAAAAATATTTGTCTTAGACTTGAATAATTTTTCCTTAGGTGGGTTTAAGACACATTGTTGTTGAGGGAACCATGGCCATTTGATGTGGAGTGATACTGAGGGTAAATCCCAATGACGGTCTGTTGGGAAGTAATACCATTATGATGGGATTCTACCAGAATTCAAGGAACGAACTCAGTGGGTGAATGTGATAATAATTATGGGATTCAAGTTAGTGAGCATCTTGGGAAGGTGAGAAGAGGTTAGTGTACCATCAGTGGATGGTGGGTGTTCTGGGACAATCCAGTCGGGTGCGATCCATCATGAGAAGGTAAAATTCAATGAGTGTGTTAAGATTGACCCACCTCCGGGTTGATGTTGTGGGAGAAAACACATTTTCAAAATAAATTTGTACCTGAGGTAGGCCGTGTTGATATTATTCCATGAAATTATAGTGTATGAATGTCCTCCTGAATGGTTTTGACGGTACAACTGGATGCTAAAGTAGGGTTATTCTCTTATGGATGTTGGTGTGTAGATATTTGGAACATGTGTGGTGATGGGAAAGATGAGTTGAGTTCTGGTGGTCCTTCGTTGATGGGGGAGGTTCAATGTAACCGAAAATGGATGAAAGAACCTTAAAAAATAAATTGTTGGTTGATGACATGATCAGGGTTTCAGGTTGGAAGAACTCGAGTGGTCACCATTAGGGAGAGATGGCCCTACTAGAGTGCTTTAGCATGGGTTTAATTTGTAAAGTAGCTGATACTTTTGGGTTGCATTTGGATTTATAGTTGTGGAATGAAATAATTAGAAAATTTGTTTGGAAGGATCATTTTTTTTCATATAGGTTGTATCTGGTTTGGTTTCCATTAGAGGTTGGAAACCAAAAGAAAATGACACTGAGTGATTTGGGTCTGGAGTTGTGTAAAGGATCTGGCAGAGGGGGTGTCGATTGGCCCTTCTATGATGATAGTATTTTTGGTTAATATTCCAGGTGTTTTGAGTTGGGAACTGTTTCCTATTTTTTATCTCCAAATTTATAGTTGTTGGGTATGGTTGGAGTTGATGCATCCTTCAAGAGTTTTTAGTTTGTGTTGTGGTTGTGGTGAGGAAGGCTTGTGGGGAAATCTATGCCATTGATTTGTGTTTGGTGGGAATTGTGTTGTGCAACAAGAAACATGGAAAGTATGAATGGATAGGTAGGCCTAGTGGAATGAACTCTAGTTACAGAATATTAGGGATGTTTGGAAGAGCAGATCGAGGAGGATCCGTTATATGGTGGGGAGGTTGTGACATCCTGGATTATCGTAAGATATGTTTTGGTTTATGTTTTTGTTTGGCCTCTTCTCTTTTTGGTGGGATATGTGTTTCCCCATGTTCATGTTAAGGCTCAGGGGTGTTCTAGGGATTCGATATATGAATAGAAGAGGAAAAGGGAGTTCTTGGGCATATTTCATGGTTTCGCATGGTTAGAGAAAATCACGCGGAGTACCCCTTACAACCGTGAATCCAGGGATAGAGGCTTACACACATTTGGGGCATGGTTAAGAAACATATTCAGAGTACCCCAGGAAACCCTGATGAGTCGGTGTTTTTTGGGCAGTAGCTTTTGCACAATTTGGAAATCCCTGTGTGCAAACCATGTGGCCCAGAAAAGTTGGAAAATTTACAAAATCTCCACTATGAGATTTTAATCCCCATCTCAGGATTTTCCTCCATTCATTCCCTATAAACCCTAGTGATTAACCAAGACCTCCAATAGCTCACAAGGATTAATTTACTTCATTTCGTGGCTATTTGGAGCACCTTTGGTTGCATATTGAAGCCTCAGGTAAGTCTAACACTCCTCTTGCTTCTCTTTTTGGTTGAAAGTTTCAATTTCTTCTCCGTCTCATTCTAAATCCCTAAAACCTTTCTTTTATTGGGTGAGTTTGAAGTTGAGTCTAAAAAGGGTTGTTGATTCTGGATCTATGTTTTCCATTTTGAGTAAGTTCATCTTCCTATTCGAGGTAGGTGGTCTAAAAGTTATATCCCATAGTTTTGTTATAGATTTATGCATGTGTGTTGATATTTTTCCATTCTCTGGTTGTTTATAGGATACCTTGAGTATGATTTGGTAAATTGGGTGTCTAAATGATATCATTAAACCCTCATGGTCCTTGTGGGATGTATAGAGAATGACTTGACCATTTTGGGGCCACCCATGGGGTGCGTGGGCACTCCCGAACCCATAAAATGGCAGGGCTAAACGAAGGGTTACTGATTGATAATGTGATTTCCATGTAGAGTATTGATAAATGGTTGATTTATTTGTAAGTGGAATATTAATGTTTGTGCCTAGGATCTCATGTAATTTCATAAATAGTTGTTTGGAATCAATTAAAATTGTTCAATTGGGTTAAATTCAGTTGTGTCGAATGGTATAGGATTTATGTTGAAATACCAAAGTGGACTATTACATATTAAATGATGAACATGTTAAATTTGAAATAGACTATGAAATGAGAAATGTAACTGGTTTTATAAGTAAATTGACGAATATGGAATGAATTCAAACATTGGAAATCGTGGGGAATACCTAATGGAATGAATGCGATAATGTGATTGTGTTATGTATTATAAGAGTCAAACCTCAAATGCATA
Source organism: Viscum album (assembly GCA_963277665.1). Taxonomy (NCBI): domain Eukaryota; kingdom Viridiplantae; phylum Streptophyta; class Magnoliopsida; order Santalales; family Viscaceae; genus Viscum; species Viscum album. The sequence goes on from OY728157.1 coordinate 1,768,956,901, forward strand.
AGGGGTAAATGACAGTGAAATGGTGAATGGGATAAATGGGTTAAAGAATGGAAATTGAGGAATATTGACCAAGGCATAGGGGTTTTTGAATAAACATAAAGGGTTATGGAACGAGAATGGAAATTTGGATAAATGAATTTGAATTGTAATTGTTAAATCTATTAATGGGTTATCACATAGTATTAATTCCCATGATGTTTTTTATGAATTGTGATTGATGATTTCCAATGGAATTGGTTTTTTTATGTTGTGTTATGGTATGGTTGTAGTGATTTGAGAAATAAGAAAGTGCACATGGCTGGGTATAGTTGGGTATTGAATTGAGGTTCTACACCCACAGGTTGAGTTAGACGGAGGCTCTAAACTCTACCAAATAAATGCATGACTTAGTGAAGGGGAAAGATTCTCCATTCCCCTAACAGTTTCATTCCACTCGAAATGAGGCTTTGAGGTGCATATAATGTGTTGACGTGATATGGGTACACCTAGTGAGATAGGTACTTGATTTATTTACCCTATGCATTGTGATTGATTGCCTTAGACACTTGTGTAGATGATAATTATTCCTAACCCATGGAACATGTGATCAAAATGGATTAATGAATGAATAAGGTATATGAAATAGAATTGGGACAAATTCAAGGAGTTAATTAAGTGAGCCTTAGATATCTAATGGCACCTAATATGTACTTTTTTACTTACCATTTATTCTGTACTTTCCTGCACTATCTGTTAGAATGGATATTTTTAGACACTATTGGTGGTGGACTATAATGTTTTGTCTACACACCCTACTCGGGCCGCCGATGGGTACCAGAGATAATATCTTGGTTTAAGGTCAATAAAAGGGAAGAGGTACTACATTAAGATGTTGAGTTGAGCTCGGGATGTACACGGAGAAGGATCAGGACTTAGATTTGGGACCCATTTGGTGTTTTGGACTTTTTTATTTTGGGTTACTTTCAATCTATACTACTTGTACGTCATGTTGTTTTTTATTGGATTTGTGTTTGTTCCCCAGTTGGTAAATGTTTTCTCATGCATGTTTATTTGTTTTTCATTTTTATTTCACTATTTATATTGTTTTCTATTGTGGATCACTCTGATAAAGAGGGTACAATCTCCCCATGTGACTTATTATACACTCATCGCTATTCGAAAACCTCTGGCGTATGGGGTTGAAAACTTGAGCTCATGTCACGAATCAGCTTGGAGCACCATTTTAGTGGATTCTTGGTTGTGTAAGATGCACAATGAATACAAATTATGACTGAAAGTAGATCAAATGGATCTATGGATCCCAATATTACTAATTGACGTGGAGTAAATGAGTGGCGTTATAGGGGTGATTTCAAATAAGATTAGAACCCGGATCCCATCGATCAGTGAATGATGGGGATGACCAACTGCATATCCATGATTCCTCATGAAAATCATAGTGTTATTAGTAAATATTGGAATGTGGACATGAACACATGGGATATGGAAAATCATGGATTATAAGACATGTAATATGAAGATGCATACCATTTGGAACCCCCTGTGTGGTGATATTTTGTCCCCAAAGATAAAATATATCACATGATGTGTGACATATGTCACATACCACTTGACTCATGCTAGAGGCCCAAAATATTTCTCACTGGTTACACATGCCCTGGCAGACTGGGATCTTCAAACATAGACATACTACTTGGGTAGATCCATGGACTCAGACATGTCTAGGTGTACACATGTTGGTACATAGTTATGACCACATTTTCATTGGCCGATACATATGAGGTTAGTAGGTTTATGAAAAATCTATTCATGAAATGTATACCTATATACACACCATTTATTTTGAGGTATAAATTCCATGTGAGGATGCAACACATGGGAAGACCATGGGTTCAATAGACACGTTGCATACTATCTAGTCCACACCATTTACCCCCTTTTAAGGTGTATGGATCCCTTTATTTCGTTTGTTTGGACTAATATTGGTTGAATGTTTTTCATTATTCTATACCCTCAAAGTTACAGTGTGGTGAAACATACATAGACCAAGATTGTGATCTCCCCTAAATGATACCTCTCATATACACTTTTTTGTGTCAATATGTTAGACCAGAGTGCGAACCTATATCAATTATTCATATAATATATGTGGGGTTCATGAAACTGGACTGTACTAAATGTATAGTGAATTGGTCATCCATATAATAGGAAATTTCCAAAGTCTTCACTGTATCATTCTCATAAGATCCCATTCATTGAAATTTTATCTAGATTGGGTTTTTTGTATCCCCTAGGAATCATTTATGTGATCCTTTATTTATGGATCGATCCCTTTAGTGGCCAGTGAGTTTTATTAGGTAATTCCCAATTATCATGACCACTTGGATGATTTCCATGGGTGATAGTACAACTTAGGGAGTGGGTTATCCTAAAATGAGCATTTTATAGAGTAGAATTCGATGGATGGTAGATTGGTTAACGCCACATCGAGGTGCAATTTCATTCTTGGGTATATCTCAGATATCATTCCATTGATTTATATATCATTATATAAGATAATTATTCTTAATTTTTTATGTTTTGTTTATTTAGAGTATCATAATGGGTTTTTTACTCACCTCTACATGAGATCTATCTACAAATGTTGTGAATTATGAAGATGAAGGACCTTCTAATGGTTCCAAGGTAACATAGGTAGATAGTGAGCCATAACATAATCTTGATTGACTTTGGTGTTTTTCTGGTGGTTCCATTTAACTGTATCCCCTACTTTATGAGATGGTTAGACTCTTTGTAGATTTTGGTTGGGAATGTATTTTACCCCTTTTCACTTTCAGTACTTTTTTTCATACTCTAATTGTGGGATCATAGTTGTATTCAAGAATTTTTTTGGCTATTTTATATCTCATCATTGTATGGTCTTGGATATGTGTGTCTGTTTATAGGTACAATAGGATAATGCCTCACATGTGTGGGATATGCCTACTCAGTGTTGGTTTCTAGCTCCAAGCCTATTGGGGTTGGTCTTGGGGTAGATTCATCTCAGTCCCCGATGGGTTGGGTCATGACCTCAATATCCATAGAGATTGAATATGCATCTTTTGTGCTTTTAGTGTGGAGACCCAAGTCATTCAATGATATCTTGTAAAAATATTTCAAGAGTCTATCTTTGCTGTGGATACTCAATCCATGTTCTGAGGTTCTATATAATGAATTATCATAAGAATGAATTTTACGTTAAATTCTAGTTTTATTATGTTTTTTGTTATGAGGAATTCTATTTGGTGGATGTGGAAATAACTAAAAAACATTATTGGTTTTTCATTATGATTTATAATTAACTTTTCATTTCAGTATGTTCCTTGTTGGTTTGGGTTATTTTCTCCTTTATTTTATTGGTATATTTGTGTTGTTTCTATATTGTTGGTGGATTATCAATGGAGGGAACATAGGTGACCCAAGGTTTTATGCCCCGATAAGAAAGACTAATTTGATTCTAGATGAGACCTCGAGGGTGATGGTTGTGTTTTGATGAATTTTCCTTGGGAGGTGATTTGGATTGCGATATTTTTTATCTTATAGGGATTTCAGAACCTCAATTGGAAACACATACTTTTTTTATAACATAGGTTAGTGTGTGTTGTTCTTTATGGTTTTAGTCCAGTGTGTTGGATCAAATTGTGGTAGGGTATTCATTTTTTTCTATTTAGGGGTTCTATATAGTTTTCCTTCCATTGAGAATATGTATCATATTGACAGTTTTTTTGAGTTATAGTTTTATAAATTAATTTTATTTGTATCACAGCATTTTAGATAAATTTAAAATGGTGAAGAGAACTATGTGAAGGAATATGGGTGCGCATCAAAAGTTTTTGGGCCAGGAATTTAATATTTTTCAACAAAATTGAAATATAACATTGTCATCTCCAATGATATGAGCCTTGGTAGAGGAATAAGGATCCCACATGCTTATTTCAAACTACAAAAAGTAAACAAAAATATTCTTTATTTTGATTGAATATGTGTTTTTCTGTCCCACGTATTCGATGAACATTTCATGAGTGATCCAAGATGAAGAACCTATAAATCATACTCACACACTTAATTAATCCACCCATAATATGATCATCATGATTTAGATGCTAGTAGGGAACTCATAAAATTAATTTTATGTAATGATGATCACCACAGTCCCATCTGTTCGATCCATAAAGGATATAGAAGATCCAATGTTCAGATGGGATGTCTCTCTCTCCTTCTTGGATGTGGGAAAATGAGTGAGGATCATTCAATATATTGCAATAAATTCTAGTTGGGAAATTGATTGTCCTCTTCTTATATAGTGGGAGTTAAAATATCTCTAAAGGGTTCTCATTCCCCAAGATATCCAACTCCCTCTAAATAATATATAAATAACATGTTATGATGAAATAAGTTCATTGAAATTTCATTTATTCATTTCAAAAATTCTTATAATATACATTAAATATATAAAATAATAAAATTCACTCATTAAATGAATTAGTTACAAACAAAATATCAAATAAAAATTTAATATTAAGAATATATTTACTCATAAATATTTACCATGTATTTACAGGAATAAATCAAAATATAATTAATAAATAAATTCAATGAAATTATATTATACTCGAATTATAATGAACTTATATATTCTTCAATAATAGTTAATAATTAGAACACACTAAAACCCTATGGTGAGGCCCACTAAGTCCTATACACCTATTGATCAGAATAGGGAAGACTCTAGAATTTACTATTGTATATGACCCTATAGGCCCTTATATCGATAGAAGTGAATATCATTCTAAAATTGGGATTAGATTCCATAATACCATCGACACCCTTTATGAGATATTGAATATTTATAGCAACAAAATCCATTCTAAAAACACACTCTATGTAATATGAACTATTTCTCTTAATATATCTTATAATGAAGGATTCAAATCTTGTTCCATCATATATTTTTTATTTATTATTATTTTGATCTTACTAAATTGATATTCATTAGACTACCATGGTCATGGATTTAATGAAGGTACTACCATCCTGAAAAAATATGCTCAAGATATCACTTCCTTAACTCAAAAGTGATAATTTCTATGTTGACCATTCAACTAATTCCATAACACCAAAGACATATACAAAACAATTGACCTCATCATGATTCAATTTCATTGTTTTTTCCATTCATCAAAATACAAGATCAAATGAAACACAATTATAATGATCTAAAGTCTTCAAACCAATACACATACTCATAGATAAGAACATCCAATGACAATTTAATCATTTTTTTCTTACTATTATTATGTTTTTCCTCATGGTCTCGCCTAATGGATATCTCCATGTGTGAACATAATGAGAAGAAGTCTCAATGCTTATGATCCCCCATCAGCAGATAGTCTAGAATCAACATTATCCAGTTAGTACGATGAATCTGGACTAATGGGGTTATGCTTTATATTAATTTCATAGAATCTCTAGATTTTCATTATATCTCGAGAAGTCATATAACCTTTTGTTATGAAATATAATTTTTGGAGTTTCACTTTTAAATAGTTTCCCTATAAATACAAACACTATTATGGTATGATTACATAATAAATAACTAAATACATACATGACATGGTAATTGAAAATTAATATTTAAGTTGGGACTAGGGATCCTAAAATTAAATCACTATTACTGGTTTCCTTTTCATTTATGCCTCATCATAGTGGTTGGGGTGGTGTTTTGATTGGATTATTATGGGAGTTGGTAATAGATATATCTTTTTGATTTTTTTGTGTTTTTGGATCTATCCCTTTTTTTGTGAGAGTTTTTTCAGTGCTTGGTTAATTTTGTTCTTTGTGACTGTTGTAGTTGTACCAAATTCCCTTCATGGGGTACTATTTTATTTCAAAAAATGTTACCTTTTGGTTTTATTGAGGATTTTTTGGAGGTATAGGGTGTTCTAGTTTGGATAATCATTGCATCCCAAATTTTTTCCATATTATTTTATTTTATTAACTTATTTATTATCCTAATCCTAAGTTTGAGTATTTTAATATTTTAATTAATTTTTTTTATATTTCATGGTGTCCAATATATTTCTCATAGTTATGAGAAATTGAGTGAAAATCTTGTCAGGGGTATTGTAGTGGGTTTAGATGAGTTTCACATAGTGGATGTATGGTTTGGTAAATCAAGTGAACAAACCATGTGGATGAAAAATTCTTATTTTGTGTAAATTTTACATTTTTCACATGGTTTACCTATCTATGTATCTTAATAATGTGGGATACCCTGTTTCATTAAATTATCAAAGTATAAAACTACCTATATAGAAATAAATGTGTTATACCCCCCATATATTAAATATATTGATTTGAACATGCTATGTGAACATAAGGGGATCAAACACTCTAATCATCCTCTATTATTGAGCCACCAAGATACAATTCCAAGTGTAATCCATAAGGTAAAACCCCTATTTGTTTCTTATTATACCTTCTTTTGTCATATTTCATCAAATTCATCTTGGTTTCACTTCCTCAAAATAACCCTTGGGTATTTTTTACTGATAAGGATTGGGGTTCCTCTAATGTGTGTCTCTTATTATTAAAGTGTAATAAGGTATTTTTTTCATACATTATCCACCAAAGTTGATGTTTTTGGGCATGTTTTAGGGGAATTCCACCTATTTCAAGGTATGTGTTTTTTAGTAATTCCATTAATTATTATTTCATAATGTGCATGAAAATATTAAATTCCTTTTTGGTAAAATTATATATATATATATATATAACTGATAGTTACAATATTTTTTATAAAATTTTAATGTGATTTATCAGTTTAAATAAACATTATTCTATGGTTTTAATGTTATCAAAAGGTATTTAAATTATTTTCCAAACTATAAAGTGATATTTGAGTTCCAAAAGATAGTGAAAATATCTTTATTATTTTATTCTAATTAATTTTGATTACCAAAGAAAATTTTCCCCATTTAGTCCCTAAAATGGATATTGTGTGGATTTCAATGAATGAGGTAGTATGATGGATTTTAAATCAACATAAAATAAAGAGGATATTGTTTATTTAATAACTTTCCAAATGCTTTACGTGGTTGTTTTAAATAATGTTTCGGAAATGAATTCTAAGGATCATAAAGGGGCTTGTTATTTTGATTCAATTTTGAAGAAGTCTTGTTTGTAATTTTAACATGATTTATGTGTTTTCTATGTATGTGAAGCCCTCTTGATCCCTAATTCCAATATAATACTTGGTATGGATTTTACATTAAGGTAATGTTCTTATTATTGATTTTTTATTGATGTCAAAGTGGGTTTTTCATGAAAGGGAGATGTGGGTGAGGTGAGTTCTATATTTATTATTTATTTTATCATTTACCTTGTGATTTTATTGTTTAATAACCTCATATATACTATATTTGTTCGAACCCTAGACTAATATGGAGGTATATATTTATTCTAGACAAGGAAATAGAAACACTACTAGTGTCACCTTAATTATGTTATATTCTAGTGATAGTGTGGAGCTTACCCCATTGATGTAATTGTGGGATAGTCAGGTGGGTTGTCAAAATTTAGTATGAAACATATTCTAGTATTCGGTACAATGTATTTTGTAATAACTAGGGCTATGTCAACATAATATCTTATTTTTATCTATCATACCTAGTTTTTCTATTTCATTACTTCATGGATTTATATAAATATTTTTTTTTATTTTTTTAGATGGTTTATCTATAATCACTATCTAACCACTATTTTAATATAATTTTATTTATTCATTGACATGATTTCTTCTTAAAGGATTTTTAATTTGTATAGTGTTCTTAATTATGTGAGGGAACTATTTTTTCAAACAATAATTTTAGAAATTGTTTTAAAATTTATTTTCCACGTATATAATTTTTTAAATTGTTGGGTTATAATTTTATGTATCTTTTTAAAGTTATCATTAAAATTGATTATTGCACCAGTGTTTCCTAAAAATAAATTTAGGTTTTATGAAATATGAAATTAAATTTTTTTATTATTCATTCACTTAAAGACATGTTATTAAAATTTATTTTAAATTAGAATAAATGAAATTCATTTTATTGGAAATTTGAAAACTAATTTGTTAAATCCATCATGGATCATTTTTCTTACAATCTATCAACACTTATTAGTGTTTGAAAATATCATTTTTCCATTTACGTTCCAGAGAATGAAATTTTATTGGTTGATATTCTATTTCATCTTCTAGTAGATAGAATGAGATTTGTTGAGTGACACTAGGTCACATAGAGATGGGTACTAGTTTTTTGTTTTTTGATTTATTATTATTATGTTTGTGTATTAACAACAAAAGACTAAATTTTTCATTAATTTCATTTTATATATGTGATATTTTTTATTTCATTTTTTAATGTTAACTGCTTTTGGATTTAAATATATTTTTTTATTCTTTCTATTATATTAAATTTTATTAGATTCTTCTTTTTATTAAACCCCTTTATTTGGTTTTTGGTTCTCTGAAATAAAAATAGGTAATTTAGATTTTTTGGTAGAATTTCCTTATTAATTTATTGATTCTTTAGGAAAATATAGTCACATTATCCTTTCATTTATTTCCCAATAACTAATTTCCATCTCGTGGGGATCGAGAATGCCCTTGGGGTGAGGTGGTGATCCAGGCCAGATGACGATTTGAGTCATATTGGGCTAGATCACTAAAGATTAAAAATGCGATCTAGGTAATTCTGTTAATTTCATTCATTGTTTTGATTTTTATTTTTTGTAGAATGAAGATATCAATGCAAAAAAGAGTGTTTTTCTAACTAGTCAATAGATCCACTATGTTCCCAATATGAGTTCTTGAGGCTATCTTGGTGAGTGTGAAATTTTTTATCTTCCTAGCTATAATTTATGTATAAAACCTATAGAAATAAAAGAAACAATCTCAATAAAAAATTATTTTGAGAATACCATTCCTAAAAATAGAAAATACAATCATTAAGGTAATTAATGGTTTTGAAAATAGTGTTTTTAGATAACACTATCCATTTTAATAGCATTGATTCCACGAATTTTCCTCTTGTGGAATATTAAATTTTCATGTTCACACATTGTGATGCGATAAATATATATGAATAAAATGAGAGGTTAAAATAAATTATAAATTTGGGTAATTATTTTTAATCTATAAACCCGGGAACTAAATCCAAGATCAACATTTGTTCACTAAAGAACTTCCAAAGGATAAATAAATTTAGGCTATAAATATATGTCAACCCATTATTATGTAATTTTAATAAATGACTCAAATATAAATTTAAAAAAAACTTCCATAATAATTAATTTATGTGTTTTTAATTATATAAGAAATTCTACTAATAATTATTACTATAAATTTAACGTATAATATAAAACAAAGATTATTCATTCTTTTAAACTAAAATATCCTTGTTATTGGAATAATTCTACAAAACCAACCTAAGATCTTCCCTAAAATTCTCATGCATATAATTATGATCCAACATGATGTTCAACCCATTATGAAACCTTGAAGGTGACTTAACCCATCATATATGGAAGGGTTTAAAAAATAAATTTAATATTTATTAGAGGTTGACAATATTTACCCAATTTTTTTTCTCATTGGGAAAGACCAATTCAAATAGTGCAAAAATATTTTTACATACCATTGTAAATAATGAAGAACATTAGATAATTCCTATGAGGAATCCAAAACAAATATAATGTTTAGATTTTTATATAAAATATAATTATGTCAAAAGAGAATATTATTTTCTCATACCATTTTTATCCAAACAAATGATATATTTTTAGGAATAACAGTGTAATACTTTTTAATTTATTATTTGGATGTCTCTTGGTGTGAATTGATCTTCTGTACTAATGAAAGAAAACATTCAACTATCCTTATAATATCTTTAATATTATGAGGATTTTTTTAGAATATACAATACACCAATTACATTAAAAATATGCATGGTAATTATTTTATATCGTTTAATAAAAAATGTTTTGGAATTTTTCTTAATAACTTCATTATTATTGGGAATTCATTTGATAATTTTATGGAAAATATCGAAAAATTGTTGAAAACTTAAATTGAAAATATTATTGTTCTAAAAATTAAAAATTTCATTTAATGATTTAAGAGGAAATGTTCATGGACATATAATTTCATAAAAAGGGCTTCAGGTTGAACATTTGAAAATTTTAAATCATCATTACTTTTCCTTAACCAACTTGTGTGAAAAATGTGATTTCCTTGTTATCACATCTATGATTTTATAGAATATTAATAAATTATTTTTCTATGATTTACCTAAAAATTTCAATAAATAATTTAAAATAATATGAAATTTTTTTTGATATCCATTATAAGAAATTTTGTATGAAGTGAAGAGTAGACTGGCCACACCATGGGTCAGAAAACCACCTATTTGGGAAAATTCACTCAATTTGTTAAACGATTATTCAAACCATGTTGTTTGAGATGTTTTGTCATAGAAAATTAGAAGATCCAACCATATCATTGACTAGGATTCAAGAATATTAATGGTATCATATAATAACCTTAACACCACTAAAAAAGATTTTTTAGTATTTTAATCATTATAGAAATTAAATATCATCTAAAAGGAACTAAGGTGATGGTTAACACTGACATTGAAGAACATATGTAACTGATAATGAATTAAATAAGAAAATATATGGTTATTACTATTGATTTTATTGTTATTAGTTTTTGATTTGGAGATTAAAGACAAGAGGAGAGTTTAAAATCTTTTTGAATATCACCTAAGAAGGATTTTTTTCACAGTCAATTTGGAAAGTCTTGAGTAGAATTAAAGTCATTATTTCGGGTGAAAAGTTTATTGGGTTGAAAGAGGGGTGCCACATAAAACTGATATAGTATATTTTCAATTAGCTATCATGTTTCACAACAAGTTGATGAACTAAAAATTTGTATAATAATTCCTAAATGAAACTATGTTTTGGATGACCCATAAAAATGGAAAAAATAATAACCAAATGATTATGAGATGTTTTATGGGAAGTGTGGGGATATATGTAATATATAGTTTAACCTTATATTGTGCAAGGTATTTAGGGCCTTAAAAAATAGCGGGAAAAGTCTATGAATTTATAATATACTATCCCATGATATTTATACATACCCAATAATGTTATAAAAAATCTGAGTGATTTTAATTAAATGGAAATATTTCAAAGAGTCAAGAAATGGATAAAATACAAATAATGTTTTATGAAATTATTGAGGTATGTGGTCCTGATATTATTGGACCACTTCACATGCCATTCATATGTTCTAATGTCATGTTATTTTTGTTTTATGTCTCAAAAAAGATGGAATAGAAGGAAAAAAACTAGTAAATCAATTTTATTAGAATTAATATCTATTATAGATTTGGGATCCTAAATGAATTCAATAGTTATCAACAGAACAAATTTTATAGTATAATCAATGAAACTCTAATGAGTAGATACAAAGTGTACCATAATAAATTAACACCATATCATTAATTTAAATTAATTAAAATAATTTTAGAAATTACCATCATTAAAAATAAGAATTATTAGAGGCAATGCTTGAAAGAAACTATGTGGTATTATATGACTACTTTAAAAAATCTTCTGAGGATGAATGCTTACAGATTGATTTTTGGGAAGGGATTTCTTATACCCCTGAAGCTATAACAAAAAACATAATGGGTAGTCAAATAGGTTAATTTATATTTGAAAAAAATAGATAGAAAAGAATATTATATATTTAATAACTATAATAAATAAGAAGAGAACAAGAGTGGAACCTAAAAGGATAATTCAAAAAAGATAATTTCACCCAAGACAATCATGATAACCTATAAATCATGGCTATTTTTGATTCTTGTTAAGAAAAGTCTTGTTGTTAAGGCACAATTAATATCACTAATTTTAAACCATTTGGAACTATATAGATAACTAAATACAAATATAAAAAATCATTCTCCATAAATGTATAAAGGATAAATAAATCTTATATAAATGTCTTGGACACTCTAACAGGGGAGGTTACACTCCTCCATCCAATATACCTATAAAATACATTATGTTGTACCTTTCCAGTACCTTGTTTTTTATTTTCCTAATTTTAAACATTCATTTTATTTTCATGTATTTTATAATTCCTTGAGAAAAATTCTTCATTCATGTGTGAATGAAATATATCTTCTTCATTTTAAGAATTTGAATTTCTGTATTTTTGGTTTTTATGTTTGTGTGCTTTTTTTCTTTTTTTTGTTTAACCAATTGAACTCAATTTCATTTCCATCACAATTTTTCGTTTCACATTATCCTATGTTTTGAATTTTAATAGGATATAAATTTTTAGTATTCATGTTTCTATGAGTATACAATTTAATTATGTGTTTATTGATAGAGGATATTACTTAATTATATTTTTTGAATTTCAATTCATTTAATTCCCTCATATTTATTTATTAATATCATTATAAACTGTTTTGGAATCAAAGGGCCACTATTTTATTCAATTTTAATGAAAATAGATGTAATTGTGAATTTAATTGACAATATTACTTTTTAGAATATAATGTATAAAAATTTATATAAAATTCCCTGAATTGTTTATATGATGGTGAATGATAAAGGGGTTTTGAAATAGTGAATAATTAGGAAGAATTGAAAAAGTGTTGGAAGAGGAACACATTGATACATTATTTCCATGTGGTAATACAAAATAAATTCAAAGATATGTGTAATTTTTTACAACTCATATAGAAGGAATTAATCATGGTTTATATTAAAAATCCTTGATATATAAATTTTTTCCTTTTCCACTATATAGAAGGAGTTGAGAGTCCTTGAAATATATAATATAATCTCATCAACCCTCTGAGGTATGTAAGATATTATTGTTAATTTTTAATATTATCTTGCTCAATTATTATATTTCATTGGAGGTCATAATGTTTTTCCCAAGGTGCGTTCAAAATAATTAATATATTTTCATATCACATATTGTTTTTCTGTTCATTAAATAAAGAGATGACCAAGAATGTTATTTTATGTAAGCATATAGAAATAAATAAATTTAGAAAAACTATATATCTAGAAATCCTAGATTATATAAGATAATTTTATTTTACAAATTAGTGGAATGGATTATCACATGAGAGTTTACACTCAAGAATAATTTTTATGATAGAGATTATATTGATTCTATGTGTATCATGGGCATAAAAAGTGGTAGAATAATATTATTATAAAAAAGTATTAACTAAATTAGGATATAATAATTCTCATAATCTTAGTTCCATCAGAACTAGGGAATGAAACATTCATGTTGGGATATACTAGGGCCCATAAATCATGAATAAAATGCTCAAATACAAGTGGTTGGAGATCTCAAAAAATATTCCACATGTGGAATAATCTTGAATCTCGAAGAATGAATTAATAATATATTTAGAAATATTTATGATTCTATGATAGGGGTTTCAGGAAATGAATTATTTTTTATATTTTTTTTGTATTTTTCATTCTTCTATGGTTGTAAAATAATACGTGGAGGGATAAAACCATTTCAGGGATTAGGTTAATAGAGTGGAAAATTTATTTACTATAGAGTCTAAATGTTAATAATAAATTCATCTTATATTTTTTGACATTGATTTTCGGTGCTGGGATATTATATTCGATGTGATCATCTTAGATATTTTGGAAACAAGATTACATACTTGATGTTCTAATTACAATCCAAAACATAAAATACAAAATGAATTGTTCATGATAATTCAATTATTCCCCCTATTTTAATCCTTCATATTAGTAATAATATACTTATTGGAATCATGTAGATAATTGAAAAATAAAATATGTGTGATCTCTAATTTCCATGTTGGGTTTACATTTAGAAGAATCTATCATACAATCATAAATGATTATGGAAATGTGTTGAATTGAAACCCATGAAATTTAATCAATAACATGATAACAATATGGAAGGAATGAATAAAGATCAAATAATCCCATATAACTATTCACATGAGAAGGAAAATTAACCATGGACATTCTACTTGTTGAATAATCACATGGAATGTGAGTAACTAATCTCCTAATGGGGGAATGTATAATTTTAGACATCATAAACATATCATAAACAATTAGGCCAAGAGACCACACATGAACGGGTAAGAAATCATCCAATACCCAAACTATTTTCAATGGAAATTATTACTGATTCATCAAGTGGTTATTTTAGGATATACTCGTCAATTATTAAGTCTAATGCATTACTCATATGAAATCATAAAAAACATAAAATTTCGTATTGAAAAACTAGCATATGAAATATGAATACTTTATCCATAAATCATTAATGGTATCAAAATAGAATAATCATAGTCAAAAAGTTATTCAAAATTTCAATTAAATAAGGTATATCATATCATAAGAGATAAAACTCAATCAAAAATAAGATTCATCAATGGATGTTAACATAGATGAAAATACTGTAACAAAATCGTTAGAAATATCTTTATAAAATAACCTTTTTATTTGATGTAATTTATTTTAAATCCCCACATTTATAAAATAAAATATATTTTTTTGAAAAGAACATATTAATAATGTAATGTAATCTTCCAAACATGAAGGATTCATAAAAACTATCAAATATACTCATGTTGTATAAGTTATAAAACATTATTTCAGTGTTTTTTTGAAAAACTCATAAAGTATGTCATTTGGGAAATGAAAAATATTCATTTAAAACCCATTTGATAAAAAAGTATAACAATGTAAAAAGAGTTAAAAAATTTGTTAGATTATCAATTAAAATAAATATTTTTTGAGAAACATGTACATGGATGATAAGTACTACCTAGTAAATACTTATGTATAAACAATCTTGGATAATAATGACATTGTGAAATAACCCTTATAACTTTATAGTCAATAGAATAATATTCCCCATAAAAAGAAATAAAATTATTTAGATATAAAAATATTTCAATCATTTGGATAAGAGTCCTAAAATTAATTCATTAGTAGTATATAAACCACACAAAAGAAATAAGTAGTGTATAAGTTAAGTGTAGCATATAAATAGAAGTGAGACAAAACTATATTACTACATGAGTAAAATTTAAATCATGATCCCCATAAATAATAAAATCAATAGAAACATATAATATCCAAAAATAAATTACATTTTTTTATAACATGTTAGTGTAAAATATATACACCACATAATAAGAATAAGTGGTGGTTATCACAAACATCTCACAGAAATAATGTGAGACAAGAAATCCCTTATCTAGTAATTTCCTTTAGTTGAATGTTCTTTATAAAACTGTTTAATAATTTAAGTAATATTATTAAATTATTATATAATCATATACATGTTTATTATATCATATATGATCCTCCTATATTATCTTACGACCTGTTTGTTAAAAATATTTTGTTATTACCCTTATTTCTGGTGTTAATTGCTTCATTTTCCTATGCATGTTCAGTCTTGTAAGTCCTATTTATTATTAATAGGATATACTTTATTCAATTAAATAATTATATTATGTTCATAAATATTATATTCACTCATCATATACATTTTTATATTTATTCTTGAATGGTTAATATGGTGAATGAATCTCATTGCAACATGGAGATAGTAGGTCGTACGTACGCACGAGTGACATTATCATTACGTAAATGGTAAAGTGGTAAAGAATTTTATAGTGTATTAATTATGAAGAATCAATTTTATATCATATTTATTATTTATATCTGTTATATAAATCATTATAACTATCCAAATATAGTGGTGATTAAAAAAAGTACACCTCAATATAGAGACGATAAGATTTATGTTCACACACATGGTGATATTATTTTTCATAGGATGGATAAAATGAAGAATATAGTGATTACCGAATAAAAATAATAAATAATAATACATACTATAATGGATTTATTATTTTATAATTTAAAAAACTCATGAAGAGGTGATAGAAGAATAAATAATTTTGTAGTATTCAGTGAGGACAATTACCTCTTCTTTAGAGAACGTCCTTTCAATCTCCTCTTAGGGACACAATGGTTGAACTTTTATGAAGAAAAAAACATCCAGGATGAGATTAGGTATGTTTATAAGGGAAATGGTCATGGTTTGGTCGAGAAATATTTCTCAATGTGGTGTGAGGAAGTGAGGGAGCATGTACATTTTTATAAGGTAGGAGAGCGACACTTTATGGAACTGTCAAAATATTAAATTATTATAAATTTATTTTCGATTTTAAAAAGTTCCAAAGTGAATTTTATAAAATATAAGATTCGTATGAGTCTATATCCTATCATTATATTATTTTTTAACTTGTTATAGTCACAATATTAACTTTTTCATTTAGCTTTATCCCTTAGTTAAACCCTTTAACTCTTATAGTGACAACATGACTCTATTACTTTTTAGGATCATTATAGTAAATATAAAAATGAAGAAGAATACCAAATGGATAATTTATGACATATTTATCCTTATTATAGTAATATTCCTAGATTTTATATCATTTAATAAGATTTTATTCATTTTATAGTATAATTTTGTCAATTTTGGTACGGTTCAATATTTATATTTCTAAAAATATACTTAAAACTTGATAACATGGAATAAAAACTTATAATATATCACTAAAATGAAAATATTTTCTATTAAATTACATTTTCCATTAATTAGGTAAAATTATATTTACTTAAACTTTTATAATAGAATATATTTGATTTTTTTATTAATTAAACAATTACTGCATCATAATTATACAAGTCTTTAATTAAATTACTTGTTATCTAAAAACTAAAAATAAATTATCAAGATAAATGTTAATTTATTTTACACCAATTTCATATTTATAGTCTAATTTTTCTTATGTATAACCTATATTTAAATTGGTATAGTTATTAAATTTTTTTCATGGCATCCTTAACTCTTCTCTAAATAAAATATAATAAATGTCATAATAAAAAAAAGGTCTCTTAAAGGTGGTTATAATCTCTAAAAATGGATTATTGTTTTATAAACCCAATAATTAAATGAAATTAGGAAATGTTTTTAGGTATTTTTCTATTATTTATAATATATTTTCCCTTAATTACCTGATTTACCTTTTATCATTTTAATAAAAAAATAAATGAAGTTAGTGTTCATATTCCAAAAAATAAAGGAAACCAATTAATATAAATTGGATGAACTTATTTTAATTATTGAATCAATTTTCTAAAATGAAAATCATATAAGATTTAGTAATTAATATAAAATTAATCTCATTGAAAGGGCGGGAGAACAGGTTATTAAAATTAAAACAGCCACAAATTGAAACATTTTTATATCTAAATTCATTTTAACATTTTTTACAATGACCTAAATTGTAATAAATTAAATAAAATAATCTATTAATAATTTAATAATGCTCAATAATATGATTTATCTCTATAAATTATTTTGATGAAAAAAATTGTTTTTGATTAAAAGTTTTTATTTTTCACAATTCATCAAAACATGAAACTTATCATAAAAATAACAAAATATTTAACCAGTGTAAAATTTTATATCCCAATATAAAATATGAAGTTTATTTTTTCAAATAAATTATATTAAAGTGTCCAAAAGTGGATTTAAAATAGGTTCTCCATTAAAAGGTGGTCACACTTCTCTTGTTAAAATATAGGTTTTTACGTATAATTTTGGGATTGTTCTTATCTTATTGCTATAAAATATATTACCTGAATATGAAAAATATTTTATTGAATATATTAAAAATATATTTTTCATTAATATAATTCTATAATTGTAATTAATTTAATTTATTAGGGTACAATGTCTTTGGGAGAATAAAAATAGTAATTTATAAAAGAATTTCCTATACATTCAGTTGATTCCAATATTCATTTCTAATTAAATTTTAACCAAAACATTAAACCATATATTTTCATAAGATATTTAATAGTATTCATAACATCCAATGTAAGGTCTTGGTAATAATTTCATTTTAAATAATAATATCAATCGTGGTTCATTTAAGATCGGTGTTGTGTGCAATGTAAGCTAACGATGAAATTGAATTTTTTTAAGAAGAAACATATTGTTAAATATTGGAATGTTACCTAATACCCTCCATAAATTAATGTTGTCATCACAATTCTAACTCAGGATAAAAAACTAGGGTTTTTAATTTTTAAAATATCTTTTTTGAAATCCAACATTGATAAAAGGATTAATGAGACCTTCACTTTAAAACAAAGAAAGGGTTGTATGAAGGTAACTAGAGATAACAAACACTATGGTTTCATTTTGGAAAACACTAAAATGAAAGATGATTCTAAACATCATGTTCTAATGGATAGTGATAGAGAACATGGTTAGAAGAATGATAACAATCAAAAAGCTATAGATCTGTGGTGATTTAAATGACCATTTGATTAATAAAAAAAGGTATTGGGATAAAATTTATGGTTTCAAGATATTTTCCCTATGTTGAATAATTAATTTACACTATATACTAGAAATATAAGGAAATATAATAACTTGATATGTATAGTTTAATCCTCTAATAAATTTCCACACCAAACATATCTTTTTCTAAAATTGATGAGTATTTAAGTTGATTTTTTATTCATGTAGATTCTGAATAAACATATATTGGTCAAAAAATCCACAAATGTATAACTATATATTCCTATTATCATTATACATTAACCAAAATAAAAGAGTTAATATAAGATAAGATAATTTCCCAAAATTTATATCCAAAATTCAATAGTAATACCCAAAGTTCAACATTTTTCATTATGAAAATAACACTCCATTCTCAAAAGTAGTTTATATTTGGATTGAATTATAAAAATGAGAAGGATTTGATCATATAGTCTTCCAAATATCATCATTCAATATAAATTGCATAGAATAAAATTTTAATTCCCTAAAATTAATAATCAACAAAGTTATCTAACCATTCTATAAATAACTCAAATCACTATAATTCAAAAATAAATTCATATTTGACTAAAAATTAAAATCCACCCTTTATTACATAGAATATTATTTTTTTAGGATTCAAAAAATAGATAATGTTATCCAAAATAAAAATAATCATTTAATCACTAAATCATAATATGAACTATATCTAGTTGAAAAAAATAACCCTTATCCATTATTACAAGAAAATATCAGGCCAACTTGGATTTCATATAGGCTAGTGGTAGGCATTGTACCCATTTCACCATCCAGTTGTGGGTTTAAACCCCATGGACTTACCGAAAGCAATGGGTAATCACCTAGCCTGTGGTTTTCCCTTTTTCTAAAACTATATAACATACAAAATACATATGATAAAAATTATTGAAATATGGTCAATCACTAAATTACATTTTATCTATGGTTTTCAGTACAACCTCAATATATAAATACATCATACATTTATTCCCTCAAAGGAACTTCATTGATTTATAGGTTATCCTATAGAATAATGAATTGACAAGGGTAATGCCTATGTTTCCCAAATTAAAAAAAAACTACAAATGGATTCCTAGGATGAGATATATTTTCCTACATCATACAATTCATCTTTACATGGAAATAATTTTCTTTATGTATATATTTCCCATACATAAAGTATTTATTTATTCTATTGAGACACTTTCTTGGGTGTCTCCTTCTATAATTCATTTAAGTTGTAAATCATGCCTTATTTTCTCTATGGCCTCCACCATTGGGGTACATACCCATCTCAATCCATTTCATCTTTGTTGAGTCTGGTATTTGGTTAAGGTATATGTTGTTAATCATATTTTTGCAAAACTAATTAGGAATAAACATGATATCTTTTACTCTATTAAACATCCCATTTTCTCTCATTTCAACATCTTTTTCCATCACGTTCAATGTTAACATGACTCCTTTGGGTTTTAGCCATTTACAAAAATCATAAATCATAGTGTGAGTAACAATATTTACAGTGAGAACAAAATGTATAATAATTTATAGAATATTGTGACATTTTATTTTCTATCTAAAACACATTAGGTTTAGCATAGGTTATTTATTTCCTTCTTATATTCAAATCCTTCATAACGTTTTATATATAAAATGTGAATTATCATAAGAATATCCCCCAATTGTTTCAAACAAGGTGTGTAGTGAGGATCATTGTCAGATACCAGGTTACACCGAGTTAGGCCTGACACCCCTTTTAAGATTCGTTACTCCCCGGTACATCAATACCAGAATCACATCCAATTTTAGTATCTAGACAAGGATTTTTTTCTAGGAAAACCCAAATAATATCTAATTTCCCAAAATTCTAGGAATTTATTCTATAACATTTCAAAATTTATATCTTAGTGTCATGTAAACTTTTCATATGTTTTTTAAATCTAGTTTCAATATAACATCGCATGATACCAAATATAACACCTAGACCACAGTATCCTAGATCTAGTGCCTTACTTATTGAATTAGCATAGATACAAGATTAAAATCCCAAAGGACTGATCATTTTATTAGTTTTGGAAACATTATAACATAATTTATGTTCTTAGTACAATATAAAACATAAAATACACAAATAATTTTATTCAAGTAAGACATCAGTCCCTATAGTGTAACCCAAAATATAATTCATAATATACCTCTGGGAATACAAGGGAAAGATGGAACAATATAAATATGTGATCCCAAATGATCAGTAAGGGTATACATATAACGAAAGCTATCATAAAAAAGAATAAATTATAATATAAATGTGATGAACTGAAACCCATTCAATGTAATCAATTAGTTGATAAAAATATAAAAGGATTGAATAATGATCAATTATTTACAAATAAATAATCACATTAACATAAAAAATATCCAGGAAAATTCTAGTAGTGAAATAATCTGATTTATTATCGATATATAATCTCATAATGAGGAAATTCATAACTCCATAAATCATAAACAAACCATCAAGTTTTCCATCAAAAAACCATACATAAATGGGTAATAAATTAGTGAATACAAAAACTAGTTGGTATTATGAGACCTACATATGCTTCAAGGGTCAATATCATACCCAAATATTCAGTTAATAAGTATAATTCATTCCTCATATTAAAACATAAACAATATAAACATTTGTAATAAATAAACCTGTATACAGATTATGAAAACATTATCCATATACTATGAATGTTATCAAAATATCAAATCCACATTTAAAATGGTAATAAAACATTAAATATAATAGGATATATGGTATCATAAAAGATCAACCTCATTTAAACATAATATTCAACAAAAAAAGTTAACATAGATGAAAATAATCTAATAAAATCATTAGAAATATCTTAAAAAAATACCATTTTTAATTGAAAACATTTATTTAATAGTCAAAAATTTATAAATTATAAAATTTTATTTTAAAATAACATTGTAAAATTGTAATATAATCTTCAAAACATCATGGCTTCCTGACGGCAATAATTCCGCTCATTCTGTATATATCAAAAAAACATTCTTTCTGTATTTTTTTCAAAAATGTTATAAAGTAATTTATTTGGAAAATGACAAAAATATTCCATTCAAAAACATTTTATAAAATGTAGAAAAAGGGTAAAAAAATAAAAAATTTGTAGGATAATAGTAAAAATATCTTTAAAAATGTTTTTATGAAACATGGACATGGATGATAAAAACTACCCAGCAAACACATAGGTATATAAAATCTCTAATAATATTGAGATTGTGAAATAACCTTTGTCACATTAAAATTAATAGAATCATATGACCCATGAAATAAAATTATAAGAACATTAATATTCCATAATATTCAGGATAATACACATACAAAGATAGTAAAGGGTAGTTGTAGATGTTGAAAAATTCTAAAGGGATGAATGAGGTCTTGGTGTGAAAAAGAAAAGACATATTTTGACTCGATAATCCATTCTTAGGGGGGGTGCAGAAGGGCCACATGAAAATATATCAGGTGTGCGCGAAAAAAAAATCTCTCCAGTGTGGAAAACTGCAGGATCCGAGGATTTTTTCTATGACTGCATGAAAACTTTCGTGCCAGTGTGAAAATTTTCACGCGCCACTCCCACACGGATTATCTTTTGCGCTGCCAAAACTGGCGCACCAAATTATGTGTGGACCTATTTCCACACAGATCGGGTGACCCCGAGAACCTATAAATAAGAGGGCACCCATTTAACTTCTGATAGTTGAATAATCCGAACTGTATCCTCTGTTTGAAATCCACCTATCCTACACGCAAAAATATGGCTTTCAGGTACGAGATTTTTCACGATAGCTCACCCTGAGGTCCACCTTTGCGCGAGGCCACTCGTGCTTAACCCTCGCCAGAATCCCATTGAGTCTCGTCCCTTGCATGCAATCACTTCCAATTGCGTGCAATCCTTTCCAATTTCATTCTAGCTCTTCCAATTGTGCACAACCCTTAAACCTTGCATGCATTCTCCTCTATTTTCATTCAAAAACTCGACTCCTCTTTACTCGCACAAACTTTCCAATTGCACACCGACCCATGATTTTGCATGTAAGAGACTCAATTGCGCGCTGAGCCATCCTTTTCCATTCAAGCAGTTTAATTTTTCACCGACCTGGTCTTTTCCACGCAAGTAACTCAATTGTGCACCGATTCGGCATTTTCCACACAACTGTTCCATTTGTGCGCAAGCCTACCTCCTTGTGCACATGTGTTAGATGTCTCTCTTCTAGACATCATTTCTGGGCACCTCCCACACCCAAAACTTCTACAACACAAACCATTTTCCCGTACAACCTTCTAGGCTCGTATGAAGTAACTTTAAAGTCCCTTGGGCGGTGTTTCACATTGTGTTCCTTCGCCTCAGGCTTCTTCGAATAGGCATACTAATGGTTATTGGTTCTTCGCATATCCATGATAACGTGGACCCCCAGTGGGATCACCTCACAACACCCCCTGAACAACGGTGTTTCCCATCCCTTATCTTCACCAAGGTGTAGAAGGTACTGGTAATGTAAGTCCTAGGGGTGCAGAGTGAACCTGCCTTGTCTGAGTTGCAAGATGTTAAAATGCCAAGCATCGTCATCCTCATCACATGACGTTAAACTGTGACCTTGCCCTTTTCCTCACATGCAGGGTGCCCCATATTGGACATTCT
The DNA here is from genome assembly GCA_963277665.1 of Viscum album. Taxonomy (NCBI): domain Eukaryota; kingdom Viridiplantae; phylum Streptophyta; class Magnoliopsida; order Santalales; family Viscaceae; genus Viscum; species Viscum album. The sequence continues at coordinate 1,768,980,175 of OY728157.1, forward strand.
CTACGCCCACTGGTCTCCATGGGAGTGAGATCATTCCTCACACTGAATGACATCCTCTTTATTGGAACGACATTTGTCCACGGGGAATGGCAACCACCATACTATATGCCCCTAGCCTTTCCTATAAGATGAAGCATCCCTACTCCTCCTCTCTTCCTGGTTTCCAAATCCATCTCCCTCTGGGCTTTGTCATCATCCAGACCTCCCTCATAGAGTAAGTCCCAATATCCATCACTTGGACTGCTAACCACACGTAAGCCCCTATTTCCTCTTGAGGCTGCCAACTACGTGTGGCCCCAGTCAACTTCCCATGGATGCACCTTTAACAACATGATCTACAGGTCATTGTTGTCTCTTTTTTCTCACACCGAGAATGACTCATGTGGGCTTATAGAAAGAATCGACCATGAAATCATATCTGGGCATCCTGGAGTGTAGGACCCCACAACCAAACCCATCCTGAACTATGTGGACATTGATCCTTTCCAAGGCAAGGTCTATAGGAATCCTCCCTGAGGTTCAATACCAACACCCATTGGTCCCGGATCTCTTCACGTCGGTTCACCAAAAACATGAGCTGCCTTAGAGAGTAATCCCCTAAATTCCCCAATTCACAAACTATGAGGTCTTTGATCCTTGTCTCCTAGATAAGGTACTTAGGAAGCCTCCTTGAGGTTCAAGCCCATCACCCGGTTGTTCCGACCCCCTTCACGTCTTTTCAACAAACTCCAACCTGAGCTACGAGGTCTTTGATTCTTTCCAAGGTGGGGTACGTAGGAAGACTCCCTGATGTTCAAGCCCAACAACCATTGGTCTCGACCATCTTCAAGTCAGTTCAAGAAACCCATCCTGAACTGCGAGGACTTTGATCCTTCCAATGCAAGGTACATAGGATGCCACCCTGAGGTTCAAGCCCATCAACCATTGGTCCCAAACATCTTCACGTCGGTTCACCAAACCCTTCCTGAACTATGAGGTCTTTGATCCTTTCCAAGGCAAGGTAGGTAGGATGCCTCCCTAAGGTTCAAGCCCACCACTCTTTGGTCCCAACCATCTTCATGTCGGTTCACCAAACCATCCTGAACTATGTGGTCTTTGATCCTTTTTGAGGCATGGTACATAAGAAGCCTCCCTGAGGATCAATCCCAACACCCGATCACTCCGACCCCCCAATTACATCGATTCCCACACTACCTGAACTATGTGGACTTTGATCCTTGACATGGAAAGGTACGCAGGAATCCTCCTTGAGGTTCAATCCAACCATCTAATTGGGCCCGAAGTCCTCCTTCACGTTGGTTTTCCCCCTTCATGCATGATGTAAAACTGGGTCGATTCTATTGGTCACCAGCCAGGCAGTGGCCGCTATGGACTAACCTGTGGCAACGAAACCCATTACGGAGGTCCTCCCCATGACACTACCATTGAGGACGCAGATCATCCCCACTTCCAAGCTCATCATGGAGGTCTGCCTCGTGTTACCTTCAAACCAAATGAGGGTCCTCCCCGCGGTGGTGACTCCCAGTACAGAAGTCTCTCCCATGCCCACTACACCAGATATGGAGTCATTCCTCCCACCATAGACTGCTGGTATGGGGATGTTCCACATCCGATCACTCTTAAATGTGGGGACCCTCCCCATTTCATCATAGCATCTAGAGAAGTTCCTCCACACCTCATCATTCATAGGAGTGAGGGCCAGCTTCAATTCACGAGCGCCCAAAATGGAGGTCCTACCCGTGTTCAGATCAACCAGTAAGAGGCCCCTCCTCCTTATGATGTCACCAGGGGAAACAAGCATGGAGGTCTCCCCATGCTCCTACTGGTTCCAGTAGAGGTCTTAACCGCTCCATAACTACCCACAGAGGTCCTCCCCATGTCCCATTTGATATCATTCCTGGTGCTCCTCACACCCCAGCTTACTCAGGCAGAAACCCTCTCCGCCCCAGCACCAGTACAACCGAAGAACCTCCTCGTGACCAAAATATACCCTATCCCGAAGATGCATCTAGGGTCTAGAAGGTGGGTTTTCTCCGCCATTAAAAGAATTCAAGGAATTTCCAGACAGAGATCAATCCATTCCGCATCTTAGACTCCAAAGTAGAGTACGACTCACCTCATGAACCCTACCATCGATCCTACGAGTCAAGGGCTAGGGTAGGAACAAGGCGCATCAGCCTAGTACTCCCAGAATATGAGGTCTGTTATATTCTCACCTACCTCTGATGTTATATCCAAGAGGATAAAAATTTGGCAACCCCATAGCTTACTGTCATGCAATCACCACCATCATCACTAGAAGCACTCTCTACCTCGTCTAGAGATCACAAAGAGATGTTCTAGGGACCAATGGTGGGTGAGAAGCAACACGACCCATCGCCACTAGCCCCAACCCGTGCTCCATGAACTGTGGCAGTCAGCCTATTCTAACGCAATGTGCTAGCTAAGTCGCTACACTCTTTGGAGGACAACCCGAGATGTGGTAGTTTGTTAGCTCACTCACCTTACTCTCCGCCAGCCAGCCTACTGTCCCAGATGCATGCTTCGGTACCGCTTTGGGTTCCTCAGCCACCTTTGGTTGACTTGTGGGGTAATGAAGGTCCAAACCCTAAATCCGAGCCAAGGAGCCTATGGAATATCCTCACAGTGGACCACTTCCCTGAGATGTTCTGGCCCTTGGAAGTGCTGAATTTCTGCGTGCCAGAATCCCTCACCCCAGAGGAAGTTGATTATTCCCTTCAAACTCTCTGGGTGATGCATTTTTGTCTTCTTCATCAGTGAGAGGTTTATCCTAGGAGCCAAGCACATTTTGAGGACATTTGTGAGAAATGCGGTCTTGTTGATTTGGTAGTACTCACTGTGTCCCAGCGCCCTGAGTCACTAGGTCGCCATCGGGCCATCCAACATCAATGCGTTCAGTGTTTCATGTTACTCTGTCATATTATCAAGGAGGATTCCCCCCACCTATAGATCCGTGGCTGGGGAAAATATTCTGCCCTCCTCTTCAGTCCTATTCAACAGAAACCAGGCTCACTAGGATAGATTGAGGACATGCCCCTAGGTAGAGTCGTAGTGAATATGACCACCCTATTGTAAGAGAAAAACAAGATGGATCTCATGGATGGGTACCTTACCCCTAAAGGTGTGCCACAACAACTGGACCCCTTGGGGAGGGTTACTCATCAACGGAGGAGCCTGTTGGGTCTCCCTGTGCCCACCGAGGCATTGGTCCTTTGTCGAAACCACGATAAGGGTAAAGAGAATCTCGGAGCCATCAAACCATCCAACCTATCCGGATCAGTACAGAAGATGGAGGAAAACCTTGAGAAGTCCGAATTACGCCAAAAACATACCGAATAGAAAAATTTGGTTGACGATGTCCTGGATGAACGTGTTGTGGAATGACATCTAGATTACTGGGATCCACCACCAGTACAGTAGGGGAAAGAACTAATTCCCTTCAGCGAGATTCCTCCAGGATACCCTGACCATCCTGCCCCACGTAGACAGGGTTGAAGCCGGAACATATGATAATAGGTCAAGATATGTCTTGCCAAACCCACCAGAACAGTGTGATAATCCAAGGGACCTAGCTCGTGTTCCCCCAGCTACCCCGAGGTTCATGTCACCAGCCATTCCATGAGTTGTTGGGCCTTCTTACCATGTTGAAGAACCTGCCAACACACTCGTGGTTATGGATCCCCATCAACACAGGGACCCCTCATCCAGATGATCTAATGGCAGCACTCATTGCCCGCTTTGAGGTGTTTGAAACACGACAGGTGGAAATCCCTCCTGATGGAAAGTCGTATCTAGCATGGGTGGAAATATTCCAGCACCTCCGGGTTTCTGGAATTCCCAACTTTTCCCCATTCAATGGGACAGAGGATCCACTTCAACATCTGTCCCACTTCACCTCAAGGTGTGGGCCCATGTTAGGCACTCTAGTGCAGAAGGAGGCTGCCAAGCTCAAATGTTTTGTGTATACATTGGAGGGGCCTGTGTTTTTCTGGTATAGCCAGCTCCCTATTAGATCAGTAACCAGCTTGGAGGACCTTCGTAGGAAATTCCTATACCAGTTCACCTCCACGACGTAGAAAACCAGTATCGCAGACCTCTTCAAGTGCATGCAGAGGCCTGATGAGCGTGTCGCCGACTTTTTCTCTCGGTGGAAAGGACTCACCTAATCCCTTGATATGCCATTGACTAAGGAGAAATTACTAATGATGTGTGTGGGAAATATTAAGATGGAACCAGTACCCTCTCTGATCACCCAGAAATACCCTGGGGGATTTCTAGACTTCTCTGATAAGGCACATTGCTTGGAAGAATCCCTGCAACAGGCTGGCCAGGCATGTCTGTTTCCCCTGCAATTCCCACGAGGAGGGTTTTCAGAACTGAGACCGCTGCAATGGCCCAAATAGAGTCCCCCGGATAGCTGTAATTATAACCAGTGGAGCTAACTCTGCAACCTCGAAATGGACCGCCACCACAGGCGCAACCTTTAGCATAGTAACGGGACCCTCCGAATAGGTAGGTTCCCCCGCATAATGCCCCACCACTGCCTAGGTGGGAAAATAAGTCCCTGCCTCCTCGACAGACTCCCCCATCCACCTATCAGGGTAAGGTTACAAGGGTTCCCTTTCCATAATTAAGAAACTTGACGTACTCATTCACTGAGATTCAGGTTCCTAGATACTTCCAATGTTCCTTGGAACATGAGATTGTGTGTTTACCTGAGTGTAGAAGGCTAGAAGAGGAGATAATAACAGATTGACCCAACTACTGCCCATATCAACAGATCCTGGGGAACACCCTCAAGAAGTGATATGTGTTAAAAGACTGGATTCAAGATCAGGTCGATAACAACATAGTCAGGCTGGGCCCAGCCCTGGCATAGTTAGCATCCGTCATTGTGAGGCCAGATAGTAGCAGCGATAGTAAGGGCGAGTGACATCAGGTTTCTAATGATGGATCTCAGAATTATGATGACTGGATGGCTTGAAAAATAGTCACCCATGCTCATGGTGTCTTCCAGGCATGTCTAAATCAGCCAGAGCCTTCAGGATCAGCGTGAAACACTTCTACATCATCGTCTCAGTCGGCCTCTTCCCAGAAGAGCAAACACCGGAGACCCAAGGGAAAGAAAATTCTCCTGCCGATGTCATCGTCATCCTGTACTCTTGGCGAATTCATGCCCCTAGAGATGGAAATTCCTCCCAGAATCCACTTATAAGTGGATGAATTTTCGAGTGATAGTCAAGGGTATGCTTCGGTTATCACCGTAGAGTTGTTAAACCCCTACATGACTCTCGACGGCGGTGAGTGCCAGGAGAATCTCCCCAATGCCCCAGCCGACGCCAACGTCGGTAGAGCTGCAGACATATGGGTCATCGAGGCACATCAGTTGGAACATCCAGCCGGCTGTACACACCACTGAGAACAAACAGCAGGCCTACCGTTGTGCTCACCACACGCAACCTCCTCTTATGATGTCATCAGGCCCGCCGCCACTGCTGTTTGTGCTATTGGATCAGGAATAGCCACCACGACCATTCCGTGAATAGTCATGCCTTGCTACAGGACAGTCGTACTCATACAACCCTCATCTGGTATCCACTATTCAGGCTTCAAATAGTGAGTAGTGGGACATGCCTAGCACCAATCAGTCGCCGGTCCATCCAGAAGGGCCCGCCACACCTCCTTTCACAGAATGACCTCCTGCAAGCAGAAGTTCACACCTGGCGCGGAAGTAAGATTTTCTTAAGAACATTTTCAATGACCCAGCAAGCCTTTCTATCCTCTAGGCCCTCCTCCTATCAGAATATATTCCTGAGGCCCTCACTGTGGATTTAATAAGCATCCTCCAGTTTGATACAAAGGTATCAGTTGGAGATGCCTTTCATGCAGAAGCGTTAGAGAATGCTGAATTCCAGGACATTATCTCATTCTCCGGAGAAGATTAAGGTTATATCATACAGGGACACATTCTTCCACTATAAATCACCGGCCAATTCAATGGTGTGTGGGTTCTTCGCTATCTTGTTGACACCGGCTCCGAGATTAACCTTATCCCGACATAGACATTGCGGAAGATGGAGTTATCCGAAGATGACTTGACACACTCCGACCTAAAAATCCATGGATATGAGTAGAAAAATAAGACCTCAGTTGGAAATATCCATTTGAAGACCCATTTCGGTGGCATAGATTCTAGTACCAAGTTTATGGTTATCTACCAAGAGACTGCATAAAATGCATTGATGGGCAGACCATGGCTCCACCTGCATGCAGCAGTTCCCTTATCGTATCACCAGTGCCTTAAGTACTCCCTCAATGGTCAGGTGGGATTACTCCAAGGTCATGCATCTCCTTTTTCCTCCTATGAAGCCTTCTACCTAGATGTTGAATATTACAAGTGCAAGTACAAGAAGATTAAGGCCAGTGAGTTTGAACCCATTACAGTTGCAAATGACCCCTGGGCAGGATTGGATGACACCTACGTCTTCCCGATCCATCTATTGGAGGCAATGACCCCTGATATGGTGAATTTTTTTTGTCTCTGGTATAAGGGGGAAGCATATTCTCAAGTCCAAGCGATGTCAGGAGATCACTTTGTACTTTTATACAAATCAGGCTTAGGTGATCCTAGAGCCTCCTACCCCCATAAGGTATCGGATGTCCGCCCCATGGAAATGAAAATACATCATACGTGCCTATTTCACTGGGATATAATTAACCAACTAAAGACAACACACCACTGTTTATTTGATATCATCAAGCATGGACCCTAAGGATGAAGACCAGATGGGATCAGATCGAAAACCTTCATTGCTATGGTTTCAGCAGCGCTGGAATATCCTGATGTAGTAACCACTACTGCTCAGGCCGGTACCAGCCTCTCCTCATGATCTGTCGACCCATAAGAAGTTCTTCCCACTGAGGATCCCTCCTCAGCAAGCAAAGAAGAGGGTTTAGAGGACACTCCCTCTGCATTTGAAGAGGGTGTTTCCTCCACAGTCGATGAGTTCGTACCGGTAAACCATGGTAGTGAGGCATATTTGAGACCTACATTAATTAGTTCCGCCATGTACCTCGAGAAGAAGCAGCGGTACATAGACTTCTTGAAACAACTTTGTGATGTATTAACCTGGATCTACGACAAGATTCCAGGACTAGATCCTCAAGTAGGTTTCCACCACCTCAGTCCCCCTACAAACCATCACGGGTTCAAGCTGCCTCCCTAGAAGATGCACCCTTCTCCTAGTACCATGGTAGAGGAAAAATTTGATAATCTCATCAGATACAATTTCATTAAATAGGTCCATTACCCCAAATGGTTCACGAACATTGTGCCAGTAAGGAAAAAGAATGTGTATATCAGAGTCTGCATCGACTTCTGGGATCTCAACCGTCACTGTCTGAAGAATGATTTTTCCCTCCCCATGAGAGAATTATTGATCAACGCTATAGTCAGGATCCTATCCCTCTCCATCATGGATGGTTACTCTGGGTACGACCATATCCAAATAAACTCTGAGGATGAAGAGTCTATAGCCATAAGGGAGCCACAAGGTATGTTTTGTTACCAAGTCATGCCCTTCGGTTTAAAGAATGCAAGTGCCACCTATCAGTGGGACATGCATCGCATATTCAATCTATTCCTCAGAACATTGATGGAATGATACGTGGATGATCTGGTGGTCAAATATTTTCGGCACCAGGACCATATCAAAGACCATGAGAAAGTGTTTGTCTTACTTCGTTCTCACCACTAGAATATGAACCCATTAAAATGTGCCTTTGGGGTCACCTCAGACAAATTTTTTTACATTTTTGTTAGATACTGGGGCATCGAGATCAACCCATAGAAGATCAAGTCCATCAGCTAGATGCCTCCACCGAGAAATATTTGGGAGCTTCTAGGTTTTCAAGGCCACTTAGCCTACATATGCCGATTCATTGCGAATATGACCAGAAAGTGTAAGACCTTTTTCTGGCTCATGAAGAAAGGAACCACCTACGAATGTGACAAAGAGTGATAGACCGCATTCAAGGAAATCATGTAGTATCTACTCCAGACTCCAGTCATAATTCCACCCACCTTAGGAGAACCACTGGTCTTTTATGTGACTTACCTATAATGATATCTTGGTGCCCTTCTCAGCTAGAAGAACAATGAGGGGATATAGAACAAACATTACTACCTCATCCACATGCTCCTCACTATAGATACTATAAACTCCCCCATCAAAAAAGAGATTCCTTGCGCTTGTATTCACAGTGCAGAAATTGCGACATTACTTACATTACTATGAGGTGCAGCTGGTGTCTTAGGTAGACCCACTGAAGTAAAGTTTGAACCACCCCATGTTGACAGGTCGTCTCGCTCGGTGGGTAGTGATTCTCCAATAGTTCAATATTAGGTTTTTCCCTTAGAAAGCTATTATAGGGTAAGCATTGGCAGATATCCTTGCTGCCCATCAGTCTCCAGTTGACCAGTCCTTGGATCTCGATTTACCCAATGAGGCGATCCTCTTGGTAGACCAAGCCAATTCCATGATGGAAGATTCACATCGATGGTACTTCCCGAAGCCCCACCGGTAGGAGGCTCAATGATCCCAGGATCAAAATGGTAGGATTGGGTATCACCTTTATTACCCCAGCACAAGCCATCCTGCCATACTCATTCCAATTGTAAAAAGGCTGCACCCACAATGAGTCTGAGTATCACGCTCTTATCATTGCTCTAGGGATTTTGAAATAGCATCAAGAATATTAATGGTGACTATATCATCAGAAAGTCGGAGCTCGTACCCTTGTTGGATCACAATCTCCAGCTAAAGGGCCAGTTCCCATCTCGGCTAGAAGTTACTCATGTCCGTCAATCTCAGAACAGTCGAGCTGATGCCCTGGCCATCCTGGATTCATCACTTGCAAAGCTCGAGCTGGAGGACCTAATTATCCACGTAGAACATCAGAGAGTCATTGCTCCTGTCTCCCCTGGTGATGAAAATGGCCTGCAGGTGAGCCGTCTTACTGCCAGGGCCTCCACATCAGGACCCCCAGTTGAAGTGGTTGAAGTGACTCCTGACTAGAGGCCCCCCTTTTTCAAATACCTCCAATATGGTTACGTCCTGACTGATCAGGCCGAGCGCGAGAGAATTCGACGTCACGAGTTATAGTTTACCCTCCAGGAAAGTCCCAGGCCTGATCAGATCCTCTACATGTGTGGGTTTGATGGTATTCTCCTTCATTGTATCTAGGGAGTCAAGATTTCTATGGTTATACTGGAGGCTCATGCCAGTTCTTGCAGCTCCCACCAGACTGGGCCAAAGCTATATCACCAGATCCCAATATTGGGGTAGTTTTGGCCCTCCCGGAACTGCGATTTCATCGAGTTTTCCAAGAGATGCCATGCGTTAAAAATTCTTTCTAACTTTATGTATCAGCTACTAGAGCCTCTCGACTCCACCAAATAATCTTGGTCATTTGCGGTGTGCAGACTCGATGTCATGGGACCATATCCACTGGTGACAGCTCTCTAGTGTAGATTCATCCTGATAGCTATAGATTTCTTCTCCAAGTGGGAAGAGGCAGTTCCACTCAGGGAGGTCAAGGCCTGGTCCATTGTTGACTTTGTGAGTTCTAACATCATCTATCGATTTGAAGTCCCTAATTCCATCCTCACTGATAACAGCACCAACTTTTGAGAAACTGAGTTGAAGAAGTTGTACGCCAAATACAACATCCGCTCTAACCATATCTCCTGCTATCATGCATAAGAAAATGGACAGATTGAGGCGTTCAACAAAACCACCTCTAACATTATGTCGAAAATGGTTGGTCAGAAAAAGAAGAGTTGGCCAGACAAGCCCCCCAACGCCCTCTGGGATTATTGGACAATGAATCGTAATTCCACCCAGGTGAACCCATATTCCCTGGTGTAAAGAATTGAGGTCGTCTTGTCCATCAGGATTCAGTTTCCTTCATTACACACATCGGTCTAGGACCAGAAGGCTCCATATAAGGTAGCTAAAGTTTTTCTGGCTGAATTGGAAGAACTTTGCAAAAATAGGCTTCGTTCCCTGCACAACCTGGAAAGACACCAGAACAATATTTCCAGAGCCTTCAACATGAAGTCCCACCTCTTCTCTTTCCTGCAAGGTGATCTGGTATTGGCCCTTAGGACACCAATAATACCTAGCAGGAAACCACCCAAGTTGGAGCCCAAATGGGACGGACCATTTATTGTTCACAAGGTTTACCCTAATGGTGCATACTCACTGGTGACCATGGATGGTGAGCACATAACTCCTCCCACCAATGTCAAATTCCTCAAGTAATACTTCACCTTATCCATCTTGCCCGACATGACCCTAAAATGTCTTGTCCGGCATGACCCTAAACTATCTGGTCCGGCATGACCCTAAACTGTTTGGTCCTACAAGACCTTAAATTTCCTGGTCCTATATGACTTTAAACTATAAAAAATCTGGCATGATGTTAAACTGTATTTCGTCCTGCAAGACGTTAAACTACAACCTTAGAACTATATACATCTTGATTCCCATCTGCATGGGATACGTGGGAATGCTCAAATGCTCGATCCTGAGTCTAGCCCCCAGAATCATCTATTTCACTATTCCCCTGGGTATAATACTCTCGCAGGGTCCTTTCATGGTATAATGTAGGATTATTTAGCCCCACTCATGTCAGGATTATGAAGATCACACCATGTGCCCCCTCCCGGTTCTTCTATCCTCCCTTTTCCTCACCACTTAACGTTAAACTGCATGGCCTTTAAGAATTACGTATGGATTGATTTCCATCTTCATGGGATACATAGGAACGCCTGAACATTTTATCTGTTAGCCAAACCCAAACTTTAGAATCTCACCTCGAGTCAAGACATATGGTATGATACATGATTTTTCCCCAATTCACATCGAACTCATCTCGATCCCGCCGTACGTCCTACTCCTCGGAGATGTCCATCTCTTTCACTGCCCTGCATAACATTAAAATGAATGGGCACAACTATGATTCACCCACTCTTTTGGTTGGGAATCCAAAATCATTCACATCTAGAAGGGCCTCTGAATGGCATGGATGCTCGGCCTAAGGGATATCCTACCACTACGGGCCAATGCCACCGAGGATGTTGAGCAACAAATTGATACAAGTCCTGCGTTGCGAATATGGTCAGCGGTTGATGCTCATTTTTTGTTCCCATTTCAGGTCACACTTAAGGACGTTGTGTTTTGAACATGTTTAGTGGCTATCCTTTGTCATTGTCACCACCCTGTATATCACAAATATTAACTGTGGTGGTTCATCCTACCCAATGTATCTTCGAGTTGTGACTCCCTTCGAGAGATGCTAGCTATTAGACCCTTATATGATATGGAAAGCCGAATCCAACTCATTGTTTCCCACACTGAGCACTACTTAGATGGGCGTAGGAGCTGTGATGAGGTGGTAATGGCATAAGAGGCCATATGGATATAGTTGGCCAGGATGCCCATCCTCAGGTGCTTCGACCCCGTCAGGCCCCTGGCCCAAGTTATCATTTAGGATTGTGTGGTGTGGTACAGAATCATGTCCTCATTCACGTCGGGCTATTTCTCCATGCCGCACTTATCCCCTTGAGATATCCCTTCCTTCATTTATCATCTGTTCCGCGAGCACATGCCCTACCACACTTGGCATGACCCATCATTTGGGTTTTTGTCACCCTCTATATCCAGAAGGGCCCCCAAATAGCATGGATGCTTGGACCAAGGGCTCTCCTATCGGTACGAGCTAAAAACGTCGATGATTTCAAGCGACAAATTTATTTAAGTCTTGTGTTACGAGTACGGTCATTGGTTGATGCTTAATTTTTTTCCCTGACCTCCGGTCTCACAAGGGTGAGTACTGTGTTGCGAACCTGGTCAACAATTTTCCATGACCATCATTGCTTCTTTGTGGTCTTCCATAAGAGAGATGCTTTCCCATATCTATCCCCCACATATGATATTAAACTAGGCATATACGGTCTGAGCTCTATGACCCAAAACTAAGATCACCTTCATCCTCACTGCAAGATGTTAAACTGCAAACTGGTCGAGACTTTCCATCTAAGGCCCAGCCTCTGGCCCCTTGGCATTTTCGGGCCCCCTGGACCAAGTTCTCACATGGGGTTGTATGGTGTGGTGTAGGATTATGTGCTCATTCACACCGGGTTACTCACCATTCTGTACACATACCTGGATGAGATACCTTACCCTTACTTTTGTCCTCACTGAAAGACGTTAAACTGCATACTGGCCGGGACTTTCTTACTAATGTCCAACCTCAGGCCCCTTGGCCTATTCAGGCCACCAGACCAAGTCTTCACTCAGGATTTTATGGTGTGGTATTGGATTGTGTCCTCATTCACATCTGGTTACTCGCCACACCATACACCTCCCTTATTTTGGGGTATCATACCCATTTGAATCCTTACTAATTGACGGTAAAATACACATTACCCTCTTCTAGAACTATGTGTGGCTTGATTACCATCCTCGTGGGATACATAGGACTACCCAAACATCTAGACTTTGTGTCCATCCCCATCTCTTAGAAATCTCCCTTTCACCTTGGCCGCTTGGACTGCACATTCCCAGGGAGAGGGGTATATGTTTTGGAATGGGACTATGTCCTCATTCACGTCGGGTTTGTAACAACTATGCCATGTAACTATTTCTCATGAGATTTCCCTATCCTCTTGTTCTATACTCATCTTTTCAAATCATCCACTCTCATGTTCGGCCCCTCAACCATCTTTTGTGATTCTCCAATGGGCCCAAGAGTACTCTGGTTCAGTGTCTGGAGTGTAAGATTTTACCTAGACATGTTCCCTCCCACCTTCCAGGCTTCGTGTTCCCCATTATTTGGGCTTCCAAAATCGTTCACACCCAGAGAGAATCCTAAATGGTATGGATACTAGGCCTAAGGGCTCTCCTACTCTTATGGGATAATTTCCTTGATGGTTTTAGACAACAAAGCGATACAAGTCCCGCGTTGCGAATATGGTCAGGAGTAGATGCTCATTTTTCTGTCCCCATTTTAGGCTAACATGATATGAATGATGTGTTTATAACACGGTCAACAGTTATCCTCCACCATCATGATAGCCCCTTCAAGATTTGAGTTTTTGTTACACGATTCACATTATTTTCCACCCCATCATGTCCAAATAGAATTTCGACACTCCTAGCACTTTCTCTTAGTGCACAGTTGTACGTTATGAGGACAAAATCCGCAGTAAAAGAAACATTTGGTGCTCTTCACCAACTTCCCTTTGGGGTGTGTTCCAGGTATTGCAAAAAACCTTTTCTTACCTTGTTTCCCACACATAGTTTGACTCACGTGGGCTTAGGGATCGAGTTGAGGTCCACACTTACTTGGAAGGATTCATATCCTCTATGTTCTGAGCTCTAATACCATAAACTATGATCACTTTTAGAACTATGTACATCTTGATTCCCATTCCCATGAGATATGTAGGAATGCATAGACTCTTGTCTTTGGGTACATCTCGAGTTCCACTAATTTATCTCTTTTGTTCTGCCTTTGGGGATTTACCTTTTTTGAGACTACATGGCGTGGTATGGGATTATGTCCTCATTCAGGCCGGGTTTGCATTATCCTCACTACGTATTCCCCTTTATTGGTGTTAGCCCCTACTTCCAATCCCACATGACATTAAACTATATGTTGTCCCACACGACATTAAAAGGCACCTTCATGAACTACGTGTGGCTTGATTACCATTCTCATGGGATACGTAGGAACACCCAGACATCTCGTCTTCGGGTCCAGCTCAATTGGGAGCTAGTTTCTCCTGCCCTGTATTGTCTAATATTTCTTGGCCCCTCAAACCGAGGTTTCCTCTTTTTAATTGTGCACAGTATGGTGTGGACCTTTTCCACGTTCATGTTTGTTATTCTTTATCACTTCATGCATGTCCCCTCTAGAACCTCACCTATCCTGTATATGTTTGAGCTCGGTGACATTAAACTATGATTCTTACTCCTACATGACATTAAACAGTTGGGTATATACTGTACTATGTGGAAAATACATGGTTGGTACCATCACATAACCCTAAATAGTGACATTATAGTCCTAGCCACACGATGAAAAATGACACTGCATTGTTATGTCCTCACCCGAGGGGACGTCATGTTTGGTATCGGTTGCAAACTATACCATTTTTCAATGCCTGTATATAGCTTGATTCCTATGGAAATACATGGATCTTACATCCTAGGCCCACCGCTTCATAAAAAAACACATCCATTCATCCTAAAGGACAAACAAGATATATCAAATAATCCTTTTCTTGGTGCAAGGGCCAGACCCGCATGACCTTATCTCTGGCACCAGTATCTTACCATGCCACTCTCAAAACTACATGTGGCTTGATTCCCATATTCATGGGATATATAGGAATGCCTAGACTCCTCATCTCCAGGTCTAGCCATAGGAATGGGAAATCCTATTTCATCCTCTTTTTTGGCCCCTTGGCCCGAACTCTTTCAGGGAACCCTATAACCGCAGTTCTATCATGAAGTAGTTCCAGATGCCCCACGATAATGTTGGGAGGTGACAGATTCATTGCCAAATAGGTCATGTTTAGAAGAAGGAATGATCTATAATCGAACCGGTGCGCCCACCTATTGTGTTCCCACCATGGTGGCATAACACCAAGAGTGTTGGATTACATTCGAGAAAACCACCACTCCACCTTCCACACTTTGCATGCCCTTTATTCGGACCCTCGCCCTATTTCACTTCTAAAGTAACCCCCTAATAGTATGGATGCTCGGCCTATAGATCACCTTCTATCATGGGACAACGTTCCGGAAGAAAAATGGATGACATTTTGAGTCAGGCCCCATGTTTTGCACATTGTTAGCGGTCAGACCTCATTTTCCATCCCCATTTCATGCTAACACAATATGGATACTGTGTTTCGAACTCGGTAAATAGTTATCCTCTATTGTCATACCTCCCCCATAGTGTTCCGAATTTGGGGTATTGTGATTCACACATTCCACTCCCTTATGTTCAGGTTGATTTTAAACGCCCATGACGTTACACTGCTTGTGCACTAGGGCACATTAGGAAGATGACTCATCGATTGTTCAGAGGTCCTCATCCCTTAATCTGTCCTCTCCCTTCTCTTCTCGGGAATCCAAATTGGTTGTTCAAACCTCGGGTTCCCGAAGCTTGGTTGGCACTCCTATATTCAAATGATGTAATAAGTGCGAGCATCCCTTGTTTCTCACACTGCGTATGACCCACATGATCTTAGGAATGGATTTATATTTATTTTAGGATTCTAATTGAATGCATTAAACCAAAAAAAGTAGATAAATCTATCCATACATCTATCCATACATGCAGTTCAGAACAAGAGTTATTAAGGAGAAATGAGTTTATGAGTTCGACCAAAACATGGCCCTTAAGGATTATCATCTTGTATAGTTTGTTCCAGCGCTGCTACTTTTTGTCTTGTGGCCTCCCGGATTGCTTCCCACCCCCTGAGAGCTCTCTCTTCATCAGCGGCCATAGAGCATAGTGCACTTACCCTATCCTATGCTTGAACTAGTTCAGTTTGATTTTTAGTCATTTGGTGTCCCGCTTCTACTAGCTTCTCTTGGGAATTTTCCAGTTCGTCCCTCAATTTATCCACAAGCATGGAATAGTTGGAAATGAATACATCCTTTTCTTTCAGCTATCCTTCAAGGCATATGACCTCTTGTTCCTCCTTCAGGAATTCTTGGGTACTCCCTGAATCTTTCTTGACAACAAGCAACATCGGAGCGTCGACTTCTCTCATGAAACTTCTCATCCATGTAGTCACAAACTGTCGAATGAAGACACTGAACATCCATCCCTCAAACACAAATAAAGCACAGCCAGGTGTGGAACAATCCCATCCATTTTAGCCATTCTATCTGAGTCTGACTGAGAAAGCACTCGATACACTTCCACCCCTTGCGCCACATCATACGTCTCTCATCAGCTGCCTCTGAATCAGAATCATCTAACTCCTCATGATCTGCAGGCCAATAGTTGGAGAAAGCAGCCAAGAGATCAGCGATAGGGCATGTTTCAGGTATGCCTCCCTAGTGGTTGGGGTCTAAAACGTATGGGTGACCTTCCTCTCTCACCTCAGTCTTGACATCTCCTTCTCCGACTTTAGGCCCTGCCCTAGCGTTAATACCACTGATATCCACAACTCTTTGTTCACTATGTTCTCGGGCTGGCTCGGTTTGGTAAATTTTCTCGGAATGGGCCGACACATTTTCCATCAAATCACTCGTAGATGGTTTGGATTAAGCAACCTTCCGAGCCTCCAATGCCATGATTTCTGCTCAAAAAATGAACAGTCTAATCAGTTGGGTTCTCTTGTATCCCATAAAAGCATCTAAGTGAAAAAAATATACAAGAACTCAGTGCATCAGCCTCTGGCATTCCCTTATCCGCCTGAGTTGTCATGGTGGGGGATCCCTCAGCACTTGTTAGCTCAATAATGGGCGTCAGCTCCCCACCTTGTTGTAACACCCCAGGATTTCATAGTGTGTTATTTCTTAAAAATAATTCAATAACTTTCACTACACGCAACACCGAGTTCAATTACACCATGACTTACCAAACAAGCCGTTCAAAAGAGGTTATGAATAGTATTAGATAAATTTTAAAGTTTATGTAATCCTTATAATTTTAGAATCCATATTATGAGTTTCTTAGATATAATACAAGAACAAATTCATTTTCAGTATTGCACTTTTATCAACTTTTAATAGTGAACCATTTTTAAATACTATATTTTAAACTTTTTGACTAAATGGGGACATCAAAAATTTAAAATGAAACATCCCAAGCTTCCACGGTACGTTTCCCTTCGAATAATGCGATAGCGTGTGTTGTACGCAACCTCGAGTTCTAACACACACCACAACTAATTAAACTAGCCATTGTGAATAGTAATACCTACTTTTTGAAATCATATATATTTTATATTTCAAAATGGACTTCATTTTTGGATTCGGAATATTGAAATTAGCCTAGGGTGAAATTTTGGTACTTTTCGGATAACTTTTATATTTTGATGAATAGTGAAAATTACTAAATTTTAATTAAAAACAACTTTTTTAATCAAAATAATTAATAGTGATGAATTTTGAATTTGAGTGGTTTTAAAGTATATTTAGAATATATTTTTACCATTTAATATAATGTTGGTCATTGGACATAATTTTACAATTAAACCGAACATAAACAAGTGTCAATCTTTTGATAGTTATTACCTCTTAAAAACACGCTCTTTGTTTTGACAGCGGGAATTAATTTTAAATTAATTTCTGCCACTTCTGTGTTTTGAATTTAGGAAAATGGATTCCATATTTGGAATCAGGATGTTTAAATTGTGTAAATATGTAACTTTTATTTTTAGACAATTTGAATAATTACTGCGGTAAATATTTTATTTACCATGGTTAAAGGGTAAATCCGGTAAATAAGGGTAAAAAATAATAATATTATAATAATACAAAATTACCCTAAAACATGTCCTAACCTTATTGGTGGACACATACCCGACCATGGGCATCCTTGGGTCAATTTTGGGACCCCTTGGAGCCACTTGTATGTGGTAGGGACACTTTATATTAATAAAGTTAAAATAAAAATAAAAATGGCATAAGCTTACATCTTTTAGAAGAACAATTTTTACATAGGGTTATACATGTTGGATTTTCGATTATAAATATTCATTAGAAATCTAAAAAGATTTCCTACATAATGATATTTTATTTATAATTTTTAGACATCAAATAAGTTAAATTATTAATGACACAATAATGATGCAATGTTTACCTCATTAATAAATCATTTAAATAAATAAGATTATAATGATTAAAATATTATCTAAAACCTGTCCAATTCTTATTGGTTGATGTTATTTAGAATATGAGTCATCTTATCTTTGACCTCAATGATTTTTGGACCATTATAAACCGAATATAATTATATTATAAAGTAATACTTTCACTCTTTCCTAAAGAGCCCCTCCTCACCCTTATAAAAGGAGACCACTTCTACTCATTCCTCACACCTCTCAAGCCACTTGGCTCGTCCAAACTCTGCCCAACTAAGCTCCCCACATCCCTCTCCTCCTCCTTGAAGCTTCCCCTTAGGCAGAAAGCATTTCAAGAAGTCCTTTGGTTCCAACCAAAGTGAGTTACCTAAATTAAAGGTAACGATTTCTCTTAAATTATTTTCATTTATTTTGCTTCTCCAACCCCCAAACTCTTTTTATTTACTTTCTTTTGTAACAACACCAGTATCCTCAATATACTAGGATGTTGTTATAAGAAGTATTCAAACTACACATACACAAAACTCCATCTAATGGATGATGAACATAATGTTTCTGTGGATGGCAAACTAACGCCTCACGAAACGATGATTGTTCAAATACATCTTACCGCCTCTCATGGTGGCCATTATGATGGCACTGTAATTAAATATGATATTAATGATATATATTTTATATATAAGCTTCTGTAATTCCATTTTATTTCATACCATTATTCGTTTCATGTTGTATGTACATACGATAATTTCATTTGAGGAAGTGCGGACTACCGCCCCCTTAAAATGATATGACTCGTTCATACCACACATGGAACGTATAAAGGATGGTGTTAATGAACTTAAGTAACATATATAAAATATTATATTATACTGGAATAGTAATATACCTATGTATCATTTGGATTCAATTATTTTAAAATAAAAATTAAATGGAAGTAGCGTTCGTGCGTACGTACGGACTACCGTCTCCACGAACGCGATGAGATTCATCCTCCATCGTATCCATTCAAGTATAATTATCATTTGATGATTTAAAAATGATGTTTAAGGACTTGATACCATTCTGGATTTGAATAATATACAACCTATCCTTCACAAACATGTCTTACGTAACAAAACATACAAAAGAAAACAAGTAAGTTAACACCCGAAACAACGATAATACTAAGATATTATTATCAAATCAATATTAAAAGATCATATATGATATCATATTAATATATATGATTCTTGTATAATTTAATAACAATTATTTCACCATTATATAGGAGGTTAACCTACCCCAACCAAGGAAAAGTACAAGGTAAGGGTTATTTCACAATCTCTTCATTATCCGAGGTTGTTTATACGTAATAATCTACTGGGATTCCTTTATCATCCACATCCATGTTTTCTTCGAAATGTATTTCAAAACATTTTTACTATTTACAAGAATATGGGTTAAAGTCATTTATACCCTTGTTTGACTTTTTATAAGAGGTTTATAAAGGAATCTTTCCGTCGTTTTCAAAACAAGGTCCTTTTTAACCTTTTCGACAGAATTGAGGTAAGAATGTTTTTTTTAACTTATACGGCGGGCGCGGTTATTTTCCGCCGTTATAAAATAATTGAAGCTTTCCATACAAGCTTATAAGAATATTTTCAAAGAAAATGTTTTATTTTATATGGACCTTAAATTATTTCAAAATAAAAGGAGATACTTCTTTAAAAAGAATTTTGATTTCATCTATGTCAACATCCTTTGATGGATTTTAAGATTATTTGAAGTTGATTTATTATGATACAAAACTTCTATATTGTATTGAAGGTTTTGTGATATGTTTGACTGTGGATGTGCTATTTTTATACCATTCATAGTTTATGGTGAAATTATTGACATTTCGTATGCTAGTTTTAATACGAATGTTTATGTTATGTTTAAACCTTTTCATATGGGAATGCATTGGACTTAATAAGTGACGGGTGGAGCCCGCTATAGCTCCTCGATGCATCGGTAGGTCTCATGAGACAAACTAGTGTCTTGGCACAAGGCCTTGACAAAATCTTATTTGTAGTCTTGGCACGAGGCCTTGGCTATGTGGTTATGATAGTCTGGCATTATGCATTCCAACATTATGAAAGTGATTATTGATATTGCATGTGATTATTCGATTAGTAGAATATCCATGTGAATAAGTAAATGGCATTATTTCATTTTACTTTTGCCATACTATGTTGAAGTTAAATTTTAGAAGGCTTTTGTTTTAGTAATTCATTGCCTTAAATGTTTATGCTTATTTTGAATGTTCCGCTATATTGTTATCCTTACTGGGCATTTGAGCTCACCCCTTTTCTATGTTTTATTTTTCCCAGGTAGTGAAGAAGTAAATTATGAGTGACTTGCAGGGATTTTATGAGGGGTTAATAGTGTGGATATGAAGACTTTGTTGTTGTAGTAGTTTTTCATTTTATGATGTAATGTAAAACTTAAGAATATATCTAGTGTTTCCAAGGCTACTAAACCAATCGGTCTTTCGAGATTTGATCTTTCTTGTGATCATGCCAATGTTAAGAAGTAATGCACCGACTCTGGGTACCTGGGGTCGGGGAGTTACAGTTGGTATCAGAGGAAGTTTAGTACAAACCTTGGAAGCTAGATTTAGATAAACTCTGATTAGAGCACGTAGACCTAAGATGAACTTTGTGGATTAGTATAGAAGAACTTCCTAGAATTTTGGTATTGTAGAGATTTTGTGAGTTTTCCGAGCAATACATCCCTCTCTGGATACGAGCAGGTAGAGGCGGCTCTGGCACAGATGTACCTAGGGGTAAAACCCGAAAACACCGCTTTGAGCTAGACTCGAACGGGAACTGGTGCACGACAACGGGCCTTGCTGCACTCTTGGTTACGACACTCCCGGGGGATATGCTTAGGATAACTCTCATTTTCTTTACAAATCATTATGAAGGGTTTATGAGTATATACTTCCTCAAAGAAAACATTTTTATGATTATGGATTATATCCATTTATAGTTCAATTTATGTTAAGTGTTTTATAAGTATGGGATTATGTATTTTGATTCATAAACTGATCTATTTTATGCCATTGTTTAGAAATGGCGCCCAGTAGAAGGAATGAGAACTCCATAAATGCACATGATCCAAAGAGAAGGAAGGATCATATCTTTCATGGTCTTAAGCTAGAATTGATAAGAGAAATAGTCTCCCATGTATTATCATCATATGAAGAAATAATATCATGTGTTGATAAGATAAGTAAAGAGTTTACTGAGTCCTATGGCTTTGAAGGGAAGCAAGAGAAGAAAAGGAAGGAAGAGAGAAAAATGGATAAAGGGAAGAGGGAAAAGAAGAATTTTCCCATATGTGGTAACTGTGGGAAGAAACACCCTGGAACTTGCCTGAAAGGAATGGGAGTTTGTTATAAGTGTGGAGGAAAAGGGCACAAAGTACGTGACTGCAAGGGTGAGAAAATGGTTTCAAATGTACAATGCTTCATTTGCAAGGAGTTTGGACACTACGCGAACCTATGCCCCAGTCATCAGACTATGCCGCAAATGATGCTATTGGATAATAATCAAGTTATGATATTACTACAGATGAAGAGGAATGATTAGAGTTCTTATGTTGATTATGTCAATTGAGTGTTGTATCAACAATGTACTTGTTATAATAATTATGGAGTATATAAGGATTGTACTGCAGTACTATTTCATTAAGGACTTGAGATTGTGTGGAACAAAGAAAAGTGACTCAACAACAGGATAAATTTTTGGAAAATATATGGTTGAAAGAAAGATAAACTATAATATGGTTCTGATACCGAGTTAGTGATTTTAGAATAATACATGATTGATTTGGATAAATTATATTGGATATTCTTGACTACCTTGAAACTGATTAATGATTTGTATATTCCATCATTTTTGGGGTTTAAAACATTTTTGGATTAATGAAGTATATCCAGCTTTCTATATGGAATAAGGGAGCATGAATGTAATCAATAAGGAATATGGTAATTCAGGATGTTTCGGTGTATTAAAAGAATACAAGATGAAGGTATTCATATGCTATTACGGGGTAAAAAGGAGCTATATTATGTTTACCTTCCTTATAAATGTTGGACTGTGAGTTTGGACAGAATTATTTTGGATAGTTCTAGTTTGGATTATTTTGGATTGCCATAAAAGGACAACCCGGAGGTCGGGCGGCAACCCGTCGCGTCCGGCAAGGCTGCGAGACTTGAACCCGCAACCGAAGGGCGACAAGGGTGTATCACCTACCACTGGCCCACGAGATGTCTTGGATTAAATAATGTAGTTTTTATTAAAAGATCTTGTAGATGAATTATAAATTCGATAATTTTGGAACCCTATACGAATAGTATAAATAGAATTTTATTTCTATTATCTTTTAGAGTGAAAGATGTATTTGTGGTAGAAATTTATTAATGGATAAAAATCTAATTATAAAGTAAGTATATCTCCTTATGATCTTAGCCAATCTCATAATTAAATTCCACAACATTAAGAAAAGGAACTTAGAACAAAAATGTTGTCCTAGATGGTACCTTAAATCATCACTAATTTATGGCTTTGGGATTTTTGGCCTTTTCATAGACATGTTCTCTACCACTCTCCATCAGATAATTGATGGTTAGATTTCTCCTCCATATCCATATTTTCCTACATGGAACCCTAGTATGTGTTATTTTCGGTAATCTTCATACTTTCCACTCTTTATTTTCAATAGAGGCCTCGTTAATTCATTTTTCGATGTGGGATTTCAACTATGATATTTTGAAACGTAAAAAATGTGTTATCCTAATACCCTATGTTTTGTTGAACCGATGGTATTTCTAATCATCATAGATCGATGAATTTAAGGACCTCAATTATACACTTGTTTGTGATTGATGATCTCAATCACTACCTATAAATATTTACGTTTTTCCTCCAATTATATGTCTCTAATTGCCACCAATGTTCTCCTAATCGAGATCATAATTTGGTGGTGACTCTTTCATTTCTCTTTTCCTCATATTAAGACTAAATTTTAGTAACCTAATCTCCGATGTGGGTTTTCCCACAAAGATATTTTCTATTTTCAACCTTTTATTTTCGAAGAACAATTTCAAATTGCGAGGACGCAATTTATTGAAGGAGGGGAGAATGTAACACCCCAGGATTTCATAGTGTGTTATTTCTTAAAAATAATTCAATAACTTTCACTACACGCAACACCGAGTTCAATTACACCATGACTTACCAAACAAGCCGTTCAAAAGAGGTTATGAATAGTATTAGATAAATTTTAAAGTTTATGTAATCCTTATAATGTTAGAATCCATATTATGAGTTTCTTAGATATAATACAAGAACAAATTCATTTTCAGTATTGCACTTTTATCAACTTTTAATAGTGAACCATTTTTAAATACTATATTTTAAACTTTTTGACTAAATGGGGACATCAAAAATTTAAAATGAAACATCCCAAGCTTCCACGGTACGTTTCCCTTCGAATAATGCGATAGCGTGTGTTGTACGCAACCTCGAGTTCTAACACACACCACAACTAATTAAACTAGCCGTTGTGAATAGTAATACATACTTTTTGAAATCATATATATTTTATATTTCAAAATGGACTTCATTTTTGGATTCGGAATATTGAAATTAGCCTAGGGTGAAATTTTGGTACTTTTCGGATAACTTTTATATTTTGATGAATAGTGAAAATTACTAAATTTTAATTAAAAACAACTTTTTTAATCAAAATAATTAATAGTGATGAATTGTGAATTTGAGTGGTTTTAAAGTATATTTAGAATATATTTTTACCATTTAATATAATGTTGGTCATTGGAAATAATTTTACAATTAAACCGAACATAAACAAGTGTCAATCTTTTGATAGTTATTACCTCTTAAAAACACGCTTTTTGTTTTGACAGCGGGAATTAATTTTAAATTAATTTCTGCCACTTCTGTGTTTTGAATTTAGAAAAATGGATTCCATATTTGGAATCAGGATGTTTAAATTGTTTAAATAGGTAACTTTTATTTTTAGACAATTTGAATAATTACTGCGGTAAATATTTTATTTACCATGGTTAAAGGGTAAATCCGGTAAATAAGGGTTAAAAAAAATAATATTATAATAATACAAAATTACCCTAAAACGTGTCCTAACCTTATTGGTGGACACATACCCGACCATGGGCATCCTTGGGTCAATTTGGGGACCCCTTGGAGCCACTTGTATGTGGTAGGGACACTTTATATTAATAAAGTTAGAATAAAAATAAAAATGGCATAAGCTTACATCTTTTAGAAGAACAATTTTTACATAGGGTTATACATGTTGGATTTTCGATTATAAATATTCATTAGAAAGATAAAAATATTTCCTACATAATGATATTTTATTTATAATTTTTAGACATCAAATAAGTTAAATTATTAATGACACAATAATGATGCAATGTTTGCCTCATTAATAAATCATTTAAATAAATAAGATTATAATGATTAAAATATTATCTAAAACCTGTCCAATTCTTATTGGTTGATGTTATTTAGAATATGAGTCATCTTATCTTCGACCTCAATGATTTTTGGACCATTATAAACCGAATATAATTATATTATAAAGTAATACTTTCACTCTTTCCTAAAGAGCCCCTCCTCTCCCTTATAAAAGGAGACCACTTCTACTCATTCCTCACACCTCTCAAGCCACTTGGCTCGTCCAAACTCTGCCCAACTAAGCTCCCCACATCCCTCTACTCCTCCTTGAAGCTTCCCCTTAGGCAGAAAGCATTTCAAGAAGTCCTTTGGTTCCAACCAAAGTGAGTTACCTAAATTAAAGGTAACGATTTCTCTTAAATTATTTTCATTTATTTTGCTTCTCCAACCCCCAAACTCTTTTTATTTCCTTTCTTTTGTAACAACACCTGTATCCTCAATATACTAGGATGTTGTTATAAGAAGGATTCAAACTACACATACACACAACTCCATCTAATGGATGATGAACATAATGTTTCTGTGGATGGCAAACTAACGCCTCACGAAACGATGATTGTTCAAATACATCTTACCGCCTCTCATGGTGGCCATTATGATGGCACTGTAATTAAATATGATATTAATGATATATATTTTATATATAAGCTTCTGTAATTCCATTTTATTTCATACCATTATTCGTTTCATGTTGTATATACATACGATAATTTCATTTGAGGAAGTGCGGACTACCGCCCCCTTAAAATGATATGACTCGTTCATACCACACATGGAACGTATAAAGGATGGTGTTAATGAACTTAAGTAACATATATAAAATATTATATTATACTGGAATAGTAATATACCTATGTATCATTTGGATTCAATTATTTTAAAATAAAAATTAAATGGAAGTAGCGTTCGTGCGTACGTACGGACTACCGTCTCCACGAACGCGATGAGATTCATCCTCCATCGTATCCATTCAAGTATAATTATCATTTGATGATTTAAAAATGATGTTTAAGGACTTGATACCATTCTGGATTTGAATAATATACAAACTATCCTTCACAAACATGTCTTACGTAACAAAACATACAAAAGAAAACAAGTAAGTTAACACCCGAAACAACGATAATACTAAGATATTATTATCAAATCAATATTAAAAGACCATATATGATATCATATTAATATATATGATTCTTGTATAATTTAATAACAATTATTTCACCATTATACAGGAGGTTAACCTACCCCAACCAAGGAAAAGTACAAGGTAAGGGTTATTTCACAATCTCTTCATTATCCGAGGTTGTTTATACGTAATAATCTACTGGGATTCCTTTATCATCCAAATCCATGTTTTCTTCGAAATGTATTTCAAAACATTTTTACTATTTACAAGAATATGGGTTAAAGTCATTTATACCCTTGTTTGACTTTTTATAAGAGGTTTATAAAGGAATCTTTCCGTCGTTTTCAAAACAAGGTCCTTTTTAACCTTTTCGACATAATTGAGGTAAGAATGTTTTTTTTAACTTATACGGCGGGTGTAGTTATTTTCCGCCATTATAAAATCGTCGAAGCTTTCCATACAAGCTTATAAGAATATTTTCAAAGAAAATGTTTTATTTTATATGGACCTTAAATGATTTCAAAATAAAAGGAGATACTTTTTTAAAAAGAATTTTGATTTCATCTATGTCAACATCCTTTGATGGATTTTAAGATTATTTGAAGTTGATTTATTATGATACAAAACTTCTATATTGTATTGAAGGTTTTGTGATATGTTTGACTGTGGATGTGCTATTTTTATACCATTCATAGTTTATGGTGAAATTATTGACATTTCGTATGCTAGTTTTAATACGAATGTTTATGTTATGTTTAAACCTTTTCATATGGGAATGCATTGGACTTAATAAGTGACGGGTGGAGCCTGCTATAGCTCCTCGATGCATCGGTAGGTCTCATGAGACAAACTAGTGTCTTGGCACAAGGCCTTGAAAAAATCTTATTTGTAGTCTTGGCACGAGGCCTTGGCTATGTGGTTATGATAGTCTGGCATTATGCATTCCAACATTATGAAAGTGGTTATTGATATTGCATGTGATTATTCGATTAGTAGAATATCCATGTGAATAAGTAAATGGCATTATTTCATTTTACTTTTGCCATACTATGTTGAAGTTAAATTTTAGAAGGCTTTTGTTTTAGTAATTCATTGCCTTAAATGTTTATGCTTATTTTGAATGTTCCGCTATATTGTTATCCTTACTGGGCATCTGAGCTCACCCCTTTTCTATGTTTTATTTTTCCCAGGTAGTGAGGAAGTAAATTATGAGTGACTTGCAGGGATTTTATGAGGGGTTAATAGTGTGGATATGAAGACTTTGTTGTTGTAGTAGTTTTTCATTTTATGATGTAATGTAAAACTTAAGAATATATCTAGTGTTTCCAAGGCTACTAAACCAATCGGTCTTTCGAGATTTGATCTTTCTTGTGATCATGCCAATGTTACGAAGTAATGCACCGACTCTGGGTAGCTGGGGTCGGGGCGTTACACTTGTTCTATTGGCGCCTACCCCCCCCCCCCTTCAGATGGAGCCTCTTGTTCAGCGCCAATATGCACCTGAGTAGAATGAGGAGATCTGATTGAGGGTTACAATGAAAAAAAATGAAGGGGGAAGGATATATAAGGGCCGAGACATATGTCGAGTAGCTCAGTTATGTCTACATTAGAGCCAATGATCTCACCACTCTCCCGAAGGCTCCCATGATGGGACGTCCCTTGAGACCCTCCACCTTCGAGCTCCTATCCTCCTCCACCTCCTCCTTCCTCTTCTCCATCACCTTATCCTTTATCATCCTCCTCTTCCATCTCAAAACCCTCTGGCTCCTTATCGATGTCTTCATCCTCAAGCGGCATCTTGTCTGGATCATACTCCTGGTCGAGCATTACCTTCACTAGGAGGGGTGGTTCCTCACACCAACCTCATTGGAGTTTATACGCATCTATTTCCGTCAGGTACGCGTTCTGACGATGGAAGTTTATCCTGTCATCAACCTGGATGAGTTTGACCTCTGGCAGATGGATTTCGTCTCATATTATCTTTTTCCAGCAGGCGTTGACGTTCCTCTACTACCGTAAGGTGAACCAGACTGACCATAGATCTGGGAAGATTGAATCATTGGATGGTTGAAGAAGATATCTTATTTGCTTATCGGGAAGTTCCCCGACCGCTCAGTGAGCCCCTCTCCCCCTAAGTGATGAATGCACGACCATGCCGTCTGACATTCCCCCTACTGTAGTCCCAACCTATGTGGGTCCAATTGCCCGACTTGCTTCCGGCCTTTCCCCCCCAATAACGCCCTATATGATATCTCGCCACCTAGGTTCTACACTTGCTACCTTGAAGTGCTAGACTAACTTCTGCAAAGCCCCTCAGGGTATGCTACATCCCAATGTTCTGCATATTTTGTCGAGAGACCAACATC
Source organism: Viscum album (assembly GCA_963277665.1). Classification (NCBI taxonomy): domain Eukaryota; kingdom Viridiplantae; phylum Streptophyta; class Magnoliopsida; order Santalales; family Viscaceae; genus Viscum; species Viscum album. The sequence goes on from OY728157.1 coordinate 1,769,008,114, forward strand.
GACTCTGGTGGGGGTAAAGGTAATGACGTCACCAGAGATGTGGGTTATGAACAATAGCCACATTTGGCAAAGAACGCAGGGATGACTGTCCTCCCAGACATCTGTATACACTTTCTTCGGCATCCACTGGAGTCATCCAAACTGCCTGGAGAATCTTGAAGGCACGTAGAGCTCACAAATGATCTTCCAACCAACTCAGGCCACAAGAACCCCAACTCTGATGCCCTAGAAGTATTCTCTTTTCTTCAGTGATCCTTGACCATTATCTATCATCTGGCTAGTTGGGGCAGGGAATGGGCTAAAAGTGAAGTTGGCATGATTACCGATACTAATCCTTACCCCCTCCTCATTGAGCGGCAACTTCATGACCCCAAAAATGATCAGCAAGGAAGGTCACATGCCATTACCCGGAGGACGAATGGCATTCAGAAAGGTATACTCACCGCAATGAGCCGTGACCTAGACATGATAGATCTGGAAGTGACCATCGATCCTCTCTAGTGACCCCACTCTCAAAATGCACCCTATAATGGCATACAAACAAGCAAACACGGGGACACCCAGATTAAACCTCTGATTAGTGGCCATGATGCCAGCCATCACCAAGGTCAATGGACGAACTCCCATCCTTGTGTCCCTCAGTGGTAGGATCCACCCACTTAGGAAGGATGCAAGAAAACTGGCATACAGGACATTCGGGTACCAACTCTCATTTATAATAAAGCCTCATGATTGATATTCCCCCGCCTCCATGATCCTCCAGTACGATCTGCTTTTTCTCCTCTATGGCATGGTCAAACATTGCCTTCCTCACCCCAACATATTGAATTCCTGATCTCATTGCAGAATCAAGCTAAACCATTTTTTAGGTGATTTCCTTCAAAAATTCCATGACCCTCAACCTCTCCTTAGCCATCTCCAATAGATGTCATGTTAGGATAGGAGTTCGTGATCTATATCCCCATATGTTCTTCTTTGGAAGGAAATCATCATACTCGTGCCCATCCAGAGGGATACCCCTAATGCAATTAATGTACCAAAGGCTGATACCAACTTACCCATAGTGACGATAGAAGGTATTGGTATCAGGGGACCATCGGGTAAATAGCTTAGGCCCAAGTTCATGCTGACGGTAGAAATGGAACTGCGACATCCACACCGCCTCGAACAACCCAATGTGCCACAGTTTGGCCCCAAACTGGTCACACGTCTGGCATAAACAATATGCCCAGGCCCATTCACTGGTGAAATTTCCTCCAGACTGCAGATCCCAATCCTACAACCAGCCTTTAGTTTCATCAATGACACTCTATCGAATTGTACTTGCGTAATGGGCCAGAGAGTCCTCTACAACTGGATCACTTCCAGAAATAGTCCTCATCCTAGGATTTAGGATGTAAACATCCATATGTCGGGTTTCTATGGAAGGATAGACATTTTTGGTGATATTATATCAAGGTAGGTCTTCCTCATTGGTCACCCATGACTGCGGTGTGTCAACATCAAATCGGGGCACATGTACCTCCTCCAAAATACCGAAGTCCCATATCGGCAAATTGTCTAACAGTGAGTACTTCTTCTAGGTTGGGGTAAACTTTTTGAAGAGAGTATTGTTGCTAGATACGATCTTTCATGCACCATAAACTTCAGGGTTGAGAAACATCTCATCCCTCTGAGCAGCAAACACAACTTCTCTCTTAGTGTTAGCCCGATTAGCATCCATCTTCTTCCAACGAGGTATCAATGAGTCAGCACGAAAAACTATGAGTTAGCGCAAAAAACTATGAGGTGAAAGAAAACATGAGGATTTGGCATGAAAAATTAAGGAAGTGGCCTGAAAAGCCTCAGGTTTGTGCGTAAAAAAATGGATGGACTTAGGGAATTATGCGCAACGAAAGTGGTTTTCCACGCAAGGAATGGGATGATTTTCGTGCGCGAGAGCTCAGGACTTATTACGTTACATATATCTGTATGGAACAAGGAACCTGTGAGGGTTTTTACAAGTGCGGAGTAGGACTTATGCACACGTGAAAAAAGATTTACGTACCACTTGCTATCTTTTCACAAATTTTTAGGGTTTTTGGGCACACGAAAGGGATTTGCACGCAACTTCTCGGTTTTATGCACATCTGTTAGTTTTTCGTGTGTGGACTCCAGGAAGATATGTGTATGGGAGTTTCCCTCAGAATTCGACTTTTGTGTCCCCTCGTTGATCTGATTTCAAAGGGGGGGGGGGATTTTCAGACGCTGAAAAATGCTCAAGGGCTAAAGGAGGTTTTGGCGCGACAAAGAGAAGACATATTTTGACCCAGCGATTTATTCTGGGGGGGCCATAAGGGCCCAGCGAAAAAATATCAGGTTTGCGTGAAACAAATCTCTCCTGCATGGAAAACCATGGGATCTGAGGATGTTTTCCATGTCGCGCCAGAACTTCCACGCCGCCGACAGCGGGCACAGAAAATTGCACATGCCACCCCCATATGGATGATATTTCGTGCTGTAGACACTGGCACACCAACTTTCACGCGGACCTGTTTTCGCATGGATCAGGCGACCCTGATTTCCTATAAATATAAGGTTACCCCTTCAACATATTATGGTTGAATAATCTGAACCATCTCCTCTACGTGAAATCCAACTATCCTACATGCAAAATATGGCTTTTAGGTACGATATTTTTCACAATATGTCATCCTGGGGTCCGCCTTCGCATGAGACCACATGGGATTATCCCTCTCCCAAATTCCTTTGAGTTCCTTCCCCTACGCGCAATCACTTTTAATTAAATGCAATCCTTTCCAATTGCATGAATGCTCTTCCAATTGCACACAACCCTTACGCCTTGTGCACAATCTCCTCTATTTGCGTGCAAAACCTCGACTCCCCATTATGCGCCCAAACTCTCCAATTGCACGTCGACCCAAGCTTTTGCGCACAAGAGACTCAATTGTGCACCGACCCATCCTATTCCGTGAAAGTAGATGAATTCCATGCTGACCCAATATTTTCCACGCAAGTACCTCAATTGCGCGCCGACTCGGTGTTTTCCACACAACTGTTCCGTTTGCGCACAAGACTCCCTCCTTGTGCGCACGTGTTAGATGGATCTGTTCTGGACATCATTTCCGAGCACCTTCCACACCCAATTCATCTACGACACAGACCGTTTTCCCGTATGACCTTCTAGGCTTGTACGAAGTAACTATAAAGTCCTATGGGCAGTATTTCACATTGTGTTGCCTCACCTCATACTTCTTCGCATTGGCATGCTAATGGCTATTGCTTTTTCGCATAGCCACGCTAACGTGGACCCCCAGTGGGATCACCTCAGGACACCCCCTGACCATGAAGTTGCATGTCCCTTCTCTTCACCAAGGTGTAGAACGTGCCATGTTATGTAAGTCTTAGGGGTGCGGAGTGAACCCTCCTCATCCGAGATGTAGGATGTTAAACCGCCAAGAGACATCATCCCCATCACATGATATTAAACTGTGACCTCGTCCTGTGTCTCGCACGCAAGGTGCCCCGTCTCAGACATTCTCTATGCCCACTGGTCTCCATGGGAGTGAGATCATTCCTCACATGGAATAACATCCTCTTTATTGGAATTACGTTTTTCTGCTGCGAAAGGACTATGACCCAGGTGTAATCCCAAGCCTTTCATGCAGGAGGCAAAATCCATGCTCCTCCTCTCTTCCTGCGTGCCAAATCCATCTCCCACTGGGCTTTGTCATCACCCGAGCCTCCCTCCTGGAGTAAGTCCCAATATCCATCACTTGGGCTGTCAACCACACGTAAGCCCCTATTTCCTATTTGGGCTTCAAACTACATGTGGCCCTAGTCTACTTCCCACAGACACACCTTTCACAATGTGATCGTCAGGTTTTGTTGTCTATTGTTTCTCACACCGAGCATGACCCACATGGGCTTAGAGAAAGCATCGACCATGACATCGTATCCAAGCAGCCTAGAGTGTAATCCTCAACAACCAAACCCATCCTAAACTACGTAGACTTTGATCCTTGCCAAGGAAAGGTACATAGGAAGCCTCCTTGAGGTTCCAGCCTAACACCCATTGGTCTCGGCTCCCTTCATGTCAGTTCACCAACAACTTGGGCTCCCTTAGAGCGTAAGCTTCTAAATGTCCCCATTCACAAACTGTGAGGTCTTTGATCCTTGTCTCCTGGATATGGTATGTAGGAAGCCTCCCCGAGGTTCATGTCCAACAACCGGTTGTTACGAACCCATTCATGTTGGTTCCCCAAACTCCAACCTGAACAATGAGGTCTTTGATCTTTGCCAAGGCGAGGTACGTAGGAATCCTCCCTTAGGATCAATCCCAAAAACCATTGGCCCTGACCATCTTCACGCCGGTTCACCAAACCCATACCAAACTACGAGGAATTTGATCCTTGTCAAGGAAAGGTACATAGGATGCCTCCCTGAGGATCAAGCCCACCACCCATTGGTCCCCACCATCTTCACGTCGGTTCACTAAACCCATCCCAAACTACGAGGACTTTGATCCAAGCCAAGGCAAGGTACGTAGGATGCCTCCCTGAGGTTCATGCCCATAACCCATTAGTCCGGACCATATTCTGTTCGGTTCACCAAACCATCCTGAACTATGTGGTCTTTGATCCCTGCCAAGGTAGGGTACGTAGGAAGCCTCCCTGAGGTTCAAGACTAACACCCAGTCACTCTAACTCCCCTTTACGTCGTTTCCCAAACCACCTGAACTACATGGACTTTGATCCTTACCATGGAAAGGTATATGGGAATCCTCCATGAGGTTCAAGACCACCATATATCAGGGCCCCAGGCCCTCCTTCACCTCAGTTCGTCCCCGTCCGGCATGATGTGAAACTGTGGACCACAATCAGCAGTAAGTCGTTGTTCCCCCAGTCAGCGGAAAGCCATTGCACCCACCATAACTGCGTGAAATGTGATCTTTACCAAGTCATGGTACATAAGACACCTCCCTGAGGTTCAAGCACAAAAACCATTGAACCATAGGTCCTCCTCCACGTCAGTTCACCAACCCCCGCCCCACGCGAACTACGTGGGTTTGATACTTGTCTTCTAGATATGGTACGTAGGAATCCTCCCTAAAGTTTGACCCCGTCCAGCGGTATGCAGTTGTGACCTCATGCAGCGGTAAGCCGTTGCGACCCCGTCCAGTGGTAAGCTGTTGTGACCCCAGCCAGTGGTACACCCTTACGATACACAATCTAGCGGTAAGCCGCTGAAATCCCCAATCAACAGTAAGTCATCGTCGGATCGAACTACGTGGACTTTGATTCCCCGCCATGGGGATATGTAGGAGGTCTCTTCGAGACTCAATCCAAACATCATTGTCATCCCCGGGTCGACTCCATATCATTTTACACCTAATTCATTGAACCCTCTATCATTTATCCTGATTCTTACCCGAGACAACACATTCCGGAGGGATCGTGCCACCTCATTTTACATTCCTATCAACAACAACCGGGAAGCTAACCACACGTTTTCCCGAACATCAGTGTTCCCTCCAGGGGTTTCACCCATCTGATCCACTCTAATCAGTGTTCTAATCAGTCTGATCCGTCTCCACCAGACGTTAATCTTGGGACATACCCTGTGATTAACATAGAATGTTGGAAAAAACCTGAGAGACATGCCTATGGCATATGATTCCCTACATTCGATGTGGGATGCCTCAGGCTTCCGCGCCATCAAGAATCAATATAATAAGGGGAAGAAACCCAGACATGCTAGGTCCTAGTGTCCAGACATGCCAGTGATGTCCAACCTGACTACTCACCAGCCTGAAGGTTTCTACCCTTTCCGGATCCTTTGAAATGTCACGACCGAAGGAGTGTAATTAACTGGTGTCGATGAAGATATGGCACTAGGAAGAGTTTCACAGACAACGACTTAAATACACAAGGGAGACCCATACCAGGTGACCAGTTTTGAGGAGGAATCCATGGAAGGAAGAACCGACATCCCATCATCCGGTTTTGATCAAGGTGAAAACGTCCGTGAACAAGGAACATATGTCTCCCGCCTTTGGAAAGCGGGAATGTGGGGCAACAAGCAACGCCTCCTTCCCCCAGCAAGACAGACATGCGCGCTCCGACGAAAGCAGCAGAAATAGTAGTATATAAACCACACAAAATAAATAATTAGTGTATAAGGTATGTTTCCCACATAAATAAAAGTGAGACAAAAATATCTTACTATATGAGAAAATTTTGAATCATGATCCGTAAGAATAATAAAATCAATTGAAAATTTTAATATCATTAAATAAATTAAATTTATGATATAAAATTTCATAAGGAAATTTAAAAACCCCTTACAAGAATGAGTGGCTATTATCGCATACATCTCAAATAAATTATGTGAGATTAGAAATCCATTACCTTATAATTTGCTTTAGTTGAATGTTATTTATCCTCAAATATAATAGTTTAAATCATGTTTTTAAATTATTACATAACGATTTAAATTTTTATTATATCACATATGATGCTCTTATATTATCTTATTACCCATTTGTTAATAATATTTTGTTCTTACCCCTTTTTATGGGGTTAACTTATTCATTTACTATGCATGTTTTTTCATGTAATTCTTATTTTTATTTCTAATATATTTTTTTCATATCCATAATGATGTTAAAATTCATAATTATTATATTCAATCATCGTATACATTTATATAATCATTCTTGAATGGTTAATGCAGAGAATGAATCTTATCTTGTTGTGGAGGCGGTAGGTCGTACGTATGCATGAGTGACTCTATCATTCCCTTAATGGTAAAGTGGTAAAGAATTGGATAGTTTATTAATTATATATAATCAATATCATATATTATTATTTTTATTTATATTCATTATATTTATAATTATAGTCATCAAAATAAATATGTGATGAAAAAAATAGACAACAGTGTGGAGATGATAAGTCGTACGCACACACGCATGGTGATATTGTTTTTTATAGGATTGATAAAGGATGAATATGGGTGTAACATTATCATAATAAAATATAAGAAGATATATTATAAATTTGTTAGTTTTTTATAATGGAATTAATTAGTGGAGTGGAATTAGATAAAGAAATAGATTTGAATGAGTCAGTGAAGAAGATTACCTCTTCTCTAGAGAACCTCATTTGGATCTCCTCATAGGAACACTGTGGTCAGTATTCTGAGAATACATTAACCTGTATAATGTGTATAGGGAAGTTAAATAGTGAAATCATAAGGTTTTTTAAGAAATAATATTCAATGTTTTGTGAGGAAGTGAGGGAGGATGTTCTATTTTTTAGAAGAGGGGATGGGACCTTTCAAGAACTCTCAATATATTAAATTAATATAAATTGATTTTATATTTAAAAAAGATATTAAGTGAGTTCTGTCAAATATAAGATGCGTATTAGTCTAAATACTCCCAACCAATTATTTTTATACATGTTTAGGTCATAATATTAACATTATCTTTTTTATTTAACCCTTAGTTATACCCTTCAACACTTAGCATGAAAACTTGGTTGTTTACTCTTCATGGTTAATATAGTTACTATAAAATTAAAAAAGAACCCAAAATCGATCATTTTTTAAATATTTACTCTTATTATAGTAATGTTTCTGAATTTTATATTTTTATAAATTGTATATAATTTAATAAAATAATATTCATTTTAATGTATCATTAAAATCAATTTTGATACTATTTATTATTTTTATTTTTAAAATTATCCCAAAATATGATAACACAGAATAGAAAACTATAATATATCACTAATATGTAAATTATTTCTATAAAATAATTGGACTTCATTAATTATGTCAAATTAAATTTATTTTAATATTTCTAATATAATTTTTTGATAGTTCTATTAATTAAACAATTATTGCATCTTTATTATGAAAGTATTTAATTTAATTATATATTCAAAATATATTAAAAATAAATTATATTGAAGAATATAAATGTATTATATTTTAATTTACTTTTTAAAATTGAATTTATCTTATATATAACCCTATGTTAAAAATGATATAGTTATTAAAATTTGAGTTTGACATATTTTACTCTTCTTTAAATAAAATATAATATATGTTATAACTTTACACACATATCTTAAATAGGGTTACAATATCATCCAAATAATGATTTTGTTTGAAACCCACTCATCAAATGAAATTACTAAAAATGTTAGGGCTATTTTTTATTATTTATAATATGATTTTTATACTTAATTACGTGATTTACCTTTTACCGTGCGAGTAAAACAAAATACTAAAGTTACTTTTCATATAACAAAAAATAAAATAAATCTATCTATTTATTTTATACCCATTAATTCCAAATATGGATTCCAATTTTTAAAATTCTAATCATATAAATTTTAGTAATTAATTTAAAATTAATCCCACTCATGGGCTGGGAAAAAAGGTCATTAAAATTTAAACATGAAAAAGATTAAATAATTTTATATCTAAATTCAATGTAAAAGTGATTCTAATGACATAGATTTGACTAGATTATAAAAAATAATTCATTTGTACTTTAAAACCATTAAATAATATAATTTAACACTATAAATTATTTTGGATGAAAACATATTCTTTCGATTAAAATTCGATATTTTCATTATTCTGCAAAACATAAAACTTATCAAAAAAATACCAATAATTTAATCAAATTAAATTTTTATATCCCGATTTAAAATAAATTGTTTATTTTGTAAAATAAGGTATATAATGGTGTCAAATATTGGATTTAAAATAAGTTCTCCATTAAAATGTGGTAAAACTTATTTTATAAAAATATAGGTTTTTATGTAAAACTTTGAGTTTGTTTATATTTTATACATATAAAATAATTTATATTAATATAAAAAAATATTTTATTTAATATAAAACATTTATATTTCATTAATATAATTATATAATTGTAATTGATATAATTTATTAAGAAAAAATGTCTTTTTGAGAATAAAAATTGTCCTTTATAAAAATGTTTGCTATATATTCAATGGGTTCCAATATTAAATTCTAATAAATTTATGGCCAATTAATTCAACTATATATTTTTATAAGTTATTTAATTAAATTTATAAACTCCAACATAAAAACTAGGTAATAATTTAATTTTAAATGATAACATTAATCATGGTTCGTTTAAGCTTGATGTTGTGTGTAGCATAAACTATAAAAGAAAATGAATTTACTTAAGAAAAGGCCAATTGTAAAATAATGGTGTGTTACGGGTGGAAGAGTTAGCAGTTATCCTTAATAATTTGAACCAAACATTCAATACCAACCCTTGATGTGGGAGAACCAATTTTTGATTTTCTCTTAGATAATGTCAACATAATATGGGTAAATCATTTTAAGACTAGTATGTGAAATCATTCACAATCCATCCCAGAAAGTAGTCAATACATCAATTTTTTGAAATCAAAAACTATTTCGTGCTGATCTTGGATATACTATACCTATAAAATCCAATCCCACAGCTATCGTGAAAAATGATTTTTTACCCCTTTGATAAACTTTTTTATCTACTATATTATCTTTTAACCAAAAGTTTTTAATATATTTTTTGAGCATGCCTGATAGTTGTCTCAACACAATTTTATATCCCGCATGTTTTTAAAAACATTAAATCATACCTAAATGCATTAATGAAGGGGTTTTATATAAAAACACTATGTCTAAATCTTTTTTCATACAAGATATATTATATTACAATTATTAGAATACATGATGGTTATTTTGTTTAAATCTTTTATTTGATTATGAAGTTGAATTTGAAATAAGTCTTGGGATGGATTCAATCGTGAGGAACAATTCAAGAATTTATTATAGAGATAATGTGATTAAAATTATTGAGGCTACTATAAAATACATTGTTTTTATAGTAGAGACTTCATTGATTGAGTCTTATTTGGAAACACCTATAGTAGCTTGTCTTAATGAATGAATATAATCAAAAAAATCATTACTAAGAAGGATATCCAACAAATATGATAAGAATATATTGTGTAAGTCTACATTGAAGTATTTCGTACGTAATGAGTTATATATTCACCAAAAAAAGAGGACGATATATCCATTTTGTTAATCCTTGATAAACAACCACAATATTTTAGCCTCATTATTGAATTGACCTAGTGGAATTAGTGAAATTAATAAATAAATAAAATAATTTTATATTAAGGGATATATATATTCCATTATGTCTCACATTAGGTAACAACTCTCTTTATTTTAATGTAAAATAATATATCTATGATGTTTTTCATTAATTATAGGGAACTAAATTCCACAACTATAAAGAGAGAATATAATTTACCATGTATTGATAACCTATTTAATAAAATAAAAGGGGATCAATACTCCCCAAAGATTGATATTTATTCCTGTTATCAATAATTAAAATATTTCATGGTTGATATATCGAATTATAATTTTCATACATTGTATGGTCATTATGAGTTCATAGTAATTCCTTTTGGATTAACTAATCCACTATATCTGTTTGTAGATCTGATGAATAAATTAGTCAAGGATTGTCTTAAAAATTTATTTGTTATATTAATTGATGAAATACTGATATACCTTAATATATATGAAGATATTTTTTACCATTTACAATTTTTTCTTTAATCCCTCAAAGAGAATTAGTTATATGGAGAATTTATAAGGTGTGAATATTGGGTTCAAGATATTTCTTTCATTTACTATATTTTCTCCAATGAAAGAATTTTAGATGAAAGTCAATGACTAAGGTGGCCCATGAATGGAAAGACAAAAAATATAATAGATAGATTTAGTTTACGTGGTTTAGATTGTATTACAAGTGAATTGTTAAAAAAATTTCAAGTTAGAAAACCCATTAACAACGTTGATATGAAAATGGGTCAAATTTTCAAAAGGAATAAAATGGGAAGATTGTCTTGAATAACTAAATAATTTTTTGATCAATTAATATGTATTAACATTAATAAAATTCAATGTAGGATTTCTATATACATTGATACCTTGGAAAAAAGAATAGGATCTGATTTAATATAATTTATAGTGTTATTTCTCATGAATTTTTAAATTTAAAGGACTATGAATGAAATTATTCAAAACATGATTTATATTTGAAGGATATATACTTTTCATTGAAGATATAGTGACACAATATTTATTGTGAATGATATGAATTATAAATAGATGATAAGAGTTTGAAAAACGTATTCACATATAATGAGATCGTTATGAGAAAATGGAGATGGATATATTTACTCATGGATTATAAATTTTGAATACACCAAAAAATGGGGAAAGAAGATATGTTGGGGATGAATTATGTTGGAGGTTCCAAGAGTTTTATCTATGATAATGATATACCCTAATCCAATATTCATTGATTGAGTTAATTTTTTGAGGGAAGTTATTAGGGAAGGTAAAAAATCATTCATTTTCATTGTAATTTATTGACTATATTTTCTAATGAATATAACAAGGAATAAATAATAAAAAAAGAGTGTGTAAAATAATATTTAAGTCATTGAAGTTGGTAGATTAATGGAATTTTAATATAAAGATGGAATTTTAATTTTTGGAAATGGAATATTTGTACCATCAATACTTGAGATGATGAGGGGATTTTTTGGGGATGTTTATAGTTTAAATTTCTATATAAAACACTATTTAAATATTAAATATAATGATTAAAGAGAACAATTCAAGGGATTTATCCTGAAGTGAGAGATTTATGAAAATGAGCCTTGTTGATTAGTATATAAAATAGTAAAGTCTAAAAGATATCAGATAAGGGGTGTCTTGAATTATCATTGAATTCCTATGGGGAATTGAGAAAATACCAAAATTTATTTAATTAATGGGGTAACTACATTATATAATAGAATGATGAAATATTTTATATAGTGTTGTTCCATTCAAACTCTGAAAATTTTCTATAAATATGGGATGTTGTAGTCCTTGTTGTAATTTTATGGATTTATTTTAATATAGTTGTCAGGATTCATGATGAACCTTTATCAATTGAATCTAATTTTAATAACTATTTCATATAAAAATTTTATAGTAGTCCTTATAAGGACATGATAAATGAGAGACATTTCATTACTAACTATGATCCTTATACATACATGTAGTTTCAAAGGAATATTCAAGCACTAGAGGACATGTTTAGGCCATTCTAACTAAAAATCCATGGATCATAGGGCCCGTATCAACCTCTGATTGAATTTTCAAACAATAATAACATTAATTCATGAATAAAAATTCACCTTATTAATAAAATTATTGGAAAGTATTTCATACTCTAATATAATGGGATGATATTTGGAAAATGAGGTTAGTTGGTATAGAACTTGTTGAGGATAATATAAGAATGTAAAAGAAATCAAAAATCACATTAAAATAACTCAATGAATAAATATTGTTTTTTTATATATTGGGGTGAAGGAATTAGAGTTTCAGGTAATGGAAAACATGTTCTAGAATGTGATAGAACTAAGCTAGATACCCTTTCAAACTAGCACTCTACCCAAATTTCTAGATACCTAAATGAAATTCTAGAACCCCATGGGTTGGTGACTAAAACACGAGCATCGAAAATATTTAGATGTAGCAATTTATCCCAATCTGAGTTAGAAAACATGATATATATATATATATATATTTATGAAGGGAAAATAGTGTAAGAAAACTGAGAATATATGTCATATCAAAAGTAAATAAACTATGTCATGAAACATGAAAGAAGTTATATAAACACGAATAGATAAGTGAAAAAAGATCAAACCAAACCAAAAAATCCACTCCATGTGATCGTGTGAGAAATTCACACCATCTCATCACCAACAACCCAAAAAAATAGATAAAAACCGCATTATTCTCTAGGTATGACATTATTTTCTTTCTTTCATTAAAGGTCGTTTCTGGGGTTTTCTTTATCTTGAAGGCTTGGTGGATGAGTATTGTTATGAGACAGATTTCCTTTGTTAATGAAAATTACATAAACTTTAGTGATGTTTTTTTTCAATTAATGGGTTCTTGGTATAAAAGTGTTTAGTGGTTTATGAGGGTTTTCCATGGATCTTAAAGGAACATAAGTGTTTCGTATGTTATGTATAAACTGGTATGAGAACTTGTAGCATGACATTTACATGATGTGAATGTGTTACATGGTGTGTACACACACTAGAAGATGTCGTGAACCGGTTGAGGACATGAAGCAGTTACGCATCATGTAAACCATTTACATCATGTTAAATTCCATAGTTATTAAATATTAATCATAGGTGATGGGGGGGGGGGTTGGGAATCTTTTTAAAAATAAATACATGACATGTAAATGGATGACACACCATTAGTTTATACAGAGTTATGGTTTTAATTGGAAAGTGTATATGATTTTTCTTTCATTACAACATGTGAATCCCTCTCCACTAAACCCTAGGGATAAATAAAATATTTTTTCTTTATTTATTCTTCCACATTGGACATCATGATTAAAAAATAAATCTTTATTAAGTGTTTCTTCTTAGGATTACCTTCTCTTCTACTATTCATTGTTCTTTTAGGTGAAATATTTTGATCATGAGTTTTTTTCTCTTTATCTTGATCTGGGATGACATAGGTTATTCATGTAATCTTATGTACATTATTCCTTGTTATAGTTCGACGTTGGAAGCACCATGTTAATCACTAGATAAAAGTAAGAGGTCTTAACCATAACCCTTGGGTTTGACAATTTTCTTGTATGTGAAATATTTTGATTCCACTAACACAATATGCAGTCTAATAAATTTATTTATTAGTAATTTGTAAAACATGGATTGAAAAATTAGTTGGGTAACATTTTATTCAATTAATATAGACTTTTATTTTTTCTACTCTTATTTGAGTGAACCCTTTAATTTATATATAATAAATGGATAATAGATTAAAGTGTATTTATCATGGCATGAGACTTTAAGTGATTGGTTGTTATAGAATCTATAGGTAATGGATTATAGTTTATTACAATTACTATTTATCAATTGATATATAAATGAATGTATAATTGATATAATATGGTAATTTTCCTAATTAACCATTGAGATATATGATATGATATTTTTATATCCATGCTAATATGATTTTTTATTCTTTCTATAAATATTATATTGAGAGGGATCTTCCTAGTCCCATGTTGTAATTATTATAATGAGTGGGATATCTCTTATATCATGTATTAATGATTATATTGAGTTGTATCTAACTAGTCCCATTCTATAATGATTATATTGAGATCGATTTGCCTAGTTCTATGCTGTAATGATTATATTGAGTGGGGTCTCTCAAGTCCTATGTTGTGATGACTATATGGAGAGGGATCTTCCCAATCCTATGTTGTAATTCTAATAATGAGAAATCTCTACCCAGTCCCATGATGAAATAATTATATTGTAGGATTTGCCTATATGTTTTGTGTTTTTCTCCATAGATATATAGTTTTTGGTTTTAATGGTTGTGAAACATGCTTAGATATATTATAACATCGTGATAAAGAAAGTTTATTGACTTATTATATTAATTTATTAATTAATATACCTATTTATTGCTTTATTTCATAATATTATTATCAGTTTTTTTGACATGGTGGTGTCGACCTGCTAAGTATTTATCACATTCTATTCGAGAAAATGCTTGATACCTAAGTAGATTACATTGAATCCAGTATAGAAAAGGGAAAGAGACCATGTTTCTGATTTTTTGCTTATCATATGGGGTAGAGTTGGGGGCATGACTAACATGGGGTTTAGTTATGAGGCCATCAGATTTTATTTGGAACCTGTTTCTTCCTTTATTTTTATTGTTTTAATTTTGAAATTTAGATACATATCAACCATTGATTACATGATTCATTATTATTGGTTTATTGGTGCCTGATCTTATTTTCCCAAATGTACTATTTGGTTTTTTCTTTTTGTATAACTCTTAATATAATTATTTATATTTATTTTATTATGTTATTTATATTTATACAAGGGGTATTATATCCCCACAATACATATTACACCCCCACTAATTATTGACAGCCTCTGTCATATGGGGAGGCACACTGTGTTCTCTTAAACAACAAATTTGGGCAATGTGAGAGAGTGTCAGATCAAGGGACGTTACAAAGTGGTATCAAATGAGTAGTATTTTTTATTACATTAGTATTTTGAGAATTTAGAAAGGTGTCTATGTTGTTTCATTATATAGTAATTATATTGTTCATGGTGGAGTTAACACATTTTTGTGTGTAAATCCATGTTCCCAGAGATGGGGTTGTTGATTTTGACGTTTTCTTGTTAAAATTGATATTTCTTCATGATGAGTAATTCTCATGATTTGTGATGTTATTATTTTTTGGTGTTATTTTTTCTTTAGATATATTCTCATGGCCTAGAATAGTGTGAGATGAACATGTGTGAATCATGGTAGGAATGTTGGGATATATATTGACATGTGTTATTCATGAAAGGGACATATAGACTGCATGTAAAATATACATTCCTATGAGAATTCCTGATATTATATACCTGTTATATTTAATAAATGGAAAAAATGAACTATTACGTCATACTAAAACACTTGTAATTCATGTTCTGAGAGACCCGTAGAAGTGGTTATATATTATTTTCTCCATTTGAGGTCAAAATTTTGATTATGGCCATGGTTCTAAGGATTGTTTTCTTCTATAGAAAATTACTCCTATTAATTTTCATTATGAGAATTATGAGAATGACTACCAATTTTTTTTTAACAAGATCATTTTATTGCTCATGTGGATTGTATATATATTAATATTTGTGACTACTTCATGAGGGTTATGTGATATATAGAAAGGGATACTATTCACATCATGCCTTTGATGTCTAAGATGATGACAGAGCTCCAACTGAAGCATCCACCTATATTCACTATGGAGGGAGGCCCTGAATAAACTTTCACGACTTGACAATAATTTTTTAAATCCTTTTATTGAAGTTGAATCTATTGCATTAGGTTCCAGTTGTGCTCTATGTAATTGTTTTTGAATTTTTGATGTTTTTAGTGATAGTTTTCCATGACTATGGTTGTGTTCATGATTTGAGTGTTGGATTTGTGTCTTGTTAAGGAAAAGGATTTTTATAGTTCTTTTTCTTCGTGAATGGTTTGAATTTCACAGTTTGAGCATAGCTTGTCCTAAAATGTGTGAGGTTTTAAGGGAAACTTTATAGCTTGAGGGTTGGCGTCGCGGGTTTGGTGCACAACCTGAGCATGGTTAGAGGAAATTGTGCAAAATGTGTGTGGGGAGGTTCTATAACTAGTAAGAATCATTTTAAACATTTGGAAAATAGTTTTTCAAACTATTCGGCCAAACCATGTGAGGTTCCCTTTCTTTCTAGATAGTGCTCATTGTTTTCTCAATATTTGTCAAACTGTGTGGTCTAACGATGCAAGATTCCCAGGTCAATAAAACTGTGAGATTCATACTTTCCCTTCTATTGTTTTATCCCTTTGGGGTATTTTTATTCCATTCTCAACCTAGGAATAATAGGGGGCTCCATGAGAACCTCCTACTATGCTCCCTTCGCATATTGAGTCCCCATGTATGTTCCTATATAAATTTCCTTGAGTTTTTGGTTGATTTAATTCTCATATCCCTTAATCCTCTTAGTTTATTGGTTTTTCATTAATATGTTCTCTCTTAGATTAATTCTAGGAGTTAGGGTTGATGTGTGAGTTTCTTTCTATTGATTATATGGGGTGGGGATTTTATCTTTTGGGTTTTTATTCGTCTCCCAAAGTTTCATTGCATTCCCAAATCATGGAGGTAGATGATTCCATGCATTTCAGTCTTGGAACATTCCATTGGATGCTTGATCTTTCTTAAATCATTTCTAAATGTGATTCTCATTCTTTTGATGTGATTATTTAATTTTTTTTGTCTTTTCATGATCGTAAATTGTTGAAAATTTGTATTTAAAGGGATTATTTAATTGTTCTAATATGTAAATCAATGAAAGGTGTTTTATAAAATTCAAATTTCCCATTATATGTTATTGTTTTATGTTATGAAGTGTTTGAACTTGAATATGTTTTGGTGGCTTGGGTTTTTGTGATATGACCCTTGGGTATGAGTCATGGTGACCTTTATGTATTGGTTCACGCGTTTGTGGTTTTTTTTTGCTGGTGTTTTCACTAATATGGTTTTTTGGTTTATTTCATGTACACATAAAAGATTTTATTGGATGTATAACCATCCATATATTCATAAAGTGCACATTGGGATTAAAAAAGTTATAAAGGCCCTTGCTAATGATGTTTCCTTAGACCACTGTTTTCCAAAACATTCTCTCCCATTTTCATCTTTCTTTTCCCTTATTTCTCATCATGAATGGTTCTTTCACGCTACTAATGTTTTCAAAATAGATCATTGACTTCTAAATAGAGACATTGTGATTTGAGTGAGTTTATGTGTTGTTAAAAATATGTTCTGAAAGGATTGGACCTTTTCGATCATTAATGTGTGTTTTGGAAACTAAATTGTGCAACAAAAAATTTGGAACTTTTCATGTTGTTCCATGTTTTCAAATTTGTATGAGAACATTAATATGTAGATAGATGAGGATTTGAAATGTTAAAGACATGGTGGGTGTTTAGTGTTCTTTTGATAATTTTTTTTGATGTGATGTGATGTAATGGCCTGGTTGGTATTTTATAATGGTTTCAAAAATGATTATAAATTTTATGTGATATGAAGTCTCAGTTGGTACTTTATAATTGTTTGGAAATATTATTGTATGTGGTTTTGGATTTGAACATAATGTTAAAATCCCATTGGGATAATTGTGTTTCCTTGGGAAAGTTGTTTTTGATGTAATGTGATGTGACATAATGGTTAGTATTTTATAATTTTTTGGAAATAGTTTTTTATGTGTATTTGGATGATAAATGATAAAGTCCAGGTTGATACTTTGTGGTTCCGTGGAGAAGTGTTTTTTGATGTAATATGATGTGAAGGCCCATTTAGAATTTAATGTTTTGTTGGAAAATTATTTGAATGTTCATGTGACATGATTGATTTTTTGGAACATGTGTATGTATTGACATGTGGTATGATAAATAATATAGTGAGCCCTCTGATGAGTGCTTCATCACAATGGTTGTGATAGTGTTTGGGTTTGGCAAGCATATTGGTAGCGAGTTTTCTATGAACGATGAATGTGTGGTCCTCTGCGTTCATTGTGTGATATTATCATGATATTTGAGGACATCATCTAGAGGGACAAGGGAAAATTTCATGTCGACCCTAATTCGATGGGTTGTTACCCTAATATTTATTGAGATTTTAGACAAGATGTGCCCCTAGGTTGGATAGTTTAGAGGGGCCGGTTGATCATAAAATGAGGAGCTATACCATACGCTAGTTGGTGATTCTGAACTGAGTATGTATATGGATTACTTATAGATATTCATGGGAAATTACCATGATTGAATATATGTATGATTTGGTTACTTCTATTTCATGTTGATTATTAATTCTACTAGTTTATGCTACTATGTTTTTTCCTATACATTCATCATAACCCTTTTTTATTTTTTTGGGTTTTTTTATAATTGGGTTTTAGTTATGAGTTGACATGTTTTGAAATGTGAAAATGTTTTTAAATTAAATATTTATGTGCTGATTTAAAAAAAGAATTCTTGGAAATCGATGTCCTATTATTAAAAATGTTGAAATCCTATTTCCAAAATGTATTTCAAACTCGTGTTATGGTCTGGAATAGGAAATGAAATGTATATACTCTTTGGTGATTACCTATAGAGATGTTGTATTCTCATACCCTACTTATTCCACTTGAAATTGGTAGACATGAACTGCTTTATATCTTTAGGTTTCTAGTTAGAGTGTGCATTCCTTTGGAGAAAGTTGGTCCTGTGGTTTTTAGTGATAAGGAGGTCAGGTGGCGATCATGTTGTCTTCGATTTTTTCATCAATTTATTTTTAGTTTTCATCTTTGTTTATTTTTAGTTGTATATAGCACAATTATGTATTTAATTATGTTTAGTTATTGTTAGTTTTTATTTCTGTTCACCTTGGTTATTGATCCTGATTGTTTCATTTTGAGATAAATCATTCTAAATAGGATATTTTGATGTATGAAACTAGTTTCCCTACCTTGGGTATTGAGAACACACCTTAGGCCTTATCTCAAATCGGGTCCGGTGTACGAATCAGAAGGTAGGATGGCTTGATCCATGAAAAATGGTAATAGATTTTCCTTTTGTTATTTGGGGTGTCATGTTTTTGATATTTTGGATACCATTACTCAAGGGGTAGTCATGGGGAATATTTCATGAACACTTTATCATTATGATACTCAAGTTTCTAGCGTATGTCTAAGATTTGAGTTTATTTTATTTTATTTGGTTTGCATGGATGGGGAATGAAAATGGGGGTGAATAGATGTCATTTCATGATATCACATACAGTAGTGACTCATGTGGAGTTTGAGGACATAGTTTATGGCCATCTTATTGTTTTATTATTACATAGTTCATGGCCCATTATCCATGTCTCCAAGTTATGTATGGATAGTAGTTCCTCATTCCAGGAGATTCATGTGAGTTCTATATTGGTTTGGTTTTGGTTGGTGTGAGCCAGTTTTTAAATGGAAATGGTTTCTGAGAAAATGGGTTTTTCAAAAATGAAAATCATGTTGAATTTTTCATTATTTTGAATTTAATTTTTGGTGATGTGATGGGATTCGAATGTGATTTTCGAATTTCATATAGTGGCCTTGTAAGAAAGAGGTTTTTGAAAAATTGTGATGAATTTTGGTTTTTGGAAAATAGGATGTTGGTTTTGTTTTTGATGTATGGATTATGAGTTTGTTGTTTTTGATTTGAGACATAATTTTTCATTGATTTTTATTAAATATTGATTCTATTTCTATGTTCCATAGATTTTTCAGAATATGCCCCCTAGAAAGTTATGTATCATTTTTTGCATGTTTCATCCAGTTTTGGTCTTTTCCAAGAGTCTCAATGGAGTGGAAGACTCAAGTTCTTCTCATTCCTTTCCCATTATTCATGGTGATCAATGTTCATGGGTGAAAGTGTAGTGGCTTGAGGAAGTTGAGAGTGTCTTCATATCATTGGGAACTCCCAAAGATGTTAAAGATCATGATGTTTTGGTGTCATTTGAGGGTCCATCTTCAGATCAAGGAAAGGTGATCATCATGACATCACTAAAAGTATTGATGACATGGGAGGTGTTAAATTTCTATATCATCTAATAGTTCATACATTAGGTGTTGATGCAAAAGAATGTGGGGGTGATATTGGTTTTTCAACAAGGCTAGCTATTAATTAGGATCTATGTTGATAATATCAATGAACTAGTTTAATTTTGAGTAAAGATAGCCTTATGGAATTAACTAAAATGACATCTTTTCATTGGGGTCTTCATCTACAGATTATGGAGAGAGTCATCTCATCCAGGGAAGTTTATTTATAGAAATTGTTGGTTATGGAGTTTCAATCCGAGTTGGTTACTAGTTTTCATTCAATGGAGGTTGAGGATCTAGTCATTTTGGGTGCCTATGAAGGTTCCACATATTATGAGAGGTGATTTCCAAAGGATCATGTTTATGTGAATTCACTTTTTTTAGGTCTTAGGTCTCATTTTTTGACTATTCACTTGTATGTTTCTATTATGGTTGGTTTGGACATTCGATGATTTCTTTCCGTAATACCTTGAATACTTACTAGTGATGTGTCTATTTAGGTCACTAGGAAAAGTTATATTGGTAAATTTTCTAGAAGAATAAGTCTTGGTCTAAGTATTTCAACGCATGACTGTTGGAAACAAATTCTTCAAGACATGATTACACCACCCATAAGCCCCAAAGTGATTCTTTTCATGCAGTCAGGATTTCCCGGGGGTGTGGGGATCCTTGGAAAAGTTTCTCTCTAATGTTGTAATGCATATGGAGAATATTTATCTATTATAGTTTTCAATACCAATTTATTTTACTTAGTACATTGTGAATGGTTTAGTGATATCTTTATCTCATAATTATATTGGTTGTATCTTATGGATGTATGTTTTTGAATAGTTTATCTCTCTTTTGTGTGCTTAGAATTTTTTGGATTCATAATGAATTTATCTTCTACTTATTTAGGAGATTTGGGAGTCTTGTATAAATGATGGATTATAGTTTGTCCCAAGGTCCATTTTGAGTTTTTTTATCATGTTAAGAGTTACCATGTCATTGACACCTTGTTGGGAGTTTAAAAGTTGATCATTTAGGTCGAGATCTTCTAGTGAAGATAACCCTCCTCTTTTCCCTTAATTTATTCTCATTTAACATTCTACTGGAGTTGTTCAGGTGTGACATGTGGGGTGAAATGTTACCCTGAGGTTCATTATTTCATTCAAATATATTATATTGTGCGATCTAATTTTATCTATCATTAAAATAGATGAAATTTTATTTTAATAAAGTGTTTGTGGTGGCGATAATTCTCACACTCAGGCATTGAAATTTATTATTTTTCCTGATGTTGGATATTTTTTAGAGGTTTGGGTTTCATTACTTATTTTATTTTTTGAATTTTAGATGTTATGGTTTAGTTTTTGGCCAGTGCACAGTTTTTGTGCATGGTTTTAGGGTTAACTGTGTTAATTGTTAAGGAATTTTTTTTCCAATTATGTTTTTATTTTATAATTTGATTTGAATTGTTTTATCATGGATTGACCTAACCAGCTTGAGTTCTAAGGGAAGTGTTCATCTTGTAGGTTTTTGTCTGGTGAATGGCACCCAACTTGATAACAGTTAGAATTAACTATGTGAAAAAATGTGTTGGGATATCTTATAAATTGGAGGAACCATTTTCACCGTTGATGCATGGTTTTTCAAACCATTCATCCAAAATTCATGGGTTTCCCTTTTTCCCTAGTATGGTGTGTATGATTTTCACACACTATTCCAAATTATGTGGCCGAACTATGTGAGATTTCAAGGTTATTAAATGAATGAAATTACTATTATTATCCCTTGTTGTTCTAACCCCATTTCAATAATTTTCTCCCTTAATTGACTTAGAAGCACCATGGAGTCACCATGAAACCCTCCCTCCTTTATCCCCTTCCCCCAGTAAAGATACTTGATGATTCCTAGTTATGTTTCTTTTATTATTTGGTTTCACTCCTTCTATTCTCTCTTATCTCTATTTCTCATTTGGTTTTTATTTGGTTCGTACTATCTTGGATGAACCCTAAGAGATAAGGTTGATTAGTGGGTTGATTTATTTTCATGATAGGGTGTGTGGATTGACTCTTGGGATGTGTTATATCTCTTGAATATTTGTTTCATTCTCACAAAATTGAGGATGGTGTTTCCTTCCATTTTCATTCTATCACATTCCATTTGATACTTGAGATTTAATAATTCATTTTTAAAGTTAATTCCAATGTTTTGGTTGTGTAGTATAATTTTTTTGGTTTTTATGGTGGAGAATTGGTGCTAAAATTTTTTCAAAGGGGTTCTAAATTTATTCATATATTTAAATTTCTGAAAAGAGATTGATAAACTAAAAATTTTCCATTTTAAAAGTATTTATGTTTTTTAAGAGTGTGTTTATCCTAGTATATTTTTGGATACATTATTTTTGGGAAAATGAGCCTTGGGTATTATTTGTGGTTAATTTTTTAAGCTGGTTCGTGTTATTGTGGTTTATTTTGTTTGGTGGCCTTTTTAGTAAAAAATATTATGGGTGATTTCATGGATACTTGAAGAGTTCAATTAGATGTTGTCACACCCATATGGTCATATATTACACATAGTGATGTGAAATTAAAGGATAACTTCCCTTATGAATGATGTTTCCTTGAACCTTGGATTTTTAATAGACTCTCACCAATTTTCCTTTTTATTTTCGGTTCTTTGTCCCCTCGAATGGATCATCTATGATACTAATGTTTTTCACAATATTTATCTGACTTATAAATGGTGAACTGGTGGCTACTTATGGGTTTTTATGAATTTAAATTTATTTTCAAATGTGTTCACTAATTCTTGGACTGTTTGGCACTTAAAGGTTTGATTTGGAAACTAAATTATGTAAAAGCCAATTTGGAACTTTTCATGTTGTTTTTTGTTTTCACCTTGTTTTCAAATGTTCTTTCGGAAATGGACACGGATTGGAAATGTTAAAGAAATGGTGGGTGCTTTTTTGTTTTTGATAATGTTTGTTTTGATGTGATGTGATGTGAAGGACCGATTGGTATTTTAAAATGGTTTGGAAAAGGATTGGAAAGTTGATGTGATGTGAAGGAATAGTTGGTATTTAATAATATCATAGAAATGGTTTTGTAAGTGTATTTTTATGTGAAATTATAAATTCTTGGTTTTTACTTGTGTTTCCTTGGGAATGTTGGTTTCGATGTAATGTGATGTGAAGGCCTGAATGGTATTTTATAATTTTTTGGAAACGGTTTTGTACGTGGATTTGGACATGAAATGTTAAAGGACCGGTTGATGATTTATTTATGGGGAATGTTTGTGTTGATGTAATATTATGTGATCTCTCGGTTGGCATTTCATGTTGGTTTGTATAGTTATTTGAATGTTTATGTGACTTTAATGCTCAGTTATCACTTGTGTATGGATTTCCATGTGATATGGTAACAACAATGGTGGACCCTTTGAGGAGTGGTTCATTGCATAGGTGGTATCAGTGTTTGGTTTAAGAAAACATGGTGGTTGTGGGTTTTATTTGATCCACACATGTTAGGGCCTCCATGTTCACCATGTTCTATTATAATGGGTTCATGGATGCCATCTAGAGGTTCGAGAGGAGTTTTCTTGTTGACCCTAATTTGACTGGTTGGTACACCCAGGATTTACTGAGAGTATTGGTGTGATGTGCCACTAAGTTTTATAGTTTTGAGTGTCCAATTGGTTATTGACTATGAATATACACAATACAATGGATGGTGTGTCTGAACAGATTATGTCCAGGTTTTTATTATAGATGGTTTTTGGAAATTCCCATGATTGACTGTATGTATGGTTTGTTTATAGATATTTCATGTTGGTTATTTGTATTTATATTTTATGATTTCATGATTTATTACCTTAACATTCATCATAACCATTTTTATTAACTAGTTTTTTTTAAATTGGGTTTCAGTTATGATATTTCATGTTTTGAAATGTGAAACTATTTATAAAGTAATGTTGCATGTGTTTCTATAAAAAATAATTCATGGAAAGCTTTGTTTGATTATTTAAAATTATGAAATCCTATTTCCTAAATGTATTTAAAAATTGTTTTTATGGACTGACCGAAGATAGGAAATGTATGGAGTTTATGGTGATTACCTACTAAGATTCTATATTCTCACACCTTACTTATACCACTTAGAAACAATAGACTTGAGATTTTTTATAGGTGCGGTTTTTTGGTATAACTATATGTGCCTTTGGAAGAGGATGGTCTTGTGGTTGGTCATGACCAAAAGGAAACATGAAGATCGGGTTGGCTTTGGTTTGGCTTTAGCTTCATTTTTGTTTTCATCTGTGTTGAGTTGGAGTTCAATCTAGACGGGTTAGGTATTTAATAATATTGAGTTATTGTACAATTTTCTACATGTTCAGTTTCATTATTGATTATGGTTGTTTCTTTTTTAACTAAATCATTCCCATTGGTTTATTTTGACAGCCGAAATTAGTTTCCAACTTGTGTGGATTGGGAATGCCATTTGGGCCATGTCTCAGACCGAGTCAGATGTCAGAATTTGATCGAATCCTCTCTTCATTTATGAAAAAATTGTATCAGAGTGTTCCATTTTAATTTGGGGTGTTAGGTAGTTATATATTAGGACTATCAAGATAATATATGTAGGCCTGGGAAAGATTTAACCCTCTCTCATTATGATCCTCATGTTTGGAGGGGTATCCTCATATTTGATTCATTTTCTTTTTTTGGATTTCATGGATGGGGAATGACATTGGAGGTGAGCTAGTTTCAAATCGTGATATCACATTGAGTAGTAACCCATATATAGTATGAGTGCATGATTCAAGATCCTCATATGGATTTACTTCTACATAGGGAATGGACTATGAAAAATGTTTCCAGCTAACACATGGCCATTAGTTCCTCATTAAGGGAGATTAGTGTGAGTGGTGTGTTGGTTTGGTTTTAGTTGTTGTGAGACATTTTTGAAATGGAAAAAAGATTATGAGAAAAATGGGGTTTTAATAAGGAAAAATATTTTCCTAATTTAGATTTATTTTGAATGTGGTTTTTTTGGATGGGATATGATTTGAAATAAATATCAGCATTTCTAAAACATTCATTGGAAGGATGTGGTTTTGGATATTGGAGAGGAATGGTGAGTTTTGGAAAAAATTCTCGTGGTTGTATTTTTTATGTATATATTATGATTCAGTTTCTTTGGTTTGAGTCATTATTTTTTGTAGGGTTTTTATTCGATATTTATTATAGTTTTATGTTCCCTTCATTTTTCATAATATCATACCTAAAATGGTCATCAATATCTCTAATGAGTTTAACATACTATTTTTTGTATTTTTCCGGACTCTAAGTATAGTAGATAAGTCAAGTTATTCTCATTTGTTTCTAGTAGTTAATGGTGATCATGGTTCATTGGAGGCATTGGAGTATCCTAAAGAAGTTGAAATTTCTTCAAATTTCTGTGAACGCTAGATTTTCTTAGGGCTCATGCTATTTTGGGGTCATTTGAGGGACCATCATTAGATAAATAGAAGATGATCATCATGGTGTCACTATAATTTGGGATGAAATGGGATTTTTTTAATACCACTTTTTTGGTCATTCATACATGAGGAGGCGAAGGAGAAGAACATGGCAGAGCTATTGGGTGTTTAACAAGGATAACTATCAGTGAGGTCCTATGTTGATCATTTTAAAAAACTTGTTTTTTTATTCAGATATAGCCTTAGAGAATATTTTTAAATATTCACTTTTCATTTGGGGTATTCAACTATATATTAAAGATCAATTCTTATCATCCAGTGAAGTTTAGATTGAGAAATATATTGATGAGGCATTTCCTGTAGATCTAGTTCCTAGAATGTAGTTAGTGGCAGTTGAGGAACCAGTAAATCTTGTCACCCATGAAGGTTCCATATCAGGCTAGTAGTGGGTGCTAGAGAAGCATGTTTATGGGAAGTCTCTTTCAACTTATCTACCCTGTCAAATTTTTAGATATTTCTATCATATGTTTCTAGTGTGGTTAGTTCGGGCATTCGAAAACATCATGTAATAATCCTTAGATTACTAGTTGGAAGTATGACTATTTGGTTCACCTAGAAAAGTTCTTTGTTCAGAGTTTCCTAAAGACGAATAAGTATTGGTTGATGGATTTCATCCCTTGAACACGTGGATGAATAAGTTTCAAGACATCATGGATTTAGGCATAGGCCCCGGAGTGATGATTCTCACATGTACAATAATTCCTAGTGGTGTGGGGAACCACAGACGAGTTTTTTCTCCATTTTTAGAATGAATATGGTGAATGTTTATCTATTATATTTTTCTATGATGTTGTAAGTTCCCTCCTTTTTTTGAATCATGTAGTGATCTTATTATCTATGAATTATAGTTGTTGTATCTTTTTTATTAGGGTTTTGGAATAAATTTTTACTCTTTTGTGTGATTATATTTTTTTTTGTATTTTTAATGGTTTTATATTTTCTTATATAAGATATATCGAAGTCTTGTATAAATAAAAAAATTTGGTTTGGATTGAGGTCCATTTTGAGTTCTCTTTGGTTTGTGTTAAGAGTTTCCATGTCAGTGCCATCATGTATAGAGTTTAAATGTTGATTTTCTAAGTCAAGTACCTTTGGTGTGTATAACCCTCTTATATTCCCGCTAGTTCAACACATTTTAGAGTCTATTAGATTTGGTTGGATGCAAATGTTGGATTACGTTTTCAATCATAGGTTCATGGTTCCATTTGAATTTAATCTGGTTTCGGATTATGATTTATCTATCATTCATATTGATGAATTTTACGGAGAGAAAATATTTGTGGTGGGGATAATTGTCACACCCCATTAATGAAATTTCATTTATTTTATAATTTTCCTGAAGTTAGATCTTTTGGTTGAGGTTTAGGTTGTAATCCTAGTTTAAATTTTGGATATTTTGGGTGAGTTTTTGGATAGTGTATAGTTCGTGTGCATAGTTTGAGGGTTAAAAATATGGCATGATCAGGAAGGGGATGTTTCTAGTTCATTTTATTGTTTCATGGTTTGACTTTAATAGTTTGAGAATTTTTTTGTCCTAAAACATTCAGGGTCTAAGGGAAACCATGTGGATTGAGGGTTGGTGTCTAAGGCATGGGGTATTACTTGTGCATGGTTATAGGAAACGATGAGGAAATTATGATGGGAATTTCTGTAACTTGGAATAATCATTTTCAATGGTTGGTTTATAGTTTTTCAAACTATGAATGGTGACCTTTATATCTAGTATGGTCTTCACTATTTCTGGATGTTTTTCAATAAAATTTATCCTAACAATACAATATTCCTAGGTCATTAAAACTATGAAATTTATTCTTTTCCCCTCTGCAGTTTTATCACAATTCTGGGAATTTTAACACATTCTCTACCTAGGATCACTATGGGGTCTAGTAGAACCTCCCACATTTCTCCCCTTCACACATTAATGATCCTTAAAGGTTCCTCGGTATGTTTATTTGAGTTTTTTGGTTGATTTTGTTCTCTTTTTTCTTTTCTCTGTCAATTCTTTGGTTGGTCTTTAGGGGATTCTCTCTTAAAAGAATCATAAGGTATAGGGTTAATGTTTGGGTTTCCTTATTTTGATGCTAGGGGGTGTGAACTGTCTTTGGGGTGTTTTCTTCCTTCTCTAGAAGTTTGGTTTCATTCTCATGTCATTGAGGTAGGTATTTCCATCCATTTCCCTTTTATAAAATTTCATTTAATTCATGATATTTTCTAAATAATTTCTAAATGTGATTCCCATTTGTTGAAATGTTTGTATATTTGTTTAGTTTTCATGATGGAAAATCAATGAAAAATGTTTTCCAAAGTGTATTTTTAATTATTCTAATATGTAAATGCATTATAGATGTCCAATAAATTGTCAATTTCTATTTAAATTATTATTTTCTATTTTAAGTTTGTGGTAGTTCATTGATATGTTTTGGTGACTTTGGTTTCTATGATTTGAATCTTGGTTTGATTTGTGGTGACTTTTATTAGTTTTTGGATATATTTTTGGTTTTTTCTATTTAGTGTTCTTTCCTAAAAAATGTTTTTTGTGCAATTTCATGGATACTAAAAGAGTTTTTTTAGACGTTGGCACATAAATATTTGCAATAATTTTACATTGGGATGGGAAGTCAAATAATAATGGACCTCAAGAATGATGTTCCCTTGAACCTTGGGTTTACAAAATCTTCTCTCTCATTTTATTTTTTCAATTATCTTCTTTCTCATCTTGAATGGTTCTTCCAATTGACAAATGTTTTCCAAAAAAAGTCCTTTGAATTCAATGTGGTGACTTGGTGCTTTTATTGAATTTAATTTTAGTTTCAAATATTCTCTTGAAGGCATGGACCATTTGTAACATTGACCTATGTTTTTGAAACTAAATGATGTAATGGAATTTTTGGAACTTTTCATGTTCTTTTGTGTTTCCACATTTATTAGAGAATGTTCTTTTGTACATGGATATGGATTGGAAATGTTAAATACACAGTGGGTGTTTTGTGTAGTTTTGATAATGTTGGTTTTGATGTGATGTGATGTGATGTGAATGCTTAGTTATTATTTTATAATGGTTCTAAAAATAATTTTAATTTTAGTGTGATGTGAAGGCCTGATTGGTATTTTTTTAATTTTTTGGAAATGGTTTTCTAAGTGGAATTAGATATGAATTATTAATGGCCCTATTGGAACATTGTTCTTAGAAAATTTTGTTTTTATTTAACATTATGCGATGGTCCTGTCGAAATTTCATAATTGTTTGGAAATGGTTTTGTAAATGGATTTGGATGTGAAATGTTAATGACATTGTTGGTACAATGTATTTCCTTTGGAACATTGGTATTGATGTAATGTTATGTGAAAGCTCAGTTGGAATTTCATGTTGGTTTGGATAATTATATGAATGTTTATGTGATGTGACATATTGTTTGGAACTTGTGTATTGCTTGACATGTAAAATTGGAACCACTATGGTGGAAACTCTTAGGATCGGGTCATCGCATAGGTGGTTTCCATGGTTGGGTTAGTAAATAATGGTAATAGTGGGTTTTATTTGTACCACATGTGTGATGACCTCCTCATTCATAGTGTTTTATTATCATTGGATTAATTGATTTTACTATATGGCCGAATGAAAATTTTCATGTTGACCCTGATTAGACAGTATGGTACACACTGTATTTACGGATAGTCCAGGTGGGATAAGCAATTGGGTTGGCTAGTTTAGAGTGCATCGTTGGTTATTAACTAATTTTTAGGGAATTCCCATGATTTTATATCTGTATGATCTATTTACATATACTACATGTCGGTTATTAGTCCCATTAGTTTATGTTTTCCTATTTTATTTTATTTACTTTTACTATAACACTTTCTATTATCTATGTAGATTTTTTATTTGGGTGTTGGTTATGAGTTGGCATTTTTTGAAATTTTAAACCATTTGTAAAGTAAATCTATATGTGTTCTATTAAAAATGAAATTCATGGAAATCTATGTTTGATTATTTTAAATGATTAAATATAATTTCTTATATGTATTTAAAATCAATTTTATGTTATAGTATGAAAAACGAAATGTATGGAATTTGTGGGGATTACTTATTGAGATATTGTATGCTCACACCGTACTTGTTCCACTCAACATCAGTATACACAAGAAATTTCGTAGTTGTAGGTTTCTATTTCGAGTGTGGGTGAGATTGTAGAAGGTTAGTCTTATGGTTGGGGGTGAACAGGAGGTCATGTATAGATCATTTTGTATTCATTTTGGCTTTAGTTTCATTTTTAGTTTTCATATTTTTTTTAGTTTTACTTGAATATGGACCATTTCCATATTTAATGATGTTTAGTTATTGTAAATTTTGATATTTTTTTCTTTTTTATTGATCCTAGTTGTTTCAACTTGGGAAAAATTATTCCCTTTGGTTTATTTTGATTCCTGGAACTTGTTTCTGGCCTCTGGAGATTAGAAATTCCCTATTGGCCTTGTCTTGGACTAGGTTGGGTGTAGAAATTGAATAGAAGGCCGACATGGTTTGTGACACAATCCAAGTACTAGATTGATTTAGTCCATATAATCATCCTGAAATTTGATATAGCAATAGATATTGTGGTGAATATTTCAGTATATATGCTCCATAGACCTACCAAGAGATGGTGGGATATTCATTAGTAGGCTAGGTAGTATGAGTGTTTATCTTGGAAGGACTTCAAGGTAATTTTCATGATCATTTTCTATCTAAGGATATTTATGGATAAGAAATATCATGACTTCAAGCAACTAAAAAATGAGGGAACTTTAGTGATGGACTATTTTTAACGTTTCACTAATCTTTAACACTTTTCTCTATCTTTGGATATTGATGAGATATCCTGGGTGAGACATTTTAAGGATGGGATTCAATATGAGTTTAGGACCCAGGTGATAATTTTTCAGTTGAGTAGATTTTATGAAATATTGAATCAAGAAATCATCATGGAGGAGAATCTGAGAGAGGCCTTGAGAGGCGACAATGATTTTTTTGTAAGGCCAGATGAGATATTTTCTTCTAGTTTTAATAATAACCACTATGAAGTTTCCACTGAAGTAATAGTTGTCATAGATTATATGGAAGTGGGAATACATCTTAGGAATATGTGCCGTAGTAGTGCTTTCATTGTGTAAATTTGGGCCACAAGTGACCTCGTGGTCAATAAACAAATTTGGTGTGTCATTTTTGCTGTATGATGGGATTAATATATAGGTTTTATAGGGGAATACATTAGAAATTAAGTGATAGGGGATCATGATGGTACCATAGTCTAGGAAGAACTCAACTAATCTTCATCAGATAGGTTGAAGAAGTTCCATATGACATTTAGGTTTTGTAAGGTGATGTTGTACCACAATATAAAAACATTAGTACTTGTCACATATAATAACTCAAGGAATTTAGTCTAGAGTCTAGGAAGATAGGATTTTTAGCTACATTCCATATAGACTACTCTAGTTATTGTGGATTAAACACTATCTACTATTAGAGGTATGATACATGTAACTTATACCCATTCTATTAGTTTTTTTGATAAATAAGAATGACATGCCATTTTATCAAATCATTTTAAACATTTATTGGTCTTGGTTGTGGGAATCATGGATGATATTTGACCATTGTTACTCTATTGGGAGTGTGGTTAGAGGATATCAAACATCCCAAGGTGTGTACACTATAGAGGAGTGGATAACGATTGTTTTAAGAACTGTTTCTACTAGAAATTATAGGATTTTATTTGATTATTTATATGGATTGGTTAATCTTATATTTGGGTAATTTTGATTGTTACTAGAGTATACATACCTTTATATCTTCAGAAGGATAAATTCATTCACAACATGGTGAGTGGGATCTTCAATCTGGTCATCTCGGAACAATTCAATGTAGATTTGATTATCTCCTAGTTCATATATAATGTATTGTCTTTGATTTTGGTCTTTTGTAGAAAAATTATTTTTATATAGTGGTAGACCATTTTCAGGATGTCTATTCTAATGAGTTTTATTTATTACCGCCCAAGAGGGGGATCGATTTCCTGATCGATATAGTGTTAGGATAAGATAATGTATATATCACACCTTATAGAATGGAACAATCAAAGATCAATGATTTGAAAGTTTATTTGGAATATCTTCAAGAAAATGATATTATTCAGATTAGTACAACACAATGGGGTTCTCTATTTCTTTTATCAAATTTGTTTGATGGTACCTTATACTTGTTTGTGGATGATCAGATATTGAACTAGCTGATGGTCAAGAACTGGTATCCCCTTCCATGTATCACAGTTCTCTTTTATCAGTTGTGAGGTTATAAGATATTATCCAATATCGATTTGATATCAGGATACTAGATGTTGAGTGAGAGACTATTAGACATACCCCAGACTACATTTAGGAGCATTTATATCTTGTATGAGTTCATGGTGATGCAATTTGGTTTCACCAATGCATTGCCAATATTCATGGATTTTATTATTCATTTATTTCATGCTTTATTGGATCTGTTTGTGGTGTTTTTTCAATGAAATATTCATTTAATCATATTTATGATATTATTATACTAAAAATTATGAAATTTTCTTAAGTATGTTGAGAGAGAACTGTATTTATGTCATGTTAACAAAATGATGTTTCAAGATTGATAAGGTTCACTTTTGGATATTTCATCTCATATGCAGATGTGTTAGTTGACCTAGTGAATATTTTAGTGTAGTATCTTTGGAGTGATCCAATAATTTCCTTAAGACTCATTTCTTTTTGGATTTAGTAATTTAATATCACAACATTACCCATGAATTACCCATTTTTGTAGAACTAATTTCAAGGATGACTTAGATGGGTGGGAATTTTGATTTGTAGGATTCTTTTGAATTTTTTTTTCAGAATTTGAAGTAAAGGCTGACCTCAAAACCCATCCTCACTTTACTTGTGATAGTTATTTCTTATACCATGTACAATGATGGATCAAGATTTGGACTCAAATAAATTATGATGTACGATTATTGAGTTGTTTCTTATTTCTATAGATAACTAATACATCATGAGGGGACTTAACATTTATCATGATCAGGAGTAAGTTGTGATGGAACATGCCATGATATTTTGAATTCATTATCTTATGGTTTTCTATATTTTGGTATATATATACCATAAGAGTCTCAGGTATATATTTTCTTAGTGGGATGTAAACCTTTGGTAGAGGAGGTTATTCAAGTATCTACTCTATCTCAATATCAAGTAGGATTATAACCTTTCAAAGGGTAACATTTTCTTTAATAAATTGATCTAAAATAAAAATAAAAAAGTACCATAAGAGAATTATAATGAGTGGAAGATAATGGAACAATTTTCATACATGCATCTATATGTTCATGAGATTGAGGGAAGACTATCTATGACATTGAAATCACTCATACCCATGATTTTGGACAAGATCAATAATGATAAATTATTTGGTATGAAGGGAATAATTCTAAGAGACATATTATATGGTGGAGGTACACCATTTGGATAGACACTCAGAAGCGGTGATTATATTCTTTTCTATAGCTGAGTTTCGCTACCTACAAGCATGAATCATGATATGATGATAGAATTTCATGCTTATATGTGATAAGTATGTCTGGGTTTTACAGTGATGTATAATGATATCTGTAGATAGTACTGGTGATCCATAATGAATAAATAGGTAACAGGACTTATGGAAATATGTTCCATCTATGAGCAAGTGAATGATGAGCATCAGAGTAAGTATTGGTTCTGGTAACATATATCCACTCTTTAGTGGAAAGGGGATGATTTCACTATGGATTTTGTAACGGGATTTCCTAGGACAACCCATAAGAAAAATATTTTGTAGGTGATCATGGATTAACTGTAAAAGGTATCCAACTTCATTCTTATCTGGGAGACCTTCACATTTGACAATTTGGGTAATCTTTACATGTGCGAGATAATTTTATTATATAATGTTGGATGTATTATCATTTAAAATAGAGATCATCATTTCACATCAATGTTCTCATTGGGTATTTATAATGATATGAGATCACATGTTCTTTTTAGAACTTCATACCATCCGTAGAAAAATGATTAATCTAAGTGGGCTATTCTGGTTCTAGGGATATGTTATTATCATGTTCTTTGGATTTTGGTGTTTTATTGGAGATACATATTTATCTCATCAAAATTTCTTATAAATAAGAATCCAACCAAAAATATAGGTGGAACCATTCTTGGATTTATATGGAAGTTTGGTACATTTTACACTCTGTTAATTAGTGGTCGGTTGGTCAGTTCTTATTTGGATTAGCCTCATGAAAGAGATATCTGGCCAGGTTGATTTTATTAGTAGGCTGCTAGTGAACATGCATTGAATTCATAATTCATATTTTGACCATCAGAGATGACCTCTGGAGTTCATGGTTTGTCATCATGTTTTCCTTTGGCTTTTTCCTATGTTTGGGTAATGTTGTATCTGGAAATAGGGAAATCTAGTGCCTAGGATTTTCAAGGTGTTTAAGATAGTAGATTGGGTTGATCTAGTGGTATATATATCATCCATTATATAGTTCTACATTTCCTTGAATAACAATATTCTTATGTCATAGATTCCGATAAATTATCCAAATTATCCAAAATATCCTCATGTGGTAGAAGTTGAATATCTCAAGATTTTTGATAATCAGTACATTGAGGAGAATTTAAAATAGATTGTAGACCTTACGGATAATTATATATAGCATAGGATTTTGCCTCTATTTTGAGATCATTGGAATCATGGTTGTGTTTAAGAAGATACACAAGATATGGTCTCTAATATGTGAGCATACTAGACAAAAAAATTTTCCAAGACACTACAATGATGTTTGGAGAAGCTTGTGGATGGGATATTGCATGGCAGGAAGTTTGTAAGATGCTTCATTTTTCTAAGTATATTTCCCAATGTTTTTTTCATTTGTTATCTTTCATTGAGTTTTCCTTTTTATTAATCCTTGGTGGTCGATTCTTGTTTGGAGATAGAGATCCTTTGCCATAGAAAAAGGCATAAATTTATGACTTTTTTGAATTAATGGAATCTATATTTAACTGTATTAAATAGTTTATGAAGGGTTTTCATGGATTTTAAAGGCTCATAGGGGTCTGATCTCTTATTCAGAAACTGATTTGAGAACTTTTCACTAGATGTTTACATGTTGTGAATGTGTTTCATGGTGTATAAACACACAAGAAGATGTCATGAACCAGTGTTGGACATGGAGTAGCTACACCTCAAATAAATTATTCATTTCATGTAAAATTTGAGTACAATTAAATATTAATTTGTGGTGATGGGATTTTTTGAATATCTCATTAAAAATAAATTCATGATGTGTTAATGGATTACACACCATGTATTTATCATGAGCATTTGTTTTACATGGGTAGTGAGGATGATGTTATTTCATTTCAATGTGTGAAGCCATATCCTATCAATGATAGGTAAAAATCTATGTGATTTTAAAGTTTGTTTTTCCTCTTAGAATTTCCCATTTACACATCTGATCCCTGTTATATGATTTTCTTAGGATTCCATTCTCTTCTATCACTCCTTTTTCAATGTTTTGATATATTTTTTACCTTGATTTTTTTTGTGTTTCAATCTTGACCATGGATGATCTAGGTATTTTTTATCTTTTTTACATTCATCCTTGTTGGGGGTTTCCATTAAAAAGAATTATTTAATATACAGTTAAATGTAGTGTAATAAACCATTAACATATAGTCTGATAATTTTCGAGTATGTGTAATTTTGAGATGACATGAAAAAATGTTCAATTTAATTAATTAATTCATTAATAAATTGTAAATTATGAATTAGAAAATGGGTTGTATCTATTTTGATTCATCTGATAGTGACCTATATTTTTTCAACCATAGGATGAGTCAACCCTTAAATATATAAAGTATATTGCTAGTTTATTAATGTGTGTTTATAATATAATGATACCATAGGTTATTTCTTGATATATAGTCCATGTGTGATGGATTATTGAATATT
The DNA here is from genome assembly GCA_963277665.1 of Viscum album. Lineage (NCBI taxonomy): Eukaryota > Viridiplantae > Streptophyta > Magnoliopsida > Santalales > Viscaceae > Viscum > Viscum album. The sequence continues at coordinate 1,769,044,033 of OY728157.1, forward strand.
GAAATAATTTTTGATCAGCTGAGATATAAATGAATGTTTAATTGAATGAAAAATTTAAATATTTGTTGAGTCAAAATTTTCTCTATTAATTTCTCAATACTTTTGTTTTAGAAATCCAAAACTCTCTCTTAAATAACATGATTAATAAATTCTTATGTCTAAATTATTTTTTAGAATGTTTTTGAAAAAGAAATATACATTTACAATACTTTGAAATAGTAATAATGTATCTGATGAATTAAACTAACTTTATTAATTATGATAATCAAATTGAGTATGAAACCAATAATAATCAGATCCTCCTTAATAAAATTGCATTAATTTTTTTAACTTCATAATGAAAATAGTATCCATAATTGGACTTGATATCAGAATTGATAAAAATGGGATTCACACAAATGGAATATATCATATTGAAATTCTGTAAGAAAATAAATTGGATTGACTAAATATTAAATTATAAACTAATAAACATTTTAAACTTATTAGAATACCTTTTAAAATTGTAATGGTCTATTAAAAAAATATGTCAGACATTCTATTATAATATAAACGATAATGTGCCATATGTACAAGTCCTCATGACAATATCATTGAATATATGATAGATAGATGTTCAAGATGACCATTGGCAGTGTCACTTATAAATATATGGTCATTTTAAGAGTTTAAAGTGGATAATTGTATTTTTTCTCACAAAATTTCTAATGTCTGGAAAGCAAGAAAAACTTGTTCTTATTCTCTTGTATTCCTTTATAGAGATTTGTTCTCAAGGAAACCATGTCAAGTTGTCTCCTTAATAAATTTCATTGTAATTAATTTTTATGTTTCAATTTTTTGAATATGATTAAGGGCTTCTAAGGTTAGGAGGATAGAGATATCAATAATTTTACTAAAAGAGGACTTAGATGGATAACAAGACAAAAGATATGATCACCATATTGATCAAGGGTTCACAGGGATATCGATATGGAAAATATGTTTTTCATATCAAGGGCAAATTGGGATAATGAGACAGATCAGTAATCATATTGAGGGCATTCCTTGGTAAGAGAAACACATACAATCTTGTGAGTATAAAACAAGGAAATTTTATCCTAGGATATTGGATACCCTTCTCTTTGGGTGAAACTAATAGTATTCCATTGTATAACATGTTTTATTACATGTCTTATTTTTTTATACTGTATAATGGGATAATTTTATATTATTCATTCTATTTGTATTTATTTTTTCATAATAACTTAGACTATGATATAATTGTTTTACTCTGATTACTATTATGTTCACTTAAAAATAGAATCATTAATTATTTATTAATCTGATAAATTGGATATTTTTTTATTACAATTATTTTTTTTACTTTGATTAATTCATTTTCTACTATGAATATGATTAAACTCTGATTACGTTACAACTACTTACTAAATATATATTTACACAATATTAAGATATAATCAATTTCTCATTCTGACATGTGGACTTACATTTCAAAATCTAATTTATTACGATATTATTATAATCAAAACCAAGGTCAATGTTTTCTTACCTTTTATATACATAAGTGGTTTTTTGAAGATGATTTATTTTACCTTGTTAAATCATGTTTCTTTTAGGGATAAAAAATAATTATTTTAAGCATACAATTCAACTCCCTCTTGTATTTAACCTTCTTCATATACATTACAATCCAAAAATTTGTATCGAAGAAGGTTTCAACAGGTTAAATGCTCTATGATGTTTTATCTTTGTTACAATTGCATGTTTTCTTTAAATATCATATAAAACTTTTCTTTATAAATACTTCTTACCCTAATATGTATTGTGGAATAGAATTTTTTTATTATTTTTAATAATGTAAGGAATAATTTTCAATTCAATAGATAACACCAATCCAAATAACATTCCCAATGAATGTGAATATTAGATAATAGTTGTTGATTTTCCATGGAATATAAAAAATCTCACTCTTGATAATTTATTTGGAACCATTTTATGATATGAGGGCAGGATGAAAAGTGATGTAGAGAAATTAAAGAGAAATAATCATGGATTTTCCTTTACTACAACTTCAAATACTATAAAATCATAGACTCTTGATAAATTTGATATATTGGAAAAGATACAGAAATTTATTGTTAAGTCCAATTCAAGTGATTATGAATATTCTGAGAATGAATTAGAAATTAATTTTTGATGGATGAACAAGATAGTTGGTAAAATGGGAAATCAATATCATTACAAGTAGATTAAAAAAGACAAGAATGAATTGAAATATTCCAAAGAGACATATTATGAGTGAAAAATAGCAATACATATTTTACATGACTATCCCAAGTGGAGAAGAAATGATATGATGGATTGAAATTTTCATAGGAATCATAATAAATTTTATACGTAAAAAAGTTAGATAGTTCCAAAATCCACTAACACATGGAGTTCCAATTGAGGTGATTCATCAGACAATTCCTCTGATAATGAAGGTCCATATCAAAGGAAAATTGGTATTTATTCTAGAATACGTATTGAAAAAAAAGTTTTATAGAATGGGTACACACAATCGATTACATATCTAATATGCCTTTAAATGAAAATTATCATAATGAGAAGAACATTATATATTAATATAATGAATTATCCTCAGATAGTGATGATAATACATTAACATTCTTATGAATATTTTTCTCTCATTTCAAACCTTTTAGAAAACTAAAATTGTAATATTTGTAAAAAAACATAATAAGGATAATATAAAACAAGAAAAAGATGATTCACAATTTGATATTTTAACATATGTAATATATGATTTATCAAATGATCATGATAAACCCAATTCTGAAAATGATATGATTTCCAAAGATTTAGAAAAAGTAAAATCTGAAAAAGGTTACTTGAAAACATGTTTTTAGAATTTAAATTCTCAAAAAAATACTGATGTAGATAAGAAATTATTGGAAAAATTGAATTCTGAAATTTCATCACAAAAGAAACTTTTATCAAATTTTAGTAGTATAAAGGAATGTTTTAATAAAATATATACACAAATCTATCCACATTGGACTAGTTCTGCAAAGGGAAATACTCATATAAACCTAGTTTTTAGTAAAAATATCATTGTTCAAAAATATTTCCTCTTTTTAATAAATGTCAATGTAAATGTATTTGGGAAAAGAATAGTTATTTGAATAAATTTAAATCATTAGGTTTCCAAAAATAATATTTTCAAAAAAAATGTTGATACCCAAAATTGTATTTAATGACATTTTTTGAACCATTAAGGTTTGGGTTTTGAAAGCTTAATTGTATTGTTTTTAGTAAAAAAAAGGTAGTACCAACAATAATAATACTTGGTACAAGTATAGTGGGTGTTTCATACATATGACTGGACAAAAATATTTCATTGAAAATTTTTTCAAGATGAAAGGAAGGATTGTTATTTTCATAGATAATCTTTAAGGATGGATTATTTGTATCAACAATATTATTTTTATTTTTAAATCTTTAATTTCAAATATATTTTTTAGAGGTCTTAATAATAACCATATATTTATCAGTAAATTATGTGATGAATGTTACCATGTGAATTCTAGGAATGATAAATGTGTAGAAAAAAATTCCATTGATGAATTTATTCTTTATACCCATCAGCATGAGAATGTGTATACACTTAACTTTAAAGACCCTAGAAGCCAAGCCTTAACATATCTTAGTGCAATGAAGAATTACTCATGATTATGGAATAGAAGGTTAAGATACAAGAACCTTATACAATTATATAAGATAATTATGAAAAATCTTGGAGCATATATTTGATTATTCCAAAGTTTGTGAACCTTGTCAATATGGAATGAAACAAAAGTTATGATTTATATCTATTAGTGATGTATAAACTTCTGATGCTTTATAGTTATTGAACATTTATTTGTTCAGTCCTACATAACTTGGGAGTATTTGGCACATGAACTATGTACTGTTTTAAGTGGATGATAATGCAAGGTATACATGGGTTTTTTTATAGGAATGAAATATGAAGACTATTATTTTTTTAAAACATTTTTATCTAATGTTAAAAATGAAAAAACCTTCCATGATAACTATTCATAATTATCATAGTAGAGAATTTCTTGATTATGAATTTGAAAATATCAGTACTAAAAAATTCATTACACATATATTTTCATGTCTCATAAATCCTCATAAAAATGGTGTTGTTAAAAGAAGAAATCATATTATTCAAGAAGTAACAAGAAATATTTTGAGTGAATACTCAATTGATAAACATATAGCGGATAAAGTAGTTTATATTAAATGTTATACTATAAACCATGTTTTGACTAGACCCTTTATTATTAAAAGTTCTTGTAAATTATGGACATGATGAAAAACTAAAGTTTCTTACTTCGGAGTATTTGAATGGAAAGTAATCATCTTGAATATGAAAGATAACTTAAAAAATTCAATCCAAAATCTAATGAAGATTTATTTTATAGTTCTTCCACTATTTCTATGGAATATAGAGTTTTTAGTAAAAAATATTTTATTTATGGGGAAACAGAACACGTTAAATTTGATGAAATTGACCCTTTTTCACAAACCCAACGAACATCCTCGAATGTGTTTTCCCAAAATGAACCTCAACAATTTTTTGAAGATTCATATAATAAATAAAATACACAGAAAGAATATTTCTGATGTATTTACTCAAGAAGTTTTTCTACCTTATGTTGATGAATAGATAATATAAAACCTAATTTGGTTATTTATTAGGAATTATCCTAGTGATATTTTCATTGGTGATATGAATATTTATGTTAGGACATTAATTTCATTAATAAATAAAGTATAAAATCTTTATTTTATTTCTCAATTTGAACATAAAAACAATGATGAATCATTAGGTAATGAGGATTGTATTAAGGATATGTAAGATGATCTAACTGAATTTGAAAGGAATTACATCTGGACCTTGGATAAAAGACATAAATATACATCCATTGTGGGAGTAAAATGGATTTTCAGAAAAACAATGGGTTGAAATAGAATAATATATACAAATAAATATATAATTGTTGATGAATGTTATAATAAACAAGAATGAATATATTATGAACAAGCATATTCACATGTAGAAATACTTAAATCTATTCGTATTCTTTCAGCTGTTGTAGCATTCTTAAATTTAATGCTTTTTATTATGGATTTGAAGTGTGATTTACTTAATGGATATGTACAAGATTATGTTTTGTTAAAAACCCCATGTTTTTTAAGATAAAAATCATTATGAATATGTTTATAAACATTCTAATTCATTATACGGACTTAAAAAAAATCCCCTAGAGCCCGATATTATAGATTAACATGATTTTTGTTACAAAACATTTATTTAAGGGGAACAACTTATCCAACTATTATTTTAATTAATGTTAAAAAAACATTATGATTATAAAAATATAAGTTTGTAACATTATAGTTGTATCAACCCAATTTATTTTATTATATTCCTTTGTAAATCTTATGAAACATGAGTTTGAAATGAGTATGATGGGTGAGTTAACATTTTTTCTTGGTTTTCAAATTTCTCAATACCAGAAGGTACATATATATCTTAACAAAATTATATCAAATATAATCTTACAAAGTATGGATATGATAATAATAAATGTATTAGTAATCCCATGTTGACCTTAAACACACATGATCTAAATGAATATAGACAACCAGTTTATCAAACAATTTTTGGAGTTATTATAGGATGTTTTCTATACATAATATCTAGTCGACTAGAATTGATGTTTTTTTGTATGATTCAGTGAAATATATAACAAAAATTCAATTTCATATTATCTAAAATATGTACAAAAAAATTTTATCTAAAGGGAACTATGAATTTAAGCCTTTTCAATTATTTTTGAAATGATATTGAATTAGAATGTTTTATGGATGCTAACTTCAGTGGTTGTCGAATAGATAAAGAAGTATATTCATAACTTTTCATTTCTTAAGAGATTCATTTATTTCTTTTTCTTATATGAAACAACACTTGGTATCATTTTCCTCCATTAAAGTTGAATATGTATATTATATAGGTTTTTTTGCTCATGTGTTTTGGATGCAACCCACACTCACTAATTATGGAATATAATTTACTAAAATTCAAATACTATATAATATCTCTTGGGACATTTCTTTATGTAAAAACCCTACACAATATCTTTCAAGAAATAAAGGTATTAGGAATCCCTTTCTTAGAGATCACACAATTAATTAGATATCATTTTTACAATTTATCAAAACACAAGAATAATTTTATAACATTTTGACAAAACCATTACCTTATAATAGATTGGAATACATTAAATTGAGTATAATATTGATAAATATCAAGTTTTCATTCACATCTACTTATTATTTAAACCATATCCTTACATTAAACTAGCCATCTTAATATGGGAGTACATATGATTGTTTTATTTTTCATACACAGAGATTTTTCGTACTCAAATGTTTTCGTACTCATATATTTCTCATACTCACAATTTTTTAGTACTCATAATAATTTTTACTCATAAATATTTTTTACTCAAAAAAAATTCACTTAAAAATTTTTTTGTACTAAAATTTATTTTATACTAAGTAATATTTCTTAATAAAAAACATTTCATACTCAAAATGTTTTCTTTCTCAAAGTTTTTTTCATATTCATAATTTTTTCATACTTAGAATTTATTTATACTCAAATGTTTTCATACTCAAAAATTCTATTTTATTATTTAATAAAACAAGAAGAAATAATTATTGAAAATGAAAAATAACTTCAAACATTGAATGGTAATATTTCTTAGTTTTTATATTTTACTCTATTTTCATTATTTTTTGTAATATTATTTATGGTATAATTTAAAAAAATTCAAATGCACATAATATGATCAAAAAAAATATCTTAAAAAAAATGAAAAGTTCAATTTCTTTAAAAAAACATATTCTTAAATGAATATTAAACCATCTTATCCGAAGACATTAAATCTCAAGCGTATATTTTGAATCTTCCCCCTTTGCATCTTATCTAAAGGGGACCCCGTGTGTGTCCCACATTGATCTTGTCCTTTTTTTCCCTTGAGGTGCTGAAACCCTTCAAAGTCCCATTTGATTATTTTATAATGTGAAAATTCTTCATGTCAGAATATTCATTATCCTCAAAAAAATTCAATGCCTTTTTATGATTTTAGTATGATAGAGATTTTTCCTGATAGGTTAGTAAAAAACCTTTTATGATAAATATAATTCATTCCTGGAAATTGTTATTAAATTACAAGGTTGGGAATCCATATCTATTGACGAATCTAAAAGTGATATGAATATGGTATTTGATGACGAGATTCAAGAATTTTATACTTCTGTTGAATTTTTCTTGAAAAAATGAGGAATAGAAATTATCTTTGACAATTTTTGGCAAGGATTATAATATTTTTATTATAAAACTACAAGCCTTGTTGGCATTACATTAAAAGGAGAGGTGTATTTTCATTCTAAAAAACATCATGAAAAACATGGATCATTTTGTAGAGAATGATATGAGGATTCATTATTTAAATCTTATTAAATAAAATGGATAGTTCTTCATTTATCTCCTGATAATCACCCAATAGCATTGTGAATTCAAGGAATTTTAATAACATGAAATGGTGATATGGAAAACCTTAAGGGGAGATTTGTTTTCATTTTGGACTTTTTGGTGAATATGAGAAACATCTATCTCAGGGACTACATATTTGTCACTATCAACAATATCAAGAACAGTTCCATAAAATCCAAAACTTTTATCTATCTAGTGATATTAAGTATGTTTCTTTCTAAGTGCATTAAGTTCGTGAAGATTATGATAAAATCAATATAGAAAAAAGGAAATATTTGTCATATTAGTGATGATATAATAAAAAGGTAGAAAAATATTTTTGATAATGAATTGAATATGATTGTTGAAAAATACCTCGAATTCAACCCATCTAGAAAAGATAAACAATATAGTTAGTAGTTTTCAAAGTAATAAAAACTCAATGTTCAGTAAATGAAAATGATAGTTGAGTCTAATTCCCCTAAAAGAACCAAGAAGGAAAAATAAATTTAATGATGTTTTTTTGAATATTTGATGAAGAAAATGAATGAAAAGAAGTCATGAGATCAAACTTTTGGTCTCTACCCTACTAAATTACGAGAAATAAAATGTTATGGTGATGATGTTATATAATAAGAGTCAAAGAAGAAGAATTTGAAGAAAAATTTATCATAATATCAACAACTTTATAGTTTCAGGAATGATGTTGAAAAGGAATTAACTAAATTTACTATAAGATCTTTCAAAACTGGTAAAAAAATCCATGTTCCTAAATTTGTCTTAAAAACTACTATTAATAGTGCGATTTTTCCCTCTATTCAAGATAAGGAAAAGGGAAAATAATTTTTTCTGTAAAAACATAGAGATGACGTAGATCAAGTTGTTTTAAATAATAAAGGAGATGCAATTTCAAATCCCATTCCAATATACGTTCTCTAATATCCTCAAAACGAAACTCTTAAAATTTACATTCTCAAGAAGTTCAAAAAGTTAAAAAATTGTTTTTGTAAAATAAAGAATCAAATATGGAACTATAAGTCAAATCGTCTTCTCATAAATTCATAGATAAAAATGATGACAAATTCAAAAATGATAATGTTTTTTTGTCATTTAAAGAATTTTATGCTGCTAATTTAGTAAAAATGAGACACTCAAAAATAGAAGTGAATGATAATTTATAATAGTAGTTCTGAACCTCCAAAAAACAACCAACCAGACTCAAAATCCTCCAATATGATTACAGCTCTGGGAATCGACTATATCTTTCATTCCTAGAATAGATTAGAGAAATCAATTCCTTCCTTTCTTAAAGTAAAATCCATGGTTGACTTTATTTCTGAAAAGTAAAAAGAAAAAGAAGGCTCAGTGAAAAAATTAACAAAAAAATTGATACATTTGGATGTAGATTTCATGATCATTCATGAAATTGATTAGGATCAAAGGAAATATTACAATAAGATATTCAAATGACCTCATGGTGTTGATAATGATAGAAAAAATCATAACAAATTTATTTATTTTTTTAAGAAGTATTTTAATGAATACAGATATTCATTCAATATTGTTTATAAAGACATGTCCAATTAAGTAAAATTCCTCAAAGAGTTTAGAAATAAAACTGAAAAAGAGACTCAAGAAATCACAGGCATAGAATGGAATTTAATGTATTTATATAATGAGATATCAAGAATCAAGGTCAATAATGATTAAATTGTTGCTTTAAAGTATCAAAATGATATCTTCATAGAAAGTATTAATGATAATGAAGATAATAATAAGCTTTTGGAAGATATGTTTTAGTCTCAGGAAGAAAAAATATGATCTCATGATGAACAGATTAGAATACTATTGGAAGTAAAAAATGAGGAAAAAAAGATGAGGACTATTTTGAAGGTAATGATTCCCAACAAAGAATAATTTTTTATCTTTGAACTATTACTGTATCATTTTCCTTTTTATCTAACTAAAGGAATACACTTTTCATTATAGTGTTTTGTATTTCATTTTTCTAATCATTTTTCTGGTATTACAAAACATTTCCCCTTTCCTTTTTGAAAATAACAAAGGGGGAGATTATTTTAGTAAGGGGGAGAGAAATATATTTATTGATTAGAAAACGATCAATAGGGGGATTTATAATCCTTTGGGGGTGTTATTCATATTGATCATTTTATTTCGATGAGTTATAAACTATGGGGATGATAAGTATTACTAAATAAATTATGGATATGATGTACCTAAAAGATAATGTAATTTAGATTTTAAAAATTATTTCTTATTTAATTCATGTGGTTTGTGCTTTACAAAAAGGGGGATATTATTGAGTCAAATATTTCTTTATTACTTTTTCATTTCTTTTGTTTTGGAAATCAAAAACTCTCTTTTAAATAACACAATTACTAAATCCTTATCTCCAATGTATTTTTTAAAATTTTTCTAATAAATACTATACTTTTTAACATACTTTGAAATAGTTCCAAATTATTCTTTGAATTAGACTAACATTATTTATGTTGACTGTCTTATAGAATATAAAACCAAAAGTAAGTAGATCATACTTTATCAAATCATATTAAAGTCTTTCTTATCTTCATAATTATAAGATTCTTCACAATCTGACATGATATCCAAACTGATAAAAATTAGATTCATAGAAATGGAATTTATCATAATGATATTCTATAATAAAATCCATCAGGTTGACTAAATATTAAATTCTAAATACATGAAATTGCTTTCTATTATGTTGGAGTACCTTTTTAGACTATAATGGTGTATTACAAAATGGAATCAGAACTGTGTTTATGGAATTTCAATTAATGTTCTAGGGTTTTATGTCCACACTAAAACATTTATAAAATTTGACAATTGGATAATCAAGATGACCATTTGAAGGGTCACTTATAAACACTAAGTCATTTAAATTGTTTTAAGTGGATGATTCCATTTTTATCTCAAAATTTATAAAGTCTAAAAAGCATGAACAACTTGTTCTTATCCACTTTTATTAATTTAGAGAGAGTCTGTCACGACCCGTCCTCGGGGCCCATTCCGTGACTACCCCAAGCCCAACTTCTATAGGCCAGGGGCTGGAGACTTTCACCAAAGGCGAATCCCTGATAAAAATGGAAGGAATTGTCTTTAAACCTATATTACACTTTTTCTGAAAACAAGTAGTTGAAGAAAAAAGATATAGTATAGAAATGAAAGCTGTGCTTAATGTAAGTGGGCCAGTATACAAACCCAACTGAAAAACAAGTAAAAGTACAAGTAAAAAGGGAAAACAACTCCTGGATCATCGATTGGTGAATCTTACCTGATGGGTAGGTACAGATCATGAACATCTCATCCCTGAGGTACGTCCTATCTAGTCTAGCTTCGAGCAGCCTCCCATCCGTCACCCTCATCCTTGATCACTAATGACCATCGTCTGCACAAAACAAAACAAGGTGCGGGCGAAGCCCGTGCAGGGGAGAGTATAACAATACTCAGTAGGGGACCCCAAGACCCCCAAAGGTCTCCCATAATCCACTAAGGATAAACCACAATATAAAGATACAATCACAATGTATCAACCATCCTTACTTAAGTATATGACCATACATATACCTAAGTTACCAATCACAAACCGGCTCTAACTCTTGAGCCCAACCCCATTCCGTTCCACAAGTGCCGAAACACTCCACATAGAAAGTAAAACACAAGGTTTATCCCATAGGTACAGCTCACATAAGAAAGCCACGTGGGCTTTACCACAACACAGCCACGAATAAATATCCATGAAAAAACATCCACACTTACTTAGGTATATGACCATACATATACCTAAGTCGTCAAGAGTACACATCTCATACGTGAGGTAAATAAGAAGGTAATGACTTAGCTCACACCTATTATACACAACATAAAAGTGAGTAAGAGATGATTAGTTATAGCCACTAAATCATATTTCACTATCGAATGACAGATATCCGTAGAGACCTAAAACAGAAGTCAGTCGTAGCTTTCAATCCTACGTGGAATCTCGGTACAAAAGTCGTCGATGTCAAATCCATGGAGGATCCAGGTCCAGTCTTGTCGCTGTCGAACCCACGGAGGATCCAGGTCCAGTCTCGTCACTATCAAACCCACAGAGGATCCACGTCCAGTCTCATTGCTGTCGAACCCACGGAGGATCTAGGTCCAGTCTCATCGTTGTTGAACCTATGGAGGATCCAGGTCCAATCTCATCGCTGTCGAACCCACGGAGGATCCATGTCCAGTCACGTCGATGTCGAACCCGCGGAGGATCCGGGTCCAGTCTCATTGCTGTCGAACCCACGGAGGATCCCGGTCTAGTCTCGTCGTTGTCGAACCCATGGAGGATCTTGGTCCGAGGAGGAGTCCAAGGAAGATGTAGAAGATGGGAGGACGTCACCAGCATTCATCGCATTCTTCAATAGAGTGGATATGTTCCTCTAAGATCCCTTTATCTACTAAGATTCCACCAAGAAAAAAAAGAAAAGATGCCAACCCAAAATGAATTAATAGTTCGCCTATTACTTCATTTGTTGGCATGAATTCAAAAGGTTACAATTAATTAAATGAAGAGTTCCATTAATTAATTAGGTGGGTTGGCACACTTAATTAGTGGGGGAAATTCAAGGGGTTCCCCCACTTTATGTAGAGTTATAAGGTATTAAAACCTGTGTCGCCCCCACATTAAATATCCTCCCAATGGAGGATATGTGAGGGTGGGCCCTACCACCATAACCTCTCATGGGAGGTTATGGTGTGGTGGCCCCCACCCCTAACTTCCTCTTGGATGTTTTAACCTCCCCAAATAAAATTAATGTTAACACATTATTTTTATTCAATTTAATTAAAAACCCCAAAAACTAACTCCCATTCTCGTTAGAACACAACTGCGGTGAAGGTCTCACTAAGAAATCACTGACGCTTCGAGTTCATCGGTGCCCTAAAATTTCTATTATGAGCACCGGTTCAAAAGATATAAAATCCCGCACGTACGTTTTCTGAACGTACCCAAACAATACATCAGAAATTGATTCCGGGCGCACCGGGCCTCGGAATCAAGCACCGTCAAAAATTGAGGACTCGTAAAACTCCCATGAATTTAAGAGAATACTATTCCACTAAATTTCTGGGTCTTTACATTATCCCTGTCTCAGGGATTTACATACCTGTAAGCTACCACTCAAACTATGGAAACAAAAGGGGGTAATGAGCATGCATCTGAGCCTCCTGATCCTATGTGTTCTCTTGGAGGTTCTCGTGCTGCAAGTGTACACGCACCAGAGGTATCGACCATCTATGTAGGACCCGATCCTGTCGATCCTCAATCTCCATTGGAACCTCCGTGAAAGTTGACCTGCCATCGATGTCTTGGTCTCCATGGTCGATGATGGTGGGATGGTTCGTGCACGTATCTCCTCAACTGAGATACGTGGAAGACGTCGTGAACCCTGTATAACTGAGGTGGAAGAGCCAGTCGGTAAGCCATCTCACATACTCTGCTGAGGACCTGGAAAGGTCCGATGAAATGCGGAGACAACTTTCAGCCTCGACCAAATCTCTGTAGACCTCGTCTAAGTGAGACCCGTAGAAAGACATGGTTTCCATCCTCGAACTCTAGTGGTATTCATATCCTATCATCATAGGACTTATGCCTACTCTGTGAAGTCTTCATCTGCTCCTGGATGATCTGCCCCTTCTCCGTGGTAGCGCATACCATCTCTGGTCCCAATAGTGTTGACTCCCCTAGGTTTGTCCAGCATGGTAGTGATTTGCATGTTCGACCATACAAGGCCTCAAAAGGTGTCATCCCTATGGTGGAGTGATAGTTGTTGTTTTAGGAAAACACCACCAACAGTCGGTGGTCCTCCCAGCTGCGACCGAAGTCGAGGACACAAGCTCGCAGCATGTGCTCAAGGGTCTGAATGGTCTACTCTGTCTGACCATCCATCTGAGGATGGAAGGTAGTGCTCAAACAAAGTTGTGTCACAAAATCTTCCTGCAACCTCGTCCATAACTAGGAAGTGAAATGAGCATCTCGATCGAAGACGATTGTCGATGACATACCATGAAATCGTACGATCTCCCGTACGTAGAGGCATCCCAGGCTCTCTATTGAACCCTGCTCTCTGATTGGTAGGATGTGGGCCGACTTGGTGAGCCGGTCAATGATCACCCCTATTGTGTTGTTTCCTCTGGATGTACGTGGAAGTCCCATCACAAAATCCATGGATATCCCATCCCACTTACACTCTGCGACCTCTAAGCACTGAACTAATCCTACTGACAACTGGTGCTCTGCCTTCAATTGCTGACAAGTGAGGCATCGTGAGACAAACTCTGCTACTGCCATCTTCATACCTAGCCACTAGTGCTATTGTCAGAGATCCTGATACATCATCACCACTACTGGATGTACCACTAAAGGAGATGTGTGTAACTCCCTCAACACTTCCTCCTGAAGTTCAACTGGTACCATGGTACATCCTCTAAAGAAAATTATGTGCTCCCAACCTTTAGAAAATCCATCAGGTTCCTACCCTATGGATATCTGAGCACGTCATGTCTCATAGTCAGTGTCCAGATGTTGTACCTCCCAGACTTTTTGAAGAAGTCGAGGAGTGATTGTAAGAAACTATAGATAGGCTACTTCATCCCTATCCCTGACGGATATCTATAATGCAGCCAGCTGCTCTATCACCTCTCCTAGAAGCTGAATACTTGTTCTCCTACTGAGAGCATCTGCTACCATGTTCCCCCTTCCCATGAGTATAGACTATCTCAAAGTCATAGTCCTGGAGGAACTAAATCCAACGTCACTATCTCAGGTTCAAGTCGTTATACGAGAATATATACCTGAGATTATTGTGATAAGAGTAAACTGTAAACCATTCTCTCAACGAACTATGGGTGAGACTAGCCAATTGTAAAGAACTCGACTACAAACTTCTTCACCTACATCCAACAAGAGTTGCTATGATTTATCCTTTTTTGAAAAGTGAAATCTGGTCTCGTCCCCTGGATGAACCATATCATTTGCCTAATACAGTCAACCCTGACATGAACTATACTAATTCATGCCATGGACGACGTCGTAAGGCCTCGACGCTATTACCAAGAGATCCAAACATTACTCTCACCTCCAAGGGTTGAGTCACACTATTGGCATCATTGTGTGGTTACTAGGTCGCCTCCAGTTGGAATCTCGAATGTAAGGGTCAAGTCAACAGTTTTAACCAGAACCTCTCAGTATCAACCACACAAAAAGCAAGAAAGCAAACGTCACAAGGACAAGTGTCTTTTATTACTGCAGCACAAAGTACAAAGACACAAATCAACCACAAAAAATGACATCAATAGAGATAGAAGAATCATGAAAAAAGTCCTATATTCCTGGATCTGGTCACGCTCCTGTCCACATGCTCCCGGAGCTCGAGGTGAACCATCTAAGGGTGGTGGTAGTAATGCTCGATGACTCTGACCACCATCCGCTGAAGGAGCTGCTCCACTTCCTCATCCACTGCTCGGCTGATGCTCAAGATCCTGCCACTTCGTATGTCTCGGTGGCTCCTATAATGACTAGTGATCAACCATGCAGGGAGTCAGACAGTCACATGCTCGGTGACCTCATTCCCGGCAGGAAAAACAAACCCTTCTCCATTCAAAGATCCCTCATCCTCTGGTGCCCCGCACCATATTTTCCACATCTTGGGGTCGTCTAACAGTAAATATAACCTGCTTGTGCCCCCGTGTCATCTACCTAATACCTGCTATAGTTGACTCAACTACTGCCGGAATACCCTGCAGCAAGTGTAGCAGCTCCAGAGCACGCACAGAGCATAGAGTTGCTGGTACAAACTCCGCCCTGAATAGACCCTTGAAGTTTCCCTAGGTGAGGGTCGCCTCGTCATAAAACTATAGCATCAGGGTCCACCACCTATCAGCTTCTCCCTGAAAGAGACTAACAGCTATGTGCACCATCAAGTCAGCGGGTGTCCCAAATTTGTAGAGAATTCGTGCTAAAAACTACAGCCAATACCCAGCCGTCTGAAAACTTGTCTCACCACGAAACCTCAAAGGCCTCTATCGCAGGGACGTGTGAAATGCGCTCAAGTGGCACTCACCTTCTTCTTTTAGGGCTAGTAGCAATGAGAGCCTAGTGTTTAGTGGTACTGTTGGTGCCTCTACTATGATGGGGCCCTACACCGAGGCCTCATCGCTCGGTGGGCTACCATCGTGCTCTCCACTCGGAACCCGCAATGACTAACTAAGTGCAGAAATCCTGAAAATAAACATGTTCTCCATGATCAAAAGTATACCTGGTGAGCTGACTTAATGTAATCACAAAGAGAACTTTTCAAAAGAAACACACACACAATTAGTGTTTTCGTTCACTGAGTTAGAAATCAGAAGTCAGAGTCCTAGTGTATGGATACATCGGCCTCCGCACCAACACTAGTTTCCCTAAACTGATAAACAAACCCAAAAAAATTAACACTATTGTTGTTAAAAGAATCAGATTCCACGTTATGTGGTAGAACCGACTGCTCTGATACCAATTTTTCACGACCCGTCCTCGGGGCCCGTGTCGTGACTAACCCAAGCCCGCCTTCCATAGGCCAGGGGCAGGAGACTAGCACCAAAGGAGAATCCCTGATAAAAAGGGTAGGAATTTCCTTTAAAACTATATTACACTTAGTCTAAAAAAACAGTAGAAGTAAAAAGTTCTAATATAGAAAATAATGATGTGCTGAAAGTAAGTGGTCCAGTATACAAACCCAACTGAAAAACAAGTACAAGTACAAGTAAAAAAGGGAAAATAGCTCGTGGATCTTGCACCGGGGAATTCTACTTGAAGGGTAGGTATATATCATGAACAACTCATCCCTAAGGTATGTCTCATATAGTCCAGCTCTAATAAGCCTCTCGTCTGTCACCCTCAGCCTCGATCACTACTGACCGTCGTCTGCACAGAACACAACAAGATGCGGGTGAAGCCCGTGGAGGGGTGAGTATAACAATACTTAGTAGGGGACCCCGAGTCCCCCAAAGGTCTCCCAGAATACACTAATGATAAACCACAATATAAATATACTATCACAAAGTATCAATCATCCTTACATAGGTATATTCCCATACATATTCCTAAGTTACCAATCACAAACCGCCTCCAACTCTTGAGCCCAACCACATACCGTTCCACAAGTATAGAAACACTCCACAAAGAAAGTACAACACAAGGTGTTTCCCATAGGTACAGATCATAGAAGAAATCCGTGTGGGCTTCACCAAAACACATCCACGATGAAACATCCATGAAGAAACCTTCACCCTTACTTAGGTATATGCCCATACATATACCTAAGTCATCATGAGTACAGATCTCATACATGAGGTAAACTCAAAGGTAATGAATCAGCTCACACCAGGTATACACAACTTAAATGAGAGTAATAGATGATTAGTTGTATCCACTGAATCATCTTTCACTATTGAATGGCAGATATTCGTAGAGACCTAAAACAACAGTCTATCGTAGCTGTCGATCCTACGTGGAATCTCGGTACAAAAGTTGTTGTTGTCGAACCCACAGAGGATCCAGGTCAAGTCCAGTCGCTATCAAATCCATGGAGGATCCAGGTCCAGTCTCGTTGCTATCGAGCCCACGGAGGACCATGTCCAGTCTCATTGCTGTCGAACCCACGGAGGATCCAAGTCCAGTCTTGACGCGGTCAAACCTACAGAGGATCCAGGTCCAGTCTCATCGCTATCGAAACCACAGAGGATCCCGGTCTAGTCTCATCGCTATCAAACCCGCGAAGGATCCATGTGCAGTCTCATCATTTTCAAACCCACTGAGGATCCAGGTCCAGTCTCGTCACTGTCGAACCAGCGGAGGATCCTAGTCCGAGGAGTAGTCCAAGTAAGAAGTCGAAGACGAGAGGGCATCACTGGAGTTCTTCACGTTCTTCGTTGGAGTGGATATGTTCCTCTAAGAGCCCTTCCTCTCCCAAGTTTCCACAAAAGAAAAGAAAAGATACCCACCCAAAATGAATTAATAGATCGTATATTATTTCATTTTTTGGCATGAATTCAAAATGTTCCAATTAATTAAATGAAGAGTTTCATTAATTAATTGTGTTGGTTGGCACACTTAATTAGTGGGGTATGTTCAAGGGATTCCCCCAATTTATGGAGAGTTATAAGTGGTTAAAGCCAATGTGGCCCCACGTTAAACATCCTCCTAAGGGAGGTTCTGTGTTGGTGGGTCCCACCACCATAACCTCTCTTGGGAGGTTATGGTGTGGTGGCCCCCACCACTAACCTCCTCTTGGAGGTTTTAACTACCCCAAATAAAAATAACGGTAACACTTTATTTTTATTCAATTTAATTAAAAACCCCAAAAACTAACTCCCATTCTCGTTAGAATGCAATTGTGGTGATGGTATCACTAAGAAATTACTGACACTGCGAGTTAAATGTTGCCCTCAGATTTCAGTTCTGAGCACTGGTTCAAAAGATATAAAATACCACTCGTACATTTACTGAATGCATCCAAACAAAACTTCAGAAATTGATTCCAAGCGCATTGGACCTCGGAATCAAGCACCATAAGAAACTGTGGACTCGTAAAATTCCCAGGAATTTAAGAAGAAATTTACATTGAATTTACAGGTCTTTATAGAGTCATTTTTAATGAAACTTGCTCAAGTAACTTCTTTATGAAATCATTTTGTAATTTCATTGAGGTTTTTGATTATGTGAATATGATCGATGGCTTCTAAGGTCAGGAAGACAAAGATACCTATCACTATATTGATAGAGGATATACAGGATATCAAGATAGAGGATCTGATCACCATATTGATTGAGGGATCATGGTGATAGCGGGATAGAAAATTTGATCATCGTATTGAGGGATAGTAGGGATAGAGATATAGAGAGATCATTATATCAATGGATTTCCCTTGTAAGGGAAAGATATAATTTATTGTAAGTATAAAACAAGTGACCTTTATCCATGTTTACTAGATACCCTACTCATTGGTTTTAAAAACTAATATTCATTTTTATTAGTTTTTTATTATATGTCTTTTATTTCCACTACATATAATAGAAAGTGATATTTTTTATATTCATCTATATATTTGAAATTTTTTATCATATTAAATTTTATTACGATAAAATTATACTAATTTGTCTATGATTCTATATGATTTATGATAGGATCATTAATTTTGTATTACTCAGATATACCATAACCCTTATGATTATGATTCTTTTTATGGTTACTCTAATTAAGTTTTTTTCTACTTTGAATACAATTAAACTCTGATTATATTAACACTACTCACTAAATACAATTCTAAAATCAGTTAAGGTAGAATCAATTTCACATTACGAACTATGGAATTACATCTTGAAATATACTTGATTGTGATATTCTTATTATCAAACCATAAGGGCCCAGTCGGATTTCTATTTAAATACATAAGTGGTCTTGTTAATAAGTTTTGTTTACCCTTATTAAACTATGTTTCTTTTATAGTTAGAAACAAAAGTTTTTAAGAATAAAATTCACTCTCCTTTTTTATTTATACATCATAATACACATTTCAATCCAACAACTTTCATAATAAACCATTGAGATGTATTATGTGATACTGTGATATCCATGATAATATGATTTTTTTTTGTTTTATGTTGTAAATACATTATTTAGAGGGATTCACCTAGTCCAAGGTTGTAATTAGGATATTGGTTGGGCTCTTCGTAGCCACATTCTATATTGCTTGTATTGAGCTAGCTCTACCTAGTCTCATGGTGAAACACTTCCACTGAGTGGGATCTTACCATTCCCATGTGGTAGTTCTTATATTGAGAAATCTATTCTTAGTCTCATGCTATAATTCTTATATTGAGTGTTCTCAGCCCAGTCCCATGTTTTAATGCTTATATTAAGGAGGATCCCTTCAATCCCATGAAAAAATGATTATATAGAGGGCTCATACTCGATGTTGTGTGATTGTTTCCTGAATGAATATTTTTTGGCTATCATGGTTGTGATACATTCTCAGATATATTCATACATGGTGACAAAGTAGGTTCATTGATGTATTATATTTATCGAATAATTAGTATACCTATTTGTCATTTATTGAATACACTTATTAGCAGACTAGTTATGTTTTAACACAGTGGTGTCGACCTACTCTGTTTTACTCATACCCTATTGTGGACATCATTTGGTACCTATGATGATTACATTATTACAAGTTTGGATAAGGGGAAGGGACCATGTTGCTAATTTGTTTCCTATTGGATGGTTTGGAGTGGGAGACATGACCTACATGTGATTCGATACTGGGGTCTTTTGGGTTTATTTTGGGTTTATTTTTTCCATTATTGGTATTATTTTTTAGGTTTATATTTAGATAAGTATCTTCTGTTCATTACATGATTCATTATCATTAGTTTTTTGGTTCCTCGTTTTATTATCCTATATATATTATAATGTTTATTCTATGTATATTATTAATATTATAGTTATATATTATCTTCTATTCAACTATGTATCACCATAACAGGTGGTATAGTCTCCTTAATATTTATATCACACCCCACTTCTAGTCGGTATCCCCTATCATAACATATGTTTGTCTTGAGGTCTTGTAACCAAACCTTTTTTGGATATGTTAAGAAGTGTTATATTATGGGAGATTATATAAAACCTATCCACCTCACTATGGAACCATTTCATTTTAGGTATCAAAATACTTATAATGTTCTATGCACCTATGAAGTGGTGAATCAGGTGTAAGCTAAATAGTATTAGTGGCATCTCAAACCTGTGTTCCATATCTAATAAATGAAAAAAATATGAGTAATGAACATCTTTAAAGAAAAAAATTATGATAAATAGTTTAACTACTTTTATATCAAAATCATGGAAGACATTTACATTCCCCCTTTATAACACTTTAAAAATAATCCAGGTAAAATAGTTTCAAATTATTTCATAAACATCAAAGTAGTAAAATCAATTAATGTATCACACATCATATAAAATCCAATAAAAATTAAATCATAGGTAACATCATGACAATGATCACAATAGGTCGGTCTAGTAGACTAATCATACCACAATCAATGACTAGTGCACACTCAAGTACATAAAACACATGCATGAGGAACACAAGAACACCCCTTGACTGGACCCCCAAAAATAGAAAAACATTACCTAAAAAAATGTTCACAGTCAGCATAGAAACACTCCATGACTGAACTCTCATTTGATACATGAAGATGAACATAAGATACACCTTTATCTATGAACACGTGGTTTCCCATGTGCTACAATTTATAATCTATTTTATTAAAAACATTTTTTGAAACCCTTTTAACAATTCAATTTCACAATTATTTGAAAAAAACATTAGTTTTACCAAAATAAGTGTAAGAAAATATTTTTTAAAACCCAATTTCTTGTTACACAACTCAATAATTCATGTTTATTTACAAAACAATTTAATAAAAACTAGAGTGAAGTTATTCATCTACCATAGGCTAGATATGGAACCACATACTCTGATCTTGGGTTACACGCACCTGCAATGGGAACACAAAATAGAAAAGAACGTAAGGCTAATAACATAGTCCTTGATATTTATTTCCATGTCTTAGAATAACATCATAGAACAAATTGAGGAAAGGGTAGATCCCAATGAACCAAAAAGAACACAAAACATTTGCACCACTACCAACAAAGGATCACCCCATAAAAGAAGATCACATAATGGATATATAAAGGATCATTAATATTATCATCTTAGATTAAACGATCTAATAATGAAACATAATAAATGCTACCATGGTAAACATAAATGATGATGAAGAATGATATCTTACCTAGAGAGCCGCACCACATCTGTATTGATGATAAATCCCTAAACAAAGTGATCCACAAGGTGAATATGACTCCAAAATCACCTAGGAGAGATCCTAGGTTTTGAGAGAAAGGGTTTCACATGATTGAAATATAAAACTATCCTTGTAGTGATTAAAACATACAGACCATGAGAATTATATAGTGTAGAACCCCATTTCATGTGGTGTAATCCAAGAAACCCAAAACATTAAAAAACTTATCACCTAGAATTAAAAGATGGTATTTTTTCAATTTAATGAAGTGTAATATATTAATGGCATGAAATCATTGAATTCCTTGTACCTATTCCAGACATTTTATCAATAACCAAATTATGGCATGAACCATATCCAAATAGTGTAGTAATTTCACACCTTTTATTAGTTCATGATATATTCCTAGTGACTATAACTTGATTTGAACACCTTACACAGTGTGTAATACTTTTACCATGTGTAATATTTTTATTGAAAGAAATATCATAGAATATAGTAGAGATTCTAGATTCTACTTAAATTCCTAGACCAACAACAATGTTCTACAACCCTTAGAAGAACATTACCAATCCTTTTAAACATTTATACCTAAACTCCATTAATTTTTAAGAACATACATCAAAAAAAAAATCATGCCATTTACCCATAAAATTATCTCTATACATTGGAGGCACAAAATGCACCAAAATAAAGAGGAAAATGAAATAAAGGAGAATATAAACACCCTAATGAGGGAAACGAGATATTAAAAACTCAACACTATATGAATTTTGATCCCTATGAAGTCATATAAAAGAATGATTTATAAGAAAAAGATAATGAAAATTACCCATCTTGAATTATTTTTTCCCCCAAATCTCATGAGAGAAAAATTATTATCATCATAATAGATAGAAAAATTAAATCAACATCCCACCCATGAATTTCAAGTGAGAGTCATTGATCTTTTTGGCTTATCCACAAAAGAAACATCTATCCCTGACTCAATATCTTCCAAAATTATAATGTGAGAGGGGTCATGATGGTATATAATATTCTATGATATGTGGAATATATCAAAAATTCCCATTAAAATAACTTGTAATGCCCACTGATAAGAAGGCTTTCGAAGCCTCTCTGTGAACTCAAATAGTCCAAAATATCATGGAGCCATCATTCCTTTTTTTCGAAGATAACAGCGACCCAACCAAATAGAAATCTCCAATGGAATGAACCAATGATCCTCATAAGTAATTTTTTTACTCTGAGATATTACTAGATGTCGATGTATATCCTAAATCCACAATGGAATCTAAAGAATGAGACTCGATCCCACCCAAGTGGCATCACCAACCTATGTCCAACATAGACAAGATCAACACATGAAACCATACAAATCCTCATAGAGATTCATTTTGATCGATGACTAATACCTTTTATTATATTAAATCTAAACTAGTCCCATATCAATAACCCAATGTCCATCAAAATCTAATAAATAGTCCTATAACATATCTTCCAAGATCTAAATAACATGAATCATTTGGATGTTTGTCTATAGATGACAAGTAGTCCTCAACATGACATGAGTCCCCACAGACTCTTATAGACTCATCTAAAAGATATATGTAAACATAGTGTCCCTTACTAAAATAATGGATGATGTAATCCCATGTAACCTCATGATTTCCTACACACATTTCTTAACTAGATCATAAACTCTAGTGGTGTACCTGATTGGAATGAAGTGATCCAACATTATAAACTGATCAACCACTACCAACACTGAATCCCTCCCATGGGGAGTCCATGGTATCCCAAATAAATCCATAGACCCATCATACCATTTCTATACCAATATCTAAAAGGATGATGAAAACTAGAAGGTTTCATATTATCCAACTTTATCTATTGTAAGGTGTAACAACATGACAAAAAATTGGCAAAATCATGCTTCATACCTAGACACTAGAATATGCTTCTCATATCATAATACATCACTGAATTACAAAGATTGATGACCCTTAAATAAAAATGAATTTCTTAAAAAACTAATCTCCTCATAGATGATGGTTTGAAAAACTGATCCCCAAAACGAAGAATACCATTTAAAGAGAGAGACCTACCAGGAATAGTCTCCCTACCGAATAATGTATCTGAAATTCCTCTAAACTCATCATCATTATATGGACTCATTAAAATAGGCTATAAGAGAGATAGTGATAACTAAACACTTTTAAAAACTATACCTGAAACATCTTCACGTGCATCCAGGTGAACTAAGTAAGGTGGACTATAAAGTTCCACACCTCATTCGATTCCAAAATAGCTTGTAATTTTACCTTCCTACTGAGAGAAAAAATTATAAAATTCCCCTTATCTAGGGTGTAGGAGATGTCGATGTCAAATTTATGGAGGTATTCCACCAAATTTCCCTATCTAAGATTCTCACCTTTCTGTGAAAATATATATCTTAGAATCTTAACATCATAAAATATTGTGATCATATCCCAATGAAGGTAGTTCCAACAACATTTACTCACATGCATAACTTTGGAAAGATATAAATAATGATTTTGGTAGTTTTTATCATCAGTTTAAATTTTGAGAGAGTCATAGGAAACCAAATTATCAACCCGCATAGTTATGCAACCCAAAATAGAACTAGAACCATCAGAAAAAACCCCAAACCCATTACCGTGCTCAGGTAAGATTAGAATATGAGTAATTATTAAACGTAATTTTAGATCATCAAAAGAAGACTAAAACTATGTATTCCATATTAATTTCACCCCATTATTGGAAAGTGTATTCAAGGATGAAACTAACTCGAATTAATCAATGATAAACCATTCATAATATCTCTGAAGTCCATAGAATCTATGACTTTCAAAACCATTATGTGGTTCTTCCAATGACAATAAAAACATCACCATATAAGGATCAACTGATAATCCTTACTTAGAAATAATGTGTTCCATGAACATTAATTCATTGATACAGAAATTTCATTTTGAAATCTTTCCATGAAAACATTGAATCATAAGGATTTCCTAAAAAATGAAATAGTTATTATGCTCATACATGGATCTTGAATAAATCCATATTTAATCCATGAACAATACTATTTTTTTTGAGATAATCATAGAATATATGTTTTATTAATTCCATGAAAACAATTTGAGTGCCAGTCAAACCAAAAGACATCACAATATATTAAAAATGTTTATACCTACTCTTGAAAGATGTCTTCGGTATGTCAGACTACAAAATCTGAGCGAATGATAACATGAATAAAGATCAATCCTCAAAAAATAACTTATCCTCCATTAAATCGTCAATCAAATCATTTATATAATGAAAATGGTATTTGTTCTTATTTTTTACCTTATTCAACATCCAAAATTCAACACATTTTACAAGGGAACAATATTCTTTCTTGGAAATAAGAATAGGGGTTGACCATGGCGAAACAAAAGGGATAAAAAAATACCTTCACCATCAGATCAACCAAATGAATCTTATTCTATTTTAACTTCATTGGTGTCAGATGATAATATGGTATCGAAAACAGATTTTTATGTAGGACTAATTCAATCAAAAACACTACCCCACTCTTTGAATTAATACAAAATAAATCATATAAATTTTTTTAAGAAAATATAGAACAACAATTTGAATATAACCAATTGAAGAAACATCATCAAAATTATTTCTTACAACAAACAAAAAATTATTGAGAACTGGTGGGAAGGTCCAACACAACCAGACATCAGATCCCACCCTCCCTAAAACACCTGTGATATCCCATCATCGATATGAAACTAAACATGCTGATGATAAAAATAAACCTCAACACAATGAGAAATAATAAAATCCATACTGATGATGATGTCGAATACAAACGGATTGAGAATAAACAAATATCATACTAACTCTACATATTCTATTAATAGAAAATAAGAAGGACATAGAAACACCATATCTTTCCACTTCCCAATTGACATTTCTAAATACATAAAAAGGACATGAGGTATGATGGATGTTTAAGAATATCAACAAAATGGAGAGATGAATATGTTTTGGAAGAACCTGGGTGATATAAATAAAATTATATTGAATATTAAATAAATATAGTACCTCTCACTATCACTATACACACATCATCCTTTGTCAGAAAAAGACCATCTTAATAATGGTACATCACTATTGAGGCATTTGGATGGAAAGCTATAGTCTTTGAAGAATATTACTACTCTATAGTATCAATTGAAGCTGATGATTCATAAGAATAACAAGACATATACATATCTTGAATGAAATGATATAAATTATAATAATGTCCACAACTATTTCATGCCTTCCGAGGGACAAAACTAGAATGTTGGGAGTACCCAAACCTGCCACAAAGTTAGCATGTTAGGGGCACACTACTAATTGTAACTGAGGTTGCATATGATTCTTTCTACTAAGAACAACCTTCACCACTCCTACGATGATCATTCCATATCCTTTTTTCTAATTTATACCACGGAATATAACACTTGGAGGATGAGAAGGGAAAAATAAATAACCATTTACTTCTATATCCATCAATTCTACCATTTCCCTATCCAACATCTCTACATAGGTCGAAAGCTTTAGTATAGATACCTATGATATGTTATCTAGTTTCAATCCCGATAGTTACTTCTAAACATTTTAGTTGTTCATTATTCATTACCTCTAGATAAAAGAGACCATATCTATAAATTGATTTCTATACACTGACATTGAGCTCTCTCCCCAATAAAAATATTGCAACTCTAGAGATGTTTCCATCATCAGAGACTCTAGACAAAACATATGAAAAAATAGGGTCTCGAAACCATTTCAATCGAAGCCCACATGCCTATTCATGTGTACCATGGAATACCACCATCACATTCTATGAAAATCACGTTTCAACATTGCACACATAAAAATGTTACTGCTCTGTGTATCCTAGAAATAAAAGATCTCATTATTCTTAACTAACCATTCCTCCACATCTTGATGCACATTAGAATAATTAAAGGATGGTAGACTATCATGTATGAACTCTCGTTATTGATCCATGTCCCCTATACCTCTTTTATATACCTTCACAACTATATTCTACACTTTTGGTACATTTTGATCAATGGTATTAACTTAACACATGATACCCTCAATAATATTCTAATATAATGAAATATTCAATTGAAAAGATTCTATTTCACCCACCTATGGAAACCATGGAAGACATCTTAGAGTCATACTAATGGAAACTGAAATAGAATAAATAATTCAAAAAGAGAATAATATCAATTTAAACCTGAAAACCATAAGAAAAAAAACGATATTAAGATCAATAACTCAAAACATGAGACACAAATCCCAACATTACATGGTAACTTGAGTCTCTCCATGTAAATTTCCATAGAAGCACTCACCACAACCAACCTCTCAAGTCCAAACATATGTATCTATAGTCCAACCAATGACCCAAGACAAGGACACTTGAGGATATACCTCATTTGATACCAAACTATGATGAACCAAAGTTGGATACCCTCTCAAGATGGTACCGGACCCAAATTGCCCCATACATGAAGGAAATTCCCAATCTCCAAGGGATGGTGAATAAAATTGAGGCATTAAGAACCATAAAAGGGAGTGATTTATCCCAACCCGAAGAAGACAACATAATATATATATTTATACACTACATAAATAAAAACAGAATAATAATAGGAATTTATGTCATATCAGACGGAAATAATAGAATTGATACAATTTGAAATTTTCTAAATAAACCCCAAGAGACATGTCCCACAAAAAAAGAAAAATAAAATCAAAATAGAAACTCTATGTTATAGTTTTGGAAAACTCCCACAATCTCACCACCATATACCCAGAAATTTCTTACCAAAAACCTCACCACCTCACTATGACGCCTTTACTTTACCTGCATCTAAAAACATACAATGTTCTACACAGTAATGAAGGTT
The DNA here is from genome assembly GCA_963277665.1 of Viscum album. Classification (NCBI taxonomy): domain Eukaryota; kingdom Viridiplantae; phylum Streptophyta; class Magnoliopsida; order Santalales; family Viscaceae; genus Viscum; species Viscum album. Next base: position 1,769,071,574 of record OY728157.1, read on the forward strand.
TGTGTAGGGTTTGATCTAAATAGGATCATTAGGATTCCACCCATGTGTTATATATCAATTCTCTATTAAAATTACATATAATGATCAAATTTAATGAAAAACTCCATTAAAATAGATTAACAATTTTTACATCAAAAGTATTATAAAACATTTAATTTCAATATTTTTTCCGCATTTGACAAATAATATAGGTATATCATCTTCAAATATTTTATATAATTCAAATTATTCAAATAAAAGCACCGATTAAAAATCATATCAAATCCAATAAAAATCAAAGCTTAGCTAATATCACCCCAAGTATAATAACAGGTTAATCTAGCTTACTATTCAAACCAAAAACAATGAATAGTTTTCACTCAAGTACTTAGATTAGATGCCCAAGGAATGGAGGAACAACTCTTGAGAGGACCCCCAAGAATTTCAATCATGTCCCTAGAACAATAATTCTTGGGATCATATGAAAACCCCATGAGTGAACCCTCCATAAATAAATGGATGGTGGCCATAAGGCACACCTTACCCATAAGTACCCAAGGAATACCTTGTAATACGATTTTCATACAATTTAATCAAAATCATAATTTGAAAACAATGTCACGAACCGATATCACAATTATTTGAAAAACAAATTTTCATTTACCAAACCAAGGAAAAATACATCATTTATAAATAGAATCATTTCCACATACAAAACTCAATAATATTAATTTCATTATAAACAATATAATTAAACCATAACATTTTTTACAACCAAAATAGGCTAGAGACAATGCCGCCTAACACAAAATCAGAATGCACATGCCTGAAATGGGAACAGAAACCCCTAAAGGAAAATAATTTCAACAATATATTCCCTTAGATTGATTCTTATGTCTTAGAATCACATCACACAAATAAAGGACATAGAGAAATGAGTGGAACATTAATATCTTCAAATAAAACATACCCGCTTCAACACAACCAACAATGGATAGACCCCTAGAATAAGATAAAAAAGTATATTGAAAGTATCAAGGCCATTATCATCACAGATCAATGGACATAATAACTCTACACAATATTACTTACGTGATCAACATCTATGAAGAAGATGAAGGATATATTACTCAGATAGATACACCACAACCCTAATGATGATCAGTCACTAAATGATGTGATTCGTAATGTGGGGTGGTCTCAAAAGTTTCCTTGGAGTGCTCATAGGATGAGAAAGAAATTTCTTCATGTGAATGTAATATAGAACCAATGGTGCAATTCAGAAAACAAATATTCCAGGATAATTACACGATTCAAAACTACATTTCACATTGTGTAATCTAGAAAGCCCCAAAAATCAAAATAAATAATTGCATAGAATTAGAAACCTATATTCTTACCATTTATTAACATGTTACATATTCATGGATTGGAATAATTTCATTCCTTATACCATTTCCCGAGATCTTCTCTGAAACAAATACATGATGTTAACCATATCCATAGATTTTAATCCTTTTTTGAATTATAACTGCACAAGAATCCTTCTTGGAGACTATTACACAACATTAAAAATATTACATGGAATTTAAAACATTAATTATTCATAATCATTAAACCATTAGAAATCACCCAAAAATAGTAGTATCTATAGATTCTTTTCAAATTCCCTAATAAACACTTATGTTTTCTGAACATGGGTAGAACCCCAAAAATCCATTTACACATTTATACTAGGACTAAATTAATTAAAACAAACATAATTCCTCTAAAATTTGGTCATTTTCCATGAAAAAGACTATCCATCCTCATGATTCCCAAAACACACTAAAAAAAATTGGGAAATGAAAATAGACAGAAGAGAAGAACCAAAAATTTTGTAATGAGATGTTGTTGTGAGGGTATCCACATAGAATAGAGTTATATGATTTATTAAGAAGGGGAGGCTATGTCAAAGATTTATTGGGTATTCTATATCATTGGAGAGAATTGGAGTCATTATAAATAATCTAGATATACCACCCAACCTCTCTAAATTGAATGAAATTTTCCATTAACACAATTGAGAAATTACCTTCCCATCCCAACACACTATAAATCCCCAGCCTTAAAAATTACACAATCCCAATATAAGATAGGAATTCACATCGAGGATCTTTTCAGGTTAGGAGTTTTAGAGATTTAGGACACATATATTACATAAAAACTAAAATTTATAAAAAGTGGATACAAATAAGATAATATCCATTTCTTCCACAACATAAAACATTTATATGTAATCATGATTTAAATTTCTTGATAAATATATTCTTGTCTTCTTCCTTTCTCGTAAACATACTTCTACCCTTTGAAAACATTTTAAAAACATGGGATGTGAAGAAAAATATCAGTAAGGGATGCAAAATAAGGAATGGAAACATTAGTCAATGAATATTTATAAACCCATTAATTCATAAGAATCCTCAAATAGTTAATTTAAATCATAAATAACATAGTTAAATTGATGAATCCATATCATACTTACATTGTATCTTTAATACTAACATAGGGAGTATCCTTCAAGGTTACTTTTGGAATACCCATCATTATTTATTTACTAAATCACTTAGGGGAAACCTTATCGTTTAACTATGTATCATTACCTAATACATTGTAGAACTATCACGGGCTCACCCGCCCTCACTTTATCATGGAACCACCCAAATATTAAAGCAATTCCCAAGAACTATTAGATAATCCTAACACATTAACAAACAAAAATGAAAAATAACATTTCCACATTGATATCATAAGATATAATTTTAAGATATTGATATAATAAATCCATTATTAATACCATTTTCAAATCGAAAACTCCAAATAAGGGAATATGGAATTTACATTTCTTTTAAAAAACATTACAGTTTGTAGAGGAATCAAAATACAAAATAATGTATTTGGTGGTGGAAAGGTCATTGTCACCACATTTTTTAAAAAAATTCATTTTTTCATTTAGTAAAATTCTTCCTATAAAAAATATTTTTTTGAAAACCATTGAATGAGATTAATATTCAAATGGTTTGAATATACACCATACAAAAAAATTAGTATATATTATATAAATATTCCTCAATGAAAGGAGATTGAGATGAAGTCCCTTAACATGATTCTAAGTCATCACATACAATATTTATATTAATGAATAATAAACTAAGATTAATTTATTCTCACTTTAGAACCTTTTTCAGGTTTATTTTTTCTTTTATACTAGTTATTACCATGTTATAAAAAATTCAGAATTATTTAAGTTCATATCACATGCTTTGTCTATATTCGGTACTTGAGTAAAAACTGAACAAGTTTTTGATGTAACAAGTCCATGTGGTCATATGTCCATAATATCCAGAATATTATTCATGACATAATCATAAATTTTATACATTAATCATACTATTTAAATCAAATAATTTTTTATGGTTATGAAAAATGAAAAATGTTATATTCAAGGAGACGGTATGCCGTATATACACATGAGTAACATTTTCTTTTTTCATTGACCATTATTGAAATAAGGTAATTATTATTTTATATTTACAGAATTAACATAATATTATTAAAATTATAATAATAATTTAAATATACTTATATATATCATACATGTGATGTGGTGAATAAAAATGATTGACATTGCTTCGTGAAGTGGAAAGATCACACATACACACGAACAACATTATCAATTTTTTGTCCATGGAAGGTAAGAAAATAATTGAAATATTATTCTTTTAAAATGATAGATATGTCAATATTATCATATATAAACAATTATTAAATATTTTATCCACTCTTAATGGATGGTAATAAAAAAAGAACTTTATCGGTTCACGAGGCAGTATTCTGCCATACAAACGAATGAAATGTTCATTTCCCATTTTTTGAAATTGGTTATGGATTTGGGTAGTGATATTAACAATTTTAAATCTTATTATAGTGAGGATAATTGAGTTATTATTTCATATTATAAGAATAATATTTAAAGGAGTTGGAAGGAGAAATAAACAGAAACACTTAAAAAAATAATACATATTCTTCAGTTGATCACATTTTAAGAACACCTTCACACCTCTACGAAGGTTGTTCTGACTAAAATAAAGACTCAATAACGTTGGTAGAGATTTTATAAATAGGTTTGGGCAGATATTCATTGATCCAAATGTTACTTTTAGTGTGAGTAATAGAGAAGAGTGGGTACCTTTTTATAGGAGAGGGGAGGGGCACCCATGGAATCTCTAAAAATATTAAATTGTTGTAAATTGTTTTTAATAAAAATGACTCCATATTGTGTGATGTTGAAGATAATATGAGGATATTTAGAATTACACTTACCCAATAATTTTGAGACATTTATTTGTTTTTTAACCTTATTTTTTTAGTTTTCCATTAATTATTCCGTTTTAATTTTAATTGTGGTAACGATATTTTAAATATTACGGGGCTCTAAATTTTACTTATATGGGATCAATTTCACAGAATTAGAGAATTAATTATCTAATAGACCTTATCATAGTAAATATTTTATTTTAAAACAATTTTAGGATCTTTGAATAACTAGATAATTTATTATTTTTATAAAATATTAATAATGCCTACTTTTACACTATTCATTCCATTGAATTAAAAATAAAATCCAAACATAGTGATAACATTAAAAAACCATTTAATTGATTTATAACATGTTATTGTAACATATAGAATTCTTTGATAACATAAAATATGTAAAATAATATTTATTTTAATATTTATAATATCAATTATTTGATTCATTTATTAGTAATGTGTTCACTCCATTATCATTGGGTCATAATTAAATTAAATTATTTAATTTATAAAAATTATAAATAAAATACAAGGATGTAAGTAATATTCATTGATATATAACAAATATTTATAGTCTACGATATCACTTATATAACCCAATATTAAAATTGTTTTAGAAAGAGAACTCATGTTTATGGTAATTTTGCCTTTACTTTAAATTAAAAGTTAGAAATTTAATAATCACACCCAAGTGGCTTCAAAATGGAAACTTTTTATCCCAAGGGTTTCCTATATTGGGAATATCTCATTAAATAAGATTATTAAATGTATTAGGGATGTTTTATCTTATTACAATTTTATTTTTAACATTATTTAACTGATTTACCATTTAACCGCGGTAAATAAAACTAATTAATAATATTATTATTCATAATGTCCAAAAATAAAGAAGGAATATTTAAATATTTTAATATTATGATTAAAATATAGAATCAAGTTTCCCAATTTAAAAACATATAATTGGTAGAAATTAATAAAAAATTAATTCTGTTAAAGGAATAATAAAATGGGTTTCCTAAGTAAAACCGTCAAAAGATTGACATGTTTTTATATCCAATTTAAATTTGATATTAATTCTAATTAACAAGATTGTAATAAATGAAAAAAATAAAATTCAATTAAAAATTAAAACCAATTAAAAACATTACCAAACTATATAAATAAATTAGAAAAAAAGTATTTTGAAACTAAAATGTAGTATTTCTAACTATTCATTAAAATATGAATTTGATAATAAAAATACCAAAATTTCAACCAAAGTAAATTTTTATGTCCAGATTTTAAATTATAAGTTTCTTTTCAAATAGAATTTACAAAAGTGTCAAAAAATTGATATAAAATGGATTCTTCTTCAAAAGGAAGTAATAATACCTTTAAAAATATTATAGTATTTTATCCTTAAAATTTGATTTATTCCCATTTTAAGCCTATAAAATTTATTAAAAGAAACTAAAAACATTTAATAAATATGTGTAATCATAATATAGTTTGTTATGTTCATTCCCTCCACTACAATTTCTATGTGATAACTACCATTTAAAATATTGATGTAAATAATGTATTACTTTTTGGTATATCTCAATCTTGTGTGTTATATAAGATTTTGGAGAAACCCATTTATATGTATCGGGTACACTATCAGACATAGAATCCCCTTTTAAGTAAAATTAATATCTAATTGATAAATAATAATAGATTTGAAAATTTCTTATTCTTTAATTACCTAGGATGTTACATCATTTCCCCCTTGTGGAAATTGCATCCTCACAATTTTATTCACTTTTCATATAAGTGGGGGTATTTATCCCTGATAGAATTTTCAGATTCTCATTTTTCTTATTCAACCATATAGTTTTTCCATAAAACCTTGACCTAACTAATCACCTTATTACGCAACACTTTATCTCTATGGTCAAGAATTTGGACTTTTTGTTCCTCCTAAGAAATATTATCTTCCATCTAAACTACTTCTGGACTCAAAACATGATATGGATCTGACAAATACTTTGTCAACATTAAAACATGAAAAACATTGTGCACTTGGGATAAAATTGAAGGTACAACAACTCTATATGAAACCTATCCAACCTTATCAAAAAATTTATAGTATCCAATGATCCACAGTCTCAACATTCCCTTCTTACCAAAACACACCACACTTATCCATGGGGAACCTTTGAGAAATAATATGTTCATGAAGCTTGAAAGAAAGAACTTTCCTCTGGTTATCTACATAATGATTTTGATTTCATTTAGCTATCCTATTTTATTTCTGAATAAACTGAATTTATCTTATATATCTTCTACCAATTCTTATCACATAAACTTTATTTCAACTACTTCATCCGAAAAATCACTAGTTTGACACCAATTTCCATATAATGCATCAAATGTTTCCATCTAAATGTTGGAATGAAAACTGCTATTATAGGAAAACTCAATAAAAGGAAGATTTTGATCACATCTTCCCTAGAAATTCTTTGAATACGAATGTAGCATATCCTCAATGGTCTAAATTTTTCATTCTCACTACACATCCGATTGAGGATGAAATCATATACTAAAATTTATTTCATTTCCCATTGACTTTTGAAGGCCTTTCCAAAAGTTAGAGATGAACCTGAGATCATGATCAAATATAATAGAGAGGGGAACCACATATACCAATATTATCTATTTAAGATACAATTGATAATGTTGATCCAGATTCAATGTTTCCTAAATAGGATGAAAATGAAATGATTTAGTCAATCTATCAACAATAACCCAAAATACATTTTAACCTCAAAATGTATTGGGTAATCCCACTACGAAATCAATGGATATATTTTAACTGTTCCAATATGGTATTGGGAATGGCTTGACCATACCTTTTAGTGCTTTCCACTCAATAATAACCTATTAAAAAGCTAAACACATCACATTATAGTCAACAATATCACTTTTCATTCCATCCCACTAATAATAGTCAAGAATATCTCTGTACATCATAGTAATATTATGATTAATAGAAAATAGAGAACTATGAGCTTCACATAAAAAATATTTCTTCAAATATGAATCCCAAGGAATATATAATATCTTCTAAAATATGAAAACACCATCCATGTCAATGTTTAATTCATAAAACCTTCCCCTTTGAACCAATTATACTTTTTTCTATGATTAACTACCTTTCCTCTGTGCTTTCTTAATTATATTTGATAGATAAAATTTCGTTGTAACATAAAACAAAAGAGAAGAATTTTGTACACCATCAATTTCCATGCCAAAGTTCATCAAATCAATAATAAAATGGTCATGTTCCAAAAATAACAAGGTTAATGTATCATTAACATTATGACTTAAAGTTTTAGGCACTTTGTATTCTTTTCTTGGATGGTAATGAATCATGTAATCATAATGCTTGATTAGTCCCAATCATTTTCTCTGTTATATATTAAATTATTTTTGATTTAATATATAATTTAAACATTTGTGGTTAGTATATATTTCAAATTTTACTTTATAGAGATGATGCCTCCAAAATTTTAAAGAAAAAAAAAACAGAACAATTAATTCCAAATCCTGTGTATGGTAATTTAACTCTTGAGTTTTAAACTGACGTAAAGCATAAAAAATTACCTAATCATTCTAAATTAGGACAGAACCACGTATTTTCAATGAAAAATCCTTGTTGATAACAAATTCAAAATTTCTGGAAGGTCATTACAAAACTAGATATTTCACTAATTGTTTTTTAATTCTTGAAAACTATCATCAAATTATATCATCTAGATGAACTTAACACCATTTCGAGTTAAATTAGTCAGTGGGCAAGATAAACCTGAAAAATATTCCACAAAACTCTGGTAAAAATCTGTAAACTAAGAAAACTTTGAATCTTAGTTATATTTGCGGGTCTTGGCCATTATTCAACAACTTTCGTTTTTACAGGATCAAAAGTTCTGAAAAATTTAGAAACAATGTGACCGAGGAATGAAATTTATTGTAACCAAAACTCACACTTGATTAATTTCCAAAATATTTTATTTTATTTAATGTTTATCAAGACAACCCTTTAATAACTTTCAAGATCCTATTTACTTTTAGAATATACCAAAAATATTATGAATAATAACTACCCCAAACTTATCCACGAACTCATGGAATATTATATTCATAGGATCCATGAATACAGTAGGTGCATTAGTTATCCAAAACAGCATAACTAGAAATTCATAATGGTTTTATCTAATACGAAAAGCGATATTCAGAATTTATGATTCCAATACCTTCAACTAATGGTACCCTAACCCTAAGTCAGCCTTTGAAAACAAATTTCCACTTGTAGCAGATCGAAAAAATCATCGATATGAGGAAAAGGATACTTGGTCTTAACAATGATGTTATTCAGAGCACTATAATCAATGTAAAGTATCATTAAAAAATCTTTATTTTAAAAAAAATGATAAGATGAACCCTTGGGGATGTGCTAGTTCAAATGAGACATTTATCTAATAACTCGTTCAGTTTCTTCTTTAACTCTAAAATTTCAATATGATATATTCAATAAGGGGGTTTTGAAATTGGATTAGATTAAATTTCTAAGTCAACAGTAAATTTAAAATCTTGATTAGGTATAATTTCTGGAAACTCATCAGGAAAAATGTCAAGATACTCATTTACCACTAGCACATCATTAATATGAACACTTACATTGTTTTCAACAATATTTTCAGGGTAACATTCTTTTATATATTTTATCATATTATTAGATTCATGACATATTATTAATGGTAAGGGTTTATTCTTATACAAAAACTGAATGTATTTCTAAAAAAACTTTTTTAGCTCTTCAGTCAATCTTAGCATGGTAAATAGAAAGCCAATCTATACCCATAATAACATCAAACTACAGTAGAGTAAAAAAAATTATTTGATGGTATATTCATTCCACAGATAAGGATAAGAATATTATTATAATTTCTTTTTTTCCACAACATTTCCACCAAGGTATTTATATAATATGTTTTGGATTCATTTCTTGAGGTGAAATTTCTAATTTCCAAAAAAAATCTCATAAATGAAAGAATGTGTAGACCCTAAATCAAAAAATACATTGGAATAATATAAATAAACATAAAATGTACCTGATACGAATTCAATTGATTCCCTAACATCTGCTAAAGTAGTTGAAAATGATTTCACCACACATTTCTTCTTATAATTTGGCTTCGTACCATCATTCAAATTAATCATTAGACATTCATTTTCCTAATAAAACATATCATTACATTTAAAACATTTCACTAGATGTATATCATATTTTTTTATACCATTATCTTTTTTAGTGTTGTTAAGATCCTTATGCCCAATTTTACCATACTAGAAGCACTTACCAGAATTCAAAAGGTAGTCCCCCATGTGTTTTTACCACAATTTTCACATTATATAAACATAATTTTCTTAACATTATATTTTCTTGAATAATTTTTCCCTTCGGTTTTCCATCTCGACCACTTATTCTTCTAATTTTATAAGAACTCATGATCATAAAAAAAACTACATTTTATCCTTCTCCACACATCTAACAAGATTTTGATTAATTTTGAACTCATGAGATTCCAATTCAATTCGATTCATTGTCTTTACTATTGTGTGAAATATGATTGATTTTACTATCAATGTCCTAGTTGAAATTTGGAACATTCCTTTCCATTCGGGTGAATTTTTCTTTGTATGTAGCCACCGAGTCAACATCATTCCTCAATTCCAACGATTTTTATTCATCATAAATTTAACCACCTTAGGAAAATATTTCTCAATAAAAACACCTTTGAATTCATCCCAATCTAATGTATCAAGCTCCTCACTGTCTCTGATATTAATAAACATTGACTCACACTGATCTAATTCACCTTCAATGTAGTAAAAAATGAAACTAAACTTTTGTCTAAACACCACATTATATCGAAAATATTCTCTAGGGATTAAATCCCCTCTTTATCTAGCACATGGTTAGATGATCCTCTAAATGATGGAGGTCGTTGCCTCATGAAATGCTCTACTATTGGCATGTTTCTATATGGTTGATATGAACGATCTTGTGTATGGACACCACTACCATTTATAGCCTGAGTCAACTATGCCATCACTGCAACAATCTATTCAGTTCCAATTCTGACAATATAAAGAGGATAATTTAGAATTTTGTTTTTCTCTAGATGTATTCCTAGAAAAAATTCCATGTTTCCTATATGGAAAAACATTCTGAATAGACATGTCATAGACAAAGAAACATGGTAATCTTTAAATTATATATCATTTCAATTTTACTATATAGTAAAAATTCATTTATGGATATTCTATTAAAAATATCCTAACCCTTAATGTTATATAAATCAATATTTGATACCAACTATATGGCCCCAACCTTAAATACTACATAATATTAATTTATGTTTAGAATTCACGTTTACCATCTTTTCAGGTTTAATGTTTTGGAGAGTTAGGACATAACTATTACATACCCTCTCAAATTTATAAGTTTTTGTACAACTAATAAAGAATCCATTTATTCAACAATAATATAGTTTTAAAAGTAAACATGATTTATTTTTCTTGATAAAAATATTCTTGACTTATTATTTTCTCTTACCCATCATTATACCCTATGAAAACATTTTATAATATTTTGATGACCACAAAAAGCTCAATAAGGGATACGAAAAAAGATAGAAAATGTTAGTCCATGAATATTAATAAATCGATGAATTCATAATAATCTATAAAAACATCATTGGTTTCATAAATCATAAAGGTAACTTGATGTATCCATACCATACTTAGAACTTATCTTTCACTACTATGTAGAGAGTAACCTTCATGGTTACATTTGGAATACCCATCATAGTAAATTCCCTAAATTTCTAAGGGGAAACCTTATCGTTCATCATTGTATCATTACCCAATTAATTGGAGTGCTATCATGGGCACAACCACCCTAAGTTTATCACATAACCACCCATATACATAATCAATTCCCAATAACCATAAGATAATCATAACACATTAACAAGAATAAAGGAAAAATAACATTTACACATTGCTATCATAAGATATCATTTGAAGATATTGATATAATCAGTCAATATTCAATACCATTTTCAATACCAAAATACCTAAATGAAAATATGTTATTTAATTTTCTGTTAAAAAATGTTACGGCTTGTAGAGGATTCCAAATACAAATAATGGTCATGTAGGCAGAAAGGTTTTTTTTCCAAATATGATAAAAAACACCCCTTTTGTCATTTAGTAAAACACTTTGTATATCAAATATTCCTTTGGAAAACCATTGAATGAAATTATTTGTCAAATGGGTTGAATATAAAACATGTAAAAAAGATGGTATATATTATCAATATATGTCTTAATGAATGAAGATTGAGATGAAGTCCCTTATCGTGAGTTGACTCATCACGTACAATCATTATATTCATAAATAATAAACATATATTATTTTATACTATCTTGAGAAACATTTTCAGGTTTATTATTTCTTTTATATAACTTAATACCATTTTATAAAAATAATATAATTATTTAACTTTATATTAGATTTTTTATTGATATTTGGTACTTGAGTTGAAAATAAACAAGGTTTTGATGTCACTAGTCCATGTGGTCATAGGTATATTATATCCAGAATAGTAATCATGAAATAATCATCATATTTATAAATTAATCCTACTTTTTATGTCAAACCATTTATTATGTTTATGAAAAATGAACAATGTTATATTCATGGAGATGGTAGGCCGTACATACGCTAGTATAACATTTTCATATTTCATTAATCTTTATGGAAATAAGATAATTATTATTTTATCTTTACATAATTATAATAATTTTATTAACATCATAATAATCATTAAAATATACTTATATATATCATACAAGTGATGTGGTGAATAAAAGCGGTTCACATCGCTTCGTAGATGTTGTAGTTCACACATACACACGAACATCATTATAATTTTTATGTGCATGGAATGTAAGAAAATAATTGAAATATTATTCTTTTACAATGATAAATTTGACATTAATATCATATATGAAAAATTATTACATCATTATAACTTTTCTTGATGGACAGTAATGAAAAAAAAACTATATTTGTTCATGAGTACGTAGTTCGTTGAACCTAAAAATGAAATATTAATTTCTCTTTTGAATAAATTGGAGAAGGATTTAGGTGATGATATTAACATAATAACCTATCATTATATTTTGTATAATTTATTTATTATTTATTCTTAGGAGAATAATATTTAATGGAATTGGATGAAGAAATAAAACAGAAACACTTAAAAAAGATACGTCTTCTTTAGTTGATCCCCATTGATGAACACATTAACACCTCTAAGAATGGTTTTCTCCAGAAACTAAGACATCAAGAACGTGGGGATGGATTCTAGGAAGTGTTTTGGGAAGATATTGGACTAACCAAATGGTTCATGAAATGTGGGTATTAGAGAATAATGTGTACCTTTTTAAAGGAGAGGGGAGGGGCAGCCTTGGAAACTCTTAAAATATGAAATTAATATAAATTATTTTTTAATACCAATGACTCAAACTTGATATATATCTAAGATAAAATGGTTATTTTTCTGAATCCTCTCATAAAATATTTTTTAGACCTATATTTATTTTATTATAAACCTTTTATTTTTGGTTTACCCTTAATTATACCCTTTTAATTTTAATTGTGGTAACAACATTTTGAATGTTATGCGGCTATAAATTTTACTTATATGGATTAAATTTCACATAATTGGACACTAAATTAACCTTTATACCTTATCATATTATCTTTTAAATTTTAAATTTTTTTATGATTTTTAAATTATTTAATAATTTATTATTGTTATAAAATATCAATTATGTCAACATTTACACTATTCATTTCATTGAATTTAAATAAAATATAATCAAAGAAATATCTTCTAAAAAACATTTAATAGACTTATAAAATGTCATATTCCCCTATAAAATTCATTTATAGAATAAATTATGTAAAATAATGTTTATTTTTATATTTATAATGTCATTTATTTTATTTTTTCATAAATAATGAAATCATTGCATCATCATTGTCTAATAAATTAAACTTAATTATATAAAATATAAAAAATGTAAATAAAACACCAAGATGTTGGTAATTATTTTACCATTATAATTAATATTTATAGTCAAATATATCACTTATATAATCCCATATTAAAATAGTTTTAGTAATTTGAGTCATGTTTATGATAATTTTTCCATTACATTAAATTAAAAGTTATAAATGTCATAATCACACCCAAGTGGATTAAAAAAGAAAAATTTTAGTCCCCAACATTTTCTTGGTCAGGAATATCTCATAAAATAATATTAGGACTAGTGTTATAGTATTAATATATTATTATAAAATTATTTTACCATTATTTAACTGATATACCCTTTAACATCAGAAAATAAAAATAATTATTAATGTTACTATTCATAATGTCCAAAAATAAGAGGGACCTATTTACATAATTTGAAACAATCTAATTAGAAAAATTTAATCCATTTATCAAAATTCGAAACACATAATTGACATAAATTAATTAAAAATTAATCCTGATGATGCAGTAAGAATACAAGTTTTTTCAGTAAATCCATCAAATGATTGACATGTTTTTGTATCCAATTTAAATGTGAAATTAATTACAAAGACCAAGGTTGTATTAAATGATAAAAAACTTAATTCAATTACACTTTAAAACTAAAAAAGAGGATAGCCTGATAATATAAAAAATTTGATGAAAAAGTATTTTTAAACTGAAATGTAGTATTTATAACTATTAATTAAAATATGAATTTTATCTGAAAAATACAAACATTTCATCCAAAGTAATATTTTATGTCCCTCTTTCAGATAAAATGTTAAAACTTTCAAATATATCTTATATAATTTTCAAAAACTATATTTAAAATGGGGTTTCTATAAAAATGATGTAAACTACCTTTTAAAAATATTAGAGTGTTTTTTATTAAAATTGGATTTATTCTCATTTTAAGCCTCTAAAATTTATTAGATGAAAGTAAGAATATTTAACAAACATGTGCAATAAAAATATAGTTTGTTCTGTTCATTCCTTTCAACACAATGACATGGTGTTAACTACCATTTAAAATAATAATATTAATAATGTATTATTATTCAGTATATCTAAATCATATGGGCAACATAAGATTTAAGAGAAACCCATTGTTTTTTATCGTGTATGCTATCCGACATATCATCCCATTTTAAGTGAAATTAATATCTAATTCATAAATATTAAAAGATAAAAATTCTTATTCTATAATTACTTGAGATATTTCACACACAAACTCATTATTGAATAAATAGAGCTAGATGTATATTTGATCTATAATAAAGATCCTATATAGATTCATTCTAATCCATATTAATTATTTAAAATTTAAAAAAACCTGGGAAAGGTGTTGTGGATGAATTATAATTTGGAAGAAGTACCATGTGATCTTAAGGGAACAATAATTAATGATTTCCAAAAAAAATTATGGATTGATATATTCCTCAAATTTAGAAGATGAAATAAATTAAGGTGATGGGGGATAATATAATTCTAAAGATTCTATTATTATAAATAAACAATTCATTATAAAAATTATCATAAAATACAATCCCATTGATTTCATCATGGCGTTATAATACACACTCGAGTGTTAAATTCACAAGAAAATATAAAAATAGTTTTATAGAACTCATAAAAAAAATTTCAAACACTATTAAATTATTTTCTAGAGGATCGTTTTCTATAAAGAATAAAAACAATAAAATAGGAATTAATATTATGAAGAAAACAGAATGAAATTGAATGGTTTTGATAATGAAATAAAGAATATGATGTGATTAATTTCAGAGGATAGAATAATGTGTATTTATAGTGGGTAATATGATAGTTGGAAGGTTAAGATGACCATTTTCAGAAGGGTTGGGAGAATGTCCCTTTATTTTAATATGAAAAAAGTCATCAGAGAACCCAATTGAAGTTGGTAAGGGAAAACATGTTACAAGCCCATAGGTCCAGATAGATCAAACCCAATATTGACCTGTAAAAATCAATTACAGTGGCCGAAAACCCTAGAGGGACAATCCCAATACAATGTCAAGGTTAACTCAAAATACTCCAAAGGACACCATTACTCCGATTCATACCACTATCGCTACCACTATGGCCACTAGGATGCACGTTGTCGATGTCACTATCAAATTCTACATGGTCAGTTAATTCCTGAGTCACCCCCTTCACATCGGCCAAATATCATTGTCCGCAGACCACAACACCCAATTCGGAGAGCCTCCACATGTCACACGAGTTTCCTTTAGGCCCAGACCAGATACACCATCAAGAGTGTCATAGATCTGGAAACCTGACGCAGTCACAACGACTGCCATCATCCCATCACCACACAAGCAGACAACTGCCATCAAGGCTTCCCGTGCTGACACAACAACGTCGTGCCCAAAACCCACCCATGCTATAGTCTTAATGAAATAGAGACTCACTGTTGTAGAGTCTGTACCCTCCCCTACAAAGACCACATACCATCCACCCATTCCTTCACTTCCTGATGCGCAGACCCAGATCAACCAAAGGCTACCATGTGTCACAGATCCAGAAAAGAGACCACTGAAGCCACATACCTCTAGATCTGGAACAGATTCACATCGACAAGGCCAACTAAAAAGCCATATACACCCCTACCACCCGCAACACTACTAATTGAGAACCGCGCCATCATCATAAGATGAATCACCAACACAAATCCTCACTAATGAAGCCGAAAAGACTAAAGAGAGAACCCTAGGGGGAAACCCTAATCACCTAGAGTTCATGACCGAAGTTGAGAGCCCCCAAAAGTAAAAGCATGTTATTAGGCCCAGGTGGTTACAAGGTATTAGTGGGCCATCACCCACCACCCAACACCTTTATGTATTTACCCAACAACTAGCCCATGTGTAACGACACTCGGGATTTTAGAACATTTCCGCATAGGGGTAGAGGTCCCATGAGTATTTTATTCATGAATATTAAGTGTTTTCATAGTAAGGACTTGATCCGAGAACCATAGTGACAGACTTTACAGCTGCAACCAACTCAACCGTGCCCCCGCAGGCTAAAGTACACCATATTTTTAGGCCCATGGTGTTACAAGGTATTGGTGTGCCTTCGCCCACCACTAAGCATTATTATGTAATTCCCCCATGGGCTAATGTACATTGGGTTTGTAATAGTAATTTGGCTGTTATGTAAAACATAATTGTGTCTAATAAAATAAATAACATCAAATTATAATTTATCTATGTATATAATGTGTATTCCTCAATAAATATGAATATAATTTATTTTTTTTCATATAATGACATTGAATTTATTAAAATATTATTTGCATAACATTAGAATAAAATTATTGATTTTGGAATGCACTAATATCTGTATTCAATGAAAAAAAATTACATATAAAGAAAACTAGTTTCATAAAAATGACATAAAATTTAAAACCATCTCATCAAAATTATCCAATGGTGTATTTTTGATACTTTTGAAAAAAAAAAATTTCTAGATGAAAAGTAATGTATGTTATGTGTATACTATTTTTTTATGAAATTATTTTGACATAAAAGGATTTAATAATTAAATTAATTTATTATATAAACTAAAATATATGTTTCTAATAAAATAATTTATTTTAAAGTACAAATTCAACTTCCCAATCAATAATGGACTATTCAAATTTTAAAATTGAAATAAACGTTTTAAAATTAATTATTTATTAAAAAATGGGAATTAAATGGCCCAAATATTATAAATAAATGTATTATAATTCATTAACATATAATTATCCAAAATCACATCTGAAATTTCAAATGGTATGAAATAATTCCTTGTGAAATCCATTAGTTTTGAATTCTATACAATATATTTTTAAAAAACCTATATCCCAAAAAGCAATCCTCCCATATGTTCTATAAATACCCACACATACTCCCATTCCTCTTCAATCTAAAACAAATGATCATCCCCCCTATATATTTCCCACATATGACTAATTTTATGGATGACATAAAGATCTAAGTAGTTATTTATCATGGTTTAGGAAGCTATGTAGTAAGCTAATAGTTCTTAGTCTACTATCTTATTTTCCATTTTGCAATACTTTTGGATTCCTTAAATTTTAATATCAAATTAAGTTGGGTTTGTTATTATACATCCATTATTGTAATATTAATGATAAATTAATATTTTATCTAATTATACTACCTTATTTTGTTTCTAATTTTAAAATAAATCCCCAACCATTACCTTCATTATCTAAATTATTGTATATGACCTGAATTTATGAAATTATAGATAAATTATTTCTAATAGGGGGGACTAATGAAATACGGAATATATTTTTCATGTGCCCCCATATTCAGTTTATTTTTTAACAAAATTCCATTTACCATCAATGTATATTGACCTAAAAGTCTCTGGTTATTGAAAATTTATATAAAACCACATAACATGATCAACTCATAATTATATGATTTATAAAAAGGGTTTCACTATATTAAATTTATGTTATCTATATTATTATTGTTTCATAGATATATGAAATTTATTCAATGACAATTTGAATATATATATATATATATATAGTGCATAATTTTTCCACAAAAGTGGGCTTTATGGTAACACCCCTATTTTATTCAGGGCATCTTTTCTTCTTTTAATACAAGTCCAAAGTGAATATTTTGACTATTATATAGTTCTTAAACTCTTTTCGGTCATATAGGAATCATTTAAAAACCTATGATGAGTAAAGAAAATATCATTATGTGAGATAAAAAAATAAATACATCTTGTCATCTCAGTAAAAATCATCAAAACTCTTGAAAATGACTTCCTTTTAAACACTAAAACATTAAGAACATAAATAAAAAAATATAAACAAGAGAAAATAAACCTATTATAAATTTAAATTTTCAAAACCCATTAATAGTTTATAAAATCATGATCTAAATTTAAATTTATTGTATCCTCATTAAAACATACCATAAAAATGAACATTGCACCTTTAAAAGTTCATAAACTTCTCATTAATTTTGAAATTAAAATATTTCCATAAAAACCATAGTAGTAATAAAATAAGTATCTTGTAGAATCATATTAATACATTATTTTCAATAATATTTATCATATTTTAGAAATAAATATGTCATATTTAATTCTATATGGGAAACCCACTAGGTTTTCTCCCTTATATTTCGCATTTGAAAGATATCAAATACGTAATTTATTATAGAGCTATATCAGGCTCACTCACTATAATCACTCATATCAAGATCAGTTATCATAATATATTTTTATCCATTATCAAATTATTTACAAGAAAAATTTTATTATCTAACTTTTATCATAATACCTTTGAGAAAATCATTTGAACCCATAAGAAAAATCACATCTAGTTTTCTCCTGAAAATTAGATAAAAGCCCCTTTCTCATGAAATAATTTTATAAAAAATTTCAGAAAAATGAATGTGGATAGTTTTTTAAAAACAAAAACAACAATTTTATTTTAATATATGTAATTAATATTTCCTATGATTATGGTAAAGTATTTTCATGTAGTAAATGTTAGAAAATATGTTTTTCTCTCTTTGTCAGAATTAAAAATGAGCTCTAAAATATATGATAAAAATATTACATGTTAAATACATTTTAATAAAGTAAATTTTAGTTAAATAATTTCATTAAAAATATATTAATAATAAATAAGATCATTCATGGAGAATTTAAAAAAACATGGATATAGATGGGAAAGGATTAAAAGGAACACTTCAAAATATGGTTGTAAAGAAAAATATCATATGTGATGTCTCATCTATCTTTTTACATTCTAAAATTCATGACTGATAAACTTTTTATTAGTTTTAAATTTTTTAAATAATTGTTTTCATTTTCTTTTTATTTTTCTTATTATTTTTAGTTTGTTTTTTTATCATGTCTTATTTAGTAACCATAATGGCTAAGTTCAAGTTCAATGTTTGGGGTCAATTATTTGATAATCTCAAAATGAAATCATTGAATTGAAAATGGTCAAAGGGTTATCTAATTCATTAAATAAAAAAAGTAAGAATTAAATAATTATTATTTTAAAAATTAATTTTAATTTCATAACCATCCATGAAATTAAAACTTGAAAAATGAATCACATCGCTTATTAAGGATTGTAGACCACATGTATGCACAAATGATGTGATCATTTTACAAAAGATGGAATG
Source organism: Viscum album (assembly GCA_963277665.1). Lineage (NCBI taxonomy): Eukaryota > Viridiplantae > Streptophyta > Magnoliopsida > Santalales > Viscaceae > Viscum > Viscum album. Next base: position 1,769,091,276 of record OY728157.1, read on the forward strand.
GCAATAATGTAATTATTATATCATATTTATAGTATAATTAATATTAAATAATTAGTTTATACAATTATTTTACCCATTATATTAACTATCTGGATGATCCAGTGATGGGAAATGATACACATCACTTCGTCGAGGTTATAGTGCACACATACACATAAGTGATGTTTTAATTTTGTAATGGATAGAAATAGAGATGAAAAATGGGTGATCGATGAACATAATAACATTTAATTATATGTAAAATAATGATGTAATTATATCAAATTTGATATGTAATATTTAAATGAGGTAGAATAAGAAATAAACATGAAAACTCTAGGTTAACTGTTTTACCTCATATTTGAAATCAGACATTGAATTACACCTTAACCCTCTACGTTTGGTCCTTTTCGAGGATAAATACCTATAAGATTTGTGGAGGGATTTTGGGAAGGTATCTGGTAATATATTGTTAATGATAAAAATACAAAATTATGTCAATAATAAGATATATGGGGTGCATTTTTTATAAGTGAGGGGAGTGTCACTCCTGTAATTATTAACACTATTAAAATAATATAAATTATTAATCACGAGAATGTTTCACTAAATTAATTAAATTATTAGGATATGTGGATAATAATAGGAATAATCGCATCCCATAATATCAAAAAAATGATAATCTATGATAATCTCTCTTAGTTTTAACCTTAATTAACGTTTTTTACCATTTAATCACATAACAATAGTTTTCCCAGTGTTAATATTCATAATGAAAAATGAAATTGACCCCATTAATAAATTTTAACCAATATATTCCATATATGAAATACATTTTTCAATATTCAATGTATATAGGTGTTGTAATTTATTTTAATATAAGAATGTATAGTATAAAGGAAAACAATTTTTCCAAAAATGGTTTTTCAAACCTAAAAACAAACTTATATCAAAATCCAATAAAATTTTGATTACTAGAGAATTAAATAAATAATTTTGAATAAAATTTATAGTATTTTAATTTAAAAAAATTAAAAATTTAAGTGTAATTTTAATTATCTTTATTTAATTAAATAAAATTTTATTTTTTCGAAAATTGTTATCTTACACTATTCACTCAAAAATAAATATTCTTATAAAAATCCTAGCATTTCAAAATAAAATAAATTTCATATGAAATAAAAAATAATTTTATACAATTCAAACCCTAAAATTAATAAATTTAAATTCTTAATAAAAGCATATAATTCATAAATAATTGTTTTGTTAGAAAAATTTACTCATTTTCAAGAAAAAAATTGTGTAAAATCAATATGGTGAAAATGACACCATAAAATCTGATCATTAATAATAAAAAGTAATTAAATAGAATTATTATTAACATTAAATGAGTTTTCACATGATTCCAACGATTTAAAAATTTCAACCATGTAATCTTATTCATTACATAAATAGGTGAGGGTATTTTTCCACATACATATTTCTGATTCTCTTGTTTCCTCTTCACAAATATGGTTTTTACATAAAAAATTCTCTATATGAGTCACCATATTTTGAAACAAATCCCATATAATATATAAAATATAAAATTAATTTTTCTTATATTAAATTCCCTCTTCCAATATATTTATTTCAATTCTCAAGACATTATATTCATTGATTACATATATCCTTAACATTGGAACATGAAACACATGATGGGCCCATGATAAAATTAGAGCTAAGACCACTCAGTATGAAACTAATCTAACTTTTTATAGAATATAGTATGGACTAATATACAATGGACTTATTTTTACTCTCATTATAAAACAAATAACTCTTTTCCATGGAGATTCATTAATAAAAACATAATCTCATACCTCAAACAATATAAAATTCCAATAGTTATATATAGAACTTTTTTTATTTCTATATGATGCTCATATATTGTGTTGAATCATCTTTAACTTATCAAACATACCTTATACTAATTTTTATCTCAAAAACATCCTCCTAATAACATCATCCCAACATGATAGAGTTCGACTCTACTTCTAATATAATGCCTCAAATGAACCCATTTTTATACTGAAATGGATATTATTATTATAAGATAAATACAACAAATTGGGATGTTTATCCCAACATTCTTTATAATAAAATGGTAAATCCCATATAATATCTTAAACATTATAAACTTTTCACTCTAATGATCAGTCATATTATGTATGACCTGTTATAATAAAATTCAATTCAGTTCCCCAACGACTTTTGATGTCATTTTTAAAAAATTGGTGTTAATATGAGAACATTATCAAATACAATAGAGATATGGACTCAATGTATTATTATTATTATCTCCTTAAGGTTATTCTTGTAAACATCATCTAAATACATAGTATATTGAGTAGGTATAAAATTCGTAGATTTTTTAACTGATTAAAAATAGAAAAAATAACATTATTACCATGGGATTTAAATAGTAACCCCACCCTGAAATACATAGATATATTCTCCCATTTCTATCTAGGAACTATAAAAATCGTAAGAAAACCCTTCCATAGTAATCTATGAAATTTAACTTATTGATAATTAAATAAATTCATTTTTAAATTAGAAATATGCTTCTTTATCCCCCCCACCGATAACACTCCAAAATTTCTCTATACATTTTATTGCATCCAATATAAAAACAAAATTAAGTTTTATGTGCATCATTTAATAATTTCTAATTGAACTAAGATTCACTTGGAATAAACATCCTCTTCAAAAATCTCATAACACATTCTCCTTTATTTTCAAATTTATCCAACTCACCCTTGTTTGAAAATTACATATTTTCTTCTATATCAAATTATTCATTTTGAGAACAATTAATTATATCTGAAAAACATGTATTTATTAACACTTAACCCAAAATATAATTATTTACTGTATAAAAAAATCTAGGAAAACATTCATTAAATCATTAATCAAAGGATCATGTTCAAAACATATTATGGTTAATGATACATTATCTTTTGGACTCAATAAAATAGCTTCCTCATTTTCATTACTCAGATGATAGAGAATCATGTAAATATAATAATTTATTAGTACCATAAAGCTTATTTACATCATTATGAACACTTTTTGAGTGAATATATACTATAAATATTTTTTAAAATACACATTTCATAACATACGAATTATAAATGTTTCACAAAAATTTTAATGTAAAAAACACCATTTAATGATCAATATCATGAATAAGGTAATTATACTAATGGAATTAGAATTATAACGACACATTGACAATTACTAAGTCATATTGTATCAAATCACAACCACATCCCGAAAAAAAATAATCACTATAGATAAAAAATTCTCCATTTTTCATTGTGAAGGATAACCCAACAGTATTAAAAAATATTATTTCAAATGGTAAAAAATAATCAAATTTATTTAACTAATGGAATTTGAATTCTTCTTGAGTTAACTCAATTATTGGGATATATAACTAAGGAATGATTTCAACATCCAATGGTAATGTCCCTCTATTCCATCAAAACATTGAATCTCACAAACATTTATATGTCTTGACCATTATTCATCAACTCTAGCTTTATTAGAAAAAATAGTTATAACAACATTAAAAAAATATTTCTATATTAGGAGACAAGATGTTACCAAAATTCACATTATCTAAATTTTCCATTAAACTAATTTTCATTTAATGACTATAGGAAAATAAAAACATGTTTATCATGTTCCTCTAAAGTTTTCGACAAAAAAATGTAATAAATTAAAATTTCCAAAAATATATCCAAATACTCAAGAAGAAAAGTATTAATTATATCCACGGAAATATTTTTTTAATTATTCAGCCAAAAAGTAATAACTAAAAACTCATAATCTTTATAACTATTATATAATTACATCCTTATAATTTATTTCTTCTATAATTTTAGATAGTGATTCCCATACATAAGATAAATCAAACAAAATCTCCCAATAGTTGTTCAACCAAGTCATCAAGATAAGGTAAGGGATACTTTTTAAGAATAGTGTTATTTAATTTTTTATAAATAGTGAAACTCTTTATGGTACCATCATTATTTTGTAATAATAAAATAGTAGAACCCAAAGGTGATGTTTTAGGATGGATAAAACCCTTATAAAAAAAATTATTGTAACTCCTTTTTCAATTTACATACACATAATAATGTCATCAAATAAGGGAGTTTTAAAATTTGGTTATCATTTTTAACTAAGTCAATAGTAAATTGAACCAACACATCTGAAATAACACTATGAAAATCATCATGAAATACAACAATATATTCATTTACTACAACATATTACTATTTTGTACAATTTCCTTTATTTTAAAAATATATCCAAGATAAATTTCACTCCCATAATTAATCTGTTTCTCTGCTTAATTATATGTTATCAAAGGTATAGACTCATTATTATATAAAAAATTAAAGTAACTAAAAAAGTTTAATATCAATTATTTATCTCTAAAATATATCTTATCATTATAAACATAAATTCAATCCATACCCAGAATAACATCAAACATTGAATTGGAAAATGAAACAAGGTCTATATGAAATCCAATGTGATATATGATTATAGGAACATTTCTATAAATTACTATTTCATTAATACCATCACTATTATTTTGGACCAAAATTTATTATGTTATTTCTACATATGGTAATCCCATTCCACTGGTAAATTTAAATGATTTAAAAAAATCATTGGATACCTAATCAAACAATACATTAACATAATCTACATTATTAATTAATATCATATTAACCTCTTCATTTATTGGTCTTTCATATATTAGAGTAGTATAAATATTATTTTCCCCACCACTTTGATTCTAAAATTAATGAATCCCATTGTGAGTATCTAACATCGTTCATGTTTTGTGTAAAGACCTAAATAATTGTAGATAAAACAAATCTATTCTTAATAGAAAAATGATTTTTTAAAACTGTTCTAATCATAAATCATTTAAATATAGTCACAAGATAAATGAAATATGAGTCTATATCTATAACTTATTCCAAATATAAAAAAACATTCTTTTAAATTCGCTTTACAACATTAAGAAAAGTTATGAGGATAACAACTTTGGTTTATAGTATAATACTTCTCCATTGATTACTACCTTGAAAAATTATTATTCTTGTTTTCATGAAGTATATAATTATAAAAAAATATCTCTCATCATAATAATAATACAAAGAAAACTCCTCATTACATTTAAAATCATGATAGGGAAATACTCTTTATAAAAACAATTTCGGGCCTATGTAAAATCAATCAATTTTACTCTCATTTTCAAGATTGATATTCATTAAAAACATGGCGAGTTTGGTAAAATTTTCATCATATATGGCCACAAAAACTTCTTCATATTAATTTATCATTATAAATTTACTTTCCATTATAACTCAAATAACATTAGGATAAAACTTATCAATTAATTGACCTATTATGAATATTCACACCATAAAATTAATCACATGATTTTCATTAATATTATTTATTGTAGAACACCTTTTGTCAACTTCACCCTAAAAAGGATACATACAAAGAGTTATCTTTCAGTTTTTTTAATATCCCAAAAATCAAGTTATCATTTCCAATTCATTTATCCATTCTTCAAATTTCATTGGGTATGAAGAATCACAGAAATTTATGGGTGATGCTTTATGAATTTAACTATATTAGATATATTTATATGTGGAATATTTTGTTGGTATATTTTATGGGTGAAATATTTTAATAGCATATATAAACTGACTTAACTGTACTGAAAACTACACATCTCTAAAAACTCCAAGTTATTGATTCAGAGGTTTATTATCCCCATGATACCTTCCTACTTACCATTATTTGTTTTCCCTATGGAAAATAATGTTAATAGAAAAGAATTATACAATAGAATATAAAAATATTAAAAATTTATCTCATGATAGTATAAACCTAAATTAGAAAAAATTAAATGTGTCTTTTATTGTCATCATATCATCTAAATTTATCTAAATATTTCTATGAATCCAAATATAATTACTTATATAATAAATAAACTATAATTACAAGATCTATAAAAGGTATTATATTTGTTATATTACCAGTATCATTTAGGGTAAAAGTATTACAAAATTATGAAAAATTAACATTAAAAAGATGACACCTCCTAATATTATACATTTTTCTAGAAAAAATTGGATTTTAGTTTATGTTATTATTTCATTGAAGAAATTTTTTATTATTTAAAAATGAATCCAAAATGAAAAAAGTTGAACTTTCTATTTATATTACACATTCTCAAAACATGTGAAAATTGTTTCAAAACACTGGATTAGTAATGAAACCTCGATATATGATATAAAACTTTTGGAATCCCGTAACAACAACAAAAATAATGAAAACCCATGGAAATGTTTACCTATTCACAATAAAACATTAAGAACATAAATAAATAATATACACGTGAGAAAGTAATAACTTGCTAAAAAAATATAAACTCTAATAATAGTATACAAACTAAATAAGTAAACATGTTGTATATGAGAAATCATGAAAATAACCCTTGAAAAACTGACCATTCACCTTAAAAAATTTAAACTTTTAATTCCTCATGAATTCATATGATTTCCATAAAAAACCTTTAGAAGAATGAAAAATGTATCTTAGATATTCATATTCAAAAACAATTCTTACTCATGTTTAACATATCATTGAAATATCTTTTTCCCAGTTAATTCCATTAATGATACTTACTAGGTTATCTCTCTTATTTCTCACCTTCAAATACCATTCATTACTGATTGTATTGGGTAGATATATTAGGTTTACCCATCATAATGATCTATATTAATTTCACCAATCAACATATATAACCCTAAAGTACTTAATAACTTTCAAAAGTATTATAAACAATCAGACTTTCTTCATAAAACCCCTCAAAAACAAATTTGAACCATAAATCGAAGAAAATTATGTTATCTCATAAAAATGATAAGAAAAACCCAAATATCATGAAAATGAATTCATAAAATTCATATGAAAATGGGTCAAAGGTATTTTTAAATAAACGAGAAATATTTTATAGTACTCCTAATAAAAAATAATGGATATTATGGATATCTGATTTAGTCATGTGGTAAATGTTTAAATGTTTTTATCACATTGTAAAAAAGTCAATATAAACTGTACGATATATGTTAAAAGAATCCATATAAAATTATTTAATGAACATAAAAACTAGATGAAAATTATGTTTAAAAATACTTGAAACGTAAATAGGAACATTCCAGAAAATATTTTATGAACACAGATATGGAGGATAATTTTATGATTGGAATATTATAAAATAAGGTCTTGAAGAAAAATATCTGACCCCAAGACTGGTGTATATTCACACATTCTATAACTCTTGAATAATAAAATTATATTTATTTTATAATTTAATAATAACCTAAATCATGTTAATTTTATTATTATTATTTATTTTATTTACATTATTACCACAACATATTTAGTCACAAAAACTACTATGTTCAAATTGAATGTTTTGGGGTTGTTTGGTTTATAACCTCGAGATAACATCGATGTGTTGACCATGGTTGAAAGAGTAATTTTTCCTTTTTATATAAAATATTAATCATGTAATAATTATAATTTAAAAATAATAAATAATATTTCAAAACCATCCATGAATTGAGTACATGTAAAATGAATTTCATCTCTCTGTGGTGGTGGCAGTCTACACATATTCACAAATGACATTTTCATTTTTCTAGTGTAAAGAAGGGTAAGAATGTAAATAATAAATCATCTATAAATAATAATCATTATGTCATAAAAACCATATATAATAATTTTATGTATCATGTTAACTATCTATATCATCTAGTTAGGAAAAACATAATACATCCCTTCCTAGATGTGGTAGTCTGCACATACGTATTAGCAAAGTTTTCATTTCTCATATGATGGATGAGGATATATAATAGAGGATTTACAAAAATATAATAAATCATTATTATATTTTAAAATATTATGTTATTATATCATTATGTTTAAATTATATTTTAGGGGTGTAGAAGATAAAATAAACACAAAATCTGCAGGTTTTGAGTTGTACCTATTCTTTGAAAACCAAATTTTTCTTACACATTAAGCATTATTGGATTAATAATTTGATGAGACCATAAACTATATGTTAGGTGGAATGATGTTAGGAATTTATTAATCTATTTATCAGTTAATATTAAAGTTTAAATGTTTGTAAATAATTGATGATACATCATTTCCTTTTATAAGTGAGGGGAATGAAAATCTGGTAATTATTCAAGGATTTAAAATAATATAATTTATTAATGAAGAAAAAGGGGGAAACCAAATTAAAGTTTAAAAAATAAGGTTTTAATGGTATAAATATTTCTATAAAATAATATTTAATACGGTATTTTGTAACCATATCTCCGAGTTTAAACTATATTTTTCATGTTTTACTCTTTTACTATGGTGAAAACATTTTTGGCAAGGTTACTGTTCAAAATGACAAAAAATGAAATTAAAATAATTAATAAACAAATAAATAATAATTTAAACTATTAAATTCATTTATCAAAATTAAATCTCTCAAAAAAGAAGAAAATATTTTTACTATAATAATATAAAATGTGATAACAAAAGATTTTCAGAAACATGATTTTTTAATCATAAAAATGAACTTATACCGAAATAATATATAATGTTGATTCATATAGAATTAATTAAATTATAGTAAATAAAATTGATAATAAGTTAATAAAATAATGTTGAAAAAATATTAATTATTTTAAATTTTGATATTTTATTAAAATTAGATTTCAGTTATGCAATGAAACTGAATTTTTTCTCTAACCACTAAAAAATAAATCATTTCATAAAACCTCCAATTTGTTAAGATAAGATAAATTTGATATTATAATCAAAACATTAATTTAATTTTATCAAATTCAATTTTTAAAATTTATAAGTAACACTTTCAAATAAATTGAGACAATTCCTAAATAATATTTTGATTGGAAAAACAATTTCTTTTACAACTCAAAAATTTCTTAAATGCAATCTTGTAAACATTAGTATTTTAAATATAATAAACAATATTACTAAAATAATAACTTGATTTATTATTATCATTACCTATAATGTCACATTTTTTATACATAATACATATTAAATATATGTGAATATATAAGCTAATTTCTATTAGGGGTTATTTATCATTACTTTGGTCTCCTACCATTATAAGCTGTTGAATTCGATGTTTGAATTTTATTGATATCTATATATTATGAAATAATCATATTATATTATTATTTTGATGAGTATTTTTTCCATTGTATTTTTAATATCCTATATTTTATAATTGGATTGACATATATTCACCTAGTTATAAATATTATGGGATTTAATGAGAAATTTTTTATGATATGTAAATTTATTATTTTCATATGTATAATTATTGATTATCTATCCATGTTTATGTATGAACTTCATTTTTTGAAATTATTTTCTTCTATGGTCACCTTATTTATATGATTGATGTATTGGACTTATTATTTGATTGGTGGGGCATATAGTTTCATATCCCATCGATGGTATCATAAGATAAATTACCTTGGGAATTATGTGTATGTATTATTATTTATATATAGTTTATTTACATGATACCTTGATGATATGGTCATGAGGTCTATAATTAGGTATTATATTATTACGATATCAATTACTATTATCCATGTAATTATTTAATTATATTTTTATTCCATATAAGGATATATTATTCTTCTGTTATCTATGTTATGGAATCATTTGATTATTTATTAATTAGATATAATGTAACTACTATTTATGTTGGGTTATCATCCAATATAAATTACCCCTTGTTGAGAATTTTAGAACACCGCTTTTTATCTTTTCCTCTTTTCTCTAAGAATCCTTGACGAATTGTACATGGGATATAAATATACATTTTTTATAAATAACAGTGTTTCATGTATTACTATGATTTAATATTAGTTTACAATATAATGTAACAATCACGTACAAATATTATGTTTTATAACTATTAAACTATTAGATACTATATATATTTTTCTTGAGTATTTTTTAAATATTTTAATACATGACTATCTAATCTATGTTAGAGTAGTCTAGGTTTATATATATAACATAAAAATGATAAATAGTTAACAAAGAACATATTCTTCACATAATAATTTTCTAATGAAATATGCTATCATAAGTAGCCATGCCTACTTTATCTAGGGCCAATTTTGAGATGATGTTTCACCTATCTCAACCACATACTGAATACTAGGTTAGTATATCACACATTCAATCCAAACTCACCAGTTAATAGGGGCCATTATAAAATGACTATTTAAATTAAAAAAGTAATATACTATCATGTAGTTTACAAAGTGGGTACACATGAAAAATCAGAAATTGTTTCAATTTTAGATAGTCATAGTCATCCCCAGAAGATCCCCCCATGATAGTAGGCCTGGTTATAATCACATATAGCCATTGCAGATAAACAATGAAAATCATGACAAAATACTTGTCACATAAAGTCCTAGAATATCACTCCATGATATAATAATCATATACTAGTCACATATATCCCAAGAATATCCCCTTCTAATAGAAAAATAAAATACTAGTCACATATAGCTCCATGAAATACCCTCATAGTAGTATGATTTAATACTAATCACATATAGAATTATAAGACCCCCTATGGATAGTAGGCTCAAATATTGGTTACATATAGCCCCAAATGACCTTACCCCCTAATGTTAGTATTAAATACTTGTTTTATATAGTCAATGGAAAACCCTTATAATAAAAAGCTCAAATATTAATCACATATAACCCCATAAGATTCCATTTTGGTAATAGGCATTGATAATCATTACATACAACCCTAAAGGTGTGAATGTATAACTAAATTTCTAAAAAATGTCAAAAATATCAAAATAAAACTGATAATATTTGGTTTAAGTTGGTTAATTGATTGAATCAAATCGGTTTAAAAATATGATATAATTTATTATACGGTTTGGATGGGTTTTTGTATCCTTAACCATTAATAACTGAATCTTAATAAATTAATGATGTACCTAAATAATTTTTTAAACTAGAATCCATGATTATTTTCTCTAATGAAATAACAATTTAATGTAAATAATCAATGATTCTTTTTAGGAATATGATCAATATATGGGATGATTAAGAGAATATTATTCTTCAAACTACATTACATATTTTCCCCCACATTATCAAATCCATTTAAATTATTTTCGTAATGTTATGTTAGATTTCAATTAAACTAATTCTTTCATTTTAAGACTGAATTATTCTTTTTTTTGATATTTTTTTTATTTTTTATTTACCTTTGATATTCAAATTATCTTATAAACCAAAAATATAAAATTTAATGTATTTATTAATTTTTATGATTAATTATTACATTACAGAATTTTTTTCTTTGTTTATTAAATCAATCTAAACGGATTGTAACTGATATAAACGAAATCAATACACCCTTACTAAACTAGTCCAAAAAAATAAATTTAAATCAGTTAATAGATTAAAAATTTATTATGAATATTTTATAATTTAGTATTTTATTTTGGTTTTATTTTGGTAGTCTTAATCATAATTACCCATATTTTATAAAATTAAGAAATTAAATAAAATATAGAAATAATTATTGAAACTAAATATTCTGATTATTATTTTATGATAAATTTTTAATAGAACATAAATCATTATTTATTTTTCATTATAATTGAACATGATTATCATATATAGTAATGAAGTGAATATTAGTAATCGAACCACATTATATGTTTTCCCCAGATTATTAAATCCATCTAAAACATTTTCATGGCGTTTTATTTGTTTTTCAGAAAAATATTTCCTTCATTTTAATGTTTAAATGATTATTATTAGAGGTAATCAATCATAATTAAATATTTCACCATGATCATAAATGTTTCTTATAACCATTTATTATATAAATTTACAGCTTTGATTTTTCTACTATATAATGATTACATCATGTAATATTTTCCATGTATCGTTAACCAGTACAAATGTTCTATAATGTATATAGACTAATCAATTATATATATATCATTTATGTACTAATCATCATCCAGTTTCAATTTTCTATAAATATGATATTTTTAAATATATTATTAAATGTATTATATTTAACTAATATAAACCGACCATTTACTCCTCTATGTAGACCAAATGGGGTCTTCTAGTAAGAGTGAAATTTGGTACTGGTCACATACATATATAATACATTCACTCATAATATAAGGTTTAAATATTGGTCACATATATCGGGATATATTACCCTCCAAATAAAATAAAATATATTTTGGTCACAATAATCCCTTAGATAAGTCATGGATAAAAATGAAAAAAAATATTCTTGATTACAACATAATTGAATTTAATATACAAATTAAATATATCCTTGTATAAGTCTATCCTCAAAATTATTTACAAATTCTTATTAATAACATAGATCCCAAACACCCTAGGATCAGTTCAGAACTCTCAACTACTATATCACCAATAATATAGAACACTGGACTATCACTCATAAATTCATAATATCTATGTCAATGGTATAGACTATAGGTGAAAAAATATTCTAGCCTCTTTCTATTTAATAGTTCTCTTCCTTATAGTTAATAAAAAACATGGTTGATTAATATATAAAAATCCCACATTTCAGTCATATTTCTCGAATGTATATAGGCCTCAAATTTTAATAATAAACACAATCACCCTAAACAAACCCTATATTTAACCCAAAATTTGAGACTACTTACATCTACCACCCACAATAGAAATCACTCAAGAAATAAAGAGGTCACATGAAACCTCTCACAATAATATTACTCAATAATAGAAGTTATATATCTTTTTGAACTACATTTAATCAAACATACCAACCTAAGAACACCCATTTACCATGAAAAATCCACCCCACACGTTGAACTGAGAAACATCTTCCCATCAGACTACTCTAGAGTCACAACTTTGAAAAAACACCTTAAATTGTTTTCCTCAAAATTATGTCCAACAACCTCCCATTGACATATCTCATTGATGTACTATAAACAAATATGAACTATATATTAACGTTTCATATAATCATTCACCCAATATTAAAATTATATATTCCAGATAACATATATATCATGATGGAAAACACTGGGGACAACCTACCATGTAGTTATATTATAATTCTCACCAATTTTACTTTTATTAAACTAGATCAATTATAAAATCCCTATGATAGATGTAAACACCCACTTTTGTGTATAGAATGGTTCACAATGGTGTGGAAGGAGAAGCCAATAAAGTTTTACTAATATAGGTTAGTCAAAGATTCTAATGGAAAATGAAACCATTAATAATTGATTTATATAATAAAAAATGTAAATATATCCAAAATATTAAAAGGTATAAGGAGATATAGATTGTTATACATGGGTAGAAAGAGATAAATGTTGAAGGTAATAAAAATATGGAACCCAAAATAACCAAAATCGAAGGGGTCAGCGTACTATAAAAATTATAATGGCCACCCATTGAACTTGTTTCATGTTAATGTTGTAACTCCCCATAAATTTACATAATTTTTTTTAATTAAATTTAATATTTTTTATAATTTTCAATTCATCAAACATTGAGCTACCATTTTTTACATAGAATAGATACTTTCTTTGATATCTTACGATATATGAAAGATTTTGTTTTACTGAATAGGAAAATATTTTAAAATATTATAATTTAATACAATATAACCTAGCAATTTAAATAGATGGAATAAATCATAATTTATATAAATTCGATATAAATTTAACATTCATCTTATATCCTTTCTATACGTGATATAAAAAAATACAATTTTCATATAGAAGTATTTTTTTAAAATGGTATTCTAACATCATTTTAATTGATAACCCATTTTTTTAAAATTTTTTAACACTTTTAGAGTTTTATATGAAAAAAAAATATTCTTTTTCGAATTTGGAATATCAAAATTAGTGTATGGTGAATTTTTTTTGTATTTTTATAAAAATATTTGTATCTTAATTAATAGTGTAAAATAATACATTTTAGTTAAAAAATACCCTTTTGTTTAAATAATTATTATATTTTAAAATAAATTTTAATGTCATAATAGATATATAATATATATATTAATAATTTAGACTGTTTTGAACATGGTTTTTAAAATAGATTTTAATATTCCATTTTCTTCCAAATATAATAATCTATAAAAGATTTAAATTTTTTTAATTTTTTTATAATGTTTTTTGATGTTTTAATTCCATTACATGATAGATTAGTAATTTTTTTGAAAATGAAAATGGTAATGAAATAGTTTTAGTTATTTATCAATATCGACTGATTACCTTAAATATATATGTAATTTATATGTTATAAACAATAACAATATTAATGATATATGTTACTTATATATATCTAATATAATCATCCACTATAAATTAAAACCACCCACATTTGGATGTGAAGGAAAACAAAACATTTTTATTCTTGGTGGTGGTGGTCTACAGAACACACAATTACTTTTTCTGTTACCAAATTAACGAGATGGGTGAAGGTGGGTTGGTAAGTGATTGCATAAAAATAATAAATAATTAAAAAAATTATTCATAAATAAAATCTTTATTACCATCCATATTTGGTGTTGAATAAATTCCAAAATAATATCTTCATTCTGGTGGTAATATAATAATAGGAACTAACGATGATTCTATTTTTTCTTAGTTGATGAATGACAATAAATTCTTGTTGTGTCATTATTACAATAACTCAAATCACTAATAATTTTATTTTTATTTTTATAATAAGGTTTTATTTATTTCAAAAAATAATTAATAATAATGAAAAATTAAGAAGGATATGATACCTACAATAAGACATTGAACATCACCTTGGCGAAAACCATTTATTTGAAGGATATAGGTTAATATTTGGTTTTTTGGGAAATTATGGAATTTAAAGGGAATTAATGTGAGGAAATTAGGGATGTTTTTAAAATAACTTTCCAAATATAATTATTGATTGAAAGGGTAGAATTTTTATCCTTTTATATGTGAAAAAATAGATCTTTTGGAAAGGCTAATCATTTTCTTAAAAATTCCATGACACTATTCATGGTTAAGTAGAAAAAAGTGGAAATGGTTTATTTTAGGACAAGTTAGAGTCTAAAATAATCTCAAACACCTATTTTACCACATTTTTTAAACATGTTTCAACAATTTACATACTGTAAAAGTAGTTTTAATTTTTTTTCTTTTTACAAGGGTAATACTTTTTTTAACATTGGTGATTAATTTTGATAAATTAAATTTAAATTGACCTCATTACATAATCTGAAACTTTTAATTTTATATTTGAAAATCATATTATCATATAAAAATTATAATTGTTACCATTCCACTGTTGGTATGGAATAATTCATTGACATGTATGGGAGAACATCTAGGTAAACAATTTTTTGGGACTAATCATGTTAATTCAACAATCATGGCCCTAGAGTTAGTAAGAGCGATGATAGAGAATGTAAAGATCATATAATAGCATATGAGGATTCCAATAAGTCATCATAATTCTTATGAGAACCGATATCAAAGGCCTATGGAGTTTGATGAGAGAGACTTTGTGTTCCTAAGGGTCTCACCTTAATGTTTATTATCATGATTTGGCTGAGGTAGAAATTTGTCTCTAATATTCATTGTACCATTCAAGAAATTGTGTAGATTTGGAAAGTTAGAATACCTATTCACTCTACCACCATAGTTAGAAAGAGTACATAATATCTTTCACGTATCATATCTAATGAGTTATATACACAACCTATCACATGTTATCAATCGGTGAATCCTGGAAATTAAGGATGGGGAAACCTTTTCTAGGTACCTTGTTGGGATTGATGATATGTATGAGAGGATCCATTGTGAGAGATCAATTTCAATAATGTGTATCCAATGTATTCATTAGAATCTTTAAGAGTGCACTTGGGAGTGGGATACCTAGATTCAAGGTCAGTACCCTCAAATTTTTTAGTTTTTTCTTTATTTTTAGGAAGAAAATACCTATGACAGGTAAAATGAAATTAATCCTATTTTACTTTAAATTACCTATAAATAGTATATATAATATTTTATTATACAAAATATGAGACAATTCTAGATTTTGAGGCCTGAATTTCATGAAATTGGTGTTTTAAAAATATTAAAAATATTAAAATTATGCCCATGCATTTTTCACGAAGAAGTGGAAGAAATATTTAACAAAGGGTCAAATATGAAATCTGAGGCCTCTATTAGGTTTATAGTTGGTTTTTTACCCAAGGAACCCCATAATATTTGATAAAATCATTCATTTTTGTAATTATATCCATAGGAAAAATAACTAAAATAATTAAAAAAATTATATATTTTATCATGTTGACTCGGTGACCCGTTTTCCTCTATACAGGTATGGTTATTATGTGATATCAAGGATGGACACATAATCCTCGAGACATAGAGGGCCATTGAGGGTGAGAATTTATGGTGGACAACATTGGATCCAATTCAAACCAAGGATCATTGTTCCATCGATGTTTGTGGATCTCACCCACAATGAAATTGAATGAATATTCATCATCAATGATAGATCTAAACACAAGGTAGGATTTTTGATTTTTTTTTATTCTTTCCATTTCCATTATCCTAGTAAAATGAAGATCAATTTTAAAAAAAAATAATTTCTTTTCAAATCAATTGTTGACTATATTTACAATTAATTTATTATGTTCTATTTATTATTTCTTTATTCATTCATCTATTTCATTTAAAAATGGATTGAGGATGAATGAAAAAAATCAGGTTTATTTATCATGTTTTTAAGGATTTATCCTCTGTTTATTTTCAAATTCAATGGGTGATGTTTATTTTTCTCGTGGTTTCCTGAAATACTGGGTATATGATAGTTGTGAGATTATTCATACATGAAACAGATCAATACTAGGAGTATGGTTTATGATCGAGGGTTTGATTGATGTGTAACAATTATGATGGATGATCAATAGTAGATAAAATAGTTCAATGGATCTTGTTCTTCTTAGTTGACCTTATATAGATTTATGTAATTATGGAATTAATTTCCAAGCCTATTGTAACTCAGATCCCATCATTTGGTGATAGTAGGGGATAACTAGAATCAGAGCCATGATTCCTCATTAAAATCACAGTGTTGGCAGTGCAGATGGAAACATGGAGTAGAAAACATGGGTTATAGAAAATACTAGGTTATAAGGCATGTAATATGAAGATTCACCCCATTGGGAACCCTTTGTATAGTACTTTGGTTTTAAATAGAAAAAATATATCACATAACGTGTGAAATATTTCACATAGCTCTTAACATGTTATAATAGCCTGGAACTTTTCTCAGTGGATACACATGTACTGGAAGGCTTGGATAGACATAAATAGACATACTCCTTGGGAAGAGTTGTGTACTCAGACTAGTCTAGGTGTATGTTGGTTGGTACATAGGAACAACCAGATTTACATAGGCACTAATAGACTAGATTAGTGTGTTGCTAACAGAGATGTACATTCCATGTATACCTATATACACACCGTTTATTTGGAGGAATACATTCCATGTGAGGAAGTGATCCATGGGAAGACAATTTGTTAAATAGACACATTGTGTACAATCTTGTGCACACCATTTACCACCATCGAGTGTTTTTGGAACCCTTTATTACATTAGTCTAGACTAGTATTGGTTTATTATGTTCCCTTGATCCACACCCACAATGTTACATTGTGTAACTACATACAAAGACCTAAATTGTGACCCACACACACTAAATGATGTCTCTCTAAAAGAGTTTATTATGCCCCTATGTGAGATCAGAGCATGGACATCTATCATTCCTTTTTATACCCTATATAGGGTTCATGAAATTGGTTTAACCAAAATGCATAGGGCATTGGTCCTCCATCCAATAGGCCATTTCAGTAGGGATTAATGTATCATTATCATTTAATCCCTTATATAGTGGGTTAATCTATATTGGGATTTTTGTATCCCTCTGTGTTTATTTATATATTCTTCTATCTATGGATTGAGGTCTTTAATTATAAGTGGGTTTTATTGGGTAAAGCCCAATGATGATGACCACTTGAAAGATTTTCTCTAGTGATAGTATAGCGCATGGAGTTGGTTATCCTAAAAAGAGCATTTCATAGAGCATAATCCCATGGATGGTAGATTAGTTGATACCACATAGAGGCATAGTGTCATTCCTCAGCATATCTAAGTTATCTTTCCTTTTATTTATATATAATAGTATAATATAACTATTCCTGATTATTTATGTTAAATTTTATAATGGTGTCCTAATGGGTTTTTTAAAAACCTCTACATGGGATCTTCATACACATGTGGTTTCTCAAAAAGATAAAGGATCATCATATGCTTCTTATGTAACACCCGAAGCTTCCACGTTACGCTTCTCTTTGAATAATACAGTAGTTTGTGTTGTCAACTTCGAGTTCTAACACACACCACAACCAATCAAACTAGCCATTATGAATAGTAATACCCACTTTTTGAAATTTTATAAATTTTATCTTTCAAAATGGACTTCATTTTGGATTCGGAATATCAAAATTACCTTATGGTGAATGTTTGGTATTTTTATGAAAACTTTCAATTTTTGATGAATAGTGACAAACACTGAGTTATTGGTTAAAAACAACTTTTTATTTAAATAAATATTTATTTTATTTAAATTCAATTTAGGTCAAAATAGATACATAATACCTATATATGTTCAATGTAATTCATTGGAGTCGTTTTATATTAATTTTAGATATAAAAAATTTTATTGAACTTTTCACCGTCTTTTACCCATCTTCTAGGAGAATTTGAAAATTCACAAAAAACATAATTTTACCGCTTCTGTGAGTTGAATTTAAAAATTCTGAGAGACATGTTTAATATCAAGGAGTAAAATGTGGTTCAATAAGATAAAAATATTTTTTGGTGAATAGTAACTTTTCACTTTTATTTACCGCGGTTATAAGTAAATATGGTAATTAAGGGTAAAAATTATATTAATATTACCCTAAAACATGTCCTAATTCTATTGGACATGTGTATCTCGACCAAAAACAACCTTAGGAATAAAATATTATCAATTAGATCCACCTTGATTAGATTAGGACATTTATTATTATTTAATTTAAAGAAGAGTTAAAATAGTTAAAATCAAAGTATAATAACTAAAATTTTTTTAATATAGGCTTATACATAATATAGATTCGATTATAAATATTAATTAGAAATATAAAAAACATTCCTACATAATATAATTTTATTTATAATTTTTAGACACTAAATAATTTCATTTATTTATGACACAGTGATGATGTTGTAATTACCGTATTAATGAAAGATTAAGGTAATTGATATTATAACTACCCAAATAAATGTAATTTGAGACTTTTTATGAATTAAAATAATTTTATAGGTTAATATGACCTATTATAATAGGTTATATTAATTTTTTTTGAAGTAATAATGCAGTAATGAATTTATCAAAAACAAAATACCCAATAGTGTTACAATTGACATAAAAGAGTTTTTAAAACAAATATTATATTATTAATTGATATTATATTCCAAAAAATCAAAGGTTCGGCCAAGAGACTTATATAATGATTGGTGTATCATTAATGAACCACTTGGGTTTATCTTAGAAGTTTATAGTAAGTTTATTTACCATATAATATAAAAATACTAAGAGACATGGTAAATGTGAAACTAATTAACTAAGAGTTAAAACTAAACGATAACGTTAATATAGTGATCCAAACCTGTCTAAAACTAATTGGTTGGGTGGTTTTTGACCCATCCCCACCTTATCCTCTAAATAAGTCACTTTGGAGCCATTAGAAACTGAATATGAATTTATTATAAAATAATATTTTAATTTTTGCCTAAGGTGCCCCTCACCCCTCTTATAAAAGGGCACTCCCCCTTCTCTCATATTCATACCTTCAAAGCCTTTTGGTTTGGCCAAAACCTGCCCAAATATTATCTCAACTTCCCTCAATTCAACCTAGAGGATTTATATTGATCATAAAGTCAACCTAAGGATCCCTTTTGATCAAATAAAAAGGAAGAACCTGAAGAAGAGGTAATGTTTTCACCACCCTCTTTCATGTTCCTTTCTTTTTCCACTTCTTTTTTCTTAGATATTTCCATTATAAAATAATAACTCTAGTATATTATATATAATGAGATGTTATTATAAATATGGTACAACCATATTCAGTATTCTATCAATCCTTTAAATGACATGTCACCATACGTGTGTATGTACGGCTTACCGTCTCCACGTCGTGGTGTAATAGTTATTCAATACATTATTTTTTGGATGTGTATAATAATGAAGTGTAATTCATGTAGATAATAAATATAACATGATAATGATTTTTTATATATGATAAACCACCCAATTATATATTACTTTAATATCAATAGAATGATATTGTCGCTCGTGCGTACGTACGAACTACCGTCTCCACGAACGCGATGAGATTCCTTCACCATCGTATCCATTCAAGAATAATTTTCATTTTATGATTAAGAATAAAGTTGAAGGACTTGATATCATTCTGGATATGAATAAGATACAACCTATGGATAACAAACAGGTCTTATGTAAAAAAACATATAAAAGAAAACAAGTAAGTGAATACCTAAAAAAGAAGATAATACTAAAATATTATCAATAAAGCAATATTAAAAGATCATATATGATATCATATTTATGTATATGATTATTTTATATTTTAATAACAATTATTTAACTATTATACAGGATGATAACCTAACCTCGACCAAGGAATAGTACAAGGTAAGGGTTTATTTCACAATCTCCTCATTATCTGAGGTTGTTTATATGTAATTATCTACTGGGACTTCTTTATCATCCACATAAATGTTTCTTAAAAATGTATTTCAAAACATTTTTACTATTGAATAGACAATAGGTTAAAGTCATTCATACCCTTATTTGACCTTATACATTTTTTAAAGGAATCTTTCCATCACTTTCCAAACAAGGTACTTTTTATCTTTTTCGACAAAATTAAGGTAAGAATGTCTTCTTCTAACTTATACGGAGGGTGCGACTATTTTCTGCCATTGTAAAATCATTGAAGCTTCCCTTACAAGCTTATAAAGAATATTTTCAATGTAAATGTTTTATTTTATAATTATGTGAATTTTAAATGATTTAAAAAAATGAGATATTTCTCTCAAATAGTTTTGATTTCATCTATGTCAACAACCTTCGATGGATTTTAAGCTTATTTGAAGTTAATTTATTATGATACAAAATTTCCACATTGTATTGAAGGTTTTGGGATATGTTTGACTATGGAGGTGTTATTTTTATACCATTCATGATTTATAGAGAATGTATTGACATTTCGTATGCTAGTATTAATACTAATGTTTATGTTATGTTTAAACCTGTTCATATGAGGAATGCCTTTGACTTATATGTGATGGGTGGAACCCTCTATATCTTTTCGATGCATCGGTAGGTCTCAGGAGAAAAACTAGTGTCTTGGCACAAGGCCTTAAAAAAAATTTATTTGTAGTCTTGGCACAAGGCCTTGACTATGTGGTTATGATAGTCTGGAAATATGCATTCTATCATTATAAAAGTGGTTATTGATATTGCATGTTATTATTTGACTAGTAGAATATCCATGTGAATAAGTAAATGGAATTAATTCCTTTTTTCTTTTCCATATTATGTTGAAGTTCAAGTTTAAAAGGCTTTTGTTTTAGTTATACACTGCCTTAAATGTTTATGTTTATTTATGAAATTTTCCGCTATATTGTTATTTTTTCTAAGCATCTGAGCTCACCCCTTTAAATGTTTTATTTTTTACAGGATGTGAAGAATTATTTTATGATTGACCTGTAGGGATAGTATGATGGGATATGAAGAGAATATTTTGTTGTAATTTTTTTTCACTTTATGATGTAATGTAAGATTTATGAATATATCTCATGTTTCCAAGGCTACTAAAGTATTCAGTCTTTCGAGACTTGATCTTTTGTGATCATGAAAATATTATGTAATAATGCACTGACTCTGGGTAATAGGGGTTGGGGCATTAAAGTTGGTATCAGAGGAAGTTTAGTAAAAACCTTCGAAACTAGATTTAGATAAACTCTGATTAGATCACACAACCCTAAGATAGACTTTAGGGATTAGTATAGAAGAACTTCGTAGAATTTTGGTATTGTAGAGATTTTGTGAGTTTTCTGAGAAATACATCCCTATCTGGATATGAGCAGGTAGAGGTGGCTCTAGCACATATGTACCTAGGGGTGAAACCCGAAAACACAACTTTGAGTTAGACTCAAATGAGAACTGGTGCATGACATTGGGTCTTGCTGCACTCTTGGTTACGACACTCACGGGGGATATGCTAAGGATAATTCTCATTTTATTTACAAACCATTATGAAGGGTTTATGAGTATATAATTCCTCAAAGAAAACATTTTTTTATGATTATGGATTATATCCATAAATAGTTCAATTTATGTTAAGTGTTTTACATGTACGGAATTATGTATTTTGATTCATAAACTAATCTAGTTTATGAAATTGTTTAGAAATGGCGTCTAGTGGGAGGAATGGAAACTGTATCAATGAATGCACTCCATATAGGGATTTCCCTCCTGCTCAAGATAATTATAGTGGAGCTGGTGATACAACTGGTGCTGATCAGTTTATCACCATACTAAGACAACTCACTCAGGTTATGAATAATAACCTTAACCGTAAGGAGCACCCTGATCCACAGCGTGGAAGATCAATGTTAGATCACTTCATATGGAAACAACCACCAACATTAAATGGGGGTAAAAATCCACTAGTAGCTGAGCAATGGATAAATTCCGTAGAGAAAATATTCCATGCCTAGGGGAGTAGGGAGAGGAAAAAAGTTATCATGGCAGTTTACCGCCTCACTAGAGATGATGATCAATGGTGGTCATTGATTCAAAACACAAATTATGATGATGAAGTATCAAATATGGAATAGAGGGAGTTCAACAAGAATTTCCTAGAAAAATGCTTTCCTCTTGACCATCGAGCAGATATAGAAAGGCAATTTCAGAGTCTGATACAAAAAGAGGATGAGAATGTCTAAAAGTATGAGGCTATCTTTAAAAGGTTAGCAAGGCCTGAAGAAGATTATATACGTAACCCAAGGAGTAAGATTGATTGTTTCTTCTATGGGTTAAAACCATTTCTCCATCGAGGATTAGTCTCACAATCCTTCTCATCGTACGAAGATATTGTCTCATATGCAATCAAGACAGAAAAAGAATTCTCTATGTTTTATGACTTTAAAGAAAAGAAAGATAAGAAGAGATCTATTGATCACTATGTAAATGGAAATTAGGGGAAGAAGGGAAAAGTTGACTATCCATCCTTCAGTAAATGTGGGAAGAAACACCCCGGTACTTTCCTGAAGGGAACGGGAGTCTGTTACAGGTGTGGTGAAAAAGGTCACCAAGCTCGTGATTGCAAGGGGAAGAAAGAAGTTACCGATGTTCAATGCTACAATTGCAGGGAGATGTGACATTATGTGAATGAATGTCCTAAGGGTTAGGGGAAATTACCTCAGAAAAGACCAAGGGATGAAGGCCAAGATTATGATATTACAACTACTGAGGTAGAAACTCTAAAAGACGTGGTGACAGGTAATTTAATGGTTTTACCAAGTTTAGAAAATGATTTATTTGATTCTGGATCATCGCAATGTTTCATATCTTCCCAGTTTTCTATGAAAATTAGATATTTCCCATTTTATTTAACAAGGGAGTTTTCAGTCAAAATCCTTTAGGGAAGTATCATTGCAACAAAGTTTTGTGAATCAGTCCCCATTAGAGCACATAAATGTTCTTTATCTGCTGATCTCATCGTCATACCCATGACTGAATTTGGTATAATCATCGGTATGGATTGCATTTCAGACCAGGATGCATAGATTTATTGTAATAAGTAGTAGGTTATGATTTTTGATGATGATGATAAAGAAAATATTATCTTTAGAGAAGAATCATCACCACATGATTCTTATCTAGATCGACCCCTAGTAGCTCACCTAAATTCAATTATCGGGGAGGAAGAGAATGAAATAATTATGGGTGAGGAAAGGAATGTTCAAATAGAGGGTGTACCTATTGTGAGAGAATATGTAGATGTGTTTTTTGAAGATTTACCCGGACATCCTCCAGAATGAGAAATTGAGTTTTACATTGATTTAATTCCGGGATCAAGGCCTATATCGAAGACCCCTTATGGAATGGCCACTATGTAATTAGTTGAACTAAAGAAACAATTAGAGGAATTGAGTAATAAGGGATTTATTCACCCTAGTGTTTCTCCATTGGGAGCCTATGTCTTTTTTGTTAAGAAGAAATATGGATTTATGATGTTATGTATTGACTACAGGGAGATCAATGCTATTACAATAAAGAACAAGTATCCCCTTCCTTGCATTGATGATTTATTTGATCAACTAGATAGATCTCAATACTTTTCAAAGATTGACCTTCGATCTGGATAGCATCAGTTGAGTGTGAAGAAGGAAGACATTCTGAATACATCATTTTGAACCAAGTACGGACATTACGAGTTTACAGTAATGCCTTTTGGTCTGACTAATGCACCATCTGTTTTCATGGATCTAATGAACAGAGTTTTCAAGGAATATATTGATGGTTCTGTAGTGGTATTTATTGATGATGTCTTGGTATAATACAAAAGCTACGAAGATAATGAAAATCACTTGCGCATTATCCTACAGACTCTGAGAAGACATGAATTATATGGGAAGTTTAACAAGTGTGAATTCTGGTTTCAAGAGATTTCTTTTCGTGGCCATATTGTCTCTAAGGATTAAATCGATGATGATACTTCTATGACAAGAGCAATCCAAGAATGTCCAGCACCAACGAGTATAATCGAGGTACACAATTTTATTGGTTTAAGATGTTATTATCGACGTTTCGCCCAGAATTTTCCTCGGTTGGCTAACCCATTAACAAAGCTCACTTGTAAAGGGGTTAAATTGTTTTGGACAAAAGAGTGTGAAGAATGTTTTGAAGTACTGAAGAGAATATTAGTCAATGCTCTTATATTGACTCTACCATCAGGGAGTGACGGGTCTGTTATTTATAGTGATGCATCGAAGAAAGGACTTGGTTGTCTCCTAATGCAGAATGATAGCGTTATTGCCTATGCATCACGACAGCTGACAATTCATGAGAAAAACTATCCTACTCATGATCTTGATTTAGTAGCTGTAATATTTTCTTTGAATATTTTGAGACACTATCTCAATGGTGAAAGGTGTGAAATTTATACTGATAACAAGAGTTTGAAGTATATTTTCTCATAGAAAGAATTCAACATGAGGCAAAGGCGATGGCTTGAACTACTCAAGGATTATGATTGCACAATACACTACCACTCAGGGAAGGAAAATAAGGTGGCAGATGCTTTGTGAAGAAATTATCATGGAGTTTTGAACAATACGAGAGTTGAAAATGATCCTATATATATGGATCTAGTAAAGATTGATATGGGAATAACCATGGAAGGTGAAACATCAATGCTTTTTCAAATGGTTTCCAAACTATATTTACTAGAAAGGATAATGTAACACCTGAGACTTTTATGAGAAATATTTTTGTTTTTATAAATCATAAAAGGAATATTTCACTATACACAACACTAGCTTGGCATGCTTTACACGCAATCGTGACCTTCCTCGATAGCTTGCGTCGTATGCAATACCGAGTCTCACTAAACAATGATATGCTATTAAAATATTATTAAAACTAGCCGTTATGAATAGTAATAACCACTTTTTGAAATTTTATAAATTTTAGTTTTCAAAATGGACTTCATTTTTGGATTCGGAATATCGAAATTAGCCTAGGGTGAAATTTTGGTATTTTTCTGAAAACTTTCAATTTTTGATGAATAGTGAAACCACTTAGTGGTAGTTAAAAAAACTGAATTTTTCATAAAACTTAATTTTACCACTTCTGTGAGTGGAATTTCAAAAAATCTGAGAGACACGGTTGATTTTATAAAGTAAAATGTGGTTCAATGAGATGAAAATAATTTTTGGTGAATAATATCTTTTTAATTTTATTTACCACGGTTAAAAGTAAATAGGGTAATTAAGGGTAAAAATGATATTATTATTACCCTAACACATGTCCTAATTATATTTGATAAGTTTAATTCAACCAAAAACGAACTTATGAATAACATATGACCATTTAGGCCCACATGGATTAGATTAGGACATTTATTATTAATTTATTTAAAGAAGGGTTAAAA
Organism: Viscum album; assembly: GCA_963277665.1. Classification (NCBI taxonomy): domain Eukaryota; kingdom Viridiplantae; phylum Streptophyta; class Magnoliopsida; order Santalales; family Viscaceae; genus Viscum; species Viscum album. The sequence goes on from OY728157.1 coordinate 1,769,117,825, forward strand.
TAGTTAAAATCAAAGTTTAATAAGTAAATAATTTTTAATATAAGGTTATACATAAGATAAATTCGACTATAAATATTCATTAGCAAGATAGAACTATTTCCTACATAATGGTATTTTATTTGTAATTTTTAGACATTAAATAATTTAATTTATTTATGACACAAAGATGATGCAGTAATTATCTTATTAATGATATATTGACATAATTGATGTTATAAATACCAAAATAAATGTAATTTGAGACTTTATATGAATTAAACTAATTTTATAGGTTAATATGACATGTTAGTATTGATTTAATTAACTTTTTTCGAACTAATAATTCTGTTATGATTTTCACAAAAAATCAATTACTAAATAGTGTCAAAATTGACATAAAATAGTTTTTAAAACAAATATTATATTATTAATTGTTATTTTATTCCTAAAAATCTATTTTTCGGCCAAATGACATAGATAAGGTTATATATATTAATAATAAACAACTTGGGATTCTTTTGGCTGCTTATAGTAAGTTTATTAACCTTATAGTATAAGAACACAAGAAGACACGGTAAAAGTAAAATTATTTAACTTAATGTTAAATCTAAACGATAAGGTTAAAATAGGAACCTAAACTTGTCTAAATTCTATTGGATGAGAGGATTTCGACCTAGCTCCACCTTATCTTCGAAATAAATCAATTTAAAGCTATTTAAAACCGAACATGACTTTATAATAAAATAATATTGTTAGTTTTTCCAAAAGAGCCCCTCTCCTCCCTTATAAAAGAGCACCTCCTCCCCCTCTTCCTCGAACCACTTTGAGCCTTCATGCTCGGCCAAACCCTTCCACTTTCTCCTCTCCACTTCCCTAGAGACATCCTAGAGGTCTTTGTCTTCTTCAAAGACCAAATTTAGTGCCCTAAAAGGAGGTCTCAAAGAAGCACTTCAAAGAAGAGGTAATGTCCGTTACCGATTCTTTCATCTTTATTTCTTCTTCCACTTATTCTTCTTTAGTTGTTTCATTATGAAGTAATAACATAAGTATCACTAATATACTGATATGTTATTATAATTATGAAACAACCTTATTTCACCATTTATTCATCCTACGGAAAATGAAGTCACCGCGCGTGCGTACATACGGAATACCGTCTCCACGCCGTGGTGTAACATATTTTCCACCACCACCTTACTTGGATGGGTATAATGGTGTAAATAATTACTATATATGATTATTTTAAAGTGATATTTATTCTGAAATAGTATACATACACTCCAATACAATTCCATGATCATGCGAACGATATCATCGCTCGTGCGTACGTACGGAATACCGTCTCCACGATGTGATGCGACCCGTTCTACATGATCTTCATTGCATAATGATTATATAAGAGAATTGAATAAATGAATATGATATATATTACACTAATAACATTCTTTAAACGAGGTATCTATAACCTAAAGAGAATAATATGAATTTATTCGACAAAACATGCATAAGAACAAAAAGTAATAAACACCCGAATAACAAGTTGTAATGAAATATTACTAATAAGAAGATAAGAATATGACCATATGTGATATCATAACAATGAGTATGATTCTGGAATAATTCAATAACATTATTTAAATCATTATACAGGAGTTTCGGACACGTACAAATCATATCAGACCTAAGGTATGGGAAATATCACAATCTCATTTTTATCCGAGATTGTTTATACTTCGGTATTTACTGGGGTGTATCTTATCATCCACACTCATGTTTCCTCAATATGGAATATTATTTCCATCCACCTACAATTGTTTAAATCCAATTTTACCCTTAGGTGAGTTTTTAGTAAAAGATATGAAAGGAATCTTTTGTCATTTTTCGTACGATGTAATTTTTGACTTTTCTGAAAAAAGTACGAGAATAATGTTTTTTTAACTTATACGGCATGAATGTATTTTTAAAACATTATTTCCAAGAAGATTATTTTACAAGTTTTCAAGTTTATTTTTAATAAACTTATTTTAGTTTAAAATTTTATGACATGTTAAGAAAGGAAAATGTTTTTAAAGTAGAAAGGATATTTTCTTCAAGAATGGAGTTCAAGTGTTTTATCAAAATTATTTTCCATCTAAGATAATATAGGGTTCTGTTTCTATCGCTACTTTTACATTGATTTGATTATGTTATGATGGAATTATTTTTATGATGTCCTTTTATCTTATGTGTATTATGTTATGATGGCATGATGTTTAAGATTCCCATTTTTATTACATGGGTTATGCTATGATGTATGGTTTATGATTTTGTGGCACACATAAGAATGGTATCATTATGAGATGGGTGGGACCTATATCTCCCTCTAATGCATTGGTTAAAGATTTTATATCTCATGAGATAGACATGGCTGGAACAGCAGGTTAAACCAGTTCAGTGAAACAGGACTGAAATGAGGAGTGAACTCGGTTCAGAAATGGACTTTGTCCACTAAGATAGTATTGACAATGAGTCTTGACTAATAATAAATGATTCTCTATGATTATGTGTGTGACACAAAGTTTCATGTCTATAAGTTATGATTATTGGGATTATATTTCACTACTATGATTTACCCCATGTTATGAAATTTTGATTTCTTTTGCAGGTTAAGATTTCCAAAAGTTATGTTCTTATGTATATGATGTGATTGATATTTCTTTTGTTTACCCTTACTGAGCATTTGAGCTCACCCTTTTGTATGTTTCCTTTCCCTAGGTCAGGAAGAAGGGTATTAAGTAAGATATGTCAAAATGGACTATAGATATGATGAAATAAATGGGAGACAGTGTAGATGCTTTATGAACCTGTTGTTTATGTTTCCCAGTTTCTAAAGACACTATACCTATATGGTTCTTTCCTGGTTTTGTTATATGTTGTAATAAGTGTGCTTCAATTCTGAAGTAATAACAATGTATGTAATGTATGGGTCGCTACAGTTGGTATCAGAGGAAAGGTATAGTCAATGTTTGGAAACTAGGATGTGAAAGCCTTAGTAAGAATCCTAAGGATAAGTCTAAGCATAGAACACAATCATAGTGTTTTAGAAATGGACATGAATAACCTAGGATAAGACCATAAGTGTGAAATATTATTCTTGATTATGTGTGTTTCCTATTATAATTAGTGTTTCTCACACTATTCTTCTTGGTTTTAGTCAATGTCTGGAACTCGAAGGAACCGTGTTAATGCGGAATGCGATGGGCAATGCAATGATTGTCCCCCTGAGCAAACAAACGGTATGGGAGCTGGAATGAAAAATCTTGTATCCATGCTCACACAACATTCTCAAGCTATGAATCATGCAGGACTTCCAAACGAGCAAATGAAGGAGCAACATTCTATTGAATCCTTCATGAGACAGCGTCCACCTTCATTCAGCGGGTCTACTGATCCATTAGTTGCTGAACAATGGATTATTACTACTGAAAAGATATTTTCAGTTCTTCAATGTTCTGAACATGATAAAGTCATCTTAGTAGTGTATCGTTTTGAAGGTGATTCTGATCAATGGTGGAATCTTATTAAGAATATGAGGCAAAGGGATGAATTTGAGTCCATGGAATGGGACGAGTTCAAGAAATTATTTTTCAATAAGTACTTCCCTCGTATTCTCCAAACAAAGATGGAGAAAGAGTTTCTTGAACTGAAGAAAAAGGATGATGAATCTGTTGGTACCTATGAAGAAAATTTTAGAAGACTTTCAAGGTATGCTTCTGGTATTATTATCCAACCTAGGATTAAAATTTATCGATTCTTTAGTGGCTTAAAACCAAGTCCTCGAAGGTCGGTAGCCATAAGGGACTTCAATGGCTACGAGGAAATCGTTCAATGTGCTCTCAAAGTTGAGATGGAGATTGGAGTAACCCATCAATCATATGGGTTTGATAAGAAGAGGAAAATGGAATTCAAAGGAGAATCTAAAGAGCACACTGAGAAGAAGATGAGCTTTCCCTGATACTCAAAGTGTGGAAAGAAACATGGAGGGAGTTGTCTTAAAGGGACAAGTAAATGTTTCAAATGTGGAAAGGAAGGTCATAAGGAATTTGAATGCCGCAATGATGGGAAGAAGATGTCTAATGATGCAAAAAAAGGAAGGGATACACAGAATGAACCTACTACACTTCAATGATTCAAGTGCAAGGAGATGGGGCATTATTCCAATCAATGCCCAAATCCAAGGGTCGATGATGATGGTCGACGTCAACAAACTCTTAAGGCTAATGACAAAGGAAATTCACATCCAATTTCTATCAGCGATGTGGAGTACGATAATGATGTGGTGAAAGGTACACTTACCATCCACCCTAAAGTAGAAAATATTTTATTTGATTCTGGATCCACCCACTCTTTTATTTCTGAAGAATTTTATAAGGATATCAATGTTTTACCTCAACAATTAGATGTTGAGTTAGCTGTGACAACCCCTAATGGCACAACAGTCGCATCAAAAGTTTATAATTCTTCTCCGATCAGAGTTTGTAGAAAAGTGCTTCCTAAAAATCTTGTGATCCTTCCTATAGTGGAATTTGATGTGATTCTAGGCATGGATTGGCTTTCTTTATATGGAGCTCATATCAATTTCCAAGGAAGGGAAGTAACATTTCATATTCTAGATCAATCTATGGTCGTCTATCAAGGCAAGGATGAACATAACCTTCCAGTGGAAATTTCTTCCATCTTATGGATCTTGATTCCACTAAATGAAGGTTATTTATCTCAAATGGTTGGTGAGAAACTGACGATTAAGAATATTCCTATTGTACGGGAGTTTGATGATGTCTTTCTGGAGGAATTACCGGGACTTCCACCAAATCGTGATGTTGATTTTTCAATGGAACTCGTACCGGGTGCTTTGCCTATTTCAAAGACACCTTAAAGAATGGCCCCAATTGTGTTGTAGGAATTGAAGAAGCAACTCCAAGAGAATCTTGATAAGGGGTTCATACGCCCTAGTGCATCACCTTGGGGAACACCTGTTCTGTTTGTTAAGAAGAAAGATGGATCAATGAGACTCTGCATTGATTATCGAGAACCTAACAAGATCACTATCAAGAACAAATATCCTCTCCTGCACATTTATGACCTATTTGACCAACTACGCGGAGCTCAATACTTTTCCAAGATTGATCTTCATTTAGGGTATCATAAATTAAGGGTCAAAAGGGAGGATATACCAAAGATGACTTTCCGTACAAGGTATGGACACTATGAATTTATAGTGATTCCATTTGTTCTTACTAATTCCCCTGCTATCTTCATGGATCTGATTGATAGAGTCTTTAGAGACTATCTTGATCTGTGTGGTAGTCTTTATAGATGATATTCTTGTCTATTCAAAGAGCAAGGAAGAACATGAAGATCACTTGAGAATTATATTGAAGACCCTGAGAAAGGAGAAGCTTTATGCCAAATTTACCAAGTGTGAATTTTGGCTTCAAAAAGTTTCATTTTTGGGTCACATAATCTCAAAAGAGGAGATATCTGTGGATCCAGCAAAAACAGAGGTTATCGAAAGATGGTTGAGACCAACAACAGTAACCGAGTTCTAACACACACCCAAGCTTCCACGGTACGCTTCTCTTTCAATAACACAGTAGCGTGTGTTGTATGCAACTTCGAGTTCTGACACACACCATAACCAATCAAACTAGCCGTTATGATTAGTAATACCCACTTTTTAAAATTTTATAAATCTTATATTTCAAAATGGACTACATTTTTGGATTCGGAATATCGAAATCATCTTAGGGTGAATTTTGGGTATTTTTTTTGAAAATATTCAATTTTTGATGAATAGTGAAAAACACTGAGTTATTGGTTAAAACCAACTTTTTATTTAAATAATTATTTATTTTATAAAAATTTATTTTAGATCAAAACAGATACATAATACCTATATAAGTTCGATGTAATTAATTGTCGTCATTTTATATTAACTTTAGATATACAAAATTTTATTGAACTTTTTACTGTCATTTACCCATCTCGTAGGAGAATTTAAAAATTCACATAAAACTTAATTTTACTGATTTTGTGAGTTGAATTTTTAAAATCATAGAGACATGGTTAATATCAAGGAGTAAAATGTGGTTCAATAAGATAAAATAATTTTTGGTGAATAGTAACTTTTAACTTTTATTTACAACAGTTAAAAGTAAATAGGTTAATTAAGGGTAAAAATGATATTAATATTACCCTAACACATGTCCTAATTATATTGGACAAGTGTATCTTGACCGAAAACAACCTTAGGAATAATATATTATCATTTAGGTCTACTTGGATTAGATTAGGACATTTATTATTATTTAATTTAAAGAAGAGTTAAAAGAGTTAAAATCAATGTTTAATAACTAAAACATTTTTAATATAGGGTAATACATAGGATAAATTAGATTATAAATATTAATTATAAATATATGTAGATTTCCTACATAATAGTATTTTATTTATAATTTTTAGACACTAAGTAATTTAATTTATTTATGACAAAATGATGATGCAGTAATTACCGTATTAATAAAAGATTAAGATAATTAATATTATAAATACCCAAATAAATGTAATTTGATAATTTTTATGAATAAAAATAATTTTCTAGGTTAATATGACATATTAGGAGTGGTTATATGAATTTGGGTAGAAGTAATAATGCTGTTATGAATTTATCAAAAACAAAATTCCCAATAGTGTCAAAATTGACATAAAAGAGTTTTTAAAACAAATATTATATTATTAATTGATATTCTATTCCTAAAAATCTAATGTTCTGACAAGAGGCTTATATAATGATATTTGTATCATTAATTAACCACTTGGGGTTCTCTTGGAAGTTTATAGTAATTTTATTAAACATATAATATAAAAATACCAAGAGACATGGTAAATGTGAAACTAAATAACTTAGAGTTAAAACTAAAATATAAGGATAATATAGTGACCCAAACCTATCTAAAACCTATTGGTTGGGTGGTTTTCGACCCATAACCACCTTAAACTTTGTATAAGTCCCTTTAGAGCCATTAGAAACCGAATATGAATTTATTATAAAATAATATTTTATGTTTTTCCTAAGGTGCCCCACACCCCTCTCATAAAAGGAAACTCCACCTTATCTAAAATTCATATCTTCAAAGCCTTATGGTTCGGCCAAACCCTGCCCCAATATTCTCTCAACATCCCTCACATCAACCTAGAGGCATTAGTTTGATCATAAATCCAACTTAAAGAGACCCTCTGATCAAATCAAAAGGAAGAACCTGAAGAAGAGATAATGTTTTCACCACCCTCTTTCAAGTTCCTTTTTTCTTCCACATCTTCTTTCATTGTTATTTCCATTCTAAAATAATAACTCCAGTATCTTCTATATACTGAGATGTTATTAAAAATATGTTTCAACTATATTCATTATTCTATCTATCCTTTGAATGACATGTCACCACACGTGCGTAGGTACGGCTTACCATCTCCACGACGTGGTGTAATAGTTATTCAATACATTATCATTTGGAGGAGTATAATAATGAATTGTAATTCATGTAAATAACAAATATAACATTATAATGATTCTTTATATATGATATACCACCCAATTATATATTATTTTAATATCAAAATAATGATATTGTCGCTCGTGCGTACGTACGGACTACCGTCTCCACGAACGTGATGAGATTCATTCCCCATCATATCCATTCAAGAATAATTTTCATTTGATGATTAAGAATAATGTTTAAGGACTTGATATCATTCTGGATATGAATTATATACAACATATGGATAAAAAACATGGCTTATGTAACAAAACATATAAAAGAAAATGAGTAAGTGAACACCTAAAAAGACGATAATACTAAAATATTATAAACAAAGCAATATTAAAAGATCATATATGATATCATATTTATGTATATTATTATTGTATAATTTAAAAACAATGATTTAACTATTATACAAGATGATAACCTACCCTCTACCAAGGAAAATTACATGGTAATGGTTTATTTCACAATCTCGTCATAATCTGAGGTTGTTTATATGTAATTATCTACTGGGACCTCTTTATCGTCCACATCAATGTTTCTTAAAAAAGTATTTCAAAATTTTATTTACTATTGAGTAGACGATGGGTTAAAGTCATTTATACCCTTATTTGACATTATACCTTTTTTAAAGGAATATTTTTGTCGTTTTCCAAACAAGATACTTTTTAACCTTTTCGACAAAATTAAGGTAAGAATGTATTTTTTAACTTATACGGTGCGTGCAGCTATTTTTGCAGTTATAAAATCATTGAATCATTCCTTACAAGCTTATAAGAATATTTTTAATGTAAATGTTTTATTTTATAATTATTTTACATTTAAATGATTTCAAAAAAGGAGATATTTCTCTCAAATAGTTTTGATTTCATCTATGTCAACATCCTTTGATGGATTTTAAGCTTATTTGAAGTTGGTTTATTATGATACAAAACTTTAACATTTTATTGATGGTTTTGTGATATGTTTGACTATGGATGTGTTATATTTATACCATTCATGATTTATGGAGAAGTATTGATAATTCATATGATATTTTCAATACGAATGTTTATATTATGTTTAAACCTGTTCATATCAGGAATGCATTGGACTTAGTAAGTGACGGGTGGAGCCTGCTATAGCTCCTCGATGCATCAGTAGGTCTCATGAGACAAAATAGTGTATTGGAACAAGACCTTGAAAAAATATTATTTGTATTCTTGGCACAAGGCCTTGACTATGTGTTTATGATAGTCTGGCATTATGCATTCCATCATTATGAAAGTGGTTATTGATATTTCATGTGATTATTTGACTAGTAGAATATCCATGTGAATCAGTAAATGGAAGTACTTAATTCTATCTTTGACATATTATGCTGAAGTTCAAATTTAAAAGGCTTTTGTTTTAGTTATACATTGACTTAAATGATTATGTTTATTTATGAAAGTGTCCGCTATATTGTTATCCTTACTGAGCGTCTGAGCTCACCCCTTTCAATGTTTTATTTTTCCCAGGATGTGAAGAAGTATTTTATGAATGACCTGCATGGATAGTATGCATGGATATGAAGACAAGATGTTGTTGTAGTTTTTTTTCACTTTATGATATAATGTAATACTTATGAATATATCTAGTGTTTCCAATGCTACTAAACTAATCGGTCTTTCGAGACTTGATCTTTTGTGATCATGCCAATATTATGTAATAATGCACCGACTCTGGGTAACTGGGGTCGGGGAATTACATCTTAGGTAAAATAAGTAGCTAGTGAGACATAGCTTGATCTATAATTATTGGGGTGTTTTTCTAGTGGTTTCATTTGATTATAGTCCCTACCATCTGGGTAGGTTGGACTCATTGTAGTTTTTTATTGTGCTTATATTTGACCCCTTTTCACATTAAATACTTTATTTTCATACTCTAATTATGTGATCATAGATGTACCCATGAATTATTTTTAGTTGTCATACATTTTAGCATTATATGGTCTTGGACATGAGTGTGTGTAGGTACAATAGGATAATTACTCTCATGTGTGTGATATGCCTACTCATTTTTGGTCTCTAGATCATACCCTATTGGAGGTGGTCCTGTGGTATATTCATCTCAGGTCTCGGTGGGTTGGGTCATGACATCAATATCCATAAATAATGAAGATTCATCTTGTGTTCTTTAAGTGTGGAGCCCTTGGGTAATCTAATTTTTTTTATTTCAAAGCTTCAAGAGTCCGTCTTTGATGTGGATACCCATTCCATGTTTTGGGGTTCTATACGATAAATTATCATAATAATGACTTTTACATTATATTCCAGTTTATTGATATTTTTTTTTGAGGAATTTTTTTGGTGGATATAGAAATAGTTGAAATTTTATTTTTTTGATTACGAATGATGATAAAATTTTCATGTGCGTGTGTTCCTTGTCGGTTTGGGTTATTCTTTCCTTAGTATTACTGATATATTTTTGTTTTTCAATATTACTAGGGGATTATTGATGGAGGGAATATGGGTGACCCTTTGTTCTATTCCTAGTTAATAAGGATTGATTCAATTACTAATGATCCCATGAGGGTCATGGTTTTATTTTAGTGTCTTTTCATTAGGAGGCGTTTTAGAATTAGCACTTGGTTTACCTTATAGGAATTTTAGGAAACAAATTGGGAACCCAGTATTTTTTAATGACTTAGGTTAGTATACATTGTTCATTTTGGTTTTAGTATGGCCTGTTAGATAGAATTCAGGAAAGGTATTCCTTTTTTATACTAGGTGTTCTATATGGTTTTCTATCCTTTTAAGATACGTATCATATACACATGAGTTTGTTGGACTTGTACTCTTTAGAAACATATTTCATTTACATCACACCATTGTGGATATATTCAAAATGGTCTAAAGAACCCTGTGATGGTATAGGGCAGCCTATAAAATGATGGTAGACCATGAATTTAAAATTTTTCAACATTAAGGAAATATAACTTTGTCTTCTTCAATGATATGATACTTTTTAGAGGTCTTAGGATCACACATGAATATTTTAAACCACATAAATTAAAAAAATGTGCCTCATTCTGATCAAATAATTTTTTATATTCCATGTATTAAATTAACTTTTCACGAAATATACAAACCGAAGACCCTCTAAATCATCAACACATGTTTCATAAATCCACATGGAAGTCGATCATCAGGATTCAAATTACAGCAGGGAGCTCCAATAATTCCTTATAAGTCATGATGATCATGATAGTCCAGTCCCTTCGATCCATGAAGGATATCGAAGATCGAATGCCTAGATGAGATCTATCTCTCCTTCTTGGATATGAGAGGATGAGTTATGATCTATCAGTCTGTTGGAATAAATTCTTGTTGGAAAATTGTTTCTCCTATTCTTATATCATGGGAGATAAAATATCTCTAAAAGGTTCTTATACCCCCTGATATCCAACTCCCCCTATATAACAATAAAACAACATGTTATAATGAACTAACTACATTGAAATTTCATTTAATCTTTTATCAAATTATCATAAAATATATTAGATATATTAAATGATAAAATTGACCCATTAATTGAATTCATAAAAAAAATTTAAAATGAAAAAATAATATTAAAAAAATATTTTGTCATATATATTTTCCATGTATTTATTTAAATAAATGTATATATAATTAATATATAAATTCAATGGATATTTTTATACTCGACTAATAATGAATTACATATTCATCAATGAACGTTAATACATAGAAAACATTAAAAACCTATGGTGGGGACCACCATATCCAATACCCCAATTTTTTAAAATAGGGACAACTCTAGAATTAAATATTGTGTGTGACCCTATAGTCCCTCATATTGATAGTAGTGAATACCATTCTCCAATTGGGATCAGATTCTAGAAGTCCACCAATTCCCCTAATGTGATATGGAATAGTCATATAAATGAAAACCATTCTACAAACATGCACTATGTAATATAATCTCTTTCTCTTAAGATAGATCATAAAGAAGGATTCATAGATTGGGTCATAACATATTATTTATTTATTTATTCTTTTTTTATCTGACTCTATGAATATTCTTTTGACTACCATGGTCATCAATTTAATGAAAGAACTACCATCTTGATAAAATTTTCTCAAGATATCACTTCCTTTACTCAGAAGTGAAAATTTCTATCTTGACCATTCAACCAATTCCTTACCACCAAATATTAACCCAAAAAATTATACCTCACCATCATTCAATGTCATTGTTTTTTTGATACATCATATTACATGATCCAATGGAACACATTTATAATGATCTCAAGTATTTAGACTAGTACATAAGTTCATATATAGGAACAATCATTGTCACTTGAAACATTTATTTTTCTTATTAGTAGGTTTTTCCTCATGGTCTCTCCTACTAAAATATCAATGTGTGAATATAATGATATGAAGTATCAATTATTATGAGTCCCCGTCACCTGACAGTCTAACATCAACATTGTCCAGTTAGTATGATGTATCTAGACAGAATGGTGTATGTTTAATATTAACTTCACAGCATCTCTAGATTCTCATTATATCTTGGGAAATGATATGACATCTTGATATAAAAAATAATCTATGTACATTTTATTTAAATATCAGACATATAAATATCAACACCATTATTGTGTTGGTATATAATAAATAACTCTCTATATACATGATATGGTATTTTAAAAGCACTATTAATGTTCGGACTATGGATCCAACTATTAAAAAATTATATTGGGTTTTATTTTCCATTATGTCTCATCATGTTGGTTGGGGTGGTTTTGTGATAAGATACTTTTGGGATTTGGTAATAGATTTATCATTATAGTATTTTTTCTATTTTTTGTGTTGTTGGATCTATCCCACCGTTTGTGAGTGTTTTTTCAGTGATTTTTAAATTAAATTGTTTTGGACTCCTATAGTTGTACCCACTTCACTTCATAGGTTACTATTGTAGCATTGAACCTATTACCTTTTTTTTGATTGAGTAATTTGTAGAGGTATAATGTGTTCTTGTTGGGAGAATCATCGCAAGCCACCTTTTTTACAAACTATTATATTCATTAATTTATTTATTATCTTGATCTAATGTTTTAGGATTTTAATATTTTAATTTAATTTTTTGGATGTTTCATGGTGTCCCATAGCTTTCTCATAGATACTTTAAATCAAGTGAAAAGCGTTTTAGCAGGTTTGTAGTTTTTTAGACGATTTTTACATAATGGATGTATGGTTTAGTAAATTGAGTGAATAAACCATGTGGATAGCATATTATTACCTTAGGGAAATTTTATATTTTTCACATGGTTCACCAAACTATGTGGCATAATCATTTGAGTTACCCCATTTTAGTAAATTTTGTAATTTTTAAACTACCAAACATGAACTAAATGTGTTAAAACCACCATATATTACTTATCGTTATTTTACCGGGTAGGGTTCATATAAGGGTAGCCACCACTCCCTTCCTTATCTATCATTAATCAACTAATATTCAATACCAATAAGTTATATTAAGGTAAACAACTATTTTTTTTCTTATTCTCCCTTATTCCTTCTTATTTCTTTATATTCCACTTGGTTTCACATAAACTAAATTTCCCTAAGTTATTTTTTTTCTGTGAGGTTTTGGGGTTCCTCTAATGTTTATCTCTTATTGTTTAATTGTTTTATGGGTTTTATTTATGATTTTGATGTGTTCTCTATCAAATTTGATGTGTTGTGGCTTGTTTAAGGGTATTTCCACTTGGTTCAATGATGTTTTTTTGTGTACATCCTTTTATTTTCATTTTATTATGTGAATGAAAATTTAAATTCTTTTTTGGTAAAATGATATTTATATTTGGTAGGTAAAATGATTTTTATAAATTCTATAATGTGGTTTATCACTTCGATTAAAAGGTATTCTAGGATTTTATTGATATCAAAAGATGATTATGATATTTTTTATATATAAAAGTGATGTTTGAGTTCCATGGGATAGTGAACATATTTGTATTGTTTTATTTGAATGAATTTTGATTAACAATTCCACATTACCCCATTTGGGTTCTGAAATGGATATTATGTGGTTTTAAAAGAATAGGGTACTATGGTAGATTTACAATGAACATGAAATAAAGACGATATTTTTTATTTAAATCATTTTAAAATGGTTTGTATAGATGTTGTAAAAAATAATTCAAATGATAGTAAATGGGCTTCGAATTTTGTATTGGTTTCAGGAAGTCTTCTTCAGAATTTTTACATGGTTTATGACATTTGTTTGTCTGAACAGTGCTTGTGATCCCTAATCCCAATATTATTCATTTCATGGATTTATCCTTGAGGGAAAATACTTTTTACTTATTTTTATAGACGTAAAAGTGATTTTTTCATGCATGGTAGTTGGCGGTGAGGTGAGTTTCATATTTATTATTTATTTAATCATTTACCATGTGATATAATTGTTTACATGTCACTTATTTAATATATTTGTTAGATCCATATATTAAAAATGAGCTATATATTTATACCAACATAGGAAGTATACACACTACTAGTAACCCCCTAGTTATTCTATATTCCTAGGATAGTGTGGAGTGTGCCTCAATGATGCACGTGTGGGCCAGTCAGGTGGCTTGTGATAATTTAGGATCCAACATATGATAGCAATTGGTACTATATATTTAGTAATAAATAGGGCTATCTCACATTTAACCCTTTTTTTCCCATTTACCTAGTGTTTTCTATTTCATTACTTCATTTATTTATGTTAATTAATTTTTTTATCTGTTTTTTCACTTGGTTTTCTTGGAATCATTGATTAAACAATATTTATGTAACACCCCAAGTTTTTGAAAATAAATATAGAATGAAATTTTATAATCTATCCTTTAAACACTACTTTTCCTCTTCTATGTTTTGAATTTCAAAAAATGGTCATCTAGAGTTGTGTTTAGTAAGTCATTTGGAGTCTGATAGAAAAAAATTGATTTTGTTTAGTGAATAATAACATACCTTTATGAATAGTAATATGAATATTAATATGATCCTAATGAATAGTAAATTTTACTATTATTTTATTTTCTAATGGCTAGAAGATAATAACATCTTGGATAATTTTTCATTGTGATAATGAAGTAATTGTAGAATTAGAACTGTTAATTTTTGAATTAAGTATGCTTTTTTTAAAAGTAAAATAAAAAATATTTTTCAAAATATTTTTCAAAAATTGACTTCAATTTTGTTTTCTACACGTCAAAAAATGGTTGGGGTGAATTTTTTAGATTTTTCTAAAATTCTAGAATTTTTGATGAATAGTAAAATATGATAAAATATGATAAATGCTAAATACTTGATTTACTGCATCATAAATGATGAAAGGATGATGTAAGCTCACCTGGTTCGAACTCACATGACATTATTACTATTAGGGGTCACATGAAACAATACTATTGGTTGTATTGAGGGAAATATTAAAATAATGAATTAAATATTCAAAAATTACTCCTCTCCTTCACTATAAAACCCCCCACCACTACCTCTTCTCTTCACACCTCTAAGACTTAAAGCTCCTCAAAGTTCATCCCAATTACCCTTCCCAAGTCACTCCCCACGACCATAAATCTTTTAGTCTTTCCAAAATACCAAAACCCTTCCCTTAAGGAGTTTCTCAAGGAGGTTATTTCAAGAGGTAAAGCACCCTTCTTTTTCATTTGGTTTTATTTGAATTTATCTACTTTTGTTATCCTCTCCTCACCTACTCTATCCAAATGATCATGATAACTCTAGGAAAATCTATATACTGGATTTATATCATGTGAATGGGAGAACCATAATAAATATTCTTACTCCCTCCCTTTTATTTTATAAACAAAATCGGCATCCATGAGGTTCAGATTTATAAGCTTCGTGGACGACGATGTTTCATTCTTCAATTTATTTTTTATTACTGGTCATGAAACCATATTCATGGTTGAACCAGACTATAATTTATGTTTTATAACCTAATTAATTTTCTGGAACCAGAATATGTACATATAATTAAGTTATATGAAAAAACTAGTTGATAATATTCCAAATACTGCTGAATAATCGAAGTGGTGGTCATCTAATGGTTAATCCTAATTCCATGTAACCAAATGATATAAATGACCATTTTAAATTATTTATGTTCATTAATAATATATAATTCTAATCTCGTATATTTGTAACCATTCCACATGAACTTCATTACATAAAAACAACTGAACCGAATATGAAAATAAAGGAAACGAACACTCCAGAACGACAGAATTCAATAAAATAACTTGTCAATAAAGATATAAATGAACTAACTAGAATTATGGTAAACAAAATAAATGTATAATAGGTTCTAAAATAAGTTATTAAAAAGTATAATTTAATATTCCAAGTGCTTATGTACAATATAGGAATACGTTTGGAGTTATGGTAAGGTTTTTTTTCACCCGAACTTCCATTTTCATTCGAGATACTTTTATTACCTAATTACCTCAATGAAATTCTAATTTATTATTATTTACTCATCATATATTCTGTGTTAGTATCATATATATGTTTACTAACCATAAAACGTCCTTATTTTTTAAATAGGTACATGTTTTAAAAGGAACATTCAAAGTTGTTTCCAAAATACAAGCCCGATTCAATGGAATTTCTCAAATTCTTTCCTACATTAAAGGGCACTCTATAATATGTTTTTTGAAACCATTATCATTATAAAATCACTCATTTTCTTATGAAAATAATATCTTACTTAAATTCTGGTTTTATGAAAATATTTTTCCAAAAGAACTCTTCTTTTCAAAATAAAAGAGTATTAATCACCAGATTGCTTAATGATTTTATAAGAGTATTCTCGTTTGATTCCATACTCTTATTGGTTCTTATGTATTTTTGGGGTTAATCATTTATGATTTCATATACCATATTTTATTTAATGGTTTATGACTAACATTATTGTGGATGATATATCCTAAAACCATTCACCAAATTACACGGAATGGTTAATGTTTTATGTTTAACGATTGGGGAAAGATAGTTACATTTCATATAATAGTTTCAATATGAATGTATATGTTTTTTATGTTTATCCCCACTCATATGAAAAATTCATTGGACTTATTATGTGACTAGTGGGGCCTGCTATAGCCCCTCGATGCATCAGTAGGTCTCATGAGACAAATAGATGCGAATTGGCTGAGGCCTTTCCCAATGTGATATGGATTTTGGCCGAGGCCTTAATCATTAGACGTCTTGGCTAAGGTCGTGAAAAAATGTTTCAGAATGTCTGGAATATGCACTTCCCACATCATGAAGCTAGTAATTGAAATTTCATGTGGTTAATCGACTAGTATAATACCCATGATTATGTTTTATTATGGCATTATTTACTCATCTCATATTCATGTGATAATGTGTTCAAATTTATTATTAAAGGCATGTGTTTTCAATATTCACCATGTCTAATGTTTATATTATCTTCCACTATATTTCATAATCTTATTGAGCATTTGAGCTCCCCTTTTCTTATGTTTCATTTTTCTCAGGATATGAAGAATTAAATTATGAATGACCTGCAAGCATAATCTAGGAGACATGATGTTGCTAGTGGCATAAATTAGTGTGGTTTTTCCATTCATGTTTTAATGACCAACTTATGTATGTTACTAGTTTCAAATAATACTAAACTTCTTGGTCCTTTAGTATTCATATTCCTTTTCTGTATGCCAACGTAATCAAATAAGGTACCAACTCTGGGTAACTGGGGTCGGGTCCTTACAGTTGGTATCAGAGGATGATTAGTTGAATACTTGGAAACTAGATTTAGAAAAAGTAGAATTAGGGAAGAGTCCCTAGGATAGTCTTTGAGGATAAAAAAGCAAGAACGTCCTGGTATTTGGGTAAGGAATATATTATGTGGATCATTCAAGCAATACATCTCTATCTCGATATGAGTAGGTATAGGCGGCTCTGGAACAGATGTATCTAGCGGTAAAACTCGAAAACACCGATTTGAGCTAGAATCGAATGGGAACTGGGGCATGAAAATGGGACTTGCTGCACTATTTGTTATGACACTCCCGGGGGATATGCTTAGGATAATTCTCATTTTCTGTACAAGCAATTATAAATAAGTTTAATGTAAATATTCCTCAATGAAATCATTTTTGTGAATATCAGATTAGCCATGTGTAGGACCTCAATTTCTCCAAGTATTATTAATTTAAGATTATACATCATGATTCATAACCTAATATAGTGTATGACATTATCTAGATATGGATCCTAGTGGACTGAAGGGAAATCGCATGAATGCACGTGTCCCCTGTAGTGATTTTCCTCCGACGTAAGACAATGATGTTGGCTCTGGTGCTGTTACTGGTTCTGAGCAACTCATAACTATACTGGGACAACTTACTCAGTTTATGAATATTAACCTTGCCCGTATGGAGAATTAGGATCCACCACGTGGAGGAGCCATGCTAGATCGCTTTATGTGACAACAACCTACGTCCTTCAATGGGACTACAAACCCGTTTGTAGAATAGTAGTGGATATGTTCCCTTGAGAAGATATTTCTAGCTTTGGGATGTAATGAAAGAGAGAAGGTTTTCAGGGTATTATATCGTATATTAGGAGATGCGAATCAGTGGTGGTCATTAATCCAAAACACAAAGGAGGAGGAAGAGATAGAAGAGATGGAATGGAGGTATTTTAAGGAAATATTTTTAGGAAAATACTTTCCTCATGACCAGCAAGCAGCCATGGGGAGAAATTTTTTGAATCTGAGGCAGAATGAAGATGAAAATGTTTCAAGGTATGAAGCTAACTTCACAAGATTAGAAAGACATATTATAGACTATATATGAAATCCAAGGAGAAAAATTGATCGATTCTTTGATGTCTTGAATCCATTACTTCGATGGGCACTGGTCTCCCAATGTTTTTCATCATATGAGGATATAGTTTCATGTGCCATCTAGATAGAAAAAGAATTCTCTAAGTCTTATGACTTTAAGGGAAATCAAGAAAAGAAGAGGGCTGCTAAAAACCCTGGGAAAGGAAATAAGGAAACATGGAAGAAGGGATGAGTCGAATTTCCACCATGTGACACTTGTGGAAGGAAACACCCGGGTGAATGCTTAAAAGGAAAAGGAGTATGCTACAAATGTGGCCAGAAAAGGACATCTTGCTATTGATTGTAAAGGGAAGAAAGAATCCATCGATGTTCAATGATATAGTTGTCGGGAGTTAGAAAACATTGGTAATGATTGTCCAAAACGTCAAGGAAATATGCAACAGAAAAGAGCAGGGGATAAGGGACAATCTTATGCAATCACAACTGCAGAGGTTGAAGTTCTTAATGAGGTGTTGGAAGGTAATTTAATTAGTTCCTCATGTTTATCCAATGATTTATTTGATTATAGATCATCTCATTGTTTCATATCTTCCCATTTTTCTAAGAAAATTAGATATTTCCAATTTGATTCAACAAGGGAGTTGTCAGTCAAAACACTTAAGGAAAGTATCAATGCTACAATTTTTTGTCAATCAGTTCCCATTAAGGAATATAAATGTTCTTTATCTGCTGATCTCATTGTCATAACCATGATTGAATTTGATATAATCCTCAGTATGGATTGGATTTTTGATCATGATGCAAAAAATTATTGTAAGAAGAAGGAGGTTACGATTTTTGGTGACGATGATAAAGAACACCTTATCTTTAGAGCAGAATCGTCATCACATGATTCTTATCTAGATCCACCCCCCAGTAGCTCAACTAAATTCAATTATTGCAGGGGAAGAGAATGAAATAACTGTGGGTGAGGAAAGGAATGTTCAAATAAAGGATGTACCTATTGTGAGATAATATATTGATGTGTTTATAGAAGATTTACCTAGGCCTCCTTCAGAATGAGAAATTGAGTTTTCCATTGATTTAATTCCTATTTCAAGGCCAATATCGAAGACCCCTTATAGAATGCCCACTTTAGAGTTAGTGTAACTAAAGAAACAACTAGAGGAATTGAGTAATAAGGGATTTATACACCCTACTGTTTCTCTATGTGGAGCCCCTGTCCTTTTTGTTAAGAAGAAAGATGGATCTATGAGGTTATGTATCGACTACAGGGAGAACAATGCTATAATAATAATGAACAAGTATCCCCTACCTCGCATTGATAATTTATTTGTCCAACTGTATGGATCTCAATACTTTTCAAATATTTTCCTTTGATATGGATATCATCAGTTGATTGTGAAGAAAAAATACATTCCGAAAACAGCATTTCAAACCAGGTACGGGCATTACAAGTTTACAGTAATGCCTTTTGGATTGACTAATGCACCTTCTGTCTTAATGGATCTAATGAACAGAGTTTTCAAGGAATATCTCGATGATTTTGTAGCGGTATTTATTTATGATATCTTGGTATACACAAAAGCTTCGAAGAACATGAAAATCACTTTCTCATTATCCTGAAGACTCTTAGAAGACATGAATTATATGGGAAGTTTAGAAAATGTGAATTCTGGCTTCTGAAGATTTATTTTCTTGGACATATTGTTTTTAAGTATGGAATCCTAGTTGATCCTGCAAAGATAAAGGCAATCCAAGATTGGCCCATGCCAATAAACATAACTGAGGTACGTAGTTTTATTGTCTTAGCAGGTTATTATCGGTGTTTCGTACAGAAATTTTCATGACTGGACAACCCGCTAATGAAGCTCACGCATAAAGGGTTTAAATTTGGATGGACAAAAGATTGTGAAGAATGTTTCGAAAAACTGAATTGAAGATTAGTACATGCTCATATATTAACTCTACCATCGGGGAATGAAGGTTTTTTTATTTATAGTGATGCTTCAAAGAAAGGACATGGTTGTGTTCTTATGAAAAATGATAGGGTTATTAATTATGCATCACGACAACTAAAAATTCATGAGAAAAACTATCATACTCATGATCTTGAGTTAGCTACTATAATATTTTCTTTGAATATATGGAGACATAATATTTATGGTAAAAAATGTGAGATTTATACTGATCACAAGAGTTTGAAGTATATTTTCTCACAGAAATAACTCAACATGAGGTAGAGGAGACGACCTGAATTACTCAAGGATTATGATTTCACGATACACTACCACATGGGGAAGGCAAAGAAGGTAGCAGATGCCTTGAACAGAAAGGATCGTGGAGTTTTTAACTAGATGAGAGTTGAAAGGGATCCTATTTTAATGGATCTAGTAATGATAGATATGGGAATAACCATGGAAAGTGAAACATCAATTCTTTTTCAAATGGTTGCCAAACCATCTTTACTAGGAAGGGTAAAAAATTCTCAGGCTGCTGATGGGGTGTTTCAAAAGAATATTAACGCTATGAATTATGGGATATTGAGTGACTTCGTATATAAAGATGTAATTTTGAAATTTGGGAGGAGACTTTGTGTTCCAGATATACCTTATATAAAAAGGGATTTGTTGGATGATGCTCATAGTTCTAATTTCTCTATACACCATGGTAGAACTGAGATGTATAGTGATTTGATGGAACATTTCTGGTGAGACAACATGAAGAAGGATATTTCTGATCTTGTGTCTAGATGTATGGTTTTTCAACAGGTGAAAGATGTAAGGAAACAGCCTGGAGGAGTATTGCAACCTCTTCCCATACCTGAGTGGAAATGGGATAATGTCAAAATGGAATTTTTCATGAGACTACCAAATACTCCAAGGAGAAATGATGCAATATGGGTCATTATTGATCGTCTTACCAAGTCAGCACATTTTCTGGATATAAGAGAAGATCTACCACTTGGATGTCTAGCAAGACTGTATATTAATGAATTTGTGAGACTTTATGGAGTACCCCTATCGACTATTTCAGATCATGATCCATGTTTTACATCACGATTCTGGAAAAGTATTTAGAAGGTCCTCGATACTGATATTCCATTGAGCACTGCCTTCCACCCACAAACTGATGGACAATCATAACGGACAATAAAAACATTGGAAGACATGTTAATTTCTTGTTCACATGATTTTCAAGGCATGTGGGATCATTATTTACCTCTCGTAGAATTTTCCTACAACAATATCTTCCATTCAAGTATACAGATGGCACCCTAGGAAGCATTATATGGGAGGTGATGTCATACACCAACTTGCTGGGATAATGTTGGTGAATGAAAGCTTGTGAGCCAAGAACTTGTTGAAGAAAAAATGGAAAAGGTGAAGATTATCCAGAACCATATCAAAATAGCTCAAAGTAGGCAAAATAGATATACACATAACCGAAGGAAGGATTCTGAGTTTCAAGAAGGTGATCACGTTTTCTTAAAGGTATCTCCAAGGAAGGGTATTATATGATTCGGTAAGAAAGGAAAGTTAAGTCCCAGGTACATAGGACCTTTTGAAATTCTGGACCGAATTGGAGCCGTAGGTTACCGTTTGGCAATGCCACCATGTCTCTCCAAGGTTCATAATGTGTTACATGTTTCAATGTTAAGAAAGTACATGCCAGACCCAACACATGTACTCACTTATGAATAAGTGGAACTTGAGCCCGATCTATCTTACCGTGAAGAGACTATCAGGATTCTTGATACTAGAGAATAAGTATTGAGAAATCGGATGACTTGTCTGGTGAAGGTTCCATAGAGGAACCATAAGATCGAGGAAGGAACAAGGGATCCTGAGGAGCATATGTTAAAGACATACCCGAATCAATTTAGGTAATATTCTGTGAATTTAGAGGGTGAAATTTTTGTAAGGAGGGGAGAATGTAACACCCCAAGGTTTTGAAAATAAATATAGAATGCAATTTTATAATCTATCCCTTAAACACAACTTTTCCTCTTCTCTGTTTTGAATTTTGAAAAATGGTCATCTAGAGTTGTCTTTAGTAAATCATTTAGAGTCTGATCGAACAAACTTGATTTTTTAGTGAATAGTAACATAACATTAAGAATAGTAATATTAATAGTAATATGACTCTAATGAATAGTAAATTTTGTTATTATTTTATTTTCTTAAGGCTAGAAGATAATAACATCTTGGTTAATTTTTCATCATGATAATGAAGTAGTTGTAGAATTAGAACTGTTAATTTTTGAATTAAGTATGATTTTATTTAAAAGTTAAATTAATAATATTTAGAAAATTATTTTTCAAAAATGGAATTCACTTTTGGATTCTACACATCAGAAAATGGTAGGGGTGAGGTTTTGGGATTTTTCTGAAATTCTAGAATTTTTGATGACTAGTAAAATACGATAAAATATGATAAATGCTAAATACTTGATTCACCACATCATAGGTGATGCAAGGATGATACAATACCACTTGGTTCGAACTCACATGCCATTATTACTATTAGGGGTCACACGAAATGATACTATTGGTTGTCTTGAGTGAAATAATAAAATAATGAATTAAATATTCAAAAATTACTCCTCTCCTCCACAATAAAAAACCCCCACCACTACCTCTTCTCTTCTCACCTCTTAGCCTTGAAGCTCCTCAATGTTATGGCCAATTACCCTTCCCTAGTCACTCCCCATGACCGGGAATCTCTTAGTCCTACCAAAAGCCTCAAACACATTCCCTTAAGAAGTTTCTCAAGGAGGTTATTTCAAGAGGTAAATCACCCTTCTTTTTTTATTTGGTTTTATTTCAATTTATCAACTTTTGTTATCCTCTCCTCACCTCCTCTGTCAAAATGATAATGATAAATACATTAAAATATATATACTGGATTTATATCTTGTGAATGGAAGAACCATCATATATATTCTTACTCCCTCCCTTTTATTTTATAAACGAAATCGACGTCCATGAGGTTTCGATTTATATCCTTTGTGGACGACGAAGTTTCGTTCTTCAATTTCATTTTCATTACTGGTCATGAAACCATATTAATGGTTTAACCAGACTATAATATATGTGTTATAACCTAATTAATATTCAATAACCATAATATGTACATATAATTAAGTTATATGACAAAACAAGTTCATAATATTCCAAATACCGCTGAATAATCGAAGTGGTAGTCATCTAGTGGTTCATCCTCATTCCATGTAAACAAATGATAGAAATGGCCATTATCAATTATTTATGTTCATTAATAGTATATAATTCAAATCCTGGAGATTTATAACCATTCCACATGAACTTCATTACATAAAAACAAGTGAACCGAATATGAAAATAACGGAAATGAACACTTCAGAATGAAAGAATTCAATACAATAACTTGTCAATAAAGACATAAATGAACTAACCAGAATTATAGAAAACTAAATACATGTATAATAGGTTCTGAAATAATTTATTAACAAGTATAATTTCATCTTCCATGATCTTATGTATAGGATAGTAACATGTTTAGAGTTAAGGTAAGGGTTTTTTCACCCGAACTTCCATTTTCATTCGGGATACTTTCATTGCCTAACTACCTCAATTAAATTATTATGTATTGTTATGTACTCATAATATATTCTGTTTGAGTATCATATATATGTTTAAAAACCAGAAAAATTGCTTATTTTATAAATATTTACACATTTTAAAAGGAACTTTCAATGTTGTTTCCAAAATACAAGCCCGATTCAAGGGAATTTCTCAAATTCTTTCCTATTTTCAAGGGCACTCTATAATCTATTTTTGGAAACCATTATCATTTTAAAATCACAAATTTTGTTATAAAAATACTATCTTACTTCACTTATGGTTTTATGGAATTATTTTTCCAAAATAACTCTTCTTTTCAAAATAAAAGAGTATTTCTCTCCAGATTGCTTAATGATTTTATAATAGTATTCTCATTTGAATCCGTAATCACGTGGATTATTATGTATTGTTGGGGTTAAAAATTTATTATGTCATATACCATATTTTATTTAATGGTTCATGACTAAAATTATTAGTGATGACCTATCCTAAAACCATTCACCATATTACTTGGAATGTTTAGTGTTTTATGTTTAATGATTGGGGAAAGATAGTAACATTTCATATAATAGTTTCAATATGAATGTATATGTTTTTTATGTTTATCCCAACACATATGAGGAGTTAATTGGACTTATTATGTGATGGGTGGGGCCCGTTATATCCCCTCTATGCATCGGTAGGTCTCATTAGGCAAATAGACGTGGAATTGGCTGAGGCCTTTCCCAATGTGATATTGATTTTGGAAGAGGCCTTAATCATTAGACGTCTTGGTAGAGGCCATGAAAAAAAAGTTTTATAATTTCTGACATATTCACTTACCTCATTATGAAGCTAGTAATTGAAAGTTCATTTGGTTATTCAGCTATTAGAATACTCATGAATATTTTTTATTATGGCATTATTTACTCAGCTCATATTCCTACTATAATGTGTACTTGTTTATTATTAAAGGAATGTGTTTTCAATAATTCACCATGTCTAATGTTTATATTATCTTCCGCTTTATTTCTTACTCTTACTGAGCGTTTGAGCTCACCCTTTCTTATGGTTCATTTTTCTCAGGATATGAAGAAGTAAATTATGAATGACATGCAAGTATAATCTAGGAGATATGATGTTGCTAGTGGCACAAATTAGTGTTATTTTTCCCTTCATGTTGTAATGATCAACATATGTATGTAATTTGTTTCCAATAATACTAAACTACTTGGTCGTTCAGGACTTGTATTCTTTGTATGTATGCCAATGTAATCAAATAAGGCACCAACTCTGGACAACTGGGGTCGGGTTCTTACAATTGTTCAATAACATTTATTTATTCATTGAGATGATGTGTTCTTAAAAGATGATTATTTTTTTATGGTGTTTTTAATTATGTTATGGAACTATTTTAAATAAAATTATTTTAGAAGTAGTTTTAAAATTTATTTTCCATGAATATAATTTTATTTAATATTTGTTTCATAATTTAATATATGTTTTTAATGGAATCATTAAAATGGATTGTAGCACTAGTGTTTCCTAAAAATAAATGTAGGTTTTCTGAAAATGGAAAATGGAATTTTTTTTATTACTCATTCTATTGAAAACCAATTTTTAAAATTTTATTCAAAAGAGAATAAATAAAATGGATTTTTAATGGAAATTTGAAAAAATATTTGTTAGATCATACATGGATCATTTTCTCACCACCAACAACACCAATTATTGTATGAACATCTCATTTTTCAAATTTTATGTTTTAGGCCTTGAAATTTTAATGGTTGATATTCTATTTAAAATTTTATTAGATTTGATGGGATTTTTAAGTGACTCTGAGTCACATATATATGGGTACTAGTTTTCTATTTTTGGATTTATTATTATGATGATTGTGAATTTTTATTATAATAATTGATTTGTGTTTAATTTCACTTTATATAGTTAACCTTATTTATTAAATTTTGTTATTTTGTAACAGAAATTTTAATTAAAGATATATTTTTATTATTTATGTTATATTAATCTTTATTGTATTCTCCTTTTTATTAAACCAAATAATTTGGTTCTTGGGTCTATGATATAAAAATATGACATTTTTATTTTTGGGTGGAATTACCTTATTCCCTTATTGATTATTTTGGAAAATCTAACCACAATAGTATTTAATTTATTTCCTCATAACTATTTTCAAGCCTGTGGGGATTGGGAATGCCCTTCGAGCCCAGTGGGGATCCATGTCAGATGATGACTCAAGTCATCCTAGGCCAGTTCTTTACATACTGAAAATGTGATTTATGTTATTCTATTAATTTCAATAATCATTTTTTTTCTTCATCTCACATAGAAGATATCAAATTACAAATAGTGTTTTTCTAACTATCCAATAAATCCTCTAAACCTCCAGCATGAGTTCATGAGGATATCTTGGTGAGTGTGAAAAATTTGATCGTCGAATAACATTTAGGTATCCAAAATGAAGAAAGGTCAGACACCTTCTTAGTAACCCATTATTTCAGAAAACCATTACTAAAAATATAAAATACAATCATTAAGGTCATTAAAGGTAGTTTGATAATCGTTTTTAGACAATACACTCTCCATTTTAATAGCATTTATTCCTTGAATTTTACTTATGGGGAACACTCAACTATCACACTCACACATTCTAATGAGATAACACTATTTGAAGATAATGGAATGTTTGAATAAATTTTAAATTTAGGTAAAAATATATTATTTTATAAATCTATGAAATAAATATATACGAAAAATTTGGTAACTAAAGAACCAACAAAGGATAATGAAGCTCGTGCCATAAATATAATCGATCCCATTATTATGTAATTTTAATTAATCCCCATAATCTAAAATAAAAACCAATACCAAAATATTTAATGTATGAATTTTTAATGAAAGAATAAAAACTACTAATTATTATTACTATAACATTATCTTATAATATAAAAAACTGGTCATCCTTTTAAATTAAAATATCAATGTTTGTTCCAGAATATTATAATACCATCACAGGCTCTTCTCTGAAATTTTCATGCAATGAATTCTGATCCAACATGATGTTAAACCCATTAAGAAACCTTGAAGGATACTAAACCCTTAAATTATGGTTGTTTTTAAATAAGAAATTTAAATTTTATTAGAGGTTGAAAACGTATCCCCTATTTTTTTTTTCAAATTGCGTTAGACCAATTGAAATAGTTCAAAAAAATATTTTGACATACCATAGTAAATGATGAAGAAAATCAACTAATTCCCATAATAATAAGAAACAACAATGCATTTTGTATTTATTATAGAAAATATAATTACATAAGAAGATTTTATTATTTTCCCTTACCATTTTTTGTCCAAAAATTTTAGAGATTTTAAGGAATAACCTAGTACAATTTTCAAATTGATTCTTAAGATATTTATGGGTGTGAATTGATCTTAAGGAACATTTGAAGACAATATTCACCTATACTAATAAAAACATTACTTATAGGGGGCCTTATTTTAGAATATTCAATACCCCAATTATATTCAAAATATTCTTGGTAATGATTTTCACTAGTTTAATAAAAAAAGGTTGGTAGGTTTTCTTGATAACTTCATTGTTATTGGGAATTCTTCTGATCATATTATGGAAAATATGGAGAAAGTTTTGAAAACATACATTGAAATTAATTTTCTGTTAAACATTAAAAAAATTTATTTAACAGTTGCGAAGGAATTTTTGCTGGACATATAATTTCACGACAAGGTGTTAAGATAAAAAATTTGAAAATTGAAATCATCAGTAAATTTCCTTAACCAAAATGTTTTAAATCATGTTAGATCATTTCTATCACATCTATTATTTGAAAAATGATTCATAATGTATTTTTTATGATTTACCTACAAAATTTCATCATGAAAATAAAATAAATATGAAATTAATTTTGATAATAATTTTGAGAAATTTTGTATGAACTGAAGTGTGTACTGACCACACCACTGGTCATACAACCATTTAATTGAGATAATCCACTATATTTTTTGTCTGATTCATCAAATGATGTTGTTTGAAATGTTTTTTCATATAAAATTACTGGAATGAAGCATGTAATTTTCAATGATTAAATAATATTAATGGTATTTCAGAATTACCTTACAACCACTAAAAAGGAGTTGGTATAAGTTGTTTACACATATGGATATTAAATATTATCTATATGGACTAAGGTGACAGTTTACTCTAACTATGCATAAAATAAGTACTAGATAAATAGGGAAAAAATAAAATACATGTATAGTAAAATGGATTTTATTGTTATAAGTTTCTAATTTAGATTTGAAAGTCAAGAGATGAGTTAAAAATCATTTGGCATATCACCTGATAATGTTTCTCACATAGATGATCTAGATATATTTGAAAAAAAAATAGAAAGGAATTATTTCAGGTGAACAAGTTTATTTGTTAGAAAGAGAGGTGCCATGTCATGCTGATATGGTATATTTTTAATTAACTATCATGTTACATAACATCAGAATAAATTAAAAATATTTAGAATCAACCCTGAAAATAATATGATTTGGATGAACGATAAAGTTGGAAAAAATACTGACCAAATAATTATAAGATGTTTTATAGGAAGTGTGACGAAATCTATAATAGATTTTTTCCCAACTCATATTGTGGAGGGTATTTTGGACCTTAAAACTACTGGGAATGTCTGAGAATAAAATATACTATTCTATGATATGTAAAGATACCAAATAATGTTAAATAAAATTTTAGTGATTACATTTGGATGGAAATATTTCAAAGATACAAGAATCAAATCCAAGGATAATATATTTTTATGAAATGATTTATGAATGTTGCACATATTATACAGGTCCATTTCACATACAATTAATATCTTATTATATAATATTATTTGTGGATTATATTGAAAAATATATGGAATATAAGAAAGAAACTAATAAATAGTTTCTTTTCTTTTATCTGAAGGAATATCTATTATAGATTTGGGATCCTAAGATAAATCACTACATACCACAGAAAAAACTTTTATAGAAGAATCATGGAAATTCTAATGAGTGCATATGGAGTGTACCCTAATATATTAAAACCATTGAATCAATTTAAAATAATTAAATGAATTTTAGAAAATACCATCATGGAAAATATGATATATTAGAGAAAAGGTTTGAAGACTGCCTTATGGGCTTATATGATGGCTTACAGAACTCTAGTTAGGATAAACCCCAACAGATTGATTTCAAGGAAATCATTTCATCTACCTGTGAAGCTAGATCAAAAATAACAATGGGGAGTCAAAGATGTGAATTTAGATTTTAAAAAGAAACTAGATAGAAAAAAAGATTCAATTCTGAGGAATTAGAATAAATATGGGGAGAGAAAGAGTGGAGCATGAAAAGATAATTCCAAAGATAAACGTACACCATAGAAAATCATAATGCTCTATAAATCATGGATAAATTTGATTTTTGGTGAACTTTTTTCTAGTAGGGATGGTTCATTTTACCCAACTAATTTTTAACAATTTGGAAATATATAGGTAAATAAATATGAATTTCTAAAATCATTCACCATAAATAGAAGAAAGATAAATAAATATTTTAGAAATGTTCTAGATACTCTAATAGAGGAGGTCACACTCCTCTATAAAATATATAAATAAAATACATTAGGTTTTAACTTTGAATTACATTATTTATTATTGTCCTAATTTTAAATATTTTTACTATTTTCATGAATTTTATAATTCCTTAACGAAACATCCTCATTCAAGTGTGTGTGAAAGAAATATTTATCATTTTATTAATTTAAATTTATGTATTTTTAGTTTTCATTTTTTAGTGATTTTGTTTTTTTGTGTTTAACCTATTAATCTCAAATTTAATGCCTTATTAATTTCCAATTTCATATTGGCCTATGTTTTGAATTATACTTGGATATCATTTTTTTAGTATTCATATATCTAAGAGTATAAAGTTTAATTATATTTATTTTGATAGAGGATATTAATTAAATATATTTTATTAACATTCAAATAATTTTCTTCCCCCATATTTATTTACTAATTTCATTTTATATAGTTTAGGAATTAATGGTTAACATTTTTGGATGTTGTAAATTTCAATGAAAATGGATGTAGTTTTGAATTTAATTGGCTTTATTAATTTTTAGAATATAATTACAAAAAATTGTTATATAATTCCTTGAATTTTTATCATGATGGTGAATGATAAAGGGGTTTTGAAAAAGTGAAGTTTCTGGGAAGAATTGAGAATGTGTTGTAAAATTCACACATTGATACATTACATCCACGTGGTGTTAAAAAATAAATACAAAGAGATGTGTAATATTTTCAAACTCATATAGAAGGAATTCATCTTGGGTTGTATGAAAAAATCGTTGATATATAAATTGTTTTCTTTTTCCACTAGAAGGGATGGAGTTGAACTTCCCTAAAATATATAATATTCAATTGCGAAATACCTTATATCTTTAATATATTTCAATTGATATGTGTGATTATTATGATCAATTATTATATACCTTTAGAGATTTTAATATTTTCCTTAGGATAATTTGAAATAATTAATATTTTTTGATATCAATTAAGGTTTTTTCCTTCATTAAGTAATGAAATGACCAAGAAAGTGATTTCATGTAAGCTTATAAAATAGTGAAATTCGAAAAACTATATATGTGGAAATAATTGATTATCTAAGATAATTTTCTTTAACAAATTAGTAGAATGTATTATTACATGAGAGTTACACTCAGGAATTATTTTAATAATATATATTATATCGATACTATGTGGATCGTAGTAGTATTAATGGGGTAGGATAAGATCATTATACACAAACACTTAACTTAATTTGGAAGGCATAATTTTCATATGCTAGGTTCCATCAGGACTCGGGAATGAATCATTAATTTTGTGATATACAAAGGACCATAAATCTTAATGAAAATGTTAAAATTCATGTGGGGGAGATCTCATAAATAATTCCACAAGTGGAATCACCATGAATCTAAATGAATAAATGAATAATATATTTATAAATATTAATTCTTCTAGGACAAGGGTTTTAGTAGGTGAATTATTATTTCAATATTTTTTTTTGTTTTTAGTTATTTGATGGTAATAATACATTACCCAGATGGATAAACCCATTTTAGGGATTATGATAATGGTGTGGAAAAATATTTTTTACTATTTAGTCTGAATGTTAATAATAAGTTATTATAATATTATTTGACTATTATTTTCAATGTTGGTATATTTGATTAGATGTGGTTAGTTTAGAATATTTGGAAACAATATTACATACATGATGTTCTCATTATTATCTAAAATATAAAATTAATGAATAATTTTCATTGAGCATTCCATTAAACCCCTTAGTGTAAAACAATATATCAATAATAATATATTTCATAGAATCATGGAGACAAATAAAACATATGAAATGGGTGATATAAAATTCCTAGTAATGGTTTGTATACTGCAGAAACTATTGTAAAAATTCATAATGATTATGCTAAGGTAATGAACTAAAACCCATTCAGTTTAATTAAAAAAATGAAAAATAATATGAAAGGAATGAATAATGATCAAATAATTCTATATAAATAATCAAATAAGAATTATAATTATCCTTGGATATTCTATTAGTTGAATAATCATGTGGAATATCAATAACTAATCTCATAATGAGGGAATGAATAATGCTGGACATCATATTCATATCATCAGTGATTCGACCAAGACACTATACATAAATAAGTAATACATCATCCAATACTCAAACTAGTTTATATCAGGAGACCAACTAATGCATTGGGAAGATATTTCTGGCCTTACTCGGTCACTTAATAAGTACAATGCATTTCTCATATGAAAACATAAAACAACACAAACATTCATATTGAAAAACTAGCATACAAAATGTAAATACGTTATCCATATATCATGAATGGTATCAAAATAGAACATCCCTAGTCAAATTGATCATAAAACCTTCAAATATAATAGAGTAGATGGTATCATAAGATATCAAACCTCAATCAAACATAAGATTCATCAAATTTTTTTGAAATATAAAAAGATACTCTTCTAAA
Organism: Viscum album; assembly: GCA_963277665.1. NCBI lineage: Eukaryota > Viridiplantae > Streptophyta > Magnoliopsida > Santalales > Viscaceae > Viscum > Viscum album. The sequence goes on from OY728157.1 coordinate 1,769,149,993, forward strand.
ATCATTACAAATATCTTGAGAAAAATACCACTTTTCATTGAAATAAAATATTTAAAATAACATATAATTGATATAATAAAACATTTTAGTTCAAAATAGCTTTGTAAACAAGTAATGGAAGTTTCAAAACATAAAGGATTCATGACAGAGGTAAAATTAGCTCAGTCCATTTTAAAAAAAATTATAAAAATTCTCACTTGGTAAAAATATTGAAAACAGTTTTTAGATAACAATAAAAATAATTCTTAGAACATTTTTAAAAAACATTAAAATGGAAGATAAGTACTCCCTAGTAAATAATTGAGTATAAATAATCTCAGATAATAATATGATTTTGAAATAACGCTTATAAAAATATAATCAGTGGAATCATATTCCCCTTGAAAGAAAGAAAATTATATGGATATGAAGATACCATATTATTCAGTTTAGACTCATAAAAAAATTCGTTGTTAGTATATACACAAAAATACAAGTTGTGTATAATGTATGTGTCCCATAGAATGAAAAGTGAGAAAAAAATTTATTAATACATGAGTAGCTTATAAATATTGAACTTCATCAAGAATAAAAAAATTAAAACCTTTAATATCAACAAATAAAATAAATTAGTCGTATAACATTTCATATTGAAATATATACACCATAAAACCAAAATATGTAGTGATTGTCGCATACATCTCAAAGAAATAAAGTGAGATGAGAAATATCCTATCTTGTAATAACCATTAGTTGAATGTTATTTATCCTCTAGTATAATATTTGAAATATTTTTATTAAATTATACCGTTACCATATACATATTTATGATATCATATATGATCCTCTTATATTATCTTTTCACCTATTTGTTAATAATATTTTGTTATTACCCTTGTTTCCGGAGTTAATTGTTTCAATTACCTAGCATGTTTTGTCGTCTATGTCTTATTTATTATGAATAGGATATATTTTCTTCATTTTAATAATTATATTAATTTCATGAATACAAAATAAACTAATAATATATATTTTTATAGTAATTCTTAAATTATTATCATGGATAATAAATCTCATCACATCATGAAGACGGTAGGTCGTATGTATGCAATAGCGCGACAACATTCCTTAAATAGTAATCTGGAAAAGAATTTGATGGTGTATTATTATAAATAATCAATTTGATATAATATTTATTACTAATTTCAGTTTTATTTATCATTATACCCATCCAAGTAATGTATTATGAAAATAAAATTACACCACAACATGGAGACGACAAGCCTTATGTACGCATGCCTCGTGATAGTATTGTTTGTACGATTGATAAAGGGAGGAATACGGTTTTACCATAATCAAAATAAAATCTCAGAATATATAATAAAAAAATTAATTATTTTATAATCTAAACAACTAATGAAAATTATTTATAATAAGAAATAATTTTAAAGGATTCGAAAAATACGATTACCTCTTCTATAGAGAACCTCCTTTGTATATCCTCGTAGGAACACTGTAGATGAAATTTTAAGAATAAAAAAACCTCAAAAACACTTATATGAATATTTATAAGAGAAATTTGCTGTGGTTTGTTGGGAAATAGGTCTCAAATTGGTGTGAGGTAATGATGGAGGAAGTTTATTTTTATAAGAGAGTGGAGGGGCACTTTAGGGAACTCTCAAAATATTAAATTAATATAAATTGATTTTATATTTAAAATAGATTAAAATTGATTTATTTATAATATAATATTAGGATTATTCTATATCATCTCAAAAAATAATTTTTAAACATGTTTGGGTCACAATAGTTTTAAACATGTTTAGTTAAACCCTTTAACTATTATTATGACAACATATGTTTTTAATTTTTAAGGTTATTTTAGATACTCTAAAATGTGAAATGAATCCCAAATGGATAATTTATAAAATATTTATAATTATTATATTTATTCATTCAAATTTTATATTTTTATGAATTTTATATTTTTTAATAAGATATTATTCAATTTATAGTATCATTTATGTCAATTTGGATACAAATCAATATTTGTCTTTTTCAAAATAAAGTAAAAATATGATAAAATAGAATCATAACTTTTAATATATCAATAACATGTCAATGTTATCCATAAAATTATTTTGTGACATTAATTAATTTAAAAGTATATTTAATTTTTTATTTCTAATTCCATTTATTTGACATTTCTATTAATTAACCAATTATTGCATCATTACTATGAATGAAATTAATTAAATTATTTCTTATATAAAAACTAAAATTAAATTATTATGAAATATATAAATTTATTATATTTTAATTTAATATTTTAAGTATAATTTATATGATGAATAATCTAATATTAAAATTGTAATATTTATTAAAATTTGATTATAACATCTTTAACTCTTCTTTAAATAAAATATAATAAATTTCATAATCATAAAAATTGTCATAAATGGGATTTTAATCTCATATAATGGATAGTTTTTTTCTAAACCAAAAAATCCAATGAAATTAAAATACGATTTAGGGTAAGTTTCTTTTATTTATAATATTATTTTCTCCCCTTAATTACCATATTTACCTTTTATAGTGTTAATATAAAAATAACTGGAATCACTCTTCATATTCCCAAAAATAAAAGAAACCCATTCATATAATTTTTATCCACATATTAAAAATATGGAATCCATTTTTAAAAATTCCAAGCATAGAATTTTCAATAATTAATTTAAAATAAATATTTTTGACGGGGTGGGAAAACATGTTATCAAAATATAAACATGCCAAAGATTGAAATGGTTTTATATTTAAATTCAATGAAAAATTGATTCCAATGACCTAAATTAGAATAAATAATAAAAATATAATCAATTTATACTTTGAAAATATTCTGTAATTCAATTTATCACTCTAAATTATTCTGATAAAGAAATTTGTTTTCGATTAAAATTTAAATTTTTTCAATATTTAAAAAAACATGAAACTTATCATAAAAATAAAGAAAATTAAACAATTTAATTTTTTATATCCAAAATTTTAAGAAGAATTTTATTTTATTAAATTATATAAATAATAGTGTCAAAAAATATATTTAAAAAATTTTCTTTTTTTAAAAAAGAAATCATTTCTTTCATAAACATATATTTTTTAATGTATAATTTTGTGCTTGTTCTTAAATTTTACCTAGAAAATATATTATATGAATAGAAAAATTATATAATTTAATATATATTATATATAATTTTTATTAATATAATTTCCTAATAATAAATAATTTATTTATTTGGATAAAATAACTTTATGAGCATAATAATGTTACTTTACAAAATAATTTTCTATATAATCAATTGGTTACTATTTTCATGTATTTTTAATTTGTAACTATTTAATCCAAACATATCTTTTCATAATTTAGTAATTAATATTAATATAATCTAACCTAATGGTTAGTTAATAATTTCATTTTAAATAATAATATTAATTGTGGTTTGTTTAGGATCGTTTTTGCATGCAACATAAGCTATCAAAGAAATTAAATTTATTTAAGAAATGAAACACTATAAAATATTGTGTCATTAAATTCTATACTCTTTTATAAAAATTCCTCTCTATTATAACTCAGGAACAAAAATAAGGGTTTTTTATTTATCAAATAATCATTTTTGAAATCCAACAATAGAAATAGGAATATTGAAACCTCCACTTTAAAATAATAGAAGTAGTGTATGAAGGTCACTAGAGATAACAAATATTATGGCCCCATATAGGAAAAAATGGATATGTAATAGAAATATAAACAACAATTTCTAATGGAGAGTGATATATGACATGTTATGGAGAAATTTAACTATCAGAAAGCAATAGATCTGTAATGATTTAACGGGCCATTTGATTCACTAGAAAAGAAGGTACTGTGATAACATTTTTGGTTTCAATATATTTTCCGTATATTGAAGAACTCAATTACTACATACAATAAGAACATATAGAAACCTAATTGATAAGTATAGTTTATTTCTTTAATAAATTTCCATAACAGACTTATATTTCTTTAAAAATGATGAGAATTTATGATAAATCTTTTGTACATGTTGATTCCAAATAAACATCTAAAAATCAAAAAATCCACAAAAGTATAACTATTTATTCCTCCAATCATTATATATTAACCAAAACCAAAATGGATAGGATAATATAATATAATTCCCCAATAATAATCTCCATACATCAATAGTAAAACCCAAAGATTTACATTGATCAATCAGCAAGTAACTATCCACCCTAAAAAATAGTATAGACTAGTATTGAAATCCAAAAAAGAAGGATTTGATCATATAGTATTCCAAATAACATTAATCAATCTAAATTTTTTAGACTAAAAATGAAATTTTGTGAATCTCATTATCACCAAATTTTTCTAACCATTTCCATAAATAACCCGATTCACCATAATTACACAATAATATTATATTTGGCTTCAAAATATAATACATCGTTTATTACTTATAATATTATTGTTTTGGATTCTCAAAAGAGAGAATGTATTCTAAAATAAAATTAATATTTTAATCACCAAATCACAATTCAAAGGTTATCTTATCGATTAAACAAATAACCATTATCCATTTTAACTAAAAAATCATTCCAACAAAGACTTCACGTAGGCTAGTGGTAGGCATTGTACCCATGTTGCCCATTAGTTATGGGTTCAAACCCCAACCACTTTCCGAAATCAATGGGTTACACCAAGACTATGGGTTTTCCATTTTCTAAAATAATATAACATCCAAAATACATATGATGTAATTTATAGAAGTACGATTAATCAGTAAAAAAACATTTAACTAAAGTTTTCAATACAACCTCAATACAAAAATACATCATAAATTTATTTCTACATAGTTCCTTCCATCCTTTAGAGGTTATCCTATAGAATATGGAATTTACATGGGTAATGCCTAGTTTCCCCACATTTAAGGAAATGAACTAAAAATGTATTTCTATGATGAGTTTTATTTCCATTCATCATACCCTTCATTTTGCTTCAGAAATTTTTTTCATTATGTCTTTCTTTCCCGCATATAAATCATTTCATAATTTTTTGAGATACTTTAATGGGTTCCTCCTTATACAATTATTTTATGTTGGAAGTCAATATTTTTTTCTCCATTGTTTCCACCACTGCGCCACATACACAACTCGGTCCTTCTTTTCTTTGTTGATTTTTTTATTTTTTAAGGTATATGTTGTTAATCATATTTCTAGAAAACTAATTAGGAATGAGCATGATATTTTCACTATATTCCACATCCACTTTTTTTTGTCCTCACTACCACCTTTTCCATCAAGATTAATGTTTATATTAATCCTTTGGGTTCCATCCATTTTCTAAAACCAGAAACCATAGTATCAAAAACAATATTTATAGTGAGAAAAAAATGTACGTTCTTTTATAGAATGTTATGAAACCTTATTTTCCATCTAAAAAACCTTATGTTTAACAAATTATATTAAGTTTTGTATTATATTCCAATCCTTCATAATGATTTATAGATAAAATTTTAATTATCCTAATAATTTCCACTGGGAGTGTCGAACTAGGTCTGCAGTAGGGCCCGTTTATATTTCATGGATGTTATTCTATAATTATGTTTATAATAAACCTGCACTAATAAAATAATAGGTTTAAATATTTGTTAGTTATGTTGAGACTTAAGGTGAGAGATTTTCATCTCACTTTTGTTTCTGTAGGACACATTCCTTATACACCACTAATTTGTTTTTGAGTGGTGTATATACTTCCCATGAATATATTTTATTATTCATATCATTAAAATTATTTTTATATAAATGAACATATATTATTCATAAATTCATTGGTCATATAATTCAATGTTTTCAAAGTGGAAATGTATTTATATAAAAATCAATTTTTTATAGGGATTGTTTATGATTAAGAATCTGATAATTAAATTTTATGTTGAATATCCCAAGAACATCATTAGTATTCTTCTCCTATGGTTATTTTTTGATAATAAATTTTTAATATAATTATCCTCACTTTATTGACTCATGATACCAAAAATATTTTTTGAATTAAAATCATCATTATTTCTCTCTTCGGTCAAAAAACCATTTCTTCTATATCCATGTTTTCTAAAAATGTTTTCAAGAATGTTTTTTATAGAATAATATTATTTATTAAATAAATTTTTAATAATGTTTTACTTTTCTATTAATGTTTTAAAAGAACACTTCTTACCATTTCACGAATAATGTACTTTTTAATTTTTACTAAAAATGTGATAAGAACCCCTACATTATTGCATATGGAATGAATGATATTTCCCACCTTCATTACCACTGAATTTTATAAAGAATAATTTACATGTTTATAAATATATTATGAAAAAAATATGTAATGATTATTTAATAAATTATTTTATTTTATGTATGTCTTCCTAAAGTAGAAACAATATTTTCCTTAAGAAATGTTCCAGGTGATCTTTCAAAAATATATTCCATATAAGATGATATAATTTGATGTTACATAAAATTACTAGGGATATGATCCAATACTACCATCCTTATTATTTTTATAGATATTTTATGTCTAACTTGACAAGGTTTTTATCAAACTAATTCCCCTTCCCTAGGTTATGTTTTGATGAAAAAATTAATTGTCTATTAAACTAGCTTTGTTTTATTTAAGTTATTCTATGATGAAAAGATGAAATAGTTATGTAACCTGTTTCTTTTCCAATGGTTTTTCCATGATCATATTTTTATGAAACTTATTTATTTTCATATGTTCTAATAAGAATATTTTTTTATGATTTCTTAGTACAAATAGGTTTCATTTTTATTATATAGTATATGGGACCTATATGGCCCTCTAATACATTTGGTACATATTGAAATCTTATGAGATAATATGGGAATGTAATTGGGAGTGAAACCAATTTTTTAGGGAAAATATTCCACTATCAAAGTCTTGGGAGTAAACCATGACTTATATGATGGTTTTGGGACTCAATCCATTCCACTATGTTAGCCTTGGTATGGAGACTTGACTATTAAGGAAATTATTTTATATACTTATCTTTCTACAACAAATCCATATCTTACAACATTATTATTTTATCATGGATCATGTTCTTTGATTCAATTATTATCCATGTCGTATAAACTAAAAATATCTATACTATGAGTAAAGGTTATTATTTTTTATATGATGGGTAGGTTTTTCAAATGTTATTCTCATTTTCTTATAACTTTATTCTAATGGTATACTTATTTAGTTATCGATATCTCCCTTTTTTACCCATACTGAGTATCTGATCTCTCCCTTTCTTATTTCCCATTTCTCCAGTCTATGATGAATGTTTTCATGCAAGATATTACTATGAAGGGTATTAGTTAGTAATAGATAATTGGAATATGATGAAGTTCACATATATACTAGTTATTTATTTTTCTATGTTTCTAATGGAAATAGACCTACAAAGATTTTTAATGTATCATTTTGGTTTGTAATAAATATTCATATATAAAAATGTTGTATCTATTTATGAAAGTTTTGGGTTTATATAAATATGAGATAGGATAATGATATTAAATTCCCATAAAATAAAGTGTTATATTCAGTCCAAATAAAACATGTTTCATGTCCTTGATCATCCAACTGAGTATGTCATAAAAAGCATGAGTGCTCCTTGATTATATTATATAGGGGAATAAAGTAAGAGGTCGCCCTAATAGAAATATGTGATAATTATTATCTTTTTCATTGGGTTACACTATTTTTTGATACGCTAATTGGATTAGGTTATAGGAAGAATGGAGTATAGTATATTCATATGATGGATTGGATAATGATTTCCCCCTCTACCATCCATTATTGATATATGATGTGACTGGGATGATTAAAAAATAAATAAATACATGGTTATAGGAACTCCAAAAATGAATAACTTAATAGTGAAATATAGATCATAGAATAAAAAATGATATATTAAATTAAAAATGAGTCATCATTTTAGTGGGAACTGATTTAATAAAATTTATTTTTAAATGAATATAATACATGGTAATCTACTGATAAAATATTCTTATTATAGATATAATTTCACCAACGGAATATTCAAGCTTAACATTGAGTTCAATCCTTTAAAAATACAAAATTTATGAAAGAAACACTGTATATGCATATAAAAAGAAATAATAATTGTTTTTAAACAAAAATAATTATTTATGGGAAAGCAATACATTCATGGGTGACCAATTATTGAATATGTTCAAAAAAAGAATATATATGATTATAATATGAATATATGATTCACAAATGTTTAAAAAGAATGAAATTTATGATAATAAGAGTAAATTTACTCTTCAAACTTATACAATAATGTGATTGAGTATGTTAATGGATTTGAGTGGCTAATAATTTAATTTACAGATTTCTCCCATTATGAATTCATTCTCTAAATAATAGTTGTAAGTCTTACAACAATATGGATGATATCATGTTAAATTTAACAAATTGTTTTTTAAATTTTCCAAATATATTAAGTCATATCATGTATAATTTGTCTTATTTTATTTATATTACAAATAGTAAAATGTTCAAATCATATGATGAAAAATTAGTGGTAGAGTTAAAATTTATTTATTCAAAATATCCAGTCATGGTAATTAAAAACTAAAGGTAATGTCTGGTGACAACATATCCCCTTTATGAAGATCATATAGATATAATTAAATGGATTTTATGCTGATTTATTTTTTCTTAAATGATAGGAAATTATTTTTATAATAATTATTTTTCATGTACAATATGAGATGATATATTTAATACAAATTGTTAAGGATTCATTGGATTCTATAAAATACATGAAAATAAGTTGATGATAAAAAATTTTATCCACTATAAAATATTTTATCTAAATTATGATTATATTACAAGGGATGTTATCCCACCACCCATTTGTGAAATATTTTAAATAATAAATTCTTCTTTACACTTCTCCAAACACATAGAATATTATATAATACATAGATAAAAAAATTTATTTAATAATTATTCATAATAAATAAAATATCATTTGTTCCTAACATAAATGATATTTTGTACCTTAAACAATATATTCTAAAAATACTATAGTTTTGAAGAGGATATTGTTAGTATATTTGAACTTATATGTGTTCAATGTTTAAAAATAAAATATTATTATAGTGAAAATAAAAAGTGGATATAAATTAGTATCTAGAAATGATTAGTTTATATTCTTAAAATATTATTGTAAAAAATTAACACTAGTTAAAAAAAGATTTCAATGAAATTTTTTAATGTAATTTTTCCATGAAATATGATTATGAGGAACACAAAAATAGTTCTATATAAGCAATTTAAGTTACCAACCTCATTACATTGATGTTGCGGATTTAAGGATTTGATACTCTTGTTCAATGAATTAGACATTGGGAATATGATTCCTAATTATCACCATTATTCAAGACAGTTTATTCCATAAATGTTATTCTTTAAAGATTTTAATGGGAGGGTTTATTAGATAGTCACGTAGAGATGTGGTTGGAATTTCCTAGATATGTAATGAGTTTAATAAATCCCTAAAAGATCAGTATATATAAGACTAATTTGAAAAAAAAATTAGATATGATAAGAAAAAATGGCTTCTTATGTATAATTTTGATAGTATTCAAAAAATAGTTTCACAATATAAAATGTAGAATGTAATAAAAAAATATTTTTCATTCATTATTTCTTATTGGATATTTATACTAATAAAGTGAAATGAATGTTGCCCTATTAGAGTACAACTTTGATATGTCCCTAACTGGTGTTTCATATAGATAATTATATATTGTAATGAAATGTTAAGTTTATCATGTATAGGATTCTTGCATTTGGATACAAAATATACTCATGGGAAGAAGAATGGGTTCAAAAATTGGATAACCCATAAAGTATATCATTCAGAGAGTCACACACTATGTCATTGGTATAATAAGGTTTCATGCTTAAAATGTTTATTTCCCCACACCTTTGGTTGATAAGATACATAGAATGAGAACCATTATACTTTGTTAACTATCTTACAGAATCCTTGAGACATAACTAATCATAGGTTGGTTCTGTTTGTTATTGGTAATTTAATCTATCAGAGCTTAACCATGATGAGATTTCCCCATTATATGATGAATATAAAATTTGTTCCATCAATTTAGATGGGTATAAAATTTTTATGGTTGTGACAAATAATATGTGTGATGTTCTTTTATTTTTGATGAGGGGCATGTGATGTTCTCATCCATATGGGTGACTGACATGTGATGTATTCATTAACCCGGTCAGTCTATTCCCAAAAAAATAATCTACTTATGAGGAGATTATATGGGATTGATATACTTAATTTTTTATTACTATGGGATGTACTAGACATTGGGATCATATGAAAATACATTTTTTTATATAATACATCTAGTGGAAAAATGTATTTATATACATTTGATTAATTGAGATCACACTATATCTCTTTGCATATTAAGTAGTTCTAATTATTTTTTAGAGTTATATCCTTTATTATAATTATGAATTCCCTAATTCATACATTTCCCTAACTTCAACTATGATAGAGGTTATTTTCCTAACGTGTTCTACAATGCCCATAATGATCATGAATTAGTTTACTTTCACCTCCCCTCACAGATTTATAAAATTATTGAAATATAAATCAACCATGTTATGTTTATACCATTAATTTGGAATCTACCAATCACCATACATTCCTCTATAATTTCATGGTGTGTGATGCCCCATATGAAGTAAATTAATCTATATCTGGTTATTTTTTCTGATTATCATATTTTATATAATTTACTGGGTTCTAAACTATGTTAAGGTATTGATGGACTCAACCCACTAATCAAACATTATTATACACATGAATTGATTCATTACCCATAGTTATGATTATCTAGGATGCAACAACAATTATGCATAGGCTCATGACACTCACATGCTAACAAAGCCTTCAAATGAGCTAAGAATATTTAAGTACGTCAAAGGAATCTAATAGAACACTATTATCCATGATATTTTCAATTTATATCCACATTAAAAATTCCCATATAAATTTACAAAAAAGAAGATATCAATATTAGACATCTAGTGATATACAAAAACTACATATAGAGGTAAGGTAGTTACCTCTCATTTACATCATATCATTATATGATTGTGAAGTTATATTGACCCCCGCCCCAATTAGATGAATCTATTTTTTTTGGAGTAATAATGTGATATATGTAATCCCCCATTAATACATAGGATTCTGTGACCTATTTTAAAATCCAAATAAGATAAAGAGAAGTTCCCAATGGATACTGGTATATAAGCTATATAATACTAATAAGAGGTCATAACAATATCATTTTATATAAGAAATTGGTTCATTTATAGAACTATATTCAGAAAGGATACGTAGACCATTACCTCTATAATAGTGACGTTATAGATCAAGAAACCCACAAAATATATATATATATATCCATCCATCGATAATTTTAGAATGAGACATCATAATTAAACCCCACTTGTCTTGATCACTTAAGAATAGTTGAACATATATATAATTTTTTTCTCAAACTCCTCGAGGATGAACCACATTTACTCCTAAATACCACCTCCCAAACATTACCATGCTTAGATTGAATATGGTGTACCCATAATGAAGTTCCATTCAGAAATTTCCATGCCAGTTTATCTAGAGGTGATTTCATATTTTTAATCAATGCATGGAAATTAAGTCCTCCCTACTCTACATGAAGATCCAAGGTTCTCCAACCAACCCATTGGAAAAAATTAATTCCACCATTATCCCATGGGAATACTCTTATCATTTTATCTTCAATGATGAGGATATGTTTAAGAAAAACCGCCAATGAGAGAATGTAAATCAAAATGAATGGTAGAAATTTTTTAATTAGGGTAATATGAAAACCCAAATAAAATAAGTCATTATTTCAATTTTTAATTTTACTCACAAAAAATACAATTATATAAATATAGTAAATACCCATGTGGCTATTGATTAACAGGAACAGAAGGTAATCAAAGGGGATGTCTTTGTTCTTGATTCCCGGTCATCTCTCCAGATATTCCTTCCTAATGGTAGTCATATTATTAGAATCTAAGAAAAACTTGTGGTCAACATTTATGGATTTTCAATTAAAACCATGATAATATAAATTAATAATACTATATTAGATATCATATACAACACGCAACACTGAATCTAAAAAAACTCCAATATACTAATAAAATAATTTTATTTAATGTTGCAAATATCATCTAGACTTTTAATTGGTATTGACGAAATGTATTAATCTAATTATGATATATATATAAATATATATATTACCTTACCATTAAAATTTATTGATTATTTCTCAAGAAATATATAATCAATATCTATTAAGGTTATTTTATCCTTTAGATATAAGTTTTCTTCCAAAAAGATTTTTATTTGTTTTTATAAGAAAAATATATAAATAAATTCAAAAAATTATATAAATTATATTTTATAAAAATAATATCGCTTTTAAACCATCAGATCAACATATTCTTAGGGTGATTTTGTTTTAGTGTTTTTCAAAAGATTCATTTTTTAGTGAATAGTGTAAAATAATGATTTTTATTGATAAATGTATTTTTTTCTCAACCATAAGAAAAGTTTAATTTTATTTTGAAATTTCATGAAAGTAAATTTAATTAAATTAAATTATAAATAATCTAATTATGTTCATTTTAATCAATTAAAATTTTAAATTTGGTACAAAAACATTTTTATACACAAAATGTGTTTTATGAAAAACTATTTTATACACGCAATGTAGTTTTAATATTAATAAATCCAATAGATAAATATTGGTGAGTGGTTTAAAAGAAATTTATATTTTCTATATTTAATAAATTATTTTCATATTCATATGATACTTTTACTATGCATGGGATAAGGATAAACACAATTTTTCATTAAAAATTACATTTTTCTAAAAATTGATTTTTGTCGCGTAAGTAACATTAATATTTATTTATGAAACACATTGGTATATTATTTGATAAATTTTTTTCAAAATTTGTAATAATGAGGTTAGTTTTTTAAAATAGGACACTTTTATTTTAGGTCATTAAGAAAAGTAACAATGGTAAAAATTATTACCTCGATAAAAGTTATATTTGGTTAAACTAGGTTAAAACTAAAAGATAAGGCAATAATTGTTATTAATAATTATCATTATATTAAATTAATTATTCTATTCTCCCATTATTATTGAAATTGAATTATTTAATTTACATATATCCATGAAAATTACCCTTATAATATTTAAATAAAATAAACATACAAAATTCTACTCTCCTAGTTTTAGATATCAATTTTGTGTCCAGATAGGGAATAAATCAAGATATCGATGAAAATAAATGTATATTTTTAGATTAAGTTATTTTCATTATATAATTTAATTTATAATTTTTATAAATCATATAATTATGATAAATATTTTTCAAACACTAATAAAATATTTATTTTCTTAATAGAAAGAAAATAAAAGATTATAAAAATATTAAATTTGACATTATTTGAATGATGTAATATGAACCACAAATTTTATATTTCTATATAAAATTTAGGGAAGTTACGAATAATTATATTCCAATTACCTAATTTTATTATGGTATTTAAAGTCAAATTAAATTAATTGTGTCAAAAATCACATTATTGATATTTTATTAAAATAATATTTAATAAAATTATTTAAAATTCATAATAATATTATCTTCAGACATGTAAATGGTAAATTATTGATCATATCTATTGTGTTCCATTTATTAGTGAATTTTATATTTATAAAAACATTATTAACCCTTTTAATAAAATAGTTGTTAATGCATTTAAGGTAAATAATAATAAACTGAGGGTTTAATTAGAAATATAAGGTTTAAAATATTTCAAAAAATATATAAATTTCATTGGTTTGTGTTATTTCAACCAAATATAGTTTTAATTCTAATTAATGAACATTTGGAAGAATTTTTATCATGAATAGTATTATTAAATTCTAAAATTCATATGAAATTCCAGAGGTGCCATGCGGCCCAATTACAAAAAGGCACTCATTCCTTCACTTATATACAGAGCATTGAGATAATTATAATGAACAAAAACCTAACCATTAATATTATAAATATCCTTATACATGTTCATGACGTTCCATCATCCCTAAAACTCATACCATAGTTCCCTTAAAGAGTGATCAATAGGAATTCTATCAAAGAGGATGTAATCGTTATTACAGAGTCCTTCACATTTAATTATTATTTTACTTCATCTTAAAGTGTTGTAATCTTATTTAAATAATAAATAATGTATCTTCAGTATATATTGATGTTATTATTGTTATGGGAAAACTATAAACTATATATTTTCCAACCTATAAAAAGTAAAATCATTGATCATGCGTACATTTGGCTTACCGTCTCCATATAGTAGTGTAATATGTATTTCAATATCACAATACTTATTTGGTTATAGATATGAAACTATGGAGTATTTATGATATTAATGACATAAATATAATTATGGAACTATAATATCATTAAATAATGCATACCTTCCAATCCATTAGAAATTTATAATGTCACCAATGCGTATGTGGTGGCTACCACCTCAATGATGTGATGTGATCCCTTTTTCATTTACATTTTAAATGGATGTTAACAAATATATATTTAATGAATATATATGATATATATTATTTTTTACTTATTGTTTAGTGGTTAACTATTATTCATATTTCCTTCATTCCATCTATAGAAATGTGAAATCAACATTCATGCATACGTACAACCTACCGTCTAATTGAAAACTGTAATTCAATTTTATATCAATATCTTTTTGGGATTACTCTCTATATATATATTGAGCATAAAATATTTTTATACCATTAATAAAATTATGGAGATGATGTAACTATAATAAATGTCCTTATACAATATCTACTGAATAAAATCATACATGAAAAATAAAGTAGTCAACACCCAAAAAAATGATAATTATAAAAGATTATTTAGAAATAAGTGATAAATTTTTATAAATTGATCGTATATAATATAATTGATATTAGTGTTTCTATAGTATAACGTATGATAAATTTAAATTTATTATATAGTATGTTGCATCACCTACGTGACAAGTCAGATGTGAGATTAGGGATTTTATCTCAATTTCTACTATATTAAGATATATTTGACAATATACACATGGTTATTTTAATTCGGGGTATATTCACCCCCTTAGAGATTGATAACATGAATATATATATATATATATTAATTATATTTATTGTTCATTTAATTTTTACTCTTTTAAATAGTTTCCATATTTTAATCCAATATTTCCTCTATTTGGAACTTGAATTAAGCAATAAAAGTTTTAAAAGAGAAAATGATATTAGTTCAATTTTGTTCAAATATATTTTTCATCAATATTAATATTTTTACTAATGTGTTTTAAAAAATGTTTACACAACATCAATGATTTTTAAAAACACATATTTACCCTTGTTTTAATTTTAAAAAAATGGCTTTAATGTAATTTTCTTTTCATTTTCCAAAATATGTAAGTTGTGAATATTTTAAAGAAATTATTTTAGGAATGATTATTATATATATACATCATGAGATGATATTCCCACCATAATTTATAATATTTAATTTGAAACCTCATTTACAATTTTACATGGTCATTTTCAAAAAAAAATTATTTATAATTAAATATTTTTTTAAAATAAGTGATTTCAGAAATGGAATAGTAATTTTCCTAAACAAATTTTTAACAGTATTTTGATGGAATTTATATTACTCAGTGAAAAAATTCTTTTTATTAATTATTCATCACTACAGATTTTTTGTAATGATACCATCTAATAAAACATTCCCTTACTTTTGATCATTGAATATTACCATTCACCTAAATATGCATATTCTTTATAACATAGATGTGATGATTTCCTAAACTATATTAAATTCTTACATTTGGTGTTATAATATAAATGTATTTGACTTACTAGATAATTATTTTAAATATGTAGTATTTAACAATATGGATATTTTATTATAAGTGAAAGTGTTCATGAATTAAATTTATATTTTGATATATGAGGAATGCATTGGACATTCAGTGACAGGTGTTTCCCAAAATTATATATCCCCATAAGGGATTGATAGGTCTCATTGAGATAAACCAATAATCTATAATTAAATTTTTTTATCTATATTCTTACCCAGAGTGTAAAATTTTATTTTCATAAGGCCTCAGTAGTATATATATTGTGATTTATGAGACTATGGTGTCCTATATTAACAATATCATCTACTGATAATTCAGTTATCATTATCATTCATAATATTAATACATTGATATTATCAATGGATGAATTTTTTTCTCAAGTTATTGATTAAATAATAATTTTTTTCAATTATTTAACATGATATAATTATTATTCATTATTTAATCATGAAAGATTTCGTTGTATGTAACCCTTATAGAGAAACTGAGCTCGCCCTTGGATTTACTTTCATTTTCATGAGATATGAGGATGGATATTATGAGTAATATCAGTGAAAAAAATAATCAAATTTTATTCTATGAATATTATATTTCCAATCTAATATGGGAATCATGTATCAATTTAGTTATTCAAGGATAATAAATTATTCGATTTATATAGATCAAATTCCTTATATCTAATGCCACTATAATAATGTAACCACCAACTCTAGGTTACAGCTGTTGGTGTTATTACACATGGTATCAGATAAATTATAGATGAAATCATTATAACTACATTTTTAATAAACATAGCTAACATTATAATTCAGTTAATAAATTATAATATTTGTGAACTCATACCATTATAGGGATTTTAATTTATAGCCCAATATTCATGATGACTATAATCTAACATAGTGTGTCCCATTATTTCGTAATGATACTAGATAAAAGAAGGAGAATCAAAACCTATAGAAAATATATTTATTTCTCTACTGACAAAACCAATACATATTGTACCGGAACTAAGTAGATAATGGATTTATTATGGAGGTTTCCTCTAGTTATGAAAAATAACCTTTCCTTTATGGAATAACCTATTATTCCATTGTGATAATCACCAATGTTGGATCACTTCATGTGATAAAAGCCTCTATATTTTTTAGAGCATAAAATATGTTGGTAGCTGAGAATGGGATATCTATCAAAAATATATTCTTCAGTCTGGGATGTGATGAAACTAAAAATGGTATTCTAGAAATTTAATGCGTTAAACAAGATGTTGATCAGTATTGGGAATTATAAAGAATACTAAATATTCTAGAAAAATAGAATGTTTAGAATGGATAAATATTAATCTTATTTTCTTTGAGAAATAAATCACTCGAGAACAATGATCTAATATTAATAGGATGGTCCACACATTAATGTTAATGGAATAAGAATGTGTCTTAGGGTATGATGATAACTTTTCTAGCTAGCGAGTCATTCCTTGGACTACATATGTAATACATAAACAAAGATTAACCATTTATTTAATGGGGCAAGGATATGTTTAAAAAGGTAAAAAAAATTTCAAACATTTTTATCTAATGAAGATATAGTATCAAGTTCCATTATGATAGAGAAATAATTATCTAGGTAATATGTATTAAATGGTTATCAATATATGAATAGGATGAATGAGAAAAAATAAAATGGAATATCATGAAAAGATTATAAGAATGTGAATCAATTTTTATCATGAAAAAATTGTTGAAAAACATTGTATAAAATGATTTAATTGTATAAGATTTTGATACAAGTGTAGATACAAGGGTCATACAGATAATTAAAATAAGTAAAATAAATAATCCAATATTATATAGTTCTTCAAGAATTAAGATATGGGTCATTATTCAAACAAATTACAAAAGATTCAATGGAACTTATAAAAGAATAATACAAGGGTATAATGTTATGTGATTGATATTATTATAGTTTAATGGAATAAATAATGTTATTGTGTGTTTGGATTCAATAATTTTTTAGAAATATTAAATGAATTATATTATTGTTATTAGAATCATGGGAAATTTTTTATTTTTCTACATTTTTTATTTTAGGGTTTCAAAGAATATGTTTAATGGTAATAGTAACCATGAAAAGTTATTCAGTGGTAAGGTGATATTTTTTGAGAATACACAATGAAATGAAAAATATAACTTTATATGTTTTTACTATTGATTTAAAAGAATTTAGTGGGATGGAGAGTATATTGATAACTGTAAAGTAATTATGACATTATATTTGACCATGAAATTGGTTAATTATTTTATGATAAAGTAATTTATGATGTACTTTACTAAATTTTTGGATTAATGAGATATATGAAACAAGGATAATGTTATTTGTTATATAGTTTATTAGTATATGTGATCAAGGTAATTACATGTTTGTATAGAGAAATTTTGAACTTATTGATAAACAAATTCATGATTTTCATGATTTGAATTTCGTAAAAAAATATTACAATGGTTTTTTAAGGTAAATTACTAGGTATGTAAGAAGTTGAAGTATATATGTTATTGTTTTGGTTTAATTATGATTTATCATATTGAATTACTTGTGATCAAAAATCTTGTTTTTAATATAAGTTTAGAGGCTAATATAATGACTTATGAATCCTATGATTCCAAACAATTTCTTTTGAAAAAAAAAATTATCTCGAATATTCATTTCCCAGAGTAAGTGATGAAGTTGAAATTGATCAATTCATAGATGAAGGTTGATATTATTAATTAAAATAGAAATAGATAAACTATATTTATTTTATTGAGTGAATTATTTGGTTAGTAAAAGTATCCATTGACACTATGAAATGACCTTGAAATAAGTAAAATTATCTATTTACTTCTGTTACTGTGAAATAAATGGTCTTTTAATCCCTTAGAAACTTATACTTTTGTGATGGTTTAACTTATCATGACCAAGTTATATATCACTATATATGAATCCTTATGTTTTATTTTTCTATTTCATATCCATATTTTTACATCCCAATTATTTTAACCATTTTGGAAATCAATCTTTTTGTGGAGAGCTTCGCACATCCCTTTTCCTCCTTCCAATAGGATGTATAATTAACCCTTTCTACGATGTGGATTCTCAAATTTTAAAAACATCATTAACAAGTTCAAGTAATAATTATAATGAAGAAATTTATTGACATTGGGTATAAAGAAATACTATAATAATTTAATTAAATAACACTCTTTTTGATATCTTACACAAACATGCAACACAAAGTGTTAATTAACGTTAAAATAATATTAAAATTTTATAATTTAATCAAATAATTATACCCTATTTATTTAATTTATATTTATTAATAGTGTTAAATAAATTATGATATATATATAACCATTTCAATAAAAATGATTGATTAATTCTTAGTAAACATGTGCTTAATTTTCAATATGGTTATTTTAGGCTTTAGAAATAACTTTTCTTCAAAAAAAAATTTTATAGATTTTTTGAGAAAATATTATAACTAACCTCAAGAACATCTATAAATAGTATTTAAAAAAAATAATATCATATTTTTAATCATAATATAAGATTTTTATTAGGGAAATTTTTTTCATTTTTTTGAAAATATTCAATTAATAGTGAATAAAAAAATTATTTTTATTGAAAATTGTATTTTTATTTCAATCATTTGAAAATTTTAATTTTATATTAAAATTATTTCAAAGATGAATTTGATCTATTAAATCCTTAATAATGAAATTATTTTTATTGGTATTAATTATAAGTTTGAATTTGGTTTAGAAACATTTTAAATATAAAAGGATGTTTCTTAAAAACCAATTTTAATTCAAACAACATGTTATTATATAAATATATTAATTTTATTACTAATTTTTAATTAAATTATTAAAATATATATATTATATAATCACAAAAATATTTAAAAAGTATTATAATATTTTTACTATGTATGGGATAATAATAAATCTAGTTTATACTTAGAAAACATTATTCTAAAAAGTTATTTTCATCGCATCTTGTTAAGTTATTTCAAAATTATTTTCCTAAAATTAATAGTATTTTATTTGATAAACAATTTTTTTTTTGAATTATGAGGTTTATATTTGGAAAATAATACTCTTTTATTTTGTTCAGTATGAATAGTAAACATGGTAAAATTAATCACCATGGTAAAGGGTAAATTCAATTTATCTAGCATAAAACTATGTTAAAAAGAAATAATTTTTCATATTAAATATTTTTGGATGAAAATAATTAAACCCTTATCAACTTAGGAAATAATAGTATTTTAAATGTACACTTGTCCCTGATAATGACTATTATAATGTTTAAATCAATTAATGTTACAAAATATCACTCTCTTAAATTTAAATATCTATTATGCATCCACATAGGGTGGAAATCCAAATATTAATGAAAATAAATATCTATTATATTGTTAATGACATTATTTACATGCTATAAATTTAATTATAATTTCTAGAAGCTATATAATTACCATAGATTCTTTGGTAATAAAAATACAATTTTTATTTAAATAAGAGAAAAATAAAATAAATAACATCAAAAAAACTAAAATTGATATAATATGAAATATATAATGTGTACCATGAATTTTATATATCAATATTAAATAACAAGGTAGTTTTAAATTTTATAGTTTAATTACACTAATTTATTTATGTATTTTAAATCAAATTAAATGAATACTTTCAAAATTGACAGTAATGATATTCATTGAAAACAATATTTTATTAAATTATTTAAAGTATTAAAAAAAACATTAACACATACCATTTTAATGGGAAAAGGTTTAAAAATCATTCATTTTTCATTTATGAGAAACATTTGAATTTATAAATACATATTTGACCCTTAATGAACAAAATAATGTTTAACACATTTTAGGTAACAAATTAACTAACCAAGGAGTTAATGAAAAATATCAGGATGAAAATGATTTCAATAGTTGAATAAATTTAATCAGTTGTTGTTATTTATACCCTATAAACTTTTTCTTATAATTAATTTCCATTTGGATTCATTTTAATCTAGAGTAGTTTTTTATATTTTAATTTATTATGAAATTCCAAAAGTACCCCTCACCTCAAATAAAAATGAGAACCCCTTACATCACTTTTTACACCACAATGAGAAATATATATCAAATAACCTCATAATTTTTCTCTTATAAACATCATTATCCATGTTATTGATGTTTTTTCATCCTCAAAAGACCTACTCTACGTCCCTTAAGTAGAGACCTAGTGTACTTATACCAAAGAAGAGGTAATCGTCTTTACTGAGTCATTCATGTTTATTTATTCTTCTAAATATTATTAATGTGTTTTATTTGTCCTTAAATAATAAATCATATATCCTAAATATATGATTATGTTGTTATTATTATGGTAGAACCATATTCCATATCTTAATCCATACTACAAAAATCAAAAACATATCCCATTCTTATATATGGATAACCATTTTCACATATGGATGTAATTCACGTATCATCACCACATTAATTATATTGTTATAAAAATATAACTAATGGGGATTCATTTTTATTTTTAAAATATATATGAATATAAAACTATAAAAACATATATATAACTCTTTACCTACCAATTTGTGGAAAAATGATAATGCCGCTTGTACGTGTGTGTGGATTAATACCTCCACGAAGTGATGTGATCCATTTTTCATTTATGATTTACATGAATGGTAATAAGGATATATTTAATGAATATATATTATCTTTAATTTATTTTAATTACTATGTCATAATAATTTATTATTCACTTTTATTTTGATATATCCGTTGAAAAGTGCAAACATCGTTAATGCCTATGTACGACCAACCATCTCCTTGAATGGTGTAATTAATTTTTATATCCCTATATATTATAGAAGAATATTAATATCTATATATTAAATATATATTATATTTACACTATTAATAACATTCTTTAAATTAAGGAAATGCAATTAATTTAAATTTATAATAACTACCAAATCAAAAAATTCTATAAAAAATAAGTTAATATATGTAACAATGATAATAAAAAATGATTATTAAAAAAATGGGTGATAATATTTTATTAATGGAACATATATGATATAATAGATATTAATATGTTTCTATTAATTACTAATGTTAAATCTTAATTTATTATATGGGGTTAGGGAACCTACGTGAAAATATGGGTGTGAGGTAAGGGATTTCATTTCAATTTCCACTCCATCGAGGAAAATTTAGTAATATGCACTTTGTTATTATTATGTTGTATATATACTACCAACATTATGTTTTAACATGAATATATTTTTATTAAAAACTATAAATTTTTATTTTAAGATTAATCTTTAAAATATTTTAAATATTTTCTTTAATTTTTTTCCTCTTTGGAACCTGAATTAAAAAAATGAATGTTTAAAAGAAAAATAGATCTTATTTATGTTTTTATGAGATTAATTTTTCTTCTATATCAATATTTTTTTTCTAAAAAATCCATTTTTTTATACTTATACTTTTTTTATCAAAATTTATTTTTACCGACATTTTAACTTTAAAAAAATGTTTTGAAATAAATATTTTTTTCATTTACCAAGTGAGGTATTTTATAAATTTTATGAAAAAAGTATGAATGGACTATATTTTTAACTAATAAGTTATGAGTTCATTTTCTCACTATTATGAATAATATTTTCTTATATTATTCAATGAAAAGTTTACATGGTTATTTTCAATGAAATGTTTTTACATTATAAGTACATATATTTTTTAAAATTTTGTTTCAGAAATTGAAACAATATTGTCATCAAGAATGTTCTAATAATATTTTAATGAAATATTTATTCATAAATGAGAATAAGCCTTAATTTTACATATTCACCACTGTGTATAGGTTTTAATAATACCACCCTTTGAAACATTCACATACTTGTTATCATTGCATATTACCTTTCTCTTAGAAATACATAATCATTGTACCATCAATATGATTATTGCCTAAAATGTATTCCATTTATTCATATGATGATATAAATTGCAATTATTTGAACTATTGCGGAATTATTGATAAATTCATATTATTTATTCAACATTAATATTTTTAATTAAGGATTATTATCCATTAATTAAATCCATTATTTGATATATGAGGAATACACTAGACTTGAAGGGAAGAGTTCTCCCAACAATTATATATCTCTTAGATGTGTTGATAATTTTTATTAGATGAATCAAAAAGATAGAATTAAATGGGGATTCAGGTAATTACTAAACATAATATTAATTTTTCTTGTCTCAAATTATCGATTGAATAGATTCCATGATTTTAGGAATCATTTCATCCAATGGTAATCATTCCCTTCAATGAGAATTATTTATTATTATCATTAATGAGATTAATATGTATATATTATCCACTGATGTTTTTTTTCCTCAATTTATTGATTAAATTTCTTGTTTTTTATTTACAATGATATATAGATTATGAATTATTTTATGAAGATATATTTCTTTGTATGTACCGCTTATAGAGAATTTGATCTCACCATTTTATATTTTTCTTTTCCTTAGGATATGAAGATGGATATTATAAATAATATCAAGGAAACAAGAAATTTTTTATTATTTGTATTTTATATTTCCAATGTAATTTGGGAATCATGTATCTACCAAGTTATTCAAGAATACTAATCAATTTTTCACATTGGGGTGTGATTACTTATATCTAGTTCCAATAAAAATAAATTAACCATCGAATCTAGGCTACTGGAGTTGGGGTTTTTACTTAGTTGTTCCTCATTATATATGTCTTGAGAAGTTCCTTAATGTTTTATATATATTAAAATGTTTTATATATTAAAACTAGGGAATCATCCACAAATAATATTTGAGAGATTCCTAGAGTCCTTTTCCAACCTACAAACCAACCCACATTCTCCTCTTCAATAAAGGAATCCATGTTTATGCTTAGATCACCTTGAGAAATTATAAAATGATTTGATGATATAATATCCCCATGATAAATAAATCAAACTAATTTGAAAAAAAACAACAATTCTTCCCAAAATGGTAATATACAATAGTGGAGAAGAAAAATAGAAAAAATATAGATAAATGATAAAATTAGAGAATCAAAGATCACTCAAATATTGAAAAATGAGTCCTCATTCCATATTTAAAAATGAATTATATAAATCAATTTTAATCACTACATTACCTCCCAAGACATATTCATCCATCTCTACCACAATTTCATGGTCTAAGAAAACTACCTTTGAGTACATACCATAGGATAAATCATTGCTAATCATAACATATTATATAATTATTGAGAGTAAATAATATATTTTTAACATTTTTTTGACTGATCGTATTTGAAAAATTAAGAAACATAATCGGTCAGAAGTGTTGGAAGAGGAATGGTTGATGTATCTTTGGAATAAGGACTAAAATAGTGGTTTCTGTAGAATTTGAGATGAATATTTTCCAAAAAATTATATAATTCTGAATACATCCCCCATTATGATATCCTATAAAAATAAGTATAATGATTCAAGAAAACCATCAGATCCAGGTGCACACTATATAGCCATACACTTGATAACATCATATATTTTCATCCAATATTAATGATAAGTAACAGAAACATGATGGATCTCTTAGAATATGACTATAATAATATTTAAACATTTATTCATTTCTACATCATGGTCATATAAATAATATGTAAAAATAGGGATAGAGGGTACACCAATAAAATTCCAAATTCTTAATTCACCATGTGTGCGGATATATGATTGAACGGATTCATCCTCCCAAAAAAGATAAGTCTACCAATATATTTTTTAATTTAATTCATTCATGGATTTTGGTTTTATTATAGTAACCTTCCTATATTTATAATTCCCTTGACCACACTCTGGAATAATCTTCTTCCTTTAGCAGTGTCAAATTCATTCGTTCTTGTCATTTTTTGACATTTCATCTTAGACTTTTGAGATCTATTACACTAGAAAGTTTTATCATGATACAAAATTTCTATTGATAATATTTTTACTATATAAACATATGGTATATGATCGTCATGTCAGTTAAGGATTTCCTACATAATTTTTTTAGTATCCTCTAGAGGTTTTACATGGACATGACACTATAATTTTTATTTCAATAAGAAATAATCACCTAACGAAAACCAATGACTTTGGTCAATTTAAAGTATATATGAAACATTGATTCCTAAAAACATATTCTCAAGATCTAAAATACGTAAAAAGTTTCATAATGAACCTCTAGGGAGGTGTGTAGCTTGTAGACTATCAAAATAATTCATCTCACGCATGTAAGATATAATTCTATCTAAATAAACCCATACAAATCTATGACCTTTATTATTATTACAAAAGCGAATTAGTCACCAATAAATCCCATGTTTATAAAGTAGATGTCAATCATGAACCATTAAAATAATTAATATACTTCATATGAGGTCCAAACCCTCTATGTTCTCATTATGAGTATGGCTCAAGTTAAAATCCGCTCCCAAAATCCAGGTGAGCTCAGCAAGGCTGAGATCAGATGAATCATTCTAGAGCTGTGACCTTTCTAAGACATCATAGTGAGTACACATAGTAGTGACTAATAATTCATTATCTAACCATTGTAATGTAAATAAAATTAACTATTCTATAGAATTTTTAGGATCTTGTATAAGTGATTCCTCTAAAATATAAAAATATGCTGATTGGTATCAGAATTTAGTGAGTTGAAAAATCCCAGATTTATATCAACTACTTTTATATAATATTATTTATTTTTAAGATATAACATCCTGATATTTTTATATTCATATGCACTCACAAACCCTTTTAATATAATCACATTTGGTAGGACACTTGATCCCACTAATATTAAATTCATAGATAGAAATTAAAACGATTTTTTTTATAAGTGATCATTGATGGTTTCATTGCCTTCTACATCATAAGACAATAGTAGATCCCTTTCTAATGAATATTCCTTTGATTTTGAATTGGTGAGGATCATTTAGGTGCTCCTATAATATTCTATTACATTCAACTATGAATTTATCATACTTGTTCAATTAACTATCTAAGATGGATCAGTAAATATATCCTCCTCTCATGGGGAAATAGTGTTGCATGAAAACACTATCATGGTATATTGTGGCATAGAATCCCTCCACTTATTACACTCATGATATTTATGGGCATCATAAAAAAAATTATATATTATAGGTTTTTTATGGTTTTAAAATTTTATTGTTTATCTGGTCCACAATGTATAGGATGATTTAGATGCATTTCCTCTACATTTTAATGGGAATATGACACAGTAGCCCTCCGATTATTATAATCATGTTACATAAGGATATTATCCAACCGAAATGATAACATATGTTTTTTATGGGATTTAAATGTTACAGTTTATATGGTTCAAATATTATGGGACTATTTTTATTCATGTTATCCCGTTGGTTTATGGATGATAAAACATTTTCAATGGGGGAAAAACTAAGGAGGTACCATTTTCTTGAAGTTCCATGATTATCATTTGAAATTTTTCACCTAACGGTGACTACAACTTTTAATTTATACGTAAATTTAATGGACATAAAATTCAATGATCCTAATAAGAGAGGAGAGGGTTTTCTCAAACCCATGATGTAGGGACCATCTACTGGTACCTCGATGCCTATTCGAAGGTATTTTTTAAATTCTACTAAGATAATTCCAAACCCTAATTCATGAGGTGATTAAACTAATTTCTAGTTGACATAAAAATATAATCGAAAATATCAACAATATTACCCTGATGAAAATAGTTAATGAAATAGAAAACACAATAATTTTTGTAGATTTTTTACCATCCAAAAATTCCCTCTCAAATTCTCGATTTCATCTCATCCGAAGGAGGTTATAAAAAATACATTTCAATGAAAATAAAAAGGGCACATGGTAAACATTATATATATATTATTTTATCAGATCAGATTAAATATCCTATAGAATCACTTATACACTAAATAATCACAAGATTTTTAAAGTTAGATGTGTACTTGGGAAGAATTTCCACATTGTAGTGGTCGAAGGATAATTCCTCTTGTGATAATATAGATACATCTGAATAAAATAAAGCTAGATCGATTGACTACTCGAGTACCCCATATCCATTCCAAGTAAAAATCATTAGAATATGGGATAAAAAACATAGGTTCCTAAAATAAATTATTCTGACCACTTCTAGGTAATATAGGCCCAAGATGAATTATTCTAACTAGAAATTTTCAAAACACAAGGTGGATCCTTCATGAACTTGGATATGGGTGTCTTCGAGTGAAACACAATTGATAATAAGAACTCTAAATAAAATAGTTCGAACATTGGAACACCTTCCATATAAATCAATCGGTTATAGGATACCTTTATTATAGGGTTAGTAGATATTTTGATTAGAGTATCCCTTTGGTTATAGTTTACTTCTCCATTCTAGTGGTGAGAAAAAAATGGATTGGATAGGGAATCCATTAATTGGGTTAAAAAAGAAAAGGACTGCATTAGTGGCACATGGTAGAGCTCATAATTTATTTTATCATGAGAGAAGGTCATATCTCTCAGGAGGTGAAAGGACCACATAATTGGAACATGGTGGAACTCAATATTAATGGCATTGAGGGAGTTGTTCATATCTATTATGGTGGTAGGATGACCAAATGGGACCCATCCGAAGGTTAGTTTGAAAATCCATATAGAAATCTGTTATACGAATCATTATATGAAGAATTAATTTATTTATAATCTCATATGATTGAAATGTAATTTTATGATTTTAATTGTAGTCAACTATCAAACATTATCATTAAATTATCTTTCAAATTAGATCTCCTTAATATAAAAAATTCATAAGATGAAATTCATATTTAGATCATTCATTTTTGTGATAAATTCAAGAAAAACCCATATTTTTTACTTTAATTTTTTATATCATTCATGTAAATATCATGAAGACCTTTAAATATCCTATGGTTTATTGAAATCAGTCATAACCATTGATATAGAAATCAATTGAGTTCATTCTCCCTTCTTCAAATATATCTTTCTTCCCTTCCATTAATATGTTGTGATGCCATTTTATTTTGGGATTGGGAATGGTTCAGCTAATAGTATTAGTGTCTCGGTTCAAGTCATGGATACACCATGAAGGAGGGGGTCCTTCAACTACCACTAACAGACTTTCAGAAAAACAAACGAGTGAATAAGGGGTATCAACTATTCATCAATGAAAGTTGTATATAAGTTCATGAATATATTTATATATATATATGTGTGTGTGTGATTTTAGTTTCAAACTAGTATATTATTTGTATTTTTGGTTTATAGTCACTTTATCTTTGTTGAATAAGTGTTGTTCGATCCTTAGAGACTTGGAAATAAGTGTCCACCACATGGACAAAACGTTCCATGATATTTTCACATTTTTTTTCACGATAACATAATATAGATATTTAAACCCCTGATCATGTATTTTCTTTAAAGGTGTATCAATCATAACTGGATAAGGCTTAATTAACAAAAATAATCCAAATTGTTCCTAGCACTCATGAAGATATAAATTAATGATATAATTTTATATTAAATAAAGTATAGGATAAAGTATATGCAATCGATAAGGTACCATTTACAATTTGAGGTATAAGATTAGTCTACACTATTAGATAACTTGCTATAAAAAAATCACACAGTTCTTTATGAGACCAAGATCTATTGCCCTATTAAGGGTTTCTACCAATCCTAAAATTACATATAAATATAGATTTCAAAATATCCTCTTTTAAAATCCTCAATTTATTTCCAATTGGTTAAATACACTAATATTATATTCCAATTACAACTATGAAAAATAATTTTATATATGGCACATACCTCAATATTAAGGATAATATCAATGTGTCATAGGGTGGTGGAAATTGTTTTACCTAAAAAACAACAAAAAAACTTCTTGTAGATTATTCCTTGAGAAAAATATGGAGGCATACTAATAGATATCTTCTGACTACTTTTTTTTAATTTCATTAAAATATTTCTCCATGGAAAAAAAACATTCCCCACTAGACCAAATAAAAAGATATACAGAATAAAATCAACTTTTTTATTATCCCTATTAATAAAAATATTTTTAATTACTTGTTCAAAGGAAATATTATTTAAAAGAATGTTATTTTTAAATATATTACATTAATGTGTCATCTCAAAACATAAATAATTAAGGCTTGCATTCGTCACATGATTTCTTAAAAGTATGAAAATATCAACAAACATAGTTTCATACTCTAAAATATATGATTACCCATACTCAAAATACTGGGAATCAAATTCTTTAGTAATATTATTATTATTGGGGAAACAATTATTAAAATGTTTATAAATTTGTTTTATACAATTTAATTGAACATATATTTTGTCAAAATTTTCTACAATCACTATGTTGATCCTTATAAAACATACTTTTTTACTTCATTCTATATATTTTAAAGGTATTAGGAAATTCAAACATGTTTTTTATCTACTTCAGACATTCTATAAAAATTTAATGCTTACAATCACCTCAGAGCAAACCTTTGAAATTTTAAGGGTATGTCCATACCTCTAGCTATACCCTGATTCAATTCCTTTACAGTATCTTAAATATCATAAAAAATATATTTAAAATATATCAGTCAACTGGTGTAACAAAAATTTCATCATTATATGTTCTATATCATTAAATAGGATATCATATAGGATGCTTTTGTAAAATACAAAAAAGTATATAGAAAATTTAATTATATAATGTTATCTTATTAATAATACACTTATAAAAGTTTATAATTTGATATAATCCTCCTTAGTTATATATATGTGGGACTTTCATTTATATTTATTTTTTTATTCATCATTAATCATTTTCTAATAAAACTCTTTTAAAAATATTAAAAATAAAAGATTAAATAATGATTAAATGGAAACATTCATAGAACCAAATGAATGTAACATAAAGTTTTTAAATTAAACATATAATTTCAAATCTAACCATTTCTAAGAAAACAAATGTATTTAATTCTAATACCAATATATCATGGGTGAATACTACTAGTCCTAGGTAAGAAAACCACTTTATTTTCAAGAAATTTATTCCAATTGAAGGAAAATTTAATGTTTTATAAATTATAAAGGTAATTATTGTGATGATCAAGTAAAAAAACCATAGTTAGGGTGACTAAAATATATAAAGATGACGTTTAATAATATTTTGATGGTTATTACACCTATAAGATGATGTATATGGAATTTTTATCAATAATTACCCCTTTACTTAGTCGATGGAGGCAGTGATCAATGGGGAAATGAATTTATCAAGGGTATCTTTGGAAGAAGCGTAATAGCCAAAATGTGGGTGTTTTTTGAGGTGAATTGTGTACCTACAAGAGGAGTTGATATGATGGGTCTTGGAAGTGAAATAAAGCTATATGAATATGATGTATATAGATTAAGTATATGTTAGCTTAAATAAATCCTAGAGAATGACCCCATGGTTACATTTATGCCAATATATCCTGGTCGCATGTCATATAACCTGAGGTTAAATTTCACAAATTAAAATATAGGTTGAGTATAAGAATTATTAATGATTCTCTCAGGTGGTTTCCATCTTTTATTAATGTATTTTTAATAGATTAAAATATTTTTAACTGATCATTGGTCAGGTTAAATTTATCTGTATTCCTAACATGAATCATAGGTATAAATGATGATAAACTATATGTATAAAAGTGTTACATTCATTCGAGTATATCATGGGTGGATATATAAGGGAATGAGTTCCATATCCTACACGTGAGAGAGAAGTGATGATTTTGATCCTCATTTTCCTAAAAAAAATTTAATAACACTTTCTTATCTAAAGCCTTATACATCATTTTCTAATGAATGAACTACCCCCCCCCCTCTAGCATTTCGGGAGTCTTATAGTAATGAACCAATATATATTAGTCAGTTTCCCCACCTTGAAGCAAGTAAGAATTGTTCCAATACACATTTTTATCATCATTAGTCATTCCTAATTGAATAACTAATATTGTTTCCACTACATATTTAATATGATCAAAACATTCTTTTCATTAATTTCATATTGATTATACCAAGATAGATAGAGTTATTTTTGGTTTTACATACACAAAAAAGATAATATGATGAACCCCACAAAACTCGCTAGTGGTATTAGAGACTTCATATGCGTCAAATTAGAATGTTTAATTCATTATAGAATGAGGAACATGATTTAGGAAACACAATTAACTTTTTCCTTCCTGGAATTATGTTATATGATAACATATAATATCAGGTTCTCCACCTTGATATTAAGTTATGTATTTAATTTAATCTCAAGTGAGACCCTTTGTATGTAGTTATGTGATAACATAGCTTGTATTGGTAATTGATGTTATATTAATCAATTAATGTTATATTAAGTGTGCATCATCACTTGTTTTATGTAGTTGATATAGTTTTCTTTGTAATAGTAGGAAAATAAAGTATAATATTTTCCTTTTAAAGAATGTATATTGTGTGTTAATGTGTTATGGGGTGTGGATTCAAATTATTTTGTTAGAAAAGATAAATTTTATCATGGAAAGAATGATGCACATTTGATGTTGTATAGTACCACTAGAGAGCATGTCCCATGACAAACATTGACTTAGTAGGATGCTTCATCATTACCTAGGGAACATTGTAGTGATGACAATTTAATACAATTGCATTTTTACATTATATGGACACTATTATCCCATATGGTGACACTAAAACTTAATTTATCCAATGATTCTCCTTCTAGTTTTACCATGCACTGGTCCTCGGTACAACGAGAATATGTTGAGTGTCAATGTAATGTCAATAACTTTTTAAACAAAATTATTGTCCATAATTGGAAAGTTTTTTAAAAATTGTAAATTTTATCTACAATAAAACGATATTTCCTAATAATAAATTAAATATGAATAGTTCATATTGGTTTCACATATTAAATAAAATGGTTATTTAATTTATTATTCAATTAAAATTAATTATGTGTAAATTGTTTAAGAAATATGAATATTGGGCATAATTAAATTTACATGGAAAATTTCTTCATGGTAGAGGAAATTCATGTATGAATTCCCACAATTCTGATGGATTATGAATTATTTTGGAAAGGTTAGGGTTAGCTATATACATATTTGGTATTTCTCATTTGATTATTTTCAACTTCATATAACTCCTTGAATTTACATGAAATGTTTGTTTACCTTATACATGAGATGAATTTTGATATGTATGAATATAATTGGAGTCTATTTTGGATGAATAATAACAAACATGTGGGTTGTGTAAATAGTTAACCATTAATTTGATTTGAACACATTAATTTAGTTTTTGATGTATGGATTCCAAAACTAAATGGTAATAAATCTTTATATAATGTGGAATAGAAAATTACAAGATAAAGATTTTATAATATTCAAGAGCTATGAATTTAATATTCATATTATTTATATTAATTTTTTCATACTTTTAAAATGAAAATCCCATCAAATACCATGTGCGAGATTCCTTCCAAATAAGTACTTTTCTAGACATCTATCGTCATCTTGGTAATTTTATGTTATAGTTGGGTTTCCCTGTATTATCTTGTTCAAGTAAAGTAAGTAATTTGGTAACCCTAAAAATTATTTCCTCACCCTTGTCATTTGATTTGGGTGAAACATAGGTGGGAAATCCATACAAATGATACCAATGGAATGTTGTAAAGTTTGATCATATCATCGATCCGGGTAAAGGTTTTCTACTCAACTATTCAAGAATGAAAACTATTGTGATTAAGATGATTCCCTACCTAAATAAATTGGTGGTGTGATGAGATATAATAAAAAACTAATTTATTATTGAATTTTGGATCATGCCTTACTAAGAAGATACGATGTATGTGTCATCAATTTTAGTGGGTGTAATTATATTAAAATTATTTGGAGAAAAGATATAAAACATGATATTAACCAAGTGACATGTATTTTTTATTTGTTATGGAATATTTCATGATAATCACATTGATTTTACTTATAGGTATGACCTATAAGATGGTTAGATATTGGTATCTAGTGTTGAGAAGTGTTAAAAAAGAGAATTTTTCTAAGAATAATATTAAAATTATAGTGATTAATTCATGCACCTCTCACTCATGGATACTAGATACTAGTTGTGAATCACAGATTTGTGCTGAAAAATACAGAACAAAATATAAAATGGAACCAATGAAGGGTCACATTTGGGATGAAAATAAAAGATCCAATTATAAAGGGGAATTGGTGAAGGGTTATGTATATATTATTTGTTAATTCCTTGTCCAGAACAAACAAAGCACATCTTTTATTAAAAGAAAGTTTGCAAATGTCTAAATTACAGGATCATATTACAATATTTTTCATGAAAGGGAATAAGAGAAACTGGGATGTCTTCATGCCAGGTAATGTATTCATTAACTCCCAAATTGGACATGCCATCAGCAACCATACTTGCTTCCTAATAAACATGTGTGATGTTGTAGTTTATATTAGTAAGCAATCTGTTTTATTCCATCCAACGGGTAGTGATCGGCAAAGCTAAATGAGTTACGCCATTCCAAATTGCTTGAATGATGTTCGTCAATTCACTTCCAATCCAAAGGTTGTTCCAATCATGAACCATGGAAAATTTAATTGCATGAATCAAGCCCATCATCTCAGCTTCAAGGGAGGAGGAAATGCCACAGTGACCCATGTAGCAGCCTAGAATCTGTCCAAGATGGTTCCTAAAGTTAGATCCACACCTTGCAGGTCTTAGATTTCCCTTAGAGGCTCCATCTATGTTGATTTTGATCCATCTAGGGAGAGGATCTCTCCATGTAACACCCCAATATTCTACGGTACGCTTCTCTTTGAATAATGTGACAGCGTGTGTTGTACGCAACACCGAGTTCTAACACACCATAACCAATCAAATTAGCCATAATGAATAGTAATACCTACTTTTTGAAATTATATATATATATTATATTTTAAAATGGACTTCATTTTTGGATTCGGATTATCATATTTAGCCTAAAGTGAAATTTTGGTACTTTTCGGATAACTTTCATATTTTGATGAATAGTGAAAATTACTAAATTTTAATTAAAAACAACTTTTTTAATCAAAATAATTAATAGTGATAAATTATTAATTTGAGTGGTTTTAAAGTATATTTAGAATATATTTTTACCATTTAATATAATGTTGGTCATTGGACATAATTTTACAATTAAACCGAACATAAACAAGTGTCAATCTTTTGATAGTTATTAACTCTTAAAAACACGCTTTTTGTTTTAACAGTGGGAATTAATTTAAAATTAATTTCTGCCACTTCTGTGTTTTGAATTTAGAAAAATGGATTCAATATTTGGAATCAGGATGTCCAAATTTTGTAAATAGGTAACTTTTATTTTTAGACATTTTGAATAATTACTGCGGTAAATATTTTATTTACCATGGTTAATGGTAAATCCAGTAAATAAGGGTTAAAAAATAATATTATAATAATACTAAATTACCCTAAAACGTGTACTAGCATTATTGGTTGATACATGTTCGACCATAGGCATCTTTGGGTCGATTTTGGGACCCCAGGTGCCACTTGTAGGTGATAGGGACACTTTATTTTAATTAAGTTAAAATGAATACAAAAATGACACAAGCATATATCTTTTAGAAAATTTTTTTTACATAGGGTTATATATGTTGGATTTTAGATTATAAATATTCATAAGAAATATAAAAGGATTTCCTACATATTGATATTTTATTTATAATTTTTAGACATTACATAATTTAATTTATGTATGACACAATGATGATGAATTAATTACTATAATAGTGAACAATTAAAATAATGGATATTATAAATACCCAAATAAATATAATATGAAACTTTTAATGAATTAAACTAATTTTATAGGATAATATGATATATTAGGATTGATTTAATTGACTTTGTTCGAAGTAATAAATCTGTTATGAGTTTCACAAAAATCAACTATTGAATAGGGTCAAAATTGACATAAAAGAGTTCTTAAAACCAATATTATATTATTAATTGATATTAAATTCCTAAAAATCTAAGGTTCGGCAGAGAGACTTATATCATGATAGTTTCATCATTAATGGACCACTTGGGGGTCTCTTGGATGTATATAGTAAGTTTATTAACCATATTATATAAAAATACAAAGAGACATTGTAAAAGTGAAACTAATTAACTTAGAGTTAATACTTAAAGATAAGGTTAATATAAGTACCCAAACCTGTCTAAATTCTATTGGTTGCATTGTTTTCGACCTATCCCCACCTTAACATTTAAATAATCAACTTTTGAGCCATTAGAAACCGAATAGGAATTTATTATAAATTAATATTTCTAGCTTTTCAAAAGGTTCCCCTCACCCCTCTTATAAAAGGGGACTCCTCCTTCTCATTTCTTCACACCTTCAAAGCCTTTTGGTTCGGCCAAACTCTGCCCAAATACTCTCCCAACTTCCATCACTACAATCTAGAGGCCTTAGTTTGATCCGAAAGCCAACCTAAGGAGCCCTTTTGATCAAATCAAAAGGAAGAACCCGAAGAAGAGGTAATGTTTTCACCACCCCTTTTCAAGTTCCTTTCTTCTTCCACTTCTTCTTTCTTTGTTCTTACCATTCTAAAATAATAACTCCAGTATCTCACATATACTATGATGTTATTATAAATATGGTACAACCATATTCAGTATTCTATCCACCCTTTGAATAACATGTCACCATACATGCGTACGTACAGCTTACCGTCTCCACGTCGTGGTGTAATTGTTATTCAATATATTATTATTTGGATGGGTATAATAATGATGTGTAACTCATGTAAATAATAAATATAACATGTTAATTATTCTGTATATATCATATAACATCCATTTAAATATTATTTTAATATCAAAAGAATGATATTGTCGCTCGTGCGTACGTACGGACTACCGTCTCCACGAACGCGATAAGATTCATTCTCCATCGTATCCATTCAAGTATAATTATCATTTGATGATTTAAAAATGATGTTTAAGGACATGATATCATTCTGGATATGAATAATATACAACCTATCCATTATAAACATGGCTTACATAACAAAACATATAAAAGAAAACAAGTAAGTTAACACCCGAAACAACGATAATACTAAGATATTATTATCAAATCAATATTAAAAGATCATATATGATATCATGTTAATGTATATGATTCTTGTATAATTTAATAACAATTATTTCACCATTATACAGGAGGTTAACCTACCCCGACCAAGGAAAAGTACAAGGTAATGGTTATTTCACAATCTCTTCATTATCCGAGGTTGTTTATACGTAATAATCTACTGGGATCTCTTTATCATCCACATCTATGTTTCTTAAAAATGTATTTGAAAACATTTTTACTATTCACAAGAATATTGGTTAAAGTAATTTATACCCTTGTTTGTCTTTTTATAAGAGGTTTATAAAGGAATATTTCCATCGTTTTCCAAACAAGGTGCTTTTTAACCTTTTCGACAAAATAAAGGTAAGACTGTTTTTTTTAACTTATACGGTGGGTGCAGCTATTTTACGCCGTTATAAAATCGTCAAAGCTTCCCATAAAATCTTATAAGAATATTTTAAAAGAAAATTTTTTATTTTATATGGATCTTAAATGATTTCAAAATAAAAGAGATATTTCTCTAAAAAGAGTTTTGATTTCATCTATGTCAACATCCTTTGTTGGATTTTACGCTTATGTGAAGTTTATTTATTATGATACAAAAATTCTATGTTGTATTAAAGGTTTTGTGATATGTTTGACTATGGATGTGCTATTTTTATACCATTCATGGTTTATGGTGAAAATATTGACATTTTTTATGCTAGTTTTAATACGAATGTTTATGTTATGTTTAAACCTTTTCATATGGGAATGCATTGGACTTAATATGTGACGGGTGGAGCCCTCTATAGCTCCTCGATGCATCAGTAGGTCTCATGAGACAAACTAGTGTCTTGGCACAAGGCCTTGACAAAATCTTATTTGTAGTCTTGGCATGAGGCCATGGCTATGTGGTTATGATAGTCTGGCATTATGCATTCCATCATTATGAAAGTGGTTATTGATTTTTTATGTGATTATTCGATTAGTAGAATATCCATGTGAATAATTAAATGGAATTATTTCATTTTATTTATGCCATACTATGTTGAAAGTTCAAGATTGAAAGGCTTTTGTTTTAGTTATACATTTCCTTAAATGTTTATTCTTATTTATGAAAGTTTCCACTATATTGTTATATTTACTGGGCATTTGAGCTCACCCCTTTTCTATGTTTTATTTTTCCCAGGATGTGAAGAAGTAAGTTATGAATGACCTGCAGGGATATTATGAGGGGATAATAGTGTGGACTATGGAGACATTATGTTGTTGTAATAGTTTTTCATTTTATGGTGTAATGTAAAACTTATGAATATATCTAGTGTTTCCAAGGCTACTAAACCAATCAGTCTTTCGAGATTTGATCTTTCTTGTGATCATGCCAATGTTATGTAATAATGCACTGAATCTGGGTAACTAGGGTCGGGGCGTCACAGTTGGTATCAGAGGAAGTTTAGTACAAACCTTGGAAGCTAGATTTAGATAAACTCTGATTAGAGCATGTAGACCTAAGATGAACTCTGAGGATCAGTATAGAAGAACTTCCTAGAATTTTGGTATTGTAGAGATTTTGTGATTTTTCCGAGCAATAAATCCCTGTCTAGATACGAGCAGGTAGAAGTGGCTCTGGCACAGATGTACCTAGGGGTAAAACCCGAAAACACCGCTTTGAACTAGACTCGAACGGGAACTGGTGCACGACAACGGGCCTTGCTGCACTCTTGGTTACGACACTCCCGGGGGATATGCTTAGGATAACTCTCATTTTCTTTACAAATCATTATGAAGGGTTTATGAGTATATACTTTTTCAAAGAAAACATTTTTATGATTATGGATTATATCCATAAATAGTTCAATTTATGTTAAGTGTTTTATAAGTATTTTGATTCATAAACTGATCTAGTTTATGCCATTATTTAGAAATGGCACCTAGTGGAAGAAATGGAAACCGTATCAATGCACGGACTCTATGTAGGGATTGCCCTCCTGCTCAAGAAAATTATAGTGGAGCTGGTGATGCAACTGGTGCCGATCAGCTAATCACCATACTGGGACAACTTACTCAGGTTATGAATAATAACCTTACCCGTATGGAGCACCCTGATCCACAGCGTGGAGGATCAATGTTAGATCGATTCATGAGGAAACAACCACCAACATTCAATGGGAGTACAAATCCCTTAGTAGCTGAGCAATGGATATTTTCCCTAGAGAAAATATTTCAGGCTTTGGGGAGTAATGAAAGGGAAAAAGTTATCATGGCAGTTTACCGCCTCACAGGAGATGCTGATCAATGGTGGTCATTAATTCAAAATACAAAGGAAGATGATGAAGTATCAAATATGGAATGGAGGGAGTTCAAAGATCTATCTTTAGAAAAATAATTTCCTCGCGACCATCGAGCAGATATGGAAAGACAGTTTCTAAGTCTGAGACAGAAGGAGGATGAGAATGTCACAAAGTATGAGGCTAACCTTACAAGGTTAGCAAGGTATGCTGGAGATTTTATACGTAACCCAAGAAGTAAGATTGATCGTTTCATTGATGGGTTAAAACCATTTCTCCGTCGAGCATTAGTCTCACAATCCTTTTCATCGTAGGAAGACATTGTCTCATGTGCTATCAAGACCGAAAAGGAATTATCTAAGTCTTATGACTTTAAAGCAAAGCAAGAGAAGAAGAGGCATGCTGATCAATCTGGGAATGGAAATAAAAGGAAGAAATGAAAGGTTGAATATCCATCCTGTGGTAAATGTGGAAAGAAACACCCCGGTACTTGCTTGAAGGGAATGTGAGTCTGTTACAAGTGTGGTGAAAAAGGCCACCAAGCTCGTGATTGCAAAGGGAAGAAGGAAGCTACCAACGTTCAGTGCTACAATTGTAGGGAGATGGGACATTATGCAAATGAATGTCCTAAGCGTTAGGAGAACTTACCTCAGAAAAGGTCAAGGGATCAAGGCCAGGCTTATGCTATCACTACTGCTGAGGTAGAAGCTCCGAAAGATGTGGTGGCAGGTAATTTAATGGTTTCCTCAAGTTTAGCAAATGCATTATTTGATTCTGGATAATCGCATTATTTCATATCTTCCCAGTTTAATAAGAAAATTAGATATTTCCAATTTGATTTAATAAGGGAGTTGTCAGTTAAAACTCCTAAGGGAAGTATCATTGCAACAAATTTTTGTGAATCAGTCCCCATTAGAGCAGATAAATGTTCTTTATCTGCTGATCTCATCATCATACCTATGATTGAGTTTGATATAATCCTCGGTATGGACAGGCTTTCAGACTATGATGCGAAGATTTATTGTAAGAAGAAAGAGGTTACGATTCATGATGATAATGATAAGGAACACCTTATCTTTAGAGCAGAATCGTCACCACCTAATTCTTATTTAGATCCACCCTCAATAGATCAACTAAATTCAATTATTGGGGAGGAAGAGAATGAAATAACTATGGGTGAGGAAAGGAATGTTCAAATAGAGGATGTACCTGTTGTGAAAGAATTTGTAGATATATTTCCAGAAGATTTACCTGGACATCCTCCAGAACGAGAAGTTGAGTTTTCCATTGATTTAATTCCTAGATCAAGGCCTATATCGAAGACCCCTTACAGAATG
The DNA here is from genome assembly GCA_963277665.1 of Viscum album. NCBI lineage: Eukaryota > Viridiplantae > Streptophyta > Magnoliopsida > Santalales > Viscaceae > Viscum > Viscum album. The sequence goes on from OY728157.1 coordinate 1,769,190,101, forward strand.
GCCACTGTAGAGTTAGTCGAACTAAAGAAACAACTAGAGGAATTGAGTAATAAAGGATTTATTCTCCCTAGTGTTTCTCCATGGGGAGCCCCTGTTCTTTTTGTTAAAAAAAAGATGGATCTATGAGGTTATGTATCGACTACAGGGAGATCAATGCTATAACGATAAAGAACATGTATCCCCTACCTCCCATTGATGATTTATTTGACCAACTGCATGGAGCTCAATACTTTTAAAATATTGACCTTCAATCTAGATACCATCAGTTTTGTGTAAAGAAGGAAGACATTCCGAAGACAACATTTCGAACCAGGTACGAGCATTACGAGTTTACTGTAATGCCTTTTGGATTGACTAATGCACCCTCTGTATTCATGGATCTAATGAATAGAGTTTTCAAGGAGTATATCGATGAATTTGTGGTTTTATTTATTGATGATATCTTGGTATACTCCAAAAATTACGAAGATCATGAAAATCACTTGCGCATTATCTTGAATACTCTGAGGAGGCATGAATTATATGGGAAGTTTAGCAAGTGTGAATTCTGGCTTCAGGAGATTTCTTTTCTTGGCCATATTGTCTCTAAAGATGGAATCTCTGTTGATCCTTCTAAGACCAAGGCAATCCAAGAATGGCCAGCACCTACGAGTATAACTGAGGTATGCAGTTTTATTGGTTTGGCAGGTTATTATCGACGTTTCTTCTAGAATTTTGCCCGATTGGCTAACCCATTAACGAAGCTCAAACGTAAAGGGGTTAAATTTGTTTGGAAAATAGAATGTGAAGAATGTTTCGAAGAACTGAAGAGAAGATTAGTCAATGCTCCTATATTGACTCTACCATCTGGGAATGATGGGTTCGTTATTTATAGTGATGCATCAAAGAAAGGACTTGGTTGTGTCCTTATGCAGAATGATAGACTTATTGCATATGCATCACGACAGTTGAAAATTCATGAACAAAACTATCCTACTCATGATCTCGAGTTAGCAGCTGTAATCTTTGCTTTGAAGATATGGAGGCACTACCTCTATGGTGAAAAATGTGAGATTTATACTGATCACAGGAGTTTGAAGTATATTTTCTCACAAAAAGAACTCAACATGAGACAAAAGAGATGTCTTGAATTACTCAAGGATTATGATTGTACGATACACTACCACCCGGGGAAAGAAAACAAGGCGGCAGATGCTTTGAGCAGAAAAGACCATGGAGTTTTGAACAATATGAGAATTGAAAGGGATCCAAATTTCATGGATCTAGTGAAGATGGACATGGGAATAACCAGGGAAGGCAAAACATCAATCCTTTTTCAATTGGTTGCCAAACCATCTTTTCTAGAAAGGATTAAGAGTTCTCAGACCGATGATGAAGAATTTAAAAAGAAGATTAAAGCTGTGAATGATGGGAGATTGAGAGACTTTGTATATGAAGATGGAATTTTGAAATTCGGGAAGAGACTTTGTGTTCCCGATATACCTGATCTAAAAAGGGAATTGTTGGATGATGCTCATAGTTCCAATTTCTCTATACACCCTGGGAGCACCAAAATGTATAGAGATTTGAAGGAACATTTTTGGTGGGACAACATGAAGAGGGAGATTGCTGATTTTGTGTCAAGATGTATGGTTTGTCAGAAAGTGAAAGCTGGAAGGCAGTAACCTGGAGGAGTCATGCAACCTCTTCCCATACCGAAGTGGAAATGGGACAATATTACGATGGACTTTGTCATGGGGCTACCAAAGACTCCTAGAAGGAACGATGCAATATGGGTTATTGTTGATCGTCTTACCAAGTCAGCACATTTTCTTGTTATAAGAGAAGATCTACCCCTGGAACGTCTAGCAATACTATATATTAATGAAGTTGTGAGACTTCATGGAGTACCCCTATCAATTGTTTCTGATCGTGATCCCCGTTTTACTTCAAGATTTTGGAAAAGTCTTCAGAAATCACTGGATACTGTACTTCATTTGAGCACTGCTTACCACCCTCAGAAAGACGGACAATCAGAACGGACTATTCAGACCTTAGAATACATGTTGAGATCTTGCGCACTTGACTTTCAGGGTATGTGGGATCAATATTTACCTCTGGTATAATTTTCCTATAACAATAGCTTCCATTCGAGTATTCAGATGGCACCATATGAAGCGTTATACGAAAAGAGATGTCGTACACCAACCTGTTGGGATGACGTTGGTGAAAGAAAACTTTTAGGTCCAGAACTGGTGGAGGAAACGGTGGAAAAGGTGAAGGTAATCCAAAATCACATCAAAGCAGCTCAAAGTAAGCAGAAGAGCTATGCCGATAATCGAAGGAAGGATTTGGAATTTCAAGTCGGTGATCATGTTTTCCTGAAGGTATCTCCATGGAAGGGAGTCATACGTTTTGGTAAGAAAGGTAAATTGAGTCCCAGGTACATCGGACCCTTCGAAATTCTAGAACGAATTGGGGTTGTAGCTTACCGATTGGCAATGCCGCCAAGTCTCTCTAAAGTTCACGATGTGTTCCACGTATCTCTGTTGATGAAATACATGCCTGACCCAACGAATGTACTCACCTATGAAGAATTAGAACTGGAACCTGATATGTCTTATTGTGAAGAGCCCATCAGGATTCTTGATACAAGAGAACAAGTGCTGAGAAACCGGACGACGCGTCTGGTAAAAGTTTTGTGGAGAAACCATAAGATGGAAGAGGCAACGTGGGAACCCGAGGAACTTATGATGAAGAACCACCCGAGTCTTTTCATGCGGTAGTATTCTAGAAATTTCGAGGACGAAATTATTTGAAGGAGGGGATAATGTAACACCCCAAGCTTCTACAGTACGCTTCTCTTTGAATAATGTGATAGCGTGTGTTGTACGCAACACCGAGTTCTAACACACCATAACCAATCAAACTAGCCGTTATGAATAGTAATACCTACTTTTTGAAATTATATATATATATTATATTTTAAAATGGACTTCGTTTTTGGATTCGGATTATCGAATTTAGCCTAAAGTGAAATTTTGGTACTTTTCGGATAACTTTCATATTTTGAGGAATAGTGAAAATTACTAAATTTTAATTAAAAACAACTTTTTTAATCAAAATAATTAATAGTGATAAATTATGAATTTGAGTGGTTTTAAAGTATATTTAGAATATATATTTACCATTTAATATAATGTTGGTCACTGGACATAATTTTATAATTAAACCGAACATAAACAAGTGTCAATCTTTTGATAGTTATTAACTCTTAAAAACACGCTTTTTGTTTTAACAGCGGGAATTAATTTTAAATTAATTTCTGCCACTTCTGTGTTTTGAATTTAGAAAAATGGATTCTATATTTGGAATCAGTATGTCCAAATTTTGTAAATAGGTAACTTTTATTTTTAGACATTTTGAATAATTACTGCGGTAAATATTTTATTTACCATGGTTAAGGGTAAATCCGGTAAATAAGGGTTAAAAAATAATATTATAATAATACTAAATTACCCTAAAACGTGTCCTAGCCTTATTGGTTAATACATGTTCGACCATATGCATCTTTGGGTCGATTTTGGGACCCCATGGTGCAACTTATAGGTGATAGGGACACTTTATTTTAATTAAGTTAAAATGAATACAAAAATGACACAAGCATATATCTTTTAGAAAAACAATTTTTACATAGGGTTATATATGTTGGATTTTAGATTATAAATATTCATTAGAAATATAAAACGATTTCCTACATAGTGATATTTTATTTATAATTTTTAGACATTACATAATTTAATTTATTTATGACACAATGATGATTAATTAATTACTATAATAGTGAAAAATTAAAATAATGGATATTTTAAATACCCAAATAAATATAATATGAAACTTTTAATGAATTAAACTAATTTTATATGATAATATGATATATTAGTATTGATTTCATTGAATTTTTTCGAAGTAATCAATCTGTTATGAGTTTCACAAAAATCAACTATTGAATAGTGTCAAAATTGACATAAAAGAGTTCTTAAAACCAATATTATATTATTAATTGATATTAAATTCCTAAAAATCTAAGGTTCGGCCAAGAGACTTATATAATGATAGTTTCATCATTAATGGACCACTTGGGGGTATCTTGGATGTATATAGTAAGTTTATTAACCATATTATATAAAAATACAAAGAGACATTGTAAAAGTGAAACTAATTAACTTAGAGTTAATACTTAAAGATAAGGTTAATATAAGTACCCAAACCTGTCTAAATTCTATTGGTTGAGTTGTTTTCGACCTATCCCCACCTTAAAATTTAAATAATCAACTTTGGATCCATTAGAAACCGAATATTAATTTATTATAAATTAATATTTCTAGCTTTTCCAAAGGTGCCCCTCACCCCTCTTATAAAAGGGCACTCCTCCTTCTCATTTCTTCACACCTTCAAAGCCTTTTGGTTCGGCCAAAATCTGCCCAAATACTCTCCCAACTTCCCTCACTACAACCTAGAGGCCTTAGTTTGATCAGAAAGCAAACCAAAGAGCCCCTTTGATCAAATCAAAATGAAGAACCCGAAGAAGAGGTAATGTTTTCACCACCCCTTTTCAAGTTCCTTTCTTCTTCCACTTCTTCTTTCTTTGTTCTTACCATTATAAAATAATAACTCCAGTATCTCACATATACTATGATGTTATTATAAATATGGTACAACCATATTCAGTATTCTATCCACCGTTTTAATAACATGTCACCATACGTGCGTACGTACGGCTTACCGTCTCCACGTCGTGGTGTAATTGTTATTCAATATATTATTATTTGGATGGGTATAATAATGATGTGTAACTCATGTAAATAATAAATATAACATGTTAATTATTATATATATATGATATAACATCCATTTATATATTATTTTAATATCAAAAGAATGATATTGTCGCTCGTGCGTACGTACGGACTACCGTCTCCACGAACGCGATAAGATTCATTCTCCCTCGTATCCATTCAAGTATAATTATCATTTGATGATTTAAAAATGATGTTTAAGGACTTTATATCATTCTGGATATGAATAATATACAACCTATCCATTACAAACATGGCTTACGTAACAAAACATATAAAAGAAAAAGTAAGTTAACACCCGAAACAACGATAATACTAAGATATTATTATCAAATCAATATTAAAAGATCATATATGATATCATGTTAATGTATATGATTCTTGTATAATTTAATAACAATTATTTCACCATTATACAGGAGGTTAACCTACCCCAACCAAGGAAAAGTACAAGGTAAGGGTTATTTCACAATCTCTTCATTATCCGAGGTTGTTTATATGTAATAATCTACTGGGATCTCTTTATCATCCAAATATATGTTTCTTAAAAATGTATTTGAAAACATTTTTACTATTCACAAGAATATGGGTTAAAGTCATTTATACCCTTGTTTGACTTTTTATAAGAGGTTTATAAAGTAATCTTTCCATCGTTTTCCAAACAAGGTGCCTTTTAACCTTTTTGACAAAATTAAGGTAAGAATGTTTTTTTAACTTATACGGTGGGTGCGGATATTTTCCACCGTTATAAAATCGTCGAAGCTTCCCTTACAATATTATAAGAATATTTTCAAAGAAAATGTTTTATTTTATATGGATCTTAAATTATTTCAAAATAATAGAGATATTTCTCTAAAAAGAGTTTTGATTTCATCTATGTCAACATCCTTTATTGGATTTTACGCTTATGTGAAGTTTATTTATTATGATACAAAACATCTATGTTGTATTAAAGGTTTTGTGATATGTTTGACTATGGATGTGCTATTTTTATACCATTCATGGTTTATGGTGAAAGTATTGAAATTTCGTATGCTAGTTTAAATACGAATGTTTATGTTATGTTTAAACCTTTTCATATGGGAATGCACTGGACTTAATATGTGACGGGTGGAGCCCGCTATAGCTCCTCGATGCATCGGTAGGTCTCATGAGACAAACTAGTGTCTTGGCACAAGGCCTTGACAAAATCTTATTTGTAGTCTTGGCACGAGGCCCTGGCTATGTGGTTATGATAGTCTGGCATTATGCATTCCATCATTATGAAAGTGGTTATTGATTTTGCATGTGATTATTCGATTAGTAGAATATCAATGTGAATAAGTAAGTGGAATTATTTCATTTTATTTATGCCATACTATGTTTAAAGTTCAAGATTGAAAGACTTTTGTTTTAGTTATACATTTCCTTAAATGTTTATTCTTATTTATGAAAGTTTCGGCTATATTGTTATCCTTACTGGGCCTTTGAGCTCACCCCTTTTCTATGTTTTATTTTTCCAAGGATGTGAAGAAGTAAGTTCTGAATGACCTGCAGGGATATTATGAGGGGATAATAGTGTGTAATGTGGAGACATTATGTTGTTGTAGTAGTTTTTCATTTTATGGTGTAATGTAAAACTTATGAATATATCTAGTGTTTCCAAGGCTACTAAACCAATCGGTCTTTCAAGATTTTATCTTTCTTGTGATCATGCCAATGTTATGTAATAATGCACCGACTCTGGGTAACTAGGGTCGGGGCGTTACACTCCAGAACACCTCCATAGTGTGATGTGGTTGGCAGAAGTTGACATCGATTCGTAAACATTTCAGGGTTCTAAAATCGTGCACAGTACTGCGGTAATGACCTTTTTGAATCAAAGAAACTTCTTGTATGGATATAAGGATCTGATTACGACCTACATTAAAATTGTGTGATTATTTGTTATAAATAGTTTCATTCTGATCTTACCATATTACATGGTGAAGCTCCGAAACTACCACAAGTAAGAGGTTTCTAATTTGCTGACATCCAACCAACTATGAAGATTTCATTAGTTGTTTTTTTGACATAGTCAATAATCAACCATATTCAATCAAAGATGTCAAAAATATAGTTCCAAAGAGCAGAATTATTGGTACAATAAAGGAATAGATGGTGAGAATATTATCTAGGTTGATTGAAAATTTTACATTTAGAGAAAAGCTAAATTACAAATGATTGAAGGCAGATGTCAGTGGAACTCTTTTGTGGGATAAGCTCTAGATGAGACTAAATCTTGAGGGCTTTATCCAAGGTCTGTTGAAGTGTTTAATCAAGCTGTAATCATTCTCAATGTTACAGAAAATATGATTGTAGTAATTTTTAGAGGAAATCATTCCATTATAAGCTGACTCCCAAATTAAAAAATCATTGTTGTAAGCGAAAGGGTAGCCATAAATGAGGTTCGAAATAGTATCTGGGAGATGATCTTGTTGAGAGTTTAGATCATCCTGGATAGAGTTGTTGGTGTTTTCAAGAATTTGATCAAGTTAAATCACAGAGATTAAAGGCTCACCAGTCCTGTTATCAAGCCATAATTTCATGAAAAAATCTCTAGAGACCATCCATCTAGAGTTATTCATAATGTTGGCGAATGAGTTTTTGATGGCAGGCTATATGGAAGAATTAATAATGCTCAAATTTCTCATTTTAAGTTTGTCAAGAAATCTATTTTTGAGGAAACTGAGGGATTTAGAAGAATTTTTAAAAAGATTACAAGTAAGCCGAGCATTAAGGGCTTCATTAATGTATTTTATGTTTTTTATACCAATTCCACCTTTCTCAATAGGCTTACAACAAGTTGACCAAGGGACCTTCCTGACTTTCCTATCAAGAGAACTACCAGTACAGGTGAAAGTTTTAATAGTTGTATTCATTTTTTTGATGAGAACAATGGGCCATTCATAAAACATCATAGAATAGACCATCTTAGAGACAATAGTGGATTTAACAAGGAAAGTCATACCTTCAATAGAGAGATATTTACCATTCCAAGTGGATAGTTGGTTCAAAGCATGATTAAAAATAGTAACAAAGTGGAAACCTTTGGGTCTACCCCAAAATATGGGGAAACCAAGGTAAGTTAAGGGAAGAGAGCTTTCTTTCAGACCCAAATCATTGACTATATTACATTTTCTATTGGTGGGGAAATTCTTCCAAAAGAAGATACAAGATTTGTTCCAACTTATGGTTTGACCAGAAACCTCCTCATAGTGAGAGAGAACATTTTTGTGGTTAATAATGTTTATTTTTCCTCCTTGAAGGAAGATGATGATGTCATCAATATAAAAGAGGTGCGTAGGTGCATTTACATTTCTAGAGACATGAATAGGTTTCAATTTATTTTGAACCACCAGACGATTGATCAGCCTTCTAAGGCAGTCTTCTGCTATTGAAGAGAGAATAGTTGAGAGAGGGTCTCCTTGTCTGACACTTTTGGAGCATTTAAAGGTGCCTTTTGGAGATCCATTGATCAAAATGTAGATAGTGGCCGGGTTGAAAAGATTTCGGATCGCAATGATGTAGTGCACACAAAAACCAAAACTTTGAAGGACTTTGAAGATAAAACTCCAATCCATGGGGTCAAAATCTTTCTTGATGTCAAGTTTAATAGCTATGTCACCTCCTCTATTAGGTTTATTCTAGTTGTTGATACATTCAAGGGCAAGACAGATACATTCCTGAAGGGATCTACATTTTATAAAGCCAAATAGTTTCCATGAAACAATTTTATCAGTAATAGTTGATAGCCTATAAGAAATGATTTTTGAAATGATTTTGTAGAGAGTGTTGATGAGAGCAATGGGTCTGAAAAAAATAATTTCAGAGGCATTATCCCCTTTAGTGATCAAGGTGAGAAACTGCGCATTGATATCATAAGGAAGAACCCCATTTTTTAAGGAAATTTAACAAGATTACAAACTTGTTCTGAACCACATCCCAATAATGTTGGAAGAAACCATTGTTAAAGCCATCAGGACTAGGGGTACAATCTGAATTCAGACTGAAGAGAGTGTTTGATTTCATGATCCAGTGGCGTGTTAAGAAGGAATGTATTATTCGCATAAGTGGTCACTAAAGGAACTACCTCAGGAAGGAGGTCTTTATTGTTATCAGGTGCATTAAAAATGGTTTCATAATAAGTGACTATATGTTCAGCTATGCCATAATCCTTGTTAGAAATCTTGTCAATGTTCTTTAGAAAGGTTAGAGGTCTGCAGGCCTTCCTGGTTCTTTATAGGGAATTATAGAATTTTGTATTTCAATCCCAATCAGTTAACCATTTAACTTTATAGGATTGCTTTATCATGTTGTCTTTAAAAGTGATCATAGAGTTGAGATTGATCGCAACATTTATTTCTTGCGTGGGGTTAGTGTGGAGGTTTGAGTTGGTGATTTTTTTGGATATCATCTAGTTCTTTCTCAAGAAGAGTAATGAAATTGTAAATTTGTTCGGATTTGGATTTACACCATGATTTGAGAGTCTATTTGAGGTTTTTCAGTTTGAGGTTGCAAGTAAAGGCATCCTTAATATGAGGCATGGAGGACCAAAAATTTTTTATGACATGATAAAAATATTTATCAGAGTACCTCATATTATTGAAGAGGAAGGGTAATCTAGGTTTCATGTCTTTGGAGGAAATTATATCCAAGATGGGATGATGATCAGAGATCAGTATGTGATGAGTGATTATAGATATAGTTTCCCATTTATCTAAAGCTGGTACATTCGTAAAGGCTCTGTCCAATTTGGAATCACCACTTTATTGTAATGTCTTTTATACTAGGTGTATTTTTCACCAGTGAGGTTAATTTCAATATGATTTTTATTCTCAATCGAGGTTTTAAATTATCTCGTGGAGATAGAAGTGTGAGATGGGCCAATGGTTTCACTAGCATTCAGAATAGCATTAAAATATATCATAATAACCCAGGGAGCATTAGAATTGGTGTTTAAATGAGGGAGATAATTCCAAAGAGTTCTTCTATCTTGGTATTTATTCTTAGTATAAACATAGGAGAAGAAAGTGTGAGTACCATCAATAGAAAAGGTGAAAGTGAGAATCTGATTTGAGATACTAAAAACAGTAAAATCATGTAATGATGAATGTGAAAAAATCCACAGGGAATCAACATTTAGATTATTATTGAATGCACCAGAAAACATGTAGTTGTGTTGACACAAGTGATAATATTTAGAGGAGAAAGTGATTTTAGGTTCCTCAATAGCAAAAAGAGTAGGGTGATTCGTGTTAACCATTATTTTCAGAACTTTTAGGGTGTCATAGTTGGCGATACCCTAACAATTATCAAAAAAGAACTTCATTTTGACCAGCGTTTGGATTTAGAGCACCCTTTTTTTCTTTTTCCAGATCCTCTATTTCTATTATATCATATAACCTCTTGAGTCTGAGTGTTTTTTCCACATTCTATAAGGGAATTATTTGGAGATTTATTCAAGTGTGTAGTCATGTCTAAACCTATGGTATCCTTTGAAACTGGTGGCAGATCATTGGGACATTGAGATACCAGATTTTTAGGTTTAGTAACGCATTCGACAGTTATTACAGTTGGGGGAATGGAGTTACCTGAAACCTTTGGATCCATTGTGGACTGCGGATTGATAAAATTGGATGTTTTCTCTTGTTTCAAGGGGTCTTTATGTTCCTGCATATTTATCTATTCTAGTATAGTAGGTAGGAAATCATGTGCTACCAGTTCTATTGGTAATATAGAAAAATCAGTAGAAGCAGTGCATATATATTCTGTCTCATGATGATTTTCTTTGTTGAGATAGATAGTGTGAGTGTAGGGGGTTGTAATTAAAATAAGGTCACTATATCATTGTTTTTTGCAGTTTTAAGGGTTTATTAAGTGTTTTTTATATTGCATAAGTGAAATGGAATTTATTCATCATCAAGAGCATTAGTGCTGGAGTCTGTGGAAATCATAGGACTAAGCATAAATTTACTATCATTATTACCATAGAGCAGGGTTTCAAACTTCATAGAAGAAACTTTAGTAGGTATATCTGAGATAGGAGGTTTCAGGATAGACTTCTGTTTGACAGATTTCCTATGACTCTGCTTGTGTTTCTGGGGGTCATTAAAAATCTACATATGTTTCAGAATTAGAATCAAAGTTGTACTGTTATGTAAAACAGGTTCCATGACCTTTTCAATGTCCAATTAAGTTTCTAAAATGGGTAGATACTTCTTTTTGTGGTTGGATGAGGTGTTCTCCTCTACCTTATTGATGTAGGGACCATTTTTCTGAGTGGGAGTTCAGGTAATGCAGGTACTTTCCTGCTCATTGTATAGCCTAATTGAATCTAGAACCATCTTTTCAATTTTAGTTGACAGGCTTTGGTCATTAATCATTTTTTATTATTCTTCAATATCATCTACCTAGTTAGTAACCGAGATTTCCCCTACATACTCCACATTGTGTGTTTTTTACAAAAAAATTACTTTTTTGGTGGTTCAAGTAAGTCTATCATGGGGGCTTTGTCTTTTTTAGCTTTTCTTATTTCCTTTCAATTATTATCAATTGGTTTTGTTACCTGATTTCTAATCAAACTACATTTATATATAGTGTGTCCACGGATTTTACAATGATCCAAAAAGGGGGCATCCATTCATATCCTATTCTAATTTCAGTTTTGTATTCATTGACATTGAAGTTAATTATGTTGGGTAACATTGAGTCAAGATTTATCTCTACCATAATTCTAAAAATGAGGACCAAATCAGAATTTAAAGTCCTGTGATAAATTTTCAAAGGAGTTCTTATACAGGAGACAATGTCAGTCAAGATTTTAGGGTGGCAAAAGAACCAGTTGAGACCATGCAATTTAATCTATACATGTGTCAATGTGTTCTTATGTGTGTGTGGATTAAAGGTGGGGTCCGATGTTGAAATACTGAATAAGCCCAGTTTGAGGTTAAGAGAATCGGTCTTCCAGACTCTTCCATATAAACCATTCATAAGGACATCATGTGTGATATGGCTTGAGAAACATCTCTTTTTGTAATTATTTAAATTTTTGGATGCGAAGCATGGGTAAAAATTGATATTTAAAATACTAAATCCAAATCAGAAAAATAATTAATTTTTCTTATCCTAAGGAAACAACGGAATACAACTTATATAACCCAAAAAACACAAAGGGCTTGGTCCCCATCATGATACATTCCTTGGGAATAATTATATATGTAATAGTGTCATTCTGAGGAATGTTGAACATGGAGATGTTTAAGACCAACAGGCGGGTTGTTTTCATGATGTTGAGGGTTATCCAGTTCTATAACGATTTATGGAAGAAGAAGTGACTCAAGATACACAAGAACAACTATTTTTGAAAAAAAAAACATCAGGATATCATGATATGTGGATTAATCATAGAAAATGATGATGATTTAATGTCTATAGAATATTAACTGACCACCTATCGGGAAGCTATCATGATTTATAATTATGAAAAATGGTTAAAATATAAAGAATCTAAAATAGACTATATGTACCAAAAACAATTTTTGATCATAACGAATTCACGTAAAGTTGTATGAAAAATAATATTTCAGTGTTTTTTCCATTAGAAAATTAACATGTATGATATAATTTCTATATATAAATCATATATGTTAGAATAATGTAAAAAAATTCATGATATTTTGTTGATAAATTTCATTTCGATATTACATTCAAATGTTGATTATTATAATTATGAGATATATGAAATGGGTTTCAATAATAATTTCCTTGATGGTAACATAGTTGAGTCCATGTATATAATATAGTTAGAAGGTTTTGAATTTTTGAATTAAATTTATAATATATGAAAACTAAAATGATAAATTTATTGATTGAAAAAGGCTTATTAGAGATTGAATATCTTCTTTGATGGTTCCATTAATGATTTTATTTTAATAAGAAACATGGATGATTCTTTTATATATATTTTTATCAGTAAGAATATATTATTATTAATGATATTGTATGCAGATGACATAATACATATCAGATATGAAATGTTGACACTTCACTCTATAAAGATTTTGATAGTTAAGTGATTCCCAGTGAAATATATGGGTGAAGCTTCAACATATTGGGTACAAAAAATATATCGAGATATATGTATATGGTTACTAGGACTTATTTTAAAAATATATACTAGTAAAAAATTTAGTAATTTTATCATGAATATCTCCTTGAATGGGAATTTACAATTATTCTATTTGTTTAACATTAGGATGATCCAGGATCCCTATAAATAGTGAAAAGGATTCCTTGTTCTTTTTACATAGAATCTATCATCTATGTCAGGTTGTTTAAAAGACCTAATCTCTCTTACTATTCAATCATATGTATTATATAACAATTTTATCTTGCTGATTATCAAATGGGTTTTTAAAGGGAATCATTATGTACTTAAGAAGAACTAAGTATATGCTCTTGGAATTTGTATGAAAGGATGAGCTCTCTAAAAAAGACTTTAATGATGCTAGTTTAAAAAACAATAATTATTTTATGAGATCTTAGTTTGGATTCATGTTTCATCAAATAGTGGATATAATTCATGGAAGAGTTTGAAACAAACCACTATGGGATACTCAATAACAGTGGTAGTGTACATCATTGAACCAGATGTTATTATATAATCTTTTGGATATTAAATTTAATCTCTAAAAATGGTGTAGGACCTATAATTGAAGGATAAATCTCCTATATATTGAGACATCATTAGATAAATTACTATAGAAATATAACCTTAATCTCACAAAAGGACCAGACATAACCTTTTAAAATACTATTTTATACATGATATCATTGACAGGGGTGATGTAAATATTTGTTGGGTGGATATGGAAAATAATTTAGAAGATATGTTATTGAAAACTTTACCAAGACAACAATAGTACTGTCATGTAGGGTATTTTGGAGTTAAAAACATGAGAGATTGGTTGCAATGATTAAATATGTGTTTGGATTTTTTAATAAAGTAAATCCCCACTTCTCATTCATTAATGTCTATAACGATTTTAAATTACACAAATTTTTGAATCATAATATAACTTCAATGAAAATTATTGAGTTATCTATAATTGATGATCATCATAGAGTAATATGGGGTGTAATGAAATGAAAATAGTAAAATGAATAGTTTCATGGACTGGTTTAGTCTACCATCCAACCCAACACCCAACCCAGCTTTTGGCATGGCTGAAAGGGTGTTCTTGATCCCCATAGTCAGGAAACCCTTATCTAGGCATCTAAGATATCACATGGGAATTATTTCACCATATAAAAAATGATAAACTCATACATTTATTAAATACCACATTTATAGGAATCACCACAAGTATCAATAAAAATCATTCTTGAAAATGGAATCACTTATATTTTCACATTAAGTGTAAATCTATAACTAAAAACAAAATGAAATAAATGGGTGGGTCTAAAAAATGAAACCAAGCCTCCTAATAACTTGAGGACCATACTCTATAATTCCACCATTTTCATATGCCCCCAAATAAGAATTAACTATCGATAACAGGCATCGCTTCCGAAAGAGGAATTTTCTTTACCTCAGCTACAAAAAATAATGTCTACATATATCTATTGCATATATCTAGGGTGTCTACTAACTTTTCTTGTAGGATCCCACTAGGTGTTTCAGGAATATTAATTATATGTCAAATAAAATATCCAGATTAAAAAAAAATAAACAATTTACTTTAAAAATAAGCATTATTTTGGAAATAAAATTGAAAAATTCAAGAAAAATGGAGGAAGATAAAAATAAAGTACATGTATAATGGGAAACAACGTGTAGCTAGATTAGTGGGGTTCTAGTTAAATCATATCCTGGTGATCAAAATATAAATACTCCATTACCTTTCTGGACATCTTGGTGAGATGAACCCAAGGAACAGTGGTAGTTCATGTCATTTCCTTTAGTTAGTGTTGTATTGTAATATTTCTAGGGAGATCAGGATGAGTCCCTACCGAAATTCCTAAAAACTATTCTGAGAATTTTATCTTAGGTAACTAAGGTTCTCAAGTGTTTTTTCAAATACTCAAACTATATGATTGACATTTCTCTGATAAACCTACTCATCATCTACTAAACATACCATTTCCAACCATTTTATTGTTGGTAACCAATTTATGAAGCCTTAGGCACACCAAAACCACTAAAACCACCCATTCCCACACACAACATATTTTATAACACAAATTGAAATTGAGGAAAAAATATTTAAATCATAAAATTATTAGAAAACATAGAATCACCTACCAAATAGTTGAAAACCACATTCTAAGGCAAGAGGGGATCATTTGGAAGAATCAAAACACAAAATATATAACATCCAAAGCTAATAAAATAATATTGAACACATTTTAGGTCACTACAACCATCATAGAGAAGGAAAATCAATAAAGAAGAATTAAAATCCCATGGATGAAGAATAAACATTAATTAAATAAGTATTTCTAGGGAAACCAAAACCAAATCATATAATAAATATAGTTAAGAAGGATATAGAAGGAGTTTTGGCATGCCTAGGGCTAGAGAAATTGAAAGTGGGATATGATTGGTTAATTAGGGTTTAAATAATATAAGGTAGAATTTATGAAATTAATTTTTTTTAAATTTGATGATTTCAAAGTTTGGATGCACTGTCTTCCAGACTATCTACCAACTATGCGGATGCATCTATTAGAATATAGGGAATCCATGATACCTTGGGTTCATGATTAAACAAACTGAGCAAAAAATTTTGTGTCCAGCAAGATTCACTATGACCCCCACCCAATTGTTTTTAAAGGTTGGACCATAGTTTCTACAAACAATGCGCCAATCGTGCATCCCCCTTTCTCGCACCAAAAACCCCCAATTGTCTTGAGAATATCCATAAAAAAATAAAAAAGGTATACAATAAATTAATGAAAATACATAAAAAACACCCTGGGTGTGACTATTCCCCCCCCCCAAATGATACTTTCACCAAAAAAAGACAACCCATATTCTGATCCAAGTGTAACGCCCCAACCCCAGAAGCCTAGATTCAGTGCATTATTACATAAAATTTTCATGATCACAAAAGATCAACTCTCGAAAGACCGATTAGTTTTGTAGCCTTGGAAGTACTAGATACATTCATAAGGTTTACATTACCTCATAAAATTGAAAACTACAACAACATTGTTTACATAGACAACACTGAGATCCCATAGACTATCCCTATAGGTCAGTCATAATATACTTCTTCGCATCCTGGGAAAAAACATAGAAAGGGGTCAGCTCAGATTCTCAGTAAGGATAAAAATATAGTGGAAACATTCATAAATAAGCATAAACATTTATGGAAATGTATAAGAATAAAACAAAAGACTTTTAAACTTGAACATCAGCATAATATGGAAAAGATAAAATCATGTAATATCATTTACTTATTCACATGGATATTCTACTAGTTGAATAATCACATGAAATGTCAATAGCCACTTTCATAATGATGGAATGCATAATGCAAAAATTCATAACCACATAGTCAAGGCCTTGTGCCAAGACTACAAATAATATTTTTTCAATGCCTTATTCCAAGACACCGGTTTGTCTCATAAATCCTACCGATTCATTGAGGAGCTATAGCGGGATCCACCCGTCACATACTAATTCCAATGCAATCCTCATATGAAATGGTTTAAACATAATATAAACACTCATATTAAAACTAGCATACGAAATGTCAATACATTAACCATAAAACACGAATGTTATAAAATTAACACATCCATTGTCAATCATATAACAAAACCTTCAATACAATATGGAATATTTTAATTATGATGAATCAACTTCAAAACAAGTGTAAAATCCATCAAAATATGTTGACATAGATGATATCAAAACAATTTGAGAGAAATATATCTTTCTTTTTTTTGAAATCATTTAAAGTCACATAATTATAAAATAAAATATTTTTTTTGAAAGTATTCTTATAATCTTGTAATGGAAGCTTCGACGATGTTATAACAATGGAAAATAGTCGTACCCATCGTATAAGTTAAAAAATAGTCTTACCTTAATTTTTTCGAAAATGTCATAAAGTACCTTGTTTAGAAAATAATGGAAAGATTCCTTTCAAAACATTGATGGTCAAAAAAGGGTATAAATTTCTTTAACAAATAGTCTTGTAAATTGTAAAAATATTTGGAAATACATTTTTAAGAAACATGGATGTGATGATAAAGAGGTCCTAGTCAAAACAACCTCGGATAATAAAGAGATTGTGAAATTAACCCTTACCTTGTACTTTTCCTTGGTCGAGGGTAGGTTAAAATCCTGTATAATTGAAAATTATACAATAATTATATACATTAATATATATCATATATGATCTTTCAACATTGTTTTGTTAATAATATCATAGTATTATCGTTGTTTTTGGTGTTAACGGATTCATTTTCATTTATATTCTCTGTTATGTGAGTAATATTTTTTATGGATGGGATGTATCATATTCATATCCAGAATGATATAAATTCTTTAAATATTATTTTTTATCATCTAATGAAAATTAGTATTGAATGGATACGATGAGGAATGAATCTCAACGCGTTCGTGGAGAGGATAATCTGTACGTACAGACGAGCGAAAATATCATTCTTTTGATATTAAAATAATATATTATTGGATGGTATATCATATATATAGAATCATTATCATGTTATATTTATTATTTACAAGAATTACACATCGTTATTATAACCGTCCAAATAATAATGTATTGAATAACAATTACACCACGACGTGGAAATGGTAAGTCGTACGTACACACGTATGGTGACATGTCATTCATAGGATGGATAGAATAATGAATTTTGTTGTAACATATTTATAATAACATCACAGTATATATAAGATATTGGAGTTATTATTTTAGAATGGAAACAACAAAGAAAGAGGAAGTGGAAGAAGAAAGGAACTTGAAAGAGGTGATGAAATATTTACCTCTTATTTGTGTTCTTCCTTTTGATTTGATCAAAAGGGATCCTTAGGTTGGCTATCTGACTAATGGAAGGCCTCTAGGATTAAGGTAGAATAGATTAGAGGGTATTTGGGTAGGGTTTGGCCTAGAAAAATGGCTTTGAAGCTGTGAATTTGAGAGAAGGGAGAGTGCCCTTTTATAAGAGGGGTGAGGGGAACCTAAGGATAAGCAAGAAATATTATTTTATAATAAAATCCTTTTCGGTTTATAATGGCTCCAAAATGAATTATTTAAATTATAAGGTGAGTATGGGTCAGAAAAGACTCAACCAATAGGTTTTAGATAGGTTTGGGTTACTATATTTTACTTTATCCTTTAGATTTAACTCTTAGTTAAATAGTTTAACACTTACCCTATCTCTTTGTATTTTTATATTATATGGTTAATAAAAATACTATATACATCCAAGAGAACCTCAAGTGGTTCATTAATAACATATATAACATTATTTAAGACCTTTTTCCTAACCTTAGATTTTTTGGAATATAATATCAATTAATAATATAATATTTGTTTTAAAAACTCTTTTATGTCAATTTTGACACTATTTGGTATTTTTTTTTCTAAATTCATAGCTGCATTATTACTTCGAAATAAATTCAACTAACCAACCCTAAAATGTAATATTAACCTATAAAAATTGTTTAATTCAGAAAAATTCACAAATTGAATTTATTTGGATATTTATAATATCAATTATTTTAATATTTCATTAATTTGGTAATTACTGCATCGTCATTGTGTCATAAATAAATTACATTATATAATGTCTAAAAAATATAAATAAAATACCCCTAGAACAATAATCATGTTATATTTCTAATAAATATTTATAGTCGAATTTATCTTATGTTTAAACCTATATTAAAAATGGTTCAGTTATTAAACATAGAATTTAACTCTTTTAACTCTTCTTTGAATTAAATAATAATAAATGTCCTAATATAATCCAAGTGGACCTAAAGGATCATATTTTATTCATAAGGTTTTTTTCCGTCAAATTACGCTTATCCAATAGAATTAAGACATGTTTTAGGGTAATAATAAATTCATTTTTACCCTTAATTACCCTATTTAATTTTAACCGTGGAAAATAAAAGTAAAAAGTAACTATTCACAAAAAATTATTTTCATATTATTTAACCAAATTTTTCTTATTGATATCAACCATGTCTCTTGTATTTTTGAAATTCCACTCACATAAGAGGTAAAATTATGTTTTATGAGAATTTTCAAATTCTCCTAGGAGGTGGGTAAAAGACGGTGAAAAGTTCAATAAGATTTTTATATATATATAATTATTATAAACTGACACCAATGAATTAAACTGAACTTGTATAGGTATTATGTATCTATTTTTATCTAAAATAAATTTAAATAGAATAAATAATTATTTAAATAAATATTCGGTTTTAAACTATAACTCACTGGTTTTCACCATTCATCAAAAATTGAATGTTTTCATAAATATACCAAAAATTCACCCTAAGATAATTTTAATATTTTGAATCCAAAAATGAAGTCTATTTTGAAAGATAAAATTTATAAAATTTCAAAAAGTGGGTATTACTATTCATAACAGCTAGTTTGATTGGTTGTGGTGTGTTAGAACTCGAAGTTGCGTACAACAGATGCTATTGTATTATTCAAAGAGAAGCGTACCATGGAAGCATGGGGTGTTACATTCTCCCCTTCTTCAAATAATTTCATCCTTGAAATTTATAGAATATTACTTCATTAAAAGACTTGGGTGGTTCTTTATCATAAGTTCCTTGGGTTCCCACGTTGCCTCTCCTATCTAATGGTTTCTCCATATAACTTTTACCAGGCGATTCATCTGGTTTCTCAGCACTTGTTCTCTTGTATCAAGAACATTGACATGCTCTTCGCAATAAGATAGATCGAGTTCTACTTCTAATTTCTCATAGGTGAGTACATGCTTTGGGCTAGGCATGTATTTTCTCAACTATGATACGTGGAACACATCGTAAACTATGGAGAGACAAGGTAGCATTTCCAAATGGTAAGCTATATCCCCAAATCATTCTAGAATTTCGAAAGGTCCGATGTACCTAGGACTCAATTTACCCTTCTTACTGAAACATGTAACACCCTTCCATGGAGATACATTCAAGAAAACATGATCTCCTACCTGAAATCCCAAATACTTCCTTCGGTTATCAGTATAGCTCTTCTCTCTACATTGAGCTGCCTTGATGTGGTTTTGGATTACCTTTACCTTTTCTATCTTTTCTTCCACAAGTTCTGAGTCTATGAGTTTTCTTTCACCAACATCATCCCAACAGGTTGGTGTGTGAAATCTCTTTACATATAACGCTTCATATGGTGCCATATGAATACTTGAATGAAATCTATTATATAGAAAAATTCTACCAAAGGTAAATATTGATCCCACATACCTTGAAAGTAAAGTGATCATGATCTCGACATGTTTTCTAAGGTTTGAATAGTCTGTTATGATTGTCCATCAGTTTGGGGGTGGTAGGTAGTGCTCAAATGAAGTTCAGCATTCAAATCATTCTAAAGACATTTCCAGAATATTAATGTAAAACAAGGATCACGATCAGAAAAAATCCATATTGGTACTCCGTGATGTCTTACAAGTTCATTAATATATAGTCTTACTAAACATTAATGTGTTAAATCTTCACTTATAATAAGAAAATGTGCTGACTTGGTAGCACGATCAATAAGGACCCATATTACGTAGTTCCTTCTAGTATTCTTTGGTAGTCCCATGATAAAGTCCATAGTAATATTATCCCATTTCCACTCAGGTATGGGAAGAGGTTGCATGAATCCTCCAGGATGTTGCCTTCCAGCATTCACTTGTTGACAAACTAGAAATCTTGACACAAAATCAACAATCTCTCTCTTCATGTTTTCCCAAAAAAAATGTTCCTTCAAATCTCTATACATCTTAGTGCTTCCAGGGTTTATAGAGAACTTCGAACTATGATACTCATCCAACAATTCCCTTTTTAGATCAGGTATATCGGGAACACAAAGTCTCTTCCCAAATTTCAAAATTCCATCTTCATACACAAATTCACTCAATCTCCCATCATTCATAGCTTTAATCTTATCTTAAAACTTTTCATCACCAGTCTGATAACTCTATATCCTTTCTAGTAAATATGGTTTGGTAAACATTTGAAAATGCATTGATGTTTCACCTTCCATGGTTATTACCATATCCATCTTTACTCGATCCATGTATATAAGATCCTTTTCAACTCTCATCTTGTTCAAAACTCAATGATTTTTTTTAATCAAAGCATCTGTCACCTTATTTGCCTTCCCCGGATGGTAGTGTATAGTGAAATAATAATCCATTAGTAGTTCAAGACATCACCTTTGCCTCATGTTGAGTTCTTTTTTGATAAAATATACTTCAAACTCTTCTGATCGTTTTATATCTCGCATTTTTTCACCATAGAGATAGTGTCTCCATTTCTTCAAAGAAAATATTACATCTGATAATTCAAGATAATGAGTTTGATAGTTTCACTCATGAATTTTTAGCTGTCGTGATGCATAGGTAGTAACCCTGTCATTCTACATAAGGACACAACCAAATACTTTCATTGAAGTATCACTATAAATAACGAACCCATCATTCCCCAATGGTAGATTCAATATAGGATAATTGACTAATCTTCTCTCTAGTTTGTCCAAAAATTTGTCACACTCTTTTGTCCAAACAAATTCAACCCATTTTCGTGTGATCTTTGTTAATGGGTTAGCCAAATGGGAAAAATTGTGGATGAAACATTGATAAAAACCTGCTAAACCAATAAAACTGCGTACCTCAGTTATACTCATCAATGATGGACATTTTTCGATTACTCTTATCATTCAAGGATCAACGAAGATTCCATCCTTGGAGATAATATGGCCAAGAAAAGAAATCTCTTGAAGCCAGAATTCACACTTTCTGAACTTCTCATATAATTAGTGTCTTCTAAGAGTGTTCAGGATAATGTGCAAGTTATTTTCATGATCTTTATAGCTTTTGGAGTATTCGAAAATATCATCAATATATACCACTGAAAAGACATCAATATATTCTTGAAAAATTTATTCATTAGATCCATGAAGATAGAGGGTGAATTAGTCAATCCAAAAGGCATTGCTGTAAACTCGTAATGACCATACCTAGTTTGAAATACTATTTTCGGAATGTCTTCCCTCTTCACACATAACTGATGATATCCATATTGAAGGTCAATCTTTGAAAAGTATTGTTCTCCATGCATTTGGTCAAATAAATCATCATTGTGAGGTAGGGGATGATTTTTATTTATTGTTATAGCATTGATGTCCCGATAGTCAATACACAACCTCATAGATCCATCTTTCTTCTTAACAAAAAGGATAGGGGATCCCCATGGATAGCACTAGGGAGAATAAATCCCTTATTAATCAATTAATCTAGTTTTTTATTTAGTTCCACTAATTCAACAATGGACATTTTATAATGGGTCTTCGATATGGGCCTTTATCCAGGAATTAAATCAATGGAAAACTCAATTTCTCGTTCTGGAGGATGTCCATGTAAATATTCTAGAAATACATCAACATATTCTTTCACAATAGGTAGATCCTATATTGGAACATTACTTTCCTCACCCATAGTTATTTCATTCTCTTCCTCCCCTATAATTGAATTTATAAGAGCTATTGGGGGTGGGTCAAGATAAGAATTAGGTGGTGACATTTCTTCTCTAAAGATAAGGTGTTATTTATCATCATCATCAACAACTGTAACCTCCTTCTGATAATAAATCTTGGCATCATGGTTTGAAAGTCAATCCATACCGAGGATTATATCAAATTAAATCATGGATATGACGATGAGATCAGCAGACAAAGAACATTTATATGCTCTTATGGTAACTGATTCACAAAACATTGTTGCTATGATACACACCTTAAGTGTTTTGAGTGAAAAATCCATTGTTAAATCAAATTAGAAATATATAATTTTCTTAGAATATTGGGATGATATGAAACCATGTGATGACCCAGAATCAAATAAATCATTTTCTAAACTTAAGGAAACCATTAAATTAATGGTCACCACGTCTTTCGAAGCTTCAACCTCAGTAGTAGTGATAGAATAGGCTTTCCCTTGATCCCTTGGCCTTTTCTGAGGTATGTTCCCCTGACTCTTAGGACATTCATTCACATAATTCCCCCTTTATCTACAATTGTAGCATTCAACATCGACAACCTCTTTCTTCCCCATGCAATCACGTGCTTGGTGGCCTTTTTCCCCACACTTTTAATAGACTCCCATTCCCTTTAGGCAAGTACCAGTGTATTTCTTCCCACATTTACTATAGGATGGAAATTCAAATTTTCTCTTCTTCCCCTTATTTCTATTTCCAGATTTTTCAGCAGACCTCTTCTACACTTTCTTTGAATTAAATTCATAAAAAATAGATAATTATTTTCCTATCTTGATAGCACATGAGACAATATCTTGTTATGATGAGAAGGATTGTGAGACAAATGCTCCATGGATAAATGGTTTTAACCCATCAAAAAAATGTTCAATCTTACATACTGGGTTACTTATATAATCTGCAGCATGCCTCACTAACCTTGTAAATTTAGCTTCATACTTTGCGACATTCTCATCCTCCTTTTGCCTCAGACGTAGAAATTGTCTTTCCATATCTGCTCGATGCTCACGTGGAAAGTATTTTTCTATGAAAAATTCTTTAAACTCCCTCAATTCCATATTTGAAACATCATCATATTCCTTTGTGTTTTGAATCAATGACCACTATTGATCGGCATCTCCAGTGAGGCGGTAAACTGCCATAACAAGTTTTTTCTTTCGCTACTCCCAAGGTGTGGAATATTTTCACTAAGGAATTTATCCATTGCTCGGCTACTAGTGGATTTGTACCCCCATTTAATGATGGTGGTTTTTTGCTCATGAAGATATCTAACATTGATCCTCCACGTTGCGGATCAGGGTACTCCATACAGGTAAGGTTATTATTCATAACCTAAGTGAGTTGTCCCAGTATGGTGATTAGCTGATCAGCACCAGTTGCATCACCAGCTCCACTATAATTATCTTGAGTAGGAGGAAAAACAATACATGGAGTGCATGCATTGATACAGATTCCATTGCTTCCACTTGGTGCCATTTCTAAACAATGTCATAATCTAGATTAGTTTATAAATCGCAATGCATAAATGCAAACTTGTAAAACACTTAACATAAATTGAACAGTTTATTGATATAATCCATAATCATAAAAAATGTTCTATTTTAAGAAATATAATCATAAACACTTCATAATGGTTTGTAAATAAAATTATAATTATCCTAAGTATATCCCCCTGGAGTGTCGTAACCAAGAGTGTACCAAGGCCCATTTTTGTGCACCAGTTCTCATTCGAGTCTAGCTCAAAGCGGTGTTGTAGAGTTTTACCCCTAGGTACATCTTTACTAGAGCCACCTCTACCTGCTCGTATCTAGATAGGGATGTATTTTCTTGGAAAATTCACAAAATCTCTACATTACCAAAATTCTAGGAAGTTCTTCTATACTAATCCTCAATATCTATCTTAGGGCTATGTGCTCTAATCAGAGTTTATCTAAATCTAGTTTCCAAGGGTTTTACTAAAATTTCTCTGATACCAACTGTAACACCCTAACCCTAGAATCCCAGAGTCGGTTCATTATTACATAACATTGAAACGATCACAAAAGATGAACCGTCAAAAGACCGATTAGTTTAGTATCCTTTGATGTACTAGATACATTCATAAGGATTACATTACATCATAAAATGTAAAACTAAAACAAAATTGTTTCCATGGACAACACTGAGATCCCATAGACTATCCCTGTAGTTTAGTCATAATATACTTCTTCGCATCCTGGGAAAAATAAAACATAGAAAGGGGTGAGCTTAGATGCTCAGTAAGGATAAAAATATAGTGGAAACCTTTAAAAATAAGCATAAACATTTATGGAAATGTATAAGGCTAAAACAAAAGCCTTTTAAACTTGATCTTTAGCATAATATGGAAAAAATAAAATCATGTAATGCCATTTACTTATTCACATGGATATTGTACTAGTCAAATAATCACATGCAATATCAATATCCACTTTCATAATGATGGAATGCATAATGCCATAATTCATAACCACATAGTCAAGGCCTTATGCCAAGACTACAAATAAGATTTTTTCAAGGCGTTTTTCTAAGACACTATTTTGTCTCATGAGACCTAATGATACATCGAAGATCTATAGAAAGATCCACCCATCACATACTAAGTCCAATGCATTCCTCATTTGAAAATTGTTAAACATAATATAAACATTCGTATTAAAACTAGCATACAGAATGTCAATACTTTAACCATAAACCATGAATGGTATAAAAATAACACATCCATAGTAAAACATATCACAAAACCTTAAATACAAAATGGAATATTTTTATCATAATGAATCAACTTCAAAACAAGTGTAAAATCCATCAAATGATGTTGACATAGATGAAATCAAAACTATTTGATAGAAATATCTCTTTCTTTTTTTTGAAATCGTTTAAAGTGATATAATTTTAAAATAAAATACTTATTTAGAAAATATTTTTATAATATTTTAAAGGATGTTTCAATGATTCTATAATTGTGGAAAATAGCCACACCTACCATATAAGTTAAAAAAACATTCTTACCTTAATTTTGTCGAAAATGTCATAAAGTACCTTGTTTAGAAAATGACAAAAAGATTCCTTTCAAAATGTCGAAGGTATAAAAAGGGTATGAATTTCATTATCTAATAGTCTAGAAAATAGTAAAAAAAAAATTTTAAAAAAAAATTTAAGAAACATGGATGTGGATGATACAGAGGTCCCAGTAGATACTTATGTAAAAACAACCACGGATAATAAAGAGATTGTGAAATTAACCCTTACCATGTACTTTTACTTGGTCGAGGGTAGGTTAAACTCTTTTATAATGGTGAAATAAGTGTTATTAAAGTATAAAACAATCATATACATTAATATGATATCATATATGATCTTTTAATATTGTATTGTTAATAATATCTTAGTATTATCATTATTTCGGGCGTTAACAGATTCATTTTCCCATATATTCTTTGTTATGTGAGTGATATTTGTTATGTATGGGATGTATCTTATTTATATCCAGAATTATATCAAGTCTTTAAACATTATTTTTAATCATCTAATGAAAATTAGTCTTGAATGGATACGATGGGGAATGAATCTCATCGCGTTTGTAGAGACTGTAATCCGTACGTACGCACGAGGGACAATATCATTCTTTTGATATTAAAATAATATATAATTGGTTGGTATATTTTATAGACATAATCATTACCATGTTATATTTATTATTTACATTAATTAAACATCATTATTATACCCATCCAAATAATAATGTATTGAATAACAATTACACCATGACTTGTAGACGATAAACAGTACGTACGCACGTATGATGACATGTCATTCAAAGGATGGATAGAATAATGAATTTGGTTATACCATATTTATAATAAAATCACTGTATATAGAATATAATGGATTTTTTATTTTACAATGGAAAAACAATGAAAAAGGAAGTGGAAGAAGAAAGGAACTTGAAAGAGGTGATGAAATATTTACCTCTTCTTCGGGTTCTTCCATTTGATTTGATCAAAAGGGCTCCTTAGGATGGATTTTTGACTAAAGAAAGGCCTCTATGATGAAGTTATGACATTTTAGAGGGTATTTGGGCAGGGATTGGCCAATAATAATTGATTTGAAGGTGTGAATTAGAGAGAAGGGGGAGTGCCCTTTTATATGAGGGGTGAGGGGAACCTTAGGAAAAAGAAGAAATATTATTTTATAATAAAATCATTTTCAGTTAATAATGGATCAAAAATAATTTATTTAAAGTATAAGGTGTTATTGGGTCGCAAACCACTCAACCAATAGGTTTTAAATAGTTTTGGGTCACAATATTTATCTTTATCTTTTAGATTTAACTCTTAGTTAAATAGTTTGACATTTACCATGTCTCTTTGTATTTTTATATTATATGGTTGATAAACATACTATATACTTCCAAGAGAACCTCAAGTGGTTCATTAATGACATATATAATATTATTTAAGACCTTCGGCCACACCATAGATTTTTAGAAATAGAATATCAATTAATAAAATAATATTTGTTTTAAAAACTCTTTTATGTCAATTTTGACACTATTTGGTATTTTGTTTTTTCTAAATTCATATCATCATTATTACTTCAAAAAAATTCATCTAACCAACCCTAACATGTCATATTATCCTTTAAAATTATTTTAATTCATAAAAAGTTTAAAATTACATTTATTTTGATATTTATAATATAAATTATTTTAATATTTCATTAATTAGGTAATTACTACATCATCATTGTTTCATTAATAAATTAAATTATTTAATGTCTAAAAAATATAAATAAAATAAAATTATGTAGGAAATAGTTTTATTTTTCTAATGAATATTTATAGTTGATTTTATCTTATGTATAACCCTATATTAATAATGGTTTAGTTATTAAACATTGAATTTAACACTTTTAACTCTTCTTTGAATTAAATAATAATAAATGTCCTAATCTAATCCAATTAGACCAAAATGATCATATTTTATTCCTATAGTTGTTTTTTGTTGAATTAAACTTATCCAATAGAATTATTAAATGTGTATGTATAATAACAATATTATTTTTAACCTTAATGACCCTATTTTCTTTTAACTGTTGAAAATAAAAGTAAAAAGTAACTATTCAAAAAAAATTATTTTCATCTTATTGAACCAAATTTTTCATACTAATATCAATCGTCTTTCTCGGATTTTTGACATTCCACTCATAAAAGCTGTAAAATTAAGTTTTATGTGAATTTTCATATTTTCCTTGGAGGTGGGTAAAAGACGGTGAAATGTTCAATAAAGTTTTTATATATCTAAAATTATTATAAATTGACTCTAATTAATTAAATTAAAATTAAATAGGTATTATCTATCTATTTTTACCTAAATAAAATTTAAATAATATAAATAAATATTTAAATTCAAATTCTATTTTAAACTATAACTCAGTGTTTTTCACTATTTATCAAAAATTGAAAGTTTTCAGAAAAATATCAAAACTTCACCCTAAGCTAATTTCAATATTATGAATCCAAAAATGAATTCCATTTTAAATGATAAAATTTATAAAATTTCAAAAATTGGGCATTACTGTTCATAACGGCTAGCTTGATTGGATGTGGTGTGTTAGAACTCAAAGTTGCGTACAACACACGGTATTGTATTATTCAAAGAGAAGCGTAACATGGATTCTTGGGGTGTTACACAAAGAAAATTAAAGGATACTAATTTTATATCTAATAATTCTATTAGAACACCTCATTCTCAAAAATTCCCATATTTCCATAGGTCCCAAACTAACAGTATATATTTTCCCAGAAATACATTCACTTAGAAATCCACAATTCGCATTATTTACTTGGTCATTGATGAATCGGGTTCCAAGTTGAGCTCTTCCCAACATAACACATGAGAATGGTTTATATAAAAACTCTTAAGTTTTGATACATGAAAAATTTAATTAATAATTGTTAACTAATATGTAAATTTTAAGTGATTTTCCACCTTATAGATCATCTTGATAAGAATAAAATATATAAAATACCTTGGTTTATGTTTCCCTGCATTCTCATGATGGAAATGACCCAAATGAGGTTTATCCATTAGAAAATCATGGTCAACCACTATGAATTAAAAATCTCAATGTTGATCATTTTCATAGGAATTATAAATAATTTTAGAAATCATCACATTCTGTTTGATCATCAGAATATTACTAGTCGCCTCATTCACTATCCTCTATCCCACTAAAGAAGTTTCACCCTCTTCTATAAAGTAGATAGTATTCCAAAATATTCATCCATATATCACTTATCAATGAGGCATCCTGATCCATTATTAGTTACTATTATTATAATAAAATCCTCCAATACAAAATATTAACCCCACATGACACTACATTTAAGCATTTAAGAAAAAAGAATGTAATCTAGGATTTTGATTTCCCAATATCTAAGGCTATCTATTTAGGGATGATATGTCATACTAATTATTTTCTAAATATCATTTCATCTTAACAGAATTCCTATAACCAAGATGTAAAATGAGGGTCCCTATTGTAGATAAAAATAGATGACACACCCTGAATCCTCATGATATCATGGACATTAAATCTACCTAGTTCTTCAACTTTAGTTATATCCTTGATCACAATTAAATGGATAGGTTTTTTTTCAAACGATCAGTCACCACCCAAATTTTGTTCCCTCTCAGTGGTTTATAAGGAATCCCATTGATTAAATAAATTGAAACATCATCCCACTTTTATGTATTAATAAGAATAGTCTCAAGATGCCCAAGGAGATTATAGTTCTTAGCTTTGACCTACTAAAAATTATAACACTGAGATATAGAGTCAATAATATCACATCTAAAAAATGGACTCTAAAACCATTAACATATATCTAAAACATCGTGGTTCCACCAAGATAAATAACACTCTATGATCAATGAAGTGCATGAATCACAACCATTCCTTAGGACAAAAACCCAACTGAGAAACCATTGAAGAAAATAATTCCCTCAAAATACAGTGACCATTCACTAGGAACCTCAACGCATTTTACAAAATGAGTTGATCACTACAAAAACTCATATCATGGATACTCCTCCAAAATACACTCTAAAAAGGAATATTTCATCTATAAATTATTCTAGAACATACCTTCACTATGTTCTTTTTCCATTACATGCATTTGATCAAAAACCCCAATAGATCTCGTTGACCACTGGAATCCCTTATAGACTGGGTTGTAAAATTTATTTTAAAAGAATAATCAATAATATTTACCTTAACTAGAGTGTAGATAATATCAAATTTGACCACTTAATGGTACTTGATCCATCCTGACTTCCCCAATATCAAATCCTTCTCAGAGAATATATTTCTCAAGATTTTGTGTTATAGTTATAAAATAATCTTCTCTCAAAAAAGGGAGTTGTGCTCTGATTTATGTTCATGTATCTATTTTGAAAAATTGAGTTTGTGTGTAGTGAAATTATTCGTATGTTGTCAGAGTTTATGAAATCCATATGGAAGAACATGGTCACCTTATATATGAACACAACCCTAACATATACCTGAAGCATCTTAATAAAACATGTACCCCATTCCATTATCAAGTAAAATCAGGATAGGTGTCGGGAAAAACCATATTTAGGTTCCCTAAAAAATACTTGGATGTTTGGTATTCATGATATCATCACCTATTTTTGATTTCGGGATAACATATGTGAATAAGTTCAACAAAATTCCATAAAAACAATCAATAATACCATTTTCAGAAATATTAATATAGAATATATTTTTAGATAATCCAGTGAAATCACTTCCTTGACCTTTTCTAAGTCAACTGAAACACCATGTTCTAAGGTTAGATTTCATATAAATTTTACTTCCATGATTCAAAGGTTGTACATCATAAATTTTTCATAATGATGAATGTCTTGAAACATCCTAATAATAATTCCCAAATTCTTCTCGTTATCTTCTTATGATATCATATAGACCAAATTTCATCCAAAACACTATAAAAATGTGTTGTGGAATCTATCGAACAACAAGATCATAAGAGATAAGAAACTCACATGAGCGTTTCTCAATCAAAATGGAATTACCAAGTACTCAAAACAGTCATGAATTATTTATAATTAGTCATGAAGATATTTAATTATCACACCCTGACATTGTGAAAATCGAAAAAGAGGTTGATCATTGAGATACACCTATCTCCATTGATCTATTCAAATAGACCATGAATGTGGTATATGTGATATTTAATCTCAATATTGAATTAATTAAACTTCTGATGGTCGATTCAAACATGTAGATATCTATAATTCTTTTAAAAAAATAACTAGTGTGGCCCAAGGAGATATGATCGGGTGAATGAACCAAATATATTAAAAATCATTAATTTATATCTTTAACCCTCCATGAATCAATGGGAACCATGTGATATGAGGGAAGAGATATTTTTTATGTCCTTGGTGATAAATTGATGGTGAGCCCCACATCGTGTTATAGAGGATAAACCTATAAAATCCTCTGGATAACTCATAAGGAATTCACTCACTATAAAATGAATCCCATAATCCAAGACTCACCCCATTATCTTATATAAATATGGATGAGACTAGACAACAAAGCATTCCTATATCTTGAAGTGTAGAAATAACTCATCATGTTCATGAATCCCATCATAGTTAAAAAACTAATGTTATCTAATTGGAGGATGTGAAATCATCCTAATGACTATATAAATTGGTATGGGCTTTCAAAAGAATAATTTCATATATATATATAGGATCACATTAAAGTGTTCTATCCTGGGGAAAATTAAATCCCACATCATCTAGACTTCTATCAATGATACATCACATGAAAAGTATTCAAGACCCTTATCCATTCATCTACTGAGATGTATAACCCCATCCATGAAATTTGACAAAATATTAATTGGTAGTTTCAAACAATCTACAAGGTTATTAGAATCAAATGAATGAGAATCACATATCTAAAAAAATTATCATGGATGATGAAATATGAACAGTACCTCAACATATCACAGTACATTCATCTAATAACACTAGAACCTAATCTATTGAATATATAACCTTACCAATATCAAAAAAAAAATTAGACCCCATATCTTTGCGTGCATCAAACTAAGATGTTTTCCCCTAGGAATTTAATAGTATGAACCACTCTAAGAAGGTGGGTCACCATTGGAAACCCATTACATATGGTCCAAGAACCCATAGATATAAAACATCCTGGATGGCACTATAAATGTGTACCACTCAATCCCAGAACTCCCTCACTGATGACTCACAATAGATACGTTACCTGAAGTAACTAACATAGATGGTCAAGATTGATATTAAAAGAAACTACCATCCGTCTTCCACTGCTCCTCATGCTTTCTCTTCTTTTCATGTAATCCAATCCATCTCTGGGATAATATTAGAAGCATCACAGAAAATCCTGACATATATGATTGGTTTATCTCCTCCCTCAAATATCTATCAACTACATCATCATAAATATTTAACTAACTCAATAAATACCCAGATAAAATTCTCCACCACAACCCCATATCAAACCTTTGAGCTTTCAACAATTCAATGGAAACCACCTTAGGAGAACAATATACTTACAAAACAAAGCAGTTGGTATACTCCAACATTGAATGATCCTGTATATGGAGGTATAAGAGCTCCCACAAATTAGTGAGATCAAAATTATATTGGTATAACTTCTCATTGAATGTGGACTTGAGGTCCTTCAATCTCATTTACTCATACTTCACATCTTTATCCACTAACTCCCAACACTAGGAACTGGGGACTTCCAAACTAATTTTTTTTCATTATTTACATTAATAGTTTCTAGAGAAATTAGGAATTCCAAAACCCTTTTGATTTATTCCCCCAATCATCCACTTTCTAAGGATCGATACTTCTAGGAAATAAAGGGGTTTATACATAAAAAATTCACAATCCTATTCCTTTTTTCAATCTAGGTTCAAATACATTAACCTAATAAGGATCAAATAATCCCACCTGATATAGTGTACAGTGGGACTAAACATATTACTCAACTAATATCTAATCAACTGGTGGTGGATAAATTTCTCTGGCCTCCTCTAATGGCTTTATAGTAAGTCTCCAAATAGAAATGATGTTACATAAGTCAAAATAATAAATTATACAATCCATCAATACATCAGACCATAGAAACATAAATGAACATGATAAAGAACTCCAATAAATCATAAATAAACAATAAAAACTTGATTAAAATTTTAATCCACTCAACCCTACCTTAGTTCTCATTCCTAGTCTGAATCATATCTATTACACCTAATAGAGGAGTCAAACAAAATTCTAAAGATACCATCATATCCCAAGGTTTTTCACAAGGTTTTTGGCTAGATACCCCACACGAAACTAGTAAATCAATGCTAAAAATTCCTATATAATGTCTATATATATATTAAAAAAATTAAAATACCCAATGATATGGAATCATATTCTCTAATACCACTTTTTCACAAATGAGTTTAGGCTATATTACAACAAAACACTAGGCCTATCCCATGACAACTCTTGATGGGAATTCTAAATCTCCATAGAGTAAAATCCTATTCCTAGGCATCTAAGAACTTATTAGGGAATTATTTTCCGATATAAAACATTACCATCATTCACATCAAAGAAATAATACATTTACATCAATCATTACATCAACCATTACACAATAAGTTATAAAATAAAAGCATTTATGGGTTAACATTATGTATACATTTTAAAAACAAAAATAAAAAGGGATAAAGGGTGGGATAAGAAAAGAAACACAAGAATCCTCCTGAGATGTGGTCAATACTACACTATCCCACACCCATTAATTGCACACAAAAAAATCATTAGAGAAAATATCCATCACTAACAAAAGGGGAATTGTATTTACCTGAACTAGAAAAAACAATGTCTATAAATACCCATAGGGTATATATATGTTCTGATCTCACTTAACCAATAGAATCCCAATATTTATTCTATTGATATCCATTTATGTCGAATAGAACTTTTATTTATTAATTTACATTAAAATAATTATTTTGAAATCGTGATTTTTCTTTGAATGAAAAGTGAACTATACATGAAAACTGTAAGCAGTTAAAAATATATCAAAAGAACCAAAAGATGACTCTATGTTTTTAGGATAGTGGATTTAACGTTACAAAAATTATCTATGATCAATTGATAAATATTTCTTCCCGAAGTATGATATTTTGGTGAGACAAACTCAAGGTCTACTGTTAGTCCATTACATGTTGGTTAGTAAGTTTTTCATCGTAATCCTTAAAGTGAGAGTGGGATGAGACCCTAATAGCTCCCCAATATACTAGTATTATCCTTCCCACAATGGTACTCAAGGTTCCCTTGTGATTTGACTAATTTTTAAACAATATAAATCATTATTTAATCATAAACCAACTCATCACAAGAAAAACATTCCATTTCCAACCATTTTCATTTGGGATAAGTTATTTCTAAATCCGTACACACACTAACACCCTTCAAATCACCCCCTTTGACAAACTAAACATTTTACAACACATTTAAAAATATATTAAATCACATTTAAATCATTATATAATAGAACAACATGTAATAACCTACCTTTAATTCGAAATCAACAACATCCTATTTAAAACCACAAACTATGACAAGTCGGGATCCTATAAAAGTATGAAAAAAACAAAAATATCAAATCACAAACTAAGAATATTATGTTGAACTCACTTTAATTAAACATAACGATTGGTGGGAAGTAAAATCAATAAATAAAGTGTAAACCCCCTTGAAATAAAAAGAATAAAAGTCACCTACATAAAGATTCACAATGAAATGAAACCCAAATAACCCAGAAAATGGAGCTAGGGAGTGGATAATGAAGGTTGGCATGCCTAAGGGTGTAGGAAACACAAGTGATTAAATAATGGGTGAATTAATATTAACATAGAGGAGGGGAATATAGGATACACAATTTTTTTTAAAAACTAAATAGACGGGATGATTTGGCCGCAGAGTCTTCCAGACCATGTGTCAAACCAATGGAAAGCCTATCAGAATTGGGAGAGGCAAAGAAATATAAGATACATGGTTACATAGACTATGTATTTATCCTTTAAACTGCACAAGTTCCAATGTCTATCACTAAATGGATTTCATTGTTTGGTCCACATTTTCTAATAACTTTTCACCAACCATGTAACACTCTATATCATTCCAAACTACCACTTTTGTCAAAAATACCAACCAAATTTATAAAATCAATTGTATTCCATTAATTAAGGAAAAATAACTTAAAATTACACCATATGTTTGATGAATATGATTTTTTTTACTTATAATAAATTGTTGTACATTAGATATAATACATATATGCATGTGATGATATGTAGAGACTTGTTACTTGTATGAAAATAATAATGTTTATCACATGGAATTTCATATAGTCATTAACGTACTTAGGGATGTGTATTTGTTATTAATCCTTGGTAGTGGAGGATTGAGATATACCTAGTAAGATATATTTTATACTATTAGGCCTTGTATACACTAGTCAAAATTGACATATCTAATTAAGGGATGATTTGGTATGATATTGATCGTGTCCTCAGTTGAAGTGCAATAAATATAGTTGTTTTCAACTTGTATTATAGGTAAAGACATATCGACCACTATTTAATTAGACCAAGGAAATTCATTCCACTTCCTGGTTGATTAAAATGTGAAGTGTGTAGGTAGATGTATGAGGTATTTTTTGGGTTCATATCAAGTATATTAATGAAATTTGATGTATTTATCGACCTTGTCATCCTATATTGGAGTATTGATAATATAAGTGTTGTGATATTCTATATTATCATGTTCTATATATAGTGGTGCCTATATGTTTTTGAAATGGGATTCTATATGTTTAATTATGAGTTATATGATACATATTATGGTGGACATGTTAATATAATGATATTTTCTATTTCATGGATATCACAGCAGACCCCATAGTGGCTTTAGTTACAATGATACAATTCTATAAGTATGTATTGGTTTACATTTAAAAACCAAGGATTTCACGTTTTTTTCAACTCTAATAAATCCCACAATGTCAAGAAAATACGCCCCTATCTAAGATTTAATTGTTGGACAAATTCATTGATCCAAAATGAAGAGATTTACATAATACCATATATAAAATATTATTTGGATAAATTTATAATGATTTTTTATGTTTTACATCATGTCGCTATATGATTTTAGTGAATGTGGGATATTTTTTAAATTTAAAGAAAACTATATTTATATGATGAATATATAGTAAGTATATTTTGTCACTAACAGATCCTTAAGAATGTTCCTGACTGAAAAATGATTTTTTATTTCGAAACACTTTTAGGAAATTGAGAAACCACACAACCCTTAACTCGTACTAGATCACAACTTGAAATACTCACAATACAAGCACATAAAGAACAACCAAAAACCAAAGAAAAAAACACCATCATGGGAATACATATCATAATACACGTAATCCTCTCCGCATCCTACACAAGAGTCCCCTTATGCCGTAGCTAATTCCCATTGAGAGTCTGATTTATGTCACCTCAAAATATAATCACTTTGCTCGTGGTTCCTCACCTGGTCTAGTAAAGGTTGCACTGGGCAAGGTTGCTTAATCAGGCTGTCTTTTTTGAAAGCAAGAATCACCCCTCTATCCCATTTAAAGGAAGATCTGGTACTCACCGGACGTGGTAGATAAGAGTAGTCCTTTCTTTTTCTTCTTCTTGGTGTAGCAGATAGTGCCCCTTCACACTCATTCATCCTTTTGATCCCATTCTACACAATGTCACTATAGGAAAGGTATGCTAGACCACTCATGTTTTCTTTATTATTCTCATAAACATCCCTCCCATTGTTCATCGAGGCCTTATCGTTAAAACCAAAAGAATTCCCCCTCCTTTGATCCAGTGTGTTACTGTCAATCAAGGAAAGACACACATCCGCATTAGTAGCCTCTTCCATGAACGTAGGCACTCTCTCATGGCCCAACCTTACAACATTGTGCCCTTCTCACAGGCCCCATCAGAATCACCACCTTCCACCACATCAGCATCCAAATCATCTTCAATGATGCCGTCCAAAATGCCTTCAAACCTATTTCTCAACATTAGAACGGACCTGGCCTAAGGGCCTAAGCCTTTAGAACACCCAGCACTGTTGGGACTATCCATGCCTGAATTGAATCCCATTCCACCCACCCTCTGGAATTTGACTGTTTTCTCTCCATCCATGCACTGCTCCAAACTATCTTCCTTATAACTCAATCCATTATCCTTTTGAGAATTGCAATTAGATGAGCCCTCCAAATCCTTCCTCAACCATCTGAACACTTCAGCTACTGTCGGGTTACCCTGAGTTATCATAGCATTTGATATTTCAGAACCATTAACATCCTCCATCGTCACTTTATAGACACCATCTAGGAGGTCCATCACCACAGGACTCGATATGTGAGGTCCCCCATCTTTGGACCTTGAAGCCTCCTTAACCAAACCAGTTGTCACACCAACCTCAGGATCCTTGCTAAGCAAAGCATCCTATTTACTTGCAGAAAACTGATTCCCCCTACGACATTCCTCTAACACATGATCAGTGCTTCTCCTTCGGCAATCCTCAAAAGGGTGGCCGAAATGCTTGAAAGAAAGATGGAACTCAGTCCAATTTTCATAAATCACCTGTTTATTAAACCCATACTTCTAAACAATCGTAATCCACACATAATGGATGGGAAAATGAGAAGCATCCATCTCAACACAGACCCCAGGGTTAACCGAGTGACACAGAGCCTTAGTGCCGCTATTAGAGAAAAGGTATCTTCCTACGAGGTTTCCTAGCATTCGAATCACCTAAGGGTTCTGAAAAGGTAAAGGGAGATAGGGAAAGCTTACCCAGACCACCATAGAAGGAGAGTCGCGGTTCATGTGAAAATATAAGGACCACTGAAGAAGGAAGAAATGAAGTCCGTTGAAGCTACGCACTTCCCTCAACCATGACTTGATGAGATCCGCCTCCGATTCAACCCGAATCATGATATGGTGGCTATCAAGCAGGCAAAAAATCGCT
Source organism: Viscum album (assembly GCA_963277665.1). Classification (NCBI taxonomy): domain Eukaryota; kingdom Viridiplantae; phylum Streptophyta; class Magnoliopsida; order Santalales; family Viscaceae; genus Viscum; species Viscum album. The sequence continues at coordinate 1,769,227,933 of OY728157.1, forward strand.
CATTCCTGAAGTTTACAAGATCCAAATAAGAACCAGCCAAAAGCATCGACTGAAGGTATCATATTCTTAAAGTGAGCAACCAGAGTGTGATTCAAGGGAGTCGAGGTTTCGACAAACAAAGAGGACGAGAGCTGAAGGTTAGGAAAGCCATCGAGAATATCTGGGACTTTCGGGCATAATTAAGATTTCGGGAATGGGGGAAGAAATTCGAGGTTAGAGAAAGGATGTAAGAACCCGACACCCTCATAGAATGACAATCCCCCCTCCACCACCAACATTCCCGAGATGCATCTGATGAAACCTAAGATTACATTGCACCCAATGTAATGTAAGTAGATTTCATGAATTTTAAATTCTTCCCTCATGTATTTTCACTTTTTTATTAATCTATTTGAAATGGGTCAAAAAGTTTACAAAAAATTATTGATTGAGTTAAAATTATTCATAAATTTGACATGATTCAAGGGTATCATTTGATTATATATAATATGGTTAACTTTGTTCTATATTAATTTGAATTTGTCAAGGGAGGATGTATAAGGGAATGAGTTCCCACTCATATTTGTGAGCGAGTATTAGGGATTATGATCAGTAGATTAAATATTTTTTTTCAAGAACACCCTATTACCTATAGCATCATTCATCGTGTTCTATCATTGGTGCTACCACACCGTATACAATTATAGGAGTTCACTAGTTATGGACTAAGATATATTAGCCAATGTCTCACTAGGTAGTTGGAATTTTTTAATTAATCCATCCTGATAATAATTAGGATTTATCCATTAATGAAAGAATATAGAGGAAATTTCTCATGCAATATAGGTATAATGTTTGTTTTAAAGGATTTATCTAGATCCTCGGGCGATATATTTTTTATAAAATGATCATGAAATATGGTGTATGAACTATGATCAACTCATAAAGAGGCCACTAACATAATGTGAATTTATATTATCACTATTTATTATATAAATCATGTACTACTAAGTGATACTAATAAAATATGTTATTATAAAATATTTGTGATATATATATATACATATAAAAAAAGAACAAAAGAATAAAATAATACCTAAGAAAGTTATAAGTACATGAAAATTACTCCCAAGAGTTCATAATAGTCGAATCAGTGTTATAAATGAATAATATAAAAATTATATTCAACGTGGAGATCAGTACCTATCATAACACACCATCATCGTTTGAATTTTTATTTCCTCACACTGAGATCACTACCAAAGGGTAAATAGTCCTCCTAAATCTAACTAGGAGACTTATTTTCTAACCATCATTATAAATGAAATACATCACCAATGAATGACTCAAACCGTGAAGTAATGTTTATTAATAACAATGAATAATAGTATAATACTAGTGAAAATATGTTGATATCTCATTGTAATCAATTTAATCACTATTAACACTATTAAAATATAGTAAAGAAATAACATTTAAGCATATTAACTTCATTATAACTATCATTTCCCTTAAAAAACAGTGAGATAAATTCTCCATTTTCAATGATATGAGAATCACACAGATAGGGAATACATCAAGATAAAAAGAGATATAAACAAATTAAATTAGAATTGTTATTTTAAAATAAAAAACTATAGAAAAAAAAAATAACACTAAAAACTATTTAGTTTTGAGGGAAATAAATTCATTTACAATATTGTGAGACCAAAATATTTAGGAAAAATATAATTTTTTTTGAATGAAATATCATTAGAGTTTGATATTGAATGCATAGATAAATATTTTCATGCAGGAATAACATCATGTGGCCTTCCTCCAGGTATCAGTAATGATTATGGATTCTGCATGAAAAAACATATGTGTTCTCTAATTAGAAGTATTATCTCTACACATGTTCCAATTTCCATCAAGAATGTATAATTTTTTAATCCCCAATGTAAATTGACTCTTTATATTCATTTTGAGGGGTGAAATGGGTTTTGATTGAAATTTGGTGAAATTTTTCCAATATGAAGTCCATGACATTCTCACTACAGTATGGTAACAACATCTTGGTTGTTTCTCTCATTTTTTTAATGAGCATTGTATTGACCAATACATATGGTTTAATTGTCGAACATTTTTTATCATGTTTCTATTATTTCAATGAGACCTCATCATATACCCATAGTGATATCAACTTTTTCTACATGTTATCCTCCCATGTGAAAGCCATTATAAAATGTTTGTGTTGGAATTTTCTGTATATTTTGAACAAACCACATCAAATCTAGGTGACTAAACGGTGAAAATACCTATATATTTTTTCATTACTATAGTTTCTGGAATAAATTACATGCTAATGTAGTGTCAATTTTGAACATAGGCTTCCTCCCTTTAGGAACCATCAACCATCCATGGAATATAAATGCCAATTTTTATTATGAATTTCTCCTATAAATTCACTATGAAAAAATTCATTTTATTTCAAAAAAAGACTTATGACACTAATTTCCATGTGAAATTACGATTGAAAACATTTTAATTTCATGAAAAATTATTATTTTTTGAACTTCCAAATGAATTTTTCTCAAAATATATTTCTTACTTCAAAAACTTATGACTATAATATAAGTCATATGCCATTATGACATTTCCACAATCACTCATTTCAGATTAAAAAAATTATTTTTCCAAAATAATTCAATTAAATGAATGTATTATTAAATTATTTCCACATATGATAAAAATCACTAAAACCCATAAATTGTTCAATTTTCCTAATTAAACGTGGATTGTTCTAAAAATGAAAATATATATTGGAATTACTATAAATTTGATAAAATGTAGCGGATATATTCAATGAATTTCCATAGAAATTTATGAAAATATGACTTTCATTATTCCCCCACATATTACAATTGAAATATTGTGAAATCATCTATACTAATGTCAGAACAACCATCATAAGATAAAAATGTTTAAGGAACTCAATTATCAAACCTAAATAACTATCAAACATACTGCATAAATAAAAATTATAAACTCATATATAATACTTATATTCCATTCAATATCATGTTTGTGATTATGAAAATATAGTACCTACCTTCGTAGAAATACTTTTCTCTCTAACTAATGGATTTTAAATGTGGATCTTTTCTCATTCTTAGTAACATGTATGGTCTCCAAGGGCTTCTGATCTTCCAAGTATCTCTACATCATAAAATCATAAATGTGTTAATTAGTAGTTATTTTATGTATGTTAATTTGTGTCTCATTGTTAGGTGTTTTAAATATAAAAACACCATAAGTGGAATGAGTAGTGTTAGGGCTTAAAATGAATTGCATTCCTAACAATATTTTCCTCAAGAATAGTGTTCTTTATTGTATATAGTTTACAACATGAATGATGTTTTCATAAATTATCAATAAAATGAATCATCATCAATGAACTGTTTATTATTCCATAAGAACTATACAATTGATCAGTTTAGTAGTTGTAAAATATTTCTTATATCTTCCCTAATTTCAAAAACTTTTTCTCCATTATTGGATTTTAAATCCTATCTCAAATCTATTTATAAGTAATAGTGGATCATTTTGATCTTTAAATATGGTTGATACCCTCATATAATTTAAGAATGATATTTTTTGACCACCCTATATCTTTCTAACAATAATTTCCTCCAAATATAGTGGAAAATTGTTATAACACTTCCAATTTTAGTTCAAACATATTATTTAAATAAGCACTACATAACCAAAATCATTTTCACTATTGAGTTAAAAAATAATCATAAATTTACATTTAGAGAATTTTTTAAAGAAGTAAATTTATTATAATGTGGCTACCTAACAAGATATTTTATTTATACTAAACGATTAATAAGGTTTATATGTGAATGTAGAAAATATAAGAGTTTGATATAAAATGAGATTTCAAAATAATGCCTCTATAATATTTGACACATTCCATTAACTATAGAATCTCTGGAAAGGTGAAAACAGAATGTTATATATCAAAAAACATGACTCAAGACTCTCAATAAAAAAATATATAATGATTTTTTCAAAAATATATTTAAACCACTTGGTTTGGGATATATATTTATATTTTATAGTACTAATGCACATGAGTTTCAAAAATAATTAATCTTCCGTAAATGAATTGATTCAAAATGAGGGAAAAAATACATTATGTAATCATTTAAAACCATATACATTTATATTGAAATCATAACATAGAAAACATGGATAAGAAATAAATTTTTAGGAATATTATTACATTACATAGAAACACTCTCGAGGACTGTGATATTATATTTTATTTTGAATATTATAAATATAAAAACTAATCTATAAGTGAGAAAAATTATATGTAACTACGTTCTTCAAAAGTATAATCCTTCTATGAAAAATAAAATATAATAAATTTCATCGTATCCTAGGGAAATGAAAAAAAATAAAGCGATAGCTCAAATTATAATTAAGGGTAGAACAGTGAGATATGTAAAAAAATATCTGTGTTTGGGTATCAGAACATGATAATGACATTTGAAAATCAAACCCTACATATCAACGATCACAATCATGAATCATGGAATAAATATTTACTGTTAATATTACATGAATTATAATGAATTCAATTAACATGATCTACGAGGACATAAAATTGGAAAGGAACATGAAATTTATGGAATACACATGAGATTAGAAAATAAATTCTATATTGGTCAAGTATCAATGTTAATGTCATCATAGTGGATATAGTACTTCGTTGAACCAAGTTTACTCCTCATTCTAGCCTGGTCTTAATGAACTAGGTTCACTTCACTTTCAAAACATGTATTATTTTACTAGTTTCACTACCCTTTCTATCCTTGTATATTTCATGAGATATATAAATATTTACCTAATTAATTTTAGGGAGATATAGGTCTCTCCCATATCATTATAAAAAACATATTTTTCTATATCATAAGATAGTATTCTTTCATCATACCATGACCCATGAAATGGAACGAGTGTCATAAAAATTTTATTGTTTGTTAACATGTGTAAAATAGACAGGTTTCATAATTAGTTCATCAAATATAAAACTATTAAATGAATAATTTTTCATAAAAATGTATTCATGTTATGAACCGTTTAAGAGAAATGGGTTTCATAAACATCATGCTATCAAAATATAAACCATTCAGAGAGTGAGTATTAAACATATCCTCAGATCATATCTCCAACAAGGAATATGAAACACCAAAAGATGTTAGAGTAGATGGAAATTTTTTATATTTCATGTAAAATTTTTATATAGTAAAATAACATTTCTTCATTGAAAATATCTTTTTAAAACCTAAAACATTTTGAAAACATTTTTTAAATGAACATGAAAATATATAATGGTAGCTTTAAAATTTATTTAAAACACTTGTTAAATATAATTAATTTTAAATCCTTCTCTTTGAAAATATGATTCAAATATGTTTTAAAACATTATTGGAAAATTTTGTTTTGGAATCAAACAAATTTTTGATGGGAAAGAGAAATTAGATATGATATGAATAATAAAATTCGTAATTATCATAAGTAATAAAGTGTTGAAAATGGATCCATTAATGAAGATATTATTGATAACTATAGGAAAAAAATTAATCAAAAATATTTAGATTTGGATCAAGGTATTTCAACATCTGCTACTTAATCATAAAAAATAAGAACAAATGACAAGATTGTAATATAAAATCATTAAAACATTGGTAAAATTGAATCATAATCCCATGAAGGGATAAAAATAGAAAACATAAAATTTCCTGAAGATGAATAAATTAATTATATTACATGAAAATGGGATATATACCCCTCATGTAAGAATAAATGTCCATAACATAATTTACATCTCAATGAATGAAAAATTGAGACAAAAATCCCTTACTAATTTGGTAACTATTGAAATGTAAACTACATGAAATAAATAACATAAAATTAATATTTAATAAACAATAATTTTATGTATAATAATCCTAAAATACATTCAAGAACAATATATACACTATATAAATAAACATGTAGTAAATAGTTCATGTGTCTCACAAAAAAATAGAAGTGATACTCAAATAACTTACCTTAAGTCATGAATTCAATTGTACACATTAAGAATTAATATATAATAAATATTATGTAATTATACATATATTATATAAAAATATTCACATATATCACACCATATATGGTTTTCATATGACTTTTTATTAAATATTTATTAACAATAAAATATTAATGTTATGTTTTGGGAAATAACTAATTTGCTTTAATTATATGATTTAACTTGTAATTTCATAGTCCTTTTACCTTGATCATGGTTTAATCATTGAAAATATTTTTACAACGATATAAATATCATATATATTCAATAATATTTATTTTTATTTATTTATTAAATTTAGTAATAAAAAATTAAATACGCCGTTCATGGAGACTATAGGCCATACATTTTCATGAATGATGTTTTTTCATTTTCTTAATGATTTAAAAGAAATAAAATAAAATTATCTATATTATCATTTTAGAATAATTTTTATTTCATATATATCACATATTGTGATTAAACCCATACTTAATATATTCCATGAAAATATTGAATGAATCACATCACTTCATGAGGTGGTAGTCTAATATACACACAAATGATATTACTGTATTCCCACGAGTTGGAAAGCATTAAATTATATGTGATATAAAATATTAGAATCATAAAAATATATTAAATATATCATATTTCATATATAAACTATAAGCCCATCATTATTACCAAACATGAAAGGTCATAATCAAAAAATGAATGACGTCAGTTCGTGAGGTGGTAATCCATCGTACACAAAAAAAATTATTTTGTAATGGATTAGATGGAAGTGTGTGTGTTTTAGGTCATAAATTTAAATTTATAAAATATATTTTATATTTAATAAACTATATTATTATATATTCATGGAATAATTATATTTGAGGATGTTTTATAAGGAAATAAAATAAATATGCTTATTGAAAAACACTAACTCTTCAATATGTATTATCCTTGTGATTTCACTAATGTTTTTCTATGATGAATTTCTACCCAAAATAAGTCTTATAATTTTTGTAAATAGATTTTTATAAGTGATTTATGTATATATTATTTTGATAAAAATGTTTTGATATGTGTGACGAATTAGGGATAGTGAGTGTCGATTAATAGTTATGAAGGATTGGAATTCTTATAAATACTCCAATTTTTTAACTTTTGGGAAGTCAATCATACCTCATGTGCATCAAAAATTGATAAATAATTTATTTTAGGTATTATTTTTTCAATAAAAACCATTACCACAAAAGGAACAAATTATTAGTTTATTCCTTAGCCTTTATGTGTACTCAATTTTTGCCCTATAGTTTTTTTCAATGTAACTTATGTCTTTTTATTTACCTTGGTAATTTATTATTTATGAAAATGATTAAAAATATATTTATTAAAAAATTTATACATAATTATTCTAGATTTTATAGGTAATATAAAATACAAATCTTGTATTTTCTGTAAATGAATTTTATCATAAGAGGATGTAATGTGAAAAAACACTACTTTAACTTAAACCACACTGACTGAGTTTTTACAATTTAACAGTCAATACATTCAGTATAATAGAATAATTAGTCAATTAATTGAAAAAAGTTTATATTTATTTATATTTAAAAGTTAATTTATAGATGATTTTATTTTTTTTAATGATAAATCATTTAATAAAATATCATTTATCATAAAATAACATTAATTCCAATTCTAACATTGTTCAATTAATTTAAAAATTAAAAATATCAAGATAATAACGTAATTAGAATATATTATCTTTAAACTAGTATATAATAATATATTAATAAAAAATCTGAATACAATTATTCATTTAATTTAGTTTAGTTTAAATTGTTTTAGTAAAAGTTATTTTTTTAAGTATTAACTAAATAAATATTATGTTGGTCTTTCTAATAATTTAAGGTAATTATTTCAATAAAAAAATAAAAAAAAAATAATCATAATAAAAATATCTAATTTAAATTTTAAATATATATATAACATTACATATGTTTTTTCTCCCCAGACCATGGCATTATTGATATTAAAAGTATGAGATGTATCTTTTTGTCTTTTTCTTTACGTAACATATTATATAGCTAATATTTAATGAAAATTGGAAATAAAATTTCAAATATCAGATAATTTTATTTATATTATATTAATAAATTTATTCAATAAAATTGAAATAAAATTTTATTTTATTTTCACTCTTATCATTCTAGTTTACCTCTAAGTAAACCCATTTTTACTTTAACCACGATAATTAATTTTCACTACATCCACTATTCATTCTGTAAAAAATGTATGTTGAACTTACTAGAAATTATATATTTTGATTATAATAAAAATATAATCCATTTTTCCTAATTAAATTCACATAATGGGAAAAATTAATTAAAATTTAATTCGGTATATATGATGAAAAAGAAGGTTTTAAAGAGAAGACGTTCAGAAGTTAAAAAAATTATTTGAAAAACCAATATAAAAATGAATAAAATGGCCTCAACTAGATTAATAAGTGTATAATTGAACTTATTATACATCAAAACCCATTTGAAATATAATTTTAATTTATAGATAAATTAAACAAAAAGGAAGTTCTTAATTGAAATTTACTATTTTCATTATTCAAAAAAAAAACAAATCTTCTTAGAAAATACCAAAAACATAAACCCAAAAAAATAATTATACAATGATTTTAAAAATTCAATTTAATTTTAGAAATAAATTTTATTAAAATTTAAAAATTTATTTTTAAAATAAATTATACGTAAAAAGGTGAAAAACTGTTTTTTAGAAAAAATGCCATTTTTAAGAATAAAATTGGATTTTTTATTATATATTGTATAAAAACATATAAAATATTTTATATAAATTTTAATTAATATATAATCTATAAATTCTTCTAAAATAATTATCTAATTGTGATTTGTTAAATTTATTGATATAAAAAATTCTTGTGCACCTAAAAATCATTTTTTAGAAAAAAGATTTCCTATTATTTTCAAAAGAGTTTTATTTTTATTAATAATTAATCAATCACCTAATAATTCATTATATAAATATTTTAAAACCAAAATTTTAAAAAATTATCTAATCTTATTCATACCCATCACTCTAACATTTTTTTGATTAAATATTAATATTATAATATCATACCATGTTTGGTTTAAACTCATGGTTGTGGGTAACACAAGATCAAATCAGTGTTTTATGTAATAATGTATACAAAATATCTGGGTGTTACAATTAAAGTCATGAAGTATCCTAAAGATACCAAGATGTTTTGAATTTCTAAATTATTATATCAATCTCGTTATTTTTAAAAACATTCCATAAATTAAAAAGGATAAAAAATATGAAAAATTCTATTTAAGAAGGTTGGGATCCCCCAATAGATAAGATCAAACTAATGATTAATTTAAACCCAAATATTTTCATAATAAAATTTAATACTATGTAAAAGGAAAGGAACAACATTAATTCTTTAGAATGTTTAAAACCTTGATAGTATTTTATCCTCAATCAAATTGTGGGTTGGGTTACTTGTTGATTTGCCATCATAACATCCTATTTCATATTCAACTCACTTCAAACTGATTATAAAGTAACCCATGAATAAATTATTATAGGTTCATCCCCTTATTAATTATTTAAAACTTTCATGGTGAGGGAAACAGAGATAAATGGTCCACCTACATTTCTTCAGTCACCATTTTTGTAGAGACCCGTATCTTGACATACATGGACATTACATTACTTTTGCGGAATACTTAGTACATAAAAAAAAACACACACAAGGATCGTAATAGTTTAGTGTCTTTGGAAACTCGGAACGTGATCTTCTAAACGTGGTGAAAGATCTTCAATATCTCCCATAAAGATCTTCCCTTTTTTTTACCTAAAAACATTCTTTATATCCTGGGGAAAAGAAAACATAAAAAGGGTGAGCTCAAATGCTCAGTAAGGGTACACAAAAGAAAAATCAATCACATCATATTCATAAGAACATAACTTTTGGAAATCTTAACCTGCAAAAGAGAGCATAATTTCATAACATGGGATAAATCATAGTAGTGAAATGAAATCCCAAAAAAAATCATAACTTAAAACATGAAACTTTGTGGCATTCACACATAATCATAGAGAATCATTTCTTGTTAGTCAAGACTCATTTCCAAGACTATCTTAGTGGACAAAGTCCCTTTCTGAATCGAGTAACCCTCGTTTCAGTCCTGTTTCACTGAACCGGTATAACCTACCATTCCAGCCATGTCTATCTCATGAGATATAAAATCTTTACCCAATGCATTGGAGGGAGATATAGGCCCCACCCATCTTATAATGAATCCTTTCTTATGTGTGCCACATAATCATAAAACATACATCATCGCATAACACATGTAACAAAAAATGGGATTCTTGAAACATCATGACATCATAAATCAATTCATATAAGATAAAGGAATTCATAAAAATGTTTCCATCACAACATAATCAAATCCATGTAATAATAGGGATAAAAACAGAACCCTTTTATTATCTTAGATGGAAAATAATTTTGATAAAACACTTGAAATGAATTCTTGAGGAAAATATCCTTTCTTCTTCAAAATCAATTTCTTTTCACAAAACATCATGCAATTTTAAAAGAAAGTGATTTTATTGAAAATAGTCATGAAATCTTTTGGAGTAAGCTTCATGAAAATAAGGCTTTATAAAACCGTAAAAATCCGTTCGGGCCATTTAAGTTAAAAAAAAAATTCTTCGTACTTTTGTCGGAAAAGTCAAAAAAGTACCTCGTACGAAAAACGTAAAAAGATTCCTTTCATATCTTTTACTAAAAACTCACCGAAGGGTAAAATAGGATTTAAACACTTGTAGATGGATGGAAATAATATTACATATTGATGAAACATGGATGTGGATGATAAAATACACCCCAGTAAATACTTACGAATAAACAATCTCGGATAAAAATGAGATTGTGATATTTCCCTTACCTTAGGTCTGATTTGCTTCGTATGTGTCCGAACCTCCTCTTCTTTGAAGTGCCTCTTTGAGACCTCCTCTTAGGGCACTAGAATTGGTCTTTGAGGAAGACCATAACCACTAGGATGTTGCTAGGGAAGTGGAGAAGAGATTTTGGCAGGGGTTGGCCGAGCTTGAGTGCTCAAATTGGTGTGAGGAGGAGGGGGAGGAGGTGTCCTTTTATAGGGGAGGAGAGGGGCACCTTAGGAATATCTCAAAATATTATTTTATATTAAAGTCAAAATCGGTTTATAATGGTTCCAAAGGGTCTTATTTCAAAGCTAAAGTGGGGATGGGTCGAAATCCTATCAACCAATAGAATTTAGACAAGTTTAGGATATTATTTTAACCTTATCAATTAGATTTAACTCTAAGTTAAATAATTTAACATTTACCGTGTCTTTTTGTTTTCTTTCACTATATGGTTAATACACTTACTATAACATGCCCAACGAACCCCAAATTGTTTATTATTAATATATATATCCTTATCTAAGTCATTTGGCCGATCCTTAGATTTTTAGGAATAAAATAACAATTAATAATATAATATTTGATTTAAAAACTATTTTGTGTCAATTTTGACACTATTTGATATATGATTTTTGTGAAAGTCATAACAGAATTAAATGTTCGAACCAAGTTGATTAAATCAACATTAATATATCATAGTAACCTAGAAAATTATTGGAATTCATAAAAATTTTCAAATTACATTTATTTTGGTGTTTATAACATCAATTATGTCAATATTTTATTAATAAGATAATTACTGCATCATCGTTGTGTCATAAATAAATTAACTTATTTGATGTCTAAAAATTACAAATAAAATACCATCATGTAGGAAATCTGTTTCGCTTTCTAATGAATATTTACAATCGAATTTATCTTATGTATAACCCCATATTAAAAATGATTTACTTATTAAACATTGATTTTAACTATTTTAACCTTTCTTTAAATAAATTAATAATAAATGTCCTAATCTAATCCAAGTGGGCCTAAATGGTCATATTTTATTCCTAAGTTTGTTTTTGGTCGAATTACACTTGTCCAATAGAATTAGGACATGTGTTAGGGTAATATTAATATCATATTTACCCTTAGTTACCCTATTTACTATTAACCGCGGTAAAAAAAAGTAAAAAGTTACTATTCACCAAAAATTATTTTCCTCTCATTGAACCACATTTTAGTCCTTGATATTAACCGTGTCTGTCGGATTTTCAAAATTCTATTCACAGAAGCGGTAAAATTAAGTTTTATGCAAAATTCAGTTTTTTAACCTACCACTAAGTAGTTTCACTATTCATCAAAAATTGATGTTTTTCAGAACAATGCCAAAATTTCATCCTAAGCTATATTTCATATTCCGAATTCAAAAATGAAATCTATTTTACCAAATTCATAACATAGAAGTTGCATTAATTAATTTTATAATTAAATCCCGCTGTTAAAATAAATAGCGTGTTTTTAGGAAACAATATATATCAAAAGATTGACACTTGATTATGTCTGGTTTAAATGTGAAATTACAACCAATGACCAACATTGTATTAAATTGTAAAAATATATTCTAAATATACTTTAAAACCACTCAAATTAATAATTTATCACTATTAATTATTTCGATTAAAAAAAGTTGTTTTTAATTATAATTTAGTAATTTTCACTATTCATCAGAATGTGAAAGTTATCCGAAAAGTACCAAAATTTCACCTTAGGCTAAATTCGATACTCCGAATCCAAGAATGAAGTTCATTTTGAAAAATAAGATTTACAGAATTTTAAAAAGTGGTTATTACTATTCATAACGGCTAGTTTTAATAATATTTTAATAGCATATCGTTGTTTAGTGAAACTCAGTATTACATACTACACACGCTATCGCGGAAGGTCGCGATTGCGTGTAATGCAAGGCAAGTCAAGGATGCGTGTTGTGCAAGCTCCTTTTGGTGTAGCGTACAACACAAGACATTAATAAAATTAAAAAGAATATTTTTTATAAAATCTTGGGCTGTTACATTCTACCCCCCTTAAAATGAATTTCGCCCTCGAAATTCGTCGGGGTTATAAATGGTTTACTATTCGAAAGTTTCTTTAATAGAAACCCACATCGTAAAAAGGAATGTCAAAACCAATCTTTAAAAACAAAAGTATGAAACGTAACGGTTACCCAAATAAACTAATCATTGGGTTTCCACATAGGTGAAAATATGGATATGGAAGAGAAATCTAACCATCATGTTCTGATGGAGAGTGGTAGAGAACATGGCTACGGAAAAGCCAGTAATCACAAATCCATATATTTGTGATGATATAAGGTACCATCTGATTCATCAGGTATAAGATCACTAGGACAACATTTTTGGTTTTCAAGATCATTTCCCCTAAAGTTGAAAATTTGAATTAGAATAAATACTTACTTTATTTTGGTACAATCTCACTTTTGTTCGTGCCTTGAACAATTTCCACTTCATCTCTTAAATAAATGAAGTTGAATTTGTTATTCGTGAAGTGTTAGAAGATCATGTGATAGAATGATGGGTCATTCCATCTGTCTCAAACAAAAGGTTAGCAAAAATTATATGCATAAATCGATCTATAGTGAGATTAATCATATATGGTTCCTAAAATGGACTTATACTTCATATATCATACTGCTTAATATAATAAAACTAGTTTCTACTAAACAGGGACTTCCTGTAGGCCAGTGGTAGGCGATAAAGGCCAGTCGCACTTCGGTTGTGGGTTCGATTCCCACAGCCTTGTCCGAAGCGATGGGTTGTTGCCCGTCCTGCAGGTTGTCCTTTTTCTAAAACTACGTTACTATAACATCCCATCAATAATATCGAAAATCTTCTATCCTTAAACAATACTAACTTATGTCCAACATAATCCAGTCTAATCTTTAGGCTTATACATAATACTGCAGTCCACACTCATAATATAGTGAAAATGATTACCAGAGATTTAACACCATCGTCGATCCCCATAAGATATGTCTTGTTGGTCACATTCTAATCATTCAAAGTCCTTAATCATGTATTCGCTTGAATACCTTAGTGAAAACATGAATGCAGTTTAAAGTTAACACTTTCCACATACCAAAATCCTCAAAATTCTATATACTCAAACCATGATATCACTTAGTCCTTATATCAATCATGAGCTCATGAATACAATCAAACATCTCATTATCTTCTTAACCTTTCATTATGCACTTATCATCTACTTTCCAAAAGTATCTGAATAACCTTTCATGGTTACTGGTACCATTCATCATACACTTTCAAAACATAAGGAAAGACAACAGTGTAACAATCCTTAGATGTATCCTTATTCCATGAGATTACTTATACAACATTACACATGATAAACATGTAATCATTCCACTACATTCTTAGACCATTGACCGAGCTTCAACATTTCTTTCATCACACATATCATTTGTAGTCTCATCATCATCATCAACATAAATACTACCCATACGACCATACTGATTCTCTTCATGAGACTTTCCCTTAGGGCATTGGTTTGCATAATGCCCGTACATTCCACATTTAAAACATTTAACCATTGTTGATGTCGTAGCAATACCATTATCCTCATCCCTAGTGTTAACTGAACCTTTTCCTTTGCACTTACTGGCTTTGTGTCCTTCTTTTCCACACCCAAAGCATCTTCCAGTTCCTTTGAAACATTCTCCTTGATGCCTCTTCCCACATGATTTACATTGGGGAAATTGAACTTTCTTTCCTCTATGATCATCATGAAAATCCATCTTTCTCTTATTAGCCGAGTCAGGAAACTTACCAAATTTTACTTTATTGATCATATTATGAGATTGCTGATTCGGCATAATGATGATGTTTGGACTTCCAAATCCCATTTCATTTGGTTGCTCATGAAGAATATCAGTCCATTGTCCATCATATCTTCCATTATCGTGAATCACCTTGTTTCCAGCCATTTTCTAAAACCCAAAAAGAATAGTGTGAGAGGCAAAAATCATAATGAAGGGGGAGTAACATAAATATCTAACATCTTTGGTTTAATCTAATATCGTTACCATAGTTCTAGGACTATATCCTATACGTATACTTATCCTTAGGGACATCCCTAGACATACCTTAGAAATATCTCTAGGGATCTCACTAAAGTTCTCGCATCCTAGTTTCCAAAGGTTGACTAAACCTTTCCTCTGATACCAACTGTAGAGACCCGTATCTTGACATACATGGACATTACATTACTTTTGCGGAATACTTAGTACATAAAAAAAACACACACAAGGATCGTAATAGTTTAGTGTCTTTGGAAACTCGGAACGTGATCTTCTAAACGTGGTGAAAGATCTTCAATATCTCCCATAAAGATCTTCCCTTTTTTTTACCTAAAAAATTTCTTTATATCCTGGGGAAAAGAAAACATAAAAAGGGTGAGCTCAAATGCTCAGTAAGGGTACACAAAAGAAAATTCAATCACATCATATTCATAAGAACATAACTTTTGGAAATCTTAACCTGCAAAAGAGAGCATAATTTCATAACATGGGATAAATCATAGTAGTGAAATGAAATCCCAAAAAAAATCATAACTTAAAACATGAAACTTTGTGGCATTCACACAAAATCATAGAGAATCATTTCTTGTTAGTCAAGACTCATTGCCAAGACTATCTTAGTGGACAAAGTCCCTTTCTGAATCGAGTAACCCTCGTTTCAGTCCTGTTTCACTGAACCGGTATAACCTACCATTCCAGCCATGTCTATCTCATGAGATATAAAATCTTTACCCAATGCATTGGAGGGAGATATAGGTCCCACCCATCTTATAATGAATCCTTTCTTATGTGTGACACATAATCATAAAACATACATCATCGCATAACACATGTAACAAAAAATGGGATTCTTGAAACATCATGACATCATAAATCAATTCATATAAGATAAAGGAATTCATAAAAATGTTTCCATCACAACATAATCAAATCCATGTAATAATAGGGATAAAAACAGAACCCTTTTATTATCTTAGATGGAAAATAATTTTGATAAAACACTTGAAATGAATTCTTGAGGAAAATATCGTTTCTTCTTCAAAATCAATTTCTTTTCACAAAACATCATGCAATTTTAAAAGAAAGAGATTTTATTGAAAATAGTCATGAAATCTTTTGGAGTAAGCTTCATGAAAATAAGGCTTTATAAAACCGTAAAAATCCGTTCGGGCCATTTAAGTTAAAAAAAACATTCTTCGTACTTTTGTCGGAAAAGTCAAAAAAGTACCTCGTACGAAAAACGTCAAAAGATTCCTTTCATATCTTTTACTAAAAACTCACCGAAGGGTAAAATAGGATTTAAACACTTGTAGGTGGATGGAAATAATATTACATATTGATGAAACATGGATGTGGATGATAAAATACACCCCAGTAAATACTTACGAATAAACAATCTCGGATAAAAATGAGATTGTGATATTTCCCTTACCTTAGGTCCGATTTGCTTCGTATGTGTCCGAACCTCCTCTTCTTTGAAGTGCCTCTTTGAGACCTCCTCTTAGGGCACTAGAATTGGTCTTTGAGGAAGACCAGAACCACTATGATGTTGCTAGGGAAGTGGAGAAGAGATTTTGGCAGGGGTTGGCCGAGCTTGAGTGCTCAAATTGGTGTGAGGAGGTGGGGGAGGAGGTGTCCTTTTATAGGGGAGGAGAGGGGCACCTTAGGAATATCTCAAAATATTATTTTATATTAAAGTCAAAATCGGTTTATAATGGTTCCAAAGGGTCTTATTTCGAAGCTAAAGTGGGGATGGGTCGAAATTATATCAACCAATAGAATTTAGACAAGTTTAGGATATTATTTTAACCTTATCAATTAGATTTAACTCTAAGTTAAATAATTTAACATTTACCGTGTCTTTTTGTTTTCTTTCACTATATGGTTAATACACTTACTATAACATGCCCAACGAACCCCAAATTGTTTATTATTAATATATATATCCTTATCTAAGTCATTTGGCCGAACCTTAGATTTTTAGGAATAAAATAACAATTAATAATATAATATTTGATTTAAAAACTATTTTGTGTCAATTTTGACACTATTTGATATATGATTTTTGTGAAAGTCATAACAGAATTAAATGTTCGAACCAAGTTGATTAAATCAACATTAATATATCATAGTAACCTAGAAAATTAGTGGAATTCATAAAAATTTTCAAATTACATTTATTTTGGTGTTTATAACATCAATTATGTCAATATTTTATTAATAAGATAATTACTGCATCATCGTTGTGTCATAAATAAATTAACTTATTTGATGTCTAAAAATTACAAATAAAATACCATCATGTAGGAAATCTGTTTAGCTTTCTAATGAATATTTACAATCGAATTTATCTTATGTATAACCCCATATTAAAAATGATTTACTTATTAAACATTGATTTTAACTATTTTAACCTTTCTTTAAATAAATTAATAATAAATGTCCTAATCTAATCCAAGTGGGCCTAAATGGTCATATTTTATTCCTAAGTTTGTTTTTGGTCGAATTACACTTGTCCAATAGAATTAGGACATGTGTTAGGGTAATATTAATATCATATTTACCCTTAGTTACCCTATTTACTATTAACCGCGGTAAAAAAAAGTAAAAAGTTACTATTCACCAAAAATTATTTTCATCTCATTGAACCACATTTTAGTCCTTGATATTAACCGTGTCTGTCGGATTTTCAAAATTCTATTCACAGAAGCGGTAAAATTAAGTTTTATGCAAAATTCAGTTTTTTAACCTACCACTTAGTAGTTTCACTATTCATCAAAAATTGATGTTTTTCAGAACAATGCCAAAATTTCATCCTAAGCTATATTTCATATTCCGAATTCAAAAATGAAATCTATTTTACCAAATTCATAACATAGAAGTTTCATTAATTAATTTTATAATTAAATCCCGCTGTTAAAATAAATAGTGTGTTTTTAGGAAACAATATATATCAAAAGATTGACACTTGATTATGTCTGGTTTAAATGTGAAATTACAACCAATGACCAACATTGTATTAAATTGTAAAAATATATTCTAAATATACTTTAAAACCACTCAAATTAATAATTTATCACTATTAATTATTTCGACTAAAAAAAGTTGTTTTTAATTATAATTTAGTAATTTTCACTATTCATCAGAATGTGAAAGTTATCCGAAAAGTACCAAAATTTCACCTTAGGCTAAATTCGATACTCCGAATCCAAGAATGAAGTTCATTTTGAAAAATAAGATTTACAAAATTTTAAAAAGTGGTTATTACTATTCATAACGGCTAGTTTTAATAATATTTTAATAGCATATCGTTGTTTAGTGAAACTCAGTATTACATACTACACACGCTATCGCGGAAGGTCGCGATTGCGTGTAATGCAAGGCAAGTCAAGGATGCGTGTTGTGCAAGCTCCTTTTGGTGTAGCGTACAACACAAGACATTAATAAAATTAAAAAGAATATTTTTTATAAAATCTTGGGCTGTTACAATTTTGGCCTTTTGATATTCATCATCCAAGACGTACTCATTTATTACTAGATTTGAAATTCTAGTTAAGGGAAAGTTTGTTAAAATATAAATTTTAAAAAAATTAAATAATGATAATTCAAGATATAATTTTCCCCTATAATTTAAGTTAGATTCAAAAAAAAATCTTCATGAAAACTTATTGGGAACTTGATCTCATCAAGGGTATCTTATTCATCTTCTTCATCATCCATGAAAATCCATGTGTTATCCAAATTAAAAAATAAATGTAATGGGAGATAGTAAAAATTTAAATTTCAATAAAAATATAAATAAATGAGTTACTTTTATTTATCTCTTTGAGTAGGTTAAGCTGAAATTTCCGATTTTTTATATATTCCCTCTTGTATTTTGGTTGTCGAAATGGGAGGCAAGTAGTAAATCTATTCAAATGTTTCTTAAAATTATAACAATTTAGGGGTTTCTTCTTCCAAATAAATATATAATAAGAGTTGTCTTGATTTTTCAATGTTAAATTTGGGAGAATCACTTAACCTTATAGCTTCAAAAAAATCATTCTTATATTCATACAAATAATTTTTATTTCCCACCTATGTATGAGATGGCTTGTTTACTTCAAGAATCTCTTCATGTAATTATTAAGAAAGATCAAATGGATCATTTATAAATTTAATCTCATCCTCGTATATTTATTTAAAAATGAATATATATGGACCAATATTCAATTCAAATTTACCTTGAATTTTTTCTTCTCACCGTTATTATTTGATATCCTTAATTTATGTAGAAAGTATATCCATTTATCTTCTTACCTATTCATGTTTTTTAGATCTTCTCCACCTAAATATTTAATTCCTCTACCCTACTGGGATCAATGGAATATTTAACATTACAATAATATGAAAAATCAATATAAAATTTTATATTTACTTTAGAAATAAATGATATTCAATTATTTTTTTTAGACTTTGAAATTTAGGATTTTTTATTTATTTTTTTTGTTTTTGTGGAAAATAGTTTTTTTCAGCTACTGAACTCCCCAATGTATATTCCATTTTTATGTGGAGTTATTATCATATATTCTTTTATTATATATTCTTATTTACCAAAGAATTCAATATAGTGAAATACCAAAGGTCAATCCTAGAGTGAGGTCACTCACATGCACTGAATTTTTATTGACACTATTTTTTATATAATAAATATGATACTAATTATTACAAATATAATGGTTTTTTTAAATGTAGGTGATATATTAATATATATGAAAACATTCCACAAATAATAAAATAATACACATGGAGGTTAGTATAGAAGTATTGTTCCTCTAGTAGTTCCTAATAATTCATCATTATTATAGACGCAAAATCCAAATATTCTATTCAATGTGGATTTCAGGACCTATCACACAACACAATTCTTCTTTGAATAGGTATTACCCCATATTGAGACGTTTTTATGTGGAAAATAATCTACCTAAATTAGGTAAGGGACCTCTTTATTGACCAATACTATTCAAGTGAAACCTTATGATATACGTGACTAAAAAAAGAAGGGAATGATGATTTATATCAAGTAATTTGATCAAAATAGTATGGAAGATAGGGTGAGAACTCATCACAATAAATTTAACCACCACTAACATTATTTGAGTAAAATAATTAAATATAATTGAGTCATAATAAATCAAGAAAAACCACTCCCACTATTGAATAACATTGAGCTAAATTATCTCTTTTCAGGGAGATGAAAATCATAAAGAGATATAAATAACAAAGATATCACTAAAGATAGAAGATAAAGAAAAATTGTAATGTTGTATTAAAATTTAAATTTAATGTAAAATAAAAATAACTCTAAAAACTATATAGGGTTAACTACCTGTAATTATTTCATTATAAAGTAAGATTGAAATTTTTAGGAATCTTTCCATAGCATTTTTAATCATTTTTTGTTTATTTTGAGTTTGCGTGCATGAGAAATCCCAAAAAAGCATGAAACACGTCATGTGGCCTTCTTCCTGGTGGCAAAGGTAATATTGGAATCTTCCTAAATAAATACAAGTGTGCTTTTCTAATAATCATTATCCCCATATGTAAATAATTTAGAATTAGATTTTAATTATTTGTTAACCCCCCTTGGTAATTAACTAGTGACACTATCATTGAATGGATGAATATTCATAGGAGATGATGTGGTGATATTGTACACTCAAAAAGACATGGCTTACTCGCTATTATGTAGTGAGAGCATCGAGAACATTTTACTCATTGTCAATTGATCATGGAATTTAACACACCACAGCAGTCATTGTAAATCCATTCTCAATCAAGACTTAGTGAATGTTATGAGATTACCTATTATTCCCATGGTGCATTAGTTTTTTTCCACAGGATATCCTCTCAGGAAAAATTCCTTATAATACAATTTTCTTGGAATTCTATAACTTTTTTAACATACCACACTGAATTTAGATATTTATAAGGTAAAATTTTTATTTAGTACATTATTATTGGAGCACCATGACTAGAAAATATGACAATGTAGTGTCTATATTGAACTTTATTTTTCACTTATGTTCAATGAAAAAATGTCCATGAAATATAAGTGGTCGTTTTTAGTTCAAATTTATATTTACGATTCACAATGTAAAACTTCACATGACTTCAACCAAAAAATATATGAATTTTAGTTACATATTAATTTCATCACTAAAATGTATTGACTTTATGAAATTTTCTGACTTTTTATATTTTCGTATGTGTTTTCATTAATATTTATTAATTTTTTAAAAATTCTTGACTTCGCCAAAAATAATATAAAATTACCACATTCCCAAAATCACTCAATTCATGTTCAAAAAAATATTTTTCCAAATAATTAAAATAAAATAAATTCTCATTTAATTATTTCAAAACATATTAAGGACACTGAGAAAACAAAACTAATCCATTTTCACAATTAAATACAATAAATCCAGATAACTATAAATATTATCATTTCCCATAAATTGATAAAATGGTGTGGGTATATTCAATGAATTTTCTAGAAATATATATAAAAACATGTGTTTCATTATTCATATGAACTTAAATATTTCAATCCTGTGTAATCATCTATATTAATGTACCTATAAACATTACAATAGAAAATAGCAACAAAACTCAATTATCATACCCAAAAAATTATTATGGATCTTAAATGAATAAAATAATCCAAAAATCTATCTAATCATTAAATTCCATTAAATATCATGTTTACATATTTTAGTTACCTTTTAAGAAATATATTTCTCTCCCGGTCATGGATTTTAATTTTATATATTTTCTCCTTCTCAAGAAGATATATGATCTCTATTTGATTTTTATCTTACTAGTATATCCACTTCATAGAGGCACAAATGTATCAATCCGGAGGAATTATATATGGGTTGTTTTTTTGCAAACAGTTGGTTAGTTGTGAATGTAAATACATTATATGTGCAATGGTGTAGGTTGGGATATAAATTAAAATAAATTCCATAAAATGGTTTCCCTAATGTATGGTGTGCTCCTCATGAAATTCAAAAAACAATCACTACCAAAAACCTATTTTTCCTTCCTTGGGAATTACACACTTGAGAATTTATGTAGAATAAAATTATTTCTTCCCTCTTCCCTCATTAGATAATATTTTTCCTATTATCATATTTTAATCTTAACTCAATTTTGTTTATAAAGTAGATGCTTATTTTGTTCTTCAAATATTGATGAACACGTAGACCCATTTTTGAAAGATATATTGGGCTACCATATATCATCCCATATTTAATTTTCTCTTTAAAATAGTAGTAAAATATTGTATCACATCCACTTTTAGTAAAAATATTTTTTGAAAAACATAACAGCATAAATAAAATATCTCACACTTATTTTTAAAAATAAGCATAAGCATAAAATATATATTAGGTTGTAAAGTGATAAATAGATTATAATTTGGTTGTTTATCAAGTTATTTCATGGATAATAAGGAATTTATAAGGGTTAGATGTATAGGTGGACTAAAATTAGAGTTGAATTTAAAAAATAGATTTCAAAATATTTCCACAATCATACTTGACACCTTCCACAAACTATATAGTATTCGAAAAAGATAAAACTAAAAAATTGTGGATAACAAAACATAAATCAATTGTATTATGGAAAACTGAAATTTAAATAATTCTTTCTTAATTTATTAGAATCCTGTCGATTTAGGAAAGATATGAATTTTTGATAGTACTAGATCATATGTGTTTCAAAATCAATCTAACTTTCTTAATTGAAAATATCGGGATAAAAATCAACTATAATTTAAATCATTATAATTTAAAATAAAGAAGTGTTCCATAAATTCCAAGAAGGGATAAATTTTTCATAGTATTCGATTATGATCATGATTCTAAATATTGTCAGAAATTTAAATATATATAAAAAATTAAAATTTATAAGGAAGTTGAGATCACCCCACACTTTATATCAATATAAACATTAATTTAATATCAAATAGATTAAAAATAAAATGTATGTAAACCCAAAAAAATGAAATAAAAAAAACTAGGGTGTATTTGACTATGGAAAACTTGAGTTAAGCTCTTAAAAACATCCACTTCAGAATAATAATGTATGAAAAAATTATAATAACACTACTAAAGATAAAATAAAAATAAGAAAAAAATAATGGATGAAAAGGGATAAAACATAGTTTAGACCCCCTCATATGGGTACTGGTTTTTGGATTCATCCAATTAGGAAGTGTTAATATTTTATCCTCAATCTAATGGTGAGTGTGGTTTCTTCATCAAGAACAATCAAAACATATATTTTTCAGTGGCCTTCAATTCAAACTGGTTGTATAGGAAACCATTAATATAGTATTTCAGATCCTGCCCCTTAGAAATGATACATATATATATATATATGTATGTATATCATTTGTTGATGGTTGGAGAAAGTAGGTTTATTCCTATTATTATATATATTAGGTGGTTGGGGTTCAATTGAAACTAAAAACACACACAACACACTTGCATAGGATGGAAAGGTAATTTATATCCCTCCCCCTAGATAGCCTACCCATCAAGCCCTTTTTATTTTTATAGTATATATATAAAGGTCAGAAGACCCTTTATAGTACATAGCCCAATCACCTGGCATCAGATTCCCTGAAGGCCCTTTGTTTTATTACCCAAATGACCTACATGAATAAACATATTCATGGGTTTTCACCCATTTCCTGTTTTGGGGTTTCATCACCACCTACCCACATCTTGCCTACGTCATATCTTACCCATGTCCTTACATTATCACCACTCTCTATTTCATTGCCTATATCAACTACTTCATCATAACTCTCCTACAGGATGGCAAGGATTCTACCCCAGGTATACTAGATAAAGGATTACCAGGTTTACCAATTTGTTACAACCTCAAATGCAATCCTCCTCTTATTCATCAACAACCAATTTATCATTTTTTATCTTTTTCTCCTAGGGTTTTCCTAAATGTATCTACATTATAAATTTTAGAACAGATAAAATTGGTCAAAATGATATTTTACTAAAATTAAATATATATGAATCAATATAGAACTCTTACCCTTCAAGTAAGATGGCATGGAATGAAATTTATTTTTTAAATTCCCCTAGAAACTGATAAAATGTTATTTCCATTATTTTTTATATCTATTTCAATGATTTTATCCCAAAAAATTTATCAATTTGAGCTTAATTTCATATTTTTCGAATTTGAGGTTTGTTTTGAGCTTAAATGATAAAATTTATTGATTTTTTAATATTAATAGTTTTCTATAAATTCTCTATTTTGAGCATATGGATTTAAATTTTGTTTTAAATTGAGTAATTATATTTTTGGGATTCATATATTTATGATATTCAACTTCTCCAACTGTATCATGATCTCTATTGAACTCAAATAGGCCAAAAAATCATTCAATTGTAAAAATATGTAAAGATATTTGAATGTACACTCATTAAATGATGCACATCATGGTATTAAAGCAACCATTTAAGGGATTCCATTTGGATGTGAAATATATCTCGATGTATCATGTTCACATTAATTTTCATGGAGAAATCATTCCATTAAGGGATACTTCTCATGTGTTTGAGTGGAGGAAGAATAATGGAATCATAAGGTAGAACATTTTAGTTTCATTAAATCAGAAATATTGTTTCTTTAATGTGTTCACAGAATTTTACATTTTTATTTTTGACAACCAAAAAAAATTCATAAAACTCTGTGGAAGGAACTATGGTGATTTTTTACTATTCGGTGAGAATAAATGTAGAAAACATCTAACGAAAAAATTCTATAGGATAAATTTTATGATCATAATTTTCTATTTTTGAAGTTTTATATTGACTTAGTTTTCACCATTCTTCATAGCTAAGCATCCCAAAATTTGGAAAAGTTATGAGTTATTGGTTATGTGTGTTTTTCTATTTTTTAATTCTAGATTTATATAACATCATGGAGTAAAATAATTTCTCACTCCTACAGATTTAGATTCAATATCATAGTAACTATTTTTATTATCAAGTATGATCATAGTTTTTTGGTTTTATTGTTTTTATTTCATTAGTTGTTGATCATATTATCCCTTCACAAGGTTTTAGTTTATATACGATGGAATAAATTACGGATTAGTGGATAATTACTCATCAATCATCAGTATGTGTGGTATAGGTAGTGGATATTCTTGATCATTCGGGATAAAAAAAGACCTGATCAGGTAGGTCCTATGTGAATTCAAGGTATTATCTACACCACTATCACACATAGGAAGGAGGGTGGAACATGTTGATATTGTGAGAAGGTTTATTCTCATCATCACCATTTCAAAAAGGGAGTAAGAGGAAGAAATTTTGGAATCTCTCATTAATCAGTATAATATAAGTGGATTGGATAACTTGGAACTTAGATAGCATGAAAACTAGAAAATCAACCCTAACCTCATCACTCGTCTCATATAAAAGTATTCAGTCTATTTCTTAATTTGTTCCTCTTTATCATTAATTTCATTTGTATTCAAAATCAAACAATTTCAAAAAATCCTTCTTTATAACTGAATGTGAAAAATGTTATTGATGTGTTCTCCTCTAAGGAGACAACCTTGGATTACCAATATACTGCATTTTAACATAGACAATAATTTTTTTTCAATCCCCTTAATAAAAACATATAATAAGAAAGACCATTTATTGGGAGGAGGTTCCAATAATATAATTCTGTAATTTCGTAAATAAATTTCATTTCATTCATTTTTAAAAATCCTAAAAAATCATTGGTGATTGATGTATTATAATTAAAATTATTCTACATGGATTAATTTTTTACTGGTTAAAAAATAATAGGTTGAAATTAAAATGGAGATCATCATATTATGGTTTGATTATTTCAAAGTTTTGGTTAAACAATAGTTGATTGGCCATGCTACAGGTTACACATTTCAATAAATAACATACATGGACAATCATATCCTAACATAAGTTCAAATATTGAACTCCAATGAGGATGTTATATTAGATATGAGAACACAACCCAAACTATATTCATAACCTATGGTGGAATAATACTCATATTTTAAATAGAGAAGTGTGACTACCTAACTTCATATACAATATCTCTACTTAATGAGGAACTTTCCACTAAAAAACAATTGTATTTGAATAAACTCCGAGAGATTTTCATTTCTAGAACACATGATAATGTTCTTTTATTGAAACCTAATTTAATATCACCTATCATTTTTTTAATTTCTAAATTCAACAAACTCATGTATTACCTTGGAAGAAGATCAAAACATAAAAAAACCTATTTAGTATCATGTGGAACTCCCCAAACGCATTGGATATTTATTGTATGGACTCTATGTGGATATCAAAGATGATTTTAATAAAGAAACATATACTAAAGATGATTACATTTAAGTGGATGATTTAGATATTGAATATTCATAATTTAATTTAGCATAAATATAATTACACTCTAATTTTAACATTAACTACTCTTTTGAATCATCATTACTTGAAAACCCATTGGAAAAAGAAGAAGAGTTTGTGAAAGTGTCAATAAAGAAAAATGTTTATCCATTCTTATTCCTAACCCACTATGAATATTTTGTATCATGTTAATTAGGTTTGATTTGAAATAATCCATTAATAATGTCTCCAAAAATAGGAATAAATAAATCATTAAGGAATAAGTCTTGGTGGTTCATATCAAAGAAGTTTCACCCACCATCAAAATATGGATAAAAGCTAGAATTGTCCATCTGAAGGCCATCAAAAACCAGTCCCATATTGGGGGATAAACCATGATATAGCCTTTATTACTTTCATTTTCTATTAATATTTATAATTTAATTTATGTCAAAACATTTATTAGGTTTTTTTGTTGTTTGTTTGTAGGTTATCCATGGGAATCACTTAAAATATTATTTGAATGCTACAATTCCAATAAGTTAGGTTTTACTTATTCTTAACACTTACATGATTTTTTGATTCTATTATTGATCTTCTCCCATGTTAAATACTATAAAACAAATTGATTTAATTGTTTCATTTATGTTTTGTGGAGGTATCCATTATTATTTAGAATATTAAAATATCTGCTTATAAAACAAATGTGTTATTTCTTACTGAAAAGTTTATTAATTTCTTTTTCAATTTATCTGTTTTTTAAAACATATTGTTTTATATTTTTAGATTTTTTATTTTGAACACATTTTAATGAGTGAACCAATTTATCCAATGAAACCTGGCTTAAATGAGCTTTTAAATTGAATTTGTTTCACGTTCAAAACATTGAAAATTTCATTAAAATACATCTAATTTATTAATATCATTCCATATTTAATTGTATTTATCTATAAAATCAACATACAGGGAGCTTCTAAACCATTTTTGACATAATATCTTCATCACCCTAATTTATTAATATAACCAATCCATGATTGGTTTAACCATAATTTTATTTCACACAGAATTGATGGGTGCTGACTCACAGAGAATTGTTGGGTGCCGATTCACATAGAATCGTTGGGTGCTGATTCACATAGAATCGTTGGGTGCTGATTCACACAAAATCTACGGGTGATGATTCACACAGAATCACTGGATGTTGATTCACCCAAAATAGTTGGGTGCTGATTCACAAAGAATCAGTGGGTTCTGATTTAAATGGAATCGTTAGGTTCTGATTCCCATAGAATCCCTCAGTGATGATTCACACATAATCACTATTCATTATTCATGTCTCAGCCAAACACAGGATTCCCAATCATAGTCCACTAGTCTCTAGGAGAAATCGCTCTGTAAGCCATTGGTCGTACTTAAACCGGAATGAAGTCCCAAAAAGAAGTAACCCAATTAACCGCCAAGTCATAAGGGCATCAATGCAGTAGACGACGCGTCAACCGGACACCCGATCTGTGAGTAATCGACATTTTATTGTCGAGGGCCCGGTTGGATTCAAGGTCGATCCAACCCATCCATACTCAAACTTTTCCAAAACTCTCTTAAAGAATCTCAAAAGTTTTGTCTCGCTCCAAGGACCCTAGAAGCAAATAGGGTTCATCAATCTAACATTCGGTTCCCAAGATATGGCCTTTTAAGCGATTCTGGGCCTGAGAGGGGTTCGAGTCCAGTATGACCCGATTGAACCAACCCAACCCAACCTGAAATGGCTTGGGCCGGTCTGGTTGGGATGGGCCACGATAGGATTGACCTTATGGGCCACGGACCGGCCCAGCCTGCCAGCTGGGCGCGACCCACCGGGTGATGCGGCCCGGTGCGGGGGCGCGGCTTGCCAGTCTGGTGGCCGCCAGCTCCCTGAATGACTCAAGAAGAGTCATTCAGCTCTTCAATTAGTGGTTCCACAAGGCAACCCCATGTGGTCAGTGGGACCCGTGGGGCATGGGTCCCCCTCCTTCCTTGGTCAGCCATTGTCGGCCGCCCCTTCGGATCCGCCGTGGCGCCAAGCGGCGCTGCCCTCTTCCGCGGCGGCGAGCGCCTGTTACCGCCTTCCCCACCGGCACTAGTCACAGGTGCCACCGCACTGTTGATACTCCCACGAATCTTCCTTGGGCCATTGGGTTAGCTCCTGTTGTCCTTTGTATCTTCTAGATGTGCCTACGGTCCCCCTGGGATTCCATCGTCGTTGCGTGCCTCTTGGATTCAAGGTTCTGTCAAGTTGGAACATGCCACCTCCAAATAACGCAATCAAAACCAAGAATTGGAGGGGTTGGGCCTTATTCGTTTGTACCACACCCTCTGAGTTATAATTATAAAAAGTGGGTGTAATTTATACATCACATTAAAAATAATGATAAACCCAGCATAAATCCAACTGCCACAACCACCCATAAATTCAAGAACCAGGAAAAGAATTGGGGGAATTTCTTGAATTAATTGATAACCCCTACCTAAAGATTCTTTGGAGGCATCACGGTGGTGGAATAAGATTCTATTTTGGATGAAGCCATCATCATTCGTAGATCCAGGTTCATTTCCTCCTGATCTTCTGTCTCCATCGGTGGAAGGTGTCGCGTCACATTGCAAGAAGTTCCTCCATTGATGAAGTCATTCCAAAAACTCTACACTGAGCCCCATTTAAATAAAGAAGGGAAAGGGTGAGTAATGCACTGAGGAATTAATGAGGTTCATTAATTGACATAATTAATTTTCCAAATTAATTGAAATAATTAATGTGCTACATGAATTCACATAATTAGTGTGCCACATTAATTCACATAATTAATGTGCCACATTAATTACATGAGGGGTGGTTACACAACCAAAGGGTAATCGGGAATTTAATATCCCATACTAAATGTCTAACTACCTCTGAGGTCACCACCACCACCACTCAATAGGTGGTAGGAAATAAAAGAAATAAAATAAAATTCTCGATGTTTTTTTGTTAATTTTTAAAATCCGTAAAAACATACTTTTTTCACCCGACCTACTACGGTAGATGTGAAACTTCCCTTAAGCGAGTCTCGATGCTGCAGATTCAATAGTGTCATTGGATTTTTATTTTGAACTCTAGCTTAAAAGTTAGAAAATTTGGCTCACATGTTTACTGAATGTACCTTAAAAAAGTTCAAAATTCCATTCCGGGCACATCGGGCCTCCGAATCATTTGTCGTCAATTTTCACACACACGAATTAATCCCGTATAATTTAAAAAAAATTACATGGAATTTCTAGGTCTTTAAATTCTCCCCTACATATTTCTTTTCATACCTAAAAGCTACAAAAAAACTCTAGAAACAAATGGGCGTACTAAGCATGTATATGATCCTCCTGCTCCCATTTTCTCTCATGGAGATTCCCATGCTTATAACGAACTCGCATTAGAGGAATACACTACCAATGAAGGAACTTCTCTAATAAATCCTCTATATCTATGAGGAAGTCCAAAAACTTCAACCCATCATCAATGTACAGCTTTCCCCAGTCGATAACGTGTGATGGATCATGCACGTACCTTCTCAGCTGTGACACGTAAATTACATTATGTAGTCATTGCATCTATGGGGGAAGAGTTAGATGGTACACCACATCGCCTACTCTGCTGAGGACCTAAACCAGTCTAATGAACCTCGAAGATAGATTGTCGCCCCAGCCAAACCTCTGTAACCATTGTCGGGGTGAGACCCATCGGAAGACATTGTGTCCCTCCTCAAACTAGAAGGGTCTATGTCTCCAGTCAGCATAATACATCTTCCGGATCTGTGTAGACTTTATCTTCTCCTGGATGATCTGCACCTTCTCTATGGTATCCTGTATCAACTCTATTCCCATGAGTGCTGACTCCCCTGGGTCTGTCCAGCAAAGGGGTGGTCTGCATGGTCTCCTATACAGGTCCTCAAACAGAGCCATTCTGAATGTGGAGTGATAACTGTTGTTGTATGTGAACTCCACCTGGGACAGGTTGTCCTCCCAAATGCAGCCAAAATCGAGGAAACAAGCACGAAGCATGTCCTCAAGTGTCTGTATGGTCCTCTTCATCTGACCATCTATCTGAGGATGGAAGGGGGTGCTCAAGCATCGATGAGTCCTGAACGCCTCATTAAATCCTTTCAACAAGAGGGATATAAAACGAGTGTTGCGATCTAAGATGATCATCAATGGCACCCCGTGAAATCGTACAATCTCTTTTATGTAGATATGTCCAAAGCTCTCTACTGATCCCTGCTCTTGGATGGGTAGGAAGTGGGATGACATGGTGATTCGGTCAATGATTACCCAGATGGAATCGTGGCCCCTGGATGTATGTGGAATCCCTTTCATAATTTCAATGGATATACCATCCCACTTCCACACTGGTACCTCAAGTGGCTGAGTTATGCCTGCTGGTACTTGATGCTCAACCATCAATTGCTGATAAGTGAGGCATCATGATACAAACTCTTCCACTACTTACGTCATCCTTGGCCACCAGTACTGATGTCGGAGGTCCTGGTACATCTTCTCCACACCATTATGTACCGCTAAAGGGTACATATGGAACTCCTTCAATACATCCTCCCGTAGTGTCACTGGTACCATGGTGTGCCCTTGGAAAATGATGATGTGCTCCCCACCATCATAAAATCCATCACAACCATATCCTAAGGATATCTGAGCACATCGGGCCTCGAAGCCTACATCCCATAGTTGAGCCTCCTAAAGTCACTGAAGAAGGGGGGGTGACAGTCATAGACTTGAGGTAAGCTGTTATATCTCTATCCACAAAAGATATCTGCAACATGGTTAACCACTTTGTCTCCTCACTCAGCAGTCGTAGACCAGACCTCCTACTATGTGCGTCTACTACTATGTTACCCTTCCTAGGATTGTTGACTATCTCAATGTCATAGCAGAATTCCCTCTCCATGCAGGGAGGTAATCCTGGAAACATATTTAGAATGGATGTCCCCACACTCTGCCACTACTCTTGGGAACTAAAAACTCAAAACATTCACTTCTATGAGGGTAAGGATGGCTGACTCAATAGTGATCGATTGCGACCTATTATGCACGGGTTTATCCCATGCTTCCTGGGTTTCTTTTTTCACCAAAAAAGGAAAAAACCCATTCCAATGTTGTATATATACCACAAACGTTTTTCCAAAAATAGCTAATCTAAGCATGAACTATAGATGATCAGTTCATACCCAAACTAATGTTAAAAGGCCTCGACGCTACCACCAAGAGGTTCCAACTGAAACTCTCACCTCAAGGTTCAGATTAAACCATCATAATAAGTTTTTTTATCAAGTCTCCTCCCATAGGTGTCTCCAGACGTAAGGTTCAAGTCAACATTTTAACTGGAAACTATAGGCTTGAACATGATTCGTGACAGCAAGGAATTATTAGTACTTATTTCTATTAATAAATAAGCTAGGGTGGAATAGACACATATTGTACCTCTAATCATATTTGGAGTGCTGTAGTCAAAGGCCTCTACTGCCTGTAGTTGTGCTCGCCCCAGTCAACCTACTCCATGTGGGCAGGGTGGACCACCAGGTGGTGGTGGTGGTAGAACCCGAAATCGCTACCCGCTGCCTGATCCATGGCTTACTCCTCTCCCATGTCTTCCGCCCTACGGACCTCCTTGCTCGAATCTCTACCTCTGCCTTAGCAGTCCCTCGACCATATTTTGATCATCAATATGGCAGGTCGGGTAGTCACAATCCATGTGTCGCTTCCCATCGCACGTGAAGCTTAGTCTACCTCCCTACAGACCTCTTCTGCCTCGTGAGCTCCAAACCTCCGACCCTGCATCTCAGGGTCTATAACAACCCTTATTTTATTTGAACACTTAAACATGATTTATTATACAAACTCATCACATGATACAACATGGAAGATCAAGAGGTCTAGTGTCTTTCATGATTAGTAACATTACATAACAACTTAAAATATTAAACACAACATCTTTATTAAAAAATTTATTTACATGACCACTGTATTCCCTCATACTTATCATTGCATGGGATAACCTGAGGACATGCATAAGAAAAGGATGATCTATAACACCCCGTAAGGGAATAAAAATAAAATAACATGAGGAATACAATTCCTGTTAGCAAATAGGAATATAAATGGAGCACAAGGGAAACATGAACATAAGGCATGACAAATCATGATAATCATAACATGGAAATGTGGCAACAACACTTAACATGGAAATATCCTAAGCCAAGGATCATTTCACATAGAGCATGAGTAAACCCTCATTTCACATGAAGAACAAATAAACCCTTGTTTCAATTAAATCATCATGTTTCAACACCCATTTCCCATGATGTATCATGATACTATACTTTACCCAATAGATTGGAGCACTATTAGGCAATGTTGGCAAATTGTGTTTTCCCTACACTTGTATATCAACGGTTTTAATAAATTGTTTCTATACTTAATTTTTTCCAATGGTTTCTTCAAACCGTTGGGATAATGGGATGAGAACAGTCATTTCCCAATTATTTACTCAATCCTTTGGGAAAAGATACATGTATACCAATGGTTTATAAAAACTGTTGGTAAATACACTCTTTCCCAACAGTTTTAACAAACCATTGGGAAATTTCGATTGCATCCATAAACCTAATCGCTCCTGATGCTCTCTCTTCACCCCAAGGTATCTCTCGAAGCTCTCTCTATAATCAATCAGGTAATTTGTTACTTCTAAACTTCTAATCTTCAAGTGGAATGTTGTGCATCTATTTTTTTGTTATATATTCTGATTTCATCTAAATAAGATCTGAGTGGTCTTCTTCTTCCTATATTTCTAATTATCCTATCATGTTCCCCTTCCACAACACCCGTCTGCAAGATTTGACCATGAGAGTGATGTTTTATATTATTTATTATGATGGGGGACTTGGGAAGAAGTTATTTCTAGTGGTAATCCATTCCATTTTTACAGTAAGGAATTCTAGTGTGCCATGTGGATAGTGAAAACCCATTTGAGGTGTTGAATAATTGTGGTTCTGTTTTTATGGGTTATGTAATCCCAAGAATGAGAGGTATTGGTTGCATAATGAATCTAGTTTTATGGGGGATTTAATTTATATTGTGGTAGAAATATGATTCATTGATTTCATGTATAATTTGATAACCTATTTCGTAGATTTTTATTATTTATCTTGCTGTCACAATTGATAAATGTAAGATGTTGTCTTAGTGTGGTTTTGTTTTGGTATAATTTTTATAGTGACACATCTTCATAAGATGATACATTGTGACATCCTTAGTTTTTTTATTCATGTAGTACATGGAATGTGTTTGAAAGGGATAATGGTCTGAGTGACTCTTTGTGTTTATATTATTGAGTGAGTTGGGTAAGTTGTAAATTGTTATGTGAGTTCCTTGTGGCCAATGGGGTATGGTTACAACCTAGAGGGGTGTTATGCTAGGATGTGGATGTGTGTGGCTGATGAGATTTTCCATATATTGATTAAGTCCTATGGTATTTTTTATAACATTAGGATATTTCAGAGTTATAGGGTATTCCTTGGGTGGTATGGTATGGTCGGATGGGATAAGAAAATTGATGATGATTTTCTCATAAAAATTTCACGTAGGAGGGGGGTGAGGGCTATCGAGGGAGGGAGGGCAGTTGTCCACCCCCCTTGGACATCCCCCTTGGACACCACCCCACCCCCTTGGACATCCCCCACCCCCTAGAAGCCCCCCTGGACACCACCCCACCCCACCCCCTGGACAGCCCCCACGCCCCAGACAACCCCCCTGGGCACCACCCCACCCCCTGGACAGCCCTCCCACCTGCATAGACATCCCCCCCCAGGACAACCCCTTGGACACCCCCCCCCCCACACCGAGACACCACACCACCCCATGGATAGCCCTCCAACCACCTTGGACAGACCCACTGGACACCACCCCACCCCCTAGAGCTAGTTATAAGGATATCCTTATATTCTCAACAATTGTCCATTAATTTTAGTATCTAGAAAGATCACTGTCATTCTTCCCTATTTCTAGGGATTTTGTAAAATTTTATGATTCACCCTATTTGATATTGAATCAATGACTAATACTTGATTGGTAGATGTCTCTAAGTGTATAGAATGTACCGACCCAAAGATTCATTAATGGAAATCCCTCTTGATCTAATTAAATGTCTCTTTATGTTTATATAAAATTTTAACTTCTTTGGTTTTATGATAAGAATTTGGATTGTTGATAATATAGTCATTGAACAGTGATCACATGATTATTATAAATATAAGACTTTAACAAATCCAATTTACTCAGACAAAGGAAGTGATGGCCTCATCCAGTAGAATTTCCCCATAAGAAGCCCATTTTTTGGAGCTCAAAAAAGAGGTGACATCTTTGGGCTTCGCGCTTGACCAAGCCCAAGCTGATATTCATCATGTCAAGCTTTAATGTGACCGTCTACGGGAAAAGTGGAAGTTTATTGAAATTATCACTCGAGCGATGTTATCTGAGACACCCCAAGAATCTGTCACCATCACACACCTTACCCTTAGACCTTATGGGGATATTTTAAGGGGTTATGTAACAAATAAGTATCACTATGTTCATGTACATTATTTTTTTATATAATAATGAATATAACTTCTAGTCATTTTTGATACATTGTAAATATTTTTTAAAGTACAAATGGTGTTTTTAGTTATTATTTAATTAAGAAATCTATTTTATTAAATTAAGTTATTTTTGAATAAATAAATATTTTAATAAAATAATATTATTATTAAATTAATTTTTATTAAATATAAATGATCTTATAATTTTATGAATGCAGTTATAATTTTTATTAAGGTTTGAAAGTCATTTCTGTCCAAACCCGTGAATTTTCGATAAATGTCAGTTTTTATTTTAAAAGATAAAATTAACATATTTATAAAACTATTTAGATAAAATAAATGTTATTTCTGGAATCAGGACGTTGAAATTATCCAACGGTGAATTTTTCATAATTTTCTGAGACAGTCAAATTTTTGGGTAAAAATTAAATACCGTTTAAATATATAATGTGTTTTATGACATCATAATGACCCAATAGTGATGTAATAAAATACTATAATCTTTATGTTCGGCCAATATATGTTTTAAAATTAAAATAATGTAATTTTGGGTTTGTTTGACTTACTTTTCAAAGCATTAATGGACCCCTCAAGACTTTTTCAACACCTTGCCTTTTTAAATTAATTTCCATGAGAGTGTTACTCACCTCTACATAAACAACCCTAATATTTTAAGAAGTTAGAACTTTTTAATTATAAAATATTTTTTTCCTCTTCCCTTTTCCTAAAACCATGGGCAAAAGCCATGGGATGGTTTGAGGTTTTGATTAATTTAATGTAAGGTGACCCAAACCTAAATAATAAAGAATTCTCTCACCTTTCCTATATAAACCCACACAAGCTCCCACTTCCTCCCCACTCAAGGCCTTTTGAGTTCGTCCAACATCTGACCAAATCTCTCTAGAATCCTCCCAAGGTTACCCAAGCTCCCAAGAAGCCTCTCACAAGCCTATCTCTAGCCTTTGGAAGCACACTTCCAGGAAAGGGTTTTTTCTTCCATTCTCATTTTTTTCCAATTTTGTTTAAGTTGTTTTGCCTTTTAATTTCAATTATGAATGTTGGGGTATGGTTTCTCACCTCCCTCATACTGCCCTATTTATGTTTTAATGATTGGAGACCCCTTTCTCTCTCATTAAATGCCTCCCATGTACACCCGTTACTATGCCGAAATTCCAAAAGGAACTTCTCTCTCCTCATTTACATTCAAGCAATACTTTTATATCATGATATAAATTCCATTGAAATTGTTGGGACATGTATCTATATGACGTCATTACTTTTCATTACATGTAAATATGATGAGGAACCCCTTTATCTCTCATCAACCATTTTTATGAATTCTTATGTCATGTCGTTACGCTCGCACCGATTTTCTAAGCCAATGCCTTTGTGTAGTGAATACCATGCCCATTTCTCCATCAAGGGTCTTCACCTTTATGCACATTTACATATCTATTATAATGTTTCATGTATTAATTCCACATTCCTTTATCGTGGAATAAATGATTATGTTTTATGAATCCGTGATTTAAGATCCATGTGGCACACTTATGCATGAAATGAAATGTTTAAGAAGGGTGCGCCCTTATAGCGCTCCAATGCAATGGTTAAAGTATAGTATCATGATACATCATGAGCAATGAGTGTTGACTCATGATAATTCAAGTGAAATGAGGGTTTAATCATGCTTTATGTTCAATGCAGATTTACTCATGCTCCATGTGCAATGGGACTTGGCTCATGCTAATTCCATGTTGAGTGTTGTTGCCACATTTCCATGTTATGATTATCATGCGTTATCATGACTTTATGTTCATGTTTCTTTTATGATATATTGATATGCCTATTTTCTAACATTTATTTTACTCTTCATGTTATTCCATGTGTACTCCCTTTCTGGGCTTTGTAGCTCACCCTTTTCTTATGCATATCTTCAGGTTATCCCATGCAATGCTAAGTACGAAGGAATGTAGTGGTCATGTAAAGGAAGTTTTCAATAAAGATGTTGTATTCAATGTTTTAAGTTTTTATGTAATGATCCTAAGCTCCAAACACACTAAACCTCTCGATATTCTTTGTTGTATCAAGAGAAGTTTTATGTAATAAATCATGTTTAAGTTGTAATAAAAAGAAGGGTTGTCATAGTTGGTATCAGAGGATAGGTTTAGTTATTTTTTGGATTAGGATTAGAAAACCCTAGTAAAGCCTTAGATATAAGACTATGTATAATAAAAACATCCCTATGTTTTATTAAGTACTGAGTAGGTGGTTTATCAAACAAATACATCCCTATCTGGATACAAGCAGGTGGAGGCGGCTCTGGCACAGATGTATCCTAGGGGTAAAACCTGAAAACACCGCTTTGAGCTAGACTCGAACGGAACTAGTGCATGACAACGGGCCTTGCTGCACTCTTGGTTACGACACTCACAGGGGATATGTTTTGATAAATTCAAAACCTTAGTATGAACCCTTATTAATTTAACTAAAAAAATGCCTTTACGAATATATGTCAGAAAGTAGATCATGAAAAGCCTAGATTGAAGCTTATAGACTCTTGAGTAAGGAAATAAAGGTTTATTTATAAGTCATGAACTTTTGTCTTTGTATTACCCTTTATGTGTTACCCCTAACTTTCCTTTTATTCCAGCCAATGGCCGATAATAGGAGGACTCGGGCTAACAACCGTTGTGAAGATCAGTGTGATGACTGTAATAATGAGATGCCCAATCCAATGGGAGCGGGAATCGTGAACTTTATCACGCTTCTCTCTCAGCTAACTCAAGTTCTGAATAGAAACACGGGTCAAGAAGAACGTCCAAGCCCCCCTGAGAAGGAACAAGTCACTATTGAGATCATCATGAGGCAAAGGCCTCCTACATTTAGTGGATCATCTGATCCCACGATCGCTGAACAATGGATCAACTCCATTAATAGGATCATCTCCATCCTTCAATGTTCTGAACAAGAGAAGGTTCTCCTGGCTGCTTATCGTATGGAGGGTGAAGCTAATCAATGGTGGACGTTGATCAAAAATACGAATCTTGAGGAGGAGATCGAGGTGTTGGAATGGAAGGATTTCCGGAAGATGTTTTTTGATAAATATTTTCCATGCACCCTCCGGCATAAGATGGAAAGGGAGATCCTTTCCCTCGAGAAAAAAGATGAAGAATCTGTTGGAGCGTACGAGGAAAAATTCACAAGGCTTTCACGATACGCTTCCAGCTTCGTCGTTACCCCCGAATGCAATGTTGACCGCTTCTTTGGTGGGCTAAAGCCTGGCTTGCAGAAAGCATTAGAGATCCGTGACTTTGACAGCTATGAGGAAATTGTCCGATGTGCCCTCAAGGTCGAAATGGAGATCGGGGAATCATAGGGGTATCATGGGGACAAGAAGAGTAAGGTGGACTTCAATGCTGGTGGTCCGATGGATAAATCCAACGGTGCTAAGAAGATCTAGCACCCCACTTTCCAGAAGTGCGGAAAGAAGAACCCTGGAAATTTCCTTAAGGGGATGAGAAAATGCTTCAGGTGTGGAAGAGAAGGGCACCTAGCTGTTAACTATCGGCAAGAAAGACCCACGACTGTGACAGTGGAGAGGAACACTCCGTTCAAACCTCAACGCATTTTTCAATGCTACAAATGCAAAGAACTGGGTCATTTTTCAAATTAGTGCCCTAATCCAAGTGTTTTTGGAGACAACCAACAACCTCCAAGGCACCAAGGAATAGCTTTTGCCATCACTTCTACCGAAGTGAACCCCGACAACAAAGTGGTGACAGGTACACTAGTTTTTCATTCAAGAATAGCGAATGTACTTTTTGATTCAGGTTCTACGCATTCTTTTATATCTCGAATATTTAGTAGAACAATCCCAGCACCACCACAAATCATGGAAGTGAAGATGTCAGTGAGTACGGAAAATAGGGCAATCATTGCATCCCATGAATATATGTCCTCCCATGTTATAATCCGTGGATTGAATTTCCTGGTGAACCTCTTCATACTCCCTCTAGTGGAATTTGATGCAATTCTTTGCATGGATCGGCTTTCCTTATATAGAGCTGACATAAATTTTCAGTAGAGGTAAATTACACTCCATATGGAGAATCGACCCCAGATTCTTTACAAGTGTCGGAGGAAGATGAATCTCCTTTAGCTCTATCATCTCAAGCATGAATATTACTGCCTTATGATCATGCGTATCTGGCTCATATGATTGAGTCCAAGGAAGAAACCATCCTTGAAGAAATGCCTATTGTGAGGGAATTCGCTGAAGTGTTTCCAGAGGAACTGCCTGGTCTTCCTCCTAGAAGATATGTTGAGTTCTCAATTGAACTTATACCGGGGGCGCTACCAATATCCAAGACTCCATATAGAATGGCTGTTGTAGAACTTGAAGATCTGATGAAACAACTACAGGAGAATCTGGATAAAGGGTTTATATGCCAAAGTGCTTCACCATGGGGTGCACCAGTCCTCGTCGTCAAGAAGAAGGATGGGTCAATGCGGATTTGCATCGATTATCGTGAACTTAACAAAATCATGATAAAGAACAACTATCCTCTCCCACGAATTGATGACTTGTTCGATCAGCTGCATGGAGAACAATACTTTTCCAAGGTGGACTTGCGGTCGGGATATTATCAAGTAAGGGTGAAGAAGGAAGATGTCCCCAAGACTGCTTTTCGTACAAGATACGATCACTATGAATTCATAGTAATGCCTTTCGGACTCACCAATGCTCCAGAAATATTCATGGACTTGATGAATAGAGTCTTTAGAAATTACCATGACAAATTTGTGGTAGTCTTTATAGATGATATTCTAATATACTCCAAAACCAAGGAGGATCATGAGGAGCATTTAAGAACTGTACTGGAGACTTTGCGCAAGGAGAATCTCTATGAAAAGTACCGCAAATGTGATTTCTGGTTGAAGTAGGTCTCATTCATGGTCCATATCATCACAAGAAATGGGATATCTGTTGACCCTCCAAAACAGATGCAATTGAGGGATGGCCAAGGCCAAAATCAGAAACGGATATCCGTAGATTCTTGGGGTTAGCTGGATATTATCGACGATTTGTGAGGAATTTCTCACGATTGTACAACCCTCTTACCAAGCTAACTCAGAAGGGATTAATGTTTTCTTGGAGTGATGAATGCGAAGAAAGCTTCAAGGAGTTGAAAAGGAGGCTTATCACTGCGCCCGTGCTCACTTTACCCACAAGTGAGGAACTTTTTGTGGTATTCAGTGATGCTTCGAAGAAGGTCTTTGGCTGTGTGCTGATGTATAATGATAAAGTGATATCCTTTGCCTCATGGAAGTTGAAAATACATGAGCAAAACTATGCAATGCATGATTTGGAGTTGGCGGGTGTGATCTTTGCCTTGAAAATCTGGCGGCATTGTCTCTATGGAGAGAAATGTGAGATATATACTGACCACAAGATTCTTAAATATATATTCACATAAAAAGAGATTAATATGAGCCAGAGAATATGGATAGAGCTCATCAAGGATTATGACTGTTCAATACATTACCACCCTGGGAAAGCGAACAAGGTGGTAGATGCCCTAAGTAGAAAGGACCCAGCGATTCTGTCAATGATGATAATTGAGAAGGATCCAATCTTCTTAGAATTAATGAAGATGGACACGGGAATCATAGATAAGGGAACATCATCAATCCTTTCACAAATTATTTCTCAACCGTCTTTTTTGGAGAGGTTAAAGGATGATCAAAAGGTTGATTTGGGAATTCAAGAAAAAGTGGAAGCTATCAAAAGGGGAAATCCTCGAAATTTAATGTTAATGAAGATGGAATTGTGTGGTTTGGGAAAATACTATGTGTTCCATCAAATCCGGAGCTGAAGAAGGAAGTTTTGGATGATGCACATAGTTCAAATTTATCTATTCACCTAGGGAGCAAAAAGATGTATCGATATCTCTGAGAAAACTTTTGGTGGGAAAATATGAAGAAGGGGATCGTTGAATATACATCAAAGTGCCTGGTGTGTCAGCAAGTGAAGGTAGAGAGGCAGAAGTCTAAGGGGATAATACAACCATTTCCCATTACAGAATGGAAATGGGAGAACACCACCATGGACTTTGTCACCGGACATCCAAGGATATCCAATGGCAACAATACAATCTGGGTTGTTGTGGATCGTCTTACAAAGACTGCACACTTCATTGCTATTCAGGAGGATTTCTCTTTGGATCAACTGGCACGGATATATATCAGGGAAGTGGTAAGGTTTCATAGAGTACCACTATATATTGTGTCTGACCGAGATCCAAGATTCACCTCTATGTTTTGGAAGAGTCTTCAACATGCTCTGAATACTGAACTGAACTTCAGTACGGCCTATCATCCTCAAACTAATGGCCAATCCAAGCGGACTATCCAAACACTTGAGGATATATTGAGAGTATGCTCAATGGACCTTAATGGAGGATGGGATCAACATCTTCCTCTGGTTGAGTTCTCTTATAACAATAGTTTCCACTCAAGCAACCAAATGGCACCATATGAAGCCCTGTATGGGAAAAGGTGAGAAACACCTGCATGTTGGGATGAGGTCGGTGAACGTAATATGATGTGACCAGAAATGGTCGAAAAAATAGTAGAGAAGGTGAAAACCATTCCACAACATATCAAGGCAACCCAGAGTCGATAGAAGAGTTATGCAGATAATCGTCGATGAGACCTTGAGTTTATAGTTGGCGACATGGTGTTTCTACGCATATCTCCGTGGAAGAAGGTCATGAGGTTTGGAAGGAAAGGGAATTTAAGTCCAAGGTACATCGTCCCCTTCGAGATTCTTGATCGTGTCGGGGTTATGGCCTATTGACTAGCACTTCCACCTTCCATGGACAAAGTACATGATGTCTTTAATGTATCCCTCTTAAGGATGTACATACCGGACCCTTCACATGTACTCTCTTCTGAGGTGGTACAATTAGAATATGATCTTTTTTATGTGGAGCAACTAGTAAAGATCTTAGATCATAGAGAAAAAGTTCAAAAAAATAAGACAATGCCCCTCGTCAAGTTGTTATAGAGAAACCACAAGTATGAAGAAGCAACTAGGGAATCGGAGGAAATTATGAAGCTGAGTTACCCACATCTGTTTTACTGTGGGAAAAGAAAAATTTCGAGGGCGGAATTTCTTAAGGGGGGAATATTGTAATGACCCAAATTTTCATTAATGGAAATCCCTATTGATCTATTTAAATGTCTTTTCATGTTTATATAAAAGGTCAACTTATTTGGTTTTATGATAATAATTTTTACCGTTGCTAATATAGTCATTGAATACTTATCACATGATTAGTATAAATATAGGACTTTAACAAATCCAATTTACTCAGACAAAGGAAGAGATGGCTTCATCCAGTAGGATTTCCCCATACGAAGCCCATTTGTCGGAGCTCAAAAAAGAGGTGGCATCTTTGGGAATCGCCCTTGACCAAGCCCAAGCTGAGCTTCATCATTTCACGCTTGAACGCGACCATCTATAGGAAAATTGGAAGTTGATTGAAATTACCACTCGAGCGATGTTATCCGAGCCACCCCAAGAGTATGTAACCATCACACACCTTACCCATAGGTCTTATGCAGTTGTTTTAAGGGGTTATGTAAAAAATACGTAGTATTATGCTCATGTACATTATTTTTGTATATAATAATGAATATAACTTCTAGACATTTTTGATACATTGTGAATAGTTTTTAAAGTACAAATGGTTTTTTAGTTATTATTTAATTAAGAAATCTATTTTATTAAATTAAGGGATTTTTTAATTAAATAATATTTTAATAAAATAATATTATTATTAAATTAATTTTTATTAAATATAAATGATCTTATAATTTTATGAATTCAGTTATAATTTTTATTAAGGTTTGAAAGCCATTTTTGTCAAAACCCGTGAATTTTCGATAAATGTCAGTTTTTATTTTAAAAGTGAAAATTAAAATATTTATAAAATTATTTAGATAAAATAAATGTTATTTCAGGAATCAGGACATCGAAATTATCCAATAGTGAATTTTTCATAATTTTCTGAGACAGTGAAAATTTTGGGTAAAAATTAAATACCGTTTAAATATATAATGTGTTTTATGACATCATAATGACCCAATAGTGATGTAATAAAATACTATAATCTTTATGTTCGGCCAATATATGTTTTATAATTAAAATAATGTGATTTTGTGTTTGTTTGACATACTTTTCAAAGCATTAATGGACCCCTCATGACTTATTCAACACCTTGCCTTTTTAAATTAATTTCCATGGGAGTGTGACTCACCTCCATATAAGCAACCCTAATATTTTATGAAGTTCGGACTTTGGCCTTATAAAATATTTTTTTCCTCTTTCCTTTTCCAAAAACCATGGGAAAAATCCATGGGATGTTTTGTGGTTTGGATTAATTTAATGTAAGGGGACCCAAACGTAAATAATAAAGAATTATCTCAACTTTCCTATATAAACCCACCCAAGCTCCCACTTCCTCCCCACTCAAAGCCTTTGTAGTTTGTCCAAGCTCTGCCCGACTC
This sequence comes from Viscum album, assembly GCA_963277665.1. NCBI lineage: Eukaryota > Viridiplantae > Streptophyta > Magnoliopsida > Santalales > Viscaceae > Viscum > Viscum album. Next base: position 1,769,271,775 of record OY728157.1, read on the forward strand.
TCTCTATAATCCTTCCAAGGTGCCGCAAGCTCCCAAGAAGCCTCTCACAAGGCTCTCTCTAGCCTTTGTAAGCACACTTCCAAGTAAGGGTTTTTTCTTCCTTTCTCATTTTTGTCCAATTTTCTTTAAGTTGTTTTTCCTTTTAATTTCAATTATGAATGTTGGGGTATGGTTTTTCACCTCCCTCATATTGAACTCCTTATTTATGAATGATGGGAGTCCCCTTTATCTCTCATTAAATGCCTCCCATGTACACTCGTAACTATGCCGAAATTCCAAAAGGAACTTCTCTCTCCTCATTTACATTCAAGCAATACTTTTGTATCATGAATCTAAATTCCATTACAATTTTTGGGAAATGTATCTATATGAACTCCTTACTTTACATTAAATGTAAATATGATGTGTAACCCCTTTCTCTCTCATCAACCATTTTTATTAATTCTTATGTCACGTCGTTACGCTCGCACCGATTTTCTAAGCCAATGCCATTGTGTAGTGAATACCATGCCCCTTTCTCCATCAAGGGTATTCACCTTTTTGTAAATTTACTTATTAATTATAATGTTTAATGTATGAAGTCCACATTACTTTATCATGGAATAAATTATTATGTTTTATGAATCCATGTTTTATGATCCATGTGGCACACATATGCATGAAATGAAATGTTTAAGAAGGGTGCGACCTTATAGCGCTCCAATGCATTGGGTAAAGTATAGTATCATGATACGTCATTTTCAATGAGTGTTGACTCATGCTAATGTAAGGGAAACGAGGGTTTACTCGTGCTATATGTGAAATGAGGATTTACTCATGCTCCATGTGCAATGGGACTTGGCTCATGATAATTCCTTGTTAAGTGTTGTTGCCACATTACCATGTTTTGATTAACATAAGTTATCATGCCTTTTTGTTCATGTTTCTTTTATTCTCTATTTATATTCCTATTGTATAACATGTATTTTACTCCTCATGTTATTCCATGTTTACTCCCTTATTGGGCTTTATATCTCACCCTTTTCTTATAAATGTCCTCAGGTTGTCCCATGCAATACTAGGTACGAAGGAATGTAGTGGTCATGTAAAGGAAGTTTTCAATAATGTTTTAAGTTCTTCTGTAATGATCCTAATCCCCGGAGAAACTAAACCTCTCGATCTTTTTTGTTTTATCAAGTGAAGTTTTATGTAATAAATCATGTTTAAGTTGTAATAAAAAGCAGGGTTGGCATATAGAAGATGGTTTATAAACTATCCCTTAAAAGTATCACTATTTTGTGTTCTTTATGATGTGTATTATCATTGACATACTTTATTATTAATATCAAATTTAAAAATAAATGCTTTTTTCTATACTTCATGAAATTAAACCTCTTTACAATCCATGAACAACCAATTAGTGTAGAAGCCTAAATTTATCCACCCATGAGGTGCGCTTCACTTGGGGAACTAATTGTGTAATGAAAGGTATGACCATAGGGGTGCTGAGAATGAGTTATTGAACATGAGTGAATTATATGGGATGCCTATAACTCATAATGTGACCTAAGTCATGTGGCTCTTATATGAGACCAATAGAAAATTTATATAAATAAATTTTAATTTAATATTTGAGTACTTGTTTTGTGATTAATGATTTGGAATTCCATGAAGAAACAAACCAAGGATTCATGTTAAAAAATATATTTTAATTACATTTGGAAAAACCCTTGGATTCCTGATGATTTGGATTACAATTCCATGGGAACATCTACCTTGGATTCATAGTGATTATGATTTAGGAAGCCTTAGGGAATTCCCACTTTGATTCTAAACTATTGGCATCTCTCTTTACAAAGGTTGGGAAGTCCTTCCTCCCTATAAATTTATATGAAGTCAATCAAATTTTTAGTTCTTCACTCCAAATCTGTATGTCTTAACTTAGTTTTTCTGTTTTTCATCTATTATTCTTTGTTTCTATTTTGATTTGACCTAAACCAGGTGGTGACGTGTGTGGCATGACATACCCAATAAGTGTAGTTTGATTTTTTTACTATTTTTTTTACAATTCATGTGTCATGATTATATGAATCAAATTGATTTGAAGTCTTTATTTCGACTCCTTTTATGTTGTTAGTGAATCATATCGACTAATGGCGGTGCTGGTGAGATATATCACAACTCAAAGATGGTAAATGGTTTGTTTGGTCACATTTTCTTAAGGTGGGTAATGGATGTAATGATGATCCATGTTAAGGGATTGGGGATGGTTAGGGTAGTGGTTTGGGTGGTTTTCCATTTTTTTGTGGGGTGATATGGTACTTTCAGTGGAAGTTAGTTTGGGTGTTATGAAATATTCTAACTTTTCAAAATATTTCAATTTTTTAGCATCAATAACTTATTTAAAAAAATATCTTTACACATTATGCATCTTTCATGAAAAGCCTTCACTTTTAATATCTTGAACAATGTTCTATCTGGTCTATGGTGTCTTCTTGTATGAGAGAAATCAAAAAATTACAAAACACATCTCACCTCAAATTTAGGCGCACATAACTGAATTAGTATATCTTTACATTGTTTTAATAGTTCACTACATCAACTAGAAACTCCTTCTTTTATCGTTTACTTAAATATATTTTCGATTAAACATCAATATTAATGAATTGATTATGAAGAAATGACTTATAACGATTATTTTTACAGAATGGATAGAATTTGGATGTATGAAACCGGTCAGATCTCAAGCGATTTTCAAAACAATATAGAGATCTTTTTAGATTTTTCATTTCACAATGTTTCAGATAGTGGTCGCATACACTTCCCATGTTTCAATTGTGTTGGTAGACCTTGGTTGAGGCATAAAGAAGTCAACTACCACATAACTAAATATGGTTTTCAACAATACTACTATGTGTGGAATCACATTGGGGAGAAAATGAAATCTCAAATTTTTGATGATCGAAATGAAAGGACTGGACTGGAGAATTTGTTAGATGACCGATTTATGATTATTAATCATCATGAAAAACAAAGGATTTCGAGTCAAGAAGACATAGATATGAGTACATATGATGTATCTAATGAAAATGATGATATTGTCAGGGTGGAAGGATTGAATGATGTTGCCATGACTCCAGTATATCGACAATGAGATAAAATGAAAAAGCTGGAATTTTTAATTAGATTGTTTATTGGGAAAACTATGTATGGGATTTCTAATACATCAATTGATTACATTCTTACCTTCTTGAAGGATTTACTTCCAAATGATTCAGATAATCCCTCAAACAACTATATGGTATTTAAGATAGTTTAGGAACATTGATTTTCAAGAAAAAAAATTCATGCTTTTCTAAAAGATTGCATTTTATTATGGGAGGAAACCACTGAACGAAATGATTGTATAAAATGTGGAACATCCCACTGGAAGTCAGAATCTGATGGAACACCATCTTGTGTGCCACAGAAATTAATGTGGAACTTTCCATTAATCTCTAGACTTCAAGATATTTTTATGTCTGATTGAATATCAATAAAAATGAGATGGCATGATACCGAGAGAAAGATGACTAACAATGAGTTGGTTCACCCTACTGATTGATTTTCATGGCAGATTTTTGATACTTGATATCCTTATTTTGTTGCTGATGTGTGTAATGTGAGGCTGGGTCTTTCATGCGATGGTTTTAATATGTTTGGGTGTATGCTTACTTGACACAACACGTGGCCATTTTTTATACACATTTATAATCTTCCCCCATGGTTCTGTATAAAAAAAACTTTCACTTTCATGAGTATACTCATATATAGCCCTTCTAATCCTGTCATTGATATTGACATATACATGAAACCTTTAATAAAAGAGTTGAAACTTATTTTGGATGTTGGTGTGCGCACATACGATGCATATTCGAAAGACATATTTCAGATGCGTGATGCACTTATGTGGATGATAAATGATTTTCCAGCTTATGCAATGATCTCTAGATGGAGAACGATAGTAAAACTATCATGTCCTATTTGTATGAAGAATACGCGATCCAGAAGACTGAAAAAATCGATGTAGATTAAGTTTTATGGGACAACGACGATTCTTTCCAATGGACCATCCATTTAGAAATAATCATTGAAGATTTGATAATACCATAGATACCAATGATCCACCTCATAATATGTCTGGAACTGATGTGCTTAATGAGTTGAAAGATTTCATTTTTTTAGTCGGGAAGAGTCAAATAAAATATTGTAAGAGAAATAATGTTTCCACTGAAACCTGTTACAATTGGAGGAAGATGAGTATATTTTTTGATTTGACTTATTGGTTATCCTATTTGTTATGTCATTTCTTAGAAATAATGCACATTGAAAAGAATATATGTGAAATTTTGATTTCAATACTTCTTAAATGATAAGGGAAAGAAAGAAGATGATTTGCGGTCTTGGCATGACAAGGTGGATTGGGGCATCAAGCCATAATTCCATCCTGTGTGTATCAATGAAAATAAATGGAAAGTTCAATGTTCTTCTTATGTGATTAAACCTAAGAAAAAAACAATTTCTAGAAGTATTAGAGACTATTAGAGTTCATGATGGATATTCCAGCAACATATCTAAATGGGTCAATAGAAGAGATTAGAAGTTAAAATCTTTGAAGACTCATTATTATCACGTTTTTTTGAATGAGTTGATTCCAATAGCAATCCATCATCTTTTTTCCAATAATGTATGGGTGACTGTTATTCGGTTGTGCCATTTTTTTAGATATCTTTGTGCAAAGAGGTTGTCCAAGTATTTATTGAAAAAAAATTTGACAGATACACCATTAATTTTGTGTGAGTTGGAGAAAATATTTCCTCAATCATTTTTCACATGCATTTTGCATCTAACTGTCCATATTCCCACTAAAATACTTATCAGAGGACCTGTTTATTTTCGTTGGATGTATCCAAATGAAAGAAATATGTACACATTAATGACTTTTGTCTGAAGCAGGAATCATCCTGAAGGTTCTATCACGAATGGTTACTTGGATCAAGAATGTATGGATTTCTTCTCACTGTAGTTGTCTGATCTTACTACAAGAATGAACAGACCAATGAGAAATAAAGAAGAAAAGTCTGAGAAAATTGAACCTAGTTTTCCATCACTTCCTTAAATAAGAGGAATTCCTAGATCATATACGTTGAATACATTATGCCTTGAAGAGCCGGAGATGGAACATCACACAGTTTTGTTCAACTGTGATTTATTCGATTACTACATTAGGTAACTAAATTGAATATGTATATATTACATATATATCTGTTAATATATTCATATTTTTTATCTATAGGGAACATAAATCAAGGATAAATAGAAAGCATCGTTCGTTATCTTTGAGAAGGAGGGAGACTTTTCATAGCAAAGATTTTTCTGCTTGGTTAAAATTAAAGGTAAATATATTACGATTTAAAATAATTAAATCAATATTTAATTTAGTTTAATATTCATTTTTAATGAAGTTATTGAGTTTTCCTATTGACTATGTCACTAACAAAATAAGAGCTTTGGCTTTTGGTCCTAATATCGTGGTTCGTGACTGTACATCAATTGTTATAAATGGGTACAAATTTATTGTCACTGAATGAGAAAATAACATGAGAACACAACATGATGGCGTTTTGGTTACTGCCAAAACTAATTGTTATGCCAGTGCACCAGATATTAGACCGCGATATGAAAATGTAGGTTATTATGGATGCGTTCAAAAAATAATAATATTGGATTATTACTCCCATGGATGAGTCACGATGATGAAATGTCAATGGTTTTCTTCAAAGACAAGACATGGAAAATTTATTGATGATTTTGGATTTCGAGTAATTAATATAACTCACACTCTTGCTACCGAAGAACCATATGTATTGGCATCAATGGATAAATAATTTTTTAATGTCAATGACCAACTAAGACCTAAATTTTGTGTCATAGTCGAAGTAATTCTATGACATATTTTTTATGATGGTGATGATGGAATTGATACTTTATCTACTGCCATTGGAACCAATCCATTTATTTCTTTTGATGACTCTAATAGCTCAATTTGTAAAGTTAATTGTGAAACAAAAGTTGTGGTGGAAAATATATAGAATCATCCATCCATGTTCTCAATTTTTTGGGATTACCTCGAGTTGGGTTGTTAAGGTTTTTACTATTCACATTTATTTAATATTGATTACAAATATGTAGTATCCGAAATGACCATTATGTGAATTTTCGATGTTTATTGGCTGGAATTTATATTTTAAATTCATTTTTTATTTTGGAATTGAACTGTATTTAAACCTAAAACAATGGTTAGTTAAATTATCCATGAATCCCCGTATTCCCTCACATTTATTTTGTTTTTTGGGTTACACATTAGTTATCCTTTTCTATTTACTTCCATATTTTTTTTCAAATACTGGAAATGAAACCAATTGAAGAGAGGCGATGAAAATAGATTATGGACAACCGTCATCGCATTACTGATCTTGGAATTCCACCACTAGTGCCTGTAGTGAGTATTTTATTTCAAATATATTTATTTAAATAATATATAATTTCACGTGATTAGTATTTTTAAAAAAAAAATCAGGATCCATCTATTAGGCGATAGTTATTCGATGAGCAGCTTAGTAGTGGTCCCAATACTCGGGGTGTTCGTACGAGGGGGGTGGTACAGGAGCTAGAAGATCTGGTTAGCGTACTCAATTAGACCCTGCCCCTCCCACTGACATATCATTCATCCTACATTCTGATCCTAGTGTGTCGTTTGGGACACACAGGATATTTAGGCCTCCCATGTTTTCACCACCCTTTACATCTCATCCTCCTCACCCATCTGTACCATATCCGATGATGATTCCCACTCCCCATACAGCATTTGTCTAGCCATCCCTATCATCTTATTTTACTTCTACTACCTTCTCTCCAGTTTTTTATACTCCATCTTCTTTGTCCCTTTCTCCGCCAGAGTCTGTCCCTACGGAGCGTACATTGGGACCCACTCCATCTGTATAGGGTGTTCCTTCAGTTTCTACAGATCCAGCGGCGCCCATTGATCAGACTACCATAGGTATACTTATACAACCCTAACGAATTGTTACACCATTATTTATTTTCATTATAACATGTATTGAAAAAATATTTGTTCTTATTTCATAACAGATTCATCTACTGATAGGAGGCGGGGTCGGGGGAGTACACGCATGTGTGTGGTGTGGAACCGTCGAATGCAGTTGATGGTGGAGTACAATGAATATAGTTAGATGATTAAAAAATCAGGGCAACAATGTCAGTGTTTTTTGGAGATGCTCCCCAAATTCACTAACATCATTCATGTTATCCCACTCTCATGTAGACAGATGCCAAATGAAGTCAAGGATAAAGCATGGGCAGAGATATGGGTAAAAAATATATTGTATTTAATGAAATATATTAATTTTTGTATTTATATGAATTAATATTTATGTGTCAGTTGCGGTTTAATTTCCGTGATGGTGAGGATTCACGGGAAGCATGTCTAAAGGATTTAGGTGAGCATTGGGGAGCTTATAAGCATGCGTTGTACATTGGATGGAGTGCTAGGGTGGGCACAGAGTTATAGGTGGTCCCTATCATGGATGATTGTCCGTTAGAACATTACTGACAGATGATTACTCATTGGACGGCTAGCCAATTTATGGTATTAATCATATTAGAGGAATTTAAATAAAAATTTTAATGTTTTTCAATAATATTAATTGTTGAATTTTATTTAGGATGTATCTGGAAGAAATAAAAAAACATTGATGCTAAGAAATACGTCCACACATTGGGACGTACTACAATGCCAGATCATGAGAGATAGTTGGTATGATAGTTTATAATCTTTCTTTACGACTTGCACTTACTATTTCTTCCTCCATTATTTATTCTATTGCTAAAGTTGTTATATAAGTTTAGTGATGAAATTAATGTTTTTTTTGGTATCCCATTTTTAATTATGGTTTCCTACATTAAATTTCATTGTAGAGGAAAAAAATGAATATAGAAGGATGTGTGCCTCGAGAAAAACATTTTTTCTTGAGTAGAAGGTAGAAAGATGGAAGTGTGGTTAATGAACCGACTCATCAGCAGATTGTAAGTTTTACATTGTATATTTAAAATTGTAATATCTATTTTTTAACTTAATAATCTATTTATATTTGTAACAGGCTACTTTAGAGGCCCTTTATGCCTCAGAACTTGACGATTTTTGGCCAAACGATCACTTAAATCAGGTGTTGGGAGATGAGAACCCTATTAGAGTATTCTGCCGACCTGGGAAGAGTATAGTTCCGATGAGGTATTGGCCCTCCCCGGGTACGATTTTTAGTGCCACTGAGTTGCATCAGGTTAAGGCATAGACAGAACAGGCTGAAAAAGGGCAAAAAAGATGGAAGAATTGTCTACTAGGAAAAACCTGCATTTATGAAACTGATGGATGTTTTACGTCCAAAACATCCACCAGAGGCCAAAACTTCTTGTGATGAATATATGTCATTGATGCGTTCTATATATGGTTCACCAGGTTGAAGTTCTAGTGGTGGTTGAGATGATGGCGAGGAGGAGGCCGAGGCGGAGGAGGAGGAGGGCGAGGCGGAGGCCGAGGCGGAGGAGGAGTGAGAGGAAGAGGCCAAGGTGGAGGATTAGGGCGATGAGGTGGCCGAGACTGAGTGCAAGGGTGAGGAGGTGGGATGGGATGATGATGGGGATGACAATGAGGATAAGGGTGAGGGTGATGATGATGGTGATGATAGTGATGGTGATGAGGGACATATTGATCTATTACATTTTTAACTGATATTAATGAACTTTGATGTTTATTGATTTTTTGGGCCTAAATATATGTGTGATTAGGTAGGTCACATTATCTTCATTTTTTATCTATAAATAATAAAACATTACTTGAATATTTTATGTGATTGATTCACCCCTCCCCTAGACTGCCCCCCACCCCCTAGACACCCCTCACCCCTTGGACAACCCGTACCCCCTGGACACCACTTTCTGATTGTATTTATACTTCATGACAATGATAAATGGGTAATTTGTGACACGTAAGAGTAAACACCACCTCAATCTAAGGCACATTATGGCCGGTATCACTCAAAGTGTCTCTCTTTTGTTTAAAATAGACAATGTTTTAATTAAAAACAACAGACATATGGAAAACTGACCAAATATATTTTGATTGTGTAAATACTTTAGAAAAAGGATACATGGGCCCTTTATGATGTGTAACAGTCAACCCCACCTCAATCTGAGGCATGGTGTGGCCGATACCACTCAAAGTATCTCACCTTTATTTTAAATGGACAAAATTTAATGTTGAAACAACAACTAACTTATGGAAAACTGAACAAATGCATTTGGATTGTGTTTATTCTATAGGATAACAATACACGTGTCATATGTGATGCGTACAAGTCTACCCCACCCCAATCTAAGGCACGGTGTGTCCGGTATCAATTGAAGTGTCTTTCTTTTGTTTAAAATGGACACCCTTTTAAGTAAAAACAACTGGCATATCGAAAACCAACCACTCATATTCGTATTATGTTGATAATTTAGAAAAAGGATTCATGGATCATTTTTGACATGTATGAGTCAATCCCACCTCAATCCTAGGCACGGTGTGGCTGATACCACTCAAAGTGTCTCACTTTTATTTGAATTGGACAAAATTTTAAGTGAAAACAACAACTAGCATACGGAAAACCAACCAAACGCATTCGTATTATGTTGATACATTAGGAGAACAATGCATGGGTCATTTTTAATGTGTATGAATCCCCTCGCCTTAATCTGAGGCAGGGTGTGGCTGGTACCACTCAAAATGGCACACATTTATTTGAAATGGATAGGATTTTAAGTGAGAACAACAACTTGCATACGGAAAACCGACCAAACGCATTCGGATTCTGTTGAAACATTAGGAAAATGATACATGGGTCATTTGTGACGTGTACGTGTCAAAAAAGACTCAATATGAGGCATGGTGTGTCCTATACCACTCAAAGTGTCTCCCATTTATTTGAAATTGACAACATTTTAAGTAAAAACAACAACTGGCATACGAAAGACTGACCAAACATATTGGGATTGTTTTGATACTCTTGTAAAATGATTCATGGGTCATATGTGACCTGTACGAGTTAAAACTGCATCAATATGAGGCATGGTGTGGTCGGTATCACTCGATGTATCTCTCTTTTGTTTAAAATGGACACCCTTTAAGTAAAAACAACTGGAAAACAGAAAACTAACCAATCGTATTTGGATTGTGTTGATGCTTTAGAACAAGGATTTGTGGTTCATTTTCTACGTTTATGAGTCAACCCCACTTCAATCTGAGGCACATTGTTTCTGGTACCACACAAAGTATCTCACTTTTATTTGAAATGGACAACATTTTAAGTGAAAACAACAAATGGCATATGGAAAACTTACCAAACACATTTGTATTATGTTGATACTTTAAGAAAACAATACATGGGTCATTTTTTATGTGTAAGAGATAATCTCGCCTCAATATGAGGCATAGTGTGGCCTGTACCACTCAAATTGTCTCACATTTATTTGTAATGGACATGATTTTAAGTGAAAAAAACAACTTTCATACGGAAAACTGACTAAACACATTTGGATTCTATTGATACTTTAGGAAAACGATCCATGGGTCATTTGTAATGTTTAAGAGTCAACCCCGCCTCAATCCGAGGCACGGTGTGGCTGGTATCACTCAATGTGTCTCTCTTTTGTTTGTAATGGAAATTGTTTTAAGTAAAACCAACAGACATGCGGAAAACCAACCAAAGGAATTCTGATTGTGTTGATACTTTAGCACAAAGATCCATGTGTCATTTCTGACATGTACAAGTCCACTGCACCTCAATCCGAGGCACGGTGTGGCCGGTACCACTCAAAGTGTCTCACCTTTATTTGAAATGGACAAAATTTTAAGTGAAAACAACAAATGGTATATGGAAAACCAACAAAATGCATTCAGATTGTGTTGATACATTAGTAAAACTATCCATGTGTTATATGTGACGTGCACGAGTCAACCCCACCTCAATATGAGTCACGGTGTGGCCGATATCACTCGAAGTGGCTTTCCTTTGTTTAAAATGGAAACTCTTTTACATAAAAACAACTGGCAAATGAAAAACCACCCAAATGTAGTCATATTGTGTTGATACTTTAGAACAAGGATCCATGGTTAATTTTTGACATGTACGAGTCAACCCTGACTCTATCTGAGGCACAGTGTCACCGGTACCACTCAATGTGTCTCCCTTTTATTTGCATTGGACAACTTTTTATGTGAAAACATCAACCAGCATACTGAAAACTGACCAAACGCATTAGGATTATGTTGATACTTTAGGAAAATGATCCATGGGTCATTTGTGACGTGTAAAAGTCAACCCTTCCTCAATATGAGGCATGGTGTGGCCGGTGCCACTCAAACTATCTCACTTTTATTTTAAATGGACAAGATTTTAAGTGAAAATAAAAACTTGCATATGGAAAACCGGCCAAATGCATTTGGATTCTCTTGATAAATCAGGAAAAAGATACATGGGTCATTTGTGATGTGTACAAGTCAACCTTGCCTCAATCCATAGCATTATGTGGCCAGTACCACTCAAACTTCCCCACTTTTATTTGAGATGGTACGGATTTTAAGTGAAAACAAAAACTAGCAAACGGAAAACCAACCAAATGCTTTCTAATTGTATTGATACATCAGGACAACAATCCATCGGTCATTTTTGATGTGTAAGAGTCAACCCTACCTCAACCCAAACCACAGTGTGGCCGATATCACTGAAAGTGTCTCTCTTTTGTTTAAAATGGACATTGTTTTATGTAAAGATAACAAACATTCAGAAAACTATCCAAAATTATTCTGATTGTGTTGATACTTTAGAAAAAGGATCTATGGGTCATTTGTGACGTGTAAGAGTCAACCCCATCTCAATCCGAGGCTCGATGTGGCCGGTACCACTCAAAGTGTCTCACTTTTATTTTAAATGGACAACATTTTAAGTGAAAACCACAACTGGCATATAGAAGACCAACCAAATGCATTAGGATTCTGTTGATACTTTATGAAAATGATCCATGGTTCATTTCTGACGTGTATGAGTCAACCCTTCCTCAATATGAGGCACAGTGTGGCTGGTACTACTCAAACTGTCTCACTTTTATTTAAAATGGATAGTATTTTAAGTGAAAACAACAACATGCATATGGATAACCGACCAAAAGTATTATGATTTTGTTGATACTTTAGCACAAAGATCCATTGTCCAGGCTCACACAATCCACTTCTCATGTGAGGAATTCCTACCACTATTCTAAAACACATGACATTTAATACTCCAATCCCATCCTCAAACAGTGGGTTCTATGAGCAAACCAAAGTCCCTTTGGGAACCCAATACCAAAGACATAATTGAATATTCATACCCACTACCCAAAAGGGGATTCATATCACATCACACCCAGGATACCAAATTACAATTATCCACATATGCCCTTATTCCAATTGAAATGTCTATGAAAAACATGTAGGTTATTCCGGTAACCCATATCAAATGTCGATATTGTCCAATGTTTCCAACAAACACATTAGGAACCATTTATTCATGGATACATAGTCATTAGAGGAATATAAAAATCCCATGTGCTTTCTATAACTCATCCTAGGTCTAAGAACATGACCACTACCATTGTCTTTCTTATGGGCATCATGATCCTTGTCCACTCTACCCAAGTTTTTCTGTTGGTTTAAAGATAGTTAACCCAAGACCATGAGTAAACATCCCATGTGCTTCCTATAACACGTAGTCTTTTTCTCTTGTGTGTATTGGTGTTGTTGTTTTAGTGAGGAGTGAATTCTAATTTTTGAATATTTTTATAGGTGTTATTACTTTTAAATTCTAAATTTCTGAATTCTAGATGTGTTGGTTTTTGGATGTATTGGTAATGAATTCTAAATTTTGAATACTGTTATGTGTATTGGATTCTGGATGTATTTGATTTTATTTTTTTGTAGGATTTATGGGTGTTATTTCATTTAAATTCTAGATGTATTAGATTGTGGATGTATTGGATCCTGGATTTTTCTCTTGTGTTGTTGTTTGAGTGAGGAATATATTTTATATTTCTAAATTTCTGAATTCAGGATGAATTTTAAACATCCAATATAGGCTTTTGGATTTTGGCTGCATGTTTTCTTGCTGGTCATTGAGAGTTGGAGGTTGGAGGCAGTTGCTGGCTGCTGTGGAGCTGCAGCATATGTATACCAATGATTTTTAAAATTGTTGGTATAACATTTTGATGTATATTATACCAATGGATTTGTTATAACCATTGGTATAAACTTCTACCAACGGTTTTCAAAACCATTTGTATATCCTTTGGATGTATATTGTACACTATATACCAACGGTTCTGAAACGTTGGTATAAGGGTAACTTATACCAACGGTTTGTGAAACCGTTGGTATATCTCTTACTTTAACACATATACCGACAGTTTACACAGAAACGTTGGTATAAGACTATACCCATGGATTACTTGGCCATGGTTTGGGAAACCGTTGGTATATAACATACCAATGGTTTCCCAGCCTTTACCAATGGTTCTGAACCGCTGGAAAAGTGTAAAATTCTTGTAGTGAGGGTGCATACTTTGTAAACATTTCATTTATTGGATATGTGTGCCACATGGATACATAAAGTATCATCATTTATTCCATGATAAAAAATGATAAATTAATACAAAAATCTATATAATCAATAAGTTAATGTTCATAAAGGTGAATACCCATGATAGAGAAATGGGCATGGTATTCACTATACAATGATTTTGTCTGGGAAAATCGCATTGCAATTTCGGCATCGCAACAACGTGACATAAGAACTCAGAAAAATGGTTAATCAGAGAGAAAGGGGTGTCTCATTATAAGTACATGAAATGGACTTTAAGGTGGTAATATAGATACATGTACCAATAATTGTAATGGAATTTAGATTCGTGATACAAAAGAATTACTTGAATGTAAATGAGGAGAGAGAAACTCCTTACAGAATTTTGGCAAGGTAACAGGTATACATGGAAGGAATAGATGAGAGATAAAAGGGTATCTCATAATTCAAACATAAATATAATAGTATAGTGGAGGTGAGAAATCATACCCCAACATTTTTAAATGAAAATAAAAAAGGATTAACAATATTAAGAAACTTGGATAAAAAGAGAACAGAAGGGATCCCTTACTTGGAAGTGTGATCCGAAAGACTTGAGAGAAGCTTGAGAGAGGATTTTTGGGAGAATGGGGTGCTTTGAAGGATTATAGGGAGAGGATGGAAGAGGTTGGACAAATTCTACAGGCTTTGAGTGAAGAGGAAGTGAGAGCATGGGTGGGGTTATATAGAAATGGAGAGAGAATTCCATATTATTTAGGTTTGGGACACCACACATTAAACTAATCAAAACCACAAACCGACCCATGGTTTTTGCCAATGGTTTTTTGGAAAGGGGATTGGAAAACAATATTTTAAATGTCAAATGGCCGAAATTCTAAAAATAATATGGTAGATTATGTGGAGGTGAGTCACACTCTCAAGTAAATCAATTTAAAAAGATAGAATGTTTTAAAAGTCCTGGAGGGTCCACTAAAGCTTTTTGAAAAAAATCAAACAAAACCAAAATTACTTTATTTTAATGGTAAAATATATATTGGCCGAACATAATGTTTATTGTATTTTATTGCATCACTATTTGGTCATTATGATGTCATAAAACACATTCTATATTTAAACAGTATTAAAGTTTTAACCAAAAATTTGATTGTCTCAGAAAATTAGGAAAAATTCATCGTTGGATAATTTCAACATCCTGATTTTAAAAATAAAATTCATTTTATCCAAATATGTTTCTAAATATGTGAATTTTTACTTTTAAAATTAACACCGACATTTATCGAAAATACATGGGTTTTGACAAAATTAACATTCAATCCTTAATTAAAATTAAAATTGTATTCATAATGTAACACCCTAAGATTTCATAGTGTGTTATTTCTTTAAAATAATACAAAAACTTGAAATACACGCAACACCGAGTTCAAGCACACCATGACTTACCAAACAAGCCGTTCAAAATAGGTTATGAATAGTATTAACTAAATTTTAAACTTTATATAATCCTTATAATTTTAGAATCCATATTATGAGTTTCTTAGACATAATGTAAGAACAAATTAATTTTTAGTATTGCACTTTTACCAACTTTTAATAGTGAAACCATTTTAAATAAAATATTTTAAACATTTTTGAGTAAAGGGGGACATCAAAAAAAATTAAAATGAAACATCCCCAGCTTCTACGGTACGCTTCTCTTTGATTAATGCGATAGCGTGTGTTGTACGCAACACCGAGTTCTAACAACCAATCAAACTAGCCGTTATGAATAGTAATACCTACTTTTTAAAATTATATATATTTTATATTTCAAAATGGACTTCATTTTTGGATTCGGAATATCTAATTTAGCCTAAGGTGAAATTTTGGTACTTTTCGGATAACTTTCATATTTTGATGAATAGTGAAAATTACTAAATTTTAATTAAAAACAACTTTTTTAATCAAAATAATTAATAGTGATAAATTATGAATTTTAGTAGTTTTAAAGTATATTGAGAATATATTTTTACCATTTAATATAATGTTGGTCATTGGACATAATTTTACAATTAAACCGAACATAAACAAGTGTCAATCTTTTGATAGTTATTATCTCTTAAAAACACGCTTTTTGTTTTGACAGCGGGAATTAATTTTAAATTAATTTCTGCCACTTCTGTGTTTTGAATTTAGGAAAATGGATTCCATATTTGGAATTAGTATGTTCAAATTGTATAAATAGGTAACTTTTATTTTTAGACATTTTGAATAATTACTGCGGTAAATATTTTATTTACCATGGTTAAGGGTAAATCCGGTAAATAAGGGTTAAAAAATAATATTATAATAATACTAAATTACCCTAAAACGTGTCCTAAACCTATTGGTTGATACATGGTCGACCATGGGCATCTTTGGGTCGATTTTGGGACCCCATGGATCCACTTGTAAGTGATAATGACACTTTATTTTAATTAAGTTAAAATGAATACAAAAATGACACAAGCATATATCTTTTAGAAAGAAAATTTTTACATAGGGTTATATATGTTGGATTTTAGATTATAAATATTCATTAGAAAGATAAAAAGACTTCCTACATAGTGATAGTTCATTTATAATTTTTAGACATTAAATAATTTAATATATTTATGACACAGTGATGATAAATTAATTACTATAATAGTGAAAAATTAAAATAATTGATATTATAAATACCCAAATAAATATAATATGAAACTTTTAATGAATTAAACTAATTTTCTAGGATAATATGATATATTAGGCTTGATTTAATTGACTTTGTTAGAAGTAATCAATCTGTTATGAGTTTCACAAAAATCAACTATTGAATAGTGTCAAAATTGACATAAAAGAGTTCTTAAAACAAATATTATATTATTAATTGATATTAAATTCATAAAAATCTAAGGTTCGGCCAAGAGACTTATATCATGATAGGTTAATCATTAATGGACCACTTGGGGGTCTCTTGGATGTATATAGTAAGTTTATTAACCATATTATATAAAAATACAAAGAGACATTGTAAAAGTGAAACTAATTAACTTAGAGTTAATACTTAAAGATAAGGTTAATATAAGTACCAAAACCTGTCTAAATTCTATTGTTTGAGTGGTTTTCGACCTATCCCCACCTTAAACTTTGGATAATCAACTTTGGAGCCATTAGAAACCGAATATGAATTTATTATAAATTAATATTTCTAGCTTTTCCAAAGGTGCCCCTCACCCCTCTTATAAAAGGGCACTCCTCCTTCTCATTTCTTCACACCTTCAAAGCCTTTTGGTTCGGCCAAACTCTGCCCAAATACTCTCCCAACATCCCTCAATAAAACCTAGAGGCCTTAGTTTGATCAGAAAGACAACCTAAGGAGCCCTTTTGATCAAATCAAAAGGAAGAAACCGAAGAAGAGGTAATGATTTCACCACCCTTTTCCAAGTTCCTTCTTCTTCCACTTCTTCTTACTTTGTTGTTACCATTCTAAAATAGTAACTCCAGTATCATATATATATACTGTGATGTTATTATAAATATGGTCCAACCATATTCAGTATTCTATCCACCCTTTGAATAACATGTCACCATACGTGCGTACGTACGGCTTACCGTCTCCACGTCGTGGTGTAATTGTTATTCAATATATTATTATTTGGATGGGTATAATAATGATGTGTAACTCATGTAAATAATAAATATAACATGTTAATGATTCTGTATATATGATATACCATCCATTTATATATTATTTTAATATCAAAAGAATGATATTGTCGCTCGTGCGTACGTACGGACTACCGTTTCCACGAACGCGATGAGATTCATTCTCCATCATATCCATTCAAGTATAATTATCATTTGCTGATTTAAAAATGATGTTTAAGGACATGATATCATTCTGGATATGAATAATATACAACCTATCCATTACAAACATGGCTTACGTAATAAAACATATAAAAGAAAACGAGTAAGTGAACACCCGAAACAATGATAATACTAAGATATTATTAACAAAGCAAAGTTAAAAGATCATATATGATATCATATTAATATATATGATTCTTGTATAATTTAATAACAATTATTTCACTATTATACAGGAGGTTAACCTACCCCAACCAAGTAAAAGTACAAGGTAAGGGATTTTCTTATCTCACTTTCAATTCCGGGAGATTTCCATTGTTCGCCACTAAATTATTGAAAGTGGTGTATTGTGTACTAACATTTGATATATATTATCATGATTCTCTTTATATTCATGTTATTCTGTAAATCCTTTGGTGGTTATTAACTTTTGGACATACGACTCAGTTGATTAACGTGGTAAGGGGTTTTCATCTCACTCCTTATTCCCGTGAGATTCATGCCATATTGCCACCATTACGTTTTGTGTGGTGTATGTACTGCCCATAATTATATTATTTGTGTAATACACTCTAATTTATGTGTATTTACATATTCATTGTATGATACCTTTTTCATGGGTTGTATGTTTCACAAGTTACCAAATTGGTAAGGGTTATTTCACAATCTCTTCATTATCCGAGGTTGTTTATATGTAATAATCTACTGGGATCTCTTTATCATCCACATCCATGTTTCTTCAAAATGTATTTCAAAACATTTTTACTATTTACAAGAATATGGGTTAAAGTCATTTATACCCTTGTTTTACTTTTTATAAGAGGTTTATAAAGGAATCTTTCTGTCGTTTTCAAAACAAGGTCCTTTTTAACCTTTTTGACAAAATTAAAGTAAGAATGTTTTTTTTAAACTTATACGGCGGATGCGGCTATTTTAGGCCGTTATAAAATCTTCAAAGATTTCCTTACAAGGTTATAAGAATATTTTCAAAGAAAATGTTTTATTTTATATGGATCTTAAATGATTTCAAAATAAAAAGAGATATTTCTCTAAAATAGTTTTGATTTCATCTATGTCAACATCCTTTGATGGATTTTAAGCTTATTTGAAGTTGATTTATTATGATACAAAACATCGCTATTTTATTGAAGGTTTTGTGATATTTTTGACTGTGGGTAAGTTATTCTTATGTCATTCATGGTTTTTGTTTAAAGTATTGACATTTTATAAGTTATTTTTAATCAAAATGTTTATGTTATATTTCAATCTTTCATTTAGATGAATGTGTTAGACAAGTATGTTCCGGGTTGGGGACTGGTAAAAGTAAGCCCTCCGGTTTGGTCTCTGGTTATTAGAGGAACTCCGGTTTGGTCTCCGGTTATTAGAGGAACTCCGGGTTGGTGTTCGGTTATTAGAGCCACTCCGGGTTGGTGTCCGGTTATTAGAGGCACTCCGGGTTGGTGTCCGGTTATTAGAGGCACTCCGGGTTGGGTTTCGGTTACAGTTAGCCCCAAGGTCTTGGGACGAGGCCTTGACAAAGAAATTAAAGTTCAGCATTATGCATTCCATCATTATGAAAGTGGTTATTGATTTTGCATGTGATTATTCGATTAGTAGAATAACCATGTGAATAAGTAAATGGCATTATTTCATTTTATTTATGCCATACTATGTTAAAAGTTCAAGTTTTAAAGGCTTTTGTTTTAGTTATACATTGCCTTAAATTTTTATTCTTATTTATGAAAGTTTCCGCTATATTGTTATCCTTACTGGGCATTTGAGCTCACCCCTTTTATATGTTTTATTTTTCCTAGGAAGTGAAGAAGTAAATTATGAATGACCTGCAGGGATATTATGTGGGGATATGAGTGTGGATTATGGAGACAATATGTTGTTGTAGTAGTTTTTCATTTTATGATGTAATGTAAGACTTATGAATATATCTAGTGTTTCCAAGGCTACTAAACCAATCGGTATTTCGAGATTTGATATTTCTTGTGATCATGCCAATGTTATGTAAAAATGCACCGACTCTGGGCAACTAGGGTCGGGGCGTTATAGTTGGTATCAGAGGAAGTTTAGTACAAACCTTGGAAGCTAGATTTAGATAAACTCTGATTAGAGCACGTAGACCTAAGATGAACTTTGAGGATTAGTGTAGAAGAACTTCCTAGAATTTTGGTATTGTAGGGATTTTGTGAGTTTTCCGAGCAATACATCCCTGTCTGGATACGAGCAGGTAGAGGCGGCTCTAGCACAGATGTACCTAGGTGTAAAACCCGAAAACACCGCTTTGAGCTAGACTCGAACGGGAACTGGTGCACGACAACGGGCCTTGCTGCACTCTTGGTTACGACACTCCCGGGGGATATGCTTAGGATAATTCTCATTTTCTTTACAAACCATTATGAAGGGTTTATGTGGATTTACTTCCTCAAAGGAGAAATTTATATGATTATGGATTATATCCATAAACTATTTAATTTATGTTATGTGTCTTAAAAGTTTGGGATTAGGTATTGTTATTCATAAACTAATCTAGTGTATTCTATTTTTTAGAAATGGCACCCAGTAGAAGGAATAAGAACTCCAGCAATACACATGATCCAAAGAGAAAGAAGGATCATATCTTTCATGGCCTTAAGACAGAATTTATAAGAGAAATAGTCTCCCATTTATTATCATCATACGAAGAAATAATATCATGTGTTGATAAGATAAGTAAATATTTTACTGAGTCCTATGGCTTTGAAGGGAAGCAAGAGAAGAAAAGTATGGAAGAGAGAAAGATAGATAAAGGGAAGAGGGAAAAGAAGAATTTTCCCATATGTGATAACTGTGGGAAGAAACACCCTGGAACTTGTCTGAAAGGAATGGGAGTTTGTTATAAGTGTGGTGGAAAAGGGCACAAAGTACATGACTGCAAGGGTAAGAAAATGGTTTCAAATGTACAATGCCTCATTTGCAAGGAGTTTGGACACTATGCGAACCTATGTCCCAGTCATCAGAATATGCCTGAAATGATGTTATTGGATAATAATCAAGTTATGATACTACCACAGATGAAGAGGAATGATTAGAGTTCTTATGTTGATTATGTCAATTGAGTGTTGTATCAACAATGTACTTGTTATAGTAATTATGGAGTATATAAGGATTGTACTGCAGTACTATTTCATTAAGGACTTGAGATTGTGTGGAACAAAGAAAATTGACTCAATAGCAGGTTAAATTTTTGGAAAATATATGGTTGAGAGAATGATAAACCATAATATGGTTCTGATACCGAGGTAGTGATTTTAGAATAATACATGATTGATTTGGATAAATTATATTGGATATTATTGACTACCTTGAAACTAATTAATGATTTGTATATTCCATCATTATTGGGGTTTAAAACATTTTTGGATTGATGAAGTATATCTAGCATTCTATATGAAATAAGGGAGCATGAATGTAATCAATATGGATTATAGTAATTCAGGATGTTTCAGTGTTTTAAAAGAATACATGATGAAGGTATTCATATGCTATTACGTGGTAAAAAGGATCTACATTATGTTTAACTTCCTTATAAATGTTGGACTGTGAGTTTGGTCAGAAGTATTTTGGATAAATTCTAGTTTGAGATTAATTTTGGATTGCCATAAAAGGACAACCCGGAGGTCGGGCGACAACCCGTTGCGTCCGGCAAGGCCGCGAGACTTGAACCCATGAGATGTCCTGGATTAAATAATGTAGTTTTTATTAAAAGATCTTGTAGATGAATTATAAATTCGTTTATTTTGGAACCCTATACGAATAGTGTAAATAGAATTTTTTTATATTCTATTATCTTTTAGAGTGAAAGATGAGTTTGTGGTAGAAATTTATTAATGGATAAAACTCTAATTATAAAGTAAGTATATCTCCTTATGATCATAGCCAATCTCATAAATAAATTCCTCAACATTAAGAAAAGCAACTTAGAACAAAAATGTTGTCCTAGATGGTACCTTAAATCATCACTAATTTATGGCTATGGGATTGTTGGCCTTTTCATAGCCATGTTCTCTACCACTCTCCATCAGATAATTGATGGTTAGATTTCTCTTCCATATCCATATTTTCTACATGGAACCCTAGTATGTGTTATTTTCGGTAATCTTCATACTTTCCACTCTTTATTTTAAATAGAGGCCTCATTAATTCATTTTTCAATGTGGGATTTCAACTAAGATATTTTGAAACATCAAAAATGTGTTATCCTAATACCCTATGTTTTTTTGAACCGATGGTATTTCAAATCATCATAGATTGATGAGTTTAAGGACCTAAATTTTATACTTGTTTGTGATTGATGACCTCAATCACTACCTATAAATATTTACGTTTTTCCTCCAATTATATGTCTATAATTGCCACCAATGTTCTCCTAATCGAGATCATAATTTGGTGGTGACCCTTTCATTTCTCTTTTCCTCATATTAAGACTAAATTTTAGTAACCCAATTTCCGATGTGGGTTTTCCCACAAAGATATTTTTCATTTTCAACCTTTTATTTTCGAAGAACAATTTCAAATTGCGAGGACGCAATTTATTGAAGGAGGGGAGAATGTAACACCCCAAGATTTCATAGTGTGTTATTTCTTTAAAATAATACAATAACTTGCACTACACGCAACACCGAGTTCAAGCACACCATGACTTACCAAACAAGCCGTTCAAAAGAGGTTATGAATAGTATTAACTAAATTTTAAACTTTATATAATCCTTATAATTTTAGAATCCATATTATGAGTTTCTTAGACATAATGTAAGAACAAATTCATTTTTAGTATTGCACTTTTACCAACTTTTAATAGTGAACCCATTTTAAATAAAATATTTTAAACATTTTTGAGTAAAGGTGGACATAAAAAAAACTTAAAATGAAACATCCCAAGCTTCTACGGTACGCTTCTCTTTGATTAATGCGATAGCGTGTGTTGTACGCAACACTGAGTTCTAACAACCAATCAAACTAGCCGTTATGAATAGTAATACCTACTTTTTAAAATTATATATATTTTATATTTCAAAATGGACTTCATTTTTTGATTCGGAATATCTAATTTAGCCTAAGGTGAAATTTTGGTACTTTTCGGATAACTTTCATATTTTGATGAATAGTGAAAATTACTAAATTTTAATTAAAAACAACTTTTTTAATCAAAATAATTAATAGTGATAAATTATGAATTTTAGTAGTTTTAAAGTATATTTAGAATATATTTTTACCATTTAATATAATGTTGGTCATTGGACATAATTTTACAATTAAACCGAACATAAACAAGTGTCAATCTTTTGATAGTTATTATCTCTTAAAAACACGCTTTTTGTTTTGACAGCGGGAATTAATTTTAAATTAATTTCTGCCACTTCTGTGTTTTGAATTTAGGAAAATGGATTCCATATTTAGAATCAGTATGTTCAAATTTTGTAAATAGGTAACTTTTATTTTGAGACATTTTGAATAATTACTGTGGTAAATATTTTATTTACCATGGTTAAGGGTAAATCCGGTAAATAAGGGTTAAAAAATAATATTATAATAATACTAAATTACCCTAAAACGTGTCTTAACCCTATTGGTTGATACATGGTCGACCATGGGCATCTTTGGGTTGATTTTGGGACCCCATGGATCCACTTGTAAGTGATAATGACACTTTATTTTAATTAAGTTAAAATGAATACAAAAATGACACAAGCATATATCTTTTAGAAAAACAATTTTTACATAGGGTTATATATATTGGATTTTAGATTATAAATATTCATTAGAAAGATAAAACGATTTCCTACATAGTGATAGTTCATTTATAATTTTTAGACATTAAATAATTTAATATATTTATGACACAGTGATGATGAATTAATTACTATAATAGTGAAAAATTAAAATAATTGATATTATAAATACCCAAATAAATATAATATGAAACTTTTAATGAATTAAACTAATTTTCCAGGATAACATGATATATTAGGATTGATTTAATTGACTTTTTTCGAATTAATCAATCTGTTATGAGTTTTAAAAAAATCAACTATTGAATAGTGTCAAAATTGACATAAAAGAGTTCTTAAAAACAATATTATATTATTAATTGATATTAAATACCTAAAAATCTAAGGTTCGGCCAAGAGACTTATATAATGATAGGTTAATCATTAATGGACCACTTGGGGGTCTCTTGGATGTATATAGTAAGTTTATTAACCATATTATATAAAAATACAAAGAGACATTGTAAAAGTGAAACTAATTAACTTAGAGTTAATACTTAAAGATAAGGTTAATATAAGTACCAAAACCTGTCTAAATTCTATTTGTTGAGTTTTTTTCGACCTATACCCACCTTAACCTTTGAATAATAAACTTTTGAGCCATTAGAAACCGAATATGAATTTATTATAAATTAATATTTCTAGCTTTTCCAAAGGTGCCCCTCACCCCTCTTATAAAAGGGAACTCCTCCTACTCATTTCTTCACACCTTAAAACCTTTTGGTTCGGCCAAACTCTGCCCAAATACTCTCCCAACATCCCTAACTACAACCTAGAGGCCTTAGTTTGATCAGAAAGCCAACCTAAGGAGCCCTTTTGATCAAATCAAAAGGAATAAACCGAAGAAGAGGTAATGATTTCACCACCCTTTTCAAAGTTCCTTCTTCTTCCACTTCTTCTTACTTTGTTGTTACCATTCTAAAATAGTAACTCCAGTATCATATATATATACTGTGATGTTATTATAAATATGGTTCAACCATATTCAGTATTCTATCCACCCTTTGAATAACATGTCACCATACGTGCGTATGTACGGCTTACCGTCTCCACGTCGTGGTGTAATTGTTATTCAATATATTATTATTTGGATGGGTATAATAATGATGTGTAACTCATGTAAATAATAAATATAACATGTTAATGATTCTGTATATATGATATACCATCCATTTATATATTATTTTAATATCAAAAGAATGATATTGTCGCTCGTGCGTACGTACGGACTACCGTCTCCACGAACGCGATGAGATTCATTCTCCATCATATCCATTCAAGTATAATTATCATTTTCTGATTTAAAAATGATGTTTAAGGACATGATATCATTCTGGATATGAATAATATACAACCTATCCATTACTAACATGGCTTACGTAATAAAACATATAAAAGAAAACGAGTAAGTTAACACCCGAAACAACGATAATACTAAGATATTATTAACAAAGCAAAGTTAAAAGATCATATATGATATCATATTAATATATATGATTCTTGTATAATTTAATAACAATTATTTAACTATTATATAGGAGGTTAACCTACCCCAACCAAGTAAAAGTACAAGGTAAGGGATTTTCTTATCTCACTTTCAATTCCGTGAGATTTCCATTGTTCGCCACTAAATTATTGAAAGTGGTGTATTGTGTACTACCATTTGATATATATTATCATGATTCTCTTTATATTCATGTTATTCTGTAAATCCTTTGGTGGTTATTAACTTTTGGCCATACGACTCAGTTGATTAACGTGGTAAGGGGTTTTCATCTCACTCCTTATTCCCGTGAGATTCATGCCATATTGCCACCATTACCTTTTGTGTGGTGTATGTACTGCCCATAATTATATTATTTGTGTAATAAACTAAAATTTATGTGTATTTACATATTCATTGTATGATACCTCTTTCATGGGTTGTATGTTTCACAAGTTACCAAATTGGTAAGGGTTATTTCACAATCTCTTCATTATCCGAGGTTGTTTATATGTAATAATCTACTGGGATCTCTTTATCATCCACATCCATGTTTCTTCAAAATGTATTTCAAAACATTTTTACTATTTATAAGAATATGGGTTAAAGTCATTTATACCCTTGTTTGACTTTTTATAATAGGTTTAAAAAGGAATCTTTCTGTCGTTTTCAAAACAAGGTCCTTTTTAACCTTTTTGACAAAATTAATGTAAGAATGTTTTTTTTAAACTTATACGGCGGATGCGGCTATTTTAGGCTGTTATAAAATCTTCAAAGCTTTCCTTACAAGCTTATAAGAATATTTTCAAAGAAAATGTTTTATTTTATATGGATCTTAAATGATTTAAAAATAAAAAGAGATATTTCTCTAAAATAGTTTTGATTTCATCTATGTCAACATCCTTTGATGGATTTTAAGCTTATTTGAAGTTGATTTATTATGATACAAAACATCGCTATTTTATTGAAGGTTTTGTTATATTTTTGACTGTGGATAAGTTATTCTTATGTCATTCATGGTTTTTGTTTAAAGTATTGACATTTTATAAGTTATTTTTAATCGAAATGTTTATGTTATATTTCAATCTTTCATTTAGATGAATGTGTTAGACAAGTATGTTTCGGGTTGGGGACCGGTAAAAGTAAGCCCTCCGGTTTGGTCTCCGGTTATTAGAGGAACTCCGGTTTGGTCTCCGGTTATTAGAGGAACTCCGGGTTGGTGTCTGGTTATTAGAGGCACTCCGGGATGGTGTCCGGTTATTAGAGGCACTCCGGGTTGGTGTCCGGTTATTAGAGGCACTTCGGGTTGGGTTCCGGTTGCAGTTAGCCCCAAGGTCTTGGGACGAGGCCTTGACAAAGAAATTAAAGTTCAGCATTATGCATTCCATCATTATGAAAGTGGTTATTGATTTTGCATGTGATTATTCGATTACTAGAGTATCCATGTGAATAAGTAAATGGAATTATTTCATTTTATTTATGCCATACTATGTTGAAAGTTCAAGATTGAAAGGCTTTTGTTTTAGTTATACATTGCCTTAAATGTTTATTCTTATTTATGAAAGTTTCCGCTATATTGTTATCCTTACTGGGCATTTGAGCTCACCGCTTTTCTATGTTTTATTTTTCCCAGGATGTGAAGAAGTAAGTTATGAATGACCTGCAGGGATATTATGAGGGGATAATAGTGTGGACTGTGGAGACATTATGTTGTTGTAGTAGTTTTTCATTTTATGGTGTAATGTAAAACTTATTAATATATCTAGTGTTTCCAAGGCTACTAAACCAATCGGTCTTTTGAGATTTGATCTTTCTTGTGATCATGCCAATGTTATGTAAAAATGCACCGACTCTGGGCAACTAGGGTCGGGGCGTTACACATAAAAAATAGACGATCATTTATAATTAATAAAAATTAATTTACTAATAATAATATTTTATTAAAAAATATTTAATTCAAAAATCCATAAATTTATCAGAATAGATTCTTTAGTTGAACATTAACTAAAAAATACTATTTGTGCATTAAAAATTATTTACGAGGTAACAATAATAAAATTAAAGTATATTATTTATTATATACAAAACAATAATTTACATAATCATAATTCTAGGGTATTGTTACATAACCCCTTAAAACACCCTAATAAGACCTTATGGTAAGGTGTGCAATTGTGACAGACTCTTGGGGTCGCTCGGATAACATCACTTGGAGGGTAATCTCTATTAACTTCCACATCTTCCATAGGCACTTTCATTCGATCATAAAACATTGAAGGTCGGCTTGGTATTGGTCAAGAGCGACGCCCAGTGGAATCACCTCCTTTCTGAGCTCCGACAAATGGGCTTCGTATGGGGCAAGTCTAATGGATGAGGCCATTGCTTCCTTTGTCTTAGTAATTTGGATTTTTTGAAGCCCTATATTTATACTAATCATGTGATCATTGTTCAATTTCTATATTATCAATAGTCAAAATTCTTAACAGTATTTAAAAAATCCGAAAACATAAAACCAAAGAAGTGCATATTTTATATAACCATTTTACATAATAAGACCTTTAATCAGTGTAACAACTGGAGATTTTATGAGAATTATTCTTTTTAATTTCATTTATGTCTTGTGTTGTATGATACACCAAAATTAGCTTGTGTTATACACAACAACGTATTACCTTGCAGTATACGCAACACAATTCTTGGCTCGTGTTACACACAATTTCAAGTTCGTTTTGTAGAAATTATTCTACACAACATTAAGTATATATTTTTTTAATGTATAAATGAAATAAATTTTGATTATGTTATACGCAACCAAAAAGGGATCTTGCACTACACGCAACCTTGACTTGGCTTTCATTACATGCAATCACGACCTTCCTCGATAGCGTGGGTAGTACACAATACCGAGTTTCACTATAAAATGATATATTATTATAATATTATTATGAGCTAGCTGTTATGAATATTAGTATATCCATTTTGAATTTTATGACATTATAATTCATCTTACACATTTTATATAACATGGTATGAGAACAAAATAAATTTTTCGGGTAAAATATGTATTTTTCAAAAAAAAATACAGTTCTGTCGCCTTTTGATGGTGCACCCACATTAAATTTAGTTTTTGACATGTTTATAAGTTCATTTTGACAAAATAAAATTCTTCTTTCAAATCAGGATATATAAATTTACTTTGGATAAAATATTCATATTATTCTGATAACTTTCATATTTTAATGCATAGTAAAAACACGCTATATTTTAATTAAAAACAACTTTTTTCATCGCAATAATTTATATGGTTAAATTATAATATTGAATGGTATTAAAGTATAAATATAATATATTTTTACCATTTAATATAATGTATGTCATTTTCATTGATTTTACATTTAATTCATAGGTATAATCATATCAATCTTTTGCAATGTAATAACTTTTAAAACTCATTTTCTTAACAATGGGATTAATTTAAATTAATTTCTGCAACTTCTGTTATTTTAATTAGGAAAAATGGATTCCATATATGGAATCATTAGGTCCAAATTATGTTAATAGGATACTTTTTATTTTTGGGCATTATGAATAGTAACTACGGTAAATATTATTTACCATAGTTAAAGGTAAATCAGATAATTAAGGGTAAATATAATATCATAAAATTACCATAACACTTATCATAATATAATTGGATGATTATATTTTACCCTAAATCATACTTTGGTTGAAATGGAATCTAATGTAACCCATTTGTATTTGATTAAGATCTTTTATTTATTTTATTTAAAGGAAAGGGAAATGTCTCACTCAAACTTTAATAATTAAATTATTTTTAATATAAGGTTATACATAATATTAATTCAATTATAAATACGTATTTTAAATCTAAAAAGTTTTTCTTTACCATGGTAATTTATTTTTAATTTTTAAGAAATATTCAATAATTTTAATAGCTTATGCATTAATGATGAAGAAAGTATTTATTTAGTGAAAAATCAATAATATAGTTTTTATTAAAATAACAATACCTATCAAAAGGACCATAAACTTGACCAAACATTATTGGTCGAGTATATCTATACCCTGAAAATCTAAGGGTATATTTGTGGACCATTTGGATCCTTATAAAACAGATTAGGACATCTATATTATTTTATTTTAAATGATGTCAAAGATGTCACCTTCATAATTTAATAAATATAACAATTTAAATTTTGTGATTTTAAGATGATAAATTCGAGTAAAAATATTATTATGAAAGGTATTATATTTAAATTTATAATAGGGCTTTAGTTTTAATTTATAAGCAAAAAATAGGTATATTAAATAATAATACCAAAATGTTGTAATAATTGTTTTCTTAAGAGCTATACCAAATAAATGGTTTTAAAAATATTAAAATAAATAATATATGAATAAATTATTGTGATCCATGATTTTTTTATGAATATGTCATGTTATAAATCTATTATAAATTTTGGTTTGAACATATATTCTATGTGGTGTTTATTTAAATTCAAATAATAAATAGTGGTAAAATTGACACTATTGATATTTTAAAAAAATAACATATTATTAAATTATTTAAAAATCACAAAAATATTTAAAAACTACAAATTTAAAATTATATGGTTCAAAAGGTTATAAAGTATCCAATTATGGAAAATTTACAGCATTGAAGTATGTATTTATAACAATTTAGAATTTAGAACTTTACTACCACAAATAACATTAAATAGATTAAATAATGATAAATCACGTTTATAAGGTTTAAAATAAACATAAAACATGTATAAATTTTATTGGTTGATTATATTACAACCATATATAATCTCATATTCGAATTGAGTCATTTTTTGAGGTTTTTAAGTGGGGTTTAATTTTATTATTAATTAATATTTTTAAGGTTTCCAAAAGTGCCCCTCTCGTCTCCAATATAATGGCACATCCTTCCCTCTCTTATTCACACGCATTTGAGAGTTAAATCCCTTAAAAACCATGCCCATTTAACTTCTAAAATACCATAGAAACCTAATAGAAGTCATGGTGATCTTTAAAGTCCAACTGTAGTGCCCTAAGAGAAGGATAAGAGGAGCCGCGTCGAAGAAAATGTAATCTCCTCTACCGATTCATTCAACTTTTTTTCTTCTTCAACTTATTCTTATTTAGTTGTTTCATTATAAATTAATAACATAAGTATAAATAATATAGTGATTTATTATTATAAATATGAAACAACCCCATTTCTCCTTCTATCCATCCTATGGAAAATGAAATCACCACGCGTGCGTACTTATGGAATACCGTCTCCATGCCGTGGTGTAATCTGTTTTTCCACCACCACCTTACATGGATGGGTATAATGGAGTAAAGAATAACTATATATAGTTATTATAAAATCTTAATGATTCTGAGATATTATATCATCCACTCAAATTCAATTCAATAATTATGGTAATGATATCATCGCTCATGCGTACGTACAGATTACTGTCTCCACGGCACGATGAGATTCATTATCCATGTTAACCACTCAAGAAATATTATAAAGTATATATAATGAAAAATAATGAATTATATGACATGATAAAGATACTTTATATATATATATAACATCTACTTACTTTAATTCAAGTCAATAAGGAATGGAAAACAGCGTTCATGCGTACGTATGGCCTACCGTCTCCATGAACGGTGTATTTCATTTCATTTATCTATCTATTATATATTTATATATACTAAATATATATTATATATAAATCGTGATAAACATTCTGTAAGTAAGTAAATCATGATATACTTAATAATAATAACATGAACAACAAGTCAAAACACGTACAATAAATAAACCGATTTTACCCAAAACGCTGCTTTAACATGAAATTTACAAAAGAATGGGTAATATAAAGTCATAATTGAACCATATATGATATAATAACAATGAGTGTGATTATTTATAAGTCAATGACATTATTTAAATCATTATATATGAGGTTCGGATACATACGAAGCATATCGGACATAAGGTAAGGGATATCTTTTCCAACCTCATTTTTATCTGAGATTGTTTATTCGTAAGTATTTACTAGGGTTATAATTATCATCCATGTCCTTGTTTTATAAAAATGGTTTCATGTATGTTTCAAGTCCTTTTTACCCATATTTTACTTTTACCACGTGTTATAGAATGAATCATTCTTTTGTTTACCATACAAGGAACTTCATGACTTTTCCGACAAAAGTACGAGGAGAATGTTTTTTTAAATTATACGGCATTAATGGTTTTTTACAGTTTTATAACTCCTTATTTTCATGAGGCTTAATCTACACTATTTCATGAATATTTTCAAAAAAATAATTTTCGTTAAAATTTCGATGGAATTTTATGAAAAGAAAATGATTTTGGAAAAGAAAGGATAATTTTCCTCAAGAATTCATTTCAAGTGTTTTATCAAAACCATTTTCCATCTAAGATGACATCATTTCATATGTGTATGTTTCAAGTATAATGTCTCTATGATTTACATGGTTTCATTTTTCTTATGATAAAATGATATCCATTTGTTTTATATGGTTTATGTTATGATGGGATGATGTTTATGAAACCCATTTTATTCTTTGGGTTATGATGAATGATTTATGTTTATGTTGTGGCACACGTAAGAATGATTTCATTAGGTAATGGGTAGGACCTATATCTACCTCCAATTCATTGGGTAAAGATTTATATCTCATGAGATAGACATGGCTAGAACAGAAATTAAATCCGGTTCAGCAATACAGGGCTGGAACAGCAAGTAAACCCGGTTCAGTAAGGGACTTTTTCCACTAATATGGTCTTGGCAGCAATGCCTTGGCTACTATGGAAATCATATCATGTGATTAATGTTTGTACACAATTAAAAGATTTATAACCATGCTGTTTTATCATGATTATTGTTTTTTTATGATCTATGCCTTATGTACTGCAATGTTTTATGTCATTGCTCAAGATTTTGATGTTTAGATTTTATGCTCATGTTTTTATATTCAAATGTTTATGGATTGTTTTATGTTCTATATGTTTATCCTAATTTAGAATTTGAGCTCACCCTTTATATGTTTTCTTTTCCCTGGGATATAAATAAAGGTTTTAGGTAAGAAAAAAAAAGGTTAAGATCTTTATGGGAGATGTTGAATATCTTTCACTATGATTAGAATATTTAGTTCCAAGTTTCCAAAGACACTAAACTATTTCAATCCTTGAGTTTTGGTTTTTTTATGTATTAAGTGTTCTGAAAAAGTAATGTACACTCCATGTACATCAAGCTTCATGTCTCTATAGTTGGTATCAGAGGAAAGGTTTAGTTAACCTTTGGAAACTGGGATGCGAAAAATTTAGTGAGGTCCCTAGAGATATTTCTAAGGTATGTCCCTAAGGTTAAGTATAAGTATAGGTTATAGTAGTTTAATTATGGTTACGATATTAGTGTTAGACCTAATATGTTAGATATTGAAGTTACTCCCCCTTGATTATGATTTTCTCCTCTCACACTATTCTTTTTGGATTTTAGAAAATGGATGGAAACAGTAAGATTCACGATAATGGAGGATATGATGGACAATAGAATGATATTATTCATGAGAAACCAAATGAAACTGGATTTGGAAGTCCACATATCGTTATTATGCCTAATCAAAAATATCAAAATATGATCAGTAATCTCAACTTTGGTACGTTTCCTGACTCAGCTAATAAGAGAAAGATGGAGTTTCATGGTGATCATATAGGAATGAAAGTTCAATTTCCCTCATGTAAATCATGTGGGAAGAGGCATCAGGGAGAATGTTTCAAAGGAACTGGAAGATACTTTGGGTGTGGAAAATAAGGAAAAAAATCTAGTAATGGTAAAGGAAAAGGTTCAATTAACACCATGGATAAGGATAATGTTATTTCTAAGACATCAATAATGGTTATGTGTTTTAAATTTGGAATGTACGTGCATTAAGAAAACAAATTCCCTAAGGGAAATTCTCATAAAGAGAATCATCATGGTCATATGGGTAGTATTTATATGGATGATGATGAAGAGACAACAATTGATATATGAGATGAAAGAAATGATGATGCTCAGTCAGTGGTTTAAGAAGGTAGTGTAATGATTGTATGTTTATCAAGAATAATGTATGGTACAATGGAATAAAGAAACATCTAAGGATTGTTACAATGTTTCCTTTGCTTGAGTTTTGAAAGTATATGATGAGTGGTACTGGTAACCATGAAAGGTTATTCAAATATTTTTGGAAGGTAGATGATATGCGAATAATGAATGGATAAGGAGAAAATAATATGTTGGATATTATTAATGATCTCATGACTAATATAAGGAAAAAGTGATATCATGGTTTGAGTATAAAGATTTTTTGGGATTTTGGTATGTGGAAAGAGATAACTTCTGACAACATTCATGTTTTCACTAAGGTTCTATGGTAATTAATGTTGAAATATAATACAAGATTAAGGTATTAACATGTTTGGAATGCAACCAATAAGATATATCTTGTGATATATGGGGGATAAATGATGGTATTCACATGCTCAGTAGATGAAATTTCCAGTAATTGTTTTCATTATACTATGATCTTGGAGAGAAGTATTTTGGATAAGCCTAAATATTGGAATTAATTTAGTTAGACATAAGATAGTATTATTGAATTCTATAACTTTTTTTTATATTATTGATGGGATCTTATAATAATGTAGTTTTAGAAAAAGGAAAACCTGCATGTTGGGCGACAACCCGTCGCGTCAGACAAGGCTGTAGGAATCGATCCCACAACCTAAGTGCGACAAGCCTTTATCGCCTACCACTGGCCTACAAGAAGTCCGTGGTTAGTAGAAACTATTTTTATTTTATTATGCGGTATTATAGATGAAGTATAAGTCCATTTTAGGAACCATATACGATTAATCTCACCATAGATGGGCTTATGTATATAACCTTTGAAAACCTTATGTTTTAGACAGATGGAATGGCCTATCATTCTATCGCATGATCTGCTAACACTTCACAGAAGACAAATTCAACCTCATTTCTTTAAGAGATGAAGTGGAAAATTTTCAAGGCATAAGCAACAGTGAGATTGTACCAAAATCAAGCAAGTATTTCTTCTAATTCAAATTTTTCAACTTTAGAGAAATGATATTGAAAACCAAAAATTTTGTCCTAGTGCACATATATCTGATTAATCAGATGGTACCATAGATCATCACAAATTTATGGCTTTTTGATTGTTGGATTTTTTATAGCCATGTTCTCTACCACTCTCCATCAGAACTTGATGGTTATATTTCTCTTCCATATCCATATTTTCACCTATGTTCTCTTATGTGGAAACCCAATGATGAGTTAATTTGAGTAACCATTATGTTTCATACTTCACTTTTTAAAATTAAGTTTTAGTATTCCTTTTTTACGATGTGGGTTTCTATGAAAGAAACTTTCATGTAGTAAACCATTTATAACCCTGACGAATTTTGAGGGAAAAATTCATTTAAAGGGGGGTAGAATGTAACACCATCAGATTTTATGATAATTTTTTTTAATTTCATTGATGTCTTGTGTTGTACAGTACACCAAAATTATCTTGTTCTATACGCAACGCCGTATTAGCTTGCAGTATACGCAACACTATCCTTGTCTCATGTTACACACAATTTCAAGTTCATTTTGTAGAAATTATTCTACACAACATTAAGTATATATTTTGTTTAATGTTTAAATGAAATAAGTTTTTATTATGTTATACAGAACAAAAAAGGTAGCTTTCACTACATGCAACCTTGACCTGGCTTGCATTACATGCAATCGCGACCTTCCTCGATAGCGTGTGTAGTACGCAATACCGGGTTTCACAAAACAATGATATATTGTAATAATATTATTATAAACAATCCATTATGAATATTAGTTTCTAAATTTTGAATTTTATGGCATTATAATTCATCTTACACATTATATATAACCTGTTATGAGAACAAAATATTTTTTTTGGGTAAAATAAGTATTTTTCAAAAAAATGCAGTTTTGCAGCATTTTGATGGGACACCCACATTAAATTTAGTGTTTAACATGTTTATAAGTTCAATTTGACAAAATAAAATTCTTCTTTGGAATTAGTATATAAAAATTTACTTTGGATAAATTTTTCATATTATTTTGATAACATTAATATTTTAATGAATAGTAAAAACACTCTATGTTTTAATTAAAAAAAACTTTTTTCCATCTCAATAATTTATATGGATAAATTATAATGTTGAATGATTTTAAAGTATAAATAGAATATATTTTTACCATTTAATATAATTTATGTCATTATCATTGATTTTACATTGAATTCATCGGTAAAATCATTTCAATCTTTTGAAATGTTTTATCTTTTAAAAATCAATATCTTAACAACGAGATTAATTTAAATTTATTTAGGTCCAAATTATGTTAATAGGCTACTTTTTATTTTTGGGCATTATGAATAGTAACTACTGTAAATTTTATTTACCATAGTTAAAGGTAAATCGGGTAATTAAGGGTAAATATAATATTATAAAATTACCCTAACACTTGTCCTAATATAATTGAGTGATTATATTTTACCCTAAATCATAATTGGGTCAAAATGGAATCTAATTTAACCCACTTGTATTTGATTAAGTCCTTTTATTTATTTTATTTAATGGGAAGGGAAATGTCTCACTCAAACTTTAATAATTATATTATTTTTAATATAAGTTTATACAGAATATAAATTTGATTATAAATACTAATTTCAAATATAAATTTTTTTTCTTTACCATGTTAATTTATTTTTAATTTTTATGAAATATTTAATTACCTTAATAGATTATACAGTAATGATGAAGAAATTATTTATTTAGTGAAAAATCAATAATATAGTTTTTATTAAAATAAAAATACCTATCAAAACGACAGGAAACATTACGAAAAATTATTGGTCAAGTATATCTATACCCAAATCATCCAAGGGTATATTTTGGGACCATTTGGAGCCTTATAAAACCGATTAGGACATTTATATTATTTTATTTAAAATGATGTCAAAGATGTCACCTTCATAATTTAATAAATATAACAATTTAAATGATGTGATTTTTAGATGATAAATTCGAGTAAAAATATTATAATGAAAGGTACTATATTTACATTCATCATAGGATTTTATTTTTAATTTTTATGCAACAAATAGGTATATTAATTAATTATAAAAAAATGTTGTAGTGAATATTTTATTAAGAGATATACCAAATAAATGGTTTTAAAAATATTAAAATAAATAATATATGAACAAATTAATGTGCTCCATGAATATTTTTGATGAATATGAAATGTTATGAATCTATTATATATTTTGGTTCGAATATATCTTCTGTGTGGTTTTTATTTAAATTCAAATAATGAATAGTGTCAAAATTGACACTATTGATATTTTATAAAAATAACATATTATTAAATTATTTGAAAATCACAAAAATATTTAAAAACTAAAAATTGAAAATTATATGGTTGAAAAGGTTATAAAGTATCCAATTATGGGAAATTAACAACATTTAAGTATGTATTTATAAAAATTTAAAATTTAAAATTTTATTACCAGAAATAAAATTAAATATATTAAATAATGATCAATCAAGTTGATAAGGTTTAAAAAAACATAAAACATGTATAAATTTTATTGGTTGATGAGATTACAACCCTATCTCATCTCATCTTTGAATTGAGTCAGTTTTGGAGGTTTTTAAGTGGGGTTTAATTTTATTATTATTTAATATTTTTAAGATTTCCAAAAGTGCCCCTCTCATCTCCTATATAATGGCCCCTCCTTCCATATCCTATTCAAACACATTTGAGCCTTAAAGCTCAGAAAAACAATACCCATTTCACTTCTCCACTTCCATAGAAACCTACTATAGGTCATGGTCATCTTTAAAGACCAACTTTAGTGCCCTAAGAGGAGGATAAGAGGATCTGCGTCGAAGAAGAGGTAATCTCTTCTACCGATTCTTTCAAGTTTTTTTCTTCTTCAACTTATTATTATTTAGTTGTTTCATTATAAAGTAATAAAATAAGTATCACTAATATACTGATATGTTATTATAAATATGAAACAACCCCATTTCACCTTCTATCCATCCTACGGAAAATGAAATCACCACGTGTGTGTACGTATGCAATATCGTCTCCACGCCGTGGTGTAATCTGTTTTTTCACCACCACCTTACCTGGATGGGTATAATGGTGTAAACAATAACTATATATTTTTATTATAATATCTTACTAATTCTGAGATATTATATCATACACTCCAACTCAATTCAATATTTATAGGAACGATATCATTGCTCGTGTGTACGTACGAATTACTGTCTCCACAACGTGATGAGATTAATTCTCCCTGTTAACCACTCAAGAATGATTATAAAGTATACATAATGAATAATAATAAAATATATGAAATGACAAAGCTATTGTATTTATATATATATATATATGACATCTACTTACTTTCATTCTAGTCAATAAGGAAAGGAAAACAACGTTCATGCGTACGTACGGCCTACCGTCTCCAAGAACGGTGTATTTCATTTCATTTATCTATATTAAATATATATATATATATATATATATATATATACTGAATATATATGATATATAAAATCATGATTTACATTCCGAAATTAAGTAAATCATGATATATGTAATAATAATGTCAAGAACAACAACTCCAAACACGTACGATAAATAAAATGATTTTACCCAAAACGCTGCTTTAACATGGAATTTACAAAAGAACGGGTAATATAAAGTCATAAGTGAACCATATATGATATAATAATAATTAATAAGATTCTGTAATAAGTCAATTACATTATTAAAATCATTATACAAGAGGTTCGGATACATACGAAGCATATCGGACATAAGTTAAGGGATAACTTTTCCAATCTCGTTTTTATCTAAGATTTTTTATTCGTAAGTATTTACTGGGGTTATATTTATCATATGTGTCTCTGTTTTCTAAAAATGGTTTCATTTATGTTTAAAGTCCTTTTCACCCAATTTTTGACTTTTACCGCGTGTTATGGAAGGAATCTTTCTTTTTCTTACCATACAAGGAACTTTTTGAATTTTTTGACAAAAGTACGAGGAGAATGTTTTTTTAACTTATACGGCATGAATGGATTTTTTCGGTTTAATAAATCGTTATTTTCATGATGCTTACTCTACAAGATTTCATGACTATTTTCGACAAAATAACTTTCTTTAAAATTTTCATGGCATTTTGTGAAAATAAAATTATTTAGAAAAAGAAAGGATAATTTTCCTCAAGAATTCTTTTCATTTGTTTTATCAAAACCATTTTCCATCTAAGATGATATTATTTCATATGTGTATGTTTCAAGTATAATGTCTCTATGATTTACATGGTTTCATTTTTATTATGATGAAATGATATCCTTTTGTTTTATATGGATTATGTTATGATCGGATGATGTTTATGAAACCCCTTTTATTCTTTGGGTTATGATAAATGATTTATGTTTATATAGTGGCACGCATAAGAATTATTTCATTATGAGATGGGTGGGACCTATATCTCCCTCCAATGCATTGGGTAAAGATTTATATCTCAGGATATAGACATGGCTAGAATGACAAGTAAATCTGGTTCAGTAATACAGGGCTAGAACGACAAGTAAACCCGGTTCTATAAGGGACTTTATCCACTAAGATGGTCTTGTCAGTAATGCCTTGGTCACTATGGAAATCATATTATGTGCTTAATGTTTTGCCACAATTACAAGTTTTATTCCCATGTTATTTTATCATGATTAATGTTCTTTTATGATCTATGCCTTATGCATTGCAATGTTTTATGTCATTGCTCAAGATTTTGATGTTTATATTTTATGCTCATGTTTTTACATTCAAATGTTACTGGACTGTTTTATGTTCTCCATCGTTACCCTTAATGATCATTTGAGCTCACCCTTTATATGTTTTCTTTTCCCCAGGATATAATGAAAGGTTTTAGGTAAGAAAACAAAATGGTAAGATCTTTATGGGAGATGTTGAAAATCTTTCACCATGATTAGAAGATTATGTTCCAAGTCTCCAAATACACTAAACTATTACGATCCTTGAGTTTTTGTTTTTGTTATGTATTAACAATTTTTCAAAATTAATGTACTGTCCATGTACGTCAAGCATCGGGTCTCTACAATCAGATCAAGAGGTATTTTCATTAATGAATTGTTGGGTCGTTACAAGGTCGTCCACCAGAGGGTCTGGTCTGCTTGGAACTCTACGTCATCTTCCTACAGCCAGCTATAGGTGACTCATCTACCTGTCATCTGGTGGTGGATCTCACTATTGGTGCATTCTCAGCTAATAAGGTCTCCACCAATAATGCTTACTCGAGCACTCTAGCATGCGTCGGGATTTTCAGTGATATCATCGACGCTCTGATCTCTCACCGGAGACCCTGCTCAAAGGTCCAAGCCTTGAAGAATGTGTCTCATACCATATCAGTGGATTAGTGAAAGAGTTCAGTGAATCTCGCTGAGTACTGGGCCACTGATAAGCTTCCCTGATGTAAGTGCATCAACTCCGGCATATGCAAATAGTGTAGTGTAACTCGAACCAACTCCGCCCAGAATTGGCTCTCAATGTTTGTCCAGGTGAGGGTCGCCTCGTTATGTAACTCGAGCATCCGGATAAACCATATTTCTGTCATTAACAGAAAAGGACTACCAGCTAGGATCACTATCTGCCCCACTGGTGTACCAACGAGGAGCAAAACTCCAACCACAGCCTCCAGCCAGTCCTCAGCTGCCTAGGGATCTATCTCACCTTGAAACCATGGATGCCTCTACCACTGGAACTCATGCAATGTGCTCAGTCGGTGTGCATGATCTGCTAGTGTGGCTGGTGCCAACTACTGCCCTCTGAGTGGTGGTGCTGTTGGGCCACCATCAGAAAGTGCCAACATAGTAAAAGGGCCCTACACCGATGCCTCATCACTCAATGGTCCGTCATCGTGTACTCTCTTGCAAATCCTAAATGGTTGTCCTGATAAGAAACAGGTGCACCATGGTCAATAAGTTATACCAGGTGAGATTACTCAAAAGAGATAAAAGTAATACATTTCCAAAACACATTCAATCAGTGTTTTTGTGCACCGTATCAGAAATCAGAATTCAGGGTCCTAGTGTATGGATACTTCGGCCGCTGCACCAACACTGGACTCACCGAATAGAAAACCACACTCAAAACACTTAACACTATTATTCCATTAGAAAGATCATAGACCTAGTTCTTTGGTAGAAACGAATCCTCTGATACTTTGTCACGACCCGTCCCCCGGGGCCAGTGTCGTGACTACACCAAGCCAGCCTTCTATAAGCCAAGGGTTGGCAACTAGCACCGAAAAGGCGTTTCCCTAAAATGAGAATTCATTGCCTTTAAACCTGTATAAACACATAGAATAGAACACAACAAGATGCAACCACGAAGTAATACTGTGGTCGTAAAAGTGTGTATTTAAATTAAGGGGACCAGAATACAAGGCCAACTGAAAAGATACGACTACAAAGGAAAATAGAAAAAAAACCCCATATATCGTCCACTAGGGATCCTACCTAAAGGGTAGGTACAACTCATCCACATTGCTCTCCACATCGACCATCATCGTTATCCGCCGTCAGGTCCTAGCTCCCCGAGTCTCAGTAAAGATTTCCTGTCATCTTTATAAGACACAACAAGGTACGGGCGAAGCCCATGCAGGTGTGAGTATAACAGTACCTAGTATGGACCCCGAGACCCCTGAAGGTCTCTAATAATTCCAAAAAGGAAAACCATAAGCATGATCTCAATCAAAAAGCACAAAGAAAAATCCATAGCTCAAAACATGTATAACTCTGTACAACAGTACAGATGATTAGCCATAAAGCTAGATCATCTTAATCTGTTAAGAGGAACTGCGGCTGACCCAAACATGATCAGTATGTACTAACCCCCACAAGACCCACAGAAGATCGATAGGTACTAACCCCTGCAAGACCCACATTGGATCGATAGGTGATGATTCACACAGAATCGCTGGGTGATAATTCACACAGAATCGCGGGGTGGTGATTCAAACAGAATTGATGGGTTTTGATTCACACAGAATCACTGGGTGATGATTCCCAGAGAATCTCTGGGTGGTGATTCACACAGAATCTCTCAGTGATGATTCACATAGAATTTTTGGGTACTCATTCACACAAAATCGTTGGGTGCTGATTTACACAAAATCGCTGGGTGCTAATTCACATAGAATCACCCAGTGCTGATTCCCACAAAATTTCTCTTCATTATTCAAGTCTTATCCAGACATAAAATTCCCACTCATATTATTCTTGTATTTGGGGAAAACCATTCCTCATGCAAATGATCGTATTTCAGCTGGCATGAATATAACAACCCTGCTCTTTTTTACACACTTAAACATGATTTATTACAAAACATCACTTGATACAAAATTGAATATCGAGAGTAATAGTGTCTTTGAGTATTAGGATAATTAAATAACAACATAAAACATGAAATAAAAAATATTATTTGAAAAAATCATTTACCTGACCACTACATTCCCTCATACGTAGCATTGTATGGGATAACCTGAGGACATGCTAAGAAAATGGTGAGCTATAAATCCCAGTAAGGGAATAAACATGGAATAACAAGGGGAATACAATACATATTTGACAATAGAAATATCAATGGATCACAAAATAAAAATTAACATAATGTCATGATAAAACATGATAATCATAACATGGAAATGTGGCAACAACACTTCACATGGAATTAGCATGAGCCAAGGCTCATTGCACATGGAGCATGAGTAAACCCTCGTTACACATAAAGCATAAGTAAACCCTCATTTCATGTGAATTATCATGAGTCATCAATCATTGCACATGACGTATCATGATACTATACTTTACCCAATTCATTAGAGCGTTATCAAGGCGCACACTTCTTAAACATTTTATTTCATGCATAAGTGTGCCACATGGATCAGACAGCATGGAATCAATCATCATCATTTATTCCATGATAAATGGATGTGTAATATATACATGAAGCTTTATAATCAATAATTAAATTTTCATAAAGGTGAATAACCTTGATAGAGAAATGGGAATGGTATTCACTACACAATGACATTGGCTTGGAAAATCGTAGTGCAATTTCATCAGCATAATGGCATAAAATAAGATCTCATAAAAAATGGTTGATGAGAAATAAAGGGGTGTATCGTCATATTTACATGAAATGGACAATAATGGGGTAATATAGATAAATTTTCCAACAAATGTAAAGGAATTTAGATGTATAATACAACATAGTTACTTGGATGAAAAAGAGGAGAGAGAAATCCCTCACAAAATTTTGGCATGGTAATGTGTGTACATGGGAGGCATTAATGAGAGATAAATGGGTATCACATAATCCAAACATAAATAGGAAAATATGGGGGAGGTTCATAATCAAACCCC
This sequence comes from Viscum album, assembly GCA_963277665.1. Taxonomy (NCBI): domain Eukaryota; kingdom Viridiplantae; phylum Streptophyta; class Magnoliopsida; order Santalales; family Viscaceae; genus Viscum; species Viscum album. The sequence goes on from OY728157.1 coordinate 1,769,314,303, forward strand.
AAAATTTTTAATTGAAAACAAAAATGGAATAACAACTTAAAGAAAATTGGACAAAAATGATAAGGGAAGAAATCCCTTACATGGAAGTGTGATCCCAAAAGCATGGGAGAGGCTTCAGAGAGGCTTCTTGGGAGCATGGGGAACCTTGGGAGGATTATAGAGAGAGGAGGGAAGGGTTTGTTCTTACTCCGTAGTCTTTGAGTGAAGAGGAAGTGGGATATTGGGTGGGTTTATATAGGAAAATAGAAGTAATTCTTTATTATTTAGGTTTGCGATACCTCACATTAAACTAATCAAAAACACAAACCATCCCATAGTTTTTGCCCATTATTTTTTTATCACGGGGAGTGGAGAACCATATTTTATAAGTCCAATGGCTGAACTTCTTAAAATAATAGGGTTGCTTATGTGGAGGTGATTCACACTCTCAAGGAAAACAATTTAAAAAGACAAAATGTGTTATAAGTCTTGGAGGGTCCACTAAAGCTTTGTAAAATAAATAAAACAAATATAAAATCACATTATTTTAATTCTAAAACATATATTGGCCAAAAATAATGTTTATAGTATTTTATTACATCACTATAGGGTCATTATGATGTCATTAAACACATTATATATTTAAACGATATTTAATTCTTACCCAAACATTCGACTGTCTCAGAAAATTCGTAAAAATTCACCATTGGATAATTTCAACATCATGATTCAAAAAATAATATTAATTTTATCTAAATAATTTTCTAAATATATAAATTTTTACTTTTAAAATAAAAACCTACATTTATCAAAATTCAAGGGTTTTGACAAAAATATCTTTTAAACCATAATAAAAATTACAATTGCATTCATAAAATTATACGATAATTTATATTTAATAAAAAGTAATTTAATAATAATAATATTATTTCTAAAAAAATTTATTTATTACCAAAATCCATTAATTCATCAAATTATATTTCCTAATCGAATAATAATTAAAAATACTATTTGTGCTTTAAAAACTATTTACAAAGTAACAATAAAAAAGAATGTATATTCTCTATACAAGAATAATGTAGATAGTCATAGTGCTAGGGTCTCATTACATAACACCTTATAACATCCACATTAGACTGAAGAGTAATGTTTGTGATGGTGAAAGACTCTTGGGGTTTCTCAGATAACATCGCCCATGTGGTAATCTCTTTTAACTTCCACTTCTCTCGTTGTTAGTTCCTCTCAAGTTCAACGTGTTCAAGCTCGGCTTGGGCTTCGTCAAGATAAAATCTCAATGATTCCACCTTCTTTCTGAGCTTTGATAAATGGGCTTCATATGGGGAATGTCTTCTGGATGAGGTCATTACTTCCTTTGTCTGAGTAAATTGGATTTGTCAAAGCCCTATATTTATACTAATCATGTTATCACTATTCTATGGCTATATTAGCAACGGTCATAATTCTTAATAATATTTTAAAATCCAAAACATAAAACTAAATAAGTGCATACTTTTTACATAACCACAAGAAGATATTTAAATATATCAAAAGTACTTTTCATTAATGAATTTTTGGGTCGTTACAATCTTCCCCCTTAAGAAATTGCGTCTTTGAAATTTCCTTTTCCCACACTAAAACAGATGTGGGTAACTCTTCTTCATCACTTCCTTTGATTCCCACGTCGCTTCTTCAAACATGTGGTTTCGCCATGACACCTTGATGAGGTGCATTGTCTTGTTTCATAGAACTTTTATCTATGATCTAAGATCTTCACTGGTTTCTCCTCATAAGAAAGATCATCCTCTAGCTATACTACCTCTGAAGAGAGTAAATGTGAAGGGTTTGGTTTGTACTTACTTAAGAGGGATACATGAAAGAAATTATGTACTTTGGAAATGATAGGTGGAAATGCTAGTTGATATGCCACAACCCTGACATGATCAAAAATCGTGAAGGGGCCGATGTACCTAGGACTTATCTTCCCTTTCTTTCTAAACCTCATGACCTTATTCATGGAGATATGTGTAGAATTACCATGTATCCAACTTTAAACTCAAGGTCTCTTCGACAGTTATATGCATAACTCTTATGTCAACTCTGGGCTTCCTTGATATGCTGTTGAATGGTTTTTACATTCTCCACCATTTCTTCGACCATTTCTGGTCCTAGAAGATTTCACTCGCTGAATTCATCCCAAAATTTTGGTGTTTTGCACCTCTTCCCATACAGGAATTCATAAGGTCCCATTCGGATGCTCGAGTGGAAACTGTTATTTTTGGAGAATTCAACCAGTCGAATATGTTGGTCCCACCCTCCACTAAAGTCCATAGAATATGATCATAACATATCCTCCAATGTCTGAATCGTTCACTCAGATTGTCCATTCATTTGAGGATGTGAGTTTGTACTGAATTTTAGTTCAGTATCTAGAGCATGTTGAAGACTCTTCCAAAACATAGAGGTGAATCTTGGATCTCGATTATATACAATAGATAGTGGTACTCCTTGAATCCTTACCACTTCACTGATATATATTTGTTACAGTTGATCCAATGAGAAATCCTCCAAAATTTCAATAAAGTGTGTTGACTTTATAAGATGATCCACAACAACCCATATTGCATTATTGCCTTTGGATGTCTTCGGAAGTCCGGTGACAAAGTCCATGGTGATGTTCTCCCATTTCAAGGCTGGTATGGAAATGGTTGCATCATCCCCTTAGACTTATGCCTCTTTGCCTTCTCTTTCTGACACACCATGCACAATGATGTATACTCAGTGATCTCCTTATTCATATTATCCCATAAATAATAATCTTAGATATCATGATACATCTTTTTGTTTCCAGGGTGAATTTAGAAATTCGAACTATGTGCATCATCCAAAAGATCCTTATTCAACTCTAGACATGATGGAACACATAATCTTTTCCAAAATCTCACAATTCCTTCTTCGTTAACATTGAACTCTGAGTATTTTCTTTTTTTATTGCTTCTACTTTCTTCTGAATTCCATCATCATCCTTTTGAGCATCCTTTAACTTTTCCAAAAGATACAATTGAGAAATAATTTGTGAAAGGATTTATTATGTTCCCTTCTTTAGGATTCCCATGTCCATCTTCATCAAATTAATGAATATTGGATCCTTCTCAATTCTCATAAATGATAGAATCATTGGGTCATTTCTATTTAGAGCATCTTCCACCTTTTTTCCTTTCCCAAGTTAGTAATAGATTTATCAATCATAGTCTTTGATCAGTTCTAACCATCTTCGTTGGCGCATTTTCAACTCTTTCTATGTGAATATATAGTTGGGGCTTTTGTGGTCTGTATATATTTCAAACTTCTCCCCAAAGAGATAATACTGCCAAATTTTTAAAACAAATATCACCTCAGCCAACTCCAGATCATGTGTTGGATAATTGTACTCATGAACTTTCAATTTCCTTGATTCATAGGCAATTAATTTTTTATTTTTCATTAACACATAGCCCATTCCCTTCTTCGAACCATCACAGAATACCACAAAAAGTTCTCCACTTGTGTAAAATGTTAGCACAGGTGTTGTGATAAGAATCCTTTTCAACTCCTTGAATCGTTCTTCGCATTCATCACTCCAAGAAAACTCTACCCCCTTCCGAGTTATCTTGGTAAGAGGTTTGGACTATTATGAGAAATTTCTCACAAATCATCGATAATATCCAACTAACCCCAATAAGCTATAGATATCTGTTACCGATGTTGGCCTCATCCATCCCTCAATTGCATCTGTTTTGGAGGGATCCACAAATATCCCATTTCTTGTGATGTTATGGCACAAGAATGAGACCTCCTTCAAACATAACTCGCACTTGCTATACTTTTCATAGAGCTTCTCTTTTTTGCATGGTCTCTAGTACAGTTCTTATATGCTTCTCATGATCCTCCCTAGTTTTGGTTTATATTAGAATATCATCTAAAAAACTACCAAAAATTTGTCAAGGTAATATCTAAAGACTCTATTCATCAAGTCCATAAGGATTTCTAGAGCATTAGTTAGTCTGAAAGGCATTACTATGAATTCATAGTTCTCTTACCTTTTATGAAAAGCAGTCTTTGGGATATCTTCCTTCTTCACCCTTGATAATATACTGACTGTAAATACACCTTGGAAAATTATTGTTCTCCACATAGTTGATCTAACAAGTACTCAATTTGTGGGAGAGGATACTTGTTATTTATCGTGATTTTGTTAAGCTCATGACAATCAATGAAAAGGGGCATTGACCCATCCTTCTTCATGATGAAGAGGAATGGTGCACCGTATGGTGAAGCACTTGGGCATATAAACCCTTTATCTAGATTCTCTTGTTGTTGATTAATTAGATCCTCAATCTCCACAAAATCCATTCTATACAGATCCTTTGATATTGGAAACTCCCCAGGTACATGGTCAATTGAGAATTCAACATCTCTTCTAGGAGGAAGACTATGCAATTCCTCAGGAAACACTTCAAAAAATTCCCTAAAAATAGGCATGTCTTCAAAGATGGTTGACTCATTATACTCAATAATTGGAGAAATATTTCTATGCTCATAGTTCATTAATATCCATGCTTATGATGATGGAGCTAAATAATATTCATCTTCTTTCTTGCACTTTTACAGAATTGGGGGTTGATTCTCCACATAGAGAGTGATTTCCCTCTCACAGAAATTTATGTTGGATCTATATAAGGAAAGCCAATCCATGCCAAGAATTGCATCAAATTCCACCAAAGGGGGTATGATAAGGTTCGTTGCGAAGTTCAGTCCACAGATTAAGACAGGGGAGGAGTTATATTCATGGGATGCAATGATTTCCTTATTTTCCATACTCACCAACATCTTCACTTCCATCATTTGTAGTGGTGTTAGGATTGTTCACTAAACATTCGGGGTATAAAAGAATGTGTATAACTAGAATCAAAATGTAAGTTTTCTATTCTTTAATGAATAACTAGCATACCTGTCACCACATCGTTGTTGGGGTTCACATTGGCAGTAGTGATGGAAAAAGATCTCCCTGGATGCCTTGAAGGTTTTTGGTTGCCTCTGAAAACCCATGGCTTAGGGAAATGATTAGCAAGATGCCTTGGTTCTTTTTAGTTGAAGCAATTAACAACGCGTTGAGATTAAAATAGAGAGTTCCTCTCCTCTTACGCAACAACAGTTTATTCTTTTTAGTAGATAATGGCTAGGTACCCTTCTCTTCAAAACCTTAATCATTTCCTTGTCCCCTTCAGGAAATTTCTTAGGTGCTTCTTTTCGCACCTTTGGAAAGTGGGGTACTATATTTTCTTGGCACTATTGTATTAATCCATCGGATTTCCAGAATTGAAGTCCACCTTATGATTTTTATCCCCATGATACCCCTAAAGTTCGCCGATATCCATTTCAACCTTCAGGGAACATCAGACAATTTTCTCATAGCTGTTGAAGTTGCAGATCGCCAGGGATTTCCATAGGTTATGTTTTAGCCCAAAATAAGCAGTCAACCTTGCATTCTAGGGTAATGAAAAATCCATAAGTGTATCATGTAGGCCTTGTGAAGTTTTCCTAGTAAGCTCTGACAGATTCCTCATATTTTTTCTTGAGTTCAAGAAAGTCCATTTCCATCATAATTCGTTGGGTGCGCGGAAAATATTTTTTGAAAAATATTTTTTGGAAATCATTCCATTCAAATTCCCCAATCTCCTCCTCAGGATTATAATTTCTAATCATTTTCCACCATATATCAGATTCACCAAACATATGATAAGAATCCAGGAGAACCTTCTATTGTTCGGAACATTGAACGATGAAGAAGATATTTTCAATGGAGTTGATCTATAGTTTGGAAATTGAGGGATCAGATGATCCATTAAAAGTAGGAGGCCTTTGTCTCAGGAAGCTTTTGATATGGACTTGTTATTTCTTGGGGGGGGGGGGGTTGAACGTTCCTCTTGACCCATGTTTCTATTCAAATATTGAGTTAAATTACAGATAATCATGACAAAGTTTGTGATTCCCACCCCCATCAGATTGGGTATCTCATTAGCACAATCATCACATTTATCATCACATCATATGTTTACCCGAGTCCTCCTATTACTGGCCATTGGATGGAATAAAAGAAAAATTAGGGGTAAGACATAAAGGGTAGCCCAAAAATATATGACTTATAAATATCTTTTATTTCCTTAACTTATGAATCTATTGGCTTCAATCTATGTTATCCATGATCTACTTTCTAACATATATTCTTTGAAAAAAAAATTATTCCCTTAATAATGGTTAATACTTAGCTTGTAAATTTTCCAATGCATATCCCATAGGAGTGTCATAACCAAGAGTGCAAGAATACCCATTTTCATTTACTAGGATACCCCAGGTCAAACCCAAAACACCTTTTTGGGGTTTTCACGCCTAGGTACATCTATTCCAGAGTCACATCTACCTGCTTGTATCCAGACAGGGATGTATTTTCCTGACAAAACACTTACTCAATACTCAAAAAAATGTAGTAATGTTTTTATTATACTTAGTATTATCCCTAACACTTTCACTGGGGTGTCCTAATCCTAAACCCAAAAATCACAAAACCTATCCTCAAATACCAACTATAATAACCATACTATTTATTAAAGACTTAAACATGATTTATTACATAATCTTCCCTTGATAAAACATAGATGATGAAGATTTCTAGTGTCTTTGTGGATTAGGATCATTACATAACAACTTAAAACATGAAATAAAACATCTTTATTGAAAACTGCCTTTACATGACAACTACATTCCCTCGTATTTGGCATTGCATGGGATAACCAAAGGACATGTATAAAAAGGGGTGAGCTATAAAGCCCAGTAAGGGAATAAACATGGAATAACATGAGGAATACAATACATGTTAGACAATAGACATATTAATGGAGCAAAATAGAAACATGATCATAAAGTCATGATAAAGCATGATAATAATAACATGGAAATGTGGCAACAACACTTAACATGGAATTATCTTGAGCCAAGGCTCATTGCACATGGAGCATGAGTAAACCCTCATTCCACATGAAACACGATTAAACACTCATTGCACTTGAATTAGCATGAGTCAACACTCATTGAACATGACGTATCATGATACTATACTTTACCCAATTCATTGGAGCACTATCAGGGCGCACCCTTCTTAAACATTTCATTTCATGCATATGTGTGCCACATGGATCATACATCATGGATTCAATAATCATCATTTATTCCATGAAAAAGGAATGAAGAATAAATACAAGAAGCTTTACAATCAATTATTAAATTTTCATAAACGTGAATACCCTTGATAGAGAAATGGTCATGGTATTCACTACACAATGACATTGGCATGGAAAATCATAGTGCAATTTCGACAGTATAATAGCGTGAAATAAGAACTCATAAAAAATGGTTTATTAGAGAGAAAGGGGTGTCTCTTCATATTAACATTAAATAGACAGTAATGGGGTCATATAGATACATGTCCCAACAAATGTAATGGAATTTAGATGTATAATAAAAAATAATTACTTGGATGAAAAAGAGGAGAGAGAAACCCCTCACAGAATTTCAGCATGCTAATGGGTGTACATGGGATGAATTAATGAAAATTAAAGGTGTATCCCATCATAAAAACATAAATAGGGAAATATGGTGGAGGTGTGAAATCATACCCTGACATTTTTAATTGAAAAAGGGGCATAACAACTTAAAGAAAATTGGACAAAATGAGAAAGGAAGAAATCCCTTACTTGGAAGCGTGATCCCAAAAGCTTGGGAGAGGCTTGATATTGGATTATTTGGAGCTTGGGACACCTTGGGAGGATTCTAGAGAAAGGAGGTCATGGGTTGGTCTAACTCCAATGGCTTTGACTGAAAAGGATGTGGGATCCTATGAAGGTTTATATAGGAAAGGAGAGGGAATTATTTATTATTTAGGTTTGGGGCACCTCACATTAAACTAATCAAACCACAAACCAGCCCAAGGTTTTTTCCCATGGTTTTTTAAGGGGATTGGAAAACTATATTTTATAATTCCAATGGCCTAACATCTTAAAATAATAGTGTTGCTTATGTGGAGGTGAGTTAGACTCTCATGGAAGACAATTTAAAAAACAAAAGCTTTTATAAGTCCTCGAGGGTCCACTAAAGCTTGGTAAAATAAATTAAACAAATCTAAAATCATAATATTTTAATTCCAAAACATATATTGTCAAAAAATAATTTTTATAGTATATTATTACATCCCTATAGAGTCATTATGATGTCATAATATACATCATATATATAGACGGTATTTAATTTTTACCCAAACATTTGACTGTCTCAGAAAATTATGAAAATTTCACCATTGGATAATTTTGACATCCTAATTCCAAATATATTATTAATTTTATCTATATAATTTTCTAAATATGTGAATTTTTTTGTTAAAATACAAACCGACATTTAACCAAAACTCAAGGGTTTTGACAAAAACAGCTTTCAAACCTTCATAAAAAATTAAAATTTCATTCATAAAATTATACGATGATTTATATTTAATAAAATTTAATTTAATAATAATAATAATAATAATTTATTAAAATATTATTTAATTAAAAATCCATTAATTCATCAAAATAGAGTTCTTAGTCAAATATTATCTAAAAATACTATTTGTGCTTTAAAAACTATTTTCAAAGTAACAATAAAAGGAATGTATATTCTCTATACAAGAATATTGTACATAGTCATAGTGCTATGGTATCATTACATAACCCCTTATAACACCTTCATAAGACTGAAGTGTAAGGTGTGTAATGGTGACATACTCTTGGGGTGGCTCAGATAACATCACTCGGGTGGCAATCTCTATTAACTTCCACTTCTCCCATAGTCGGTTCTTCTCAAGCTTAACATGTTCATGCTCAACTTGGGCTTGGTCAAGAGAAAATCCAAGTGACCCCACCTCCTTTATGAGATCCAAAAATGGGCTTTGTATGCAGGGTGTCTAATGGATGAGTCCATCGCTTCCTTTGTCTAAGTAAATTGGATTTGTTATAGACCTATATTTATACTAATAATGTGATCACTGTTTAATGGCTATATTAGCAACGATCAAAATTATTAACGGTATTTTAAAATCCAAAACATAAAACCAAATATGTGAATATGTTTTATATAACCATAAGAATACATTTAAATAGATCAAGGGGAATTCTCATTAATGAATTTTAGGGTTTTTATAACAATGACCAAAGAATAAGTAACCCAATGACAAACCACATCATAAGTGTCTCAACACAACAAATGAAGTGTCAATCTGATGCCCTGTTTGTGAGATATTAGCATTTTAATGCCAAGGGCCCTGTTGGATTCGGGGTCGATCCAACCTTTTCGTACTCTAAATTGCTCAAAAACTCGTTTGGAATATCCCAAAAGTTCTATCTTGCTCAAAGAATCCCATCATCGAAAACGGTTTGTCAAACAGACGTCTAGTTTCCATGATATGACCTTTTATGAATTTTTGGGCCCGAGAGGGGTCCGGGACTAGGCTGACCCAGTCGGACCGACCCGACCCGGTTGGTCTGCTCCATGATGGGCATTGATCACTGGGCCTCAGACCATCCTGGACAGCCAGATGGGCACGACCAACCAGGCGACGTGACCCGGTACGTTGGCACGACTCGCCAGCCGTGTGGCCACCTTCTCCCAGAACGGCACAAGAATAGACATTCGTCTCTTCAATTAATGGCACCGCGTGGCACCGCCCTGTGGTCTGCGGGACCCATGGGGTGTGGGTTCCCCTCCAATCGCAGATTTGATGTTGTGACTCCTTCACCGCGACACGCGACGACAAGCCTCCTCCCCAGCGCGGCCGACCGGTTGTCTCCCACCCCTTCGGGTCTACTGCGGCACCAAGCGGCATCACCCACTTTTGCATCGAGAGAGTTCCGATTACCACCTTCATAGCTGAAACTGGTTCTCAGTGCCACTGCACCAGTTCCGCATCCGTGAGTCTTCCGCTGGCCACCAGGTGAGCTCTGGTGGTCCATTCTTCTTTCCGGACGCACCTATAGCCTTATCGGGATGCCGCTGTTGTTGCGTGCCACTTGGTTTCAAGTTTTTGTCAAGTTGGAACAAGACAAATCTGAAGAACACAATGTAAATTAAGAATCAGAGGGTCTAGGCCTTGTTTGTTTGGCCAGCGCCCTCTGCGTTAGCATTGTAACATGTGGGTGTAATTTAAAAATCACATTAAAAATAATTATAAACCCCGCTTAAATACCCCCACAACAACCTCCTTCAAATTCAAGACCGAGGAGAATAATTTTTTGAATTTCATAAATTAATTGACAACCCCTACCTTGAGATTCTTTGTAGGCGTCGTAGTGGTGGAAGAATATTCCACATTCGATGAAGCCGTCAGCATTCGTCGACCCCGGTTCGTTGTCACTCGAGCTTCCATCTCTATCAGTGGAAGGTGTCGCATCACTTTTCCAGAGGTTCCTCGCTTGACTAATTCATTCCAAAAAAACTACGCCAGGCCCCAATTAAATAGATGAGAGAAAGGGTGAGTAACACAAAGCGGAATTATTGAGGTTCATTAATTGACGTAATTAATGTGCCACACTAATTGATGTATTTAATGTTCCACATCAATTACAAGAGGGATGGTTACACAAAAAAAGTGTAACTAGGCATTTAATATCTCATATTAAATATCTAACTACCTATGTGGTCTCTGACACCACTGCTCAATATGTGGTAGGAAAAAAAGAAATAAAATAACAATCTATATGTTATTTTTTTTAATGTCCCAAAAACTACCTTTTTCAACCGACATACTGTGGTCAAAGTGAATCTTTTCTTAAGGGAATATCGGCACTGCGGATTCAATGATGTCCTTAGATTTCAATTCCAAGCATTTTCTTAAAAGCTAGAAAATGATGCATGTGCATTTACTGAACATACCTTAAAAAAAGCTCAAAATTCCATTCTGGGCACACCGGGCCTCAGAATCGTGTGCCGTCAATTTTCACAGACTTGTATTAACCCCAAATAATTTTAAAAAAAATACATGGAATTTTTGGGTCTTTACATTGATGTTCAATGATTAGTGTAGATCCGTGATAAATATATTCTCAATTACCTAATCATGAAATATACTATATGACATAGGGTCGATCACATAAAGATCCCACTAACACACACTAAATTTTTATTTTCATGCTTTATTATAAAACTAATATACTAGTAAATGATAATAATATAATGGGGGTTTTATAAATTGTATATGATATATATATATATATATATATATATATATATGAAAAAATGGATATGGAAGATAATAAGACAAATAAGTGTTATTTAAATAAGACTATATCTCCCAAGAGTTCATCATAATACAGTTATTCTTATAAAAAATTAATCTTAATATATTATCCAATGAAGTTACCAACACTTATCAAATCACACAATATTTATTAAATTTTTTATTTCCCCATGTTGAGACCACTACATGAGGGGAAATATTATTCCAAGATCAATCTAGGAAACCTCATCCCTCATTAACACTATTCAATTCATACTCTATTCTACTCATGAATCAAATATCAAAGGAATGTGTTATTTATAACAAAGAAGAAGAATGCAACAATATAGAAAATAGGGAAACTGATCACAATAATCAATTAAACCACCATTAAAATTCATATAATAGAATAAATAAATAATATTGAAACATAATAACTCAAGTGAAACTACTCACTCCAAACAAAAGTGAGGTTATTTCTCTATTTTAATTTAGATGAGAATAACATATATGGAGAAAACACCAAATGAAAATGATATAGAGAAGATAAATAAAATGGATTTTATATATTAAAATAAAATTATAGAGAAAAATAAATTGAACACTAAAATCTATTGAGGGCATAGATCTATAAATTCTTTAATAGTGGAGTGGCATTAATTATTTATAAGTAGTATGTGGTAGTTCTAGAATTCTATATTATTTGAGTATGAGTTTTAATTTTGGGTGAATAATGGTCACATAAGTATCACATCAAGTGGACTTATTCCCAATTACAATGGTGTTGGTGGAATCTTATTGAAAAAAACTCATTTATACTTTTCATGGAGTGATTAATACCATTTGGGTTTCACTAGGTATCAGACTATAATGAGTTTGGAATCCACTAATAAAAATAAACTCTTTATATTTTCATTAAATTATTCCACATTACTGTCAACATATGCGGTGATATTGTTCACTCATGAAGACCATAGTTTCCTCACTATATCATAGTGACAATGTCTATGATGTTTTTATTAATTCTCAATGACCATTGCATCAACCACACTATATGGATCATTGGATTTCCATTTTAGATTAGGACATGGTGCTTGAACCAAGACTTCCTTCTACAACCATGTTTCACTCTTCATTATTCAATGCCATAACTATCCACCATGTAAAAGTGGTGTCATTTTTAAACTTGAATTTCATATTATGTTCTATTTTCAACCTTCTATGGCGCAATAATTATTTTTTTAGTTCAAATTTATCCTGAAAATTAGAAAATAAAATGTATAATACATCATCCTAAAAATTATATCACTTTGTGTTTTATATGTCTTTCAACAAGATAATATATCACCTTCAGGAAAATATATGAATTTAGAAAGATTCATGTGTCTTCGGCTCAAAATTTCTTACTTCTTTAAAAAAACATATGAATTCACCCAAAATAAAATCTCATTATTAAAACCAAAATAACTAATTTAAATTTTAATAATTGTTTTTTTTAGAAATAAAAAAATTCCGATTTAATTATTTCTAAAAATGATTAAAAACTCTAAAAACCCATAAATTAATCCATTTTAACTATTCAGAAGTATTTATTCTAAGAATCTATGAACATGATAATTGTACTTAAATTGATAAAATGTTAGGGATAAATTCAATGAATTACTAGGAATATATATATATATATATATATGTGAAAAAATTATTTTGATCAACCATTTTTTCATACAAGTTGACTCCATAGAGTTATATAGTATCATGTTTAGGTTTTCTTTTCTGCTAATTTCATATAATAAACCCCATAAAACCTATAATTTGGATCCATTGACAGAACATAGAGATATCCATAAAGAAAGGAGTTATAGGGTAGCACAACCTATCATGATTGTAACATAGGGGTCTACTTTGAATTGGTGGAATCTTATATATTTATTAAGGTGGATCATTTTTTATTGAGAGTATATTTATTTCTCGTATTCGTCATAAACATCCTTAAAAAAGTAGAACAAATTACACTTGTGGAGTTGGAAACATGTCTAAACCACATAAAATTATTTTGTTCATTTTTATTGAATTTTTTCAATCATTTTACTCTATCAATTATTTTCTATGTGCTTTCAAAGTGGAATGTGTGTTATGGTGAATTGTTTTCGGTGTATAGTCATATATAATATAGACATCATGTCATGGACCCATCTTCCATCACATATTTCCACCCCATATGTTATGATGGATATATTTTATTGGTTTAATATAAAATATTTATGTTCCTAATAAGTGGTCTCATATCTTTGGTTAGAGGATCCTTGGATGGAAAAAAATATGGGGTATTTTAGATCCTAGTTTAGTAACATCGTTCATCCCTTTTCATTAAAAGATATTTTTAAATAAATTGTTCATGGTATAAATAAAATGTTACCAAATTTAGTGGGAATTAAATATATTCTACACAAATGTAATTGGATAAGTTTAAGGTTTTGGTGGAGGAGTTTAACAATATGTGTTTTGGGTTTGGTGAATGTAAATGGAGTATTTTCTAATATAGAGAGACCTTGATCTGTTGTTGATATATAAAAAATGGAATTACTGAAGAATGAATAATGGAAGACACTATATAAGAAATAATTAGGATTGATTCATATTTAATTATCATTGAATATGGATTATAATACCCCTGATGTAAAATCTATATCGAAACTTATAAAGACTCTTACCGACACATATGAGAATCCAACCATAGTGATTTTTTTTAAATTTTGTAGAGGTTGTTTAGAATGAGGATATCAGAAGGTAAACCTGAAAAATATCACATAATTGAATTTCTGAAATTTAGATATGTAGAGTGGGAATTTTTGTTTCTTTCATCCCTTATAGAGTATTATGATCTAATATTTACCATAGGGAGAAGATCAAGTAGTAATATTTACATGCTGTTTGAGCACATCAAGGATCTGAACTTGAATTATGAAATTCATGAAGATATGATCTATGAATATTTTAGTAAATCATATTGGATTTAATGATATGGGTATCCAAAAACATGAAAAGGATAAGTAATAAGAAATGGAATGAGAAGTTGGAGTAGGATTAGATCGGTGAATGGTGGTATCATTTGTCGGAACTATGGGAACAAAGGTCACATGAAGAATGGCATCAATGAGATGTTATTGGATTCTAGAAGATACACATCTAAAATTGGATCTATAAATCATGTTTCTAAAGATATATGTGGTCTAATTTTTACTGATTATAGTTCATTGTAGTCTTGGATTATAGACTGAGGAGCTTCATTTATCTAAACATCAGATAAGAATTTTTTAAGAAATATTTTTTTGTAAGATATGAAAAGTTTCATCTTGATGATGATCATGATTTTGAGATTTTGGGAAAGGGTGAAATATTTTTTAGATCAAGAAAAATAGAGTATGATAGAGTTAAAGTGCATGAGGTACATACTCGAAATAAAGATAAACATAATTATTGTTTCACAAATATATGATGGGTAATCATATAAAACATTTATTGGTGGTTTATATAAAATACCATTGGGTTCCATGGATATGGAAAACGGAGTGAAGTCTGATGTATTGTTACTCATGGGAGTATCAAAATATATGATGCATGCCAGAGAAGTGACTTCGACAAAGTAATGTAAGGATCATATAAATCACATGAGTGAGAAAGGGATGAAGATCCACACTATTAAAAATATAATGAAAATACGAATCATGGAGTATGAGACCTATAAATATTACATCTATTGATATTTGCATAAGGTTCCCTTCAAAACATAAGGAAAAACACTAATGAATTGGAAATTAATGTTGGTGCATGCCGAATTATGGGGGAAACTCTGGTATATTTAAATGGATGTCCATTGTTATAGGTAACCTTCATCAATGTTGTGACATGGAATGTGTGGGTGTTATTTGTCATGAAAATTTCCTAGGTGCTTAGAACATTCATCTGATAGAAATCACGGCTATAAAAAGAGGTCGTTTTGAAGATAATGTTGTTGAGGTGTGATAATAGTAGGGTGCATTGAAGAAGGGGGTTCAAATATTCTAATAGTTTAATGGAATATTGTTTGAGAATAATATATTAGGTACTATGATAAATAAAGGTTCCCAAAGATGATGAACTGATCATTATTTGAAAAATAAAGGAGAGTGAGAATTCATGCAGCATTCCCCAAGATTGTTTGGGGTGAAGTAGTGAATTGTGTGGTATACTTGATCAATAAGAGTCACACTTCTCCAATATTGTAGGAACCACTAAATGTTAGTTTAGAAAGAAGGTTCATTTTACCCATTTTAAATTATTCATAGAACTCTCTTACATCTATGATGGTTCTAATAAGATAGATAATATTGTCATTAATTCATAAGAATATTACTTTATTCGGTACGAGAATGAAGAGTTTGGTTTATGACTCTAGAAAATGGCCTTCAAAATGTGGTTAGGAAAAAAATGTGATATTCAATGAAGATATTCAAGGGAAGGATTATAACATAGAAGAGAATACTAATGAAATAAAATTATTATCAAAAGATGATGTTCTCTTTAATGGATATTCAAAAGTGATAGATGTTTTAGAAATTTTAGAAAGAACTTTTTTACTCTGAATGTTGTATAATAAAAATGATACCATGGAAGATTTTCATGTATGGATAGTGTTTATAAGGATAGAAATAATATAATTAATTAGGATTATGATGGTTTGGTAAGTGTTTGAAATTAAATATATTAATAATATACATATCAGTATGTTTCTATACCAGAAAAAGTTTACAAGTATAGAGATTTCACTACGGGAAAAATGAGCAATTGCGACGGGTTATTTGCGACGGGATTAAATCCCGTCGCAAATAGTCATGTTAAAAAAGTATTTGCGACGGGGGTACATCCCCGTCGCAAATAATGAGGCATTTGCGACGGGATTGCTTTCCCCGTCGCAAATAGTTTTCCCGCGATGCGCGCCAAATCGCGGGAAACGTATTTGCGACGGGGAAATATTCCCGTCGCAAATAGCCGGCGGCGGTAAATGGTATTTGCGACGGGAATATTCCCCCGTCGCAAATACTATGTCGGCAGAGGGTTATTTGCGACGGGACCCGTCGCAAATAACTATTTACCGGTTGACCGTAATAAATGTTGGCGAAGGTATTTGCGACGGGACCCGTCGCAAATAATACTATTTGCGACGGGAATCCCGTCGCAAATGGACCCGTCGCAACTAATCTAACCTATAAATACCCCCATCCGTTTTTTTCATTTCATTCTCATTCTTTATCTTCTCTCTCTCTCAGAATCATATTTCTAGAGTTTAGTTTTTCTCCAGTTTAAGTTTTTTCTCCGGAGCTGATATTAAAGTTTTGAAGAACGATCAGAACAGATCAATTTTCAAGGTATTTATCTTCATTTTAATTTTTTATTTATTTTTAATTTTTTATTAGTTTTTATTATTATTAATTAGTTGTAATTTAATTTTGTTTACATTGTTTTATTACTTAATAAATTTAAATTATTAGTATTGTTTATATGGTAATTAGGAATAATTAGTAATAATTTTTAATAATTAAGAATAAATATTAATAACTAGTAATAAATACCAATAATTAGGAATAAGAACATTATTACATTATTAGTTTATTTTATTATTAATATTAAAATAATATAATTTTTTATATATATACAGTTCTTTTTTCATCTGTGTGTTTGCTGTCTTCACATGTATTATTTGTATGTGGAGATAGAAAACGCACAGATGAAAAAAGAACTGTATATAAATTAGAAAATTATATTATTTTAATATTAATAATAAAATATATTAATAATGTTATTATTTGTAATTATTGGTAATTATTTCTAATTATTGATAATTATTCATTTTATTACTAATAATTATCAATAATTAAGAATAATTAGTAATAATTACCAATAATTAACAATAATTAGTATTAATTACCTATAATTAGTATTAATTACCATTAATTAGTATTAATTACCAATAATTAGTATTAATTACCAATAATTCGTAATAATTAGGAATAATTAACAATAATTACTAATAATTAGGAATAATTAACAATAATTACGAATAATTAACAATAATTAGTAATAATTAGGAATAATTAGGAATAATTAGTAATAATTAAGAATAATTAGGAATAATTAGTATTAATTAGGAATAATTAGGAATAATTAGTATTAATTAGGAATAATTAGTAATAATTACCAATAATTAGGAATAATTAGGAATAATTAGTATTAATTACAAATAATTAGTATTAATTAGGAATAATTAGTATTAATTACAAATAATTAGTATTAATTACAAATAATTAGTCTTAATTACCAATAAGTAGTATTAATTACCAATAATTAGTATTAATTACCAATAATTCGTAATAATTAGTATTAATTACCAATAATTCGTAATAATTAGGAATAATTAACAATAATTAGTAATAATTAGGAATAATTAACAATAATTAGGAATAATTAGTAATAATTAGGAATAATTAGGAATAATTAGTAATAATTAGGAATAATTAGTAATAATTAGGAATAATTAGTAATAATTAGGAATAATTAGTAATAATTAGGAATAATTAGGAATAATTAGTATTAATTAGGAATAATTAGTATTAATTACCAATAATTAGTATTAATTACCAATAATTAGTAATAATTACCAATAATTAGTTTTAATTACAAATAATTCGTATTAATTACAAATAATTAGTATTAATTAGGAATAATTAGTATTAATTACCAATAATTAGTATTAATTACCAATAATTAGTATTAATTACCAATAATTAGTATTAATTACCAATAATTAGTATTAATTACCAATAATTAGTAATAATTATGAATAATTAACAATAATTAGTAATAATTAGGAATAATTAACAATAAGTAGGAATAATTACGAATAATTAGTATTAATTAGGAATAATTAGTAATAATTACCAATAATTAGTATTAATTACCAATAATTAGTATTAATTACCAATAATTAGTAATAATTAGGAATAATTAACAATAATTAGTAATAATTAGGAATAATTAACAATAATTAGTAATAATTAGGACTAATTAACAATAATTAGGAATAATTAGTATTAATTAGGAATAATTAGTAATAATTACCAATAATTAGTAATAATTACCAATAATTAGTAATAATTACCAATAATTAGTATTAATTAGGAATAATTAACAATAATTAGTAATAACTAGGAATAATTAACAATAATTAGTAATAATTAGGAATAATTAACAATAATTAGTAATAATTAGTATTAATTAGGAATAATTAACAATAATTAGTAATAATTAGTATTAATTAGGAATAATTAGTAATAATTACCAATAATTAGTATTAATTAGGAATAATTAGTAATAATTACCAATAATTAGTATTAATTACCAATAATTAGTAATAATTAGGAATAATTAACAATAATTAGTAATAATTAGGAATAATTAACAATAATTAGTAATAATTAGGACTAATTAACAATAATTAGGAATAATTAGTATTAATTAGGAATAATTAGTATTAATTAGGAATAATTAGTATTAATTACGAATAATTAGTAATAATTACCAATAATTAGTAATAATTACCAATAATTAGTAATAATTACCAATAATTAGTAATAATTAACAATAATTAGTAATAATTACCAATAATTAGTATTAATTACCAATAATTAGCAATAATTACCAATAATTAGCAATAATTACCAATAATTAGCAATAATTACCAATAATTAGTATTAATTACTAATAATTAGTAATAATTACGAATAATTAGAAATAATTAGAAATAATTAGAAATAATTACCAATAATTAGCAATAATTAGCAATAATTAGCAATAATTAGAAATAATTAGTAGATGACGACCCTTTAAGATTTGAACATGTTAATAATAGAACAAAGTTTGTTCTGAATATTGATAATTTTAATATTTTTTAATTTTTTTTATTATTTTAATAATATTAATATTGTTTTTTCGTAAATATTGATAATATTTTTTTTATTACTAATAATTAGTAAACGAAATCTGCTTGGATAATGAAGGGAAAATTTATAACCATCTCCACAACGATGATTATCAAATTTCCTTTCATTATTCAAGCAGTTTTCCTTTTGCTAAGTATTGCTAAGTATTGCTAAATTAGTAATAAATAGTAATAATTAGCAATAAATTGTAATAATTAGTAATAAATTGTAATAATTAGTAATCCTTGCTTGAGTGTTTTTTCTAACAAATTATTCAAAACCAGTAATGCTTTTATATTTTATAGAAAAATATGGAACAACGAGGTCGTCAACAGTCATTATTAGATGACCGCATATGGATAAATCAACGCAGAAATCCAAATGGTTCTGGTTTAAATCCAGTATATATAGAGGGTGTGGAGATTTTTTTATCATTTGCGGCATCAAATTCAGAATTTGTTTCAGAAGGAAAGATAAAATGCCCTTGCAGAAAATGTGCATTGAGAACGTTTGACACGTTTGACAAAGTGGGGGAACATCTCTTGCGTTTTGGTTTTCAAGCTGATTATGTTTTTTGGTATCAACACGGTGAACGCAGTTCCAGAGCAGCTGATACCAACTTGATTCCGGATCCATCCCAGTTTCAAGATTTAGTACATGATGTTGCAGGTTCATCTGTTCAACATACAGAAACTCCGGCTGATATAGCTTCAAATCCTGAGTTGGGACCGTCTGAATTTTATGAGTTGTTGAAGTCTGCTGAGGATGCATTATATCCTGGCTGCAAGATGAGCAAATTAGAAGCAGTTGCAAAATTTATGGCTATCAAATCAGATAACGGAATGTCAAACACATGTTTTGACCAGATATTTTCTTTGCTGAAAACACTGTTACCCGAAGGAAATGTTTTACCTGCAAATTACTATGAAAGTAAGAGGTTGGTTCGAAATTTGGGGCTTACTTGTCAGAAGATTCATGCATGTTCAAATGACTGCATTTTATATTCAGGGGAAAATGAGTCGTTGGATAGTTGTCCCACATGTGGGCAACAGAGATATAAAGAAGGACAACACGGGAAGTCTGGTTTGATTCCTGTAAAACAGTTGAGATATTTTCCGCTTACATCCAGACTTCAGCGTTTATTCATGTCTAAGAATACAGCGACAATGATGTCATGGCATAAAGAGAATATTTCAACCGATAAAAGCTTGAATCATCCAGCCGATGGTGATTCATGGAAACATTTTGATAGAGTGCATCCATCATTTGCTTTAGAAGCTAGAAATGTTCGACTGGGCCTTTCCACTGATGGTTTCTGTCCGTTTGGATCTTATGGTAGTCAATATTCATGTTGGCCTGTTTTTTTAACTCCGTATAATTTACCTCCATGGATGTTGATGAAGGAGCCATATATCTTTTTGACTTTACTAATTCCAGGACATCCGAAGAAAAATATTGATGTTTATTTGAAGCCATTGATTGATGAATTAAATTTATTGTGGAGTACTGGTGTCAGTACATATGATGTTGCAACGAAACAGAATTTCATACTGAGAGCAGCATTGATGTGGACAATAAGTGACTTCCCGGCTTATGGGATGTTATCTGGCTGGAGTACACATGGTCAGAAATCATGTCCTTACTGTATGGGAGAGAACAAAGCATTTATGCTCATTCATGGAAAGAAACCTTGTTATTTTGACTGTCATCGCAGATTTCTTCCAGCTGATCATCCTTTTCGCAGAAACAGATCTCATTTCAGAAAAGGAACAGTTGAAAGGGATGGACCTCCAAAAATGCTATCAGGTTCGGAGTTAAAATCGGTTGTATTTTCATTACCTCCCATCACTTTTGGTCCCACAATAAACCAACAGAAAATTTCTGGTTTTGGGAAAGAACACAATTGGATTAAACGTAGCATATTTTGGGATTTGCCATATTGGTCTGATTTGTTGGTCCGACACATGTTAGATGTCATGCATATTGAGAAGAACTGTTTTGATAATTTGTTTCATACAGTTTTGGATACGCCAGGAAAGAGCAAAGACAATGTAAATGCACGTTTAGATCTTGCCCAAATTTGCAGACGTCCAGAATTGGAACTATTTGAGAATGTCAGAACAGAAAGGTTACTGAAACCAAAAGCAGCTTATACACTGTCTAAAGAAAACCGTTTATTATTTTGTCAGTGGATTGCAGATTTGAGACTTCCAGATGGCTGTGCTTCCAATTTGGGTAGATGTGTAAAGAATGGTCATATTACTGGATTGAAAAGTCATGATTGTCATGTTATAATGGAGAGACTTCTACCAATTGGATTAAGAGGTCTGTTGAATTCTGTGATTTGGGATTCCATAACAGACATGTCTCATTTTTTTCGGGAAATTTGTGCGGCTACGGCAGATTATGATGCTCTAGGCAAACTTGAAAAAGATGTTGTTGTAATTATATGTAAACTGGAAAAAATATTCCCGCCGTCTTTCTTCGACTCAATGGAACATTTGATGTTACATTTGCCATATGAAGCCAAATGTGGAGGTCCGGTACAGTTTCGATGGATGTACCCATTTGAAAGATGCATGCAAAAATTGAAAAGAAAAGTACGCAACAAAGCATCTGTTGAAGGATCTATTGCAGAAGCTTATTTGCAAGAGGAAATATCTTTTTTCTGCTCCCATTATTTTGAATCTGAGTATCCTTCAAAACACAACCGAATGGGACGGAATGAGAGGAATATTGATGAAATCGACAATCAATTATCTGTTTTCAACCAGTCAGAGCTTGGTTTTGGTGGAGTTTCTGAACGCTGGCTTTCAGATGATGAACATCATAGAGCTCATACGTATGTTCTGCTCAACTGTGAAGAGATGACATCAGTTGTACTGTAAGTGTTTATATCACTTATTCTATCATTTATGTTACAGTAAATAACTTTGGTTTTTATAGGTTGTATGATAATCATATCAAGAAACAAATTCCACAAATTACAGCAGCTGCTCTCGAAGAACGGCGACTGAAAAATTTCTCTCAGTGGTTTCAAAAACTGGTAACATAAATTCTTTATCATTTAGCAACTCATTCAATGTATAGTTTACTATATTGATAATTATTTCACAAATCTTCAGGTGTCTCGACATGCTGATAAAATTGACAAACGGCTCTGTGTATTGAGTAACCCACCTTCCAAACTTGTTAAAACTTATAATGCATATGTGGTGAATGGATTTCGATTCCACACGCATGCATATGGGGAATCGAAAAAAACAATGAACAGTGGAGTTAGCTTGAGAGGATCTCATCATCGAGAAAATGAAGTTGACTTTTATGGCATGCTTGATGAAATCATTGAACTCTGTTATCTTGGACAACATTACATAACCATGTTCAAATGTCGGTGGTTGGATACAGAGAGAGGCGTGCGTGTTCATCCGACTCATGGAATCATCGATATTAAATGTAAAAGTGTTCTCGCAGTAAATGAACCATTCTTATTGGCTCAACAGGCATATCAAGTTTATTATGCAAAGTACTGTGCAACATCAAGAGACTTGACTGATTGGTGGAGTGTAATAAAAATCAAAATTCGAGACAATCAGTTTAGTCAAAGTGAATGTGCTTTCACTGATGTGCAAAGAATTGAAGTTTTTCAAGAAAGTACTCAAAATCAATCTTTTTTACAAAGAGATATGAGTATCGATGACGACACCCCACATTTAAGAGTCGGTGATGACGATGATGTTAATGATGTCACACATGAATTTGAAATGGTAAGAGATGAAGCAACTGCAACTCGAATGGATATCGATGATGTTGAGGAGGAATATGAAGATGACATTGACATATATGAAGATGATGATGAAGATGAACACTTATAGAATTCCATGGTATTTATATACAATCATAATATGTATATATATGTATATATAATAGTAATTATCAATTATTTGCTAATATTAACATTTTCTGTTTCAGATGGACGAGGCCACATTTCGTGAGTTGACGGAGGCTGACCTGCCTTTCGATGCGGATGAGTTGTTGGCAGATGACCCTCAGCCTGCAGGCGCTTCAGGGAGTACGCGGAGGGGGCGCGGTCTTGCACGATTGATGATTCCTGACCCCGTCCCCGAGCGACGTCCACGTCTTGGGTTTGATCCGCGCACCCGGAGGTGTGATAACCTGTGTAATAACCTGTGAATTTGACTAAGATTTCATTAATCTATTCACATAATAAATGTTTATTATTTTTTCAGTTTTTCGCATATAGCAGTCGGACAGGGCAGCGCTATTTTGCGCAACTATTTTTCTCAGCCGTGGACCACATGGGAGCAGATTCCCATTGATGTGCAGCAGGCCATGTTCGGCCATTGGTTGGTACGTACGTAAATAAATAATTTTTATTTTGAAAATTATTTCATTTCTAACTTGATATTTTGATTTATTTGTAGGGTTTATGGTATCCGATCGAGGATACCATGCGTGACGCCATCCACGAGGCATGGGAGGTGGCCATGCGTGATCGCCTTCGTCAGTTTTTGCACAATTTAAGAAAAGCTGCGATGAAGAAATCAGGAGTGTCAGATTTTGAGGAGTCATGTAGAGCACACCGACCAGAGTACATTTCATCCCATGTATGGGATGGATTATGTGCGCACTGGTTGAGTGGTGCCTTTCAGAGGAGATCATCGGTGGGGAGGCAGAATCGGGGGAGGCAGGAGGTGACTCATCGAGCTGGGAGTCGTTCTTTCAGTACTCATAGACAGCATCTGGTACGTACATTATTTATAAATATTTTATATAACTATAAATATTAACAGTTTATTTTTTATTCTTATAGGCTGTCGAGCACCCCGATATTACAGAGTACGACGTATATCGGAGGATGTATAGTGATCCTGCTACTGGGGAGCTTAGAGGTGATCGTCAGCATCACATCGTGGTCAGTATTATTTGTTTTCAAGTTTAAAAATTAACTGCATATAATATATTCACAATTTTAATTTTAAATTGCAACTGTAGGAGTCATATGAGGCCGCAGCGGCACAGGCCCGGCCTGAGAGTCAGGCCGAGTCATCAGATCAGACCACTGCCCGTCAGTTTGATGAGGCGGCATGGATGCAGGCCACCCAGTATGCCTTCGAGAAGGGCCGGGTAGTTGGTATCGGCTCTCGACTGACTCCCGGAGATTATTATGGCAGTGCTGCGATGTCGGCGTCCAGCTCGAGGGGAGCTCGTGCATCTTCTTCTACACAGTATGAGGAGCAGTTGCGATCTCAGACTGCACAGATAGAGAGTCTCCGACAGGAGCAGGAGCAGATACGTCAGCAGCATGAGGAGGAGCGTCGACGCCAGCAGCAGCTGTACGAGGAGCAGACGAGTCGGTGGCAGCAGCAGCATCAGGAGCAGATGGAGTACATGCGCCGACTCACTCATGCTTTAGGGATGGAGTTTCCTCCACCACCATCTGCAGATCCCCCACCTCCCCCCCCTCCTACAGATTAGAGTTTGTATTTCTGTTATAAAATTTGTGAAATCAAAATATTTTTTTTTTCTATTCGTAGTTTCTGTCTCATTATAAAATATTAATAATATTATATTTTTAAATAACAATATTAATATGAATAATAATAATATTTATATTTTATAATATTAAATTTTATATATATATTAAAATTTTATATATATATTAAAATTTTATAATATTATAATTTAATTATTTTTTGGTAATACTTGAATTATTTTAATATTTGAATGTAAAATAATTCTATTATTTTTATATTAATTAAAATAACTTATTAATATTTTTTTATTTATGAATTATAATTATAATATTATTATATTAATTAAATTATTTATTAGTATTCTATTATTTTTATTTTTGAATTATAATTCTACTATTATTATATTAATTAAAATAATTTATTATTTTCATTTGTAAATTATAATTCTATTATTATATTAATTAAAATAATTTATTAATAATTTTTTTTTATTTTTTTTATAGTATTTGCGACGGGATACTATGCCCGTCGCAAATACTAGTATTATTAATAATTTTTTTTTTTTTTTTAAAAAGAGTATTTGCGACGGGACCCGTCGCAAATACTATTCATAGTAATTGCGACGGGTCCCGGTTCCCGTCGCAAATACTAGTATTATTATTTTTTTTATTTTTTAAAAAAAAACGTTATTGCGACGGGCCCGTCGCAAAAACAATTTGCGACGGGAACCGTCGCAAAAGGTATTTGCGACGGGCCCGTCGCAATAACTGTTTAAAAAGTTTTTTACAAAAAACGGAATACTATTTGCGACGGGGAGAATGCCCGTCGCAAAAAAGGGCTTTAGCGACGGTCCCGTCGCAAATAAGTTTAGTTGCGACGGCGTTTTCCGCAACGGGCTATTTGCGACGGGACCCCGTCGCAAATGGCTATTTGCGACGGGATCCCGTCGCAAATAGCCCGTCGCAAATACCTGGTTTTCCAGTAGTGTTTATGGAGATAAAATAAATTAATGTGAAAATTTTAGAGGTATTCAAGTTGTTTTCACTATATTTTAAATTGAAAATATAGAACCCATGTTTCAATAAGAGGATATGAATCTTATAGAATCAAATCTTATTGAGTTATCCAGAAGGTATGAAATTGATACTGTTTATTTTTTAAAATAATGGGAGCTAACAGAATTTAATTTTAGGGATAAATTCCTTCAGATCAAATGATTTAATCAGTTTACAGAGAAAATGGATGGTATGTGTAGGCATATGGAACAGTTAGTCATGAAAGGTTTTAAATAAAAGAAATGTGTAAATATAAAGGACACACATTAACTAGAAATTAAAAAATTGTCTATCAAGATTGTACTAAGAATATTTTACATATACTGTTAAATCTTGAATAGTTTTAAATAAATATAGATTTTTCATGGAGATATAGATTATGACATATATATAGAGAGAAAATATAACTAGCTTCATGGAGCATATAAATCACAACCTTGTGTGAGACATGAAACATTAACCTCCTTTGGTATTACACTATAAATATATGTGGGGATTCTCTTAGACTCCTTCACATTAAATCCCCTTGAATATGTAATTTTGGAAACATGAAATTCTAATAAAAAAATAATTTTTAGTCAAACTAAAATGGAGCCTCTATAGTTTCATAAAGGATCCAAGGTAGTGGAATAATAAATTATTGACATCATATTGAAGTAGATGTCCATCCAGAGAAATATTAATCATTTTTTGTTTTTGGGAAGTTATTAGATAATGGGATATTCATTGTCTTGATCATCTATATTGATGTTGTAATTACTTATATTCCAATAAAGGAATGGCTTGATAATCTAAAAATTGAATTTTCTGGATGATTTCAAATGAAGGATCTTAGTATGGCTAAACCGATGTTAGGGATGTGGATTGTAAGGTAATAATTTTACTATAATCTATTCCTGAGTTAGTTAGATTATAATTGGAAGGTGTTAAAATTTATTGTCATATGTGTAGTGAGACCATTTACCACCACCTGGAAAACAATACAAATTGATCAAACATAAGGCACTATGAATAGATGATGATGTGTATTAAAAGGAAAATATTACTTATACATTGGTAGTTGGAAACATGGTGTATTATAGGGTTTTTACATAGTCATATATATTTCAGGTATTGTGATTATTCAGTAGGTACATATTAAATCTTATAAAAGAACATTGGGTGGTTGTGAATATGATTGTTCTGTACATAAAGTGTTTAAGAATCATAACACTTTCATTCTAGGAATACAAGTCTTCATAGGGGTATGTCAGATCTAAATTTAATTGAGATAGAGAGAGTCCTAAAAGAGCCACCAGCTAATCGTTCTGTTTTGTAAATGATAGTAAACTAGATTATGAACCTTCATTTGGTAGTTTCACTCTTAAAAAGAAAAGAAGAGAGTGTTTTTTAATAGAAGATGGGAAAGATTTGATCTAATTAATGGGGTTGTTGGAATATATCATAATGAGAATAGATGATGGGATGTATTTTTTTTGATTAACAGAGTGACATTCACTTTAATAAAACAATAGTTTTTTTAAAGAGACCATATCCTTTTACTCATAACATTACAAGATTTTAAGCATAATTATACATGAGAAAACAAGCCAGGGATAGTAAAGTCTAGTGTCTTTGAAGACTTGGTACATAATCAAATATTATAAAAACCATGTAATTTAATCTTCATAATGAGATCTTATATTTTATATTGCTCAAACATCTTCATAGGGTAACTTGGGGAGAACACAAAAAAAGGGATGAGCTAAAATCCCAGTATGGGAAAAAGCATAGTAATAAATCCTTAGTGCTTGGGTTAGAAGGAATGGAATAATGGTATAAAAAAGAAAGGAACATGTGAAATCCTAAAATATAAACATGGAATCACTTGAACATGGAGTCATAATAACTTGTAATAAACATAATACATGACTTTAGCATGAGTCAAGGCTCATTTCACATATAGGATCAAAAGTCAAGGTTAACCACCAAGACAGTTGGACATGGTAACATGAGTCAAGGCTAACTGCCAAGACCGTTACACATAACGTCTCATGAGACTCAACATTACCCAATGTATTAGAGAATTATCTAGGAAAAACCATATTAACATGTTCATGAATATGATTTCCACATATAGAATCATACGTAATTAATCATACACATAACGACACACATATAAATAAATTGGTGTCATAATCATGTCATAAAGAATAATGAATGGGCATATCATAAAAGTATCCATGAAAGAAAGGAATTAGAACATATGTGGTCATTATTAAGTTAAATACACATAAATCATGGTATGTGATGTCAAACAAAAGTGAAAATATGTAAAAATAGTATTTAATAATTTTTAGCATTAAAGATTTTAGATAGATTTTATGGAAAACTCTAACAATAAATTAAAATAGAAAAGGGAATAATCTTTTGTAAGAAACCACAAGTGATACAAGAAGGTTTTAATAATAATAAAAATTTATAAAAAAATGGTGGATTAAAACATATGGTTGAGTGAACCAGAAATTCAGTACGAATTCAGGAAGTTCCCTTAAAACGGGTTGTCTTATCGAAAAGTATTAAGGAAGGAATCACTTAAATACATGTATATCCCAAAAATAGAATGAGGTATGGATCTTGAAACATGATTTTGGAAAAATAAAATACAATTATAATACACACATAAATAGAATAAAGGATTCGTCTAGATAAAAAAGTGAGTAAGAACAACCCGAATGAATATTGGAGGTTCGGGTAGAATCCCTTATAGAATATCGTCATGGTATCAGGTTTACATAGTTGGTCTTAATTAAGGAGAAATGGGTTTCTTTTATTTTATAAATCAAGAGGAAATTATGGTGGGGGTTCAGAATCCTAACCCATCACTGGAAACTACTCCTAAAAGGACATAACATAGGGGAGATTCTTGAATAAATGCGAGGAAGAGAGGATATATTACCATAAGTCCAATGGGGTTCTTCGTTTGATATTAATGACCTGAATAATCAAATTAGGTTAATTAATTGATATTTAAAGAACATTTTTCACATTAAAATGATATATTATAACCTTTTTTAGATCATTCATAACCTTTTTGATTGGTTATGATGTTCAATTTCATTGTTTGTGTTTGTTTGCTTCCTTGGTTTTAATGATCGGTTCACTTATATTATTGTTCTGAAATACATGTATGATGAGAGTGGTTGACCAAAATTGAAGTTATATGAAATTATTGAATATATAGAAGATTACATGGTTATAAAATTCATTAGGTTATTTGTATTGAAGGTGAATCATTATATAAAACCTTACTGGCAAACACATGGATTAATTAGGCGATTTTTCTCATAATAAACTTGTTTTCAATTATTATTTTAAATCATTAGTGAAAAATGATTCCATAAAAAAATGATAAAATAAATATTTAAGAGTATTTTTTAACCATAAAAATGGTTTCATGACCAGAATTTTAGATGGTGATCGAAATTTATAGCTCTTTGTTCTTGAATGTGATAAATTAACACATCTCGGATGGAGATTCAATTTATTTGGTATAAAAGGAGAGAAATGTGAGATTATAATGAATTATCCCATTAGAATAAAATAGTTCTTTTACAGGTATGGTAATTTATTTTTCATAACATTTGGATGAGGAGGGTTAGGAAATAAAAGAGAACAAAGGAACATGAAAATAAAATTAACGAAAAGAAAAGATAAATTAACCTCTTGATTGAATCTTCCTTGAGAGCCTCTTAAGGGGAGAGGATTTGGTATTTTGTGGAGATCAAGGGATGATAGACGTGGTGGATCATCTTGGGGAGAGATGGGGGAAGAATTTAGAGATTTCACAAGGCTTGAGAGGAGTGAAGAGTAGAGGGGAGTGTGGATGGTTTTTATAGTTGAGGGGAGGAGGGTTTTCTTTGTATTTTAATAATTAGTTTATTATTATTCCATAAGAAAAGGAATATTAATGATTCTTGTGAAAACATATTGTATTATTTTCATCATATCTCTAACCAATGTCCATTTACATCATCCATGACTCTAGCATGATGCAAAAATTAAGGTTTTCACATTTATTGTGAATTACAATATTTTACTATTCCTAAAAAATATAAGTGTTTTAGAAAAATCCAAAAAAAATCACCCAGAAATTTTTTTGATGGGTAGAATCCCAAAATGAACTCTAATTTTCAAAAAATAATTTTTTAAGTATGATTAATCTAATTTCTTATTAAAAATATAATTTTTTTGAAAATTAAAATATTTAAAATGATAACTGATTTTATAGTGTGTTAAAAAATTACATAAGGTGTTATAAAATTATCTTAAAACCAGGAGACATAAAATCAATAATTTATGAATACATTTTATTAAAATAAATTTTCTTCTTTCATTATTAGTTTATTTTGAAATTTTTAATTAAATATTTATGACTTTCAAAAATATCAGCACTATCATACTGTCACTTATGAGATGGATAAATTTTATTTATACTCTCAAGGGTGAGGTTACTATCCTTTTAAAAGAGTTACTATTCATAAGGGTCATATAAATATTCATACATGTAGGTTACTATTCATCAGGGTTGATTACTATTCACCAAAAATTATGTTTGTTCCATCAGACCCCAAAAATCACCCTGAACGCAACTGTGTATGTAAGATTTTCAAAATTCCAATCATATAAGTGACAATATTATGTTTAAAGGTCACATAATAATTATTAGTTCATTGTGTTGTGATTTCATGTGATTATATGAAATAATTATAAGAAAGGAATTTCTATTGATAAAACATTTGGTCATTACATTATTCCCCCTTATAAAATTTTACCCTTGAAATTTTGTGTTTCATTATAATCCATAAACAGGTATGGGTAATTTTCCTCCCTTACCTCTCATAGTTCTAATGTTGCCTCTTCGCACTTATAGTTCCTCCATAGTACAATGACATTGAGTGTAGACTTGTTATGTAGAATTTTATCTCTATGATCCACAATTTTCACTTTCTTCTCCTTGTAAGAAATATAATTCTCCAACTGTACAACTTCATAATAGAGTACATTTGAAGGGTCAGGTATGTACTTCTTTAAGCGGGATACATGAAATACATCATGTACATTGGACATTGTAGCTGGAAGTTCTAGTTGACAGGCCACATTCTAGACATGATCATGAATCTCAAAGGGGACGTTGTACCTAGGACATAAAATATTTTTCTTCCCAAACCTCATGGCTTTATCCATGGAGATATGCGTAGAAATATCATGTCTCAAACTTTTAACTCAAGGTATCATTGATGATTTTATGCATAAATAGTTTTTCGAATTCAGGCTTCCTTGATGCGCAACTAAATGGTTTTCACATTCTCCAGCATTTGTTCAACCATTTTAGGTCCTAACAACTTACGCTCACCGTCTTCATCCCAACACACCTGTGTTCTTCTCCTTTTCCAATGAAGGGATTCGTATGGTAACATTCAGATGATCGAGTGGAAACTATTTTTATAAGAGAATTTGACTAGTGGAATATGTTTCCAACCCCCTTATGAAGTCCATAGAACATGATCTAAACATATATTATAGTGTTGGAATATTTATCTTAGATTGCCCATTATTTTGAGGATGATAAGCCGTATTACTGTTCAGTTCCGTTCTTAGAGCATGTTAGAGACTTTTCCAACACCTTGAGATGAATATCGAATCTCTATATGATACAATAGATAGTGGTAATCCATTCTTCCTAACCACATATTTGATATATGTTCATGAAATTTTATCCAATGAGAAATCCAATCGAATCTTAATAAAGTGAGATTTCATTGTAAGACGATCCACAATAAGAAATATAGCATTATTTCCTCTTCATGTCCTTGGATGTCTAGTGAAAACAATATAGAGAGATTCTCCCACATCCATATGGGTAATGGTAGTGGTTACATCATCCTATTATAGTCATTTCTTTTAGCCTTCACTTGATGACATACCAAGCACTATGATGTATACTCAACAGTCTCCTTCACCATATTTTCCCTCCAAAAGTTCTCTCAGAGATCTCGATACATCTTTGTGATACCTAGGTGAATAGTGAAGGTGGAGCTATGTGTGTCCCTCAAAAGATCCTTCTTTACCTTTGGATCAGATGGTACACATATTCATGACCCAGTCTTACAAATCCTTCCTTATCAATACTAAACTCAGAGGATTTCCCATTTTTAATAGCTTCCACCCTTTTCTGAATTTCACAGCTTTTCTTTGATCCTCCTTTATTTTATCTATGTGGGGTGGTTGAGAAATAATTTCAGAATGGCTTGATGATGTTCCTCCCTTAATGGTTCCCATGTGAATACTATTCAAATCTATGAAGATTTTATCCTTCTCAATTCTCATAATTGATAAAGATATAGGATCCTTTTATACTCAGAGAATCATCCGCCTTATTTTCCTTAATAGGATGGTAGTGGATTGAGAATTAATAATCCATGATGAGATCTATCCATATTTTCGGGGGAATATTAATCTTTTTTTTTTGAATGTATATTTGTGACTCTTTTGATCAGTATATATCTCAGACTTCTCCCTATACAGATAATTCTGTCATATTTTTAATGCAAAAAACACAACCACCAACTCCAAATCATGCATAGTATTTTTTTGCTCGTGGATTTTCAGCTACCTTGATTATTAGGCTATCACTTTATCATTTTTCATTAGCACACAACCTAATACCTTCTTTGAATCATTAGTATACACCACAAATATTTCTCCACTTGATGGGAGAGTGAGTACTGGCATAGTGATTAACATATTTTTCTACTTCATAAAAGAGTCTTCACATTCATGAGTCCAAACAAACATTACTCACTTCCGTTTTAACTAGGTCATTGGGTTTTAAAAAAGTGAAATGTTATTCAAAAATCATCGATAATACTCAGATAGTGCTAGAATGCTGCGAATCTCTTTTACAGATGTTGGACAGGGCCACACTTCAATTGCCTTTGTATTAGAAGGATTTACAGATATCCCTTTTCTGGTTATAACATGCCCCATGATAGATACTTCATCCATACAGAACTCACATTTACTATAATTTTCATATACTTCTCATTTCAAAAATTTATTATCACAGTATTTATATGATCCCCATGTTCATCCTTTCACTTGGGGTACATTAGAATATCATTAATAAATACTAACAAAAAAATATCCAGGTAATCTCTAAAGACCCTATTCATGAATTCCATAAAATTTATGGAGCATTAGTGAGTCTGATAGGAATCACTATGAACTCATAGTTTCCAGGCCTCATTGTAATGTAAGTCTTAGGAATATCTTCCTTACACCCCTTTAATTGGTGAAATCCCAATCGAAGGTGCACCTAAGAGAAATAACTAGCCCAACAAAGCTGATCAAACTAGTTATCTACATGTGGTAGGGGACATGTTTTCTTTAACATGATTTTATTTAACTCATAAGAATCAATTTAGAGGAACATTGATCCATCCTTATTCTTGACAAAGAGGACTGGTTCACCCCATGATGAAGCACTCATGCATATAAAACCCTTATCCAGATTGTCCTGTAACTTGTTCTTTCGCTCATCCAGTTCTATGATGGCCAATCTATGTGTGTCTGTGATATAGGTAGGGATCCAGAAATAAATTCAATTGAGAACTCAGCCTATCGATCTAGAGGAATACCAAAAAACTCCTCAAGGAATAAATCAGTGTAATCCCTCATGGTAGGAATTTCATCAAGCATGGTTCTCTCATTTTTCTCAATCATTTGACCTATACATACTTTCTCATGAGGAATTAATATCCACACTTGAGATACTGATTTCTAAAAAATACACATCTTCCTCCTTAAACTTATAAAAAAAATTAGGATGCTTTGGGATGTGAAGTGTGATCTTCCTTTCTTGACAATTTATGTTGTATTTGTATAAATATAACCAATCCATTCCCAAGATAACATCGAACTCCATTAAAAGATGTATTAAAAGTTTTTTTGGGAGATTTAGACCACCAAACATTATCAGGGAGGTGTTATAAATCTTGGATGTAATAATTTTCCCATTTTTTATTCTCATAGACAACTTATCTTCCAAAGTTTGAGGTGGTGTCTTAATAGTTATACTAAGCTTGAAAGATATGAAAGAATGTGTATATTTAGAATCAAATAGTTCCTTCAATATTCTTGAATGAGTAATATGCATACCTGTCACCACATCATTTTCTAGCTCAAACTCAGTAGTAGTGACAACAAAATCCCTTCATTGTTTCCTTGGAGGTTGTTGTTGATTTCCTCTAACAACCCTCGAATTAGGGAAACTTTTCACATACGGCTCATAATTATTTCTATTATAACACTGAACTACATTATGAGTGATGATATGAACCTTCCTTTCTTCGTCCACGATACTGGTATTTTTCATATCTCTTCGGTAGTTTTTTTCATATGTCCCAACATTCCCCCTTTGAAGAAATTCCTAGTACCTTTTATATAGTTCCCAAGATGCTTCTTACCAAAACTTTTACATGTTGGATGGTCAGAATTCTTTCC
This sequence comes from Viscum album, assembly GCA_963277665.1. Taxonomy (NCBI): domain Eukaryota; kingdom Viridiplantae; phylum Streptophyta; class Magnoliopsida; order Santalales; family Viscaceae; genus Viscum; species Viscum album. Next base: position 1,769,348,729 of record OY728157.1, read on the forward strand.
ATAATGGAATTTATTTTCAGAAATTCTCTCATTAGATTCCATTTTTCTCTTTTTTTCATTGCACCCATGATACCACTAAGAGTATCTAATCTACATTTCATCCTGAAGGGTGAAACCAACAATATCCTCATATCTGTCAAAGTCTCAAATCACCAATGATTTTAATAGACTGAAATTTAGACTTCTAAAGAAGAGATTCGCCTTGCTTTTAGTGTTCATGACCAATCTAGAGGCATACCTTATAAACCTTTTCATACACCCTGATTGACTCATCTCACTTCTCCTTGAGTCTGAGGAAATCACTTTTCATCTTAAGATGGAGGGTTTGGGGTAATTATTTATTGAAAAACATTCTCTTGATTTCCTCAGAATACATATAATCAACTTTTTCTTCGGGATTTGTATTCTTTATTAGTGTCCACCAGTGATCAGCTTACCCATCAAAACGATACACCTCCAATAATACTTTCTCATCTTCTGAGCGCTGGAGGACAGAGAATATCTTTTCAATGGGTTTAGTCCACTATTCATTGAGGAGGGTATTGGAAGATCCACTTAACATGGGAGGCCTTTACAGCATGAAGTATTCTACGGAAACATTATCTTTTCTTTGGTGAGGAGGTAATTCCATGTGATTCGAGTTATTATTCATAACTTGAGCTAGTTGAGAAAGTACTGTCATGAAGTTTTGAGCACCCACTTCCATCATATTTGGCATATCATCTGGGAAATCTTCATATTCCCTATCACATTGATTTTTGGATTGTGTTCTTCTATTTAACTCTATTAACTAATAAAAATAACTTACAATTAGAGGGCTTTAATACATATCTATTGATCATTAAATGGATATTTGGAACATAAAACGATAAACTTGTAAAGGATAAGTATATCCTAACTTGTGATTATATTTGTTTAAATATAGGTTATCCTTGATCTAATTATTAACATATATTTTTATGGTATTTTATATTCCCTCAATAATGGTTTGTACTATAATCTTAAATTTATCAAAGAATATCCCCCGGGAGTGTTAAACCAAGAGTGAATCAAGGCCTGTTTTCATGCACCAATTCCTGTTTATGTCTAGCTCAAAGTGGTGTTTTCATGTTTTAACCCAAGATACATTTGTTCATGACCCACATCTACCTATTTTTATCCATACAAGGATATATTTTTTGATAAACCACTTACTCTATAACTAAAAAAATTTAGGGGTTTTTTCTTATACATAGTCTAATTCTTAAAGTTATTATAAATTTCTATATTCCTAATCTCCAAATATAACTAGAACATCCTCTGATACCAATTATAGAGATCTTGGCCTTTTACCCATAACATTACATGATTTTTAACATAATTATACATCAGAAAACAAGACATGGATCATGATGTCTAGTGTCTTTGTAGACTAGGTACATAATCAAACACTATAAAAACAACTGTTTATGTAATCTTAATAATGATATATTATCTTCCATTATGCTCATACATCTCCATAGGGTAACCTAGGGATAACATGAACAAAGTGGTGAGCTAAAATCCCAACAAAGGAAAATGCATAGTAATAAAACATTAGCACATGGGTTAGAAGGCATAGAATAATGACATAAAAAAGGAATGGAACATGTGAAATCATAACATATAAACATGGGATCTTATAAAAATGAAGTCATAATAATGTGGAATCAATATTAAACATGAATTAAACATGATTCAAGGCTCATTCCACATAGAAGAGCGCAAGTCAAGGTTAACCACCAAGACCATTGCATGTGGTAGCATGAGTCAAATCTAACCACCAAGACCATTGCACATAACGTCTCATGAGACTCAAATTTACTCAATGAATTGTAGCACTATATGGGTGCACCCATATTTAATTGTTCATGAATATGCGTTCCACATATAGAGTCATATATAATTAATCAAAAACCTAAGGGCACTGATGGGAAGAAATGTGTATCATAATTATATCATAAATCATAATGAATGGGCATATCATAAATGTTTCAATCAAAGAAAGGCATTAGAAAATAAATTTACATTAATAACGTAAAATGGGAATATATCCTGGTATGTTATGTGAAACAGATATGGAAAGATTTAAAATGAGTATTTAATAATTTTTTGTATTAAAACATTTTAGAGAGATTTTAAGGAAAACACTAACAAGCATTCAAAATATAAAAGGCAAGAATAATTTGAATGAAATTTGATCCATGAAGCATTTAACAATATAAAACTAGTTTTATTAACAAATGGTGGATTCAAACATATGGAAGAGTGAAATTCAAATTTTGTATGAATTTGGTAAGTTCCGTTAAAACTGGTTGAATTATCGAAAAGTATTGAGGAGGGTATCAGTTAAAAAAATCTATATGCCCAAAAGATAATGAGGGATGGATCTCGAAACATGATTTTGGAAAAATAACAAACAATTAGAAGATGCACAGAAATAGAATATAGGAATTCATTTGGGTAAAATGGGAGTAAAAACAACCTGATGGAATAGGAGAGGTTCAGGTATAATCCCATACAGAATATAGGCATTGTATCGGGTGTATATAGGTGGTCCTAATGCGAGAAAAAGGAGTTTATATTCATTCATACATCATGGGGTCAGTACATGGGAGTTTTTAAATCATTCCCAATCATTTTGAACTACACATAAAAGGACATAACTTAGGGGAGATTCTTGAATAAATGTAATGAAGAGAGGATCCCTTACCTTAAGACCAATGGTGTTCTTCGCTTGATCTTAATGAACTGAATAATAAAATTAGGTTCATTTATTAATAATTAATAAACCTATATTACATGTAAATGAATTATTATAAACTTTTTTAGTTCATTCATAACCTTTTTGGATGGTTATGAGGTTCAATTTCATTGTTAGAGTTTGTTTTCTATCTTGGTTTTAATTATCATTTCACTTATATTCATGTTCGGACACACATGTATGATGAGGGTGGTTTTCGAAAATTGAAGTTATATGAAATTAGTGATCATACAAAAGATTACATGGTTATCAAATTAATTTGGTTATTTGGAGTGAAGGTGAATCAATATATAAACTTTAATGTTAAACCCTTGGGAATAATTTGGAAATTATTCTCATAATTAACATCTTTTTTATTATTATTTTTCATCACATGTGAAAAATATTAAAGAAAAACACATAATATAAAATACATATTTAATAGCCTGGTTCGACCATAATTTTTTTTCATGACCAAAATTGAAGACGGAATTAGAAATTGATAACCAGTCATCCTTGAATGTGATAAATTAACACATCTCAGATGGTGTTTTCATTTCATTGGTATAAAAGGAGGGAAAGGGGATATGATAATTAATTATCCAATTAGAATAACAAAATTCCTGTACATGTATGGTACTGTATTTTTCATTGCATTTTTATGAGGAGAGATTAAGAAAAAAGAGAGCAAAGGAACAAGAAAAGAAAATGAATGAATAAGAAAGTGGAATTTACCTCTTAATTCAATATTCCTTCAGAGACTCTTAAGGGGAGAGGATTTGGTCTTTTGAGGATACCAAGGGATACTACATGTGGGGGAGGACATTGGGGAGAGTTTTCTGAATAATTTAGGTAAGTAAAAAGGCTTGGGAGGAATGAATATAAGAGGGGGTGTGGGTGGTTTTTACAGTAGAGGGGAGGAGGGTTTTCCAAGTATTTTAATCATTAGTTTATTATTTTTCCATAATAAAAGAAATATTCATTACTCTTGTGATAAAAAACAATAATATGTTCATGTGAGTTCGAAAAAATGGCCATTTAGATCTTTCATGACTTAAGCATAATGTAGAAACTCAGGTTTTAGCATTTATTGTGAATTATCGTCTTTTTCTATTCATAAAAAAATCATGTATTTTATAAAAATCACAAAAATTACCCCTATCCATTATTTGACGTGTAGAATCCCAAAAATGAACTCCATTTTTCAAAAATAGTTTTATAAATATAATTAATTTAATTTTTTATTAAAAACATAATTTATAATAAAAATATGGATTTTAAAACTATAACTGATTTTAAAAAGTTTTCAAAAAATAAATAAGGTCTAATAAAATTATCTTAAAACCAAAAGACATAAAAATAATAATTTATGAATAAATTTTATGAAAATAATTTTTCGTTTTTAATTTTAAAATTATTCATAAATTTTTAATTAAATATTTATGAATTATAAAAATACCAACACTATCATATTGTCACTTATAAGATGGATAAATTTTATTTATACTCTCATAGGTGAGGTTAATATACATTTGGATTATTTACTATTCATAATGTTCATATTACTATTCATAAGGGTAGGTTACAATTCATAAGGGTAGGTTACAATTCACAAAAAACTACATTTGTTCCATAAGACCCCAAAAATCACTCGGAATGCAACTAGGTATGTGATATTTTCGAAATTTAAATCATAGAAGTGAAAATATTATCTTTAAGTGTCACATAGTACTTAGTTGTTCATTATGTTGTGATTTCATTTTATTATATGAAATAATTATAAGAAAATAATTTACATTGATAAAACATTGGGTTGTTAAAATTTTTTTTATAAATGAACAACATTAAATTGAGGTATCACTTCATTGATATATTGTTGGGGGAAAGAGTACTAGATTTATAGAAGATAGAAGGATATAGGAATCTATAACATTTTATTAAAAAATATATCATGGGATGTGATGTGGTGATGCAGTGCCTCAGTTGGGATGGGATGACTAGAAGCATACCGGGTGAACCATACATTTATAAACGAAGAATGAAGAGTTGAAGGGGGTATACAGCATTTGATGAATGAATCTTTCATGAAAGCTAGAAAATTAATCTCAAGATATAGTTTGTCGGAAATGGTTTTCAAAACCATTTTCTAGCCATGACATTATATCCAATAGAAGGATAAATTTTAATGGTCTAATTTTCAATGGTCTGGATAGTGGTGGTGGAGTTGTAGTAACCAGGGTTTGGGAGACGACATGATAAGAAACTAGAAGTTTCATACAAGATATATTGTACTTACATTGATTGGAAGATTAATATAGTTTATTTGTATCATTAACTATCCCTTCAATTAGTTGATGGAAGAAATGGTCAATGAGAAAAGAACTTTTATAATGGTAACATTGAAAAATATGAAAAGAGGAAACATGAGTGTTTTGGGAGGCACAGTGTATACCATTTGGATGAGTTTTCCTGATCAGATCCTTTGAATAAAAATATAGGTAAAAGATTTTAAAAACATCTACACTGAATCGCACCTTTTCATGTTTGGGAGATAAGGTTACAAGTTTCACTTGTTTGAGTATTCTATATTTATTCGGGTGAATCATTTTGTGATTGAGAAACTCTTGAGTGATTCTAATCATTTTTATTTCATTAATAATAGTGAAGAAACGTTCCCCTTTTAGAGTAGGACTCATGTATATACCATGTAAAATTATATATTTTTTTACATTATTGTATTTTTCCATTCTTGTATGTTCTAATTGAAAATAAATTTTAAATAATGGATTGGTGATTTTGGGGAATAGTCTTGTAAGTTTAAAATAGTATATTTTGGTATTATCAATACAAACATTGGATCGGTTCTGATAGAAATTTTAGGGTGGTTTACCAATTGATTTTCATGATCACAATAATGAAACCTACCATGGGAAAATACAATAAATAATTTTATTAATGTTTCACTAAGATATTATTCTTCAAAAACTCATAGGTAACTAATTTTTTTAAGAGGATATTTATTACTTTTTTGTAACTATGTTTTATGTTATAACACCCCTATCTCCACGCATTCCATTTAATTCCTGTGATAATAAATAAAAAATAGTATCTGATAACGTTTTTTTTAATGAACATGCCAAGATCCCATCCCAAGACCTGAGTCATGGAGCAACACATGGACTCAAGCATGTTTCTCTGATTACTAGATGTTGATGAATAATATAGGGGGATGAACCCAAACCACTGGGAAACAATAATAACTCAAATAAATATATATATATATATATAAATAATATAACATTAAATATCACCCATATAATCCAAACATATATATCCTCATAATTCCAAAGAATTATATTGTGAATCATTTACTATGTGTATCTTAATAGGATAAGGTGGGTATATATGACATACTAAAAGAAAAGAAAAAAATGAGGAAACTATCCATCTTTTCCTCATCTATAGTTCTTCCTAAGTGTATATATTCCATATCTAATAAATTAATTAGTATATTATTATATATATTATGAAATATATTATCAATATAGGCACTAATGTATTTACATAAGGTTTAAATAAAAAATATTTCACAAGGATTTCCCCAAATAACTCCCATATATTCCCATACCGAATTAATGTGTTTATGTTTATTCAAATTTAATAATTAGTAAAATTAGAAACCTTGAATACCCATACATGTAAGGAAAACCATTTCATTATATTAATTAAAAATATAGTCATAATAACCTAACTAAAGACAAACACACCCAATATTTTCATTCTAAATAAACCAACTAACATAACAATTTCAATTAATTGGGAAAACCCCCATTCATTCACAACCAATTACTTCTTAATAAAAAATTTATTCATAGAAATCTTAATGGAAAATAAGATATAAAACCTAAAAGAGTTACACTCATAAGAAATGATATTCCCATTTTAACTGGATCACAACTAATCGAGATAATTTGACCCTAGCCCATTCATCCCATGTTTCACCAATATTGGGATATTGTCTAATATTGACCCATTCATGATTTTCAAGAAAATACAGTTTTCAAATAATTTATATAAAATAAATCATTTATAATCCAATAAAATTAAGGATTAAAGTACAATTTAAATAAATCTATGATAGTAGAAAAATAAAACATTAAAATACACACTCATTCATCAAAAACATTATTTATCATATAAATTAAAATCAATCATTAATTACATAATACACATTTAATAACATACAAATTAATAGAAACCAACATTGAAAAGTTCATATCCATCTATGCTAGATGTATATCTAAAAGTAAATGAATTTTATAAATTAAAAAAGAAATATATACAACCCTTTAATACCTATCATCAAAATTCCCATTCAAATTTCAAGATATCCAACCCTAATGATCATAATATCCATGATAATTTTTAATAAATTAAACATTATATTATTAATTGATTCTTTTTATCCTCTCATATAAATGAGAATATAATTATAGAAAGTGTATTCAAACTCCTTCCATATTGGACGACCCCTATGTTAATCATCGGATCATGTCTCTATGGGATAAGAGTGCATATGTATGCCTACTTAAAGTGGCATGACCCCATTCCAAATTTCAAAATTATTTATTTATAAATAAAAATGCATCAATCCATGCCTTATAAAACAATGATGCCATATTATTGAAATAATATACCATCATGTGTATAAATTAATAACATCATAATTTCTGATGCTATTTGTACATATCAATTATTTTGAGATGCTTATACTTGATATTATAACAAAAGACACCCTAAAGGATGGGTGTATAAGGGTGTTGTTGTAGAGACCCAAAGCTTGACGTATATGGACATTACATTATTTTAGCAGAATACTTAATACATAACATAAATAGACACACAAGGACCGTAATAGTTTAGTGTCTTTGGAAACATGGAACGTAATCTTCTAATCGTGGTGAAAGATCATCAACATCTCCCATAAATATCTTCCCCTTTTTTTCTTAACTAAAACCTTTATTTATATCCTAGTAAAAAGAAAACATAAAAAGGGTGAGCTCAAATGCTCAGTAAGGGTAAGCATGGAAAAAATAAAACATACCATATACATTTGAACTTAAAAACATGAACATAATGTTTAAACATCAAAATCTTGAGAAATGACATAAAACATGGAAGTACGTAAGGCATAGATCATAAAGAAACATTAATAATGATAAAATAGCATAGGAATAAAACATGTAATTGTGGAAACCATTAAGCACATGATATGATTTCCATAGTAGCCAAGGCATTGCTTCCAAGACCATCTTAGTGGAAAAAGTCCCTTTCTGAATCAAGTTCACTCCTCGTTCCAGTCATGTAATACTAAACCGGATTAACTTACCATTCCAGCCATGTCTATATCATGAGATATAAATCTTTACCCAATGAATTGGAGGGAGATATAGGTCCCACCCATCTCATAATGAAATTATTCTTACTTGTGCCACAAAATAAACATACATCATTCATAAAAACCCAATAAATAAAATGGGTTTCATAAACATCATCCCATCATCACATAATCCATATAAAATAAATTGATATCATTTCATAATAAGAAAATTGAAACCATGTAAATCATAGAGACATTATACTTGAAACATACACATATGAAATAATGATATCTTAGATGAAAAATGGTTTTGATAAAACACTTGAAATGAATTCTTGAGGAAAATATCCTTTCTTCTTCAAAATCATTTTTTTTCACAAAATTCCATGAAATTTTAAAAGAATATAATTTTTTTTTAAATATTCATGAAATAATTTAGAGGAAGATTCATAAAAATAAGGCTTTATAAAACCATAAAAATCCTTTCATGCCATATACGTTAAAAAAACATTCTTCTCGTACTTTTGTCGGAAAATCCAAAAAGTACCTCGTAACGTAAAAAAAAGAAGGATTCCTTACATACCATGTAGTAAAAGTCAAGAATGGGTAAAAAGGATGGAAATAATTTTATAAAACATGGACATGGATGATAGAAATAACCCCATTAAATACTTACGAATAAGCAATCTCAGATAAAAATGAGATTTGCAAAATTATCCCTTACCTTAGCTCTGATATGCTTCGTACGTATCTGAACCTCCTGTATAATGATTTAAATAATGACATTGACTTATTACAGAATCATATTCATTGTTATGATATCATATATTGTTCACTTATGACTTTATATTACCCGTTCTTTTGTAAATTCCATGTTAAAGAGCGTTTTGGGTAAAATCATTTCATTTGTCGTCTGTGTTTTGACTTGTAATTATTCATATGATTACATAGATCATGATTACTTACATCTAGAATGTAAAACATGATTTATATATAATATATATTCAGAATAAACATATATATAATAGATCGATAAATGGAATGAAATACACTGTTCATGGAGACGGTAGGTCGTACGTACGCATGAACATTGTTTTCGTTTCCTCATTGAATTGAATGGAATTAATTAGATGACATACATAAATATATACAGAAATCCAGTATCATTATTATGTCATATATTTCATGATAACTTATTATATATACTTTATAATCATTCATGAATGGTTAATGTGGAGAATGAATCTCATCGCGTTGTGGAGACAGTAGTCCGTACGTACGCACGAGCGATGATATCATTCTCAAGATCGTGGAATTTTATTTCAATGTATGTATACTATTTCAGAATCAATATCACTTTACAATAATCATATATAGTTATTATGTGCACCATTATACCCATCCAAGTAAGGTGGTGGTGGAAAATAGATTACACCACGGCGTGGAGACGGTATTCCGTACGTACCCACGCACGGTGATTTCGTTTTCCGTAGGATGGATACATGGTGAAATAGGATTGTTTCATAATTATAAAAACATATCAGTATATGAGTGATACTTATGTTATTACTTTATAATGAAACAACCTAATAATAATAAGTGGAAGAAGAAAAAAAGTTGAAAGAATCGGTAACGGACATTACCTCTTCTTTGAAGCGCCTCTTTGAGTCCTCCTCTTAGGGTACTAAAATTGGTCTTTGAAGAAGACCAAGACCTCTAGGATGTTTTTAGGGAAGTGTAGAAGAGAATTTGTAAGGGTTTGGCTGAGCTTTAATGCTCAAAGTGGTGTGATGAAGAGAGGGAGGAGGTGCCCTTTTATAAGGGAGGAGAGGGGCTCTTTTGGAAAAACTAAAAATATTATTTTATTATAAAGCCAAAATCGGTTTTAAATAGCTCCAAATTGATTTATTTTGAATCTAAGTTTGGGATGGGTCGGAATAATCTCATCCAATAGAATTTAGACAAGTTTAGGTTCTTATTTTAACCTTATCATTTAGTTTTAACTTTAAGATAGATAATTTTACTTTTACCGTGTCTTTTTTTGTTCTTACACTATAAGGTTAATAAACTTACTATAAGAAGCCAAACGAACTCCAAGTTGTTTATTATTAATATATATAACCTTATCTAAGTCATGTGGACAAACCTTATATTTTTAGGAATAATATAACAATTAATAATATAATATTTGTTTTAAAAACTATTTTATGTCAATTTTAACACTATTTTGTAATTGATTTTTGTGAAACTCATAACAGAATGATTAGTTATAAAAAAGTTAATTAAATCAATAATAACATGTAATATTAACCTATAAAATTAGTTTAATTCATAAAAAGTCTCAAATTATATTTATTTTTGTATTTATAACATCAATTATGTCAATATTTCATTAATAATATAATTACTGCATCATCTTTGTGTCATAAATAAATTAAATTATTTAATGTCTAAAAATTACAAATAAAATACCATTATTTAGGAAATCTTTTTAGATTTGTAATGAATATTTATAGTCTAATTTATAGTATGTATAACACTATATAAAAAATGATATACTTATTAAACATTGATTTTAACTATTTTAACCCTTCTTTAAATAAATTAATAATAAATGTCCTAATCTAATCCACGTGGGCCTAAATGGTCATATTTTATTCCTAAGGTTGTTTTTGGTCGAATTACACTTATCCAATAGAATTATCACATGTGTTAGGGTAATAATAATAACATTTTTACCCTTAATTACCCTATTTACTTTTAACCGTGGTAAAAAAAAGTAAAAAGATACTATTCACCAAATATTATTTTCATCTCATTAAACAAAATTTTACTTACTGACATCAACCGTGTCTCTTGGATTTTTGAAATTCCACTCACAGAAGTGGTAAAATTAAGTTTTATGAAAAAATCATTTTTTTAATTACCACTTAGTGGTTTCACTTTTCATCAAAAAATGAAAGTTTCCAGAAAAATACCAAAAATTAGGCCTAAGCTATATTAGATATTATGAACTCAAAAATGATGTCTATTTTACCAAATTCAAAACATATCAGTTGCATTAATTAATTTAAAAAATAATTCCCATCGTCAAAACAAATAGCGTGTTTTTAAGAGATAATAACTATCAAAAGATTGACACTTGTTTATGTCTTGTTTAAATGTGAAATTACATCCAATGACCAACATTGTATTAAATTGTAAAAATATATTATAAATATACTTTAAAATCACTCAAATTAAAAATTTATCACTATTAATTATTTCGATTAAAAATATTGTTTTTAATTAAAATTTAGTCATTTTCACTATTCATCAGAAAATGAAAGTTATCCAAAAAGTACCAAAATTTCACCCTAAGCTAATTTCGATATTCCGAATCCAAAAATGAAGTCCATTTTGAAAAATAAAATTTTCAAAATTTCAAAAAGTGGTTATTACTATTCATAACGGCTAGTTTTAATAATATCTTAATAATATATTATTGTTTAGTGAAACTCGTTATTGCGTACAACACACGCTATCGAGGAAAGTTGCAATTGCGTGTAATGCAAGGCAAGTCAAGGATGCGTGTTGTTCAAGCTCCTTTTGGTGTAGCGTACAACACAAGACATTAATGAAATTAAAAAGAATATTTTTCATAAAATCTCAGGGTGTTACAGTTGTTAAATTCAAACATTTTCGGACTCACAAATCCCATTGGATATTGTTCCCCCGATGTAATATTTTTTTTCTATCTATGATTACCTTATCAAAAAACATCACCAAATATCAAGACAAAATACATAATTTTAAAACACACAACACACAAATAATTTTCTCGGTCATCGTCCACTACGATACATCCAATAAGAATACAATTAGAATTGTGTGACTGTATCAAAAATACTCTATAAAGTCCCTTGTTTCAATAGATACAATATTTATTTAAATTTACTCTTCACGAAGTCTCATTGTATATATAATTTTGGTGAATTAATTCCTCTCTGATTCTCACTGCATATACAATGGTTTAGGAAATAACTCACTGCCACCAAAGGATCAATCAGTTATCCCAATTTTCACACTAGACTATGATATATGAATTTATAAACTTATAGGTTTCTTCTCAGTTTTCAGCATGAAGATATCTCCAACACCATTATGTATATGAGTTGTAATCTAAATTATAATTCTTGATGTGATGATATAATATGTATCATGTGTTTCTGCAAAATCCCAAAGATAGTTAAATTAAATCCCTTATTAGAAGATTTCAATCTTTGACCTTCAAAAACATTTTATATAGTAGAAAACACTATTCACCAGATGTAATAGTTATAGTGTATGAAATATCATTAAAATATATTTCCAGACATAGAACAATATCTTTAATTCATATATTCAATTAATCTCATGTTTTTGACCACCTTCCTTTTTCATTAAAACTATATTATAAGAACACAATATACCTTTCCTATTTTATCTATAATATATGCATATATAAAAACAATTCAATATATCTATGGAATTTGAAAATAAAAAATCATAATTTAGACATCATACAACTTCCAACATCCACTAATTAAATCTAAACCATTTAATTATTTCTATGTGAATTTCTATTAAATGTATATTCAAATCTATAGTTAGTGGTCACCCCAAAAATTGTTGAACATTATTGAGAGTATCAATTGCAACAATACTATTTCATTTTTAATTTCATTAAATTTCATAACATTAAAACATCCACTGTGGCATGAAAGGTTGGTTTCTTCATTTTTTTATTCATCATCAAAATATATTACAACACAATAAGAGGTTCCATGATGAAATCTTGATTTTTATTGTTTAATAGATTGAATATAAAATTCTAAACCCATTATTATTTCATCATGGTATAAACATTATAGCATAGTACCTTTAATCATAGCTTGAAAATTGTATTATGTTGTGATCAAATTCTAAATCAGACATCAATTGCTTATTTGGTTCTCCACACATGATTTTCAACAAAGCATCAATTTTCCCTTACATACATATTACTATATATTGAAAAGTTAACCTTATATATTATTTAAACTCATTAGGTGACCATTATGTATGGGGAATAAATCTCTAATATTAATGTAAAATATCTAAACATATCATGTGAAACAATGTGGTAACCCTTATGTATCCTTTTTATCGATGAGGTAACCAGTACCTGTCATCCAGATGGCCCTTATTTATCATGTAGATGACCTTTACATATCATGTAGAAAACATTTTCATTGAAAAAACTGTTCCATATTACATATAATGTAAATATCCCTTAAGTATCATATAGGTAAAACTTGTGTTTCATACAGATGACTCATACACACATGCACATTTATATTTTACTAGAAAACTAATCATCTAAAAACATTCTAAATTTATCTCAGACTTATCCATTCATCTTCAACCCTACAAACACTAGATAAAAAATAAAATTTATTTTAATAAACTCATTTATTACGTCTCAAATTCATTTATACCTTCATACACCAAATAATAAAGTCCTCATTTAGATACCTTGATATATAGAAATATCAAGGTGTTTATCCAATCAAAAATTAGATGTTGGATCTATATTGATCATACACATCTTTGATTTCCATGGATGTGAATGAATTATTCACTAAATTTGGTTCCCATGTATGGTAACCAACTTCAGTATCCATCATATCATTACTATGTTACCGAGGAATGTCAATATATTCCTCACTAAATTACATTAATAATTTCTATCAAATATCAACATCTTCAATAGAGATTGATTGAAAATGAAAATTAAAACCTTTGGTTTCCAAATTCACTACCTTTTAATTTTGTTATCAATTTGGTCATATATCATGATCCATCATGTAACATCATTTATTCTAAATGAATTACTGGATTTATGTTGTATTTTAATCTCCGACTTTCATAATAATATTCAAAGGTCTTTTTATCCATAATTGTCTTTTTGGTTCCCCCTTCCCATCTAATAGAACTCCGTAAGATTAATTTCAATAACAGTACCCCCCTTGATGGATTAATTATATCAATTAATCAAGAGATATTTTATAGCCCCTTTGTTATGGAACCCCTTATATTGTTAATATACTTCAAGTTAACATCCAAAACACTATGATATATCAGTAATTTGAATGTATTCATTCCTATATTCAATTAATCCAAAATACAATAAAACATTTCTATATATATCATTCCACCATTAATGTCTTGAAATTGAAGATTTATTATCTCAATGTTTTCAATGATTGAATTCAACAAATGACATGAATTCATTTATCAATCCTCAAATCCAACTGGGTGAGAACATAATATATTAAACAATATTCAAAGATAAAAATTTCAATCCCATCTACAAAACCTACACACTTATATAAACCTATGAAACATAAGAAATTAATTTCATGAATTCTTCCCTCTTTTTTCTAAATTAAACCCCAATGTTTTTATTTTTGTATGATTTTCCTAATTTACCGTTATATAAAATTTCATTTCCACATAGTTCATAACATCCCCATAATTCAACATAACTCTGATCATTATAAAAAAACATAAGTTCTTAGAGAGATGGGTTCCTCTAAAATCCCCATGTATGGGTGTTTTTTTGTTCATTTTGAACCAAATTTTTTATTTCGATTTTCTTCATAGATTTATAGGTGGTATCTCTTATATTAATAATAGTTGTGAAAACTATTCTCCAAATATGAACATGTATTTCATCAGATGCGATGACCTTCTCAATAAATCAACTTATGAATACCTCTTTCTTCTTATTTATTTATCTACCTCTTCAGTTGTTGTATGTACCTTCATGTTCCATTTTCTCTATCAAATGATGAGGTTTTATTCTATTCACAAACTTATAATGATACATGAGTATAATCTCATATTTTTTTCTTCTATATTTTATTTTTCTCTTTTCCGGAAGGTTGGTGTGAGTATAGAACTTTTGGTGCTTGATGAACTCTCAATTTCATTCCATCATTATTTTATTCCAAATCCATGAAACTATTCTCTAGTGAGAGATGTTTGTAATGAATTTTTTGTTATTCTTCTCATATCCATAAGTTATGTAGTACATTTACCTATTATATTACCTTCATTGAAATATATTTCCACATGACCACGTTTATCATATAAAAATCATATTACAAAATTTTTATGCATTTAAATAGACTTCCATGGATAAGATGTATCAGTATGTCTCCTCTGATTCCACATCAATAATTCAACATTGTGGAAAAAGCTGGTTCCTTGGGACCGATTTGAGAAGTACATTTCAACTACCATATCATCTATACAGGGTGTTATGCATGATATCTTATTACCATAATAGGGTTATTACTTATCCATATAATATTTATAATGTAATTTCCATATAATACTTGTGATGTAAAAAGGTTACAATAGTTCCCAGCTTTGATGGTAACCTAAAGATAATATGAAAGTAACCTTAAGCCTATGTATTATAGTCAACACACATCCTAATGAAAAGACATAGATGAAATGTCACTATTTGGTGTTTGTGTCTCATAATCATTGAGACTTAATCTCATGAATTTCACACTTTTCAATCAACATTAGATGAGATCATGAATACTTGTCTGATAATAGGTACACTTCATGTTTTGTGTGATATTTCAGGTTCCTATCTATGATCTTTCGTAATGATCTCTTGACTTGAAATCATTATTAGTGATAATAATTTTATCATGTTATTTGATTGAATAAAAAATCCATGAAATTTATATTATTGTGAGCTATCTTTCATTGGGAACATCAATAATGGTATGGCATTGATTGAATGATTAGGACTAGATTTTCTTTCTTCAAAAAGGAAGAAGGTATCTTTAGCTACTTAACAAGGATTATAGTGACATAAATTAATATATAGTAATGGTATATGAATTATATTCAATTTAAATAATGGGAAATAAAGATAAATAAATCCTTAAAAAACATTGAAATGATGTATTAATATTACTTTTTGAGATATCACAATATAAAGAGATTATAGTACATAAATCATGTTTGAGGGATGTAGTTGTATCTACAACATATCCATGTCTCCTTAGGGGTCATGATGTCTTTATATATACCATTATTGGTATATGAGTATGAATATATACTATAAAAATAAAGTTCCATAGGGATCACACAAAGTATATCCACAAGTTCCACTAATAAAGATGAATTAGAGTTTAGAACAAAGTTGGTATCACATATGAGGATTCAAGAATGTCCATGTGAGAATGATCAAAATTAAATTAATTCAATTATATTCAAAATTATAGAATTAAAAAATTTAATTTATTTCTTAAGGTATTCATAAAATTTTTTATTAAATAATTTGAAACATAACAAAATTCAAACATGTATTTATTATCTAAGGGTTGTTAAAAAAATATGTGATGGTTAAAAAAGTTAATAACTTTCTTTTTAATCATATGAAATTTATATAATTGAATGATTAAAAATTATGGTGTTAATGAAAATTTTAATAAATTCATTCAAGCCTATAATATATTGAATATTAATGGTTTAATTTCTTAAAGGGATTAGGTGAAAATTTAAAAACTAAAAAACTAAAATATATATGTTTTAACGCATTTAATAGAGGGAAATATTCATGGATTGATATTATATGATGGTACAATGTAATTGAATAACATAATTATTCATTTTTTGTTATATGTGTTGATGGTCTAATGTGATCCTTGTTTGGTTCCTATGATCGTCAATGAACCAGAGAAGTGTGGAGTTTATTGGGATCACATTATACCACCAAGGTAGCATTTTAATTTCCATTAAATTATGTTCTTAATGCATATATTATTTACATAAGATCAATTGATGAACACGACATTGGTATGTAAGATCTAGTATTAAGGCATCGATTCAGTTGACTTTTTTTAAATACCAGTCATGAAAATATCCTCACACATTGGTTATATTAATTGGAATTAGAGTTTTCATGATATTTCTTAAGTTATAATTTATGTCAAATTTTATAGAATTCAAATATGGGGATTTGATACAATATCAATTTCACTAATGAATCATTTATTCAAGTTTTAATGGGAAATAAATGGTCATTCACAGATCGAATATAGATTTGGAAATCAAAATGATATATAAAAAATATCATCATTGATGGGCATTAGGGAGGCAAGGGGTTTCTATTTTTGGATGGAGAGTATGGGGAGGAGGATTCATCCACATAAATGTGGATTTATAAAAAACAAGGCGGAGGAAATTAAAATAAAAATTTAAAAATGGTGGGGCCATGTAAGTTACACATATAGCCCATGTGTCCTACATACATGGTATCCGCCCAACTACAACCTGTAAAGTAACTGATCCACCTAATCCATCATATCCACCACAAGATTTAATTACCATCCAATGACCCATTTCAAGTCCAAAAAGAGCCACAAAATAAACACAATATCGAATATTAAATAAAAATATAACTAAAATTTTATAAAATGTTTCAATTGTTAAAGGACATGTTGTTTATTAATTGAAAATATTTTAATTCAAAATTAGATCATTTAAAATACCCTTATGTAAAATTTTAACATTTTTTATTTGTATCACGCAATTTTATTATATATTGATTGATCGTGATCTGATACCGACTCGTGCATGTTTGATAATATACTTAATTTTAGTTATTTCAATCGTAAAATTTTCTAAATAATTATTTATTAGAACTTATTGTTCAATGATATATTTATCATCTATACATATTTACATATATATGGGAATATGTATCAAAAATTGGAGTTAAAAAAATAAAATAACACATCCCATGTTCTCCTCTCTTGCTTGTGTGTACATATATTGTAAATTATGGATGAGTTAACAGGAGGATGTTCAAGATGGGAGGGGGAACAAAACTGAATAAGAATGATTCACATGTGATTGATGAGTTACTGAAGGAATTTGATTATTTTTTGGATTTGTAAAAAATATATATGTTATGATTGAAAAGTGTATTTGAGGAGTTAATGATATTTTTATGGAATATGGATGATGTATTGAGGTTAATTTTGGGGTAATATTTAATGATAACATAAAATATTATGATAAATGGAATTATCATGATTTATTTTTCTAGTGAAGAAGTTTCATGAAGATTTTAATTAACCATCGCGGGATTTCATCCACGTGGAACCCAAAGAGTGTAACCACAAGGCCTGAATGGTTTCCCGATATACTCGATATTGAAACTAGTGTATGGGAATAATATTAAAACATATTTGGGAATTATTTATCCCACATATCAATGTAAAATAATGGAGGAAGAGATAAATAATATGGCATTGACTGACCATACAACTAGTTTCCATGAATTATAAAATAAAAAAAAAATACGAATGTCAATTGATCATAACCGAAAACCCTAATACATCAACTTTTCATAAGTATAGTGAAACATCACTAAAAAATGTAATACATCATGAAATAAACATGCACAAAAAAATTAACTAAAATCCACTACAAAAATTGTGTTTTGTGCCCAAATAACCACAAAAAATAATACAAATTAAAGCCACACCTGAAGCCCACTCCATGAAACCTCCAGTTTCACACAACTTTCCAAATCGCCCAATATCGACTATAAGACCTAAAGTCGTATCTTGTTGAAAACCATGATCATGTAATATTTATTCATGACATAAATAACCTAGTAATTATCAACTTAATCTATGTAATTCATTTCATAAGTAAATTCATAAATCATAGTTTTAAAATATAACTAAAAAGATTTATTTTAACCATAAACATGTGAAAAATAAAAATCAAGTCATAATCACTTTAAAAAATATTCCAATTATTTTTTAATGAAAACATTACATTAAAATTTCTCCCTAGCTAATCCATTTTAAAACCAAAAACCACTTTTGAAAACTACTTGAAAACCCTAACACATAAGTCTTCATTTCGAAATGGGTTTTTAAAACATCTTAGAAAACAATTTAAAAAAGGAAATGACCCATACCAAGGGTCAAGAATAACTAAATTTGGGACTATAATTCCATACATAATCAGTAATGATAAAAAACATAGACTTCACACCACAATATAGGTAAGTTGAAGATACAATCCAGAACATTATATACATCCCCTACGTAACAAAAAAATAAAATAGTAAGAGTTTTTTGGTACTAAAAGTCATCCTACTAATCACATGGATATAGTAATGGCTATTTTGAAGCTCATTCACACATCAATGGGCACGGAATTAATCTAAATTTATCAATGGAGACTCTTTTGGGAAGCTCCTCTATGGAGATTCCTTTCTCCAGCAACCACGAGCATCTGTGATGGTGATCATGTAGAGTCTAACGAGTACCATCACCACCACCAAGGCAGTTGACCGTCCCTATGCAAGTCTGATGTTGTCTGATATATCCCTTTAACTTTGTGACACCTATTTCTCTTCTTGGTGCCCTTTCTTCATCACGGCGAGCCCTACAACCACCGCAAATGCATGTTTCCTATAAATATCCTTCTCATCCCCCACCCCACCCTCATAACCATTTTTACCCCATTCATTCTCTTTTTGAGCTCTCATTCCGTGAAACATAGCGCGAAACTGAAAATAGATCACCCAAGGTATATGGGAATCCCAATCCCCCCCCCCTTTCTTCATGTCTCATTCTTATAGTATGGATTCCCTTTGTGATGTCCTCCACCCTTCATGAAGGAGGCATCCCCTTCATGTTTCTCAACTCTCTTTGAATCATTAATCTTTTATGGACCACTCTCATTATAATGATCCATATGTTAAGTAAAGTCCATGCCATGAGGATATCATTCCTTCTTGAATCACCCTTTGTTTGTGAAGCACCATCCCTTTATTAAGCTCCCTTTCTTCATGAAGCTCCTATCCTTTGAAAAGAACCTTTTTGTGAGCCCACTAGCTTCATTACCTAGCCCTCTATGCTATTAAAAAGTGATTTCATTATTCCATGTGCGGTGTTGCAAGTTGTATTTCCCTACCATATGATTCTTCGCATAGTTATGCTAATAAATATTTATTCTTCACATATCTATGCTAAAATGGACCACACAATTGACCCCTTCCCCACCTCGCTTCTATATAGAATTTATTATGCTGTCCCTTCCCCAAGTGTGGGTTTGTACATGTTATGTAAGTTCAAGGTATGAGGAGTGAGCCCTCATCATTCTATTCGTAGGACGATAAACTGCTAGAACATGCATCCTCAATACATGATGTTAAATTGTAATTTCTACATGAATGGAATGTCTGAGAGGAATAATGAATTATGGGCACAAAATCCCTCTCATATCACTCTCCCTTTGGGTTTTGTTTCCATGTGTGCCTTTGGTAGTCTTCCTATAATCCCCTAAAAACCTATTTGTGCCTCCCCTCTGAATTAAGTCCTAATATCCATTTCCCTGGGCCTCTAGCCATGCATAACCCCCACACCATCCCTCCTCACTGCACCTTTCACGACATGATCATCAGGTCTACTATTATATCTTGTTTCACACACCAATCATTACTCACATGGGTTTAGAGTAACAATGACCATGAAATCATCATTTGGCTGCTAACCATGTGTAATCCCTTGAACAACTTTGGGTTGCTAACCATGAATAAGCCCCATGACCCTATTCACCAAACTATATAGACTTTGATCCATATCATCTAAATAAGGTATATAGTAATCCTCACTGAGTTTCAATCCCATAAACCACCACAATACATTTGTTCCATCTATTTCACATTGGTTCACTCATCCTACATGAAGTCAAACTGCACACTTCGAACTATGTGGGATTTTATCTCATTCGGGTATGTAGGAATCCTATTTGAGGTTCAATCTCAACAAATGGTAAACTATGGTGCTCCCTCATAGGGATTTACCTCTTGATGTGACATTTTCCCTTTTTTGGGACACATATCAAGTATCCACCACCTAAGGTGTTCTAATCCATCCGACTGGGTAGCTAGTGATGCACAAGTCCTTCTCACTTCACCATATTCCTCTAATAAAGAGTGTACCTCGTCAGAAGGGAATCTAACCACATTTAAGCCCTGTCACGTCCCCAGATCACAGTCCATTGGGTACTACATGATTCTATGACTCCATCCTAAACTACATAGAATTTTACTCCCAGCCACTAGGGTTTGTTGGAATACTCTATAAGGTTAAATATCATCACCAGTTCCCATCTTGGTCTTTCCCTTGTGACCAAATTTATCAAGAGAATCATCCCCCGATATAGAGGTTTCACTTATTTATGGTCACCATCCATGAATTCAATCTCACAGGCCACTTCCTTAGGTGCCCCATCCACCCACATCCTAAACTGCATGAACATTAATTACCATGCACTAGGATACATAGGAATCCTCTCTGAGGTTCAATCACATCTCCTTACACACTCAATTAGTTTCACCATTACTTAATCTACACCAATCTTGCTTCTTACCTAGGTCATCATATCTTGGTGAGATCATACCCTCCACTTGATCAATGATTCAAGAAGTACTTTGGTATAAAACCATTCATAATACCCACATAATTTCTAATATACCGAACCACGAGTGTCCGTCTTGAGAAAAGAATCTCACCACATGTATGTCCAAGATCACCCTTTTGAAATTTATGGGATTTTATGCCTACCTTTCAAATAGGGTATGAAGAATCCCTCCATGAAGTAAAATCCCATCCAATCCTAAACCATTGTGTCCCCCTCATTGTTGGGGGGCATCCTTGATTCATCCTCATTAGTTTTGAGATTAGTCTTCACAGTGTGAAACCTTACCTTAATGGGAAACACCACTCTCTGGTCCTCCCTCATTGGACGTTCTGATCCATCCATCTACTAAACCTTCCAGGTTTTCTCTTCTAGGGACATGCCAATATGATCCACTTTTGTAAGTGTTTTTATAAGTATTATCTATCTCCACTATATGTTAAACTCTAAAAATTCCCCTATGATAAACATGGGAATCCATGGAAAGCCTCAGAGACATGCCTCTAGCATGTGATACTCTACGATCGACGTTGGAAACCTCATGTTTTCGCTTTCTTGAGAATCCCTATGATGAAGACCAATATAGGTGTTCTAGTGTTTCGATGTCCATACATTCCCTCGATGCACAATGTGACTCCTCTTCTGGCCGATGGTTGCTTCTCTGACTCGAACCCTTCGAATTTCTTGACAGATGTGGTGTAATTACTCAGCATCCACAATGGTATGCCACCAAGAATTCCTTTCATGAACAATGCCTTAATCTCTAAGGGAGACCCATACTAGGAAATGTGTTCCAGGGAATGATCCATAGAAAGAGGAAAAAAAATCCCATAATCTTGTTTAAATCAAGGAACAAACATCTCTAAAACGGTGATGAATGTTTTCTTCCCTTTGGAAAGAAGAAATTCGGGGTACAATTAACCGTTATAAAGCATCAATAAGCACGCGTGGTGGCACGCACTAGTGGAATTTGTTGGAAATAAAAAATGGTTAACCCAATGTGAATATTTTTTCCTTCAACCATGGGGATTATCCATGCATGTAATTGGATCAAATATTATAATCAAATCCATATCTGGCCACCGGAAAATGGTAAACCTAACATAAAATAGTTATCCTCTAACTATGGGGAATTATAGCACTAAAGATATCGAAATATGAGCATGTAACCAGATCTAACTATCAACCACTAGGTCCTTCCAAAAAAATAGTTTTCCTAGTGTGAAACTCCCCAATGTTCATGTAATTTAATTATTGGGCATTCTGGTTTTTGAAACTATCATCAGGGATCTTTCTCTCTAACCATAGAAGACTGAATGGTGTTTGGGCATTGGGCATTGTTTTTCATATACCTTTATATATTGTTGAATCTTCCTTCTTTTTTAGGACCCAATCTATAGCTATAGTAATCCAATCACCCCTCACCCACTGACATAGGAGAAGGAGGAAAGATATGGTGCCATTTCCTCAAGGATCCACCTCCTCCCAGACATCATCAACAACCATATTTGTTGGGTTCCCAGGGCCCATCTTACCATCTAAAATTGTTCAAAGGAGGATGATGGACATTCTTTTTCAACAATATGAGTAGGAGGGGGTCATTCCTACATGGGATATGTCCTTCCAAGACCTGGATTTTCTTGTGCCTCACCATCACCCCCACCCCCAAGGGACACACTGGTAACCCCTTCTCACCACCCCAACATCCAACCGTTTCGGGAGACTTTCCCCAGAATTCTCCAATAACTCATTCACATACGTTGATGAGGTAAGGGATGTAAGAGTCAATAGGGCATTGGCTACTACCATGGGAGCCATTGGGGAGGGTTCCCACTAGGACTCATCAGCACAACCATGTTTAGGTCTTTCAGGTTGAGAAATAGATGTTCTACACCATTGCGCCACTAGTTCTGGTCTAGCTGATCCAGCATCAACATCAGGCATAGTCTTAAGATGATTCCCATTAGGGGGTGTCATCTTTTGAAGCATTAGTGTACCATGCCACTACGGATGCATACTATCAGTTTCCTATTATTACACAGTAGTAGCACTATTATGACCAATCCGAATTAAGACCCTAGCCACCCCATGGGAAGGATGGGCTGACCCTTATGTTCACCCGAATGAACAACATCAATCATAGGCTGACCTGTGACAATGAGATTCAGTATGATGGTTATCCCCATCTTGTTGAAACAAAAAATAGAGTTCCTCCCCATGCCCATGATTTACGGTATTGATGTTTTTTTGGTATCTCATTTTATCAACACAAAGGCCCACCACACGTCATCACTAGCCCCAGCAGAGGTCCTCCCCACAACAGTATCGACTAGAGTTAAGGTACTCATCACCCCATCACCAATCAACATAGAGGTCCTCCCTATCATCCATCTATATCCAATAGAGGTCCTACCTACTCACGCACTCACCACCAGGGAGGTACTCCCCACGTGTCAGGAAACAGACAAAATGATCATCCCCATGTTCTATTAGAATATTCTTGGGAGCTCCTCACACCCCATCTTAGAAAAGGAGATGTCCCACCAGCTCTGGTGAAAATATATCTGAATCTCCTTCTCAAGTTGCAACTATCCCAAGTGGAGATCCTCCCTAAACTAGCACCATCCTGCATGGAGGTCCTCCTCGTGTTGAAAATTTACCCTACCCTAGAGACATACTCAGGCAGAAGGGTGAATGATCACCACCAGATGAAGAAATTAGAGAAGTTCCCAACCATCATTAACCCTATCTACTTTTTAGATCCTAATGTGGAGTATGACTTGATAATGGAACCTTTAACCCAATCCCATACATTAGGGTCTGAGGCAGGAACCCGACGTTTGAGCTTCTCTCTCCCTGAAAGGGAGATGCACCAGATCCTCAAAGCCCTCCACATGTACATAAAGGAGGACGATTAGCTCCCTTCCATGGTCTTGATGTCTAGTCCCCCCTATCATCACCAGGATCATTCTCTACCTCTATATGAAATCACATAGAGTTATTTTCGGGTGCGTTATATTTGAGAACCATCCAGATCAGCCCCCAAAACTTGTTATCTTAATGTATGAAGAATTGTTCAGAACCATGTCTTATAGGGAAATGGTGATGCATCTGGTACCATCCTTAGGAGACGACTGAGTCTGAAATGACTTTTTATCTTAGGCAGTTTTCTCTCAGCCGAATCTTTCACCACCAAAATGGTCTACATCAATTCCATTTTAAGTTCCTCAACCACCCCTAGTTGAAGAAAGTAGCAACCATGTGTTGTAATCTGATTCTGAGTCAAGATGTTTATGGGACATTCTTGCAGTGAACTAGTTAATAGAGATGTTTTGGCCAATCATGACTCCAAACATTGACATTCCAGAATCTCTCACCATGGAAAAAAAATTTCTTTTCCCGACTATCTAGGAAACACATTTTCCCTTCCAGAACCATCAGCTGGTGTATCCGTTAGAGCTGGGATCACTTCGAAAGCATCAGACAGTAGTGTTGTATGGTTGACCTAGAAATGCTTCCTATGGATCTGCACCCTATATCACCCAAACGCCACCTATATATTAATCATAGATACATTAATATATTCCCTATTATTTGTAGGATTATTAAATTTTTTTCTTTGTTAGTGAAGATATAGGGGTGGGGGCAGTATGATTCTCTCCACTTCATCATAATCTGATGACTTCTAAACCTTCCTGGTTACATCACAGATATGCCTCTAGGTGCAGTCAAAGTCAATATGAATGAGATTAGAAAAATTATGGAGAAAGACACTAGTGTAGGGTCTGATGAGGATGAACCACCCCTTAGGGAAACACAACATCTACTGGACCCCATGAATTTTCACTCGCCATCAAAGAAAGATACTTGGCCTTGAAGATCCCTCGTATTCATAACCATTAGGTCAAGACCCCAACAATGGTAAGGGACCTTATTAGGATTATATGTCCTATGACCAAACATATTCATTGTAGAAGATAGTGGATATCCATTCCACGACTTCCTTGCACCAGTAGCTTTCCAAACAAAATAGATCATTGACAATATCTATGTGAGAATCTAGCAATATGACTTCCAGAATATGGGGATCCTCGGTACAACCCCATCCATCCTCCACTAGGATAGAAAGGGAAGCCATAGGTTCTTCCAAGTGAGTTTCCTCATGTTTATCTAAAAAACCCTACACACCTTCATAGGCTAAAGGCAATAGTTTATAAAATATGGGCATGGTATGCATCACCCAATCTTCTAAAACTGCATGAGAACCCTCCTTAGGACCTAGCATAGGTTGTTACCCTAGTTGTTTCTATAGTACCTTTTATCCACTCCATAAGCTACTTGAGTTCCCCTACAAGTTTTCAAGCCAGCATATCATGTTGAATAACTCTCGAACGCGCTGGTGGTCCGGAATCCTCACTAATATAAAAATCCCTCACCATGTTGACCCGATGACCCCTCTCATTACCTACCTTGAGGCTATTGAAATGTGAAAGGTGAAAATCTCCACTAATGGAAATCCTTATATAGCATGGGTAGATGATATTACCACACCCACAGATTTTGGGAACCCTAAAGATTCCACTTTCAAAGGGATGAACGACCCGCTGCAGCATTTTCCAGACATTATTTCATGGTGTGGACCTATGATGGGGACTCTAGTGCAGCAGAAAGCTGCCAAGCTCCGGAGATTAATATGGAAATTTGAAGGTCTCTCATTTTTATGGTATATTTAGTTACCCATTTGATCCATAGTTAGTTGGGAAGATATTCAAAGGCAGTTTCTATATCAGTTCATCTCCACCATTCAGAAGAATAGTATTTTAAAGCTCTTCTAGTGTATGCAATGACCAAATGAGCAAGTTACAGAATTTGCTACGATGTTGAAGGGCCTCTTGTATTCACTCGATATTTTGGTGACTGAAGAATAAATATTGAAGATGTGTGTGTGAAATTTAAAGATAGAATTGGTACCCTCTCTCATCACTAAGAATAAACCAAATGGATTCTGTTATTTTTCTGAAAAGGCCCAACACCTTGAGAAATTCAATAGTCAAGCCCGTTTCCTCATGAATCTTTTATAATAAGATCCTCTATGGTTGATACTACTCGCATTGCAATGTTAGAGGTCCTAGTCGACTATAACTATTACTAGAATATTCGGGTCCACGACCTCGCCAAAGACAAAAGCCTTAGGCCCATCCTCCGGATTAGCATCACCCTCCCCTGAATCGGTCAGTGCCACCTCATCAGGGACTGACACCTAGGCGATACAATTAGATTCCACCTATTTTATAGGATTCATCCCCTCGTTAGGTCCAGGATCCAAATGTCCTTTTCTCATATTAGATAAATAGGACATACTAGTTTGATGAGGCACAAGTCCCTGGTTATTTTTGAAGTTCCTTTAATTATGGAATCCCAACATTTCCTGAGTGAATGGTTCCCCATTAGGATGATCTCACTGATCGCCCCAACTATATCCCCTGTCAGCGATTCATTGGACATACTCATAAGAACTAATATGTTTTCTTGAACTAGAACTGAGACTAGGTTGAAAAAATTGTAGTCATGTTGGGTCCTACTTTGGCCCAGGAGGCATGTGTTTTTGTGAATCCCGATAGTGACAATGAAGGTGAATAGATATAGGTATCCAACCACAGTTCTCAGAATTATGGAGATTTTTTAGCCCATAGAGTAGTTACTCGAGCCCATGGAGTCATTCAATCCCATTTGAAGTAGCATGAGCTTCTTGAAGTGGTTGTGGATCCTCTCGCAACTACTTTTGTATCCATATATTTGCCTTATACTTCTCAAAAGATCAGGCATTGATAGAAAAAGGGGAATAAATTCCCCCCATTTAAGATAAATCCATCCCGTACTCTTGTGGAATTTATAACTCTAGAGATGGGGATAGTCCCGGGAATTCTCCCTTTGTTAGAGGATTTCTCAGAGGATGATGAAGAGTATACCTCAATGAATACCTTTAAACCGGTGGACCTATAGAGGGTCCTTGATATTGAGAAACATTAAGCAGTCCCTCCTTATGTTTCCAGTTGACACCATCATCAAAAACACCAAGGAAATGTGAATTGTTAGAATTCTATGGTGAATGCTTCCAGTCAAGTCATACCTGCTACAGAGACCATACAGAAGTTTCATCACAGAGCTCAACATGTGCATCCCTCTCATCTTGTCTCATAGAAATCACTGCCACAACCATTCATGCTGCTTGACTAGGCAAAGGTTCCAAGATCATGTCGTGATCAGAAACACCAAGATGCATCCAAAACTCATTCTCCCAAAATTCATCCAGTTTTAGTCTTTCGGGGTTCTTATAGTGTTCATCAAAATATCCCTACCACCAGTTAGGATCTTCCATCTTGACCAAAAGTGCATGTCAGACCCACTACCATAGATAAACTTACTATATTTTGAAATGTGTGTCTAGCATGACAGTACGATGTGATTAAGAATCATGCCAACATTCTTGAAAATATCTCTATCATTTAGTCCCTCTTCCTATCATAAGGGCTACGTGAGGGACTCATAGAGGCTTTGAGAAGCCCCATCTAGTTTTAACTAGAGTTAGTGGTTATATATGTCTTCCCCACTGAGGAAGTTGAGTGACTAGAATTCTAAGCCATCATCTCATTCTCATGAGAAGATGAAGGATCTCATATACATTGGCACATTCTCCCATTGTATGTCACTTTCCAGTTCAGTTTTGTGGATGCATGTCATTATCTTGTCGACATAGATTCTAGGATACATCTCATCCTAACATGGATGCTCTTTGGGATAGGATTATCTAAAGAAGATTTGAGTCCCTATGAACTGAAAATTTAGGGTTATGAAAGGACCAATCGAAGGCCATGTGGAATGATTCACCTGATGACTAAGTTTTGTGGCATGATTGGTAGAACTGAATCCATTGTCTTCTCACAAGAAACCACCAACATTACATTGATAGGCAGACCCTGGCTCCATCTCCAGACAATTGTTCCCTCCTCATATCCCCAATGCCTCAAATACTCTTTCAATGGTTAAGTGGTCATACTCCAAGGTGATTATTCTCCCTTTTACACTTGTGAAGCCTACAATTTAGATGATGACTATTACAAGAGAAATGAAAAGATTGTTCAAACCAATGAGGTTGATCAGACAATGACTGTGGACAACCTATGGATGGATTTTGAAGATGCCTTCACTAGATTGATTCACCAGTTAGAGGACACAACCCCATACTTGGGGCACTTCTTATATTTTCTGAGATGAGGGGAATATCAATTCGCTAGTATAAGTAAAGAAGAAATATGATTTCATACTCCTACACAAATCAGGATCGTGTGATAGTAGAAACTCCTACACCTATAAGGTATTGGTACATTCACCCCATCACAAAAATTTATGCCATACCTATTTGTTTCTCCATGTATTTTTGAACCAACTCAAGTTGAAGAACCACTACTGGTCTGATATTAAGAAGAATGGTACCATGTGTCAAAGGCCTAATGTAAATGGGTTGATAGATATTATAGCCATGGATTCAGTAGTACATGAGTCTCCCAATAAATATTCGACTACTACAAAGACAAGCACCAATATTCCATTAGGATCAGCTAAATCAGAGTAAGTTTCTCTAAATGATGATCTTATTTACATGGATGATGAAGAGGATTTTGAAGAATATCCTCCCATGTTCGAAGAAGGTGTCTCCACCACTGTCTGTGAGTTTGTAAAGGTGAATCTAGGTACAGAGGTAGATCTGAGGCCAACATTTATCAGTGCAACAATTTTGTGTATAAGAGTAAAAAATGCATTTATTTCTAGAATTTGTATTGGTATTTTTTTTCTTAATGTTATGGTGAGACACCGAGACTAGATCCTCAGATCTTTGTCCACTGGCATGGTATCCCAGAAAATCATAATGGGTTCAAACTAACTCCAAAAAAATACACCCCTCTCACAGTGTTTTGGTCAATTCTGAAGTTGATATGATCATTAAATACAACTAGTAAAGTATGTCCAGTACCTTAGATGGTTAGACAATATCATTCTAGTCATGAAAAAGAAAAGGCATATCATATTCTGCATCGACATCTAGGACTTCAACTTCCACTATCTTAAGTAAGACTTTCTCCTTCCTTTGAAAGAGTGGTGGATCGATGCTACTACTAGATTTCAATCCCCCTCCTCTGTGGATGCATATTATGGGTATAATGAAATCTGGTTAGCTCCCCAAATATAAATAATATAGTACCTTCAGGTCACTATAGGGTGACTTATTCTATAAAGTAATTCCTTTCAATATGAAGAATGTTGGAGCCACCCACCATATTGTTATGTATCTCATACTGAAATTGATCCTTAGGACGCTAGTGGAATACTACATGGAAGATCTGGTGGTCAAACCCTACCACCATCAAGACAATATTATGGATCTTGAGAAAGTGTTCATCATTATCTTATCCTTCCATCAGAAGATGAATCCATTAAATTGTACTTATGGTGTTACCTTTGATTAGTTACTCGGATCCTTCTTTAGATACACAGGTATTGAGATTGGTCTGAAGAAGATCAAAGCCATCGTTCAGATGCCTCCTCCAAGAAACCTATGAGAGATCTGAGGTTTTCAGGTCCAAATATTCAATATATTACGATTCATTACAAATATAGATATAACTTTTAACAAATTTTCTAGACTTTTGAATAATGGGTCCATATATCAAGGGTATGAGTAGTTCTATACCTCTTTTGCAAAGATCAAGCAATATCTTTTAATGCCTCTGTTTTTGAGGCCCCATGTCTCTGACATGACACTAGTCATCTATGTGACTCTCCTAGAATGGTCTTTTAGTGCTCTTATTGCCCAAAATAATAATTAAGGGATAGAAAACATTTTGTACTATCTTAGCCACATTCCCCTCTATATAAAGATGAGATGTTACTCTATTAAGAAGAGTTTCCTCACATAGGTTTTTTTAGTGTAGAACTTGTGTAATTATATACAAAAACACAAGATATAGCTATTGTCCCTTGTAGATCTACTAAAGTATATTTGGAACCACCCACGTTGACATGCCATCTAGAAATGTGGTTAGTGATCTTTTAGAAATTTGACATCAGGTTCATTATGTAGAAATCATTCAATATTCATACACTGGAAGATTTTTTGGTGACCCATATAGCCCCTGTAGACCAGTCTCTAGATCTTAATATTCTAGATAAGGTCATCCTCTTAGTTGATTAATTTGTTCCATGTTTCAGGATTCACTTTTATGGTGCCTCACGATGCCCGACCTGTAGAAGTAACAATGACCCCAGACTCAATAGAGTAGTCCTGGTTATCACATTCATCATGCCTACATAGGTTTTCTTTCTCTACTCATTCTTGTTATAAGAAGGTCACAACAAAAATGAAGAGGATTATTAGGCTCTCATCACTAGTCTCAATATGGACCTCTGGATTTATGTACACCACCTACTTTTGAAGGGGGAATCTATGTTATTCCTTAAGAATGTCAATGGTGGCTATGCCGTCAAGAAGCTAGAGCTCACACCCCTATTAGAGTGCACTCGCCAAATGATGTCTTAGTTCCCTTCTTGTCATGTGGTCACTCATGTCTCTTGTCCACAGTATGGTTGACCCAAATATAGAGATAGACTTTTTGTATCCCTTAAAGGGCTAGACCAGGATGACTTGATTATCCATGTGGCACATCAAACTATCATCACTCATGTAACTCCAAATGATGATGAAGACCAATATGTAAGCCACCTTAGCACGGGTTCTCCCACACCGAGACCTCCAGTCCCCCTATTATAGTAGAAGAGACCCCTGATTAGAAGATTCCTCTTTTAAAGAACATATAACATTAAAATATTTTTATGGACAAAGAAAAACTTGATCATATTCTTTGGTGTGCAGTGAGTTTCAACTTATAGAGTGATCCAAGCCTTGAGAAGATTCTCTAAAAAAACGGTTTCTATGAAGTAATTATACATTGTATTCAAGGAGAAAAGCCCCCCATGTTATGTAGGAGGTTCATTCCAGCTCTTGTGGATTCAATCATGCCATATCAAAGCTCTCTCACCAGAATCAGAGGTTGGGATACTTTTGGACCACCATGGTTCGTGACTGTATCAAGTTCACAAGAGGTTTCATGCATGTCCGATTCATGTCTACCTTATGCATCTAATTCCAGATACACTCTACACCACCATGTATTCTTATCCCATTTCAGTTGAGAGATTTGTTGTCGTGGAACATAATCGACCAGTGATAGCTCGACAATTCATGTTTAATAGACTACGATTAATTTATTTTCAAAATAGGAGGAGTGGATCCCTATCAAGGAAGTCAATTCATATTCCATCGTTGTGTTTGTGAGCTCTAACATCATCCATAGATTCATATTCCATCATTCTATTATAACCGATAACAACACAAAATTTAGAGAAGATGGCCTGAAATTTTTTTACACCAAGTACAACATCCGTTCCAACCATAGTTATCCCTACCATTCATAGGTAAAAGGGAAGATCAGGGCATTCAAAAAGGCCTTCTCCAAAATTTTTGAGAATATAGTGGGCCAAATCATGAATATTTGGTTGGAAAATCTTTCCAATGATATTTGGTATTATCAGAAGAGATCTCAAAATTCCACCCAAGTGACCCCATATTCCCCAGTGTATGTGATAAAGGTAGTCATGTCCATCGAGATTCAGTTACCATTTCAACATATAAATATATATGATCATTAGATGTTAGATAGGGTAGAAGAAGTCTATATGGAGGAACTATAAGTTCTTACGGAAAATAGTAATTATTCATTACAAAATCAAGAGAGGGATTAGAATAATATAGACAGATCTTTCAATAAGAAAGTTCATATGTACTCCTTCCATCAAGGTGCTGCAATATTATCTCTGAGGATGCGAATGATACCTCGTAGGAAGCCACCAATGTTGTAGCTAGATTGGAAATGACCCTACATGATTCACATGGTTTACCCCAATGGTGCTTAAACATTGGTCACCATGGATATTGAACAGATTACTCCTCCCACCAAGTCCAAATTCCTTAAGCATTACTTCACATGAGAACCTCTCCACTGTTTGGGCTGGACGACATAAAACTACCCAGCATCATCTTCTTGTAAGAAGTTAAAGTACATACCATGGTCTAGGTTGTAGGATGTAAAACTTCCCTGAAACATCATCATATGTGATGTTAAACTATATGCCACCATCCAGTCTGCAAGGCATAAAACTACCCAGCATCATCGTCCCATATGATGTTAAACTACATACCACCGTCCTAGATATAGGATGTAAAACTACCCATCATCATCATCTCATATGATGTTAAACTACAATACACCTTCTAGGATATAGGATGTAAAACAACCCATCATCATCCTATCGTATGACATTAAACTACACTCTGCTTTTCAGGCTACGGGACATAAAATTGTTCATCATCATCATCCCATATCATATTAAACTAAACACCATCATCATTACAACATCACATTAAACTGCATGGGATTCAATAAATATATATGGAATCATTCGCATCATCATGGGATATAAAAGAACCCTAGGGACTTTTTCCACTAGCCCCGCCGCAAAGCCTTCTAGGTTTCTTGGTCCCTTGGCCAAGAGTTCTCCTAGGAGTTCATGGTGTGGTTGAGTCCTCCTTCAACCTCAATCAAACTGGGATTGTAACAGTTACGCAATATTCCTCCATTGGAGGACATTTTTTGGCATATGGACTTACCAAAAGAAATTAAACATCACAACATTTAAGAACTACATTTGGATTGATTCCTAACCTAGAAGTACATATAGTTTTTCCACCACATTTTGCCTCTGGGCCCAGCCACAGAACTGCTATTTTACACTTTTCAGCACCCCAACATAATATTTCCTTGGTAGTGTGTGGTGCGATGTTGAGACCTTCATGGTCCTCAATAATTTTTTTTATTTATAGAAGCCTCATACAAACCCCTATGTTGGTAAATTCCCTTTTTATGGCCTGAGTTTAATGATAGTAAAATAAGACCTCTTTAAACCTCCTGTGTGATGTTAAATGGAACGAAATTTTCCTAAATAACAATAAAATACATATTATTAATTGTAATTTATACATGAATTTAAAAAGGAAAATTCCACTTTATCCTATGTGATATTAAACTGCCCCATCCGACATGATATCAAACTATCTTTTCATCCTCACTTCATGATGATAAACTATGAAATGCCTCTATGTCCTCATATGATAAGATATCACCTTTATGGCCAGATTTCCTAGGTTCTTACCTAGTGTATGTGACATGGTTGAGACCTCCTTGGTTCTCAATCACGTCATTATATAATGATAGTTTCATGTACCTCCCCTAGGAAAATACCTCACGATTTGTATTCTTGCAACATTACATTAAACTACACGGGATTCATGAATTTCATGCAGTGTGATTCCAATATTTATGGGATATATAGGAATGCCCAAACTTATTGTCTTTGGGTTTAGCCCCTGGTTTATCAACCCACTTGTGTCCATCGTCCTCTCTTTTCGGCATTGGCCATTCCATGTCCAAGGTCCCTCTCGAGGCATTTCTTCCCTCAAGAATGGGGTTGGATCCCTCTATTCGATATGGCTAAAAACGTTCATAGATATGATGTGTCGTAAGAATAAGAGTGTTGGATTCTCTATGGAAATTCATACATTCCATATCCATGGTTAACATGTTACTTTATTTGGGTCTTCATCATCTTTCATGTCTGATGGGACCCCCTAATGGTATGAATGCTCAACCTCACTGCTCACCTACCATCTTTGGCAAACTCCCAAAGGTCATTCAAAAGAAATATTGAGATAAATTCTTCTTTTAGAATATTGCCAGTAGTCGAACCAATTTTTATTTTCCCATCCTAAGTCACATGATATCGGTGCTATTTTTTGAATATGGTCAATAATTATCCACCCTCATCACACCACCCACCTTGTGTACTAAATATTTGTGATATTAATTCACATATCTTTCCACATCCTTATAAATAAGCACAAAATTAACACCCTCTTTGTTACCCCTCTATGCACCTTTTCATGGTGAGTAGGCTAATCAACACTTTTGGGAAAACCTTAAACTGACTTCTCTATTCCCCTTCGGTGTGTTTCCATGTGTCTTGAGGATCCCCTCCCCCCATTATTTCTCACACCCGAGCATAGCTCGCGGGAGCTTAATGGTCTTGGTTTGGTTTTTACCCACATGGAAGAATCACACCATCCTATGGTCCAAATTCTATGACCTTAAACTAAGATTTACCTTATCCCTACAACATGACATATAATGGGATTCCATAACTACGTATGGCTTGATTATTACACTTATAGGATATGTTTTTATTCTAGAATGTCTTGTTCTTGGGTCCTACTACAGAATCACAATCGCGCCCCTTTGTCCCTAGGCCTTGGTTTCATCTTGGAGTGTGTTATGTGGTGTAGATCATCTTATTCCTCATTCACATTGTGTTACTTCATGTTGTTTCATTACACAAATCCCCTTTGGTGGTTTCAATTATATGACCTTAAACTAAGATTTTCATCATCATAATTTACATGATAGTAAATGGCATAATAGTCGTGGTCTTATCTCTTGAGGGAATATCACCTCTTTTAGAATTTTCTATATATAATTCCATTAAAAACTACTTATAGATGGATTATTACCCTCACAGGATACATAGTGATTCCCGAACGTACTGTTCCAAGGTCTAGCCATAAAATTATGAACACTTTAATCTCCCAGGTTTCCCTTTGAGATGTGTGGCACGATTGAGACTTACATGGTCCTCATTCACATTAGGTTATTTATTACACCATTAATTTCTCCTTTAGGATACATATGTCCCAGTCACATGATGATAGACTACACAACATCATCATCCTAACCACATGAAATTGAACTGAATGGTTATGTCCCATGCACACGATGTTAAATGGGGCACAAATGGTCCATACTCTATGACCTAAAACTGAATGCTTATGGTCCAAGAAACATGAACTTTAAATTATTTGAAAAAACATTAAAAACTCAATCCTTGATAAATGATTTGATATAACCTATGGACGTCCCACACTGGAATGTTTGAATGCATGGTGGTGTAAGACTCGGAGCATTGGATTACATAAGAGAATTTACCCATCTTCACATCTATTCTTCATAAGTTTCTTTACATGGGTCTTCATCATCTTTCATATCTAAAGGGACCCCTAATAGTGTGGATTATTGACCTAATGTCTCTCCTACTGTCTTGGGTCAATGTACTAGAGGACTTCCGAATGACATTTTGAGATAGGTATCACGCTCCGAATATGGTTACTGGTTGAACCACCTCTGTCGGTTCCCATCACAGGTCACATGATATGAATGTTGTGTTTTGAATATGGTTAGTAGTTATTCTCCATTGTTACACCACCCCATTGTGTCACAAATATCATACAGAGTGATTCAAATTCCCTTTCCCTCCCATATCTTGTGAATCTCCTAAACCCTAGGTGTTGTCCCTCCACGCATCCGCACACGTCGAGTATAAATTTCAACATGGTTTTATTTTCCTATCTTGCACATCATTTCAATTGTTGTGCACTCTCGTATGACAGGGAAATCCTGACATCACACCTTGTTTTCCACATAGATCATGGAGCACAATGACTTATGAGTTTTTTAGGCATCATACCCACATAGAGGTGATGGGAAACAATATGGGATGAATTATATGACTTTAATATAAGATATCATTCTTCTAAGCAGTATGAACTTAAACTATAATACCCTATCCCATATGTCGGTAAACTATTGAATCTATATCGCATGACATCAAAATGCATGGGTTGGTCCTATATTACATTATTATATTGTGACATCATCATCCTAGATGCACTATAAAAAATGATGCAACATTGTGGTGTTCTCGTTTAAGAGGGAATTTCCCTTGGAACTGGCCATCCACCATGCAAATTAAAAAAACCTACACATGTATTGATTCACATAGCAACACATGAACCATTTCATCATGGTCCAATCACTCGAAAATTAGAACATAAACAAAACAATAAATAATAAACATCTAATGCCTCGTTTCTTTATGTGTGGGTCCGACCTACACAACCAAGTTGCCTTTCTGAAAAATATGTGGCTTGATTCCTATTCTTATGGGATATATAGTGATGCCCAAATCATATATCTTGGGTCCATACATAATATTATTTCCCCTTTTCATGTCGAACCATCTTCATCCTTACCTCATGAGGTTAAATTAAATGGAATTCATGAATAACTCTTGGATTGAATCCTTCTCTTATAGAATATTTATCCATGACTGGACATATTTTCTTTGACCCATCCATGGGTTAATGATTGCTTTTTCCTCCATTCATCTTAAGGAGTCTATGCACTATGTAATCCACCTTTCACCCCTTCAAAATTGGTTCATCACCTCTATTCCATGTGAACATCATGTGAATAAACATCACAGTCCATGTAACATGAATTTAGACTATTTTTTCAAGTTACATACAAATATCACCTTTAACTATGTGCAATGTCCTCTTCGCATTACGTTAAACTACATGTGCATCATCCTCACACTCAAGACATAAAACTGCAAAACATTCCAGGTCATCATCCCAAGTGGTCCTCTCCCACAATATTGTTCATTCTACCAAACTATTTACATATTCATCTATCACATGGAATCCAAGATGATTCTCCCTTTTATGATGGGTTGATCATTGTTCAGTCCAATACACATACATCAATGTTCTCGGAGCCATGGTAGAATAACTTCAAGAGTCTTGGAATCCCTTAGAAAATTCCACCCATCCAATTATATGCTTTTTGTTTCCTTTATTTGGATCCTCATATTATTTCACATCTAAAAGGACCACCTAATGACCTGGTCCACTGCCAATTCGTCTCACTTACTATCCTGGGACAATGTTATGGAATAAATTGGATGATATTTCATGTTTTGGTTCTGTGTTTCGAATATAGCCAGTAGTTGGCCCCCATTTGTTTGTCCCCATTTTAGGATTACGTTATGGATATATTGTTTTGAATATGTTTAGTAGTTATCTAATATTGTAATTCCCTCATCATTGTGTTCCTAATTCTAGGTATCTTGAATCATAATCCCCATTCCCCTTTGTTCCGAATGATTCTAACATGCCTGGTGTTCCCCCACTCGTGTACTAGAGCACATTGGGAAAGGAGAGTTGGATTTTCAAGAAGCCCTATTCTCCAGTCACAACCTCCCTTAGCCTGAATAATATTTGTGTTCTATCAATAATAGAAGACCCAGAGTATTCAATAATTAACTGAAAGTCTCATACAAAGTGAACAACTATGTGTTCATCTCTTTTTTATCACACCAAGCCTAACACACATGTTTTTAGGGATTGATCGTTGGTTTCTTCATAGATATGATCAAGTTGAAAAAATAAAGAAATATATCCATTCATGCAGTTAAAATAAGACGGTAGGGAGGTAAGGTATATTTCATAAGTTTGGCCAAAACACGAGCCTTTCAGATCTGCTCCTTCAATGGAATGTTTCAATTCCACCACTCTCTAGCATGTGGCATCCA
The DNA here is from genome assembly GCA_963277665.1 of Viscum album. NCBI lineage: Eukaryota > Viridiplantae > Streptophyta > Magnoliopsida > Santalales > Viscaceae > Viscum > Viscum album. The sequence goes on from OY728157.1 coordinate 1,769,387,062, forward strand.
AAGATTCATGTAATTCCAAGACCTCCCTCTCCTCATCAATATCCCTTGATAAAATCCCACTGGGATTGATCTTTATTTGATCCCGCTCGGCTGGGAGTTCAGCCACTTGACATATCACAAATTCTAACATCACCATAGAATATTCTAGTTGACCTTCAATCATTAATTTTTTTTGATTGATTGGTGAGAAATGTGGAGTTCTCATTCATGTCTTCATTAAGTTACTGTATTTCATTCTTACCCTCTTAGATCTTAGGGATGTTTCCAGAATTCTTTTGTCACCACGAAATATCCAATTTTTGGCTAATCTCTCACACTTTCTCACCTAGGTAGTCATTGATCAGCATGTGAAAATTTTACCCATATTTTCCTCTAGCACATAGATTGCACATCCAATGGTGAAGTGATCTCATCCCTATTATCAACATTGATTCAGAATCGATGAAGCATTTGATTAGCCTCCATGCCTGATGTCTGGTCTTCCTATAGTCCTCTATCTCATTAAAATTGGATTCTTCCGGTTCTACCGGGTGTTGGTGCCAAAATATTGGACGAAAAAGAACGAAGAAAAAAGAGAGGCCTCACGCCCTTCCTCGTGAAGCCCCAATGCGAAGCCCCCTAGCTCAGCGGCCACTGCGATGCACCAGAGGCGGTAACACTCTGCGAAATCCCTGATATTCTCGAGCCCGCCCAAAGCAGAGGAGGCAGTAACACTCCACGAATGCCCTGACGTTCGTGAGCCCGCCGCGAAGTAGAGGAGGCGGTAACCCTTCGTGAATTCAGTTGACGTTTGCAACTCGCCGTGAGGCGACTGAACCCCCTTTGCGCCGCGTGAGCTCTGCTTCGCGGCGCCCCTTGCCTATAAATACCGAGCTCCACCTAATCTCTATAGATGGAAAATCTGACCTTTCATCTTCTCAACTGTCGAATCACGAAGCACTCTTCGCTCTAAGAATCATGAGCTCTGCGAGGTATTTTTTCTTCATGAGAGGCCTTCGCCTTGTCTTTTTTTGAGCCCCTCTTCCAAGAGGGATGCCCTTCGTGATGCCTAAGGGAATTCGCGAAGGAAGGGGATTCACAAGGGAAGTTTGGAAATCACAGAGAGTTTATGCTTCACGAAACACCTATCCTGTACACGTGACCCACATGCCAAGGCATGGTCACTGTACTTCGCGAAGCACACTGCTTCATAGCACCATGCTTCGCAAGGCACCTCTGCTTCATGAGGCAGTTCTCCGTGAACACCCTTCCACTTTGTGAAGCACCACCCACTTGCATCTCTGCCCCATGATAAGTCCAAGGTACTCCACTTCATGAAGGACGCCCCTTCGCAAGTGCCCTCCACTATGCAAAGCAATCGATCTCCGCAATGACCCTGCCAGCAGACCCCTCTGCTTGAAAATTCCTCTTCCTGTGCGACCCTCCAGGTTTGCATGATGTGATTTCAAAGTCCCCTGGACAATACCACCAGTAGTGATGCTTCACCTAATTCTTCTTCACATAGGAATACTAACGGCTATTGATTCTTCACAGAGCCACACTAACATGGACCCCTCGATGGTTTGCTCTGCGACCCCCTTCTACACAGCCTTGTCGATGCCTTCCCTCCCACAAGGAGCAGAGGGTACCTGTCATGTAAGCCCTAGGGGTGCATAGTAAACCCACCTCATCTGAGTTATAGGACGTTAAGATACCAAGAACCTCATCCTCAACACATGACAATAAACTGTGACCCTACCCCGTGCCTCGCATGTAGGGTCCCCCCAGCTGGGACATTCTTTACGCCCTCTAGTCCCCAAAAGGGATGATGTACTCCTTCTGGGAGTGGCGTTTGTCCGCGGGGAAGGGTGGCCATCCTGGTGTAAGCCCCTAGCCCCTCTTGCGGGAGGTAGCACCCACGCACCTCCATACTTCCTCACCGCCAGGGCCAGTGGAGGGCATGATTCGGAATGAGGCACCTCCTTCCTCTGATCCCAAATCCCTCTCCCCTTGTGATTTTTCACTCTCAGGACTCCATCCTGGAGTAAGTCCCGGCACCATGGGCCGCTCAATGCGTAAGCCCCTCTTCGCTTCTCACGGATTCACCCTTCACGACGTGATCATTAGGTCTCTGCTCCCTCATGTTTCTCACACCGGGCATAACTCACGTGGGCTTAGAGTAAGCATCGACCATGGAAATCCCCTCGTCCTGCATGACGTTAAACTGTATGCCCTCGTCCAGAATGACGTTAAACTGTATATCTAAACTATGTGGACTATGATCCATGTCAAGGCATGGTACGTAGGAAGCCTCATGAGGTCCGAGACCACCACCAATGGACCCACGAGTTCACCTTCCCATCGGTTTGCCGACAGAAACCCTACCCGAACTACGAGGACTTTGATCACAGTCAAGGAATGGTACGTTGGAAGCCTCCCTGAGGTTCAAGTCCCGTCACCCATAGGACCAAGGTCCTTCTTCATGTCGGTTCCCCAACACCCAAATCCATACCTAAACTATGTTGTCTTTGATCCATGACAAGGAATGGTACGTAGGAAGCCTCACGAGGTTCAAGCCCACCGCCCAGTTGTTTCTTCACGTCAGGTTCCACCCTCACCCCGCATGATGTTAACCTATATTTCAGTCCAGCGGTAAGATGATGTGACCAACCTGAACTACGAGGAATTTGATCCATGTCAAGTAATGGTACATAGGAAGCCTCCCTGAGGTTCTTTCCCAACAATAATTGGCCCCAACCGTCTCTGTGTCGTTGTATCGGGCCCCAATTTTCACCTGAACTACGTGGTCTTTGATCCATGCCAAAGTATGGTATGTAGGAAGCCTTCCTGAGGTTCAAGCCCACCATCCACCTGGTCCAAGGTCCTTCTTCATGTGGGTTCTCTGACATGCCCCCATCCCACATGATGTTAAACTGCATCCCAATCCAGTGGTAAGCCGTTGTGACCCTGCCATCCTGTTGTTCCGACACCCCTTCATGTCAGTATAACAGCCCCTTTTCCCGAACTATGTGGGCTTTGATCCATGTCAAGGCATGGTACATAGGAAGCCTCACGAGGTGCAAGCCCACCACCCATTGGGACAAGGTCCTTTTCACGCTGGTTTTCTGGTGCTCAACCTTAACTATGTGGTCTTCAATCCATGTTAAGGCATGGTACGTAGGAAGCCTCACGGGGTTCAAGCCCACCACCACCTAGTCGTTCTGACCATATTCACGTCGGTTCTTCCAACACCTTGGGAAGCCTAGAGTGTAAGCCCCACACATCCATCCCAAACTACGTTGACTTTGATTCCCTACCACGGGGATAAATAGGAAGTCTCTTCAAGACTCAAGCCCATCACCACCGCCATCTTCATGACGACTCCATTTCATTCCTCCTTCACTCCATGCAATTCTCCATCATTCATCCTATTTCTTACTCAGGCCTCCACATCCCGGTGAGATCATGCCACCCCATTCCCCTCCACAACATTCAGGAAGCTACCCACGAGCTGGCTCTGATATCAGCATTCCCTTAAGGGGGATTCCTCAATCTGATCCACTCCAGCTGGTGTTCTGATCATGCGGATCTGTCTCCGATGGACATTAAACTTACGACATACCCTGTGTTAAACATGGGAAGCTGAGGAAAACCTCAGATACATGCCTATGGAATATGATTCCCCACGCTCGAGGTGGGATGCCTTGGGCTTCCGCGCACTCGAGAAGCCCTATAATAAGGAGAAAAAGACAGACATGCCAATTACGCAGCATTCAGACACGTTAATGAAGCCTCGACGTGACTACTCCCCTGACTGAAGATTGCGGCCCTGACCGGACCCTTTGGAATGTCCTGACAGAAGCAGTGTAATTAACCGGTGTCTGTAGAAACATGGAACAGGGAAGAGTTTCATGAACAAAATATTAAATATATGAGGGAGACCTCGACTAGGTGACAAGTTCTTAGGAGGAATCCATGGAAGGAAGAACCAACATCCCATCACCCCAGTTTCGATCAAGGAGCAGACGACCCTGAAAAGGAGCGGATGTCGCTCGCCTTTAGAAAGCGGGAATGCAGGGCAACACAAAAGCCGCGCCTGTCCCGCCCTAGCGGGCGGACGGATGTACCCCCGACGAAAGTGTTAGAAATAGTAATGGTGAACCCGACGTGAAGATCTTCTCCTCAATGTGTAGACTAGTAGCGTTCGATACATCAGTAGATTGATTCATCTCCAGATCCAGATATCCGTCGTTGGGTCCCGCCAAGAAAATAGTGGGCCTAGTGTGAATCTCACCAGAAGTTGGGGCAGTAGGACGTAGGGAATTCAGTTCTACAAAGTTCTCGGCGTGGATCCCTCTCACCGGCAATGGAATACGGAATGGAACCGGGGAACTGGTTGTCGATTTCTTTTCATCACAGTGCTGAGGAGTCAATCTCCCTACTTCTCAAGAATCAAGTTGCTGCTACAGGGACATGATCACCACCCACCCACCTACGCAGGGGTAGAGGAAATACCAGCATAGCCACTCTGCGTTGGTCCACTGCTACCACAACGACATCTACATCTACAAACGTAGGGCACCCACTCCCTCTCTCCCCATCGTAGGTCATCCAACGAAGGGTGATTAATGACCTTGTACGTCGTTACGAGGAGGAGGGCATAATGCCAACTAGGGATATGGCCTGCCTGAACCTGAAGGCGTCCAGTTCCCGCCATCAATGCCACCCTCGAGGGACACGTAGGGAGCCCCTGCTCCCCACCCAAACATTAAATCATTTTGGGAGCCTGTCCCTGGAATGCCTTGACAACTCCCTGCCTTACTCTAATGCGGTGGGTGACGTTCAGCTCAGCCCGGTCAAAGTCCTGATCCAAGGACTCCAAGAAAGGGCCCCAACCTGGCCACATCAGCACCGACATCCGGCCTTGCCAAATGAGAAGGTAGGCTATGAGCCTTCACCACCCGCACTGGCTCGCCTGACCCGACGCCAGCGTTGGGCCCGAGCTGAGGGCGCCTATCAAGGGGCGTCGACGTCGACAGCTAATGTGGCCCAAGCCACAGCCGACGCATATCACAAAGTCCCTATGCACACTGAGCAGGGGCACTCATATTCCCAATCAGGATCGAGGCCCCAACCGCCCAATGGTGAGGCTGGGTTGACTCTCCGGGTCGCAGGCTCAAGTGGTGATCGCCACGAACTAATATGCAGTGATGTCACCTCATACGGAGGCCCTCCCCGTTCCACCACTCGACAGAGCATGGGCCTTACCCGCTCTGAAGTTCATCATGGAGGTATGCGTCGTGCTACCCCCAAATCGAATGAAGACCTGCCCCATGGCAGTGACACTCGACATGGAAGGATCTCTGGTACCCACCACACTGAGTATCGAGTCCCTCCTTCCCCCAACTATCAATATGAAGGCATTTCCCATCCGGTACAGCTTCAATGTGGGGATCCCCCCTATGTTCTCTCTGTAACTGGCGAAAGTCCGCCTCACCCAGGCAACCAGAGGGGTGAAGGTCAGCCTCACTCCACCCGAACCAAGCATGGAGGACCTCCCCATGCTCCTGCCGGTTCCAACGGAGGTTTTTCCTGCTCAGGTGTTGTTCGTAGAGGTCCTTCCCATGTTCCCTTCGACATTTTCCCCAGTTTCCCTTGCTCCCCGGGTGTCTCAAGCGGAAGTCCTCTCTACCCCGACGCCATCACATCCCTGAGACTACATGTCAGAAATCAAACTTGTCCTAAAGATCCATCTAGGGGAAGGAGGGTGGGTCATCACCGCCACAAGAAGAATCTTGGGAAAGCCTGGGCATAGATCAAACCGGCCCGCTTCTTGGAATATGAAGAAGAATGTGACTCGGCATTGGAACCCTCCCCTCGTTCCTCCGTATCACAGACCGGGGCAGGAACAAGGTGTGTCAGCCTCATCTTTCCAGAATGCGAAGTCCACCGGATTCCAACCTCTCTTCGTAGGTACATCCAACAGGAGGAAATTATGGGTATCCTGCAGATTCTGACCATACAGTCACCACCATCGTCACCAGAAGCACCCCCTACCTCAACCAGAGATCACAAAGAGCTATTTTGGGGAACGATGGTGGTTATGAGACAGTGTGACCCATCGCCGGTAATGCGATCCCTGTACAAGAGGCTGTGGCTATCAGCCCATAGTATCGTGACATTGTGGTCAGGTCACCACAATCTTCGGAGGATGGCATGGAATTCAGTGGCCAGTCGGCTCATTTTCCGTATTATCTGCTGCCCAGTTTACTGTCCCAGCGGTCCGTCTCTGTACCTCTACTGGTTCCTCAGCCACCTCTAGTTGACAAGTGGGGAAATACGGGGCCTGACCCTAAATCCGAGCCAAGGAGAGCTTGAAACATTCTTGTAGTGGATCACTTCCCGGAGATGTTCTGTCAGGTGGCAGCATCGATCATTTGTGCACCAGAATCCCTCACCCTGGAGGAATTCGAGTGATTCTGTCAAACCCTATGGGCGACACACTTCCGTATTTTCTATCATTGGGTAATGTACCCTAGGATCCAGGTGCACTTCAAATAAATCAGTGATCAATGTCATCTGGTCCATTTGGACACACTCCTCGAGGCTCAGTGCCCTGAGTCACCAGGTCAACAGAGTGCCATCTAACAAAAATGCATTCAGAGTTTCAAGGTACTCCGCAAAATCATCAGGGAAGCTACCCCCCATGTGCAGGTCTGTGGCTGGGGACAGTATGCTGCCCTCCTCTTCAGTCCTATCTGGCGGCAGCCCGATTCGTTATGTAAAATTGAGGACATTCCCCCAAGGAGGGTTGCGGTCCACGTGGATGACATAGTGGAAAAGGAGGATGAACTGGAGTTTCTCGACGGAGACTTACCCTATGAAGGTGTACCACCACTTTTGGACCCATCAGGGAGGATTACTCACCCACAGAGGAACCTTCTAGGCCTCCCTACACCCACCGAGTCGCTGGTACTCAGTCGGAATGTCGGTAAGGGTAAAGAACATGTCGGAACTGTCAAGCACTCTGACCCATTCACCTCATTACAAAAGACAGACAAAGACCCCGAAAAGGCTGCATTGCACCAGGAACATGCTGAGCAGAAGAGGCTGGTCGATGAACTCTTAGTCGATCACGCTATCGAGAGGAGACCCGACTATGGTGATCCTAAGTTGGGGAAACAGGGGAAGGAACAACTCCCCCCCCCCCAACGAGATGCCTCTGGGAAACCCTGATCATGCTACCCCAGTAGACAGGGTAGAATCCGAAACTCACGACAAGAGGGCACGATACATCTCTCCAAACCATCCTGAATGGCAAGGCAATCTGAGGAATTCAGCTCGGGTTCCCCCAGCCACCCCAAGGGTCGTTTTGCAAGTCACTCCACAATCCATTGAATCCTTTTACCATGTCGATGATCCTGGAAACACACTCGTAGTTAGGGATCCCCATCAAGATAGGGACCCCCACCCGGATGATCCTATAGCGGCACTCATCGCCTGCCTCGAGGCATTGGAAATTCGAAAGGTGGTAGTCCCACCAGATGGCAAGCCATATCCCGTGTGGGTGGATGATATGCCTGCACCTCCAGGTTTTGGGAATCCCACTTTCTCTCCCTTTAACAGGATAGGGGACCCGCCGCAACACTTGGCTCATTTTTCCTCCAGGTGTGGCCCCTTGTTGGGGACCCCGGCATAGCAGGAAGCCGCCAAGCTTCGATGTTTTCTGAAGACATTGGAGGGACCTGTATTTGTCTGGTACATCAATCTCCCCATCGGATCGGTGACCAGCTGGGAGGATCTCTGCTAGCAGTTCCTATAACAGTTCAGCTCCACCACGCGAAAGACCAGCATTACAGACCTCTCCAAGTGAAAACAAAGGCCTGATGAGTGAGTCGCGGACTTCATTGCCCAGTGGAAGGGTCTTACATACTCCCCTAACATGCCACTGACTCAGGATCAATTACTGAAGATTTGTGTAGGGAATGTTAAAACGGAACTGGTTCCTTCCTTGATCACACAGAACTACCTCGGAGGGTTCCAAGACTTCTCAGATTAGAAATAGTTCATCGAGGAAGCTCTGCCACAGGCTAGTCAGGCGCAGCTGCTGCCCCCTATGATCCCAGCAAGGAGGGCTACCAGAGCTGATCCCACCACGGTGGCCCAAATAAAATCCCCTAGGCAGCTAGAATTACTACCAGTGGACCCAGCTTTGCAACCCCACAGAGACCATCCACCTCAGGCACAGGCTCCTTCCCAGCAGTGACCACCTCAGAAGTGAAAGGTTCCCCAGCGCAATGCGCCACCACTACCTAGGCGGGACAACCAGGCTCTGCCTCCTCGGCAGGCCCCTCCGGCCCCCCATCAGGGCCAGGCTCCCAGAGCCCCCTATCTAGAAATAAGGAACTAGACATACTCGTTCAATGAGAATCAGGTCCCTGGTTACTTCTGAAGTGCCCTAGAGCAAGGGATTGTGCGCTTACCTGAGTGCAGAAGGCCGGTAGAGGTGAATCTCATCGATCTCCCCAAATACTACCCATATCACCAAATTTTGGGGCACACCCTCAATAAGTGATATGTGTTTAAAGATTGGATCCAAGACATGCTCGACAACAACATAGTCAGGTTGGGCCCGACCCCGACACAAGTGGCAGGTGTCTTTGTAAGGTTAGAAAACAGTAGCGACGATGAAGGCAAGTGGCAGCAGGTTCCCACCTATGGGTCCCAAAAGTACAATGACTGTATGTCCCGTAAAACCATCGTCCATGCCCATGGTATCATTCAGGCATGCCTGAATCAGTCGAAGCCTTCAGAAGATGCAACTAGTGCCTCTGCGTCGTCATCTCAGCCGACCTCTTCTCAAAAGGACAAGCAGTGGCGGCACAAGAAGAAGAAAATCTCTCCACCACTTCCGTCATCATCCCGCACTCTCGGTGATTTTATGCCCCTTGAGATGGGGATTCCTCCCATAATCCACCCAGTGGTGGATGACTATTCGAGCGACAGTCAGGGGTATGCTTTGGTTAATACTGTGGAGCTGGTAAATCCCTATATGACTCCTGATGAGGGGGAACTCCAGGCGAGCCTCCCCAACGTCCCCAGCTGACATCAAAGTCAGTGGAACCGCAACAACATGGGTCATTGAGGCATGACGTCGGGCACTTTCAGTCAAAACGTACATGCTACTGAAACTAGACAGCAGGCCCATCACAGAGCTCAGCACGCACAACCTCATTTGGTGCCCTCAGATCTACCTCCATCACCATTTGTGCTACTAGATCAGGCAGAGCTGTCTCATCCGTACCACGGCAAGTCTTGCCCTGCTACAGGCCAATATCAGTTGTTCGGTCCTCATCCGATAGCTACTCTTCAGGCATCAACAAGCAGGCAGCGGGATGTACCTAGTACCAGCCAGCCACCCGTCCAGCCGGCAAGGCCTGCCATGCCTCCAACTGCAGAACGACCTCCTGTGAGCAAAGGATCAAGTTTGGCATGGAAGTATGATGTTCTGAAGCACCTTGCCAGTATTCCATCAAGTCTTTTTATCCTTGAGGCTCTTCGCCTGTCGTCTGAAATGCGTGAGGCACTTGCCGAGCCCTAAGGAGCCCCCTCCAGTTTGAGACAGAGGTAGCAGCTGCAGAAGCCTTTCACGCTGAGGAAATCGAGAATGCTGAATATCATGCAGTTATCTCATTCTTCGGTGAAGATGAAGACCCTCCTATACATGGGCACATTAGCCCATTGTACGTCACTGGCCAGTTCAATGGCGTGGAAGTATGCCGCTGTCTTGTTGACACAGGTTCTGGGATTCACCTAGTCCCGACTCGGACACTGCGGAAGCTTGGTTTGTTTGAGGATGATTTAACTTTCTCTGACCTCAGAATCTAGGGATATGACAGGACTGAGAAATCCCCAATCGGCAAGATCCGCTTGAAGACCCAATTCAGTGGCCTAATTTCCAGCACCGTGTTCATGTTCGTCTCCCAGTACACCGCATACAACGCATTGATGGGCAGGCCATGGCTCCATCTGCATGCAGCGGTCCCTTCGTCATATCACCAATTCGTCAAATACTCCCTCAATGGTCGAGTAGACATGCTCCAAGGAGATGGGTCTCATTTTGCCTCTTTTGAATCCCACTATCTGGATGCCGACAATTACAAGGGAAAGGATAAGAAAATTTTGGCAAATGAGGATGGACCCGCCTCGGTCACGAGTGATACCTGGGTAGGTCTGGACGATTCCTACATCTTCCTGATCCATCAGTTGGAGGCCATGACCCTAGACTTGGGGCGGTGTTTTGTTGTTTCGGGTATAAGAGGAAGGCATATTCCCAAGACCAAGAGACAGTGGAAAATCACCTCGTACTCTTACACCAACCAGGCTCAGGTGATCCCGGAACCTCCTACCCTTGTATGGTATCAGAATATCAGGCTCATGGCAATGGTAGTATGTCATACGTGTCTCTTCCGCCAGGCTGGAATCAACCGGCTCATACCGACACGTCACAACTACTTTGATGTCATTAAGTGTGGCCCCTTGGGCTGAAGGCCGGATAGGATTGGATCGAATGCCTTCATCGTTATGGTCTCAGTGGCGTATGTGTCTCTTGACATGATGACCACTGCCGCTCAGGCCATCACCACCATCCCATCAGAGTCTGGTGGCTCCAAAATGACTCACCTCACAGAAGATCCCTCCATAGTTGGAGAAGAGGATCTAGAGGATGCTCCCCCTGCCTTTGAAGAAGGCGTCTCTACCATGCCTGATGAACTGGTACAGGTGAACCTTTGTAGCGAGGCGGATCAAAGACCCACATTGATCAGTGCTGCCATGCCCCTCGAGGAGTAGCAATAATACGTGGACTTTCTCAAACAGTATCGTGACATGTTTTCCTGGAGTTTCGACGATATTCCACGACTAGATCCCCAGGTGGGTCCACCGTCTTGGTCTCCCGAAAAACCATCGCGGGTTTAAACAACCTCCCAGAAAGATGAACCCTTCTCACAGTGCCATGGTTGAGGCTGAACTTGATAAGATCATCAATTCCAACATTGTCAAGGAAGTTCAGTACCCTAGGTGTCTTGACAACATTGTGCTAGTCAGGAAGAAGAACGGGCAGATCAGAGTCTACATCGACTTCCGCAATCTCAACCGCCACTGCCCGAAGGATTATTTTCCCCTCCCAGTGACAGAGTTGTTAATTGATGCCACGGTCGGGTTCCAAGCCCTCTCTTTCATGGATGGGTATTTTGGGTACAACCAGATCCGTATGGCCCCCGAGGATGAGAAGTCCACTACATTCAGGGCTCCCCATGGTATATTTTGTTACCAATTTATGCCCTTCGCCCTGAAGAATGCAGGTGCCACCTATCAATGGGCCATGCATCACATATTCAAGATGATTCTCGGGACACTGCTGGAATGATATGTTGATGATATGGTGGTCAAATATCACTAGCACCAGGACCATCTCAAGGACCTTGAGAAAGTGTTCGGCTTCCTCTGTTCCTGCCACTTGAAGATGAACCCGTTGAATTGTGCCTTCAGGGTCACCTTCGAGAAGTTTCTTGGATTTCTTTTTCAAATACTAAGGCATCGAGATCGACTCGGAGAAGATCAAGGACATCATCCAAATGCCTCCCCCGAGAAATATTTGGGAGCTTCGAGGTCTCCAAAGCCACTTAGCCTACATACGCCAATTCATTGCGAATCTTGATGGCAAGCGTAAGACTTTTTCCCAGCTCATGAAGAAAGGCTCCACCTATGAATGGGATAAAGAGTGTCAGACCACCTTCGAGGAAATCAAGCAGTATCTGCTCCAACCTCTGGTCTTTATGCCACCTGTCTCTGGAAATCCGATGTTCCTTTACGTGACTGCCCTTGAACAGTCCCTCGGTGCACTTCTCTCCCAGAAGAGCAATGAGGGAATAGAGAATAACCTCTACTATCTATGCCACATGCTCCTCGATGCGGAGACCAGATACTCCCCCATCGAAAAGAGATGCCTCACGCTTTTATTCTCCGTACAGAAATTGTGGCATTACCTATAGCACCATGAGGTACATTCTCTCTCTCTGGTAGACCCACTAAAGTAAATCCTAAACCAACCCATGTTGACTGGCTGACTAGCGCGGTGGGCGGTGATTCTCCAGCAGTTCAACCTCAGGTTTGTTCCTCCGAAGGCCATCAAGGGACAGGAATTGGAAGACTTCCTAGGTGCCCATACAACCTCCACAGATCTATCCCTAGACATGGATTTTTCTTGATGAGGCAATCCTCTCAGTCAATCATGACGTCTCATGATGGAAAATAAACTTCGACGGTGCCTCCTAGAGCCCCACTTCTAGGAGGCTCAATGATACTAAGCTCAACAGAGTGGGTATGGGTATCATCTTCATCACACCAGTGAAAGTCGTTCTGCCATACTCATTCATGTTGTCAAAAGGCTGCACCAACAATGAGGCAGAGTATTAGGTTCTCATCATCAGCCTCGAGCTAGCCCTTGAGATTGATGTTCCCCATTTTCAAGTTAAAGGGGATTTGAACTAGTCATAAAGCAGGTCAATGGAGACTATGTTGTCAGGAAGGAAGAGCTTGTGCCATTACTGGAGTGCACCCTCCACCTACTTTCCTAGTTCCCTACTCGACCAGAGGATACCCATGTCCCTCGGTCACAGAACTGTCGATCAGAGGCTTTGGCTGACTTAACTGTGTCACTCGTAGAACCTGATTAGGATGATTTGATCATACATGTGGCACACTGGAGAGTCATCGCCCCCCTTCACCCCAGAGGATGACGATGAGCTGGGGGTAAGCCATCTTACCACCAGACCCCCCATGCCAGGGGTCCCAGGTTCTTCAAATTTAGTGGTTGAGGCCACTCCCGACTGGAGGGCACATTTTGTCGAGTATCTCCAAAATGGTTTCTTCCAAGATGGTCGGGGAAAGCACGAGCAAATCCGACACCGCGCACTAAAATTTACTCTCCAGAGTTGTCCCAGTCTTGAGCGAATCCTCTATAAGTGGAGCTTCGATTGTGTTCTCCTCTGTTTTATTCAAGGAGTCAATATTTCTCAGGTAATGAAATAGGTTCATGCCAGTTCCTATGGTTCCCACCAGGCTGGGCCCAAGCTGTCCCATCAGATCCAGAGATTGGGGTACTTCTGGCCCTCTATGATCCATGATTGTATTGAGTTTTCCAAGAGATTACATGCGTTCCATGTTCATGTTAACTTCCTATATCGGCCGCCAGAGCCTCTCCACTCCACCAATTACTCTTCTCCATTTGTGGTGTGGGGACATAATGTCATGGGACCATATCCACCAGCGACAACTCGTCAGTGTAGGTTCATCCTGACTACTACAAATTTCTTCTCCACGTGGGCGGAGGCTATTCCACTCAAAGAGGTCAAGGCCTGTTCCATCATCGACTTCGTGAGTTATAATATCATCCATTGGATTGGAGTACCTCATGCTGTCCTTATTGATAACGACACCAAATTCTGAGCATCCGATTTGAAGAAATTGTATGCCAAGTACAATATCCGTTCAAACCATACCTCTTGCTATCATGCGCAGGAGAATGGAAAGATTGAGGAATTCAACAAAACCCTCTATAAAATTCTACATAAAATGGTTGTTCTGAACAAGAAAGGTTCTCCGGACAAGCTCCCCAACGCCCTCTAGGCTTATCGGATGATGAATCGCAATTCCACCCAGGTGACCCCATATTCCCTGGTGTATGAGGTCGAGGCCATCCTGCCCATCGAGATCCAGCTACCATCGTTACGCACTGTAGTCTATGACCAGCAGGCACCAGATATAGTGGCTGAAATCCGTCTAGCTGAATTGGAAGGACTAGATGAGAACAGGCTCCATGCCTTGCACAATCTGGAAAGTCATCAGAATAAGATAGCCAGAGCCTTTAACAAGAAGGTTCACATTCTCTCTTTTCTTCAAGGAAACCTGGTGTTGACCCTCTGAGCACCAATGATCCCTGGAGGGAAATCACCCAAGCTTGAGCCCAAATGGGAAGGACCTTACGCCATTCATAAGGTTTACCCCAATGGAGCATACTCCTTGGTGACCATGGATGGTGAGCGCATAACTCCTCCCACCAACACCAAGTTTCTAAAGAAATACTTTACCTGAGCCCCTTGGTCCTGCATGACATTAAACTGTATGGTCCCACATGACTCTAAACTACTCATTGCGGTCCTGCATGACCTTAAACTGCACCACTATCCTGCATGACATTAAACTGCTCATCTTCGTTCGTCATGATGTTAAACAATACATTATGGTCCTACGCGACTTTAAACTGTACGGTCCCGCTTGACCCTAAACTGAACATTACAGTCCCACATGACCTTAAAATACACCACCGTCCTCTATGAAATTAAACTTCTCATATTAATCCATCATGATGTTAAACTGTACATTATGGTCCTGCACGACCATAAACTCTACGGTCCCGCATGACCTTAAACTGCACCCAGTCCTGCATGAACTTAAACTGCAACATCGTCTTGCACGATGAGAAACTAAATCATCATCTGTCATGATGTTAAACTGATCAGTATCGTCCAACATGATAATAAACTGCAAAATGGTCCGAGATCTATGACCTTAAACTAAGATCTCCTTAGTCCTCACTACAATACGTTAAAATTCAAGCCGGTCAGGCCTTCCTGACAGAGGCCCAGCCTCAGGCCTCTTGACCTTCCTCGACTCAGGCTCTCTTACGGGATTGTTCGGTGTGGTGTGGGATTACGCCCTCATTCACGTTGGGTTACCCACCATTCCGTACATATACCCAGATGAGACACATCTCGTCCCACATGACGTTAAACTGCGCTTCTAGAACTATGTATGGCTTGATTCCCATCCTAATGGGATACGTAGGAATGCTCGGACATCTTGTCTTGAGCCCAACCCCGAACTATTCTCTCTGACTGCCCCTGGGTATAGTTTCCTTGGAGGGTCCTCGCATGATGAGGAGTAGGCTTCCTTATCCCCACTCATACAAGGATTATAAGGGTCGCACCATGGGCCCACTCCAGTTCATCTATCCTCCCATGTCCTCACCACACAACATTAAACTGCATGGCCTTCAAGAACTACATATGGATTGATTCCCATCCTTATGGGATACATAGGAACACCTGAACACTTTGTCCGTTTTCCCATCCCAAAATCCAAAATCTGCCCCCAGGTCAAGATATATGGAAGGGTGCACACTTTTGCCCAAACTTACATCGAGCAAGCCTCGACCCAGCTGTACGTCCCCTTCCCTGGAGATGTTCACCACTTTCTTATATGTGTACAACTATGCTTCACCTACTCCTTGACTGGCATTCTATCACTTTCCTCATCCATAAGGGCCCATAAATGGTATGGATGCTCAGCCTAAGGGCCCTCTTACCACTTCAGGACAACTCCCTCAAGGATGTCGAGCAACAAGCCGATACAAGTAGAGTGTTTCGAACGTGGTCAGCGGTCGATGATCATTTATTTCTCCCATATCTGGTCCCCATAGGGACGCTATGTTTTGAACATGGTCAACAGTGTCCCAGATCTTCATGTCCACCCCAAGATGTCCCAAACATCGAGTGCATTGATTTGTTTTTCCCCATTTCGAAGCAACAAACTTCCCTCTGGGTGGTGCCAACAGTTGGGCACATGACTCTGATTCTTTTATTGGGAGTGTATGACGTGGTGCGGGATTATGTCCTCATTCACATCGGGTTACATTCCATGACATACGCATTCCCTTACTAAGGCCCAACCACGGGCCTCTTTGACTTTTCGGGCCCTAGCCCAAGTTCTTACCCAGAGTGTACGGTGTGGTGAGGGATTATGACCACATTCACGTCGGTTTGTTCACCGTACCATACACCGCCTCTATCCAGGGAGCCCTACTCCCCAACCTTCGTCCTCACTGTAAGACTTTAAACTGTGAGTAGGCCAGAACATCATGACCAAAACCCAACTATCCAGCCCCTTGGCCTTTTCGGGGCCCCTGGCCCAGGCTCATTCCTATGGGACTGTGCGGTGTGGTGTGGGATTACGTACCCATTCATTTCAGGTTACTCACTGTGCCATACACATCCTTGTTAGGGTATCCTGCCCCTGGGAATCTTCTAGAACTATGTGTGGCTTGATTCCCGTCCTTATGGGATACGTAGGATCACCCAAATGTCTAAGCTTCGGATCCAGCCCCATCTTCTGAAAATCTCCATCCCATCTTGGCCCCTTGGCCTACCCTTCCATGAAGAGAGGAGTATTTAGCATGTTGTGAGACTATGTCCTCATTCACGTCAGGCTTGTAAGGACCAGGTCATGTACCTCTCCCTCTATAGCCACTTCACCGACCCTTTTTGGGGGTTCAACAATGTGCCTTAGGGTACTCAGGTTTAGTTACAAGGAATGTCAGACTCTACTCGGACACATCTGCACCCGCATTTTAGGCTTCATATTTCCCTTCATCAGGGCTTCCACCATCATTCACATCCAAAGGGACCCCCAAGAACAGCCTGGATACAATGCCTAAGGGCTCTCCTACTGTTACGGGCCAACGCCTCTGAGGGTTTCAGAAAAAAAAAATCGATAAAAAAACCCCCGTTGCAAATATCGTCAGTGGTCGATGCTCGTTTTCTATTCCCACTTCAGGATAACGCGATATGGAGACTGTTTTTCCACCATGGTTAACAGTTATTCTCCATCTCCACACCAACCCCATTAAGCCCAAAACGTCGATTACACGATTCACATCCTTCTCCATTCTCATCATGTCCAAGTAGAGTTTCAAAACTCTTGGTACTATTCCTCAGTGCGCATCTGTGCATTAGGGGAACAAAGCCACGTTAAAGGCGTCCTTCAGGGCTCTTCACCAACTTCCCCTCGATGGACATTCCGGGAATTGTGATAAGGATCTTACTCCCTTGTTTCCCACACCGAGTTTAACTCACGTGGGCTTAGGGATCGGGTCGAGGTCTGCGCTTACTTGGAATGTTTCCATCCATACATGGTCCGAGATATAAGACCATAAACAAAGATCTCCTAAGATCTACATCTCGCTTGATTCCCATCCTCATGGGATACGTAGGAAGACCCAGGCATCCTATCTTTGGGTCCAGCTAGAATTCAGCTAATTTGTCTCTTCTGTCCTACCTTCGGGACCCTGACTACGGGACTGCGTGGTGTGATGTGGGATCATGTCCTCATTCACGTCGGGTTTTCAATAGCTGCACCACGTGCACCCCATTCTAATAATTATCTCTCTTATTTCTTATCATGCATGACATTAAAAGGCACCCTCCAGAACTATGTGTGGCTTGATTCTCATCTTTATGGGATACGTAGGACCACACGAATATCTAGACATCAGGTCCAGCCCCATTTATTAGAGATCCCATGATCTCTTGGTTTCCTAGGCCCCTTGTCCTGTCCCTCTCTAAGAGGGGGATATATGGTCAGGATACAGGGTTTTGGCACTATTCCCCCTTTTCCTGGGAACCCTCCATCTCTTGGTTGCCCTCAAGTTGAGTCCCTCGGCCCCTTGCAGTGGTTCTACCATGTGTTAAGACTACTCCAGTCTAGGACCAAGAGTGTCATATTCAACATGGTCAAGTTCCTTCCACTTTTCAAGATTCATGTTTCCCTTCATTCGGGCTTTCATCATCTTTCATACCTAAAGGGACCCCCAAGAATGGCCTAGATACAATGTTCAGGGGCTCTCCTACTGTTACAGGGAAACACCCCTGAGGGTTTCAGACAAAAAATTGATACAAATCCCATGTTGCGAATATGTTTAGTGGTCGATGCTCATTTGTTTGTCCCCATTTCAGTCTAATGAGATAGGATGTTGTGTTTTGAACATGGTCAGTAGTAATCATCCATCGTCACGTCAGCCCCTCCAGGCCTTGAATGTTGGCTGCATGATTCACATTATGTTCCACCTTGTTGTGTCTAGGTGGAATCTCGACACTCTTGGAATTATCCTTCAGTGCACCTTTGCGCATCAGGGGGACAAAGCTGCAACACGGAATCCTTTGGGGCTCCCACGGTCTGAGCTCTAAGACCATAAACCAAGATCATCATTAAGGGCTATGTGCGGCTCGATCCTCATCCCTATGGGATACATAGGGTCCCACCGACATCTCGTTTTTGAGTCCAGATCAGTTGGGAGCTAGTTTCTCCTGCCCCTTTCCTTCTTAACCCTATTTGGGACCCTTGTCCAGAGGTTCCTGTATCATAATTGCATACGGTGTGATGTGGGATCATGTCTCCATCCACATCGGTTATGTTGCACGGCACCATACACATTCCCCACCTAGAATCGTATCTGCTACGTCTGCACTGCATCACGTCAAAATTCATGTTTGGTTCTTTCACACGACCCTAAACTGTGACATTATCGTCCTGGATGCATGAAGAAAAACAGAACTACATTGTGATGAACGCGTCATAAGGGACATCACATTGGGTATTGGTCACATTCCATGCCATTTTTTAACGCCTGTCATGACCTGATTCTTGTTGCGACACCAGGGCTTGTTACCCTAGGCCAGTTGCTTCACAAAAAAAACCTCTCACCTTAAAGGACAAATAAGATCTACCAAATACCACTTCTCTTGGGGTGAGGGCTAGACCCGCGTTCCCCTTTAAACTTATCTAGATCTACGTATGGCTTGATTCTCATCCTTATGAGATATGTAGGAGTGCCCCGACACTTCCCCGCTGGCCCGGCCAAACTTTCGAGTTCGGTCCCTTGACTCGAGATCTTCTTCAGAGAACACAAGGTGAGTAGGGCTTCTGTCCTCATTCACGTCGGGTTTTGTAACCACCTTACCATGTGTCCCCTGCTCTCCTTAACAGTACATGGTCCGAGTTCTATGACCTTAAACTAAGAACCTTCAAAGAACTACGTTCAGCTTTATCCCCATCCCCATGGGGTACGTAGGAACACCTTTTCACTTTTCTCAGGCCCATCTCAACTCTCATTTTCGATCCCTTGTCCTAAAACCTCTTTCAAGGGGGTTGTGCAGTGTGGAATGGGATTATGTCGTCATTCACGTCGGGTTGTTCACTGCACCATACACATCCCCGGTTCCCATTCACATTGGGTTTTTTCGTAATTTCCCGCCACGTGCCTCCTATGTTTCCTCCCATCCATGGTCTGAATTCTAGGACCCTGAACTAAGATCCCCCTATGGGAAGGGACTTGACTCCCTCTATATAATACGTCTCGTTGTCATATTCAGATTCATTTTGAAAAAGAGACCGAAGTGTGGGATTTTCATGGGGACATTCCCCTCGTCCCATGACCAAGCTCCATGAGCTCGCTATTTGGATCCTCATCCTCTTCCACATCCAAAAGGACCCTCGAATGACATGGATGCTAGGCTTAAGGGATCTCCATGGATTTTGGGCCTAATGGCTCTCCTATCATTTTGGGCCAATGTCCCTAAGGATCTTGGATGACAATTGCGACATGGTCCTGTGTTTCGAATATGGTCAGCGGTCGACCCTCATTTTCCTGTCCCCATTCTAGGCTAATACGATACGGATGTTGTATTTCTGCCACGGTCAACAGTTATCCTCTATCGTCACGCTACCATCATTGTGATCCAAATCTCGAGTGTCATGATTCACACATTTCCAATTACTTATGTTCAATTGGAATTCCAAAATACTCTGCTATACCTCTTTGCGGATCTAGGTGCACCACATGGACGTGTTAGTGTCATTGGCCCGGTATTAATCGAGCGTCCCTTCACCCTAACCTACCCCTTTCTTTGTCGGGAAAGTTCCCCATTACTTCTTGTTTCCCACATCGAGCACGACTCACATGGGCTTAGTAGTTTTGGTAGGATGTGTACTGGCACAATGAGGCTTCTCTTCATCCTACATGACGTTAAACTGTGCTTCCATATATATGTGTGGCTTGATTCCCATGCTCATGGGATACGTAGGGACACCCTGGTATTTTACCTAGGGTCCAGCGCACAGGAATTGTAAACCCTATTCTTCCCCTTTATGTCCCTCTAGCCGGACCCCTCGTAGGGGACCATGTAACTATAACTCTGCCCTGAACAAGTTCATGATGCCCCATGATGACATTGGGAAGCGACAGTCCACCTCGCCAGAGAGACCCTGTCTAAAAACAAAAATAATGATCCAAGATCAAACCGATGCACCCATCTAATATACTCCCACCACGGTAGTGTAATTTCATTAGTGTTGGATTCCGTTCGTACAAAACATCACTCCACATCCCACGCTTCGTGTGCACCTTATTCGGACCCTCATCCCCTTTCATGTCTGGAGGAACCCCCTAACAGTATGGATGCTTGACCTATGGTCTGCCTGCTATCCTGGGCCAACGTTACGAAAGACTGGTCATGTTTCGAGGGACCCCCTAACAGTATGGATGCTCGACCTATGGTCCACCTGCAGTCCTGGTCCAACGCCCCGGAAGACTGATTGACAATATTTGTGTTAGGCCCCGTGTTGCGAACATGGTCAACGGTCAGCCCTCACCTGTTGTCCCCATTTCAGGATAACGCGGTAAGGATACCATTTTTCTGCCACAGTTAATGGCTATCCTTTATTTTCATGCCACCCTCACAATCTTCCAAATCTTGGGTATCGTGATTCACACTTCCCATTCCCACCTGTTCAGACTGATTTCAGTGCCCCTGGTGTTGCACCGTTCGTGCACAAGAGCGTGCTAAAAAATGGTAATTCAGTTGTTCTAAGAACCTCCTTCTCCGGCCAAGTCTCTCCTATTTCCTGGAAATACAGACCGATTATCCAAACCCCAGATGCCAGAATCTTGGTTTATCATCCTATGATTGGATGGGACGATGAGGCGACTATCTCCTGTTTCTTACATCGGGCCCAACCGACATGAGCTTAGGGAATTGTCGTTGGACATCCCACAAATATTTTAAGGATGAAAAATGAACCAGTGCAAACAACAAAACTCATGCATGCTACGGAATTCAAAAAAAATTAAAGCACAAAAATATGTTTAAGGGTTTGTAATCATTACAGTACCCGACGTCAACTCCTCCCATGGACAGATTGACCCCGTCAAAAGAGCGTTGTAGCTCCGCCACCCTTTGACTTGTGGCCTATAGGAATTGTTGTTGCCGACTAAGCTCATGATCCTCCTCAGCAACGATGGGGTCTAGTTCATTAGCCTCGGCTCAGGCCCTCTCTATGTCATCCTGAATGATGGCCATCTCATTAGAAACCCGCTTCAAGCCCTCTTCGGCCTCTTCCAGCTGGGACTTCGGCCACAAGACGAGCTCTGATTGCCCGCCGAGAGAAGCAGGGTGTTTATCCACCCAGGCCTGCAGCTTTTGGACCTCATTTTCAGCATCCTGGAGCTTCTTAATATTCGTCGCCTTCCTCCACTGCCATCCCATGGTGAGTCCGCGATCATACTCCTGGATCTTCTCTGCCAGGAGATCTCAGACGTTCGTATGAGCTCGTTGGGCATCCACTCCCCCAGTGCACAATTTGCACAGTCGTGAGGGAAGTCTGTCCATCTCATTCAACCACAGCGCTTGGGGGGTATCATTGATGAAGTGTGTGATCAGATTCCATGATCGGCGTTGGACTATTTTGTTGTCCTCTTCATCGGAGTCCATTTCATCCCAGTCCGCATGATTGGCAGGCTCGTATGCAGGATACACCCGCTTGAAATCTTCAGCAGGATCTGCACCTGGCGTTGAATCTGGAACGACATCTAGCGTCGGGGTAGGCGCGGAGGGACTTGGGTCGATCGGTCAGTCCTCATCGTCAGATTCCACCTTAATGACCTCAGGCGTGACCCTGCTGGGGGTCCCACCAATGATTGGGAGTGTTGCAGTTCGAGTAGGTGGGGTAACTATCTCCACGATCACCAGCATGCCCATAGGAGGGATGCCACCAGACATCCCGACCAGCCTCACCGCAGCGGCCCATTCCAGTCGTAGAACTATACATGACAGGGAAGGGCATGCATGTCAGTTGTCACGATCTACGTATGACAGAAATGAATTCAGTGGAAAAGACTTATGGAGATCGAACTTCTGGTGCTTCTCCTGAGTCAATGCTGACAGGGCCTCGAGGTGTGGTCCTCCATATATTGTCGGAAGGTCTCAAGATTCTTGAAGAGCCACCTCGGGTGCCCCACCAGACACCGAGCTGGACGCAGCCGCAGGTGTGGGTTTCGACGGTCCTGCATTGTCACCCACCAAGGGGCGAGATCCAGGTCTACGTACAAGCTCCTCTTGCACGGTTCATATTTTGGTATGAAATACATGATATCTTGGGAGTAGATCCCGATGAAAGAAACTTGGGATTTTACCTCGATAGTCTCCACGAAATCATCAGAATCCGAGTATTGATCTTTGACTTCGCCTTCCTCCAAGGAGTTCCCTCCGCTGACCACGTCTTCCCCAGAGGATTCGTCTGATTCTTCTGGCAGGGGGAAGCGCTCTCTCAATTCGGTGGCCGACAGCTGCGGGGGAACCGTCTGATCCAGCCGTACCCTTACCCGATCTTTCATTGGACATGGGGCACCACTGGAATGGGAAAAGCCCTCCAGCTCATCCAGATATTGATCCGCCTCTGCCGGAGACACCGTGAAACCAGCCCGAACAGGGCCTATACCCGGTAAAACAATCCCGAGACGGTTCAGGTGTCCCCACATCTCAGACGGGCTGAGTAATTTTCAGTTAACATCCCAAATGTCCCCGGAATCCGGTAAAACAACATTCTCTGGCATGTCGATATGGCGTAACCGCTTCCCCGGAGCCGGAGTCGATATCCTGCGGAATCCCCTCGACAGCCACCCCTTTAGATGGCTCTGCTCTTCCGGAATCATCGGGTCCACTACTGCTGTTGGATCTGCCGCTACTGCCACATCCTCAGCTGGTGCAGGTCTCACCACCACGACATCCCCGCCACCGCAAGAGGCCCTTCCTTCCCTCTGACCTCGACCTCAGGATAGGGGAGGCCCACCATCACTGGCTTGAACGGTTGGCTACTTCAGGATTTCCCCCAGATAAGCTACCTCCCAGCTGATGGCATACTCTTTCACTAGTCCAAAGTTGGCAATAGACTGAGGCAATGAAACTCTCATTTTCCCATCTTTTGATGTAAACATGAGCCACAATTACCTCATTACACACGAGTGTGCCTCATGACGCACATCCCAGTAGACCTGTAGGGTTATCCTTTGTAGGCACCAGAATTGCCTCTCGAACCATTGCGGGTTGTACGGCTCGTAGAGCGGATCACGGCCCACATGTGCCCACAAAACCCCACCTCTAAAGGCCATGAGATAAGCCTGGTTATCTTCCATTCCCTTACTGTCATCGGTGAGTACTCTCGTCGGCAATGGAAACAGGTGGAAGTTAAATTCGTCCGCCTTCCACACCCGGTTCAGCTCTATCGGTACAGTTATTTTGAATGGGAAGCTTCCGGCCGCATTCAGAATAGAGGGGCGAAAGATTGACCTCGGTGGAGAGATGGGGTTTGGATACTCGTAAACCCCCTAGATGTGTGCCGCGATCCACCCATACAGAGGTGGAAGGGCCAGCATATCCTCGGCAGCTTCTTGCCCTCACTAACGTGTCGCAACATCCTGTACAGTCTAGCGAGCATTGGAATCCCCGATTGACTCGTCGTCCTATGGCCAGCATGGATGCCATGATGAACGAGCTGGGCCGCACCCCCATGTTGGTATCCCTCACTGGTAGGATCCAGCCATAGATAAGGGCTACGATGTACGCCGCCATCCTAACTATCGGCTGTTTTTCAGTGCTGACATTGAAACCCCAGGTCTTCCATTGGATGTCCTCCAAGAGCTGACAATAAGAGTTCTCCTTTCCCCATTGCGCCCCCTCTAGACAAGTCTGAGGCCTCGGAGGGAACTCTTGATCCTCCAGGAAGTTCCGGAACTACTTGAACCCCTTCTTAAAGTGGACATATCTCACTGCTTCCTTGTCCTCTCCACGGACCAGTCCCATCAGTGCATGTACCAGCAACGAAATCTGCTCCGGATCCTCCCACGTGCTCATGATGGGGAGGAACTCATCATACATGGCCCCAAAGATCGGGACCCTCAAAATATGATGGACATCCCACAGACTAATTCAAACCTCCCCATGGTGCAGGTGAAAAGTGTTGGTCCTAGACGACCATCTACTCAGCAGCTCCGAAATCAGTTGTTTCAGTTGATAAATGTGTAATTAAGAGGCCCATGCCACCTCATACAAGCCCACTCTCCTCAGCTCGGCCCTAAGCTCCCTGCACGAGGCATCTACCCAGTAGGTCCACGCCCAGTCGTTGGTGAAGTTTCTGCCTTGGCGCAGGTCTCACTCATCGGACCACCGCTTCATTGAATCCCGTAAAGCGGAGTTCAGTATGGTGAGATGTATGGGAGGGGGTGTCTCCGGTTGAACTGGATTCCCATAAATGTTGTTCACATAGTTGTACAGACAGTTGGTGGTGACAGGTGTGAAGTCCTCCCACGCGTGACCATCGGCCACCCTGAACCATTGACGCTGGCATGTCGTGCTCCTAAACTAGCAAGCTGGTTCATCTCTACTCGCCTCAGGAATGAAGACGTCGTCCCTTAGCCCAAAGCCATACAAGGGAAGCTTCTTTCACATCTGATGGTTCATTTGGATCACTGATAGTAGGTATGTCAAAGAATTATGGTCTGAGTGGCTTCGGACCAGCTCCCATAGGCCCATACAGTTGGCCATCTCATCCCTCCGGGCAGTGTCTGCGAGCACCCCCAGCACAGCTTCTTGATGGGACATTACAGTTTCAGAACTCGGAAAAACTTCTGGTCGGGTCGCGAAGATTGTTCGTGGAGATTTCTCAGAAAGCTCGTTCACAAAGACAAGATGCGGGGTGGGGCCTGACCTCGGCTTATAAGGCTGACGTTCTCTTGGAGTAGTCACAGAGTTGGAGACTTGCGGTTCGTCGCGAAGCTCGATTCGTTGTGAGCAGACACAGAGGACGTGGAGCTTCGCGAATCAAGGGTGCAAAAAGACAAAGTCTCAAAGTAGGAAAAAGACAAGATAGGTCAGCCCCCTATTTATAGGCAGTGACCCCGGATCTTCACGGCGCGTCCAGTCCACGCAGAGCCTCGCGGCGCATCCAGATCGCGTGGCCCCTGCTGGCCTTGCGCGTCTTCTTCACGTGTCAGCACCGCGAACCGCTGATAATTTTGGTGATTTCCTTCAGACATCAAACCATGGTCCCTCCATAGCTCCAAGTCTGAGGGGATGCATTTATTGGCACCAAAATATTGGACAAAAAAGAACGAAGAAAAAAGAGAGGCCTCGCGCCCTTCCTCACGAAGCCCCAACGCGATGCCCCCTAGCTCTGCGACCGCTGTGAAGCACCAGCGGTGGTAACGCTCTGCGAATGCCCTGATGTTCGCGAGCCCGCCGCAAAGCAGAGGATTCGGTAACTCTCTGCGAATGCCCTGATGATCACGAGCCCACGACGAAGCATAAGAGGTGGTCATCATCCGCGAATTCGGTTGACGTTCATGACTTTCCGCGAAGCGACCTAACCCCCTTCGCGCCGTGTGAGCTCTGCTTCACGGCGCCCCTTGTCTATAAATACCGAGCTCCCCCTAAGCTCTATGGATGTACAATACGACCTTTCAGCTTCTCTACTCTCAAATCGAGAAGCACTCTTTTCTCTAGGAATCATGAGCTCTGTGAGGTATTTTTTCTTCGTGAGAGGCCTTCGCCTTGTCTCGTTTTGAGCCCCTCGTCCAAGAGGGATTACCTTCACGATGCCTAAGGGAATTATCAAAGGAAGGGCATTCCCAAGGGAACTCGGGAAGTTGCGGAGCGTTTATGCTTCGTGAAACACACATCCTGTACACGTGACCCCCATGCCAAGGCTGGGTCACTGTACTTTGCGAAGCACACTACTTCACAACACCTTGCATCGGAAGGAACCTCTGCTTTGTGATGTAGTGCTCCGCGAACACCCTTCCACTTCATGAAGCACCTCCCACTTGCATATATGCCCCATGCTAAGGCCAAGGCACTCCACATAGTGAATAATTCCCTTTCGCACAAGTTCCCTCCACTACGAAAAGCAATCGAGCTCTGCAAGGCCCTTGGTTGCGGACCCCTCTGCTTGGAAATTCCTCTTCCCGTGCGACCCTCCAGGTTTGTACGATGTGATTTCAAAGTCCCCTGGACAACACAACCCGTAGCGATTCTTCGCCTCATTCTTATTCACATAGGCATGCTAACGAATATTACTTCTTCACATAGACATTCTAATGTGGACCCTTCGATGGTTCGCTCTACGACCCCCCCACTACATGGCCTTGTTAATACCTTCTCTCCCATAAGGAGTAGAGGGTACTATTCTTGTAAGCCCTAGAGGTGCTGAGTAAACCCACCTCGTCCGAGCTGCAGGACGTTAAACTTCCAAGCACCTCGTCCTCAACACATGACGTTAAACTGTGACCCGACCCCATGCATCGCACGCAGGGTCCCCATGGCTCGGACATTCTTTACGCCCTCTGGTCCCCACAAGGGATGATATCCTCCTTCCGGGAGTGGCGTTTATCCGCGGGGAAGGGCAGCCATCTTGGTGTAATCCCCTATCCCCTCTTGTGGAAGGTAGCACCCATGCACATCCATACTTCCTCACCACTAGGGCCAGTGGAGGGCATGATAGGGAAAGAGGCACCACCTTCCATCGATCCCAAATCCCTCTCCCCCTGTGCTTTGTCGCTCTTGGGCCTCCATCCTGGATTATGTCCCGACACCATGGGCCGCTCAACGCGTAAGCCCCTCTTCGCTTCTCACGGATGCACCCTTCGCGACGTGATCATCAGGTCTCTACTGCCTCTTGTTTCTCACACCGAGCATGACTCACATGGGCTTAGAGTAAGCATCGACCATGGAAATGCCCTCGTCCAGCATGATGTTAAACTGTATGCCCTTGTCCAGGATGACATTAAACTTTATATATGAACTACATAGACTTTGATCCATGTCAAGGCATGGTACATAGGAAGCCTCACGAGGTCCAAGCCCACCACCAGTGCACCCACGGGTTCACCTTCCCATTGGTTCGCCGGCAGAAACTCTACCTGAACTACTAAGACCTTGATCAATGTCAAGGCACAGTATAAAGGAAGCCTCCCTGAGGTTCAAGGCCCATCACCCATCAGACCAAGGTCCTTCTTCTTGTCGGTTCTCCGACACCCATATCCATACCTGAACTATGTGGTCTTTGATCCATGTCAAGGCATGGTATGTAGGAAGCCTCATGAGGTTCAAGCCCACCGCCCGGTTGTTTCTTCACGTTGGGTTCCACCCTCATCCCGCATGATGTTAAACTACATTTTAGTCTGGTGGTAAGTTGTTGTGACCAACCCGAACTACGAGGCCTTTGATCCATGTCAAGGAATGGTTTTTAGGAAGCCTCCATGAGATTCAATCCCAACTATCATTGGCCCCAACCATCTCTATGTCATTGTTCCAAGCCCCCATTTTCACCTGAACTACATGGTCTTTGATCCATTTCAAGGCATGGTACATTGGAAGCCTTCCGGAGGTTCAATCCCACCATCCACCTAGGAGAAGGTTATTCTTCACATCGGTTCTCTGAAATGCCCCTGTCCCGTAGGACGTTAAACTGCATCCCAATCCAGTGGTAAGCCGTTGTGGCCATGCCATCCAGTTGTGCCAACACCCCTTTGTGTCAGTATAACAACCCCTTTTCCCGAACTACATGGACTTTGATCCATGTCAAGGCACGATACATAGGAAGCCTGATAGAGAAAATATTTTCAATTAATTTATATTTAATAGCATTGTTTTAAACTCACAAAAGTGTTCCTCTAAGATTAATTGTTTCATTTTTATGATTTTGGTGTTATTTTGAGCTAAATAGTAAAAATTGGCCATTTTGGATTCTTAACAGTTTTAACTTATTTCTGTATTTTGGCCATAACATTATCTACATTGCTCAAAATTGCAAATTTCTTTCTTTTCCATATTCTACACAGCCAGGTCTTCAGTTACTATGTTTGGACTAAAAGATGAATCGGCCATATAGAAGCTCAAAAGAAGCTCACAAGTTGGCTCAAGAAAACTGTTTCCAGTTCTGCCTAGTTTTGTTGTGGGATCCATAACTCATCCATTGTGGGCCCAACTCTTGAAAACTTCGGTGGGTGGACACGCAAAGAGTTTTGGAGCATCTTTATAAAGGAAGCACCATGGGATTCATCCGTTTGAGGGTCCATAAAAGCTGCCTAATCCGGGGTTTGGCGTTTCGGAGATTCTGACTGGACATAATAAAGGATCAGAGTAAAATGACCATAACTCTCGGAATACCTGTCCAAATCCGATGCGATTTTGAGGGGACACGTACAAGAAAATTTTGAACAACATTTAAGAAGGAAAAAACGTGTTAAGAGGTCATTTATGGGGTCCAAAACGCGACAACATTCGGAGGACAGAAATCTGGCTATAAAAGGAGGAGAGCTCCCCCTCCTCAACACATCCCATTCTCCATCCCATTCCTTCCGGGACACCAAGGAGAAGAACTTGTCAGATTTTTCTTTTATTTATTTTGTTTTAAAATGTCTCTCCTCTCCCGCATTATCTCTCTTACCCCATCCATGGAGGGGTAGTTTCATTTGAGTGATCGTAAAGAGGGGAGGCTGGACCTATGTGTTGTGTTTGAGTTTTTGTGCTTGAAATGAATAAAATTTGTTCTTCTTTCTTCTTCTGGTTCCAATTAACAATTCAGTATTAAATTCTGAATGCGGTTGTGTTAAGGTTTTTATTCTGAAATTATAAATTGCTTTGGTCGATGTTCACATCTCCCTCCACCCAATTCTAATATGTATACGGTGGAACCTGATTAGGGTTGGGTGGTGATTGCTCGACGGTTGTCAAGCACGTGTGTAGGATTGTATGTAGAAATCTTGGTTTATTAAGGAACAACAATTCCAGGTCTGGGATTTCTCTAATTAATCAAGATACCATCTACAACCCTAAACACATTGGAAGGAGGATAGACCAATCTAAGGTTTTAGAAAGGAAAATTCTCATCACATCTCTTTTACCAGTTTAAGGAAGAAGAAGAGATAAAATTTGGAAACCATGATGGCACAACACTAAGTCTAGCCGAACCCAATCTGATCATCGCCTTTATCATTTGTTAAAATCAATCAATTTCTGTTGTTTGTTTCTCTCATAGTCATTCAAATTAATTAAAACCAATCTTTTTATGAAAACCAACAAAAAGCGACAACCTTGTTTTGTGTGCACTCCTCTTCGGGAGACTATCTAGGATCAATTGCTATACTATACTTAGGTAAATAAAATATTGTTTTGCCACGCCCCACGACAGGCGTGCATCAAACTTGGTGCCGTTACCGGGGAGGCAGTGCCTCAATGCTTTTTTTAAAAAAAATCTCTTTTGAATGACTCGTAGTTCAAATAGAAATTTATTAGAATTTGATCCAGAAATTGAGCGCACAATAACCAAATTGAAAAATCAAAATCTTCCCAAAGATTTTGAAGAAATTAATCTCACCGATTCAAGTGATACCTTGAGTGAAGACTTTGAACCTTTAATAATGGCTGTAAATCCCAACCGAACCCTACGTGACATCTGTGCACCTCAATTTGTCAATCAAAATTTTCAACTCGCAATTCATGCCTTAGAAAATGATTTTGAATTGCGAATTAACATGATCCAAGTGCTTCTTAAATTTCATGGTCTTGCAGGTGAATACCCGAATCGACATATTCAAGAATTTACCTATGTCTGCTCTAGCTTCAAACCTCGAGCAGTCACGGAAGAGCATGTGAAGTGGAGGGCTTTCCCCTTCTCACTAGAGGGAGCAGCAAAGGAATGGTTGTATAATCTACAACCGGGGGAGATCAGTGACTGGGAAGATCTAAAAAATTCTTTCTATAAAGATTCTTCCCAACATCTAAGAGCACTGCAATAAAGAAGGAGATTTATGTCATCCATCAATCAACTGGAGAAACACTCTACGAATATTGGGGACGTTTCAAGAAGCTTTGTGCAAGTTGTCCACACCAAGAAATATAAGAGGACCAATTCCTTGTGTGATTCTACCAAGGATTGCTTGAGAATGACATGAATCTACTAGATGCCTCATCGGGAGGAGCCCTCATTGAAAAATCACCTGCAAATATACGAATTCTGATTGAAATGATTGCACAAAATTCACAGTAGTTTGGAACTCGAGGTACGATCACCAGAGGAATCCATGAGGTAAGAACACCTAATTCAGTAGATTTAATTAGGAATGAAATGGGTGAACTCACCAGGTTGGTGCGACAAATAGCTGTGAACCATGTGAAGGAACAACAAGGACCGAATCAGGTATGTGGTTTATGCTCTTCTAATTCTCATTACACTGATCAATGTCCAGAAGTGCAGGGGACAGAAAGTTGTGCTGTAGCCTATCAACAAAGGCAATACTAACCGCAAACCCAACTAGGGTATGGGTTTCAATAGAACCAAGCCAGAGCACCTTTTCAGCAGTAATATCAGAACCCGATAGCATTCCAACAACCTTATCAGAATCCCTTCCAACAACAACAAAATTTTCAACCACCACATTTCTAGCGGAATAATTATGAGAAACCATCCACAAGTGCACTGACAAATGAAGACCAACAACTGAAGACACGAGTTGCGGGAATAGAAGATAAGATGGACAAGCTAGCTGATCAATTTTCAAGCATTATGGATGCTCTCACCAAGAACCAAGGTAAGCTTCCTGCACAAACAATTCCCAATCCAAAAGAAAATGTTAGTGCAATCACAACCCGAAGCGGGAAGGAGCTCAAACCCCCAGAACAATATGAGGAGGATGAATCAGAAGGGCCTGCTGAAGCTCGTCCTGTCCAACCAAAATATGGAGTAAACAACAAAGTAGAAAGAACAAGGTTCAAGAAAGAAAGAATAGAAACACCATTACAGAAACAACAAAGGGAGAAAAAGGATATTCCAGCACCATTCCCATCAGCATTGGTTGAGTCAAAGAAGGGAGAAGAAGAATGACTTCAATGGGAAATTCAGGAAACATTTCGAAAAGTAGAGATTAACATTCCACTACTGGATACAATCAGTAAAATCCCTAAATATGAAAAATTTCTGAAGGATCTATGTACTAAAAGAAAGAGTCTGGATGGAAATGAAAGAATCAACTTAGGAAGAAGCGTCTCAGCATTGATCACACCACCGATACCGCAAAAATGTCAAGATCCAGGGACTTTCTCTATTCCCTGCACTATCGGTTCATTAAATTTTACTGATGCACTATGTGATCTTGGAGCTTCGATAAATGTGATGCCTCACTCAGTGTTTTCATATTTGCAGATCGGAGAAATAAAATCAAATCGGGTGGTGGTACAATTAGAAAACAGATCCACCGTTTTCCCAACTGGAGTCGTTGAAGATGTACTTGTAGGAGTGAGAGGATTAATCTTTCCAGCAGACTTTTATGTCCTTACCATGGAGGAAGATCGAGCACCATCCCAATCTCCCATCATCCTAGGGAGACCATTCCTGAAAACAGCAAGGACAATCATCAATGTGCATGAAGGAACACTCACCATGGATCTCGGAGATAGTACGGTACACTTCAATATTCTTGATACGATGAAACACTCGTCCAGCAATCACTCACTTTATGCAATCTCCCATGATGAAGGTATAGAACCAATTGAAGACTCATGTATGCTTCATGACTTTTTATCTATGGGAGAACA
Organism: Viscum album; assembly: GCA_963277665.1. Lineage (NCBI taxonomy): Eukaryota > Viridiplantae > Streptophyta > Magnoliopsida > Santalales > Viscaceae > Viscum > Viscum album. Next base: position 1,769,418,861 of record OY728157.1, read on the forward strand.
CTCTTCATTTGAATTTTATAACTCCCATGATCCTGAAAATTCTGATATCATGTTGGAGGATGAGGTAAAATCTGATTTTTTCAATGATTTGTTAAAAGGAAGTTAGATTATTCCCGAGAATTCAACATTAGAAGTAGGAAACCTAAATGCAATATCATCCCTTGAACAACCCCCATGTTTAGAGCTGAAGCCTTTGCCATGTGACATAAAGTATGCTTACCTAATGGAAGGAGAGAAATTGATAGTAATCATTGCCAATAACCTATCCCATTCACAAGAACAAACATTGATTGACCTTCTCAAAAGGAATGTAAAAGCTATAGGATGGAGTTTAGGTGATATTCCTGGAATCAACCCTAAGGTATGCTCTCACAGGATATTTTTATAAAGTGAATCTTGGCTAGTTAGACAACCTCAAAGAAGACTCAATCCCACAATCATGGAGGTCATTAAGAAATAGATTGAGAAATTGTTAGCAGCTGATATCATTTACCCAATCTCTGATTCTCAATGGGTCAGCCCAATTCATGTAGTCCCCAAGAAAACTGGCCTGACCACTGTCAAAAATGAAAGAAATGAACTGATCCCCATGAGAATACAAAACAGCTGGAGAGTGTGTATAGATTACAGGAAGCTAAATCAAGTTACCAGAAAAGATCACTTTCCTATTCCATTCATTGATCAGATGCTTGAAAGGTTAGCTAAGAATACTCATTACTGTTTTTTAGATGGATTCTCAGGATATTTTAAGGTACCAATTGCACCAGAAGACTAGGAGAAGACAACCTTCACCTGCCCATTTGGAACATTCTTCTACAAAAGGATGCCTTTCGGGCTATGCAATGCCCTAGGGACATTTCAAAGGTGTATGGTGAGTATTTTCTCGGACCACATTGAGGATTGATTTGAGGTGTTTCTTAATGATTTCACATTTTTTGGAAATTCATTGGATCATTGCTTGGGAAATTTGGAAAAAGTTTTGAAAACATGCATTGAAAAGAACCTTGTCTTAAATTTTGAAAAATGTCATTTCATGGTTGAAAAAGGGATACTGTTGGGGCACATAATTTCACAAAATGGGATTGAGGTTGATAAATCAAAAGTTGATGTAATAATTTCCATACCATATCCAACTTATGCCAAACATGTTAGATCCTTTTTAGGGCATGCAGGATTTTACAGAAGATTCATTAAGGATTTCAGTAAGATTTTTCTCCCTCTCTCAAGATTACTTCTAAAGGATGTTAAATTTAATTTTGATTGTGCATGTAGGGAATCATTTGATGAATTAAAGGAAAGGATGATAACACCACCAATAATGCAGCCACCCAATTGGGATTACCCTTTTGAGATACTTTGTGATGCATCCAACCAAGCAGTGGTGGCCGCTCTATCATAGAGAATTGACAGCAAGCCTCAAGTCATCACCTACGCATCAAGGACCTTGGATGAAACACAAATAAATTACACAACCACAGAGAAGGAGTTCCATGCAGTCATTTTTGCACAAGATAAATTCCGATCATATCTTCTGGGCACTAAAGTTGTTGTTTTTTCTGATCATGCATCTCTTGGGTACTTAATGAAAAAGGCGGATTGTAACACCCCAAGATTTCATAGTGTGTTATTTCTTTAAAATAATACAATAACTTGCACTACACGCAACACCGAGTTCAAGAACACCATGACTTACCAATCAAGCCGTTCAAAAGAGGTTATGAATAGTATTAACTAAATTTTAAACTTTATATAATCCTTATAATTTTAGAATCCATATTATGAGTTTCTTAGACATAATGTAAGAACAAATTCATTTTTAGTATTGCACTTTTACCAACTTTTAATAGTGAACCCATTTTAAATAAAATATTTTAAACATTTTTGAGTAAAGGGGGACATCAAAAAAAAATTAAAATGAAACATCCCAAGCTTCTACAGTACGTTTCTCTTTGATTAATGCGATATCGTGTGTTGTACGCAACACCGAGTTCTAACAACCAATCAAACTAGCCATTATGAATAGTAATACCTACTTTTTAAAATTATATATATTTTATATTTCAAAATGGACTTCATTTTTGGATTCGGAATATCTAATTTAGCCAAAGGTGAAATTTTGGTAGTTTTCGGATAACTTTCATATTTTGATGAATAGTGAAAATTACTAAATTTTAATTAAAAACAACTTTTTTAATCAAAATAATTATTAGTGATAAATTATGAATTTTAGTAGTTTTAAAGTATATTTAGAATATATTTTTACCATTTAATATAATGTTGGTCATTGGACATAATTTTACAATTAAACCGAACATAAACAAGTGTCAATCTTTTGATAGTTATTATCTCTTAAAAACACGCTTTTTGTTTTGACAGCGGGAATTAATTTTAAATTAATTTCTGCCACTTCTGGGTTTTGAATTTAGGAAAATGGATTCCATATTTGGAATCAGTATGTTCAAATTTTGTAAATAGGTAACTTTTATTTTTAGACATTTTGAATAATTACTGCGGTAAATATTTTATTTACCATGGTTAAGGGTAAATCCGGTAAATAAGGGTTAAAAAATAATATTATAATAATACTAAATTACCCTAAAACGTGTCTTAACCCTATTGGTTGATACATGGTCGACCATGGCCATCTTTGGGTCGATTTTGGGACCCCATGGATCCACTTGTAAGTGATAATGACACTTTATTTTAATTATGTTAAAATGAATACAAAAATGACACAAGCATATATCTTTTAGCAAAACAATTTTTACATAGGGTTATATATGTTGGATTTTAGATTATAAATATTCATTAGAAAGATAAAATAATTTCCTACATAGTGATAGTTCATTTATAATTTTTAGACATTAAATAATTTAATATATTTATGACACACTGATGATGAATTAATTACTATAATAGTGAAAAATTAAAATAATTGATATTATAAATACCCAAATAAATATAATATGAAACTTTTAATGAATTAAACTAATTTTATAGTATAATATGATATATTAGGATTGATTTAATTCACTTTGTTCGAAGTAATCAATCTTTTATGAGTTTCACAAAAATCAACTATTGAATAGTGTCAAAATTGACATAAAAGAGTTCTTAAAACAAATATTATAATATTAATTGATATTAAATTCCTAAAAATCTAAGGTTCGGCCGAGAGACTTATATCATGATAGGGTAATCATTAAGGGACCACTTGGGGGTCTCTTGGATGTATATAGTACGTTTATTAACCATATTATATAAAAATACAAAGAGACATTGTAAAAGTGAAACTAATTAACTTAGAGTTAATACTTAAAGATAAGGTTAATATAAGTACCAAAACCCGTCTAAATTCTATTTGTTGAGTGGTTTTAGACCTATCCCCACCTTAACCTTTGAATAATAAACTTTGGAGCCATTAAAAACCGAATATGAATTTATTATAAATTAATATTTCTAGCTTTTCCAAAGGTGCCCCTCACCCCTCTTATAAAAGGGCACTCCTCCTTCTCATTTCTTCACACCTTCAAAGCCTTTTGGTTCTGCCAAACTCTGCCCAAATACTCTCCCAACAACCCTCACTACAACCTAGAGGCCTTAGTTTGATCAGAAAGCCAACCTAAGGAGCCCTTTTGATCAAATCAAAAGGAAGAAACCGAAGAAGAGGTAATGATTTCACCACCCTTTTCCAAGTTCCTTCTTCCACTTTTTCTTACTTTGTTGTTACCATTCTAAAATAGTAACTCCAGTATCATATATATATACTGTGATGTTATTATAAATATGGTCCAACCATATTCAGTATTCTATCCACCCTTTGAATAACATGTCACCATACGTGCGTACGTACGGCTTACCGTCTCCACGTCGTGGTGTAATTGTTATTCAATATATTATTATTTGGATGGGTATAATAATGATGTGTAACTCATGTAAATAATAAATATAACATGTTAATGATTCTGTATATATGATATACCATCCATTTATATATTATTTTAATATCAAAAGAATGATATTGTCGCTCGTGCGTACGTACGGACTACCGTCTCCACGAACGCGATGAGATTCATTCTCCATCATATCCATTCAAGTATAATTATCATTTTCTGATTTAAAAATGATGTTTAAGGACATGATATCATTCTGGATATGAATAATATACAACCTATCCATTACAAACATGGCTTACGTAATAAAACATATAAAAGAAAACGAGTAAGTTAACACCCGAAACAACGATAATACTAAGATATTATTAACAAAGCAAAGTTAAAAGATCATATATGATATCATATTAATATATATGATTCTTGTATAATTTAATAACAATTATTTCACTATTATACAGGAGGTTAACCTACCCCAACCAAGTAAAAGTACAAGGTAAGGGATTTTCTTATCTCAATTTAAATTCCGTGAGATTTCCATTGTTCGCCACTAAATTATTGAAAGTGGTATATTGTGTACTACCATTTGATATATATTATCATGATTCTCTTTATATTCATGTTATTCTGTAAATCCTTTGGTGGTTATTAACTTTTGGCCGTACGACTCAGTTGATTAATGTGGTAAGGGGTTTTCATCTCACTCCTTATTCCCGTGAGATTCATGCCATATTGCCACCATTACCTTTTGTGTGGTGTATGTACTGCCCATAATTATATTATTTGTGTAATACACTCTAATTTATGTGTATTTACATATTCATTGTATGATACCTCTTTCATGGGTTGTATGTTTCACAAGTTACCAAATTGGTAAGGGTTATTTCACAATCTCTTCATTATCCGAGGTTGTTTATATGTAATAATCTACTGGGATCTCTTTATCATCCACATCCATGTTTCTTCAAAATGTATTTCAAAACATTTTTACTATTTACAAGAATATGGGTTAAAGTCATTTATACCCTTGTTTGACTTTTTATAAGAGGTTTATAAAGGAATCTTTCTGTCGTTTTCAAAACAAGGTCCTTTTTAACCTTTTTGACAAAATTAAAGTAAGAATGTTTTTTTTAAAGTTATACGGCGGGTGCGGCTATTTTCCGCCGTTATAAAATCTTCAAAGCTTTCCTTACAAGGTTATAAGAATATTTTCAAAGAAAATGTTTTATTTTATATGGATCTTAAATGATTTCAAAATAAAAAGAGATATTTCTCTAAAATAGTTTTGATTTCATCTATGTCAACATCCTTTGATGGATTTTAAGCTTATTTGAAGTTGATTTATTATGATAAAAAACATCGCTATTTTATTGAAGGTTTTGTGATATTTTTGACTGTGGATAAGTTATTCTTATGTCATTCATGGTTTTTGTTTAAATTATTGACATTTTATAAGTTATTTTTAATCTAAATGTTTATGTTATATTTCAATCTTTCATTTAGATGAATGTGTTAGACAAGTATGTTCCGGGTTGGGGACCGGTAAAAGTAAGCCCTCCGGTTTGGTCTCCGGTTATTAGAGGAACTCCGGTTTGGTCTCCGGTTATTAGAGGAACTCCGGGTTGGTGTCCGGTTATTAGAGGCACTCCGGGTTGGTGTCCGGTTATTAGAGGCACTCCGGGTTTGTGTCCGGTTATTAGAGGCACTCTGGGTTGGATTCCGGTTACAGTTAGCCCCAAGGTCTTGGGACGAGGCCTTGACAAAGAAATTAAAGTTCAACATTATGCATTCCATCATTATGAAAGTGGTTATTGATTTTGCATGTGATTATTCGATTAGTAGAATAACCATGTGAATAAGTAAATGGCATTATTTCATTTTATTTATGCCATACTATGTTAAAAGTTCAAGTTTTAAAGGCTTTTGTTTTAGTTATACATTGCCTTAAATTTTTATTCTTATTTATGAAAGTTTCCGCTATATTGTTATCCTTACTGGGCATTTGAGCTCACCCCTTTTCTATGTTTTATTTTTCCCAGGAAGTGAAGAAGTAAATTATGAATGACCTGCAGGGATATTATGTGGGGATATGAGTGTGGATTATGGAGACAATATGTTGTTGTATTAGTTTTTCATTTTATGATGTAATGCAAGACTTATGAATATATCTAGTGTTTCCAAGGCTACTAAACCAATCGGTCTTTCGAGATTTGATCTTTCTTGTGATCATGCCAATGTTATGTAAAAATGCACCGAATCTGGGCAACTAGGGTCGGGGCGTTACAGTTGGTATCAGAGGAAGTTTAGTACAAACCTTGGAAGCTAGATTTAGATAAACTCTGATTAGAGCACGTAGACCTAAGATGAACTTTGAGGATTAGTGTAGAAGAACTTCCTAGAATTTTGGTATTGTAGGGATTTTGTGAGTTTTCCGAGCAATACATCCCTGTCTGGATACGAGCAGGTAGAGGCGGCTCTGGCACAGATCTACCTAGGGGTAAAACCCGAAAACACCACTTTGAGCTAGACTCGAACGGGAACTGGTGCATGACAACGGGCCTTGCTGCACTCTTGGTTACGACACTCCCGGGGGATATGCTTAGGATAATTCCCATTTTCTTTACAAACCATTATGAAGGGTTTATGTGGATTTACTTCCTCAAAGGAGAAATATATATGATTATGGATTATATCCATAAACTATTTAATTTATGTTATGTGTCTTACAAGTTTGGGATTAGGTATTGTTATTCATAAACTAATCTAGTGTATTCTATTTTTTAGAAATGGCACCCAGTAGAAGGAATGAGAACTCCAGCAATACACATGATCCAAAGAGAAAGATGGATCATATATTTCATGGACTTAAGCCAGAATTTATAAGAGAAATAGTCTCCCATTTATTATCATCATACGAAGAAATAATATCATGTGTTGATAAGATAAGTAAATATTTTACTGAGTCCTATGGCTTTGAAGGGAAGCAAGAGAAGAAAAGGATGGAAGAGAGAAAGACGGATAAAGGGAAGAGGGAAAAGAAGAATTTTCCCATATGTGATAACTGTGGGAAGAAACACCATGGAACTTGTCTGAAAGGAATGGGAGTTTGTTATAAGTGTGGTGGAAAAGGGCACAAAGTACATGACTACAAGGGTAAGAAAAGGGTTTCAAATGTACAATGCTTCATTTGCAAGGAGTTTGGACACTATGCGAACCTATGTCCCAGTCATCAGAATATTCCTCAAATGATGTTATTGGATAATAATCAAGTTATGATACTACCACAGATGAAGAGGAATGATTAGAGTTCTTATGTTGATTATGTCAATTGAGTGTTGTATCAACAATGTACCTGTTATAGTAATTATGGAGTATATAAGGATTGTACTGCAGTACTATTTCATTAAGGACTTGAGATTGTGTGGAACAAAGAAAATTGACTCAATAGCAGGTTAAATTTTTGGAAAATATATGGTTGAGAGAATGATAAACCATAATATGGTTCTGATACCGAGGTAGTGATTTTAGAATAATACATGATTGATTTGGATAAATTATATTGGATATTATTGACTACCTTGAAACTAATTAATGATTTGTATATTCGATCATTATTGGGGTTTAAAACATTTTTGGATTGATGAAGTATATCTAGCATTCTATATGAAATAAGGGAGCATGAATGTAATCAATATGGATTATAGTAATTCAGGATGTTTCAGTGTTTTAAAAGAATACATGGTGAAGTTATTCATATGATATTACGTGGTAAAAAGGATCTACATTATGTTTAACTTCCTTATAAATGTTGGACTGTGAGTTTGGTTAGAAGTATTTTGGATAAATTCTAGTTTGAGATTAATTTTCGATTGCCATAAAAGGACAACCCGGAGGTCGGGCGGCAACCCGTCGCGTCCGGCAAGGCCGCGAGACTTGAACCCGCAACCGAAGGGCGACAAGGGTGTATCACCTACCACTGGCCCATGAGATGTCCTGGATTAAATAATGTAGTTTTTATTAAAAGATCTTGTAGATGAATTATAAATTCATTTATTTTGGAACCCTATACGAATAGTGTAAATAGAATTTTTTTACATTCTATTATCTTTTAGAGTGAAAGATGAGTTTGTGGTAGAAATTTATTAATGGATAAAACTCTAATTATAAAGTAAGTATATCTCCTTATGATCATAGCCAATATCATAAATAAATTCCTCAACATTAAGAAAAGCAACTTAGAACAAAAATGTTGTCCTAGATGGTACCTTAAATCATCACTAATTTATGGCTATGGGATTGTTGGTTTTTTCATAGCCATGTTCTCTACCACTCTCCATCAGATAATTGATGGTTAAATTTCTCTTCCATATCCATATTTTCCTACATGGAACCCTAGTATGTGTTATTTTCGGTAATCTTCATACTTTCCACTCTTTATTTTAAATAGAGGCCTCATTAATTCATTTTTCGATGTGGGATTTCAACTAAGATATTTTGAAACGTCAAAAATGTGTTATCCTAATACCCTATGTTTTGTTGAACCGATGGTATTTCAAATCATCATAGATTGATGAGTTTAAGGACCTAAATTTTATACTTGTTTGTGATTGATGACCTCAATCACTACCTATAAATATTTACGTTTTTCCTCCAATTATATGTCTATAATTGCCACCAATGTTCTCCTAATCGAGATCATAATTTGGTGGTGACCCTTTCATTTCTCTTTTCCTCATATTAAGACTAAATTTTAGTAACCCAATTTCCGATGTGGGTTTTCCCACAAAGATATTTTTCATTTTCAACCTTTTATTTTCGAAGAACAATTTCAAATTGCGAGGACGCAATTTATTGAAGGAGGGGAGAATGTAACACCCCAAGATTTCATAGTGTGTTATTTCTTTAAAATAATACAATAACTTGCACTACACAAAACACCGAGTTCAAGCACACCATGACTTACCAAACAAGCCGTTCAAAAGAGGTTATGAATAGTATTAACTAAATTTTAAACATTATATAATCCTTATAATTTTAGAATCCATATTATGAGTTTCTTAGACATAATGTAAGAACAAATTCATTTTTAGTATTGCACTTTTACCAACTTTTAATAGTGAACCCATTTTAAATAAAATATTTTAAACATTTTTGAGTAAAGGGGGACATCAAAAAAAAATTAAAATGAAACATCCCAAGCTTCTACGGTACGCTTCTCTTTGATTAATGCGATAGCGTGTGTTGTACGTAACACCGAGTTCTAACAACCAATCAAACTAGCCGTTATGAATAGTAATACCTACTTTTTAAAATTATATATATTTTATATTTCAAAATGGACTTCATTTTTGGATTCGGAATATCTAATTTAGCCTAAGGTGAAATTTTGGTACTTTTCGGATAACTTTCATATTTTGATGAATAGTGAAAATTACTAAATTTTAATTAAAAACAACTTTTTTAATCAAAATAATTAATAGTGATAAATTATGAATTTTAGTAGTTTTAAAGTATATTTAGAATATATTTTTACCATTTAATATAATGTTGGTCATTGGACATAATTTTACAATTAAACCGAACATAAACAAGTGTCAATCTTTTGATAGTTATTATCTCTTAAAAACACGCTTTTTATTTTGACAGCGGGAATTAATTTTAAATTAATTTCTGCCACTTCTGTGTTTTGAATTTAGGAAAATGGATTTCATATTTGGAATCAGGATGTTCAAATTGTGTAAATAGGTAACTTTTATTTTTAGACATTTTGAATAATTACTGCGGTAAATATTTTATTTACCATGGATAAGGGTAAATCCGGTAAATAAGGGTTAAAAAATAATATTATAATAATACTAAATTACCCTAAAACGTGTCTTAACCCTATTGTTTGATACATGGTCGACCATGGGCATCTTTGGGTCGATTTTGGGACCCCATGGATCCACTTGTAAGTGATAATGACACTTTATTTTAATTAAGTTAAAATGAATACAAAAATGACACAAGCATATATCTTTTAGAAAAACAATTTTTACATAGGGTTATATATGTTTGATTTTAGATTATAAATATTCATTAGAAAGATAAAAAGATTTCCTACATAGTGATAGTTCATTTATAATTTTTAGACATTAAATAATTTAATATATTTATGACACAGTGATGATGAATTAATTACTATAATAGTGAAAAATTAAAATAATTGATATTATAAATACACAAATAAATACAATATGAAACTTTTAATGAATTAAACTAATTTTATAGGATAATATGATATATTAGAATTGATTTAATTTACTTTTTTCGAAGTAATCAATCTGTTATGAGTTTTACAAAAATCAACTATTGAATAGTGTCAAAATTGACATAAAAGAGTTCTTAAAACAAATATTATATTATTAATTGATATTAAATTCCTAAAAATCTAAGGTTCGGCCAAGAGACTTATATCATGATAGGTTAATCATTAATGGACCACTTGGGGGTCTCTTGGATGTATATAGTAAGTTTATTAACCATATTATATAAAAATACAAAGAGACATTGTAAAAGTGAAACTAATTAACTTAGAGTTAATACTTAAAGATAAGGTTAATATAAGTACCAAAACCTGTCTAAATTCTATTGGTTGAGTGGTTTTCGACCTATCCCCACCTTAACCTTTGAATAATCAACTTTGGAGCCATTAGAAACCGAATATGAATTTATTATAAATTAATATTTCTAGCTTTTCCAAAGGTGCCCATCACCCCTCTTATAAAAGGGCACTCCTCCTTCTCATTTCTTCACACCTTCAAAGCCTTTTGGTTCGGCCAAACTTTGCCCAAATACTCTCCCAACATCCCTCACTACAACCTAGAGGCCTTAGTTTGATCAGAAAGTCAACCTAGGGAGCCCTTTTGATCAAATCAAAAGGAAGAAACCGAAGAAGAGGTAATGATTTCACCACCCTTCTCCAAGTTCCTTCTTCTTCCACTTCTTCTTACTTTGTTGTTACCATTCTAAAATAGTAACTCCCTTATCATATATATATACTGTGATGTTATTATAAATATGGTCCAACCATATTCAGTATTCTATCCACCCTTTGAATAACATGTCACCATACGTGCGTACGTACGGCTTACCGTCTCCACGTCGTGGTGTAATTGTTATTCAATATATTATTATTTGGATGGGTATAATAATGATGTGTAACTCATGTAAATAATAAATATAACATGTTAATGATTCTGTATATATGATATACCATCCATTTATATATTATTTTAATATCAAAAGAATGATATTGTCGCTCGTGCGTACGTACGGACTACCGTCTCCACGAACGCGATGAGATTCATTCTCCATCATATCCATTCAAGTATAATTATCATTTTCTGATTTAAAAATGATGTTTAAGGACATGATATCATTCTGGATATGAATAATATACAACCTATCCATTACAAACATGGCTTACGTAATAAAACATATAAAAGAAAACGAGTAAGTTAACACCCGAAACAACGATAATACTAAGATATTATTAACAAAGCAAAGTTAAAAGATCATATATGATATCATATTAATATATATGATTCTTGTATAATTTAATAACAATTATTTCACTATTATACAGGAGGTTAACCTACCCCAACCAAGTAAAAGTACAAGGTAATGGATTTTCTTATCTCACTTTCAATTCCGTGAGATTTCCATTGTTCGCCACTAAAATATTGAAAGTGGTGTATTGTGTACTAAAATTTGATATATATTATCATGATTCTCTTTATATTCATGTTATTCTGTAAATCCTTTGGTGGTTATTAACTTTTGGCCATACGACTCAGTTGATTAACGTGGTAAGGGGTTTTCATCTCACTCCTTATTCCCGTGAGATTCATGCCATATTGCCACCATTACCTTTTGTGTGGTGTATGTACTACCCATAATTATATTATGTGTATAATACACTCTAATTTATGTGTATTTACATATTCATTTTATGATACCTCTTTCATGGGTTGTATGTTTTACAAGTTACCAAATTGGTAAGGGTTATTTCACAATCTCTTCATTATCTGATGTTGTTTATATGTAATAATCTACTGGGATCTCTTTATCATCCACATCCATGTTTCTTCAAAATGTATTTCAAAACATTTTTACTATTTACAAGAATATGGGTTAAAGTCATTTATACCCTTGTTTGACTTTTTATAAGAGGTTTATAAAGGAATCTTTCTGTCGTTTTCAAAACAAGGTCCTTTTTAACCTTTTTGACAAAATTAAAGTAAGAATGTTTTTTTAAACTTATACGGCGGGTGCGGCTATTTTCCGCCGTTATAAAATCATCAAAGCTTTCCTTAAAATCTTATAAGAATATTTTCAAAGAAAATGTTTTATTTTATATGGATCTTAAATGATTTCAAAATAAAAAGAGATATTTCTCTAAAATAGTTTTGATTTCATCTATGTCAACATCCTTTGATGGATTTTAAGCTTATTTGAAGTTGATTTATTATGATACAAAACATCGCTATTTTATTTAAGGTTTTGTGATATTTTTGACTGTGGATAAGTTATTCTTATGTCATTCATGGTTTTTGTTTAAAGTATTGACATTTTATAAGTTATTTTTAATCTAAATGTTTATGTTATATTTCAATCTTTCATTTAGATGAATGTGTTAGACAAGTATGTTCCGGGTTGGGGACTGGTAAAAGCAAGCCCTCCGGTTTGGTCTCCGGTTATTAGAGGAACTCCGGTTTGGTCTCCGGTTATTAGAGGAACTCCGGGTTGGTGTCCGGTTATTAGAGGCACTCCGGGTTGGTGTCCGGTTATTAGAGGCACTCTGGGTTGGTGTCCGGTTATTAGAGGCACTCCGGGTTGGGTTCCAGTTACAGTTCGCCCCAAGGTCTTGGGACGAGGCCTTGACAAAGAAATTAAAGTTCAGCATTATGCATTCCATAATTATGAAAGTGGTTATTGATTTTGCATGTGATTATTCGATTAGTAGAATAACCATGTGAATAAGTAAATGGAATTATTTCATTTTATTTATGCCATACTATGTTAAAAGTTCATGTTTTAAAGGCTTTTGTTTTAGTTATACATTGCATTAAATTTTTATTCTTATTTATGAAAGTTTCTGCTATATTGTTATCCTTACTCGGCATTTGACCTCACCCCTTTTCTATGTTTTATTTTTCCCAGGAAGTGAAGAAGTAAATTATGAATGACCTGCAGGGATATTATGTGGGGATATGAGTGTGGATTATGGAGACAATATGTTGTTGTATTAGTTTTTCATTTTATGATGTAATGTAAGACTTATGAATATATCTAGTGTTTCCAAGGCTACTAAACCAATCGGTCTTTCGAGATTTGATCTTTCTTGTGATCATGCCAATGTTATGTAAAAATTCACCGACTCTAGGCAACTAGGGTCGGGGCGTTACACGGATGCTAAACCACGGTTGGTGAGATGGATGCTACTCTTACAAGAGTTCAATTTGGAAATCAAAGATAAGAAGGGGACTGAAAATCAAGTGGCTGATCATCTGAGTCGACTACCCCACACCGCTGAAACAGAAATACCAAAGCAGAACCCACTTAATGATGAGCTTCCTGGAGAACAACTCTACATCATCAACAGTGAAGTACCATGGTATGCCAACATTGTCAACTATTTGGTAACATCTCAGGTACCCTCTCATCTAAGCTCTCATCAACAACATAAGCTTTAATCTTAATCAAGATTTTACATTTGGGAAGATCCGTTTCTGTGGAAAATTTGTAATGATCAAATCATAAGAAGGTGCTTGCCAAGAAGTGAAATTGAATCAGTGTTTGAATTTTGTCATAAATTATCATGTGGAGGCCACTTTGGACCTCAGAGGACTGCCCGAAAAGTTTTAGAATCTGGACTCTACTGGCCCACCTTATTCAAGGATGCATATTAATTTTGTAAAAGATGTGAAAAATGCCAATTTTCTGGAAACATATCCAAACGACATGAAATGCCACAAAAACCAATAACCTTTTGTGAAATTTTTGAAGTTTGGAATATAGATTTCATGGGACCATTCCCAATGTCATTTGAAAATTCATATATTTTTTTTGTTGTAGACTATGTTTCAAAATGGGTGGAAGCAAAAGCAACCAGAACTGATGATGAAAAAGTTGTTTGTGATTTTGTTAGGGCTAACATTTTCTGTAGGTTTGGCGTGCCACAAGCAATCATCAGTGATCAGGGAACTCATTTCTGCAACAGGAAAATAGAAGCATTGCTGAAGAATTATGGGGTGCATCATAGAACATCTACCCCATACCATCCCCAAACAAATGGCCAAGCAGAAGTCTCTAATAGAGAAATCAAATCCATTCTGGAGAAGACTGTTAAACCCAACCGGAAGGACTGGAGCCAAAAGTTAGATGATACATTATTGGCATACAGAACGGACTACAAAACACCGATAGGGATGAGTCCCTATAGATTGATCTTTGGAAAGAGTTGCCACCTTCCTGTGGAGTTGGAGCATAGAGCCTACTGGGCGGTCAGAGAGATGAATCTGGACCTTGAGAAAGCTGGGAAAGAAAGAAGATTGCAGTTGCAAGAGTTAGAGGAAATTAGAAGGGAATATTTTGAAAACTCAATGATCTATAAAGAGAGAACAAGGATGGCCCATGAAAAGATAATTCAACCAAGAACCTTCAACCCTGGAGATCACGTGTTACTCTTCAAATCCAGACTTAAGCTTATGCCAGATAAACTTCATTCCAGATGGGAAGGCCCCTTTACTGTTATTCATGTATATCCCTTTGGTGCTGTGCAGATTCAAAAGGAAGGAGGAGGAAACCCATTCACTATAAATGGGCAGAGGCTGAAGAAGTTCCATGGGACCGTACCTCAAGAACCAGTGGAGGAGATCACACTCCTTCACCCTGAATACAAATGAACACCTACCAGGTTGCATCATTCCTTTAAACTTTATTAAATACAGTAACTCCAACTTTTTGAAACATACATAAAAAATTCCATTTACATGCATTGAGGACACTGCATCAATTAAGTGTGGGGGAGAAAATCTTGTAGTCCAGGAGATTTTTCAAAAATTATTATTTTTTGTTTTGTTTTGTTGAGCCAACGACATTAAACAAAGGCGCTACTGGGAGGCAACCCGCATTTTCCCCCATTTTCCACTTGTCTTCTTAGTCATTTACCAGCATGATTGAACGAGTCTGCACTATCAATTGTTTTCATTTTTTTCAGGTCCATTAATGAAGAGGGTGTCGTGGGATTATACGTCATGAAGAAAAGGATAGATTTTATTGGGGAGTATGAGTTTCAATTCTATATTATCTGACTTTATTCCGTACATTTTTAGTCTTTTAAAGAATTAATCAAAAAAAGGCATTCCCATGCTTGAATTCATGTTTTACTTGACTTCTCTAGGAGACATGAGTTTCATAGAAATCCAGTGATTCTATGTTTTAGATTTCAATGTTAATGAGATTGAATGATTAAAATGGATAATTGGATGATTAAAGTGAAGCAAGGATATTGAAATAAGGACTCATGATTTAAGGGAATTAATTGATTCATGTAAATGAAATTTCCCTTCCATTTTTCATTCTTTTAATTTCTGAAATTCATGTGAATTAATTTGTTATTATTAATCATGCCATAAGTGATTGTCCAATTTCATATTCTCATTCCTGAGAGGATTTCTAAACCAAATATTTCCTATTTTATCTTGATCATTTTTCTTGAGTAATCTTGGGACGTGCCACCTGCTAGAACTTGTATTGAAACTTGTCAAAGCTATGACTGTACAAAACCACATTTAAAATGATTGAGGCATCTCTTTGGCTAGCCACATTTTATCCTAATACCCACCTTTACATTTATCCTTCGTAAGACCTTAGATGCCATGAATTTCCTTATAGGTTTAAGCCACATTACAATCCAATTTTTCCTTACCTACCTGCACTTTTAGTATTTTTGCACGGTTATTTCAAGTTTGAGTGTGGGGGAAGGGCCTTTCGTGTGCGTTCCTTGGGATATGTATCATTTTTTGGTGGTGTAATGTGTGCGTCATCATTTTGGGCAATGTATTATTAGAAAATTGGGCATGAGTCATCATTTCATTATGTTTCTTTCATTTCATCCGGTTCTCTATAAAAAAATTCAAAATAAAGTTGTGCCTTTCTGGAGCTTTATAAAAAAAAGAAAATAAAGATGTGCCTTTCTGAAGCTTTACAAAAAAAACACGGAGAACTTGGATGATATCATTCTTTGTAATCATTTATTGACTCATGACCCATGTCATTGAAAGGGGAGTGGTGTTGTGATTCACATTTCAAGGGGATTTGAGTGAGGTTCATCTTGTGTTTTCACTTGATTAATCATGCATTATACTTAAGAGTCAAACCTCCTACTTCTGGCCTTAAATTATTTCAATCATTTACCCACCAACCATAAGCCACAGAGTCATTTGAACCTTTATTACAAGTCCTCATGATTTTATGTGTGTTTTGTCTTTACAAAGTGGAGAAAGTAGTTACTTTACAAGACTATGGGTAAGGAGCATGTTCTCATGATATGAGCATAACTCCACTATTAATTGTATAATGAGTGATGAGAGAAAAGATTCAAAAGTGAGGTAGGTCATGATTTGGCATGTTTAATAATAATAAATTGAGAAGCTTGAATGAATGAAAGGAGAAGCTTCATTATTTTTCAAAGGGGAAAAGTAAATTGCCTGAATTAATTGTTTCTTTGAAAAATGGGAAATTAAATTGTTATTTTTTGTGGAACTGGAAAATTTGATTGTACATTGATAATCATTTGATTTTATTCCATTTGAAATTTAAATATTGGTGACATTGGTGCCCTTTGAATTCCATGTTGAGATTTTATGCTTGAGGACAAGCATAGTTTAAGTGTGGTGGAATTGATAGAGCAAATATTTTAAATTAATTCATATTGAATATCATTGTTTTAAACTCAAAAAAGTGTTCCTCTAAGATTAATTGTTTCATTTTTATGATTTTGGTGTTATTTTGAGCTGAATAGTAAAAATTGGTCATTTTGGATTTTTAACAGTTTTAACTTATTTCTGTATTTTGGTCATAACATTATATACATTGCTCTAAATTAAAAAATTATTTCTTTTCCAGACTCTACACAGCCTGGGCTTCATTTACTATTTTTGGAAGAAAAGCTGAATCGGCCATATAGAAGCTCAAAAGAATCTCACAAATTGGCTCAAGAAAACTGTTTCCAGTTCTTCCTAGTTTTGGTGTGGGATCCATAAATCATCCATTGTTGTCCCAACTCTTTCAAAATTCAGTGGGTGGATGCGAAATGCGTTTTGGAGAATCTTTTATTAAGGAAGCACTACGGGATGCGTCAGTTTGAGGGTCCATAAAAGCTGCCTAATCCGGGGTTTGGCGTTTTGGAGATTCTGACTGGACATAATAAATGATCCGAGTAAAATGACCATAACTCTCGGAATACCTGTCCAAATCCGATGTGATTTTTAGGGGACACGGCCAAGACAATTATGAACAACATTTAAGAAGGATGAAACGCGTGAAGAGGTCATTTATTGGGCCCAAAACGTGACAAAATTTGGAGGACAGAAATCTGTCTATAAAAGGAGGAGAGCTCCCCCTCCTCAACACATCCCATTCTCCATCCCATTCCTTCCGAGACACCAAGGAGAAGAACTTCTCAGCCTTTTCTTTTATTTATTTTGTTTTAATATGTCTCTCCTCTCCAGAATTATCTCTCTTACCCCATCCATGGAGGGGTAGTTTCATTTCAGTGATCAGAAAGAGGGGAGGCTGGACCTACGTGTTGTGTTTGAGTTTTTGTGCTTGAAATGAATAAAATTTGTTCTTCTTTCTTCTTCTGGTTCCAATTAACAATTCAGTATTAAATTCCGAATGTGGTTGTGTTGAGGTTTTTATTCTGAAATTATAAATTTCTTTGGTGGATGATCACATCTCCCTCCACCCAATTCTAATCTATATACGGTGGAACATGATTAGGGTTGGGTGGTGATTGCTCGACGGTTGTCAAGCACATGTGTAGGATTGTATGTAGAAATCTTGGTTTATTAGGGAACAACAATTCCAGGTCTGGGATTGCTCTAATTAATCAAGATACCATCTACAACCCTAAACACGTTGGAAGGAGGTTAGACCAATCTATGGTTTTAGAAAGGAAAATTCTCATCACATCTCTTTTACCAGTTTAAGGAAGAAGAAGAGATAAATTTGTAAACCATGATGGCACAACACTAAGTCTAGCCGAACCCAATCCGATCACCATCTTTATAATTTGTTAAAATCAATCAATTTCTGTTGTTTGTTTCTCTCATAGTCATTCAAATTAATTAAAACCAATCTTTTTATGAAAACCAACAAAAAGTGACAACCTTGTTTTGTGTGCACTCCTCTTCGGGAGACTACCTAGGATAAACTGCTATACTATACTTAGGTAAATAAAATATTGTTTTGCCACACCCCACGACAGGCGTGCGTCAAAGCCTCTTGAGGAGCAAGCCCACCACCCATTGGTCCAAGGTCATTTTCATTCCGGTATTCCGGTGCTCAACCTGAACTATGTGGTCTTTGATCAATGTTAATACATGGTACGTAAGAAGCCTCATGAGGTTCATGCCCACCACCACCTGGTCGTTCCGACCGTATTTAGGTCAGTTCTTTCAACACCTTGGGAAACCTACAGTTTATGCCCCACACATCCATCCTGAACTACGTGGACATTGATTCCCTACCATGGGTATACGTAGGAAGTCTCTTCGAGACTCAAGCCCATCACCACCACCATCTCCATGACGGATCCATTTCATTCCTCCTTCACTCCATGCAATTATCCATCATTAATCCTGATTATTACCCGGGCGGCCACATTCGGGTGAGATCATGCCACCCCATTCCCCTCCAGAGCATTCGGGAAGCCACCCACGGGTTGGATCTGATATCGGCATTCCCTCAAGGGGGATTCTTCAATCAGATCCACTCCAGCTGGTGTTCTGATCAGGCTGATCTATCTCTGATGGACTTTAAACTTGCGAAATACCATGTGTTAAACATGGGAAGCTGAGGAAAACCTCAGATACATTCCTATGTAATATGATTCCCCGAACTCGATGTGGGATGCCTCGGGCTTCTGTGCCCTCAAGAAGCCCTATAATAAGGGTCAAAAGAAAGACACACCAATTCCCTAGCATTAAAACACGTTAATGATGCCCCGACGTGACTACTCCCCCAACTGAAGGTTGTTGCCCTGACCGGACCCTTTGGAATGTCCTGACAAAAGCAGTGTAATTAACCGGTGTCCATGAAAACATGGAACTGGGAAGAGTTTCACGAACAATGTATTAAATCTATGAGGGAGACCCGGAATAGGTGACAAGTTCCTAGGAGGAATCCATGGAAGGATGAACCGACATCCCATCATCCCGGTTTCGATCAAGGGGAGCAGACGTCCCTGAAAAGGAGTGGATGCTGCCTGCCTTTAGAAAGCAGGAATGCGGGGCAACACAAAAGTCGTGCTTATTGTGCCCTAGCGGAGGGACGCGCGCGCCCCGACGAAAGCGTCAGAAATACCGGGTTAGAAGGTTTTCATTATAGGAAAGAATCTATGAGTATCATAGTAGGATCTACCTTTGGAATCATGTTTGATGAGTAGGAATCAATGTCATCAGGATGTTCCTCATCACTTTAGGCTATTTTGATGATATTTTTTCATGAAGCTCCAGGTAACATCACGCATTTGGAGCCACTTGCAATCACAATTGATTTCTCCCGATAAGTAATGGATTGGTAGGATTGGATAATTGGATCCATGTGGACTAGTTTCCATCATAGGAGAGGGGATCTGGGACCTCTGGCCATCCATACTAATATAATTACCCCCACTCTGAGAACTATTCAATCTAAGGTTGTGTCAGCCTAATTGATTGAGCAGAAAATTGGTATGGCTCTAAGAGGCAAGAAATATATAGTAATCAATCTTGTACTCTAAACTTTGGATCACCATCACTAGTATACTATGGAATGGCCCCCATATATGAAAGTAGGTTCTGAAGGTTTTAGGGAGGCCAATGATGCCTCCCTAGCACTGATGGATTCTCCATATACTATTTCTATAGATGCTGGTACTGGTGTTTGGTCCTCCACAACCATCACCTCGCCTCCAACCTCATTAGTATAGGTACTCTACAAATAATCCTACTACACAATTAGATGGAGTTTGAGGAACCAGGATGGAAAGAAAGTGATAATATCAAATAGAGACGATTTAGATCATACTTCAATAGTAGTAGTGAATTTTCCATGAGAATTTCCCTTAGGGGCCACTATCTCACCTTCTTTGGCAGAGGCTTCCATTGAAGCTGCTTCCTCTCCACCCTTCTAATGGTCCCCTTTTTTGACCAATTCCCCCTAGTATCCATCCAAATCGCCTGGAAAGGGGATTTATTCTACATGTTGAGCCTGTAACATCTCAAGGGGAGAAGTCATGTTTAGTAGCACCCTCACTCGATTTTTCATGGTTTGTGTGCTGCCTTGGAAGTTAACTACTTCCCTAGACTCTATCACAACCATATACCATCTTTCGGAGATTCATTGAAGCCTCCATTTGAAAAATAAAATTCATCTTTGATCCATCCCATACATAATAATGTTCTACCACTGGTGGTCAATATTGAGGAATTTTCTACATGTGTCCTAGTATTTCCAAGCATCCAGATAGAGGGAATTGAGAGGAAGTTCCACCTAGAGGAAATTATTACCATTAGCCTAAGGAGGTTCCTTTAAGAACCCCCTAAATGATTCCCCTCTCTCCCAAATTATTCCATTGTGTTTGTATTACTACCTCCCTTTCTATAACTCCAGTCAATGCTGGTTCATTGTCTGCTGCCCTAACTCCCGCATCATTATCACCATGGAATGTGTCAGCACCATCCTCATTACAAGACCTCGCTTCCACTTGAATCTAGCTTCATGGTGTAAAAACTAATCTTTTGTAGTCCCATATTTTTTTCTAGTTTAGCATCTCACTTGGATAAGTAGCTTCCCAGTGATGTTCATATTAGTGAATTATCTAGAATGTAGCAGTGGGGGGTATCATATTGTTACACATTTTCTTGTATTCCCATGTGAAAATCAGCCAAATCTACCTCATCATGAAAGAGTTGTATTTATGGAGCACTCCTAGGTACACCGTCTAGGATTGCCTCTACATTCATTTGAACTACCTTGAAAATTAGTTTAGGGTATTTTTTCATATTGGTTCACAATCCACTGATTCCACCAGCACTCCGCCTCTAAATGACAACATATATTATTTATTGTTTATGGTATTTACTCCATCATTAGTGAATTCTATCATTCTAATGATAATGGATGGAATATTAACTGGTCTTCTCTCCCATTTTACTCAACATAACATCTAGACCAAGTTTGAGTGGTAAACTCCTCATAATGTTTAGGATTATTGGGCGATAGCTTATCTCTAGAGGAGTAATGGAATTGAGGTGCTCATAACCTCTCATGTGGAATGAAAACCAACTATATAAGAAGAGGAATAGACTATAACGATGAAACTCCCTCTTTCCTTGACTAATGTGTAGAATTAAGTTGTACCACTTTTCTGGAAATGGGATCCCCATATTTATGTGTTTCCCATAATCCATCATCAATACCATGATGAATGTTCTTGATCGCGGTCCAATGTACAATTCCCTCACTAGAAGAAACCATCCATCGATGAGAAATGATATGAATTTGGCCAACCAAACTATTGGATACTACTCATCCTTGATACTATAACCCCACAATTTCCACTAGTTATCCTCAAGGATTTTCCAATAAGAGTTTTCCCTACCTCACTGAGCTACATGTGGATAAGTATAGGGCCTCACTAGTAGTTTCATGGTAGATGACTCTACCTTGATATGTTTCTCTAGTGGAACATTATTAAAGTAACCAAACCACTATTTAAATTGGACATCCTTGGTGTTATTCTTGTCATTGTTCAACCCTGACACCAGGTTCATCAATTCCTTTTCCAGAGGTGGCACCTATTCTATGTCCTCATAGATATTCTCAATATGGTGGATTTCATCATACATTTCCCTCAAAATCAAGATGTATGAGATTTTATAGAGACCCCATAGGCTTATTCCAACCTACCTATGTGGAAAATGGAATGTGTTGGTATGTGGAGACCACCAACTCAGCTGGTATGGTATGATTTTCTTTGGTTGAGAGTCATGGAATTGGGAAGCCCATAATGCTTCATATATGCATACTCACCTTAGCACTGCCTCAAACATCTTGCAATAACACCCAATAGGCCCAGGCCCACTCATCCATAATGTTTCAACCCTAGAATAGATCCCAAAATTTCATCCACTCCATCTCTGGGTTCTGATGTTCTACCTTGATTATTGTCTTTTACTATGATGGGGACATTCATTTCTCCAAAGCCTCTACATCGATGTTTTGAGAGAATTTTAGAGGTTGTTAATTTTGAAAGAGTTATGGTCTATCCAAATATAGTCATATGTAGCCCTATACCAATAATTTTTCCCTAGTTTTCCCCTAAACAAGTTGGTCGACATATCTCTAGTTGCCTCTGGAATGAAGACGTCATCTCGCAAGCCAAAGGCATGCAATGGTCACCTTTTACACAATCAGTGGTCCTTAAGGGAAACTGATATCAGTTCTGTAAACTATTTATTCTCATAGTGGATCCAAAAAAATTATTTGATTAGGATATTGTTCATTTTTTCTTCCATCTAGGTGGCATTAGTATGAACCTATTGAGCGGTCTCCATAGCTTCCATCTGCAAAGGACATAGTAAATTTTCCGAGTGTGTGCATGAATATCGATCACAAAGATCTATCATGGAGTAGTATTTTGCAGAGCAGAACTATCCTAGGTTTTCATCACAAAGGAGTAATGGATATTAGTGCACTGGTTTCTGGAAAAGTGTTCAAGGAGAAAAGGACCTAGAAACACAGTTCTCAAAGTCGCGTTTGTGGGAGAAATTGCTTCATGAAAAGAGATTTGGAGAAATCAATTCCAGATATCCAATATGGACAAGGTTCCCAAAACATATTATTTATTGACGATGTATGACCAATGATTCATGGATACCATTTAATGCCTAATATTTTTAGTATACCACACCCTCATGCCTCATTATCCTGCTACGTGATCTGATGATTTTTTCGACAATTTACCTTCAGAATATGACCCTCATTTCTCTTTGCCACTCATTCTCAGGGGGGGGGGGGGTCATTTTTTGGCACTTAATATCATCCTAATAATTGGATTGAGAAATCCATGGCTAGATAAAATCTCATTCAGACTTGAATGGCCACATAATTCTTCCAAATTCATGAAAGAAATCAATTTTGTAAAGCTTCTTCGTAGAGATTCCTCAGCCCCACGACTACAAGAATCTATGATGGATTCTATACGATTCTGACGAGCACTTTTATCACTTAAAATATTGATGAAGGTCTCTCCTTGAGTCCGACAAAGTTTTTCAAAACCCTTGTTCTTTGGAGGGCCTCGTTTTTCAATATAGTGAGCCCCGTAAGCACTACTAACCCATGTTTCCTATAAATAGATGGCTCACCCCCTCCCCCCCCCCATAACCATTGTTTCCCAAACCATTCGGCTTCTAATCTCATATTTCATGAACCATGTC
The DNA here is from genome assembly GCA_963277665.1 of Viscum album. NCBI lineage: Eukaryota > Viridiplantae > Streptophyta > Magnoliopsida > Santalales > Viscaceae > Viscum > Viscum album. The sequence goes on from OY728157.1 coordinate 1,769,442,505, forward strand.
ATGATCCCAATAATGGATCACCCAAGGTAATTAAGCATTACAAATTGGTCCCCCTTTTTTCTTCTTGGCCCCAACCTATGTTAGGGATTCTGTTAACAAAGGCCTCAACACTTTTTGAAGTCGAGATCCCCTTAGGGGTTCTCAAGTCTCCGTAAAGAATTAATCCTTTGTAGAGTACTCTCTTAACAATGATCCATATCCTAATGAAAGGACATTCCCTGCAAATATTGTTCCTTTATTGAGCACCCCTCCTTCTCAAAGATCCTTCCCTTTATGAAGCACCCTTTCTTCACGAAACTTATTTCCTTCACAAAGATTCTTTTTGCAAGCCCACTTACTATATTCCCTCCATTCTCATATGGCCCTCCAGACTTGTACAAAGTGATTTCATGGTTCCATGTGATATGTTTCATGTTGTGTTTCCCTTCCTGATTCTTTTTTTCATAGGTATCCTAAGAACTATTTCTTTCTCCCATAACTACAGTATCATGGACCCCAAAATTTAACACTCCTCTACCTTACTCCTATCAGTCATATCTTATGCATTCCCATCCACATGTGTGGGTTGGTACTGGTTCTGTAAGTAAAATGAATGAGGTGTGATTTATAATCGTTTGATCTAAATGATGTTAAACTACCATGCACCTACGTCCTCAACACAAGATTTTAAACTATGATTTCTGCATGTGTGGCAAGTCTTAGTGGGCCTGAGAGCAAATGGGAACTAGATACCTCTCATCTCTCTCTCCCATTGGGTTTTATCGCCATGTGCACCTTGGTATGTCTTCACATAATACTCAAATCACCTCTTCGGGACTCCCTTTTGGTGTATGTCCCAATCTTTATTTCGTTGGGCTACTAGCCATGCATAATCCCCACACCATCCCTCAAGGTTGCACCATTCATTGCACAATCATCACGCATATTGTTATATCTTGTTTTTAACACCGAGAATTACTCACATGAGATTATAGTAATAGTGACCCTAACATCATCTTTGGGCTACTAACCACACGTAAACCCTGAAACGAATTTGGGTTTCAAACCATGTATTGGCCCCTTTCCCCTCTTAATAGAACTATGATGAAATTGATCCATTTTACTAAACAGGTAATGTATGAATCCTCTCTGAATTACAAGAACATCACTACCCACAATCCCTTTCTTCATTTAATTTCACATTGGTTCACTCTTTCTACATGATGTTGAACTGAACGCTCTGAATTATACTGGGTTCTTTCCTTTTCATGTACATAGGAAGCCTATTTGAGGTTCCATACTAACCAATGGTAAAATATGGTGCTTCCTCCTAGAGACATACCCTCCTAATGTTACATCTTACCTTTTAGGGACACATATCTCATATCCACCCCCTGAGGTGTTCTTATCCATCCTTCTAGGTATCTAACCATGTGTAATCCTCATACACTTCACCATACTCCTCCAAAAAAGCATGATCTTCTGGAAAAGGGCCTCTAACCACGTGTAATCCCCTATCACATATCCTTGTTATTTTCTATTATGTACGACCTGATTCTATGACATCATGAAGAACTATGTGTACTTTGATATCTACCCCCTAGGGTACATAAGATGCATCACTAAGGTTCAATACTATCACTCATTCCCATCCTGATCTTTCCCTTCGGTGCCTATATCAAGATAAGGTCATCCCCTAACCATGTTTCACTTATTTTAACTCCCCATCCATGTGTTAATTCTCATGGGTGGCCTCCTTATGTATCCCATCTTCCCACATCCTAAACTACGTTGAATTTTATTCCAATTCACTGGAATATATAGGAACCCTCCATGAGGTTCAATCCCATCACCTTTCACACTCCGTTTTTTTTCACAGTCACTTCATCCATACCAATCCTAATTCTTACCCTGGCTGTCGCATCCCTATGAGATCATTCCCTTCACGTCATCACTATTTCTAGTAGAACTCAGGAAGCTAACCTAGTGTAAGCCCCGCACAATTCATATTCCATCCAACCAAGAGTGCCTCACATGTGAAGCGAATATAACCATGTGTAAGTACTAGATGACCCTTTTGAACTATGACGGGTTTGATCACTATCTTTTTAAAAGGGTATATACAAATCCTCCGTGAGATTCAATCCCAACCAATGGTAAAACTTGGTTTTACCCTCATTGGGGCCTAATATCCCTGATCCTACATTAGTGGTGTCTAGATCAGCCTTCACGGGGTGAAACCTTACTATTATGGGACACACCACTCTCGGGTCAACCCTCATTGGTCGATATGATCAATCCATCTTGTAAACCTTCAAGATTCTCCCTCCTAGGGATGTGACTATCTAGTCAACTTTCACAAGTGTTATGATTAGTCAGATCAATATCCACTAGACGTTAAACTAAGGAAATTTCCCATGTTAAATGTGTAAAGCATAGGAAAACCATGAAGACATGCCTCTGGCATAAGATATTCTATAATCGATGCGGGAAGCATCAGGTTTTTTGTGCCCTTGAGAATCCCTATAACGGGGATGAATACAGGTGTTCTTGTGTTTTAGTGTTCGTACATGTCTTCGATTCCCATCATGAATACTCTCTTTATCGATGATTCTACTCTTCCTTGAAACCATGGAATGTCCAGATAGAAGCAGCGTAATTAACTGGTGTCCATGAAGATATGGCACCAGGAACGGGTTTTAGGAACAACTTCTTAATATATAAGGAGACTTGTACTAGGAGAAGAGTTCTAGGAGGGATCCATGGAAGGAGAAACTGTTATCCCATCATCCCATTTCGATCAAGGAGAAAAAATATCTTAAGAAGTGATAAATTTCACCCTCCTTTGGATAGTGGGAATGCATGGTACATTGCATTGTTAGTGAGCATGAAACACCCGTGCGGCGACGGACCTCAACGAAAAGCATTGAAAACATGTGTGTAATAGGTTATACCCTAGGATGTAATTTTACATTCATAAAATTTCTTCAATTTCACAAAAACCATCTATCAACATTCTATTAGTCAAATCCACAAACCATACAAATAGACCACACTAGCCTTATTTCAAATATCACCCCTCATATAACTTGTTCCTATGACGATAGAGGGATATCTGAATCTTGTGAACCAACTAATGTATAAAAAATGTTGATCTCCTATATTGTTTTCATGTCCCCATAACTAAATAGAAAATGGATGTAAGTGAACATGAAATAAAAGATTAATAAACAAGTAGTAATCAGATATATTCCCTCACCTTTATCACCCTTAAGAAGAATAACAACTTTTCTTGCATCATACTTCCATGGAACTATAATAGAAAATTAACTCAAATGGGAGAAAAAAATATCATGGTCCTAAGAAACCCACATAAGGTAAATTTAAACCATGAGGATATAAATAGGGTCACACAAGATTTAAACAACACATTTTATAAAGTGGAAACTAGAACCTCACTAAATAATATGTGGCTCGAAATGTAAATCCATTTTTTATTTCATAAAATAAAAATTTAAAATCCTCAATAAATCCACTACAAATAGAAACATCAATTACATTTCAAATCATTCCTTTAAATCATGGGGGTTTACCATTGAAATAAAAAACAATGACATGAGCCTTACATTTCCAAAAAACACAATTTAATGAGAAAGATAAGAATTTTTCAAACTGTCCATAACATCATTCTTATTTCAAGAAACTCTAGAAACTCAACAAATAACCCAATTTAAGATCTTTTTTTGGTCAACACATTATTTTAAAACAAACCAACCATTAAAAAGTATATTTTACTCTTTGAAAATTGAATGTGGATCATGATACAACACACACAATCAATACCATTTCAATAATCCTCATAGGAATTTCTAAATAAAATGGAAGATAAAAAAATTAAATTTCAGAAATGAGAAACTGGAATTCAAAAAAAGAACCCTTTATTATATATACAAATTTAATATTTACATATAAAAAAACCACACAAATTTAACATATATTAAAACATTAAATAAAAATACACTTCAGAATTTATATCACACTTTAAATTCTAAAATGTAACAATTATATTGGATCACCTACTTGGAAAGATTATAAACCAGTCCAAAATGTTTCCCCCTCAGTAGTGATCATCTAAACAAGCACAGAGTTGATTTCTATTAACACTAGAGATTAAAAACCTCAACATTAAGTCTACTAAAAACACTAAATAATCCAACATACGCTTTAGGGTTGGAAGGTGGTACCGAAACCAAGAATAAACTGAAGGGAAAAGTAAATAGAGGATAATAAGGGAAGATTCACCGTGAAACCACTTGAAAACAAGAAATAAGGTTCAAGACTAAAGAGGGGGATAAGTTTTTGTACTTCCTTGGGATCATATGAGTTAGTTGAGATGTACAAAAGAGGGGGGGGGGAAGAAACCTTTAATTAGAAATGGCTAAAATTAGAAAACCACAAAATCAAAAAAATGGGGGAAGACCACATGGTTTTGGGACATGGTTTTCCAAACCATTGGAAAACCATGAGGGAGTACCCCAATTCACAAATAAAGTTGAATTATTTTCATGGGATTCTTTACATGGTTTGGAAAATCATACAGAGTCCATGAAAACTGACACTATCTCCATCAAAATACACATTGTAAAAGTGTTTCACATTTACCACTAACCATGTACATAATTTGTGAAACACCAAAAAAACCTATAAAATTTAAATTTCAAGACCAATAGTTTATGGTTCCCAATATAGAACTAGATGACACAAAATAACATAAATAAAACACTCTTGTAAAATTTCGGTATCAAAATTCATCCTAACATGGCACTTTCAACTCCTATAATTTCTAATGTCAAAAATAGAAGGTAAAAGAAAAAAAATATAAAATGGAGTCAAAAACAAAGACATCCACTCAACATGATCTAATATAAAAAATTTCAATGATCCTTAAAATGATTGAATTAAACATCAACAAATATTTTCATAAATCTCCAAGGACAACCAAAAAAGTAATCTCATATCAGAATTCCTATGAAGAAATGAATCTCCATCATGTTCTCCCCACCATTTAGAATAAATTTAACATGGTGGAACCAATGAAAAAGATCATTAGAAATATCCTTAAAACAACTAAGAGACAATGAGAGAAACTAACTCTTAAAACAAAGAACTTACAGACCAAAAGAAGCTATAAAAAACATATAAACCTCAAATAATGACATGATTTATCACCTTAGGCCACATTGATCATGGATAACCTATGGTTAAAAACTAGATCCCCACCCCATATTGAATACCTAACAATTAATTCCAAACACCAACCAGTTTGGGACCACATCGGGTGAGTCACCCAACCAAGTTATTAAAAGAGCTCATGGCACAATATAGGTGTAAAAAATACACAATTTAATATTTTGGGGTTGGATTGATGTAAAAAACTGAATAAAAACCATTTTTATACATTTCTCAATGCATCACAGTCAATTAAATTTAATCATAAAAAATAAAATTGAAGGAATCCATAAATGGTACCTTATTAATTTGAAATAATTGAATTTATTACCACACTATCAGTATGTTGTGGATTTACGGTGACAAGATAGATGGACACAAGACCATCAACACATACTGCATAGCTCATAGATCATTGATATATGATTATAAGGTTTTATCATAGGAAATGAAAGAGAATTATGAGATCCCTTCGATCATGTGATGAACATGGACTCAATTAAGAAGATGGAACTCATCTAACTTTGTTCTTACTTTGGGTTATAACTGTAAACATTATATAGAAAATGGTATTTCTCTAAAAAATTGTAAAATTTTAGAAATCTACACAAGAGGATAAAATGATATTTTATATTTAGGATATGCTTTGAGAAATTTCACTTTGGTTTCTACAATGTAATAACATTCACTTTATACCCCTTCTCACATTTTTTAATTAATTAAACATGTCATAATAGTCAAAAATATTTTCCCACTAACATTTTTCATGGTAACATGTTACATGATAATATATAAACCATTAACTCGACCCATAATCTTCCCTAGATTATTTTTCAATCCTTTAATTTGTCATGTTCTTTAAAAAAATTATATTTTCCGATATTCACTTTTATGATCAAACAACTTTTTCATTCCTTAGGAAATAAATTCAATTGTAATTATTCTAATCATAAATAATATAATTTAATTATTTTACTTATGATCAATTAAACCAGGATATTCACCAACCACTATAGGTGGGTTATGGTTAATTTGAAACTCATATTCTTCTAAATATGTAGAACATAGTGGTATTAATTTTGTGTGAACCTCTATGTACTTATACCAATATAAGTGAGTACAACCCACATATCAAGAGTATAGTCTAGAAACTCATGAAGTCCCCAGAGGAGATAATGAATTTAATAGCTATAAACACTTCATATGAACAAATTATATGTAATATAATAAATTTGTATCATGATATCTCACAATGTAGGACACACACTAGTTTCAGGATCCTTTAGATGTATTATATATTTCATGAGCTTAACAGAATTACCTACCTTCTACTACGATTGAAAAATATTTAATAAAGGTAATATTATCTTGGTCATCTTAGGACCATGAGATATCTCTTGCTCAACCTATATTTGATACATCATATTTTGATTATTCAACCCATGTCATACCACAAAAGACACACCCATAAAAATCTACCTCAAAACGACTCCAATGTCATTATTTTTTCCTTGCAACAATGTATGTGATTAAATGGTACACCTTGATAATAATATCATGACAAGATACCAATACACATGTTCATATATAGGAACAACCATTGACACCTGAAACATGTGATGTTCGTATTTATATTTCAGTCCTCAAGATATCATCTACTCAAGATCACCAAATGTGAAATTCATGAGATGAAGTATCAATGCTTATGATCTCCAAGAAACATATTGTAAAACATCATCTGTGTCCCTTCAGTATGATATATCTAAATTATATGACATATATTTATTATTACTTTTATAGTATATTGAGGTTTTCATTATAGTCTAAGACTATTATAAACATATAAATTTACATGTAATCTGATGACATTACCTTATAAACAGTGGATACCGAAGTGTAAACAATATTATCATATGAAAAAATTGTAAATAAAAAAATGAATACATATAATGGTAATAAAATTATTTAAATATTTTGGGTTTTGGTCATCCACCCACAATATATATCCAATAATGAACCCAAGGCCTTTCCCATTGACCATCTATTAAGAATCTCTAATTCTCAACATATCCAAGCATAACAAACCCCAACTCTTATAAAAAACATCATAAGAATGGGGAACAACAAAACCAAATCCCATAACCATCCAAAACAGATCCAGTAATTACATAAAAAAAGTTTCAATGAGACCCACAAGAAACATTCCCTAAAAGAACCATCCCCTATTTTCCAAACCAAAATAGATGAATCTTCAAAATCTCAAACCATAACACACCCCTAAAAAGGTCACAAAATAATACAAAAAATATAAATAGGTAAATACCAAGACCTATTCTGAAAACAAAATTTAAAAATATATCCTAAACATCAAAAATGAAGGAAATATCTAGGAAGATTAATAAAAATGGAATTAATGTTCTCTAGATCCCCACATTAGAAGCACATGAGAGGAATCTTATTCCTGATAGAAGTAACAGTCACATATAACATAGGATCATCCTTCCCCCTCTTCTCACGCACTAGGTTACCTTCATTCTCATCAATAGAACTAATGAATAACCCATCACCGATTACCATCACTAGTTTTCTTCCACCTAGATAGCTTGATGATGCCCTCCACAAAGGATCTCATGCTAAATAAAATCAAATATGAACCAAAATCTGGATGTATTACACCTTCAATATAGTGGAAATTCTAAAAATAATTAACAAAAACTCAAAAGATAAAATGACTAACTCTAAGAATTCATTGATGTGGTCATTCATTGTTCTTCCACCCTAATGAAGGATCCAAATCTAAACAGTTATCTATACCATTAAAAACATAAAAAAGAACCATATGATAAATTCGATCTGGAGAGAAAGAAAATGAATACCTTTATAAGGGTGGGATGATACCATTTACTCCTATAACACTCATGTATACCCAATAAACATGCTCATCCTAAATGTCACCTGAGAATCATTAAGTGTAAAAAAGTGATTTGGGGATCCCCTCAACCATATCTGATCATCGTATTTCATACAGAGATACTTGAAAATTAAAAAAGAAAATGAATACTCATTCCTAAAATATGTAATGAGGTTCCAGGTTAACTAAGATTTTAAGTCCAAAAATTTACTTGTGGTCTATATAGATTCCAAAATACAAGGAACTCCTTCCAATCAATGTGAATATTCCCCAAGAGGACCATTATAGATGATAATCCTTCCACTTTTCCATTTCAAAATATTAAGAGTCAAAATTAAAATAAACAAGACATGAAAAAAACAATCGATACCTCAAAATATAAACCCAATCATCTCATTAGATACTAGGGGGTTAAATCCTAATGTAACAAGTTACCAAAATAAAATAAGTCAATATTATAGTATGTAAATAAAAAATTATTTTACATTTTTCAACCTCAATAAATGAATTTAAAATACACTCTAATAAATAATTTACATAATAATTACAAGAAAAATACATTTTTAAGCATAGAATCCTTGGTGGAACACAAATCACAAAAATAAATAATCTCAAAAAACTCATGTTTTTCAATATTAAAATTTCTTAATAAAACCCTCTTCTTAACACCAAATTGCGTTGAATTTAAATTTTTTAAATCAACCAACATTGAGAATATACTGAAGATATTTTTTTAAAAAAATTCCACCATCCCATTTAAACAGTTTTCAATAATCACAATATAAACAACCATTTTATTACTATTTCATGAAAAATGGAATTTTCTTTTTCAATAACCATTCCAAATAAATTAAAAATTAAAAATTTCACAAAAAATTTACCATTTACCAAAATTATGTTTTAAACCATTAACATTAAATTAAAACACAACCATAAAAATTCATATAAGAACCACATCCACATAACAACATGATCCTCCAAAATCAATCCAAAACAAAATAAAATCACATTAGGGGTAAACTAGTATCAATAGAAGTTCAAACAATATTATAGGGGGAGAAAAATGGTTATGAATGATTTGGATAAATGGGATGTAAGATGGTGAATTAACCATATCCCAGTCTTTATGATGGTGATAGAGACAAACTGCACATGCACCACACAGTTGGACATACTAAGAGGTCTAACCATAAATCCATTGTTCTCCCCCCTTTTCAGCCAAAAAACAAAAATAAACCTCTAAAATCAAATTCATACTCAATGTGTACTGAAACAACATTTTTTGAAATAAAAATACCTCAAAAAAAACATAAAAACCAAAATTAAATAGAAGGTATAAACTTAAACCACCCAATGTATCTCAATGTTCGCAGTGATGAAGAATTCAGGAAGTTCTCTCTACACCAGACTATTGAGTTTTAAAAAAATTCTAATTCTATATTATACCAAGAAACACCCCAAATAATAAGAGGGTTACTCAAAATAAAATATACCTCTATTGAACCTAGGATCTAATTTCATTTTATAATGAACTATCATCGGATGCCATCCACATGGAACCCAAAGATGTTCTCCACATGGTTGTAATGGAATTTACAATCCCCGTGAATAAAAAACTTGTTTTTGGAAATCTCATAAAAACCTATGGGAACATTTTGTCCCTAAAATAGGATTAAAATGATTATTTCAAATATTACTCTGTCTAGAATTGACCTTCCTCACAATAGGAATCCATGAAGCATAAAGTAAACATAACTCAAAATAAATAGTCATGTCAAATGGGTCATAACAACTAGCACTAATTCAAACCATTTACATAATTATAAAGCATCATCCAAAAGAAAGGAAATGTATCATGGAATATCTAAGAATAAAAATATAACTGAAATAATCATTAATAATGTAATTCTTGTCCAAAACTGCCATAAAAAACATGAGTTGCCTAAGAAACCTTCTCCATGACTCTGTATTCTCACCACATCCCAACACACTCGACGTTGGCCATAAGAAATAAACCTAAGTCTAGTTAAAAAACTAGAAATTATAATATTTAAGTGTTACCTAAAACTGAAATAGGTTACCACCCACCAAATCTATGAAATTAATTTCATAAGTAAACTCATAGATGCTAATATAAAATATATAACTAGTAAGTAGGTATTTTAACCATAAACACGTGAAAACCCAAAAGCAATTCCATAATCTCATTACAAAACATTTGATTGGTTTTCATTATATTAAATCCATAAATTTAAAAATGTTATACCATCATATTTCATTTTAATACCGAACAACCCCTTTCAAAAACTAATTTAACATAACCCAAAAATAGAGTCTTTATATCAAACCAATTTTTTCAAATTTATTTGAAAAACATTTTAAAATGAAAAATACCCAAACACACAGGTCAAGCATACCAAAATTACGCACTGTGAGTAAAAGTATATACATGATATATGTGGGACCATAATATATGCAAGGAGAAGTCATAATCAAGAACATGATATACATACCCAAAGTAATACATCAATAAACCAGTTAAAGATTGTCCTGGTCTCTTCCCAGTGACCTAACAGAATCCACATATAATTTTATCATTTTTCCATGAACAAAAAATCATCATATGATGATTCCAATAAAAAATTCATCCATCTATCCCACAGTAGAATTATTGGAAGTGGAACCCCCTATTATCTCTAGCTCCAAGATAAAATGAAGAAACATGGGTAATGTGTAAACCAAAAATTATAACATAATATAGATCTCCCAATTAATACTATGGATCATCATGACCAAAATAAATGTGGATGTGCATGAACATAAAAGCCAAGATAATAACATCATGATTAATTAATAACTTTACCTAACCTCTATCAATCTTATGTAGAAAAAAACCTTTTTTTAAACATCATAAATCCACGGTAGAAACATATCACATTCCATTAAAATAGATAAACAAACATCACATCATGATTAGAAACCCGACATGAGTGGAAACATGCATGAAGAGAAAATCTAGTGGGCCTCACAAGTTCCAAACAATATTTTTGATGAAGTGATAATTGGTCCATAAATATAAAATATGTGGTTAAGAATGAAAATACCATTGTTATTTTCTTAAAACACACCTTTAACATCCATTTTAAATACACTAAAATTATACATGCCATTTAAATTTAAAATCCATCATATAAAATAGGTATTTCCCCCTTTGAAACAAAAAATAAGGCCAAGAGCCTTTAATTCCAATCAAACAGATTTTAAAGATAAAATTAATTATTTTTTTCAAGGATCATAACATCATAGTTATTTCAATAAACATTTAAAATAATTAAATAACACTTTTTAGATCATTCAGGGGTCAACACCTCATTTTAAAACAAACCTCCAAATAAAATCTAGTTTTCACTATTTTAAAACTAAAACTGGATCAAAATCCATCACACACCACCAAAACCATTTCAAAAATCCTCATATTCATTTCAAAAATTCATTTCACATGAAACAATTATATTTAAATAATTAGAAAATGGAATTAATAAAAAACCTTTTACTTGAAATATAAATTTCATAGATTTTTATTGAAAACAACACATGGATACCATTAATATTCATAATTTTAATAAAAACATATATTTAAATTCTAATAGCACTATGAAATAAAATAAAATATAATAACCACTTGGAATAAGTAAATATTAAGACTAAATAAGTTTCTTTTTAGTAAATCCATCCATGAAATCAAGGAGACACTATTTGGAAACCCTAGATAGAAAAAACCCAAATATTTGGTTTATCCAAAACCATAAATCTTTCAACATGATGTATAATGTTTCTTGGTGGAATAAAAACTATTAGTGGTGTTAATAGAAAGGTATAATGAGGAGGAAGAGGTAATATTCACCATGAAATCACCTTTCAATCATTAGAGAAACTCCAATGTTTAAGAGGGAAGGAGTTTGGAGCTCCTCCTTGGGCTCATAGTAATTGGAGAACCATAAATAATAATAAATAGGATAGATTGTATGGTTTTTCCAAAATAATATTCCCAATATTGCTGCAACCATGCACATCTACCCCTATATAAAAAACATGATTCACTGTTTTCCTAAGAAAATTTGTGTGGTATAGAAAACCTTATGGATACCATATAAAACTACACTTCCCAATAATACTACCCTATACATGGGAAACATATGATTACCACAAAAGACACTGGTAAATAGTGAGACACCCATAAAACCTATAATATTCAAAATTTTCAGACCCAAATTTTATGAGACTCAAAATGAAAAAGGATAACATAAAATGACACAAATAAAACACTATGGTTACATGTCAGTGCTATTGAGATGCCTGAAAAATTTGGGATTTTTGGTTTGATGGGTGTTGATTAAAGTTCTCATTTGAAGAAAAACATATGTGTAATATCTTGCTTATTTATATTCATAATTCATATGAATAAATTGATTTATTATTTTGATACGATTTTAGGAGATATAAATTAAAATAGGGTATAGTCAAGGACACCGCTGAAGCATCAAACAACCTGTGGTGGGTAAGGGACTAGCTTGGATGTTGAGACACAATATGGAATATATAGGCAACTAGAGTTGGTGGCATAAGTTAGTTATGGTTGGAATTGGTGTGGGTGTTCATGAGTCAATCCATAAGGGAAAATGAGATCACTAGGAGGGTCAACATTAAGGGTCATATCATTTATCTCATAATGTGCCCAGGTGTATATATAAAAGACCACCCATCGATGATTCAAATATGGGACTACATAAACACAACATTGTTCAACACTTATAAACATGATTTGTTTTTTTCCCAACATCCAATGTCATTTTCAGGAATGATATCAAAGTGTCAATATTGTAAGAATCTAAATGATGATTCCATAAAAAATAATGGCGATTAAAGTATAATTTTCTACCAACTATGAATCCCTCCCAACATTAATGTGACTCAGTCTATCTTCCATGCTACCTAGGGTGTTATATTTTAGATTTTTCTAGTACCACATGGGGTGTGCGGTGTTTTAGATCTAATTGAAATGTTAATTCAACTCCCCCATTATATGTGGTATTTTCAAAATGAGAGGTAGACCTAAGAAAAAAAACATACAGACTACTCCCCTGTAAAGAAAACATAAGGTTATGTAAAAATAGTGGGGGGATTCAACCATTTCCTATAGTTTTATCATAGGGATGAAGAAACTTTTGATGGATTTGCTAACATTGAGGTTGAGTTATTTGTGTCCATTGTGTATCACTCTACTAGGATCTGTGACTTGGACTTTTCTCCCTACTACCTGGGGTGAGATGTTCTAGCAATTTATTGGTCGTACATGGGAAATGGGGGTGTTTTAGATGATATTGATATTTCAGGTCATCTCAAAACCTAATATGAGGCCTTTTATAAATGGGTGAGAGACCCATGAAAAAAAATCATGCAGGCTATTGTTCATTGAAAAAAATACAATGTACAGAATCCCTGATGGGTAGATTGACTAGTTTCCTAACTCAAATAAAGTAAAATAAATAATTGATAAGAATTGGGGAGATTATGTGTAAATATGACACATATTTACACCTAATTTAGAAATTATTTCAAAAAAATACAAATGGGTATATTGTTTATCTCAAATTATGTTATTTATATTTATTGTCAATGAATGGTTTTCGAGGATTGTAAATATGTTAGTGAAGATGAAGTGTCATGGATCTTAAATAAAATCTGAGTAATCCAATATTACTAATGAAGTGATTTTAACAATTGTCCAATCACACTAAGTGAATTATGATTCGAAGACACAACATGGAAGTAATGTTTGGGGTTATTTCCATTGTAATCCTTAGATAAATATTTATTAATGAATTTAAATGATTATTTGATTATTGGAGGAGTTTCATATAGGTGTTAGAAGAAGGATATATAAAATATGTGATAATGATCATCTATGAAATCGATCTTACATGAATAGGAGATTCCATGAGGAGGAACATCAATCTTATATGAGTATAATTACACACCCTTCGCGAGGATATAAAATGAGCATAGAATTTCTATTAGTGGAGAAGGATCAATAGTGAATCTAATAATAGGAAGAGATACCATGAATATCACATGGTAGGTGTCATGGAACATGAATAAATTATAGAAGAAGTGAATTATTTGAAGAAAATTGATTTTTTATTATAAATATTAAATTCCATGGTTTTGGTTATCATAATTCATACATAATGGAAAATAAATATAAAGCATATTGAATGTAATGAGGAAGAAAAGCATGAGATGTTCGGTTCATTTGTGAAGAAGGATCTATGACTATATTTATTATAGAATCACATATTAGGATGAATCTTGTTCAGTTACCATATATTAACATAAAGTTATTATCTGTAGTTATTATATAGAATGTTTTTCAATAATTTCTATTATCGTGTGACAAATTAATAATGAGTCTTCATGCATTTTAAATTATAAGATGTTTGGGACTAAGATTTTTGATCTAGTGGAAGAGGATGAGGGTCTAGATCCACATGATTTAAATTACTGATAATATTGTTAATTCAAATCATGTATTCATAGTGAATACATGCCTGAAGAAGATATACAAGAGAATTAACCAATGTTATAGTTATTATATATTATTTTTTATATATTGTAGTTAGTCGAAGATATTTCATGATATCTAATACAAAAATTGAATATAATATTTGCTGGTCTTTGAGAAGAATATAGATACCCAACTCAAATCATTTATAAACATCCTTAGGAGTCAAAAAATTGGGGAGATATTGGAAGTCTATTTTACACAAAAGAAGGAGGAAATAAGATGAAGATAGGAAGAGAAATGGGTCTAGTTCAATTCAATTTCACTAATGAAATAAGGGGAAAGAGTAGAAGAAGAGAAGGTTTTTTCATACCTTTTTTATAAGAAGAAGAAAATGAAGGAGTTGGAATACAACATGGTGTTATAAATAGTGTCTTTTCTACTGTACATACTATAGAAGAGTATGTGGAGTTATTTTCATGTAGTTGTGAAAATAAGAGAACAAGAAGTGGGGATCCATGAATCTCTAAGGTGCATCTTTGGTCAGGGTATTATCAATCAAGGGTGACCAAGGATGATATCCCCAAGACTTCATTCTGTAGTAGGTACGATCACTATGACTTCATAGTAATTCCATTCAGTTTTACTAATGCTTCCACAATCTTCAGGGAATTGATAAATAGAGACTTTAGATATTAGATTAAAAAAATAGTATCCTTTATAAATTATATTCTTATATAATAAAAAATAAATGAGTATCATGAGTATAATTAAAACACTATTATAAATACCTGAAAAATGGAGAATATTTGTGCAATTTACAAAAAATGTGAGTTTTTGTTGAAGGAAGTCTAATTATTGGCGAATATTATCATAAGTAATGGGATATCCATGGACCCTTCAATGATATAAGCAATTGAATCAGGGGAAAGGCCATCATATATGATATAAATTAATAGTTTCCCTAGATTAGTTGGGTATTATCATCAATTTATGATAAATTTATTGTGATTTTCAAACACTCCGATACTCCTAACAAAGAAGGGGTAAATGTTTTTAGAAATAATGAATGTTTATAGGTGTTAAAGGAGTATAAATGAAGGATTATCACTATGCCAGTACATATGCTACAAACAACTCATGAAATATTCATGGAAAAAAGAGATGCTTCATAGAAGGGATTAGGATATGTAATAATGAAGAATAAAAAATTGATAGCATTTGAATCAATGATATTGAAAGTTCATGAATAGAACTACCCAACACAATATCTAAAGTTGGTTATTGTGAATTTCTTATTGAATTTTTTTGGTATTGTTTCTTTGGGGAGAAGGGTAAAATATAAATGGATCATAAGAGCCTCAAATATATAATAACATATAAAGATCTGAATTTTGGCCCAAGAATATGGTTAGAGCTGATGAAGGACTATGAAAGATTAATCCCCTACCATTATAGGAAATAAAATAAACGGGAAAACACTGTATGTAGAAAAGGTTTCAACAATTTTTACATTAATGAGAATTGAGAAGGATTAAATTTTCTTATACTTGAATAGGATAGAAATTAGAATCACAAAATAAGGAACACCATAAATCCTCAAGAAAATTATTGCTCAACCATCCCATTTGGAGAATTTAATGGATGATCACTAAGATGATATAGACATTTTGAAAAGGGGGGAATCTATATAAAAATTTAATTCTTTAGAGTTAAAAAATAATGAATACGGAGTTTTGAGATTTGGGTCACACTATATGTATCATTCTATCACAAGATAAATGATGAAATGTTTTATGACGCATGTAGATCAACCTTATCTATCCATTTAGTGATAAAAAATATGTATCATGATCTCTAAGAAAATAATTATTTGGAATATATGATGAAGGAGATCACAAAATATACATCTCAGTGTCTTTTATGTCATCTTGTGAAGGATTAAAGGAAAAAATACAAGGGGATGATGAAAACATTACCCATATCAATACGAAAATGGGAAAACAAAACCATATAATTGTTCACTAATCTTTAAGGAAAATGAAAAGGAAATAATGAAGTATTGGTTGAGGTGGATCATCATACAAAGTATTATCACATCATTGAAATCGGATAGGACTTCTCAATTGATCAAATTATAAGGATATACCATAGAAAACTGGTGAGGCTTCCTGGAACACTACTATAACTTGTATATGATCAAGATCCAATATTTAACTCTATATTCTAGAATAATCTCCAACATTATCTAAATTCTAAGTTTATTTCATAACTTCTTATCATCATTAAAATAATGTAAAATCTGATAAGACTATCCAGCCACTTGAGAGCATGTTGAGAGCATTCTCAATTTACTTTTAAGGTGTATGGAATCAAAATATTCTTCTGGATGAGTTTTTATACAATAATAGTTTATACTCTTGCATCTAAATATCCCCTTATGAATCTGTTTATGGGATGTAATGAAGAATAAATGTGTGTTTGGATGAAGTTGGGTAACACAAACTAATATTTCATGAAATGGTCAATGAAATGGGGGAATGTGAAACATCATTATACTTCACAACTAGTCTTCTCAAAGTAGATAGAAGAGAACTGCTGACAGTCATCGATGAGACCTAGAGTTTGAGGTTGGGGATAAGGTATTCTTACACATTTATCCATTGAATAAACTCATATGATTTGGGAATAATGAAAATCTTAATCCAAGTTACATCGATCCCATTGAGATCATTGGTCTCGTCAGAGTAGTGGCCTATTGACTAGCACTCCCACCTAAACTATGTTATTGCCATAATGTTTTCTATGTATCCATCTTAAGAAAGTATATACCAAACTCTTTTCTTGTGCTGAATCCATTAGTGGTACCTATAGAAAATTATTTTTCATATGAGGATTAGATTATGAATATCCTATATCATATAGATAATGTTATGAAAAATAAGACAATTCATCTTGAAAAAGTATAATATAGAATCTACAGGTTTGAATAAATATTGTGGGAACTAATGGAGGTTATTAAATATCATTACCCTCATCTATTTGTTTATGTGAAATAAATAATTTGAGGGTGAAATTTCTGAATGGGGAATATAGCATTAACCAGGACATTTATAAATAAAATTCCCTTTTGATTAAATTAAATGCCTTATTATATATTTTGGTTATAGAAAAAAAATCACATATTTGGGTTTATAATATCCTATAAGAGGTAAAAAACCATTAATTAACATAACTATTTATAATATATCCATTGAATTGTGGTTGTATAATTTTTAAAAATACTGGTTTTTGGAAAATCCAATTGCCATAGAAAAAAGAATTAATTGCCTCAACAAGTAGAATTTTATCCTATGAATTCCATCTCTCATAGCTTCTAAGGTAGATAGTGCCACTACTATTTTCCCATGACCAAGCCAAATCCAAGATCCAACTACTAATCATGTGAAATGTTTTTATAGGATAAATTCAAGCTCATTGAGATCAAATGGAAAACCGTGTATGTTGAAGCACCCCATGAAAATATCAAAAGTGCGAACCTTACCCTTAGGGAGTTTATTGTTGTAATAAAGGTATATGTATCAAGACCCTAATTAAATTCATATGTATATTTTATATAATAAATAATATATTTTCTTCTTATTTTTGTTACTTCATTAATGATTTTGATTTTGATACGATAAAACAAAAATTGTATTTTTAGGTCATATACAATTTCAAGAAAGATATTTCTTTTTTTGAATTAATGGATATTTTAAATAAATAATATTCTAGTAAAATATAATTATTAAATAAATATCATTAAATAAATATTATTAAATTAAAATTATAATATAATTTTTATATTGTCAAATGTAATTTTTATATTGGTTCGAAAACTATTATTGTAAAAAAATTGTATTATTTCTCCTTAAATGTTGATTATTTTTCAAAAATGATAAATAACATATCTAGAACACTATTTTGATAAAATAAATATTATTTTTTTGTAATTTAAACATTGAAAATGTACATTGGTGAGTTTTCATAATTTTCATTGATAATCGAATTTATTAGTAAAAAATAAATTAGTTATTAACATACATTGTGTATTATAACAACATAATGACCAAAAGTGATGTAATAAATGATATAAAATTTAACCAAAACAAAATATATGTTTCCTATTAAATTAATGTTATTTTAATGTTATTTAATTAATTTATTAATTCCTTTATTAATCCTCGTGAATATATATTGTATTTTATGATACCCTATGAAATTCCTCATGAACATGACTCACTTACAGATCAACATGGGTAATATTGTAATACATTTGTCCCTTGGAATTATAAAATAAGTAAAATCAATTCACTTTGGAAGAAACCATGGTAACAAACTGTTTGATGGTCTATTCTTTTAACTACTTTATTATATAGAGTTGAAAACATATATTTGGGAAATAATAATGAACTCACTTATCTTTTCCTATATAAACCCACTGAGGATCTCATTCATCTACACTAAAAATACTTTGAGAACATCTTTACTCTAAATTAACCTCTATAGAGTCTTATTAATATTCCTATAATATCTCAAGATGATTATCCTAATATTTTGGAATAACCCACTTATGTTAAATGATCATGTCCTTCTCCTATTTAATCAAGAATCTTCATTATCTTATGCCATTTATCTCCAATTCCTAATTTTGGGATATTTTATAATATATAACCCTTACATAACTTATTATTTATAAATTAATAGAGACACATTTAACTATGATTAAAACCTCCCATTGAACTTTTCTATTCCCCTTTTATGCTTTTGAAGGTTCACTATGATTTTCCATGCCAAAAAAATGTTTACTGTATATCTATACCCATTTCCTATCAAGAGTGGTCAGCTTTATTCACTTATACTTATTTTACTAGGTACCTACATGTTTTTAATCCACAAGCCTTTACATTTTTAGTAAATGTGATGAAATATTTTATCATGTATATTATCTATGTGTCGCACCTGTGCATATAAATGATATGGTTATCATGTGTGTGCCTATATAATACTCTAATGCATTGCGTATTTTTTTAGTCTCATGAGATTCCATGTGTAGTGAGTAGGAGGTTATTCAAAGCATGTTATATTATGTTTTATAATTATCTATCGATGACTTATTATTATTATGTAATGTTTAATGTTTTTCCACATTATCATATTGCCTTAATATTATCATGATACATAATGCCTCATCTATCTTGTTTATTATTCTCAATACTTTTATGTCCCAATGATATGTCAATTTTATAACATGTAATACCTTCTTCATGTTATGATTTTCTTATTCACTTATGAAGATTTAAACCTCGTCCCTATCTTATGTATTTCCCCTAGTTATCCCACGCAGTTTTAAGAACTATTGAATAATATGAGCATGTTAAAGAATTTTTCAACAATGACGATTCTTCCCCCCATTTTAAGATGTTATATAATGATCCTAATTCTTGTAAATTATACTTTTTTTATAGATAGGTTGTATTATGTGTACTCATATGTAATAAGTTGTGAATTAAGCTATAATAAACACAAGGGTTTTCATACTTTGTTTGTTTACGGAAGGATGGAGGTGAGGTAATAGAATAATAGAATCATGATCATAACCAATCAAAGAGGTAAACAGGTTAAAATGATTAATTGACAACAATGTTCCCAACACTAATTCACCCTCCAATGTTGTGAATATTCCAAAGTGGTCTTATCAATTGTTATCATAGGAGGTTCACCTCTATTGGATTTTCTACAAATATGTTGTTATCTTTTTATATATTTGAGTTTAATTCCTATTTTATAATGAATTTTTGTTTTGTTAATAAATTTTCAATATCATCGAAAATTTTAGTTTTGTCCAAGAGGATTTTTAATGGGAGAAAAATGTCAAAAATAATGTTGGATAATATTTCCATCTTGATCCGAGGACTTGAAATACTAGTATCTATATTCCAAGACAACATATAAGGTAGATCTTACATGGATAGAGAAGAAAAAGTGGTTTTGAATTTCATCCAAGAAATTATAAACCCTTTCAGCTCAAAGAATTTAGATAATCATTAGACATGTAAAAAATCACTCACCAAATTTTTTGAAGAAGGAAAATGAAGAATAAGTTTTGGTAATTATCTATCTATTAATTCTTATAAAATATCAGTCATTTGTTTTAATAAAATTATGTGTTTCATTACCAAATTAATATAATCTTTTTTTTATGGTGTTTTTGAAATAATTGAAGAATAAAACACCCAAGATTAAATGAACCGTGTCATATAGAGAATTATTTATTAAAACATGTTTTTGAGTGGTTAAATATCTCTTAGAATGATTGATAAATATAATTAAGGAACCCAAATACTGAAATAATTTCATAAAATTTTAAAATAAATTTCTCTAATAATATAAAGAGAATGACGTGGTCAATAATTATTTTGAATATAAGATCTATTCACCTAAGGGTTAATTTATAAATTAAACTTATTTTAATAATTCTTATATTGAGTTAAAATCAAAGAGGATCAATGAGTTTGAAAATTTTCTACATAAAAATAATAGAATGAAAAAAGCATAGATTCAAAAGATGAGAAAGGATTATGAGGTGAAAGTTATTTTCATTGAATATCAAAATAACATTCTCGGTATGAAATTTATATAATTTAAAATTAAAATAACTAATATAGAGAAGATATCTATTATGTCCATACAATAAAATTAATAGAATTTGTTTCTCACACACAATTAATTATACCTGATTCTAATGATAAAACTCCTATGACACGTGACAAGAATATCATGATATCATTAGATGATGTATCCCAAGAAACTCTAAAGGAAAAGGTAACATCCAAACCCATTTTTTAATTAATTATATAAATCTATTTTCATGAAAATTAATCAAATAAAAATATATGAAAAATTATGGATGATGAAAAGTGAAGAGATGCCTACAACAATTTCCATGGTCGATATAAGAAGTAGTGTGGAAAACGGTTTACTACGAAGATCCCAACTAGTGGAAAATAAGACACAAAAATATATTCGGTGAAAATATGGATAATAATAAGTATATAAAAAAAGAACCAGATTTAAGTGTAACGATTAAAGATGAAATAATTTTAGGCATTGGAGATTGATTTTTAGTAAAATCTTATAAATGATAAATCCCAAATACCATTTTAAGGGGAGTAATGTAGAGATGAATTTGAAATATCAATATATTAATAAAAAATTTCATAGATCAAATAGATTTGATATTCCTGATAATATCTGTGATGTTTAAAGTAAAAGTAAAAATAGGTTTGTATCATGATAATCTTTAGATGTATGAAATGGGAAGAAAATACCACAAGATAAGGTTAAGAGTGACGTTCTAGCCATGAGAAAGAAGTTTAGTAATTATTCAACTTAGAATTATTATGAGAAAATCCCAAAAATGCTAATAGTTCATTCTTGGGTAAAAAGTTTAAGAATTCTTGGGGGAGTGTCAAATCTATATTTTTTTATATGACTAAAAAACCTTAAAAGTTTCCATATAGATACAACTTAAAGGATTCTAACAGATTAATAACTATATAATAATATGCCCAGAAAATTTTTTAAATAAAAGAAATTGCTATTATCACTAAAAAGCTATTATGAAAAGAAAATAAGAATATTCCACATGAAGATATCTATTTTCATGAGAGTTTATCCATAAAATAAAACCATTATATCGATTAATTTCAATGCGTGAAATGAAAAAAAGTTAGAAAAAATGAAAAGGTTGTTTAGCTTTTTTTCTAGGACAATAATGGGTCATAAAAAGAAACATAAATGCCCCAAAAATTAAGGAATATAAGAAAACATTATTTATAATGATAGTAGTTTAATAAGAGATTATATAAATAATACCTAAAATAAAACTAAAAGGGATTAAAAATGCAGAAGTATAAGAACTAGAAAAACATTGATGAGAAAATCTTGTCAACCTTATTGTCATCATTGATGAATAATAAGGGTCACATTATTCCCTTAACATATGAGTTCAATATATATACATAAAATGTTGTGAATTGATGATAAAATAAGATATCAGTGTGATAACCATATAAGGACAGTGTTTCTTCAATTTAGGATAGTGAAGATGAAGGATTCTCCGTCCTTGAATAATGTCTCAATTTAAATTCAAATAAAAATATATTAGAGAATCATCATTGATGATGTTGAATAATATTTTTTCAATACTAGATAGAAAAAATTATGATGATACAATCATATATTGTCCTAATTTTTTTACATAATATAATATCCTTTAAAAGATGACCTCATTGGTAATGATTAGGAGGTTTTAAAATATGGATAGTCACACTATGAAGATCCATTTTGTTCTATTATCAATATGGAGATATAGATGTATATTGGTTGAAGATATTCATCCTTATGAAGATCATGGAGAGTGTCCTATTGAGGGGGACACCAATGGGAAGGAGGAATAAGCATCCAAATTTTTTTTCTCATACACATATAATTATTCTAGAATTTTCTTGAAGAACATGTCATTGGTAAAGTATTATTTCCCAATTTCTAATCCTTGTTAAATAAAACAATACCTAAGAAAAATGGGGGAGTAATAGATTCAGATGATTGAAAATAAAGTGAAAATTTTAAAATAAGATTCAATATTTTTTCCTAGAACATCAATCAAACCATTTTGTTGAATGTTTGTGATATCATTCAACAGTTAGTATATAAATATTATGTTGATTTAATCTATAATATATTTTCATCATATTATAAAATAGTTTGTATTATTTTATAAATTTTCTAAGAAAATTAGAGAATGGTAAAGAGTTCTTATTACATTTGATATGAAGATCAGTTGAAAATTTATACCTTTTTTGTATAATTAAAATCCTCAAATATTCTACACCAAGTATGGATAAAATATACAAGGACTGGGATGATTGAAGGTAAATTTCTTAAAAATTAATTGATATCATTTTTCTATGTACTTGTTATGTTATTAATAGACCTGGGTTACCCTTGAACATGGAACCCAACCCATTTTGCAACATACCCTAGGTGAATTCCCAGTACCCTACGACTATTGACTAGAAACAATGCTTCAAAAAAAACATAGTGAATTATTTCACCCAACCTAATGTAGAAATAATAGCATAGATATATACAAACATTTCGAAGAGAAATAATTGAAGAAAAAATAGGAAAATATATTTCATAACATGGAAATAAGAAATCATAAATAATACATCTCAAGTATTTAGAAAAACTCAAATTACAAGTCCTTTGGAAAAGTAAAACTATAATATAAATAAAATACTCCATGTGATAGTGTGGGAAAATTCCCACCATCTCACCACCAGCTATCCAAACTCAACAAATAGAAAAATTCATCACCTCACTTCTGGGTTTTCACTTTCCCTCCATCAAAATAAATAACCGGATCTGCATACTGATGAAGGGGTCTGTACGGTGTGAGTTAAGAAATCATAGTAGGTTCCCACCAATGTTCATCAAAAAACTTCTATATATAAAAAAGCTAATATGATCAACATTAAATAAAACATGGCATGATAATCAGCTAAAAATTATATATATAAAAATCATGATAAAACATTAAAATTTTCAATAGTTAAAAAATATTTAGTTAAAATAGTTTCAAAGAATATCACATGTATCAAAAAAGGTAATAAAAGAAAAATAATAAAAAACAACAGTATAGGAAGCATCACATCACGAAACATTACCGGTTAGGCTAGATATAACTCTCATACTCAAACATGTAAAATAATTCACATCAATTCCCTAGATATATTCATCAAGTCTACAGAGCATGGAAACAACCCAGAAATGGAATATCTCAATAGTGTATAAGAATTACAAAGCAAAAATGTCCTAGATAGTAGAGGAAAACCCAATGAGTGACCCCCCCATTGTTATCAATTAATGAATCCTATTACTATACATTCCACCTAAAATCCAAAGTATTCTCATGTGCCACATTTTTTAGATCATTTCATCAAAATAGTTCTTGGAAAACCATTCCATAAATTCATTTTACAAATATTTGAAAATACATTTTCTTTTAAACAGATAATATGAAAATCATCTTTTCTCAAAACCCGATTTTCACACAGCCAAATATATCCTGAAAATTCATTTATAAAATAATTTATAAAACTAGAGAAATGTATTTAATCCAAAACTGGATAAAGATTGAACCATCGACCTCATTATTGGGTTTCACATGCCCACAAAGGAATCCACCGACATAGAAAGAATAAAAAGATAACTAAATAGGACCTATAATTGATTCATATGTCATAAAATCAATCTAACTGGAAAAATATTTGGTGTAGAAGAAAACATTACACTTGCCTCAATGAACCCACAAACCACATAACAACCAAAAGGAGGGTTAGACTTTGAGAGAATGTCTTACAATGGATCTAGAAGGAATAAGAAAAATGTCACCACATGGTCAAAAGATCCAAAAATGAAGCACCTTGGTGCTTTCGTGGACAATGGAATTGAATAATTATAAATATTCCGTACTAATGATAATAAACTCTACTTACACATAGATCAAAAGTAGAACATATGAACTCAGAAGGAGTGAGGATCACCCAAATTGAATTTGTAATTCACCTAGGGTTATGGAGAATCCACTACATAATAAATTTGTGGGATTAACAGTAATAAACACAATTAAAAGCTAATGGGATGTAATATTTAAGGTGTAAACCATGTTTTTTGTCATAAAAGACGTTTACTATGTATAATAATGTTTTCCGCAATGAATGATTATTGTATTGTAAAACATTTTTACGTAGTGTTCTTAGAGACACATTTACACCATAAAATAAAAATTTATGATGTATGTTGGTCCTACAAGAAATAATTATCTCGGATTCTATATCAACTCCAAAAAAACCTTTTTAATCACATGGAATTAAAAAATAGTCTCTTAAACAAAGAAATAGCATAGCTTAAAATATAGGTTGTTACATTTTTTTCCTATTAACAAAGGATGAGAAAGTGAAATGAATGATTTATAAAAAGGGGGTAGAGTATGAATAATCATTTAGAATGCATTTCCAACAAATATAAAGAGGTAGATTATTGAGATCACTTTATGTGAGTTGTATTTGTTTTCTATGAATGATTGTCAAGCCATTTTAATATTTGAATTAATAATAACTATCATTAATATGAAATAAATTATATGGTATCCAATATTTTTGAAGAAGTGATTCCCTGAATTATCCAATCAAATTAAGTGAATTATGAATAAAAGATGCATCTTGGAAGTATTATTTTATTCTCTTTCCTTTATAATCTATTGGGACAAAATTATTATAGGAGGTAAAAGATCATTAAAATATTTAATAAGTTATATCTTTTTTTTGGATTATGGTTGAAGAAAATATGTGATATAGGGATTATGTCTAATGGACATTCAATTGAGAAGATATTTCTTGATAAGGAGCAAAAATATTCCATAAATATGAGTAAATACCCACTATAAGGATATAAATGTAGCATGAACCTTCCATATATAAAAATTGTTGATCATGAGTATCACATGGAAGGTGTATTAAAGATCAACCAATGTGACATTGCTAAGCCAGGATCAATGCATCACTATGAGGGGTAGGGGTGAATCATTGAAATCTTTTTCTTTTAAATTTATTTCATATTGTAATAGTATTCAACTCCTATCAAACAGTTATCAATTCACTTAAAAAGATATCACACATTCATAGGAGCCTAATAATTTACAAGGTTCACTACTCAACAAGAGTAGTTATGTACTTGTTATGCTTCAGAAATAATAGAATGTCACATAATACAAAAGAATATAATACTTTCGTGTGAATAAAAACAAGTAGGATATATCCTTACACTTGTGTAGCACAATTTTATATACAACAGTGCATGTGCTTCCAGAATCATGAAATTGAGTAATAAAAGTTTGTGTAACATGTTATGAAACATTCACCAAATTATTTAAAACATGTTACTATGATGCCTCATAAACATTCAAAAATATACTCTTCAAAACAATTATTCACATTCCCATAAAATAGTAGGTATAAACTTCTCTATAAATCACAGTGATACTCAGTATGATAGCCAGTCAGATTCATGAATATGATTTCTCAATATTGAAATAAAAGTATTCTAGTATACCACTGAAATAATTTTGATTTCTTATATCACAGTCTAAAATTCCATGTCCTATTTATCAGTCTGATCTAGTAACCATTGAATATGACCTTTTTTCTTTTTCACTTATTTAAAAATGTTCCTTAGGAAAAAAATAAAGAAAAACATTTTCACAAAAATATTAGATCTTATCCCTCTTTCTCCTCATGTGAACATTTTTCAGATATGTCAAGAAGTACAAAGTACTCTCCTCCTTTTATAGGTGTTCTAAAAGTAGTTTAGGTGAGAATACGAAAATAATTAACTCATAACAAAATTTTATGAAAATTTAATTTCCAAATTATTTTGTCTTTGTATTTTACTTCTTCATCACATCTCAACTCTTATGGTTTCTTCAAAAACATTCTTAATTCTTCTCAAAACATCAGCTGGCTTCAAACAATCTAATCATTCCTCGATATTATTTTGATTGAAATTATAATTTATTCATTATGGTGAATAAATATGTATAATATTATATTAATCCTTACATTGATCTATACCAACAGATCATCATATAAAAATAATGACTTCCCATTATGATGATTAGTTCCAACTGAAAAAAATAAATCCTCTAAACCCATTCTTCTAGAAAAATATTTCTAATTTATTATAATTTTATACATTTATTTTTAATAACCATAGATTCTAAATATAAATATTTTTAGACTTCCACGTCAACACTTCTGCACCAGCTTCAAAATATTAATAAAACCTCATCTTCTTCTTTTCCTTATACAAATGATCTTGCATCTTATGAAGTCTAGCATCCAATGAAATTTATCAGTGTCTGCTCCTAATTGATTGGTCTGTGCTTCATTCCAATAAATTTGTGTAACTTATAGTCTCATAATCATCACAAAATATTATTGTTATATCTTTTACCAATTTATGAAGACAAATAAGATATTTCTAATATCTTGTACCAATTGGAACAAAATAATTTAAACTGATTAATATTGTTGACTATAATGTTGAATGATATATGATCCAATTTTTTTATCATTCCCAAATACTTCTAATTTCAATAAAGTCGTGAAAACTTCCATGTTCCCATCGATCTAAAAAATATTCACTTACATATCATTTTCAAAAAAAATCTCCCAGTAATTCCCTTTTTCAAACAGTACTGTGTCAAATGATCAGTTTCAGGATTTATTTGACTATTGGTGGAACACCATGTCCAAATAACTAATTTCAATAAGAAAAATCATTCCATTAAAACATATTTGTTTAAATATTTATTTCATGTGCCATACTAGTTTGACTAAAAACCATCATCATTATCTTTTCATGTTCCGAAGAAAACTTTACTTCATGAAAACAATCTTGTGTCTTATGATCTCATACTAATCAACTGAGACTGGAAAGATTTAACCTCAACAACATCATTCTTATATAAAACAATTCAAGTATCATGACTTCCTCATGAATTTTAAAACATTACAATTGGTATATATTTTTTTAACATTCATCAGAGACATTCAGACTCAGATATACTTCATCATTACAATCCATCCTTTCAATATGAACCTAATGTAGTCCGATGAATGATTTCTACTAAAAAAAATCATCACAACATAATGCTATTTAAAAATAATTTTTCATCTCATCATCAAGTTATGATGATGATAATTATCACTAAACTATAAAAAAGTGACATGATTTATTTCTCTTTAACAACCAAAGCAAACAATTTCAACACAAACATCTTTCAGCTTCCAAAAAAAACTTCTTGCTAACATAGTACCAAAACTATCGCCCTTTGGATATTTTATGTCAACCAAGGTTCGTAAATCACTAAAAATTTTAACCCAAAGAAATTAATTAATAATCAATGAATTCAAAACCTATGTTATATAACTCATTGTATAAAATAAGAATCATTTACAGAAAAACCATGTTTATAAAAATTATTAATTAATAAAACATATTTATATTTTCATCACATATGTCTCCACCTCTTCCATTACTTATTCAACATTCCTATAAACACAAGATTCCTATAAGCACTCTAACAAAAATTTTAGAATATTTTACACATTTAAATTTTGAGTTCACATATTACCCATAACTCATCCTACATAAATGAATCCTTAAAATTTTAACACATATATATGGATAGATTTATAAAACAATTATCCCCCTTGAAACACTATGCAAGGACTATATGAGAGAGTGGATCAAAAAAAATACCTCCACTTTGATGATAGTGATGTTCGACTCCCATATTCGACCTATTTTTATTATAACCATTATTTGGTAATGGTTTTTTGAAAACTTCATCAACTTATTCCAATATAGGGACAAACTCCAACTTCAATTCATTATTCTACACATTCTATTTGATGAAATGATATTTGATATCAATATCATTTGAATGTGAATATTGTAAATAGTTAATTCTAATGTTTTGGATCATTTATTATTAGAACCCAAGCATAAGGGTGACATTATGTAAATATGTAAGTCTTCTAACTGATTCCATATCCACATAACATGAGTAGAATCTTGAGTGGTAGAAACATACTCATCTTCAGCTATTCTAAGAGTTACTGCAATTTTTATTCCGATTCCAACTAAGAAAACATTTCCCCAGAAATAGAATTTCACCAAATATATATCTTATATCATCAATATATCATGTACAATCTGCAAATAAATAACCAAACAAGTCAATACATTCTTTGTGGTCATACCTTATTACAAAAAATTGTGTGCCTTTGATATATATGATAATTTTTTCCATCCAATATAAGCAATACTTTTGTAGAAATATTGTTCATTTATCATATGTTAACAACACATGAAATGTATGGTCTTCATGTAGTAAAGTACAACAAACATACAATTAGTTTTTGAAACTCTTTAGATTCAATTTCCATGCGGTCTCCATATTTATCCTACCTAGTTCCCACTAAAATCATTGTCTAAAATATTTTTTATTTTTCCATTACAAACATATTAATATGTTACATAGCATACCAATATTGAGAAATAAATATGTGTTTCTTATTTTTGGTGATTTGTAACTGATGAAATTATTTCTTTTTTCCCAGATTTGACATCTCAAACAAAATTTTTCATCTTTTTAGAAAATCAATCACATGTTCTATAATTATTACCATCATTTATAATGTCACCAACATAAGAAATTACAATGGGGGAAAACTCATGACACTCTTTGATGTAAAAATTACAATCAACCCTTATTTTATTGAATATTAGCTTCCTTATGCCGGTATCTAATATAGAGTACCATGGCCATAGAGATTATTTTATCCCATACAATAATTTCTTCAATTTGAACGTAGAGCTTTCATCCTTCCCAAAAACAACGCCACATGGTTTTTTATATACACTAATTCACCAAGATACCAATTCAGAAATATTGACTTCACATCTGTCTAAAATATTTTTTAATGTTGTTTTACAGTAATAGAAAGAAAGATTATAATTGTTTCTAACCATGAGACTAGAGAAAAAGTATAATCCAAATCAATGCCATAAATATATGAGTATCCTTTTCAATATAATATATATTTGTTTTGTATCACTTCACCATATTCATTAAACTTGTTATGAAACACCCACATTGTACGAATATCATTTTTTCATTTGGATTATGTACGAGTTCCTATGTATCATTATTTTTTCTATCTGATCCAGCTCTTCATTCAAAGCCTGAACCCATTCTGGATTCTCAAAATCCTTATTCACAACTTTCAGCTCATATTTTGAATAAAAATAAGTATGTCTAGTAGTTTTTTATGTTCTTATTCATTGAAGAATTTTATTTTCATCACCAATTATATTTTGATCATCCACAATCTTCCTTATTCTGTGAATATATTTTTGAGCTTATTCCTTATCACTAGAAATAGATGAGTCTAA
The DNA here is from genome assembly GCA_963277665.1 of Viscum album. NCBI lineage: Eukaryota > Viridiplantae > Streptophyta > Magnoliopsida > Santalales > Viscaceae > Viscum > Viscum album. The sequence continues at coordinate 1,769,473,314 of OY728157.1, forward strand.
TTATTATTCTTGAGTCAGATTACAATTGTTTTCATCCTTATCATAATTTTTATCAGTAATTAATTCATCCAATTCATATTCCTTATCAACAGTGAGTTTGTTTGACATCTTCCACATCTATTTAAACAACATTCAAAACTATGGAGTAAAATAATCTTCATTCTGCTTCATGGAAACATATATACCCTCTTCTTTCTTGAGAATGCTGAATAAAAATTCAATCTGCACTCATGTATTCATTCTTTCCTTCATTTCTCCCATTCTTATTTATGATCTATGAAATTCCAAAAACTATTTAGTGTTTCATGTTCTGAGTTTTTTCATAAAACATTTCATATTGAGTTATATCTGAAAATGGCATATAGAAACATTAGTTTTGAATATTAATTATAGTGATTATGCCTTTCCTAAAAAAGTATTGAGAGAGACCATGTTCATATAACATACTTCACCCCATTTCAACAATACATCTATTTCCCTACCAAAAAACCAAATTTTTAAGGAGTGTTATATGTACTAAACTCATGAAGAATTCTATGAAAATCATGATAAATTTCAAAAAATTAATTCCTATATTCCCCACTATTTTTTATTCTAAAATTGTTTAATTAATGCTCACATTTCATCTCATATATCCTTAAAAAACATGTAATAATTTTTAGATCATCTGTCCTACTTTTTATATACATAACATAAGTAATGCTAGTGAAGTCATAAATTAATTTAATGATGTACTTATCTCTGTGAGTAGATTATTCTCTCGTTGGACCACATATATTTGAATGAATATGTTCCATGGTTAATTTTAAAAAAATGTAAAAAATATATGCTTAGTCTTTGTAATCATTCCTTTTGAATAATCCAGCAACACCATTCTATTTTTCTTGACATATAGTTAATTAAGTAGGAACTATCTCTCTTTTATAACATTATCATGATTCACTGACACATTTTTACCATCCTTTTATTCTATATTGTATTCTATTATATCATGCTTTTGTAATAATAGTTTTGAACTATGCCCACTTGGAATAATTTCCCTTTCATACAATGGACTCTTCTAACAATTCTTCCATCCTCATTTCTTTTATAAAAATAACTTTTTCCACTTCATTACAATGTTTTGAAACACATTCCATGTTCTGTTTCATCCAATTAATAAAAAAATATCTCTTGGACATACAATTTTCTTTCCCAATAATAGTAGATCCAACACCATTGATTCTGATCAATTCATCATTTACTTTGAAATTTTTCTTTCATTTAAGTCTTTCACATTCTTTAAAAACATTATTTCTGTAATAATATGGGAATAACACACACTATAAATGTTCTGGGGCCATTTTTTGAATATTTGGTAATGGTTTCAACAATAAGAGCTTTATCTTTATCTTTATCATTCCTCGCTTTTGTCTGATGAATATTTTTATAAATTATTTGTTGTTTCAATAAAAAAATAATAAATCCGATTAAATGAAACCAAGTTGTTCACATAATTCCCTATGATTTTCTAAAGGCTTGAACATATTTTCAATTTTCACACCAACCAAATCAGGTTTCATCAAAACATACTTTAGTAATTCTTCCTTTATGAGGATTGACTCCCCCAAAAAAATTTCCATTGATCATTTCTAGAATAGTATTAATGTTATGGATTAAATCAATATATATTTTTCATATGTTTAAATATACCAAAATACCATCAGTCTACATAAAATGAATATGCACCTATAAAACTTCTATATTGTCTATAGATGTGGGAATGTTTTAGAAAACCCATATTATCTTTCTTATTAGAACTTTTTTCACCACCAGCCTTTCAATTATCATATAGAATGTTCTTTTTAGCTCAAATTTACTTTTACCCTTTTTGGAACCATAATATGTAGAAAAATTTTCATTCCCACAATTTTTAGAAACTTATAACTTCTCTACTTTGTTGGTTATGGACACATACATAACATTCTTGAATTTCTTATTCTCATAAACAATTTCAACATACTTCTAATAATTTGATGGTAACTTTTGATAATTCCAAGGTTCACCTTTCCATAAAACTCACCAATATTTGAGATATAATTCCTGAAACTTTTAACTCTCTATTCACCAGTAGAAATTTTTTTGTACATGTTCCAACTCTTCTTCCTTTTTCCTTCAGATATACTTACACATGATCATTATGATTCATTTTTTCTCAATATATTTCTTCAAATTATCATTCTCTTCCAGCAATAGAACATTATCATCAATAAAACATTATTTTTTTTTATAAAATTTTAATTTTTCTATTTTATGATTTCTTTCTCATGCCTTCCATTTTTTATCATACATTTTTCAATTATTTTTTCAGATGAAATTATAATTGAGTTTTTTCTTCTACATAATTGATTCTTTTAAAATATTTATTTATAACTATTTCAATATGAGTATTCTCTCCATTTTTCTTTGTAAACTTTTAAAATTGAGATTCACCAACATCTTCTTCATCATATTTAGAAAAAAACATCTCCTTTTGGATTTGGTTAACATTTTTTCTTTCCCTTTAGAGTATGATTTTTTCTTATCACCTTGTTTCATCCATGTATTCTCTTACATATATCATCTTTATCAATATCTTCATTATTATTTCCTCAAGGTATGTTCATAGAAAATTTTCCAACATCTCTACATTTAAAAAAAATTAGAGTAAGTTCCCACTAATAATTTCAACTACACATTTTTCACAATTTTATAAAACATGGATAATAATTCATCAATTTTTTTATATACCAAATGTTTGGATTCAGCATCTTTAGCAATATATTAACGAATCTTCTTCATATTTTCTTTATTATAATTCATGAAATTCATTTCACAGTCAATTTTTTTTCATTTCATAACTTTATCCCTTCTCATTTCATAACTAATGAGAGTACTATGAAAACTAAAAGATAATTTTTCTATATCACAATCTTCTAATGAGGAAATAGTTTTATCAAACATCTATGAATGAATTATCAAGATCTTTTAAAAAAGTAGAATCTTATAAATTTTCAACAAGACATATAAAATTACATAATGTTTTAATCAACCTTGTAAAGAAGTAACCTACTGATTCATACTCACCCATTTTTAGATCTTCATTCTTCAGCATGTATATTTTTAACATTGTCTTCTTTTCTTTTGTATTTCCATCATAAATGTTTTTAATCATATCTCAGATACCTTTGATATTGGGAAAACCTAAAATCCTAGAAACTCACAATAATTAAATGATGAGATTAAATTATTCTTATCTCTTTAATAATTCTCAATATTCTACTTGTAGATAAATATAAGTAAAACCTTATCATCAATTAGTGGAAATCCATCTGTTACATCATCACGAAAATAATTTCAAAGGGATATAAGATAGGAAAATATTATATAATTCTATTTTGGATAATTATTATTATCAAAAACCAAGAACCTTTTATTCTTAACACAATTCAGATTTTCCATAACAAACTCTCTTTAAAAAACTTCAACAACGAGTAAACAAGGTGAAACTATACTCTGATACCACATGATATTGCCCAACATGGATTAAGGTGTCATAGAGAGGGGGAGTGGTTGAATTAGTTTTATCGTTTAATTCTATATTTACTTTATTTTGAAAGAAACCTCTCCTCATGTTAAAGAGTATCACTTTTCTGAAAATATAAATTATCATACATCAACAAAAAAAAATAATTTACAAGGATCACCACTAAACAAGACTAGCTACATCATTAATATGATATAAAAACTATACAATACCATAAAATAAGATAGATAATAATTCTTTTGAATAGATTAAAACAAGTAGGTAATAAACTTACACTTTTGTAGAGCTATGATAAATAAAATAGTACATGTGATTAAATTACTAGAAAAATGATGTAATAGATTTTTGGGAAACCTGTTATAAAACTATCACAAATTGAGTCAAAACATGTTTCTAGTTTTCATTGTCAAATTTTACAAATATACAATTCAATAAAATTATTTACTTTCCTCCCCACCTATGGGTACGATTTTTTAATGAATTTATATTGATACTCAGTATAATGATAAGTCTGATTCATTATTGAAACTAGTCAATATGAAATTATAAGTCTTCCAAAATACTTCTAAAATAATTCTGAACTGCTTCTATCACAGTCCAAAAATCCCAGTCCATTTTCTCAATATAATATGGTAACTATTAAATAATATCTTCATTATTGCTCTATCTAGAAATATTCCTCTAGAAAAAAATCTATATGGAAACATCATCTCAATAAATCATCAAAATATCCACCTCTTTCTTCACATGTGAACAGTGTTCGGAAACATCAAAATGTTCAATGTACTCTCCTCTGTTTATAGGTGCACCAAAAGTAGTTTATGTGGTAATCTAAAAAAACTTCTGAACTAAAAAAAACTTCTTGACACCACAATTTCTCATTTATTTAATCACTATATTTGACTTCTTTAGTGATTTTTACTCTTCTAATTTATTCTCAAACCTTCTCAAATATTACCATAATGTAATATGTATTTGATCATTCTAATCACTCTTTAGTCCGATTCTGATTGGCATTCTTATTTCTTCATTATGATGAAGGAATATGTGTTACAAAATATTCTTCATTAGATTTATCCATACGAACTGATTAGTATGAAAAATGGAAGAATTATCATTATGATTCTCAGTACCAAGTTAATGAAAAACATCCTCTGAAATCATTCTTATTAATACATTATTGTTACTTTATTAGATATTTGTTTCCTTTATTCTTCCAAAAATATAATTGCACCTTCTAATCATTCATGAAAATCCTATATAACACTTCTTCACCAGCGTCAACCACTTTAAACAAATCTCTACTTCTTATTTTTCCTCAAACCGATGATATTGCATATGATTAAGTCTAGATTCGAATGACTTCTATCATTGTTTGTGAATTATTGACCGGTCTCTAATTTATTTTGATAAATCATTGTCACCTGCAGTTTCATAGTCCTAACCACATGTTTTCAGATATCACTTCTAAAAATAGAGAAAACCAAATTAGATCACTCTAATATCTTTTCCCAATTGAAAAACAATTAACGAGACGAAAATAGTTCACCTTAGTATTGATTTATCTCCAATCACAGTTTATATTGGTCCCAAAAACATATAAATTTTCCCCAGTCTAAACAAATTATAAATCCTCATCGGTCTTAGGAATCATCAATTAATGGTCTTTTCTAACAAAATGTTTTTCCATTCTATTCCCTTTTTAGCCATCATGCATCTGGCGATCAATGTTAGGATTACACTGATGGTCGGTGGCACACTATGTCCAGTAAACTGGTTTAATGAAAAATTAATTCCTTGCCAACATATTTATCTAAATATTTATATCTTGTACCCTATTAATATGAGGAAAACCCATTATCTTCTTCTTCTCATATTATGAACAAAACATTACATCCTGAAAATAATCCGACATCTTCTAATCTCATATTGATGAACTGAGACCATAATGCATTTACATTAGAATCATCCTTCTTCCAAAAAACTCTACTTGTATTATGACTTCCTCGTGACTTTGAGATGTTAATGATCATCATATTCCCATCTAACATTAATCACAACCATTCATACTCTGATACACTTCCTCATTCTTCTCTAACATTTCATTATAGACCATGGTGAGTCTGATGAAACTTTTCTCTCAGAAAAATTCTTCACAATCTGTTGGACATTCCAATGAATGTTTCATCCTATATTCTTATTATGATGATGAGTCTGATCGCAAAACTATTGAAAAGTGAGGTGGTTTCTTTCTCTTTAATAAAAAAATAAGAAACATTCAGCCCAAACATCTTTCATATTACGAAAACAACTTCTTTCCAACTTGGTCCCAACATAAATAACCTGATAAGTGAATATTTTCCAGAAAATTGAAGGGTTATAATAAAGATTAAACTTCATGGTAATGGTTGTAATGGTATGTGCCTTCTTGACTCATTACATTTCCTATTTTTTTGTTAATGATTTCTCAGAGGAGGGTATAGTAGTTTCAGAGGAGTTAGAGCTATTGACGAACTATAGTAGGACATTTATTCAACAAAAGAAGAGTATACAATGTAATTATATGTTATACAACCTATAAATCTAGTGTCTTATAGATTGTGTGTGAAAAGGGGATAAAACATGAGATGAGTTTATTTTGTAACAATGGGGTCTACACCATAATATTAATTAATCCGTAAACACTATGTTTTTTAGAAGTAGGTGCGGATTATAAGGTTTTGTGGCGTAATGGTTTTTTTATGTTGTAAGTTCCAAAATTCATTGATTTTTCACTGTAAAAGTGTCTTTCGTGCTATAAAATGGGTGACTTCAAAGTTGTTTATAAGTCTTGTTTGGTTGAATTTCCCTTCTTTTGGATTCTTTTCCCTCTCATTGTGGGAAAACCTCATGTTATTTTGGGAGATTTTCCATCCATCTTCTCTCACCATGATCCACGGGTTCTGGTGTTTATTTGTGATTAATGGTTATTTATTTCGACTCCATCCCTAATTTTTAATATTTTTTATTTATTGGATCCATTTATGTGATGATGGTTTGGTATATGATGTGTGTTGGGACATGTTTGTATTATTTCTTGATGTGGTGTAGGTTACTTTTTTGGATATCTTGTGCAATTTTTTATTACAGATGATGTGTCTGAATGCATCGTTGAACTCATGTGGAACACGGTCATATTATAATTACTTTTTTCTCATACTTCACTTTCTATAATGGCTTAGTAGATTAGTACTTCATGGTTGAACCAATGGAGAATTTCTGTTAGAAAATAAACAATGTCTTCCAACACTTTAGGTAGGAGTCCTCACAAGTTGATTTGGGTTTGGGATTCAATTACATCATTTGAGAGTGGTTAAAGTTTTTGGAATGACATTGGTGTCAGGGTGAATTTTAGGGTTTCAGGTTAAAAGGATAATCTCAAACCTAACATAGAAGAGTCTTAAGGTTTAGGTTTTAGTGTGGTGCATATAGAACTAGTTGACTATAGTCAAACCAACATGACCTATCCAAATTGAAACTAATCCATGTTATAGTTATAGATAAAAGTCTTGATGAATTAAGACTAGAGTCTACAAGATAAGAGGTTTTCGTCTAAGGTTCATTACTTACTCTACTTCTATTAGGTCAGGTTCATCCATTTAAATTTCCCATGACTAGGGTTTCAAAAAATAATTCAAAAAATAATTTTTTTTAACCTCATTACTAGCCTTTGCGTTAACACTTTTTTGGTTTAGAGAGTCATTAAATATAGAATATCTATAAATCTTGACCCTTATCTTAAGTGTTTTATCTGATAATTTTGCTATTAATCAAAATAAAGAAAAAATTGCCGATGATCTGTTTAGATTAATAAAATAGTTTAAATAAATAAGTTTGAAATTGAGTGACTAAGAATCAAGAAGTTAACAACCAATGAAATTGATAAATAAATAAACTACTTACTTTTATGAGTAATGAAGCATGAACATGGTGCGAACATAGTGTCTATACACTTTTAGATGGAAATGGTGATCAAAAAAATGATGGAACAATAAATAGAGACAAAAATGTTAAAGAATTCTTTAATATTGATCAAATAAAGTAGGATTTAATTAAAATGGTATAAAGTGTTACTTAATGTTTAGTTGGATGGTAAATAGAGGAATAAATGGATAATGATAAGTAATCTTCTATTCAGAAAAATATAAATGCATCTTTATGTGTATGTACATAAATAGATAGAAATTTATATGATGTGTAACCTTATCACATTGTGTACTCTTGATCCATGGTTTCCTCTACATATTTTTGATATGGAACCATTCACATCATGAATCATAATGATTTGATGAGATGACACATTTCACAACATGTATTAGGGGCTCATGATATGATTCGCTTTTCCAACATAAACTTTAAGCTGTAAGTGGAACATGAATATTACAATATGTGTATTGGTGATTAACATCATGTATTCTATTCATGACTTGTAATTTCTTCATGACATGTGATTCTCCCTTTATACTTGCTTTTAATGATTCATACACAACATGTATCTATTTTAAAACATATCAAAGTCCACATTTTCCCATTTTTTATAGATTTCACTTTGGATTCCTCAATACATATTCTTTATTAAATAAAACATATAACTGATGCATTATCAAATAAATCATGTCAAATATTTAATTAAATAAACCCAATATATTTATATAAATTCTTCTTATCAAATTCCCCCACAAAAAAAGTTTCTTATCCTTGTGAAAAAAAAGATCAACATGTATTCCAAAAGAAACAATATTTTATACAAGAAACATGCATTTCAATAATGGAAAAACATAATTTCTAGAGAAAAACATCATTCTCAAATAATAAACCCTTTAGATAAAATCATTCATGCATCTTAATATAATTTTTATTCCACATTCTTTATTCCTTTAGTTAAAAATCATAATTTTTCCTTGAATTTTGTACCCATTTTTTAATTTATCAAAAATTTAATTTTCTCTCATTATTAAAGGTAAAAAAATGTAACTGGAATTATACTCATACCCTGAATACATGTTACTGGCCATAAATGTCCATTTATTCTATAATCACCACTTCATAAATACAAATATAAAATCACTCTTGAGGGTTTCAAAAAAAAAACGGTACAAATGACTTTGAGGATGAGGGCATGGGGTATTAAGTAAAAATAAATCCAAAAAGGGGGGTATTCTCTAATGTATAATAAATGATAAATGTGAACACAACAATGATTTGACTTCTCCAAAGTTAGATGTTTTTCATGGTCCAATATGCTCAATGTGGAATAATGAATATATCATGTAAGTATAGAAATTGTATGTTGTTTTTTATTTCTTATATTCTTTTATTTATGAAAATTCATGTTCATTCCAGATCTCACATTTTTCACCTAACCACATATGACTCATCATATAATTCATTGGTATGAAAATAGTGATTTCTGACTATCCTAGTATAGATCCAAAAATATTATTCTTTATTTTTTTTAATATTTTTTAAAGTAATATGGTAAGATTATAATTTCAAGAGTAATCATGGATCATATTTTATCATTATGGTAAAATTCCATAATAAAACTCCTTAATAAATACATCTTGTGTCTATCAGCTAAAAATTCCCCTACACTTCTTCCAAAAATAATCATGGATAATACAACGAGTATGGTTTGGATGGATAATCATCCTGAAATGGATACATCACAAATATGTCAATCATGTATACTACAAGACAAACAAGGAAAAATTTAAGGTGGGTGTCAGCGAAAAGATTCTTTCAAATATTTCCTCACACTTATTAAAATTTTATTTTTTTATTCATAGCCTCAATAAGATATCAATTCATGTTCTTCTAGGTTTACACGCCCATGAATCTCTCAATAAATATTCTCAAAAAAATTATGAAATTATGGGTTAAAAATGATTTCAATAATGAGAGTATACCAAAATTTTCTAGAAATTATTGAGGTTATAAAATCACGTAATAAGTCTATCAAAAGTAATTTTAGACATGAATAATTTTATATTTATTAAAAAATTCAGCAATCATAATAAAAATATAAATATGTGAAAAAACATAGATTTCAATAATTTCCAACCTAAATTTGCATTTTATTAACATGGTTGCAATTAGTTTTTGAGGTTTTAATCATGATTTCAATGAAAGGTTTCTCCAGTTATGTGAGAAAAGAAATAATCCAACTGTATCAATAATAAAGGTCAAGAAAGAATCTCCCACATGTTGAATGATACATTGTACAAAATATCTTTGAAATAATCATGGGTGATATATATATAATAGGTATAGAATATAAAAATTGAAATGTAAATTTTAAATTGAATCCAGGGAATCAAGACCTCCCTATAATGAGTGTCATTCCATGGGGGAACTTGTCTAATTAGGAATTAAAATTAGGAACCCAACATGATTTTTTAGAAATAAAAATCCTACACTAGATAAAACATTATCCCACAAGGTTTAAACAAGATATAAGTAGTTAAATAGGTAAGAACACATAGTGAATGACATGGAAAAACACCTCAGATACATTCATATATGTGGGTACACTATAGTTGAAACTATACTATGAAAAACACACCTATAAAAGACAAAAAATCTTATATACAAGATTAAAAATAAATATAAAAAATAAAATATGATTTTAATCGCATATATAGATATTAATTATGTTGTAAGTCAGACATATGGACAATTGAATCATTCAGTGTCATGCATTTGCTTGGAAGTCTACTACCTCATATGAGAATAGGTGGTTGTCTCATCGAGCTCAGTTGGATGCATGGATAGATTATGAAATAAAGGATAATTCTATGAATGAATCTATATTGACCCTATCCATTTACACATTTCATTATATGATTTTAAGCATAGTAAAGAATCATATTACTAGCCAAGTATAGTTAAATCTAATGTCTTGGAAGACTAGGTACATAAAACCTAAAACATGGGACTAAAAATACAATTTATTTATGTAGTATTCATAAATTGACCCGAAAATCCATTTTTCATTTACATATTCATAGGATAACTAGATGACAACACGAACAAATCAATTAGATAAAACCCCTATAATGGAATAAATTAAAAATAAGCTTTAGCACATAGGTTAGAAGGCGTGACATAATTATCTAAAAAGGCATGAAACATATGGAATCATAACATATAAACATGGGATAATATAAACATGGATTTATATTAATTTTAAAGTAACATAAAATAGGACTTTACACAAGTCAAGACTCATTACACATAGAGGATCACGAGTCAATGTTAACCACCCAGACCATTGCACATGGTAAACCGAGTCAAGGCTAATAGCAAAGACCATTGCACACAACGTATCATGAGACTCAACTTTACCCAATTAATTTTAGCTCTATCTAAGTTCACATATCATAAAATTTTCATGAATATTCTTTCCACATATATAATCATACATTATCAACCATACATAAACATAAGGGTTACCCGTTGTAAGAATTGTGTATCACAATCATGTCATAAAAATGTCCATGAAGTAAATGAACGAGATAATGAAAGTTCAATAATAGTTTAAAATAATTATATATCATGAAAATTGATGTAAACATGAATTAATAACAAGTAATGAGAGTAATCAAGAAACATTAGAATTAAAACATTTTACTACGGTTAAAGGAAAATATCAAAGGTCATTTAAAACATAAAAGGGTATAAAATTTTACAAAAAAAATGAACCATAAAGGATTTAACAATGAAAAATATGGTTTTATAAAAATAATGGTGGCTTAAAAATATATTATATTTTGTGCTTGAGAATGGGTAATAATTCTGAAAGTTCCCTTAAAAAGGGTTTGTTTATCCGAAAGTATTGAGGATGGAATCAATTAAAAAATGTATATCACCAAAATATAATGACGAATGGGTCTTGATACATGAATATGGATCATATACAAAGAATTTAGAATCTGTAAATAAAAAAGATAACATCATTTGGGTAAAAATAATGATAGAGAAACCTGAAGGAATAAAGGAGGTTCGGGTAGAATCTCTGACCTTAAATCTGATGGTGTCCTTCACTTGATCATAATGTCCCGGATAAAAAAATTAAATTTATTAATTAATATTTAAATAACCTCTTCTTTATTTAATTTATTTATAATAACCTTATTATGTTTACTCAATACCTTCTTGATGGGTTAATAGGTTCGATTTAAGTGTTTATTGCATAAATTTCATGATCACTTTACTTATATACATGTAAGGATAAACAAATAAGATGAGAATTGTTGTATGGAATTGGATTTATATTTTATTAGTGATCATTCAGTATATTAAATGGTTATAAAATTAATTTGTTTATTTTCATTGAAGTTGAATCATTATATAAAAATTTAATGATAACTATTTTGGTTAATTGGATGTTTCTTTATCACATAAAAAACATTTTTATTTATAAATAAATATCATGTGTACAAAAGATTCTATAAAATTAAATTATAAATGATACATATATTATAGTTTGGTTCAACCATAGAATATTATTAATAACCATAATTTAAGATGGTAAAACAAATTGAAAACACGTCATCCCTGAATGTGAAAAATTATCACATCTCGGATGGTGTTTTCATTTTTTGTATAAAAAGGTGGTGGAAATAAGAGAAAATCATGAATTATTAAATTATCATAAAAATATTTCAATACATTTATGGTACTAGAGTTATCATAACATTTGGATGAAACTAGGTGAGTAATGAAAAATAAAATAATCGAACCTCAAAGAAAATAAATGAAATGAAAAGTGAAATTAACTTCTTGAATATATCTTATTTGAGAACATCATTAAGGGATAGAATTTGGGATTTTAAAGAGTCCAAGGGCCAACGAACCCATACCAGAGTGGTAAGGGCTTCTGCTTGGCATCCAGGAGACCCAGGTTCAAAACCGGGTGGAGGCGAATTTCTGGGGACTGTAGCAGTACTACAGCAGACACTATAGCAGTACTGTAGTAGGTATTGTTCGGAACTATAACAGCCGGAACTATTCACCTGATTTGGGCTTTTGGGCCACCGGTTTGGGCATACGGTTCTCAAGGGCCTTCGGGCCATCAAAGGCCTTCAGGCCACAGGGCCTTAGGGCCATTGAAGACCATAAAGTAGCCCAGTTCACCTAGAGCAGGCCCCAGAAGAGGATCAGAGCACCAGTAGCAGTCACCATAAACATAGCTAACTAGATTGGATGAATGAGAGGGTATGGAAACCGCCATCGGGACCCGGCACCGTGCAGCTTTTTATGGGGCAATGCTAGCCGATCAACAATGCTGGTGGGGAGCTAAAGGCGATCAATGATGCAGAAGCTAGGGAGGGGAAGTTCTAGTGGGCTGGGCCTACGGGTCATGTTATGGGAATGGTATGCGTCTGGGCCTTCAGGTCATGTCGGGCCCTGTGCCTTGGGCCTACGGGTCTTGTACGGGTTCCCCTTCAACCCTTAAAAAGGGGGATTATCTATAATAAAAATAAAAAAGAAGGTCTTTGGGCCATTCAGGCTGAAGATTCCAAGGGATTATAGAAATGGGATAGGGTCTTAGGGATGGATTTTAACATAATGTGGACTAGGAACAATCCTAGAGGGGAGTGAAGAGAAGAGCGGTGAGGGTGGTTTTTATATTGGATGAGAATAAGTTTTTATCAATATTTTATTCATTATTTTATTAAATTACTCAAGACATGAAATAGTAATAATAATTGTGACAAAAAATAGTAATATGTTCATAAGGGTTCGATCCAATGTTTATTGCATCATCCACGACTCAATAAATAGCGTATTTAACATATAATGTATATATACTAGAAATTACCATATTTTAGTATTCTCGAAAATTAAAATATTTCAGAAAAATTCAAAAAATTGACACCAACCATTTTATAACATGTAAAATTCAGAAAAGAACTCCATTTTATGAAAATGATTTTTGAAGTATGTGATATTTAATTTTTAATTAAAATCATAATTTATTTAAAAAATACAAATTTTAAAATTAAAATAACTATTCTAACACTTTGAAAAATTAATTAAGGTCTCTTAAAATTATCATATAATCATAACTCATAACAATACATATTTATTATTACCTTTTATGATTTTTTAAATTATTAAATTAGTCATTAAATTTTAATTAAATATATATGACTCACAAAAATATAAACACAACAATTAAATTATATTGTCACTTATAAGATGAATAAATTTTATTTATACTTTCATTGGTAAGGTTACTGATTTACTATTCATAAGGTTCATGTTACTATTCATAAGGGTGAAATTACTATTCATAAGTGTTAGTTACTATTCACCAAAAATTAAGTTTATCTTATTGGATTCCAAATATCTTACTGATCGCAATAGTGTATGTCAGATTTTCGAAATTCCAATCAAAGAAGTGATAATATTATGTTTAAAGATCACATAGTACTTAGTATTTTATTGTGTTTTGATTTCATGTGATTATACGATAAGACATTATTATAAGAAGGGATTTTCCATTGATTAAAGTTTTTGTCATTACATTATTCCCCCTTATTAATTTTCTCCCTCAAAATTTCATTTTACATTCTATGCCATAAATAGGTGTGTGTACTTTTCCTTGGTTTCCTCCTCCAGTTCCAATGTTGCCTCTACGTACTTATGTTTATTCTATAGTACATTGGCCAAGTGAGTAGTCTTGTTGCATAGAACATTATATCTATGATCCAATATATTCATTGGATTCTCCTCTTTATAAAGATCATTCTCCAACTATACTACCTCTGACGAAATTATATTTGAAGGATATGGTATGTACTTCTATAAGAGAGATACATGGAATAAATCTTGTAGTTTTTACATGATAGGTGGAAGTGCTTGTGATAGGCCACAACTCCAACATTATCAAGGATATTGAAGGAAATGATATACCTGGCACTTATATTTCCTATCTTCCCAAATCTCATAACCTTCTTCCCTGGGGATGGGTATTGTAATTCCATGTCTCCAACTTTAAACACATAGTCTCATAAATCATTGTTTGCATAACTATTTTGTCAAATTTGGGCTTCCTTGATGTGTTTCTGAATGGTTTTCACCTTCTCCGGTATTTCTTCAACAATTTCAGGTCCTATAATTTTACACCCACAAAATTTATCCCAAATGCCTATGTTCTGCACCTTTTCCCATAAAGGGCTACATATGGTGTCGTTTAGATACTAGATTGGAAACTATTGTTGTAGGAAAATTAAACCAGAAGAAGATGTTGGTCCTATCCTCCTTTTAAGTTCATAGAACACTCTCTCAAGATGTCTTCCAGTGTATGAATACTTCGCCCAGATTGGCCATCAGTTTGATGATGATAGGCCATAAAAAATTTTACTTTAGTTCTTAGATCATATTAGTTACATTTCCAGAACATCCAGGTGAATATCATATGTCTATCAGATTTAATAGATAGTGGTACACCATGTAGCCTTACCACCTATTTGATATATATCCATGAAATATTATCCAATGAAAAATCCTCTTGAATTGTGTAAAAGTGAGTTGACTTTGTATGAAGATCCATATGGATCCATATAGCATTGTTTCCTCTGGATTTCCTTGGAAGTCCCGTGACAAAGTCTATGTTGATGTTCTCCTACTTCCATGTTGGTATGGGAAGTGGTTTCATCATCTCCTTGTACTTTAGTCATTAAGCCTTCACTTGTTGACATACCAGACACATTTATGAATATTCAGCAATCTACATCTTCATATTGTCCCACCAAAGGTTCTCTCAGAGATCTAAATACATCTTTGTGATCCTTGGGTGAAAAGAGAAGGATGATCAATGTGCATCATTTAGGATCTCATTCTTTATCTCTAGATTATATGGTACACATAATCCTAACCCAAATATTAAAACTCCATCCTCATAAATCTTATACTCAGAGGATTGACCATTTCTAATAGCTTCCACTCTTTTAAAAAATTCTTCATTTTTTCTTTGAACTATCTCTATTTTCTTAATGAGGGGAGGTTAAAAAATCATTTGAGAAAGGATTGATGATATTCTTTCCAAAATTATTCCCATGTACATCCTCTATAAATCTAAGAATATTGGATCCTTTCCAATTCTCATCATTAATAATGATGTAATATTCTTTCTACTTAGATAATATGCCACCATATGTACCTTTCCAGGATGATAGTGGATTGATCAGTCATAGTCCTTGATGAGCTCTAACCATCTTAACTGGTGCATATTAAGTTCTTTCTATGTGAATATATATTTGAGACTCTTGTGATCAATATATATCTCACACTTCTGTCCATATAGATAATTCCACCATATTTTCCACACAATGATCACATCCTCCAACTCCAAATAATTCATGGGATAGTATTTCTCATGTATTTTCTGATACCTTGAGTCGTATGCTATCACTTTATCATTTTTCATTAGTACACAACCTAATCCTTTCTTTCAAGCATCGATGTATAGCACCAAGAGTTCTCCAATTCATTGGAATGTGAGTACGGGTTCAGTGATAAACCTATTTGTGTGGTACTTAAATCTTTCCTCACATTCTTGATTCTATAAAAAATTCACCTCCATTTTTTTCAACTTGGTCATTGGGTTTTACAATAATTAAAAGTTCCCCACAAATCATCGGTAATACCCAACTAGACCATGGATTCTACGGATCTCTGTTACAGATGTTGTCCTAGGAAACTCTTTAATTTCATTTATCTTGTAAAGATCTATATATATCCCTTTCCTAGTGATAACATTTCCAAATATTTATTACCCCTCTATCAAAAAATCTCATTTACTATACTTTTCATAAAGTCTCTCCCTTCTCAAATTCATCATTACAATATTGAATTGCTCCTCGTGTTCCTCCTTGCTCATGGAGTATATCAGAATATCCATGATAAAGACTGCTAATAATTTGTTGAGGTAATATCTAAAGACTATATTCATTATATAAATGAACATTACTAGAGCATTAGTGAGTTCCAAGGGCATAACAATGAACTCATAGTGTACATAACTCATTCGGAAGGTAGTCTTAGGAATATCTTCTTTCCTCACCTTTATTTGGTTATATCATAACTGAAGGTCCACCTTAGAGAAATAACTAACCCCATGAAGCTGATCGAACAAGTCATCTATCCATGGTAGGGGATACTTGTTATTTATTATGATTTTATTCGGGTTGTTATTATCAATGTATAGGTGCATTGATACATCCTTATACTTGATAAAGTATACTACCACACCGTATGGTGAAGCACTCAAGTGTATAAAACCCTTCTCTAGATTCTTCTGAAACTACTTTTTTAGATCTTCTAGATCTTCGATGTCCATTCTATAAGGTGTCTCTGATTTAGGCAGAGATCCGGGAAAAATTTCAATTGAGAAATCAACATCTCAATTAGGAAGAAGACTATGAAATTTTTCAGGGAATACATCAGTTTAATCCACTACGATTGGAATATCTTTTAGAAGAATCATCTCAATTGTCTCAATCAGTTTATCTAGACATGATTGCTCATAAGGAAATAATATCCACACATGAGACAATGATTTTAAAGAAGATTCATCCTCATCCTTACACATGTATGAAATTTGAGGATACTTCAGGATGTGAAGAGTGGTCTCCCTTTCCCAACAGTTGATGTTGATTTTTTTAAAGATAACCAATCCATGCCCAAGATAACATCGAACTCCACTAAAGGAAGTATGAAATTATTTTTTCGGAGGTTCAGTCCAAAAACATTAACCGAGAAGGTGTTATATACTTTGGATGAAGTAATTTCCTCATTTTCTATTCTCATAGATAACTCAACCTCCAAATATTTATGTTTTTTCTGAATAGATATACAAAACATGAAGGATATAAAAGAATTCATAGAACTAGAATGAAATATTATGTTAACTATTCTTGAATAAACAACTAGCATACCTGTCACCAAATTAATTTCTGGTTCCACATCAGAAGTAGTAATAGCATAATCCCTTCCTTGTTTCCTTGGAGGTTATTATTGATTTCCTCTCACAATCGTAGCCTTAGGGAAATTGTTCGAAAAATTCCAATTATCCTTGAAGTTGTAACAATACACTATAAGATGATAATTGATTTGAACCTTCCTTTATTCTTCCGCATTAGTGGAATTCTTCATATCCCTATGACAGTTTATTGCAAGATGTTCCATTCTACCACATTCGAAGAAATTATGGGTTCCCTTTAGACAGTTCTAAGTATGCTTCTTCGCATAATATTTGACATGTGGGATGTTTGATATTCCTTCCATCATGAGATTTATTTGTCGAACCATCCATATTTGACTCCATTTTCCATAATTTTTCACCAAGAATATGAGACCATTGAGAGTCTTCGATATCCATTTCAACATTTAGGGAACATCGAACAATCTCCTCATAATTTTCTAAATCACGAATCACCCACTCTTTTCATATACTTGTCTTTAGTTCGATAAAGACATGATCCACCTTGATTTTGAAGTTGATGAAAAACTAGAGGCATATCTTGAGATCCTTGGGATGTTTTCTTCATACACCCCAATGCACTCATCTTCCATCATCTTAAGTCCTAGGAATTCTCTTTTATTATTGAGATGGAGTTTTCAGGGAAAATATTTATTAAATATTATTTTCTTGAATTACTCCAAATCCATGGAATAAATTTCCCCTTGTGCCTTCATATTCTTGATCAGTGTCCACCACTGATCAGCTTCCCCATCATTTGATAGAATTCCAATACAACTTTCTCTTATTCTAAGAACTGGAGGATGGAGAATATATTTTCAATGGATTTAGTCCACTGTTCTACACAGAGGGGATTGGAAGATCCACCAAAAATAGGAGAAATTTTCCACATGATGTATTTTACAACAACTTTCTCTTTCCTTATATGATAAGGTCATTCCACATGATTAAAGTTATTATTCATAAATTGATCTAGCTGAACAAGTACTATAATTATGTTTTGAGCACCCATTACCATCATATTTGGCATATCATTAGGGAAATAATCACATTTTCTATCACATGTTGGCACATGTTCTTCTATTTCCCACCATTAACTAAGAAAAAGAATTTACAATTATGTGGATTGAATACTTGGCTAATAATAATAAAGGAAACATTGAACATAAAAGGATAAACTTATGATGGAGAAGCACATCCTAAATTTTGATTCCCTAGGTTTAAATCTAGGTTGTCCATGAACTATTTCTTAACATATATTCTTAAGGGATCATTTTTCCCCTTAATAATGGGTTTTTAATAATCTTATGAATTTACCAAAGCATATACCCAAGGAGTGTCAAACAAGGAGTGCCTAAAGGCTTGTTATCGTTCGCTAAATCCAATTTGAGTCTTCTTAAAAGTGGTGTTTTGGGGTTTACCCCAATATATGTGTGTTCCAAAACCACATTCACTTGTTTGTATCCATAGAGGGATGTATTTTCTTGATAAACCCCTTACCCTATACTTACCAAAATTTATGGTTGTTTTCTTATACTTAGTCTCATCCTAAAAGTTTGTACTGAAGTGATCTATTCCTAATCTAAAAAATAACAAGAGAATCCTCTGACACCAACTATAGTGACCATAGACTTTTATAAATTTCATTAGAAGATTTTAAGCATAATAAAGAATCATATTACAAGGCAAGGATCATAAAGTCTAGTGTCTTGGAAAACTAGGTACATAAAACATTAAACATGGGAATAAATATAACATTTCTTTATTTAGTCTTAACAAATATCCCTTAACATACATTTTTCTCATACATATTCATAGAATAACCTGGGGATAACATAAAAATGCTGATGAGCTGAAAGCCTAGTAAGAGAATAAGCATGAGAATAAAGCTTTAGCGTATTGGTTAGAAGGCCTGATATGATGATATAAAAAAGCATGGAACATATGGAATCATGACATATAAATTTGGTATCATATAAACGTGGAGTCATAGTAATGTGGAAGTAACATAAAACAAGACTTTAGCAAGAGTCATGGATTTTTTCATACAGGGGAGCACAGGTCAAGGTTAACCACCATGACCGCTGCACAAGGTAGCATGAGTCAATGCTAACCACCAAGACCATTGAACATAACATCTAATGAGACTCAACCTTACCCAATAAATTAGAGAACCACCCAATGTAACACCTAGAGTTTTTATGGACCAATTTTTTAAAATAAATTAAAATTTTCATTTATATCTTACAATTCACTAATTCAATCATTTCGTTCACACTAAGCCTACTTGTTGTATATTACATGCAACACCGAGTTGGCTTAAGATACGCATAACACTGAGTATAGATTTTATTCAATAAACAAAATAACTAGGTTTGTGTTATGTTATATGTTAAACCAAATGAATCTTTCACTACACGCAACACTTACTTTTTTTAAATGTAAGAGTGACCTTCCTCGATAGCTTACCTTGTATGCAATATCAAGTTTCACTAAACAATGATAAATTATGAAAATATTATTATATAATGGGATATATAATATCCTTTATGAATATTATTAACCAAATTTTGAATTTTATATAAAATTTACATTAATTTTATGTTTTTTCTATAACATGATATAAGAACAAATTCAATTTTTTGGATAAAAGAAGTGTTTTTCAAAAAAATATAGTTTTGTCGTCTTTTGATGGTGCACAAATTTTAAACCTAGTTTTTAACATTTTTATATATTATTTTTGAAAAAATAAACACTTTATTTGTAAGGGGACATAAAAATTTATCTTGGATGAAATTTTTGAATTTTGTGATGAAATTTATATTTTGATGAATAGTGAAAAATACTGCGTTTTCATTCCAAACTAAAATTTCATCTAATTTATTTATAGAGTTATATTATCTTTCTAATTGGTTTTAATGTATAATTGGGTTGTGTTTTTATCATTTAATCCTATTTTGGTAATTGGAAGTAATTTTAAATTTAAATTTGACATAAATATATGACAATATTTTGATAAGTTTTTACTTCTTAAAAAACCCGCTTTTTGATTTTTGACAACGGGAATTAATTTTAAATGAATTTCATCCAATAATATGTTTTGATTTATGAAAATTTGATTTCATATTTGGAATTAGTGGGTCTAAATTACATTAATAGTTTACTATTTTTTTATGAATATTAAATGTGGTAATTTTTATTTACCATAGTAAAATGTAAGTTGGGTAAATTAGGGTAATTATCAATATGATAAAGATAATAATATTACCCTAACACCTCATAAAATATTATTGGTTAAATTTAAGTCTACCAATATCACCTATGCGTCGGAATTTATTCATTTAGTGGACTTTTTTCAAGTGAAAGTGATGAAATTATAATTAAAGCAAAAGAAGTTGACAACATGTCACTCTCATATGTATTATAAATATAATTATATTAATATATTGAAAAACATGATAAAAATAGAATATAAATAGTCCCCAAAAATATAATGAAACTATATAAATTATGTGAAATTATTTACAATTTTTAGGGATTAAATAATTACCATTAATGATGACACAATAGTGATATAGAAATTATTTCATTGATAGAAATATCAGATAAATGGGTTTAAAAATATTAAAATAAATATCATATGAATTAATTAATTTTCTCCAAAACTTTTATAGGTGACTATGACATGTTATAAGTGTATTAATTTTTTTTTAAATTTATATTTTGTTTGGATTTTATTTAAACTAAAATAAATTGATAGTCTCAAAATTGACACTGTTGATATTTTATAAAAATAACTTATTATTAAATTATTTAAAAATCAAAAAAATATTTAAAAATTACAAAGTGAAAATTATAAGGTCTAAAGTGTAATAAATTATCCAATTAAGGACAATTAAAAACACATATGTAAATATTTATAACCATTCAATATTTAAAATATTTTAACCATAAATATAATTAAATATAATAATTAAGGATAAATCGAAATGATAAGTTATAAAATAATATAAAAAAATGAATAAATTTTATTAGTTGAAAGGATTTAGACCCATACTCATATTATCATGTAAATAAATGTTTTTGGGATCATTATTAACTTAAAATTATTTTATAATAAATTAATATTTCAAGACGTTCCCAAGGTGCCCCTCCCCTCTCTTATAAAATAGAACCTCTCCTTATCTTTTAATCACTCCTGAAAGACCCATTGGCTCAGTAAAAACCTACCCAAATATCCTAAAAACTTCCCTCACTTAACCCTAGAGTCTATCCTTTGGGTATAAATCCATTTTAAGGTGTCCTTTTGTGCATACCAAAAAGAGATACATGAAAACGAGGTAATTGTTTTATCACCTCTTTCAAAATTATTTTCTTCTTCTACTTACTCTTATTATGTTTTTTTTCATAATAAAGTAATAAATAAAGTATATAATACATTATTAGAGTTAAATATAATTATGGGAAAACCTTATACCTCCTTTTACCAGTCCTATGAATAACAATATCACCATGTGTGTGTACGTATGACTTACTGTCTCCATGTTGTGGTGTAATTTTTATTCAACGATAATTAATTTAGATGGGTATATTAATGAGTATAATGGATATAAATAATGAATATATCATAATAATTATTCTGTAAAATTCATATGCTATCCAATTCTATACTATTTAACAATCAAGGAAATGATATCGTCGCTCGTGCGTACGTACAACTTACCGTCTCCATGAGGTGATGAGATTCATTACCCAAATTAACCATTCAAGAATGATTATAAAGTATATAAAATAAATAAGCATGATATAAATGAAATAATAATTCTACTGTATTTATTTTCATATATATATATATATATGGGATTTACTTTCTTCCATTCTATTCAATAAGGAAACAGAAACAATGTTCATGTGTACGTACGACCTACCGTATCCCAGAACAGTGTATTCCATTTCATTTATCTATCTATTATATATATTAATCTACTGAATATATATGATATAGAAATTATTTTTACTTTCTGGAAGTATGTAAATAACAATATAAGTTATAATATCAAGAATAAAAAATTAAAACATGTATAATAAATAAAACTATTATTACCCAAAACGTTGATTTAACATGGAATTGATAAATAAACGGGTAATATAAAGTCATTTAAGAATCATATATGATGTCATAAATATTATTATGGTTCTGTTACAAGTTAATAATATGTTTAAATTTAATATACAGGTGTTTTGGACATATATGTAATAAATCAGACCAACATTAAAGGTTAATTTTGCAGTCTCATTATTATCAGAGATTGTTTATTCCTATGTATTTACTGGGGATATATTTATCTTCAACATCCATGTTTCCTAAATACATAATATTTTTTTATTCTTCAATAGTCTTTAATGTAAATTTTACCCATCAGTAAATATTAATTAAATGCCATGAAAGGAATCTATTTTCATTATTCAATTTGAGGTACTTTTTGACTTTTCGGGAAAAATTACTAGGATAATGTTTTTTTAAATTATATGAGATGAATGGATTTTAACAATATCATGACACCTAACTTCCATGAATCTTCATCTACATGATTTCAGGTTTATTTCCAACTAAATTGTTTTCTTTTGAAATTTCATGTCTTTTTTAGAAAGAAAACGTTTTTGAAAAAGAAATGATATTTCCTCATGAATTAAGTTCATTGGTTTTATCAAAATTATTTTCTATATAAGATGACATAGGGTTAAGTTTATATTCTTATTATTATTATGATTTAATATTTTTAATTATGGAATAATATTTTATATGGATTATATTATGATGGTATGAAATTTAAGAAACTCATTTTATTTATTGGGTATGTTTTGATGACTGATTTATGTTTTTGTGGAACATGTAAGAATGATTTTATTATGAGATGGGTGGGACATGAGTCTCCCTCCAATGAATTGGGTAATTATTTATTTCTCATGAGATAGACATAATTGAAATGAAAAGTAAATCTGGTTCAGTAATACTAGGCTAGAATGAATAGTAAATCTGGTTTATTAATGCATGGCTAGATTAATAAGTAAAACCCGTTCAGTAATGGAATTTTTCCACTATGATGGTCTTACAATAAATGGTTTGTCTACTATGGAAATAATTTTATGTACTTATTTTTTTAATAATTCCACTTTTTATACCAATACTATTTTATCATGTTTAATATTCCTTTATGATCTATGCCTTACGTACTACCATGATTTATTTCATGACTCAAGATTTTGATATTTAATATTTATGTTCATGTTTTTACATTTGTATGTTCATGTTGGGTAAGATATTTTCCATGAATACCCTTACTGGTCATTTGATCTAAACCCTTTTCTTGTTTCTTTTTCCTCAGGATTTAAAGAAGTTTATTATGTAAGATATGTTAAAAAGTGGTTCTAGTTATGAAGGATAATGTTGGAGATGATATAGATGATTTATGAACTAATTGTTTATGTTTTCTAGTTTCCAAAGGCAATAAACTAATATGTTATTTGGGCGACTTTTTTGTCATGTATTAAGTATTCTAAAAAATTAATGTAATGTCCATGTAAGTCAAACTTTGGTATTTATAGTTGGTATCAGAGTGAAGGATTAGAAAAACATTGGAAACTAGGATGAAAAATATTTTGTGAGATCCATAGATATATTTATAAGTTATGTCTAGGGATATCCCTAAGGGTATGTCTAACTATATGTTACGGTCCTATATTTTTGGTAACGATCGTGAATAACCTCATATTAAACCAAAGATGTTAGATATTGAAAGTACTCCTACTTGATTATGTTTTTTTTTCAATTACGATTTTTTACCTCTCACACTATTCTTTTTGGGTTTTAGAAAATGGATGGAAATAGGAGGATTCATTTTAATGGAAAAAATTATGGACAATGTAATGATATTCTTCATGAGAAACCAAATGAAATAGGATTTGGAAGGTGAAACATCATTATTATTCCTAATCAAAAATCTCATAATATGATCAACAATCTCAACTTTGGTGAATTTCCTCACCTAGATAATAAGAGAAAGAGAGAGTTTCATGGTGATCATTGGGGAAATAAAGTTAAATTTTTCTTATGTAAATCATGTTGGGATAGTAATAATGGATAATTTTTCGAAGGAACTAGAATATTCTTTGGGTGTGGAAAATAAGGACACAAAACTAGTAATGAAAAAAGAAAAATTTATGTTAACACAATGGATAATGATAATGGTATTTCTAAGACAACAACGACAACTAAATGTTTTAAATGTGGAATGTGCATGCATTTTGAAAATCGACACCCTAAGGGAAAATCTCAGGATGATTATCAGCATGGTAATATGGGTAGTATTTATGTTGATGATGATGAAGAGAATAATAATGATATATAAGATGAAATAAGTGTTAAGGAATAAAAAGACGAAGCTTGGTCAATAGATTAAGAATATATTGGAATGATTACATGATTATCAAGAGTAATGTTGTATAAGTAATTTTATTGTATTATGGAATGAAGAAAAATATAAGTATTGTTACACTATTATTTTCCCTCAAGTATTTGAAAGTATATGATGAATGATACTGGAAACTATGAAAAGTTATTCAGATATTTTTTGGAAAAAATATGATATGTTCATAATGATGGGATAAAGAGATGATTGATAGTATTAATGACCTCATGACTGATATAAGAACAAATTGATGTCATTGTTTAAGTATATATAATTTTTTTTATTTTTAGTGTGTGGAAAGAGTCAATTTTTACAGAATGCATGTGTTCACTAAGGTCCTATGGTATTTCATGTTATTACCATGTTTCAAGAGAATACATGATTAATGTATTCACATGTTTGGAATGTGAAAAAAATGAAATACCTTATGATATATGGGAGACAAATGTTATTTCAATTTATTTCACCTCTTTCTAAAGTTTTATATTTTTAGTTTTTTGATGGATTGTAATGTTATCCATTTATGGATATTTTAAGTTATTTTCAAATTGATGTTTTTTAGATTATTATATTATCTCACTATAGGTGGACTTATGAATATTTTAATAACTATTCTAACCTTTTATTGAGATATATGGAGTGACCTATCATTATATTTCATGATCTTATAATGTTTCCAGAATGAAAAATTCAACTTCATTTCTTAAAACAAGAGATGAAGTGGAAATTGTTCAAGGAATGACCAACAATGAGATTATATGGAAATCAAGTAAGTATTTCGTCACATGTTCTTAAAATTTATGGAAACGGTATTGAAAACCAAAAAATTATCTTAGTACCTTCTTATCTGATGAATCATATTGTCCCTTAAATCACAATGGATTTATGGATTTCGGGTTGTTAACATTCTCCAACCTTGTTCTCTATCACTATCTTTCAAAACATGATAGTTAGATTTATCTTCCATATCCATGTTTTCACTTCCCTAATATGTTATCTAATGTGGAAACCCAATGATGAGTTATTTTGGGTAATTTTTAGGTTTAACATTCTTTTTTAAAATTATGTTTTAGTATTTTTTTTACGTTGTGGGGTTCCATAAAAGAATCTTTCAAGTAGTAAAACATTTATAACCATAAAACAATTAAAAGAATAATTTCATTTTAAAGGTGGTTATAATGTAACAAACATAGTTTTTATGGACCATTTGTTTAAAATAAATTAATATCTTTATTTATATCTTGCAATTCACTAACTCAGAAATTCTTTTCACACTAAACTGACTTGTCGTTTGTTACATGCAACACCAAGTTGGCATACGATACACGAAAAAATGAGTATAGATTTTGTTCAATGTATAAAATAACTATGTTTCTATTATGTTATATTTAACATTGAAGGAATATTTCCCTACCGGAAACAATCACATGACTTGCGTTATATGCAAGAGAGGCCTTCCTTGATAGCTTTCATTGTACGCAATATCGAGTTTCCCTATACAATGATATACTATTAAACTATTTTTATTTAATGGGATATAAACTATCAATTATGAATATTATTAACAAAATTTTTAATTTTATAAAACATTAAAATTCATCTTATGTATTTTCTTGAACATGATATAAGAACAAATTAATTTTTTCGGATTAACAAAGTATTTTTTTAAAAAAAAATGCAGTTTTGTCACCTTTTGATGGCACACCAATATTAAATCTTATTTTTTGCACTTTTATATATTATATTTGACAAAATTAATAACTTATTTTGAATCAGGACATCAAAATTTAACTTGGTAAATGTTTTGGTATTTTTCTGATGAAATTCATATTTTGATGAACAGTGAAATATATTGCATTTTAATTTAGAACTGCCTTTTCATATAATTTATTTATATAGTTTGATTTTCATTTTTATTGGTTTTAAAGTGTAATTGGATTATTTTTCCATAATTTAATCCATGTTTGGTAATTTTAAGTAATTTAACATTGAAATTGGACATAAATACATGACAACCATTAGATAAGTTTTTACATCTCAAAAACATGCTTTTTTTACAGAAAAAATTAATTTTAAATTAATTTATTCAAATTATATGTTTTGAATTATGAAAAATTTATTCCATATTAATAATTAGTGGGTACAAATTTTTTTAATATGTTAATTTTATTTTTTTGGATATTATTAATAGTAACTACAAAATTTTTTATTTTCCATAATTAAATGTAAATCGGGTAAATTAGGGTAACTAACAATATGATAATGATAATTAATTACCCTAAAACCCACTAAAATACTATCAGATGAATTAATGTGGAACAATATCACATTTGGGTTGGAATTTATCCACTTAATGGCCATTTTTCCCATAAAAGTGATATAATTATATTTAAAACAAAAGAATGTGACAATATATCACTCCCATATATGTTATAAGTATAATAATTTTAATATAGTGAGAAAAATGATAAAAAATATAAATTAAATAGTATCCAGAAATATAATGAAATTATCTACCTCATGTGAATTTATTTATAATTTTTTGATATTATATAATTACCTTTAATGATGACACAATAGTGATGTATAAATTATTTTATTAATAGAAATATCAAATAAATGGTTTTAAAAATATTAAAATAAATTTCATATGAACTAATTTATGTTCTCTAAAAAATTTCAAGGTGACTATGACTAGATAGGAGTGTATTATATATTTTGGCTCGAATTTATATTTTCTGTGGATTTTATTTAAAGTTAAATAAATGAATTCTGTTAAAATTGACACTATTGATGTTTTATAAAAATAACATATTATTAAATTTTTTAAAAATCACAAAAATAATTACAAATTACAAAGTGAAAATTATATAGTCTCAAATTTCATAAAGTATCCACTTATATACAATTGGAAACACATATATAAATATTTATAACCATTTAATATTTATAATATTATTACCAAAAATAAATTTTAATAGATTAAATAATGATAAATCAAAATGATAGGATTTAAAATAAAATAAAAACATTTATAAATTTTATTTTTTGAGATTACTTCAACCCATACTCATTAAATATTTTAAATAAATGAGTTTATGAGCATTTTAAAAAGGAAATTAATTTATAATAAAATAATATTTCAAGACATTCCAAATGTGCCCCAACCATATATTATTGTAGGGAACCTATCCTTCCCTTTTAATCACACCTAAAAATCCATTTTTCTTGGCCAAAACCTGACCAAAGCTCATACCAACATCCCCCAATTCATTTTAGAGGCCAACATTTGGGACAAAATCCATATTAAGGAGTCCTTTTATACATACCAATATAAGATACCTGAAAAAAGAGGTAATTGTTTTATCACCGCTTTCAAAATTCTTCTCTTCTTCTACTTACTCCTATTTTAATTTTTTTTCATAATAAAGTAATAAATAATGTATATTATAAATTATGTGATGTTTATAATTTTTTGAAAACGTATACTTAATTTTATCAATCCTACGAATAACAATATCACCATGCGTGCATACGTACGACTTACCGTCTCCACTCGGTGGTGTAATTTTTATTCAACAATACATAATTTAGATGGGTATATTTTTGGGTATAACAGATTTTAATAATGAATAAAACTTAATAATTATTCTTTAAAATTCATATACCATCCAATTCTGTAATATTTTACCATCAAGGGAAATATATCATTGCTCGTGTGTACGTACGACTTACCTTCTCCATGACATGATGAGATTCATTCCCCAAATTAACCATTCAAGATTGATTAAAAAGTATATATAATAAATAAGCATGAAATATATGAAATAATAATCTAATCGATATATATATATACATATCATTTAATTGCTTCCATTCAATTCAATAAAGAAATGGTTACAACATTCATGCGTAAGTACGACCTACCATTTCCATGAATGGTGTATTCTATTTCATTTATCTATATATTTTATATATATCTATAATAAATATATATGATATATAAATCATTTTTACATTATGTAAGTAATTAAATCAACATCTAAGTAATAATATCAAGAATAACAAGCAAAAACATGTATGATAAATACAATTATTATTACCCAAAATGTTCCTTTAACATGGAATTGATAAATGAACTGTTAATATAAAGTCATAAGTGAATCATATATGATGTCATAAATTTTATTATGGGTTTTTAAAAAGTTAATAGTATGTTTAAACCCACTATACATAATTTTTGGACACATACAGAAGAAATCACACCTAAAGTAAGGGATATTTTTTCAATCTCATTATTATTTGAGATTGTTTATTCATAAGTATTTCCTAGGTTATATTTATCATCCAAATACATGTTTCATAAATATGTAATATTAATTTTATTCAACTACTGTTTTTTAAAGTCAATTTTATCCATTAATAAATTTTTATTAAATAGAATGAATGGAATATTTTTTTATTATTCTATTTTATGTATTTTTTTTGACTTTTCTAGAAAATTATGAGGATATGTTTTTTTAACTTATATTGAATGAATGGATTTTTATGTTATCATGGAACTTTATTTCCATGAAGAATACCCTACATGATTTCATGTTTATTTTCATATAAATTCTTTTCTTTTAAAATTTCATGGAATTTTGAGAAAAGTAATCATTTTTTAAAAAGAAAGGATATTTTCCTCAAGAATTAAGTTCAAGTGTTTTATCAAAATTATTTTCCATCTAATATGACATATGATTATTTTTAAATACCTATTATTACAATGACATGATAGTGTTAATGATGGAATGATATTTTATATGGATTATATTATGATGGAATGATATTTAAGAATCCCATTTTATTTCCTAGGTTATGTTGTGATGAATGATTTATGTTTTGGTGGAACATGTATGAATGATTTCATTATGACAAGGGTGGTACCTATATCTCCCTCCAATTCATTGGGTATATATTTATATCTTATGTGATAGAATTGACTGGAATAGTATGTAAATCTAGTTCAGTAATACAGGGTTGGAACGACAAGTAAATCGGGTTCATTAATGCATGAATGGAGAGGCACGTAAACGCAGTTCAGTAACAAACATTTTCCACTTTGATGGTCTAGTCTAAAATGCTTTGGCTAATATGGAAATAATATTATGTAATTATTTGATTTATACAATTATATGTTTTATTTCAATGATATTTTATCATGGTTAATGTTCCTTTATGATCTATGACTTACGTTCTGCCATGATTTATTTCATTACTCAGGATTTTGATATTTAAACTTTATGATCAGGTTTTTACATTCTTATGTTTATGTTGTGTGAGATATTTTCCATGATTACCCTTACTGAGAATTTGATATCACCCCTCTTCATGTTTCTTTTTTCCCATGATTTGTTGAAGATTTTTAAGTAATATGTTTCAAAAGGGGGTTTTAGTTATGAAGGATAAACTTGGAGAAGATGTAGTTACTTTGTGAACCAGTTGTTTATGTTTTCTAGTTCCCAAAGGCACTAAACTAATACAGTATTTGGGTGTCTATTTATGTCACTTATTAAGTATTCTGTAAAAGTAATGTAATGTCCATGTATGTTAATATTGGTTACTTACACCCATCATAACATGTTTATGAATATTCTTTCCACATATAGAATCATACATAAACATAAGGGTTACCCATTGTAAGAATTGTGTATCATAGTCATTTCATAAAGAATAAAAAATGGGAGTATCATAAAAATATATATTAAATAACGTAATTTTATCATGCATGTAAAATAATAGGGTGGAATAGTCATATATCATGAAAAGTGATTTCAACATGAAGTTACTGTCACGAACTAGGATGGGTCGTCCTCCGACTCGGCGCCCGACCGGTCCGCAACATGGCCCTAAGGGAATTACCGATCCCCAAAAACTATAAAAAGTTCCTGGGTATCAAGAATAACATGTGGGAACGGTTCACCCAAAATGAAATACAGAAAATAAATAACAACTAATAAGATAAATAAACAAAAATAGAAAACAGAACCAAATAAGCCCTTAACATCATACCAAATAAAAAGATTACAAATACAACCAAAACTACAAGAATTCATAAATGAAAAGAAAACTAACACATCTATTTTTACATTTAGGCAATGTGAGAATCCAACTCCTCAAACCACCATTGACAAACCTGCACGGGAAAACCATCGACAACCTGAACCACCATCACTAAGAATGATCCCTAAACCTAGAATACACAATGAACAAGGTCTACATACACCCAAAGGTATATGTAGGGTGTGGAAAAATGTAACACCCCAAGATTTCATAGTACGTTATTTCTTAAAAGTAATTCAATAACTTGCACTACATGCAACATCGAGTTCAAGCGCACCACGACTTACCAAACTAGCCGTTCAAAAGCAGTTATGAATAGTATTAACTGGATTTAGAACATTATATAATCTTTATAATTTTAGAATCCATATTATGATTTTCTTAGACATAATGTAAGAACTAATTCATTTTTTAGATAAAAGATGTATTTTTCAAAAAAAAAACACTTTTACCGCCTTGTAATGGTGAACCCTTAT
Organism: Viscum album; assembly: GCA_963277665.1. NCBI lineage: Eukaryota > Viridiplantae > Streptophyta > Magnoliopsida > Santalales > Viscaceae > Viscum > Viscum album. Next base: position 1,769,504,961 of record OY728157.1, read on the forward strand.
TAAATCCAATATTTGAAAATTTTATATATTCAATTTGAAAAAATAAACTTATTCCATAAAATCAGGACATAATAATTTAGTTTCAATAAATTTTCGGTGTTTTTCTGATAACTTTCATATTTGGGTGAATACTAAAAAATACTCTATTTTAACTGAAAACAACTTTTTTAATCAAAATAAATTATAGTGTTATATTATACATTTTAATGGTTTGGAAGTATAAATAGATTATATTTTTACCATTTAATCCAATTATGGTAATTGTAAGTAATTTCACTTTGAAATTGGACATAAATAAGTGTCAATCTTTTGATAGTTTTTATTTCTTAAAAATACGCTTTTTGGTTTTGACAACGGTAATTAATTTTAAATTAATAAAAGTAGATTCTATGCTTTGAATTTGGTAAAATGGACTTCATTTTTGAAATCAGAATATGAAAATTATCATAGGGTGAATTTTTGGTATTTTTCATAAAACATTCAATTTTTTATGTATAGTGAAAAACACTGAGTTATTGTTTAAAACCGACTTTTTATTTAAATAATTATTTGTTTTATTTAAATTTATTTTAGGCCAAAATAAGCACATAATACATATATAAGTTCAATTTAATTCATTGGAGTCATTTTAAAATAAGTTTTGATATAAAATTATTTTATTGAACTTTTTACCATCTTTTACCCACCTCCTAAGAGCATTTTCAAATTTGCATAAAACATAATTTTACTGCTTTTGTGAGTGTAATTTTAAAAATATGAGAGACACAGTTGATATCAGTAAGAAAAATGTGGTTCAATAAGAAGAAAATAATTTTTGGTGAATAGTAACTTTTTACTTTTATTTAACATGGTTAAAAGTAAATAGGGTAATTAAGGGTAAAAATTATATTATTTTTACCCTTACACATGTCTTAATTCTATTGGATAAGATTAATTCGACAAAAAACAACCTTAAAATTTAAATATGAACCTCTTTGGTCCATTTGGATTAGATTAGGACATTTATTATTATTTAATTCAAATAAGAGTTAAAAGTGTTAAATTCAAAGTTTATTAACAAAACCATTTTTAATATAGGGTACACATAAGATAAATTTCACTGTAAATACTATTAGAAATCAATAAATATTTCCTACATAATGGTATTTTATTTATATCTTTTAGAAATTAAATAATTTAATTTATTTATGACACAATGATGAAGCAGTAATTACCTAATTAATGAAAGTTTAAAATAATTGACATTATAAATATCCAAATAAATGTAATTTGAGACTTTTTATGATTTCCAATAATTTTATAGGTTAATATGACATATTATGGTAGGTTAGATAAATTTTTTTCGAAGTAATAATTCTGTTATGAATTTAGCAAAAACAAAATACCAAATAGTGTCAAAATTGACATAAAAGAGTTTTTAACACAAATATTATATTATTAATTGATATTGTATTCCTAAAAATATAAGGATAGGCCAAAGGACTTATATAATTATATTTTAATCATTAATGAACCACATGGGGCTCTATTAGATGTATATAGCAAGTTTATTAACCATATAATATAAAAATACAAAGAGACATGGTAAATGTGAAACTATTTAACTAAGAGTTAAATCTAAAAGATAAAGTTAATATAGTTACCCAAAACTGTCTAAAACCTATCAGTTGAGTGGTTTTCGACCCATCCCCACCTTATTCCTTAAATAATTTATTTTGGATCCATTAGAAACCGAAAATTATTTTGTTATAAAATAATATTTCTAGCTTTTCCTAAGGTTCCCCTCACCCCTCTTATAAAAGGGCACTCCCCCTTCCCTCAAATTCACACTTTTGAAGCCATTTGGATCATCCAACCCCTTCCCAAATACCCTCTCAACTATCCCCCCTTCATCCTAGAGTAATTCATTTAGTAATAAATCCATCCTTAGGATCCCTTTTGATCAAATCAAAAGTATGAACCCTAAGAAGAGGGAAATATCTCACTACCTCTTTCAAGTTCCTTTATTCTTCCACTTCCTTTTTCTCTGTTCTTTCAATTATAAAATAATAATTCCAATATCTTCTATATACTGTGATGTTATTATAAATATGGTACAACCAAATTAATTATTCTATCAATCATTTGAATGACATGTCACCATGCGTGCGTACGTAAGGCTTACCATCTCCACGTCGTGGTGTAATTGTTATTCAATACATTATTATTTGGATGGGTATATTAATGATGTGTAATTGAGGTAAATAATAAATATAACATGATAATGATTCTATATATATGGCATACCATCTAATTATATATTATTTTAATATCAAAATAATGATATTGTATCTCATGCGTACGTATGGATTACCGTTTCCACGAACGCGATGTGATTAATTCCCAATCATAACCATTCAAGACTAATTTTCATTTGATGATTAAAAATAATATTTAAAGACTTGATATCATTCCTGATATAAATAAGATACTTCCCATCCATAACAAATATGACTCACATAACAAGGAATATAAAGGAAAAAATCCATTAACTCCCGAAACAATGATAATACTAAGATATTATTAACATAGCAATGTTAAAAGATCATATATGATATCATATTAATGTATATGATTATTTATAATTTAATAGAAATTATTCCACCATTATTCAGGAGGTTGAACTACCCTCGACCAAGGAAAAGTACAAGGTATGGTTTAATTTCACATTCTCTCCATTATCCGAGGGTGTTTGTATGTAATTATCTACTGGGATCTCTTTATCATCCACTTCCATGTTTCTTAAAAATGTATTTCAAAACATTCTTAATATTTTATATACTATGGGTTAATGTAATTTATACCCTTTTTGAATTTTTATAAGATGTTTATAATGGAATATTTCTGCTGGTTTCCAATCAAGTTCCTTTTTAAACTTTTCGACAAAATTAAAGTAAGAATGACTTTTTTAAACTTATACGGCGGGTGTGGCTATTTTCTACCATTATAACATTGTCGAATTTTCCCTTACAAGCTTATAATTATATTTTCAAAATACATTTTTTCTTTATAATTATTTGACTCTTAATTGATTTCAAAATAGAAATAGATATTTCTCTAAAAAGGGTGTTTATTTCATCTATATCAACATAATTTGATTGATTTTAAGTTTATTTGATGTTGATTTATTATGATACAAAACTTACATATTGTATTGAAGGTTTTGTGATATTTTTGACTTTGGATGTGCTATTTTTATACCATTCATGTTTTATGGATAAGGTATTTACATTTCGTATGCTAGTTTTAATACGAATGTTTATGTTATGTTTAAACCTTTTCATATGAGGAATGCATAGGACATAGTATGTGACAGGTGGATCCTGCAAAAGCTCCTTGATGCATCGTTATGTCTCATGAGACAAACTAGTGTCTTGGCATAAGGCCTTGAAAAAATATTATTTGTAGTCTTGGCATAAGGCCATGACTATGCTGTTATGAAAGTCTGGCATTATACATTCTATCATTATGAAAGTGGATATTGATATTGCATGTGATTATTCGATTATTAGAATATCCATGTGAATAAATAAATGGAATTATTTTATTGTATCATTCCTATATTATTCTGAAGTTTAAGTTTAAAAGGATTTTGTTTTAGTATTATACATAGCCTTAAATGTTTATGCTTATTTATGAAAGTTTCCGCTATATTGTTATCCTTACTGAGCATTTGAGCTCACCCCTTTCTATGTTTTAATTTTATTAGGATTCCAAGAAGGGTATTATTATTGATAAGTAGGGTTAAGCTAGGGGATTAATGGCATTCTCAAAGGATCATTTATGTTGTGTTTTATTTTCTAATGTGTAATGTAACGTTCATGTATGTAATCTATTCTCCAAGACTGCTAAACTGATCGGTCTTTCGGGACATGATTCCCTCTAATCATGCCAATGTATTAAAAATAATGCACCGACTCTGGGTAACTGAGTTCGGGGCATTAAAATTGGTATCAGCGGAAGTTTAGCAACAACATTGGAAATAGTTTAGTTAAACTCTGATTAGAGAACATTACCCTAAGATAGACTTTTAGGATTAGTATAGAAAAAATTCCTAGAATTTTGGAACTGTATATATTCTGTGAGTTTTTGAAGCAATACATCTCTGTCTGGATACGAGCAGGTAGAGGTGGCTCTGGCACAGATGTACCTAGGGGTAAAACCTAAAAACACTGCTTTGAGCTAGACTCAAACGAGAACTGGTGAATGACAATGGTCTTTGTTTCACTCTCGGTTACGACACTCCCGGGCGATATGCTTAAGATAATTGTCATTTTCGTTACAAACCATTATGAAGGGTTTATGAGTATAAAATTCCTCAAAGAAAGCATTTTTATTATTTTGTATTATATCCATAAACAGTTCCATTTACTTTATGTATTTTATAAGTTTGGAATTATTCATTTCAATTCATAAACTGACCTAGTGTATGCTATTGTATAGAAATGGCACCCAGTAGAAAGAATGTAAACTCCAGACATACATATGATCCAAAGAGTAAGAAGGATAATATATTTCACAGTATTAAGCCAACATTTAGAAGGGAAATTGTCTCCCATATATTCTCAACGTATAATGAAATAGTATCATGTGTTAATAAGATCAGTAAAGAATTCCTTAAGTCTTATGGATTTAAAGGGAAGCAAGAGGAGAAAAGGATGGAAGAGAGAAAGATGGATAAAGGGAAGTGGGAAAAGAAGGAATTTCCCATATGTGATAAATGTGGAAAGAATCACCTTGTTAAATGCTTTAATGGAATTAGACTTTGTTATAAGTGTGTAGAAAAAGGACACCAAGTACGTGATTGCAAGGGTAAGAAAAAAGTTTCAAATGTACGGTGATTCATCTGCAAGGAGTTGGGACATAAAGCGAATCAATGTCCAAATCATCAAAGTATACCCCAAATTCTAATATTGGATAATAATAAAGTTATGATACTACCGAAGATGAAGAGGAATGATAATATTTCTTATGTTGTTATTATAGTATTGTTTCATTTGAGTATTGTATTAATGATGTACATGTTATATGAATTATAGAGTATACAAGGATTGTACTGTAGTACTATTTAATTAAGGACTTGAGATTGTGTGGAACCAAGAAAAGTGACTCAATAGAAAGTTAAATTTTTGGAAAATATATGGTTGAGAGATAGATAAACAATAATATGTTTCTGATACTGAGGTAGTGATTTTGGAATAATACATGATTGACTTGGATAAATTTTATTCGATATTCTTGACTACCTTGAAACTGATTAATGATTTGTATATTACATCATTGTTGGAGTTTACAACATTTTTGGATAGAAGGAGTATATCCAGTATTCTATAAGGAATAATGGATCATGAATGTAATCAATAAGTTTTTATGGTAATTCAGGATGTTGCAGTGTTTTAAAAGAATACACGATGAAGGTGTTCACATGTTATTACGTTGAAAAAAGGATCTTCATTGTTTTTAAATTCATTTTAAATCTTGGGATGTGAGCTTGGATAGGAGTATTTTTGATAAGTATAGTTTATGATTATTTTTTGATTGCCATAAAAAAGAACAATCCAGAGGTCGGGTGGCAACCCGTCACGTCTGGTAAGGCCGCGAGACTTCATCCCACAACTGAAGGGCGACAATGGTGTATCACCTACTACTGACCCATGTGATGTCCTAGATTGAATAATGTAATTTGTTTTAAAGAGTCTGGTAGAAAAATTATAAATTCAATTTTTTCGAAACCCTATACAAATAGGATAGATAGAATATTTTTTTAAGTTCTATTATCTTTTAGAGTGAAAGATGATTTTGTTGTAGAAATTAGTTAAAGGATGGAACTCTACCTGTCATGTATATATTTTTTTCTTCTCTGATTATATGAATAAATTAATTCTTAATCATTAGGTAAGGGATTATAAAACTAAAAATGTGTTACCCTAATACCTTATATTTTGTTGAACATATGATATTTTGAATCATCATAGATTGATGGCTTTGAGGCCCTCAATTCTACAATTGTTTGTGACTGATGACCTCAATCACTCCCTATAAATATTTACGTTTTTCCTCTAATTATGTGTCTCTAATTTCCACTAATGTTATATTAATCGAGTTCATCATTTGGTGGTGAATTTTTCATTCCACTTTTCCTATTATTAAGACAAAATTTTATGAACCCAATCTCTGATGTGGGTTTTCCCAAAAAGGTATTTTCTATTTTTAACATTTTATTTTCAAAGAAGAATTTCAAATTGCGAGGACACCATTTATTGAATGAGGGAAGAATGTAACACCGCAAGATTTCATAGTATGTTATTTCTTCAAAGTAATTCAATAACATGGACTACATGCAACACTGAGTTCAAGCACACCACGACTTACCAAACTAGCTGTTCAAAAGCGGTTATGAATAGTGTTAACTGAATTTAGAACTTTATATAATCTTTATAATTTTAGAATCCATATTATGAGTTTCTTAAACATAATGTAAGAACTAATTCATTTTTTTCAGATAAAATAAGTATTTTTCAAAAAAAATGCACTTTTAACGACTTGTAATGGTGAACCCTTGTTAAATCTAATATTTGAAACTTTTATATATTCAATTTGACAAAATAAACTTCTTTTTTAGAATCGGTACATAATAATATAGTTTCAGTAATTTTTTTTTTGTTTTTTTGATAACTTGCATATTTGGGTGAACAAAGAAAAATACTATATTTTAACTGAAAACAAAATTTTTAATCAAAATAATCTGTAGTGTTACATTATAAATTTTAATGGTTTGGAAGTATAAATAGATTATATTTTAACCATTTAATCCAAATTTTATCATTGAAAGTAATTTCACTTTGAAATTGGACATAAACAAGTGTCAATCTTTTGATAGTTATTATTTCTTAAAAATACGCTTTTTGGTTTTGAAAACGGGAATTAAATTTAAATTAATAAATGCAGATTCAATGTTTTGAATTTGGTTAAATGGAATTAATTTTGGAATTCATAATATCAAATTATCTTAGGTTTAATTTTTGGTATTTTTCTGAAAACTTTCAATTTTTGATGAATAGTGAAAACACTCAGTTATTTTTTAAAACCGACTTTATTGAAATAAATATTTATTTTATTTAATGTTATTTTAGTTCAAAATAGAAAAATAACACCTATATAAGTTCAATGTAATTCATTGGAGTCATTTTATAATAAGTTTAGATATATAAAAAGTTTATTGAACTTTTTACTGTCTTTTACCCACCTCCTAACAGCATTTACAAATTTGCATAAAATTAATTTTACTAATTATATGAGTGTCATTTCTAAAATCCAAGAGACACGGTTGATATCAATAAGAAAAATGTTGTTCAATAAGATGAAAATATTTTTTTGTTAAATAGTAACTTTTTACTTTTATTTACCATGGTTAAAAGTATAAACAGTAATTAAGGGTAAAAATGATATTATCATTACCCTAACACATGTCCTAATTCTATTGGATAAATGTAATTAGACCAAAAAAAATCTTAAGAATAAAATATGAACCTCTTTGATCCACTTGGATTATATTAGAACGTTTATTATTATTTAATTCAAATAAGAGTTAAAAGTCTTAAATTCAAAGTTTAATAACTAAACCATTTTTAATATATGGTTTCACATAAGATAAATTAGACTATAAATACTCATTAGAAATATAAAATGATTTAATACATAATGGTACTTTATTTATATTTTTTAGACATTAAATAATTTAATTTATTTTTCACACAATTATGATAAAGTAATTACCAAATTAATGAAATATTAAAATAATTGACATTATAAATATCCAAATAAATATAATATGAGACTTTTTATGAATTCCACTAATTTTCTAGGTTAATATGACATATTAGGGTTGGTTAGATAAATTTTGTTCAAAGTAATAATGTTGTTATAAATTTAGCAAAAACAAAATACCAAATAGTATCAAAATTGACATAAACGAGTTTTTAAAACAAATATAATATTATTAATTGATATTCTATTTCTAAAAATATAAGGTTCAGCCAAAAGACCTATATAATTATAGTTGTATCATTAATTAACCACTTGGGGTTCTCTTAAAAGTATATAGTATGTTTATTAACCATATAATATAAAAATACAAAGAGACATGGTAAATGTCAAACTATTTAACTAAGAGTTTAATCTAAAAGATAAAGTTAATACAGTTACCCAAACCTGTCTAAAACCAATTGGTTGAGTGGATTTAGACCCATCCTAACCTTATACTTTAAATAAATCATTTTGGAGCCATTAGTAACCGAAAAATATTTTGTTATAAAATAATATTTCTAGCTTTTCCTAAGCTGACCCTCACCCCTCTTATAAAAGGGCACTCCCCCTTCCCTCAAATTTAAACCTTCAAAGCCATTTTTCTCGGCTAAAACCCTCCCAAATACCCTATAAACTGTCCTACATTCATCCTAGAGGCCTCCCATTAGTCAAAAATCCATCCTAAGGAGCCCTTTTGATCACGTTAAATGGAAGAACCCGAAGAAGAGGTAAATATCTCACCACCTCTTTCAAGTTTCTTTCTTCTTCAACTTCCTTTTTCATTGTTGTTTCCCTTCTAAAATAATAAATCCAGTGTCTTCTATATACTGTGATGTTATTATAAATATGGTACTACCAAATTCTTTATTTTATCCATCCTTTTAATGACATGTCACCATACGTGCGTACGTACGGCTTCCCGTCTCCACGTCGTGGTGTAATTGTTATTCAATACATTATTATTTGGATGGGTATAATAATGATGTGTAATTGATGTAAATAATAAATATAACATGATAATGATTCTGTATAGATGATATAATATCCAATTATATATTATTTTAATATCAAAAGAATGATATTGTCTCTTGTGCATACGTACGAATTACCGTCTCCACGAATGCGATGAGATTCATTCCTCATCATATCCATTCAAGACTAATTTTCATTTGACGATTAAAAATAATATTTAATAACTTGATATAATTCTGGATATGAATAAGATACATCTCATCCATTATAAATATGACTCACATAACAAATAATATAAAGGAAAACAAATCTGTTAAAACCTGAAACAACGATAATACTAAGATATTATTAACAAAGCAATGTTAAAAGATCATATTTGATATCATATTAATGTATATGATTCTTGTATAATTTAATAACAATTATTTATCCATTATAGAAGAGTTTAACCTACCCTTTACCAAGTAAAATTACAAGGTATGGGTTAATTTCACAATCTCTTCATTATCTGATGTTGTTTATATGTAATTATCTACTGGGATCTCTTTATCATCCACATCCATGTTTCTTAAAAATGTAATTCAAAACATTCTTAATATTTTATAGGCTATGGGTTAAAGTTATTTATACCCTTCTTTTACTTTTTATAATATGTTTATAAAGGAATCTTTCCGTCATTTTCTAAACAATGTCCTTTATAACCTTTTCGACAAAATTAAGGTAAGAATGTCTTTTTTAAACTTATACGGAGGGTGCGGCTATTTTCCACCATTATAACAACATCGAATCTTCCCTTACAAGATTATAAGAATATTTTCAAAATAAATGTTTTATTTATAATGATGTTACTCTTAAGTTATTTTAAAATAGAAAGAGATATTTCTCTAAAAAAGGGTTTTTATTTCATCTTTGTCAACATCCTTTGATGGATTTTAAGTATATTTGAAGTTGATTTATTATGCTACAAAAATTCCATATTTAATTGAAGGTTTTTGTGATATGTTTGACCGTTGATGTGTTATTTTTATACCATTCATGGTTTATGGATAAATTATGAACATTTCATATGCTAGTTTTAATACAAATGTTTATGTTTTGTTTAAACATTTTTTATATGAGGAATGCATTGGACTTAGTATGTGACGGGTGGAGCCCACTATTGCTCCTCGATGCATCGGTAGGTATCATGAGACAAAATAGTGTATTGGCATAAGGCCTTGACAAAATAGTACTTTTAGTCTTCATATAAGGCCTTGACTATGTTGTTATGAAAGTCTGACATTATTCATTACATCATTATGAAAGTGGCTATTGATATTGCATGTGATTATTCGACTAGTAGAATATCCATGTGAATAAGTAAATGTCATTATTTTATTGTGTCTTTTCCATATTATGCTGAATTTTATGTTTAAAAGGATTTTGTTTTAGTCTTATACATTGCCTTAAATGTTTATTCTTATTTATGAAAGTTTCCGCTATATTGTTATTCTTACTGAGCATCTGAGCTCACCCCTTTCTATGTTTTAATTTTATCAGGATTCCAAGAATTATATTATGATTAATAAGAAGGGTTAAGCTAGGGGATTAATGACAATCTCAAAATATCATTTATGTTTTGTTTTATTTTCTAATGTGTAATGTAACGTTCATGTATGTAATCTATTTTCCAAGACTACTAACCTGATCGGTCTTTCGGGACTTGATTCCTTGTAATCATGCCAATGTATTAAAATAATGAACCGACTCTAGGTAATTGGGGTTGGGGAATTACAAAAAATATCAACTAGGATACCACCCAATAACAAGGCTCCATGACACAACATCAAAAAGATAATTTCACATGCTTATTTAAAACCATACTTTTAAAACATATTTAAGAAGAACATTTAAATGCTAAAAGTGAAAAGAAAAAGCACTAAAAGAAAACCCATTTCACAAATTCTACTTTTAAATGGAAGAGAAAATTCTTAATGAAAATTTACATACTCAAGTGTTCCTTCGTATACCGACAGAAGGGACAACATCATGAATAGTAGAGCACTACATGTAAATCCCCTAAGGTTCATCTAGCTCAAGTGGGACCCTAGAACCTCGTCTATCAGTGAAACATTGATTAGAAACCATGACCCTCAGTTAACATGGATTAGAAACCATGACCCTTAGTAAACAAGGATTATGAATCATGACCATTAGTCATTCATAAGTTTAGTTAGTGTTGCAATCAGAATTCCAACTATTTGAAACAAGGACAATACCCCTCTGGATCATTAGCACACTAGTTCTAGTCCACCCGCCTAGAGACCCAGGGGTTTCCCAAGTACTCAATCAAGTTCCACATTCAAATAGAAAATCGCTTTCTCATATCACAGGCCAAACAAGACATTAAACACCAATTCCACCACATGCATACCCAAACACCATTTTAAAAACACATGCACACCAAAACAATTTCAAAAGAAAATTCACATCACATTCATTACTTGATAAATTATTTAAACAGTTTAATGAATATTTCTAAATAGCACAACAAGGGTCTTTACATTAAAAATCCCCAGTTTCACATATAAGAGTCCATTTTAAAAATTAGCGCATATGTAGTCCTATAAAACACAAATACCACACTTCACATATAATTTAATAAATCCAATTAACAATTTGTAAAATTATTAAAATTATATTAAAATGGTTTACACAAGAAAAACACACCTGATATCATATAAGAACATAACTTTAAAACCAAAAGTTCGACATATGCATATCGAAACATGATTTCCATTATTCAAAAAAAATTATATTTAATTTCCAAAGTACAGAACATAGAAAACACACCCACAGTGAATCATTTTACTTTGAAAATCTCCATTTAATTACACACACACCTCAAAGACCTTGAAAATGAATTTTTCACTGACCAAATGACCCAAAAACCCTTTCCAACCATGTTTGGCATCCCAAATACCATTCAAATAAATAATTTCTCAGTTTATAAAACATATCACATGTATACCATAAGACCTCACATCAAAACACACAAATTATTACATGAAAACACCATTTTAAAATCAATTGCACACGTAACTCTTAAAAACTCATTTTCACCATATAAATAATTGATTATACACTTTTAGAATTTACCACAACAAGGTCAAAAGGAAAAACAAAACTATTCCTAAATAATGTGAAATTTCCATCACGCACGCATGTCAAACCAATTTGTTTAAATACATTTCGCACAACCTATAAATCACAACCAAGAATTAATATGACAACACACATATAAACAAAAAGACTATACCCTTTCAGAAATCCAATTTCATTAAATGAGCATGCCAAAAGATTATAAACAAAGTTTTCACCATTCAATTAAATCATAGAACAAATTAAAATAACTAAACAACTAAATTAAATTATCTGAAAAGTAATAAGTCAGGGATCCACCTACCAGTGTGTAGCAACTCCAAAAATTCAGTGCGCGACTCCAAATTCTCATAAAAAGAACCCTAACCAATCCGATATAAACCTTAAAAAACCAAGATATCTGCAAATGAATTAAAATGGAACCAACTGTTAAAAAAATTTAATAACTAAGGCCAAAACCCTAGCATGGAGGAAGAAATGTCTACCTGAAGGAAGGTGCACATTCCCGAGGAGAGCGAGGTACCCGCAGAAGGTTGTGGTCACTGGAAGAAGGTTTGGCATTCTGGTCTGAGAGGAAAGGGAGGTCGTCCGGGAGAGATAGTGATCAAGTTAGAAGGGGGAAGAGAATTAGATGGTTGGCCGGGAGGCAGGGCACATGGCACTAGGGGGTTGGACGAATGGAAGTGCGGGGAGCCTGTCTATCTAGGTGGAGAGTGCGGGTCTGAACCGAGGGAGGTGCCCAGGTCTAAGTAGGGGTGGGCCGGGTGTCAGTGGGGTTTAAGGTGGATGGTCGGGAGGACCGGGGCAACAACACGAGCATAGGAATGTCGCGACGCCAAGGATTAGATGGTCTCAAGACTATTAATAATAAAAATAATAGTAATAAATTGATAGTAATAAAATAAATGTAAAAACAATTATAACACTAGAGTGAAAATAATTATAATAATAACATCCTCAAATAATAATATTATTTTACAATTAAAATAATTTATTAAATTTTTTTCATATGTAATTTTAATTATTTTTTAAAAATTCATTTTATTTAATTAGTTGACCATCGAGCAGGGAGTTCCATAAACCGAGCAAGGTCATGCGGCAACCCCAGCAAGGCCATGTGGCTTCGACTGCGGTGTTCTAGATGCAGTCAGGGACAAAACAAACATTTTTAAATAAGTACTCAAAATTTTAAACCATCTTCAACCTGGACCCAGACGAAATAATTTAGACATCCAAAAAAATAATTAAATAGAATTAATTAAATTTGAAAAAGTCAGAGTGTGACAATTCTCCACACTATAAATCTTTCCATCCCCAAAAATCCATAACTATGACTGGGACCCAAAGTAGAAAATGACATAACTCTTAAGATTCAAATGGGATGCCCTAAAATAAAAACAAGTGAAAGAGGAAAACACACTATTCATAGAAAAAGTGACTTAAATGATAACCTCAATAAACTCATAAAATATTTTTTGTTATGTGTTACCTTACCCAGAGTGCTAGAAAACCTCAAGTTAATTGATTTAGGAAAGAAACTCTCGCACCCAAGGAAACCAATATCACAAAATGAAAAACCTCATGCACCAATGAATGAGAACCACTCTGTTTGACTAGAATGCACAAACAAAACCAAGAACATACAAGGAACACAATGATCACCTACCACCAAGTCATCTCTAGGAACAGAACTAAATGACCAACATGGGGAAGCCTGAAGGGGTTCCATGCCATTAGAAATTTTCTAACGCTAGAGGGGAGACTATAAATTCGACACGAGGAGGACGGATTGGACTCCAGACCATTATGAATAAGGAAACACCGTCTCATTCTAGAGACATTTGAGAAAGACCCGTTGTGGGTCTCCCCACCATTAGAAATGATGAAAGATACAGAAACTAAAAATATTTTCTTGACAGTGACCAGACACCCCACCATGAAGGGTGGGGAAGGAATGGACAAAATATCAGGGCATCAAAACCATAGCCAAAGTCAAACCAACATTCCACATCCCGGGATGAGAATCATTCAAATTTTAGAATAATTCACCCAAACAGACCCCCCTAAATACCGCTAAAATTGATTACATATGGTGGGATGAAACCACCAGAACATTAAGGTAACAAGACCACCACTCCTACTCATAGCCACGAGAAACATCACACACCAAAAAAGTCATTTGGAATATAACAACCACAAAAAAAATTAATCTACTTCAACTTTTCAATACCGACGAGAGAAATAATGTCAGGGTCCCATACATTTCCAGGGTTCCTGACCACATGCCAGCTTCACTCCAAGGCCTATGGATGGAGCCCTGATGTTTAAATCATCTCCTAAATCACAGTTAGGCGTTCAAAAATCCTAAACAAAAATTCTCCTTTTGGTGATACATGTAACAACACCGCAATCGAGACTACACCAAAAAACAAAACACAACACACCACAACATCCCACTACTCGCTCGCAGAACGTCCACCAGAATAGGGTTTTAGATGATGCACAATCATCACCTCTTCACCTTAACAAAGAAACATAAGATGGAAAGACGCATGAAAAACACACCCCTATAAACAGAAAAAATTAGATCTCCCTAATAGGAGGACACACTCATATAAAAATAGGGTTTCTCGGAGGGTTTCATGAAATCCACCTTTGCACTTCGATGACAACTCACACTATGAGACATCACAAAACCTAACCCATGCAGTCGATGAAATCACTGAAATCCTTTTAAGTATTAGTCAACACTAATAACTACCATTTTTCTTCACCCTTCCCCCATTGTAATTCATTTCACTACTTCCAGGGGGATCCTTCAGACACGATGATGTCAAACTTCATACCTGATGACTCAGACAACTCAAAGAGACCAAAACTCCTTTCAACTCCCCTTGTATCTTCCATCCAACTACGAGAGGATATAGTTAGATGTAAAAAAGGAGAGGTGGTTTCAAATATAGAATTCAAGAAGATGGTCCTTCGATTAACTAGAGGGCCAGACAATGGAGAATTGCATGTGGCCGCACATCAATCACATGTTAATACTTTATGGGGGGTGGGAACTAGTCATGAAAGAAAAACATGGACCCAATCAAACTGGTCCAATATCCAATAAATAATGCAAGAAAACACTAAATGTGTAGGGGGAACAACTGTAAGGGCTTCCCAAATCAATTTTCAAAAGAAAAAACAAACCACACGCTTTCACACCAACTTACAAATAAGAATTGAAACTCAGGACACAAATTATTCAAAAAGGATTCTCGGATCGAAACACCTCACATCCAACATTTCCAAAATACATGGACACACCAAAAAACTACCAATTATTAAAACACCAAATCATTTTTACTTAATAACCAAATTTCCACGAATCTAAAACAAAGAGACGAGGAATTTAGAAAGAAGAGAGTAGTGTTGGAGGGTCACTGAGATATATGGTTGGAGACCATACGTCAATCACGCCACCACCATAGAGAGTATTCAAGGACAGCTTACCTAGATCCATGTGGATTTCTAGACCTCGAGATCTCACTAGGACCACTGACCCTACTCCATTTTCGTTTTCCCTAAACATGATTAATCACAAGGACCAACGAATCAGACAAACCTCAACATACTCTTGTTACTCGAGTCCCACCATGAGGTGTGCTGGGAAAGCACCTTGCTTGTAGCCAGAACATCATTTTCGGACACCCTTAATTTTGGTATACCCTGACTCTATCCAAATAGAATATGACCCAAGATAGAAAACATGCCCCTCTGATACAATTTTTTCCCGAACTAGGCCAAGTCGTCATTCGACCAGGTTCTCGACCAAGTCCATGACATAGCCTGAAAGGAGTTCCTTATTTCCAAAGTCTGGCACATGTGCTTGAGTATCACAAATAATATGTGGGAATGGTTTACCAAGAATAAAAGACAAAAAACACCTAAAAAGACAAATAAACAAAAGAGAGAAAACATAACTAAACAAGCCCTTAACATTAGTCCAAACATAAAGTTTACAGTTCAAACCAAAACTCCACAACGACATCAATGAAAAGAAAACCGACAAATCTATTTTCACATTCATTCAATTTGAGGAGCCACCTCTTAATTCCACCAATGTTAGACATACATGGGAAAACCATTGACATTCCAAACCATTGTTACTAAGAAAGATGCCTCAAACTGGAATATACAAAGAACAAGGTCTATATACACCCAATTTTGTATGTAGGGTGTGATCCAAATTCCTAGTAGGATACCACCCAAAAAAAGGTTCCATGCCACAACATCAAAAAGAAAATTTAACATGCATATTTAAAACTATACTTTTAAAACGTTTATAAGGAAATAATTTAAACGATAAAAGTGAAAAGAAAATAGCACTAAAAGAAAAACCGTTTCACAAATACTAGTTTAAAATGGAAGAGAAAATATGTAAAGAACATGAACATACTCATGTGGTCCTCTATATTTCGAAAGAAGGCACCATGTCATGAATAGCATAGCACTTCGGGTAAATCCCCTAAGGTTCATCTACCTTGAGTGGGACCCTAGAACCTCATGTCTCAGTGAAACGTGGCATACAAACCACAAATCCCAGTAAACGTCACTTAGAAACCATGACACTCAGTAAAGATGGCTTACAAACCATGACTTGGAATCGTCAATCCAACTAAGTGAAACAGGGATAATACCCCTCTGGATCACTAGCACACTAGTTCTAGTCCATCCACTTAGATACCTAGGGTTTTCCCCTATTCTCAATCAAGTTCCAAATTCACATAGTTTATAGATATCTCATATCACAGACCAAACAAGACATTACACATAAAATATACCACTTTCATACCCAAACACCATTTTAAAAACACACACACACCAAAACCATTTCACAACATAATTCACATCAGATTCATTACATGATAAATTATTTAAACAGTTTAAAGAAAATTTCTAAAAAGAACATTGCTAAATAGCACAACAAGGGTTTTCACATTAAAAATTACCAGTATCACATATAAGAGTCCCTTTAAAAACTTAACGCACATGTAGTCATATCAAACACAACTCCCGTACTCCACATATAATTTAATAAATCCAGTTAACAATTTATAAATCACCTAAAATTAGAAAGTAAAGGTTTACACAAGAAAAACACACCCTATTTCATATATGAACATCACTTTAAAACCAAAAGTACAGTATATGCATATCAAAACATTCTTTCCATTGTTCAAAAAATTTACAATTTAATTTCAAAAGAACATAACACAACAAACACCCACAAGGTGGTTCATTTTCATTTAAAAATCTCCATTTAATTACACCGACATCTCAAAGTCCTTGAAAACGAATTTTGCACTGACCAAAAGACCCAACAATCCTTTACAACAATGTTTGGCATCCCAAATACCACTCAAATTAATAATTGATTAGTTTATAAAACATATCACATGCATACCAAAAGATCTCACTTCAAAACACCCACATTTGTACATGAAAAGACCATTTTAAAATAAATTGAACACTCAACTCTTCTAAAACCTCATTTTCACAATATATACAATTTATTAAACCCTTTAAGAATTTATCACAACAAGGTCGAAATAAAAACCATACCATTTCTAAAGAAAGTGAAATTTTCATCACACACACATGTGAAAACATTTTTTAAAATGCATTTTGAACAATATATAAAGCCGAAACAAGCATTTACACAATAACATACATTTAAACGACAAGACTATACTATTTCAGCAATCCAATTTCATCAAATGAGACTTCAAAAACAATATAAACAAAGTTCTCACCATGAAATTAAATCATTGAACATATTAAATTTACTAAACAACCAAATTAAATTATCTAAAAGATGAAAAGGCATGGGACCACCTACCGGTGTGTAGAAACTCCAAAAATTTAGTGGAAGACTCCAAATTCTCATCAAACACATAATAATAAATCTGAAATGAACCTTAAGAAAACAAGATATCCACAAATGCATTAAAATAGAACCAACTGTAAAAATAACCCTAAATCACTATCACTAAAACCATAGCATAGAGGAAAAATGGTCTACTCGTAGGAAGGTGCACATGCCAGAGGAGAGAGGGGTACCCAAAAAAGGTCATGGTCGCTAGAAGAAGGTGTGGTCTGCAGGTCCAAGGGGAAATGGAGGTCGTCTCGGGGAGACCACAATCTGGTTTGGAGGGGGAAGGGAATCTGATGGTTGTTCAGGAGGTAGGGAGTGTGGTGTCAGGGGGCTAACCGAACAGAAGTGTGGGGAGACTGTCCATTGAGGTGGAGAGCACCAATCCAAATAGAGGGAGGTGCACAGGTCCAAGCGGGGGAAGGTAGGGCGCCGACTGGGTGGATGGTGGTTGGAGTGTAGGACTGGGGTGATAGCATGAGTATAAGAAGGTCGCATCTCCAATGAGTAGTCAGACGGTAGGGTGGATGACAGAAGTCTCTAAAGTGAAGGCCGACTAGGATGGCTAGACCTAATGGTTGTGAGCGGCATGATTAGATTCTAGGGGCTAAGGGGGCAGCGTTAATTAGGATAGCATGGGAGAAGGTGTGTCACGACCAGGCAATGGGGTATGAAGAAACTGGTTAAGGGAACCCTACCCAAAAAAAAATAGATAAAAAAATAAACAAATAACAATAAACTAAAACTAATAATAATAAAAATAATAGTAATAAATTGATATTAATAAAATAAAAGTTAAAAAAACTATAAAAATAGTGATAAAAATAATTATAAAAATAACATTGTCAAATAATAATAATAATAATAATAATATCATTAAAACAATTCTTAAATTTTTATTACATTTAATTTTATTTATTTATTAATAATTAATTTTATTTAATTAGTTTACCATCAAGTAGGGTGTACGATGAACCAGGCTAGGTCCGGTAGTGACCCAAGTGAGGCCGTGTGACTTCGACCGCAGTGTGTTGGATGCAGTCAAGGGAAAAACACACTTTTTTATATAAGTACTCAAAATTTTAAACCAGCTCTAATCCATACCCTTATGAAAAAAATTAGAGTAATGGAAAAATAAAAAAATTGAACAAATTAAATTTGAAAAGTTAGAGTGTGACAATTATAACTGGTAAAGAGAGTACTCCGGAAACATTAGAATTAAAATTTTTTATTGTTGTTAAAGGAAAATATCAAAGATCATTTTAAGCATAAAAGGGAATAAACTTTTACATAAAAACATAAGTGAACCAAGAAGTTTTTCATAATAAAAATAATGGTTTTATAAAAATAATGGTGTCTTCAAATAGATTATATTGTTTACATGAAAATTGTAAAGAATTCGGAAAGATCCCTTAAATGAGTTTTCTTATCATGAAGTATTGAGGAAGAAATCATTTTAAAACATGCATGTCCTTGAAAGAGAATAATGAATGGTATTGATTGATGAATTTGGATCATATACACAAAATTAATAATATGTACATAAAAAGATAATATAGCATCATTTTTTTTAAATGAATTATAGAGTAACCTCAAGTAATAAATAAGTTTTGGGTAGATTCCCTTATCTTAATTCTGATGGTGTCTTTCACTTTATCTTAATGTCCTAGATATCCAAATTAAATTCATTAATTGATATTTATAGAACCTATAATTTTTTTAGTTGGTTTATTATAACCTTATTATGTTCATCCATGACCATTTTTGATGGGTTAAGAGGTTCAATTTAATTTTTTGTTTCATTAGTTTTCATGATTGGATTACTTGTATACATGTAAGGATGAACATGTAAGATGAGAATGGTTGTAAAGAATTGAAGTTATATGTAATTAGGGATCATTAAATAGGTTTAATTTTTATAATATTCATTTGGTTATTTAGATTGAAGATGAATCATTATATAAAACATTAATGATAACTATTTTGGTTAATTTGTGGTTTTTTGATCCCATCAAACTTATTTTTCTTTATAAATTAATATCATGGGTAAAAAAGATTCTAAAACCCTAAATTATACATAATACACATATTCTATTCTATTTCAACCATAAATGAAATTTCATTACAATAATTGAATACTATAAATGAAATTGAAAACTCATCGTCCTTTAATGAAATAAATTAACAAATCTAGGATGGTGTCTTCATTTCTTGTATAAAAAGCAGGGGTGAAAGGGGAGATAATGATGAATTATCCCATTATCATAAAAATATTCTAGTAAAAGTATGTTAATAGAGTTATCATAACATTTTGATGAATGGATGTGAGGAAAGAAAAATAAAATAATGGAACTTGAAATAAAATAAATGAAATGAAAATAGGAATTTACATATTGAATATATCTTCCTTGAGAACCTATTTAACGAAGAAGATTTGGTATTTTAATGAGACCAAGGGCTTATGGAAGTTGGAGAGGGGATTAGGTAAGATTTCAGTATAATTGTTTCTAGAAACAAGGCTTGAGATGAGTGAAGATAATATTGGGTTAGGGTGGTTTTTATAGTGGATGAGAGGAGGGTTTTCCCAATATTTTATTCATTATTTTATTATTTTTCTCAAGAAAAGAAATAATATTGATTCAAGTGAAACAAAAACAGTAATATATGAATCCTATTTCAAAACAAAAGGTACTTACATCATCCATTACTCAATAAATAATGTATTTAACATATAATGTATTTATACAGTAAATTACTATATTTTTCTATTCACCAAAAATTTGTGTATTTCAGAAAAATACAAAAAATTCACCCCAATAATTTTTCAACAGGTATAATTTAAAAATGAACTCTCTTTTATGAATATAATTTTATAAATTAATCTAATTTTCTTTTTAATTAAAATCACAATTTACTTGAAAAATAAAAATATAAAATTTCTATTGATTTTCTAACACTTCAAAAAATTAATTAAATGTCACTTAAAATTATCATACAATCATAAGTCATCAAAAAAAATATTTATGAATACCATTTCTAAAAATAAATTCTTTTATTAATTATTAAATTAATAATAAAATTTTAATTAAATATACATTACTCACAAAAATACCAACACTATAATTATATCATATTGTCACTTAAAATATGGATAACTTTTTTATGTACTATCATTTTTAATGTTACTGATTTAAAATTCCTAAGGGTCATATTATAATTTAAAAGTGTAGAATTATTATTCATAAGGGTCACTTACTATTCAAAAAAATTTATGTTTGTATTATCGAAATCTAAATATCTTACTGATCGCAACCGTGTATGTCAGATTTTAAAATTCCAAATCACAGAAGTAAAAATATTATGTTTAAAGGTCACATAGTACTCAGCAGTTCATTGTGTTGTGATTTCATGTGATTATACTATATGACCTAATTATAAAAGTGAATTTCCATTGATTAAAATTTCTGTGGTTACATAATCTCATTTGGTAAAAATATCATTCTTTCTCATCATTATGGGATCTCTACAGTTCATGAATCTCAAATGGAATCTCCTCAAGCTGGCACTCAACATTAGCCTGGTACTGAGTATACTGATGTATAAGGGTATATGGTGGTGGTACTGGTGCATCTATGACCATGGATGAGGTATAAGAACAAGAAATAGCTAATGTATTACATTAATGAAATATAAATAAGACAATCAATATTATAGAAAAAACTATATCCAATGTATATATAGATCAATGATGCAATAATTTAATTGAATTCAATTAGTATAGAATGTTTCACCAATACTGAATTCAAAATGGTCGAGGGATACATGGGAATCTATGAATCTAGGACTCCCTCTCTTTCCACTATATCTAAAAAACCCTCTTGAATTTTTGGTTTCATGATTTGGCCTTTCAAATCAATGTCCTCTATGAAAATTGAAATAGGATCAACAATTTTTGTCAAAGGTGTTGTAGTGTAGGTAGATCGTGACTGTAGAAGCAGGAAAGGTACTAATCCGGATTTTACCTATGTGTGTGGAAGTTGGGTCAATAAATTACACCTTAGTGGATGGTGGAAGTGATCAGACCTTTCCCTTTTAATCTATATATGCTAAAAACTTTTATTGGGAAAATATTTCTACAGGTCAGAGGGTAGATCAATCTGGGTGGGAGTAGTGCAGGAATGTGGGAGGATGAGGGGATTTCCTGTGGCGATGGGTGTTCAAAATTATGGATTGGTGGTGATACATGGATAGTAAATATGGTGGTTTAGTGAATGGGATTCCTAAGTGGATGAATATTCTTCACAATTTCACCAAAATAATTAGTACAAGATCCATAGATCAGTAAGAAAGGATGTTGTTTGTTATAGTGTCGGAAAATCATTGGTGGATAGAGACGGGATATTGGTTGTGTTATGGGAATTAATGTGAGTGGTAATGGGTTTGGTAATAGTCTTATTAGAGGGATGATCTAGAATATATGAGGAAGGATATGTTGTGGTGTTAGAGGTGGGAGGATTTGGGGTTGGGATGGAAGAATGTTCCCCGAGTGCCTCATCAGCACCCTCGATGAATCCAGATGCCTAGCAGTAATGGTCATTGATATTCCTTAGTAACTCCATCTTTTGGGGGAGTAATTAAATCTAATCTAATATAATGAAGGATGTTAGGGTCAGAGAGGCATCGAAAACACTATGATTTTTGGCTAAATGAGTGATGAAGGGTCCACCCATTAGATTCCCTAGAGGCTGCTGCACATGCACCCTAAAATAAATTGCAAATTTATATTCAATATTTATAGAAGGAACACCCATGGAATTAGTGATAATGAGGATTTCATGATGAATCACAATCCCATGATCATCTCCACAAATGAACTAGGAATTTCTCAAGGCTCGATGAAGACTCCAGCGTATGGAAACTCACACCTTATTGGGAATCATAATATGAGGATCATGGATGCTTAGAGGGTTTTGGGAGGTCATACTATATCAACATGTTACAACCAACATTATTGGATCTAGATAAAGTGTTTTTAATACTGGGGTGGTGGAATATTAAGAGGAATATATTCTAAGTCTAACACTAAACTATCCAAAGGATATCTCATTGGGTCATCCACCTAGCTAGAAGTTGATGTTTTCGATGGTCACCTAGAGAGTATCCATGAAGATGAGAAAAACAAGATCAAAATATTTTCCAATATACATTGATGATGGGTTAATTTTTATTCTTTTATGGAAGTGTAGGACCATGGGATGATGTGAATATACCCAAGTATGGCCAGATATTTTTATAGTCTGAATGGGATTTTCCTACAAAAGGGACATTGTGTCCTTATTTTTGGGGGAAGATATGTGTAGGATGTGGTGGAGATGTGTATTTAAATCACCATATGGCCCAATGAAGGTTAAATGTGACTACTCCATGGTTGATAGAGCCTCATAGGATGAAGAAGAATTGGAATAGGATGAATATATATATATATATATATATATATATATATATATGTGAAGGAGGTGCCTCAGCCCTTTGGTTCTTGACTAGAGGTTAATCCCCACGCTCATGTGTGTGATCGATAGGGGAGTTCGAATGGTATTCAAATGGTCTATTTTGGATGCATGAAATATGATAGGATAGAGAGGAGGAGGGGTTGAATGTGTGGGTGGAGGAGGAGGAACCTGTGGCGAGGGTGAGACAATGGAGAGGGAGTGGCCAAAGGGGCGGGTCATGTGGGAGATAGAGTGATGGGAGAGGGGGGAATGATGGGGGGAGTGTGTCATGAACCCTAGGATAATGACTTATTTAAGATTCACACAATTTCAGTACATGAATCATTATATGTCATATAATTCTTAAAAATGATATTTTTTTGGTGTTGAAATTTACAAAAACATTTTAAGAATAGACGACATGTAATTTGGACCTCTTTCCTCATTCTGAACCAGGGCCGGATCCATTTCTCTCTACGAGACCAGGGCTTTCCAAAACTATACTATAAACTATTAAATCATATATGACCTATTTTTGGATTCTTCTTAGATATAAATTTGTTTAACGATGGAGGATAGATTCCGCATCGCTTTGATGAATCTCATAGTGATGACACATCCCTCACCAAATTGTTCTATATAAATTTTAAAATTATTTCCATTAACATTGAATGGTGATACTAAGATTTTCTGAATCTAGATGGTTTCATAAGAGAATAAATTTATGATAATGTAGGTTCTAACCATCAGGATTCAATCTTTCTAGGGAACAACTATAATTGGGGATTTATAAATAATAACTCATTCATTGGTGTAAATATTAATCATGTGATGCAATGATAAATAAAATTTATTATTTTTTATTTATAAATATTGGTATTTTCATATGAATACATTCTTATTTCCTCAATTCATACCATTTTAAAAATCTCAACATCTCCATCATTTTGAAAATATTATTTTTATTTCTTAATTTTCTAGTATGATTGATGCTATAGTTCTATTGGAAAATGGAATGGTTTTTTGAAGACTAATAAAAATGGAGTTGTTTCAATGGGTGTTTTTTAAATTATGTGATATTCAAAAAATTCATCATCTAACTTGTGGCTCTAGTCATGTTGACTTGATTTCGTGGTATTCTCTAGGATTTTTTATTTCCACATTTAACATTTCATCTTTCTTGCTTGATTGCGGGTTGAGGGAGTTCCTATATTGTATCTAATTGAATAATTCATAATTAATCTCTTGATAAAATTATTGGTAAATTTATTTACTCTATCACTTATGAGGAACTATTGGAATCTGAACATCAAAAAAATATTTTTCTTTAAAATATTAATGACTACTTTTTTCATGGTGTGAGTGGTAGATTTTTCTTTTACCCATTTCGAGACAAAATAAATTCCAACAAATATATTTAAATTTATGTATGAATTGGGGAATGGCCCCATAAAATATATTATCCATACCTCTAATATTTAAACGTCTATGATTTGTTTTTGGGGAATTCTATTTCTCTTCTGAATGGTTCTAGTTAATTGGAACCGATCACAACTCTGGAAAATGTTTCTTTCATCTCGATGGAGTGTGGTCTAAAACAGTCCAAATTTCAAGGTTTTTTCCATTTTTCATTCAGGTACATGGTTCTTTTCATGGATATATATTTTCAAATGCATAAAACCCATTTATGTTCCTTCATTTTTATGTTGAAAATGGTTTCATTGGGGAAGTAAACCATGATGTACAGATTATCATCATCCTCAATGATTTTTTGTGGGAGTTTGGATAGGTGTTCATAAATTATATTCTCAATCCCATTAGTGTTCATTATAATGATTTAAAACTCTTATATCCATACTATCCAATGTTCCAGTCTCTATTTGGAGTCCTTTTTACTCAAATATATTTAAGGGCTACAAGTTCATTATAGACAATCACCTTGGAAGAAACAACATATGAGCATAACTATTAGAAATCATAGATGACTACAAAAAATTTAATCTTTGTAGTTGTATAGTGAGGTTCAGTAACATTCAAGGAGTGATCGGAATAGTAAATGGTACATAATATATTGATAGATCTCTATCCTAGTTTTCATAGAAAATTCACTGGCATCAAACATCATTTAAATGTCTTTTTCCATGTTTGGTGAAATGTTAATGGGACCAATGACTAGGATCATCATTAAAATATTGAATTCCATCTTATATGAATTATATAATTCAAAGGTAGTATCCTTTGATACTATTTTTTCTAATTGGTGGAAAAATATTTAAAAATTATTAATGAAGTAGCAATAAAATCTTGCATATCCTAGAAATCTCTTTATCCCTTTAACAATTGAGGGATTAGGAAAGTATTTGATTTCACTGATCATTTCTGGAATGACTCCCATTTCATTTGATGATATTTTTTGCATGATAACTATTAATACTTTTTCCTTAAAATGGAATTTTACCTATTTTAAACATGAAAATTTTCTTCACATCATTACAGGAGTAATTATAGATTTCGTAGGGGAACCTCTAAAAATCTTCCATAAACTGAAAAACCATCCATAAAGATTTCATGGAATTACTCCACCGTATTGTGAAATATATGGGTCATTCACAATTTTAATATTTCTAGTGAAGAAAAATACTGAATGACTTGTGTCTTTAGGGGACGGTAGTAAATGGAAGTGTGAATTTAGTTTTGGTGTAGTCCTCTTGGTTAACTACCATATAATTTTATCCAAATAACCATCTTGGAAAAAGTTGAATTATTTTCCTTGTAATATCACTAGAATTCAATCAATGAAAGGGAGGTGGAAATCATCATTTCATGCCACAATATTTAAATTTCTTTAATCCGCATATAATCTCTATCCAATGATGGTGCAGGTCAAAATCAGTTCATCTCCATCATTTTTCACAAATGTGAGGATGCCTTTCTTTGGAACAACCTATAGCAGACTCCCCACTAACTTTCTAGGTTTGCAATTTTTTCTATAAACTAATAGTTTTAGTACTTATTTCATGACTAACGATTTCATCTATGGTGTGAGTCACCTATGGGGAAAAAAATTGGGTTTCAGACCTTATTCTAGTAAATTTTTTTGTGTAGATTATGGGATTCATAACTTCGGTAATA
The DNA here is from genome assembly GCA_963277665.1 of Viscum album. Taxonomy (NCBI): domain Eukaryota; kingdom Viridiplantae; phylum Streptophyta; class Magnoliopsida; order Santalales; family Viscaceae; genus Viscum; species Viscum album. Next base: position 1,769,531,463 of record OY728157.1, read on the forward strand.
ACCACTCCTGATGTGATTGATTTATTATTTATTTCTAGGAAATTGTTGAAATTTCCTATTGTTTCTATGTCAATTATGTTATAGTGATGACCGAAAGTGTGATTATTATCTTGATTTATGATTAATTCAGTGTGGATTGGAGAGTTTACATATCAATCATTGGTGGATGGATGACCGAGGGTGTGAATAGCATGATAGTGCACCTTTCCATAGGTTCAATGTAGTTAACTTACTCCTAGTCAAGATAATCCTTTTTATTAGTTTATAGTGCATTACTATCATCCTCTATAGTCAATATTTCATTCTATTTTTTAGTGTTAAATATAACTTGATAATTAAATGAATTATCTCTTTGTTTAGAAAGTTTCTCTATGTCAAACACAACTTGTTTGGAACATGCTCTGAAAATAATACTCAATTTATCCACATAAATTTTTTTCATACTATATAGGAATGTTCATACTAGTATAATTTTAACTTCTCCAAATTATTCCGAATCCAATATGCAGAATCCTGATGTGAAAATAAATTTTTCAGCTTTCACTAGGACATCATTGAGTGTCCTCATGATTACATAACTATTAAATTAGCTAATTAATGTTATACTCTAGTAAGATTTTGTTCCTCGAGTCCTAGAATGTGTTATACACTCAGTAGAATGAGTTTAATGATAGATCCAAAGTCAGACATGACTCTTCTAATGATGTATTCCCCTATAGTGAAAGGGTTTGAGAAACTTCTAGGGTCTCACAACTTCAGGAGAATATTTTTCTGAACAATAGAAGATGATTATTCATTTAGGGATTCAACACTATATTCATCCATCTCCCTCTTATTGGAGAGTATTTCCAAGTTAAATTTCACATAGATAGGTATTTGGTCAATAGGTTTAGAAATACAAATTTTGTTATATAATTTTTGGAAGACATATAGAAATTTCATATACATCCCTTCAATTAGTTCTTGCCTCATTACTTCTGGGAAGGGGAGAGGTGGTTTGTATGATGGTGGTGATATGTGGATGTCCCCTTTAGGTTTATCATGTGCTATATTTTTTCATGAGGTGTTGATTCTATACATTTAACCTGGTCATTTCAATTCACGCAAGCATTTTCATCCTATTTAATGCTTGTTTCATATTTCATGGGATTTTGATCCTTCCTTTATTTTCCTCAATATGGTTACTAAAAGTCCAACACTTCTTCACTCCTTATTACCACTTCCTCTAATTCATAATTTGGTTATGTCTTTGTATTACTAAGAAATTTACCTATTAATCTACTGGAAAATGTTATTGATAATTGACCCATTTTGTTTTTGAGGTTTTAGAGGGATGCTCTTTGATGTTTTATCTCTATCTCTATAGTGGTTATCATATGACTCAGTTTTTGAATTAAGGTTGTGATCATATATTCCAAACTTTATTGGAGAGGTGTTCTTCGTTGTGGTGTTTTTTTCAAATATAGTTGAAATTTGTCTATGGATCAATGAGGAATTGGTTGTTGGGGTACTTGTTGTGGTGGTTAAGGAACCAAATTCATAGGCGGGTATCCAGTCGGTCCTTAGTTCTTTGGTTGTGATGAACACTACTCTATTGATACTACACATCGTTATTATGTGGTGGTTGTTTACCTAGCCTATATTTATTTTACTACTATGGTTTTTGGTATTTGTTTTCTCTCTAATTGTAATTAACATAATTAAATTCATGGATTTGTTTTTCATCTGCTCGTGCTCTGCAATCTTGATGCGAGTGTGGGAATCAACACATATCACTATATTGGATCTTCATTACAAGAATATGTGGGGATTTTGGTGCATAAATTAGATTAATGTGTTCCATATTCATAGTATGTGCCTTTAAACTTATAGCTACATGAATATTTTCTTCTTCTTGGGGGATTCTCTGCTAATGCAGTCCATGATCGCTCAACCACATACTAGAATTTTTTTAAACCTCATTTATAAGAGCTCATCCTACATTCAATGGTTTTAACATTCAAAAACCTTCATCAGTAGCATCATCCACTATGAGAGTGGCCATTTGGGCACCTTAGAAGAAGTGTTTTAACTGAAGCCACACATCAATTCCATATTGTGGGGACTTATGAGTACGTTCCTTAAAGTACTCCTAATCCTCCTTAGATGACTCTCTATATATCTTTGAAAAGTTTTCTATGTCATTCCTAAGATTCAATATTTTTATTGGTGGAAAATAGTTTTCCAGTAACGTCTTGGATAATTATTACAAAGTAGTGACTTACCCGAGAGCTTAGATTTTTATACAATCCTTGGATAAATTTTGTAATGATAATGGGATGTATCAAATCTGATTACATAATATGACACTCATTGGTTTTGAATAGTATCAAAAAAATCCATGAAGTTTGAGATATGCTCATGAGGATTTTCTCTCTTTCATCCACTGATCTATCCCATATTCTAGATAAAAATAATTATTCTAGGTATGATTTAAAATTTATTTTACTAGATAAGAGGGAACACAATATTGGATGAGGAACCATTGAGAAATAAGAATTTATAATCCATACTAGTGCTCCTGTTGAAAGGGTGGATCTCTTTGTAGTGAAGGTGTCACATATTGCATATTGGGAGGGTTGGGGACCATAATACTGCTACGGTCTTCCAAAAATGGATTTAGGTGTGTAAATACAAGACAGATGGGTAAAGTAATCCCATTTTTGTGCAGAAGGATATTGTGATAAATAAATACTATCCCTAGAAATGGAATCAAAATTTGATGTTCCTAATCATATCATTGAAATTGTGTGGGTGGACATTAGATTATAATTCTTTTAATTCCAAACTAGTCATTCAATAATGGAATTTTAGTGTGGCTGTATGGGGTTCAACCCATGGGGAAATACTGGAAGATGGGAAACCAATGACTTTTAACACTTTATGTAAGAGTCCTCACAAATGGATTTGGGTTTGGTATTAAATTAATGATTCTGAGATTGGTTTATGATTCAGTATGGATAGGATCAGTGTAAATTTTTTGATTAATTTAAAGATGATTATCCTAGGAATAACAACATTGAGTCATAGAGCTTAGGCTAAAAAGTGGTGTATAGATAAATTATTTATTAGGGTTAGAGAAACTAGATCTTTCCAAGATGAACCTATTCCTTGGTCTGTATATATGAAACAACCTAGATGCATTAATCATAGAATATATGGTAGAAAGTGTTACATGATAATTTTCATATCCTTCTCTACTTAAATCAACTCAACTTCATCCATTTAAACTTCCCTTGGTTATGATTACATAAAATAATTGATTAAATAGTTTTTTATTAACATTAATAGTATTCTTAGGGTAACCAACTTTCAATTCATAAATTCATTACATTTTGAACAACCCCTACTCTAAAACCTTACCATGACCAGTTTATCATCCCATGTCGGTATTAATGAATATTAAATAATAAATTGCATAAATTCCACCAAGAATAATAAAATAGCTAAAATAAATAATTTTTCATTAAATATATTAAAAATAAAGTAGTTCCCAATAAAATAAATGATAAATCAATAAACAAATTACATAATAAGAGTAAAAAAACAAATGTGGTGCAATTATGGTGTGTATCCATTGTCAATTAAAACAGTGATGAGAAAATGATAGAATGGTAAAAATGGATAAAAAAAATGAAGAAAACTTATAGATTGATCAAAAACACGAGTAATCAATTAAAATGGTAAAAGTATTTGTTTAAAAAATAGTTGGAAGGAAAATAGATGAAGAAAAATAAAAGAGAAGGAGATGAAAGTCACTTAAAAATCATATTTCCAGTTTTCCATTTTATGGACATAAAGAGATGGGAATTTAGAAGATTTATAGCCCTATCACATTGTGTAATTTCAATCATAGGTTTCCATTAAATATTTTTGATTTGGATCCTTTCACATCCTGAATCTTCTTGATCTAGAGAGAATACTCATTTCAAAACATGTACTGCAGACTCACAATATTCTTAAATTTCACAACATAAACATTAAACAGAAATTGGTAATTGAATTTTACAAATTTTTTATTATGAATTCCAATTTTCATTCTTTTCCTGACATGTAACTAATTTACAACTGAGGATTCCCCCATCAGGCTTGTTGTGAATGATGTATAAACATCATGTATGTGTTTCACAACATGTAAAAGTCCACTTTTGGAAATTTTTGATAGATTTTCCTTTGTAGAATTGGATACATATTATCTGAAAAAATCAACATATACATGGTGAATTATTTTATATAAAATAATATATATATATATTTAAATGAGATGAATATGTGTGTACAAATTCATCTTATATGTGGATTGGTTTTTCCTCTCCCTGTGGTGAACAGTGAGGTCAAAAATATTCTTCAGGTAGGGGATCCCCATTATCACTTGTTTACATCCTATGATTAGTATTTTTATTCATTTTATTTTCATTGAATGGATAGTTTGGATTGAAATTAAAAAGATAGTTAATTGGAAAAATTGAAATTAATGGGTATGTGGAGATATACAATGATTTACATCATCAATATATAATGTTGATGATATTTTGAGTTTTTTTCCAACAATGAAAATAATTTTATTTGGAAGTCTTGTTTGTGTTATAGATAATATATGTTGAGACCCTAACAATTTTGTTTCATTATCACACCTTGGACAAAAAAATAATGAATTTATATCTAGATAATAAATTATGTGTCCATAGAAACCTCATTTTTTTGATAATACTCATTAAAAAAAATGTTATATAATGTGGTAAAATCCCTAGAACATTTTTGGAAGTTGGTGTGTGTTGTTGGATATGTGTTCTTATTCATGTTGTGACACCCTATGAGGTTTAGTTAATTTGGTGTGTGATGGTGGTGGTGACCAGCTAGGTTGTGTAATGTGTGGGGTTGTGATGTGGTGTAACGTTTTTGGTTGGCATGGATGAGACATGGGAAGTTATGTTATGTGGTGAGAAAAGGATGAATTGTGCAGTGGAGATGATATGTGGTGGTGATTTGTGGTGTTTATGTGTGGTTTTTTTGTGGTACTTGTGTTGTGAGATGTGGTTTTTATGTTTTATGTGTAGTTTTTTAGTGATTTGAGTTTTATGGTGTGGAATGTCTATGACGGTGGGTGAAAGGTGTTGTGATGAGTATTTTTTGATGTGTCCTAGATACGAAATGTCATGGTATTGTTAGATTCTTGATCATCCTTGGAAAAAATTGTTATGGAAAAATGAAATTAAATTTTCTAGTTAAAAAATATGACAGAATGGAAATTGATGTTTTTTAAAAAGGATTAAATGATTTTAATTAACAGATGGGGTTTTAATGTGAAATGGAATGGATAAATTAATAAAAGTTTAGGAATCTACAATAGAAAGTGGAAAATGTTTTGTGGTTATGTGTAGTGGTGTGGTGTGTTTCATATAGTGGCGGTAGAGGCAATAAATGTTGATTTTTGGTGTGGTGGTGGTGATGTGGTGTGTACTAGTTCATATTTTTTGAACCCATAGGACGAGTATGTTGTACTATAAATATATCACGTGTGGTTATGAAATTTCTATACAGACCCCAACTGAGTGGGATAACCTTAACCACCCTAATAGGGTATGGGATTTGTGTGTTTTCCTCAACAATCAAGACGTCGGTGATAAGGATGGACAGTGACACCATCTTCCAAACTCTCACTTTAGAAGTTATTTCCAACATTTATTCGAGTGATATGTGCAGTGATGTATCATGAGTTTTTAGGAGAGATGTGATGTGATTAGGTTATAATGAGATGTTGTTTATTGGGGGGATCATTCATGTTTAGAGGCGGACATGAGGTTGATTTCCTTAATGTCAATGATACTCTACTACTCTGTTTATGTGATGAGATGTATTGTGATGGACCATGTGTTTTAGAACGAGTTGAGATTTTAGGGATCATGTGTTTTTGAGTGTGATGTGGTTTGATGTTACCTAATGATATTATTAGATTCTAGACCTTGTGAGGTTTGGGTGGGTAGGTATGTGTCTCGACCCATATCATAGTTGTCCCACGTGCCTTCGGGTGATATGTGGTGTGATGGGATGCGGTGTGATGTGTATGGAAGGTATGAGAGAACAATGCATTCAACATTAGGGTATGAGAGTAGATAATTAGTGAGGAAGTGTAAGCGAGTCACGTTTAATTGTTATTATCTTGATGCTATATTGTTATATTCAATGAATGATATGGTGATCAAGCCATGGTGGGGATGGGATATGGATAGTTGATCCACGTAGGTTCTTGTTGGTTATTTTATTTTTTCCATGGAACATTACAATTACTTTTCACATATGCACTTGCGACCCTGGTTATATACCTACTCAGTATACCTGTTATGATAACCCTAAATATATAAACTATTTTTCAGACTTCCATGAGGACTATGGGGACCACTATGGACATTAATATCTTTGTATAGATCTATTGTTGATTTTTTTAATAAACTATGATTTTGGTATATTTGGTGACTTCTATATGCATCAATTTTACTTTATTCATGAATCATTTAATGTTTTTTTTCATTATTTTATCATATAAAGTTGTTTGGTGGTTTTTAATACAATATCTTGATCTGGTTTTATTATATAGAGAGTAATTCCTCATATTTAATTGAGTTTTTTATACCCTCGGTGCTAGTCCCCTGCTTAGGGCCTAATTGAGGCGAGGCTCGAGAGTCATTATCTCTCTTCCTTCATCATTTAATCTTCTGAGGGAGGGGTCATGAAAGAGAGGTATACAAGGTATTTTTAAGAGATGGGATATTTTTTGGAGCTTATCCTAGTGATTATTTCCTATATTGGTATGTAAATGGTGCTAGTTAATATTATTGTGTCACATAGTCCAGGGAGATCGACTTGGAAACAAGATTTTAGGCCCCCATGATCTAGTGAACTGGATATGATCTTGTTGAATAGCCAAGTGATTTAGAAATTTTTTAGGTTATATACCTAGAAGAGGTAAATTAATTATTTTCTATTACATTAATTTTTTAATTTGATTGTTTCAGAAAAAAAAAACGTAAATAAATAAATCTTTTTAAAATTCCATGCTATCAGGAAAAGGGTTCACTCATTTATTTTTCAGAAGGAATACAATTAGTCATACATGAGTAGATAGAGTATTTGAGGTTTATCAGTATGATCTAGATGATCATTATAGTATTTACCTGATATGGTTGTATGAGTTTTTTTAACATGCTTTACCTTCCATTCATTGAAAGATATTGGAAAGTACGATGGGGTCGTCTCTGATCTAGTGACGAAATTCCAATTAGTGGTGATTAAGATCACTTTTTTTTCTAATATGAGCATAATATGAGTTCTAAGTGGTGTTATTAATTAGTCATATGTGGGGATATTTGAATCAGTGGTGGATGTTGTTTCTTGGTGACCATAAGGAGGCATATGTAATGTGTCCAAACATTCTTAGGGAGTTCCAAGAAGAGTTCATTTAATAAATGATATGGGTATCCAAGGTGTAAGAGTTTCTATCCCTTTAAGATGGTAGATGGATCATATGAGGATTAGGGATCACGTTCATGGAACTAGGAACTTTGTTTTATATTCTTTTCTTGATGAAGAGTTTCTAGAACAGCATCTCGAGGTGGCTTTCTACCCAAAGATGAAGTATTCAGTCACTCCATTTATGCTCTTGATGTATCTTGAGGTGTAGAAAATGGATGATATGAAAGAATTATTTTCTATTTGATCCTTAATAAAGTGTCCAACATGATATCATGAGGATTATGGATTCAGGAAGTAGGTCATGGGTGTTTAGAAAGATATGGTTCTGACTAGTGGGCATCGGGTCGTAGCAGATATCCATTTATTATTTTGAGGAAGCTGGATCTAAAAGACATTCCAAAGGTTTTCAGTTTCCATATTATGTCATTTTAATACATGTTATCCACTAGGATTGGTTTCCAACCACATTGGGAGGATCGTATCGGATTGGTTTTTAGGCCCTTTTTTAGAAACAGTTGTAGTTTCCTCTATGGTAGTTTCAATGTTACGGACCACCTAGACATGTTCTGCATCTGAGGGAATATATAGTTGTTATAAGGAATCCGCATGAAGGTACCCATACATAGGTACCTAGGGGAGATCAGGGTAATGGAGGTAGACAATATATAGTCGTGGGATCTAGGCATGGTGAGATGCATCTGTTAGTGCAGCAATGATAGAAGAGCTAGGAGTTGTTCAAGGTACGATTTTCTTTATTCATGGTCCTCACACTCTTCTATTATTCAACATTGGTTAGTTATTTGGGATTATACATGGATAGAATTCCAATTATCTAGGTTTTATGTATTCCTGTTATAGGTTAGACTTCCTGGTTTGATATGTGTCGGGGATGTAGACTGATGATGGGTTAGTGCTAGTTAATAAGAGACTTCTTCTTTATAAAAATATAGAAATATTATGTTTTCCTAGGACTGTATTATATTTGTTATATGCATTGATTAATCTAATATTTCCATAGGAGTATTTTTTTTATGTGGAGGGACAACAAGTGGTGTTCATTGGTCGGAGAGGTTATCAGATCACTGGTAGGACACTGAATCTTCATTTTTCCTAGTGGATGGAGATATTGGTGAAAGATATGTTATAGTATGTCCCTGAGGTTGGGGAGGATTTCTTTTATTTATTACCATAAATTTTTATGACCACTACCCTCAATGAGATGTCAAAATTGGAATTTAGTTATAGTCAAGTTCATCTTCTATTTCGATGGATCCCTATTTGATAATAACTACAGGGTTGCATGATCTAAGGTTATAAAAGGATTATATGATGAAGAGGGGTTTCACTTGAACCAGTACATTATTGTTTGTTTCTACACTGTTTTCACCCAGAAGTTGTATGGTAGTCTAAGGATGTGTACAGACTACTAGTAGGATAAATTAGGTGACAGTCAATAACTATTACACTTTTTTGGATATGTGATCTATTCGACAAGATGAGATGAGCTAGTTCGTTTTTTATGGTAGATCTATGGTCTAGATATCACTAGTTGAGGGAAAAGTATTAGGATATCTTGAATACTGCCACCATATATAGGTATTGCAACATCGAGTTTGTATTCATGGAATTATTTATTATGAACACACCATATGTGTTCATGGGTCACATAAACTCCTTGTTCCATGAGTTCTTGGACTAGTTCATTGTTATATTCATCAATAACATATTGATTTACTCAATTTTATAGTAGGATAATGTTGAGCATCTCAGAGTTTTTTTATAGGCCATTCGAGACTACCATTTATATGGAATTTTATCCAAGTGTATGTTAATGATGTTGGAGGTTAACTTCCATGAAGATTTTTTTGACATTTTAGGGTGTTGAATTTGACTCATTAATGGTTTTGGTTTTCATTTCTTATGAAGAACATAGATATTTAAGAGTCGTTCATTGTTTCCATAGACAAGTATGTTATTATCATAGGTTTGTACTAACTTATCTCGATTCTTAGTTCTATTGACAGAGTTGAAAATGAAGGATCATGATTTTGTTGGAATGATCATTACTAGGAGGTGTTTAGTTACATGAAGGTGATGTTAGTCAGTTCTCTAGTGATTTGGTTTCCTAAGGAGGGTTTTTTGCTTGAGGTTTTCTATGATGTGTTCCGTATAGGATTGGGATTCATGTTGATATAGTAGAGAGTGGCTATCTCTTATGGATATATGTAGTTACTTCCCCATGAATGTAATTATGCCACCCAGGATCAGGAGTTGGCATCAGTGTTGTTTTTCACTAAAGGTATGTAAACATTACCTCATAATAGATATTTTTGTTTTTTATGGATAATAAGAACCTAAAATATGTTTTATCTCAGTGTGCTTTGAATCTAAACTAGTGAATGTGGATGGATTTTCATCAGGATTTCAATTTTGATACTTATTACACCCAAATAATGTTTAATGTAGTTTTCAATGAATTAATTTGTAAGTCTCAAGAAGATGTGGTTTGAGAGTCTGCTAATGTTTGTAAAGGGAAGGAGGAGCTTTCAGTGAAGCGTTAGGATGTCAGGGTGGGTAGTAGTTTTGTTTTTCTCTATAAATGATATTAGATCCATATGGGATGTGGAAGGGGGAGAAGCCATAGTTGGTAGAGTTGGAGGCATAAGTGATGCATGAATGTGTTTGTTGTGGTGATGCCCATGAGGGATAGTTGAAGGATGATCAGAACCAGGTGTTGTGGAATGATAAGTTTTTTTTCCACATGAAATGCATGATGGATTTATTTTTGTCTTTCATAGATCTCCTTTAGTGGTATATCACAGAATGAAAATGAGGTATCCTGGATTGAATGGAAAATAATAATGTTCAATGATAAATTGGCTAGTGGAAAAGTTTATGGTGAGGATTTTGGATTGTCAGTAAGAGAAATAAGGGAATCGTGTTTCGGGAGGTTTTTTATAGCCCCAATATGTTATCAAGATTAATTAGAAGGAAATATTTATGGGCTTCATCACAGGGACACCCTGATCTGCGACAGGTTGTGATGTGGTTTGGGTGATATTGGACCAATAAAAAACAAAAATATCTATTATGAGGTAATGTTTACATACCTTTAGTGAGTTGAATTTCATGGATGTTTTGGCAATGTGGTATGTGGATGATGTAGTTATTCATCATGGGGTTTTGAGTAATATCATATTTGACCAAGATCCCCATTTTATGTTTCTCTTTTTGAGGGGATTAGATCATTATTTTGGATCCCAATTTCAACTTATCACTAATTCCCACTCATATTCATATGGGATGATAGACTAGACCATTCAAATACTGGAATATATGTTGGAGTCATGATTATTATATTTTGGTGGATCATGGGTAATGAACTTTCCTCTGAATGAGTTTTTGTAAAATAAAATATCCATCACTCATTCATTGGTATGAATCAATTTTAAGTATTGTATTTGTGGTGTTTCATTATCCTTTCACTTATTTAAGGATGGAGAGTTAGTATTTTTTTGTCCTAAATGTGGTGTAGAGAACAACTGGAAATATCAAGTTGGTTAGATATAGGATGATATCATCACAAGATCATATGAAAACCAATGTTGATCATAGGTGTATCCATGTTATTTTGAGGATATGGACAGCTTGATCTTAATAGTATCTCTTAGACATGGTCTTCAAAGGTTTGGTAGGTGAGTAATATTTCTCCGTAGTTTTTTTCGACCATTGTGGTGACGGAGAGTGTTGTTGAGGTGGAATAATGATTGAAATTTCCACTGTGGTTGCAGATGATTCATGAAATCTTTCATGTGTCTCATCTTTTTTAGTATCTTCAAGATGAATCCCATGTCATTGACTGGGGAGACTTGGATGTTGATTATGATGTGAAATTTTTGTTGTGGCGATTAAAGATCTAGGATCATAAAGACATGGTTCTTAATTGACAAAAAAAACTTGTTAGTTCATTTTTTTCTATGGGAATAGTGTCATATATGAGATTAATTTGAAGCGATAGATGCATTTGTATTCCCAGTACCCATAGTTGTTTTGAGTTATTATTTTCTTTATTATGTTTTTATGATGTGTTGTTGGATCTTTTGGTTTTATGAGTTGTGTTGTTTTATTGATCTGTGATTTGTGATGTTTGATAAATCTTCTGACACATAAAAAGAGAAGGAATTAAATCCTAATCAGGATACATTATAGATTAATTTTTTTATAGTAATATGGAAAAGTCTGTAATGAATAATGAATATAATATATTTACATAGAAGATAGAATTTAATGATTTGTATTTTCAGGGAAGTGGTATGTGTTTTTTATAGAAGTGATTGGTTTGGGCTATGTTGACATTGATATTTTCATATGGCTAACAATTTGTTTAGTAGGTATTTTTTGGATAGTGCTAGATGATGAGGTTTTTTTTCTTGATGAGAGGTGATGATGGGGTGGCATGGATGGTATAGTGATTAAGGTGATGATACATGTCTATATTTGGTTGGCTGTGTAGTGATGTGGCTATGTGGAAAAGGAGGTGGTTTGTGTCCAATACAAGATGACTGGTTTTTCACCTGGTGGGAGGTTGTGATGTGGTTATGTGATGTGTTTTTTGGTAGTTTGGTTTGGTTTTTTAGCTGGTTGTAACATTTACGGTGTGACATGATCCTCAAGAGGTATCTTATGGGGAGGTGGTTCAGACCCCATTTCATTATTGGTTTGGTTTCTATTCTTGAGGGATAGAATTATTTTAGAGATATCTCATGTAATGTTTTATGCCTTTTTGGAAAGTTACATTTCAGATTTTGTGGTTGGAGAGTTGTTAGAGGATGCTTGGGAAGGTTTGGTTGATTCAGAACTTCATTTGAATTGTTATTGTCCTTTTATACAATTAAATATGAGTTTATAGTGTAATTTGATATTTTATGTCTTATCAAGAGAATGACTTATAAATTTTATTTAGCGAGGGGGTACCGTGCGAGATGAATTTATGAATTAAAAAAGGGAGTTTACACCCTATGTTTAATCAAAAAATAGACAAAAAAATAGTGTATGTTGAGGTATTGAGGGTTTTATGGCTAATTTTTTTATGGTGTACGTTTTCTAGATTATAATTTTTCAGTGAAAAAGTGTGGTTAACACCATAAAAGGGGAGATTTAAATGTTTTCTGTAAGTCTTGTTTTGGAAAAGTTTCCTTTAATATAGCCACTCAACCCTCTATATTTTTGGAATAACCCTATATGAATTTGGGATAATTTCTGACTCATCTTCCCTCACCTTGATCCTTTGGTTCTAGTGGTTATTCGTTCGTGATTAGTGGTTATTTCCCTCCCCTCCATCCCTATTTTTTTGTTCCATTCATCTTCTGGGAATTAGTTGTGGTGATGGTGGTTTCATATGGATTATGTTCTAATATTTTTTTGATGGTGCCTTGATGCATATTTGGTTGATCTGGGTGTTTTGTTTTTGGTTGTGGCTTTTATATTGGTTCTTCTTCTCCCATTACTACATAAAATGATCAGAAAGTCTCTTCGGTGTAGGGGATCCTTATTATCACCTATTTATATTCTATGTGATTGATTTAAATTCATTTTCTTTCCATTGGGGGAATATTAAGGGATGAAATAAAAAATTTTATTAATAGGAATAATTGAAATTGATGGGTATAGGGAGATATCACATGATTTACTATTTGTATATATGTTGTTGATATTGCGCATGTTTGTTTAAAATACAGAAAATAGCAGCTGTGGGAAGCCTTATTTTTTTATGTAGATGACATATATGGAGAACCATTTTTTGTGTGATCAATCCTTAAATAAAATGATTAGAAACACATATCTGAATAATCAATTTGTGTCCCATGAAAACAAACTTTGTGTGGTAATAGCCATCCTAAATAAAGTGGTAATATGATAAAATCCAAAGAATAATTATGGAATCTGGTGTGTGTTGTTAGTGTGTGTGTTTTCTTTTGTGATTCCCTACATGGTTTGGGAAAGTTTTTGTGCGGTGATGGAGGTGACAAACTAGGTTGTGTGATGTGTGTGTTGTGACATGATGGGATGTGGTTGGTTGGTGTGAATGAGATGTGAGGAGTTGTGTGATGTGTTGTGCATAGGTTGTCGTGTGTAGTAGTGATGATGTGTGGTGGTGACATATGGTAGTGATGTGTTATTTATATGTGTGGTGGTTACGTTTTCATATGCGGTTGTCATGTGTGATGTGTGGTTGATGTGTTGTGCTGGATTGGATGGTTTGGCGCAGTGACTATAGTGGATGCATGGTGTTGTAGAAATGGTTGTCTGAGATGGTCATGTTATAGTGTGGCATGGTTTTCATAGTTTCTCATATATTCATTGAAAAAGATTATGATAAAATGAAATGAGATAGGCCATTAAATAAATGTGATGTACTAGAAATATATTTTTTGGTAAAATGGATTAAATGATTTTAATGAATTAATCGATGGTGTAATGTGAAATGCAATGGGTAAATTAATAAGAGTCATCAAATTTGTAACTAAAAGTGGGAAATGTTTTGTTGTTATGTGTGGTGTTGTAGTGTTCGGCATATATTTGTGGGAGTGGTAGTGATTGTTGATGTTTAGTAGGGTAATGGTGATGTGTTGTGTTCTAGTGAAGTTGATGCGAACTCCTCAATTGGGTATGTTGTGTTATTTTTATGTCATGTATGTTTATACTATTTCAATAAGAGACCCACCCGAGTTGGATGACCATACTAATTATTAGAGGTTCAATGTTCTGTTTTCTTCCCAAACATCCAATATTATGGTCATACGAAAGGTTTTATACCCCATAATCTCTACTATTCCTTCAACAATCATAGCGTGAGTGTCTCTAAAAGACATGTACAGTGATGACCCTGGTGTTTGCGGGAAATATGTGATGTGATGTGGTTACGATGAGATGCAATTTTTGGTCGATGTTATGAATGGTTGGAGGTGGGAATGATGCTCATGTAATTTTTTTTCATGATACCCTACTGGTCTATATATGTGATGAGATGTGGGGTGAAAACCACAGTGTCTTTCGGAGAGATGAGATGTAGTGGCCCAAGCATCATTAAGAAATATGTGTTGTGATGTTACCTAATTTTGGAATTGGGTTGTAGACCTTTCAAGTGTGGGGTAAGTAGGGATGCATCTTGAACCACATTAGATATGGTCCAGGTGTCTTCATGTGAGATATGATATGATTTTATGTTATGTGATATGTATGGAAGGGATGGGAGAACATGACATTCAAGGTTAGGGTGTGATAGTATCAAATCAGTGGGTAAGTGGCAGTGGGGTTCCTTGCTTTGTTATGATCTCAATGAAATATTATTAAATTGGATTTTTTATTTTGTGAGTGAGTCATTATGAGGCTTGGTTTTTTATAGTTGACAAGTGTAGGAGCTTTTTGATTCTGTTGTTTGTTCATTAGGGAAGTTTCATGCTATTTTCAAATATTAACTTCAGACATTGGTTAGGTCCCAATAAGTATACTTTTTATCCTCCCCCTATATATATAAACTATTCATCAAGTTTCCAAGATTACTTAGGGGACTGAACTTGACATTACTATCTTGGGTTGGAACTATTCTTGAGTTTCTAGATGGACTTGTCTTTTGGTATATTTAGTGACTTTTACATGTATCATCTTTACATTATTCAGGCATTATGGGATTGTTTTTTGTTTACCTTCATTTTTTATGATCGATTTTTTTAGTGTTTATTTATCCTATCTCCCTATACTATTTTATTATATTTAATTATGTGATATTTTTATACCCTTAGTTCCAGTCTCCAAGTAGAGGACCTACTTGAGGCGGGACTTATGGGTCATTATGTCTCTTCCATTATTGTGATATTCTTGAAGGTAGGTAGTCGTGATATTGGTAATCATTACTCTTGAAAATATTATATTGGATTAAGAGTGAAATAAGAAAGAAGTGTAATACATAATATGAATTTTGGGAAATTTTTGAAGAGGTGAAGAACTATATATCTAAACTTATATATGTGTTCCATATAAGGAAATATATATGTATGAAATTTATTATATAGATGAATTATAATACATGAACAGGGTACTATATAATGTAATATCCATGTACAAGTTTTACTATATAATAGATTCTGAGCATATGAATACACTACTGCATACAAAAATTGGTCACTTGTGTGAATGAACTACATATATGAATGAACAATGATTTTGAATGAATCTATGCTTTAGAATTGTCATTTTTGATAATTTTTATACTTGTTTCACATATTGAAATTTCTATGTACGTGAATATTTATATATAAATCTATGTATAGATATACATACATTGGTGATTTTATGAATGAATTTAGAAAAGGTTAATAATGTATAATAATCCATGTAAGATGACATTAATGGAAATGATTATCATGTGTATTTAATTTAAGATGTGATTCAAGAAGAAATAAATGTTGATTATTATTATGATTTTTCCCTCATTCATCTATCAGGAAATGTATCACATGGATTTTCTCATTATGGATGTTCCATAACTATGAAGATTTAATGTATTCATTCATACAAACTAATAAATATAAACTATATTTCATGTAATGAATAAAAAATGGATGTGAGGTTTGTGCTACCAATGAATAAGAAGATAAAATGATGAATCCACAGCAGTTTCTACATATAAACATATAGATATTATTTTTAGATATTATAGTGAAATTTATCTAATAATGTATATTATTAGGGGATCAATTAATTTTTAATATTTAGTAATTTTTAATGAGAAGAAATCTATAACTACGATTATGGATCTAGTAGAATATGATGATGTTTTATATCCAAGTGATTTTAATTACTGATAATATTAGTAATTAAAATCATGAATCCATGTGGAATAGTGAATATAATATTGAAAAAGATAGAGAAAATAGAAGTAACCAATGCTATAATTATTGTATATATAACAAGTTTTCAAATATAGTTAGAATCACGTCTTTCGAACTAAGGAGAAAAAATTGGTTGAAAAGGAATATCATGAAATGGTCCTTCTAATGGTGGTTCAAAATTGATATTTTTCTGGAACCACATTATTTTTGTGGTGTGGGTACATTTTTTTGAGTGTTTTTGAGCTAAATTCAAAAAATTCATTTGAGAACTGTTATGGGAATAATAGTCTTCAAGATGGAATAGTTTTTATAAATCTAAATATTTAGGGTCTCAAAATTATCGAATCATATTATTTGATGGTTTAATGAAAGAGTTATGACATGAAGATGATATTTTTCCATAAATAATGTTGTAGTCTCCCATATAATATTGAAAAAAAATCATATAAGGGTCAGCAAAACATTGAGAAAAGATCATACTTGTTTGTGTAAATTTCAAGTGAAGTCTATGTAACAGTAGTATATATTTTTGTAAGGGTGATCAATGATTTTTCATCAATACAAAAAAAATGGAAGTTTATGTGTTTCGTGTTGTGATTTTTTGGGAAGCTTATAGAATGAAATATATGTAGACTTTAGGTTTTGATTTTATAGGTTTTATAAAAAAACTATGAATGTTGATATAATTTCATTGATACTCATTTAAAGGTTTATAAGATTATAAATGTAGAAGAAAATATGTAGAATTAAATAGATGCATCCAATTATGATATCCAGGTATTTAAATGACATGGATTCTTAAAGGGAAGGATGAATTGAATATGGGATAAAGTTTGAATATGGATAATGATTATGAAAAATATTTAACAACAAACATTTCTATGAGTATTTGAATATAAACATATTGAGTGTGTGGTACTTATAGAGGATCATGAATTTCATGGAGTAGGAAGGTGGTGTAATTTAAACCATTGATGAAGAAGAATGGAATTTTACATGAATGTATGTAAATTGTTCAATGAAATTACAGAAAGATTAGGATGTGTTCCATATTTCTATATCAAGAAATCTATTGAAGAAAAATAGGGTGAGAAACTACATTAACAAATATGATATTATATAGAAATTGAAGTTGTGTAATTTCATGGTTTACATTTAACAAACATTAAATGAACAATGTATGAGAGTAGAAGGTTGTATTATATCAATATAATATCTATAAATTAAATAATAACAGTACTGATGAATAATTGTAGTGCTTGGAATGATGCAGATCAAGAGAAGAGTTTCAAAAGTTCTAATGAAGACACATATTAAACCCCCACATATGAGGTGTTAGTCTCGTCTAATTTGAAGGAAGAATGAGGTTGAAATCATTGATGGTCAATGATAATCTACTCAGAGATAATCATGCAAGGTGTTTTAGTTGCCTGTGTTGAACATGAATAGACTATCAAGTCTATAAACTATTGAAGATAACCTCGGGTATATTAATTGAATATTTCTCATATTAGAAATTGGCTAGGGTAAATAAGAGGCATTGGGCCTACGATCAGTAGTGTGCCGTTATTGAAGACATTATAATATCCCTAAAATAGAGTATTACATTCCTATAACATAAACTTAATTTTGGTTTCCTCTCCTTCAAGTATATTATTTTTTTGAACTATTCAAAATTCAGTGTTCATTCATAATTTTTTTTCTATAAGTTTGAGTTAAGGAGGCATTTGGAACATTATATAGGTTGAATGAATCTTCATATTGACCTAAGAACAAGGTCCTAAAATTAAAAGATAAATAGGAATGGAAATTTTTTATTTGTAAAAATTATGATTCACCCCTACCAAGGTGTCTGTGGTTCCAAAAAGTGGTATCGAAGACCAACGTTTGTGAATTTTTAGTCAGCCTCAATACTTGTGTTTTTAACTTGATTCCCTTATAGATTCTATGTTGAATCCACTTTTCATAAATGGTACAATCCTAGATGGTTATGAGAAGGATATTTATTTATTTATATAGTCTTGGAGAAAGGAGGTTTTGAAATTCATTCAACAAGATTCTAATATGACCATGTCCAATAAAATAATCAGTAATTCATGGGAAAAAAATATTGACTAAATATTTATTAGATAAAGTTTAAATAAAATATTATTAGTTATACTACTTATTTAAAATCAATACTGACATGGAAGTGTTTTATTTGAAAGAGTATATAATGTATAAAGAGAATCATGTGGCTTTAACTGATTGGTATAAACTAGATGATGATCTAGAGATGAAAATTTTTAAAGAGTGTAATTTCTTGAAAATCGAAAAGAACATAAACCATAAATCATCAAGAGTTTGTATAGTTATATCTAGGTAAAAATAAGTGATTAGTTATTCATATTTTTCTCTAACCCAATAGAATATTCTCCATGAAAATATGATGTTATAGGTTTCACATCACAGAGATATATTGATGATCAAGCAACTACACCATCTTCTAGGTCTGAAAGTTGTTTTTTCATCCAACAGGAGGATACCCAAGGATTGAAAAGGGACTTTTAGATCCTTATGGATGAAGGTGAGATTAATTGTTCACTTATATATTATTTTAAGGAGCCAAAAAAATGTTTATTACATATGGATTTAATTCAATTGAAGCAATTACCAAAATAAAAATACATGAATGGGAAAATTAAAATTTATGATGAATATTCTAAGAGGTAAAATTGAGTATAATGAATGAAATTATCTATGAGGAATCCATGAATTTCTACACAATGAATGAAATTTCTATTCTTATAATTTAAAATTTCATTTAAATAATATAAATTTTGATATTGAGTTTCTTTTGGGAGAACTTATTACTATGTAGAAATAATCATATTCTAAATTATCAAATGTGGGAAATAAATATTATAGTAATAAAATTAAAAAATCATCCATAAAATATTGGATTTCACCTATTTAAACTGATATTATAATTATTTAGATAACATTTCACTTATTTTCATGAATTATATATACCTTGAGTGTGTTTATGGTGGAAGGAATGTTAAATCATTATGAACAATATGATTTATGAAAACCTCAATCAAGACTGTAGCATCATATGCGGTGTGGTTTTGGTCATCTAGTAAAAACTTGTATCTATATAATGATATTTGATTTCAAGTCATTATCTATAGATCTTACGTTGAGAATGAGACGTGAATTGAAATGTTAAAAAATTGTTACACCAGCAACCAGATTCGGGTTTCTGAATTATTATAGAGAAAGGAAGCTAACAATGATTCTAAAAGTATCGCAAATGGCTATTTCAAAGTATCCACCATGAAATTAAAAGAAACAATCACAAATAGAAAATAATAAAGGATAATTTTAATTCATGGCTGTAAAGGGTGAAATGGAGGAGTCATACTTAAGTGGGTTCAATCACACCACTGAAAAGAAAGAACATAGAACCAATGGTATTTAAATTACAAGAAAAAATAAACATTAAAATAGTATATATAACCATTGTACTCTAATAAAAGTTTTTTTACTTGTGGGGTAAATATATATCTAATAAGGATGTATGATCTGGTAAATAATTCCAAAGAAAACATGGCAATGCAAGATTAATTTTGTGGTTTTATGTAAAATCACACTACTAAAAATCATAGACAAAAATTGGAAGAAATGGGTTTCTCTATAAAGACCATAAAAACTCTTTACCATGAGAAAAATTGATGTACCCCTCTCCCTTTTTGTTATATATCTTTAAATATAATTAATGAACTTATATATTGAGAGATAAAATCTATAGAGAATATGAAATATATTTTCATTAAAAAAGAATGATTAAAACATTTAAAAGGAAAATTCTATGAAAATTAAATTTATATACTAGAATAAAAAAATGATGTAACAAAAATCAAAAGATCATGGAAAATAGTGGTTATTAAGGTTCTCACCTTGAAAAAAAGGTGTTTAAATTTATTTTTTCATTATATAATTCCAATTTCTAGTAGGTATCATGTCTTTTTTGACATTGAACAAGTGATAGAAGGCTTGTTTCAAATGTTATTAATCTGTGGGAGTTAGTGGACTTAAAAATAAAGATGCAACATTCTTTTATATTTCAGGTATGATTTATATAATCATACTTTATTGTATTAAATAATTTATTTTCTATATGCCATAAAGTATCTTGGAGAATTAATGGTATCAGAAAAGTTGTATCAACAAGTTCTTACCATGCAAAAAACATTTAAACTTGTGATTTCTAGAAGGGGAAAATGGTGAGGGGAAGTTGCAGTCATGAATATAGCAGTTGTTTCTCTTACATTGAAAGAAGGGTGATTTCCTATTTAGAGTTATATATTATAGGAACATGTGGTAAAACATGTTGTGTATAAAAAAATGGAATTAATTTGCTTTACATGGGGTGTATTCCTCACACTCATTATTTAATGTTTTCATGCTAATAGTTTTGTGATGGTTTTTTTGACATCACAAGTGTAATTTATTTCCCTTAGTACAATGTTTTTTGGATATATAGTGAGAAATATGGAAATAATTTATATCATTAAAAAACACATAATTCCTACATAGAGTTACAACTCAATAAGATTATAGTATTTGGGGAAAATTTATTACAAATTTGTCAAACTCGCTCATTAGATATTGGTAGGACAATGAAAATATTATATGAAATGTTGGTTTGAAGTTGAAATTATTAATCATGTTTTTAACGATTTTTTGGATGCTTTGATAGATTTTAAATGTTTAGGTTTAGGGAAAGTTTTTAGGGGGAATAATATCATTAAATATGTAATTCTTGAATCTATAATAAGTTTGTGAATTTTATTATCAAATCTAGTTTAGGGAGCTTTTTGAAAAAGGAAAATAGAAAATGGAATCGATATTAAGAAAGTGAAAAAGGACCAATTTTATTTTATTAAAAGGGGGGAGAGAAGTTATATGGAAACTAATTTTTTTTATTCTTGTCCCTTCATTATGTCTACCATTCATGATACCAAAGTCTCAATACTATAATAATATCAATGATGTTTCTATGAAACAAATTGAATATTGTGGTACAAGAAGTAGTTGGAATGAAAAATAGAATTCACATTATCATCAAACTGAATGATAATATTCATACGAAAGGAAGAATAGGAAAAATGAAAAAATATGTCTCTTATTGATTTTCAAAATAAAAAATAAGAATAATACATTGAGTAGAAACAAGATCTTCCATATAGGGTTGAGGGTAGATATTATTTCATAGATTTGGAGAATTGGATATATGCCCAAAACAGAAATTTGGATAAATCCACATCCTGGATCAATGTTTTTTTAATTGATAGAGAACCTATGAGAAACAGGGCGGTCACTAAAGGTGTGTTTGTCACTTGGGTCGACTTGTACATGGAAGGTCAACGAAGGATGTGAATTAGACCCTACACTGTATCACAAAGAGTTTTGGAGAGATGAGTGTAGTGGGTATCATGTTTTTGGAAATGTGTGAAAAAATATGTAATAAAATTGACCACATAAAATTCCTTATCATGGTGGTTCAAATTTATAATATTTTGGGAACCACAAAATTGTTGAGACATTGGACATATTGGGTGTCAAGTGTTTTGGAGTTGAATCCAAAATGGCTAGTTGAGCAGTGATGTGTTGTACTGGTCATTATGGGTGATAATTTTATAGAAATATAAATCTTTAGGGATATGAAAACAATCCTAATAGATTATTTTTAGGTTTAATTATGGATTCATGACATGAATATGAGTTTTTAACTTGAATAAAAGGATTATGTCTCCCTGAAAAAATTGGTGACAAATTCAAGTAAAGGATATTATATATATGCTTAAAGTTTATTTTTATTTTCATAATGATAAAGTATTTCTATGTAAGGGTAACCTATTATTTTAATAATTTCGATCATGGAGTTTGTGTGAGTGTAAAAAAATAGAAATTTAATATTTTATGTGTTTCGATTTTTAAGGAATCATGGAGGACTTATATAAAGACATTATGTTATGATTATTTGAGAGTCATTAAAAGGAAATTTTGAATTGTATTTATATTTCATGAATAATTGTTTTATGTTTTATAAGATTAAAAAATATAGAAACTATATGTATAATTTATATAGAAGCATCCTCACTTGATATCTAAGTATTTAAATGATGTGTCTGGTAAATATAAAGAAAGAAGAAATTATGGAAACAAGTTTTAACATGGCCCAAGATTATAGAAACTATTTAAAAACTAAATTTTGTGTTCATATTTTAATATTAATAGATTAAATTCATGTTAAATAGAGAATAATAATGAATTTGATAGAGGAATATAGTGTAATTTACACTATTTTTGAAGGAGCATGGATTTGTGAAAGAATGTATATAAACTACCCAAAACATTTTTGGAAAGAGGATGATGAATTCCATATTTATATATTGATATATCATTTTAAGGAAAAGAGAGGGGGATACCTACGATGAAAAATATTTTTTACTTTGAGAAAAGAGGATGTAGATTTCTTGGATATACATCTGGAAGAAATCAAAGGATGAAGGTAGGAGAGTAGAAGATAGCAGCATATCATTTATATATATATAAATAGAACAAGAGTATCAAAGGAAAATTCCAATTTGTAGAAATTTTTGTATCTTGAGAAGGGTTATTGTAGTTTTACTTGATACATATATTCAACCATCACATATGTTGTTTTAACCTCATCTAGTTATAAGGAGGAAGGAATCTTCAAGCATTGAAGATCGACATGCATTAAATAAGAGATAATTATGTTGATGAAACACCAACAGTCGCATTGAAAAATGGTTAACATATGAATTAATGATATGTAAAAAGGAAAAAAAAGGAACGAGAATAATATCACATGACATAATGATATAAATGGTTTTGAAAAAAATCCATAAATCCATATAGAGTAAAATACTTCACTAATTTCTGGAGTAGTATTACAGAAATATAATTAGTGTTTCACACAAGAAATCCTATCTCGAATGATCTAATACAGATAACTATTCACTATTACACCAATTACACAGTATGTCCAATTTGTTATAGTTCCCCAAAAACCCAATTATGCAATACTATAGTAAAATAGAATCACATGTCCATGCTACTACTGTTTTGGTGGAAAGAAGTCTGCAAAGCTACGATGACCACTTCCTCCAATGATTGAAATTCAATAGTGTCATGTAATATGCTACTATTGTGGGTCCACATTGATACATTTTGTTTTAACTAAAATAGTTCCCTACTGGGTCACTATAAATCCCTAATATATTTCCTTGTTGGTGGAATGATGTTTGTGGAGTTGTGGTCAATTGCAAAGTCTAGTCCTCTAGTATTCATCCCAACTACATACAAATATATTGGGCTACACAATTCCAACAAAAGATTCATGGTATTTCTGTGATCTATTCTAAACATGAATATAATACAAAGTCTATAAATTTTTGAATATATCCTTAAGTAAATAAACTGACTGTTCCTCACATGAGTAGTTCATGGGTTGAGAATAGGCACTACATCTTGGATCCATAGTGCACCATTCTTGAAGTCAAATTAATTTCCCTACTATAGAGTATTATAAATAAAAACATCAACAAAATTAGGTTGCATTCTCCTTGTATTATCTCAATTTGGAAAACCATGTGAAATTAGGTGTTCTTGTATATTTACATTATGCATGTGTGAGATGAGAATTGATTTTAATCATAAAACAGGATGAATGAATGTTCTTTTTAATCTCAGAACAATATCACGAAAATATAAACAAGGAATAAAAATTTTTATCTACAAACACTGTGATTGAACCCCCCATCCTTATGGAATCTCAATTTCCAAAATGGGAAATGAAACCCAATCCAATATATTACTCAAGGGGTTCCTCTAGGGTCTACATTGATCAATCATCCACTCAATGGATCAACCATAAGAAAAATACCATGAACATGTTATTTTTAATTTATTTTTGTCTTGAATGGTTAATTAAAATATTTTTTATTGTGTGGATTTTATAAAATATCATCGGATATTTAGAAAACTTGTAAAGATAAAAATAAATAAATGCATGATGAATGTATTTTGTATGCATGGTTAACCTGTGAACATGATCACATTGTAACAAGCTTGATAAATATAATTGGATTTCATCTAAAATGAAAAATAATAACTTTTAAAACCCTCAAAGTTAATATCAAGTTTTTAATTACTTTAAACACATAATTTAGAATGGAATCATAGTTTTTGGTGCTCATCACCCATATTTCAGGGTGGTTCAACTAGTTGGGGAGTTTTAACAAGAGTGGTGGATCAACATAACTAAAATTATCGTAAAAGAAATATTTAAAACTATCATGTTGAATGGTTATAATAATTTATTGAGTGAATCCATGTAAAGGATTCATGGAATATGGAACTCCACTCAATATTTGAGGGAACCATGTGTTAATGTGGTTGGTCAACCAAAATCCTACCTTTTACTCTCAAAGTAGAAGCAAAGATATATCTCATGCAATGAAGAGAGGTTCAATGATCCATTTAAAATAGAATACTCTTAGGGTAGGGTATTATGAATCTTCTATTTAATGGATACTAAGATTTGAATAAAATAGTCTAAAATAATTAATATTTATCAATCTATAAATTATAAAATGATAATCAAGATAAAATTACTAATATATAAAGTTTTATTTAATGAAAAAAGGACATCAATAACATATAATAATTATTTTCAATGTTGGTAAAATAACATATGCTAAATAGAAACCATTTCCAATATTAATAAAGGTATTTTCACTTCATAAAAAAATATGAATGGAAATTGCATGTGATAGAGTCCTCATTACTTGATGTGCCACCAAAGGAATTAGGTGAGGTTGAAAATGAGGCTTACAAGAGACCATAGATGGATATGTTGTGTTGTCTCCTCTCTAAAAAGTTTTTAGGAGAATATAAAGCATGAAATGAATATGATTAACATTATTTTAAAACATTTAAATTGAAAGATCAAATATATCCTAGTCATAATGTACACAAGATTTCATATTATGTTGATGAGTTAAAAAATTATATTCAAGATGAATCATGGTCTTTCAATACTTAACATTCTCTTATCCTAATCATGTATTTAATCCTGTTTCAGTAAGAATTATAAAATAAACAGTATTGGGAAACCAATTCAATAATGTTTTTTAACTATTGTCATAGTTGATAAAAATATGAAGAAAGATTATTCATTGGCTATAGTGGTGAGAAATAAAAACTGAAATTATAAAAGTTCAATGGAATCTATAATTCTAGTAGAACCTTCAAAAAACATTTATAAGAAACCAAAGATAAAGAGTGAGAGAATTAAATGGGATGTTATTTTCTCCATATGTGGAATTAACGGTCAATTGTTTTATTATACCTGAATCAAAGTTATCCTATATTGAAAATTCATGATGAATATAAAATATAAGACTCAAATAATACTCGATTATTAAAAGATAATTTTTGGTCAACTAAATACCGATTAAAATTCTATGGAAATTCCAAGAAGGCCCTTTAGAATAATTTTGATCTAAGACTCTTTGGTATTTTACATGGCTTCTTATAAGGATTAATATGGCTAAGAAACTTTTTTATATTAAAGGTTATAAATCAAAAAATATTTTTCTACTATTTCCAAAACATACGTGTGAAATATTTTATATAGATGGTATAGTTAAATTGAATTACTTCATTAAATTCCATTATGAGATTTAAGTAACATCAAATTAAATTAAAAAAAATTATTATCTATAATCTAAGATATTCATCGAGAATGTAAACAAAATCATGTATTGTAAAACCTTAGACAATATTGTGGTATGAATCCATTTATTATTTTATAAATTTTATCTTTTTCCATATTAATATATTATGGGATGTGTTTATGAAGTTTTGTAAGAGTTTTAAGCGTGTTTTTAATGCAGTATACTGAAATTATGAACATGGATGTTGCCGGGTTAGGTGCATGGTTAGAAAAATTATAAACTCAACCATATAAAGGGAGAAGTCCTCGGGTATGGTTCTACACAATGTGAAGATTTTTTCTAAAAAAAATAAAACCCTTGAATTTTTCTAAAATGTGAATCATATGGTTAGAGAACAATTTACAAAATTGTGAAGTCAAGACATATAAAAAGTGGGTTACATAGAAGGTGGGAACCACAAGCATGGAACATAGTTTATAAAACTGCATTACCCACACCATGAATAGTGATGGTTCCCCTAATAGTGGAAACAATATGGATGGAGGTTTTTAAAACCATGTGGATAAAGCCTATGGGTTTCATAGTTACATGAAATTTTTTAATTATCTAAAATTCACCCTAAATTTTGAAATCCTAATCCCTCATTTTATTTCTCCCATTCGACCATCCCCCTCTCATATATGGCTCTCTCCATCTCCATATAACTATTTGAGTCGTTTTCTCTTTAGATTCTTGGCCTATTGAAGAATCATTTGTTTCAAAATCATGATAGAGTTAAGTCTAACAGTCAATCTTAGATCCATTAATTGTTTTCTCACTTTTTTTTATCATTCCAATTTTTACTATTTATGACCAAATATAAGGTTCTCATCTACTTTTAAGATTTATTCAATATGATATCAAACATGTGGTTGATACATAACGAGTTTCCTTATATTTGTGTAAGGTATGTGGTCTGTGAACAATCCCTTAAATTATATATTTTTTCCCACATGTGGTGTGTGGTTCTGTTGAACTATTGTCCACTTCACTTAAATCAAGAATAAATTTAAATATAGTCATTTTTATGAATGTGGTTAATATAAAAATTTACAAGACAAAGGGGGTGGTAAATGTTGGATAATATAATATGGTAAATGATTAAAAATGGATTTTCCTTTTTCCCATATGGGTGTGTCTCCCCCCACCCCATGTTTCTAGAAAATTATCCTCTTTTTCCTCGTAGTAAGTGTCTCCCCATCCCCCAAATTTTATATGATATGTTCATGTTTAATGGAGGGTTCATGTATATCCCTTAGTTTCTAGAGAATTCTATTTTATTTCCTTGTGAGGAGAGTATTCCAATGTGTTTCTATATGATTGGTTCTTTTTTCTTAGCAGGGAGGTTCTTCCCTTGATTTCTTGAAGAATTGTTATATTTCTTTGTATGGCTCATGTATACACCAGAGTTCAATATGAGGATACAATATCATAAGGCATCATACACAATTTGAACTTGGTATGGTCAATATTGAGTGTCACCATGGATCTCGTGGATCAAGGATGGTTTATTTATTATAAATCCGATATATTATTTTGGGCACCAGCATGAAACCTTACTCAAACTACCTATGTTTATAAATGTCATTGATGGTCACCTAAAAAGTTGTACTCACGCCTTACTTGAGCTACCATTGGTAACTAATTTAGCCTCATTATTGCATATAAGAATAAGGGAAAAAGTCTCTCTAATTAATGGGGGATCAAGAATATCTCTGGTGGAGCATAGATCATGGGATCAAGTTGGGACTCGAGACCAATTTTGTAGTTTTCCTAGTTTTGAGTATTTATTATTATTTTTTTACAATTGTTTATATGGTCCACCCTTGAGGGATACAAATATTGTATGTCTAGCTTGGATAAAATTTTTATCACCCCATTCTGTTATAGAATAGATTATGTATGCTACAATTGGGGCTTTTCATGGTGTTTCTTCTCCATAATTTCATTGACATTAATTATTTTTTGTTAATTTTGATATTATTTATTACTCTAATATGAGGGTAAAATATCATCAAAATAATATCACAGACCCTCACTGTTATTTAATAGCCTATAGATTATGGGAATCCATGCTTGAGGATACCTTACACCACTATATAGAACATTGTCAAGTGGTCAAAGGTCAGTAGAGTGTTATAATGTGGTATCAAATACTTTTTTATTTATTTATTTTAGGTATGTTAAAACAGAGATTTTATGTTTTAAAACATCGTATGGAACTACATCCTAAGATTAACTAACCTGTAAGTGATAGAAATCCATGTTTACAAGGATGTGATTATTTTTATTCAGTTCATTGTAATGCCCCAACCCCAGTTACCCAGAGTTGGTGCATTATTGCATAACATTAGCATGATCACAAAAAATCATGTATCGAAAGACCGATTACTTTTGTAGCCTTGGAAGTACTAGATACATTCATAAGGCTTACATTATATCATAAAATGGAAAACTACAACAACATTGTTTCTATAAACAACACTGAGATCTCATAGACTATCCCCACAGGTCAGTCATAATATACTTCTTTGCTTCATAGGAAAAATAAAACATAGAAAGGGGTGAGCTCTGATGCTCAGTAAGGATAACAATATAGCGGAAACTTTCATAAATAAGCATAAACATTTAAGGCAATGTATAAATCTAAAACAAAATCCTTTTAAACATAAACTTCAGCATAATATGGAAAATATAAATCAAAATAATTCCATTTACTTACTCACAAGGATATTCTACTAGTCAAATAATCACATGCAATATCAATAGCAACTTTCATAATGCTGGAATGCATAATTTCAGACTTCATAACCACATATTCAAGGCCATATGCCAAGACTACAAATAAGATTTTTTCAGGGCCTTGTGCCAAGACACTAGTTTGTCTCATGAGACCTACTGTTTTGATCGAGGAGCTATAGCAGGCTCCACCCATCACATACTATGTCCAATGCATTCCTCATATAAAAAGGATTAAACATAACAAAAATATTTTTATTAAAACTTGCATACGAAATATCAATAATTTATCCATAAACCATGAATGGTATAAAATAACACATCCACAATCAAAAATATCACAAAACCTACAATACAATATTAGTGTTTTGTATCATAATAAATCAACATCAAATAAACACAAAATCCATCAAAGGATATTGATATAGATGAAATCAAAACATTTTTTTAGAGAAATATCTCTTTCTATTTTGAAATAATTTAAAAGTCATATAATTATAAAAGAAAACATTTATTTTGAAAATATTCTTATAATATTGTAAGAGAAGATTTGGCGATGTTATAATGGTAGAAAATAGCCACACCCGCCATATAAGTTAAAAAACATTCTTACCTTAATTTGGTCAAAAAGGTCATAAAGTACCTTTTTTGGAAAACGACAGAAATATTCCTTTAAAACCAATTTATAAAAATTAAAACATGATTATAAATTAATTTAACCCATAGTCTAGTAAATAGTAAAAATATTTTGGAATACATTTTTAAGAAACATGGATGTGGATGATAAATTGGTCCCAGTAGATACTTACGTAAAAACAACCTCGGATAATAAAGAGATTGAGAAATTAACCCTTACCTTGTACTTTTCCTTGGTCGAGGGTAGGTTAAAATCTTGTATATTGGTAAAATAAATGTTATTAAATTATAAAACAATCATATACATTAATATGATATCATATATGATCTTTTAACATTGCATTGTTAATAATATCTTAGTATTATCGTTGTTTGGTGTTTTAACGGATTCATTTTCCTGTATATTCTTTTTTATGTTAGTCATATATGTTATGGATGGGATGTATCTTATTCATATCCTGAATTATATCAAGTCTTTATATATTATTTTTAATCATCAATTGAAAATTAGTCTTGAATGGATACAATGAAGAATGAATCTCAACGTGTTCGTGGAGACGGTAATCCGTACATATGTATGAGCGACAATATCATTCTTTTGATATTAAAATAATATATAATTGGATGGTATATCATATATACATAATCATTATAATGTAATATTTATTATTTAAAACAATTACCCATCATTATTATAACCATTTTAATAATGTATGGAATAACAATTACACCATGACGTGGAGACGGTAAGCCGTACTTACGCACGTATGGTGACATTTCATTTAAAGGATGGTTATAATAATGAATAATGTTGTACTATATTTATAATAAAATCATAGTGTATAGAAGATACTGGTGTTATTATTTTATAATGGAAACAACAAAACAAGAGGAAGTGGAAGTAGAAAGGAAGTTGAAAGAGGTGATGAAATATTTAACTCTTCTTTGGGTTCTTCTTTTTGATTTGATCAAAAGGGCTCTATAAGTTGGATTTCTGAATAAAGGAATGCCTCTAGGATAAAGGGAGGGCAGTTGAGAGGGTATTTGTGCAAGGTTTTTTTGACCTAAAAGGATTTGAAGGTGTGAATTTGAGGGAAGGGGGAGTGCCCTTTTATAAGAGGGGTAAGGGGCACCTGAGGAAAAGCTAGAAATATTATTTTATAATAAAATAATTTTTGGTTTCTAATGGATCCAAAATAAATTATTTATAGGATAAGGTGGTGATGGTTCGAAAACCACTCAAAAAATAGTTTTTAGATTGGTTTGGGTCACTATATTAACTTTATGTTTTATATTTCAATCTTAGTTAAATAGTTTGACATTTACCTTGTATCTTTGTATTTTTATATTATATGGTTAATAAACATACTATAAACTTCCAAGAGAACCTCAAGAGGTTAATTAATGACATATATAATATTATTTATAAACTTTTTCCGATCCATAGTTTTTTAGGAATATAATATATATTAATAAAATAATATTGGTTTTAAAAACTCTTTTATGTCAATTTTGACAGTATTTGGTATTTTGTTTTTTCTAAATTCATAACAGCATTATAAATTTGAAAAAAATTATTCTAATCAACCATAAAATGTCATATTAACCTATAAAAATAGTGGAATACATAAAAAAATCTCAAATTACATTTATTTGGATATTTATAATATCAATTATTTTAATATTTCATTATTTAGGTAATTACTGCCTCATCATTATGTCATTAATAAATTAAAATATTTAATGTCTAAAAAATATAAATAAAATACCATTATATAAAAAATGTTTTTCCTTTATAATCAATATTTATAGTTGAATTTATCTTATGTGTAACCCTATATTAAAAATGGTTTAGTTATCAAACATTGAAATTAACTTTTTTAACTCTTCTTTAAATAAAATAATAATAGATGTCCTAATCTAATCCATGTGAACCAAAGAGGTTCATATTTTATTCCTATGGTTGTTTTTGTTAGAATTATACTTATTAAATAGAATTATAACATGTTTTAGGGTAATAATAATATCATTTTAACCATTAATTAACCTATTTACTTTTAATCGTGGTAAATAAAAGTAAAAAGTTACTATTCACCAAAAATTATATTCATCTTATTAAACCACATTTTAATTAATTATTTCAACCTCTCTCTCATATTTCTGAAATTCAACTCATATAAGTGGTAAAATTATGTTTTATGTAAATTTTCAAATGCTTCTAGGAGGTGAGTTAATGACGTTAAAAAGTTCATTAAAATTGTTATATATCTAAAATTATTATAAACTGAAATCAATGAATTACAGTGAAATTATATTGGTATTTTGTATCTATTTTGACCTAAAATAAATTTAAATAAAATAAATAATTATTTCAATAAAAATTCGGTTTTAAACTATAACTAAGTGTTTTTCACAATTCATCAAAAATTAAATGTTTTTAGAAAAATACCAAAAATTCACCCTAAGCTAATTTCGATATTCCAAATCCAAAAATAAAGTCTGTTTTGAAAGATAAAATTTATAAAATTTCAAAAAGTGGGTATTACTATTCATAACAGCTAGTTTCATTGGTTGTGGTGTGCTAGAACTCAAAGTTGCATACCACACACGCTATTGTATTATTCAAAGAGAAGAATACCGTAGATTCTTGGGGTGTTAATTCTACCCTCCTTCAATAATTTCGTCCTCGAAATTTCTAGAGTATTACTGTGTTAAAAGTCTCGGGTGGATCTTCCTCATAAGTTCTTCAGGTTCCCATGTTTCCTCTTCCATCTTATGGTTTCCCCATAGATTTTTATTAGACGAGTCGTCCAGTTTCTCAGCACTTATTCACTTGAATCGAGAACCTTGACAGGCTCTTCACAATAAGACAAATCGGGTTCCAGTTCTAATTTCTCATAGGTATGTACATGCATTGGGTCAGGCATGTATTTTATTAACATTGATATGTGGAACAAATCATGAACTTTGGAGAGACTTGGTGGCATTTCCAAATGGTAAGTTACGGCCCCAATTCGTTTTAGAATATCAAAAAGTCCGATGTACTTGGGACTCAATTTACACTTCTTACCAAAACGTATAACACCCTTCCATAGAGATACCATCATGAAAACATGATCTCCTACCTGAAATTATCAATCCTTCCTTCGGTTATCAGCATAGATCTTTTGTCTACTTTGAGCTGCCTTGATGTGGTTTTGGATTACCTTCCCCTTTTCCATTGTTTCCTCCACAAGTTTTGGGCCTATGAGTTTTCTTTCACCAACATCATCCCAACCAGTTGGTGTGTGACATCTCTTTCCATATAATGCTTCATATACTACCATCTGAATACTTGAATGGAAGCTATTGTTATAGGAAAATTCTACTATATGTAAATATTTATCCCACATACCATGAAATTCAAGTGAGCATGATCTCAACTTGTCTTATAATATTTGAATAGTCCGTTCTGATTTTCCATCAGTTTGGGGGTGGTAGGAAGTGCCCAAATGAAGATCAGTATCCAGGGATTTCTGAATACTTTTCCTGAATCTTGATTTAAAACATGGATCACGATCAGAAACAATCGATAGGGGTACTCCATGAAGTCTTACAACTTCATTAATATACTGTCTTGCTAAACGGTCAAGTGGTAAATCTTCTCTTATAGCAAGAAAATGTGTTGACTTGGTAAGACGATCAACAATGACCCATACTGCTTCGTTCCATCTAGGAGTCTTTGGTTGTCCCATGACAAAGTCCATCATAATATTATCCCATTTACACTCAGGTATGGGAAGAGGTATCAAGACTCCTCCAGGCTATTGCCTTCAAGCTTTCACTTGTTGACAAACCATTCATCTTGGCAAAAAACCATATATCTCCCTCTTCATGTTGTCCCACCAAAAATGTTCCTTCAAATCTCTATATATTTTAGTGCTCCTAGGGTGTATAGTGAAATTGGAACTATGAGAATCATACAACAATTATCTTTTTAGATCAGGTATATCAGGAACACAAAGTCTCTTCCCAAATTTAAAAATTCCATCTTCATACACAAAGGCACTCAATCTCCCATCATTCACAGCTTTAATCTTCTTTGGAAACTCTTCATCACCGGTCTGAGAACTCTTTATCCTTTCTAGTAAAGATGTTTTGGAAAACATTTGAAAAAGTATTGATGTTTCACCTTCCATGGTGATTCCCATATCCATCTTTACTAGATCTCTGAAAATAGGACCCCTTTCAACTCTCATCTTGTTCAAAACTCCATGATACTTTCTACTTAAAGAATCTTCCACCTTATTTTCCTTCCTCAGGTGGTAGTGTATAGTTAAATCATAATCCTTGTGTATTTCAAGCCATCGCCTTTTCCTCAAGTTGATTTCTTTTTGTGAGAAAATATATTTCAAACTCTTGTGATCAGTATAAATCTCACATTTTTCACCATTGAGATAGTGTCTCCAAATATTCAAAGCAAAGATTATAGCTACTAAATCATGATCATGAGTAGGATAGTTTTTCTCATGAATTTTTAGCTGTCGGGATGCATAGGCAATAACCCTATCATTCTGCATTAGGACACAACCAAGTCCTTTCTTTGAAGCATCACTATAAATAACAAACCCATCATTTTCCGATGGTAGAGTTAATATAAAATCATTGACTAATCTTCTCTTATTTATTCAAAACATTCATCACATTCTTTTGTCCAAACAAATTTAACCCCTTTTCGTGTGAGCATTGTTAAATGGTTAGCCAACCAGGAAAAATTCTGGATGAAATGTCGATAATAACCTGCTAAACAAATAAAACTGTGTAGCTTAGTTATACTCGTTGGTGCTGGACATTCTTGGATTGTCTTGGTCATATAAGGATCAACAAAGATTCTATCCTTAGAGACAATATTCCCAAGAAAAGAAATCTCTTGAAGTCTGAATTCACACTTGCTAAACTTCCCATATAATTCATATCTTCAAAGAGTCTTCAGAATAATGCACAGGTGATTTTCATTATCTTAATATATTTTAGAGTATACTAAGATATCATCAATAAATACCACTACAAAGTCATCAAGATATCCCTAGAAAACTATATTCATTAGATCCTTGAATACAGAGGGTGCATTAGTCAATCCAAAAGTCATTACTGTAAACTCGTAATGCATGTACCTAGTTCGAATTGTTGTTTTCATAATGTCTTCCTTCTTCACACACAACTGATGATATCCAAATCGTATGTCAAACTTTGAAAAGTATTGAGCTCCTTGAAGTTGGTCAAATAAATCATCAATGTGAGGTAGGCGATACTTGTTCTTTATTTTTATTGCATTTATCTCCCTATAGTTAATGCACAACCACTTAGATCCATCATTCTTCTTAACAAAAAGGACAGGGGCTCCCCATGGAGAAACACTAGGGTGAATAAATCCATTATTTCTCAATTCCTTCAGTTATTTATTTAGTTCCACTAATTCCATAGTGGTCATTCTATAAGGGGTCTTCGATATAGGCCTTGAACTATGATTTAAATCAATGGAAAACTCAATTTCTCATTCTGGAGGATGTATAGGTAAATCTTTTGGAAACACATCAACATATTATGTCACAATTGGTACATCTTCTATTTGAACATTCTTTTCCTCACACATAGTTATTATATTCTCTTCATCCCTAATAATTTAATTTAGTTGAGCTATTGGGGGTGGATATAGATAAAAATTAGGTGGTGGTGTTTTTTCTCTAAATATAAGGTACTCCTTATCATGATCAAAAATTGTAACATCCTTCTTCTTATAATAAATTTTCACGTCACGGTCCGAAAGCCAATCCATACTGAGGATTATATCAAATTAAATCAGGGGTATGATGATGAGATCAGCAGATAAAGAACATTTATATGCTCTAATGGGAACTGATTCCCAAAACACGGTTTCAATGATACTTCCCTTATGAGTTTTTACTGACAACTCCCTTGTTAAATCAAATAGGAAATATCTACTTTTATTAGAAAACTAGGAAGATTTGAAACAATGTGATGATCTAGAATCAAATAAATCATTGGATAAACTTGAAGAAACCATTAAATTACCTGCCACCATGTCTTTCAGAGCTTCAACCTCAGTAATAGTGATAGCATAAGCTTGGCCTTGATCCCTTGGCATTTTCTGAGGTAAGTTACTATGAAGCTTAGGAAATTTATTCACATAATGCCCCTTTCTCTACAATGGTAGCATTCAACATCAACAGCCTCTTTCCTCCCCTTGTAATCACGAGTTTTGTGGCCTTTTTCACCACACTTTTAACAGACTCCCATTCCCTTCAGGCAAGTACCAAGGTGTTTCATCAAATATTTAATACAGCATGAATATCCACCTTTTTCTTTCTTCTCCTTATATCTATTTCCAGAGTGTTCATCAGATCTCTTCTTGTATTTCTTCGCTTTAAAGTCGTAAGACTTAGAGATTTATTTTTTAGTCTTGATAGCACATGAGACAATATCTTTGTACAACGAGAAGTATTGTGAGACTAATAATGGTGGATAAATACTTGTAACCCCTCAAAGAAATGATAAATATTACTTCTTGGATTATTTATATAATCTATAGAATGCTTTGCTAACCTTGAAAAGTTAGCTTCATACTTTGTGACATTCTTATCTTCTTTTTCCCTCACACTCAGAAATTGTCTTTCCATATCCTCTCGATGGTCATGAGGAAAGTATTTTTCTATGAAAATTATCTTTAAACTCCCTCAATTTCATATTTGATAGTTCATCATCTTCCTTTGTGTTTTGAATCAATGACCACCATTGATCAGCATCTCTAGTGAGGCGGTAAACTGCCATGAAAACTTTTTCCCTTTCGCTACTCCCCAAGGCGTGGAATTAATTCTCTAAGGAATTTATCCCTTTCTCGACTACTAGTGGATTTGTAACCCAATTTAATTTTGGTGGTTTTTTCCTCATGAAGTGATCTAACATTGATCCTCCACACTGAGGATCATGGTGCTCCATACGGGTAATATTATTATTTATAACCTGACTGAGTTGTCCCAGTATGGAGATTAACCGATCAGAACCAGTTACATCCACAACTCCACTATAATTATCTTGAGTAGGAGGGTAATCCCTACATGGATTGCGTGCATTGATACAGTTTCCATTCCTTCAACTATGCTCCATTTCTAAACAATGGCATAAACTAGATTAGTTTATAAATCACAATACATAAATCCAAACTTGTAAAACACTTAATATAAATTGAATAGTGTATGGATATAATCCATAATCATATAAAAAATTCTTTGGGGAACTATATAGTCATAAACCCTTAATAATGATTGTTAAAGAAAATGATATTTATCCTAAGAATATCCCCCGAGAGTGTCGTAACCAAGAGTGCAACAAGGCCCACTGTTGTGCACCAGTTCGCGTTCGAGTCTGGATCAAAGCGGTATTTTCGAGTTTTACCCCTAGGTACATTTGTGCCAGAGCCGCCACTACCTTCTCCTATCTAGATAGGGATGTATTTCG
Organism: Viscum album; assembly: GCA_963277665.1. Taxonomy (NCBI): domain Eukaryota; kingdom Viridiplantae; phylum Streptophyta; class Magnoliopsida; order Santalales; family Viscaceae; genus Viscum; species Viscum album. The sequence continues at coordinate 1,769,568,547 of OY728157.1, forward strand.
TGAAAAACTCACAAAATCTCTACAATACCAAAATTCTCTGAATTTCTTATATATTAATCCTCAAAGTCTATCATAGGGCTATGTTCTCTAATCAGAGTTTATCTAAATCTAGTTTCCAAGGTTTGTACTAAACTTACTCTGATACCAACTATAACGCCCTGACCCTAGTTACCCAGGGTCGGTGCATTATTACATAACATTGGCATGATCAAAAAAGGTCAAGTCTTGAAATACTGATTAGTTTAGTAGCCTTTTAAGTACTAGATACATTCATACAGTTTACATATATCATAAAATGGATAACTACAACAACATTGTTTCCATAGAAAACACTGAGATCCCATATACTATACTTGCAGTTTAGTCATAATATACTTCTCCGCATCCTGTGAAAAATAATACATAGAAAGGGGTGAGCTTAGATGCTCAGTAAGGATAACAATATAGTGGAAACTTTCATAAATAAGCATAAACATTTAAAGAAATATATAAAACTAAAGAAAAAGCCTTTTAAACTTGAACTTCAGAATAATATGGAAAATATAAATCAAAATAATTCCATTTACTAAATCACATGGATATTCTACTAGTCGAATAATCACATGCGATATAAATAGCCACTTTCATAGTGATGGAATGCATAATGCCAGCCTTCATAACCACATAGTCAAGTCCTTGTGCCAAGACTACAAATAAGATTTTTTCAAGGCCTTATTCCAAGACACTAGTTTGTCTAATTAGACCTACCAATGCATCAAGGAACTATAGCGAGCTCCACCCGTCACTTACTTATTCCAATTCATTCCTCATATGAAAAGGATTAAACATAACATAAACATTCGTACTAAAACTCGCTTAAAAATGTCAATACTTTATCCATAAACAATGAATGGTATGAAAATAACACATCCACATTCAAACATATCACAAAATCTTCAATACAATATGGATGTTTTTATCATTATAAATCAACTTCAAATAAACTCAAAATTCATCAAAGGATGTTGACATAGATGAAACCAATTTTTTTAAAGAAATATCTCTTTCTATTTTGAAATCATTTAAAATTCATATAATTATAAAATAAAACATTTATCTTCAAAATATTATTATAATCTTGTAAGAGAAGATTTGACAATGTTTTAATGGCAGAAAATAGCCACACCCACTATATAAGTTTTAAAAAAACATTCTTACCTTAATTTTGTTGAAAGGGTCATAAAGTAACTTGTTTAGAAAACGACGGAAAGATTCCTTTCAAACAATTTTATAAAAAGTCAAAAAAGGGTATAAATTACATTAAACAATAGTCTAGTAAATATTAAAAATGTTTTGGAATACATTTTTAAGAAACATGGATGGGGATGATAAATAGGTCCAAGTAGATACTTACGTAAAAGCAACCTCAGATAATAAAGAGATTGTGAAATTACCCCTTAACATGTAATTTTCCTTGGTCGAGGTTAGGTTATCCTCCTGTATAATGGTGAAATAATTTTTATTAAATTGTACAAGAATCATATACATTAATATAATATCATTTATTATCTTTGAACATTGCTTTGTTAATAATATCATAGTATTATCATTGTTTCGGGTTTTAACGGATTCATTTTCCTTTATATTCTTTGTTATGTGAGTCATATATGATATGGATGGGATGTATCTTATTCATATCTAGAATGATATCAATTCTTTAAATATTATTTCTAATCATCAAATGAAAATTATTCTTGAATGGATACGATGGGGAATGAATCTCATCGCGTTCGTGGAGACGGTAATCCGTACGTACGCACGAGAGACAATATCCTTTTTTTAATATTAAAATAATATATAATTTGATGGTATATAATATATACAGAATAATTAGCATGTTATTTTTATTATTTACATCAATTAGACATCATTGTTATACCAATTAAATTAAGAATTTGTTGAATGACAATTACACCACGACGTGGAGACAGTAATCCGTACGTACACACATATAGTGACATGTCATTCAAAGGATGTATGTAATAATGAATATGGTTGTACCATATTTATAATAACATCATAGTATACATAATATACTGTAGTTAATATTTTATAATGGCAACAACAAAGAAAGAGGAAGTGGAAGAAGAAAGGAACTTGAAAGAGGTGATGAAATATTTACCTCTTTTTTGGGTTCTTCCTTTTGATTTGATCAAAAGGGCTCCTTAGGTTGGATTTATGACTAAAGGAAAGCCACTATGATTAAGGTAGGACAGTTGATAGGGTATTTGGTTGGGGTTTGGCCGATCCAAAAGGCTTTGAAGGTGTGAATTTGAGGCAAGGGTGAGTGCCCTTTTATAAGAGGGGTGAGGGGAACCTTAGGAAAATCTAGAAATATTGTTTTATAATAGAATACTTTTCGGTATATAATGGCTCAAAAATTAATTATTTAAATTATAAGGTGGTTATGGGTCGAAAAAAACTAAACCAATAGGTTTTAGATAGGTTTGGGTCACAATATTAACTTTATTTTTTTCATTGAACTCTTAGTTAAATAGTTTGACATTTACCATGTCTCTTTGTATTTTTATCTTATATGGTTAATAAACTTACTATAAACTTACCAGAAAACCCCAAGTGGTTCATTAATGACATATATAATATTATCTAAGACCTTCGGCCGAACCATAGATATTTAGGAATATAATATCAATTAATAATATAATATATATTTTTTAAACTCTTTTATGTCAATTTTGACACTATTTGGTATTTAGTTTTATCTGAATTTATAACATCATTATTACATAGAAATAAATTCATCTAATAAACCCTAACATGTAAAATTAACCTATAAAATTGGTTTAATTCATAAAATGTCTCAAATTTCATTTATTTGGATATTTATAATATCAATTATTTTAATATTTCATTAATTGGGTATTTACTACATCATCATTTTGTCATAAATAAATTAAATTATTTAATGCCTAAAAAATATAAATAAAATATCACTATGTAGAAAATATTTCTATATTTCTATTGAATATTTATAGTTGAATTTATCTTATGTGTAACCCTATATTCAAAATGGTTTAGTTATTAAACTTTGAATTTAACTCTTCTAACTCTTCTTTAAATAAAATAACAATAGATGTCCTAATCTAATCCAAGTTGAAAAAAGTGGTTCATATTTTATTTATAAGGTTTTTTTTGTCAAATTATACTTATCCAATAGAGTTAAGACATTATTTACGGTAATAATAATATCATTTTTACCCTTAATTACCCTATTTACTTTTAACTGCGGTAAATAAAAGTAAAAAGTTACTATTCTCCATAAATTATTTTCCTCTTATTAAACCACATTTTACCTAATGATATCAAACTGGTCTCTCTGATTTTTGAAATTCAACTCACAGAAGCAGTAAAAATATGTTTTATGTATATTTTCAAATGCTCCTAAGAGGTGGGTAAAAGACGGTAAAAAGTTCATTAAAATTTTTTTATATCTAAAATTATTATAAACTGACTTCAATGAATTACATTGAAATTTTATAGGTATTATGTATCTATTTTGACCTTAAATTAAATTTAAATAAAATATATAGTTATTTAAATAAAAATTTGGTTTTAAACTATAACATAGTGTTTTCACTATTCATCAAAAATTGAATGTTTTTCGAAAAATACCAAAAATTCACCCTAAGATAATTTTGATATTCTGAATCCAAAAATGAAGTCCATTTTGAAAGATACAATTCATAAAATTTTGAAAACTGGGTATTACTATTCATAATGGCTAGTTTGATTGGTTGTGGTGGGTTAGAACTCGGAGTTGTGTACAACAACCGCTATTGTATTATTCAAAGAGAAGTGTACCGTGGAAGCTTGGGGTGTTACATTCTTCTTCTTAGGTTGAGCTACATCACCTAGTCTCTCACACGTGATTTTGTATTATGGATTTATGGGATTTTATATCTTGGCCAGAATGGAAAGAAGGTGTGTGTGTGTGTGTTGTTAGGCATGTATGTTTCATATTTAATATGGAGACGTTTTTATGATTTGGTACATGGTTAAAGTAATTGGGTTGGATATTTAATGTGTTTTCATCAACTTATACAATGGTTTACCATATAATTTAATGGGATTACCTATCCAATTACCTAAATGATTTAAAATAAAAATCAATACTAATTATTCTAGTTACTTAATGGTTTTTTGTTAAATAAGATTCCAGATATAACATAAAAGATTCTCAGTTAATAATTTCTAATTTAAATTTTATTTAAGAAAACCTCAGCTATTAAACATATGATTAATGTGAAATGAAAGAAAAATTTGATGATGTGGATCATATTTTTACATGACTTGGCCTTGATTATGTGTATATGGGTTTAGAGAGAGCACAAAAGTTATGATATTTTTGTAATATGGGGTATAAATAAAAGTGGGACACTATGTCTATTATTACATCCCCAAGACATTGATATTGAGAATCATTATGGTGAAAGGTTCTGATGTGTTTTTTTTAATTTTAATAATTTTTCATTATGGAGACCACTTGTGGATAAAATTTAGGGTGTGTAAAACACTTTATAATTTTTAATTGGTGTTTTATTAAATGATAACCAAAAATTATAGTGGGATGATAGAGAATGTTGATTATATATATCCAATGTGTACATGCATTGACCTTGAGTATGGGTAGATGGGGATATAGAGAACATATGGGTTATGATATTTCTATGATATGTGGTGTAATGAATTGTATGACACTATACCTATTATTTAATCCCATAGAATATTATATAGAAAATTATTATGGTCATGTGTTCCTACATTTGAGTTTTGGATTACAATGATATTCCATCATAGAGACCACCTCTAGAGCAATCAAAGGGCGAGGGAAAGCACACCCCATTCATGGTTGGACTAAAACCTACTATGGTGATAAGGTAGGAAATGGATACTCATCTATGAGATATCTTTTCTTAAGCCTTATTGTTTATGGAGAGAGAGGACCCTAAGGTTATGCCTAAGATGTCTTCTATGAATTGGTATTTTTATTTTTGGTAGCTTATAATGAACACTATTTAGGGGAGTCCCCAAATTTATGAGTTCTGAATACAGTCTACTCAAAAGATATTTGACCATCATGGTACAACCACTGATAAGAGGGTTAAGCAATAATTTTATACTCTATGAGTCACAATGAAGTGTTGGTGGGATATCATTGTCAAGGGAAAAAATATTTGGGGTATTATTTCAATCATTTTTAGACTATATTCATAAACCATTTCTTTCCAATGACCCTAGTACTATATAGGTGTAGGGAGTTCATGAACATCAGATATAGAGGTATTTCACAGATCGATTTGGGAGATCTATTTATAGTCCTATAGTATTTTTCATGATGTTGGTTGGAAATTAGGTAGCCAAGGTGAAGTGTTTCGATGATGGGTTGAGGTGTGAGTTTTGGGTGTAGGTAAACATCATTCACCTTCCCTCATTTACAGTGGTTGTGAAACAGCCCTTATTATTAAGAGGAACCTAGGTAAAGGTTGAGGCTCAAGGTATGTGGATTCTATTAGGGTGATCCATAGTGAGTCATTGGGTAGTAAGAAGTTTATTTTTGACTATTTATTCCAGAGTGGTGGGGTTAGAGTATCTAGGCTGAAGGATCGTCTCTTCCTTTTATAGATGGTAGTTTAATTTAGTGTTGTTAGTGTTGTAAGATCAATCATATTCAAACTCTGTGTGACTGACCATATATTATGTTTCATGATTTTGGGAGGATGGTACACCTATGAGTTTTTTGAAGGGTGGGAAATTAGTGTTGCAGTGATAACAGATCATTATAGGGTTATGAAGATATACCTAGTATAAAACTATAGGTTTGAAGTTAGAGTAGCACTAACCATTTAAAATGCGGAAAAGGATGGGGTTTCGATGTACATGGGAATTTGTTTTAGAAAATTGGTGCCTCGTTAGGGGAAAAAATGGAATATTAGGGTTGAGGAAAATTATTAATACACGACATTCAACCTGTTACTATTGACCAGGATGTTAGACTGTTTATGGTTCCAGTTAGGATTTTGGTAGCTTCATTATTAGAAGCTGCCTTATTTGAGAGAGAAGCATCTCATCCTTTCATATAATATTGATTTGTATATGTATTCAGTATATACTTAAAGAAATTTTATGGATTGAATTATATTGACACACCTTTAGGGGTTTGATCAGTTAGATTTTACCGATATAGGGAATACATCCTTATGATTGGGGATAAAGATACTTTAGGATCTATTCATGCTAGAGATTACTGGTACTGACATTGTTCATGGAATATAATAGTTAACACTATATATAAGCCTTGTATATTTAAGTTCCCAATGTGTATCATTTTTATCTCTGTAGGGTCATAGTTATGTCTATGTTATATAGTGGGAATTGTAGGGGGTCATACAGGACCTAACCATCAGCAACTGAGCAGGATTAAAGATCCATTTTATTATCTTGTATTGGATGATGGGGAAATGAAAAAAATTGTTTTTCCTATAATGAATGATAAATTTTGAGAAATTTTAACTATCGATTTATTAGGATTTTTATCCAATAATGGTTCAATTTACTACCAAGATCATGAAAGGAGAGAAATTCCACCTTAAAGGATAGATCATGTAGAGATACAGAAGATAAATTATAAATTGGAGGATTTAGAGGCCAAGGGATTCATACATCTGAGTTTGACACATTGAGGTGTGCCAGTCCTTTTTTCAAGAAGGATTATTTCTCTTTGAGTATATTTGTGTATAATCAGAAGATAAACAAAGTGATTGAAAAATAGTACCCACTTATATGTATCGATGATTCACTTTACAAACAAAGGGGAGCCTGAGTTTTCTCTAAGATTGATGTGAGATTGAGTTACCACAAGGTGAGTGTGAGATCTTTAGACATGCCATGAACTGAATTCATGAGGAGGTATGGTCAATATGAGTATTCAATGATACTTTTTATTTTGAAAAATACACCACTGATATTTATGAATGTGATGAATTGGGTCATCCATCCATACCGAGATAATTTTGTGGTATTTATTTATTGATGATATTTTCATGTCCTCCAAGTAGATGGAGGCTCACACAATATTTAGATATCATCTTTAGAACAATAAAAGTGTGTTGATTGTATTCCAATATCTCAAAGTGAAACTTTTGGATTGACCAAATATAGTTTTTAAGGAATATTATAAATAAGGATGGGTTATTTATAGACCCCCAATTATATTGGAGAAGTTGTTTCTTGTAAAAAACCCATTAATATTTTTGATATCCATTGATCATATTAGTTTTTTGTTTTTTCAAAAAAATTAATCTAGTGATTTTATCCCTTGTAAAAGCTGATGACATGCCAAACCAAGAAATGGGTGATGCACATTCGATTATAAACTTGTGAGATCACCTTTTAGGATTGGAAAGGGAGATTGAATGTGGTGTTGATCCTAACCTGACCTGATCCAATATAAGATTACACCTTGTACTGTGATGCTTTAGGGATTAGGTTAGGAGCAGCCATGATACATGACATTCTTGTTTTCAATTATGGGACAGGGTAGCTGAGGATTCATGAGTATAAAAATCCACAAAATTTCATGGATATAGAATTAGTTGTTCATGTCTTGATATATTTGTATCATTACCTATTGTAGTGCATACAAGCCATAATATACAAAGGTATATTTTCTCATAGAGGGGCCTGAACGTTTGGCAATGAAGGTGGTTTGTGTATTAATAATATATAAATTTTCACCTATAATACTCACCAAGAAAGGGGGAATGTATTTTTATATTCATAGACCAAAATGTTGAAAACTCTTGTGGTCATGATTCTAAGAAAGAGTGGCACTTAATATCCTCATTACTGGTTTGAAACATTACATTTAGTATTAATACATCGGTAGGCCATTACATACTGATCTATTATGATTTCTATACTAAGTAGGGTGAATAAGAGCCATATAATCGATTCATATTGTCTAGTTATGAGAGACTGTATATATGGTAAAATGACACCTCTAGAGTGGTCTCTCGATGTAGAAGATGTCATTCATGTCTAAGGTTGTGTCATGATCCCCATGAGCATGTGTGAGTAACTAAGGAGGGACTCACATTCCATGATATGGATGATACACCTAGGTTTTAATAATATGTTTTGGTAAATATGCTGGTATTACAGGTTTCATGGGATAAATAACTATATAATTGGGTTTTTCATATGGTTCTTCACCATTATGTGGGACATATTTTTTTAACAGCGTCCCACATATCTTCTACAACAACATCCCATTCATAAGTGAAAATGGGACAATGTGACCTTGGATTTTATGATCGGTTTTGCAAGGAAACACTAGGGTAACAATAAGTTTAGGGTTATTATAGATCAACTAACCAAACTGGATTATTTCCAAGAAACAAGGGAGAAATTTTTAGTTCATGTGGAGAGTATACTTTATGCACAAGAGATAGTTATGTTTCACAAGAACCCATAGAGTATTATTTTGATAATGGATTCTCATTTTATGTCATGTTTATAGAAGGGATTACCAAAATTTCTTGGTAGAAAGTGTATTTAAGAACAATCTATCATCTACTTATTGATGGAAAATATGACCATATTTTTTAGATATTAGATGAAATGTTGAGGGAATGCATCCATGACTTTGGTTGTTTCCCAGAGAAGCACTTGGCTTTATTATAGTTTTCAAACAATAATATCTATGAGGATTTGATTCAAATGGATCAATTTGATGTGTTATATGATATACCATAATTTTTAACCTTATGATTCTTAGAAGTAGGTGAGTCTAAAATGTTTTGGTTGAGTTTTGTATAGGATTAATCAGATCACATTTAGTTGATTATAAATTGGTAGGTGAGTTATCATAGTAGGAAGGGTTCATACACTGATTGAGAGGTTAATCCTACCATGTTTGAGGTGGGTAAATAGGTATTATAATTATATAGTGTCATATTGATTATCTCTTCCTAAGTGTTTTAGTTCTATAGATGATATATTCTACACATATGAGTATTTTTTGTACTATCTTCAATCATCTCATGTAGTTGAAAACAATAATATCAAGCTATAGGTTGATCCATATTCTAAGAAACATCCAATTTATATTTTGGATCAGAGTGAGAAGTAATTACATGGAAATATTATTCCAATACTATGAGTGTAGTGGAAGAATTTTCATATATAGGATGGTGTTGGGATAGATAGCCTAAATTTCAAGTATACTATCCCAAGATTTCAGTTGATCGGTCCCAATAATTTTTGTTAAAACTTATTGAGGAATAACTAAAATATGGTGGGGAGGTTTTAAAGCCCTGTACATTATTGAGGTTCCAACTTGTCAAATTTTTTCCAAGGTTTGTATTTTATTATAGTTATAGTTGTCTAGAAGAGTTTACGGGGAGTTGGAATGGTTTTAGGTGAATTTCAAATGTTAAAGGTCCAAAGTTCTGGTAATATAGGTTATAGGTTATTTCAAAAAGTAAATTCTAATTATTCCCTCTACCATGAATAGGGGGAAATACTTGCTCAAAGTTCCAAGAACAATGTGGAATGTCTGTGAAATCTATACAAAACCTATAGTTTTTCTCATATATGATTTTCAAAATTGGTGAAAAATATTCCAAATCATGTGGATAATTTTTGTGGGATGAGGGTTCCTTATTCAATGTGAACCACACGTTTTATACACATTTTATGAAATCATGAAGCCCAATCATGCATAGTGATGATTCACATATGTGACTCTCTAAACGATATTACTCTAAAAAATAATCAAAATATACCACCATGTGATCTCAAGTGATCTTCCCTGAATGATATATATTTTTTAAAAGTATTGATGTCTAAGGAGGTATCTTGGGGAGGCTACATCCCCAGTATCAGAGTGTGAGATAATGAGAAATTTTCCAAACATCATCTATAGTTTTACATAAAGAATACATAGAATAAACAGAATACTATATTGATAATAAGTAACTGAATAATGATATAGTCATATATTAAGATTAATCACTCACCAATTAAATAACATATATATAATAAATCAATATAAGAAAAAAGTCTCTGGTATAAACTCTAGCTCTATACCATACATCCTCGATCCCTAGAGTGTGAGCCATCTTAATAGATCATTCTAAACATGGCCCTAATCCTCAGCCCAACCTATGCCTAAAATAATAATACAAGTGATAATCGAGTACCCAAATGAAATGGAATCCAAATTTGGGTGTGAGTAAAAAACATTTTAGGAAACTACTAACATAGTCTTGTACATACATAGAAGTTCTATGATATGTGCATGTGAAATTACCAACTATAAAAACAAATAAAACTATGAACATACCCAAATAAATAAATAATCCACCAAAATATCTTCTTTTTCCAAATGTTAGAGTGTCTCTGAGCATGTCCTGATGAACGTGCCTAAAATATTAACATCGTCATACAAAGATAGTTTGTACATATATTCTAGTCCAATACCATCTATCATTACCAAACATTTAGCCCATAACCTCGTTCAAGCATATCGATGTTGGCTAGTGTTAGAGTTTTAGTGAGAATTAGGATCACCATAAGGGAACCTTTTTTTACTTCGTGGGGATCTCATGCTTACACCTCCACTATAATGTGTAGTAGACCCTTGGTCATCAATAGGAATCCCTCATCCTCATGCCCCCATGATGAACCCCACAGTAGTACTTGGGAGTTATTAGTATCAATTAGATGTCTTATTCTTAAGAGTCCCTTGCAAATACTATACATAAAGTTGTAAATTATTCCTAGTAGACCAATGAAATTGAATGTAATACCCTCCTGAATCCCACAGTTAATAACATGGGAATAGAATAAATCAGGGCCCCTCTTCCAATGCATCATTGGTGTGTCCACTATATCTAAGGACTCTCTACAATCCTATGAATTCCAGTATGAATGTCTTCTAATATCTATTGTAACAACCCAAACTTTTTGAATAAAATTTCATTTCTAAAAATGTTTGTTATATTATTTTCTACTCAAAAAATATATATCTATTTAATAATGAAGTGATTGTAATTTTAATTCGAACCATTGGGTTTTGATTGTAGGTCAATTATGATTATTTTTCCATATGCCCATTCGAAACTATACTCTTAATAATGATTTTAACCATATAATTATTGTTTATTAGTAGAAATTAAAAATGAAAAATTAATGTAGAAAGAAGAGTTGATGGCCTCTCTCGGTAGAGTGGTGATGTAAGAATCCCATTTCTCATAACCTGGGTGGGAGGTAACATGACTAGGCTTCTCTCTTGACCATTCTCAAGCTGAGATTTAACTTGTGAAGTTTGAATGAAATCACCTAAAGGATAAGTTCAAGTTTGTGAAAATTACCACTTAGGTGATGTTATCCAAGACACTCCAAGAATATATCCCTATCGTACACCTCACCCTTAGGTCATATGATGGTGTTATAAGGGTTTATATGTCAAATAATTAGTTACTTAATGTGAAATTTCTTTCTATAAATAAAATTATTATTCATTCAATCCCATTTTTAGAATTTTTTTCTTTAATATATAATCAATTTGATAAATTGACTTTTCCGGGAAAATTTTTACTTTTTCAAAAAGATATAATTATTATAATAAACTAATGTATTATTAATAAGGTTTATTTTAATGAAATATTATGATTAACACACTCTTATTTAAATATAAATGATACAATTATATTATTTTATTTTAGGAGTCAGAAATTTTATTATACATTTTAAAATTCATTTTATATCTACTATTATTTTTTTTTAAAAGGATTTTTATAATTAGAAGATAATTTTTTCATTCATAGAAAATTATTATGATAATGTAAACATCATTTTTAAATTAGATCATCAATATTTGTATTGGGTGAATTTATGAGAATTACCTAAAATATTTTCTTTTTTGGTGAATAATAAAAATACAATTTGAGTTTTTAGAATGTTTAATGACATCATCATGAGGTAATATGTAATATAAAACTCTGGTCCACTATTTATTATTATAATAAAATAATAGTTGTCCCAATTTTCCAACACCATTGGAAAATACCACAAGCAAGACCATGGTTTTGAATTTACCACTACCTATGTGTCCAAGGAAATTATTAAACAAATCTTTCTCTTTCTATATAAATACCCAGTAATTTATCAATTATATTTCACTCCCAGTTCATATTATATAAATCTTACATATATTTACCTCCCAAGGATTCCTTAATAATCTAAGGTGCCTATATTCTAATTTTAGGAGATACACTTCAAGGTAACGGAAATCACAACTTCTCTTTTCCTTTCAAGTTTCTTTTTTATGTGATATGCCTTTTATATTTCCATAGTATTTTATTATTTCAATTTTATTATATCCCTTTACTATATTAATATTATTTTATTAATGAGATACCCTTTTTCCCTCTCTTTTTAGAATTTTCTAAAACCATGTTTCATACCCGTTGTGCTGCCGGATTTTCTTCTTAAAATTTCTCTATTTTTATCTTATTTTTAATACTCAAACCTCTTTCTTTTCTAGACGTATTCTCCAATATTTCAAAATGATATATTTTATTTTGGTATTAACATATATTAAACCAATATTCTTTTTTCATGCGTTAATATTGACATAAATATATTGTCTTTAATCACTTTTTTAAAACCTCATGATTTTGATATGAAATTTGTTTCAGCTCTTCTACGTGGGTTATTTCAAAAAAAATTATTATAAACTATATGTGTCAAATTAATTAATATATATATGTTAAGGTTTTTCCCTAATAGTGCTCAAATTTATTGTGTGAAGAATTTAATATCTTTAGATGACATATTTTATGATACCTTGGTGAATAACCTTGGTAATTTTTATAACACCTTGGTAACAATATTTGGTGATATGCTTATGAATGTATAAAATAAATGTTTTAGACACATTTCAATGTTATTATTTATTTTCTTTTATATATTATATGCCTCATGTTCTTTTTTTCATTCCATATTGATATTCTTCTTGTTCTTATCAAATTTCCTCTAGATCACATGTAAATTGTTTCCTTGCATTCCCTTAAGAGGCCTTATGATCACCCTTTCCTATAATGAATATCAACAAATTAGGAGACGTAGTAATTTTACATAGGATGAAACCTGATGAATCCTTTTAAGTAGAATAGATGATTTTTTTATGGTTTCAGGTATTATGTACCTTTTTTCAAGAAACTAATCTTCAAAATATCATATGTTTGTAAAATGTAATGAAATGTTATGTAATAAAAAGGAGAGATTATTTAGTTGGTATCAAAGTATGGTTAATTTAGTTGTTTAAATTGGGAATTTTAAGCATTAGGATAAACCATATATAAACATTTAAATATAGAAAACACATCCTGGTATTTTTGTTAAATATTATGTAACTGGTTTATGGGAAAATAAATACATGACTGGATACAAGAAATTATATGTGGATCAAGAAAGCGCTTTGGGAATATCTTTTGTTAATCACTATCTCTTTATGAACCATTATGAAGGATTTATTGAAAATGTAATTGTTGTTAAAGAACATAATATTTATGAATGATGTTTTAAGACATGAAATTCCTTTATAATTATAAGATTAATAAATAAAACACACTTCTCACTATGGTTTTCTTCTTTTATAATATAATGGGAAATAAGGGAAACTTTGTAAATGGTGAGTGCAATGGATCAAGTGTTGGTGTCCATCTGATGGAGTTCAGAATGAAAAAATTCATGATAATTATGAATCAGCTAACTCAAGTTATGAAGAATTAATTGATTCAATCCAAGATACTGGATTCACCTTGAAGGGAACAACTTTTTTTTTTGAGTCCTTTTCCACAACTAACATCTTCATTCAGTGGATCTATCATCCCATTGATTTCTAAAAAATGGATATGATCTATAGAAAATATCCTTTCTATACTCTACTATTTAGAATAAGAGAATTCCACACTAGCTGTGTACCACATAGAGGGACAAGATGATCAGTGGAGGTCACTAGTTAAAATTTTCAATCCAAGAGGGGAGATTGAAGCTATGGAGTGGGAAGAGTTCAGGGGAACCTTTTTCAGAAAATATTACCCCCGTTCAATTCGAATGAAAATAGAGAAGGATTACATAGAACTGAATAATAAGAAAAATGAATATTTTGGAAGATATGAGATGAACATCACAAGACATTCTCTTTACACCTCTAGCTTTTTCATGGATCATATTGGGAAGGTAGACATATTCTACAGTGGACTAAGACCCCATTTATTGAAAGACATATCCAACTGATATTATAACAACTATAAGGAGATCATGGGGAGTTCTATTAATGTTGAACTGAGTTGAGAGAGATGTAGTGGTCCCATTGATCTAATGAATAGTAGAGATATTTGGATCAAAAATTGGGGTGATCATTGATCCAGGTAGTGAAGTAATACACGTGAAAATTCCCACTACAAAAAATGTGGTTTGTAGTACTCGGGTAACTTCTTGCTTGGAAGAAGTAAATGTAACATGTTTGGAATAGATCACAAAATTTCTATGAACTATTTATGTGAGGTTATATCTCAACTTCTCAAAACTAATGATGAAGGGAAGATTTTTTAGGCCCAACTTCAAGTCTAATGCTTCAAGTGTATAGATCCTGGGAAATTTTCCATTAACTTTCTTAATCTGATGTTAAGTATGAGAATCAACATCAACCTCAACATAGGAAAATTAAGTAAGGTATTTGTTTTTCTATCACAATGGATTGGGTTTAAGTTCTAAATGATGTGGTGGTAGTATCCCTTATTGTTCTCTCAAAGATAGAAAGTACTTTTTTTATTCTTGTTCTATGCATTCTATTATTTCCTCCATGTCTAAAAAGAATATTGAATCAATCCCTTAACTACTAGAAGTAGAAAAATCAGTCAATACCCATGGAGGTATTATACAAGAATATAAAGTATATATAAATACTAGTATTTACATTGGTGATAAAAATATCATTGCAAATCTATTATTCATTCCCAATCTATAATTCATCATTATACAGGGGATGGACTGAAAATCAATATTTAATACTAAAATCTACTACAAAAGTAAGAAAATATTATTCGTCTTGAATGGAAAACCAATAGTTGTTTTCAGATGGGAGATATTTCGTCCTGATCTTTGTCTAGAATCTACTCCCATGGCCATATGTATGGAAACTATTGGTGTATGTTAAGGTGGAAATGAATGTTTATGAATAGAGAATGTTCCCATCATTTAGTAATACATTTATGTATTTCCTGAGGAGTTCCCTAGACCTCCCCTAGAGAGAGAAGTATAGTTCTCCATTGATATCATTCCAAGATCCAAGAAGATATAAAAGACCCCGTATGGAATGGAAAATGATGATCTGTTGGAATTAAAGATGAAACTCCAAGATCTTTTAGGGAAGGTCTTTATCTGACTATGTGTGTCTCATTGGAGAGAACCTATTTCCTTTTTTAAGAAGAAGTATTGATCAATGTGTTTATGCATTGATTATAGAGAACATAATAGGATCATAATGATGAATAAGTATACTCTTCTAATAATTGATTATTTATTTTAATAGCTTCCTTGGGCTCAATTATTCTCCAAAATTGATCTTCGGTCTAGTTATCATCAATTGAGGGTGAGGAAAGAATATATTCGAAAGGCTTCCTTCTGGTCAAGATATGGGAGTTATGAGTTTGTTATTATTCCCTTTGACTTGATTAATTCTCCTAATATATTTACGGATTTGATGAATAGGGTCTTTAAGTAATACAATGATAACCTTAGGGTAATTTTTATATATGATATTTTATTATATTTCAAAATACGCAAGGAGAATGAGAATGAACTGAGGGATATTTTGATAACTCTAAGGAAGGATTGGCTATTTGGGAAGTTTGGAAAAAGTGACTTTTGGTTACAAAAAAAAATATTTGTTGGGTCACATTGTAACCAATAAAGGAATCTCAATTTACCCTATAAAGACAATAGTTGTGAAGAATTGGGCTCATCCTACCTGAGTAACTGAGATTATTTGTTTCCTTGGATTAGCAGGAAATTATAGGATGTTTGTGAAAATCTTTTCACAACAATCTAATCAACTAACCAAGTTAACTTGAAAATGGGATAATTTCATCTTGACAAATGAGTGTGAAGAAAGATTCCAAGAACTAAAGAATATATTGGTTACTGCATGCATATTAACTCTACCCTCTATCAGATAAAGATTTTTTATTTTTAGCGATTCATATAAAAAAGGGAATGGGTGAATCCTCATGAGAAATTATACATTTATTACTTATGCATCTTGACAGTTATAGGCTTATTAGATGAACTATACTCTGTATGACTTAGAGCTACATGCAGTTTTTTTATCTAAATGTATGGAGGAAATATCTATATGGGGAGAAATGTTATATATAAATAGACCATCAATGTTCTAAGTATATTTTCATGAAAAAGTAAATGAACATTAGACAATAGAGATGATTGGAACTTCTTGAATACTATGATTTCTAAATTAATTATCACCCCATAAGAGGAAACAATGTTGATGTTGTATTATATAGGGAATAACCTGTTGTTTTGGAAATGATGAGGATTTAATGGTTTCCTTTGATCAAATACCTAGTAAAACTAGACATGTGAATTGTAATGTAAGGGACATCATCAACCATGTCCCAAATTATTTCCTAACCATCATTACTAGGGAAGAACAAGTAATCTTGAATGGATTATCCTTTTTCGAAAAAGAAGATAGAGGATGCAAGGAATGAGAATTTTCCTAAGTTGAACATTTATCAAGGTGTACTGAAATGTTTTACAAGGTTATGTGTTCCATATTTTCTGAAATAAAGAAGGAGCTTATGGATGAAGTTAATAGCTCTTCATTCTCTATAAATATGGGTAGAATGAAAATTTATAGGGACCCTTTTTATAATTATTGGTGGGATAACATGAAAAGGTAGATTGCAGACTATACTGCAAGGTTCATTATGTGTCAACAAGTGAATATAGAGAGAAAACATCCTAAAGGGGTATTACAACCACTGCCCATATAAGTATATATGTGGTAAAATATCAATATGAATATTTTCATTGGTATCACAAAAACTACCCAAGGAAATAATGTGATATGGGTTATCATGGACCATCTTAACAAGACTGCCCATTTTATCTCTATTTGGGATGATTTGTAGCTTGACCAACTCACTGAAATATATGTAAATGAAGTGGTAACTCTACATCATGTTCCACATTCAATCATTTCTGATAGTGATCCATGGTTCACATCAAAATTCTGGAGGATTCTTCATAAATCATTGAATACATAATTGAATTTCAGTACGGCATGTCATCCTCAAACTGATGGATAATCTGGGAGGACTATTCAGACACTCGGGGTCATACTAAGAGCATACTAAATGGAATTTAACGGTGGATGGGATCAAATTCTCCCATTATTTGAGTTCTCATACATCAGTAGCTTGCACTCTAGTATTCATATGGTGACCTATGAAGCTCTATATGGAAATAGAAGTAAAAAATTATACTTATTGAAAAAAATATGGATCGAGAAAGCGTTTTGGGCCTGATCTTGTGAAGGAGATGATACAAAAGCTTCATGTCATCCAACCACACAAAAGGCTTATTAGTGTCAGTAGAAGAGTTATGATGAAAACCATCAAAGGAACTTGGAGTTTGATGTTGGAGACAACGTCTTCCTTCAAATTACACCTTGGAATAGATTCATTTATTTTGGGAAGAAGTGGATGCTCATCATCAGGTACATTTTCCCCTATGATATCCTTGATCACATAGAAGCACTGGCATATCGGCTCATACTTCCTCCAAATCTTGATCAAGACCATGATGTATTACACATATCTTTCATAAATAAGTACATACATAACCAATCACATGTACTAAAAATAGAAGTGGTATAGGTGGAAAATGACCTCTCTTACGAGGAGCATCTAGTGGAGATATTGGACTGTAGATACAAGGTTCTTCGAAACCAGACTACCCACCTCGTTAAGGTGTTGTGGAGGAACCAAAAAATGAACAACCAACATGAGATCCAGAGGAAATAATAAGGCAGAAATACCCTCAACTTATCTCAACAAAGGTAATGAGTTGAAATTTTAGTGATGAATCTTCTTAAGGGAGGAACAATTTAACAACCCTAACTTTTTTAATAATATTTGTTTCATGTAAATGTGTGTTATATTCTTTTCTTGTCAACACAAATATATTTATTAAATAATTATGTGATTATATTTCAAAATGTGAAAATCTTGATTCAATAGCTCTATGATTATAGGTCAATTATGACTTTAGGTCAATATGATCATTTGAAACTATACACTTTGAAATAATTTTAGTGTTATAATTATTGTTTACAAGTAGAAATGAAAAAGGAAAAATTAATACATAAATAAGAGTTAATGGAATATTCCAGTATAGTCTTCTATAAAAATACCATTTTTCAGAACATGGGAGGGATTTAGCATCACGGGTCTTCCCTATTTTCTAAGCCCAACTAGGCATCAATACATGAAGCTTGAAAAAAAATGGCCAATAGGAGAAGTTTAAGTTAGTGGAAATTTCCACTCAGGGGATGTTATCCGAGCCACCCCAGGAATCTATCACCATCGAACATGTCACCCTTAGGTTTTATGAGGGTGTTATAGGGGGTTATGTGTTTAGTACATAGTTAATTAATGTGTAATACCATTCTATAAATAAAATTTTTATTCCATCAATTTTGATTTGAGAATAATTGTTCTTAAAAATATGTTGAATTTGATAAATTGATTCTTCTGATAGAAATTGTAATTATCAAACTATATATAATTATTATAATAAAATACGTAATTATAAAAAAATATATTTTAATGAAATTTTATTATTAAAACATTTATATTTAAATTTAAAGGATAAAATATTTTTATTTTTTATGTGTCAGAAATTTCACAATGCATTTTATATCAAATATTGTTTTTAAAAATATAGGGTTTTGTGTTAAAAAGATAAATTTATCATTATTTTATAATTATTAATATAATATAAACAAAATTTTTAAATCATCACATCTAAATTAGGTAAGGGTCAATTTATGATAATTTTCAAAAATAGATTTTTTTCAGCGATAGAAAAAATACATTTTGAGTTTTCTGGGATGTTTAATGTCATCATAATGATGTAATATGTAATATAAAATTATTTTCCACTCATTTGGATTATAAAAACATAATATTTCTCCCATGAGGCCAATACTATAGGAAATTACTTTGGTTAAGCCCATGGTTTTGAATTTTCCACTACCTAGGTGTCCAACGAAATTATCATACAAATCCTCTACTTTGGATGTAAATACCCACTCATTTATCCATTATATTTCATTAAAAATTCATCCTCTAAAAATATATATTTTTTACCTCCCAAGGTGTCCTATAAAGGTTTCATCAATCTACCAATATCCCAATCATTGATATTTAGCAGTTACTATTCAAGGAAAGGGAAATCTCAACATCTCTTTTTATTTCAAGTTTCTTTTTTATGTGTTATGTCATTAAAATTTTTATACCATGTTCCTCTATAAATTTTATTATATACCTGTATATTATTATCATTATTT
Source organism: Viscum album (assembly GCA_963277665.1). Lineage (NCBI taxonomy): Eukaryota > Viridiplantae > Streptophyta > Magnoliopsida > Santalales > Viscaceae > Viscum > Viscum album. The sequence goes on from OY728157.1 coordinate 1,769,588,273, forward strand.
TATAAATTTTATACCGTTTTCTCCTATGATTTTAATGTTTTATAAAACCACATTCCATACTCGTTATGCCGCTAAATTTTCATTGTAAATTTTCTCTCTTTTCTCACAAAATTATATTATTTTATTTTGTGAAAACTCAAACATGTTTTATTTATATGGGTATTAAATAAGATTCCATAATTATATATGTTATTCTATGATTAACATAAATTAACCCCGCCTTCCTTTTTCACGGGGTAATAATGACATAAAGATCATGTCTTTATGCACTTTTTTAAAACGTCTTGATTTTCGATATGAAACCTATTTATTTTATTCTCCAGGTTTTATTTATGAAATGTTTTTTTATAATAACTATAGATAAAATTAATTTAAACATATTAATGGTGTTACCTTATAGCGCTCCATTTCATTGGGTGAATAAGTTAATCTCTAGTGATGACAATTCTTATGACACCTTAGTGAATAGCCTTGGTAATTTTTATGACACATCGGTGAAAAAACTGGTTGATATGTTTTTGAATATATAAAATAAATTTTATAGATAAATTTATAAATTATGTTTCATGTTATTTAGTATTTTATATTCATAAAGTTCTATTTTTCTTTTTCATAATGACGTTGTCCATGTTCTTATTGAATTTGTTCATGATCACATGTAAATTTTTTCCCTTGCTTTCCCTTAGTTGGCCTTATGCTCAGACTTTCCTTTGATGTATGTTCCCAAGTTATGATATGAAATAATTGTATTTAGTATTAACCTTTAATATTCCATTCCTTTGTAATATAGGAATGTTTTATGTTTTCATTCATTATGTACATCTTATCTGAGAAACTAAAATTAAAAAGATTTTATATTTATACTATGTAATGAAATGTTATGTAATAAAAAGGATGGATGTCATATATAAGATGACAGATACTATGAACCAAAAAAAAGTAATCCACAAGTACAAAAAATATATGTTTTATTCTATTAAAATAATTAATTCTCTCAAAATAAACCATGAGATAAAATCCCCCAACATTTTAGGAATCTTATGGTATCATCCATAATCAATAGGTGATTCCCAAGAATCTCATGACATAAAAAAATGTTAGGACCAATGGAATACTCCTATGTATCCCAATTAATCACATATCATAAAAAATAATAAAATAAAACATAATCATGGATGGTTTAACACCCATACATATCCCTTTCATCGCAGTTCCATCAAGATTACACATCGGTTTAAGTTCGAATGTGACACCTACAACTATCACTACCCAAACCAACACATGAACACTCTGGTATATTTAATCGACAGGGTACCCCTTTGGGTCCCCTAGGTCATATTAAATAAAATTATCCCTCACATAGTTTCTTCGTCTCAATTAAGGTCATTACTCAGCAAAAAATTTCCTAGGGATTCTGCATCCCACAACACCATCATCAATAAAACATAGCATCGCTGATCACATTAGTGCACATCTCAGTCATCAAGGTTACTCTCATTTGGGATTGTCACCCAGTCCATCACCCATGGCCAATTTCTTTCTACCTAGGTTAATCACATATCATGTTTCCCCACATATTCAATTAGTTAAATCCATCTAATATCACTTCACACCCCCTATATCTGGTTCCATGTATCATGTTTAGAGTTAAAATATAGTAACCCTAGCCAAAAAACCATTTTTTTGTATTTTTTTGAAAATCCACTTTAAGACTGAGTGGGAACCGTACATAAAATAAAACAAAAACCACAAACCACCTTTACCAAAATTCAAAAACCATCCAACTGTAGATTTCAAAATTCAAAATGAAACACCCAAATGAAATTCAAAATCAGAGAAACCTCCATAAGCTTGGAGCCCCAAGCCGCCACCTGCTACCCATCAGAACCGCATCATCCATCATGCTGATGTTCCCATCGAAATCACCATCATCAAGAACCATTCCATATGAGTCCCATCACAGCCAACACCATCATCAGAGCCACCATCAACATTTTTATCCTCTCGACGCCGTCTGAAGCCACACCAGTCATCGGAGACCATCAGAGATCATTGTAACCATTGTAAAAACCCATCACCATGTTGTTGCGAATCAAAAACAGCCAAACCAAACAAATTAGATCTATAAGAAGCTAATTTGAAAACACCCAAAACATTCCTAGATCCCCATTGATGGAGAAAAAGCATCCTTAAACAATAACAGTAGTTGCTCGCCGCTTTCATACCCGTAGAACAACTCAACAGCCGAGAGGTTCAAGAACCACGAAACAGTAATCCAAAATCACAAACCGCATGATGCGAAGATTCAAACAGAATAACCGTGAAGCACACCGCAAGACCCACAAAAAATTATCCATAACAATAAAACATCCATGAACTCAAGAATAAAAAACTGTAACCTTTTCCATCAACCCGAATGCCATCAAGCTAGAAAACGGTACCAGTCGCAAACCAGATCCGCAATCCCATCTCCGCCTCCAAAACTGCACTCAAATCCCACAGCGAACCTCCCTACACACCCATTATTGACACGGAACCGAGGCTGCGAGAGACAGGACTCGACCATGAACCTTCACCACGCCGCCGTGAAACACCCTAACAGATTCAGGATAGGGCAGAAAGGAGGCAACCGGTAGTGGAAACATTAGGTCGAGCCCACAAAGATGCAAGTCATGCTCCAGATGCCTCCAAACAGGGAAGTCGAGGAGGGGACGTCGTCGAACTTAAACGGATAGTATGAAGGCGGCGACGGGGGAAAACCCTAACATCGCAGAGCCTCTTACGAGCTCATAATTTTATCCAGTAACCCTCTCTCTTCATAAAATAACATTATAGATCTTTTTAAATTACTAAAAACATTATACAAATCGATTCCTAAATACCATATTAGTCTAGTACCTTTAAAAACAAGGAAACAAAAACACTGGTGCATAAATGATCTATACCCTCTATAACATCCCAGGTAAATAAAGAATAAAACATTTTCATATTTATTAATATTTACAAATTAAATATTAATTTTACTTTAAAGGGGTTTCTATGTTCGATAGCGTACCCGATATGCAACAAAGAGTTTCTTTGAAATCTTACATTGTACACTAGTAATAAAATAATATTATTTTAAATGGTAGTTAACACGTAGCCGTTGTATTGGCGGGAATGAATAGAAATAGATAAAATATGATTATATATGTTTGTTAAATGTTTTTAACTTTTTCCAATAAAGGATAAAGGATTAAAACACGAAAAGAATTCAATTTTAGGCATAGATACTCTAATATTCACTAAAAGGTCCAACTATCACCTCACTACTACAAAAACCGGAAAGGGAAGCGCCCTCTTATATCAGTGCTAAGAAAAACCGCTGATAAAGGTTACCCTATATTAGCGCTATAATTTTAGCGCTGATAAAGGAGTTCTTTATCAGCACTTTTCTAGCGCTGATATATCGTCTCTTTATCAGCGCTAGAAAAGCCCTGATAAAGAAACCATGTATCAGTGCTACAATTTTAGAACTTATACAGTGAGTCTTTATCAGCGCTACAAAAGTGCTGATAAAGAACTCCTTTATCAGGGCTAAAATTTTAGCGCTGATACAGTTAGGATTTATCAGCGCTTTTTAGCACTGATAAAACCTTAATGCATTTTTTTATAAAGTCGGTCACACAGTGCCCTCATTTTATCACGACCTAAAGCTCTCATAGTACTAGAACTCTGCGACTCCCATATGTCACCCACTGAGATCACATTGCCGGACCTCCACCGCCCTCGCTACTCTTTGCCGGACCTCCACCGCCCGGTGAGTTTTCATTGCCGGACCTCCGCCTCCCTCGAGCTTCAGTTTGTCGGACCTCTACCGCCCGCAACACTTTCAAGATTCGGTTTGAAGGACCTCCTTTAAGGCATGTTTTCCAAATATTTTTTCAATATTTTTCTCCTCTCCCATTTGTATATCATTTTTTTAACATGATTTTTTATTCTATGGGTGAGTATTATGGATTGACCGATTGAAGAAAATGGACCATACTTGATGGAAAATGATGTAAAGGGGATGATTCACATGTGTTTACTAATTTTCATTATATTTCTCAATAACATGGTGCTTGTTTACTTTTTTGTTGAAAATTATCATTGCTTTTTGGTGGGGTTGTTTGAGAAGTTTTTTATTAGTTTGGTTGTGATAGATTTCATTGGGGGAAAATGTGAGATGGTTGAGGTGGTAAATCGTGCAGTGGGGAAGCATCAACCTTTCCATTGTTAAAAAGATGTAATGAGTGGGTTATTGTGGGAGATGACATTGTTAGTTGAAATGGGTTTTCCTTTTAGTTTCCCAGTGACATATAATATAGTTGTTAATAATGAAATTGAAAGGGTTTGGTGGGAATTGAATAACTTCATTGATAAAAATGAAATGGTGGCTATAAAACTATGCTCACCCCCTACGTGATGAGTGTATTGGGTGGTTCCCTCTTCTAAAATTCAAATATGTGAGTTCATTTGCTGAGATATAAACCTATGACCACTCTTAATTTAGGAAACATCCAACTCTAGGTGATAATACTAGGTTGCCTTAGGTGACGAGAATATGAAGTCCCTATGTTATGGGAATATGAGATCTTCTTTATCTCCCAAAAAATGTTCCCTTGATTATACCTCATGAGATTATAAATAGATTCATTAGAGGATATGACTAAGAATGTCCTAAGTTATGACCATAAGATCTCTTATTCATCTCCTAGGTAATGATCCTATGATTATACCTCACATGAGGAGCATGAGATTCCTTAGGCGATGTTCCAAATAATCCCTTATGTGATGAGCATACGATCTATAAACACTTCCCTTAGTAGATGATCTTATGTTTTTACCTAGTGTGATAAGAACACAATTCATTAGTTGATGAATATAGAAATCCTTATGTGCTATGAATATATTTTATGAACCAAATTGGTGTAGATTCCTCACATGAAAAATTTCATCCACCTTGTGTAATGAGCCCAAATATCCAATTCAAATGGGCTTTATTCTATGGGAACCATACATATTAGGCCATACTCTAAATGAAAACATTCCCACACATAAGGGACCATATTCACTTAGTGGTCCATACTCCTACTAGATGAAAAACACTATACCACATAGAGTCATATTTTTTGTGAATCCAAAATACACACATTAGGCTATATCCCCTTTTAGTTAGACCAAAAATGTCTTATCACACATATTTACCATAATAAATTTCACTTGGTATCATTCGAAAAATCATCTATACAACGTGATGTTAAACTATATCAATTATTTATTATTAGAAGTACATTGCACATGGTTGTGATAAATACCCTCAGTGCATTCACTAACCCATGACATGTTGGAGGATGGTTTTAGGGGGTCACTAGACTATAATCTACTAACCAATAGAGGGGTCTAAATGGGTATAGGCCATGAAATAGTGTTATCAAAGAATTTTATTAGGAGATATGATGGGGTTTGATGTTAGGAACATTTTAGGATTTCAATGGTTTAGTTTAGAAAGTATTTCATTTGAATTCATTGGTATGTTTTGGGTGTACCTTTACTTAGGTTTCAAATTATGCTCTTAGTGGTTCTTCATGGTTAGTGTTTGTAGTCTCTTATTTGGGTGAAGGGATGTGTTCTTAGTATATTTCCTTCTTATGATGTTCTTCATGGTTAGTGGTTGTAGTCTCTTATTTGGAGATGTATGATTTTGTTGGTGAGGGCCACTATCTAGCTAGTGGTGTCGTTGTATATGAGAAAGCATCGATGTAGTTGGAGATATATGATGTTCTTCATTTGAGCAGACTCATTCAGATTCCAAGTGGGTGTTTCTATACTATATCTTCTTTTGGGGATTCATGTGTTTCATGAATTCATATTTTATCCATTTGAAGTTGGTTAGACATGTTTTGATCATTTTGAAGCACAAAATAACCCTATTAATGAAAATAATATATAGAATGGATAGTATCTTGTTGTGAATTAACCTTTTTCATTGAAATAAATTAGGTTTCCTTCTAGCCAACATGAAAGCCACTAACCTATTCTCAAATACCATGTTTTTTCATCTTGTTTGGGGTATTTTTATTCACTCCCCCCTTTTGGTTTTCATTTCATCTTGCCATGATCATCAGGAACGGTTTCACTTCCACCAGCAGTGATTATTTAGGCATAATGAATAAATACTAATGGTTAGGCTCTATTAATCTCCATTTTTATAAGTAAGTGGTTCTATTATACTGTATTTGGAATTATTGTTTTGTGTACTTGAACTATAAAAACTAATATTTGAGATTCTAATAGGATGGAGATGAATAAAGATTGGATGGATGCTAATGGTTTAACAATAGGGTACGAGAACGGAGTGAAAGAGTTCATCAAGTTTGAAAAGGATCACGCAAAGGATCCTTCTCAAATACTTTCTCCGTGTTTACATTGTTTTTATTATAGACTACTTACTCCAGAGGAGTTGGAAGAACATTTGATATGTCACGGAATAGATCGGAGTTATAAATGTTGGAATAAACACGGAGAAAAAGAGAATGTAGCTACTAGTTGGGATAAAACTGTGTTTTATGGATCGTCATATATGAATACAAATATGGATAATGAAGAAGACCGTATGGAGGATGTGATTATAGATATTAATGATGATGAAGATCATATTGAGGAAATGACAAAGACAATTCACGATGAACTCCGTGATTTCCCAAAATTGTTTGAGAAGTTAAAGAGTTGTGCAAAGACGCCATTGTATGCTCCTTGAACTAGGTATACAACATTGTCAGTTGTACTGAAGTTGTATAAATTGAAACCAGGAAACGGATGGAGTGATGTCAGTTTTACAGAACTACTTTCTCTCTTGAATGACATGCTCCCGGAAGATAATGAGCTCCCAAGCCGGACATATGAAGCTAGAAGAATGATACGCTCAATGGGAATGATTTCTGAAAGAATACATGTCTTCCCAAAAGACTTTATATTGTTTCAAAAAGAGAAAAAATAACTTACAAAATTCCCAAAGTGTGGTTCTTCTTGATTCAAGAAAGATAAATTCAATCCTACGAAAGTTTTATGGTACTTTCCAATCATTCCAATGTTTAGGCATCTATATGGATGTGAAAAAACTGCAAGACAATTGTCGTGGCATGCAGATAAAAGAAATAAAATGGTTTATTACGTCATCCGGCCGACTCACCTCAATGGAAGAAAATTGATCATTAGTATCCTGAATTTGGAAAAGAGCCGAGAAACCTTTGTCTTGCGTTATCTACAGATGGAGTGAATCCTTTTGGTTTTCAAACCAGCACTCATAGTACATGGCCTGTTATGTTGGTAAATTATAACATGCCACCCTGGTTATGCATGAAGCAGAAATTCATCATGTTATCTATGCTTATATCAGGACTAAAACAACCATGTAACGATATTGATGTTTATATGGCTCCTTTGATCGATGATTTGAAGTTATTGTGGGACTTAGGTGTAATGATGTATGATGCTTATAAAAGTGAATACTTCACCTTGAGAGCGATGTTGTATGGGACAATAAATGATTTCCCTGCTTATGGAAATTTGTCACGCTATAGCATTAAAGAAACTCAAGGGTGTCCTATGTGCGAAGAAGATACAGAATCAATTAGGTTGAAACATTCATCGAAATTTGTGTTTCTAGGACATCGTAGATTTCTACCTCGTCGGCATAAGTACCGATCTTGGACGACATCATTCAATGGAAGTTCAAAAAAATGCGCAACACTGTCTCGACTAACAGGTGACCAGCTGTTTGAGAAAGTAAAAGATCTGAACACTATTTTCGGTAAACCATTTTCGAAAAAGCTTACGAAAATCGGTTGGAAAAAGAGATCAGTTTTTTTTGAATTAGCATACTAGAATTGTTTGTACGTCAGACATTTTCTTAATGCGATGCATGTGGAAAAAATGTATGTGACAGTGTTATCGGAACATTGCTAAATTCCCCTGAAAAAAAAAGATGGAATTAAGGCAAGGTTGGACATGTTTTACATGGGAATACGAGAAGAGTTGGCTCCTGTGAAGGGTGAAAATAGAATGATTCTTCCTCCAGCTGCTTATACTCTTTCTAGGGCAGAGAGATTTCAGTTTTGTAACTTCTTCAATGATGTAAAGGTTCCAAAGGGGTACTCATCAAATATCAAGAACATTGTGTCAATGAATGATTTGAAGTTAAAAGTTTTGAAATCACATGATTGCCATGTTTTTATGCAAGATCTAATTCCTATAGCTTTACGTTGCATTTTTCCCAAGAATGTTCGCCATACGTTAACCAAACTTTGTTTCTTTTTCAAAGCTATATGTAGCAAAGTTTTAGACCTGGGAAAATTTCCAGCTATGGAAAAAGAAATTGTCATTATATTATGTGAATTAGAAATGTTCTTCCCGCCAACATTATTTGATATGATGGTTCATTTGATGATTCACTTGGTGAGAGAGATTCGACTTTGTGGTAATGTGCACTATAGATGGATGTATCATGTTGAACGATATATGAAGATTTTGAAAGGGTATGTCAAAAATCGAAGTCTATCAGAGGGTTGTATAGTGGAGCGATATATTGTTGAGGAAGCCATTGAATTTTGTACTGAATACCTATCTGATGTGGAAAGCATTGGTCTCCCGAAATCTCGTCACACTGGACGCATTGAGGGTGAGGGAATTTCTGGAAGAGAAGTTGTGAAAATCTGTATTACAGATTGGGTGCAGACTCATCTTTATGTTTTTCATAACAGTTGGTAGTCTTCTCCATATATTAAAACTCACACAGAAATTCTTAGGCAGTTAAATCCCTCGAGGTCTGAAAAATGGTTATCAGATACACATAATCACCAGTTTATAGGATGGTTTCAGGACCATATTTTTAAGCAGTTAGATGAAAATCAGAATTCAATTTCAGAATGTCTTCGATGGCTAGCCGCTGGACCAAGTGTGTATGTATTATCTTAGATTGGTTATGTAATTAATGGTTATACATTCTATACAAATGAACATGCTTCATATAGTACCATGCAAAATAGTGGTGTTACACTAGTGGCTGAAACGATGCATGTTTCTGGTAGTAAGGAAAGAAATCCAATTTATGCAAATATGTCATACTTTGGCATTATCAAACTAACATGGGAGTTGGATTATACAACATTCCAATTGCTGATTTTCAATGCAAATGGGTTGATAACAACAGTGGTGTTAAAATATATGAATGGGGATTTGTGAAAGTTGATTTTAGTAAAGAAGGGTACAAAGAGGAACAATTTATAATGACAACACAAGCGGTACAAGTTTTCTATGTTCCAGATCCCGCAAACTGGAAGTGGTCGATTGTTCTGTTATCTTCCAAAACTACTAAAGGTTCTGATGAAAATTCAGTTGAGGACGATCCTTTTAGTGGTACGTTGCAATCATTTCGGAGCGGTCCCAATGCAAATGATGTTTCGTATGTTAGAGGAAACCGCAATGAAGGGATTTGGATAGTCGATAGAGGTGTCAAATCCCTTCAACCTTTGAAAAAAAGAAAGAGAGTTCAGTAAACAGGTTATATTTTCTTTGTAATATAGATCTTGTTATCTCATGTTATTATCTTATCATTACGGAATTTATGTAATATGAATTAACTGTTCAACCACTTTTGCAGATAATGACTTCTGCACATTCTGGTGCTCCTACCTTGAGGATAAAAAAGTCTCGCAAGCATCTTCTGCTGGTCATGTAGCTCATGTTGCTGTTGTTGTTGCTTCTACTGCTCCTGTACCTCATGCTGCTGCTGCTGTTGCTCCTGCTGCGGCTCCGGTTTCTCCTGATGCTCCTCCTACTGCGGCTCCTGCTGCTGCTGCTCCTCCTATTGCTCCTCCTGCTGCTCCTCCTATTGCGGCTCCTTCTTCTCTTAGTGTTGAGGTCCAACAACCATCAACACATGTCATTGATACCATTCTAGATGAACATATAGATGATGTCGATATCGATGAAATGGTCAGGAATAAAGGACAAGCGTCGCAGAAATCACAGGTACGCCATAGTTTGACGGTGTTAGCCAAAATTCTTAAGGCGAAAAGCAAAGGCATCAAATTTGAAGTCGGATGGAGTGCATGAGGTCGACATGTGAATCCCAACAAGGCTATGTTTAGCAGCTACATTGGAGTTTTCACTCGGAAACGCGTGCTGATTGACATAGATTCATGGCACCATGTTGTGTCCGGGCTGAAGGCTGTGATCTAGGAAGAAATTACGGTAACATTATGAATTTATTTCTTTAATTTACTAGCAAATAAAATAATGAAACAATGTCTTAATCTTCTCAATCTCTTGCAGAGTACATTTATAGTAGAGGATTCACACAAGGATTATGTACTAAGGATTGAAAGAAATATTCATGGATGTTTTCTCACTGTTTTAACAAGATGTCACCTCAATGATTCTAAAGGTATAATAAACCCGCACCCACCCATTGTCTACGCTCACCTGATATCCCAAGAAGCATGGGATGCATTTATTGTCCGTCGTGGGGATGAGAAGTTTCAGGTACATTGTGAGTGATAATACGTTGTTTGAGGATACCTTTATTCATCACTTTGATTGTAAATATTTCATTTATGAAACAGAAACTCTATACTGAAAATAAGGAATGTTCTTCAAAACCAACATACCCCTATCATAAAGCAAGAATGGGGTACACTTCAGTAGAAAATAAAATGGTACGTATTTTAAATTTACTATAATATTGTTAGGTACCAATAAACAACATCATTATTATTTTTCTATGTTTATATGTAGATTGATGAGTCTAAAACCAAATGCACTTCCATCCCACGTCATGTGTTATGGAAGGAGGCATGTGTGAACAAATATGGGAAGTTAGTAGATGAGAACACACAGAAAGTGTGGGAAATATGTGTAAGTATGACATGATGATAAAATAATTTGTTTAAAATTTCCATTAAATAAAAATAATTCGTTATTTTCCAATATCTAACAATCACAGGAATCAGCTACTCCTATAGCTCATACAGACCTATTAGTGATAGCATTGAAGCAGCCATAAAAATACGGTCGTGTCAGAGGTGCAGGGTTTGGGGTGACACCCCAATTATATTTTGAGAAGAAGAAAAAAAATGGACGATACATATGAAAAATTGGAACAAATGAACAAAAAAATAGCAACCCTTGAAGAAAAATTGCAATGGCAGGGAGAGTTGCTAGAAACTTTTATGGGTGGGAAGAAAAGGGAAGCCAAAACTCAAGAACAACCGCCACATGAACATCCCGCCCCATTCCCCACCATCTTTGAGGCAAGCCATTCACCTCAATGAACAGTCTTAGCCGTGGTAATCAATAATCTAATAATTTTTCCCATGACATATGAATAAGACAAACACTGATAGTTTTTCTTTACTCATCTTCTACAGGGTGATAATGATTGTGATTTATATCTGCCAACACCCACCTATCACCTTGTAGCGAGGGCTATAGTGTTCAATATCCCAGATGCCACACTGTATAATAGACCACTTCTGAAAGATCATCTGAAAGTGATGATTACTGTAGCTCATGAGCCAAAGGCAGAGCTACCTATACCACTTGATGACGATGATATTCATACGGTTGAAAAGGCTATTGGAACATTCATTTCATGGCCGTCACAACTTGTAAGAGTACATGCAAAAAAAGATGTATTTATTTCCTTTTCTTTTCAAGCTAAACCCTTAACAATTAATGAAAAAAGGTTCTGAACCAATGATAGTTGTTATAGATGGAGAAAGGGAAGCGGTGACAAACGTCGGCTCAAAACCATCTAAAGGATCGACCAACTGATCCTAAGGAGCTACTGAAAGCACAATAACACCACCTGTTCTCTTTCCACATTTACTAGCATTGAAGACTCATGTGGATACACAGCTAAAATATGGTAACAGTCATATAGTGGTTTTCGAAGAGAATATCTATGTAGAGGAAATTCAAGATTTCGTTGCTGCTGAAAATGTAAATGAAATCCTTGAAAATGGTTGGCTAGGCGTCACAGTTGTAAATGTATATATGAGGTTTGTTTCCATGAATTGATTTTCCAAAAGCTGATCTAGCATGAAAATTATGATTAAATGCATTTTATATTGTTGACAGACACATTTATGAAAAACAATTGAAGGAATTTTCCCATGAGACAAGATTTGGACTAGTTAGTCCTCATATCACATCAACACACCTAACAAAAATAGTTCCATAAAAAAGGAATGAAATAGTGAACGGTTTGCTAAAAACATTTGAACGCAAGATTATAGATGACAGAATTTTCCTAATACCAACCATGAAGGGGAAATACTCTACGATTAAAGCATATCAGTTATATTTTCACTTCTTTTATTACTTACTCCTTTATGTGTTTTTAGGAAACATTGGTTGCTAATTGCGGTCAACATGGATACTCCAGAGATTTATTTTCTAGATTCAAAGTAAGGATATCCATCAAACCGACCACACATGATGGATTTTATGAATCTGTAAGACACTACATCTTACGTTTTAGGTCTAAACATCAAGTAATATAATTTATATTATCTTTTCCAGATAGGTAGGTGTATCATTATCGTCTAAAAAAAGGAATGCGGCCAGGGGCTAAGCATAAGGAGGCGAGCAAGTACTACGTCTGGACAAATATCAGGGTATATATAATAAAATTTCACTATCCAAACACATCTCAACACAAGTTACTTATTCTCCTAATGATAGATTTTTTGCAGTGTCCAAAACAAACAAATGATAATGATTTCGGTTATTATGTTTGTAAATTTATGAAAGAGATCGTTTTTCATCAGCAAACTAGCATCCCTAAATGGGTATTTTTAAAAACAACTACTAGTTTGTTTAAGTTATTTATTAATTCATTATTTTTTTTTTATTTTGCAGTACTAATATGACTTCCAAAAAGCCTCATACTCACAAGATGATATAGATGTGTTCAGAAATGATTGGGCCGCATACCTGATGGAAGATTGTACACAAATACAATGAATATCTGACTTGGCGACATGTACAATTTTTGTTCATTTTTTGAGAGGGTTTAAGGGGATCAAAAGATGAAACATTATGTATGTAAATGTTTGTAGGAAAATTGTAATTGTTATTAAATAAAACAAACTTTCTTCAATGAGTAATTTTCCCATTTTAATAGATTATATGCACCAGCAACATGCAATAATGCTGAACCACTCAAAGGGTCTCTATTTTGTTTAAAATGGACAAGATTTCAAGTAAAAACCACAACTGACCTACAAAAATCTGACCAAACGCATTAGCATTGTATTGATATTTTATAAGAACGATCAAAGGGTCCTTGATTATGTGTACGAGTCAACCCCACCTCAATCTGAGGCACGGTGTGGCCGCTACCACTCAAAAGGTCTCTATTTCGTTTAAAATGGACAAGATTTTTAGTGAAAACAACAACTAACCTATGGAAATATGACCAAATGCATTCGGATTGCATTAATATTTTATAAGAAAGATCCAAGGGTCCTTGGTGTTGTTTAAAAGTCAACCCCGCCTCAATCCAAGGCACGGTGTGGCCGCTACCACTCAAAGGGTCTCTATTTTGTTTAAAATGGACAATATTGTAAGTGAAAACAACAACTGACCTACGGAAATCCGACCAAACGCATTCCGATTGCATTGATCTTTTATAAAAACTATACAAGGGCCCTTGGTGAAGTGTAAAAGTCAACACCACCACAATCTGAGGCACTATGTGGACACTAGCACTCAAAGGGTCTCTATTTTGTTTAAAATGGACAATATTTTAAGTGAAAATAACAACTGACCTATAGAAATCTAACCAAACACAATCGGATTGAATTGATATTTTATAAGAACGATAAAAGGGTCCTTAGTGACATGTAAGAGTCAACCACGCCTCAATATGAGGCACGGTGTGGCCTCTACCACTCAAAGGGTCTCTATTTTGTTTAAAATGGACAATATTTTAAGTGAAAAAAAAACTAACCTACAGAAATCCTACCAAATGCATTCTGATTGCATTGATCTTTTATAAAAATGATCCAGGGGTCCTTGGTGACGTGTACGAGTCAACCTCGCCTCAATCTGAGGAACAGTGTGGCCGCTAGCACTCAAAGGGTCTCTATTTTGTTTAAAATGGACAGGATTTTAAGTGAAAACAACAACTGACCTACGGAAATCTGACCAAACGCATTCGGAATGTATTGATATTTTATAAAAATGATCCAAGGGTCCTTGGTGACGTATACAATAGTTTAACTTCTTAGAGAAGTGTTTCTGGAAGATTATAAGAGACATGAAGTAATGAATATCATTAGAGTGTTGGAGCAAACGTGGTTGCTACAAATAATGTGGCATTCGGCTTGTGCAATGCAGCCTAAGTTATAACTTGCATGTATTATACTTTATTTTTTTATGAGGGTTTCAGTGTAAATGAATTTAGGAATGATCATTGCTATACATTGTATTTTAGGTTTTTTTGACAACTGAGGGGAATGGGTGGGGTCTGCAGACATTGGAGGATATGTCGAAGGGTGATTTTGTGTGTGAATATGTTGGAGAAATGGACTCTTTTCCCTTCAAGCTCCCTGAACCCCAATGGTGATCGGGGTTCAGTGAGCATGAAGGGAAAAGAGGACATTTGGTTAGATGTTAGATACTATGGAAATGTTTCAAAAATATAGGATGTAATTTCCCATAAAGTCACCCTTCGACATATCCTACAATGTCTGCAGACCCCACCCTTTCCCCTCGGCTGTCAAAAAAACCTAAAAGACAATGAATAGAAATGATCATTCCAAAATTCATTTACACTAAAACCCTCCATAAAAAATAAAGTAAAATACCTATAAGTTGTAACTTAGGCCGTGTTTCACAAGCCGATTGCCACATTGTTTGTAGCAACCACATTTTCTCCAACACTCTAATGATCTTCATTGCTACATGTCTTTTATACTCTTCCAGAAACTCTTCTCTAAGAAGGTCAACTATCTTGTACGTATACTCACCTTCAAATTCATGGGTTCATGTACAAGGCACGGATGAAGATAAATAATTTCTAAAACAAGTTGACCAACATGCATCATCCTCGATGGAAGTAAGATAGAAATTCACATCGACATTCTTAAAGATATGATTTTGATGTATATAGTGAAAGGGTGGTGGATTTTTATTTTTGATGTTGTTCGTCTACGAGACCTTCACCTTCTCTTCTCCTCTCGCTATGTCATGGACATCATGCAATAGCCTTATATCATGTGGGGTAAATTTAGGTTGCTGAGAAACTATGGCACCGCATGATCTTTCATGTCCAGTTCCCTTAGGATTGTTTTTCTAATCAAGCTGCCTCTGATCATTAGTTGCGTGTAATGGTGGTACAGCAGCCTCCATGATAGATTAGAAGTTGACCAATCCATTTGATTAACAAGATGGGATGCTAAATCTGATATTAAGAGCATACAGTATAGGAAATTGTTCCAATGATTCGGAAAGTGAGGCTACATTTAATGATATTTCATGTGTTTCATCAAGCAAGCTAGTTCCTAGTTCCAAAAATCATTCACAAACATCACTCATCAGTTTCCTCAAGGATAAACTTGGGTTCATGGCTTTGTATGATCAAAGAGATCTATCCTCTACTGCTTTTACAAACTATGTGGTGCATGTATCAAATTCCTCTAGGAAAAAGGAACGAATTTGGTGAGTTGTAAGCCACATCTATTTGATGTTTTGAAATGTTAATTATGTTTTGAAGATGGGTTCAATCTTTTAGGAAAATTTGAATTGTCCTTGATTCATGTATGGATGATGGATTCACATCCATTCCAAGTGGTTTTGATGGAAAGGATGGATGATAACATTGGTTGGTGTTCTCATGGATGTCAAAGCATGGTAAGTTATAAAACATGTTGGGTATGTTGTGGAGTTTTAGTTGGGGTTCTAGTGGTTCTTTCCCGATGATGGAGGTGTTAAACATCAGATGGTGGTGTTTGTGAGCTAAAGCGTATAGTGGGGAGCAACATATAAATTAAGTGGTTGGTTGATGAATTGATTGGCATTTTGAATTAGATTGTCTTGGGTAAAATCCATCTTGGTGTTTAGATCAGTTAAGTACATTGAGATGAAGGTTGTGGTTCGGTTGTGTTATGGGTGTTTGGGGCAATGTAAGTATTTAATGGTACTTTTATGTTTTGCATAATGAATAATTAGTAGATCACATTTGGATTGCATTGATCTATTATAAGAATGATCCAAGGGTCCTTGGTGACGTGTACGAGTCAACCCCGCCTCAATCCGAGACACGGTGTGGCCGCTAGCACTCAAAGGGTCTCTATTTTGTTTAAAATGGACAAGATTTTAAGTGAAAAAAAATGGCCTACGGAAATCCGACCAAATACCTTCTGATGGAATTGATCTTTTATAATAACGATACAAGGGTCCTCAGTGACATGTACGAGTCATCCCCGCCTCAATCCAAGGCATGGTGTGGCCGCTGTCACTCAAAGGGTCTCTATTTTGTTTAAAATGGACAAGATTTTAAGTGAAAACAACAACTCACCTAGGGAAATCTAACCAAACGCATTCAGATTGCATTGATATTTTATAAGAACGATCCAAGGGTCCTTGGTGATGTGTATGAGTCAACCTTGCCTCAATCCGAGGCACGGTGTGGCCGTTAGCTCTCAAAGGGTCTCTATTTTGTTTAAAATGGACAAGTTTTTAATTGAAAACAACAACTGACCTACGGAAATATGACCAAAAGCATTCGGATTGCATTGATCTTTTATAAGAAAGATCCAAGGGTCCTTGGTGACGTTTTTGAGTCAACCCCGCCTCAATCTGAGGCACGGTGTGGCTGCTATCACTCAAAGGGTCTCTATTTTGTTTAAAATGGACATGATTTTAAGTGAAAACAACAACTGGCCTACGGAAATCCGACCAAACACATTCTGATTGTATTGATCTTTTATAAGAATGATCCAGGGGTCCTTGGTGATGTGTACGAGTCAACCCCTCTTTAATCTGAGGCACGGGTGGCCGCTAGGGTCTCTATTTTGTTTAAAGTGGACACAATTTTAATTGGAAACAACAATTGTCCGACAGAAATCAGACAAAACACATTTTGATTGCATTGATATTTTATAAGAACAATCCTAGGTTCCTTGGTGACGTGTACGAGTCAACCCTGCCTCAATCCGAGGCACGGTGTGGCCGCTTGCACTCAAAGGGTCTCTATTTTGTTTAAAATGGACAAGATTTTAAGGGAAAACAACAACTGACCTACGGAAATCCGAACAAACGCATTCCAATTGCATTGATCTTTTATAAGAACGATCCAAGGTTCCTTAGTGACGTGTATGAGTCAACCCCACCTCAATATGAGGCACGGTGTGGCCGGTAGCACTCAAAGGGTGTCTATTTTGTTTAAAGTGGACAATATTTTAAGTGAAAACAACAATTGACCTACGAAAATCTGACCAAACGCATTCAGATTGCATTGATATTTTGTAATAAAGATCCAAGGGTCCTTGGTGACGTGTAAGCGTCAACCCCGCCTCAATCTGAGGCATGGTGTGGCCTCTAGCACTCAAAGTGTCTCTATTTTGTTTAAAATGGACAAGATTTTAAGTGAAAACAACAACTGACCTACGTAAATCCAACCAAACACATTCATATTGCTTTGATCTTTTATAAGAACGATCCAAGGGTCCTTGGTGACATGTACGAGTCAACCCCGCCTCAATACGAGGCTCGGTGTGGCCACTAGCACTCAAAGGGTCTCTATTTTGTTTAAAATGGACAAGATTTTAAGTGAAAACAGCAACTGACCTACGGAAATCCGACCAAACGCATTCAGATTGCATTGATCTTTTAAATGGTGGGTCATGGCATGTGATCTATCAGGGGCCTCATATATATCAAGTCATGGTTGTCCTGGTATACAAGGGTGATCATGTGTTTGGGTCTATGATACTTATGGGCTTATATCTGGATGAAAATACTCCCATTTGGGCGGGTGGATATGCTTATGGGTCTTATTCCTTAAATGAGAATACTCTCATAGGGGAGGGATGATATGTATATAGGTATTATTCCCCAAGTGAGAATACAACCATAGGAGTGGGATGATATTCTTATCGGGAAAATTCACTAAATGAAAATAATCCCATAGGGGAGGGCTGAGATGATTATATAGATTATGCCTCAAATGAGAATACACCCATATTGGAGGGTTGATATGCTTCTAGGGATTATTATTTGGTTGATAATACTCCCATATGGTAAAGAATATATTCTTCTTAGTATTATTCCCTAAATAAGGGTACTCCTATAGTATAGGGATGAGATCCTTGTAGGTCTTATGCCTCAGAATTGGAAGAACACATATGGGTGGTCTGAGATACTGTTGAGGGTATTCCCTGGATGAGAAAACTCCCATAAGTGGATTTCCATGATGGATTATAAATAAAACTCACATATTGGAGGTCAATGATAATTATGTATAAATTGGGGAGACCATGGTATATTAAATGTTTTGTGTGGTTCTTATGATGTACTCAGAGAAACCCTAACATTGGATGAAGTAGGTATAGTTGATCAAGTTTTCAAACATGAGAATCAATGTGTCTTGATGTATATGGGGTAGGACTTGGTCAAACTATATTTTTATAATGTCGACACGATCCTTGTGAAATGCTTGGTAAAATTTCATCACTTGGAAAATTAATTTCTGTTTAATCATGGTCATGGATTTGAGGATCAATGATGATTTTTTTATTAGTTTTATTCCAGTTCTTTCTCAACTAGGTTGTGCATATTGTTTGATCATGCACTTAAAATAGCCTATTGCAAGTTTAATATTGGGATTTTATTAATGAGATTCATCCCCCACCCCCCAGTATGTGCACCTCATTGTGTGTACAATCCTTATAACTTCTTTGAGGTTGAGAACATGATGTATAGTGGATAGAGAAATGTCCAAAGATTTATGTATTGATAAAACACACCCATGTAGAGCCTTAGGATTGAACTGGAAAGCCCACCAGACACCCCTTACCCCCCCCCCCCCCCTTAGACAGCCACCCCAAACCCTTGAACAACCACCCCAAACCCTTGAACAACCCCCAAACCCCCTGAATTCTGAATTGATTTTTTTAAGTACTTGATTAACATATAAATTATGTGTTAATGGTGTACGGGTATAATTGTTTTATGGGTATACTTGGTCTAATTTTCTTATTATTTATGAGTTAATTTTGTATGGTTATACTTTCTTTAATTGGATTATTGAGATGCTGTTTTTTTTTGCAGGTTTTCGGGTGTGCTGCTATAGATTTATCGTAGCAGCAGAGAGGGCATTTATCAGCGCTCTTTTAGCGCTGATAAATCGTTCTTTTATCAGTGCTAAAAAAGTGCTGATAAACTCCACCTTTATCAATGCTAAAGAATCGCAGATAAAATATATGTTTATTAGCACTCTTTTAGTGTTGATAAATCATTCTTTTATCAGCGCTAAAAAGGAGCTGATAAACTACACCTTTATCAGTGCTAAGAAGAGATTGTTTATCGCTGATAAAGGGTTGTTTTATCAGCGCTTTTAAAGTGCTTATAAAGGAACCCTTTATCAGTGCTTACTAAGAACTGATAAAGGGGTACCCCCTTTATCAGCGCCGAGCTTTACAGTGCTTTTTTTCCGCTGTCAAAGCCCGTTTTTAGCGCTATTAATGCCTGTTTTTTTAGTAGTGCCTTTTGATGTCGAACCCTCTTTAAATATAGTTTTGGTCACTCTTATACATTATATTGGACCAAATAAAATTCTTCTTTAGAATCGGGACATCAAAATTTACTTTGTGTAAATTTTTGGTATTTTTCCGATAAAGTTCATTTTTTAATGAATAGTTAAAAATGTTGTATTTTAATTCAAAACCTCTTTTTAATATAATTTATTTATATGATTAGATTATCTTTTGAATTAGTTTTAAAGTGAAATTAGAATATATTTTTACCATTTAATCCAATAGTGGTCGTTGGAATTAATTTCATTTTCAAATTGGACTTAAACTAGTGTCAATCTTTTGATATATATTATTTCATAAAAAACACGCTATTTGTTCTGACAGTAGGAATTAATTATTAAATTAATTAATGTAACTTATATGATTTTAATTTTGTAAAATAGACATCATTTTTGAATTCAGAATATCAAATATAGCTTAGGGTGAAGTTTTGGTATTTTTCTAAAAAACTTCAATTTTTAATGAATAGTGAAACCACTAAGTGGTACTTAAAAACTGATTTTTCGTTTAAATGAAAGTTTACCACCTCTGTGTTTTGAATTTATAAAATCTGACATACATGGTTGTCATTAAAAAGTAAAATGTGGTTCAATGGGATTAAAATAATTTTTTGGTGAATAGTAACTTTTATGTTTTTAATCGTGATTAGAGGTATTTAGTGTAATTTAAGGTAAAAATAATGTTTTAATAATATTAAATGACCTTTACATGTGTCCTACCCTTATTGGATGTTTCATGGCCGACCACGGCAATCCATGGGTCAACTTGGGGACCCCATGGAGCCATTTTGGTAGGAAAATGACATTAATAACATTTCATTTAATGTTAAAATGAAAATGTCACAAACATGTATTGTTTTACTAAAACAATTTTTACATGGGGTTATACAAGTCATATTTTTGTATATAAATATTCATTAAAAATATAAAAATATTTTCTACATCATGATATTTTTTTTATAATTTTTAGACATTAAATAAATTAAATTATTTATGACACCATGATGATGGAGCAATTACCTCATTATTTAACGATTTAAATAAAATGAAAAGATAATCTAAAATCTAAGACCTACACTTGTAAAATACCTATTGGATGGGTGGATTTAGAACTATTATCACCTTATCCTAGAAAAATATAATTTTGGGACCTTTAAAATCTGAAAATCATTTTATAATAAGTAACCTTTTATAAATTTCCAAGAGTACCCCTCCTCTCATCTTATAAAAGGCCCCCACCTCTACAACCTTACCCACACCTCTCAAGCCTTTGGCTCGGCCAAACCCTGCCCATTTTGTCTCTCCACATCTCTCTCTTACTCTTAGAAGCCTCACATTTGTCAGAAGGCTTTCCAAGGAAGCCTTTGATCTCAAATCAAAAAGAGTTACTCGATTTAAAGGTAGTGTCTTCTCTTGTGTTTGTATGTGTTATTTTTATTCTAAAACCCCCTAAACTCTTTCTATTCATTCCTTTTGTAACAACACCAGTATATTTAATATACTAGGATGTTTTTATGTGATTTATTTGAGCTACACTTACACACCCCTTCATCTAATGGTTAAAGAACAAAATGTTTCTGTGGATGGCGAATTTCTGCCTCACGAAACGATGATTGTTCAATATTATTTTAACACCTTTCATGGTGGCCATTAAGATGTCAATATATTTATATATGATATATATTATGTTTATGTTTTCCTTATTCTTCTGTATTTTTCATTTGTGGCATACCTTTATGGTTTCCATTATGGGTAAACACGATAATTTCATTTTAGGAAGTGCGGACTACCGCCCCCTCAAAGTGATTTGATTCGTTAATTCCATATGTGGGATGTATAAAGGATGTATTTAATGTTATTATATATGATTTTATAATGGAATTATAATATACCCTTATATCATTATGATTTCACTCCATTAAATATGAAATTTAAATGAAAGTAGCACTCATGCGTACGTACGGCTTACAGTCTCCATGAACGTTGCATTTCATTTCTTACCTCTAAATGTTATGTACTATTATAAATACATGTATATGCTGGATATATATGAAATATATGATATCCAAATCATGAATATCATTTTGGATATAATGAACCTTTGACCACATAAACAACATGTAATTGTAAGAAGACTATTTTTGACTTAAGTACCAAATATCGACAAAACAAACTTTATTAAATTAAATGATTACATAACATTTATAACATTGAAATAAGTTATATAAAAGGAATAATAAACCTGAGAAAGGTTATTAAAAAAGTATAAATTAACTTTAGTTTATTATTCAGGAGATTAAAGAGCAATCGAGTCACATCGGACACGAGGTAATGGACATCGTCTCAATCTGATTTCATTGAGGCATATTTTGTTTTATACACAAATATCTTTTATACGGTGTATAAACACCTTTGAATTTTAAATTTATTCAAAACTAATATTTTTATATGAAGCTTTTACTAAACGACAAAAGGGAATGTTTTGTTTTTCGTACGTATGCGGCGAAAACAACTTCTCTGCCACTGTGACCATTATTTGAGTTTCGGCTTCCTCTACAAGCCATAACGTTTTTTGAATGAAAAATAAATACCATGTTTTACTTTTCTTTTATTTTGGTATTGAAAATGGTTTTCATAATGTTTTTATATCAATGTGTTGTATTGATATCTTGTGATTGAAAAGTGGAAATGTTATTTTTTTCATTTATGCATGTTGTATGTGATACGATTATGTTGTGGTTCTTGGGAATTGTTATGAAGACGGGTGGTTCCGTGATAAACTAATGGTGGGTGAGCCCGATATATCTCTCCAATGCATTGGGTAACACGAAGGAGTTAAACGTTAAGGTTTCTCCGAAGTGATTTAAGGAATATACTATAATGGGTATTCCAAACGTAACCATGAGGGTTAATCCCTACGTAAGAATGTTATGAATGCCTCAAGTTACATTTATGTATTATGATTCCTATGATTTATTCATGATTTGATGAGGTATGTGATTATGTTTTATGAGTAAAGCATGATTCCATGCGTGGAATAATGTTTTCATTTCGTACTTTTATATCCATTACTGATATTTTTATGCTCATCCCAAGTTTTTGAAATTTTTCTCATAGGTCAATTTAAAGGTACATGATGTGATGATAGTGTCAAGGAAGTGTCAAGAAAGAATCCATGTTTTATTTTAAATATGATTCCATTGATAGGAAAAATAAGTATTATCTTTTATGTAACCACTTTTTTTAAATGTGGAATGTAATGCATGTTTTATGATCCAATTCTCTAAAACTCTAAACCTGAAAAGATCCTCAACGTGTATTCTTGAAGTAACTCAAGATTAAGTAATGTTTAAGGCTGGAGCCTTATAGTTGGTATCAGAGGGAGGTTTAGATAACGTTAAGAGTTAGAATTATATTAAATGATTATCCAATAATATTTTTTTATGGTCAAATTTAAATGATATAGAATTTGATGATTACCATGTTGCTTCATCTACGACACGTTTGTTCAGAATGGTTTTCCGCAGAGGAAACAGGGAATTAGTGCTAGGAAGGCATACAAAAGGAAATGACCTTCTAAATCAGCATCCTGAGATGGTCGGAATTGGAACTAAATAGTTTGTTGCAGTAATGGCACAGTTGACTCAAGCGATAAATGGTGGTGGTATCCTTGCACAATATCAGCCAGATCAACCGCAGAGGAACATGTCAGTGGTGGAACATTTCATGGGGCAACATCCCCAATCATTCAGGGGATCATCTGACCCTGTGCTGGCTGAAGAGTGGATTAAAGCACTGGAGAAGATTTTCGATGTCATGGGGTGTTCATACAATCAAAAGGTTAGTCTTGCTATTTACTGTTTGGAGGGTGAAGCAGATCAGTGGTGGTCGATGGTTAAAAATATCAGGGACACTGATGAGATTGATGCTCTCGACTAGTATGAATTCAAAGGTATGTTTCTTGAGAAGTATTTTCCTAAGTCTGTTTGACTTAGGATGGATATACAATTCCAGGAATTGAGTAAAGAGAAAGACTCATTGGCTTCCTTTGAAGAAAGGTTCACTCGATTGGCAAGGTATGCTCCAAATTTTATCCAAGACCTTGATAGTAAAATCAATAATATTTACTCAGGATTAAAGCCAAAATATCGAAGGGATTTTGCTTCTCGCGATTTCAAGAGTTATGAAAAGCTTGTTGGATGTGATGAGAAAGTGGAAATGGAGTTTTCTGATGATCAAGTGTTCTATAACAACCAGCAGAAGAAGAGACCGAGGTGGCAGGAGAAAGGAAATAACTCTTCAAAAAGGTCTGATGGTAAGAAAACTAAGTTTCGAGTTTGTGATAAATGTGGTAAAAGGCATGCTGGGGAATGTCTTTTGAATTTTGGAAAGTGCTACCAATGCAGTAAGATGGGACATAAGGCTCGTGATTACATTGAAAAAAATCACAGTGATGGTAAGACCAAATTTGATTTACAGTTAGTGAAATATTTTAAGTGCAATGAGATGGGTCACTATGAAAATGAGTGTCCAACAAAGAGCTCGAGTGATGAGAAGTAGTTAGACTACAAGCAGAAAGGGGTGGTGATCCTTATCAACTACTTCAGCAGATTTTAGGCCATCAATTGAAGTTGTATCATGTACTTTGTTTGTTTTTTCAGATTATATCAGTGTGTTTTTTGATTCGGGGTCTACACATTATTTCATCTCTAAAAACTTTTCTAGTAAAATGGGAATACCATCTCAAGAAATGACTCTTGAACTTGTGGTAAAAACACCTGGGGGAAATGTTGAGGCAAAAATAATTTATAAGAATCTTCCTATCCTTATCCATGGAAAGAAACTACTTGAAAACCATATTGTTTTACCTCTAGCAGAGTTTGATGTTATTCTGGGTATTGATTGGCTCTCTATTTACCATGCTATGATTGACTGTAGAGCTAAAGAAGTTTCTTTTCAGAAATACTTTCTGTTTGTGTACAAGAATGAACCCTTACTTTTGATAACATATCAAGAGGTCGAGAAACTTGTAAAATATGGAAATGAATGTTACCTTGCACATATCTTTGATAACAAGGGAACTATTCAGATTAATGATGTGCCAGTGGTAAATGAGTATCCGGATGCTTTTCCTGAGGAGTTTCCTGGAATAATACCAGATCGGGAAGTTTAATTTACTGTTGATTTAGTTCCTGATGCTAAGCCCATTTTAAAACCCCCTTATTGAATGGCTCAAACTGAACTTTTAAAGTTGAAGGAGCAATTGCAAGATTTATTAGAGAAAGGATTCATTCGAACAAGCACATCACCATGGGGTGCTCCTGTTTAATTTTTTAAAAAGAAATATGGTTCTATGTGACTTTGCATTGATTATAGACCCTTGAATAATATCACTATTTAGAACAAGTATCCTTTGCCTTATATCGATGATTTGTTTGATCAGCTCCATGGAGCTCAGTTTTTTTCAAAGATTGACCTGAGATTGGGGTACCATCAGTTGAAAAAAAAGGAAGCAGATATTCTAAAGATAGCATTTAGAACAAGATATGGCCATTATGAATTTGTAGTAATGCCTTTTGGGCTAACCAATGCACCTGCTGTATTCATGGACCTTATGAATAAAATTTTCCATGAGTTCTTGGATAAGTTTGTGGTTTTTTTTATTGATGATATTTTGGTGTTTTCTAAAAGTAAAGAGGAGCATGAAAGACATTTAAGGGTTATTTTGAAAACCTTAAAAGAAAAAAGAATTTATGGGAAATTCAGAAAGTGTGAGTTTTGGTTGAAACAAATTTCTTTCCTTGGTCACATTGTTTCTAAATATGGGATAACTGTTGATCCTGCAAAAACAAAGGTTGTTGAAGAATGGCCAAGACCCACAAATGTAACTGATATTTGTAGCTTCCTTGGTTTGGCAGGCTATTAACGAAGGTTTGTTAGAAGTTTTTCACAGTTATCTAGTCCAATGACTAAGCTAACATGGAAGGGTGTTAAGTATATCTAGACAAAAGAATGTGATGATTTTTTTGAGGAACTGAAAAGAAGATTGGTGAATGCTCCAGTTTTGGCACTACCTTTCAGGAATGGTGAGTTTGTTATCTATAGTGATGCTTCATTGAAAGGACTTGGTTGCATCCTAATGCAGAATGATCAGGTAATTTCTTATGCTTCACGATAGTTGAAAACTCATGAGGTAAATTACCCTACACATGATTTGGAATTAGCTGCTGTTGTTTTTGCTTTAAAAATTTGGAGGCATCATTTGTATGGAGTAAAGTGTGAAATATACACCGATCACAAAAGTTTAAAGTATATATTCACTCAGAAAGAATTGAACATGAGAAAGAGGAGATGGCTAGAATTAATCAAGGATTATGATTGTACAATTCATTACCATCCGGGAAAAGAAAATAAAGTGGCTGATGCTTTGAGTCGAAAATGTAGTGCTTCATTAACAATGTTGCGGTTGGAATGTGATCCTTTGGTTAAGGATTTGATTAAATTTGGTATAGAAGTTGTTGGTGCAGGAAGTTATTCTGTTTTGTTTCAGGTATCAGTGAGATCTTCTCTATCAGACAGAATTAAGCAAGTACAGAAGCAAGACAGCGAGTTGCCGAAAAAGGTAGAGCTGGTTCAGAAGGGTAAGTTGCATGAATTCAACATTGATAATGATTTTTTTTTGAGATTTGGGAAGATATTTTGTGGGCCTTGTGATTCATAGTTGAAGAGAGAGTTGTTATGTGAAGCTCACAGTTCTCCGTTTTCAGTTCATCCAGGCCGTACTAAGATGTATAGAGATCTTCGGGAGTATTACTGGTGGGACGAAATGAAAAGGGATATTGCTGATTTTTCTGTGAAGTGTTTGACTTGTCAATAGGTAAAATCAGAGCGGCAGTTACTGAAAGGGATGATTCAGCCTTTACCAGTACCATAGTAGAAATGGGAGAATATATCCATGGACTTCGTTGTGGGGTTTCTGAAGACACATCAAGGTAATAATGCAATCTGGGTTATTGTTGATTTCTTGACTAAATCTGCTCATTTCCTTGATATATGAGATACTTTTTCCCTACATCAACTTTCCCATTTGTATCTTAAAGAGATAGTCAGGTTACATGGAGTTCCTCTCTCCATTGTATCTGATCGTGATCCCAGGTTTACTTCTAACTTTTGTAAAGGCCTTTAGAAGTCGGTGGGTACTGAATTAAATTTTAGTACAGCTTTTCATCTTTAATCAGATGGGCCGTCAGAAAGAATGATTCAGACTTTGGAGGATATGCTACGTGCTTGTTTGATGGATTATCAGGGAAGTTGGGACGAAAATATTTCTTTGGTTGAGTTTTCTTATAATAACAGTTTTAATTACAGTATACAGATGGCTCCATTTGAGGCATTATATGGTAAACGGTGTCGAACTCTAGCTTTTTGGGATGAAGTGGGTGAAAGGAAGCTGATGGGACCAGAATTGGTAGAAGATATGGAAAAACAAGTTCAGTTAATTCAGAAACACATTCGAATAGCACAGAGCATCTAGAAGTGTTATGCAGATAACCGGGGGAAGGATCTATCTTTCGAGGTAGGTGATCATGTTTTTCTCATATTTTCACCATGGAAAAGTGTGATGCGATTCGGTAAGAAAGGAAAGCTGAGTCCAAGGTTCATTGGACCATATGAAATTATGGAGAACGTTGGATCAGTTGATTACTGAGTGGATTTACCTCCGAGTTTATCTCAAGTACACAATGTTTTTCATGTTTCAATGTTGATAAAGTATATGCCAGATCCATCACATGTTTTGAGCCTAGAGGTAGTTCAGATGGAAGAGAATCTCTCTTATAAAGAACAACCAGTCCAGATTCTTGACCGAAGAGAGAAATTGTTGCAAAATAAGGTAATTCACCAGGTAAAGGTTTTGTGGAAAAACCATAAGGTTGAAGAGGAAACGTGGGAATCTGAAAATTCTATGAGGGATAAATACCCCCACATATTTTGATATTTGAATAAAATTGTGATGACGCAATTCCCAAAATGGGGGAAGGATGTAACATCCAAGGTAAATAAAGAATAAAACATTTACATATTTATTAATATTTACGAATTAAATATTAATTTTACTTTAAAGGGGATGCTATGTTCAATAGCGTACCTGATACACAACAAAGAGTTTCTTTGAAATCTTACGATGCACACTAGTAATAAAATAATATTATTTTAAATGGTAGTTAACACGTAGCCATTGTATTGGCGGGAATGAATAGAAATAAATAAAATATGATTATATATGTTTTTTAAATGATTTTACATTTATCAAATAAAGGATAAAGGCTTAAAATAAGAAAAGAATTTAATTTTAGGCATAGATACTCTAATATTCACTAAAAGGTCGAACTATCACCTTTTGATGGCGAACCCTCTTTAAATATAGTTTTGGTCACTCTTATACATTCTATTGGACCAAATAAAATTCTTCTTTATAATCGGGACATCAAAATTTACTTTGTGTAAATTTTTGGTATTTTTTGGATAAAGTTCATTTTTTTTAATGAATAGTGAAAAATGTAGTATTTTAATTCAAAACCTCTTTTTAATATAATTTATTTATATGATTAGATTATCTTTTTAATTGGTATTACAGTAAAATTAGAATATATTTTTACCATTTAATCCAATAGTGGTCGTTGGAATTAATTTCACTTTGAAATTGGACTTAAACTAGTGTCAATCTTTTGATATATATTATTTCATAAAAACATGCTATTTGTTCTGACAGTGGGAATTAATTATTAAATTAATTAATGTAACTTATATGATTTGAATTTTGTAAAATAGACATAATTTTTGAATTCGGAATATCAAATATAGCTTAGGGTGAAGTTTTAGTATTTTTCTAAAAAACATCAATTTTTAATGAATAGTGAAACCACTAAGTGGTACTTAAAAAACTAATTTTTCGTTTAAATGAATATTTACCACCTCTGTGTTTTGAATTTCAAAAATCCAAAATACACGGTATTCATTAAGAAGTAAAATGTGGTTCAATGGGATTAAAATAATTTTTTGGAGAATAGTAACTTTTAAGTTTTTAATCGCGATTAGAGGTAATTAGTGTAATTTAAGGTAAAAATAATGTTTTAATAATATAAAATGACCTTGACACATGGCATACCCTTATTGGATGTGTCATGGCCGACCAATAAAATCCATGGGTCAACTTGGGGATCCCATGGAGCCACTTTGGTTGGAAAATGACATTAATAACTTTTTATTTAATGTTAAAATGAGAATGTCACAAACATGTGTTGTTTTACTAAGACAATTTTTACATGGGGTTATAAAAGTCATATTTGTGACTCTAAATATTCATTAGAAAGATAAAAATATTTCCAACATCATTATATTTTTTTATAATTTTTATACATTAAATAATTTAAATTATTTATGACACCATGATGATGCAGCGATTACCTCATTATTTAACGATTTAAATAAAATGAAAAGATAATGTAAATTATAAGACCTACACTTGTCAAAAACCTATTGGATGGGTGTATTTAAAACTCTTATCACCTTATTTTTGAAATAAATAATTTTGAGACCTTTAAAATCCGAAAATCTTTTTATAATAAAGTAACCTTTTATAACTTTCCAAGAGTGCCCCTCCTATCTTCTTATAAAAGGCCCCCACCTCTACCACCTTACCCACACCTCTCAAGCATTTGGATCGGCCAAACCCTGACCATTTTATCTCTCCAAATCCCTGTATTACTCCTAGAAGCATCACTTTTATCAGAAGTCTTTCCAAGGAAGCCTTTGAGCTCAAATCAAAAAGTGTTACCCGATTTGAAGGTAGTATCTTCTCTTGTGTTCTTATGTTTTATTTTGCTTCTCAAACCCCCTAAACTCTTTCTATTCATTTATTTTGTAACAAAACCAGTATCTTAAATATAATAGTATGTTGTTATGTGAAGAATTCTAGATACACTTACACACACCTTCGTCTAATGGTAAATGACGTAATGTTTCTGTGGATGGTGAATTTCTGCCTCATGAAACGACGATTGTTCAATATTATTTTAACACCTTTAATGGTGGCCATTAAGATGTAACTATATTTATAAATGATATATATTATGTTTATGTTTTCATTATGCTTATGTATTTTTCATTTGTGGCATACCTTTATGGTTTCCATTGTGGGTAAACACGATAATTTCATTTTAGGATGTGCGGACTACCACCCCCTCAATGTGATTTGATTCGTTAATGCCATATGTGGGACGTATAAAGGATGGAGTTAATGTTATTATATATGATGTTATACTGACATTATAATATACCCTTATATCATTGTGATTTCACTCCATTAAATATGAAATATAAATGAAAGTAGCGCTCATGCGTACGTACGGCTTACCGTCTCCATGAACGGTGCATTTCATTTCTTACCTCTAAATGTTATGTACTATTATAAATACATGAATATTCTGGATATATATATAATATATGATATCCAAATCATGAATATAATTATTTATATAATTAACCTTTGACCACATAAACAAAATGTAATTGTAGGAAGTCCATTTTTGACTTAAGTACCAAATATCAACAAAACAAACTTTATTAAATTAAATGATTACATAACATTTATAACATATAAATAAGTTATATAAAAGGAATAATAGACTTAAAAAAGGTTCTTAATCAAGTAGAAATTAACTTTAGTTTATTATTCAGGAGATTAAAGAGCAATCGAGTCACCTAGGACACGAGGTCAGGGACATCGTCTCAATCTCCTTTCATTGAGGCATATTTTGTTTTATACACAACTTTCTTTTATACGATGTATAAAACCCTTTGAATTTTATGTTTATTCAAAAGGAATATTTTTATATGAATCGTTTACTAAACGACAAAAGGGAATGTTTTTTTTGTCGTACGTATGCGGCAACAATGACTTTTCCACCGTCGTGACCATTATTTGAGTTTCGGCTTCCTCTACAAGCCATAACTTTTTTTGAATGAAAAATAAATACCAGGTTTTACTTTTCTTTTATTTTGGTATTGAAAATGGTTTTCATAAATTTTTTATATCAATGTGTTGTATTGATATCTTGTGATTGAAAAGTGGAAATGTTATGGTTCCTTTTATTCGTGTTTTATGTGATACGATTATGTTATGGTTCTTGGGAATTGTTATGAAGATGGGTGGTTCCATGATAAAATTAAGGTGGGTGAGCCCGATATAGCTCTCCAATGCATTGGGTAACATGAAGGAGTTAAACTTTAAGGTTTCTTTGAAGAGATTTAGGGAATATACTGTGATGGGTATTCCTAACGTAACCATGAGGGTTACTCCTTACGTAAGAATATTATGAATGCCTCATGTTACCTTTATGTATTATGATTTCTATGATTTATTCATGATTTGATGAGGTATGTGATTATGTTTTATGAGTAAATTATGATTCCATGCATGGAATAATGTTTTCATTTCGTACTTTTATATCCCTTACAGAGCTTTTTATGCTCATCCCATGTTTTTGAAATGTTTTTCACTGGTCAAGGGAAAGGTGCATGATGTGATGATAGTGTCAAGGATGTTTCAAGAAAGAATCCTTGATTTGTTTTAAATATGATTCTATTGATAGGAAAATTGATTACTTTGTTTTATGTAACGACTCTGTTTAAATGTGGAATGTAATTCATGTTTTATGATCTAATTCTCTAAAACTCTAAACCTGAAAAGATCCTCAACGTGTATTCTTGAATTAACTCAATATTAAGTAATGTTTAAGGTTGGGGCCTTATACCCTCTCCCACTAGGTTCTTCATGACTAGTTCCCTTCAAAGACACATCAAACATAATACATATATTCATAACCTAGGGGAATGAAACATAAAAATGGTTGAGATAATATGCTCAGTAAGGGTAAACAAGGGTTATTTGTAAGCATAATCATTACATTAAGGTTATAAAAATATGATCATGTAAACAGATGATCATACTCTGCATATCAGAGATCGTAAACATGAATCATGGCATAAATCATGGTAGTTTATAAGACATTAATCATAATTAAATAAAGAAAAAAATACATGAAACCATAACATAGTAATAAAAATTTAATTGGGGTAAAAACATAAGCACATATAATGATTTTTATAGTAGTCACGTCATTTTTTCCGAGACCATCTTAGTGGAAAAAGTCCATTACTGAACATGGTTAACACCTCGTCTCAGCCTTGTATTATTGAATCGGGTTAACTACTCATTCTAGACCTAAAATACTGAGCAAAGTTCATTTTGCATTCCATCCATTTCTATATCATGAGATTTAAATCTTTACCTAGTGCATTGAAGGGAGATATAGCTCCCACTAATGTCAAAATGAAATCATACATACATATTCCAAAAATACATAAAAAACCATATCATATCCCATTAAATAAATTTGGTTTTATAAACATGTAATCATAACATAACCTATGAAAAAATATTGGTTTCATAATCATTTAATCATAAAAATGACCCGTGAAAAGTAGCGGGGTTCAAAAGCATATAACCTTTGAAAGAGAAACTGGTTTCATAAATATCATGCCATCAAAACATAATCCATTGAAATAAATAATATGAAAGTAAATATTCAATAATTTCCCTATAAAGTTGTAAGTAACACAAATGGATGTTATCTTATATGGGAAATAATTTTTAAATATCTTATAAAATCAATTCTTGAGGAAAATATATTTTCTTCTTTAAAAAAATCCTTTTAAAACATAAAAACATTTGGATGAATTTTTCTTTGAAAATAGATTTGAAAATTATAAAAGATGATTTGGAAATAATAATGAAAATTACAAAACCCTTTTACTAGAAAATTATCTTCATGGAAAATTTTAAAATATTTTTTACGACATTTTTGAAAGCATGGTTTTTGAAATAAAATATATTTCTAACTAAAGATAGAAATATGGTTAGATTTTCATAAAAACATTTTCTTTATTATCTTAAGTAAAAAAAGTGGAACAATGGTAAAAATAAATGGATATATATTGAATAAATATAGGATAATTAAACTCATGAGTCATCAATATGACCTTATATTACTCATTTTTTAACAATTCTATGTTAAGGTTTGACTTCGGGTAATATTCTCTTTGTTGTTTTGAGGTATCTTAATTTTTTATATATTTGGTCCTCATACATATATCATGACTTATAGAACGTAAATAATGATATAAGTATCATATATATTCATTATATTTGTGTTTTAAGTGTTTAAATAATATAAAATTATGAAATGCAATACACCGTTAATAGAGATGGTAAGTTGTACGTACTCCTGAATGATGTTTCTATTTTTATTATCGTACTGAAATAAAGAAGGTAAATGAAATATGTGTATATATATATATATCATTATTCAATTATAATTATTATATCATATATATCGAATATGTTCACTAATAAAATCCATAAGACGTTCCATGTAGTGTGTGAATGAATCACATTGCTTTATGGGGGCAGTAGTCCACACTTCGTCAAACAAAATTTTCATATTTACACCAAATCGAAAGTATAAATATAGGTGTTATAAAAGGATTAAATAAGATTAATAACATAATAAATATAATATATAACATATTCAAATAATTATTTTACCATAATTTCTACCATTATAGGTGGTATGGAAAAACGAATAGCCATCGTTTTGTGAGGCGATAGTTCGTTGTTCACACAAATAGTTTGTTTGTTACCCATTAGATTGAGGTGTTTGTATGTGTGGGTAGATAAATTAAAATAAAAAAAATCCTATTATATTTTAGATACTTTCTTTATAAAACCATTTTATAAATATAGTTTTTGTGGTGGAGAAAAAAATAAAAGAAATGAGCTTGACTGAAGTTGTTACCTCTTAATCAGGTAACTCCTTTTGGTTTTTGACAAAAGGATTCCTTGGATTACATTTTTCCCAAGTTTAGGATTCTATTAGGAATTTATGGATGTTTTGAAGTGTAATAAGTAGATATTTTTTGAAACTAAGTGGTTTTAAATGTGTTAGGAAGTGGGAGGATAGGAGTCCTTTTTATAGTGTAGGTGGAGTTTCACTGATGTAAATATTTGATGATAGAATTTGACCAACATTTTTAATATTGAAATTGGATCCAATAATTATAAAAATTATATCCATGTAATGATAGGGTATTAAAATGTCCATAAATGGATTTTGGATAAGTTTATATGTTTTCATGGGTCTTAAATTTAAGGTTTATTCCATAGTTATGCTTAATTTGACCTTAATCGATGTAATAAATTTTAATTACATTCACAAATAATTTTGGTAAAAAAAAGAAGTTGAATTTATTAGAAATTATAATTTTTTTATTAAAAATATGTATTCCAATTTAAAAAATAATAATAAAAATTGTGAAATAAATTAATTAAAAATTAATCCCACTGATGGGATAACAATGTGGGCTTTTAAAGTGAACATGATAAAAACATTACTATGTATTTTATATCCAATTTTTATGTGAAATTTCTACCCACAACCTAAATTGGATTAATTTAAAAAAATAATATTTAATTGAAATTTTATACCAAATTAAAACATAATTTATCATTATTAATAAATTTGATGAAAATTCAGTTTTGAATTGAAATCCTGTATTTTTTACAATTCATCAAAAAATGACGTTTCTCATAAAAATCACATTAGTTCACCCTAACATAATTTCAACATTAAAAATAAAAAATTGAATTTTATATATAAAATTAAATTTATAATTGTTTCTAAAATTATTTTTATTATTTTATACAGGACATTAAAATTAGTTCATTGCAGAAATAGTATTTTTAAACATATAAGGACTTTACACAAAATTATATCTTTTAATGTCAATCTATTTTATTTATTTTAAAAAATTACCAAAATAATTTAAAAAGAAGTACTACTCTTCATATTACAATGTTTAACGACTAGGTTATAATTATATCATTTAAATAATTATTACAATAAAATAAAGTTTTGTAGAAACAACATTGTTGTGTGAAGCATAAGGCATGTCAATGTTGTATGTATCGTACATCAAGTCCATTTTTCATGTAACGTATGTTGAGTCAGTTTTGTATAAAATGAATGTTATAATTTTAGAATTGAAAGTCATAAATGAAAAATTAATTTATTATAAAGTTTTCCTTAATTATTTTGGGTGTTATATTCCACCCCCTTAAAATTAATGTTGCTGTCGAAATGTGTCATTCAGTTAAAAAATGAGGATAATTATTATTTATAATATCCTCAAGTTCCCATGTATATTCCTCTAACATGTGATTTCCCACACAAAAATGACCAAGTTAGTGTTCTTCAATATCACATGGATTTTCTATTCATATTGACCCTTATACCACTATGTTAAACTGATTTTTAATAATAAATTCCAATGTTAACAACAAATTTTACATATTATTTGATTGAAATATTTTATTATTTCACAATTAAATATGTCAATTTTATTTGTATTGATGATTTCATTGATGATTTGGGGGATTCAGAGATCTCACAAGAATGCAGAAGGAAAATGTGAAAAACTGCATGGAATTCCATGAAAACTTGTCCACTTTTTTTAATGTTTCACAACATCTGTGCATCCAAATGGGATTATATGTTGTGGGAGGATCCAAAATGTTGTTAGATAAAACTCATAATGGGTTTTCTATATTATGGATACATCTAAAGTTTTTGGAATCCAACTGATTCCAAATTTTAGGTGGATATATTCAAGATTTGTAGACACATGTTTTTAGATTATTCAAAAAGTGATATAATAATTTATGGTGGAGCAAAACCATGTTCCATGTGGTTTTAAGAAATCTGGGGGCTCAAAACCACCTTCGACATTCCCAGTGAATTTATACGTTGGTCCCACTATTTGAAAGTTCTACCATGAAGAAAGGTGATTCCATTTTGGAGACTCAAATGAAACTTCTCATCATTATTATATGTTCTGTAGGCTGTGTGATGTTCTACTTCATCAGATTTTTCTTCCACACCTACCATGGAGTTCTAAACTCGTTGTGATCACCCGGGGTGGAACATGTTTTAAATCCAGATCATTTTTTAATAATATAATTATCTATATAAATAATAGTTTTAATGTTTATTTATTCATATTATATTATTATTTTATTGATTTAGGTATAATAATGTTGTACTCAACTCATATGATCATGTTCGGGGGTACCCTTCCATGTGATGTTTCACACATCGTTCACCATGTCTTCTTCCTTATTTTAATTATGGTGTTTGTGTGGTTCATTTTGGTAAATTGAACTCTTATCAACACTTCCATGTCCATGAAAATTCATTTAATTATATCAAAATGAAATAACAAACTTGTACAATAAATCAAGTTCTTTATGTTTTTCCTTGGTGAGATTCGGTTATGAAGTCGAAAAAAATCACCCAATTATCCACAATATCCGATGAATCATCATTTCATTACAAATGAACCTTAGGAGGTATAATAGTGTAAAATATATAATAAACTAGTTATAGGTGTTACAGAATATGGATTAAAATATCATAAACCTATCTCCTTAAGTGGTGAAGGATTTGCATCATGAGATTTCCCCATGTTGATCATGCTAAATCAAATCTTTTAATATCTATTGTCTTGTATCAATTTCTTTTATATTATTCCATCTTAAATAAAAAACTAAAATTTCATACAATACCATTCCCCATTTTCTTAATCATATAATTCCTTTTAAATTAATGATATAAGTTTCCATCGAGCGATTTCCTAGGGATCGTACTATACGATAGATATTTTCGTAAAAACTGAACTACTAATTTGACGAACACAAAAACATGAAATTTTTTTTCCATTTCCGGGGATCCGAGATAATATTTTTCTCTTTATTTCCTTTTATTTATTTATATTAATTATAAATTATTAATCCTTTCAATATCCCATATCCCTTTTGATTGTTTTTGTTTTTTTTCTTTTGTTTGTTTGTTTTTTGTTTCTTATTCTCTCCCTCTTCCTTTCTCTCTATCTCTCTAATTATATAGTATAACATTCACACTATTATTTTATCCTTTAAACCATATTATTTTTTTTCTATTTTATCTAGATTTAATCATAATAATAAAAAATATACAAAAAAATCATCATAACTTTATTACATGACCTGATCATAAAAAATGCTTGAATTTGACCTAGAAATGTGAAATACACATCACTCCAAAATTAGGTCATATAGAGTAAGAAAATCAAGGAACACTAAGGAAATCATTTGGAACATCATTTTCTCCCAAAAAATCAAAAAATTAACTAAATAAAACCCCCTAAATCATTGATGCATATAACCAAACATTAAAAGAACCGATAACCCCAGATGGGGAGTACTAACATGCATACATCAAATAAACTGAGCAAGTATCCAACATTGAGTTGAGATCAATCCCCGTATACCTTCTTCCTAAATTACATAGTCTTTCTTTTTGAGGACCCTTACACAAATATTAAGAAGATTCACATAGTGTTCTCTGCCATGAAACCCCAAAATGTGTCTGAGGACCACATTACGTTTAGTTCCCACCCTTTCTCCCATGATGAGGTAGACCAATATTATATATACTATCTACCTACCAAAATTGGGGTCTGAATTACTTGTAATGACCCTTCATAGGGATTTTCTTCCCTACATCCCAAACTACATCAATTATAAAATAAAATTATGCAATTATGAAATCAAAAGGAGATACCCTTCATGATTATTGGGTGATATTCAAAATACGTTTATCTAGTTTCCCCCATCACCAAATTATTGAACAATTAATAATTAAATACTTTAATGAGGTAATTGTACCCATGGTTCATATAATGATATATTCTACAGTTGGTGGTGACCTAGTGGATAAAACAATTTCTTCCACTCATGACTTAAAAGCCAACATAGAATAAAATGCAGAACAATTTGGTACATGAGAAATTGAACCAACACAAGTATTTCATGAGTTAATTCATTCATTCCAAGAATAAACGGTCGATAATAAACTTGATGAGATTTATACCCTTCTATGTCAATTAACTCAATCCCAAGGTTACTCGCACTATTCTTCTAGTCCATTACATTGTGGAAGTTGTTTTGATAACACTCATTTTTACTTCTAGTACCCACATATTTAGGATTCATCTAAGTCTTTGGAAACAATATTCCAAGGAAGTCCATTCCAACAAGAACATCTCTTAATGATAGAATCATTTTGGAAAAAACCAAACCCCAGGCGGTAAGCACAATAATAGTACCAATAAGGAGGAAACTGAAGCTACCTAAAGTAGAATTGGTTTTAACAAGGCCATTATATGAAACCTACTTTTCCATAAATTTTTTAGAAAAATCATCCTCCTCCCAAATCTGAACCATGCCTCAAAGACATAGTGATGAAAATGGAAACCCATAACTTCCAGTTCTATCAGACCAAAAAATAGGCTATTCAAGGCCTACGAACTCAAGTGGGTCATTTGGAAAACACCATTAGTGAGATAAATATTCAAGGTTCTGGAAAATTATCATCCCCAACTGCTACAAATAAAAATATACAAAGGTAATTAATGAAAAATAACACATTTTATTGGTAAATATTTTTCTTATTTAAATGATTATATGAAAAAGGTATATCCCCCACATGAAAACTCTTTTTCCCTACCCTCAAAATATTTTAATGATCAAAAAAATGCTAAAACAACTTCATTGAGGAATCCAATGAACAATACATTACTATTTATTTCCCCCAAAGACTATCTAAATCTAAAACAATATTAATAATGATATTGATAAAGAGATAATGGATACTTTTAAAAATGTAAAATTCAACATTCCATTACTGGATGTAGTTAAAAAATTTCCACGATAAGCCAAATTTTATAAAGAGCATTGCACCCATAGTCGGTGATTGAAGGGGAGTGATAGATTCAACCTGGGAAGGAATGTATCAGCCTTAATATAACTAGTAATTCAAAAAAATGCTAGAATATTGGAACTTTCACAATACCTTGAACCAATTAGGGAGACCTTTTTTCAGATGCAATGGTATATTTGGGGGTTTAATTAATTTTATTCCTTATTATGTGTACACATCTCTATAGGGTGGAGAGCATCATCCAATGGGTATCATCATTCAAATTTCCAACTAGAGAAAAACATTTCCATTAGGAGGGATTGATGATGTCATCATAAGAGTGAAGAATATCATTTTCCTCACAAATTTCTACATTCTTGAGATGGAGCATACGTGATCCCATGTAATTTATCCTCTCATACTTGGGAGTTAATTCCTTAAAATAGCTAGTATTATCATTGAAGTTCACAATGGTATGTTATCCAAAGAGTTCGATGCAGAAGAGGTATGTTTTAATATCCTTGAAGCTATGAAACATCCCATTGAAGATCACTCAACTATTCCAATCTATTCAATGGATGTTCTCTCAAATGATAGACCCACACAAAATTCTATCCTTGACCCATAATCAAATTCATTTACTTCTTCTTCATCATTTGTTGATTTGTGTTTTGATTCATTTTTGGGTGTTTTATGGGTTTGGAAAACTGATAATTTTGTGCTTTAATTGATTAGTGTGTTCATTCTGAGGTATGCATGGCCGTTGATGGCTCTGAAATTATCATTTACATTTATTCTCTTTCCATAGAGAATAAAAATGAGCATAAAGACAGTTTCTTAGACCTCACTCCAATAAAATCCCCTCCCTTAATCCAAAAACCACCAGTGCTGGTACTAAAAAAACTTCCATATAATTTAAAATATTCATATCTTGATGGTATTGACCAATTTATGGTCATTATTTCTTATAACCCATCTACACAGAAGGAATCAAATCATCTCAAAATTTTAAGATATTTTAAAATGGAAATTGGATGGAAATTGTTTGATATTCAATAAAATATCCATTCTATTTATATGCACCATATAAATTTAGGTTATGAGGATAATCCCATGAGGTAAGCTGAATCCCAGTTCAATACCACCCTCCTCGAAGTGGTAAAATTAGATGTCAATAAATTACATGCAGTTGGGATCATTTATCTTATATCTCATATTAAACAGGTTATCATAGTAAACTTTTTTCTTAAAAACTAGAATAATAATAGTGTAAAATGAAAGGAATAAATTGGTTCCCACACATATGAAAAATATTTTGTGAGTCTGTATTGAATACCATCGATTGAATCAAGACATGAAAAACGATAGCATTCCTCTACATTTCATTGACCAATTTTTAGAAAGACTGGCAATTAATTCTTATTGATGTTTCCTTAATGGCTATTCTAGTTATTTTAAAATCCATATATCCCTTGATTACCAAACAGAATACAACATTTACATATCCATTTGGAACATTTGTTTACAGAAGGATGCCTTTTGGCCTATGTATTACTCCTGGTACATTTCAAAGATGTATGTTGATTATTTTTTCTGAGTACCTGTTAAATTTTATGGAAGTTTTTCTGGTTGATTTCATGGATTGTTGAAATTCTTTTAAAGAATATTTGGAACAATTAGGTTATGTCCCCCGTCGTTTCATTGAAAACGATCTTGTAATAAATTATGTGAAATTTTATTTCATGGTAGAATAGAGGATTATTCTTGGGTATGTTATATATAAAGAGGAAAGTCAAGTGGATAAATAAAAAATTGAATTAGTTTCATCACATCCATGTCCCAAATGTGTCATTCAGGTGTGATCTTTCTTGAGTCATGATGGTGTTTTTTGTTTATTCATTAAAGACTTTAGTAAGATCACACATAGCCTATCTCGATTGTTGTAAAAGGAATATGAATTTGTGTCTGATAAAAATTATGAGGATGTAAGAAACCGGATCTTCGTTTCAGGTATGTTTTTCCTTTTTAGGTCATTTTTTAGAAAAAGATGAAAATATGGAAATTTTCGAAGTACACGTCCTATACTTTGATGTCGTGCCAGGCCGTATGATGGCCATGTCCGGGCCACAGACACGGTGTGTAGGGGTGATGTGGAGGCCGCATAAAGAGGAGTACGGAAAGTCCTAGTACACGTTGTGTACTCCATAAGTACACGTCGTGTACTTTCTTTTTTTCATTAAATGGACTGGGGTCATTCCTGACGGACATAACTCGCTTCTTCTTCAGGTTTTTTGTCCGAGAGAACTCGTACGGCCGTGGAACTTCTCCGAGCCCTCATGCCTCCGTCCATTCTCAGAATCGATTGTCGTCGATTGCGTTGGAACCACAATGGTAAGCTATTCCTTCTCCTAGAGCTTTGTTTTCCAAATTTCCCTCTTTCTCAAGATATCATGGGTTGATCATTTTGGACGTTCTCTCAGATCTTCGACGTTCTAAGTAGAATCAATCATCGTGGTTCAAGTATATGGATCTCCTAGCATCGAGGTAGGTGGTTTGTGCCTTTCTGTAGGAAGTCTTTGAATATTGTGTGCAATTCCACTAATTCCCTTGAATGGGGTATTGTGTGTTTCCAATGTTTGGCATGTTGTTTGCCTGCTTTGCTTGATTGCTTGAGTAGAGGTCAATGCTTCTGAATAGGGTAATTTTTACTGTGCTCTGGATGCTTTTCCATGCATGTTTTTTCAGTAGGCATTTTTCAAGTTTCCATGCCTATTTGTAGGATAGTGGAACTATTGTAATATTATGCTGATGTGCCTTAAAATGATATCCAAGTAGTTCTTGATGTTTACTTAGGGTGACATGCATGCTATGAATGTCTGTTTTACACAGGGCT
Organism: Viscum album; assembly: GCA_963277665.1. Lineage (NCBI taxonomy): Eukaryota > Viridiplantae > Streptophyta > Magnoliopsida > Santalales > Viscaceae > Viscum > Viscum album. Next base: position 1,769,629,926 of record OY728157.1, read on the forward strand.
GTGAGAACTTAGTGTAGTGGACCATAGGGAGAATGGACGTAAGGGATTCTTTAGAGTGTCTTATTAATTTTATGTGAGACCAAATGGAGAATTGATGATGAGTGCTTCCTCAGAGAGTCTTTAGAACCTCGACACGGGCCATAGGGAAAATGAGACTTTGAGTTCTTCCATAGAGAGCCTTTAGTACGATAAGAGACTATAGGGGGAATTGACGATGAGTGCTTCCTCTGAGAGTCTATTCTTCAGCTAAACCAGAAGGGTGAGACTATGTGGGCCTCCAGGGGGTTTCTAGTACTTGTAGGATGAATCATAAGGGTAAGGTAGTGAGAACTACCTAGGGGGTTACATGTTGTTCTACTTATTGTTTGGCTTTTACCTGCGTGCTTTATATGCTAGACACTATGGATTGTAGCTACTGTGTGTTTTCCTAATTACTGTTTCCTGTACTTTTACATTCCATGTATTAACTGACTGTTAGGCATAGATCTTTGGGTGGTTGCCTACTGGGACCTTGTCTCACACCCTTTTAGTCCATGCTTTTGGTCCCAAACAGACTATGTTGTTGCAGGTATAGATTAGGGAAAGTACCCTTCTACTTCAGGTACTTGACTTGCTGTGGAGCTAGATAGCATGGGACCAAGCTATGGCTTGCGATGATGATGAGTTTACCTATTTTCTTTTACACTTTGGTTAAGTATTTTATTCAGCATTGTGATTGTTTGGATTCTTTCCTAGACATATGTATCATGCATCATTTAATATATATGTGTGTGTGCTCTAGTTGTTTACTGTTAGTCTACTGTTGTTTATCATTTACTCTTGTATGGATGGTTACAGTTTCTATTGTTTTCTATTTGTTTTTCTTCCACTGTGTACTTTTCCAATGAGGTCATATTTTCCCCACTACCACACCCAAGGCCCTCACTTCTAGTCAGTAGCCTCTGGCGTTTGGGGAAATGTGCTTGATGCCATCTGACCAACCAAGTACGGGGCACCTCTGGGTGGCTTCCAAAACCGAGATGTTACAAAGTGGTATCAGAGGGTTTCATTTCTCTTGATTTACTTTTTTGAGCCTTTATCTAGGGATTGAAAGAATTCGGTACTTGGTATTAAGCTGTGCTCAGGAGTAGCTAACTCGTGTATAGGGAAAAGCCAACCGACCTCGCTTATTTCAGTTTTCTAGTTTTTCTATGTTACAGTTGATCTGATTTTACCTAGAGTGATTCACATGCTTTTCATTGTTATTGTTATTGATATTTTGGTTCTATTTATATCGCAACCTGATGAGAAGAGGGTATTCCATCTCATTCATTATATAGGCACTTGTTAGAAATAACATGCCATGCATTCTTGCCATTCCATCTAGGGTGCATTAGCGATTTCATGTTGTCGTGATAGACGTTATGTAGATTATGCATGCTGTTGTGATAGATGCTTTGATATAATCACTGTAGTTTGATAGAGAGGTCGTTTGTATTTTACCTTGCTTAAATGAACGCCAAATTTTGGTTCTTGAGGTGTTATGGGCCCTCATGAATCGAAACTTGGTGGATCATTGACTTGTTTCCCTTATATATGATATGTAGGAGGTTCCAAGATTGATTCACGGGGAGTATGGCCCCTCACAGATCAGAATCTGGCACCTTCATTCTTGTTTTTTAGCGTTTTCTGGGATTCAGTGGAGTTTCAGAGCTTCTACCTAGAAAAACCTAGAATACACAGCATGTACATCATATATACATGCCGTGTAGTTTTTAAACCATGTCACTGACTATGTGAGTAGAAACATGGGTTCTAAAAATCTCCAGGAATGTGCCGTGTACGGTAGGTACACGCCATGTAGTAGTGAGCCGTGTACCCGGCCGTGTCACCAACAACATGGGCCGGGGAAGCTCATGTAATACACGCCGTGTTTTGGATGCACACGCCGTGTAGCCTTGTTTTAGGTACCCGGCCGTGTCACGAATAACACGGGTCGATGAAGCTCGTGTAATACACGTCGTGTTTTTTATGCACATGCCATGTAGCCTTGTTCTAGGTACCCGGCCGTGTCACCAATAACATGGGTCGGGGAAGCTCGTGTAATACATGCCATTTTTTGTATGAACACGCCGGGTAGCCTTGTTCTAGGTACTCAGCTGTGTCACCAACAACACGGGACAGTATTATCTCTTCCTATACATGCCATGTTTTTTCGGAACATGCCGTGTAAGGATCAGTCGTGTACCCGACCGTGTCACCAAAAACACGGGTCAGGTAAAATCTTCAAGTACATGTTGTGTTTTTTCGGAACACACCATGTAGTCTCAGCCGTGTAACTGGCCATGTAACTAGCAACACGGTCATTGAAACCTTGTATACTACACGCCATGTCAATAGGGAACACGCCGTGTAGTCTTAGATTACGAAGACCATGTGGGTTAGCCGTGCAAGGAGACTTGGGCAGGGGAATAGAGTTAAGTACACGCCTTGTATAGTTTATACATGCCGTGTAGTCATGTTTTGTAAAACTTGAGTGTTTCCTTCCCTTGTTTCCATTTGGTACTCCTTTGTTCTTTGTCCTTGATATTCCTTATCTAAGGTATTCTTTTGATCTTTGAGAGCTATGCCTCCGAGACGTCCTCCGGTTGTACGTCAATTGCAGGATAGTGATCAGACGCTAGATATGGATGATCAGGGACTTCCTGCCAATCCTCCAGTTGTGCTAGCCTTGGCACCGGCTGTCATACCAGTTTCGGGCACTGATGCACAGTTTAGGGAAGGATTTATGAGGATGATTCAGACCTTTCAGAGAGCACCTCCTCCTACCATGACTATGACAGACTTGACGCGGGTTTTCCAGCAGCAGCATCCTCCTAATTTCTTGGGGGAAGGAGAACCACAGGCTGCAGAGTCATGGCTGGATGCCATGTTGACTATCTTTGAGCATCTGGAAACACCTCCAGAGAGGCGGGTCCAGCTCACTACCTATATACTATGAGACTCTGCCAAGAGGTGGTGGGACGTGATCTCACAGAAGGGTCATCAGCAAGTTATGGTTTGGGAGGAATTCTAGCACATGTTTTACGACTACTTCTACCCGGAGAACCTGAGGGCTGATCGATCCCAGGAGTTCATGAGTCTAGAGCAGGGTACTCTTTCTGTTATGGATTATTTCTCTCATTTCACTGAGCTGCAGTGTTTCACACCCCTCCGGGGTGGAGATGAGATGTTTTTAGCAAATAATTTTGAGGATGGTCTCAGGTAGGAGATCCACTCATAGGTGGATATCTTCCAGTTGACATCCATCAGTTCCATCGTCAACCAGGAACTGATTGCGGAGTGCAATCTGAGAGACTCTGGAGCTGCGAGCCAGGGCAGTTCTGCTTCCAGAGATAGTATTCCTCCAGTTGACAGCAGGAAGCACCATAGAGAGTCTATGTGCGGTGATTCGAGGAGGCGAGATACATCTTCAGGTAGCCAGGTAGTATGCTACCAGTGTGGAAGGGCAGGGCACACGAGGTCGTAGTTCCAGATAGACCTAGTGGAGTACCGATCATGCGGCAAGATGGGTCACCTTCAGCGTTTATGCTTGGTTTTCTCACAAGCAGCTGGTGATGGGGGTTTTTCCATGACTCCTCATTCAGGAGCAGCACCACCAGTTTCTCACTAGTCAGGGAACTGGAGTTCTTTCGGCCGTTCGGGCCGAGGTGGAGGTCGAGGTCGTTGCCGTCATTCACCAGTCTTTCAGCATCAGTAGGGAGGATCATCTCAGAGTGGTCAGGCAGGGTCATAGGTCCGCGAGGCGGGCCAGAATTTTGTGGTGGAGCAGACCTATCAAGTGTAAGATCATGGACCTTCTATAGTTCGAGGTACGATTTTTGTAGCCTCAGTTTTATCTTCAACTCTTTTTGATACTGGTGCTACTCATAGCTTTATCTTTGCTGTATTGTGGTGATCCTTGGGCTCTGTTTATTTTCTTCTATCGACTTGTTGACACTAGACACACCTTTGGGGACGAGGACATCTAATGTACGCCAGTGTAGAGAGTTCCCTCTCGAGGTTACAGGGTATCGTTTCTTATGAGATCTCTATGTCCTAGAGATGACAGGATATGATGTCATTCTTAGGATGGACTGGTTGGTTCCCATCCAGGAAGTTGTCAACGATTATCGCATCAGGGTGAGTTTTATTTCACCAGAGGGTGAATATTTTCTTCATAGAGGTGAATGGGATGTTCAGGCATGTCGAGAAGGACTTGAGCATCATGGGCTAGGAAGGGTTACAACCCAGATTTCAAGTCTTTATCTGGATGATCAGGGGAATTCACATTTAGACTTTCCTCCAGTGGTGGATCGTTTCAGGGATGTCTTTCTAGATGACTTTTTAGGTTTTCCTCCATAGCATGAGGTAGACTTTTCTATTGAGCTCATGCCAGGAGCGGTACCTGTGTCCATTCCTCCTAATAGGATGGCTACACCTGAGTTGCAGGAGCTCAAGAAGCAGTTGGAGGAGTTGCAGGAAAAGGGTTTCATCCGACCCAGAACTTCTCCTTGGGGTTCGTCTGTCCTGTTTGCGAAGAAGAAAGACGGTACCCTTAGGCTCTGTGTGGATTATCGGAAGCTGAACCAGTTGATGGTCAAGAACTGATATACCTTGCCGAGGATTGATGATCTTTTCGATCAGATTCGAGGAGCCAGGGTGTTCTTGAAGATCGATTTGAGGTCCGATTATTATCAGTTGCACGTTAGACCATCAGATATACCTCTGGAAGCCTTTAAAAGCAGGTATGGTATCTACGAGTATACGGTTATGTCGTTCGTTCTCACGAATGTACTAGCCGTCGTCAAAGAACTAATGTACTGAGTCTTCCATCCTTACTTGGATTCCTTCGTCATGGTCTTCGTGGACAATATCTTGGTGTACTCTCACACTCGACATGACCATGCTACCCATCTTGAGATCGTTCTGAGTACAATGAGAGAGCATAGTATTTATGCTAAACTCTCAAAGTGCCCCTTTTCGATGGATCAGATTCACTTCTTGGGTCACGTCATCTCAAGGGCAGGAGTATCTGTGGACCCAGAGAAAGTGAGAGATGTAGTTTCCTGGGAGCAGCTGAAGAACATTTTTGAGGTACTGAGTTTCCTAGGGCTGGATGGACACTAAGATGCCTCATTCAGGACTTTTCATGCCTAGCAGCACCATTGACAGGTCTGACCAAGAAGGGGGAGAAGTTCTTATGGTCATATTCTTGTGAGTCAGCCTTTCAAGAGTTGAAGGGAAGGTTGATGTCAGCACCGATACTAGTCTTTACAGAGACAGGAAAGAGCTATACTTTTTATTGTGATGCTTCGGGTATCAGGCTAGGCGATGTGCTTATGCAGGGAGACAGAATCGTTGCATGCGGGTCTCGGCAGTTGAGGCCACATGAGAGGAACTACCCGACGCACGATCTGGAGTTGGCAGCTGTTGTTCATGCCTTGCGCTATTGGAGGCATTACCTTCTGGGAGAGCACTTTGTGGTTTTCATCGACCAAAAGAGTCTCAAGTACATCTTCACTCAGCTTGATCTGAATCTGAGATAGCGCAGGTGGGTCGAGTATCTTCAGTATTTTGATTTCGAGCTTGCCTTTACACTGGGAAAGGGCAACGTAGTGGCAGATGCGTTGAGCAGGAAAACTCAGATTCAGGCCGTTCATGAGGCCAGCAGTGAGTGGAAGATTATGGCTCTGTTCTCTGAGATGCATCAGGAGGTGCAAGACAGACATGGACAGGCTTACCTAACTTCTATAGTTGTTACCTCTACACTTCTTGATCAGGTACGGATAAGGTAGCTATCAGACTTAGAAGGCTTTGTCTTGCGGGAGAGTGTGTGAGGAGAGAAGCCTCTTCCTGGATGGATAGTGGGAGAGGATGAGATCTTGAGTTTCCAGGGACGCGTATGGGTGCCAACATACATACTCAAGGAGATGATGTGGGATTTTTATTCCTCAGTTTGGGCAGTTCATCCTGGCGTCACCAAGATGTATCAAGATCTTCATCGCCAGTACAATTGGCTAGGTATGAAGAGAGATGTTTCTGGTTTCATCTTGAGGTGTTCTACTTGTCAGTAGGTGAAGACTGAGCACCAGTGACCAGAAGGCCTTTTACAGCAGTTACCCATTTCAAAGTGGAAGTAAAATGATGGAGTTATGGACTTTGTGACCGGATTACCAAGGTCGCCTTGAGGGAACGATGTTGTTTAGGTTGTCTTCGACAGGCTTATGAAGGTTTCTCAATTCTTACCAATCAAGGAGACCTTCATTGTTGATGATCTAGGAAGACTATACATCCGAGAGATTGTACGTCTGCATGGAGTTCCACACTCTATTCTTTCTGATAGGGATGCACGCTTTACTTCTCGGTTCTGGTAGGGGATTTAGAGGGCTTTTGGTACATAGGTATATTTGAGTACAGCATAGCATCCCTAGAAATATGGTCAGTCCGAGCGTACGATCTAGGTGCTTGAGAATATTCTCCAGGCATACATTCTAGACTTTGGTGGTTCTTTAGAGAAGCATATACCTCTTGTGGAGTTTGGCTACATCAACAGTTTTCAGAAGACTAATCAGATGTAACCTTACAAGGATTTGTACGGTAGGCCATGCCGATCAGCTTTATGTTGCCTGGAGGCAGGAGAGGCAGCTTTACTGGGACCTCGTCTGGTTCATGATACCTCAGAACTGATAGAGTTGATTTGAAAGGGGATGGCTATAGCAAAGTCTTGAAAGAAGTCTTATGTTGATCAGTGAAGACGACCTATAGAGTTTGAGGTCGGGGATCAGGTTTTCCTGCGTGTCACACCGAGGATGGGACACAAGAGGATTCAGGGATAGGGTAAGCTTTCACCGTGGTACGTCAGGCTATTTGAGGTATTTCAGAGAGGTTGGTCGGTTACCTATCGTTTGCAGTTACATCAGATGTACTGGGCCATGCACGACTTCTTCCACGTCTCTCAGCTCTGACATTTCTTTTCAGACCTGTCTCATGTCTTTCAGGCCGAGGAGGTTGAGCTCAAATAGGATGCATCGTTTGAGGATCATCCTATCAATATTTTTTATCGTATTTTGAAGGTTCTCTGTGGGCGGTCTGTTCCTCTAGTACGGGTGCTATGGCAGCACGAGCGAGTACAGGATGAGACCTGGGAGAGGGAGGCCGATGTACGATCTTAGTGGACAAAGTTGATCAGGGTTTCTTCTTCTATGCCTTGTTAGGGAAATTCGGGTAAGAATGACTTTAAGGGGGGAAGTTTTTAAGAACCCGGATCTTCGTTCCAGGTATGTTTTTCCTTTTCTAGTCATTTTTTAGAAAAAGAGAAAAATCTATAAATTTTCAAAGTATACGCTGTGTAATTTATAAGTACACACCATGTAATTTGATGCCGCACCAGGCCGTGTGCTGGTAGTTTCCGGGCCACACACACGGTGTATAGGGGCAATGTGGAGGCCACTTAAAGCAGAGTACAGAAAGGGCAAGTACACGTCGTGTACTCCAGAAGTACACACCGTGTAATTTCTTTTTTTTTCATTAAATGGACCGGGGTCGCGCCTGATGGTTAGAACTCACTTCTTCTTCAGGTTCTTCATTCGAGAGAACCCGTACGGCTGCAGAACATCTCCAAGAACTCGTGCCTTCGTCCGTTCTCTGAATCGACCGTCGTCGATTGCATTTGAACCGCAGTGGTAAGATCATCCTTCTCCAAGAGATGTGTTTTCCAATTTTCCCTCTTTCTCAAGATATCTTCGGTTGTTCATTTTGGACATTTTCTCAGATCTTCGACGTTCTAAGGAGAATCAATCATCGTGGTTAAAGTATATCGATCTCCTAGCATCAAGGTAGGTGTTTTGTGCCTTTCTATAGGAAGTATTTGAATATTTTGTGCAATTACACCAATTACCTTGAACAGGGTTTTGTCTGTTTCCTATGTTTGCCTTGTTGTTTGCTTGATTTTCTTGATTGCTTGAGTAGAGGTCTATGCTTGTTAATAGGGTAATTTTTACTGGGCTCTGTATATTTTTCCATGAATGTTTTTTAGGCACTTTTCCAGTTTCCATGCCTAGATTTAGGATAGTGGAACTGTTGTACTATTATGTTGTTGTGCCTTAGAATGATAGCCAAGTAGTTCTTGAGGTTAACTTGGTGTGATACATGCGCTATGTGTGTTTTTTTTACACGGGGCTGTGAGAACCAAGTGTAGTAGACCATAGGGAGAATGGACATAAGGGCATCTCCAGAGTTTCTTATTAATTCAATGCGAGCCCAAAGGGGGAATTGACGATGAGTTCTTCCTCATCGTGTCTGTAGTTCCTCAACGCTGGCCACAAGGGGAATGAGACATTGAGTGATTCCCCAGATAGCCTTTAGAACGATATGAGACTATAGGGGGAATTGACGGTGATTGCTTCCTTAGAGAGTCTATTCTTCAGCTGAACCAGAGGAGTGAGAATGTGTGTGCCTCCAGGGGGTTGCTAGAACTTGTAGGTTGAACCTTAAGGGTTAGGCAGTGAGAACTACTCAGGGGGTTACCTGTTGTTCTACTTGTTGTTTGGATGTTACCTGTGTACTTTATATGCTAGACAATGTGGATTGTAGCTGCTGTGTGTTTTCCTAATTACTTCTTCTTGAACTTTTACTTGCCATGTTTTCACTGACTATTAGGTACAGATCTTTGGGTGGTTGCCTATTGGGACCTTGTCTCACACCTTGTTTGGGCCGTGCTTTTGGGACCAAACAGACTATGTTATTGCAGGTATAGATAAGGGTAAACACCCTTCTACTTCAGGTACTTGACTTTCTATGAAGCTCGAGAGCATGGGAAAAAGCTATGGCTTGCGATGCTGAGGAGTTTACTTGTTTTATTTTTCACATTGGTTTAGTATTTTATTCATAATTGTGACTTATTTTGATTCTATCCTAGACATATGTATCATGCATCATTTTATATATATGTGTGTGTGCTCCAGTTGTTTACTGTTAGTCTTCCGCTATTTATCGTTTACTCTTGTATGGATGGTTACAGTTTCTATTGTTGTCTATTTGTTTTTCTTCCACTGTTTACTCTTCCAATGAGGGAATAGTTTCCCCACTATCACACCCAAGGCCCTCGCTGCTAGTCGGCAGCCTCTGGCATTTGGGGAAATGCGCTTGAGTCCATGTGACCAACCGAGTACGAGGAACCTCTAGGTGGATTCAGGAACCGAGATGTTATAGAGGATTATTTCAATTCACTAAAAATGAGTCTCACATCACCTCCCATCATCTAACCACCATGCTGGGATCTCCCCTTTTATCTTATGTATGATGCCTCTAACTTTTCAGTTTGGGATTTTTTATAAAAAATGGTTGAGAAGTCTACTCATTTCATTGTGTATGTCTCACATACCCTTGACCCTGCCACAGAAAACTACACCACCTCTGAAAAATACCTTCTTTATATTGTGTTTCCCTTGGAAAAATTCTGTTATTATCTTATCGAGACAAAAATCATTGCCTTTTCTGATGATTCTATGCTTTATTTTCTAATAAAGAAACTAGATGCTAAGCCTTGCCTCATTCATTAGATTCTTCTCATCCTTGATTATGAACAAGATATTAGAGATAAGAGAGAAGTGTAAAATGCGGTAGTTGACAACATTAGTAGGATTTCTGTACTATTGGACCAACATGATGACTCTTACTTCCCCATTGTAGAATTCTATCCCTGTGAGAACCTCTGTGATGTTGTGGAACTTACCCCTAGGTGTGGAAAAATTGTTAGGGTCCCACCAAATATTATCACCTCACAATAATAGAGACTTAAGAATGACTTATGATGGTACAATTGGGATTACTTGTACTTGGGGATATTTTTGAGTGACCATGTTGTTCATAGGTGTGTCCCTGACCATGAGTTCACCTAAATTTGTAGTTTTTTCCACAATTTATCTTATGGGGGAGACTTTGGATCTCATATCACTTCTCAAAAGTAATTTGAATCGTGAAATTATTGGGAAACATTTTATAATGATGAAAATTAGTCTTGTAAGTCTATCACACAATTTCAATTCATAGGTAATATCTCCAAGAGGAATGAAATTTCCAAACAACCCATATTATTTTGTTAGATATTCTATGCATGGGGAATTGAGTACATATTTCCATTTACAAATTCATTTGGATTTGTATAAATCTCATTAGAAGTAGACTATATATCTAAATGTGTGGAATAAAATGATACTAGGGATGATGAATCTTGAGTGGTTGTGGATTTTCATCAGTCCCAGTTTTTTAGTATGATTGGTTTTCATAGAATCATAATTATTTATTAGGGTTCACATTTTTTGAATCATATGATGAAAAAAAATTCCGTAATTATGGGATTGTTCATAAATTATCCACATCATATCACCAAAAAAATAATAGACAAAGATAAATCTCAATTATTTAAATTAAGATAATACAAGAAAAATAGTACATCTCAATAGTAAAGATTGGAGTTTATGCAAGGATGATGTGCATTGGGCACACCATATACCTTTTAAAACCCCAATTAGAATGTAACCATACAAGGTTTCTTTGGAAAGGAATTTCAACTCATGGTAGAGGTAATTAACCATGAATATTGGTCTATTAAATGATTTAATATGAATCTCTCAGATACAAGTGAGCATAGGAAGTTCCAGATTCAGAAGATGGAACAAATTTGGTGGGATCCATAAGTGATCTCTTTAATCTATAAAGAGAAATCAAAGGTAATCCAATATGGGATGAATCATCAGTGAATGTTTCATATTGGTGAGAAGTTCCCCATGTATAAATCAAGTCTAATGATCTTCCTATTAAATCATAATTCCTCATTGCATGATCCTAATACTATTACTGATGTTTACCCTTTTGGTGCTATACCGTTTTGCATGACAAGAGTGGATAGAGGTTTAATGTTGTTGGGAAGAGGCTCAAAAAATTCTATGAGGATTTTTAAAAGCATATCATAAAGAAAATACAATTTATGTATGTAACATATGACACTACATTGCTTGATGTCCCTTCTCTCTACGTTTATTTACATGTCTATTTATTTAAAATACATGCATTCAGGACAATGTAATTTTTTGTTTTTGAGGAGGGTGCCATGTGATAGTTTGAAAAAAAACAATACATATAATAGATAAAAACAAAAAAATGGTTTCTTTATTTTGTGTTTTTAGATAATAATTTATTTTAAAAAGAATATCAAAAATCAGTTTTCATGATTGAGTTAATTGTGGAGAAAATTCCATTATGTTATGGAAAATGTTTTTCAAATGAATTTTGATATGGAATAATTGTCTATAATTTTTATTTTAAAATAATTCTTCACTATTTAATGTAATTTTCAAACACATTCCTCATTATCACTGACCAATATTTTAATCCCTTAGGAAAGTAACATTATATGACCTTTATTGCATATTCATTCTTTTAAACACTTTCATGAGAGTCTCGGGACATGTGTAGAAACTAAATCCTATATTTATTCTATTTGAAGACATAACATTCAATTTTGTTACATTCATGATTGATCCCACCATTCATTAAAAAATCCTTGGTAAAATTAACCTCTATTTTTGGCCACCTTAACTTTTTACCCTTCATATGTCCTAGATGTCACACCCGTCCTTTTTATATTATTTATTTTATTTTTCTTATCAGGAATCAGATAGTTTTGGTCGAGGCCCAACTTAGAAATTTCTGAGCTCTTATTTAGAAACGAATGTCTCTCCCTTGGTTGCGTCCAGCGCACCGTGGTCGAAGCCACGCGGCCTCACCAGGGTCGCCGCGCGACCTTGCCCAGTTGACCGCATGTCCTTTTTGATGGTCAACTAATGAAATAATACAAATTAATAATGAGTTTAATAATAATAATAATTATTATTATTTCACATGAGAATATTATTATTGTCTTCTTGGATAATAATTTAATTGAGAGTGTTATTATTATTAATATCATTTTAGTAAGTTGATAATTGTATAGTTTATTTTTAGTTTATTAAGTTTTTTATTACCTAGTTATCATTATTATTTTCAGTACCATGGTTGGAACTGGCTATAATTATTTTTGACTTACTTTTATTATTATTACCATTAGTTTTAATTTAATTTAATTTTGTTTTTTTTTTAATTTCTGTTATTTATTATTATTATTTTGTGTAGGGTTCCCCCCCCCACCCTTCTCCTTCCCTCAGCCCGCGCTACACACCCTTCTCCTTCCCTTGGTCTGCGCCGCACCCTTCTTTCCATGGTATCCAACCACGCCATACCTGCTCTCTCTGGTACCCCACCGCACCAAAACCCTCCTCCCCCCCAGATCCCCATCATGCCGCGCACCCCCCATCTCCCCTGTCCACTATCTATGATTGCTCGCCCCCCCTGGAATTTATGGTTTATTGTGCCATTCCCCACACTCTGCTCAGCTCTATGCACTGGACCTTCACTACTTCACTCAGCCTTATGTCATTCCACCCTTTCCCGACCGGCATCCCTATCATGCACCCCACTCACCGCTCACCAGACCAGCCGCACCCATGTTCCCATCTCATGCCGCCACACAGACCCTCCCTGCTGCCCTTGTCCAGCTTGAGGCGCAACACCCCTGGAACCCCCATGCTGGTCGGCGCACCCCACAACTCCCAAACGGCCTCCATATCCTTCCCTTTTCCAGCGTCGACCCCCCTTGTTATGTCTTACTCTCCTTTATTTTTTTTTCTTTTCTTTTGTGGTTGGTTGTGTTTTTTTTCTAGCGGGTATATATTCTGATTTTGGGGTTTAAACTTGAATTTTTTCAGTTTTAATTCATGTTTGTGGGTTTGCATTTGGTTCTTTGTGTTGCGAACGACAAGAGATTGAAATTTCGCACTGAGTGTTGGGGTCTTCGCCACCCGAGGTAGGTGGTTCCACATTTTAAAAATTATTTGATGAGTTCATTTGTTTTCTTAGTTAATTTTTACTGTATTTTTGGTTAATTATTTTGGGTGCAGATTTGATTTTCTTGAAGTCTTCCATGCATTATATTGTTTGGTGTAATGTTCATATGGGTGGGTACGTTCTTTGGCTGAAAACTTTCATTTATTAATTGTAACGCCCGACCCTAGTTACCTAGAGTCGGTGCATTATTACATAACATTGACATGATCACGAGAAAGAACAAGTCTCGAAAGACCGATTAGTTTAGTAGCCTTGGAATAACTAGATACATCCATAAAGTTTTACATTACATCATAAAAAAAACATCTTGTCTTCATATCCCCTCATACTATCCCTGCAGGTCATTCATAAATTACTTCTTCATAATCCTGGGAAAAATAAAACATTGAAAGGGGTGAGCTCGGATGCTCAGTAAGGATAACATTATAGCAGAAGCTTTCATAAATAAGCATAAACACTTAAGGCAATTTATAACTAAAACAAAAGCCTTTTAAACTTGAACTTCAGCATAAAATGGAAAAGGTAAAATGAAATAATGCCATTTACTTACTCACATGGATATTCTACTAGTCGAATGATCACATGCAATATCAATAACCACTTTCATAATGTTGGAATGCATAATGCCAGACTATCATAACCACTTAGCCAAGGCCTCGTGCCAAGACTACAAATAAGATTTTGTCAAGGCCTTGTGCCAAGACACTAGTTTGTCTCATGAGACCTACCGATGCATCGAGGAGCTATAGCGGGCTCCACCCGTCACTTATTAAGTCCAATTCATTCCTCATATGAACATGTTTAAACATAACATAAACATTCGTATTAAAACTAGCATATGAAATGTCAATACTTTTACCACAAACCATGAATGGTATAAAAACAACGCATCCACAATCAAACATGACTCATTCGATTAAATATGGAAGATTGTATTGTATCACATTAACCTCAATCAAGAATAATGAATGATGTTGACATAAATGAAAATAATCATCAAAACTATTTGAGAGAATTATCCCCCTTTTCTTGAAAACATTTAAAAGTCACACTATTTGTCAAGAAGCCATTTAAAAGTAGATTTTTGAATCAAAGTGTCCCATACCACTTTGAAACATTTTAAAAGGAGTTTTAATTTCTAAAACTTTAATGTCCATATAAATAAATCCTTAAAACCATTTTTAAAACATGGACATTAATGAGTAAGATTTAGAAGAATAATTATTTAAAACATTTAAAAATGGTATTTTAGTTAGAGATTTTAACCAAAAGAGACAATTGAATACAAATAATTGAGGTAATCAAAACTTTGTAATATCATGAGAATAAAGGGATTCATGATATACTATGTCAAAGTACATTATATACACAACATAAAAGTGATTTGGTGTATATCAACAAAGAAGTTTCAATGGAATGTAAATTGAGATGAAATCTCTCATAAAGGCCGTACCCTTAGGTTAAGGATAAATCAACGACATAATTATGTGTGACAAATATAAATACACTAAATATGATTAGATATTCATTTTAAAACAATCAAAGGATATTCACACATATTCTTGTAAAAACAACACCAACGAATTGGATGTTTAACTCAACAAATGGTGAATGAGTTAAAATTACTCTTATCAAATTCATATCAATGACTTGAGAATTACCAATGAGTGATTATGTGTATCAAACTTATATCCACAGGAAGGGGAGTGGAAATTATGACATAATCAAATGAATAGTGATTCCACACATAATCATGGAGTAATATAATCAATGAAATATGCGTAAAGCCAAATGAGTGGGAATTGAAATCTCAAATTCCCTTATTGATTAGGTAACATACGAAACATACACCCATGAAAGAAGTATCATACCATGATGATGTAAATACCCATAAATTAAAGTATATTACACAATGAATACAATCATGGGCAGTACACATACACCACATGCAATAATTAAGTGGTGATCAATGGAAATCTCACGAAATTAAAAGTGAGATAAGAAACCCCTTACCACGTTAATCAACTGAGTCGTATGGCCAAAAGTTAATAACCACAAAATGATTTACAAAATAACATGAATATAAATAGAATCATGAATATATATCAAATGGCAGTACACAATACACCACTTTCAATAATTTAGTGGCGAAAAATGGAAATCTCACGGAATTGAAAGTGAGATAAGAAAATCCCTTACTTTGTACTTTTTCCTTGGTTGATGGTAGTTTTACCTCTTGTATAATGGTGAAATAATTTTTATTGAATTATACAAGAATCATTTACTTTAATATGATATCATATATGATCTTTTAACATTGATTTGTTAATAATATCTTAGAATTATCGTCATTTCGGGTGTTAACGGGTTCATTTTACTTTATATTCTTTGTTATGTGAGCCATATTCGTTATTAATGGGATGTATATTATTCATATCTAGAATGATATCAAGTCCTTAGATACTATTTTTAAATCATCAAATGATAATTATACTTGAATGGATACGATGGAGAATGAATCTCATCGCATTCGTGGAGACGGTAGTCCGTACGTACGCACGAGCGACAATATCATTCTTTTGATATTAAAATAATATATAAATGGATGGTATATCATATATACTGAATAATTAAAATGTTATATTTATTATTTACATGAGTTACACATCATTATTATACCCATCCAAATAATATTATATTGAATAACAATTACACCACGACGTGGAGATGGTAAGCCGTACGTACGCACGTATGGTGACATGTTATTCAAAGGGTGGATAGAATACTGAATATGGTTGTACCATATTTATAATAACATCACAGTATATATATGATACTGGAGTTATTATTTTAGAATGGTAACAACAAAGGAAGAAGAAGTGGAAGAAGAAAGGAACTTGAAAAGGGGTGGTGAAAACATTACCTCTTCTTCGGGTTCTTCCTTTTGATGTGATCAAAAGGGCTCCTTAGGTTGGCTTTCTGATCAAACTAATGCCTCTAGGTTGTATTGAGGGAAGTTGGGAGAGTATTTGGGCAGAGTTTGGCCGAACCAAAAGGCTTGGAAGGTGTGAAGAAATGAGAAGGAGGAGTGCCCTTTTATAAGAGGGGTGAGGGGCACCTTTGGAAAAGCTAGAAATATTAATTTATAATAAATTCATATTCGGTTTCTAATGGCTCCTAAGTTGATTATTTAAATTTTAAGGTGGGTATAGGTCGAAAACAACTCAACCAATAGAATTTAGACAGGTTTGGGTACTTATATTAACCTTATCTTTAAGTATTAACTCTAAGTTAATTAGTTTCACTTTTACAATGTCTCTTTGTATTTTTATATAATATGGTTAATAAAATTACTATATACATCCAAGTGACTCCCAAGTGGTCCATTAATGATTAACCTATCATGATATAAGTCTCTTGGCCGATCCTTAGATTTTTAGGAATTTAATATCAATTAATGATATAATATTTGTTTTAAGAACTCTTTTATGTCAATTTTGACACTATTCAATAGTTGATTTTTTTGAAACTCATAACAGATTGATTACTTCGAAAAAAGTAAATTAAATCAATCCTAATATATCATATTATCCTATAAAATTATTTTAATTTATTAAAAGTTTCATATTATATTTATTTGTGTATTTATAATATCAATTAATTTAATTGTTCACTATTTTAGTAATTACTGCATCATCATTGTGTCATAAATAAAATAAATTATTTAATGTCTAAAAATTATAAATAAAATATAATTATGTAGTAAATCTTTTTATCTTTCTAATGAATATTTATTATCTGAAATCCAACATATATAACCCTCTGTAACAATTGTTTTTTTAAAAGATATATGCTTGTGTCATTTTTGTATTTATTTTAACTTAATTAAAATAAAGTGTCATTATCACTTACAAGTGGATCCATGGGGTCCCAAAATAGACCCAAATATACCCATGGTCGACCATGTATCAACCAATAGGGTTAAGACACGTTTTAGGGTAATTTAGTATTATTATAATATTATTTTTTAACCCTTGTTTACCAGATTTACCCTTTAACCATGATAAATAAAATATTTACCGGAGTAATTATCCAAAATGTTTAAAAATAAAAGTTACCTATTTACACAATTTGAACATCCTGATGCCAAATATGGAATCCATTTTTCCAAATTCAAAACACAGAAGTGGCAGAAATTAATTTAAAATTAATTCCCGTTGTTAAAACAAAAAGCGTGTTTTTTAGAGATAATAACTATCAAAAGATTGTCACTTGTTTATGACTGGTTTAAATGTGAAATATTGTTCAATGACCCACATTGTATTACATGGTAAAAATATATTCTAAATATACTTTAAAACCACTCAAATTCATAATTTATCACTATTAATTATTTTGATTAAAAAAGTTGTTTTTAATTAAAATTTAGTAATTTTCACTATTCATCAAAATATGAAAGTTATCCGAAAAGTACCAAAATTTCAACCTAGGCTAATTTCAATATTCCTAATACAAAAATGAATTCCATTTTGAGAGATAGAATTTATAAAATTTCAAAAAGTAGGTATTACTATTCATGACGGCTAGTTTGATTGGTTATGGTGTGTTAAAATCTCGAAGTTGCGTACAATGCACGTAATTGCATTATTCGAAAGGAAACATACCGAGGAAGCTTGGGGTGTTACATTCTCCCCTCCTTAAATAAATTGCTTCCTCGCAATTTTTAAAATTTTTCTTGGGAATATAATGGAAAGTCCCACATCGGAAAAAGAGTCAATAAAACTATCACTTTAAAAGAAAGAAAGAGAGGTATAAGGGTCATCCAAGATAACCCATACTAGGATTCCATGTAAGAAAACATGGATATGGATGATAAACTAAGTGTCAAGTTCTGATGGAGAGGTATAGAAATCATGATCAGGAGAAAGTTAACAATAAGAAAACCACAAACTTGTGTTGGGACAAACGACCATTAGTCTCCTAGTAGGAAAGTAAACGGACAACATTTTTTTTAAAGTTACATTA
The DNA here is from genome assembly GCA_963277665.1 of Viscum album. Classification (NCBI taxonomy): domain Eukaryota; kingdom Viridiplantae; phylum Streptophyta; class Magnoliopsida; order Santalales; family Viscaceae; genus Viscum; species Viscum album. Next base: position 1,769,647,914 of record OY728157.1, read on the forward strand.
CATAAGGACAAGGAATTCATTTATGATATTGACTAAGAACATTATGAGATATACATACATTTTAAGTAGAGTTTCATTCTTTAATAAATTTCCACCACTAACTCAATTTTTTTTAAATGATGAGTATTCAAGAAGACTTGGTCACACTGGAAGAGCTAGAATAAACTTCTATAGAATCACATGATCCATGCAGGATAAACCATATATTTACATTGTCTTTGAAGATTAATCAAAACCAAAATGGTTAGTGAATGATCTAATGATCCCCCAAAAGGATATTCATTGAGATAAATATGTACTAATCTTAATTTCTAAAATTAAACCAACAATACCCCAAAGTTAAATAGATACCATTCAATAACCAATTGTCCTTAAAATCCTTTAATATAATCCAAACTAATATTGAAACCCAAATCATAGAAGAATTTGATTATGTAGTCTCCCATGTTACATTGTATCTCCAAATGACATCAAATACTCTTAAAGTCGCATACTTAAAAGTAATTAACATCATCACATATTCTCTGTTATAGGTTAATAATTTCCATAAATAACCCAAATCACTATAGATCAACAATAAAAACGTAGATAAATATCCACCATTACTCTACAAATGAAACCCCATTGTATTCTATTTTCCTTGGGCATATAGTGTTTCCAAAAAAGCGAACATCTTCCAAAATAACATTTATCACTTAATCACCAAATCATTTTCCTATACCAAGGGTATTCATTTGATAAGACATAAGAACCCAAATCATCTTATTATTGATCAATAAAATCATTTAACAAAAAAAATAGTCACATTAACCAGGGACTTCACGTAGTCCAGTGGTAGGCGATAAATCCCAATCACACTTTGGTTGTGGGTTCGATTCCCACAACTTTGTCCGACGCAACGGGTTGTCACACGGTCTACGAGTTGTCCTTTTTCAAAAACTATATTTTATAATATTACCAAAATGAGATAAATTCCTCAAAATAACATAATTTAACCACAAATGTTATATCATACTTTTCATTTTCATCCCAAATTATAATAACTTATAATTTTCTCAAACCCCACTGATCATATAAAACCAAATGGTTATTTATACCTATATCCACAAGATAAGAGACAATTCTTCTTCAAATATCATTCTCACATGGCAAACTGCGGGGTTACAAATACAAGAGAAAATTATTCCAAAGTACCCATTAACAAGGAGTGCTAATACTTTTTAAGTTTTTCTCCAACCATTTATATCCACATATCTTCTTCTTTGACCAAGAAAATATCCTATAGAATAGTACATTCACTCGGGTAATGGCCAGGTCCCCTACATTTACGGCAAATGACTGTAAATGGACTCTTGGGACCATTTTTATCTTCTTCCATAGTACTCTTCATTTTTCTTTGGCAATTCTTCACTTTATGTCCTTCCTTCCCGCACGTAAAACATTTCGTTGTCCCATTGAGACACTTTCCTGGCTGTCTCTTTCCACATTTCCTGCATGATGAAAATTGAGGTTTCTTTTCTCCATGGTCTCCATTGCTGGAGATCTTATCATTTATCACCTTTCTCTTCCTTGTTGAGTCTGGGAGTTGGTTAATATATATGTTGTTGATCATATTTTTGGAAAACTGATTTGGCATAAAGATGATATCTTTTACGCCTATCAACATTCCATTTTGTTGCTCATTTCCACCACCATTCCCACCTTGTACATCATTCTCTAAGTCACTATGACTTCCTTGGAATCCAGCCATTGACTAAAACCAGAAAGCATTGTATGAGTAATAGTAGTCGTAAAATCATTTAGAGATTAAAATGTCACCATATTCTCAATTTGAAACATATTAGGATTAACCAAGGTCATTTACTCTCATCTTATGTATATATTACTTAAATCGGTTTGTAAAGAAAATGTAAATTATCCTAAGCATATCCCCCAGGAGTGTCGTAACCAAGAGTGCAGCAAGGCCCGTTGTCGTGCACCAGTTCCCGTTCGAGTCTAGCTCAAAGCGGTGTTTTCGGGTTTTACCCCTAGGTACATCTGTGCCAGAGCCGCCTCTACATGCTCGTATCCAGACAGGGATGTATTGCTCGGAAAACTCACAAAATCTCTACAATACCAAAATTCTCGGAAGTTCTTTTATACTAATCCTCAAAGTTCATCTTAGGTCTACGTGCTCTAATTAGAGTTTATCTAAATCTAGCTTCCAAGGTTTGTACTAAACTTCCTCTGATACCAACTGTAACGCCCCGACCCTAGTTACCTAGAGTCGGTGCATTATTACATAACATTGGCATGATCACAAGAAAGATCAAGTCTCGAAAGACCAATTAGTTTAGTAGCCTTGGAATAACTAGATACATCCATAAATTTTTACATTACATCATAAAAAAAACATCTTGTCTTCATATCCCCTCATACTATCCCTGCAGGTCATTCATAAATTACTTCTTCACAATCCTAGGAAAAATAAAACATTGAAATGGGTGAGCTCAGATGCTCAGTAAGGATAACATTATAGCAGAAGCTTTCATAAATAAGCATAAACACTTAAGGCAATTTATAACTAAAACAAAAGCCTTTTAAACTTGAACTTCAGCATAAAATGGAAAAGGTAAAATGAAATAATGCCATTTACTTACTCACATGGATATTCTACTAGTCGAATGATCACATGCAATATCAATAACCACTTTCATAATGTTGGAATGCATAATGCCAGACTATCATAACCACTTAGCCAAGGCCTCGTGCCAAGACTACAAATAAGATTTTGTCAAGGCCTTGTGCCAAGACACTAGTTTGTCTCATGAGACCTACCGATGCATCGAGGAGCTATAGCGGGCTCCACCCGTCACTTATTAAGTCCAATGCATTCCTCATATGAACATGCTTAAACATAACATAAACATTCATATTAAAACTAGCATACGAAATGTCAATACTTTTACCACAAACCATGAATGGTATAAAAACAGCGCATCCACAGTCAAACATGACTCATTCGATACAATATGGAAGATTGTATTGTATCACATTAACCTCAATCAAGAATAATGAATGATGTTGACATAAATGAAAATAATCATCAAAACTATTTGAGAGAATTATCCCCGTTTTCTTGAAAACATTTAAAAGTCACACTATTTGTCAAGAAGCCATTTAAAAGTAGATTTTTGAGTCAAAGTGTCCCATACCACTTTGAAACATTTTAAAAGGAGTTTTAATTTCTAAAACTTTAATGTCCATATAAATAAATCCTTAAAACCATTTTTAAAACATGGACATTAATGAGTAAGATTTAGAAGAATAAGTCTTTAAAACATTTAAAAATGGTATTTTAGTTAGAGATTCTAACCAAAAGAGACAATTGAATACAAATAATTGAGGTAATCAAAACTTTGTAATATCATGAGAATAAAGGGATTCATGATATACTATGTCAAAGTATATTATATACACCACATAAAAGTGATTTGGTGTATATCAACAAAGAAGTCTCAATGGAATGTAAATTGAGATGAAATCTCTCATAAAGGCCGTACCCTTAGGTTAAGGATAAATCAACGACATAATTATGTGTGACAAATATAAATACACTAAATATGATTGGATATTTAGTGTAAAACAATCAAAGGATATTCACACATATTCTTGTAAAAACAACACCAACGAATTGGATGTTTAACTCAACAAATGGTGAATGAGTTAAAATTACTCTTATCAAATTCATATCAATGACTTGAGAATTACCAATGAGTGATTATGTGTATCAAACTTATATCCAGAGGAAGGGGAGTGGAAATTATGACATAATCAAATGAATAGTGATTCCACACATAATCATGGAGTAATATAATCAATGAAATATGCGTAAAGCCAAATGAGTGGGAATTGAAATCTCAAATTCCCTTATCGATTAGGTAACATACGAAACATACACCCATGAAAGAAGTATCATACCATGATGATGTAAATACCCATAAATTAAAGTATATTACACAATGAATACAATCATGGGCAGTACACATACACCACATGCAATAATTAAGTGGTGATCAATGGAAATCTCACGAAATTAAAAGTGAGATAAGAAACCCCTTACCACGTTAATCAACTGAGTCGTATGGACAAAAGTTAATAACCCCCAAATGATTTATATAATAACATGAATATAAATAGAATCATGAATATATATCAAATGGCAGTACACAATACACCACTTTCAATAATTTAGTGGCGAAAAATGGAAATCTCACGGAATTGAAAGTGAGATAAGAAAATCCCTTACTTTGTACTTTTTACTTGGTCGATGGTAGGTTTACCTCCTGTATAATGGTGAAATAATTGTTATTGAATTATAAAATAATAATTTACTTTAATAGGATATAATATATGATCTTTTAACATTGATTTGTTAATAATATCTTAGAATTATCGTCATTTCGGGTGTTAACGGGTTCATTTTACTTTATATTCTTTGTTATGGGGGCCATATTCGTTATTAATGGGATTTATATTATTCATATCTAGAATGATATCAAGTCCTTAGATACTATTTTTAAATCATCAAATGATAATTATACTTGAATGGATACGATGGAGAATGAATCTCATCGCATTCGTGGAGACGGTAGTCAGGACGTACGCACGAGCGACAATATCATTCTTTTGATATTAAAATAATATATAAATGGATGTTATATCATATATAATGAATCATTAACATGTTATATTTATTATTTACATGAGTTACACATCATTATTATACCCATCCAAATAATATTATATTGAATAACAATTACACCACGACGTGGAGATGGTAAGCCGTACGTACGCACGTATGGTGACATGTTATTCAAAGGGTGGATAGAATACTGAATATGGTTGTACCATATTTATAATAACATCACAGTATATATATGATACTGGAGTTATTATTTTAGAATGGTAACAACAAAGGAAGAAGAAGTGGAAGAAGAAAGGAACTTGAAAAGGGGTGGTGAAAACATTACCTCTTCTTCGGGTTTTTCCTTTTGATGTGATCAAAAGGGCTCCTTAGTTTGGCTTTCTGATCAAACTAATGCCTCTAGGTTGTATTTAGGGAATTTGGGAGAGTATTTGGGCAGATTTTGGCCGAACCAAAAGGCTTGGAAGGTGTGAAGAAATGAGAAGGAGGAGTGCCCTTTTATAAGAGGGGTGAGGGGCACCTTTGGAAAAGCTAGAAATATTAATTTATAATAAATTTATATTCGGTTTCTAATGGCTCCAAAGTTGATTATTTAAATTTTAAGGTGGGTATAGGTCGAACAAAACTCAACCAATAGAATTTAGACAGGTTTGGGTACTTATATTAACCTTATCTTTAAGTATTAACTCTAAGTTAATTAGTTTCACTTTTACAATGTCTCTTTGTATTTTTATATAATATGGTTAATAAACTTACTATATACATCCAAGTGACTCCCAAGTGGTCCATTAATGATTAACCTATCATGATATAAGTCTCTTGGACGAACCTTAGATTTTTAGGAATTTAATATCAATTAATAATATAATATTTGTTTTAAGAACTCTTTTATGTCAATTTTGACACTATTCAATAGTTGATTTTTTTGAAACTCATAACAGATTGATTACTTCGAACAAAGTAAATTAAATCAATCCTAATATATCATATTATCCTATAAAATTATTTTAATTCATTAAAAGTTTCATATTATATTTATTTGGGTATTTATAATATCAATTAATTTAATTTTTCACTATTTTAGTAATTACTGCATCATCATTGTGTCATAAATAAAATAAATTATTTAATGTCTAAAAATTATAAATAAAATATAATTATGTATTAAATCTTTTTATCTTTCTAATAAATATTTATAATCTTAAATCCAACATATATAACCCTCTGTAACAATTGTTTTGTTAAAAGATATATGCTTGTGTCATTTTTGTATTTATTTTAACTTAATTAAAATAAAGTGTCATTATCACTTACAAGTGGATCCATGGGGTCCCAAAATAGACCCAAAGATGCTCATGGTCGACCATGTATCAACCAATAGGGTTAAGACACGTTTTAGGGTAATTTAGTATTATTATAATATTATTTTTTAACCCTTGTTTACCAGATTTACCCTTTAACCATGGTAAATAAAATATTTACCGGAGTAATTATCCAAAATGTTTAAAAATAAAAGTTACCTATTTACAAAATTTGAACATCCTGATTCCAAATATGGAATCCATTTTTCCAAATTCAAAACACAGAAGTGGCAGAAATTAATTTAAAATTAATTCCCGTTGTTAAAACAAAAAGCGTGTTTTTTAGAGATAATAACTATCAAAAGATTGTCACTTGTTTATGACTGGTTTAAATTTGAAATTTTGTTCAATGAACCACATTGTATTACATGGTAAAAATATATTCTAAATATACTTTAAAACAACTCAATTTCATAATTTATCACTATTAATTATTTTGATTTAAAAAGTTGTTTTTAATTAAAATTTAGTAATTTTCACTATTCATCAAAATATGAAAGTTATCCGAAAAGTACCAAAATTTCATCCTAGGCTAATTTCAATATTCTGAATACAAAAATGAAGTCCATTTTGAGAGATAGAATTTATAAAATTTCAAAAAGTAGGTATTACTATTCATGACGGCTAGTTTGATTGGTTATGGTGTGTTAAAATCTCGAAGTTGCGTACAATGCACGTCATTGCATTATTCGAAAGGAAACATACTGAGGAATATTGGGGTGTTACATTAATACATTAGTGTTTATTAATATGTTTTGTTAGTTTTTATTTGTTAAAGTGGTGTTAAGTGTGTTTTCAACATGGTTTTTCATGTATTTGGTTGTAAGGGAAGGTGTTGTATGGGTTAAGTGGGTTGTTTTTGTGAAAACCCAAATTGAACTGTCTACTAGTGTTTCATAAATTTTGTGTTTGTTTTGTGAATATGTGAAAAGTGCGCGGTTTATGTTCTGGTGTAGCATTCATATTCTTTTTGTCGAAAAAGTTAATTTGAGTGGGTTTTTTGTGTTTAAAGTCTTGTTTTATCTTCTGTATTTTCTCAATAAAATTTATAGTGTTTTGTTTAATCGATAAAATGTTCTTTTAACAGTGCGGCTGGGTTATTTATTGATGTAAGTGGTGTAGGTTGTGCTCTTGATGTGGCGTCAGGTATGTTTGGTCAGGGAGAAGGGTTGAGTTGGTTTTGCGCGTTAAAGTCGCGTCATGTTTCTTTTTAGATAATTTTTTTAAAAAGAATCTAATATGATTTAATAAAATTATTAAGGATAAAAATTTAATATTTTTATAATAAACAATTATTAGCAAGGCAGAAATTGTTTTATTTGAGTTGGGTAATGTCTTTTGGTGTGCGTACTTTGTCAAATGGTTTCATGTGTGTGTGAAAGTGTGGCGTTGGGTTTATGTAACACATTGTTTGTTTTATTTTTATGATTTTGACATGAAATGTAAAATTGGAACATCTTGAGCACAAATGGGGAAGCCTGGGTACTAGGTGGGTGGACTAGATCTAGTGTTCTAGTGATACGGCAGCGGATCTGGCCCATTTTCACTTAGCTGGTTTGACGATTACAACACTAACTAAACATTGGATGATGATTGGAGACCACTAGGTTATGGATGTGTTTCCCTACTAGTGGCTTGTGCACGAGAACATTTTTTGTGATTCCTATACTACTGTTCACCAAGATGTGATGTTCTAGGGTCCCATTCCTTTTTCTGGTACCTTTAGGGCCTCTCCTACTTTTGGTGTTCCTGGAATACTATACTATCACCATAAGCATACGGTGTAGCTTTTGGGTGTTTCTTAAAGGTTTGGGTTTTTCTTAAATGTAGGGGTGTTTTTTTGGTTTAATTATTAAAATTGTTTTCATGGGAAGTGTTTTCTTTATAGAAACTATTTCTTTAAAACTGTTCAAGATTTGGCGTATTTTAATCTATTTAGCCTGCAAATGTATTTGTCATTTAATGTTTACACGTGGAACCTTTTTATTGGGTGATGTCCTATTGGGCTCTTTGCTCACACCCTACATACACCTTTGGGTGTATGTAGACCTAGTTTCTTGTGATATCCAGGTTGTGACATCATGCTCAGGGATGGTGGTTTTGGTCGTTGATGGTATTCTCAAGCAGGTTGGTGTTGATCCGTGTGGATGTTGCACCACTCCGGTCGTTTGGAGGTTTGAGTTAGAATTTTAGTGTCCTTTGTTGTTGTTTATTTTTGGATGTCGGTTCTAGTTGTAAACCTTTAAATTTGATTTTAGTTTGGTTGTTTTCTTTTTTATTTTTGGTTTTTTTATTTTATTTGTTGTTTTGTGTTTATTATTTCGGTTAAATTGTTCCCATGTTCTAGTTTTGATACTTAGGAACTTGTGCCAGCTCGTGGGGATTGGGAATGCCCTTCGGGCCATGTCGCGGACCGGATCGGACGCCAGGTCAGATGGCGACCTGGCCTGGTTCGTGAAAAAATGTTATCATAGGAGGTTTCCTCTCTTGGTTCATGTTCGTTTGGGATAGAGTCAGTGTAGACCAAAGTTACGGGTGTCAGAACTTGACGTTTTAGTTACGAGCAAGGTGCCTGGAAAGCACACCTCGTGGCGGGCTTGAGTTACCAGGGTAAGTTTAGGTCTCTTGAGTTTTTGGTCATTGTGATTAGTCTTGTTAGGGGAAATGAATAGGGGGTAGGGTCAGTGGTCCTAGTCAGCTCGCAGGGTCTGGCAAGCCATGTGGAGCCGGGGGACATTGTCCTAGAATACCCTCTGTGGCAGTTGTGTGACTGGCGTATGGCCGCCAACCATAAGTTCCAGTCACCCACTGACACAAGTTTTCTCTTGCATCGTTCCTCATCTCTTTGTTTTGTATTCATTGGTATCTAGTTTTTAAGTAAAACTATTTTGTTCTTAAAAAAAAGAAATATTTTTTATGAAATGAAGGGCTTTAGAAAGAATAAAATGAGGTGTAAGGTTTGGAAAGTGTGGGTTGAATGTTTGGTTTTGAAAAATGAAATGGGTCTGGTTTTGATTCTTGGTGTTCTCATGGGAAACCACATGAATGAGCGTATATGGTAAGAGAAATGGTTATTGGAATGAGTGGATGGGTGCATGGATGGACATGAGGTGGTTTTTGGTGTGGAATGGGAACATGCATGTGTGAGATCTATGGGACACCATTGGTGTTTGTGCAACCCACCAGCTGCGTTCATTTTCAAAAAATTTATTAAGGGAAAATTTTGTGTTTTTAAATAACTAGTGATTGTGTGGTATGTCTTTTTGTTTTGGAAATGTCGGATGTGAGGTGTTTTGAGATGAGGATCTTTTTTGACTGATTTGTGTCTCATCGTAAATTCTTATTCGCAAGTTTGTGTGCAAGCATGTGGTTAGTGAATTCTTCTAAAATGTGCTTCGGAATTCCTTACAGCGGTTCCCACTGCACGTTTAGTGTTCGTTTGTGGTATGTCTTGTCCATTGGACCAGTTTGAGTAGGTCCATGGTTTTCTTTATTAACTAGTATATTCCCCCATAATGCGTTAACATGTGAATGAAGTTCGTCCACATGTAATTCTCCATTGTCCGGCCCTCCAGTTGATCAGAGGAATCTCTTCATGAATTCTATAATTCAACCCACCTCTCTTTTTTACAACTAAGCGGATCCTCTCGCAGCGTGATGATAGATGTGAGGAGAGTTAAAGGAAGTTTTGGTCTTTTGAGTGTCTTACTCCTCAAGTATGAAGTTTGACACTGTCGTGTTTGAAGGTTCCCCTTGGAAACGATGAAAGGAATTCCAACAGGGAAGGGTGAAGGAAGTTCAGAATTATCAGTGTTAACCACTATCTTGAAGGGATTTAAAGAACTTTCATCAGCTTCAAGGGTCATGTTTGGTGACGTCTTGCAGTGTGAGTTCTCTTTGATAGTCAAGGGTGAAGTTTTACCTCATTAATTTGAATGTTGTGTCTGGAAACGGTGAAGGAGATTCTATTGGGAAAGGAGGAAGTATCCTGGAGTGGTCAGTGTGGGTCACTATTCTAAATGACCTTTGGTCCTTCATTTTTTTTGTATAAGAAAGGGTCTACTTTAGGCCACTAGTATGGATGACCTAGTCACATGGGGATGCTACGGTCGATTGCAGGAATCATGTGTTTTTTAGGACTCAGTTTGAAGTCCCTCTCCGTATAATATTCCTCCCAACAGTAATGTTCATGTTCAAGTGACGATTTGTGGTGTCTTATTATTATTCAGTGTGACTAAGGGTGATGCGCATGTACCATTTAATCTCTTGTGTTGGTTAATGTTCTGTGTATGATATGTTGGATGTCGTAATGTGTTTTGTTTGCTGGTGTTGTCTTGGTTGCAGTGTGGTTACGTGTGACACCAAAAGGAGAAGCTCCATTTAGGATTCTTCAATACCTGACTACGAGGTTGGAGATGCTTCAAACATCAGGGCTCCAGCCATAGGCTTCAGAGTGAAGCTGGCCCATGGTCAGGAACCCCGAGAGTGTATGCGACCCCAACTTTATTTATGTAGTCGGTGTTGAAAGTAAAAGAATCTTAAATAGTTTTCTATTGTTGTTCTGTTTTGAACGAACCATCTGGTTGCGTATGTTTCCCATGAATATGTGGAGGCATTTTCGTCTCGTTGCCTTAGAGTATTGGGGGATGCGTCCCCCCGGGTGTAATCACATTTAGTAGTCCTTGAAAGTCTGATGGGTAAATCAGTCCCAAATTTTAATAGTGCTCATCCAGGGATGTGGTGATGCTGGTTGGTCTTAAGTTGTGATTTTGACGCTCGGTGGTTAGGCCCCTCCCTCCCTGCCCCTTGTGGTGGTGGGGTGTTTGGTCACCATGATTAAATTTTCAAAGTTATGTATATACTATTAGTTCTAATGGTGGGGAGACCCACGTTGGGTCTCGCACAAATGTCTCTTGAATGAATCAATGATGTACTTTTCTTTGATGATGGGGAGTCTACTCGGTCCTCCCCGTTTCGGTATTCCAGTCTCACCTTGGGCGTTGTTAGGTTCTTAATGGTGGGGAGCCCCTCAGGCTTCCCCATGTTTACCTTTTGGTTTTGTTTCTAAATATGGCTTGGTGATAAGTGATAAGAGTGTTAATTGGACGTGGTTTGATCTTGTTTGTTCATTCTAGCCAAATGGTATAGTTTTCATTTAATAGTGCTTGAGATGTTTCAGCTTGTGAAGTTGGTTTCCGTGGGTGCGAGAGTTATTTTCCTTGATCAGTCAACTGGAGGCATTCTAACTCTTTGGGGTGGGTGACACATATCAGAAAGTATTTTTACAAGTTTCTTGAAGTTTTCTTTGAGTCACTCTCTCTGAGCACAAGGATTTTTCCTCTATTTGATGTTTGTGGGGGACTCCCTTTGAACCTTAAGGGATTGTGGTTTTTTGCTTTGGGGTCTAGTTCTAGTTGTGGCTTTCCAGGGATGGAAAGCTTTATGGTGGGTAGAATTGTCACACCCATCATTTTTATATTATTTATTTTATTGTTCTTATTGGTTATCAGATATTTCGGGTTGAGGCCTGACATTAAAATTTCTGAGCTCTTATTTAGAAACGAATGTTTCTCCCTTGGTTGCGTCCAATGCACTACGGTCGAAGCCGCGTGGCCTTGCCTGGGTCGATGCGCGACCTTGACTAGTTGATCGCACGTCCTTTACGTTGGTCAACTAATGAAATAAGACGAATTAAGAATGGTTCTAATAATAATAATAATAATAATAATTTCACATGAGAATGTTATTATTATTTTCATGGATAATAATTTAATTCAGAGTGTTATTATTATTAATAGCATTTGAGTAAGTTGATAATTGTACAGTTTTATTTAGATTATTATGTTTTTATTACTTTCTTATCATTATTATTTTCACTACCATGGTTTCAACTGGCTATAATTATTTTCCACTTACTTTTATTATTATTACCCTTAGTTTTATTTTTATTTTATTTTGTTTTTTTATTTTGTTTTATTTTTTTGGTAGGGGTTCCCCCCCCCACCCTTCTCCTTCCCTAGGCTCGTGCTGCACACCCTTCTCCTTCCATCAGTCTGCACCACACCCTTCTCTCCCTGGTATCCCACCGTTACACACCTACTCTCCCTGGTACCCCGCCACACCAAAACCCTCCTCCCCCAGATCCCCATCACACCGTGCACCCCCCATCTCCCCTATCCTCTTTCTGTGACATCTCACCTTCGTGGAATTCATTGTTCATTGTGCCATGCCCTGTACTCCGTTCAGCACCATGGAACAGACCTCCACTTCTTCCCTCAGCCTTCTGCCATTGCACCCTTTCCCGGCCGGCATCCCCATCGTGCACCCCGCTCACCGCTCACCGGACTTGCCTCACCCCTGTTCCCGGCTCGCGCCACTGCACGGACCCTCCCTTCTCCCCATGGCCAGCTCGAGGCACAACCCCCCCTAGAACCCCCATGCTAGCCGGCACACCCCGTAACTCTCGAACGACCTCCCTCACCTCCCTTTTTCTGGCGTCGACCCCCCTGAATCTGCCTTCCTCTCCTTGATTTTTTTTATTTTCTTTTGAGTTTTGTTGTGTTTTTTCTAGTGATTATATGTTCTGATTCTGGGGTTTGAACGTGAATTTTTTTCAGTTTGAATTCCTGTTTGCGGGTTCTCATTTGGTTCTTTGTGGTGCGAACGACACGCGATTGAAGTTTCGCGCCGAGTGTTGGGGTCTTCGACACCTGAGGTAGTTGGTTCCACATTTTAAACATTATTAATGAGTTCATTTGTTTTCTTAGTTAATTTGTGTTGTTTTTTTTGTTAATTATTTTGGGTGAAGATTTTATTTTCTTGAATTCTTCCATGTTATAGATTGTTTGGTGTAATGTTCATGTGGGTGGGTGTGTTCTTTGGTTGAAAACTTGCATTTATTAAATCGTTAGTGTTTAATAATATGTGTTGTTAGTTTTTATTTGTTAAAGTGGTGTTAAGAATGTTTTCGACATGGTTTTCATGTGTTTGGTTGTAAGGGAAGGTGTTGTATGGGTTAAGTGGGATGTTTCTATGAAAACCCACATTGAATTGTCTATTAGTGTTTCATAAATTTTGTGTTTGTTTTGTGAAAATGTGAAAAGTGTTCAGTTTATGATCTGTTGTAGTATTCATATGCATTTTGTCCAAAAAGTTAATTTGAGTGGGCCTTTTGTGTTTAAAGCCATGTTTTATCTTCTTTATTTTCTCAATAATATTTCTAGTATTTTGTTTAATTGGTAAAATGTTATTTTAATAGTGTGGTTGGGTTATTTATTGATGCACGTGGTGTAAATTCTGTTCTTGATGTGGCGTCAGGTATGTTTGGTCAGGGAGGAGGGCTGAGTAGGTTTTGCGTGTTAAATATGTTTTATGTTTCTTTTTAAAGAATTTGTTTTCAAAGAATCAAATATGATTTAATAAAATTATTAAAGATTAAAATTTAATATGTTTCAAATAAACAAAACAATGCAGAAATTGTTTTATTTGAGTTGGGTAATGTCTTTTGGTGTGCTTACTTTTTCAAACGGTTTTCTGTGTGTGTGAAAGTTTGGTGTTGGGTTTATGAAACACCTTGTTAGTTTAATTTGTCTGATTTTGACCTGAAATGTGAAATTTTAACATCTTGAGCACAAAAGGGGAAGTCTGGGTACTAGGTGGGCGGACTAGATCTAGCGTGCTAGTGATAAAAAAGCGGCTCTGACCCGGTTTCACTTAGCTATTTTGATTATTACAACACTAACTAAACATTGGATGATGATTTGAGACCCCAAGTTTATGGATGTGTTTCCCTACTAGTGGCTCATGCAAGAGAACGTTTTTTTATTCCTATACTACTATTCACCAAGACATGATGTTCTAGGGTCCCATTCCTTTTTCTGGTACATTTAGGGCCTCTCCCACTTTTGGTTCTCCTGGACTACTATACAGTCACTGTCAATATATGGTGTAGCTTTTGGGTGTTTCTTGAAGGTTTGGGTTTTTCTTAAATGCAATGGTGTTTTTTTGTTTAATTATTAAAGTAGTTTTCTTTGGAAGTGTTTTATTTATGGAAACATTTTTCTTTAAAATTGTTCATTCTTTGGCAACTTTTCATTTATTTAGCCTAAAAATTTATTTTTCTTTTAATGATTACATGTGGAACCTTTTTATTGGGTGAAGTCCTATTTTTCTCTTTGTTGACACCCTGCATACACCTTTGGGTGTATGTAGACATTGTTTGTTATGGTCTCCAAGTTGTGACATCGTTCTCGGTGATGGTGGTTTTGGTAATTGATGGTCTTCTCATGTAGGTTGGTGTTGAGGTGTGTGGATGTTTCACCACTCTGGTCGTTTGGAGGTTTGAGTTGGAGTTTTAGTTTCTTTTGTTGTTGTTTATTTTTGGACGTTTGTTCTAGTTGTAAACCTTTAAATTTGATTTTAGTTTGGTTGTTTTTTTTTCATTTTTGGTTTTTTTATCTTATCTGTTATTTTTTGTTTATTATTTCAGGTAAATCATTTCCATGTGCTAGTTTTGATACTCGGGCACTTTTGCCAGTCCGAGGGGATTGAAAATGCCCTTTGGGCCATGTCGCAGACTGGATCGGGCGCCGGTTCGGATGGTGACCTAGCCTAGTTCGTGACACTAGAGACCATGAAATTCATGATAGGTAGCTACATTACAAGATAATTTATATCTACATACCCATAACTTGTGTAAATTTCTATTTTACATTCATAAAGTGTGAGGGACATGTTGTTTCCATGGGAATTATCTAGAAATAATCATTGTTATGGGTTGAAAGAAAGAGTTCCAACATTTTCTTTGGGAAGTGGTTTTATAAACCATATTGTATCATTGTTTTATAAATTTTTCCCAATCTATATCCAAGGAAAATTATTATAAATATTAGTTATGTGCACTGAAAAAAATAGAAAAAAAGGAAAAAATTGAGAAAAGAGAATGTTTACTCATTATTATTCACTACTTGGTTGTAATCCACACAAATAGATAATGGGGACAGTGAGTTGGAAGTGATACTCATTTGAGGAGTTGAGTGTGAACATTCATTGTGAACACTTTCTAAATTTTGACATGCTTTTTAATTAAGAGATTAAACACTCGTCTTATACTTCATATTTTTATATGTTAAATCTGACTAACCCTTGAACCTCAGAACAACCCGTTGGAAATTCTCTTGAGTAAGACACTGGATTCTATTGGTAGATAACTTATAATCATGGAATGCATATGGTAAGATCTCATGAACTCTAAGAAAATATAATAACTCAACATTCATTTGTTCTATAAGTGAAGAGGGATAATTTCTAGGTGTGGTGGGTTGAGACATATTTCATGGGTGAACAAATGAATTTGAACAAATTTGAATGTGAAGGAAGATAAATAATAGAAAATTGGATTTCATAAAGAAGACATGATGAATTTTATTAGAAAATAATCTTGGAAGTTTTCTCACATTTTATTTAGGAATGAGAATTTGTTAGGATATAATAATTTTCCCAAGAGTAAAAATGGATAGGTGTGGGGGTGTGGTCACATTGTGATTTACAATTCATTTTTACCATTATTCCACTATGTTAAATAGATTTTTTTTTTCAAAAATTTAAAATTTAATAAAAAAAATAAATTCATTTTTAATTCAATTTTTTAACTATTAAAAAATAAAATTTAACTTTTTTAGAAGATTTCATTAAATGTGGAGGTGATTAGGAGAGGCCATGATGATGCAGAAGGAAAATGGACCAAATTTTGTGGATGAACACGAATACATGCCAACTATTTTTAATGTTTAGAAAAATCCTTACATATAAATGGGAAAATATTTTATATAGGGTTAAAAAACTAGTGGGGTACAAATATTATGAAATAACCCAAACCCAATTCATCAATTTAGGGGCCCATACAAACTAATATGTCTAGGTAATCATATGAGTATGAAGTCAAAAGTGGTGTTCTATATTTTAGATATTTTTAAAGTTGTGGATCACCAAATGATTCCAAATTTTCTGTGGATAAATTAAATAGTTAGATAAACATGTTTTTATTTATGTTAAAATCAAGATAGTAATTTTTAGTGGCCTAATACTATGTTCCATGTGGTTTTACCAAATATAGGGGCTCAAACCCACCTTCCACATTGCCTATAAAATTATACCTTGGGCACCCCATTAAAACATTCGACCAGGAGGAAAGGTGCTACCATTTTGGAGACTCTAAAGAGTCCTATCATCATATCTAGATGTTATAGAGGATATGGGAAGTGAAACTTATACAAATTTTTCTTCCTCCCCTCCCATATATTTCTTCCTTGTGATCACCCGAGGACGAACATGTTCTAAATTGAAAGATTATTTTAATAATCGAATGATCTGTTTATTTCAAATTCATTGTGTTGTTTTCTTAATATTATATTCTTATTTTATTAATTTATGTACTGGTATTTTTTAATATAATTGTATGGTCATGTTTTTTGGTACCCTTCCATGTGATGTCTCACCCACTGTTCACAATTTCTTCTTCCCTATTTTAATTGTTGTCTTTATATGGTTCATATTGGTTAATTAAACTCTCATAAACACTTACATGAACATATACATTTATTTTATAGTAAAAAATTGAAATAACTTACAATCTTGAATAGTGAATCATTTTATTCATGTGTTTCCTTGGTGAGTTTCCGTTTTGAAGTTAAACACAAATCACCCAATCATCTGCGGTATACGGTGAATCATTATGGGGTTCTGAAAAAACCCTAGGAGATATCCTAGTGTAAAATCAGTAACAAACTAGTTATATTTACTAAAAACTATATATTATCTTATCTCTTGAAGTGATTAAGGATGAGAATCATTAGATTTCCCAAGTTTTATCACGCTTAATAAAATTCGTTAATTTTTATTTTCTTGTATCGGTTGAGTTTATATGATTCCATATTAAATCAACAAATCCCAAATTTCATAAAATCCCATTTCCCCTTTTCATAATCAAATCAGTCCTTTTAAATTAGGGATCTAAGGCTCCTCCGAGATATGAGATAGGGATCCTTCTATACTACAGAGATTCTATTAAAAATAAACAAAAAATTTGATGCACTTGACCTCATGATCTATCATGTTTCATATATCTTAATATGTATGATCCATAATTTTAACTAGTTGTTCCTCATAATAAAGATCTTTCTCAAGTGGTATTACCTCTAATTTCAGTACATGTGAACGGTCAGGTATATACTTCCTCAGGAGAGATACATGGAACACATCATAAACATATGATAGATTTGGTGGAAGTGGAAAGTGATATGATACCATCCTTATATGATCAATAATTTCAAAGGGACATATATACCTAGGGAAAAATTTCCCTTTCTTCTAGAATCTCATAACTTTCTTCTATGGTGAGATTCATATAAACACCTTTTCACCAACTTCAAATTCTAGATCATGTCATCAGTTATCAACACAACTTTTCTAATGCCTTTGATATGATTTCATATCCTAATGAATGATTCTTACCTTGTTGTTCATTTCTTCAACGATCTTAGGTCCCATTATATTTCTTTCTCCACACTCATCCTATCACGTTGGTGTTCCACATTTCATCACTTTTAGGGGCTTATAAGGTTCTATATGAATTATTTAATGCAATGTATTATTGTAAGAAAACTCAACTAGATGAATGTGTTGATCCCACCACTTTTGAAATATAGATAACAATATTTCCACATATCCCTTAGGGTTTCAATTATTCTTTCAGATTGACTATATGTCTGATGATTATATGGAGTGTTGAAAGTCAATTCTGTATCAATATCTTGCTAAATACGTTACCAAAACATTGAGGTTAACATCGCATCCTTGTCCGATACAATGGAATTTGGTACTCCGTGAAACCTTACCATATCCTTAATATATACCCTAGAAATATTATCCAAACAGAAGTATTCTCTAATAGTGATTAATTGTGCTAACATAAAAAGGATATCGAATTTCACCCATATATAATTAAACCCTATAAATTTCTTGGGTAGTCCAATGATAAAATCCTTAGTGATGTTCTCCCATTTCCATTAAGGTATGGGTTATGGATGCAACATCCCCTTTGAATTTTTCCTTCTAGCCTTAACTTTTTTCTATACCAAGTACCCATATATAATCTCTGTGATATCTCCCTTCATTACATCACACTAGAAGTATTCTTTCATGTCCCTATAAAAATTTTTACTTCCAAGAAGAATAGTTAATGAAGAACTATGGGCTTCCTATAAAATCTCCTTCATCAAATCTAGTATGAAAGGAACACACACATGGTTCTTGAGCTTTATCATTCCATCATGATCATGGTTAAACTTAGGAACATTTCTAACATTATTTTTTTCACTAAATCATCCTTTTTCACCTCTTTAATCTTCACTTGGATAGAGGGATGAAAATACATTTGAGAAAAATAATATTTTTCCATTTCTTCAAGATTTATATATCTATCCTTTTCAAATCCATAAATATTGTATCTTTTGTTATACTCGTCAATGATATTCTAGAATATTCCATCCAAATCAAAGCATCGCCCACCTTGTTAGCTTTCCAAGGATGGTAATTTATTGAGCATCCATAAACCATTATCAACTTTAACTATATTATCTAGTGAATGTTCAACTACATCATTTTTGAATATATATTTAAGACTTTTATGATAGGAAGATATGTCACAATTTTCTCCATAAATATAATGATTCAATATCTTTAATAAAAAAATTACTATTTCTAACTCAAAATAATGTGTTGGGTAATTTTTTTCATGAATCATTAACTGTTGTGAGGCATAAGTGACAAACTTGTTATTTTTTATAAGAACACATCTCAATCCCTTCTTTCATACATCGCTATAGATTACAAACCCTTCTACATAATAGGGTAATGTAAACACAGGTGTAATGACTAACCTTATCTTTAGGTCCAAGAAATTTTTATCACATTATTCTTTCCAATGGAACATGACACCCTTCCATGTGAACATGGTTAAATAATTAGACAGTCATGAGAAATTCTGTAGAAATCATTGATAATATCCTAATGAACCAGGAAAGCTATAGATCTCAGTCACCATAGTTGTTCTAGTCTAACATTCAATAGCCTCTACCATTAATGGATCTACTAATACACCATGTCTTGAGATTATGTAACCCAAAAATTAATCCTTATGCATCTAAAATTCTCATTTGGTAAAATTTCCATATAGATTCTCCTTCAGTAGGGTATTTACTACATTTATTAACTGATCCAAAAGCTCTTCCTTTCTCTTTGAATAGATTAGAATATCAGCTTCAAAGACTACAAAAACTGATTGAGTTAATATCTAAAGACTCTATTAATTAAATACATGAATATTTTAGGGGCATTAGTAACACCAAAATACAACACTATATATTTTTAGTTTCCATACCTTGTAAGGATTTCCATATTAGACATATCCACCTTCATGGCCCTAAATTGATGATATCCAAAATGAAGGCTGATATTAAAATAATATTTAGCTCCTTGAAGTTGATCAAACAAGTCATCAATACGGGGAAGAGAATACCAGTTCTTGAATATTATCTTATTCAAATACCGATAATATATGAAGAGTCACATTGATCCATCTTTCTTTTTCACACAAAAAATTGTTTCACCCCAACAAGACACACTTGGCTGAATGAATCCCTTTTCAAGGTTTTCTTGGATTTTCTTCTCCAATTCATGCAAATCAATCAGGGCCATTATATAATGTGTCTTGGAAATTGGTGTGGATCCAGGTATGAGATATTTTGAGAACATGAAATCGGGTTTTAGTGGAAGGATATGAAACTCTTCCAGAAAGACAGACACAAATTCCCAAACAATATGCATATCATCAATGTCAATTTTCTCCCCCAACACTTTAGAAAAAACCCTTTTGAATGAGAATTAAAACCCATACAGTGGATTTTATCTTCACATGAATTTAACACATAACATAAAATTTGTGGATGATCATCAGAGATTTTGAAATATCAAATGTAACATCCATTTTATGACAATAGATGTGGTATTTATGTAGAGAAATCAAATCCATGCTAATTACACATCTAATTGTTTTGGTAGAATCATAACACCCTTTTTAAATTCATTAGATATGAAAAGGTGGGTAGATCAAGAATCAAATAATACATTTGAATTTCTAGAGTTGTTGGTAAGTGTAACTTTATCCACAATGTTATCATACCCCTCATTAGAAATATAGATTGCATGAGATTTCCCCTTGTCCCTCAGCTAAAGTGGTTAATGAATTTCATAATCATCACTGGTCCTTGGTTTTGGGTAGTGGTTAGCATTATCCCTATTCTTCTTTCACTTATAACACTAAATCATGGTAGGGGCATTTTCTGTGGATTTTTCTCCATTAGCATTTTGAGCTAACTTCTTCCCGTCATTCCACCAATCAATTTGTTAGTGAACTTCATTTCTTCACATAAAACATTTACTAGATCCCTTAAGAAAAATTCTACAATTATTCTTCCAACATTTAGAGCATAATGGAAAATTCATCTTCTTTTAACCATGGTTTTTATAGTTTCCATTGAACTCCCTCTTCATTTTCTTATCAAAACAATGTGGTTTATATGTGACTCTAACCTCCATTTTATCATTTATTACAAAACTCAAAATCTCTTCATAGCTACTAAATTCTTTTATAGACATTACCCTTTTGAGACATGGATTTAAGACATTGAAGAACCTATCAAATTTACATCCAGGTTGGTTGATAATTCCTAAATAATACCTCTAAAATATTGTTCAATTAGCATAATAGGTATCAATAGACTCACTATCACTTTTCTATAACTTGAGGAACTCTTTCTCTAACTTTGTATAAAGGATCTGAGGAAAGTTATTACTAAAAAATAAATTTTTGAACACATACCAATCCATGGATTAATTCTAATATTATTTTCTAATATTCTGGATTAGAGTCCACCTCGGGTCAAATTTTCCTTCTAAATGATAAACATCCATAATTTCATTCCCATTCTCTAAACACTGGATAAAGGAGAATATATTTTCAGTAGTATTGATTCATTTCTCAGCAACAAGTGGATCAAAAAACACTCCGAAAGAAGGCGGATATTTCCTCATCAAAGACTCAAGAGAATTTTGTTCCCTCCTTTTCTCATTTATAATTCCACCATGATTCATATTTTGGGAATGAAGTGTGATCATTGCAATGATAGTTTTCATTTGAGCTCCCATAACACTCAATTTCTCAGGTTGACTATTAGTTCATGGTCCATCACAATCACCATTAAAGTGGTTCATTCAGGTTCCATCCATTGGAAAAAACAAAAGGCATAGAATAAGAAACAGTTATCTTATTGTGGAACCACATAATAATGAAGAGTAACTAAAGGGATGTCTATATTATGACACCATCCTTAATCTATGACACCTTAGGCTTATCCAAACTTATAAATATCCATATTATATTTAAATCCTTTAAGATGGTTCATAATGATGTTATGAATTTATAAAGCATATCCCTGGGGAGTGTCAAACCAGATGTGCAACAAGGCCCGTTGTCATATAGCTGATTACGTTGTGTCAAACCCAATATGTATTATGGATGGGTGTGGTGAACTTATATGATATATTAAATCTTCTTATTAGGATCCTCCTTAGGTTTTTGGTTTTGGTCTTTTGTTAAGACCAAAATATCATGGACTTGGGGGATAGGTTAGGGAAGAGAATTGGGTAGAATTTTGAGAAGTATCAAGGCTTTAATGGTTCTTGGAAAAGAATTTGTGAGGGGCTGTATTTATAGTGGAGGGGATGGGTTTTTTCTCAATATTTCAATTATTTGTTTATTAGTTTCAATCAAGACGATGAATAGTATGACCATTATCACCAATAATATTAAAATAATGAATCATAGTTAGTGATTCTGGATTTACATCATCTATGACTCCATGAATCATATATTTAGCATTTATCTTAAATTACTATATTTTACTATTCATTGAAAATTTGTGTATTTTAGACAAATCTCAAAAAATAACCATAATAATTTTTTGATACGTAGAATTGAAAAATAAAATCCATTTTATAAAAATTATTTTCTAAATATGAGAAATTTTAATTTTAATTAAAATCATCATTTACTTGGAAAATATAGATTTTAAAATTATAAATGATTTTATAACACTTTGATAAATTAAATAAGGTCCCAAATTTTTTCATTAAAATCATAAGACATTAAATTATTAATTTATGAATACATTTTACAAAAATAAAGTATTAAATTAATCCTAAAATTGTAATTATATATTTATGAATTTCAAAAATACCAACACTTAATTAATATTTTTTAATAATTTTATTTACTTATATTAATGATATAATTATATCATATTGTCACTTATAAGATGGATTAATTTTATTTATGCATTCATTGGTGTGGTTAATATCAAATTTTTAGTTTACTATTCATAGTGGTCATGTTACTATTCCTTTGGTATATGTTCCTTAACGTCGAGGAATTCCTTTTATTTCATTAATCCAGCATTTATAATTTTTTAATTATGATATCTTTGTGATTTTATGGGTTTACACTATTGAAATAATTTTAATAATGGAATTTCAATTGATAAAACTTGCAGTAGTTAATTCTTGATCAATAATGTCGTGATCTGTCCCCTAGGGCATGTGTCATAACTACCCCAAGACCTACTTCCATAAGCCAAGGGTTGGCGACTAGAAACGAATCAAAATAACCCAAAAAGGGAAGGCATTTTCCTTTAAAACTATACACATGCACAAAGCTCAAACTATGGAATGTAAACACAAAGTAAACTCCAACTATTACTAAAAATCTACTGAGAGTACAATACAAATTGAAAGTAAAAAAGGGACCAAAATACAAGCCCAAAACCCCAAAGGAATGTACAAAAACCATGGTATATCCACTTGAGACCCCACCTGATGGGTAGGTTAAGGGTAGCTACCTATAGCTGTAGAAGTACGCTCATCTGTCCCGTATAACTGAGCCCCACCTGGTCTCGAACCACTAAGGTCTTTGTCAATGTGTTCTTTTATCCCGTCTCACTGAGCACTACCTGGTCCTGGACCACCAAGGTCTCTGTTGAAGTGTCGATCACCAGAATGGGACACAATATGTGCGGGCAGAGCCCGTGCAGGTTTGAGTAACACAATACTCACTAGGGACCCCAAAAAACAAACAAAAGACCACAATGGAGAGTATGCACAAGGTACTATCAGTACACCATTGAATAGAGTACATCAAGTACACTAAGTACACCACCGAGGAGAGTACGCACAGTATACTAAGTACACCACTTATGAGAGTACACAAAGTACACTGAGTACACCATTGAGGAGAGTATGTCAGGTAAACTAAGTACACCACTGAGGAGAGTACACTGAGTACACTTAGTACACCAATGAGGATATTACGCCATGTACACTCAATAAACTACTTAGGACAGTACTCCTAGTGCACTAAGTACGCCACTAAGGAGAGTATGCCAAGAGTCAGATCACACAAGTATAATCTAAAGTATAAAAAGAAAGACCATCTCTTACAACACTAAACACATTGGGATGATGGGGTACTCCTCACTAATTAGTACCATGGGTATGTTGTGCTACACAGAGATGCTCCCCACTGTGGTCCTACCGAGTCATAATGAGTCGCTTCCCACAAGCCTTGGACTAATGTGGTACTCATCTACCAAGGGCATACTAGGTCACACAGATCCACTCCCCACTTTGGGCCTGTCGGGCCACACATAGTGGCTTCCAACTTGGCCAACGTACTGAGGTAATCCTTCACAACGAGTGTTATGGGTATGCCGAGTCTCATAGAGTATATCCCCACTGTGGGCCTACTGAGTCACATAGAGACGCTTCACACTAGTACATTTAGATGATCAAAACAGGGTCATTTGTCAGCAGTCTTCGGCTCTTAGCCATCCGTAGGATCTATGCACCTAGTGCACTTCATTTTGAGAGAAACCGATCCTCAAACCATTTTTATATTCTAACTTTCAATAAAGCCTCTTTAGAGTATGATAGAATATTCGCCTCACCGTGAGTGTTCCAACACTGTAGACGTACCGTCAATCGGACACCTAGTTTGAGAGATGTTGGTGTTTTAGTGAACATGGCCCAGGTGCGTCGGTGCCCGATCCGACCCGACCATCCAGGAATGTGGGTCCCACAAGACCTGGTCCTGTTCAACTGACCCGACCCATCCTGGTTCGGTTATAGTATGGACCAGCCCGGCCAGACCCATTGGCCCTAGCAGGACCCAACCCCATTCAGTCTGGGGTCCAGCCCACTGGGTCACCTGACAACCAGGATTTGTCCAGCTCGACCCACACTAGTGTGCCGGTTTTCAATCCCAGCCTGGGCCTCCCAGCAGCCTGGCTTTATCCCACAGGCTCAGAGCGTCCCGGTTTTCTCCCACTTCTAAGATCGCATGGAGGGTCGGTCTTCTCTAGCCCGGAGTCCATGTGGCATCTGGTTCTTGTGTATCACGTCTGGTAATCCAACTTCACTTGGGGACCCACACGTGATCACTGGACCGCTTGCTAGTGGGTCGTTATGGCCCACGCATCATGGGTCGTCGAGCCTCGCGCTCTACGTGCCACCCCCCCCCCCCCCCCACCAATGCGACTAAATGGCTGCATCCTTAACTACCAGCTGTCAGCCCACTGTAGCAATGCTATGGTCGGAGCCTGCCGCAACACCTCCGTCAGCGCACTATCATGGCATGATGGTACCCGCCCGCGACCGCCGGAAACACCTTCCACTGACTACTAGGTCCTCTATGGTGGTTTTTTCCTCATGTCTTCTGCACCTCTAGCCACCATGGTGTTTCACCTTCTCTGCTAAGGCCTCAAAAACTCTTTGCTATCAAATTGAAGGTTCAGCCATAAAGAACGCACCAGAACGCACAAAGGCGGAGGGGCTCAGGCCTTATTCGTGTCGGACCTCACACTCCACATTCGAGTTTAAAACCTGGAGGAGGTTCAAGATTATAACAAGAAGTTAACCTGATGAAAACCCCGAGTATAAGAACCCTCCTACAAGAACAATCAATCTTCAGATCATCCTTTGCATGAGTTTATCCACATTCGTTGTTTTAGAAATAATACTGGGGAGTTATTCTTCAAAAAGTAAACCCCTACCTAGAGAAGTTTTGTTGTTGGCGTTGATCTGTTCAAAGACATTCGCGTTCATCAATCTCTAGTCCTAAATCTGTTCTCTATCACCTCGTCACCTATTTATGATTCTTCGGTTCTTTCATTGGAGAGAATCCTTCGCAATCTGTGAGAGAAATTCCATCTCAGATTCTACAACTCGTTATCTCATTAAAAGAGAAACGCATCTCAATATTTATGTTAAATTGCATCATATCGTCATTACATTGTTTCATTTATGAAATAACATATCTATATTTTTTTATTTAAGAGTCTCTACACTGTTTTATTTATGGAATGAAATAGTTGTCTTATCGTTACATTGTAGTGAAACAAATTTCTTAATAAAATATACTTTTTAAGTTTGTTTGATTTTTTCTTAAAATGTCTGAAAATTAACATTTTTCCTCGACCCAAGCTGGTCTATTTTAGGTGCATTATTAGATAATTTTTTCATTCCGGACACAACGATTCCCTCGAATTTTCAATCCATTCCGCCTTTTAGAAGTTTCCAAAAACTATGCACGTAAACCATTTTAATTCGCATAAAAAAATTTCAAAAACTATCATTCAACCTTGACCCACACCGGTTGAGGTTAAGCTCCGCGTAACGGTGGAACACCCACATGAGATAAATGGTACTCTCGGATTTCCATTCTAAGCAACTATTTACAGGTTATAATGATTTTAAAATAAAATAATATTTACTTAATTATTTTATTTACGACCAAAAACTAACTTCAATTGTTGGCATGTTCCGGCCAACGTTAGACTCTTCCTACAGAAAGAATACCCTCATGAGGTCAATGGTGGTCTCAGATTTTCCATATGAGTCATCGTTCATGCTTTATAACCATTTGAAAAATAAAATAATATATTTTATTTATTTTATTTACAGTTATGTCATTTTTTGGTTTTCTCACTAGAGGTATGTGATGAATAAACATAAGTTGTACCTGTGGTAAACATGTCATCCATAATGGAATGGCGCCCTCTGATTTCTTATTTGGGAACCCATTTAAGAGTTATTCCACTTTTTCATGAAAACCGCTCACATGTTCTGTTATAAAATACCTATTTCCAATGGATCATTTCCGGCACCCTGGGGCTCAGAATTGGATGTCATCTTAGCACCTGGTCTCGAAATAATTCCATTTAATTTTAAAAAAAATCATATAATTCTAGGGTATTACAAATAAAATAATTACTCAATGATAGTATAATGATCAAAAAAAGAAAATGTGTTGTCACAATACATTAATTTGTATTGAACCGATGGACTTTCAAATCATCACAAATTTATGACTTTGATTCCCTGAACCTTTCATTGATCATTAACGTGTTTTGATTGGTGGCCTCAATCACTATCTATAAATATTTACATTTTTTAACCAATTCCATGTTATCAATTTCCACCTATGTTCTCCTATGTTGAACCACAGTTATATGTTACTTTCAATAACCATTATGTTTCTGACATTCCTTTTTTTAATGAAATTTTTAGGATTTACTTTTACAAAGTGGGTTTCTATGAAAGGAACATTAATCTATTAAACCTTTGATAACCCAAACTAATTTTGAGGGTTAAATTAATTTTAAGGTTGTTTAATGTAACACCACATGATTTTGTAAATTGTTTTTTTACAAATTAATTTAATCTTTGTTGATGTTTTTCATTTCCCACAACATTGAAATTATTTAGTTTTATATTAGATCACTATGCATGGCTTCAGATATATGCAAAAAATGTTAATTGTTCACTAAACTCACTATAAATTTTAGTTTTCTCTATGTGAAACAACGAGATTAGATTACATTACATGCAATGCTAACTTTCAACAATTTCTTACAAAACATGCAAGACCGAGTGTTTCCGATCAATAATTCATTATGAAAATATTATTATTTAATAGGATATAACATTTCCATTAAATTTAATATTATAATATTATCTAAATTATGAATATATATATAGTTCTATTCATTAGATACCTATTATTTATAAAAGAATATTAAAACCAAGTGAATATAAAGTGTGATAAAAGTCTATTTTTATATGAAATGAAAAATAATATTAATAAGTTAAATTAATTAATAATAGTGATTGATATTAAATGAATTTATATTTTATATATTCAAAAAACTATTTTTGATAATCATCCAAGTGATTTTATAGATATAAGATAATAAAAAACATAATTTTATGTTTAAACCTCAATATTTTTATAAAGGTAGTTTTACCACCTTTTAATGGAGAAACCTTTTTAAATCCAATTTTGGAAAATTTTATAGATTTAATATGTCAAAAAAACATCACCATATAAATATTATCATTAAAAATAGTTTATGATAATGTTTTTTTTATTTTTTAGTAAGGTTCCATTTTTTAATGAATAGTTAAAAATGAAGAATTTCAATTGAAAACTTATTTTCCAACTAATTAATTTATGAGGATAAATTTTATCTCAAATTTTAATTATTGTTTAATTATATAAAAATTTATATATTAATCCAATTTAGGTTATTTTAATCAATTTCCTATTGAAATTGGGAATAAAAACATAGCAAACTTTTGGACGTTTTTACTTTAAAAACCCTCAGTGTCGTCTCGTCAACAAGATTATTTTTAATTTAATTTTATTCAATTATATTAATTAAATTTGGAAAAATTTATTCCATATTTTAAATTATAATAATTTATAATTTATAATATGTTCAAATTTGTTTTTTTACAAAAACAATATTAGTGAATGTGAATAAAATTAATTACAAATATTAGGAGAAGAATTTGGTTAAGAATGTACTAAACCCTAAATTTACGACCAAAACGACCTAGAAACATTTACAACACCCATTGGATGGAAATTATTCTTCCATGAAGCTTTGATTGTTTATTTGGATGAGTTTTTTTTATGACTTTGGTTAGGTAAAAATGTGGGTACACCTATCTTGTCTTAAAAAATACCAATAGTTTCCTTCCCTTTCCCTATAAAATAAAACCAAATATCCCTCTTCTTCACACCTCTAAAATAACATATATATGTATAATCTCGAACCAATAAACTTCTTATTATCCCTCCCTTCCTCCTATAAGACTACCCATTTTGCAGAAAGCTTTCCAAGAAATCTATTTGGCACAAACCAAAAGGAGTAACCCGATAAGAGGTAATAAGTTCTCTCAAGCTCCTTTCTTTTATTTTCTTTCTCCACCCCCTATACTCACTTTATTCCACAATTGTATAAAAACACCATTGTCATAAATATAATATAATTTTTTTATTCTAAGGGTCCTACTTACTCTAACACACACCTCTATCTAATGGGTAATGAACATACTGTTTATGTACACGGTGAACCACCGCCTCACAAAACAATGATTGTTCATTTTTCCTTGCCACCTCACATGGTAGACATTATTATGGAACATATTTTTATATATGATATATATTATATTAATAATATATTTAATATAATATAATTATATTAAAACACATATCTTTATACTTTCCATTTTTTGTGAATATTATAAATTTGTTTGAGGAAGTGTGGACTACAACCCCCTCAAAGCGATGTGATTCATTCACACAAAATATAGCATGTATTAAAGATGTGTTTAGAGAAAATATATGATATATATGATATATTAATGATAATGTAATAATTTTATATATAAAAATATATACATATATGTCATTTACTTACATTCATTTAATATGACTATTAAACGGAAACAATGTTCATGCGTACGGGTAGAGTACCGTTTCCATGAATGGTGTATTCCATTTCATAAGTCTATACTATATAGATTATTATAATAGAAATATAATGAATATAAAATATAATTATATCATGATTTACAATATGGAAATTATGATATATGTATAAGGACCAAATATATAACAAATTAATACACATGCGAAAAACAAATAGAATATTACCTAAAGCATAACCTTAACATGGAATTTTTAACAACTGGGTAATATAAAGTTATAATAAAACCATATAAGATATTATATATAGTAATATGGTTCTCTGATATATTTTTAATAAACTTATATTTATTATATTGGCGTTTTGAATGAGTACGAAAAGAGTTAGGACATATGGTGAGGGGATTTACTCTCACTTTTTATTTTCGTGAGATACAATCCATGATCACCACTTGTTCCTTATGTGTGGTATATATAATGACCATGAATGTATTATATTATTATTATTATTATTAAATATATGGTTAATTACATATCAATTATATTATCATCCTTTCATGGGGGTTATGTTTAAAAGTTACTAAATCAGTAAGATAGTTTGGTATCAATTTACCTTCTTTGAGACTCATGCCATGTTATGCTCATATATTTTAATATGAGGTGTAAATATTTCCTTTTAGATGTTATATAATTAATATCATTAATGTCATAATATTTTAAGATTCATTTACTACAAATTCTTACATGTGGTGTATGGTTAAAAATTACTATGTGATAAGAGTTTATTGAAAAAATATCATCGCTTTTCAAGATTATTTATGATTATGATTACTTTTTGGAAATCATATAATCCATATATCAAGAGTAATTTTGAAATTTATCCTTCAATTGTTTTTAATTATATATTAATGTATTCGTACAATTTTTCTACTCTTCGGTAGATAATATAGCTAATGATGTGTTTTTAAGTAATCTCGGCTTTACCCTCCCTTTGGTCGGAAATCTATGCTCCTTCAAAACCATGTTTTCTAAACTGGGTTTATAAGAATATTATACTATTATAATATAATATTTAAATTAAATTATTCCCATTTTTGAATTTTACCAATGTTTTCAAGTTAATATTCTCATTGATTTCCAAACAATGAATTTTTCTATCCTTTTACTGTGGAAAAAGAATGTTCTTCTTACCTCACACAACATATATGGATTTACCCACCTATATTTCTATGAAGATTCCATTACATGTTTAAAAGTTAAATTTCTTTGAAAATTTTATTAAAAATCATATTCAAATAAATTGTTTTCAAAACACCGACATTATTTCTTTATATGTTTTCAAATTATTTTTTAATAAAAGTTTTTCTCAAAATGTTTTTAACATTATTTTATATATTTTTAAGGAAAATGGTTTTCAAATGTTTTTCAAGATTACTTCATATGTTTTCAAGAAAAATTGAATATAAAGTTTTTTCAAGATTATTTTATTGTTTTTCAAGGAAATTTGTTTAGAATATATTTTCAATATTTCATTATAAGTTTTGATGGAAAATTATTTTCAAAATATTTTCAAACACCCTTTTAATTTTTCAATAAAAATTGTTTTGAAAAAAGATTTCAAGAATTATATATTAGGTTCAACTGTATTTTTAAATAAATGGTTTTCAGAAAGTTTTCAAGATCCTTTTAAATGTTTTCGGGGAAAAAGATTTTCAAAATGATTTAAATCCTTATTTATAAGTCAAAAATGTATTTTAAAATAAATATTAGTCAAAAAAATTTTATGATTATTTAATATGTTTTCAAGGAAAATGAGATTCAAAATATTATCATGCCCTTTTTATAAGATTTCAGAGAAAATGGTTTTCAAAAAAATTTCATGCTCTCTATTTATAATATTTCAATGAAATGTTTTTCTAATTTTGTCCAAAACATTCATTATATGTTTTCATGATTATATTCATGAAAATTGTTTTTAAAATGTTTTTTGTTTTAATATATTTTTTCAAATAATAAATTATATTTTCTATAAGATTTTTTTCAAAATATCGTTCCAATTTATTTTCCATCTACGATGATAGATGTTGATGTTACTTAGACCCTTCAAGTAAATAATATATTGGTTCAATTAATGTTATTTCTATAATGGTTTATGATTTTATGGAATGATGATTTTGACACTCATTTCTATTCTAGGAGTTATATGATTTTGAGAACTTCTACCTTTCATGGGTTATGCTTTCATTAAATGATTATGACACATATATTTTTTCCATAGGTTAAGATTTGAATAGAGGTTTATGAAACCCATTTCATTTCATGGGTTATGATTTGATTAATTATGATCTCCTAGGACTTGTATATATAATTTCAGTATGAGATTAATGGGGCCTATATCTCCATCCAATTTATTAGGTAAATATATATATATTTCGTGAGATGGACTAAAATTGTATTGGGAATGAACCTTTACTACTAATGTTTCCTTGGGAGTGAACCATGACTATAAAGATTTTATGAAGAGTGAACTCATACAACTAAGGTTACCATGAGAGTGAACCATGACAACCCAGATGGTATGGGGAGTGAACCCATACTACCAATATAGTTTTCATATGGATTCATCAGCTATTATGGAAATCATATTATATACTAATTTTAATTCCAAAATTCCATGTTTAATTTCAATGTTTTTATTTCATGGATTGTGTTATTTATTTCCTTATGATTGATGTCTTATGTACTATAATGCATTAGGACATGGTTCAAGTTTATGATCTTTGATATGAAGGGTATTGTCCTCAAATGTTATGATCACATTCTCATACCCCTATCATCATGTTTATGATTATATGTCTCCATTGTTTACCCTAACTAAGTATCTATGCTCTTCAATTTTTATGTTTGATTCCCCTAGTTTATGAAGATATGTATTTTTTTATGTGTTTATGTAGGGTGAAAGTCAAGAAGAACCCAGTGTGAGATGATTTAGCTCATTTATGTACCAGTTTTTATGTTTCCATGTTTCCAAAGGGACTAGATTAGTATGGTCTTTGGGTGTATATTTGTATAATGTTTTAATTATTTGGATAAAGTTATGCAATTTTAATGTATGAAATGTTAGGGTTGTTATATGGTCATTGGGCATCTATTTTTATAATTTTTCATGTATTGCACAAAAGTGATGTAATGTCTTTGTACATTAAGACTGAGTCATTATATAAAAAGTTATAAATTAAGTTCTTAAAAGGGTTTTAGAGATTAATATGTTTATGAAATATATTATTATAATACTCATTTTGGTTTCAAACCTAGTTAGAGTGTGATCTTAAAATAAGAGAAACAATGTGATAGACATTTCTCTCAATATTCTTTCATTAATACATGTGTTACTTTATTCCAAAATTGAATTTTATAAGGTGCATATGATGGCCCATTGATATGTTATCACGAAATTCCTTTTAATCCTGATATTTTATATTAATTTTTTATAACTTCCATCATCTATAGTTTTGATTAAAATGTTACTCTAGTCGTAATGTTTTTCTCAACTCAAGTATTTTTTCTGATGCGTCATTAAATATTTTCTTGATTTTTATCTTTTCAGTCTCTATTTTTTATTGTTGTAGTTTTTAATGGTAGATTTTTTTTGTTGGGGATATTTATTATCTTCATTAATATCCTCAAATTTGATGAAATGGTTCCGAAAATAAGAGCATGATGTTGATAAGAATAAATTTTATAATTTTCAATGGATATTTTTCTTCTATGTCCATGTTTTACCTATAAAAATTGTGATTTGTAACCTAAATATATTTCATATAAGGTGAACTTAAACATTCCCTTAACCTATTTTAAAATAATTGTTTATTATCACTTTTTTTATGTTGGATTCATAAATGTTTTCTAAATGACTTTTATCATTTTCTGTTTGTATGGTTATCAAATAATATTTTTCTTTCATATAATATTATAAGTGTTTTATAAATTCTTCCAAAAATATTAGTTTAGAGATATTTTCATCTACTATAAATTACAAAAAAAAAGTATTTTTAACTATTTCCACATTGGTCATTTTCGATGGAAGGAATCTCTTACTTGATTTTATATGAATATATCATTTTGTCACATTTTTCATTTTCTAAGTTACTTCCCCTCATCACTTTAATATTTTAGAAAACTAATGTTTAGTTATCAAGGTTTAATAGAATATAGTTTTTTTATTTTTTCAAAGGTCATGTGAAGTTTTTATTTTGAAAGAAATTTTCCAAATAATTTTAGAGTGTTCTTAATCTATGTCTTATGTTTGATCATGGGTATTATTCAAATTATTTCATTCACCTTCTTTATATAGATGGATTATGAAATTTTATTTTATATATAAGGTATTATTTTTCAATCTTTTTGTTCTATCTAATCGTCTACTTGTATTATTTTGATTTACTTATAATTGTTTTCCACTTTGAATGCCCTATATTCTACTGCTTGATTGAGGGTGTTCACCAATATTACCAATACATAAGTTTATAGGGGAAATTTTTGTCTAACTCATATATCCATTTCCTATATTATGTAAAAACCATATGCATATTCATATTTTTTTAAAGGTATTTGTCTATAATGAGGATTAGGGTCTTTGTATACCCATTTATTTTTACATGGGATTAACAAGTCATTTATATTAATGAAATCCGGAATTCTTCTTTAGGGAATAAATAGAAAATTATATATAACACATTTTATTTCATTAGGTTACTATGATATATTTATTGAATCCTTCTGGAAAAAATATGTATGATATCCATTTTGTAACATGTGGGGACAAAATTGTAGTCCTCCATTGAATTAGTTAATGTTCATATCTTATGAGATATCGTGGTGTGTGGGTAGTGAGACTAGACAACTATGGGAGGGGCAGTCAGTCATGCCATTCATGTTATGTAAACATGGCATGGATCCCTAACATAGGATTAGGATATAAATTTTTTGTTTCTACCATATTATTTTGATTTATTGTTATAATAATATGATCATTTTAATTCCTTGATCTTATGTTATCATTTCTCAGGTCTTGATTTTAAAATCATTACGATATCATGTTATGCCTCCTGAAATGTACAAGTCATATCACCATTTTTATTTTCGTTGATTATTCCCTTAATGATCATTTATTCTCACACATTTATTATGTTTCCCAACCCCAGGTTATGAGTGAAAATAATTAATATACTAATCATAAAAGAGTATATTTTGTGGAGATTGTATGGCTAATGTTTAAATCTCATCATGGATTTATTAGTGTCATATATAGTGATGTAAAAATGTCTATTTTCTGATAAGGGTTGACATTAATTAGTGTATGATTTCTAAAACCACTCTAATACTATGAAATTAAAGGTTCATGGATTCTAAATTTGAGAATGATATTTTAATCATACATGTGTATCCAATACATTGTTATAAGTTATGAGTTTCTTAAATTTTATCTGGAGCATGGTTTAAGGGGTGCTATAATTGGTATCAGGGTAGTGTTTTGATAACATTGGACATTAGGATGTTATTATTTGAGGGTGATTTACTATTTAAAAATGAAATCAATGGTTGATAAGTTATGTATGCTCATACTTTCAAAGATATTTATAATCCTTTATGTTGGAAGTGTTTAATATCTTGTTCTATTTCATGATTATTATAAGATAACATTAGTCAAACCATTAGGTAAATGTAAAATTTTAGGATAAACTCTAAAAATTTGGTAATGTAGATATTATGTGGTTTTATTATCAATTAAATCCCTATCTGGATATCGATAAGTTAATGTAGTTTTGTTCTAAATTCATCTAGGGATATCAACTTCAAAAAGGGTTGGTCATGTCTATCATGGTCATTACTTTGGTGCATGGTGAATGAGCCCTAACATCACATCTTTCTAGACACACCTAGGGGATATTTTGGGTTAATTAAAATTCTATTTACAAACCATTAAAAACGATTTTAACATATTCTTCTATAGAAGTTTACTAGATTAGTTAACCGTGTAGTAAAATGGCCTTTGAAAATCAAGATTGAATATAAGGACTCATATGTTATCATATATAAATAAGTTTTCATATATAAATAATTTATGAATAAGTTCATATAAGATTATGGATTTATCTTTATACATTTAAAAATATAATTATTTTCATCTTTAAATTTTCAATATAGGTAATTGCTCGAAAAAGAATGAACCAAATGTGGTGATTGTCTTGACTTACAATCTATCGAGAAAAGAATTGGGATTAAAAATCATGTTATTATGCCAAATAAAATTTCTAGATTTATGATTAAAAAACTGATCATAAATGAATTATCTATCAAAATATTAAAAGAAGGTTGGAGATTGATAAAAGATCATGTAATAAAGATGATGAAACAAAAATCTTTAATTTACACCATGTAAAAAATGGGGTAATAATGAACTCTTGGAATGCCTCAATGGAACTAGAAAATGTATTATGTTTATAAAATTAGGTAATAAATAATCTATATAATAAGTAAAAAAGATGTATTCAGTTAGATTGATAGATTAAAAAGATATATCTTCTAGTTTTACAAAATATTTCAATGTATATATTTCATTTTAAATTTTATCTTAATTCATGTATGTATTTTTTTAAATCACTGATTATTTTTTTTGTAACAAATTTTGAATACCATGTTTATTTATGGTGGTATAATGTGACATCCTAAGATTTTAGGATATATATTTTCATTTAGATAATACTATGTTTTATGTCTTTCTTCACACACACTAAAATGTAGGTCATGATAAATTATTAAATTAAAATAATCATCATTAAAATATCATTATGATAAATAAAAGTATTTCTATATATTATATAAAGTATTAAAATTATTTAATTTAAGAAATTTTATTAAAATATATTAGAAACAATTAATTTTTAAGATGAATATTTTTAAATAAAATATGTCTACTTTGAAATTTTATATTAATATATATATATATATATTAAAATTAAATTTTTTAAATTAAACATTATGTTTAAATTTATATTTTAAAATTTTTCATAATAAATATTTTTTAGAATTCTTGGAAAATATCAATCTCTAGTAAAAAATGTGGTTTTTATAGAAATTAAAATTTTCATGACTTTATCAATATATAAGAATTAACTAGATGGTATTAAACCATTTAAGTGACCAAATATAAAATTATTGAAAAAATATGCATTTAAAAATGATATTTGTTCTTAGAAAACACATTGACCAACATTTTTAGAACAAAAGTAAAAGGATACTTTCATAATTAATAGAGTCTTATGTATTTGCTTATAAATGATTATTATTTTTGCAAAATAATTCTATGGATTGATTTTAATCTACCATAACAATTTTTTTTATAAATAAATTTATCTTAAATAAATTTTTAAAATTTCCATTTTTAACACATATAAATTTTATGCATAAAACATAATTATCCTGAAAATAATTTTTAAATTATTATGTAGGTTTATTTAAAAATTGAATTTTCTTAATCATAGTGATTATAATTTATAAAATTAATATAATATATATTATTATAGTTATCTAAATATTTTCTAAAATTAATATTAAAAGAGAAAATTTTAATTTTTTATTGTTGGTGAAAAAAAGTTACCAATGTAAGATTACACTTGGTTAAAGTGAAAATTAAAAGTAAAACACCACTCTATCTCTCATGGTTGCCTCCAAAATTATTGTATGGGAAGATTATTTACATAACTTTTCTCAAAATAAATATTTAACAAATATTACACTCTTTTTCATTGAGTAGTCAAAATAAATAACTTAATAATTATGGTAATTGGAAAACTGCCATTCCATTCACTTATACAAGGGACCACTCACACATCATATTTACACACCCATCCATTATAATTACTTCAAGAAACTCTACCCATTTATTCATCTTATAAACTTATACCCTAACCAAAATCCTTTGTACATCCTTAATTTTCCAAATCTCTTCATTTCCAAGGATAATTCAACAGAAAGTCAAAGTTCCTAATGTGTGTACTACTCTCATCTTAGTAGTTATTTTTAGTTTTCAACTTAAAAATATTATATAATTTTGTTTATATAATAATTTTAGAATAATATATATACTTAAATTTCATTATATTAATTTTATAAAAATTAATCATTCCTTATATAGCATCCTCTATGAAAAAACACATCGATTGTGCATTAATAAGGGATATAGCCTCCACGATGCAATGTGGTTTGTTTTTCATCACCGCCTCTAAGTTATGGAATAAGATATTGTCTCTATGAATAATATTTTATTTATTTCAATTAAAATATTAAAAAATGACCACCTTTTTCAATAACATTTATTAAACCCATTAGTTATGGAATGAGGTCGTTAATCATGCATATGTGCGGACTATCGCCTCCATGAACAACCTGTCTCGTTATTCTTAAAAACCTAACATGTATTTACCTTAGATTTTCATTATTAATATAATATGATCTTAAAAACATTATTATAATTCTGAATTGATAATTTTCTATATATCTTCATTGTTCATTCGTTGAGAAATGGGACTGCTAATTATGTGTGCCGACAGACTACCATCTCCACGAATGGTGAATTTGGTTTGTCCAAATCACCCATAATTAATGGTTATATGATTGGATTATATATATATGTGATATATAATAAAATTAAAATGTTCTATAAATGTTATATCAACATTATATAATATCTCATTCATACTCATTCCATTCAATATGACATGATTTTTTGGTACATTTACCACATACTAGGGCGATGTTGTAATACTTATATAGTGAATGATTAATAAATTTTATAAAATATTAATGAAGTGAAATAATAAGTTATTAATTACCTTATAACTTTTCTATAGTTATTATATTGATATTAAATTTTGTTAAAAATATATAATCTTTATTCATTAAAAACTATTGAAACAAGTTTGTCTCATACTTTATATTACTGAGTTATAATTAAAACTATCTTAGGTTTATAGTGGACCTTTATAAATAATAATGGATATATATTAAATAATATTAGGTAATATTGGAATGATTAACTTGATATTAAATATTAAATATCAATATTAACTTCCAAAATCTTATGTAAGACAATAAAAAATTTTCACACCCAATGATTAAAATAAGCTATGATGAACCACTGAATTCATAGTAAATAATTATAAATAATTTATATAAAAATGTTAGAGAATAATAATTTTTTCACTATATTATTAATATATTTATGGTTATTTTACACAATGTTAGAGTTTGATCATCAAATATTTTAAATAAGGCAAGAGATTTTTCTCTCAAACTCCCTTCATTGATACTTTTTTTTCTTAATAAACCAATTTAGATTTATATTGTTTAAATGTTGATCCAATTATATATTAACAAAAAATTTATTTTATTTTTGGTATTTTCAGTTCATTTTAAAGATACTCCCCAAAAAATTATTTTTATTAAAATGTTACTATATTCGTAGTTGATTTCTAGTCTAAATTCATTATTCTCATGAGTAGATAAATATTTTCTTGATTTTTAATTTTCCAAGTCTATTTTTCCTTTATTTATCCATTTAAATTGTTGATTTCCATTATATCTAGAGATATTAATTATCATTATTAATATTCCCATGATTGAAGAAATTCTTCATCAAATAAAAACATGACGCTGATAAAAAAACATATTTACATTTCGATGAAATCTTATATTCCATATCCATGTTTCACACACACAAAAGGTATCCTATAACCCAAATATTTTTCATCTCAGGTGACCATAATGTTTTCCTTTACCTATATTCAAATAAACTTTTTATTATCATTTTTATTATTTGGGTTTTATAAATATTTTAAAATTATTTTTGACATTTTCCATATGGATAGTTTTAAAAAAAGGTTTTCCTTTCATGTAATGTTAAATGTGTTTTATAAAGAATTATGTGGATATTATTTTAAAGTTATTTTACTCAATATTATAATTCATTAAAAAAATTAAAAAAAATTCATAACATTTTCAATATTTTTATTTTTTTATGAAAGTAATTTCTTACATGGTTCGATATGAATGTATATTTTATTTAATATTATCATTTTATAAGAGACATCATATCAACAATTTAATGTTTTCAAAAAGAAAAATCCTTTTTCAAGGTTTAGTAAAATATTAATTTTAAAAAAAATAAAATAAAAGAAAAATTCTGGTTTTGAATCTAATTTTAATAAAGATTCTTAGAGTTTTCTTCATCTTTGTAATATTATTTATCATGGTTATTCCTCATAGGATATCATCAAACTTCTTTATCTAGATAACTTGAGAAATCTTATATTACGTCTATGGTATAATTTATCTATGATTTTGTTTTGTTTAATCATCCATTTTTTTAGAATTATTTACTCCTAATAATTCAACTCTACGAATTTATATGTTCCCCTACATGATTTATTGTAGTTATCCTAGATTCCCAATACATTGATTGATACAGGAAATTTTTGTCTAACTAATATATCCATTACCTATATTTTGTAAAAAACTATATTTGTAATCATATTTATTTAGTTGTATTCTTTCTTTAATTACACTGAAGTAATTTTATAATACTTTTTTTATTATAATATCATATTTATTGTTTAAATTGTGAATCCTTCCTGATAGAACAACTTGAAAATGTTATAAAACCCATTTTCCGTGGATTTTAAGGAATTTTTTATTGAAACCTCATGAAACACATATATATGATTCTCATTATGTAACATTTGGGCATAAAATAATATATTCCTCCAATGAATTGGGTAACGTTTTTATCTCATGATATCACACTGTTTTTGGGTAGTGAGAATATCCAACTATGGGAGTGGGTAGTTATCTATTCCAACCATGTCATGTTAACCTGGAAGGGAGACTTTAATTATTCATATTACATGATGTTTATGTCATTTAAACATTCCTATAATGCCTTGTTATTATAACATGATCATTATTATTCCATGGTCTTAAATTATCATTTTCATGTATTGATTTCATGATCTATGTTATATGATGTTATGAAACCTAACATGTATAAGCTATCTCACCATTATTCATTATAATGATTATACCCTTACTGAGAATCTAATCTCCCTCATTTCTTATGTTCACCTTCCCTAGGTACATGAATAAAGTATTAATATTTCTAATCCTAGAAGAGTATCATATGTGGATAATTTATGGGAGATGATGAAGACTAATCACAAATCTATTTTTTTCATATATGGTGGGGAAAAAGTGTCCATTTTTTTAGAAGTGATGATGTTAAATTACTTTTGATTTTGAAAAACTCTCCAAAAATCTGAGCATACTATATATTAGATTTTAAATGTGAAAAATATATATAAATCGTAGGTGTGTATCAAATCCAGTATTGTATGTTCAGTTAATTTTATAGAATATATGAGGGCATGGGTTTGGTGGTGCTATAGTTGCTATCAGAGCAGTGATTAGATTACATTATATGTTAGAGTGTTATTGGTTGAGGATAATTGACTATTTTGTAATTAAATCATGGTTTGTCGAGTTATGGATGACAAAATATTCAATGATATAGATAAACCTTCAGGTTGGAAGTGTTGAATATCGTATGTTGATAAGGATTCTAACATGAGAACATTAGTAAACCCCCTAGGTGTAAGTCTAATTATAGGATAACCTATAAAAATATTGGTAAATTAGATATTGTGTAGGTTTCATGACAATTAAGTTCTTGTATGGATACCAAAAATTGGATGTGGTTTTTGTAAAAATGCATATAGGGGTAATAACCCCAAAAAGGTTAGTTCTGTATATCTTGGTCATTATTCTATTGAATGGAAAATGATTCCTAAAGGAACATCTATCCAGACAGTCTTGAGGGATATTGTTGGTTAATTAGTATTATCTTTAGAAACCATTATAAGGAGATTTAACATATTACTTTATATAATTTAATTATATTATATAAACTAATAGTAAAATGACTATGTAAAAACCAGATTGAAGCCAAAATATAATAAGATAGTGTATGTACATCATTTATGAATTATTTATTCTAATATAATATTTTTTTCTTTATAAATTTTTATGTTTAAGTATCTTTATCCCTAAAAATTATTTTAAAAAATTGGATGGAGTAAAAAGGAACCAATCTAACAGTTGATACAATGGACAATGTGGTGATTTTCCTTAACTTCAATATATTCAGATAAAAAAGGGGTTAAAAATCATGTTATTATGAAAAATCAATTATCATGGTTTATGATTAAAAAAGTTAACATAGTTTAATTATCTATCACGCCATGAAAATAAGGATGGATTCTCATAGAAGATCAAGTGATTAAGATGATAAAATATAAAATGATCAATTTCATTCTTGTGAAAAATGACTCAAGATACAAATTGGGTAATGTCAAAATGGAACTAGAAAATTTTTTATGTGAGAAAAATGAAGAAAGAAGATATATAGACTCCAAGGAAAAATTAATCATTCAGTTAACTCGTTAGAAAGAAGAAAATTTGTGTTTTAGTTTCATATATTACATTAATTTGGACAATTCATATGAAATTTCTTATTAATTCAAGTGTACCTTCTTGACATCATTAATTAATGTATTGGTAAAAAAAATCGACCAGTTTAATTTAAGGGGGAATGTAACATCCCTAGAGTTCAATATATATATATATATATATATATATATATAAGTTAAAATAATAATTCATTTGAAATCATTCTTCACATACACTAAAAAAAGTTAGTGATATATTATTAAATTAAAATAATTGTCTTTATAATATTATATTGATAATATACGATACATTAATATATTATATAAAATATTAAAATTCTTTAAATTAGAAATTTTTAATTAAATAATATAAGAAACATATATTGTTTGATGTAGCAATTTTTTATAAAACATGTTTATTTTTATATTTTATATTAAAATTTATATATATATATATATAATTTTTTATAAATGGATATAGATAAAATTAAATTTATTTTTGAATTTACAATGTAATAGTTTACTCAGTATAATTTTTTATCATTTTTAGAAAATATCAATTTTTATCCAAAATTTTGGTTTTAAAACAAAATATAATTTTAATGATTTTATCAATTTATAAGAATGACAAAAAGGTATCAAGACATTTAAGTGATCAAATATGAAATTAAATAATAAAATTATTTTTTTAAAATATTATTAGCACAAAAAAACCGATATATAATATTTTTAAAACAAATGTAAAAGGTTACATTTTTAAAGAAAATTATTTTAAGTATTTTTATTTCATTAATTAATATTTTTTAAAAATATTTTTATGATTTTATTTTAATGTTACATAAAAATAATTTTATTTATAAATAAATTTAGGTAGTAAAAATTAATGAAATTATTAATATTTTTCACAAATAAATTTTATGATTAGAAAATTAATTATCCCACAAATTGTTATTAAGAGTTAAGAATGTTCTTTCTCAAATTAACATGACATAGTCATAGTAGTTTAAATTTAGAAAATTATTATCATATCTAGGATTATAATACTCAAATTATGTTTTATTGTCAATATTAATAAGAACAATTTAATTAATTAATAATGGTGAAAATAAAACATGCCTATATAAAAGTACACATGGGTAAAGATAAAAGTAAAAGTAAAAACCCCATTAATCCCTCATGTTTTTATAAAAAAAATATTTTATTTGATTGTTCGTATCATGTATCAAACTCTATATTTTCTAAATATGACACTCTTTCTCTGTGAGTGGTGTAAAATAAATAATTTAATAAGTTAAGGTAATTCCAAAACTAATATTCCCTTCATATATAAAAGGGACCACTCACACCTCATATTTACACACCCATCCATTTTAATTACTAGATAATAATATGAAAACATTTTCATCTTATAATATCATCCCATAAACCATATCATTCTTCCACCCTTAATAGGCCTTTTCTTCTCATTTCTAATGATATTTCTAAGAAAATTCAATGTTCAAGATGTGAGTACTACTATCTTCATAGTTTTTTTAAATTTCCCTCTTCCTAATATTCCTAATTTTTTTTAATATAAATAATTACCAATCATATATATTTTTAACTTTAATTATATTAATTTTAAAATAATTATACATTAATTATATAGAATCTAATAAGAAAAACAAACACATCGACTGTGCATACTTGAAAACTACTTCCTTCACAACTTGATCTAATATGTTTCTCGTAAACCCCTCTTACGGTTGGTAAACATTATGGTTTCGATGAATACTATTTTTTATCTTTATAAAATTCATAAATTATCACCTTTTTCGTTAACATTTATTCCATCCATTTTTTAAGTAATGATATCATTAATCGTGTCTATGTGCAGACTATAACCTCCACGAAACAAAAGTCTAATTTAACGTAGAAACCAAACATGGATGGAAATAATAGTGTAATTAGTAAAATAGTATTATTTTCATAACATTATTACAATTTCAAAATGATAAATTTTCATATATTGTCTATAATACTTTGTTGATAAATGGATTGGTTCATTGTGTGTGTATGCAGGCTAGGGTCTCCAAGAATAATGAATTTCATTTGTCAACACCTCCCATAATTTATTAACCTATGATTGGATTTAATGAAGCTATATGATATCTATTAATTTTCTAATATTCAATAAATTCTCAATAACCATTATGTAATATCACTTTCTTACTCATTAAATCATGATGAGACACTTTTATTTTTTCTGATTTATCGCCTACTTGAGAGATGTTGTAACGTTTAGATATTAAATGATTATTAAAAGCTATACACTATTAATGTAATATAATAATAAGGTATTAGTTTTTTGAAAACATTTCTATAGTTATAATATTCATTTTTAAACATCTTAAAAATATGTCTTCATTATTCATTAAAATATGATGAAACAAGTTTTTCTAAGAGTTCATAATCATGAGACATAATTTAAACACTCATGGGATGATAGTTGTACATTCAAAATAATAAATATATCTTTATTGTTCATTAAAATATGATGAAACAAGTTTTTATAAGAGTTCATAATCATGAGAAATAATTTAAACACTCATGGGATGATATTTGTACATTAAAAATA
This sequence comes from Viscum album, assembly GCA_963277665.1. Taxonomy (NCBI): domain Eukaryota; kingdom Viridiplantae; phylum Streptophyta; class Magnoliopsida; order Santalales; family Viscaceae; genus Viscum; species Viscum album. The sequence continues at coordinate 1,769,692,081 of OY728157.1, forward strand.
ATCATTGGATATATATTATAGGACAGTATATGATATTAGAATAATTAACATGTCATAAATGATAAAATATTGACATTAACATTTTCAATCAAGTGTAATACAATTTAAAATGATAACAATCAATGTTAAAAATAAGCTTTAATGAACAACTATATTCATAAAAAATAATTATAAATGAATTTTATAAAAGTAATATAGATATTAATATGGTCAAGAGATATATTATGAAGATAGTTATGGTTTTTTTACACTAAGTTAGAGTTTGATCATAAAAGCATAGAAATAATGTAACATATTTTCTTCTCAAACTCCATTCATTGAGACACATTTTAATTTTTTCCCATATTTACATTTATATGGTGTAATTTTTGACCTATTTTTTTGTTATCATAAAATTTCATGTATTTATAGTATTTGAAGTTCATTTTTTATGATCTTAATGCTTTAAGGTTTTTGATTAAAATATTACTCTAGTTTTAATTGTTTTCTAGACTCATTTCCTTTTTTCATGATTCATTAAATATTTTCTATATTTTGTTCTTCCAAGTATAATTTTTCTACCATTATCGTTTTAAATGATAGATTTTCTTTTTCATATAGGATATTACTTTTAATTATTATTACCCTCCCCATTCCTGAAATTATTCCTTAAATAAAATCATGATGTGTATCAGGATAACCTTTATACCTTTTAATGGATATTTATCTTCTATATACATGCTTTACCTATAAAAAGTGATATCTATAACCCAAATACATTTCATAACAATTAACCTTAACTTTTTCATTTACATATTTTCAAATGATATTTTTATTATACTTTTTTCGATGTCAGATTCATAAAATATTTTTAATGAATTTTTAACATTTTCAATGTGGATATTTTTCAAAAAAAGGATCCCCTTTCTAGTATTTTTATAGTGTTTTATATATCCTTACACAAATATTTTTTCAAAGTAATTTTCACAAACATTAAATTTATTGAAAAATAATTAATTTTTTTTTTCTTTTTTTCCATATTGGTCCTTTTCTTTGGAATGAAACTCTTGCATGTTTCCATGTGAACATATCAATTATTTTTATTTTTGTTTTCTATGATAATTCCTCTCAATTCATTCAATTTTAAAAAAGGAAATTATTATTCTCATGGTTTAATAAAATTATAGATTTTAAATGTTTCAACAAATAGTGGAAATTCATATTTTAAAATCATATTTATTAATGTTTCAGAAAGTTTTCTCTATCTATGTCTTATGTTTTATCAGGTGTAATATCCAAATGATATCATTCATATTATTTATATGGATGGATTATGAATTTATATTCTACATATATGGTATGATTTTCACTAATTTTGATTTCTAAAATCATCCACTTTTATAAGAATGATTTACTTCAAAAGTTTTTCATCTATGAATTCCATATAATCCACTACTTGATTAAAGGGGGTTCACCATGACTTCCAATTCATTAATTAACATGGGAAATTATTTTATAAAACATATATCCATTTCTTATATGGTGTAAATACCAATGTGTTGTAATCTTTATTCAGATTTATTTACCAAGAATGATTCTTAATGTCATTAGATATACATTTATTTTTTATTCTCTTATCATATCATGTCTATTTATTAAATCATCAATGCTTCCTTATGAAACACCATGAAAAGGTTTTAAAACCAATTTTGTTTACTTAGGTGTTTATGATATTTTTATAGAAACCATATAGAACACATAAGTATGATTTTCATTATGTAATGCGTGGGTCTGATATTATATAGTCCTCTAATGAATTTTGTAACATTTCAATATCATTATATGCATGGTCCATAAGTAGTGAGTATAGAGAAATATGGAAGTGGTAATTTATCCAATCCATCCTTGTTATGTTGATAAGTGAGGGAGATTCACTTGTTCTTATAATATCATGTTAATATTATTTTCATATTCCTATGATTTCATGTTATTAAAATATGATCATTCTTAATCGATGAATTTATGACATCATTTCTCAGGACTTGATTTCATGATTTTTTATATCATTTTATAGATCTTGGAATGTATATGTTATCTCACCATTTTTATTTACATTGTTTATAACTTTATTGGGAATCTACTCTCACACATTTAGATGTTTTCCTTCCCTAGCTAATGAAATAATATATTATTTATGATAATACTATAAGATTTCTTGTGTTTGTAATTTATGTTAGATGTTAAATAATCATAATGGATTTATTTGCTTCATATATAATAGAAAAAGTGACCTTTTTTAGAATACTTAATATTTAGTAGTATATTATTTTTAAAAAATCTCTAAAACAATAAAATTAAAGTTTCCTAGAATGTAAAAGTGATAAATATTTTTTACTTGTATATGTGTATCAAATCCAGTTTTGAATGTTATGTGTTTCTTAAACTACACCAAAGAACATGGGTCAGGTGGGGCTAAAAATGGAATGTGTACTATATCTCAAATTCCCCTCAAGCTAGTTTGATTAAAAGGACCATCATAAATGGTGGAATCCACCTTGATATGGTGGAATCTGTGAATAACCATAAACCAGTTCACACCAAAAATCATGAAGGTGGATGGAAAACAAAGATAAGGAAAGGATAAATAATAACATTTCCTTCAATTCCATATAATCACCGCAAGAACATCCCAAAATATAGGAGAAAAGGGAGGGGTATGTCCAACCGAATCCCTTCATGTGAGTCATATTCATCCAAATAAAGGGGGATCCCATCTTAAAAACTGAAAAAAAAACACTCTAATTTATTTATGTCATAACTAATGTCTCCATATCATTACCACCTCAGGCATGGGATCCTTACAATTCTGTAACAAAACCCATAGTGTGTTGACTATGGTCACACCATGATAGTTTTTTTGATACATAATTGTAAAATCCCATCCACCCAGCATTATTCTAATTCTTTCCTAAGCCCTTGAACCCTCCACAGAATCTTAAATTTTTTACAAAACTACCTATTAAGATATTCATAACTCTTAAAAACTAATTCTGATTCCTAGTTCTCCATACAAACCATCCACTAATTGAAAATTTTTAAATATTTTAAATTTGATGGGTAGTCTAGACATAACGAATCATATATTTATAGTTGAAACTACATGGCCAATACATGGTTTATAAAACGATGTAGCAAAGACATTTATCCCACCATTTAATTTAAAATTTATAAATTTACCACAATCCACCCACTATTTTCAAAGCCCAAACTACCATTTTTCTTCTTCTCATTCAACCATAACCCTCCCAATTGTTTTCCTCTCTCTCTCCCTCCATACATTTGAGTGTATTTTTCATTTGTGTCTTAGTTTATTAAAGAATTATTTATTCCTGGATCATTGTATAGTTAAGTCTAACACTCTTCCTTTTACAAATTCATGTTTCTATCTATATTTATTAGTCTCACACTAATTTCATCTATTTATTCGAGGATTCAGAGTTTTCATTTATTTTTTTGATTTTTTCTGTATGAGCTCAAAAGATTGGTTAATGATAAATTACTATACTACTATGATAATAATGTAACTTCTCTTTAAATTATCTGTATAATTATAAATTTTTTTCAAGTGAATGTGGTGTGATCACATTGACTTACTCTATTATTGACCTAGAACCCGAATATTTAAAAATATGGTTCTTTTATAATGGTGGTTATAATCAATGATTATATATGAATTGTTCTTGATTCTTGGTGGAGAGTTCCTACCCTCAAGTTCTATATCATATGTTCTTGTTTCATAGTAGGTGGTATGTATGACCTTGAGTTTACAGATGAATTAATCTTGTTTTTAATGGGGGAGTGTCTAACCCAATGATTCCATACGATTTGTTCTTGCTTCCCATTTGGATGTGTCTACTCTTAAATTCAAAATCAATTAGCCTATTTCCTAGAAGGGTGTATGTAGTTCCTTATGATCCTGATGAGGATATCCTATCCAAGGTCCTAAAGAACTAGCCAAGCTTGATATGGTTGATCATGGGCATAACCTTGGAACCAGTGTACATCGTACTATGGTTGTTTCTAGTACCCAAGAAAACCTCATATTATAGGCAACGAAATGTTAAAAGGTCATTTAATCAAAGTTTGATATAAATTCTCTAATATAGTGTTTGGGAGACGGATGAGGATTGGAACTCGGGACCAGTTTTTAAGTTTCCACCTTTTGTGTGGTTTTTTATTTTCAAAACTCTATATTATATGATCCACTGATGAGGGATCCAAATGTTTTCAATATGAAATTTATGATGTTTAAATAATCTATTTTTTTGGAAGGGGATGTGTATGTAATTATTGGAACTTATCACGATGTTTTTATCCTAATTTTTATGGATGTATATGATTGTTATTATTTATACTGTCAATTATTAGACTAATATAAGGGTATATTCTCCACACCATAACACCATATATCCCCTCTACTAGTTGGAAATATCTAGCGTATGTGGGGATGTGTTTGAGGTCATGTGACGCCCCCGACTCTAACACTATCAAGTGTTCTATGGATGATTGTGCATTATAAATTGGTATCAAAGTGTCCTTATTTTGTATTAATGTTTGGGAAAGGTAAAAATAATATTTTAAATTGGAAAAAATGGTATAGAACATTTTCATTAGATCAGTTAACCTACATATGTGGGAAATCCATGTTATCATGGATTTAATTATTTTTCTTGGTTCTGCTTCTACATTTGAGCTACATCACCCAGTGTGATAGACATTATTTTAGAGTTAAAATTTATAAGATTTGATCTGTTGGTCATAATGATTAGAGGGTGTGTGTTCATGCAACATTTCAAGAATGTAGGCTTCACATTTCATTTTCTTTCATTTTCATGATTGGTTACATAGATAAAGTACTTGTGTTGGTTATTTAATGATTCTATATAAATATATATGGATTTTACCAAAAAAACATAAAGGTGGAATCTTGTCTAAATAATTATTTAAATAGTTTAAAATTAATATCATGGATACCTATTCAAGTTAATCTAGGATGTCGGTTAAATAAAATATAAAAAGGAAGATATAAATGTTTTCCCACTATAATATGTTATTGAAATTTCATTTTACTATGTCTTGTCTATGAAACTTATGATTAACATGTATTGAAAAAGAAATGTGATGATATAGATCCTATGTGTACATGAATTGACCTTGAGAGTGGTAATATAAGGATAGAGATATGGACACCCAGTTTATGAGATTTTCTCTATGTGTGGTGTAATGAATGGTGGGATGTTATGTCTATTATTGATTTTTCTAGAATGTGATATTAATATCTATTATGATGGTGTAATTTTTAATATGTGTTATGTATTGTAGTGATATTCCACTATAGAGAACACACATGGAGAACTCGGGGTTGAGCACGATCACACCCCATTTATGATTGGATCATAACATTCTGTGGTGCCAGGGATGGTGATGAATTATCAGGTCCGAGAGAGATTATTTTGAGTTTTCATCTGATGGATAGAGGCTCCATGACATACGCCTATGATGTCTGAAAAGCCTTAGAAGTTTCAAATGAATCATCATTCATTTCAAACATGGGAGGTTGGTCCCCAAGTATATGAGTTATGGATAGATTATATTCAGATTCTATTTGACCATATTGAGACACCCCTGAGGGGAGGGTGAATCTATATTTCTATATTCTATGAGGCCCAACAAAGTGTAGGTGGGATATCAAAGTCCATGAAAACTACTATGGTGTTTTATCCTAAAATAATTTCCAAAATATATTCCTAGATCATTTATCATTTGATACCCTGAGTGTATAAAGTGCTAGGTATTTCATTCACTTTATGTTGAGAGGTATGTCACTAATGGATTATTTCAACCACTTTATAGATCTTTATTATTTTCCCATAATGTTGGTCATTTAAGAGATAGAAAATGAGAAAAATTGTGATGATTGGTTGAGCTATGAGGTTTACCATTATGATGATTGGTTGAGCTATAAGGTTCATGTGAAGGTGAAATTCCTTCACCTTCCGTCATCTTTGTAGGTTTTGAACTAGATCCTTATTACTAACTACAACCTTGGAAAAGGTTTAGTCTGAGGAAAACAACTTCTTTTGGAGGACCATTAGTGGTTCATCGGGTAGACGGAATCATCATTTTGATATTTCATGCTAGATCGGTGGTGAGAAGAGTATTCAGGGTTACAAATCATGTCTTTATTGAGAAAGCAATGGGGTAAATGAATGAAAAATTATTAAAATAATATCAAAATGTAAAAAAACAAAAGAAATAGTAGAATATCGCAAGACATTGAGATTTAAGTTATTTGGGAAATGATCCCTACAACCAAATAAAGGTTGAACTCTTCATTAACATTAGGAGGAGAATAATAATGATATTTTCATAGTTTCACATATGTCTAAACCTTAGTTCAAATGAATTCATAAAGGTAATGATGTAAATATTCATCCAACTATATAGTATGTCTATTAGGCTCTAGATTTATAGCCACCCAAAGTAACTATTATTATGGTGTTCGTGGAAAGAATTTTAAAAAAGCTACAGTTATTTCTATTATTATAGTATGAGATGTTATAGTGTCACATTTCATACTACAAGATTAATTCCACAATTCTATATTTCCCTATCACTATAACTAGTCATATTTTCAATATTTATTAATTATTTCAATAGTTTATAAGGCCAGAAATCATCACACCATCAACCAAACAGACCGTGAAACATCACCTTAGCACTCTTCCTCCTAGTGGAGGTAGTTCCATGAAGTGTCTTATGTGTAGTAGGATTAATCGAGTTATTAACTAATGTGGTTGGCCACATTTAGTGTGTGGATTATGTTGGAGGAAGTGGTGCTTGTGGTGGTTCTTTAGGGATGTAAGGCAATGTTATGATGATAGAGTATCAGGATAGGGTTGTGTATCTTGATCATGGATAAACCCATAAGGTAATAATTGAAGCTCCAGTTATTTTTAAATTTGGGTGGGATGAAACAATGAACATTTACAAGTTATGCAGTTCCAACCAAGTAATAATTCATATGACGCACATATAGGAGCTTGATGTGAAGGAAAACGATAGATTCACATCATTTATCCCACTCAAATTTAACAGGACTTTGGACAACCTATGGTCTGCAATATGATTTTAGTGAAAAATAATTTAGAAACTACCCTATTTTATGCAAAAAAATCTATTTCATTCATGTTATCAAAGTTCATTGACATATTGGGTTTAGTAATAGAAAATGTTTAAGAATTTATTTTAATTAACAAAATATTTTAGGTGTGATCTATGTGAATTCAGTTTTGTATGTAATGCATAATTATGATTGGTGGTTATAGATTCCAATGTGTTCACATTGTTCTAGAGATAGTCAGTTTTCAATTGATTCAGAGAATATACTTTTTAGTACTGATATTGATCCCATAAAAATTCATATCATTGATGGGTCTCAATTATATGTCTCATGGGGGGTCAATTATGTCCATGATGGGGAGTGGGATTTGCTGGTGGGTTGTGTAGTAATACCATAAAAAGTTGGGTGGAATTATATATTATTTTACTTATATTGAATTGAATCATGGGGGAATACAATATAAATTTTTTCACTCTATGAATGAAAAATTTTGGGACAGTCTAAATGTAACACCCCGAGCTTCCAGGATACGCTTCTCATTCAATAATGCAATAGCTTGCATTGTACGCAACTTCGAGTTCTAAAACATCGCGACTAATCAAAGTAGCCGTTATGAATAGTAATAACCACCTTTTAAAATTATAGAAATTTTATATTTCAAAATGGACTTCATTTTTGGATTCGGAATATTGAAATTAGCCTATGTTGAATTTTTCGTATTTTTCTGAGAACTTCTAATTTTTTATGAATAGTGAAAAATACATAAAACAACTTTTTTAATAAAAATTATTTATAGTGATAAGTTATACTATTAAGTGGTTTTAAAGTATAATTAGAATATATTTTTACCATTTTATCCAATGGTGTTCATTAGAATTAATTTCACTTTGAAATTGGACATAAACAATTGCCAATCTTTGATATAAATTGTTTCTTAAAAACACGCTATTTGTTGTGACAGCGGGAATTAATTATAAAATTAATTAATGAAACTTATATGTTTGGAATTTTGTAAAATAGACATCATTTTTGAATTCGGAATATCAATTATAGCTTAGGGTGAAATTTTGGCATTATTCTGAAAAACATCAATTTTTTGATGAATAGTGAAACCACTAAGTGGTAGTTAAAAAAAACTGATTGTTCGTTTAAATGAAACATTACCACTTCTGTGATTTGATTTTCAAAAATCCGACATACATGGTTGTCATTAAGAAGTAAAATGTGGTTCAATGAGATTAAAATAATTTTTGGTGAATAGTAACTTTTAAGTTCTTAATCGCGATTAGAGGTAATTAGTGTAGTTTAAGGTAAAAATAATGTTTTAATAATATGAGATGAGCTTGACACATGTCCTACCCTCATTGGATGTGCCATGGCCGACCAAGACAATCCATGGGTCAACTTGGGGACCCCATGGAGCCACTTTAGTTAGAAAATGACATAAATACCTTTTATTTAATGTTAAAGTAAAAAATGACACAAACATGAAATGTTTTACTAAAACAATTTTTACATGGGGTTATAAAAGTCATATTTTTGACTATAAATAGTCATTTGAAATCTAAAACGATTTCCTACATCATAGTATTTTTTTTATAATTTTTAGACATTAAATAAATTAAATTATTTATGACATCATTATGATGCAGCGAGGACCTCATTATTTAACAATTTTAATAAAATGAAAAGATAATGTACAATCCAAGGCTTACACTTGTCCAAAGACTATTGGATGGGTAGATTTAGAACCCTTATCAACTTATCCACGCATTATATAAGTGTGGGACCTTTAGAATCTGAAAAGCATTGTATAATAATGTAAAATTTCCTTACTTTCCAAGAGTGCCCCTCCTCTCCTCTTATAAAAGGCCCCCACCTCTACCACCTCATTCACACATTCAAGCCATTTGGATCGGCCAAACACTGCCCAAATACTCTCCCAACTTCCCTCCCTTACTCCTAGAAGCCTCACTTTGGGCAGAACTCTTTCCAAAGAAGCCTTTGGCTCAAATCAAAAAGAGTTACCCGATTTTGAGGTAATGTCTTCTCTAATGTTGTTTTGTTTTATTTTTCTTCTCCAACCCCCTAAAATCTTTTTATTAATTTCTTTTGTAACAACACCAGTATCCTCAATATAATATGAAGTTGTTATAAGAAGGATTCTAGCTACACTTACACACACCTACATCTAATGGTTAATGAACATACGGTTTCTGTGGATGACGAATTTCTGCCTCACAAAACGATGATTGTTCAACACTCATATAACACCTTCAAAGGTGGCCATTAAGATGTCACTATATTTATATAGGATATATAATATGTTTATTTTTTACTTATGCTTCTGTATTTCTCATTTATGGCATACTTTATGATTTCCATTATGGGTAAAAGCGATAATTTCATTTTAGGAAGTGCGGACTACAGCCCCCTCAAAGTGATGTGAATCGTTAATGCCATATGTGGGATGTATAAAGGATGGAGTAAATGATATTATATTTGATATTATACTGGAACTATATTATTCCTTTATATAATTATTATTTCATTCCATTAAATACGAAATAGAAATGAAAGTAGCGTTCATGCGTACGTACGGCTTACCGTCTCCATGAACGGTGCATTTCATTTCTTACCTCTAAATGTTATGGAATATTATAAATGCATGTATATACTGGATATATATGAGATATATAATATCTATATCATGAATATAATTCTTTATATAATGGATATATCACCACATGAACAACTTGTAATTATAAGAATGTTATTTTTGACTCAAGTACCAAAGATCGACAAAATGACCATTATAAACTTAAATAATTACATAATGTTCATAACATGGTAATAAGGGATATAAAAGGAATAATGAACATGAAAAAGGTTCTTAAGTAAATAGTAATAAACTCCTGTTTATTATTCAGGAGGTTAAAGAATGGTCGAGTCAGGACAGGACGCAAGGTAAGGGAACTTCTTAACCCAATTTCCATTCTTTGGGTTAATCTACTACTTTCAAATTATGTCATGATATTATTATGTCTTATTTTGTATTTTTACTTTCTTTATGTGTACCTATAGTGAATACACATAATAGATCTATTTTATTTTAAAAATTATCTTTTTAAAGAATTCGTCTCAATATCCTTTCATTGAGACATATTTGGTTTTATACACAACTTTCTTTTATACGGTGTATAAACCCCTTTGACTTTTACATTTATTCAAAAGGAATATTTTTTATACGAAGCGTTTTACTAAACGACAAAAAGGGGATGTTTTTCTTTCCGTACATATGCGGTGACAACGACTTCTCCACCGTCGTGACCATTATTTGAGTTTCGGCTTCCTCTACAAGCCATCATTTTTTGTAATGAAACAAAATACAAAGTTTTAACTTTCTTTTATTTTGGTATTGAAAATGGTTTTGAAAGCGTTTTTATTATATCAATGTGCTGTATTGATATCTTGTGATTGAAATTTGGAAATGTTATGTTTCCTTTATGTATGTTTTATGTGATACGATTATGTTATGGTTTATGATATGTTTAAACCTATTCATATAAGGAATGCATTGGACTTAACAAGTGACGGGTGGAGCCCGCTATAGCTCCTCGATGCATCGGTAGGTCTCATGAGACAACTAGACGTGGAATTGGCCAAGGCACTTTCCCAATTTGATTTATGGTTTTGGCCGAGGCGTTATTTATTTTAGATATCTTGGCTGAGGCCTTGACAAAATGTTTCAGAATGTCTGGCATTATGCATTCCATCATTATGAAAGTGGTTAATGATATTTCATGTGATTATTCGACCAGTAGAATATCCATGTGAATAAGTAATGGAATTATATTATTTTACTTTTCCATATTATGCTAAAGTTCAAGTTCAATAAGGCTTTTGTTTTAGTTATACATTGCCTTAAATGCTTATGTTTTCTTATGAAAGTTTCCGCAATATTGTTATCCTTACTGAGCATCTGAGCTCACCCCTTTCAATGTTTTAATATTTTCCAGGATGTGAAGAAGTATTTTATGAATGACCTGCAGGGATAGTCAGAAGAGGATATGAGTGTGGACTATGGAGACTTTGTTATTGTAGTTTTCACTTTATGATGTAATGTAACGTTTACGAATGTATCTAGTGTTTCCAAGGCTACTAAACTAATCGGTCATTCGAGACTTGATCTTTTGTGATCATGCCAATGTTACGAAGTAATGCACCGACTCCGGGTAGCTGGGGTCAGGGCGTTACAGTTGGTATCAGAGGCAGTTTAGTACTAACCTTGAAATCTAGATTTAGATAAACTCTGATTAAAGCACATAGCCCGAAGATAGACTTTGAGGATTAGTATAGAAGAACTTCCTAGAATTTTGGTATTATAGAGATTTTGTGAGTTTTCCGAGCAATAAATCCCCGTCTGGATACGAGCAGGTAGAGGTGGCTCTGGCACAGATGTACCTAGGGGTAAAACCCTAAAACACCGCTTTGAGCTAGACTCGAATGGGAACTGGTGCACGACAACGGGCCTTGCCGCACTCTTGGTTACGACACTCCCGGGGGATATGCTTAGGATAATTCTCAGTTTCTTTACAAAACACTATGAAGGGTTATGAGTATATAATTCCTCAAAGAAAACTTTCTTTTTATGATTATGGATTATATCCATAAATAGTTCAATTTATGTTAAGTATTTTATAAGTATGGAATTATGTATTTTTATTCATAAACTAATATAGTTTATGCCATTGTTTAGAAATGGCGCCTAGTGGAAGGAATGGAAACTATATCAATGCACGCACTCCATGTAGGGATTGCCCTCCTGCTCAAGATAATTATTGTGGAGCTGGAGATACAACTGGTGCTGATCAACTTATTACCATACTGGGACAACTCACCCAGGTTATGAATAATAACCTTACTCGTATGGAGCACCCTGATCCGCAACGTGGAGGATCAATGTTAGACCGATTCATGAGGCAACAACCACCAACATTTAATGTGGGTACAAATCCGTTAGTATCTGAGCAATGGATAAACTCCTTAGAGAAAATATTCCACGCCTTGGGGAGTAGCGAAAGGGAGAAGGTTATCATGGCAGTTTACCGCCTCACTGGAGATTCCGATCAATGGTGGTCATTGATTCAAAATACAAAGGAAGATGATGACGTATCGAATATGGAATGGAGGGTGTTCAAAGAGCTTTTCTTAGAAAAATACTTTCCTCATGACCATCGAGCAGATATGGAAGGGAAATTTCTGAGTCTGAGACAAAAGGAGGATGAGAATGTCGCAAAGTATGAGGCTAACTTTACAAGGTTAGTGAGGAATGTTGTAGATTATATACGTAACCCAAGAGGTAAGATTGATCGTTTCTTTGATGGGTTAAAACCATTTCTCCGTCAAGCTTTAGTATCACAATCCTTCTCATCGTATGAAGATATTGTCTCGTGTGCTATCAAGACAGAAAAGGAATTCTCTAAGTGTTATGACAACAAAGTAAAGAAAGAGAAGAAGAGAACGGTGGAACAAGAGACAGATAAAGGGAAAAAGGAAAAGAAGGATTTTCCATTATGCGATAATTGTGGGAAGAATCACTATGGTACTTGCCGAAAAGGAATGGGAGTTTGTTATAAATGTAGGGAAAAAGGTCACCAGGCACGTGATTGCAAGGGAAAGAAAGAGGCTATCAATGTTGAATGCTACAATTGTAGGGAAATGGGGCATTATGAAAATGAATGTCCTAAGCGTCAGGGAAAATTATCTCAGAAAAGGCCAAGGGATCCGGGCCAATCTTATGATGTGACTACAGTTGAAGTGGAATAATTAATGTATTGGTGCTTTTGGACTCATGGATTATATTCTGGTTATTAGAATAATGTGATATATATATAAGGATTGTACTACAGTACTTACTGTTTCAGTAAAGTTTTAATATGATGAAGGTAATAATATTTTAGTATGTGACAATAAGAGGAACTTTACCTTGTTTGGGGAATCTAATGTTACAATGATTTTGGAATTAAGAGACCTTTTAGAGAAAGTTTGGACAGAGGTATTTTGGATAACTATAAAGGTTGGGATGGATTAAGTTGAACTTTGAATAGTATTGTTTAAGGTTAAAACATTTCTGAAGATTATTTTTGGAATAGTATAATAATATATTTTTAGGAAAAGGACAACCTGCAGGGTGGGGCATAACCCGTCGCGTCGGAAAAAGCTGCAGGAATTGAACCCACAACCATAGTGCGACATGCCTTTATTACCTACCACTAGCCTACAGGAAGTCCCTGGTTATTACAAAATAATTTTACTAATCTAAATGGTATGTGTTAATATTTGCAACCTTATACAATTAGGATAAGTATAATATATTTGAGTTCTATTATCTTTTTGAGTGAAAGATGAGTTGAAGGTTGAAACTCTAATTGTCAGGCATAAATATATATATACCTATCAATTATTCAATGAATAAATTAATTCTTAATCTTTAGTAAAGGGATATTAAAAAAAAATGTGGTATCCTAATACCTTATGTCTTGTTGAACTGATGATATTTTTAATCAACATAGATTGAAGACTTTGAGGCCCTCAATTTGACAGTTGATTGTGATTGATGACCTCAATCACTCCCTACAAATATTTACGTTTTCCTCCAATTATATGTCTCTAATTGCCACCAATGTTCTCCTAATCGAGATCATAATTGGGTGGTGACTTTTTCATTTCCCTTTCCCTCTTATTAAGGCTAAATTTTATTAATCTTATTTCCAATGTGGGTTTTCCACAAAGGTATTTTCTCTTTTCAACCTTTTATTTTCAAAGAAAAATTTTCAAATTGCGAGGACACAATTTATTGAAGGAGGGGAAAATGTAACACCCTGAGCTTCCACGATACGCTTCTCATTCAATAATGCAATAGCTTGCATTGTACGCAACTTCGAGTTCTAAAACACCGTGACTAATCAAAGTAGCCGTTATGAATAGTAATAACCACTTTTTAAAATTATAGAAATTTTATATTTCAAAATGGACTTATTTTTGGATTCGGAATATCGAAATTAGCCTATGTTGAGTTTTTGGTATTTTTCTGAGAACATCTAATTTTTTATGAATAGTGAAAAATACTTAAAACAACTTTTTTAATCAAAATAATTTATAGTGATAAGTTATACTATTGAGTGGTTTTAATGTATAATTAGAATATATTTTTACCATTTTATCCAATGGTGTTCATTAGAATTAATTTCACTTTGAAATTGGACATAAACAATTGCAAATCTTTTGATATAAATTGTTTCTTAAAAACACGCTATTTGTGATGACAGCGGGAATTAATTATTAAATTCATTAATGCAACTTATATGTTTGGAATTTTGTAAAATAGACATCATTTTTGAATTCGGAATATCAATTATAGCTTAGGGTGAAATTTTGGCATTATTCTGAAAAACATCAATTTTTGATGAATAGTGAAACCACTAAGTGGTAGTTAAAAAAACTGATTTTTCGTTTAAATGAAACATTACCACTTCTGTGATTTGATTTTCAAAAATCCGACATACATGGTCGTCATTAAGAAGTAAAATGTGGTTCAATGAGATTAAAATAATTTTTGGTGAATAGTAACTTTTAAGTTCTTAATCGCGATTAGAGGTAATTAGTGTAGTTTAAGGTAAAAATAATGTTTTAATAATATGAGATGAGCTTGACACATGTCCTACCCTCATTGGATGTGCCATGGCCGACCAAGAAAATCCATGGGTCAACTTGGGGACCCCATGGAGCCACTTTAGTTAGAAAATGACATAAATACCTTTTATTTAATATTAAAGTAAAAAATGACACAAACATGAAATGTTTTACTAAAATAATTTTTACATGGGGTTATACAAGTCATATTTTTTGACTATAAATAGTCATTGGAAAGCTAAAACGATTTCCTACATCATAATATTTTTTTTATAATTTTTAGACATTAAATAAATTAAATTATTTATGACATCATTATGATGCAGCGATGACCTCATTATTTAACGATTTTAATAAAATGAAAAGATAATGTACAATCCAAGGCATACACTTGTCCAAAGACTATTGGATGGGTAGATTTCGAACCCTTATCACCTTAGACACGAATTATATAAGTGTGGGACCTTTATAATCCGAAAATCATTGTATAATAATGTAAAATTTCCTTACTTTCCAAGAGTGCCCCTCCTCTCCTCTTATAAAAGGCCCCCACATCTACCACCTCATTCACACTTTCAAGCCATTTGGCTCCGCCAACCTCTGCCCAAATAATCTCCCAACTTCCCTCCCTTACTCCTAGAAGCCTCACTTTGGGCAGAACTCTTTCCAAGGAAGCCTTTGGCTCAAATCAAAAAGAGTTACCCGATTTTGAGGTAATGTCTTCTCTAATGTTGTTTTGTTTTATTTTTCTTCTCCAACCCCCTAAACTCTTTTTATTAATTTCTTTTGTAACAACACCAGTATCCTCAATATACTAGGATGTTGTGATAATAAGTATTCGAGCTACACTTACACACACCTACATCTAATGGTTAAAGAACATACGGTTTCTGTGGATGGCGAATTTCTGCCTCACGAAACGATGATTGTTCAACACTCATATAACACCTTCAAAGGTGGCCATTAATATGTCACTATATTTATATAGGATATATAGTATGTTTATGTTTTACTTATGCTTCTGTATTTCTCATTTATGGCATAATTTATGATTTCCATTATGGGTAAACGCGATAATTTCATTTTAGGAAGTGCGGACTACAGCCCCCTCAAAGTGATGTGAATCGTTAATGTCATATGTGGGATGTATAAAGGATGGAGTAAATGATATTATATATGATATTATACTGGAACTATATTATTCCTTTATATAATTATGATTTCATTCCATTAAATATGAAATAGAAATGAAAGTAGCATTCATGCGTACGTACGGCTTACCGTCTCCATGAACGGTGCATTTCATTTCTTACCTCTAAACGTTATGGAATATTATAAATGCATGTATATACTGGATATATATGAGATATATGATATCTATATCATGAATATAATTCTGGATATAATGGATATATCACCACATGAACAACTTTTAATTATAAGAATGTTATTTTTGACTCAAGTACCTAAGATTGACAAAATGACCGTTATAAACTTAAATAATTACATAATGTTCATAACATGGTAACAAGGGATATAAAAGGAATAATGAACATGAAAAAGGTTCTTAAGTAAATAGGAATTAACTCTAGTTTATTATTCAGGAGGTTAAAGAACGGTCGAGTCAGGACAGGACGCAAGGTAAGGGAACTTCTTAACCCAATTTCCATTCTTTGGGTTAATCTCCTACTTTCAAATTATGTCATGACATTATTATGTCTTATTTTGCATTTTTACTTTCTTTATGTGTACCTATAGTGAATACACATAATAGATCTATTTTATTTTAAAAATGATCTTTTTAAGGACTTCGTCTCAATCTCCTTTCATTGAGACATATTTGGTTTTATACACAACTTTCTTTTATATGGTGTATAAACCCCTTTGACATTTACGTTTATTCAAAAGGAATCTTTTTTATACGAAGCGTTTTACTAAACGACAAAAAGGGGATGTTTTTCTTTCCGTACATATGTGGCGACAATGACTTCTCCACCGCCGTGACCATTATTTGAGTTTCGGCTTCCTCTACAAGCCATCATTTTTTGTAATGAAAAAAAATTACAAAGTTTTAACTTTCTTTTATTTTGGTATTGAAAATGGTTTTGAAAACGTTTTTATTATATCAATGTTCTGTATTGATATCTTGTGATTGAAATGTGGAAATTTTATGTTTCCTTTATGTATGTTTTATGTGATACGATTATGTTATGGTTTATGATATGTTTAAACCTATTCATATGAGGAATGAATTGGACTTAACAAGTGACGGGTGGAGCCCGCTATAGCTCCTCGATACATCGGTAGGTCTCATGAGACAACTAGACATGGAATTGGCTGAGGCCCTTTCCCAATTTGATTTATGGTTTTGGCCGAGGCCTTAATCATTTTAGATGTCTTGGCCGAGGCCTTGAAAAAATGTTTCAGAATGTCTGGCATTATGCATTCCATCATTATGAAAGTGGTTAATGATATTTCATGTGATTATTCGACCAGTAGAATATCCATGTGAGTAAGTAATGGCATTATTTTATTTTACTTTTTCCATATTATGCTGAAGTTCAAGTTCAATAAGGCTTTTGTTTTAGTTATACATTGCCTTAAATGCTTATGTTTTCTTATGAAAGTTTCCACAATATTGTTATCCTTACTGAGCATCTGATCTCACCCCTTTCAATGTTTTAATATTTTCCAGGATGTGAAGAAGTATTTTATGAATGACCTGCAGGGATAGTCAGAAGAGGATATGAGTGTGGACTATGGAGACTTTGTTATTGTAGTTTTCACTTTATGATGTAATGTAACGTTTACGAATGTATCTAGTGTTTCCAAGGCTACTAAACTAATCGGTCTTTCGAGACTTGATCTTTTGTGATCATGCCAATGTTACAAAGTAATGCACCGACTCTGGGTAGCTGGGGTCGGGGCGTTACACTAAATTATTATTTCTCAATATTTCTACCTGAGAGTGAATCTATTTTTTATATCGATCTCATTCCAGTTATGAAGCCTATTTTTACCACCTTATATGATGGATTCTAATTATTTAAAGAACATACAAGAACAATTTTATAACTTAGAGGCCAAGTGAACCATACATCCAAGTGCATCTCCTTAGGGATCTTATACGTATTCACCAAGAAGATGGATATTTGAGTCTATTCGTTGAATATGGGAAGTTAAATCAATTCATTGTAACAAATTTGTGTCCCATTCCTTGTATCGGTGATTTATTTGATTGTATTCGGGGATCCTGATATTTCCCTAATATTTATTTTAGATAGTATTACCATATGATGATGGTGATACCTTCATTAATACATTTCAGCGCATTGAAGAGACTGAGTGGTATATATGAGTACATGGTGATGTTTCTTGGTATTAAGATCATAGTTTTATGGTGTAGATAAATCATGACATTCACCTATACTTTCACACATTTTTTTTCTTATTTCATGATATTATCACGTTTTCAATGATAAGGGAGGGGCAAACAAGATATTTGGATATTGTCTTGACCATACTATATAAGAATTGCCTATATGTAATGATCTTAAAGTGCCACTTGGGGATTGACTATGATCTATTATAAGTGAATATTATATCAAAGGATGTATATATTTAGACCTAAAGAAGTGCATAATAGTGGTTTATTGGGAGAAACCCAAGAATGTTTTTGTGATCCATGATTAATTGGGATTTTCTAGTTATTACAAAAAAATTATTATAGACATCTCTTACCTGTAAAGACCACTGATAGGCTTGAGAAAAAGGGTGAGGTTTATTTGGTCATAGAACCATTTGAGAGTTTAAGGGGAGATTTATTATAGTTTCAATTTTATCCAATGTTGGGTTAATAGTATACCATTTTTTGTGATTCTTAAGGGGTTAGTCTGGGAGCAGTCCTGACATAGAAATATCATGTGGTCTCTTCTTGGACAAGTATGTTGAGGTCACTTGAACATAACTATTGGAAACATGACATGCAACTAGATGTAGTGGAACATTCCTTGACATGCTATAAGAATTACATTTTGGTCACGATTTTTATGTTTGATATAACAACTTGACCCACCATATCCCACCTAGTCAGTGGAATGTTGAGCTGCCACAACCCCTAGCCTACCTCTATTAGTCTAGGGGATGGAAAAAATCAATGATAATTCCTACCTAAATGGGATTTGTTTTACTAATATAAATATAAAAATGAATCCAACTAATTACATGCAACATTTTACATGAATATAATAAAACATAGTATAATATAATGTGAAAAAATACATGCAATAACCTCTAGGAATATAAAAAAAAGTAAGACAATATAAAAAATGAAATTTTAAAACACATGCCCTACTAAAAATGAAATACCGACCTAAATATAACTATAAAATGGGAATATGGGGAGAGCATGTCATATGATATCCAAGTATGATCATCGTACATGGTTAATGCCCCCAATTGTCACTATGTTCCACCAATGTTACCGTCAAATGGTTTTTCAACAATATAAGACATGAAACATGCGGGAAAAGTCCATACAGGTTTCAGTATTTACATACCTAGTAGGATTCCCTAAAATCCACAGAGTGAGAAATATAGAGAGAAAAAAAATTCATCTCAAACCATAATAAGTGGGAAATTAAACCCAATATATACATATATTATCAAAAAGAAACCCAATTGAGAGATAAAGTGGATATCCATCTCACAAACCTTCCAAAGTTGATGAGTCTTTCTACATCTCCAAAAGTCCATCACATCTGTATAGCATCAAACAAAACCACACTAGAGTCTTTTAAAAGGGGAATGAATCTCTCTATTAAGATCCATAGTTTATCGATTCAAAACTCCCATGGAGGACCCACACACTATCAGGTATTGATGGTGGGGGAGTAGCACTCCATAGATATTAGTCTCATTTCTATTTTATTGGAGTATTGTCTCTACTTGTAGAAAGATTATGGGGTTGTTTCTTGGTGTGACAGATGAGTACCAACCACAAAAAATCTCATATGATACTGACCTGATCACTATAATCATCAAGAATTACCTAAGGAATCATCATACTCCTAATAAGTTTTTATAGATAATACATAGGATGTATAGGGGTCCACATGGAATGTTACCCCTCCTTTTAATCTAGTCATGATGTACTCTAGACAAGGCTTGGGAGTCTATGTCATACTATAAGGCATGTGCATGTGGTTGAAGGTGTGTCTATCCACCTCAAGACCTGGGTGTGTACTCCATGAAAATGGACCAGATTCCAAGTACATCCACATGGTTTGTATGACATTTGGAGTCCTACGAATATGAATCTGGAATTCATCCTCACTTACCATGATTGGCCACATGGCATGTCCATCGCATGACATTGTGTGTTTGATCACCTAAGGGCTAGGTCATTTATAGCTGGCACACGACCTGGATACCTGAGTAGGGTTACACAGTCTTAGAACATGACTACATGACATGTGATACTTAACTCTATTGTAAATATAGATGCTATAAAATACATTGAACATGTCATTTGTTCCTCCCCACCACGGGAAGTTTAGTCATGTTTTCTCACAGAATTGTAGATCCTTCATGATGATCTCTAGATCTTACTATATCACCAATTTAAATATCAATCAATATCCCAAAACCTAGAGGGTTCATCTTTGGTTATTGATTCCTAGGCAAAAAAAATTTAATATCATAATCAGGTCATCCAATCAAATCCCCCCATGAATCATGTAGAATCACCCATCGGCATCGTCGCTCAGGATCCCAAATCCATGAGGCAACACCCACAAATAATAATGATCAATCCAAAAAACACCAATCTGTTTATTGTGCACACAACCACCAGGAATAAAATGGTTCAATGAAACTGAAAATATCATTGTAATGTCAAATCATGATTCCGTGGCCCAACAATAAATAATGTGATAAATGGGTGGGCGATAAGGGCAAAAAAGAAAAGGCGAAAACATCATTGGCCAAAAATTATCATCTAGTGATCATATAAATGGGAAATACATGGGGGTTTGAAAGGAATAATAATTAGTTAAAATCATAAATTCAATTTATTAAAATGGGTTCATGTGAAGGGTGAATAATTGAAGATCAATAAAAATGAATATCTCTAAATCTATGACCAATATTTTAATCAAAACAATAGAAACCAAAAATTATAAGTCATGACTTGATAAGGAACTATTGTTGGTGAAGAATGTATTTTCAAGTGATGAAGAAGACCTACTTTATTTGATTCTCTCAATCCACCTAGATTAGATCATTCATCATCCTCTGATTCCAATCCTCCAATAGATAATGTTGAATCATCATCTCAAATACACTCAGGGTTAAGTCGCTAACCATGGAAATTTGGTAGAAAGAGATATTTATATGAGATTTTTGTTCATGGGAATTTAAAATAAGAGAATATATAATTATTTATTTTAATTAAAGACATAAATAATGGATTCCTCAAACGAATGTTTGGCTCTGAACAAAATTATATTGTCCCTTGTGTAAAATGCATGTTTTGAAAAAAATTATGGTCTCAGATATTCAATTTGAGGTCCCAAAAAATTGGTAAACCCATTTTTATGTAAACGATACAAGAAAAAGAATTCAAATATATTAACAATTTTAATATATTAATTATTGGGTCCTAATTCGTGAAAACTCTACGCCAAATCCAAGGATAAATATAGACATATACATTGAAATATCGAAAGGATAAATCTAATAAAACCATATTGGTTAAATTATCCCCTATTTAAAGAATTTTTTCCTCTAAAAGTACAAGATACAAAAATAGGTGTGGGTACTGATTCCTCATCTAGATCTCTTTCTTTGAAATGTTCTCTTACTCACTCTCATGCAGCCACAACACATGAACTATGGGAATGGTCTATCTTCACAAAATCATATCTAGATGAACACTAATTTCCATTGATTATTCCATGAAGGTGGGTCTATTCTTGATGTATAGCTCATACTAGTTAATAACATGTGTATGATCATGAAATTATCTCCTAATCTATGAAACATGAATAACATCATGCACATGATCCAACTATGGGGGTAGGTCAATGTGGTATGAAACCTCGCAAAACCTCTTCAGGATCTGAAAAATCCTAATTAACCATAGGATCAGTTTTTCTCCAAGTATAAAACTCCAATATCCTCAACATGTGGAGACTCTTAGGAAAACATGTTCTCCCTCAAACCACTCCAAGGGGATATAACATAGATTGGATTATGATTTATGTATTCTCTTTACTATCCTCATATGCTTGTAGGCCATATGAGCCTTTTCTGTCATCACCTACATCATATTTACCCTAAATGGAGATGTTTCACTAATATCATTCCAATATAAGGGTTACATTCAAGGTCTCACATACAGGGCCTCAAATGGTGTCATTCTGGTAGTAGAGTGAATGATTTTATTATAAGAAAACTCTACCTATGGAAAGTGATCCTCCTAACTCTATCAAAATTATAACATGAACGATCTTAGAATATCAACCATCACTTGGATATTTCACCTAATCTGGCCATCCATCATGGGGTGGAACACCGCACTAATCCTAAACTGTGTCTTGAATGCCTCATATGGCCATATCCACAAATGTGACATGAATTGAGAATCATGTTTTGAAACAATCATCTAAGGAACACCATGATGTTGGATGGTCTCCCATAGGTACAACTACCCCAGGATCTCAACCAAACTCTTCTATATGATATAAAGGAAGTGTTTTGACATTTTGAGTTTGTTAGTAATCATCCAAATAGAGTCACATATGTTTTTTAGTGTAATACCCATAAAAATGTCTATTGATATGTCATCCCATTTACAATACATGATCTCAATAGGTTGTGTTAAACTTGAGGGAACCTGGTGCTCATCCTTTACTTGCTACCATGTGAGACACCAAGAGATGAAATAAAATACACTTCAACTCATGACAACCCACCAAAATTGTCATAGAAGTTCCTTGTATATTTTTTCAACACTGGGGTGTATGGTAAAAGGGTAACTATGAAACTTCCTCATTATCAACTCTCACAATGTGACTAGGACAACTATCTAACCTTGAAAATGGATGATGTGATCCCCTCCTTCAAAAAATCCATATTTTTTTTTCTCATGAGGATATATGGTCATGTAAAACCTCAGAGTCGATGTATCCTAACTGATTCTCTCTTTCTCATTGATGAAGAAGAGGAGATACCTCCATCGACTAAAGAACAATGAAACCACTCCCATTTCTCATGGCATGTAGTAAAGTTTCTAATTTTATAAATTCCTCATCCACTAGTAAATAATGGAATTTCCTGCTAATGGAATATTCCACCACATTTCCCCTACAAGGAGTATAAACTATCTCAAAGTTGAAGCCATAATGTTAATTCATCCAGTGACTTGATATCTGATTAAGAGCCCTTTTGTTTCAATATATACCTAAGACTCTAATGTTATGAGAAGAAAAAAAAACTCACAGATAAGATAGTTCCTATAGATCTTTTGAGAAAAATTACCACTAGAAACTCTAGGTCATGATTTATGTGTTTCTTCTCATGGGGTACTAACTTCCTTAACTCATAGGTGGTTAGTAACTTACTCTACATCAACATGTAATCAATACCAACTCCAAAGTAATTGAAAAACACTATGAAATCCACAACCAACTTTGATAGTATCAACATAGGAGCACTTTTAAGCCTTAAGTTCAAAACCCAAAAGGCCCTCTAACACTAGTCGGTCATGGAATATAGCTACCCTTTCTACAACAAGGTGGTCAAATGGGATGATACCCTGGAGAAGTCTTCCACAATCCTCTTTTATTACCCTACCAAACAATTGAATATATGCACCTCTAACAATATCTTGGGTGGTTTCAAACATGTACCACATCAATATTCACTGGTTCAATTGACAATCCATTCTTGGAAATGAAATTCACTTGGTAGTGAATCTCACTAATCCAAAAATAGCACTTTGAGAGATTACTATAAAGTTTGTTCCCCTAAAGTAATTCTAGGTCCATCCTTAGATGTTATGCCTAATCCTCATATGAGGAAAATTAAACACGTTTTTAATATATAACTAAAAATAGAAAATAGTTCATGTATGGATGGAATATTTTGTTCATAAGAGCCATAAACATTTCAGGGGAATTTTTACATCAAAAGGCATCACTAGAATCTCATAGTGTCTATAGAAACATCAAAATTCAATCTTCATAATATCAACCTCACAAACTATCAACTGGTGGTAGTAGGACTTGAGATCGATCTTTGATAACCAACTTCCATCACCTACTAGTTCAAATAGTTTGTAAATCCTTGGACAATGGTACTTGTTCTTTATCATTAACCAGTTTAGGAGATGATTATCAATGTCAATCCATAAAATCCCATCTGCCTTTTTCATGATCAAAATTGGATCCCAGAGAAACAGACATGGTCTAATGAATACCTTCCCTAAAAGATCCTCTAACTTCAACCTCATCTCTTGGAGGCTGATAAGAACCATCTGATATTCCCAATAAGATATCAATTAAGTCCCTGAGTGAAATGTAATAAATAAGTACATATCCCACCTTGGAAGATGTCCTAAAACATACTTCAATAAGACATATATAAATTCTTCCATTACCAATGGAATTCAGATGCATAAAATTACACCACTTAATATATTAACTCTCCAACTGATGGGATATGGGATAACTACTAATTCCCCCAAGGCACACTTTCTCTGCTATGAGATTTCTCCAACCCAAAAAATAGACTCTTCTCTCATCCATCCTATGGAATCTACCTCTTCTGTGATAATAGTCCATCTGCACATGAAACATGGACAGAAAATCCATATCCATTATTAAATCATAATTCTTCTACATGATGATGAAGAGTTCATGTGAGAAGCTCTCTCCATCAATAACTAGCATGCACTACTAGTATATATATGATATTGATGAATATATCCCTATAGAAACCTATATCTATGGATGATGGGATAAAGTCTCAACTAGAATCTCAAACTCTTGCATAAGGGATAATAAGATATTTTAATGATTCACTATTATGTCTACTATTACTATAAAAATAGTTGAAAAGAAACTTATATTACCTCAAATTATCTGATCCACAACCTGGTCATAAACCTCCATGACCTACATATTTATGTGACCCCATATTTCTTTTCTCTAAGACTGATTTAGGATGCATAGTCATGGTAGTGGAAGGAGCTCATAGTATGGGACTCATCTAGTACCTTCTCCCTCTGTATCCCCACCAGCTCCTCTGTCGGCACTACCTCCCCAATGGCTACCCTAACCATGCCTGGGAGATCCCTAATCATGGTGATGCATCTATCATGGTGGTCCATCCACTATCTATCCTACCCATCATGATGGATTAGGAAATCATGAGTCATGTGAACCCCCATATAAATCATAGTATCACCCTTCAATATTCCAAATAGATCCTTTAAACATTCTCTGATTCAGATATCATTGTATTTGAGTATGATAATGAGAATTCCTCCTCTATTGAGACCTTAGAGTCTAATTCCTACTACCTGTTGTAGAAATCGTATCCACATGATTCCCAATACCGACTCTACCATATAAAAGTCCTTATCCAAGAAATATCTTATTCACTTGATCTCACTCTATAAACTTAGAAAAATATGTTTTTAAAAAGGATACAAACCTAACATGAATGAATCTATGAAAACCCTTCTCGAACATACACTCCTGGAAGAATCCATCTCATGCAAGTGTTTGCAAAATTTTTGGGGTCAAAAATTTAGAAAATGGCTAGAATCATGAGAAGTGGATTTCCTTTAATACCTTATGAAAATATGAAAACCGATTTCATTTCACGAAGACGGAATACATGATTCTTGTTTCATGAAGGATTTCATAATTCTGATGGTGTGATCTATGATTACGATGAGAATCATGAAGAGTTGTTTTTTGGATTCAACATTTCATAAATATTGTAAAGGCGTGGATTATTCCAATCCTAGGATTATGTTCACAAATATGAGTGGAATAATTAAAAAATACGGTGTTTATTCATGACTATGAGAAGAGAACCATCATGACTATATGATGTTTCGATGTAATTCTCTATGACTATAACGAGCATTGAGAATATTGAATTTATTTGGAGCATCATGAATGGAGGAGTGTCAAAAATTTTTTTTAAAATATCGGGAAAATGAATTGGAGGTGGTGGAGCATCGCAAATAACCAACCCTATAAATAGTGGGATACCACTCTTTACTCGGTATGAAGAATTCAGAGAAAATACTGAATTGATCTGATTTCATAAAGAAAGTGGAGCTCTGTGAAACTGACATTCCATCCATGCTTGAGCATTGTGAAAAGAATAATTTAATCTTGACTGATGCTAATCATTTTGATTTATGAGGTATTAGTGATTATGGGGTATTCTTTGATGACTCAATGATATTGGTGAAGAAAGTTTGTTCTACGAAGGAAGGATGATTCATCAAGGCATTTGGTTCCCTGATGGAAGTTGGTTTCGTGGAAGGTTGATCTTGATGAAGGAGATTTGTGAAAGGTAGTATTGAATATCAGTTGTTCTGTGAATAGGGAATTCAGTGTGCCTCAAATCAGTTTTTTGATGCAAGAAAAGTCTCGTACTAAGAAAGATACAGAGATATTAATTATAATACATTGAATTGAAATTCAATTCAATAAACTATGTTACACTTCTCTCAAATCAGTGATCTTTGGGGAGTTGACAGAACTGATCCAAGGAATGTGGTGTGTTATACCTATACCCAGGTAAAGGCAGTCTTCCTAGCACAGAGTGACTATATCAAAACTTATGCTTTCGCCATCTAGTGAAAATTTGTGGATATTGGTACACTTGAAAATCTGTGGGGGTATGATCCTTGGACTCTCCGTTAGTGGTAAACCAAGTAAAATTGTTGTGTTTCCATGATACATGTGAATGTTTTATCTTATATACATTACCATAAGATAATGTTAATATGTCCCTACCAATTTAGGAACAAGATCCAGAACTTTAGGAAGAAAAAAATGACACCCTGATTCCCCCCCACCCCCCCAATCAGGGTGTTTTGGGGTCCTTCAAGTTGTATCAGAGGGAGGTTGCTGGTGTTAAATCTGTCCACTTTCCCATCATGAAGAATTTAGTAAATGTTAGGGGATTTCCCATATTTAATGGAACCAACATTCATATATATAATAAAATTATGATATCTCATCTAATTTCTCTTGAAATGGAGGACCTTTTTTCCACTTCCTAAGGAATACTGGTCACTAATCTAATAGGGCAGTCTATGATAGATACATGTAGGAAAATTCTTGATGTAGATGCTAAAGCACATAATACTCTCACTATAGGTATTTCTGATCAAATATATCTAAAGGTAATGAGTTTCACATCTACCAAGTCAATGTGGGGAAAACTATAAAATATTTATGAATGTGTCAATAAAACGATGGTGAAAAAACATCATGTTTTTTAGAATAGGTTTGACGATCTGAAGATGCATCCTAATGAAAATGCAGATACATTATTTAATCTAATTACTAAAGTTATTGGAGAAATTCTAGGGCTTGGTGAATAAATCAATGAAATTAAAATTTTAAATAAAATATTGGTAAGACTTCACCCTATTTACAATCCAAAAGTGTCAGCCCTTGAGGAATGATATCATTCAAAACATTCTTTGGATGATATACTGAGTAGTTTGGTTTTATATGAAATGAGAGTGAAACTAGAGGATGCAACAAGTCATGTTAGTAAGGATATTCCATTCAAATCCATCGAAAAACTCAATATTTTAGGATACTATGTTAATGAAGCTGATGAGGAAGGTGAACTTCTTTTACTCATTTCCATGAAATTGAAGAGAGGAAAAAGGGATATTTGAAGGAAAGCTACCCTAGGCAAGTTTTAATTGTGGTAGATTTGGTAACATTTCTTCTCTATTATCAAGGAAGTTATATGATGATGAAGGTGATGCTAAAAACTCACCTAAACCTCATAAAAGTTTTTTTAAAAGGTAAACATAAAATCTAGAAATAAAATACAAAAAAAAAGATTTTTGTATGCGAAGAAGAATATGATGATAATGAATTATTTGAGCAATAATAACACCATTTGAAATATAAAAACCAAACATATATGATGGATACCATTGAGAAGTCAGAACAATCAAAAGATAAAGCTAGATATCAACATTTGAGTACTGATGCTGATCTAAATTTACTACTTAAGTATGCTCTTGGTAAGCCTTATAATCAAAGAAACAGATGAAAAAAAGTGGAGAGAATTTGTAGAAGATCATCATAATATGTTTATTAGCTTGAATTTTAAATTGAATGATAGTAAGAAGTAGTGAATGTCCAATAAAACCCCATTGAAAGCACAAACGATTTAGTGGAACCAAGTCTAAGAATTAAATAATATGAAAAGGTCATCAATAACCTTACCTTCAGACTAGAGGAGAAGTACAAGACTACTGATGGACTCGAAGAATAAGTTGTTACTCTTAGGAGTGAACTCGAAAGTGAATCAAATTCAAAATAAAAAAAGAAGAAAATATAGTTTGGAAAATTCATAGATGTTGAGTTGATGTATAGAGATAATCGTGGTTTTGATGGAGTTGAAATGGTTTCGAATGATAAAAGACATCCATGCAGGGTAAATAATGGAATCATCTGTGATGTCAAAACATCAAATTGTTCAAATAAAATGTGTCAAAATGATGGAAAGATAAATTTTGGACATGTTGAAAACTCACCTAGTGTGATGAAAAAGAAGCCATCAATTAAAACTATTAGAAGAACTGAAAACTATCCTGAAGTATCCAAAAATGTTATGTAGAAAAAATACCATCCTAAGGAAGAATACATGAGGAGGAATAGAAATGGGAAGATATTTCAACTTATGAAATTTCAATTTTGTGGCTATCTAGGTCGTAACATGTCATACTATGAAGAATAAAAGAGATATTTGAATGGGGAAGAACTAGGAAGTCAACAAATGATAAAAAATTCATATCTTACTTCTTATAAAAGAAACAATATTATTGATATTGTTTTCGTTGTTCTAACTTTGGAAATAAATCTTTTTATTAGAGGAAAATAAAAGACATTAACAAATCATATTGAACTTAGAGATAAGTCAATACTTGTTAACCAGATAGTGTTCCTCTAACTAACATTGTTTATCCTATGGAAGAAGAGTATGATTATAAATAACCTTCCCATAAGTAAGAGAGATTTAAAAGTCCATATTTATCCTTCAATCAATCTAATATTTCATTGAAGAAAAAGGAGAAAATTGAAAAGTTCAACCTTAGAGAAGTAGCTCACGAATCTATAAAGAGATACAATGCCTATATCTTTGATAAAGAATGTTCGTCCCACATCACAGGTAATGATGACTTACTATTGTATTTTAAGTTAAGGGTCAGAGGAAAAGTAATTTTTCGTAATGATGGTGCGTTGAAGATCAAAGGCAGTGTAAGTAATGAACTAGCTAATGGAGTGTTGAAGAAATATAATGTTATTTATGTTGATATTTTTCATCACAATATACTTAATGTGAAACAACTCTATGAATCAAGACATATGGGACCTTCAATAAAAAAGGAATCACTATAAAGGGAATGATTTGTAATTTTCTCATGAAAGCATATAGAACAAATGGGAACTAATATCAGGTTGACAGTAAGGAGAAAATTTTCTATATAATAGTTTAAGAAGAAAATAACTTGTTACATAGAAGGATGGGGCACATAAATCCAAAAGACATGGAAAAGATATCTAAGATAAGGATATTCATGGAAATCTAAAATCTAAAGTTTGAACGGGAAAATACAAGTGATGCATGCATATGGGGGAAGTTGGTTTGTAATACTTATCTGCTAAAGAAAAAAGGGGCACAAAATTCTTCTTGATCTAATCCATACATAAAAATTTCATCAAATAAGTGATTTCGAAACATGTGGGGAAGGGTAATTTATCCTTTTCATTGATGATTATAGTAGAATTACTTGTGTGATGGTTGTACAAAGGAAACAAAAGGAGCTTGATTTCCTGAAAAATTGTCACCAAAATGACATGAATGATACTGGATAGAGAGTAAATGTTCTGCAATCTAAAAATTGAGTGGAATATACATCTATTAAGTTTTAAAATCTCTTTCAGAAGCATAGAATACAACATGAGGTGGCTACTGTGAGAACCCCATAGCAAACTGGAGTTGTTGAACATATGAATCAATAGGTGAATAATATGTCCAGAACTATGCTAATTCAGATTCATATCCATTTACATTACTAGAAAAAGTTTGTTCATTCCATAATGTATATTCAAGATTTAACAAGGATTTATGTGGGTGAAAATAATATACCATATGAGTTGTGGCATGAAAGGTCGCCCTCTTTGAAGTATTTATGTGTT
Source organism: Viscum album (assembly GCA_963277665.1). Classification (NCBI taxonomy): domain Eukaryota; kingdom Viridiplantae; phylum Streptophyta; class Magnoliopsida; order Santalales; family Viscaceae; genus Viscum; species Viscum album. The sequence continues at coordinate 1,769,722,420 of OY728157.1, forward strand.
TTCAGATGTAAATTTTTTTTAGAAATAATAAAGGAAATCAAGGCAATTATGGCGATATGAAAGATGAAGGAATATTCCTTGGATATTAAATGAATAGAAAATCCTATAGGTTTTTCAATATGAGTCTCATAAAATTTTTGGAAAGCATTTATATTAAGATGGTTTAAGTTAAGGCTGTAAATACCATGAGGGGATCATATGCTGATGTGATTGAAGATTTTGAAGATAGTGGCCATGGAATAAATTCAAATGCATACGTGGAGGAAGGAGTGAAAAACATTCAGAGGTAACCACAACATGTTGATTCAGAAGATGAATTTGAAGATGAAACCATGGTTGAAGATAATTCTTCTGAACCTCAAAGGAGAAATCAAAGAGTATAAAATTTTCAATCCAGCATCATTGGGGATTGGATAGCGCCCTCACAAACAAGGATAAAAATAAATAATGAAAAATATTCCTTTCTATTAGTTATGGAACCATCCTCATTTAAAAAGCCTCAAAGGAAGAATCATGGGTTAAATCCATGAATGAAATGTTGGATCAGATCTATATTAACCATGTATGGGATCTAGTTAAGAGACCTAAAAATTACAATGTGATTGGCACAAAGTGTATTTTTAATAATAAATTTGATGATCATGGTAATGTGATCAGAAACAAGGCACTATTGGTTTGTAAAGGATATTAAAAAATTGAAGGTGTTGATGTTGAAGAACAAATTTATCTGGTGGGGAGACTAGAGTCAATCAAACATTTTATTTCCATTGAAATTTAGATAGGATTCAAAGTGTATAAATTGGATGTAAACACAACCTTCTTAAATGGTGTTCTTGAAGAAGAATCCTACATAAAATAAGCAGTGGTTTTTCTTCTTGGTAAAGATGAGATGAAGGTTTTTAGATTAAAGAAGACTATGTATGGATTAAAATAGGTTCCATGAGTGTGGTATTCCAGATTGGATTCTTATATAAAGAAGCTAGAGTTTAAAATAGGAGAAGTTTATCACAATATCTATGTGAATAATTCCTAGAATGATTAGTTCATATTGATGGTGTATGTAGATGGTATTATATTTGGTGGAAGTAGGAAGGGATTAGTGGATGAATTTTCCAATCACATGAAATAATAATTTGAAATGTCTATGATTTTTGAACTCACATAATTATTTTGTCTATAAGTGATCCAAAGGAAAGACTACACTTTTATTTCTCAAGAAATGTATGTAAGAGATTTTTTGATGAAATTCAATATGCATGATTCAAAACCAATGTCAACTCTGATTGCAGTTGGGATAATACTAGGAAATCATGAAGATAGATCCCATATAGATCCCATAATGTATATATGAATCATTGGATGATTATTTCACTTGACTGTGACATGAAAAAATATTGTCTTTTCAAAACTATTAGTGGCTCGATTTCAATGTAACATTAAAGAATAAAAAATAGAAGTAGTGAAAATAATCATGAGGTACAATCAAAAAACTCAAAATTATGGATTATAATTCGGTGTAGGAAGATATGGTAAACTATCAGCATTTTTTGATACTGACTAGGATATAGATGTTGTTGATAGAAATTCCACAATTGGTGGAACGTTATTTGTTTCCAAGAAATGTGGGGGATATTTGAGTAAGAAATAATAAATTACATCTATTAGTGCTACTGAAGTTGAGTATATATCCGCTACAAAGTCCTAAACTAAGCTGTTGTGGATGAAGAAAAATCTAACTGATATTAGTGATGAGGTGAAACACCAAATAGTGATTCACTATGATAAAAAGAGCACAATTGATATTACAAAGAGTCATATTCAGCATTGTAATATGAAATACATTGAAATTATACATCACTTCATCAAATAAACATTTTGGTCAAGGCATGATTAAAATGAATCATGTTCGAATAGACGATCAATTGATTGACATACTGACCAAGACATTGTCAACACATGTGTTTGAGAATCATCGATGGAACCACAATGTTCAACCACATCCCAGTTCATGAGTTGGTTATGAGGGATCCTATATATCTAGTTAAATTAAATGTTTTAATCTATTTGTTAAAGTTTTACATGTTTATGGGGGAGATACAATCTAGGGGAAATATGTTTTCAGCTGTACAGGTCAAAATCATGTTAATTTTGTTGATTGCCAATAGGGAAGGATAAATTCAATGTAGGAGAAATTAAAATGAGGAGAGTGTTATAAATAAAGAGAATGGAGAACGTATAAATTTCATGAGTTAAAAAGGGTGAAAATGAGAATTTAGTGTAATGAGAAAATAGTTCAGGGCATGTAATGCTTCTGTGACATGGTTTGATAATTGCTTGGACATCATTAAACATTCCATGACAGGAGAACCCAATTCCGGCTTCCTCTATTTTTCTCTCTACACTACGTATTTCTCATGTAGACTTGGTGTGTTGGATGAGTTATTTCTTGTGTACTAGTTTTTGTTTCTTGTTGGTGCTTCATTGAATTAATCCGCATATTGCCAACAAACACAAAGGGGGATATTGTTGGAACCAAGGATGTTATTTTCTTGAAATGTAATATGGTTTGTGTTTATTTTCAATCCTCACGTGGAATATTCCAGATTTTTGATGGTAAAGGATCTTACAGTTCAATTAGACATTAGAATTGAAGGTGGCATCATTTTCCAGTGTTTTAAAAAATTTTGGGGTCCACAATTTGGAAAATAGATAGCATCGCAAAAAGGGGATTTCCTTAAAGGCCTTATGAAGATATGGAAAACGCGTGAGTTTTTCAAATAAGGGATACATGAGTTTTGTTTCATGTAGATTTATTATTTCTGAATTTGTGCTCTGTGAATACGATGATCATCGTGAAAGTTAGTTTTCTAGAATCAATATTTCATAAATACGGTAAAGGCATGGATTTCGTAAAGCCTAGGATTTTGTTCTCAAATATGATGATCATCACGAATAGAGATGGTGTTTATTTGAAACTACGAGAAGTGGAGCATCGTGGCTACGTGATTTTCTGATGGAATGCTCAGTGACTTCGACAAGCATTATGATCAATAAAATTATTTGGAGCATCCTGAAGGGAGTAATGTCGCAATGTTTTTTTGAATGATCTCTAAAACACATTGGAGGCAATGGAACATCACAAATGATTGAGCCCAAAAATAAGAGGATACCCCTATTCACTCTGCATGAAAAATTTAGAGAAAATCTAAAATTGAGCTGATTTCACAAAGAAAGGGTAGATCCCTGATACTAACATTAAATGTGAGCTTGAGAATCACAAAGAGACTACTTTATTCTTGCTTGATGCCAATGATTTTGCTTTAAGACGAATTCATGATGATGGGGTATTTTCTGACTTGACTAAGTGGGAATTGTGAAGATTGTTTGTTCCAGTAAGGCAGGGTGCTTCGTGAAGGAATTTGGTTCCACGAAGGGAGTTAGATTTGTGAAGGGTTGAGCTTCATGAAGGAGCTTCATAGAAGGCATTCTTGAATATCATTTTTTTCTTGAACATGAACTTTAGTGTACATGAACTCAAGTTTTCTATGAAAGAAATTTCTTGTCCTAAGACGGGGGAAAAGACATTATTGTAAATATATTAAAGTGACCCTCAAATGAATAAACTATGTTATACTTCTCTCAAAGTAGTGAGCTAGGGAGAGTCGATGGAAGTGATCTGAGGGACATATAGTGTTGTCCCTAAAACATTTTAAAGGATGTGTACCTAGAAAATAGTTACTATGTCAAGACTTTCATTTTCAACATCTAGTGAATATTAATGGGTTTTTGTATGACTGAAAATCTTTTGGCGTATGCTTCTTGGACGAGCCATTAGTGGTGAACCATGTAAAATTGTTGTGTTGTCTTGCTGTGTGTGAATGTTTTAATTTCTACACATTACCATCAGAGAGGTTTATCAGGTTACAAGAAACATTGTAACAAGATTTGTTACTTTAGGAAGAAAAAGTTTAAACTATCATTCACCCCTCCAATATCAGGAGATTCTGGGGTCCTACACTGAGCTCAAAAAAAGGGTGGTACTGCTCATGAAATAGCAGTTGAAATTAAAAACATGAGGGAATTATCTCATCATGGGTTTTCATAAACAGAATCTACCAGTGCCCTTATGCTTCATATAAGAGATCAGAAATCCACAAAATCACTTAATTAGTTGGGGAATGAACGAGAATAAATACTTAAACCAACAATTCAAGCCAAGACTCTTCTACCTAAGGATTTGGATCTCTATAATAACTTGGTTTTCATTGATGATGGAACTCACAGACTACAATAAGCATTCATGCATAATCAACTTAAACTACTAACACTATTTTCTACTGGATAGGATAAGGTGATGCTCCCTATCAACCTGGTGTAAACAACTCGTTGGATTTTAATTGAACTGAGTCATTATCACTGATCATATGTTATTTATAGTTTTTAATTGATAACGTGACTAGCTTTCTTCACAGAGGTATCCTAAAAGTTATCAAGATATACCATAGGGAGTTGAGCATATATATATGAGCTACTAACTCAAGAAGACAAATCAAAGTACATGAACCAATACGAAACATGTAACATTTTTCCCTTGATCCAATGCCTTAGTATATAGAGTTCACTAGCAGGTAATAAGATTCCATGTGAATCGATACGTCAGACGCAACATTAATACTAGGTTCCCTAACATGAAATATAAACTCAAAACACATCAACATAATTTCTCTAAGTCCCAACCAATCATAATAAGGGTTACAGTACTAGCCTCATCCCAAGTAATGAACTTATATGATATCACTTTTTAATGAACTGACCCACTAGGGCCCACCTGGACGAAAGAAGGATAATTCATCACACCATCAAGCCTCCCACCAATAGGCTAATGGCTAGAGACCAGCATCAAGAAAACATAACTAAATGGGGGGATTTTTTTTAATTTACTTTTACGCACAATCTGAACCATATACATGTAATAGTGAATAGGGATATAATCAATGAAAGTATAATATATAGTGAAAATATGCAAGCAATAACCACTAGGAAAATAAAATAGAGTATGATAGTTTAAACTAAAACATAAAGGGTAAAATACACACCCCACAATAAATGAAGTCATGATCTAACTATAATGAATAAATGGAAATCTAGAGAGAACTAAACTCTTGATATCAATGTATAACCACCATAAATGGTCAATGCACTCAATTATCACTATGCTCCATTGATGTCACCATCGAACTATCCAACTTCTTCATAAGACATGACACATGTGTGAAAGTCCCATGTTGGGGTGAGTATAAACATACCAAGTAGGGAACCCTAAAAAACAAAAGGCGATCAATATAGAGATAAAAAAAGGTCATATAAACCCATAACAAGAGGGAAATGATACCCATGGTATACATATATTCTCATAAAGATAAATTGTAAAGAAAGAAATGAAACCTCCATCACACAGCACACCAAAGCTGATGAGTCTATTTGGAGCTCCAAAATCCCATCTTATATGTTCTTCCTCAAATGAATCCTCACCAGGGTATATGTAAAGGGGCCACCTACATTCTATTTTGCTCCAAATTTTAGGTACCCTCAACTCCCATGGATGACTGACATGCCACTAGAGCTTGAAGATCGGGGAGTACTGCACTATAGATAGAGGGCCCACACCCAATATCGGGGATTGTCATGTCTTCTTTTATAAAGTGTATGGGGGACCTGCACCCTGCTATGATAAGGGAGTACCGACTCATTCATCCCTATTATGTTGATTCTCTGTTAACTTCCATCATCAAGCATTTCCTAAAGAATTTCCATGATCAGAATACCTCACACCATTCTCATATGCCACCAAGAAGGCTACCATCAAGTCCAGTGTGGAAAAATACTTAAGATAAGTAACTCATGGGAAAATATTTGAATCTAGAAGTGGGACATATGAGAGGAATATGTTTATGGAGGGAATACATGGTTTTTATGGGGGTCTACATAGAATGTGACCCCCACCCCATGTCGCCAAGTCTTGTTCCACTCAAGATATGGCGTGGTAATCCATGTAGTACTACACGATGAGTACATGTGGTATGCAGAATGTCTATCCACTTGGGGACCTAGGTGTGTACTTCAGGAATGTGGATCAGTTGGAGAAGTATTACCACATGGTGTGTATAGGTGGTACATGTTATGAATGAAACACAAGATTTTATGGTGTGTACAACTGGTAGCGGGCCTAGTTGTCCATGCCATTCAATGGCCCAAAGGCCTTCAATTTTTTTATTAAATGATAAAACCCCCTTTTAAGTGATGAAGGGGGTGTAAAACCAAAGACATCATGGACATAGGACAATAAAACTGAATGATAGAAACTGTAAAACCGAAATCGCACCACTAAACAACTCCTCCCCATCATTTGATCATGAAGAAACTCTACCATTACAAGGGTAATCGACAAGCCAGTGTCATGTGTCAAAGAACATGCTTGATCCGATGGATGATTCCATAACCTCTCAAACAACCAAATCCAAAAAACTATGTAAATATAAAAAATCCATCTCTAAAACCTCTTAAAGTATGTTCATGAAGTCGCATCCGGTATCACAAACTCCCCAACTTTGAAAATCAATCCAATCAAGCATATAGTTACCACCAATCTAAAATAACCAACGCAAACCAAGTGGTTCAACACAATAATAAGCATTCTTTTCCTCCATATATTCATCACAAAAATGCCCCGCCGCTGCCATAAAACCTACATGTAGAGTCCAAAAAGTCCAACCAAGGAACCCACTACTGGATCATAGCACAAACGACGGACCCGCCCCTTCACCACGGATCAGAAACACAACCCCAGTGTAAGAGATCCCGATCCACATTGCAGAAGAAGGGTTGGACTCCATGTCCACAGAAGAAGATGAACATAGCCCCGAGAGGAAACATATCACGACCCCATCGCCATGGAAGGACAGTCACGACCCACACCTCAAGAGGCCGACCCCACTGTGCACAAGAATCGTGACCCCAAGATTCACCAGAGCACATCCCCAACAACATAGAACAATAAAATCTCCAACCCAATGCATCAGATAGAAAACCCCTTCACCGCAAAGACAGGACCCCGACGCACCCGATCTAGACCTCACCTCCACAGATAACTGAACCACAACCCATGTTCACCATATCAAAAACCCCCTCACCGCAGAGTAGGTATGTGACCCCAATACCGCACCAGATCACGACCCCACATCACAGAAGATCTGGATAACCACCCCGAAACAAGAGCAAACCAAAAAAACACTCTCCACAGATGATCTAACCCCAATCATCAAAATACAGGCCACCCTTCACCGTGAGAGCGGTCGTCGCACCTCGAGCACACCTGGAGGACTGAGGAAGAACTGCCACCATTCGAGCAAAGCTGGGAAGAAGGCAGAGATGAGATGGAGACCTAATCATCTGCGCCCTTTATGGGCTAATCCTCTCAACTAATATCATCATTGGTCGTGCACAGACCTAGGGAATGTTTGTCACATGAAACATCATGTCTGGCCACATGGGGTCCTAGACATTTACAGATGGAACACAATCTAACTCCCCATGTAGGGTCAAAATTCTAGGGCTTGGACACATGGAATTTAATCCTGAACTTTGATGGAAACCCTAGCTTCCCTATAATTTGAAGAACATGTATTATTTTATCCCTCACTACATGTAATGTAGTCATATTTTTCATATAATTCTATATCATTGATGTGGTTATCTAGATACACCTTGACCACCAATTTCATCATTGATGGATCACCCAAAATTGATGGGGGTTATCTTCATCCATTGATTCTTGTAATTTTATTATGTTCTTGAAGTCCTCTAGGTATCCCATAACACATCCCATAATCATTCCACTCTATATACCATATCCATGAAGAAATAACTGTAAATAATCCTGATACATAAAAAAAATTCCCTTCATTTTTCACACAACTACATTATATCTGGTGATTTGATCATGTTGAAACCCACAATGATAATGTTGAATAGTGACCATGTGGTCTAATGACGATGAATGTGAAGAACGGGTGTGCGAAACGAACAAGAACAAAGATAAAATAATCATTGGTCAATAATTCTTATACAATGATAATATAAATGGGAATTACATGGGGGTTTTAAAAACATAATAATTAAACTGGATTAAGAAATTCAATTTATGGGAATGGGATCATGTGAATGGAGGATAATCAAAAATTGATAAAAATTTAGATAACCAAATCCATTTTCAATATTTAAAACAATAGTGTGGAAATGAAAAAGGATAAGTTATACCTTGATACAGATTTATCATTGGTGAATAACATGTTATATAGGGATTAATAAGACCCACAACCTTTAATGCCTCTAGATCCACCTTGATCCAATCATTCAACATACTTTGATATTGATCTTCCATCGATGAATGTCAAATACTACTCTCAAATACTCCCAGGGTTATGAGACTAACACTACTTATTTTATATTAAGATATTTTTATATATTTTTTTATGTTTTTTTAATTTCAAATAAGATAAGTAAATTCAATTTTTTTAGTTAAATACACCACCAATGACTACCTCAACCGGATGCCTGGAGCCAGTAAATATTAGGTCACACCTATGGTAAACCTAATGATCCATAGTCAATTGTAGTATCATATTTTTTATCCAAGATCCTAAATAATGTGTAAACAATATTTCTCTAAAAAAAATCATTCTAGTGAATTAAAATATGTTAATATTTTTAACAAATTACCTATGTGGTCCGGAGAACCACAAACTTCATTCCAAATATGAGGATAAATCCAGATATACATGTGAAAATATTCAGATTAAAAATTCAATAAAACCAGTGACATTATATTGTATATGGATCATAATAACCTATTGTATTTTTTATTATATAGGTACTTGAACCTTATCATTGATGGTTTGTGGAGTCTTTTTAGTCCTTTGATTTAATGTCTGCATAAACCCATGGTAATTTAGATGTAGTAGTAGATTACTTGATTCATAATATGTAAGCTCAGGTGGTAAAATAGTCTAGTAGTGAGTGGTAGTTAATGGACCTCTTTGGTGAGATGTGACATTCAGGAGTTCCAGAGTCATGTGACCCTTACATAATTATCTATTACACCTTCACACCTCAGTAGGGTGAATAGGATCAAACTATCAGATTTATATTGTCTAGTTATGGGAGGTTGCATATATGGTGAGAAGCTAACACCAGAATGGTCTCTTGAAGTAAACAATATCCTTCATGCCAGAGGTTAGGTTGTGGTCCCCACAAGCATGTGTAAGTAACTAATGATATACTTTCATGCCTGAATATCATTAGTACACCCATGTCTGACTAATATGTATCAGGACCTATGTAGTTAATATGGGTGGTCTAGGATAAGGAGGTACATATTGAGTTTTTACACATTGTGATCCTTTTATCAGCTGGTGAAAGACAAACAATAGTGAACCGCTAATCTTCTATAGTAAATACATACTGTTGATTTTAAATTTGATGACCTAAACAAGGATTTTTTTTGGGGTTTTTGAGGAAACCTTTTGACAGCAATACATTTTGGGTGATCGTGGATCAACTAACTAAATTGGCTCATTTCCTACCTATTTGGGAGACATTTTCAATTGATGAGATGGGTATGGTCTATGTTTTGGAGAGATTTCTCTTACACGGGATCCCTTGGAGTATATTTTCTAATAGTGAAACTTTTTTTCAATTGCATTCATACCATATATTATAGAAAAAATATTTTATGGAAGTGCATCTTGGAATTGCCTATCATCCATAGACAAATGGACAGTCCATGAATATTATTAATATCATAAATTACATAGTAACATAATGTTTTCTATATGGTTCAAGGTAGAACCACATGGATTTGGTAGAGTTAACCTGTTGTGTATAGGGGTAAAATCATGGATTCCATTCCATTAACCACGTGGAGTGTTTTTGAAAACCATACAAAACCTTCGGTTTCTATCACATGAGATTTGTGTGGTTGGTTTATGGTTTACCTAATGGTGCAATAAACCTGTGTTGGATGTGGGTTCCATGGATAGTGGCAACCCTATTCTTGGTGCATGGTTTAACTAACTATGTGACCTAACTATATGAGGTGATATATCCCTTGATAGTGGGAATTTTATGATTCATACATTGTTTGGAAAACTATACATTCATCATAGGTGAATAAAAATTATAAATTTAACAAAATTAACCCCCCCCCCCACCTCAATTTTAAATACGAAAACCCCCCTTTTTTTCTTCCATTCATCAATCCCCCTCCAAGACATGGTTATCTACTTCTCCCTCTATCCTTTTGTATGTGGTTTTTCCTTTGTTTCTTAATCAGTTCAAGCATTGATTGTTACAATAGAATTTCAATGGTGGTACTAACACCCCATCTTCAATCTTTTCCATTTTCTATCATTATTTCATATTATTATGAGGATTTCAGATATTTTTAGCATATTTCATAGTTTTAATCTTCTTTTTTGATTTATACCATTTGATCTCGAGCTCATGGTAAAAACAATTGATTATACTACTATAGGAATAAGTTAGGTAGTCTTTAATCTATCACTTATATTGTTTATTATTTTCTAGTGTGTGTGTTGTGTGGTCATGTCAGGAGACTTTTCTCCTGACCTAAAGCATGAATAAATTTAAATATAATCCATTTTAAATGTGGATACTATAAAAATTTAAAATATTAATGGTGTGGTAAATGGTGGATAACATGTAATGTTAAATTATTAACAGATAATTGTTCTTATTTCTTGGTGGGGAGTGTATTCCCCCGATTTTCAAAATGGAAGGTTCTTATTTCCCAGCAGGGAGTGTGTCCCCCCTATGTTTGAGATGACTCATTCTATTTCCTTATAGGGTGTGTGTATACCCCCATGTTCTACAAGAGGATACCATGTTCAAAGAAATATTGAATTAGAAAAAATATCAATGGTCAATCATGGGTTTCACATTGGAATTATTGAATAGAATTTGGTTTATTTATTGAAAATCATGAATTTAATATATAAAAAAAAATGAAAACATAATCATACAAGATATGTTTATAAGAATATTTAGAGGAATCCAATTTAGTCTTACTCACACCTTACTCGAGTCGTCATTGGTACTCAAGAATACCATATGGTTTCGTTTAAGAAAAAGGGGAACGTCCATGTGACTGATGCTTGATCTGGATTGACTAGGGTGGAGCATGGGAGATGGGACCAATGTTAATTCAAAAAGAGAAGTGGATGGGTTTTTGTATAGATGGTTTGATTTATGGTAGGTGTTCAACGTCTTTCTCAATCAATCGAATATGGTTTCTCATTTGATCATCTTTCCAAGGAATTCCAAACAGTTCCCACATCCATAATTGAGTACAAACCTTCTTTCCAATGTCAGGTGTACCTTTGGGGTTTCTATACCAATGATTCCTAAGAAATCACATTGGTCAAGTGGATTAGAAGATGGGTCATAAAAACCTTTTGGGGGGAATTTTTTCCAACCTCGGGACTCTCTTATTATTTTAAAATATGTTTGTGAAATCCTTCCCAAACATCGATATGGGACTAGTTACCCCTATGTCAATTACTTGATTATAAACATCTATTGATAGGAACAATTGTATTCATATCTTAGTTTCTTTATATCCTTATTATTTATTTATGATTATTTGGGTTATGTCCATATTCAGTTACTCAATAGTTTATTATTTTCCATTGTAGTGTTTTGTGTCATGGAGATGGGATTAAAACTATAATATACATCATACATATCCTATGAATATAGGATAAAAACCCACATTTTTCGATTGACATATTTTGAGGTTGTATGAATATAAACATCCACAGAGTTTAATAGAATAGGTAAAGGATGCAAATATCATACTCAGACCTCAATGAAGAATCCTATGTATCATGTTTGAGATAGGAATTAGAGTCATCATAGTTCTTATAATTGGTATTTTTTTCATGAGAAATGGGAAAAAACAGGCCAAAGATGGTACTTAAGCATTTAATACATTCCTAGATTACTTCATCAGGAGTATAACCCTTTGAGAAGAGATGAGATTTAATCATACATACATTCCAGTGGTAACCCCACCATGGGTAATTCTCATTGTATTATTGGTACAATCATCCCCAGACTCTAAGACCATGTGATTCATGCATGGTGTGGGAAACAAGAGGTATCAGAAGAGTGAACGCATTACATGAGAGGATATCCATATGGGCCTTAATAATTTATGTCTCCCTTTGAGAGGATTTATTACATGTATCTTGGGATATATGGTATTGAGGTCAATCCTTAAGAATTCAGCCTATGTATCCATTTTTATAACCATAATTAGAGTCACTATAGTTCTTTTCATCGGAAACATGATAATGGTATTGAATTAATCAAGGGAACATGCACTCCTGATACTTAAAATATTTTCAGTGCATGAGCCCACTTCTCATATGATGATGGACGAGGGAGAGTGACTAACACATGGGTATGATTTGATCTCAACTATTGATGTTTTAGAGACATGAGGGAACTTCCACAAAAGTGAAGGCCCATTTTATCTTGGCCCATATAACTAATTTTTATATATCCTTATTATTATAGTAATTAGAGTAATCATAGTGCAACTACCCCCAAACCTTTTGATGATCATGCTCAGAGACATTATCTTTATCCTTAAGGTTTTAGGAATACTAGTGGTTATTATAGGATGGATTCCCATTGGGGATATGGAAATAGATAGGAATCCTATGTATTATATATTTATAGGAATTATATTTCTCGTATTTTTATTGGTCTGGGATTACACACTAAGGTTTCCCTATTGATTAGGGATTACAAACTAAGGTTTCCCTATTGATCGGAGCTTACATACCAAAGTTTGTCTATTGATCAAGGTTTACACACTAAGGATACCATTTTTCATACTCAATTCCTATCTTCCTATAGATTAAAGGGTGATGAGGATGACCGTGAAAGGTATTATGGATTTTTATGAAATGAAATTGAGGACCTTCCTGAGAGAATGAAACAAATGGGGTCATATGAGTGAGTAACCCTACCCCATTAAGGATTATTCCCTTATAAAGAAGTAATGTGGTCAAATATTCTTAACCAGGGTCCACAAGGAAAGAGTATAAGTGTGTTTTCTAGATGAAGTAGACATGTCTTTAGGGTATTTACTTGGAAATTATTGGCTTCCAGGTTGAATTGTCTTGATTTTCTACATGACATGTCTGGGGTGTCCTATTTTCATGGAAGACATATCAAAGGGTGTCTATCCAATCAATTTAATTTTCTTGGATGCATATTCAAAATCAATGAGGATGTGTCCCATTTCCTTATTATGTTCAGCTAACTCATATTTGATGTCTTCGCATGATTAAATCAAATATGTCCATAATGCTTCACATAACCTTAGAAAACATGTCTGGGGTCTTATACATGAAATGGTGGATTGTCAATTTGAAATTTCTTGATCATTCTAACATGTCAATAAGATTTCATGAAACAGAACTAATTTTTCCATCACCTATCTTGTGGGAATGAAGAAAAGTCAAGGGGTTGTCTCCAGAACAATTGAGATTATCCTCATGTAGTCTATTGGTCAAGTCTAACTTGTCCTTGGGAAATCACAAGAGTCGAACATCTTATCCTGTAATCCATATCATGACCTAGGATAGCGTGATTAGAGGGTGTTCCATGATCAAGATGAATTTCCCTGGGGTCATCATGAAGGCTAGCTGACACTCATTGAAGGGCATCGTGATAGTGAATGTGACATGTTCGGAGGATGAGGCATGACCAAGATAACATGATTTGATGTCATCGAAATAGCTAACTAACATGTTTGAGGGACGTTTCAAGATCTAGGTGTCATTCCCCAGTGAAACCATGAGACTCATCTATAATGAAACGGTTCCATCATATGATTTGAACGACATATCAATAGGTTATTTTGCGGCTTGGATGGTTATCTAGAAGGGTTTCGCAATGCATGGGTGGAAAGCCCTAAGGGTTCCATGATACATTCTCTGACATTTCCAGGGGGATTTAAATGATCCAAATAGTATAAAAAGAAGTGTATCATGATATGGGAAACATGACCTAGTGTTGTTGCATGACCTGGGTGGTTCAAAAGAGGTGCGTGAGAATTGGAATATATGTTCTTCATATAATTTCCCACTATTTAGTTTCTGTTCCAATATTTCATCTCACATTTCTTAGTTTTCTTAGTGTTATATTGTTTTATGTTTCATGCATTTTATAAAATATGTGGGATTCAATTTGGGTGACCCTCTATAATTATTTCACATGATCATGAGTTATCACATGAAGTTCTTATTCATGTTTCATGGTCACTCAGATTGTTATTTAGATCATACCTAATAATAATATTTTACTCTCATTGGATTCATCGCTATTAAAAATATGTTCCGGTGATTTGGTGTTCCAGTGAAAGGTTCCATGAATTCATCTGTGTGTGTCCCCTTTTTCATGTTGGGGTGGGGGATTTTAAGGCATCACCACTCTTTTTTCAGCTTTCTGTGGTGGGTATCACAAAAATACAATATGGATTCATTGGAGGTATTTGTAATAAAGTATAAGGACCTGACCTTAAAACATTACATAGTTTTTATTTAAATGGATAATTCACATTGAGGATCTTTTCAGGTTTAGAGTTTTAGAGAATTATCCTATAACTATTAAATTACATCTCAATAATTACAATGTAGACACTTCTACTCAGTTTCCATTTTTTTCATAGAATAAAAACTCTTCAAAAAAGTGTCATGTCTAGTTCCATGTTTTAGATAGCATGACTTTTCCATGATCCCATCCTTGACCCTATTCATCTTTAATTCATGAGAAAAACATTTCAAAACTTGGGATGAGCATTAAAAGCTCAGTAAGGGTTATAAAACAAATAATCAAAACATTAGTTCATCAATACATACATAACATAAGCTCTTTATCAAACCTCATCAAATCATAAGATTTATGAATAACACATATTAATCAAAAATCATTAAGGAAACTTGTGACATCCATAACATACTTAGGTTGTAGCTTTCATAGCCACGTAGGGAGTTACATTTGGAATACACATCGCAGTATATTCCCTAAATCTCTTAAGAGAAACAGTCACGTTTACCTTCATCACATTACCCAATGCATTCGAGAGATATCTCAGGCTCACTTACCCTAGGTTTATCACAGAACCACCCATATACGTAAACAATTCCCAAGAACTATAACATATTCACAACACATAAAACAAACATAAAGGAATGATAAAATTTACACATTTCAATCAGAATATATAATTTAAATATATTGACATTAAAAATCCATTATCAAAACCATTTTCAATACCAAAATACATAAAATATTATATGGTATTTATTTATCTTTTAAAAACATTACGGCTTGTTATGGAATCCATAGATCTAATAATACTCGCAGTGGCGGAAAGGTTGTTGTCAACGCTTACATTAAAAGAAACGTTCATTTTTTTCATTCAATAAAATTCCTCATAAAAAAAGATTCCATTTCAATGAAATGAAAATTCAAAGGTTTTTTTACGCCATATAAAATAAAGTCATGTATAAAACAAAATATGCCTCAATGAAAGTAGATTGAGATGAAGACCCTTACCTCATGTCTGACTTGACCCGTTCGTTCTTTATTCTACTGAATAATAAACTAAAGTTATTTTATACTTTCTTAAGAACCTATTTCAAGATTATTATTACTTTTATATGACTTATTACCATGTTATGAACATTATGTAATCATTTATGTTAATAATGGTCATTTTGTCGATATTTGGTACTTGAGTCAAAAATGAACAGATTATAATTACAAGTTGTTCATGTGGTCAAAGTTCCATTATCTCCAGAATGATATTAATGGTTTAGATATCATATATATCATATATATATATATAGTATATATATATATATAATAGTACATAACATTTGGAGATAAGAAATAAAATGCACTGTTCATGGAGACGGTAAGCCGTACGTACGCATGAACGCTACTTTCATTTCTATTTTTTATTTAATGGAATGAAAACGTAATGATACATAGGTATATTATAATTAAAATATAATATAATATATAATTTCAGTAATTCCATCCTTTATATGTTCCATGTAAGGCATGAATGAGTCGTATCACTTTGAGGGGGTGGTAGTCCGCACTTCCTCAAATGAAATTATCGCATTTACCCATTATGGAAACCATAAAGGTATGATATTAATGAGAAATAAATAAGTATATAGAAAATAAAAATATAATATATGTCATATATTAATACAGTTCCATCATAATGGCCACCATAATATGTGGTATGAGAAGATCAAACAATTATCGTTTTGTGAGGTAGTAGTTCGTCGTCCACAGAAACATTCTTTACCCATTAAATAGAGGTGTGTATAAGTGTAGTTAAAATAATTCTCATAAAAACAGCATAGTATACTTAGGATACTGGTGTTGTTATAAAAGAAATAAATAAATAGAGTTTAGTGGGTTGGAGAAGGAAAATAAAACAAAAGAACTTAAGTAAAGACATTACCATTAAATCGGGTAACTCCCTTTGGTTTGAACCAAAAAGATTTCATAAAATGCCTTCTGCCTAAGTTAAGGCATCTAGAAGGAATAGAGGGATCTTGAAAGATTATTCGGATAGATTTTGGACAATCCAAGGGGCTTTATATGTGTGAGTAATGGGTTATAGGTGAGGGATTTTTATAAGGGTGAGGACTGTCACTTTAGGAAAGTTTGAAAATATTATTTTATTATATAATGATTTTCAGTTTATAAGGATCC
Organism: Viscum album; assembly: GCA_963277665.1. Classification (NCBI taxonomy): domain Eukaryota; kingdom Viridiplantae; phylum Streptophyta; class Magnoliopsida; order Santalales; family Viscaceae; genus Viscum; species Viscum album. Next base: position 1,769,739,310 of record OY728157.1, read on the forward strand.
AAAAATTTATTAAATTAGAAGATAATATGACTATTTTTCTAAATAAAATCATCCAATAATAATGGGACAGGTTTTGGATATTGTTTTAGTCTTTATAATCTTATTTATTTAAATCATTCATTAATGAGGTAAACACTACATCATTATTGTGTCATAAATAATTTTATTTATTTGATGTCTAAAAATTATAAAAAAAATAACATGAAGTAGGAAATCATTTTATATTTCTAATGAATATTTATAGTCAAATATAACAATTATATAACCCCACATTAAATTTTTTAGCAAAGCAATAAATGTTTATGATATTTTTATTTTCACTTTAAATAAAAAGTTATTAATATCATTATATTACCCAAGTGGCATTAAAAGGCCAAAAGACTCACCCAATGATTTTATTGGTTGTACATTACCCATAACATAAGGATAGGACATGTGTTATGTTAATTTTATATTATTAAAATATGGTTTTTACCTTGAATTTCCCTATTTACCATTAACTGGAATAAATAAAAGTCAAAAGTTATAATTCACCAAAAATTATTTAATCTTATTGAACCAAATTTTACATACTAATAACAACCATGTATATAATATTTTATAAATTCAATTCACATAAGTGGTAAAATTTCATTTAAATGAATATGTCCGCATTTTAACCACTACTCAGTGTTTTCACTATTCATAAAAAATTGAAGGTTTTCAGAAAAATACAAAAAATTAAGCGTAAGATATATTTGATATTCCAAATTCAAAAATGATTTCTGTTTTAAAAAATTCAAAACATAGAAGTTGCATTAATTAATCAAAAATTAATTCTTGTTTTCAAAACATGAAGCGTGTTTTTAAGAAATAATAACTATCAAAATATTGATACATGTTTCTATCCAATTTCAAAGTCAAATTACTTCCAATGACCAAAATTGGATTAAAGGGTAAAAATCTAATCTAATTACACATTAAAACAAATTAAAAACATAATATAACCATATAAATAAATTATATTAAATGGAAGCTTTGAATTAAAAGACAATATTTTTCATTATTCCTTAAAAAATGAACATTATTAGAAAAATACGAAAAATTTACCCAAAGTAAATTTTGATGTCCCTATTCTGAATAAGAATTTTATATTGTCAAATAGAACATATAAATGTGACCAAAACTATATTTAATGAGGGTTTTCCATCAAAATGCAGTAAATCGGCCTTTTAAAAAACATTAAACTATTTACGCTTAAAAATAGAGTAATTCACATTTTAAGCCTCTAACTTTTATTGGATAAATATAAAAACATTTAACATGTATATTAATATTGCAGTTAATTTTGTTCATTACCGCCAGTACAATGTCTAGGTGTTAACAACCATTTAAAATAGTATTATACTATTATTTTTCAGTATGACTCAGCATTATGTGTAACATTAGACGTCAAAGAAAACTGTTGTTGTGTGTCAGGTATGCCATTAAACATAACATCCCCTTTAAAGTAAAATTAATATTTAATTCATAAATTTTAATAAATATGAAAATGTCATATTCTTTATTTACGTGGGATGTTACATCCTTCTCCCCTTTTCGAAATTGAATCCTCATAATTTTTATTCACTTATCAAATAAGTGGGGGTATTTATCCCTCATATAATTTCAGATTCCCATGTTGCCTCTTCAACTATAAAGTATTTCCACAAAACCTTTACCTGATTAATTACCTTATTCTGTAACACTTTCTCTCATCTATCAAAAATCTGGACCGGTTGTTCCTCATAAGAGATATTCTCTTCCAACTGAACTACCTCTAGGCTAAAAAGATGAGATGGATCCGAAATATACTTTCTCAACATTTAAACATGAAAAACATTGTGTACCTGGGATAAAATTGGAGGTAAATCCACTTTGTAGGCAATTGATCCAACTTTATCTAGGATTTCATATGGCCTAATGAACCTCAAACTCAACTGTCCCTTCTTACCAAAAATGCATCACACTTTTCCATGGAGAAACTTTGAGAAAGACATGGTCACCTACCTCATAAGAAAGATCCTTCCTCCGGTTATCCGCATGACTTTTCTGCTTGCTCTGAGCTGTTCTCAAGTGCTTCTGAATCAACTAAACTTTCCCTACCATCTTTTCTACCAAATCTGGTCCCATCAGCTTCCTTTCACCTACTTCATCCAAAAAAGCTGGAGTTTAACACTACTTCCCATATAATGCCTCAAACGAAGCCATCTATACACTACAATGAAAACTATTATTATAAGAAAATTCAACCGAAGAAAGATGTTGGTTCCAACGTCCCTGGTAATCTATTGAACAAGCATGTAACATATCATTAAATGCCTGAATTATTCATTCTGACTGCCCATATGATTGAGAATGAAAAGCTCTAATAAAATTTAATTCAGTACCCAATGACTTCTAACGGCCTTTCCAAAAAGTTAGAAGTAATCATGGGATTACAATCAGATACAATAAAGAGGGGGAATCTAAGAAACCTAACAATCTCTTTAACATACAATCGAGAAAATTTATCTAGTGAAAAAGTATCTTGAAAATGAAGTAAATGAGGAGATTTAGTCAATCATTCAACAATAACCCATATTTCATTATTACCTCGAGATGTATTTGGTAATCCAACAATGACGTCCATGGATATATTTTCCATTTCCACTATGGCACTGGTAATGGCTGAAACATCCCTTTAGGAAACTGCTGCTCTACTTTAACCTGTTGGCAAGTCAAACACTTCATAGTAAAATCAGCAATATCTCTTTTCATTTCATCCCACCAATAATACTCCCGAAGATCATTGAACATCTTAGTACTGACAGGATGAACTGAAAATGGAGAACTATGAGCTTCACATAATAAATCTTTCTTTAACTTTGAATCACAAGGAACACATAATCTCTTATTAAACTTTAAAACATAAACATTATCAATATTAAAATTCAGAAACATACCCTTCTGAACAAACTCTACCATTTTTTGCAACTCACAGTCTTCCTTCTGCCCTTGCTTAATTATATCTCATAGAGATGATTTCACTAACACCTAAAAAATAGTGGAATTTCTTACACCAACAAATTCTATTCCAATGTTCATCAAATCAAAAACCAAAGGATCTCATTCCAAATGTAGCAAGGTTAATAAATCATTTTTTATCAACTCAAAGCATCAACCACTATATTTTCTTTTCCTAGATGGTAATGAATTGTGAAATCATAATCCTTGATTAATTCTAGGAATCTCCTCTAAATCATGTTTAATTTCTTCTGAGTGAATATATACATTAATTTTTTTGAATCAGTATATATATCCCATTTTAATCTATAGAACTGATGCCTCCAAATTTTTAAATAAAAAACAACAACAGCTAATTCCCAGTCATGTGTAGGGTAATTTAACTCATGTGGTTTCATTTGACATGAAGCATAAGCAATTACCTGATCATTATGTATTAGGACACATCCAAGTCCTTTTAACAAAGCATTAATGTTGATAAAAAACTCACCATTTCTGGAAGGTAGTGCCAAAAATGGAGGATTCACTAATCTTCTTTTTAATTCTTGAAAAAAATCATCACAATCTTTTGTACAAATGAACGTAACACCTTTTCGAGTTAACATAGTCCGTGTGCTAGATAACTGTGCATAATTTTCAACCTACCTCTTCTAATAACATTCCAAATCAAGAAAACAACAGAACTCAGTTATATTTGTTGTCTTGGCCATTATTCAACAACTTTTTTTTAGTAGGATCAACAGTTTTTCCACTTTTCAAAACAATGTGACCAAAGAATGAAATTTTTGGTAACCAAAACTCACACTTGCTGAATTTCCCAAACAGTTTCTTTTATTTTAAGTTTTTCAAGAACAACATTCAATGACTTTCTTTCCCCTCTTTTCTTTTAAAATAAACCAAAATATCATTAATAAACATGACCATAAACTTATCGAAAAACTCATGGAAAATTATTTTCATAAGATCCATGAATATAGAAGATGAATTGGTTAAATCAAAAGGCATAAATAAAAAATCATAATGGGAATATCTTATATGAAACACAGTCTTCAGAATGTCTGTTTCCTTTAATTTCAACTAATGGTACCCCGACCTCAAGTCAATCTTCGAAAAATACTGAGCTCCCTAGAGCCAATCAAACACATCCTCTATATGACGCAAAGGATACTTGTTCTTAACAGTGATTTTATTCAATTCTCTATAAGAAATGCAATGTCTCATTGAACCGTATTTATTTTTAACAAAAAAGAAAATAGAACCCCATGGTAATGTTATAGGTCGAATGAAACATTTATCTAATAACTCATTCAATTACTTCTTTAACTCTAAAATTTCAATTTGATCCATTCGATAAGGGGGTTTTGAAATTGTCTTAGAATCAGGAACTAATTCAATAGTAAATTCCACTTCCCAATCATGTATTATACCAAGAAACTCATCAGGAAAAGCATCAAGATACTCATTTACCACTGGGACACCATTAATCAGAATAGTTCCTTTTTTTTCAACAATATATACATGGTAACATTCATTTATATATTTTACCTATTTATCAGCTTCTTGATATATTATCATAAGCAAGGGTTCATTCTTATACAAAAATTAAAATTCTTTATGAAAAGAAACCGCATTATCTCTATAGTGAATCTTATCATGATAAAAAGAAATCCAATCCAAACCCAAAAATAACAGCCAATTCTACTATAGAAAAAACAATAATGTTTGTAGTTAGATTCTTCTCCTACACAAAGACATGATGGTTCTTACAATTTCTTTTTGTCTCAACATTTCCTCCTTGTGTTTTTACCATAAGTTCTGGATTCATATCTTAAGATGGAATTCCCAATTTACTATAAAACTTCTCAGAAATGAACGGTTGTGTAGACCCTAAATCAAGAAACACATTGGCATAATCTAAAAAAACAAATAGTGTACCTGATACTACTTCATTTGATGGCCCAACATCTACTGAATTAGTTGCAAATGATTTCACCACCCCTTTTTTCTTGTAGGCTAGCTGCTTTCCCACAGTTGAGTTCTTCATTGGACACTCATTTGCATAATGACCCATTTCATTGCCCTTAAAACATTTTACTGACTGTAAATCAGATTTTTGTCTTACCATTAACCGGATCTTTTTTAGTAAAATTACGAGCCTTATGTCCCATTTTACCACATCTATAGCACTTACCAGAATTCAAAATTTATTCCCCATCATAGTTTTTACCACAATTTTCACAAACAGTAAACTTAAGTTTCTTACCATCAAAATTTTTGGAAGAGTTCTTCCATTTTGTCTGCCACCTCAACCACTTATTCTGTTGTTTTTCAATGAACACATGATTATCAAAAAACTCCATTTCCACCTTCTCAACACATAGAAAAAGTTTTTCATAACTTTTGAACTCATGAGAAGCTAAATATCTTCAATACTTTGTCTTTAATCCTGAGTAAAAAGGGTTGATTTTACTATCAATATCTCATATGAAATTTGGAGCATACCTTTCCAGTCGATTGAATTTTTCTTCATAAGCATCCACTAAGTCATCCTCCTACCTAAATTCCATGAATTGTTTTTCCATCCTAAGATGAACCACCTTAGGAAAATATTTCTCCAGAAACATACCATTGAATTAATCCCAATAAAGAGCATCAATCTCTTCACTATCCTTGATATTTTTCACCATCAACCACCACATATCGGCTTCACCATCAAAACTATAAATATCAAGACTAACATTTTGATGTTTTGAACACCCCATGACATAAAAAATCTTTTCCAGTGCTATAATCCACCCTTCTGCTAGCACATGGTCAGATGATCCTCTGAATGATGGGGAAAATTGCCTCATGAAATGCTCCACTACTGACATGTTCCTCCATGGTTGATCTAGCTTATCTCATGAATGGATAAAACAACCATTTAAAGACTAAGAAAACTTTTCCATCACCGCAACAAACTATTCAATTCTGATTCCGACCATCTCAGGTTGCTGATTTGGAAGGTTGTCTTCCTCCTGATGTCATCCCATTATAGGTTCCCTGTTTCGTCTGCAGAAAACCATTCTGAACATAGAAATTTCATAGGCAAAGAAACATGGTAATATTTAAATGATATATCATTTCAATCTTACCATAAATTAATTTATGGACATTAATTTAACAATATTTTAACTCCTAAAGTTGTCTAAATTTTCCTATTATACCAAATATAAGGACTTGGACTTCAAACATTACATAATTTTGAATTAAATTGATAATTCACATTGAGTATCTTTTCAGGTTTAGACTTTTAGAAAATTAGGCCATTACTATTACATTACATCTCAAAAATTACAAAGTATACTATTCTACTCAGTTTCCATTTTTTTCATAAAATAAAATCTCTTGAAAAAAATATTCATGTCTATTTTCATGTTTTAGACAGCATGACTTTTCTTTGATCCCATCCTTGACCCTATTAATCTTTAAGTCCTATGAAAAACATTTTAAAACTTTGGATGAGCATAAGAATATCAGTAAGAGTTATAAAAAAAGAAATAAAACATTAGTTCATCAATATATACATAACATAAGCACATTAACATACCTCATCAAATCTTAAGATTTATGAATAACACATAGTTATCACAAATCATAAAAGGTAACTTGTGGCATCCATAACATACTTACATTGTAGCTTTCATATCCACGTAGGGAGTTACATTAGGAAAACCCATCATAGTATATTCCCTAAATATATTAAGAGAAACATTCAAGTTTACCTCTGTCATGTTACTCAATACATTGGAGAGCTATCTCGGGCTCACCTGCCCTAGGTTTATCATGGAACCACCTGTATACATAATCAATACCAAAAAAACATAACATATTCAAAACACATAAAACAAACATAAAGGAAAGATAAAATTCCCAAATTTCAATCACAACATATAATTTAAATATATTGACATAAAAAATCCATTATCAAAACCATTTTCAAGATCAAAATATGTAAAATAGTATATGGTATTTATTTTCCATTTAAAAAAATTAAGGATTGTTAAGGAATCCATAGATTAAATAATACTCACGGCGGCCGAAAGATCGTTGTCACTGCATACGTTAAAAGAAACATTATTTTTTTCATTTTTTAAAATAACTCCTAGAAAAATATTCCCTTTGAATGAAAATAAAATTCAAAGGTGTTTATACACTGTATAAAATAAAGTCGTTTATAAAATTAAATGAGCCTCATGGAAAGGAGATTGAGACGAAGTCTTGTACCTCGTGTCCGATGTTACCCATTTGTTCTTTAATCTTATGAATAATAAACTAAAGATAATTTATACTTGTTCAAGATTCTTTTTAAACTCTAATATTTTTTTATATCACTTATTACCATGTTATAAACATTATGTAATCATTTATGTTAATAATGGTCATTTTTTCGATAATTGGTATTGATTCAAAAATGAACTTCTTATAATTACAAGTCGTTCATGTGGTCAAAATTACATTATCTCCAAGATGATATTCATGATTTAGATATCATATATGTCATATATATCCATTATATATATATATATATATTTATAATAGTACATAACATTTGGAGGTAAGAAATGAAATGCATCATTCATGGAGATGGTAAGCCAAGCGTACGCATGAATGCTACATTCATTTCTATTTCATATTTAATGAAATGAAAACATAATGATACATTGGTATATAATAAATATAGTATAATATCATATATAATTTCATTAAATCCATCCTTTATACATTCCACGTGTGTAATTAAGGAGTTTTATAACTTTGAGAGTGCAGTAGTCTGCACTTCCTGAAATAAAATTATCGCATTTACTCATTATTGAAACCATAAAGGTATGACATAAATTGAAAATACAGAAGTTTAGAGAAAATATAAATATAATATATATCACATATAAATACAATTCCATCATAATTTCCACCATAAGAGGTGGTAGGAGAATATAGAACACTCATCATTTCGTGACACAGTAGTTCGTCGACCATAGAAATAGTATGTTCATTACCCCTTAGATGGAGGTGTGTGTAAGTGTAGTTCAAATAATTCTCATAACAAAAACCTAGTATACTAAAGATGATATTTTTTTTATAAAATAATGAAATAAAGTGAGTTTAGGGGGTTGGAGAAGAAAAATAAAACAAAATAACATAAGAGAAGACGTTACCTTTAAATCGGGTAACTCCATTTGGTTTGAACTGAAAGGATTTCTTAAAGTGCCTTCTTCCTAAGGTAAGGCTTCTTAGAGGAATATAGGGATATTGAGTGCTTATTTGGAATGAGTTAGTATGAGAGAAGGGGCTTGAGTGGTGTGAGTGATGGGTTATAGTTGATGGCTTTTTATAAGGGGGAGGAGGGGCTCTTTAGGAAAGTTTAAAAATATTATTTTATTATATAATTATATTCGGTTTATAAAGGTCCAAAACGTATTAAATTCAAAGATAAGATGACTCTAGTTTGAAATAAAATCATCCAATAATAATTTTATAGGTTTTCTGTAGAGACCCGAAGCTTGACGTACATGAACATTACATTACTTTTGCAGAATACTTAATACATAACAAAAGTAGACACACAAGGGCTGTAATAGTTTAGTGTCTTTGGAAACTTGGTACGTAATCTTCTAATCGTGGTGAAAGATCTTCAACATCTCCCATAAAGATCTTACCCTTTTTTCCTTACCTAAAACCTTTCTTTTTATCTTGGGGAAAAGAAAACATAAAAAGGATGAGCTCAAATGATCATTAAGGGTAAGCATGGATAAAATAAAACATACCATATACATTTGAACTTAAATACATGAACATAATGTTTAAACATCAAAAGCTTGAGCAATGACATAAAACATGGAAGTAAACACGACATAGATCATAAAGAAACATTAATAATGATAAAATATCATGGGAATAAAACATGTAATTGTGGAAACCATTAAGCACATGATATGATTTTCATAGTAGCCAAGGCATTACTGCCAAGACCATCTTAGTGGAAAAAGTCCCTTTCTAAATCGAGTTCACTCCTCGTTCTAGTCCTGTATTACTGAACCGGTTTAACTTGCCGTTCCAGCCATGTCTATCTCATGAGAGATATAAATCTTTACCCAATTCATTGGAGGGAGATATAGGTCCCACCCATCTCATAATGAAATCATTCTTACTTATGCCACAAAATAAACTTAAAACATTCATCATAAACCAAAGAATAAAATGGGTTTCATAAACATCATTCTATCATAACATAATCCATATAATACAAATGGATATCATTTCATCATAAGAAAATTGAAACCATGTAAATCGTAGAGAAATTATACTTGAAACATACACATATGAAATAATGTCATCTTATATGGAAAATGGTTTTGATAAAACACTTGAAATGAATTCTTGAGGAAAATATACTTTCTTCTTCAAAATCAATTTTCCTTTTACAAAACGTCATGCTATTTTAAAAAAAGAGATTTTGTTGAAAATATTCATGAAATCTTTTGAAGGAAGCTTCATGAAAATAAGGCTTTATAAAACCGTAAAAATCCATTCGTGCCGTATAAGTTAAAAAAACATTCTTCTCATACTTTTACTGGAAATGTCAAAAAGTACCTCGTAACGTAAACAAAAGAGAAATTCCTTACATACCATGTAGTAAAAGTGAAAATGGGTAAAAAGGACATTAAACATACATAAAAAAACTTTTTGAAAACATGGACATGGATGATAACAATAAACCCAGTAAATACATAAGTATAAGCAATCTCGGATAAAAAAATGAGATTTGCAAAATTATCCCTGACCTTATGTCCGATATGATTTGTACGTATCCAAACCTCCTGTATAATGATTTAAATAATGACATTGACTTATTACAGAATCATATTCATTGTTATTATATAATATATGGTTCACTTATGACTTTATATTACCCGTTATTTTGTAAATTCCATGTTAAAGAGTGTTTTGGGTAAAATCGATTCATTTGTTGTCCGTGTTTTGACTTGTAATTATTCATATGATTACTTAGATCATGATTACTTAATTCCATAATATAAAACATGATTTATATATAATATATTTCCATAATATACATATATATAATAGATCAATAAATGGAAAGAATTACACCGTTCATGGAGACGGTAGGTCGTACGCACGGATGAACACTGTTTTCATTTCCTTATTGAATTGAAGGGAATTAAGTAGATGAAATAAATATATATATACATAAATCCAGTAGCATTATTATGTCATATATTTTATGATTACTTATTATATATACTTTATAATTATTCTTGAATGGTTATCATGGAGAATGAATCTCATCGGGTCGTGGAGACGGTATTCCGTACGTACGCACGAGCGATGATATCATTCCCATGATCGTCTAATTGTATTAAAGTGTATGTATAATATTAAATAATCAATATCAATTTAAAATAATCATATATATTCATTAATTTCACCATTATACCCATCCAAGTAAGGTGGTGGTGGAAAATAGATTACACCACAGCGTGGAGACGGTATTACGTACGTACGCACTCGCGGTGATTTCATTTTCCATAGGATGGATAGATGGTGAAATATGGTTGTTTTATAATTATAATAACATATCATTATATGATTGATACTGATGTTATTACTTCATAATGAAACAACTAAAGAAGAAGAAGTTGAAGAAGAAAAAAATTGAAAGAATCGGTAACGGATATTACCTCTTCTTTGACACGCCTCTTTGAATTCTCATCTTAGGGTACTAAAATTGGTCTTTGAAGAAAACCAGGACCTCTAGAATGTTTCTAGGGAAGTTTATAAGGGAAATGGGTAGGTTTTGGCCGAGATTAAAGGCTCAAATGGGTGTGAGGAAGAGAGGGAGCAGGTTCCCTTTTATAAGGGAGGATAGGGGCACCTTTAGAATAACTAAAAATATTATTTTATTATAAAGTCATATTCAGTTTTTAATAGCTAAAAACTGATATATTTCGAAGCTAAGGTTGGTATGGGTCTAAATCCTCTCATCCAATAGAATTTAGACAAGTTTAGATCATTATATTAACCTTATCTTTTATTTTTAACTCTTAGTTAATTAGATTGACATTTACCATGTCACTTTGTATTTTTATATTATATTGTTAATAAACTTACCATATACATTTAAGAGACCCCCAAGTGGTCCATTAATGATACACCTATCATGATAAAAGTATCTTGGCCGATCCTTAGATTTTTAGGAATATAATAAGAATTAATAATATATTATTTGTTTTAAAAACTATTTTATGTCAATTTTGACACTATTTGGTAATTGATTTTTGTGAAAATCATAACAGAATGAGTAGTTCTAAATAAGTTAATTATATCAATACTAACATGTCATATTAACATAGAAAATTATTTTAATTCATAAAAAGTCTCAAATTACATTTATTTGGGTATTTATAACATCAATTATGTCAATATTGCATTAATATGATAATTACTGCATCATCATTGTGTCATAAATAAATTAACTTATTTTAAGTCTAAAAATTACAAATAAAATACCGTTATGTAGGAAATCGTTTTAGATTTATAATGAATATTTATAGTCTAATTTATCTTATGTATAACCCTATATTAAAAATGATTTATTTATTAAACTTTGATTTTAACTATTTTAACCCTTCTTTAAATAAATTAATAATAAATGTCCTAATCTAATCCAAGTGGGCCTAGATGGTCATATTTTATTCATAAGGTTGTTTTTGTTCGAATTACACTTATCTAATAGAATTAGGACATGTGTTAGGGTAATAATAACAACACTTTTACCCTTAATTACACTATTTACTTTTAACCGTGGTAAAAAAAGTAAAAAGTTACTATTCACCAAAAATTATTTTCATCACATTGAACCACATTTTATTCCTTGATATTAACCATGTCTCTTAGATTTTCGAAATTCCACTCACAGAAGCGGTAAAATTAAGTTTTATGAAAAATTCAGTTTTTTTTAACTACCACTTAGTGATTTCACTATTCATCAAAAGTTGAAGTTTTTTAGAAAAATACCAAAAATTCAGCCTAATCATTATTTGATATTCCGAATTCAAAATTGATGTCTAGTTTTTCCAAATTCATAACATATAAGTGGAATTAATTAATTTTAAATTTAATTCTCGTTTTCAAAACAAATAGCGTGTTTTTAAGAAATAAAAACAATCAAAAGTTTGTTACTTGTTTATATCCAATTTCAAACTGAAATTAATTTCAATGAACAACATTGGATTAAATGGTAAAAATATATTCTAATTAAACTTTTAAACCAATTAAAAAGATAATATAACCATATAAATTATTGCAATGAAAAAAGTTGTTTTAAATTAAAATATAGCGTGTTTTTACTATTCATTAAAATATGAAAGTTATCAGAATAATATGAAAATTTTATCCAAAGTAAATTTTTATATCCTGATTAAAAATAAGAATTTTATTTTGTAAAATTGAACTTATAGACATGTCAAAAACAATATTTATGGTGGGTGCGTCATCAAAAGGCGGCAAAACTGCATTTTTTTAAAAATACTAATTTTACCCGAAAATATTTATTTTGTTCTTATACCATGTTCTAGAAAATGTTTAAGATGAATAATAATGTTATAAAATTCAAAATGTAGTAAATACTATTCATAACGGCTAGTTCATAATAATATTATAACCATGTATCATTATTTAGTGAAACTTAATATTGCGTACAACACATGCTATCGAGGAAAGTCGCGATTGCGTGTAATGCAAGCCAAGTCAGGGTTGCGTGTTGTGCAAGAATCCTTCGTTGTTTCGTATAACAGAATCCAACCATATTTCATTTATACATTTAATATATATATATATATATATACACTCAATGTTGCATAGAATGACTATTATAAAACGAACTTGAAATTGTGTGTAACACAATCTTAGAATAGTGTTGCGTATACTACAAGATAATACGGTGTTGCGTAAAGTGAAAGATAATCTTGGTGTAGCGTACAACAAAAGATATGAACTAAATTAAAAATAATATATCATATAAAATTTCGGGTTGTTACATTCTACCCCCCTTAAAATGAATTTCACCCTCGAAATTCGTCAGGGTTATAAATCGTTTACGATTCATAGAAACCCACATCGTAAAAAGGAATACTAAAAAGTAATTTTAAAAACTAAAGTATGAAATTCAATGATTACCCAAAGTAACACATCATTGGGTTTCCATATAGGAGAACATAGGTGAAAATATGTATATGGAAGAAAAATTTAACCATCAAGTTCTGATGGAGAGTGGTAGAGGACATGGCTATGAAAAAGCCAACAATCACAAAGCCATAAATTTGTGATGATCTAAGGTACCATCTGATTAATCAGATATAAGGGCACTAGGACAACATTTTTGGTTTTCAAGATTATTTCCCTAAAGTTGAAGAATTTTAATTAGAATAAATACTTACTTTATTTTGGTACAATCTCACTGTTGTTCGTGCCTTGAATAATTTCCACTTCATCTCTTAAAGAAATGAAGTTGAATTTTTTATTCGTGAAGTGTTAATAGATCATGTGGTAAAATGATGGGTCATTCCATCTATCTGAAACAAAAGGTTAACAAAAGATATTAAATATACATAAGTCGATCTATAGTTAGATTAATCATATATGGTTCCTAAAATGGAATTATATTTCATATATCGTACTACATAATATAATAAAACTAGTTTCTACTAAACAGGGACTTCCTGTAGGCTAGTGGTAGGCGATAAAGGTCAGTCGCAATTCGGTTGTGGGTTCGATTCCCACAGCCATGTCCGACGTGATGGGCTATCGCCCATCCTGCAGGTTGTCCTTTTTTTAAAACTACCTTACTATAATAATATCGAAAAAAAAGTTCTACCCTTAAACAATACTAACTTATGTCCAACATAATCCATTCCAATCTTTTGCCTTATCTAAAATACTTCGGTCCAAGCTCATAGTATAAATAAAACAATTAATAGAAAGGTTATCTACCATGAATGTGAATACAAGAATTTGTCCCACATATATCATAAGATATATCTTGTTGGTTGCATTCCAAACACATGAATACCTTAGTCATATATTCTCTTGAAACATAAATTACCATAGAACCTTAGAGAAAACGTGAATACTGTCAAAAGGTAATTCTTTCCACATACCAAAATCCCAAAAAAATCTATATAATCAAACCATAATATCACTTAGTCCTTATATCAGTCATGAGCTCATGAATACAATCAAACATCTCATTATCTTCTTATCCCTTCATTAAGCACATATCATCTACTTTCCAAAAATATCTGAATAACCTTTCATGGTTACCGGTACCTTTCAACATATACTTTCAAATACTTTAGGAAAAAAATACTGTAACAATCCTTAGATGATTCTTTATTCCATAGTACCATACATTATTCTTTATAAACATACAATAATTCTAATAACTTCTTAAACCACTGACTGAGATTTATCATTTCTTTCATCTCATATTTCATTTGTAGTCTCTTCAACATCATATACATATATACTACTCATATGACCATGATGATTCTATTCATGAGATTTTCCCTTAGGGAATTGGTTTGCATAATGCCCGTACATTCCACATTTAAAAAATTTAACCATTGTTGATTTCGTAGCAATACCATTATCCTCATCCCTGGTGTTAACTGAACCTTTTCCTTTGCCCTTACTGGCTTTGTGTCCTTCATTTCCACACCCAAAGCATCTTCCAGTTCCTTTGAAATAATCTCCCCGATGCCTCTTCCCACACAATTTACATGAAAAAAATTGAACTTTCTTTCCTCTATGATCATCATGAAACTCCATCCTTATCTTATTATCTAAGTCGGGAAACTTACCAAAGTTGAGATTATTGATCATATTATGAGATTGCTGATTCGGCATAATAATGATGTTTGGACTTCCAAATCCCATTTCATTTGGTTGCTCATGAATAATATCATTCCATTGTCCATCATATCCTCCATTATCGTGAATCATTTTGTTTCCAGCCATTTTCTAAAATGCAAAAAGAATAGTGTGAGAGGAAAAAATCATGCTAGGGAAAACAACATAGTAAAGAGGAATCACCCTCAATATCTAACATCTTAGGTTAAATTCTATGATCGTTACCGTAGTTCTAGGACTATATCCTATACTTATACTTATCCTTAGGGATATCCCTAGACATACATTAGAAATATCTCTAGGGATCTCACTAACGTTTTCGCATCCTAGTTTCCAAAGGTTGACTAAACCTTTCCTCTGATACCAAATGTAGAGACCCGAAGCTTGACGTACATGAACATTACATTACTTTTGCAGAATACTTAATACATAACAAAAACAGACACACAAGGACCGTAATAGTTTAGTGTCTTTGGAAACATGGAACGTAATATTCTAATCGTGGTGAAAGATCTTCAACATCTCCCATAAAGATCTTCCTCTTTTTTTCTTACCTAAAACTTTTCTTTATATCCTGGGGAAAAGAAAACATAAAAAGGGTGAGCTCAAATGCTCAGTAAGGGTAAGAATGGATAAAATAAAACATACCATATACATTTGGACTTAAAAACAAGAACATAATGTTTAAACATCAAAAGCATGAGCATTGACATAATACAAGGAAGTACACATGGCATAGATCATAAAGAAACATTAAGAATGATAAAATATCATGGGAATAAAACAAGTAATTGTGGCAACCATTAAGAACATTATATGATTTCCATAGTAGCCAAGGCATTGCTGCCAAGACCATCTTAGTGGACAAAGTCCCTTTCTAAATCGAGTTCACTCCTCGTTCCAGTCCTGTATTACTGAACCGGTTTAACATGTCGTTCCAGCCATGTCTATCTCATGAGATATATAAATCTTTACCCAATGCATTGGAGGGAGATATAGGTCCCACCCATCTCATAATGAAATCATTCTTACTTGTACCACAAAATAAACATAAAACATTCATCATAACCCAAAGAATAAAATGGGTTTCATAAACATCATTCCATCATAACATACTCCATATAAAACAAATGGATATAATTTTATTATAAGAAAAGTGAAACCATGTAAATCATAGAGACATTATACTTGAAACATACACATATGAAATAATGTCATCTTAGATGGAAAATGGTTTTGATAAAACACTTGAAATGAATTCTTGAGGAAAATATCTTTTCTTCTTTAAAATCAATTTTCTTTTTACAAAATGTCATGATATTTTAAAAGAAAGATATTTTGTTGAAAATAGTCATGAAATATTTTGGAGGAAGCTTCATGAAAATAAGGCTTTATAAAACCTTAAAAATCCATTCGTGTCGTATAAGTTAAAAAAACATTATTCTCGTACTTTTACCGGAAATGTCAAAAAGTACCTCGTAACTTAAAAAAAAGAGAGATTCCTTACATACCATGTAGTAAAAGACAAAATGGGTAAAAAAAAATTAAACATACATAAAACCACTTTTTGAAAACATGGACCTGGATGATAACAATAACCCCAGTAAATACTTACGTATAAGCAATCTCGGATAAAAAAAGAGATTTCCAAAATTATCCCTTACTTTAGGTCCGATATGATTCGTATGTATCCAAACCTCCTGTATAATGATTTAAATAATGTCATTGACTTATTAAAGAATCATATTCATTGTTATTATATCATATATGGTTCACTTATGACTTTATATTACCCGTTCTTTTGTAAATTCCATGTTAAAGAGTGTTTTGGGTAAAATCGTTTCATTTGTCGTCCGTGTTTTGACTTGTAATTATTCATATGATTACTTAGATCATGATTACTTAATTAAAGAATATAAAACATGATTTATATATAATATATTTTCATAATATACATATATATAATAGATCGATAAATGGAAAGAAATACACCGTTCATGGAGACGGTAGGTCGTACGTATGGATGAACGCTGTTTTCGTTTCCTTATTGAATTGAAAGGAATTAAGTAGATGATATAAATATATATATACATAAGTCCAGTCGCATTATTATGTCATATATTTTATGATTACTTATTATATATACTTTATAATCATTCTTGAATGGTTATCATGGAGAGTGAATCTCATCGTGTCATGGAGACGGTATTCCGTACGTACGCACGAGGGATGGTATCATTCCCATGATCATCAAATTGTATTAAAGTGTATGTATAATATTACAGAATCAATATCAATTTACAATAATCATATATATTCATTACTTTCACCATTATACCCATCAAAGTAAGGTGGTGGTGGAAAATAGATTACACCACGGCGTGGAGACGTTATTCTGTACGTACGCACGTGCGATGATTTCCTTTTCCATAGGATGGATAGATGGTGAAATATGGTTGTTTTATAATTATAATAACATATCATTATATGAGTTATACTGATGTTATTACTTCATAATGAAACAAATAAATAATAAGAAGTTGAAGAAGAAAGAAAATTGAAAGAATCGGTAACAGATATTACCTCTTCTTTGACACGCCTCTTTGAATCCTCCTATTAGGGTACTAAAATTGGTCTTTGAATAAGACCAGGACATCTAGGATGTTTCTAGGGAAGTTTATAAGGGAAATGGGCAGGGTTTGGGCGAGTTTAAAGGCTCACATTGGTGTGAGGAAGAGAGGGAGTAGGTTCCCTTTTATAAGGGAGGAGAGGGGCACCTTTGGAATAACTACAAATATTATTTTATTATAAAGTCATATTCGATTTTTAATAGCTCCAAATTGATATATTTTGAAGCTAAGGTGGGGATGGGTCTATATCCACTCATCCAATAGAATTTAGACAATTTTATGTCATTATATTAACCTTATTGTTTAGTTTTAACTCTTAGTTAATTAGATTGACATTTACCATGTCACTTTGTATTTTTATATTATATAGTTAATAAACTTATCATATACATCCAATAGACCCCCAAGTGGTCCATTAATGATACACCTATCATTATATAAGTATCTTGGCCGAACCTTAGATTTTTAGGAATATAATAACAATTAATAATATAATATTTGTTTTAAAAACTATTTTATGTCAATTTTTACACTATTTGGTAATTGATTTTTGTGAGAATCATAACAGAATGAGTAGTTCTAAAAAAGTTAATTTAATCAATACTAACATGTCATATTAACATATAAAATTATTTTAATTCATAAAAAGTCTCAAATTACATTTATTTGGGTATTTATAACATCAATTATGTCAAAATTTTATTAAAAATATAATTACTGCATCATCATTGTTTCATAAATAAATTAACTTATTTTAAGTCTAAAATTTCAAATAAAATACCATTATGTAGGAAATCGTTTTAGCTTTCTAATGAATATTTATAGTCGAATTTATCTTATGTATAACCCTATATTACAAATGATTTAGTTATTAAACTTTGATTTTAACTATTTTAACCCTTCTTTAAATAAATTAATAATAAATGTCCTAATCTAATCCAAGTGGGCCTAAATGGTCATATTTTATTCATAAGGTTGTTTTTGGTCGAATTACACTTATCCAATAGAATTAGGACATGTGTTAGGGTAATAATAATAACACTTTTACCCTTAATTACCCTATTTACTTTTAACCGTGGTAAAAAAAAGTAAATAGTTACTATTCACCAAAAATTATTTTCATCTCATTGAACCACATTTTAGTTCTTGATATTAACCGTGTCTCTCGGATTTTCTAAATTCCACTCACAGAAGCGGTAAAATTAAGTTTTATGACAAATTCAGTTTTTTAACTACCACTTAGTGGTTTCACTATTCATTGAAAATTGAAGTTTTTTAGAAAATTACCAAAAATTCAGCCTAAGCATTATTTGATATTCCGAATTCAAAATTGATGTCTGTTTTTCGAAATTCATAACATATAAGTGGAATTAATTAATTTTAAATTTAATTCCCATTATCAAAACAAATAGCGTGTTTTTAAGGAACAAAAACAATCAAAAGATTGATACTTGTTTATATCCAATTTCAAAGTGAAATTAATTCCAATGAACAACATTGGATTAAATGGTAAAAATATATTCTAATTAAACTTTAAAACCGATTAAAAATATAATCTAACCATAGAAATTATTGCGATGAAAAAAGTTGTTTTTAATTAAAATATAGCTTGTTTTTACTATTCATTAAAATATGAAAGTTATCAGAATAATATGAAAAATTTATCCAAAGTAAATTTTTATATCTTGATCCCAAAGAAGAATTTTATTTTGTCAAATTGAACTTATAGACATGTCAATAACAAGATTAAATGTGGGTGCGCCCTCAAAAGGCGGCAAAACTGCATTTTTTGAAAAATACTCATTTTACACGAAAAAATTTATTTTGTTCTTATACCATGTTCTAGAAAATGTTTAAGTTGAATAATAATTTTATAAAATTCAAAATTTAGTTAATACTATTCATAACGGCTAGTTCATAATATTATTATAACCATATATCATTGTTTAGTGAGACCTAATATTGCGTACAACACATGCTATCGAGGAAAGTCGCGATTGCGTGTAATGCAAGCCAAGTCAGGGTTGCGTGTTGTGCAAGAATCCTTCATTGTTTCGTATAATAGAATCCAACCATATTTCATTTATACATTGAATATATATATATATACACTCAATGTTGCGTAGAATGACTATTATAAAACGAACTTGAAATTGTGTGTAACACAATCTAAGAATAGAGTTGCGTATACTGCAAGCTATTACGGTGTTGCATAAAGCGCAAGATAATCTTGGTGCAGTGTACAACATAAGATATGAACTAAATTAAATAGAATATATCTTATAAAATCTTGGGTTGTTACATTTTGGATATTTTTTTAATATTTATAATATTATTTATTTAAATCATTTATTAATTAGGTAAACACAACATCATTATTCTGTCATTAATAATTTTATTTATTAGATGTATAAAATTATAAAAAAAATACGATGATGTAGGAAATATTTTAATATTTATAATGAATATTTATAGTCTAATATATCAATTATATAACCCCACATTAAAATTGTTTTAGAAAAACAATACATGTTTATGATATTTTTATTTTTACTTTAAATAAAACGTTATTAATATCATTATCTTACCCAAGTGGCCTTCAAATGCCAAAAGTATCACCAAAGGATTTTCATGGCCGTCTATTACCCATCCAATAAGGTTAGGACAAGTGTTAAGATAATTTTTTATTATTATAATATTGTTTTTACCTTGAATTACCTTATTTACCTTTAATCGCGGTAAATAAGTCAAAAGTTAATATTCAGCAAAAATTATTTTCATCTTATTGAACCAATTTTTCCTTACTAATAAAAACCTTGTATGTCATATTTTCAAAATTCAATTCACATAAGCAGTAAAATTTCATTAAAATGAAGAAATCATCTTTTTAACTACTACTTAGTGTTTTCATTATTCATCAAAAATTGAGGTTTTCATAAAAATACCCAAAATTAAGCTGAAGATATAATTGATATTCTAAATTAAAAATTGATTTCTATTTTAACAAACTCAAAAAATATATGTTTCATTAATTAATTTAAAATTAATTCTTGTTGTCAAAACAAAGTACGTGTTTTTTAGAAGAAATAACTATCAAAATATTGATACTTGTTTATGTCCAATTTCAATGTGAAATTACTTACAATGACCAAAATTGGATTAAATGATAAAAATATAATATAATTATACATAAAAACCAATTAAATAGATAATCTAACAATATAAATAAATTATATTATAAGGTAGTTTTGAATTAAAAAACAATATTTTTTAGTATTCCTTAAAAAATGACCATTATAAGAAAAATATCAAAAATTTACCCAAAGTAAATTTTGATTTCCTGATTCTAAAGAATAATTATATTTTGTCAAATATAAAATATAAAAGTGACCTAAACTAGATTTAAAGAGGGTTCACCATGAAAAGGCGGTAAATTGACCTTTTAATGAATATTAGAATATTTGTCATTAAAATTAGATTGATTCACATTTTAAGCCTCTAATTTTATTGGGTAAATGTAAAAACATTTAACAAACATGTATATTTATATTTTAGTAAGTTCTTTTCATTCCCACCAACACAATGGGTAGGCATTAACTACCATTTAAAATAATATTAATTTATTATTTTTTAGTATGACTCAGCATTGTGTGTAACATTAGACTTCAAAGAAACCTGTTGTTGTGTGTCAGGTATGCAAAAAAACATAGCATCCCCTTTAAAGTAAAAATAATATTTAATTCATTAATTTTAATAAATATGAAAATTTTTTATTCTTTATTTACCTGAGATGTTGCATAAAGTGTCATCATGAAGTCCTGGTATAGGTTATTTTGGTGGCATCACCTACTTTTCAGTGACCATAAGACCATACAAGTAACATATCCTTTATTGGATTATTTCCTATTAATGGGGTCTTTATAAATCATGTATACATGCCAAAGGATTTTAGTTTTTGTTAGGTCACTATGTCTAACAACTTTTGAAATATCAGTATGGCTTGTCAATGTGATTTGTTAGACCATTATGGTGTGTTGAATGAGTTTTACAACCACAGGATGCCCCCACCATTCCCCTAAATTATTTTTCATGATTAATTTACATTGGCCCAGGGTATTTTGATTTTTATTTATTGTTGTAGAAGACAGTTACTCTCCCCATCAGTGATGAGTTGTGTGACTAACAAAGGGTCTTGTGGTTATGCATGAGAACTTAATGGAAAACACTTTTGTTTATATTATGGGGCCAAAGGGGGAGCATGGGACTACATGGACATGTCTGAATCCTATTGCGTGATGGGGGAAACATTCCAGTGGGACCTTGTGTGACTAAGCAGACATGTCATTATGGATTCTGTGGTGTCCCATGGGCTGAATAGTTTGGTCATGTGTTTTTTAGGACTACAAGAGGATCCTTTCATTATTCCTTTCTATTTCCTTGGTTTATTTCACAATGTATATTGATCTTGTGGGATTATATTATTGTTTTTGAAAATAATCACTCTTATAATCGGTGATTTGTTGCATGACCAAAAAAGGTCATATGGTATGTGAGAACATTATTAAAAAACCCTTCTATTTGCTTTATGAGGCCGAAGGGGGAGAATGATACTACCTAAACATGTCCAAAATCTTTCTCGTGGTGGGGGTGACATGCCATCGGGCTCTTTCATGACTAGGTGAACACGTCATTGGGGCTTCCTCGGTGTCTCTTGTGCTGAAAGGGTGTATCACGTGATTTTTACGACCATAAGAGGATCCCACCTTTTGCCATTATTATTTTCCATACTTAATTTACAAGGCAATGTGGTCTTCTGAGTTTTCTTGATTGTTTTCTATAACACCCCAAGATTGTGTGAATTTCTTTTTTTTCAAATTTATTTAACCTTTTTGATATTATTCATTTTACACAACCTTGAATATATCATTTTTTATACGAAATCACTATGTATTTCTTGAGTTATACGCAGAACCATGTTAATCATTCACTCCAAGAAACACTGTGATTATCTTGCAGTACATTCAACACTATTTTTGGCTTGTGTTTCACACAATATTGAGTCCCTTGATAGCTTGTGTTACACATAAGACCAGGTTTTATTGTACTGAAATATAGTATAATACTATAATTAAAATATAATTATAGTTACAACCTAATAGTTGTAATGGATGTTATAAAAATGA
This sequence comes from Viscum album, assembly GCA_963277665.1. Lineage (NCBI taxonomy): Eukaryota > Viridiplantae > Streptophyta > Magnoliopsida > Santalales > Viscaceae > Viscum > Viscum album. The sequence continues at coordinate 1,769,762,117 of OY728157.1, forward strand.
TTTAAAAAATTGTGTTATAGGATTTACACATTTATAAAAAATTAATCATTTGTTTATCAATTACTTAGAAGTGAATATAAGACCAATTTGAAAATAATGAATTTAATTTTCTAAGAAAACATTTTTCACTATACAAAAAAAAATATCTAAAAAAATTAGAAAACCCTTATTTGATGAGAGCTTTCAATAAATTTTATTTATTATATATTCAAAAAAAATTAGACTCATAAAATTTATTTAACAGGTATAAGATATGAGTAAATAATATTTTATAAATAAAAGGATTTGTCTTTATAAAAGGTAATTTTATTTTCCTTTAAAGGTGAACCCATTTTAAATCATAATTTTGAAACTCTGATAATTTTTATTAAAAAAATAATATTCTATTTTGAAATCAGAATCTCTAAATTTACTTTGGGTGAATATTTGGTATTTTTCAGAAAATATTCATTTTTTGATGAATAGTGAAAAAGACAAAAATTTAATTCAAAAAAAAAAATTCATCAAATTTATTAAATATTTAACTTATATATTAATTTGGTTTTAAAGTATAATTAGACTAGTTATAAATACATTAACCCAATTTAGGTCATTTTAACCAAATTCATATTGAAATTGGATATAAAAAAATTCAAACTTTTAGACTTTTTCTCTTCAAAATCCCTCTTTCATGACACATATGCGAAATTAATTTTAAATTAATTACTTCAAATTATATGGTTATAATTATGAAAATTGGATTCAATATTTGGAATCAGAATAATTTATAATATTTATTAATTTCAACATATTTTTTAGAAAAAAAAAGATTACGGAAAATAATTTTAATTAATTACAATGATTAATGTAAAATAATTTTACTTAGTGATTTAAGGTTATATTTTGGGGCCAAATATCCAAGAAAAATTTTAAAAATCCATTGGATTTCCATTTTTCAACATTATCATCCCTTTCATCAAAAATGGAAAATTATTGGAAGGGCATGTTGTAAGGGAGACCACTCAAGAGGGAATACCTTTTATATTTACAAGAATTCCACTCCACCTCCACTATAAAATGTCACTAATCCCCCTCACTTACTCACACCACTAAAGACACTTTTTATCATCCAAATCCTACCCAAATAGAATCCCAAAATCCCACCTCTCAACCTAGATGCCTCAATTTTGGAATAAATCAAATCTCTTTAGTCCTTTGGTGCAAACCAAATGAAATTATGTATATAATAGGTGACATTATTCCACAAGTTTTATTTGTTATTTTTAATTATCTACCACATAAATAATTATCATTACATGATCATTTAATAAACTCAGTTTCATAAATATTAAAAGTTGTTTTAATTCTAATTTTTATACTTTAACCTACACACACTTACATCAAATGGGCAACGAACAAACCATTTGTGGGTACGAAGAACTTCCGCCTTAAGAAAAGATGTCGTTCTTTTTTCTTTTTCCACCTATCATGGTTGGAAATTAAGATAGAAATTATATTTTAATATGATATAAATTATATTTTTTATTTATTATGATTCATTAATTATCCCATAAAACATACCTTCATGAATTCCATTTTGTGTAAATAGGATAAATTTATTTCAGACATGTCGACTACCGCCTCTTCAAAGTTGTGTGATTCATTCACACATTACATATAATGTATTACATATAGTTTTAGTAAAATTATATGATATATATGAATTAATAGTTATATTTAATTATAATTTATTTATATATATATACATTTTTTTTATTTTCTTTCTTTCATTCAAAATGATAATAAAACGGACACAACATTCTTACGTGTGTATGACATACCGTCTCCATGAATGGTGTACTCCATTTCATAACTCTATATTTTATAGAAGATTATAGATATTTATATAATAAATATATATTATATTTAAATCATTTTTTACATTAACTATTTAATTAAATAATAATCTACATAATAGGATCAATATTTACATGTTAAAACATATACATAAAAAAGAGGATATTGTCGGAAATGTTACATTAAGATGAAATTGTTAATAAAATGGAAATAAAAAGTCATTATAAAATAATATATGGTATTTTATATGAGAATATGGTTCTGTTTTATATGAATAAAAAACAAATACTTATTATATATGTGTTTTTAAATTGTACAAAGAAAGTCAAGACATATGGTAAGGGTTTTCTCGTCTCACTTTTATTTCTATGAGACATATGCCTTATTCACCACTAATTTGTTTTATGTGGTGAATATAACTCCCATTAAGTTATTATATGTTTCTTATACTTATATTTATTGGTATTTAAAAATAATTTTTTTTATATTTCGTTGAGGGGATTTATGATTCAAAAGTTACCAAATTTGTAATATAATTTTTGTCTCAATTTTCCGTTATTGAGATATATGCCCTGTAAAGGTCCTCTATTTTTCAATCAGGTGTATATACATCCATTGGAAACATTATATCATATATATACATATTTTATTTATATTTTAATATTTTTTAAATGTTATTATTTATTGGGGTTTATGATTCAATGTTAACAAAGTGGTAATAGTTTGTTACTATAATCTCATCGTTTATCATGATTATTTATGATTATGTTTCTATTGACAAAATATTATGATCCATAACTCAAGAAATCTCAAAAACTATATTATCCTCTATTAATCCATGATATATTTATTTATTGTCTACATGTTTTCAATTATTGATACATTATATAATTAAGAAAGTTTTTTTAAGAAAATATAACTCCATTTCTCTCTTCGTACATAAATTTGTTTTATTCAAAAATATAATAGTTTCTAAATTTTTTTTCATTGATATGTAAAATAATTTTTCCCATGTTTTACATATTTAATAAAAAAAGTTTCAAAAGAAAAATCATTTTCATTTTCAAATCAAGGCACTTTTCTAAACTTTTTATGGTGAAAAAGGATTATTCAGTATGTATGGATTTACCCACCACCATTTCCTTGAAGCATACATTAAATGTTTGTAAGGATATTTTTAAAATAAATTTTTTTACTAATAATCAATAAATTCTTTGTATTAATTTATTTTCAATGATATTTTTTTTGAAAAATTATTTATAATTTAAAAAGTGTTTAAAATGGTTTTCAAATATTCCATTATATTTTTCCATTGTTATTTTTAAATGAAAATGTTTTCAAAATATTTTTTTTAAAGTTTTTTACAATGTATAAATAATATTTTAAACAAAAAAATATTTGAAATGACTTTTCATGGTTCCTATATATGTTTTCCATGTGGATTCCAAGAAAATGGTTTTGAAAATTTTATGTTAAAAGAAAATTTATATTCTAAGTTATCCTTCAAAAACCATCTCCATATAAGATGACATCATTTGATATAGTTTATTATTTATTAGGGTTATGATCTAAGGAAAAAATTACTATCATTACTTTTAATGGTTTATGTTTATTATGTAAAGTTAATTATGAATCCTATTTCTCTTCCATGTGTTATACCATGATATAATTATTTTGAAATTCACTTACTTTCAGAGGTTTTTCTATGATGAAATAATTATGAAACCTATCTTTTTTACATAATTTATGAAATGATGAAATTTTTATAATACTCATTCCATTTTATTGGATATTATATAATTTTTATGAAACCTATAACACCCCAAGCTTCCACGGTACGCTTCTCTTTGAATAATACAGTAGCATGTGTTGTATGCAACTTCGAGTTCTAACACACACCACAACCAATCAAACTAGCCATTAGGAATAGTAATACCCAATTTTTAAAATTTTATAAATTTTATCTTTCAAAATGGACTTCATTTTTGGATTCAGAATATCATAATTATCTTAGGGTAAAGTTTTGGTATTTGTCTGAAAACATTTATTTTTTGATGAATAGTGAAAAACACTGAGTTATTGGTTAAAACCAACATTTTATTCAAATAAATATTTATTTTATTTAATTTTTTTAGGTCAAAATAGATACATAATACCTATATAAATTCAATGTAATTCATTGGATTCATTTTATATTAATTTTATATATATAAAAAATTATTGAACTTTTCACCGTCTTTTACCCATCTCCTAGGAGAATTTCCAAATTCACATAAAACATAATTTTACCACTTATGTGAGTTGAATTTTGAAAATCCGAGAGACACAGTTAATATCAAGGAGTAAAATGTGGTTAAATAAGATAAAAATAATTTTTGGTGAATATTAACTTTTTACTTTTATTTACCAAAGTTAAAATTAAAAAGGGTAATTAAGGGTAAAAATGATATTAATATTACCCTAAAACATGTACTACTTCTATTGGACAAGTGTATCTCGACCAAAAATAACCTTAGGAAAAATATATTATCATTTAGGTCCACTTGGATTAGATTAGGACATTTATTATTATTGAATTAAATGAAGAGTTAAAAGAGTAAAAATCAAAGTTTAATAACTAAAACATTTTTAATATAGGGTTATACATAAAATAAATTCGATTATAAATATTAATTATAAATATGAAAATATTTCTTACATAATTGTATTTTATTTATAATTTTTAGACACTAAATAATTTAATTTATTTATGACACAATGATGATGCAGTAATTACTGTATTAATGAATGATTAAGATAATTGATATTATAAATACACAAATAAATGTAATTTTAAACTTATTATGAATTAGAAAAATTTTATAGGTTAATACGACATATTATGATTGGTTATATGAATTCTAAGTAATAATTTTATTATGAATTTATCAAAAACAAAATACCCAATAGTGTTAAAATTGTCATAAAAGAGTTTTTAAAACGAATATTATATTATTAATTGATATTCTGTTCCTAAAAATCTAAGGTTAATCCAAGAGACTTATATAATGATATATGTATCATTAATGAACCACTTGGGGTTTTCTTGGAAGTTTATAGTAAGTTTATTAACCATATAATATAAAAATACAAAGAGACGTGGTAAATGTGAAACTAATTAACTAAGAGTTAAAAATAAAATATAAGGTTAATATAGTGACCCAAACCTGTCTAAAACCTGTTGGTTGGGTGGTTTTAGACCCATACCCACATTATCCTATAAATAAGTCACTTCTGAGCCATTAGAAACCGAATATGAATTTATTATAAAATAATATTTTATGTTTTTTCTAAGGTGCCCCTCACCCCTCTTATAAAAGGTCACTCCCCATTCTCTCAAATGCATACCTTCAAAGCCTTTTGGTTCGGCCAAAACCTGCCCGAATATTCTATAAAATTCCCTAAATTCAACCTAGAGGCCTTAGTTTGATCATAAAGACAACTTAAGGATCCCTTTTGATCAAATCCAAAGAAAGAACCTGAAGAAGAGGTAATGTTTTTACCACCCTCTTTCAAGTTCCTTTATTCTTCCACTTCTTCTTTCTTTGTTATTTTCATTATAAAATAATAACTCCAGTATCTTCTATATACTATGATGTTATTATAAATATGGTACAACCATATTCAGTATTCTATCCATCCTTTGAATGACATGTCACCATACGTGCGTACGTACGGCTTACCGTCTCCACGTCGTGGTGGAATAGTTATTCAATACATTATTATTTGGATGGGTATAATAATGAAGTGTAATTCATGTAAATAAAAAATATAACATGATAATTATTCTTTATATATGATACACCACTCAATTATATATTATTTTAATATCAAATGAATGATATTGTCGCTTGTGCGTACGTACAGACTACCGTCTCCACGAACGCGATGAGATTTGTTCCCCATCGTATCCATTCAAGAATAATTTTCATTTGATGATTAAGAATAATGTTTAAGTACTTGATATAATTCTGGATATGAATAAGATAAGACCTATGGATAACAAACACGGCTTATGTAACAAAACATATAAAATAAAACAAGTAAATGAACACATGAAAAGACGATAATACTAAAATATTATTAACAAAGCAATATTAAAAGATCATATATGATATCATATTTATGTATAGGATTATTGTATAATTTAATAACAATGATTTAACTATTATACAAGAGTAAAACCTACCCTCGACCAAGGAAAATTACAAGGTAAGGGATTATTTCACAATCTCTTCATTATCTGAGATTGTTCATACGTAATTATCTATTGGGACCTCTTTATCATCCACATCAATGTTTCTTAAAAATGTATTTCAACACATTTTTAGTATTTAAAAGACAATGGGTTAAAGTAATTTATACACTTATTTGACCTTATACATTTTTTAAAGGAATCTTTCTGTCGTTTTCCAAACAAGGTACTTTTTAACCTTTTCGGCAAAATTAAGGTAAGAATGTCTTTTTTTAACTTATACGAAGGGAGCAGTTATTTTCTGCCATTATAAAATCATTGAATCTTCCCTTAAAAGCTTACAAGAATATTTTAAAAGTAAATGTTTCATTTTATAATTATGTGAGTTTTATGTTATTTAAAAAAACGAGATATTTCTCTCAAATAGTTTTGATTTCATCTATGTCAACATTCTTTGATGGATTTTAAGCTTATTTGAAGTTGATTTATTATGATACAAAACTTCCACATTGTATTGAAGGTTTTTTGATATGTTTGACTATGGATGTGTTATTTTTATACCATTCATGATTTATGGAGAAAGTATTGACATTCTGTATGCTAGTTTTAACATGAATGTTTATGTTATGTTTAAACCTATTCATATGAGGAATGCGTTGAACTTAGAAAGTGATGGGTGGATCCCGCTATAGCTCCTCTATGCATTGGTAGGTCTCATGAAACAAAATAGTTTCTTTCCACAAGGCCTTGAAAAAATTTTATTTGTAGTCTTGGCACAAAGCCTTGACTATGTGGTTATGATAGTCTAGAATTATGCATTCCATCATTATGAAAGTGGTTATTAATATTTCATGTGATTATTCGACTTGTAGAGTATCAATGTGAATGAGTAAATGTAATTACTTTATTTTACCTTTCCCATATTATTATGAAGTCCAAGTTTAAAAGGATTTTGTTTTATGTATACAATGCTTTAAATTTTTATGTTTATTTATGAAATTTTCTGCTATATTATTATCCTTACCGAGCATCTATGCTCACACATTTCAATGTTTTATTTTTCCTAGGATGTGACGAAGTATTTCATGAATGACATGTAGGGATAGTATGAGGGGATATGAAGACAAGATGTTTTTTTAGTTTTTTTTATTTATGATGTAATGTAAAAATTATGAATATATCTATTGTTTTCAAGGCTACTAAACTAATAGGACTTTCGAGACTTGATCTTTTGTGATCATGCAAATATTATGTAATAATGCACCGAATATGGGTAACTGGGCTCGGGGAGTTACAGTTGGTATCAGAGGAAGTTTAGTACAAAACATGGAAGCTAGATTTAGATAAACTCTGATTAGAGCACATATCCCTAAGATAGACTTTAAGGATTAGTATAGAAGAACTTCCTAGAATTTTGTTATTGTACAGATTTTGTGAGTTTTCCGAGAAATACATCCATGTCTGGATACAAGCAGGTAGAGGTGGCTCTAGCACAGATGTACCTAGGGGTAAAACCCGAAAACACCTCTTTGAGCTAGACTCGAACGTGAATTTGTGCATGACAACTGGTCTTGCTACACTCTTGGTTATGACACTCCTGGGGGATATGCTTAGGATAAATATCATTTTCTTTACAAACCATTATGAAGGGTTTATGAGTATATACTTCCTCAAAGAAAATTTTTTTTTTTATGATTATGGATTATATCCATAAATAGTTCAATTTATGTTAAGAGTTTTACAAGTATGGAATTACGTATTTTTATTCATAAAATGACCTAGTTTATTCCATTGTTTAGAAATGGTGCCTAGTGGAAAGAATGGAAACCATATCAATTCACGCACTCCATGTAGGGATTTCTTTCCTGCTCAAGATAATTATAGTGGAGCTGGTGATACAAATGGTGCTGATCAGCTTATCACCATTCGGGGAAAACTCACTCAGGTTATGAATAATAACCATACCCGTATGGATCACCCTGATCCACAGCATGGGGGATCAATGTTAGATTGCTTCATAAGGAAACAACCACCAACATTCAATGGAGGTACAAATACACTAGTAGCTGAGAATTGGATAAATTCCTTAGAGAAAATATTCCATGCCTTGGGGAGTATGGAAAGGGAAAAAGTTATCATGGAATTTTACCGCCTCAATGGAGATATTGATCAATGGTGGTCATTGATTCAAAACACGAAAGATGATGATGAAGTATAAAATATTGAATGGAGGGATTTAAATGAGATTTTCTTAGGGAAATACTTTCCTTGTGACCATCGAACTAATATGGAATGGAAATTTTTGAGTCTGAGACAAAAGGAGTATGAGAATGTCGCAAAGTATGAGGCTAACTTTACAAGGTTAGAAAGGCATGCAACAAATTATATACGCAACCCAAGGAGTAAGATTGATTGTTTCTTTGATGGGCTAAAACCATTTCTCTATCGAGCATTAGTCTCACAATACTTCTTGTCATACGAAGATATTGTCTCATGTGTTATCAAGACAAAAAATAATTCTCTAAGTCTTATGAATTTAAAGCAAAGCAAGACAAGAAGAAATCTTCTGATCACTCTGGAAATGGAAAAAATGGGAAGAAGGGAAAAGTTGAATATCCATCCTACAGTAAATGTGGGAAGAAACACCCTGGTACTTTTCTGAAGGGAATGGGAGTCTGTTACAAGTGTGGTGAAAAAGGACTCCATGCTCGTGATTGCAAGGGGAAGAAAGAAGCTACCTATGTTCAATTCTACAATTGCAGGGAGAAGGGACATTATCTAAATGAATGTCCTAAGCATTAGGGGAACTTACCTTAGAAAAGGACAAGGTTTTAAGGCCAAGATTATGTTATTACTACTGCTGAGGTAGATGCTATGAAAGACGTGGTGGTAGGTAATTTAATGGTTTCCTCAAGTTTAGAAAATGCTTTATTTGATTCTGGATTATCGCATTGTTTCATATCTTCCCAGTTTTCTAAGAAAATTAGATATTTTAAATTTGATTTAACAAGTGATTTGTTAGTCAAAACACCTAAGGGAAGTGTCATTGCAACAATGTTTTGTGAATCAGTCCCCATTAGATCACATAAATGTTCTTTATCTGCTGATCTCATCATCGTACCCATGATTGAATTTGATATAATCCTTAGAATGGATTGGCTTTCAGACCATGATGTGAAGATTTTTTGTAAGAAGAAGGAGGTTACGATTTTTGATGATGATGATAAAGAACACCTTATCTTTAGAGCAGAATCATCACCACTTGATTCTTATCTAGATCCACCCCTAGTAGCTCAACTAAATTTAATTATCGGGGAGGAAGAGAATGAAATAATTGTGGGTGAGGAAAGGAATGTTCAAATAGAGGATGTACCTATTGTGAAGTAATATGTAGACGTGTTTCCAGAAGATTTACCTGGACATCCTCCAGAATGAGAAATTGAGTTTTCCGTTGATTTAATTTCAGGTTCAAGGCCTATATCGAATACCACTTATAGAATGGCCATTGTGGAATTAGTTGAACTAAAGAAACAACTAGAGGAATTGAGTAATAATGGATTTATTCACCCTAGTGTTTCTCCATGGGGATCCCATGTCCTTTTTATTAAGAAGAAATATGGATCTATGAGGTTATGTATCGACTACAGGGAGATCAATGCTATAACAATAAAGAACAAGTATCCCCTACCTCACATTAATGATTTATTTGACCAAATGCATGGAGCTCAATACTTTTCAACGATTGAACCTCGATCTGGATACCATCAGTTGTGTGTGAAGAAGGAAGACATTCTGAAGACAACATTTCGAACTAGGTATGGGCATCACGAGTTTACAGTAATGCCTTTTGGGCTGACTAATGAACCCTCTGTTTTCATGGATCTAATGAACAGAGTTTTCAAGGAATATCTTGATGATTTTTTAGTGGTATTTATTGATGATATCTTGGTATATTCCAAAATCTATGAAGATCATGAAAATCACTTGCGCATTATCATGGAGACTCTGAGAAGACATGAATTATATGGGAAGTTTAGCAAGTGTGAATTCTAGCTTCAAAAGATTTCTTTTCTTGGCCATATTGTCTCTAAGGTTGGAATCTATGTTGATACTTCTAAGACAAGAGAAATCCAAGAATGTATAGCACCAACGAGTATAACTGAGGTACGCAGTTTTATTGGTTTAGTTGGTTATTATTGATGTTTCGTCTAGAATTTTGCTCGGTTGGCTAACCCATTAACTAAGATCACACGTAAAGGGGTTAAATTTGTTTGGACAAAAGAGTGTGAAGAATTTTTTGAATAACTGAAGAGAATATTAGTCAATGCTACTATATTGACTATACCATCAGGGAATGATGGGTTTGTTATTTATAGTGATGCATCGAAAAAAGGACTTGGTTGTGTCCTTATGTAGAATCACAGGGTTATTGCCTATGCATCACGACAGCTGAAAATTCATGAGAAAAACTATCATACTCATGATCTTGAGTTAGCATCTGTAATATTATCTTTGAATATTTGGAGACACTATCTCTGTGATGAAAAGTGTGAGATTTATACTGATCACAAGAGTTTGAAGTATATTTTCTCATAGAAAGAACTCAACATGAGGCAAAGGAGATGGATTGAACTACTCAAGGATTATGATTGCACAGTACACTACCACCCGGGGAAGGTAAATAAGGTGGCAGATGCTTTGAGTAGAAAGGATCAGGGAGTTTTGAATAGGATGAGAGTTGAAAATGATCCTATATATATGGATCTAGTAAATATGGATATGAGAATAACCATGGAAGGGTAAACATCAATTCTTTTTCAAATTGTTTCCAAACCATATTTACTAAAAAGGATAAAGAGTTCTACGACTGGTGATGAAGTGTTTCAAAAGAAGATTAAAGCTGTGAATGATGGGAGATTGAGTGACTTTGTGTATGAAGATGGAATTTTGATGTTTTGGATGAGACTTTGTGTTCCCAATATACCTGATCTAAAAAGGGAATTATTGGATGATGGTCATAGTTGCAATTTCTCAATACACCTTGGGAGTACCAAAATGTATAGACACTTGAAGGAACATTTTTGGTGGGACAACATGAAGAGGGAGATTGCTGATTTTGTGTCAAGATGTATGGTTTGTCAACAAGTTAAATCTAGAAGACAACAGGCTGGAGGAGTCATGAAACCTCTTCCCATACCTGAGTGGAAATGGGATAATATCACGATAGACTTTGTCATGGGACTACCAAAGAATCCTAGAAGGAACGATGAAATATGGGTCATTGTTGATCGTCTTACCATGTCACCACATTTTCTTGCTATAAGAGAAGATCTACCACTTGAACATCTAGCAAGACTATATATTAATGAAGTTGTGAGACTTCATGGAGTACCCCTATCGATTGTTTCAGATCGTGATACCCATTTTACTTGAAGATTCTGGAAAATTCTTCAGAAAGCCCTGGATACTGAACTTCATTTGAGCACTGCCTACCACCCCCAAACTGATGGACAATCAGAACGGACTATTCAAATCATAGAATAAATGTTAAGATCTTGCTCATAAGACTTTAAGGGTATGTGGGATCAATATTTACCTCTGGTGGAATTTTCCTATAATAATAGCTTCCATTCAAGTATTCAGATGGCACCATATGAAGAGTTATACAGAAAGAGATGTCTCACACCAACCTGTTAGGATGATGTTGGTGAATGAAAACTCGTATCCCTAAAACTGGTGGAGGAAACGATGGAAAGTTGAAGGCAATCCAATAACACATCAAAGAATCTCCAAATAGGCAGAAGAGCTATGTTGATAACCGAAAGAAGGATTTGGAATTTCAGGTAGGAGATCATGTTTTATTGAAGGTATCTCTATGGAAGGGAGTTATACGTTTCGGTAAGAAGGTAAAATCGAGTCCCAGGTACATAGGACCTTTCAAAATTCTAGAACGAATTGGGGTTGTAGCTTACCGTTTGGTCATTCCACCATGTCTCTACAAATTTCACGATGTGTTCCACGTATCACTGTTGAGAAAATACATGCCTGACCCAACACATGTACTCACCTATGCGGAATTAGAATTGGAACCTGATCGGTCTTATTGCGAAGAGCCTGTCAAGATTCTTGATACGAGATAACAAGTGCTGAGAAACCAGACAACTCATCTGGTAAAAGATCTATGGAGAAACCATAAGATGGAAGAGGCAATGTGGGAACCCGAGGAACTTATAATGAAGAACCACCCGAGTCTTTTAATGCGGTAGTATTCTAGAAATTTCGAGGAAGAAATTATTTGAAGGATGGGAGAATGTAACACCCCAAGCTTCCACAGTACGCTTCTCTTTGAATAATACAGTAGCGTGTGTTGTACGCAACTTCGAGTTCCAACACACACCACAACCAATCAAACTAGCCGTTATGAATAGTAATACCCACTTTTTGAAATTTTATAAATTTTATCATTCAAAATGGACTTCATTTTTAGATTTGGAATATCGAAATTTGCTTAGGGTGATTTTTTGGTATTTTTTCTGAAAACATTCAATTTTTGATGAATAGTGAAAAACACTGAGTTATTGGTTAAAACCAACTTTTTATTTAAATAATTATTTATTTTATTTAATTTTTTTAGGTCAAAATAGATACATAATACCTATATAAGTTCAATTTAATTCATTGGAGTCATTTTATATTAATTTTAGATATAAAAAATTTTATTGAACTTTTCATAGTCTTTTACCCATCTCCTAGGAGAATTTTCAAATTCACATAAAACATAATTTTACTGCTTCTGTGAGTTGAATTTCAAAAATCCGAGAGACATGGTTAGTATCAATGAGTAAAATGTGGTTCAATAAGATAAAAATATTTTTTTGTGAATAGTATCTTTTTACTTTTATTTACCATGGCTAAAAGTAAATAGGGTAATTAAAGGTAAAACTGATAATAATATTACCCTAACACATGTCCTAATTCTATTGGCCAATTTTACCTCGACCAAAAACAACCTTAGGAATAAAATATTATCATTAAGGTCTACTTGGAGAAGATTTGGACATTTATTATTATTTAATTCAAAGAAGAGTTAAAAGTGTTAAAATCAAAAGTTTAATAACTAAAACATTTTTAATATAGAGTTATACATAAGATAAATTCAATTATAAATATTCATTATAAATATAAAAATATTTCCTACATAATAGTATTTTATTTATAATTTTTAGACACTAAATAATTTAATTTATTTATAACACAATGATGATGTTGTAATTACGGTATTAATGAAAGATTAAGATAATTGATATTATAAATACCAAAATAAATATAATTAGAGACTTTTTATGAATTAAAATAATTTCATAGGTTAATATGAAATATTAGGATTGGTTATATGAATTTTTTTCTAAGTAATAATGTTGTTATGAATTTATCAAAAACAAAATACCCAATAGTGTCAAAATTGACATAAAAGAGTTTTTAAAATAAATATTATATTATTAATTTATTTTCTATTCATAAAAATATATTGTTCGGCCAATAGACTTTTATAATGATACGTGTATCATTAATGAACCACTTGGGGTTCTCTTGTAATTTTATAGTAAGTTTATTAACCATATAATATAAAAATACAAAGAGACATGGTAAATGTGAAACTAATTAACTAAGATTTAAAACTAAATGATAAGGTTAATATAGTGACCCAAACCTTTCTAAAACCTATTGTTTGGGTGGTTTTCGACCCATACCCACCTTATCCTCTAAATAAGTCACCTTGGAGCCACTATAAACAGAATATGAATTTATTATAAAATAATATTTTATGTTTTTTTTAAGGTGCCCCTCACACCTCTTATAAAAGGGCACTCCCCCTTATCTAAAATTAATACCTTAAAAGGCTTTTGGTTCAGCCAAAACCTACCCCAATATTCTCTCAACTTCCCTCAAATCAACTTAGAGGCCTTAGTTTGATCATAAATCCAACCTAAGTTGCCTTTTTGATCAAATCAAAAGGAAGAACCCGAAGAAGAGGTAATGTTTTCACCACCCTCTTTAAAGTTCCTTTCTTCTTCCACTTATTATTTCTTTTTTATTTCCATTATAAAATAATAACTCCATTATATTCTATATACTGTGATTTTATTATAAATATTGTACAACCATATTCATTATTCTATTCATCCTTTGAATGACATGTCATCATATGTGCGTACGTACGGGTTACCGTCTCCACGTCATGGTGTAATAGTTCTTCAATACATTATTATTTGGGTGGGTATAATAATGAAGTGTAATTCATGTAAATAAAAAATATAACATGATAATGATTCAGTATATATATGATACACCACCCAATTATATATTATTTTATTATCAAAATAATGATATTGTCGCTCATGCATACGTACGGACTATCGTCTCCACAAACGCGATGAGATTCATTCCCCATCGTATCCATTCTAGAATAATTTTTATTTGATGATTAAGAATAATTTTTAAGGACTTGATATCATTATGGATATAAATAACATTCAACCTATGGATAAAAAACATGTCTTATGTAACAAAACATATAAATGAAAATGTGTAAGTGAACACCTTAAAAGACGATAATATTAAAATATTATTAACAAAGGAATATTAAAACATCATATATGATATCATATTTATGTATATGATTATTGTATAATTTAATAAAAATGATTTAACTATTATACATGAGGATAACCTACCATCGACCAAGGAAAAGTACAAGGTAAGGGTTTATTTCACAATCTCTTCATTATCCGAGGTTGTTTATACGTAATTACCTACTAGGACATCTTTATCATCCACATCAACGTTTCTTAAAAATGTATTTCAAAAAAAAATTACTATTGAATATAAAATTGGTTAAATTCATTTATACCGTTATTTTACCTTATACGTTTTTGAAAGGAATATTTCCGTCATTTTACAAACAAGGTAATTTTTAACCTTTTCAGAAAAATTAATGTAAGAATGTGTTTTTTTAACTTATACAGCGGGTGCGGATATTTTCCACCATTATAAAATCATTGAAGCTTCCCTTACAAACTTATAAGAATATTTTCAAAGTCAATGTTTTATTTTATAATTATGTGACTTTTAAATGATTTTAAAAAAGGAGATATTTCTCTCAAATAGTTTTGATTTCATCTATGTCAACATCCTTTGATAGATTTTAAACTTATTTGAAGTTGATTTATTATGATACAAAACTTCCACATTGTATTGAAGGTTTTGTGATATGTTTAACTATGGATGTGTTATTTTTATACCATTCATGATTTATGGAGAAAGTATTGACCTTTCATATTCTAGTTTTAATACGAATGTTTATGTTATGTTTAAACCCGTTCATATGAGCAATGCATTGGACTTAGTAAGTGACGGGTGGAGCCCGATATAGATCCTTGATGGATCAGTAGGTCTAATGAGACAAACTAGTGTATGGTAACAAGGCCTTGACAAAATCTTATTTTTATTCTTGGCACAAGGCCTTGACTATGTGGTAATGATAGTCTGGAATTATGCATTCCATCATTATGAAAGTGGTTATTGATATTGCATGTGATTATTCATCTAGTAGAATACCCATGGGAATAAGTAAATGGAAATACTTCATTTTATCCTTTCCATATTATGCTGAAGATCAAGTTTAAAAGGATTTTGTTTTAGTTATAAATTTCCTTAAATGTTTATGTTTATTTATGAAAGTTTCTACTATATTTTTATCCTTATTGAGAATCTGAGCTCACCCCTTTTAATGTTTTATTTTTCCCAGGATGTGAAGAAGTATCTTATGAATGACCTGCAGGGATAGTATGAGGGGATATGAAGACAAGATTTTTTTGTAGTTTTTTTCACTTTATGATGTAATGTAAGACTTATGAATATATCTAGTGTTTCCAAGGCTACTAAACTAATTGGTCTTTTGAGACTTGATATTTTGTGATCATGATAATATTATGTAATAATGCACCGACTCTGGGTAACTGGGGTCGGGGCATTACAAAACCCATCTTTTTTATGGGTCATGATGTGATGAATGATTTATTAACTTATAGCACCAGTATGTATAATTTCATTATGTGGTAAGTGTGACTTACAACTCCCTCCAATTAATTGGGTAATGATAAATGCTATATGGGCTGAACGGGTACACGGTCTGTCGTCCAATACTAAAAATAATAGTGTACATGGGTTGTATCCCAAGACTCAAAATAAGTGGTTAGAGAGGTTGTAGCCCAAGACTGATGACCATAGGGCACATGGGTTGTATCCCAGCCCCAAAAACAAGAGGATACATAGGTTATAGTCCAAGAATGAAAAGAATAGGGTACCCATTTTGTATCCCAAACTCAAAAATAAGAGGGTACATGGGTTATGGCCCTAGACCGAAAATATGGTAGTATACAGGTTTTTATCCAAATCCTAGAGACAGTACACAGGTGATTATCCCAAGCATAACATGTTATTATGTTCCTTTTAGGTATCCTTGACATAGTATTTTCTATTTTTATGTGTATTCCATGATTCTGTGTCTTATTACATTGTTATTCTTTCAAGTATTGTTCTCTTTATTCAATTATGACTCATGTCTTATGAACTACCAATCTTTATTCCCTTACTCATGTATATAATCATTGATGTGTAGTTTATGATCTTCAAATGTTATTCTCCTTATCTCATACCCTTATTTTCAGGATATGATTACGTATATACCTTTTTTTCCCTTACTAGGAATCTAAGATAAACTTTTTCTTATGTTTCCTTTCCCAGTGTTTTGAAGAATGGTTTCAAGTAACAGTACTAATGTGGATGATCCTAAAGGGAGATGTTAAACATATTTCACCAAGTTAGAATAGTATTCTTACATGATTACAATGAAACTATACTTTTATAGTCCTCATGAATTTATTTTTTGTAATTTTCTGAATATTCATCTTGAATAATATAAAATACATGTTTTATTAGGATGTCTCCCTATAGTTGGTATCAATGGATTGGTTTAGTTAACCAATATAAACTAGGATGAGAATAATTTAATGAGATAACTTTGGATATTTCTCAGTTAGTATCCTAGTATATCTCTATTAATAAGATTAAGGTTTAATATATTTAAATTTATGTTATGTGATTTAGGCATCCAATAGTTAATTTTACATGAATATGTGATTTTCTACAATGATATGTTTTTATCTCTCTATTACTTCTATATTTATTCAATGGATGAAACTAGCAGGAACTTGGTAAAAATTAAATGTTTCATAAGGGGAAAGTAAGGTCATTATAAAAATATATTTTTTAAGTGGTAATATCTTAAAGAGAATCAGGTTGGCAGTACGATTTTTGGTTATACTACTGAAGATAAATGTATCACAAACGACAAGTGAGAGATATGGGATATTATAATAGTATTTTTTTATATTAAATGTAAGAAGCATGATTATATGGAGGTTGAGAAACTTCAATAAATGACCCATATTTCATATTCAGGGAATGGGGTATTAATGAATACAATGATGAATATTGTTTAATTATTTCGGAATGATGTAGGATTATTTAAGTTTATATATATTGGAATTACAAGATTATACAATAAAAATCCTGAAATATATAGGTATTTTATCTATAAGATTTTTTTTATGGATAAATAATGATTTGTTGAATGGTTCGGAAGAATTTATAAAGTAATTTAATTTGAAAGTGATGTTCATGGGAAACAAATGATTAAGGAGAAGATAATCGTTAATATGTTAATGAGGTCATGATAATGATGTTTGGATAACTATATGTTGGATATGAATAAGTAAATAAGATTATACTTATTACCTTGGAACAAATTAAGGATTTATTGACATGTGGTTTATGTTGTCATTGATGATTTTTAAAACATTTTTGATATATCCAATAATCGTTGGAATAAGGAAACATGATTGTTTTCAGAAAATATTTATAATATATTAGGATATTACCATGTTTTGAGAGAACACATGATTAAGGTATTCACATGATTGGTATATTACCAACAATATATACTTTATGATACATGGTGGATCAATTCTAATATATTTTTTTATAAATTTTTTGACCTTATTTCTAATGTTTTGGACTTCCATCATTCATAAGGATTATAAGGTTAATCATTTATGATATAACACCATGCGCCCATAAGGGGCTCTCGCTCTAGAGTCTTTGCGCTCTCGCCGCGGCCGGCTCCTCCGCTGTGGATCTAGGGTTTGCTGGTGCTCGGTGGGTTGGCGGTAGATCTCCGCTGCTAAGCTTTGTGGTCCTTTCTCTGTGGGAAGCTACTCTCCGGCGTCGGTGGTGGCCGGTTTTGGTCCGCGGGTGTAAGACCAGTCTTGGTGATGGCATACTCTCCGGAGCATCCATGGATCATATCTCGGAAGACCTCCATTGTCCGGTGGTGTTTTATTCACTTTTGAGGGAAGCGTTCTTGTGTCGGTGGTTCTTCTGCCTCCTCCCAGGTGAGTTGCTGGGTTTTCCCTAGATTTGACGCGGTTGTAATGCCTGGTTGCGGCGGGTTTTCTCGTTCCATGGTTGTTTCCGTTGTTTTTTGTGTTTTGTGTGGTGGCTTGTGGTTGGATCTGGCGGTTTTGTTTTGGATCTTCTTGCCGGTGTGATTATCCGGTGTTGATTTGGCGTTGTGCCGAGGGAGTCTGCCTCGCTGAAAGAAGTGACGAGGGTTTTTGCTTCGTTGACTACGGTTAAGGTTTCCACCGGCGGGGATCTGTTCCTTATTGCCGGCGTCGGTGATCGCAGGATGACGGGCGTCGGTGAAGCTCACCGGCGCTCTGGAACTTTGGTGATGCCTGATGGTGTTGATCCGTCATTTTTGACGACGTCGATGGAGGCAGACGGCCGGAATCTCTCGCCGTTGATGGCTGGAGGGGGTTGCTTTCGTCGACCCATTTCTCGATGTGGCGTGCAGCTCGAGGTGCGAGGGCATGCGGCTCGAGGAGGCACGTGGTTCGATGTTTTTTTTAAATTTGAATTGGATTCGCTGATGTTGTATTCCACTTTTACTGGCTTGAAACTGGAATATTTTGAGGTTTCCGGTTTCCCTCAAACCGGGTTGCAAGGGAACCGGCTACCCTCAAACCGGCCATTAGAAAAAAAAAATGATTTGCATATAAGGTTAATCATTTATGGAATGGTTTATGTTAAAAATTAGATGATGTTTTAGATATTAATGTGTCATCTATACATTGAGGATTTATTCATATTGGATAACATGTGATAAACTACTTTTTTGATTACTAAAGACATAAAATTTCACCTATAATTCAATTTATAAATCTCATGATCTGCTAATTATTCATGAATGAAATAGTCACCTTTATTTATTGAAATAAGACATGAAGTGGAAATGGATCATGGAAGAACAAAGGGTGAGGTTGTCCTGAAATCATGTAGGTATATCTTCTAATGAAAATTATTTTACTTTATGGAAAAATAGATCTTGAAATAAAATGGTTCCTTATTATCATTGTTTTTGAGGATATCAGTGGCCTCTTTCACACTTCTTCAGTTTATGGTTTTATGATTTTTTACTTTATCTAGATCACCAAAATTATTATGATTAGTTATATTTTTCAATATATATGACTATTTATGCTTTTCTAACATGTTAGTTTCTTTACATTCCACCTTTTTTCTCCTTTTTATAAACCTATTTATGAGTTACATTGGGTGTCCATAATGTTTCTATCTTTCTATTTTTAATGAATGTTTTAGAATTCATTTTTGTTATCTATTTTACTATGAAATTAACATTTATGTATAAAAACATTGATAAAATAGAATAATTTTTAGGGATAAAATAATTTTAAGGAGGTAATAATGTTACTCCCTGAGGTTTTTATGATATTTTTTCAAATTAAATTAATATTTTTCATTTCACACAACACTAAATATAGACTTTTTATAAGAAAGAACTAATTTGTTATTGTGTTATACACAACACTAAGATAATATTTCAATATATTCAACACTTAGAGTAGATTCACGTACATGAAAATCTATGCTTCTATTGTGTTACACACAATATCGAGTCCCTTAGATAGCTTCTATTACACACATGGCCTAGTTTTACTGACATAAAATATTCTATTGAAATTATTATTGAGATATTATTATTGATACCATATGTCCATTATAATATAATTTACAAACATGATTATCTAAATTTTGAAAATATTAATTACACATGTATATAAGATGAATCCTATGGTTAAAATTAGTTAGAAATGAATGTAAGAACTATTTTGAAATAAAAAACTACATTACTATGAAAACTATTTTTCTACATACAAACACAATTTTATGTAAATAAATTAAACAAACAAATTTTGATGAATTTTTTTAATAAAATTTCAACATAATATATTCAATCAATATTTTGTATACTCATCCAATATATTTGATAGGTTAAATATCCTAATAAATCCAATTTTATAAATAAAGATATGTATTATTATAAATGGTCATTTTATCACCTTTTAATAGAAAACCAATTTTTAATACATTTTGACACTTTTATATTTTAAATTTCAAATAATAAACTTCATTTTTCAAATCAGAATATCAAAATTTATTTTTTATGAATATTTGGTATTTTTATGAAAAGATTCATTTTTTATGAACATTGAAAAATAATAAATTTTAATTCAAAACTACTTTTTCATCTAATTTATTTATGTAAATAATTTATATATTAATTTTATTTAAATTATATTAGATCATGATACATCATTTAATATAATTTAGTTCATCGAAACCAATTTCACATTAAAATTGGACGTAAAAATATTTCTGACATTTGGACACTTTCTCTTTAAAACCCTTCTTTCACGACACATCGTGAGGTTAATTTTAAATTAATTTATGCCAATTATAGGGTAAAAATTTGGAGAAATTGATTCCATATTTTAAATAATATAAAATTTTAATATCTAGTTGGTTCAAATAATTTGTTGACAAAAAAGTTACTGAAAAAGCATTTAAATTAATTATAAAGATGAAGGTAAAAATGAGTATACTTAGGGGTTAAATATTATCTTAAGAGGTAAAATTCTATATAAACTAGTACAAAAGTCATGGTATGGAAAAATTTAGACAATATACTCCCTTCGATAGAAAATGGAAAATTATTGGAGGCACATATTGTAACATAGAACTCTCAATACTGTTTAACATTTTATATTTACAAGAATGCCACTCCTCCTCTCCTATAAAAGGGAACTCACCACCCTGACTTCCTCACTCCACTCCAAAAAAATATCATAAAAAACTGAAAAAATAAGATTCTGACTTCCCTCCTCTTAACCTATAAGCCTCATGTTGGAAAAAATCAAACCATGTAAGTCCATTGGTACAAACCAAAAGGAATTTAACCAAAGAAGAGGTAACATCCTTCCACAAGTCCTTTTTTTAATTCTACACTACCACAATTATGTTTATTCCACTATTATTTAATATACTAAGTATCATAAATATATTGTTATTTATAAATTATAAGGGTTTTACCTACACCTACACAAACTTACATAAAATGGTTAGTAAATTTACCATTCATGTGTACGGCGGACTATCGCCTCGACATATGATATCATTCATTTTTGCATTACCACATCTCATGTTATGGAATTATGATGTAAATAATTTTTCATATGGTATATATATATATATATATATCTTATTTTCTATTTATACATTCTTCTAAATTTATTACATAAAACATACCTTAATTCCTTTTATTTTTTATAAATGTGATAACTTCGTTTGTAGACGTATGGACCACTGAATCCTCAATGCGATGTGATTTGTTCACACACTACTTGTAATGTATTAAGGATGGGTTTAGTAATGTTATATGATATATATGAAATAATATTTCCAATGTATTTCTAATATATATATATATATATATATTATATTTACCTCCATTCTTTTAATACAGTAGTAAAATAGAAACATCATTCAAAAAACCATGTTATATAAAAATGCTTTAATTTTTTAGTATTATGTGTTAATGGAATTTCTAGCAATTCATTACCTTTTTAATAATTTTTTTACAAGGAATCAAATTTTCGTGTTACCAACAAGTCACTTTTTTAAACTTTTTCCATTACAGAAGGAATTTTCATCATGTATAGATTTAACTGCTTCCATTTCCTTGAAGCTTCATTTTAATGTTACAAGGATATTTTAAAACAAATGTTTTTCCCTAATATTATCGAAATTATTTATTTTAACATGGATTTCAAAGAATATGGTTTTTAAAAATGTTCTATATTTTAAAAGTGTTTTAATATATTTTCCAAAAAAATATATGTTATGAAGGTTATTTCCAAGGAAGATGTTTTCAAAATGTTTCTATTTAAAAAAAAGTGGAAAGGATGTTTTCCTCATGAAATATTTTAAATGATTTTTCCGGATAAAAATATATATTTTCAAAGTGTATTCAAATAATATGATTCCAAAAATATTATTTTCAAAGAAAAGTTATGTTCCATTTTATCTTTCAAAACCATTCTCCATCTAAGATAGAATCATTTGATATAGATTATTCTTTAATAGGATAATTATATAAGGACACCATTATTATCCATTCTTTGAATGGTTTATGTTTATGATGACAAGTAGCTTATGAAACCCATTTCTCTTCCATGGCTTATACCCTTATAAAATGTTTATGAAACTCACTTCCTTTCACTAGATAATCAATAATGAAATGATTATTGAACCTACCTATTTTCCAAAGGTTATGATATTATGAATTTTTTAGAATTACCATTTCATTTCATGGGTTATAATATATTTTTTATCAAACCCATCACTTTTTATGGATAGTGATATGATGAATGTTTTGTTATCTTGTGAAACACGTAAGTATGATTTCATTATTTGGTGGGTGGGACCTATATATATATCTAATGTATTTAGTAATGATAAATGGTATAAGAAATCTAAGGGGACACATGTTGTTTCCCAAGCCTAAAAAAAGAGGGAACACATGTTATAGCCTAAGAAAAAAAATAAGAGGGTGCACAGGTGGTACCCCAAGCCTGAAAATAAAGGGTATATGGGATATACCCCCAGAAAAAAAACAAGAGGGTACATGGGTTGTAGCCCAAGACATAAAACAATAGGGTATAAGATTTATAGTACAAGACCAAAAAAATAAGTTACACAATTTTTAGACCACGCCCGAAAATATGAGGATACATGGGTTATTAGACCATGCCTAAAGAAAGTACATAACCGATTATCCCAAGCCTAATATGTTATGAAGTTATTGGTAGGTATCCATGATATAGGATTTCTTATGTTTATTTTTATTACACAATTCCATGTCTTATTCCTATGTTATGATTTAATGGACTATTTTCATGATTCCGTTATGATTTATGTCTTATGAACTATCAATATTTATTACATGAAACCCCTGTATGATATTTGATATGTAGGGTATGATCTTTAAATGTTATTTTCTTATTTTCATACCCTTATATTCATGATATGCTTACATATCTACCTTGATTAACCTTACTGAGAATTAGAGAACATCTATTTCTTATGGTTATATTCCTAAGGTTGTGGAGACAAGTTTTAAGTCATATTACTAAAGGGGAAGATATTTAATGGAGATTTTGAAGATATTTTAAAAAATTAGAATATTATGTTTCCAAGATTATAAATACACTATTGTGGTCCTTGGCCAGGTATTTTTTTATTTTTCTGAATATTCTTTTAAAATGATGTAATATCCAAGTTTTTTAAGTTTTTTGTAACTATATTTATGTAGACAAATACCCTCCCCATCAGTGATGCGTTGCGTGACCAACTATGGGTCTTGTGGTGATGTATGTGAAATTTATGGTCAAAAACTCCTATTTTTATTATGGGTAAAAGGGGGAGCATGATTTTTCCAAGATATTTCTGACACTATTCATATAACGGGGGTGATATAATAGTGGGGTCTTGTGTGACTAGGCAGACATGTCACTGAGGCTTCTTCGGTGTCTCATGGGCGATATTAGTGTGCCATGTGAGTTTTATAACAAAGAGAGGCACCATCCTTTCCCCTTTTTATTTTATTTGTTTTAAAAGGTTTTTTGATGCCTTCACCCACTAATTTTCTATGAGGGTGCAACATGATCAATAAGGGATCTCGTGATGGAATCTACACATTATCCTAGTCAGTTCCTAGCTAGTTATGGAAAATCTCATGATTAGTGATGGATCTCTCTATGGCCTAAGGAAAATGTTAGGGAAAGTTATTCTGATTTCATTTTATGTGTCACATGTTCATTGATAAATATCCTAATGAAATGAAAAAAAAATTCAAGGGTATATTCTTTTCAACACCTTTGATGTTTCACATGTTCATTAATAAATATCATGACAACATGTAAACATTTTCAAGGGAAGTTGTTTACAATACTTTGAGGTGTCATGTACTCAATGATGGATCTCATTATGGTATGTGGAAATTTTCAGGGATAATATATTTAATCACATTTGATGTGTAATGTTTTCTGTAACACCCCAATCTTCCACGGTACAATTCTCTTTGAATAATACAAAAGCGTGTGTTGTACACAACACTGAGTTCTAGTACACCACGTCATACCAAACTAGCCGTTCAAAATAGGTTACAAATAGTATTAACTAAATTTTAAATATTATATTATCCTTATATTTTTAATCCATATTATGAGTTTCTAATACATGATTTATAAACAAATTCATTTTTTCAGATAAAAGAAGTATTTTTTTTAAAAATGAAATTTTACCGCCTTTTAATGGCGCAGTCTTTTTAAAACCAATATTTGAAACTTTTATATATTCAATTTGACAAAAATAAATTCTTCTTTAGAATCAGGACATAAAAATTTATTATCAATAATGTTTTGGTGTCCTTCTGATAACTTTCATATTTGGGTGAATAGTGAAAAATTATTAAATTTTAACTGAAAACAACTTTTTTAATCAAAATAATAAATAGTGATAAATTATAAATTTGAGTGGTTTTAAATTATATTTAAAATATATTTTTACCATGTAATAAAATGTGGGTCATTGAACATAATTTCACATTTAAACCAGACATAAACAAGTGCCAATCTTTTGATAGTTATTATCTCTTAAAAACACGCTTTTTGTTTTAACAATGTGAATTAATTTTAAATTAATTTCTTCCACTTCTATGTTTTGAATTTGGAAAAATGGATTCCATATTTGGAATCAGGATGTTCAAATTGTGTAAATAGGTAACTTCTATTTTTAGACATTTTGGATAATTACTTAGGTAAATATTTTATTTACCATGGTTAAAGGGTAAATCCGGTAAACAAGGGTTAACAAATAATATTATAATAATACTAAATTACCCTAAAAAGTGTCTTAACCCTATTTGTTGATACATGGTCGACCATGTACATCATTGGGTCGATTCTGGGACCCCATGGATCCACTTGTAAGTGATAGGGACACTTTATTTTAATGAAGTTAAAATGAATACAAAAATGACACAAGCATATATCTTTTAGAAAAATAATTGTTACATAGGGTTATATATGTTGGATTTTAGACTATAAATATTCATTAGAAATATAAAAAGATTTACTACATAATTATATTTTATTTATAATTTTTAGACTTAAATAATTTAATTTATTTATGACACAATGGTGATGCAGTAATTACCATAATAGTGAAAAATTATAATAATTGATATTATAAATACCCAAATAAATATAATTTGAGACTTTTATTGAATTACACTAATTTTCTAGGTTAATATGACATATTAGGATTGATTTAATTAACGTTTTTCAAAGTAATCATTCTGTTATGTGTTTCACAAAAATCAACTATTGAATAGTGTCAAAATTGACATAAAAGAGTTTTTAAAACAAATATTATATTATTAATTGATATTAAATTTCTAAAAATCTAAAGTTCGGCCAGGAGACTTATATCATGATAGTTGTATTATTAATGGACCACTTGGGGGTCGTTTGGATGTATATTGTACGTTATTAACCATATAATAAAAAAAATACAAAGAGACATTGTAAAAGTGAAACTAATTAACTAAGAGTTAATACTTAAAGATAAGGTTAATATAATGACCCAAACCTGTATAAATTATATTGGTTGAGTCTTTTTAGACCCATCCCCACCTTAAACTTTAAATAATAAACTTTGGAGCTATTAGAAACCTAATATGAATTTATTACAAATTAATATTTCTAGCTTTTCCAAAGGTGCCCCTCACCCCTCTTATAAAAGGGCACTCATCCTTCTCATTTCTTCACACCTTAAAAGCCTTTTGGTTCGGCCAAACCCTGTCCCAATACTCTCTCAACTTCTCTCACTAAAACCTAGAGACCTTATTTTGATCAGAAAGCCATCCTAAGGAGCCCGTTTGATCAAATAAAAAGGAAGAACCCGAAGAAGATGTAATGTTTTCACCACCCCTTTTCAAGTTCCTTTCTTCTTCCACTTCTTCTTTCTTTGTTGTTACCATTATAAAATAATAAATCCAGTATCATATATATTCTGTGATGTTATTATAAATATGGTACAACAATATTCAGTATTCTATCCACCCTTTTAATAACATGTCACCATACGTGCGTACGTACGGCTTACCGTCTCCACGTCGTGGTGTAATTGTTATTCAATATATTATTATTTGGATTGGTATAATAATGATGTTTAACTCATGTAAATAATAAATATAACATGATAATGATTCTTTATATATGATATACCATCCAATTATATATTATTTTAATATCAAAATAATGATATTCTCGCTCGTGCGTACGTACGGACTACCATCTCCACCAACGCGATGAGATTCATTCTCCATCGTATCCATTCAAGTATAATTCTCATTTGATGATTAAAAATAATTTTTAAGGACTTGATATCATTCTGGATATGAATAATATGCATCCCATTAAAAACAAATATGGCTCACATAATAAAGAATATAAAGTAAAATGAACCCGTTAACACCCGAAATGACCATAATTCTAAGATATTATTAACAAATCAATGATAAAAGATCATATATGATATCATATTAATGCATATGATTCTTGTGTAATTAAATAAAAATTATTTCACCATTATACAGGAGGTTAACCTACCGTCAACCAAGGAAAAAGTACAAAGTAAGGGGTTTCTTATCTCACTCTTAATCTCGTGAGAATTCTATTGTTCACCACTTATTTATTGCATGTGGTGTATGTGTACTACCCATAATTGTATTAATTGTATATTATACATTAATTTATGGGCATTTACATCATCATTTTATGATCCTTATCTCATGTGTGTATGTTTCATAAGTTACCTAATCAATAAGGGAATTTGAAATTTCAATTCCCATTTATTCAGCTTTACGCAAACTCCATTGACTATTTTACTCCGAGATTATGTGTGGAATCGCTATTCATTTGCTTATGTCATAATTTACACTCCCATTTTCTGTGGATATACTTTTTATACACATAATCACTCCGTTGATAATTTCTCAAGTCATCGATATGAATTTGATAAGAGTAGTTTTAACTCATTCCCGATTTGTTGAGTTAAACATCCAATTCATTGGTGTTGTTTTTACAAGATTATGTGTGAATGTTCTTTGATTGTTTTACACTTAATATCCAATAATATTTATTGTATTTATATTTGTCACACATAAATATGTCGTTGATTTATCCTTAATCTAAGGATACGACCTTTATGAGATATTTCATCTCAATTTACATTCCATTGAGACTTCTTTGTTGTTATACACCAAATCACTTTTATGTGGTGTATATAATGTACTTTGACATAGTATATCATGAATTCCTTTATTATCATGATATTACAATGTTTTGATTACCTCAATTATTTGTATTCAAGTGTCTCTCTTTTGGTTAGAAACTCTAACTAAAATACCATTTTTAAATGTTTTAAAGACTTATTCTTCTAAATCTTTCTCATTAATGTCCATGTTTTAAAAATAGTTTTAAGGATTTATTTATATGGAAATTAAAGTTTTAAAATTAAAACTTCTTTTAAAAGTTTCAAAGTGGTATGGGACACTTTGATTCAAAAATATATTTTTAAATGGCTTTTTCACAAATACTGTGACTTTTAAATGATTTCAAGAAAAAGGGGGATATTTCTCTCAAATAGTTTTGATGATTATTTTCATCTATGTCATCATCCTTCATTATTCTTGATTGAGGTTAATGTGATACAATACAATCTTCCATATTGTATCGAATGAGTTATGTTTGACTGTGGATGTGCTATTTTTATACCATTCATGGTTTGTGGTTAAAGTATTGACATTTCGTATGCTAGTTTTAATACGAATGTTTATGTTATGTTTAAACCTGTTCATATGAGGAATGCATTGGACTTAATAAGTGATGGGTGGAGCCTGCTATAGCTCCTCGATGCATCGGTAAGTCTCATGAGACAAACTAGTGTCTTGGCACACGGCCTTGGCAAAATCTTATTTGTAGTCTTGGCATGAGGCCTTGGCGATGTGGTTATGATAGTCTGGCATTATGCATTCCATCATTATGAAAGTGGTTATTGATATTGCATGTGATTTTTCAACTAGTAGAATATCCATGTGAATAAGTAAATGGAATTATTTCATTTTATCTTTTCCATATTATCCTGAAGTTCAAGTTTAAAAGGATTTTGTTTTAATTATAAATTGTCTTAAGTGTTTATGCTTATCTATGAAAGCTTCTTCTATAATGTTATCCTTACTGAGCATCTGAGCTCACCCCTTTCAGTGTTTTATTTTTCCCAGGATTATGAAGAAGTAATTTATGAATGACCTGCAGGGATAGTATGAGGGGATATGAAGACAAGATGTATTATTATGTAATGTAAAACTTTATGATTGTATCTAGTGTTTCCAAGGATACTAAACTAATCGGTCTTTTGAGACTTGATCTTTCTTGTGATCATGCCAATGGTATGTAATAATGCACCGACTCTGGGTAACTGGGGTTGGGGCGTTACAGTTGGTATCAGAGGAAGTTTAGTACAAACCTTGGAAGCTAGATTTAGATAAACTCTGATTAGAGCACATAGATTTAAGATGGACTTTGAGGATTAGTATAGAATAACTTCCTAGAATTTTGGTATTGTAGAGATTTTGTGAGTTTTCGGAGCAATACATCCCTGTCTGGATATGATCAGGTTGAGGCAGCTCTGGCACAGATGTACTTAGGGGTAAAACCCGAAAACACCTCTTTGAGATAGACTCGAACGGTAACTGGTGCATGAAAACGGGCCTTGTTGTACTCTTGGTTACGACACTCCCGGGGGATATTCTTAGGATAATTTACATTTTCGTTACTAACTGATTTGAATTATTAAATATATAAGATGAGAGTAAATGACATTGGTTAATCCTAATGTGTTTCAAATTGAGAATATGGTGACATGTTAATCTCTAAATGATTTTATTACTACTGTTACTCACACAATGCTTTCTGGTTTTAGTCAATGGCTGGATTCCAAGGAAGTCATAGTGACTTTGAGAATGATGTACAAGGTGGTAACGGTGGTGGTAATGAGCAAAAAAATGGAATGTTGATTGGCGTAAAAGATATCGTTTTTATGCCAAATCAATTTTCCAAAAATATGATCAACAATATATATATTAAATAATTCTTGGATTAAAAAAAAGAGAAAGGTGATGACTGATAAGAGGTCCAGCAGTGGAGACCATGGAGAAAGGAATCCTCAATTTCCATCATGCAAGAAATGTGGAAGGAGACACCCAGGAAAGTGTCTCAATGGGACCAAGAAATGCTTTAAGTGTGGGAAGGAAGGAAATAATGTGAAGAATTGCTGAAAAAAATGAAGAGTATTATGGAAGAAGATAAAAATGGTCCCAAGAGTCCATTTACAGTCATTTGCCGTAAATGTAGGGGACCTGGCCATTACCCGAGTGAATGCCCTATTCTATAGGATATTTTCTTGGTCAAAGAAGAAGCTATGTGGAAATAAATAGTTGGAGAAATTTTTAAAAAGTATTAGTGCTCCTTGTTGATGGGTTTAATTTGGAATAATTTTCTCTTGTATTTTTAACCCCGCAGTTTTCCATATGAGAATGATATTTGAGGAAGAATTATCTCTTCTCTTGTGGATATAGGTATAAATAGCCATTTGGTTTTATATGATCATTGGGGTTTGAGAGAATTATAAGTTATTATAATTTGGGATGAAAATGCAAGGTATGAGATAAGATTTGTGGTTAAATTATGTTATGGTTATTTTGAGGAATTTATCTCATTTTGGTAATGTTATAAAACATGGTTTTTTAAAAAGGACAACACGCAGACCGCGTGACAACCCATCGCGTCGGACAAAGCTGCGGGAATCGAACCCACAACCAAAGTGCGATTGGGATTTATTGCCTACCACTGGACTACGTGAAGTCCCTGGATAGTGTGACTAATTATTTTTAGTTAAATGATTTTATTGATCAATAATAAGTTAATTTGGGTTTTTATGTCTTATCAAATGAATACCCTTGGTATAGGAAAATGATTTGGTGATTAAGTGATAAATGTTATTTTGGAATATGTTCACTTTGTTGGGAACACTATATGCCCAAGGAAAATAGAATACTATGGGGTTTCATTTGTGGAGTAATGGTAGACTTTTATCTACGTTTTTATTGTGGATTTATAGTGATTGGGTTATTTATGGAATTGATTAACCTATAATAGAGAATATGTGATGAGGTTAATTACTTTTAAGTATGTGAATTTAAGAGTATTTGATGTCATTTGGAGATAGAATTTAACATGGGAGACTACATAATCAAATTCTTCTATGTTTTGGGTTTCAATATTAGTTTCGATTATATTGAAGGATTTTAAGGACAAGTGATTATTGAATGGTATTTATTTAACTTTGGGGTATTGTTGGTTTAATTTTAGAAATTAAGGTTAGTGTTTATTTCTCTCAAGGAATATCCTTTTGGGGGATCATTAGATCTTGTACTAACCATTTTGGTTTTGATTAATCTCTAAAGACAATGTAAATATATATTTTATCCTGCATGGATAATGTGATTCTATAGAAGTTTATTCTAGCTCTTCCAGTGTGACCAAGTCTTCTTGAATACTCATCAATTAAAAAAATGAGTTAGTGGTGGAAATTTATTAAAGAATGAAACTCTACTTAAAAATTAAGTATATATCTTTATATTCTTAGTCAATATCATAAATGAATTCCTCATCCTTATGTAATGTAACTTAAAACAAAAAAATTTTGTCCGTTTACTTTTCCTACTAGGAGATTAATGATCGTTTGTCCAAACACAAGTTTGTGGATTTATTATTGTTAACTTTCTCATGATCATGATTTCTATCCCTCTCCATCAGAACTTGACAATTAGTTTATCACCCATATCCAAGTTTTCCTACCTAGAATCCTAGAATGGGTTATCTTGGGTGACCTTTATACCTCTCTTTCTTTCTTTTAAAGTAATAGTTTTATTGACTCTTTTTCCGATGTGGGACTTTACATTATATTCTCAAGCCCAATTTTTAAAATTTCAAGGATGCAGTTTATTGAAGGAGTGGTGAATGTAACACCCCAATATTCCACGATACACTTCTCATTGAATAATACAAAAGCGTGTGTTGTACGCAACACTGAGTTCAAGTACACCACAACATACCAAACTAGCCGTTCAAAAGAGGTTACAAATAGTATTAACTAAATTTTAAATATTATATTATCCTTATAATTTTAATCCGTATTATGAGTTCCTAATACATGATTTATAAACATTTTCATTTTTTCAGATAAAAGAAGTATTTTTTTCAAAAAATGAAATTTTACCGCCTTTTAATGGCGCAGCCTTTTTAAAAACAATATTTGAAACTTTTATATATTCAATTTGACAAAAATAAACCCTTCTTTAGAATCGGGACATAAGAATTTAGTATCAATAATGTTTTGGTGTCTTTCTGATAACTTTCATATTTGGGTGAATAGTGTAAAATTATTAAATTTTAACTGAAAAACAACTTTTTTAATCAAAATAATTAATAGTGATAAAATATTAATTTGAGTGGTTTTAAATTATATTTAAAATATATTTTTACCATGTAATACAATTTGGGTCATTGAACTAAATTTCACATTTAAACCAGACATAAACAAGTGCCAATCTTTTGATAGTTATAATCTCTTAAAAACACGCTTTTTGTTTTAACAAGGGGAATTAATTTTAAATTAATTTCTGCCACTTCTGTGTTTTGAATTTGAAAAAATGGATTACATATTTGAAATCAGGATGTTCAAATTGTGTAAATAGGTAACTTTTATTTTTAGACATTTTGGATAATTACTTCGGTAAATATTTTATTTACCATGGTTAATGGGTAAATCCGGTAAACAAGGGTTAACAAATAATATTATAATAATAATAAATTACCCTAAAACGTGTCTTAACCCTATTGGTTGATACATGGTCGTTCATGGACATCTTTGGGTCGATTTTGGGACCCCATGGATCCACTTGTAAGTGATACGGACACTTTATTTTAATTAAGATAAAATGAATACAAAAATGACACATGCATATATCTTTTCGCAAAACAATTGTTACATAGGGTTATATATGTTGGATTTTAGATAACAATATTCATTAAAAATCTAAAAAGATTTCCTACATAATTATAGTTTATTTATAATTTTTAGACATTAAATAATTTAATTTATTTATGACACAATGGTGATGCAGTAATTACCATAATAGTGAAAAATTAGAATAATTGATATTATAAATACCCAAATAAATATAATTTGAGACTTTTATTGAATTAAAGTAATGTTATTGGTTAATATGACATATTAGGATTTATTTAATTTACTTTGTTTGAAGTAATCATTCTGTTATGTGTTTCACAAAAATCAACTATTGAATAGTGTTGAAATTGACATAAAATAGTTTTTAAAACAAATATTATATTATTAATTGATATTAAATTCCTAAAAATCTAAGGATCGTCCAAGAGACTTATATCATGATAGGTTTATCATTAATGGACCAATTGGGGGTCTTTTAGATGTATATGGTAAGTTTATTAACCATATAATATAAAAATACAAAGAGACATTGTAAAAGTGAAACTAATTAACTAAGAGTTAATACTTAAAGATAAGGTTAATATAATAACCCAAACCTGTCTAAATTCTATTGGTTGAGTGGTTTTCGACCAATAACCACCTTAAACATTAAATAATCAACTTTGGAGATATTAGAAACCTAATATGAATTTATTATAAAATAATATTTCTAGCTTTTCCAAAGGTACCCCTCACCCCTCTTATAAAAGGGCACTCCTCCTTATCATTTCTTTACACCTTAAAAGCCTTTTTGTTCGGCCAAACCCTACCCAAATACTCTCCAAACTTCCCTCACTAAAACCTAGATACCTTAGTTTTATCAGAAAGCCATCCTAAGGAGCCCTTTTGATCAAATCAAAAGGAAGAACACGAAGAAGAGGTAATGTTTTCACCACCCCTTTTCAAGTTCCTTTCTTCTTCCACTTCTTCTTTCTTTGTTATTACCATTATAAAATAATAAATCCAGTATCATATATATGTTTTGATGTTATTATAAATATGGTACAACCATATTCAGTATTCTATCCACCCTTTTAATAACATGTCACCATACGTGCGTACGTACGGCTTACCGTCTCCACGTCATGGTGTAATTGTTATTCAATATATTATTATATTGATGGGTATAATAATGATGTGTAACTCATGTAAATAATAAATATAACATGATAATGATTGTTTATATATGATATAACATCCAATTATATATTATTTTATTATCAAAAGAATGATATTGTCGCTCGTACGTACGTACGGACTACCGTCTCCACCAACACGATGAAATTCATTCTCCATCGTATCCATTCAAGTATAATTCTCATTTGATGATTAAAAATAATATTTAAGGACTTGATATTATTCTAGATATGATTAATATACATCCCATTAATAAAAAATATGGCTCACATAATAAATAATATAAAGTAAAATGAACCCGTTAACACCCGAAATGACGATAATTCTAAGATATTATTAATAAATAAATGTTAAAAGATCATATATGATATCATATTAATGCATATGATTCTTTTATAATTAAATAACAATTATTTCACCATTATACAGGAGGTTAAAATACCGTTGACCAAGGAAAAAGTACAAAGTAAGGGGTTTCTTATCTTACTCTTAATCTCATTAGAATTCCATTGTTCACCACTTATTTATTGCATGTGGTGTATGTGTACTACCCATAATTGTATTCATTGTGTAATATACTTTAATTTATGGGAATTTACATCATCATTGTATGATCCTTCTTTCATGGGTGTTTGTTTCATAAGTTACCTAATCGATAAGGGAATTTGAAATTTCAATTCCCATTTATTCGGCTTTACGCAAACTCCGTTGATTATTTTACTCCGAGATTATGTGTGGAATCACTATTCATTTGCTTATGTCATAATTTCCACTCCCCTTTTCTGTGTATATACTTTTGATACACATAATCACTCCATTGATAATTTCTCAAGTCATTGATATGAATTTGATAAGAGTAATTTTAACTCCTTCCCCATTTGTTGAGTTAAACATCCAATTCATTGGTGTTGTTTTTACAAGATTATGTGTGAATGTTCTTTGATTGTTGTACACTGAATATCCAATCATATTTAGTGTATTTATATTTTTCACACATAACTATGTCGTTGATTTACCCTTAATCTAAGGATACGACCTTTATGAGATATTTCATCTCAATTTACATTCCATTGAGACTTCTTTGTTGTTCTACCCCAAATCACTTTTATGTGGTGTATATAATGTACTTTGACATAGTATATCACAAATTCCTTTATTATCATGATATTAAAATGTTTTTATTACCTCAATTATTTGTTTCAAGTGTCTCTCTTTTGGTTAGAAACTCTAACTAAAATACCACTTTTAAATGTTTCAAAGACTTATTCTTCTAAATCTTGCTCATTAATGTCCATGTTTTAAAAATGGTTTTAAGGATTTATTTATATGGACATTAAAGTTTTAAAATTAAAACTCCTTTTACAAGATTCAAAGTGGTATGGGACACTTTGATTCAAAATTCTATTTTTAAATGGCTTCTTGACAAATAGTGTGACACTTAAATGATTTCAAGAAAAAGGGGGATATTTCTCTCAAATAGTTTTGATGATTATTTTCATCTATGTCAACATCCTTCATTATTCTTGATTAAGGTTAATGTGATACAATAAAATCTTCCATATTGTATCGAATGAGTTATGTTTGACTGTGGATGTGCTATTTTTATACCATTCATTGTTTGTGGTTAAAGTATTGACATTTTGTATGCTAGTTTTAATATGAATGTTTATGTTATGTTTAAACCTGTTCATATGAAGAATGCATTAGACTTAATAAGTGACGGGTGGAGCCCGCTATAGCTCCTCGATGCATCGGTAGGTCTCATGAGACAAACTAGTGTCTTGGCACAAGGCTTTGGCAAAATCTTATTTGTAGTCTTGGCACGAGGCCTTGGCTATGTGGTTATGATAGTCTGGAATTATGCATTCCATAATTACGAAAGTGGTTATTGATATTGCATGTGATTGTTTGACTAGTAGAATATCCATGTGAATAAGTAAATGGCATTATTTCATTTTATCTTTGCTATATTATGCTGAAGTTCAAGTTTAAAAGGCTTTTGTTTTAATTATAAATTGTCTTAAGTGTTTATGCTTATCTATGAAAGCTTCTGCTATAATGTTATCCTTACTGAGCATCTGAGCTCACCCCTTTCAATATTTTATTTTTCCCATAATTATGAAAATGTAATTTATGAATGACCTGCAGGGATAGTATGAGGGGATATGAAGAGAAGATGTTTTTTTATGTAATGTAAAACTTTATGATTGTATCTAGTGTTTCCAAGGCTACTAAACGAATCGGTCTTTCAAGACTTGATCTTTCTTGTGATCATGCCAATTTTATATAATAATGCACCGACTCTGGGTAACTACGGTCGGGGCGTTACATTTTCATTGATAGATTTCATGATTACATGAAAAAATTGTCAAGGATAGTCGCATTTCTCACCTTTGTTGCGTCATGTTTTCAATTATTGATCTATGATTCCATGTGGATATTGTTAGGTAGAATAAATTTTCTCACCATTGGCATGTTTCATATTCATAGATGTATGATTCCATATCGCAACCAAGGGTGTTACTATTTCAAGTCCATATGAAAAAGGTTTCATGGATAGTATTGGTGATGTCATGTAAATCTCACATATCCTGATCCCACAACACACACACATGTAATATGTATCCTCTTCATATGATGATATCAATAATGACATGGATATTATCATGAACACATGAATATTTCATTTATGTGGTATATAATTCCATTAATTTTTCATGGTGCATAGAGTCTTTAATGTTATTTATGCTTGGCTTCTACATTGTATCAAATATATTTTTTGTTCTTGATCATAGAAAGATGCTTAGTCATTGTCCACAATTTTTCACATAACCAAGTATTTGACAATTTTATCATCCTCTAGGTTTGGAGGGACTTAGATATGTTCTTGGTTCTATGTTCACAAGATAGAAATATGGAATCTGAGTATTAGGTTGAAGATGACGTAAAATCTCACTTATTCATCACAAGATATGTATGACATGAATCCTCCCATAGATAAGTGTGTGATGTGAAATTATGAGCATAAAAAAATTCAAACCTTAGAATTAGATTCATTCTTCAAGAAAGGAATCAGAATCTATAATAAGTGTAAATCACTTTGCATCATTTCTAAACATCTGAAGGGATTTGATAATAATCCCGTATTGCCTGGGATATTTTAAGCATTATAAAGAGTAGAATCTAAACCATGAGTTTTTGGATTTGAATTGATGTTGTATAAATCACCATTGGTACACATCCTTTGTATATTAACATGTAAAGAAAAAATTCAACAATTGAATGTTTATATTATAATATATTCTCCTCAATATATGATCATTAATTCCCACGAACATGAGATACCGTACTGATATATCAGCTCAAGAAATATTGAGATTACCTGATTCAAATAAGGATAATTGGTTGGGATATTTTTCTAAAAGGGATGGTGAATTATCTTTTTATGAATCATATGGTATTGGTTAGATTATCTGGATTATTTCAAAGTCCATATGGTGGGCCTTACAATTATTACAATTATTGGTGACTAAATCATTATTGTGTTGTAGTTTAGGGAATTTTAGATCATACCTTTCTTTCTTTAGTTTAGAGTATTTTCACTCAGACCTTTTATTGATGTATTTTAGGTTCTTTTAGCCCGGGCCTTCAATTGTTATAGCTTAGGTTATTTTAGATTGGACCTTCTATCACTGTAGTTTAGGTTGCTTTAGACCAGATCTTCTATCATTGTAGGTTAGGGTATTTTAGATCAGACTTTCTATCACTATATCTTAGGACCTTTTTTCTTATACATTCTATCACTGTAGATTAGGTTCTTTAATATTGAACCTTACATCACTATAGATTATGGTTTTTTAGATCAGACCTTCTATAAATGTTGTTTACAGTCTTTTAGAATGGAAATTTAATAGATATAGTTTAGGGACTTTTATCTACAACCTTTTGATTCCATTCAGTTTAAATTATTACTTATAGGTACAGATCAATGATCCTAGAATATAATGAAAATATTATAAGAATGACTCAAAACACCCGATGAAGTTGAGTTCCATCATGGAGTTTCCAAGGATCACAAGGATTGGAGTTCAATTCTTAAAAGGGTAGATACATATGGTTGGTAGGTCAATGACCTTATGCATTGACGGTAAAAAATGGGTTGCTACTATTTTTTAAGGATCATAGAAGATTTATGGGTGGAATGATAGATGAGTGATAAATACTAAGGATGTTATGACCACCTGGGTAATTGGATTATGGGTGATATAAGTAATAACCTAAAATATTGAGTTAATTAATATGGGATGGGGAAGACATTTTCAAGATGAAATGAAATATCTTAAGGTTCCAGGTTCGGTCATAGTGTCACCGGGGCTCACAAGGATTGGAGTACCTTCCATAAGTAGTATATTCCACTAATTGATAGGTCAAATCCCTTATCCACGAGTCTCTAGGGATAATATATAGGTACAAGTGGATTTGATCCACAATATTTTCTAAGGGCCATGGAAAATTTGAAAATAATATTGTTTCTGAAAAAATGATCTATGATATAGAAAAAATATATATCTCTACGAAGGGATCTATAACCCTAAGAAAATTTATCCATTGATGTGAATCTTGATCCCTATACCCTGTGGTTTTGAATCATGAGGTGTGGGCAATATAAGTTTTTGGGAAGGAGTTCCATATTCCTTTTTTGGTAAAGGGTAAAAAAGGTGACGTAACGTCGAGGATGTCAAATCTTCATGAATAGTATAGGTAAGCGAATTGTAAATCATGGTCCAAAGTTATCAATTCATGAAGAATGTTTGGGAAAATAATTCTGGTAATGAACAAAAACACCCTTAGGTTATGGGTGCTACCATGGTGGCATCATGCTCACATGTATCATAAATACCTTTATACTGGATCATGATGTCTCTTGTTGTTGGGTCTAATCCCTTATTCTTTAATATAATGGTTGTACCGAGAGATCTTGTCTCCTCTCCAAAGGCCATGAAAGGTTTTTAATGACCCAAGTTTCTAAAATCATGAGGTGTGATTTATGGGAAATGTAAAATTCAATAAGAATTTGTGTACTTGAAAAGTTGTGTCATCATCTAGTGAACATGTTATCACAACCGAGAGATGTGAAAACCCATTACTATATATTTTCCTATACTAGTGGTCTCCCGAGTAGAGATTAGCTTTTGTAGAGACCAAAAAGTAAAGTATGTGAGCTTTATGCCTTAATTATTTACACCTTATTTTTCTTCAAAACGTTGGAGATGATGGGTTAGAGATTAAATAAATAATATTTTTGAGGCATCACTTATAGGTTTCAACATAATAATTTTTGTGTCTATTTCACCATTACTTTAAGTTTTTCCAATTTGGACCATTATAGGATAGAATTTAAGGTCATGAAACATTGACTAGTGTAGGTTGTTTGACATCATTATGCACATAGACCTTATATGGGGGATCATAAATAGGGTCCCAATTAGGATATCCAGGTTCAAGATTACTCAAACATCCTTCGATGAGAAAAGTGAAAAGGTAATAAATCAGGGCTCGAGGTTCTTAGGTCATGTGTAATGGTATCAGATGATATTTTTGGGGATGGCCCAAAACACCCTTAGGTTTTGGAATCTAACATAGTGACATTAGGATCATCGGAATTATAAAGACCTTTATACTAGTCCAAGATGACTCTGGTTGGTGGTTATTATCCATTTTTAATCATTACCATGGCCAAAATGAGAGATCGCTTTTCTACTCCATGGGCTATATATGGTTTACGACCACCCAAGGTTCCCAAGACATGAATTTTGGTATATGGATCGAGGTGATTTAAAATATTTTAAGGGAATCATACTCTAGCTAATCGATGTAAGGCCCTTATGTTCATTTGATATACGATGATGGTTAGTGAGTTTCTGTACATTTTAGCATCATGATAGCGGATTTATATTCCCCTATTAAGTTTAACATCATGTGGTAAGGATATTTCCTTGTATTTTAACATCATGAAATAAGGACATATTTTCTATTTAGTTTTAATGTCTTTAAACCATGACATTTTCCTTCCAGTTTAATGACATGATGAATGGATGTGGGAACCGACATGAATAATTGTGCGAGATAAATTCCATACACAAAGAGGTCGTACAAAGATATGACTCATATGTGGGGAAAATGATCTCATATGGATATCCTCGATTCTTTTGGGGGTTAGTTTTTTATCAGTAGTCATATTTTGGCCTTGGATTGGATATACATGTATAACTATGTATCCAGTAATTAAATTAATCAAGACACACATAGTTCTTGAATGGAAAACTCTCTATGTGGGCCTGATCCATACACATAGTTGGGGATTGTTTACATTGATTGTTGTATCTAGTAACATTATTGGATATTTTGGGTTTCAGTTTGTATCATGTGATGATAGGAATCAATACATGCATATTTATTAGGAACTACATAGTTTAACATCATGTGGATAAGATGTTGTCTTCCCGATATGAAAAGGTGTATGGTGGCTCGACCAAATGATTGAAATCTAGGAGTCACTAAATATCCTACCAGAATAGGAATCAAGTCATACATAGTTCATAAATAGATGTTTGGTATAAGACCGATCACCAACAATAGTGTTCCTCTCTGTTGAGGTCTATAATAATGTGTAGTTTTTATTTATGGCATAATACATCAACTGTATAGTTTAATGTCATGTGGTGAGGACTCGTAGCATGCGTTTTAAGGTATTTCATTCAGGATAATGATAACCCTATCATGATCTAATATTCTTTTTATATGGGAACCCCTACCGAAATTTCTAAGCTCACTTGATCTATGCTTGGTGTAAGAAAAAAGGAATATCCATACTTCCTCTCGACATGAAGAGGTAGCTAAAGCTTTTACATGATTCATTTTTGTATCAGGTGGTGGTTGTTCCAAGATATATGATCAAGGAATCCCTACGTATCTCATTAAATATTAGAATAAATCCTTATTTAGATATAGAAAACACATGAAGTTTAATTTCTTGTGGATAGGACGTCATCCCTATAATTTAACATCTTTTAGTGTGGATGTGGGTCACTCGATGTGAAAGGGAAGTAGCACTATGGATCCATGAAGTTTTACATCAGGCGGTAAATGATGAGGATCTTCTTACATGGAAGAGGAGGTATATTGTGGATCCATGATTCATAACGTCAATTCATAAGGACATATTACTTTTATTATATCATCACATTGTAAAGATGAGGATAAACTGTTGTGAAAGAAAAGGAATTTTACAAATGGGCCTGAAACTAGAGGCTTGGGCATCACTACATATACCATGATGTCAGTAATAAAAAGATGTGTATTTCTTGAGTGAAGATATTCCATATGAAAAGAAAACTATCAAATGGGTACTGGGGAATTTCACCATTATTGTTCACATATATGTCTAGTGTGTGATAAAGTTTTAGTGAAACGGTGGTTCTCGTGTAGTTTAATATCATGCGGTGAGGATAGATTTTGAGCAGTTTAACATCATCTGGTTAGGACTGATTTCGTATAGTTTAACATTATGTGGTAAGGAAGTGATAAAATGTGTTGTTAAAAGTCTTGATGCAAGTACTTGGGTCGGCCAATATTAATCAAGGTGAACCATCGATAGATCTATAAAGTTTAATGTGATGTGATGAGGATGCGCTCCATACAGTTTATCGTTCTGTGATAAGGATGTGAGAAGTTGTGAATTATATTTTCATGGAGCTAGTATGAGATTTGTACAATTTAAATGTGATGTGGTAAGGAAATTATCCATAAAATTTAATGTCATGTTGTTATGATAATCCATATAGTTTAAAATAATGTGGCCAGTATATCTCTGTACAATTTAACTTTATTTTTTAGGGTGATAAGATGTTATGTACATTAATGTCTTATTTCTAGGATGATAGATGCCATGCATTTAAACATATTTCTTCCAATAAAAATTATGTATAGTTTAACATCATGTGATTAGTACAACCTTTTTTAGTTTCCTTTCTTAGAAATAGGATGACTCCATACAGTTTAATGTCATGTGGTCAGTACGTCAATGTATAGTTTAATTTCATGTGGTTAAGATGAACTTCAAGAGTTTAACATCAAGTTATTAGGATGTACTATGTACAGTTTTAGGTCATTCAGTTATGATGAACACTATACAGTTGAACATTATGTAATTAATATAAACTCCATACTATTTAACATTATGTGTTTTAGATGAAATTTGTATAGTTTAACATCTTTTCATTAAGATGAAATCCGTACAACTTAACTTCATGTTGTTAAGATGAACTCTGTCACTCCATTTTCGACCCATTTGGGATATCTTAATTGGATGTGTCAATGGTTTTTGTCAAATTATAGAGGCTTCTTCAGGTTAACACACTCCATATCTCCAGGTTAATCACATCTTCATTAGATCTATTTTCCTCTACCTTGGATAGACCACAATTTATGCCTCTATGGTTTCCTTCTGGTCATGGTGAAGTGCTGCTGATGGTTGATGGGGCGCTAGATATGGTTTAACCCAGTCTTCATAGCATCATAGTATAATTAGGTGCCCAATATTTTTTAGCACCTTTCAATATTATGGTGTCTGATATTTTTTAGAACCACTCTTTATGAGGGTGACTGGTAAAGGGAAATATTTCATTGTATGTAGAAGATATCACAATGGGGAGTATGACCATGATAGATTTCAATAGTAGAGTCCACAAAATCCATTTCCACACTACCACCAGGAGGAAAATCATTATAATGATCACCTTATTCTTCATTTGAATAGTTGAAAAACCCATGTGGTGTTGAGAATATGTCTCAAACAACCTCACGTACACTTGGCGTTGAGCATATCAGAGGTATGGTCCTTACATGGTATCATGGATAGAATATTTTGACCTACATTTTGGGGTTAAGTTGGAATATAAGACTTCTCAATGATAACTTCCAGAATCTATTAATAACTCTCTATCATTATAGTAAAATGATCTTATTGTTGAGAAGCTTTTGGACTATGAAAATGAGCTTCTTTGATAAGGACATGAACATACCCTAAGGAGTGTTCCACTCTCACATGTTGGGCCTTGGAAAAAACTAGTATATGATCATGATCCTAGGAATTTGGATTATGATAATTGTCTTTTTTGATAAAAATATGGGCCCATTGTTAGGCGTGTTCAACTCTCACTTGGTTACCCCCCATTGGAAAGATAATATGAGCACGACCCTAATATAAAATCACCAACAGAATATAATGAAGGACCTCCAGAATATGTGTAAGGAAATGAGCCTCTCACTCTAAGATACTAGAAAATTTTGAGTAATTTTTTTGATAATAATATGAGCCAATCCTGAGGCATTTATTTCTCTCACATGGTAATCCTAGGACATAATGGGGATATGAGCATGATATCGAGAATTTGGAGTATTCTACTGGTCTTTTTTCAACGGGGATATGAGCCTATCACGAGCCATGTTTCGCTCTCACTTGGTGATCGCTAGCTAGAATGAGGATATGAGTCCAATCCAAGGCATTTGGAATATTATACCAATCATTTGTAACAAGAATATGATCCCATTCCATGGAATGTTCCACTCTCACCTAGTGAGACCTATAGGGAATGGGGATGTGAACTCGGTACTATGCCACATTATTTATTGAAATATTCTGATTATACTCCTAGATGGAAGAGTGGATATGCACTTGCTTCAGAGTGTCCACTTTTTCATACTGATCAAAGTGTTTTTATGCACTATGAATTAGAATATTAATATACAGTTGTCTCTAAATATTCACTATAATATACTATTGGAGATCGTCCATTTTTTTCACAAATCATTGGCACTTCAATAGGGTATGTAGTGGAATTTATGCTTGTATGCTATCTATTCCAGAATATGTTTTTTGATGCATTTGATTGAAGTGGTGATATAATTTCAATCATGTCCTCGTTGTGGCTTTGGAATATGATTATGTATTTTATTAATGGGTGGTGGATTCATACCCGACGAATGCTTGCTTCTTGAATATGATAGTAGATGTTTTTGGAACTAGCAGGTGTATGAGCCTACTTTCTCTAGTACGTATATTTCCGCATTTGAAAAGCTTTCCATTATGGTTAAATCTAAATGTGTGGGGATGTGACCTATCATTGAACTCCCACAATATGAATCTAAGGGGTATTTTTGATTTTTTGATATAACTATTATTGAGAATTTATAGAATTAATAGAGCATATGGAAACAGAAACTTCTACCTAATGATAATGATGTCTCCCAATGATTGAAATGCCACATTTTTTACTCCTCTAGATGGGATGTGTTCTGATAGTTCATCACCATGTGGTAAGGATGTAAATATAAGTGGGTGGTAAATAATATATTATATAGTAATCCCAACGAGCCTCATTGGGATGAGAATCAAGCAGTACATAGTTTAAGAAAATCCATATAGTTTAAATGTCATCCTAAAAGGAATGTAGCTATACATTTTGTAATCTTTAGGTAAGGATGTGAATATTGGTGGTTGTGATAGGATATAGGATCCAGAAATCATTTTGTATCTCATTGGGATGATAATCAATCCATA
Source organism: Viscum album (assembly GCA_963277665.1). Taxonomy (NCBI): domain Eukaryota; kingdom Viridiplantae; phylum Streptophyta; class Magnoliopsida; order Santalales; family Viscaceae; genus Viscum; species Viscum album. Next base: position 1,769,806,687 of record OY728157.1, read on the forward strand.
TATAGTTCTATAAAACCCATTCTATTTTAATGTAATGAAGAAAGGACATGAGCCATATAGTTTGGTGTCTTACTGTAAGGACATGAATAGAAGTGGTTGGGGAACGATATATGATTTAGGTGTCCCTACATATATCATTAGGATGATAATCAAGTCATACATATTTCTAGAAAATCCATGCAGTTTAAATTTTTTGTGAAAAGGACAATAGCCATGAATTTTGATATCTTGTAGTAAAGAGGTGAATATAGGTTGTTGGGTAATGTTATAGTATCCATACATCCTTCAGTATCTCTTTATGATGTGAATCAAGATGTATGTAGTTCTAGAAAATCTGTGCTGTTTAGATTTCATGAATAAAGGACATCAGTCATGTTGTTTGATTTCTGGCATTAAGGACATGAATATAGGTGTCTAGGCCATGATCTCTGATAGAGAAATCCCTATGAATCTCTTTAGGATGAGAATCAAGTCATATATAGATCTAGAGAACTTGTGCAGTTTTAATGTCATACATAAAGGTAATCATCCATGATGTCTGATGTTCTTTTGGTAAGGATGTGATCTATGACGTTTAACATCTCATGGTAAGGATGATGGCCAAGAAGTTTAATGTCTTGTGGTAAGTATGATTTCCATAAAATTTAATTTCACATATTAAGTTAGATGGACTTGTGGTTTTCTGTATATAATTATGGAATATGTCCATGCAGTTTAGTGTCTTATGGTAAGGATGATGGCCATGCAGTTTAACATATCATATTAAGGATGATGTCCATGTTGTTTAATGTCTCGTGGTAAAGAAAATAGCCATTAAATTAAACATCTTGCGAAAAGGATGATGACCATATATTTAAACATTTTTTGGTAATGAAAGCATTTAGTAACCTATCAATAGTGGAGCTCATTTGATGGATCTTATATAACTCTTATTCATATTAAATGAGTTTAAATATCCTTCAACTCTATCAATCCTTCACTTACATGTATTTCCAACCAATAGATGAAGACAAGTAAGCAACTTGATGTGTCCCGATACATTGATGGTAGGGGAAATGATTGTCAAAGCCTGTCAACACTAACTCATTCGGATTTCTTATTTTTGGGAGTTCCTTCAAAACATTTTCCATGGCATAGTGAAAATAAATGGGGTCATGTTTTTTTGGAAGGAATAGGATTTGTTCAAAATCATATTGAAATATTGTCTCTTATCCCTATAAGTTAGGTTGATAATGATCCAATTCACAACTGCTGCATCCAATTCAGAGTGATCATGTGACTAGAGTGGGGGTTTTGGTGTTAGTGATTCCAATATCCTCATGTCCATTAACCCTTTAAGATAGTCTTTAAATGAAAAAACCTTATATTTTGTGCCTCAGATGTCGATGGTTGGGTAAATTATTTCCATGTCCATCCATGCTTTCCTCGCATGCCCTTCTCATTACCGGGATCTCAATAAAACTATTTTCCATGGAATAGTTGATATATCTAGGAACATGTCCGAATTTTAATGAATATACTTTTTGTTGTCTTTCTTCAAGATATGGGAGACCATGTTGCTTCTCCAATGTGGTATTTATGCTTCCATTGGTATGGGACATGACTATATCTAGAGCCTGTGGTAGTGAGTTCTATTATTCATTCATCTTGGGGTAGGTGTTGAGGCATTGAGGTTCTTGGATGATATATATGATTCCCACTGATTAAAATATTCCAATACTCCTAGAGGCTTTGTGGAAACATCTGATGTCATATGGTTTCTAGAATATCCTTTTTGAGGAGGTGAAAATATGGAAATTCCCCCAAGCCCTTTGGTATAGGGATAGGTGGAACAATGTTTTGATTTCATCAGATGAGGGGATTCCAAATATGAAAATTCTCCAAACTCTTTTCTATGGGGAACATTAATACAAGGTTGGCTTCCATATACTGGTATCAGTACATCATCCCAAAGTAGATATCTGAAGAGTATTCCAAAAATTATTTCTCATAGATCTATATTCTCTCTTTGAAGTTGGGGGATCCATCCATTTACATAAATTTCCTTACTATAATCAAGGGGCTAGTTGGAAGGATCCCAGACAACACCCTCTCCTCTTCCAGTGGTAGTGCGATTGGATTATGATGGGAGTTCTGAAGTGGGCTGTAGAGACTGAATCAACTTATACCTAAATTTATATGCTCCATTTTCAATACCCTTTTAAATGAAAACATGTTTGGAACCATATATAGATTCCTGAAATATTGTGCGGATACTTTATTTTCCTATGCCAACAGAAGAAGGTAGGCTAATATGATGCGACTCATATGGCTGTAGGAAGGTATGATTGTGATATTTAGGAGTATGATATTCCTAATCAGATGATGATTATTTATATATAATTGATATAATATTTACTGAGACACAGAAGGTATGATGATCCTCCTTGATGGAGTATTTCATTTTGCGAGTTGATTCCCGATACACTATTTGATGGGTCAGTTCCCATGGTACCGTTTGAGGATTTAGTGCCCATGTTACTGTGTGAGGGGTTGGTTCCTAGGATACCATTTGAGTGGTCAGTTCCCATGGTACTATTTGAATGGCCTTTTCCCACTGTACCATTTTAGGGGTTGGTTCCCATAATGTCGTTTGATGGGTCTGTTCCCATTGTACCATTTTAGGAGTCAATGCCTAGGTCACCATTTTAGGGTTTGATTCCCATAATAATATATGAAGGTAAAATTCCAATATTAATGAAAATTCCAAGGTAAAATATTATAAAAATACCCATATACTTATGGATTAGCATGATTCCATAGATTCCACAGTCACCAAGGATAGTTTTGATGAAGTTAGAAGCTCTTTCTTAGTAATGATCTTGGATTTATTGTAAGCAACAGTCAGGATACACTAGTGGGACTCAAAAATATTGCCGATATAGGGGATATAATTCCTCCCAACAACTTCATTATTTCGATACCCATTTAAAGCTATCCTTATGGGTTCCCCATCATGGATAATTAGTGTGGCTATAATCTCCTCTACAGATCCTTGTAGAATGATGGTCATATACTAGTGATGATGACTGATCATGTTGTCGAGCACGTCAAATTAGTAGATTAGTTTTTACTATAATTTATGCAGTATAGTAATAACCCTAGGTCGGATCTCAACAGAGCCTTAGATAATTAATTGAAAAATGGAGTTTTGATTATGAAGATAAAAGGGGGATTTTATTAATTAAATTTTCGGGTTCGAATATAAAATATTACTATTGAAAAACTAAAGCGATAAAACAAGGTAGAAATGAACAAGATTAATTAAACGTGATTAACCTAGGGGAGTATCGTGATGCTCATCCTTCATTTATTAAATAGAAAGGGTATAGATATTTTAATACATGGTTTGTAACACCTATTTCTATAATTTTACTGAGTTTATACTAGGATACCTTCTAGGGTTCAGTAAAAAACACACAATGATTCATCAGACACTGCCGATGATTGGTTGATTTGTGTTCGACTTCATAAATAAAACTCACCAAGGAAACATGTGACGAACTCAATGTTCTATCCAAGTTTGTATGTTATTTTTTTGTGATACTATGAAATAAATGTACATGGCCTTGACAGTGAATATGTGATTTCAATTGACCAATATGAACAACACAAACACCGCAATTGAATGAGGGGGGAAAAAGGGATGAATGGTGTGTGAAACATAGCCTGAAAGGGTACCCCCAAATAAGATCATTTGACTTTGAGTATAACATACCATTATATATATATCAATTAAATAAAAAGAGAGGATAAATAAAACCAACATACAACCTGGAATTAAAAATATCATTCAAAATAATACCATTACGAAGCTCTATATTACATCATGTTCCTCTCTGGGTGATCACAAGGGGTTTAGAAACCCATGGGAGGGGAGGAAGAATAAGATATTGAAGTAGCACTTACCAATGCCTCCAAAACTTATAGGTGTTTTTGGAAGACTCCTTGGGGACTCCACAATGGTAGTACCTTTCCTCATGGCGGAACTCCCAAATGGGGAGCCCAAGGTTCTATTTTATAGAAAAATTGGAAGGTGATTTTGGGCACAAAAATTTCATCAAAACACTTATACCACGCGTTTCGGAAATTAGACAATAGAATATAACTTTTTACAAAACTAGAAAGTTTTATCCCCACTACCTTACTATCTCCACTGAATTGTTTTCATAAATTGTAAAATTGGATCTGGAGATAAGACAGATTACTGAATGCCACTTTTGACTGCTCACAAATTCGGTGTTCTGGACAGATTAGGTCATTTGGGCCCCTTTCTAACAAAATTGGGATTGGTTTTCTTCATAATAGTTGTATCCCATTATATGTTGGACCATAATAAAAAATATGAGCCCATTTTGATGCACGTAAGTTTCTAAATATAAAAAAAGTGGACAGGTCATCATAGATCCATGAAATTTTTGACCATTTTTCTCCCACTTCATCACGGGCCCTCCAAATCATCTCCCCCTACATTGAAATAATAAAAACAAGTAACATTTCACATTTTAATAGTGATAAACACAAAATAATGTTATTAAACATGAATTTAAAATTGTTGTTATTTTTATAATTTTCAATAAAAAACATATTTAGCACAGTGGTCTATGGGTGAAAATGAAACAATGAATCGTCGTACAATCACACCCCCACACCTAAAACTTTTCACTCTTGGGAAAAGTATAATATCTTAATCATGTTTAATTCCTAAATCAAAGGTGTGAAAACATCCAAGATTCTTTTGAAATGAAATTCATCATGTCTCATTTATGGAATTAATTTTCTTATAATTTTGTTTTTCTCACATTCAAATTTGTTCAACTTCATTTGTTCACCCATGCAACATGACTCAACCTACCTCACCTAAAAATTTTCACTATTCACTCAAGGAACATATGCATGTGTATTTATGATCTTTTCCTAGATTTCATGTGATCTTACCATATGCTTTCCAAGATTCCCATTTCTCTACCAGCAATAACTAGTGTGCTACTCAAGAGGACTTCCAACAGGTTGTTTTGAGGTTCAAGGGTTGGTAGAATTTAATGTTTAAAAATATGAGGTAGAAAAGGAGTGTTTAATCACTTATTTACAAAACATTTTAAAATTAAAAAAGTGTTCACAATGAATGTACACATTCAACCCCTCACAAACAGTATCACCTCCAACTCATTCTCCCCATTGTCTATTTTTGTGGGTCACAACCAAGTAGTGAATAATATTGAGTCCACATCCACTTTTATCCATTTTTTATTTTGTTCAAATTTTTTTCATTGTATAGAACTATTTATTTAATGTATAGTTTTTTTGAAGATAAAGAGGGAAACATGTGTAAAAAAATGATGTAATATGGTTTGTGAACCCATTGCCCAAGGAAAATGTAGTCGCCCCTTATATCAACTCATAATAATGATTCTCTCCCCAGGATCCCCATAGAAACACCCTCTCTCCCACACTTTCTGAATTTAAAACAATAATATTCACAAGATATGGGTAGGTAGGGATATATTAGCTTTTAATGTGGCTACATAATAGGAAGTTCATGGTCTCTAAGGATTAAGTAGGATAGAATGTCATGGTGACCAAAAATAGAGGTTAATTGTACAAAGGTATTTTCAATGATTGATTGCCTCTATCATGAATGTAGAATACTTGAATCTTATGGCATCAAAAAGAATAAATTCAAGTTCCAGTTTCTCTACAAGACTTGAGTCTCTCAAGAAAGTTATTAAAAGGAAGAATATGAAATAAAGGGATTATAATATCTCTCAGGTAAGGGACTAAAATATTGGTCAGTGCTAATGAGGCATGGATTTAAAAAATAAATTAATCACCTAACAATGATTTGAAAATAAAAATTCTAGAAAAACATTCCTTATCCATATTCATTTGAAAAACAATTTTCTAAAAACAATTGAGTTTTCTGCACAATCGACTCAAGCATGAAAAATGATTTTTGATATTCTTTTTAAAATCATTTTTTATCTAAAAACACAAAGTGAAGAAATAAAAAATGAAAAAAAGGTGTTTTTTAATTTTTTTTAAAATTTTTTTAATCCTAACTATTAAATTTCACCCTACCCCACACCTAAAAGTTACATTTTCCTCAATGAAAGTATTTTAAATAAACAGACAATAAATAAAGGTAGGGATAAGGGACAACCTTCTAAGTGGTGTCATATGTGGCATCTATAAGTTGGATTTCCTCTACGGGATGCTTTAGAAAATCTGAATAGAAGTGATTGAGCCTCTTCCTATTGATAGTAATCTGGTTTCCACTCTTCTCATGCTGAACTTGTATCTCACCAAAAGGGTAAACATCAGTAACTATATAAGGACCGAGCCATCAGGAATGATGCTTACCTAGGTGGATATTTTGAAAGCAATTGTTTATGAGGACCTTCTCACCAATATGGAACTTCCACTGATGAATCATGCTATCATGGATAGCCTTTGTCTCCTCTTAATAGATCTGAGAGTTCTCATATGCATCACGTCAAATTTTTTCCAACACTTGAATTTGTAGCTTCCTAAGCTCACCTGCATCTAATAGATTCATATTACATTGTTTAACAACCCAATATGCATGGTGTTATACCTCCACCAGTAGGTGACTGGCCTTTCCAAATACAATATTTTAGGGTGAAATTACGATTAGGGTTTTAGGAGTTGTATAGTATGCCCAAAGTGAATCATCTAAGCACAAAGTCCAATCATTCCTATTGTGTTATACCATTTTTTCCAAGATTCATTTAACTTCCAGATTCGAGCTTTCTGCATGTCCGTTAGTTTGGGGGTGATATATAGTGGAGACTTTATGATCAACCACATATTTACAGAGAAAATTTTTCATGTTACGATTGCAGAAATGTGAACTCTAATCACTAATGATCAATCTCGATAAACCAAACCTACTAAAAATTTGAGACCTTACAAAATCAACAACCACTCGAGAGTCATTATTCCTGGTTCCCTTTTCTTTCACACATTTAGATACATAGTCAACTGCCAATAAGATGTACAAAAAGACAAATTAATTTTTTAAAAGACCCCATAATGTCAATGCCCCATACATCAAAAATTTCACAGAATAACATGGGCAGTTGGGGCATTTCATTCCTCTTATAGTTATTCCCTGTGAATTGACAATGACTACATGACTTGAAAAATCTATGGGAATCCCTATACAATGTTGGCCAATAATGTTCTGATTCATGGACCTTTTGAGGTGTACATTGAGATCCGAAGTGTCCCTCACCGGCCAAGGTGTGGCAAAAGGTCAAAACAGAGGTGAACTCATGGTTAGGGACACACCGACGAACTACTCGGTCACCAGAAACTTTCCATAAATATCGGTGATCCCAAATGTACCAATGAGATTCATACTTAAGTATATGGGATTGTGAAGTGCTGAAATTGGTGGGGACCCTAGATTCTTCTAGAAAATTTACAATGTCCTCATACCATAGGGTAAGGTCTAAAACATCACAAAGGTTATCATGAGGGAATAATTATCCAATGGGGATGGGTGATTCAACATGATGGTCCAATAGTGGGGAAATCCTACTAATGTGTTAAGCTACCAAATTTTTCACTCCTATCTTATCTCTAATCTAAAGGTCAAACTCTTGGAGGAGGAGCATCCACCGAATGAGGTGGGGCATAGCTTCAGGTTTATTTATAAGGAAATGAAGGGAAACATGATCATAAAATACATTGATTTTTTACCTGATAAGATATGAACATAATTTTTACATGGAAAAATAATAAAAAGAAGTTCTTTTTCAGTGGTTGTTTAGTTTTTCTGGGAAGGTTCAAGGGTATGAGAGGCATACACAATGACATGAGGATCTTTTTCAACCATTTGTGATAAAACTGTCCCAACTGCAGAGTTTGAGGAATCACACATAATCACAAAGGGGAGATCCCACCTTAGTGGTTGGATGATGGGAGGTGATGTGAGACTCCCTTTTAGTGAATTGAAAGCATCCTCACAATTTTTATCAAACACAAACTCATAATCCTTTTGTAATAACCGAGATAAAGGATGTGCGATCTTACTAAAGCCTTTAGTGAATCAGCGGTAAAAACCAGCATTACCCAAGAAAGATCGCACCTCATAAACAGATTTTGGATATGGAAGGGTTGTAATTAATTCATTTTTTGATTTATCCACTTGAATTCCCTCTTTTGAAATAACATGCCCACGAACTATCCCTCGTCCAACCATGAAATGACATTTCACTTAATTTAATACAAGATCTTTTTCTATGCAATGACAGAGGATTGAATCATGGTGAGCCAAACATTCGTCAAAGGAATTTCCATAAATCGTGAAATCATCCATAAAAACTTCCATGCAATTCTCTAGGAACTCAGAAAAAATACTCAACATATATTATTGAAAAGTACCGGGAAAATTTCATAGAACAAAAGGCATCCTTCTGTATGAAAATGTGTCAAATGGATAGGTAAATGTTGTCTTTTCTTCATCCTCAAGGGATATATGGATTTAAAAATAACCCATATAGCCATCAAGGAATCAATAATTAGACTTAATAGCCAATCATTCGAGCATTTGGTCAATGAAAGAAAGAGGAAAGTGGTCCTTCCGTGTGGCTTGATTCAGTCGACGGTAGTCAATACAGACTCGACAACTATTTTGCACACATGTTGGAACCAATTCATTCATTTAGTTTGACACAAATATTATTCCTATTTGTTTTAGGAAAACGTTTCACTGGGATAACCCATTTACAATCAAATATATGATAAATTATCCCTGCATCAAGTAATTTACTGAATTCCAATTTTACCACTTCAAGGAGAGTGGGACTCAATAGGCGTTGAGATTGTATTACAGTTTTAGCATCTTCATCCTAAATTATATAGTGCATACAAATAGACGGGATAATCCTAGGAATATCATCCAATGTCCATCCTATTTCCTTTTTACACACTCTCAAAAGGTTGATCAGTTTTGATTCATGTTGTTGAGAGAGGTTGTTGGAAATAATGACAGAAAATTGGTCAATACCCACAAAATAGGCATATTTTAAATTAGATGGAAGTGGTTTTACTTCAAACGCATGGGGTTTTTGGAATGAGGGAGGTGATTTAGGGGAAGTGAGGTCCATGAAACTTCTATCTACTCATGTTTATTCTATAAAGATAGAGAATATATTGAAATGATATTTTTAGAATCATTGATGGTCATGGGTACCTCATAATTAACACACTCATCAATTAAAGCACAAAATTTACACTTTTTAAAACCCACACAACATACAAAACATGAATCAAAAATTAAATCATCCAAGGGTGAAGAATAGGAAAATAAATTAGATTATGGGTTGAGGAGAGAATTGTGTGTGTGTTCATTGTTTGAGAGTACTTCCATCAAAAAGACAGGAAGAGTGGAGTGATCTTCAATAGGGTGTTTCATAGCCACAAGGATGTTAAAACATACCTTATATCCACCAAACTTCGTGGATAACAAACCATTGTGAACATTGATGGCTGTATTTTCTATTTTAAGGAGTTTCCTCCCAAGTCTTGGAGGGGCATGTCCTTGGGTTCAGGTATCTTCCATCTCAATAATGTAGAAATTAGTAGAGAGGATGGGATTCTTCACTCCAACAAGGACATCTTCAATCACTCCTGTTGGATGCGTAGTACTACAGTTTTCATGTTGCACGAAAATTCATATTGGTTGAATCTATCCAACTTGTAGGGAACTATACATGGAGTGAGGTATTACATTAATGGACGCACCTAAATCTAATATATAATCTGAAAAAAGTGTCTCCCCTATGTTACACGGTATTGAAAATATTCCCAAATCATTGTATTTGGTTGGAAAAACTGGTGGAATCAAGGCCGAGACATTCCTTCCCAAGTTGACTCTCTCATTCCTCTTCATCCTCCTTCTATGGTTGCAAAGATCTTTAAGAAATTTGGCATAACGGTGAATTTTCATTACTGTATCCAGTAAAGGAATATTAACTTGAACTTTTTTAAATGTATCCATTATTTCAGTATCAATCTCATTATATTAATTTTTCTTAGATTTAGAGAGTCTTTGGGGGAAAGGAAGAGTAATGGATTGTTCATTTGAATCATCAATTATAATTTTATTACTATTTTTATTTTGTTTTTATTCATTTGAATATTTTATAGGAGTAGAAAGAGTGTTTTCCAGAGGGGGACATACCTTTTGCATATAATCAGTAGAAGGAGAAACTTATTTACCACTATGAAGTGTAACTGCACATACATTATCGTTTTACTTCAAATTGGTAACGGGTTGGAATGGTAATTTTCCATAACCTTGCATCTTAAGCTCGCTGATAGTGTTTCCCAATTGTCCCACTTGAGTTCATAGGACTTGATTTTCCGATTGAGTGGTCTGTTGGAACTGGAGGTTCAGGGTTTCCATTTGTTTCACCATGTCCTAGAGACTTGGTTCAGATTTGGGAGGAGGAGGATGATTATTTTTGAGAAGTTTAAGGATAAGAAGGTTGCATACCTTGTCCTTGTTGATACCAATTCTTCTGAGGGTAGCTTGATATTCCTCCTTATCGGTACTGATGTTTTACTTTCCACCCAGGGTTTAGAATTTTCCCAAATGCTTCTTTCTGGAAGGGAGGTGCATGTTGTAATAGACGCCCTGCCTACATGATTGTGCAAGACTCGTTTGAATATTGAAGTTGTGGGAACTGGTCCGAAAAATTACTATTTTTAGAACAAATTCCATAATGTAATGGAACTGTAGGAGATTGTGAGTTACCTTGTTCTTGAGATAACTGCCTTATAAGGGTATGCATATCATCAATCTTGTTATCTACCTTTTTTCTAGAGATTAATGACTTACCTCATGAACTCCTTAGGTTGGTGCTATAGCTCGTGTACAAAATTTTTGTGCAATTTTGAGCCATGTTGGATATTAAGTCACATGTAGCAGAATGAGTTTTATCAACTATGTAACCACCAAATGCATCATCAATCATTCAATGATCCATGGGGATATGTCACTCACATAAGTATTGGATTAATAGTTATTCAATAATCTGTTTTTGGGGGAAGCTTGAGAAAAGTCTTTTAAATCTCTCTCAGTATTCATGAAGGGTCTCTCCTTGTGACTGCCCAATTCCATAGATTTGATTCCTAATTGATGCAGTTCAGGAGGCAGGGAAGAACTTCTAAAAAAAGATTCCTTTAAGGTCATTACATTTCCCTATAGTGGTAGGAAAATTGTATATCCAATCTTTGGCTACACTATCAAGGGAGAAAGGGAAGGTTCTAAACTTAATTAAGTCCTCAGACAAATTTGGGGTTTCATGATGGAGCACACTATGTGAATCCCCTTAAGGTGTTTATGAGGGTCCTCACTGGGAAGACCATGGAATTTAGGAATAAGGTGTATGAGTCCTAATCTCAGCTCATATTGGGATGATTCCTTGGTATAATGGATGTACAAAGGTTGGTACTCAACATTTGGGGTCGTCAGTTCTTTTAAGGTTCGATTATTTGTATTCATGTTTTCTTGGGTTTGATTGGGTTCAACTTTTGATAAGTTTATGGCCACTTGAGCTTCAAAAATGAGTTCCATAGTGTTACTTTATTGACCTTATCAATATTCCTTGATTTCTGAATGGATTTATTTTTCAATTTTAGGGTCAAATGCATGTAGTGTTTCTTTACCAGATCTTGTCTTGTAATAATGATGTCCAGTTTGATTGATTGATTATTTGTTGTTTTATTTATTTTTTAAATTTTTTTATAGAAGATTAAAGAAATAAAAATAATTAAAAATTAAATTAGGAAATAAAAGAAAATTTTATACGACAAAATTAGGTATAGAGATGGAGAATAAGAAGAAAAAGAGAGAGAGAGAGAGGAAGAACACCCAAAAACAACCAAAAATAGAAACAAAAATCCAAAACAAAAACAATTGAATGGGGGTAGGGTATTGAGAGGGGTAATAATGAAGAATTAAAATAAATAAATAAAAGTAAATAGAGAAAAAATGATCTTGGATCCCCGGAAATGGTGCCAAAATTATCGCATTATTGAGCATGTCAAATTAGTTGTTTAGTTTTTATTTTAATTTCTGTAGAATAGCAACAAATCTAGGTCATATCTCGATAGATCCCTAGATCATTAATTGAAAAATATAATTTTGATTACGAAGATAAAAGGGGAATGAGATTTAAAAAAACTTAGGGTTTGATGATTAAATATTACAATATAAAAACTAAATCGATAAAACAAGGTAGAAATGAACTAGAATAATTAAACTTGATCAACCTAGGAGAGTATCGTGATGCTTTCCTTCATCGCTACAAGAGAAATGGTATAGATATTTTAATCCATGGTTTTTAACACCTATTACCATAATTTTACTGATTTTATACTAGGATACTTCCAAGGGTTTAGTCCAAAAAACACAATGATTCACCGGACACCGCTGATGATTGGGTGATTTGTGTTCGACTTCATAACCAAAACTCACTAGGGAAACACATGAATAACTCAATGTGTTTTCCAGGTTTGTATGTTATTTCTTTGTGATACCATGATATAAATGTACATGGCTTCGATAGTTCATATTTGAGTTCAATTGACCAATATAAACCACACAAACACCACATTGAATGAATGAGGAAAAAGGGATGAATGGTGTGTGAAACATCACATGAAAGGGTACCCCGAAACATGATCATTTGAGTTTGAGTATAACATAACTATATATAAAATAATTAAATAAAACGAGAGGATGAATAAAAACAACATAAAACTTGGAATTAGGAAGATCATTCAAAATAATACGAGTCTGAAGCTCAGGATTACACCACGTTCCTCCCCAAGTGATCACATGGGGTTTAGAAACCCATGGGAGGGGAGACAGAAGAAAATGTTGAATTAGCACTTACCATTGCCTCCAGAACTTATAGGGATGTTGAGAATACTCCGTGGGGAATTCAAAATAGAAACACCTTGGCTCATGGACGAACTCTCGAATATAGCGCCCAAGGATCCATTTTAATGAAAAATTGTAAGGTGGTTTTGGGCACACAGATTTCTTCAAACCACTTTTACCATGTGTTTCGGCCGTTAGACAATCGAATATCCATTTTGAAAAAACAATAAAATTATAGCCCCACATATTTAATATCTCTCCTGAATGTTTGGAATGAAATAGACAATTAGATCCAGAGATAAGGATAGATTACAGAACGCCACTTTTGACTTCTAAAAACTTTAGTGTTATGGACAGATCAGGTCGGTTGGGCCCCATTCTAGCAGAATTGAGATTGGGTTTTTTCATACAAGTTTTATCCCATTACATTCTAGACCAGAATAAAAAATATTAACCCATTTGGATGCACTTATATTTCTAAACAGAAAAGACGGTGGAAAGGTCTTCATCGATCCATGCTATTTGGGCCCATTTTTATTCCACTTTATCATGGGCCCTCCAAATCATATCCTACTACTTTGAAATAATAAATAAAAGTTAAATTTCCCATTATAATAGTTATAAAAACAAAATAATGATATCAAACATGATGTTCAATTTTTTATTCTTTTTATAATTTTCAATACAAAATAAGTTTAGCACAATGGTGTAAGGGTGAAAATGAAACAGTGAATCATGGTATGATCAAGGACTAGATTGGATGGGAGACCTCCTAGGAATATCATGAGTAACTTAGTTGACCTGATTTTCATCCTCATACACCTACAAAAGTTAGGGAAGGTATTTGTTGCTTCTTTCTAGGTATAGGCTACCAATGCAGTTGAATGTGGCAACAAGGAACACTTCCTCTCCTGTGGCATATCATGGGAAAGGTGGATAGTGGGAACTATTCCTTCAATGTATTTCATGATCCAATTATAGATTCTAGATGGAGCTATTGATGTGTTATTTTTGGACCATTATTCTCACAAACTGTTACTTGAGGTGTTGTGTTGGTGACAACGTATGAAGGGGCCTCATGGCCAAAGAAACTAGTTCAACAACATCAGAATCTACTATAGCATTTGATGATGTCATTTTCATTGTATGGAATTTTTAATTTCCTAGAGGTGAAACAAGACACCTTATCATTGAAGAATCATATATAAGAGTTCATGTTTGATCAATAACATTCACATTTTTAATGATAAAGAGGTAGTCTCTTATTTTATTCATGTTTCAATGTAGTTAAAATAAATTTTTCTGGTTAAATTTTTTTTGTACAATGAGTGAATAACAAACAAACTTGTTGGGAACTAGAAAATATTTCCTTTCTAAACTATGAAAGGGATGAAAGAGTTAAATAAGTTCATGTCGAGTTCACCATTTTGTTTCATTGGGGTATATATGACCTAATATCCCTATTCTCAGGAGCTGAATGGTTTGATAAGAATTGGGTTGTCTATCCCTTTTATATTGTAAAGAAGATTCCTTTATTAAATATTTTCACATCGGATTCACCATTTTTTTAGGAAAAGAGATCTTGATGTGTTTTCAGCCTAATTATTTGATTGATTGGCGGTGTTCAATGACTTTTTCAATCATTCACATCTAGTTTCCCATTTTTTAATCTTCCCTATAAACTCAAAATAGTTCCCACATCCATAACTGAGTATAGAACTGCTCTCTAAAGGCACATGGTCCTTTGGGGATTCATTCTCGTTGGTTTTTAGGAACTCACATTGGTAACATGGATGGGACATTAGGCTCATCAAACCCTTTTGGGTGGAATTATTAAATTCTCTGGGAATCTCTTATAGATTTAATATCTATTTCTTTAATGAGTTTTATACCTCAATACAATATTGGTTACAATGTATCATTTACTTGATTATGAACATGTATAGATAGGAACAATTGTGTGCATATTATAAGTTCTATATCACTCTCTTATTTATTTATGATATTTCAGGTCATGGCCTTGTTTGGGAATATTGACTATTATTTTCTTCTAGGGTAGTGGTTGTAGTCTTGGAGATTTTATTGAACCTCCATGTGGAGTCCTATGTGTCCTATGAAAACAAGAATCAAATACTAAGTTTTATTGACATACTTTAAGGTCGTATGACTAGACCCATCCATGCAGTTTATCATCATGGTTTAAGGATGAAAATATCAGGCTCGGACATTGGTGAGGCATCCTATATATCCTTCTTGATATAGGAATCAAATTTTATATAGTTTTTAGGACAATTGTATCTATTGGGAGAGAAAAGAAATTATAGGATTTATATGGGACTTGTGTATATAAGACTACCCTAGATTGCTTCATCAGGAGTATGGAGCTTTGAAAGGAGATGAGATGTAATTAGACTTACATCCCACTATAGACCCTACCTTGGGGAATTATCACCACATTATTGGTACAATAATCGCTAGTATCTGATCCCATGTGAGACATAATCAGTGTGAGAAAAAATAGGTAGCATAATAGTGAACACATTATGTGATAGTATATCAATATGAGGCTTACAAATTTATGTTTCCCATTGATAGGAAGGATTAATCATATTTTAGAGGATATTGTACTCTTATTGGGCCTTAAAAAGGAATAATGTGTATCCTATTTTATAACAGAAATTAGATTCATCGTAGTTTAGTTTATCTGAAACCTGATGAGGGGTTTGAGGTTCTTGACGCCTCTGTCATGAATGATACTTAAAGTGATTCATTTTTATGAGTCCTCTTTTCATCTTCTTATAGAATAGGAAGAGTGACCATCCAATAGGAATGATTGGATCCTAAGGTTTGAATTGATGTAGACATGAGGGGACATACCCAAAAGTGGAGGACAATTCAAGGTTAGGCCTTAGAAAGGCTTCCTATATATCTTGGTTATTGTACGAATTATATTTCTCATAGTTTAGTTTCCCTATAACCCATTGATGGGACAAGGTAGGTGATCACGCTCAAATTCATTATAATTGTCACCTACATTTTAGGAATACTAGGGAAATTATACCAGGATATATTCCCATTGGATTCTGGGCCTTAGAGGGGAGACAAACGTATCCTTCCTGGACATGGATCAATGTTCTCATAGTTCATTTGGTTGTGTATTACAAACTAAGTTATCCCTATCAATCAAGGCATACACACTAAGTATTCCCTATTTATCATTTCTTACACACTAAGGCTTCCATATTGATAGAGTCTTACACACTAAGGCTTCCCTTTTTCATACACATTTTTTATATTTTTGAGGATTAAATAGAGATGATGGTGACCATAAAAGGTCTGCTAGATATGCCTGGCGTGACATAGAGGGACCTCCTGAGAGCATGACACAAATAGGGTCTCATGAGTGCATAACCCTATCCCATTAAAGATTATTTCCATATAATAATGGAATGTGGGTGAAGATTTCTAACTGGGGTCCACATGGCCTGATTCTGAGTGTGCCTACTATACAAAGCAAACATGACTTAGTAGATTTCCTTGACATGCCCTGGATTCCTCCTATACATGTTTGGATTTTCCACTTGATTAATCTGGGGTGACATCCTATCATGGATAAAACATTGAAGGATCTCTATCTAATTAATTGACTTGTCTTGGATGTGTATACGTAATAAAATAATACATTTACAATGTCCTCTATAAAATTAACCGAATCATCTTCTATGTATTCTCATGAATAAAGTGGACATGTCCAATATGTAAGGTTCTAGGGGACGTAGCAGAAATCAGTGGGCTGTGGATTCTAAAATTTTCATCGACGGGTCAACAGAACTTGTCGATGCTGAATATCTGAGCCCAGGTAAGGTTCAAGGATCTCGTTTAAATTATAAAGAGCATAAAAATAAACTAAAAACATCCCAGTTTTAGATTTGAAGCCTTGGTTGACTGCAACTCGTCTCCGGTGATTGTCGCTTGAAGAATCCATAGTAGGATCTATCTATATCATCCACATCCACTTAAAAATCCATCGGAACATTGATTGTCAAATTATTGGTGCTAGAATAGTGATTCGATGATGTCTTCGATGTCCCGATGATCACCGCATCGAGATCCCTTCAATGCTTGAGGAAGATATTGATCCTAGCTCTCGGATCAACTACTTCTCTCTCTAGGAAGTGGGAGGAGAGAGAGGCTATCATTTTTCATTCCATGAAAATTAATGAATAATTCCTTGAGAGAGACCCACCTCCTTTATTAATTTCAGTGTTTTCCAAATACCTAGTTAGGTTCCTCAGCCCCCATTTATTTCAACAACCATGAAATAACTAATTTTGACGAGCTAAACTATGTCAATATTATTTATAATTTAATCACATACTGGTAATATATATATATATATATATATATAATATACTACATGATAAAAAAATATCCATTTAAATTGACTCACAATCCGGCTTAATATTAAACGAACCTTGAATACTAAAATAATATTCGTTCGATTAATATTATTTCTTATTTTCCAAACTTTTATATACCTTAAATATATTTAATCCAAATTATTCAAAACATTAATAATAATGTATTTATTTAATTTTTAGTGATAGATACTTTGGAAAACACTCTGACCCCATGGTGGGGCCCACTATGTCCAATATTCTTATTCAACTGAATATGGAAGATTCTTGAAAACGATATTGTGTGTGACCCTCTAGGCCTTTATCTTGATAGTAGTGAATAAAATACACAGACCAAGACTAGAGTCTAGTAACCCATCATTGTCCCTAATGAGATAAGGATAGTCATAGAAATTACTACCAACCAATGAACACTGATTGTGTACTATAATCTCTTTTTCATTAAATATCTCATAAAGTTGGAGACACACCCATGTCATCATAATTTCTTTGATTTGTTATTTGTTGATATTTCTATATGGATTTACCTTTCGAAGACTTTTTCCAAATACTTATGAAGGTATCATCATCCTGATCAAAGAATCCTGAGTTATATAACTTCCATAAATGCGGAAGCAACAAATCCTTTCTTTATCATTCAATCAATGTCATACAACCAATGATGCACCCTACACATGATACCTTGCCATGATTTCAAAACCATGGTTTTTTCCTTACATCAAAGTAAATAGTCAAATTGTACACCTTCATAATGATCTCAAGTCAGGAGACCAATACACTTGTCTATAAATAGGAATATCCAATGAAACCCAAGACATGTGGTGTTCCTATTAGTGGGTTTGACCTCTCAATCTCACTACTAGAGATCCCCAAGTGTGAAAATCATGTGAAGACGTATCAATGCTTATGATCCCCTAGAACCAGAAATTCAATCATCTACTATGTACAGTCAGTAATATGTATCTAGTCCATAGAAAATATATTTAATATTAATGTCATGGTATCACTTGCATCTCATTATAGCAAGGGATCTGCTATAACCTCTCGACATGACAACTAATATATAGACATTACCATTAAGTAGTAGATGCAGATATATCTACACTATAATGGTATGAAAACATCATGTATATCTAACTATACACATGATATGGTTATCAAAATTACTGCATTATTGGGTCTAGGTAACCCCCTATTCAAACACTCCCACTTGCACAATATCCAACTTTATAACCATTCTTGTTAGATACTCACATGATAAAGATCATGTTTCTGCTGAGTTATGGCTTTAGTTGCTGGGTCTTCCACATTTCTACTACGTGGTCATTCTACTATATGCGAAATCATCTCCTTGAGTAAAAATTCTCAAGAGATGGTGTGCCCAAGTATATACCTTTTGTCCACTATCAAAATATGACATCTTGTCTAGTAAAAATATCATAATTTCCAATATGATAATACATTACATACAAGGTTTGATTCCATGAACTAGAACAAATTGTTTCATTTAACTGCTTTTTATTTTCCTTAGAAGTTGTAATGTACTCAGTATTTTTAGATATGGCTACCTTTGGATTTTATGAGCTTGACTCTTACATATCCTTAGACTAACTGTGATACTAGAAAAAATTTATCTAAGGATTACAATTTTATGTCTCACAAAAACTAGTATACCTTCTTCTCCATATAACAAGTACATATCATTTGTACTTGCCTAAGTAAAAGATGATAGTTATGACTGCTTCACTTGCAGTGCTCGAGGATATAATTGATATCTATCTACGATAAATTATATCCTGGAAATATAAATTCTTGTACATATCATGGAATACATGATTTATTCATCACTAGAGTATAAGGAACTCAACTAACAACTTTAATCTCTTCCCTTGTTCCAAATATGTCAAACTGAAGAGATTAAGCCATGTGGCATTGAAAATAATTCTAAACATGAATTTTTCCACCTTGTATTTTTCAATATAATACACTTTAGGTATGATTAACTAGGTCCAAGAAACTGTTAGATATACGTTGATAGATCCAGTTCCCTAGAACTTAGGTTGCTACTTTAAGTCAATCATTAGAGAATTACTTTTAACCTATTCTTATCTAACTATAAGACTGAAAATAGTTTTCCATATGTTATACATATTTCTCTTGGAAAACATTGGTTCTCCCACTAACCTTTGGTAGACACAAGGAAAAAATTCTTTTGAAATTGAAACTCTAAGATCTTGTTGCTTACATTAATCCAGAACTAGATTTTATTAACTTTCAACCCTTATTAGCATCCAATTGTTTCATCATCCCTTTCAAGTTGCTTTGTATAGACACCTTCCATGAAAGTTGATCTTTAAATCCAATGGACAATTTAATGATCTTAAAATTTATCGATGAAAAGTTAAATTCTAATGGATTTAGGCATACCATATTGGTATAACCAATCAAGCCTTATTGGTACCACACTTGTACCGACCATGTATCAACTCATACAAATACCCACTACAGTATTCAATTTATAAGACCCTTTGAAATTTAATACATGTAATCCATTATTGAATTTTTAATTGTTAGGATTTATTATTCTTAAGGAATAATTTATCACTGTCTGCGGTGAATATAAAACCATCACCCTGGCTTCATCCTTCTTACATAGTATGTGTCTTTATAACATTCCTATTCCACATGAAATTGTGGAACTTGTTCTTATTCCAACCATGTGTGCATCACAATCATTGAATATACCCAAGTCAATCCAACTCACACTATCTCTAAATAGATATGTGTATCTTTATATAGAAATTTAGTCTATCACATGACCATATCTTTTATATCTTAGGGATTTACGTAATATCCTATTCAACTTTTTGGATATTTACTTAGATGCACCATGTGTTTAGCTTTATGCATGTTTGTTTGTTTTTCCTTAACAAAATATTTGCATCTTTAACACATGTTGTAAGACATGATGGATTTTCATCATACTATAACTCATATGATATCCATTTGTTATTTTAGTTGGCATATTGGTTAGGATTTTTTGGCATTATTTGCAAATCACCTCTTCAAATATGATGGATGTTACTACAGGTTGTAACATTGAGACTAGTTACATCATAACTTTGTTGTGTAACATATGCGTTTTGGAATTTCACCACGCAACATGTTTTTTGGTCAATGTTTATATGTAATACTCTTCATAAATCCTCTTTATGAACATAAATAACATGATGTCAATAAAGTAATGTGTGTTTAGTAATTTCTCCATGCTACATTATCATGATTGATGAATGATTGGTCAAGATATTCTTCGGTTTTTTTACCCAAAGAAATTCATATCTTCCGACCATGCTTATACTTCACCATTAAATTCCTTAATAATATAAGGAATGTTATGATGTATCTTTACAACTAGCTTTCCTTTTGGAATATATCACTCTCACTTATTGATCTAATTCCAAAAAGCATTGTGGCATAACTTTATTTCTAAAGGTTTCTATGTCTAAAATAAAGATGTCAATAATACTAAAGGTGTTTAGTTGTGCTGATCCTAAATACCATTCTGGATATATTCTTGAATTACACTTTTAGTTTTACATGACAAATAATCATCTTGCCACAACTTGATAAATCTTACATTTTCATATTCATTATGCATTGCCTATGAATCAAGTATTTCTAAACTATTTGTTGAGTATGTTACACCACAAACAACATTCACTCCTGAACTTGGAATAATGTATTATTATGAATAAATGGGTACATGAGATAAATTTTGTAGTTATACTCAACAAAATTTTCATCTAAAATCATTCACTTGGAAATTAGAAGTTATTTATTTCTCCATAAAAATATATAAATCACCATTCCTCAGCTACTGGGAGAAGAAATTTTACTTATTATAATGTTCTTATAGTTACTTAGTTACTACATTTAAATACACATATGTTATTGGAATATTGTGTTCAATACCCATGAACTATGTTTCAAACATTAATTTATATTGATGAATATACCTGAATGAGAAGCGGGTACTTACTTCTTGTATTCCAGTTCATTGCATTTTCAAACATCCATAAATTTATTTCATAATATTCAATGAAGATAACCACATATTTAATAACCAACCTCATCATTAAAATATGTTCTGAATATTCCTTTGGTGTTACACTTTCCATTGGCCTTTTTTCTTTTCCTTCCAATTTATTCTCTATAAAAACTAAATATGGTACTTTTTTAATATTCTTATTACTTGGAGAACCTTACCAAAATATAATAAAGTGAATACTCCATCCTATTCATTTGCACCATAAAGGAAACATGGTTAATTTTGTGTAATAATGAAATTTCATGAATGATCATAGTCTTTCTTTCATTTTTACACAAATCCAGTGTAATCATCACCTTAAAAACATTCTTAGCTTACTCCTCAATAGGTTCTTAGAGATGAGACTTCATGAAACATCATCCATGTCATGATATATAGAACACAAATAAAATTAGACATTAATGATACAATTATGAAAGAACCATCATATTTTTGATTCATGAGTCTCGTGTAAGCAATTTTACACCCTCGCTTCCTACGGTGGACTAACAGATTGGGACACAAGCACCTTTAATTTTCAATATAGTAGTAATGTGTGCAATCACCTATATTGCTCATGAAATTTTGGGATAGTTTGGAAAATCACATTATCCATTATTTATCATATTTTTACTTGCGTTATCACTTTCTATTCTCTAAAAAATAAATTTTATCATATTAGTACTTTTTATTTTGATTACTGAATGTGACATTACTAATTAATTAAATGTCTCCCACTAATTTATCGAATTTCAGGAACCCTGTATACTAGAATTAGAATACTCTATCATTTGAGTATTCTAGTGGCAAGGATCCCTGAACATCCCCTCATAGTCTACAATCTGTGGCTACACCATTACTTGGAGTGTTCATGGTAGGTGTTTGTCTGGCCAGCTGCATTAACTCGCGGTTCCTTCATCTGGTGAGTGAAGTCCTAGCTTCTGAAATCTTTTCTTGAATTACACAACCCTTTACTATAAAATGATAGAATATTCAATATATCTAATAATCACTACCACTTTAGTTAAGTAGACCCACTACTCTTATAATAACTCCCATGTAGTTAGAGGCACCACCAGCTATGGCATGATCAGCCCTCCAAACACCTGGTTTAGTTCAAACATGAATGATGGAAGGATATTGTGACTTAATATTTCTTAGAGGGTTTTATGTTTTTATCTGGATTAATGTAATCCATTTCTATTAATCTTGTTCAACTATGTTTTTACGCTCACAACTGAACATTAATAGAAACACATACACCACTTGTTTACGCATTTTGTTATTTATTATATTATGTATTTATCCCGCTGTTTAAAAATGCATAAAATAATAAATAAATTCATAAAGGTAAACTGCTACCAGACTGGTCATTAGAATCTAAATGACCATGAGGCATCATTCCTGAGTCGAAGCATGACTCTTGATGTAGATTTCCCCTGGTCTTTTATGTTCGCTTCTCTTCTGAAGAATCATCTTGTATTTTCGGGGTCCTCATCACATTCTTATAGTATCGCCTCATCTTGGTGGTATCCACGTCACATCTTAGAGTACCTCCTTATCTTGGTGGGATCCATGTCAGTTCTTTTATTGTCTCTGTCCAAAGTAAAAAAAATACTTGCGCGCAGGTGAGGGGACTAGGGGTATAAATGTACATAAGGTAAAATTGGACACGCAAGTCCTTATACATTTTAATCGAAAGTTAAGATGATGTGTAGACAATCAATTAATTTATTATAATAATCACTCATAATTCAATAATTAATTAACGAAATGAAAATATACATGGTTCGATGCTCAAGACCAGTATATGGGTAAAAAGAAAGTGTGATAAAATTAAATTTCATTAATTAAGTATGAAGGTTATTTAATTGAATTAAATTAATTTAATAATTCAAATAATTTAATTATAATTCGGTTCACTATTTAATTAAATTATAAAATTAAATTAATTTTTTTCCATTGTTAATAAAATAAATGACCAAAAGTAATTTGAATTATTTTTTTTGATACTAAAATTAAATTAATTAAATTTGATTAATTTAAATTGTTCGGTCCCTGAAACATGATTGTAGCACCTATTAGGGTTAGGCCAAACCCATGCATTTCTATATGAGGTCATACAGGGCCAAACTAGGCCAGGCTGATCTGCCTGTAACCATTTCAGGTTGGGTGGATCTGCCCAGACCTCTCTGAGGATAATTTTTCCCTGCGAGAAAAAAACATGGAGGCAAAAACAGAAGTACATTCTGGCGATCGGTCTGAAGGACGTTGGATTCCCGGTGCATGGCCACAACTAGAGGAAACATGTAGGGAGAGTTTTGGTGCAGCTTATCTCAGCTGCATGACCCCGAACGGTGGCGAGGCTGACAGCCTTGGCAGGTCCGGCTGAGAGCAGAGGAGTCATTGCTCCTCCACAATAGAGATTACGGCTAGACTATATAGTGGAAGTCTAGCTGATGTGACTCGGTCAAGGGGATGTCGCGACCAGGGAGGAGGTGATGGGAGGTGCGACTATGGATGGATGAGTGGACAATGACCGAGGAATGGTCGGACGACGTATGCGCTAGTGTGTGGCACTGATCATGGTCGAGGGGCATCGGGTGGCAGGGTTTCGTGCGGGTCACCTGCTTATGTAAGAGGAGGGTGGCCCGGATTGTGTGTCCATGAGCGGTGAAGGGGATGACAGAGATGGTGTGGTGGGGTCCGGCTGACGCACTGAAGGAGTTCATAGGAGATTCGGGGTAGCGGCGCTATCCATACATGAGCTTGTCCGGTAGAGGGAGGTTGGGTAGAATGGTGACGGCGAGCCAGGGCGACGGCTGGGATCTAGCTGGGGCGGTGACCGGCTGACCGGGATCTAGCCAGGGTGTGTATGCAGCGGCGCTCAACACACATCTCTTGGGTGGAATCCCTCTCAGGTGGTAGGTACGGGGTGACCCGAGGGGGCACACGACCCCCCAAAAAATTTAATTTTTTTTCTTTTGAGTTTCTTTTAAATTTTTTATGTCTCCTCCAACTTTTTAAGTCTCTTCCTCCCCCTTTTTTATTTACTTTATAGTTCATTTCCATCACCTTTTAATTATCCAAAGACTATTGATTTTCCTTTGATAATAATAATAATAATATTATTATTATAAAATAAAAATTATTATAATAATATAATTATAATTCAATTTATTAAATTGTAAAATTTATAAGTTTTATATAATTGTTCAATGTCTGTCAAACTGATCTAAACTTGATCGGTTTTTTAGAATGAATAAAATTTAATACTCGAGATAAAATCTAAAATTCGATCCAATCTAAAAATTTATTGTTTATATAAATCGGATATTCAAAATTGTATAAACGTATGATTCGAACCATTATTACCTATTTCAAACCCAAATCTTAATTTATGAAAATTAATTTTATTTGGCTCTAAAAATCTATGTGATTTCTCTAATACCACTATATGGTTTTAGGTCCATCATTAGAAGTCGGTGGGCTGGGGATTTAAAAAAACATATCGACGGGTCGACAGTACATTTCGACGTCGATGATCTGAGCCCTAGTAAGGTCAAAGTATCTCACGTAATTTATAAAGATCACAAAAATAATCTAAAAACATGCCCATTTAAAATGTATATTTTTGGTCGACTGTAACTCATCATCAGCAATCATCGCTTGAAGAATCTGTAGCAGGATCCCTCTAGATCGTCCACACACGCTTCAAAAATCCACTAAAACATCGATCATCGAATTTTGGGTGCTAGCACAGTGATCCAATGATGTCTTAGATGTCCTAGAGATCAACACATCGAGATCCCTTCGATGCATGAGGAGGATCTTAATCCTAGATCTTGGATCAAATACTTCTCTTTCTAAGATGTGGGAGGAGAGAGATGCTCTCATTTGTCATTACATGAAAATGAATTAATCATTCCTTAAGAGATAGCCTCCTAATTTATTTATACTAGTGTTTCCAAATACCTGGTTAGGTTCCCAAGCCCTTGTTTATTTCAATGATCACTAAATAAACAATTTTGATGAAATAAATTTTGTCAATATTGTTTATTATTTTATCACATACTTGTAATATATATGTATCATATACTACATGATAAAAACCGATCCATTTAACTCGACTCACAATCCTGCTTAATATTAAACGTGCCTTGAATATTAAAATAATATACGTTCGATTAATATTATTTCGTATTTACTAAACTTGTAAATACATTAAATAAATTCAATCTTAATTATTCATAACATGAAGAATAATGAATTTATTTAATTATCAGTTATCTATACTTTTTACAACACTCATACCCTTTGGGGGGCCCACATGCCTAATATTTCTACTTAACTGAATAGCGAGGATTCTTGAATTTTCTATTGTGTGTGACCCTCTAGGCCTTTATCTCGATAGCGTTGAATAAAATATACTAACCAAGAGCAGATTCTAGATACACATCATGGCTCCTAAAGAGATAAGGATTGTCATATAAATGACTACCAACCTACAAACACTAACTGTGTACTATAATATATTTATCATTAAATATCTCATAAATAAGTACACATAGTTGTGTCATCATCCTTTCTTAGCTTTATTATTTTTTGATCTTTCTGGATGGATTTACCATTCGACTACTTTGTCCAAAGGCTTATGAAGGTATCACCATCCCGATCAATGAGTCCTGAGATATGGAACATAAATAAATAAGGAATAAAAAATCCTTTCTTGATCATTCAAACAAATTCATACAACCAACGATGCACACAACACAATCTACCTTTCCATGATTTAAAAACCATGGTTTTTGCATTGAATCAAAGTATGCAGTCAAATGGTATACATTGGTAATGATCTAAAGTTAGGTGACTAATAAACATGTTCGTAGATTGAAACAACCCATGATTCCAAAGACATATAGTGTTCCTAATAATGGGTCTTTCCTCATGATCTCACTACTTGAGATCACTAAGTGAGAACTTCATGAGAAGAAGTCTCAATGTTTATGAGTCCCCAACACCTAATAGTAAAATATCTACTGTGTCCAGTAATTAAGATGTATCTAGACCATAGAATATTTATTTAAGATTAATTTCATTGTATCCTGAGGTTCTCATTATAGCATGGGATCCATTATAACCCCTCAAAATGATAGTTAATCTACGGAAATTACCATTAAGTAGTGGATGAAAAAATAACAAAAATGTAATGGTAAAAAAACAACATGTATATCTAATTGTACACATGATCTAGTAATCAAAATTACTAGATAGTTGGGTCTAGGGAACCCACTATTTCAACACAACATTCTTCGAATAACCTAAGTAGACATTTTTATGGTCTTCTGTATGACAATGATGAAACGTCAGTAGGAAATACCATGATCCAGATGACACATCAATAAGATCTCATGAAACTGAAGTATTTTTTCTAGATCCTATCTTGGGAAGGTGAAAACATGAAAAGAGGTTTTCACATGAGAAATTGGCCTTGTCTTTGGGATATTGCATGATCAATACCAACTTGTCTGGGGAAAATCGTAAGACCTAGTTAGAAAATATTGGAATCTAGCGCATGATCTCAGCTGGCTTGTTTAAAAGGAATCGTATGATCTATTTGACTTTCCATAGAGTCATCATGAAGTCTAGCTAAAACACTTTGGAGGGATTTGAAAAAGACAGTTATAAATGTTTTTAGGGTGATGCATGAACAGGGTGAACAGTCTGGCTTTCATTGTGAATGTCAACTGATATGTCTGAGTGATATCATAATATCCAGTATACATACCCTTCTACTACCGTGATACATAATTAACATGAACTAGATATTTCATATGATCTGAATGATGTGTCTACTAGACATTTCAAGGCATGGATGGCTGGACTGGATGGGTTTTTAAGACTTGGGTGGCATGCCCAAAGGGTTACATGTGACTTCTTCTAACATATCGAGGGGAATTTTCATGATCCAAATAGTATAAAAAAAGAGCATCACATGATATGGGTGACATGTCCTAGTTTTTTCATGTGACTATGGGTGGTTTACGTGAAGCATGTGAGGATCAGTGTATATGTTCTTCACATAATATTCCCATATTTAGTATTTGTTCTAGCCTTTCATTATATACGCATTATTTTTGGTCAATGTTAGTTTTTTTAGTCTCACGCGTTTTTTCAAATATGTGGAATGACATTCACATTAACAGCAAGAATTCTATCAATTAATCTATTTTTTATCACATGAAGTGATTATGTATGTTGCATGGTTTATCTGGTTGTTCTCTGGATATTACCTGGTAGGATGTTTTTTCAGTTATGATATAAGATACCTTGTGAAATATACATTGTTGCATGGGTGTGATGGTGATAGGTTCCTTGAGTTATTCCATATGTGTACCAATTTTTTCATGCCAGTGTGGTAGATTTATAGGCCTCTCTACCCTAGTGTTTCACTTCTTTTCATGGTGTGTATCATGCAAATCCACGATAGATTTGGTGGATGGGTTCAGCATCAAGCCTCTTCACAAAGTCCTACTGTATGTTATTCTAGGGTTTTCACATGAGTTTTAGTAACCCTGATACCATACTGCTAATACATCCTTTATTGGATTATTGAAAATTAAAGTTTTATTGTCGAATCATGAAGAAATTATGGGGGAATTTCAATTTTTTCAGGCATACATGTCTACAAACTATTGAAATATCGGTATGGCTTTTCAACGGTCTTTGTGAGACTTTGTTTTACAACGACTGAGTTTTATGACCATGAGAAGCTCCCTAATTTCATGTTAATTATTTTCCCTATTTAATTTATAATGGAATGGGTTCTTAAGTGTTTTTTTGGGTGTTGTCGAAGAAAATGACTCTCCCCATTACTGATATTTTATGGGACCAATAAAGGGAATTGAGGTGATGTGAAATAACATCAGGGGAAAACCCAATTGTTTGTATTATGGGGCCAAAGGTAGAGTGAGATACTACCAGGACATGTCTGTAGCCTCTCACATGATGGGGTGACATTACTGTATGATCTTGCGTGACCAGGCGGACACATCACTAGGGATCATATGGTGTATCACGGTCTACATGGGTGTGTCACATTAGTTTTATGACCACAAGCTAATCCTTCCATTATCACCTTTTATATCTTTTTTTATTTCACAAAATTTGGAAATCTTACGATACTTGTTTAGTGTTTTTCATTTACAATAACTCTACCTATCAGTGATGAGTCGTGTGACTAAAAAATGTCTTATGGTGATATGTGATCACTTCCTGAAAAAACTCTCATATTTGTCTTATAGGGAGAAGGGAGGTCACGAGACTTCCAGGACAATTCTAAAGCCTTTCACATGATGGGGTTGACATTACAGCAGGATCTTTCATTACCATAATTACATGTCACTAAAGCTTCGGTATCGTCTCATGGGCCACTTGGGTGTGTGACATGAGTTTTACGGCTACATGAGGCTCCTTCAATTCTCCTTCATTATTTTCCTTATTTAATTTACATCGTCCCAGGCTCTTGAATGATTTTTTGAGGATGTTGAAGAAAATTACTACCCCCATAGGTGATGCATTTCATGAACAAAAAAGGGTATTGTGGTGATGTCTGACAACTTCATAGTCAAACACTACTCTTTGTATTATGGGGCCAATGGGGGAGTTAGATACTACCAGTAAATGTCATTTTCCATTTGTGTAATGGGGGTGACATGCTAGAAGTATTTTATGAAACTAATAAGACAAGTTGTCAAGGCTTCTATGGTGTCTTGCAGGCTATGTGGGTTTATCACATGATTTTTATGACAGCAAGTGGGTCCCACAATTCCCCATTTTATTTCCTTAATTCTCAAAGTGTTTTTTAGAATTCACCCCCTGATTATATTATAGGTTGTTTCATGATCAATATGATATCTCATGATGGTTCACACACCTTATACAGGTCAATAATCCTGCTTACCGATTACTCATTATGTGATTAGGGTTGGATCTTTCTATGGAATGTAGAAATTCTTGGGGAAAATTTCTATGGTATCCTTTGATGTGTCTCATGTTCATTGATATAACTTATAAATACATGAAAACATTTTCAAGGATAGTTTGTTTGATTCATCATTGATGTTCCACATGTTCATTGATAGATCCTGTGAGGACATAAAAACATTGTTAATTACATTCACTTTTCTCAGATTTTGATTTTTCAGGTATTCAATGATGAATCTTGAAATGGTATGTAGTCATTGTTAGGGATAATTTCTTTGATCCCCTTTTATGTTTCGTATGTTCATTGTTAGATCTCTCAAAAACATGCAAATGATTTCAAGGACATAATATTTTATTGCCATTGATGTTTCATGTTTCTAATGATGGATCTTACGATGACATGTGGAGATTTTCAAGGATTCTCTATTTTCTTGTCATTGACCTATCGTGTATTCATGGTTTTATAACTTCATAACACAACCTATAGATTTTTCATGTCTAGAACATATAACAATTTGTGTATGTATAGTATTGAAAGTTGTCACATATCCCAATCCCATGACACAAGTACATGGAATATTTATCCTCATTGCATGATGATATCTAGCACGACATGGAAATTCTCATGCACACATGAATATTTCATATGTGTAGTATAGAATTCCATCAGATTGTCATGGTGAATAGAGAAATGAATGTTATTTATGCTATCATTCATGGTGGATCAAATAAATTCTTTAGAACATTATTAAAGCTAGATTCTAAGTTGTTGTCCACAATTATTTACGTAACTGAGTATGAGGTAAATTAATCTTCCTTTGGTTGGAGGTAGGATGATGATATGTTCTTGGTTCCATGTTCCCAAGGTTTATGATGACCCATAATCTCACATATCTATCACATGATATGCCCAACAAGCATCCTCCCAATGAAAAGTGTGTGATGTGGCATTACAAACATCAATAACTAGGCTAAGATTTGAGAATGATTTTTCAATATTCTCAATTTTCATATTTTTTATATTACTGTTTTATATGATCCATCCACATGGGATCTTGATATTGTCTATATGACTTTCATGACATTCTATAACTCTATTTTGTTATAACATTGGATGTGCATATTATTATTAGAACTTTTCAGGATTTTCGTTATCCTATTTATCTAGATGTATGTGATGCTAATTTTTTTCCCATTCATATTACATAAAATGATATAATGGTTTAGAATCCTCATGTAAAAACTATAGAATCTCACTAAAATTTGAAATAATTTAGCATATGAGGAGTTACACCTGAGGTCACATGACACCCCCATCTTAGACACTATCAAGTGTTCGAGGGCCAATGGGGTTTTACATATCTTAACCAACCTTTTATTGATCATTAAAAAATAGATTTTAGTAATTTATAACCTCACAATTAATTATACACATTAAATCCTTAATTTTATTAAAATTAGTATTGATTATGAGACTTATATTTATTATAGGACATTCATTATCCCTTTATATACTTGCATCACAAAATGGTATTGTTTACCCCTTACCATATGTCATTTATAACGACAAATGGATACCACATATGTTATAATATGAATGGTATATATTATGTCACAATATCATGTATTTACATGAAAAGTGTTTTTAAGGATAAATTAATAAAGAAATTTTCTTTATAAAAAACACAATGTACATCTCAGTTATATATCATACGTTTTTAAGATATTAAAGAAATACCAAAGATATAAAAGTTATTTTCAATTGATAAACTATATTCAATAAGATTTTGTAAATATATATTTCATATATTTTAATAAAATTAATCAAGGATAAATTCAAGGATCAACATTCACATATTGTTGGTATAAAAATATATTCCATAAGAGCTTTTGAAAATGACATATTATAGAGACACATACTATGTATGAAATATAAAAATAAATTAATAAGGTTTTATAATCACTAATTTAGGTTATATATTATTTATTATTAATAATTGGTCCTAATCATACAAAAAATAAGTAAAATAAAATAATCTTAAATGAAAAGTGAATATGATTTTGAAAAATGGATTCCATGTAACAAAACCAAGTCTATGTTTTCTTAATTTCATTAGTTGATTTTAATACCACTCAGATAGAATGGGTATTCAAGGGAGAGAATGGAATTTATGATAAAGATATTATTGATAAATAAATACTGTTTGTTTAGGGATTCATATCAGTCAAAGAGTTTTCTATGTTGAAATATTTTCACCAATAGAGATGTTGAAATTCATTTGAATTCAAATGGTCACGGTAGCTACCATGATTATTATATTAATGCTATGTAGATACATTAATATATCAAGGTGATCATTAAATAATTGAATAATTATATATATATATATATATATAAGAATTTAGTGGGAGCAACAAAATTTTCTGAGTAAAATATATTAATAACACATTAAAAACAATTATTAGTCATACAATTAGTTAACAAAAAATTCAACGTATCTATACAAATATTGACTTAAACTAGTGAATTAAATTCTAGGGAAAACTATCTACAATGTTATATCTATGGGTTGCTTAGACCTAGTCAACATACATATACTAACAAGGTATTAAAATTTCAAGTTGATAAAATTTGTGAGATATAAGTGTTACCAATGTCACCCTGCATAAATTTCTCCAATAATACATGTATAAGACATTGAAGGATATTAAAATTGTGATTATAACTTTATATACATTAATGAGAGTTCTATCGCATATTTTATACTGTGTATAAAATTTTATATTTTGATAACATAAATTATGGAATGAAAATATCAAATAAATACAAGATTACTACATAGGTATCAATTAGAACTATCAAATAATACATGAGAAAGTACAAGGGATATGTTACTAGTAATTGGAGAGTAATGAATGATACTTATCAAGCGGATAAGAACAATTATTTCCATAAATCAATTAAACTTATATAGTAGGCTGGCTTAGGAAATGAATAAGATAAGCTCATTGAAACCAATGGTAGCCATATCTATAAATACCAAGTATGTTATGGTTTTTGATGAAGCTAATTTATTAGTATAAATATGAAATTATTTTTTTAGTACATGTAATCATACCTTGTATAGTATTATCATAATATAAATTATAATAACCTTATTATAATGGTATTATCCAAGATGTCAATGTTTTGATGGAGGATAAAAAGTTTTATACTTGGGGATATCATCAATTAAGGGATATTCACTCAAGGATATGAGTTGTATAAAATAATGGATCAATGTATTTAAAATTAGAAGCCTCAACGAATAAATTCACCACTCGAAAGAATCATATTCTTATTATGTGAGAGCTAAAAAGTTAATGGTTAAAAAGTTAGGCCTAGTGCAAGTCGGAGTTGTAAAAGTCGGTGTCCTATACCAAGCACAAGAAGTACTTCATGATTATCATATATTTTATTTAAAGAGTTATTAATTATGTTTTCTTACTGTAATATTGTTATTACATTTTCATACACTAGTTACATAGTAATTTCATGGGATTAATATTCATAGAAAATGGTTATAACAGTTCTTAGATTTAATGAGAGCTTGTAGGTACGGTGATAGTAATCTTAAAAATATGTCACATGGATTAAATATATCATACTGATAGGACATGGATGATGTATGTCTATTAGGTTTTGTGGGATCATAAGAATTGAGAGTTCCCATGACATTCATACATAGTGATATTGAGTAAATGAGTTCATGAGGACTCACCCACTAATAGGAACTTTAAATGTTTTTCGTTTCATTATATGTTCCAATTTATGAGCTTGTGAATTGGTCTATTGACTAGGGATCATTATTAGTGTGTAGCATTTAATCATGTAACATGATGGAATATTAAAACCATGACATTTATATTGTGGTGAGGTTGATTGTGTTGGGAGAATTATTGGTGGTATTACATTGATTGAATGGAAAAACGTAGATTTATTTCATCAAAAATAAAGAAGATATATTTCGTAACATTTCTAGTATGGTATTGTTTTGAATAAATTCATGGTTAGTTTATATCAAGGAATTTTTATTCAATAGTAGTCAACAAAGAAAAATAAATAATTAATAGTTAATGACACAATATGTGCATCCTTCTTTTAAAAATATTTCAATAAAAATAGTTTATATTAAACATTTCATGTTCATATGAGGTATTCATAATTATGACATATCCTTGTATACTTATGGTTTGTAATGTGTTTCTAGATACCACCCTTATTTTGTGATATTGACTCATTTTTTGAGATAAGGTCATTCGAGTTCACACAAAAAGTTTAACTACAAGTTTCGTCAATTCAGATGAATTGGTATTTAGGATGATGTGAGCCCCATGTACGATGGACAGTGAGTATCTGAGTTTGAGAAAACACTATTTATTCAAGGTTTTTTAAACTAATATGGGTGGGAAATGTTGATATAATGACTAACAATATAATCAAATAACACTTTATTGATGTTATAATTATGTTGATAAATGTTATGGTAGAATGAAATGTTTGTGAAATAAATTTAATCTATTATTGGGTTAGATAGAAAAGGTATAGTTAAAGTGATTAAATTAAACATTTAGAAACCAATAACATATAATTTATATGTTTTAAAACATTTGGTGGAGGGAAAAATTCAGGAAATGAGTTTTCATATCCCCTCTCATCTCCTCCCCTCTCAATCTCTTAGAGATGGACAATAATGTTTCAACAAGATCAAATCAAATTTCTTCCAAGGTTTGATAATGATTCATTCTTTGTGCTCAATGATGAATCATAAGAATCTTTGATACTTAATGATAGAATTAGGGAATAAAATAATGGGATTACAAGGGTTTTGGTTCATGTGGCGATGATCTATAGGGAACATCACTTGGTGTCTTCAAGATATGAAAACTTTAATACGAGTGACGTATAATTGGATCATGTCACTCCAATATGGTTATGCTTATGTCATTGTTCAATTATGTTATTCATATATAAATTATTTTTACATGATCTAAATATGATCCTGGGTATGGTATTTTATATCCATTGTTATGATTCTAGTCTAGTTGATGATAAAGAACAATTTAGTTGCACTCAGATACCTTAACACTAATCACACATCCATTTTATATATAAATAATCCAAAAAAGTAATATTATAATGCCTCTATTAATTTCAAAACATTCATATTAATTTTATTAGTCATATTATGTGTTTTCCTTGATTCTAAATTTGAAATTCCATATGAATAGTACAAAAAATTATTTATCACGTTGGCCTTTTCATATTAGTTGTAAATAACTGATGTGAAAAATTGGTATTTAGTGATTTATAACTTTGGTGATTATATACCCAACATGAATAATATGGATAAGTCACTTTATAATGTTGTTTATATAATAACTGATGTGATAAAGTGGGATACCATATTTATCACATCGGATATATTATAATTGATGTGATAGAGTATTTTTTATGTCATTTATATAATAGTTGATCTGATTAAGCATTGAAAACTACTTCTTCGTGTTAGTTTTCATAATACTTATGTTAAAGGGATGATTTTTAACATCAGTTATATAATAACTAACATTATATAAAATTTAAAATTTTATAAATAATAAATTTTAACCATTTTGGGCTTATTAATTCTCATGAATACAAACTGGTTTCTCTCACACAGAAGCCCTAACACTCTTTTATTCAATCTCATGCACTGCAATATTTGATTTTCATCTTCAAACATCCTCATTTGTCATTGGTTCATTATTGTGCATATCATCTTCTCATCTCCCAAGTATCCCACACACATTGAACCTCTCTTTCGGTCATTAAAAGGTGGGGGAGACCTAACTCTTGATTTTTTTATATCCCATGGTTTTAAATATCACATTATCATTCACATTAACCCTCTGATTTGGTTTTCCTAATCATTGGATGCTTGAATAAACATTTTATCATCTCAAATAATTCATTAACATCTTCATTTACCTTCGGTATTAGTTGATTTAAATATAAATCTTTTTGGAATTCATTATATCCTATTGTTCTATAATAAATCATAAATTTACACATTATATCCTATATTTTTGGTGTTTCTACTATTTGGAATGTTTTTTCACTAAATTATTCCACATATGTGTATACTTCATAAAATCTTAAATTTTTTGTATTGAATCTCTAAATGTTTGTTATTTCGATGATTTTTGTGACTCATACATTACTTATGTATACAAATCCATGTATATGGATAAATTTTAATTAGTGTTGTGAATTTATTAGTGACCTATAAATCATAAAATGTAATATATACACACATTTAAATTCTCATACTGTTCAATATAAAATACCATATAAGTAGTGTATATGCATTTCAACTCTTTTCATGTGAGGTGAGAATATTCATATAATCAAAATTCCTATATTAAATATTCATTCATCACATTATGATCTGCTATAAATATAATTTTGACATTATTTATGAATACACAATAGGAACTGTCTGTTGGTTCCTTTTCATATCTTTGTTATATTATGATAGAATTTGAATTAATGGTGACTGAGAGCCTTAATTGAATCGAGTTTTAAAAAAATAACATTGTGTAACATAACAATATCTATGTTGTGATTTTGGATAATGTCTAAACCATAGGAATATTAGGTACAAGATATTACTATATGATTCAATATTTCCATTGAAATAATAATTAGTACCTATCCCGATTTAATATCGAAACAAATTATCACATCATTGGGAATTCAAAATAAATCACTCAACCAAATCACAAGGGATAATATACCTTTCTATGAACCACTTGATGAATTCACTTTTTTTATTGGAAAAATGAAATTCTACACATGTAATAGAAAAAAACTTGGGGATGCGTGTCCCATATCTATGATATATAAGTTGATTAAGGTCAATAATATTCAATTCCATATTTCATCTATTTTCAATCAAAAGAAAATGAAAAATGAGAGAATGGACTAACTATATTTTCTTTTGTAAATTAATTCCTTGAATTTCGTTTTATGATTTACCAATAAAAAAAACATATATTCCATTATTTTCTAGAATATGAAATTATACTTTTGAAATACACATATATTTTTTACAATTTAAAAGTTTTATTACTTACAAATTATGAAATATTTGATATAAATTTAATTTATTTTCTCTTTTTGTTGTATAATCTTTCCAATTAACATTCAATTTTATCTCTAATATTATAAATTTTTTGAATATTATGTTCACTTTTATTTAAAATCATAGAAACACATTACTCATAAATTATACCACAATTGTATCTTCTTGATTACTATTGAAATAATATATTCTTTCCCCCTCTTACTCACTTTTAATAGCACTATATTCTTTAGAAAATACATTTTTTTCATTTTTGTTATAGATAATAATGATTCGAAGATGGATTATGGAAAATTGAATAAGTGATGAATATGCGGAATGTGTTAATTATGTTTTTTCAATTACTATTGGAAATGTTCCAAAAAATGACATGTTTTTTCGTGTATGAAATGTTTAAATATGAAGCAGTTGAAAAGTAGAGAGATCAATGATCATTTAACTTATTATGGCTTTAATCCGAGTTAAATCCCTTGGATTTGGTATGTTGAAACTGGGTAGAATTTTGAATCTTTTGATGATGATTCATTACAAGATGATAACTCTGATCAAATTGAAGAAATGATTCGTGATATTAAAATAAAGGCAATTTAGAAATAAATGAAAATTGAGAATTTATATAGTGGTGATGAAAAACCATTATATCAAGGTTTTATAGAATTTATGATTTTATCAATGGTGTTACGATTTATTGTTTTCGAAGAGAAACTTGGATGGAGTGAAATGTCTTTTTAGAGTTGCTATAATTGTTGAAAGATATTCATCCCAAAGACAATGACCTTATAGATTCACATTATAAAGAGAAGAAAATAATCTAATATATAGGATTATGGTACAAAAAAATACACTCTTTCAATAATCAATGTTTTCTATATGGGAAAGAATAAAAATTTATATCAAGTTTTCCTAAATGTGGGACATCACTTTATAAGTTCAAACAAAAATCACAAACTAATTTAGTAGTTACATAGATCCATTTCAAGAAATTTGATATATTCCAATAATTCGGCATTTCAAAAATTTATTTTCAAATTCACATGATGAAAAAAGGTTAAGATGTCATGCAGATGATCAGATGTATGAGGGAATATTATGGAATTTGGCTGATTTTCAACTGTGGGAGAAAATTGAACCTCTGTTTCTATCATTCCAAAATGATGCTATAAATATAAAAATTGGACAGTACATGGATGGATTGAATCCATATGGATGTATTTGTAGAAAAAATAATTCATGGACTATTTTATTGGTAATTTACAACTTATCTCTTGAATTTTGAATGAAGAGAAAAAATTTCATGTTGAGAATAATACAATCTAGAATAAAATAGCCTAAAATGATTTTTGATGTTTTATGTCACCATTAATTGATGATTTGAAACTCTTATGGGAGGATGGTATTAGAGTGTATGGTTATTAGAAAATGTAACATTTTCAATTGAATGAAATTATTATGTTTAGTATAAATGACTTCCTTATGTATGAAAATGTTTCTACATACAGTGTTAAGGGGAGTAATGCTTGCCCAATTTTTGAATAATATACTTAATATTATCAACTGCATTATGGAAAAAAATAAAATTTGCAGTACATTGAATGTTTTTTCTAGGAATCACTATTATAGAAGAAAAAAATTGTCATTCAATGGATCATAAGATTTTATATTTCTATTAAACATTTATCTAATAATCATTATTTTTAGAGGGTGAAAAAGAATGATATGAAATTCAGAGAGACACAGAAATTTGGTAAGGATATATATATTTGGAACAAACAATCAATATTTTGTGATATATCGTATTAGAGATATCATTTAGTAAAAGGTAAAATTTATATCATGCATGTGGATAAGAATATCTATGACATATGTATTGCAACATTTTTTTATATTAAAGGAAAGACAAAATATGGGTTGAATATAATATTATACTTACTCTCAGTGGAAGTACATTTGGAGTTAACTTCCACTCTTTATGGAAGGTAGACATTCTTGCCCTCAATTTTTTATATATTATCTAATAGGGAGGAAATTATCTTTTGTTAATATCTAAATGATATCTATGTGCCACAAGATTTCTCTTCAAATGTAAAAAATTTAGTGTCTTTAAAGGATTTGAAGTTGGTAAGTGTGAAATCTCTTGAAAGTCACATCCTAATGAAATAGATCATACTATTTGCATTGAATGTAATATAGACCATTATTTTTATAATGACTATTATGAAGGCGTGTTATGTTCTTAACTCGATTTTTATAAAGATGAAAAATCTAAATTCTTTATAAAATTTGGATAATGAAGCAGTTTCTATACTTTTCAAATTGGATGTGTATTTTCCTCCATCTTTTTTTATATCATCGTATATTTAATGATTCATTTTGTGTGAGAAATAAAGATTTTTAGAACTGTATATCTATATTAGATGTATCCTGTTGAAATTTATATGATGATATTGAATAGGTATGTTAAGAATACATATTGACATGAAGCATCCTTTGTTGACAAGTGTATTTCTGAGGAGTTTTCAGAGTTTTCTGAATGTTTCCAATCTATGGTGGAGGACATTTTCTTTCATACATCTCTCCATGAAAAGCTTATTATGGGGAAATGGAATTCATGGATTGAAATTCAAAAAATTGACAGGTGAATAGATAATGATGGTACATTTATAAATCTTGAATTTCATATATAATGCTCAGCCATATATAACATTTCATATTAATGTTTTGAAGTAATGTTATCCAAAAAAGAATGATATGTGGATTTTAAATGAGAATAACAAAACTCTCTTTCGATGGTTTAAAAATTCCATTATTAGTAGATCAAATGAAGTGAAAAAATTGATATTTCTAGAAGGTTTTCTATATTTAGACATGATAGGATAGTCTAAGTATGACATTAATGGCTATAAATTTCATACGAAAGATCAGGACAACATAATTAATGTTCAGAATAGTAGTGTATTAGTGTTCGCAAAAGCAATGAATTTTTCGATTTTCAAAACAAAAAACACAATCTCCATGTCAAGTGAATATTATGGAGTCATTGAATAAAAATGGGTGGTTGATTATATTAAATCTAGAGTTATTGTGTTTAACTTTAAATGGTTAACCAGTAATAATAGAGCCATACATGATTAATTTGGAATAATACTAGGTAATCAAAATAAATTATAATAGACAAATGATCCTTGTATACTGTAACCACATGAAAAATATTTTTTTATGTTCTAGAGAAATCTGATATGAAGTCATCTATAGTTTTATAAGGGAAAAAACTGTATGTTAGTGATGATAAACATGACGAAGATTATAATTTCTCTAATATCCATATTTTAATGTAAAGATGAACATATAATATTGATGAGAATATCATAGACATGGTTTGTTCCACACAAAACAATCATGATGATGTAATTTTGGAAAATAGTGCTTTAGTACATTCCAAAATTATTGATAACATACTTTTATTTCAATTTTAATTTTTAAAATTTCATAAAATGTTATATATTTTAATATTATTTTCTTTATTAAAACTTGTATTATAACTAATAAGTTAAATTTTTTTTGTTTAATTTAGTTTATTTTTGTTTATTTTACCATTTTTAGCCTTACCTATTTAATCTATTAATTGGTTTTGTTGAAAATATTATTATAAATCTAGTATTTTTAAAAACAAAAATATTGTATAAGAGTATATTAAGAATTATTTTTTTTTTAAAAATGATTTAGTAGGTTGGAGAACTTATACTATCTGAACACCATTTGTGGATTGGTTTTTAGTTGTTTTTATTTCATTTGATATCTCATCAATGATGTCATCATTTTATGTAACTATAATTAATAAGAATAAAATTGTTTTAAGTTTAGTTTAGTTTTTTTATAATTTTTCATTTTTTATTTACATTAGTATGTAATATTTGAATTTGTATATTTTGTAAAAATTGTCTGTTGATTTGATTTATAGTGTAACACCCCGACCCCAGTTACCCAGAGTCAGTGCATTATAACATAACATTTTCATGATCACAAAAGATCAAGTCTCGAAAGACCGATTAGTTTTGTATCCTTGGAATCACTAGATACATTCATAAAGTTTACATTACATCATAAAGTGAAAAACTACAACAACATCTTGTGTCCATAGACCACACTCATATCCCCTCATA
Organism: Viscum album; assembly: GCA_963277665.1. Taxonomy (NCBI): domain Eukaryota; kingdom Viridiplantae; phylum Streptophyta; class Magnoliopsida; order Santalales; family Viscaceae; genus Viscum; species Viscum album. The sequence continues at coordinate 1,769,847,462 of OY728157.1, forward strand.
CTATCTCTACAGTTTATTCATAAAATACTTTTTCACATCCTGAGAAAAATAAAACATAGAAAGGGGTGAGATCAGCTGCCCAGTAAGGATAACAATATAGCAGAAACATTTTTAAATAAGCATAAAAATTTAAGGCAATGTATAACTAAAACAAAATCCTTTTAACCTTGAAATTAAGAATAATATGGCAGAAATAAAATTAAATAATGTCATTTACTTATTCCCATGGATATTCTACTAATCGAATAATCACACGCAATATCAATAACCACTTTCATAATGATGGAATGCATAATGCCAGACTATCATAACCACATAGTCATTGCCTTGTGCCAAGACTACAAATAAGATTTTTTCAAGGCCTTGTTCCAAGACACTAGTTTGTCTCATGAGACCTAACTATGCATCAAGGAGATATATCGGGCTCCACCCGTCACTTATTAAGTCCAATGCATTCCTCATATGAACATGTTTAAACATAACATAAACATTTGTATTAAAACTAGCATACGAAATGTCAATACTTTCTCCATAAAACATGAATGGTATAAAAATAACACATCCACAGTAAAAAATATCACAAAACCTTCAATACTATATGGAAGTTTTGTATCATAATAAATCAACTTCAAATAAGCTTAAAATCCATCAAAGGATGTTGACATAGATGAAATCAAAACTATTTGAGAGAAATATCTCTTTTTTTAGAATCATTTAAAAGAAACATAATTAAAAAATTTACATTGAAAATATTATTATAATATTATAAGGGTAGATTTGATAATTTTATAATGGTGAAAAATAGTCGCACCCTCCGTATAAGTTAAAAAAGCATTCTTACCTTAATTTTGTCGAAAAGGTTAAAAAGGACCTTGTTTGGAAAACGATGGAAAGATTCCATTATAAACCTCTTATAAAAAGTAAAACAAGGGTATAAATGACTTTAAACAATATTATATAAAATAGTAATAATGTTTTGAAATACATTTTTAAAAAACAAGTATGTGGATGATAAAGAGGTCCCAGTAGATAAATTCGTATAAACAACCTCAGATAATGAAGAGATTGTGAAATAAACCATTACCTTGTACTTTTTCTTGGTTGAGGGTAGGTTAACCTCCTATATAATGGTTAAATTATTGTTATTAAATTATTCGAGAATCATATACATTAATATGATATCATATATGATCTTTTAACATTGCTTTGTTTGTAATATCTTTGCAATATCGTTGTTTCAGGTGTTAACTGATTCATTTACCTTTATATACATTGTTTTCTAAGCCATGTTTATTATGAATAGGTTGTATCCTATTCATATCCAGAATTATATTAAGTCTTTAAACATTATTTTTAACCATCAAATGAAAATTATTCTTGAATGGATACGATGGGGAATGAATCTCATCGCGTTCGTGGAGAAGGTAGTCCGTACATACGCACGAGCGACAATATCATTCTTTGGATATTTAAATAATATAAAATTTGGTGGTGTATCATATATATAGAATAATTATCATGTTATATTTATTATTTACATGAATTAAGCATCATTATTATACCCATCCAAATAATAATGTATTGAATAACAATTACACCACGATGTGGAGATGGTAAGCCGTACGTACGCACGTATGGTGACATGTCATTCAAGGGATGGATAGAATACTGAATATGGTTGTAACATATTTATAATAACATCACAATATATAGGATATACTGGAGTTATTATTTTAGAATAGAAATAACAAAGAAATAAGAAGTTGAAGAAGAAAGGAACTTGAAAGAGGGTGGTGAAAACATTACCTCTTCTTCGGGTTCTTCCTTTTGATTTGATCAAAATGGCTCCTTAGGTTGGCTTTCTGATCAAACTAATTCCTCTATGTTTAAGTGAGGGAAGTTGAGAGAATATTTGGCAAGGGTTTTTCTGATACAAATGGTTTTTTAAGGTTTGAATTAGATAGAAGGGGGAGTTCTCTTTTATAAGAGGGGTGAGGGGCACCTTAGGAAAAGCTAGAAATATTATTTTATAATAAATTAATATTTGGTTTCTAATGGCTCCAAAGTGTATTATTTAAAGGTAAATGTGGGGATGAGTCGAAAGCCTTTCATAAAATTGAATTTATACAGGACTTTGTCACTATATTAACATTATCATTTATATTTAACTCTTAGTTAAACAGTTTGACATTTATCATGTCTCTTTGTATTTTTATATTATATACTTAATAAATATACCATATACCTCCAAGAGACCCCCAAGTGGTCCATTAATGCTGCAACTATCATTATATAAGTCCTTTGGACGAACCTTGGATTTTTAGAAATAGAATATCAATTAATAATATAATATTTGTTTTAAAAACTCTTTTATGTCAATTTTGACACTATTGGGTATTTTGTTTTTGATAATTTCATAAAAACATTATTACTTCAAACAAAATTTATATAACTGATAATAATATGTCATATTAACCTATAAATTTAGTTTAATTCATAAAAAGTCTGAAATTACATTTATTTTGATATTTACAATATCAATTATTTTATTATTTCATTAATTAGGTAATTACTGCATCACCATTGTATCAGAAATAAATTAAATTATTTACTGTCTAAAAATTATAAATAAAATACAATTATGTACGAAATATTTTTATCTTTTTAATTAATATTTATAATCGAACTTATCTTTTGTATAACTATATATTAAAAATGTTTTAGTAATTAAACTTTGATTTTAACTCTTTTAACTCTTCTTTGAATTAAATAATAATAAATGTCCTAATCTAATCCAAGTAGACCAAAATGATAATATTTTATTCGTAAGGTTTTTTTTGGTCGAGATAAACTTGTCCAATATAATTAGGACATGTGTTAGGGTAATATTAATATCATTTTTACCCTTAATTACTCTGTTTACTTTTAACCGTGGTAAATAAAAGTAAAAAGTTACTATTCAACAAAAATTATTTTTATCTTATTGAACCACATTTTACTACTTGATATTAACCATGTCTCTCGGATTTTGTAATTCCACTCACAGAAGTGGTAAAATTATGTTTTACGTGAATTTCCAAATTCTCATAGGAGGTGGGTAAAAGACGGTAAAAAGTTCAATAAAATTTTTATATATCTAAAATTATTCTAAACTAACTCCAATGAATTACATTGAACTTATATAAGTATTATGTTTCTATTTTGACTTTAATTAAATTTAAAAAAAATAAATTATTATTTAAATAAATTTTTTTAAACTATAACTCAGTGTTTTTTCACTATTCTTCAAAGATTGAAAGTTTTCATTAAAATACCAAAAATTCACCCTAGGATAATTTCAATATTCCGAATCCAAATATGACGTCCATTTTGAAAGATAAAATTTATAAAATTTCAAAAAGTGGGTATTACTATTCATAACGGTTAGTTTGATAGGTTGTGGTGTGTGTTAGAACTCGAAGTTGTGTACAACACACGCTATTGTATTTTCAAAAGGGAAGTGTACCGTAGAAGCTTGGGGTGTTACATTCTACTCTCCTTCAAATAATTTCACCCTAGAAATTTCTAGAATATTACTGAATAAAAGAATCAGGTAATTATTCATCATAAGTTCCTTGGGTTCCCACGTTTCCTCTTCCATTTTATGGTTTCTCCAGAGAACTTTTACCAGACGAGTCGTCCGGTTTCTCAACACTTGTTCTTTGGTATCAATAATCCTGACGGGATCTTCGCAATAAGATAGATTGGGTTCCAATTATAATTCCTCATAGGTGAGTACATGTGTTGGGTCAGGCATGTATTTTCTCAACCGTGATACATGTAACACATCGTGAACTTTGGAGAGATTTGGCGGCATTTCCAAACATTAAGCTACAACCCCAATTCGTTCTAGAAATTCCAAGGGTCCGATTTACCTGGGACTCAATTTATATTTCTTACCGAAATGTATGACTCCCTTCCATGGATATACCTTCAAGAAAACATGATCTCCTACCTGAAATTCCAAATCCTTCCTTCAGTTATCGGCACAGCTCTTATGCCTACTTTGAGCTTCTTTGATGTGGTTTTGGATTACCTTTACCTTTTTCATCATTTCCTCCACCAGTTCTGGGCCTACGAGTTTTCGTTCACCGACGTCATCCCAACAGGTTAGTGTGTGACATCTCTTTCTGTACAACGCTTCATATGGTTCCATCTGAATACTTGAATGAAATCTATTGTTATAGGAAAATTCTACCAGAGGTAAATATTGATCCCACATACCCTGAAAGTAATGTGAGAAATATCTCAACATGCCTTCTAAGTTTTGAATAGTCCATTCTGATTGTCCATCTATTTGAGGGTGGTAGGCAGTGCTCAAATGAAGTTATGTATCCAATGCCTTCTAAAGACTCTTCAAGAATCATGATGTAAAACATGGATCACAATCAGAAACAATCGATAGGGGTCCTCCATGAAGTCTTAAAACTTCATTAATATACAGTTTTTTTAGACGTTCAAGTGGTAGATCTTCCCTTATAGCAATAAAATGTGATGACTTGGTAAGATGATCAACAGTGACCCATATTGTATCGTTATTTCTAGAAGTCATTTGTAGTCCCATGACAAAATCCGTCATGATATTATCCCATTTCCACTCAGGTATGGGAAGAGGTTTCATGACTCCTCCAGGATGTTGCCTTCCAGCTTTCACTTATTGAAAAACCATACATCTTGACACAAAATCAGCAATCTCCCCCTTCATGTTGTCCCACCAAAAATGTTCCTTTAAATCCCTATACATTTTGGTGCTCCCAGGGTGTATAGAGAAATTTGAACTATGAGAATCTTCTAACAACTCCCTTTTTAGATCAGGTATATTGGGAACACAAAGTCTCTTCCCAAATTTCCAAATTCCATCTTTATACACAAAGTCACTCAATATCCCATCATTCACAACTTTAATCTTCTTCTGAGATTATTCATCATCGGTCTGAGAACTCTTAATCATTTCTAGTAAAGATGGTTTGGAAACCATTTTAAAAAGTATTGATGTTTCACCTTCCATGGTGATTCCCATATCTATATTTACTAGATCCATGAAAATAGGATCCCTCTCAACTCTCATCTTGTTCAAAACTCCATGATCTTTTCTACTCAAAGCATCTGTAACCTTATTTTCCTTCCTCGTGTGGTAGTGTATCGTGCAATCATAATCCTTGAGTAGTTCAATCCATCTCCTTTGCCTCATGTTGAGTTATTTCTGTGAGAAGATATACTTCAATCTCTTGTGATCAATATAAATCTCACATTTCTCACCATAGATATTATGTCTCCAAATCTTCAAAGCAAATATTATAGCTGCTAACTCAAGATCATGAGTAAGATAGTTTTTCTCTTGATTTTTTAGCTGTCGTGATGCATAGGCAATAACCCTATCATTCTGCATAAGGACACAACCAAGTCCTTTCTTTGAAGCATCACTATAATTAACAAACCCATCATTCCCCGATGGTAGACTCAATATAGGAGCATTGTCTAATATTCTAATTAGTTCTTAGAAAAACTCTTCACACTCATTTTTTTCAAACAAATTTAACCCCTTTACTTGTGATCTTTGTTAATGGGTTAGCCAACCGGGCAAAATTCTAGATTAAATGTCGATAATAACCTACTAAACCAATAAAACTGCGTACCTCAGTTATACTCATCGGTGCTGGTCATTCTTGGATTACCTTGGTCTTAGAAGGATCAACAGAGATTCCGTCCTTAGAGACAATATGGCCAAGAAAAGAAATCTCTTGAAGCCAGAATTCAAACTTTCTTAACTTCCCATATAATTCATGTCTTCTCAGACTCTTTAGGATAATGCATAAGTGATTTTCATGATCTTCATGGATTTTTTAGTATAACAAGATATCATCAATAAATACCACTACAAAGTCATCAAGATATTCCTTGAAAACTATATTCATTAGATCCCTAAAAAAAGAGGGTGCATTAGTCATCCCAAAAGGCATTACTATAAACTCGTAATGCCCGTAACTGGTTCGAAATGCTGTCTTCGGAATGTATTTCTTCTTCACACACAACTGATGATATCCATATTGAAGTTCAATCATTAAAAAGTATTGATCTCCATGCAGTTGGTCAAATAAATCATCAATGCGAGGTAGGGGATACTTGTTCTTTATTTTTATAACACTGATCTCCCTGTATTCGATACATAACCTCGTAGATCCATCTTTATTCTTAACAAAAAGGACTGGGGATCCCCGTGGAGAAACACTATGGTTAATAAATCCATTATTACTCAATTCCTTTTGTTTTTTCTTTAGTTCCACTAATTCCACAGTTTCCATTCTATAAGGGGTCTTTGATATGGGCCTTGATCCAGGAATTAAATCAAAGGAAAACTCAGTTTCTCGTTCTGGAGGATGTCCAAGTAAATCATCTAGAAAAACATCAACATATTCTTTCAAAATAGGTACATCCTCTATTTGTACATTCCTTTCCTCACCAAAAGTTATTTCATTCTCTTCCTCCCCAATAATTGAATTTAGTTGAGCTACTGGGGGTGGATCTAGATAAGAATTAGGTGGTGATGATTGTGATCTAAATATAAGGTGTTCCTTTTGATCATCATTGAAAATTATAACCTCCTTCTTCTAACAATAAATCTCTGCATCATAGTATGAAAGCCAATCCATACCAAGGATTATATCAAACTCAATCATAGGTATGATGATGAGATCAGCAGATAAAGAACATTTATGTGCTCTAATGGGAACTGATTCACAGAACTTTGTACCAATGATACTTCCCTTAAATGTTTTAACTAAAAACTCCCTTTTTAAATCAAATTGGAAATATCTAATTTTTTTAGCAAACTAGGAAGATATGAAACAATGCAATGATCTAGAATCAAATAATGCATTTGCTAAACTTGAGGAAACCATTAAATTACCTACTACCACATCTTTCGGAGCTTCTACCTTAGCTGTAGTGATATCATAATCTTGGTCTTGATCCCTTGGCCTTTTTTGAGGTATGTTCCTCTGACTCTTAGGCAATTCCTTTGCATAATGTCACATCCCCCTACAATTTTAGCATTGAACATCGGTAGATTATTTCTTCCCCTTGAAATCACGAGCTTCGTGGCATTTTTCACCACACTTGTAACAGACTCCCATTCCCTTCAAGAAAGTACCAGGGAGTTTCTTCCCACATTTACTACAGGATGGATATTCAACTTTTACCTTCTTCCCCTTATTTCCATTCCCATGGTGATCAACAGATCTCTTCTTCTCTTGCTTTTCTTTAAAGTCGTAAAACATAGAAAATTCATTTTCTATCTTCATAGAACATGATACAATGTCTTTGTTCGACGAGAAAGATTTTGAGACTAATTCTCGACGAAGAAATGGTTTTAACCCATCAAAGAAATGATCAATCTTACTACTCGGGTTACGTATATAATCTACTGCATGCCTCGTTAACCTTGTAAAGTTATCTTCATACATGGAGACATTCTCATCCTCATTTTGTCTCAGACTCAGAAATTGTCTTTCCATATCTGCTCGATGGTCATGAGGAAATTATTTTTCTAAGAAAATATCTTTAAACTCCCTCCATTCTATATTTGATACTTCATCATCTTCCATCATATTTTGAATCAATGACCACCATTGATCATTATGTCCAATGAGGCGGTAAACTGCCATGAAAACTTTTTCCCTTTCACTACTCCCTAAGGCCTGAAATATTTTCTCTAGGGAAATTATCCATTTCTCATCTACCAATGGAATTTTACTCCCATTGAATGTTCATGGTTGTTTCCTCATGAAGTAATATAACATTAAACCTCCATACTATGGATCATTGTGATCTATACGATAAGGTTATTATTCATAACCTGAGTGAGTTGTCCCAATATAGTGATAAGATGATCAGAACCAGTTGCATCACCAGCTCCGCTATAATTATATTGAGCAGGAGGGAAATCCCTACATGGATTTTGTTCATTGATACAGTTTCCATTTCTTCCCCTAGGCGCCATTTCTAAACAATAGCATAAACAAGATCAGTTTATGAATCAAAATACATAATTCCAAACATGTAAAACACTTAACATAAATTGAACAGTTTATGGATATAATCCATAATCATAAAAATGTTTTCTTTGAGGAATTATATGCTCATAAACCCTTCATAATGGTTTGTAAATAAAATGAGAATTATCCTAAGAATATCCCCCGAGAGTGTTGTAACCAAGAGTGCAGCAAGGCCTGTTGTCGTGCACCAGTTCCCGTTCAAGTCTATCTCAAAGCGGTGTTTTCAGGTTTTCCCCTAGGTACATCTGTGCCAGAGCTACCTCTAACTACTTGTATCCTGATAGGGATTTATTTCTTGTAAAACTCACAAAATATATACAATACCAAAATTCTAGGAAGTTCTTATATACTGATCCTCATAGTCTATCTTAGGGCTATGTGTACTAATCAGAGTTTATCTAAATCTAGCTTCCAAGTTTTGTACTAAAATTCCTATGATACCAACTATAACACCCAGACCCCAGTTACCTAGATTTAGTGCATTATTACATAACATTGGAATGATCATAAAAGATCAAGTCTTGAAAGACCGATTAGTTTAGTTGCCTTGGAATCACTAGATACATTCATAAAGTTTACATTACATCATAAAATGAAAAAATAAAACAACATCTTGTGTCCATAGACCAGACTCATATCCCCTCATACTATCCCTAAAAGTCATTCATAAAATACTTCATCACATCTGGGGAAAAATAAAACATAGAAAGGGGTGAGCTCAGATGCCCAGTAAGGACAACAATATAGCAGAAACATTCTTAAATAAGAATAAACATTTAAGGAAATGTATAACTAAAACAAAAGCCTTTTAAACATTAACTTCAGCATAATATGGAAGAAATAAAATGGAATAATGCATTTACTTATTCACATGGATATTATACTAATCATATAATCACATGTAATATCAATAACAATTTTCATAATAATGGAATGCATAAGACCATACTATCATAACCACATAGTCAAGGCCTTGTGCCAAGACTACAAATAATATTTTGTCAAGGCATTGTGAAAAGACACTAGTTTGTCTCATAAGACCTACTGATGCATCGAGTAGCTATAGCAGGCTCCACCCCTCGCTTATTAAGTCCAATGCATTTCTCATAAGAATAGGTTTAAACATAACATAAACATTCGTATTAAGACTAGCATACGAAATGTCAATACTTTTTCCATAAACCATGAATGGTATAAAAATAACACATCCACAGTCAAAAATATCAAAAAAACTTCAATAATATATAGAAGTTTTGTATCATAAGAAATCAACTTCAAATAAGCTTAAAATCCATCAAAGGATGCTGACATAGATGAAATCAAAACTATTTGAGAGAAATGTCTCTTTTTTTGAAATCATTTAAAAGCCACATAATTAAAAAATTTACTTTGAAAATATTCTTATAATATTTTAAGGAAAGCTTAGACGATTTTATAATGGCGTAAAATAGCCACACCCACCGTATAAGTTAAAAAAAGACATTCTTACCTTAATTTTGTCGAAAAGGTTAAAAAGGACCTTGTTTGGAAAATGACAGAAAGATTCCTTTATAAACCTCTTATAAAAATTCAAAAAAAGGTATAAAATAATTTAACCCATATTCTATAAAATAGTAATAATTTTTTCAAATACATTTTTATGAAATTGGGATGTGGATGATAAAGAGGTCCCAGTAGATAATTACATATAAACAACCTCGGATAATGAAGAGATTGTAAAATAAACCCTTACCTTGTAATTTTACTTGGTTGAGGGTAGTTTAAACTACTTTATAATGGTGAAATAATTATTATTAAGTTATTCAAAAATCATATACATTAATATGATATCATATATGATCTTTTAACATTGCTTTGTTAGTAAAATCTTTGTATTATCGTTGTTTCGGGAGTTAACTGATTCGTTTTCCTTTATATAAATTGTTATGTAAGCCATGTTTGTTATGGATAGGTTGTATCTTATTCATATACATAATGATATTCAGTCTTTAAACATTATTTTTAACCATCAAATGAAAATTATTCTTGAATGGATGCGATGGGGAATGAATCTCATCGTGTTCGTGGAGACGGTAGTCTGTACGTACGCACGAGCGACAATAACATTATTTTGATTTTAAAATAATATATAATTCGGTGGTGTATCATATATACAGAATAATTATCATGTTATATTTATTATTTACATGAATTACACATCATTATTATACCCATCCAAATAATAATGTATTGAATAACAATTACACCACGACGTGGAGACGGTAAGTCGTACGTACGCACGTATGGTGACATGTCATTCAAGGGATGGATAAAATACTGAATATGGTTGTACCATATTTATAATAAAATTAGAGTATATAGGAGATACTGGAGTTATTATTTTATAATGGAGATAACAATGAAATAAGAAGTTGAAGAAGAAAGGAACTTGAAAAAGGGTGGTGAAAACATTACCTCTTCTTCGGGTTCTTCCTTTTGATTTGATCAAAAGGGCTCCTTAAGTTGGCTTTATGATCAAAATAAGGCATCTAGGTTTAATTGAAGGAAGTTTATAGAATATTTGGGCAGGGGGTGGCCAATCCAAAAGGCTATGATGTTGTGAATTAGAGTGAAGGGGGAGTTCCCTTTTATAAGAGGGGTGAGGGGCACCTTGGGAAAAGATAGAAATATTATTTTATAATAAATTCATATTCGGTTTCTATTGGCTCAAAAGTGTATTATTTAAAGATACATGTGGGGAAGGGTCGAAATCCTTTCAACTAATAGATTTTAGACAGGTTTGGGTCACTATATTAACCTTGTCATTTATATTTAACTCTTAATTAAATAGTTTGGTATTTACCATGTCTCTTTGTATTTTTATATTATATAGTAAATAAACTTAATATATACCTCCAAGAGACCCCCAAGTGGTCCATTAATGATACACCTATCATTATATAAGTCCATTTTCAGAACATTAGATTTTTAGGAATAGAATATCAATTAATTATATAATATATGTTTTAAAATATCTTTTATGTCAATTTTGAAACTATGGGGTATTTTGTTTTTTATAATTTTATAACAGCATTATTACTTCAAAAAAAATTTATATAAACAATAATAATATGTCATATTAACCAATAAAATTAGTTTAATTCATAAAAAGTCTCAAATTGAATTTATTTTGATATTTATAATATCAATTATTTTATTATTTCATTAATTAGGTAATTACTGCATCACCATTGTGTCATAAATAAATTAAATTATTTAATGTCTAACAATTATAAATAAAATACCATTATGTAGGAAATAGTTTTATATTTCTAATGAATATTTATAATCTAATTTATCTTATGTATAACTGTATATTAAAAATGTTTCAGTAATTAAACGTTGATTTTCACTCTTTTAACTCTTCTTTGAATTAAATAATAATAAATGTCCTAATCTAATCCAAGTGGACCTAAATGATAATTGTTTATTCCTAAGGGTGTTTTTGGTTGATATACACTTGTCCAATAGAATTAGGACATGTGTGAGGTTAATATTAATATCATTTTTACCCTTAATTACCTTATTTATTTTTAACCGTGGTAAATAAAAGTAAAAAAGTTACTATTCACAAAAAAAATATTTTTATCTTATTGAACCACATTTTACTCCTTGATATTAACCGTGTCTCTTGGATTTTCGAAATTCCACTCACAGAAGCAGTAAAATTAAGTTTTACGTGAATTTCCAAATTCTCCTAGGAGGTGGGTAAAAGACGGTGAAAAGTTTTATAAAATTTTTATATGTCTAAAATTATTCTAAACTAACTCCAATTAATTAAATTGAAATTATATAGGTATTATGTATCTATTTTGACCTTAATTAAATTTAAATAAAATAAATATTTATTTAAATAAAAATTCGTTTTTAAACTATAACTCGGTGTTTTTCAGTATTCATCAAAAATTGAAAGTTTTCAGAAAAATACCAAAAATTCACCCTAGGATAATTTCGACATTCTGAATCCAAATATAAATTCCATTTTGAAAGATAAAATTTATAAAATTTCAAAAAGTGGGTATTTCAAAGAGAAGCGTACCATAGAAGCTTGGGGTGTTACATATAGTATAATGACGTATCAATCAACTAATCCATCACATAATTCTAGATAAGATCATAACCATACCTCTATAAAGTAACATACACATGCTCCTATTGATTAGAATCATCCATTCTTACAATAGACTTCAACTCCTACATGGCTAAAGAAGAGTTCAATTGTTGATAAACATGGAAGCATAAGTTTTCAAAAAAAATTATCAGTTTCCCATATCTAGAACTAGATGGTATGGGTATAATTTGATGATTATTATATTAAAAATTGTCCAAATTAAAAACAATTCAAGACTTTAATATTAGTTAATTGGAAAAGAAAATTTTGTGTTTTGATTTATGATTGGAGAAGTATTAACAAATTGAAAATATCACTCTTGTGGGATTTTGTTTTTGTAAGATTGTTTTTCATTATTTTAGTGGACATTAAATTTTTATAGTAACATATATTTTCCCCCTAATAATCAAATGAAATATTATATAATTGATATTGGAGGATACAGGAGAAAATTTTTATCATTGGCTTCTATGATATGGAGGGATTTTAAATTAACCATCATATCAGATTTTATTTTTTGTACATAGAAAACATCATACTCCTTCTGATATATGTCCATTAATAGATAAATATACATATAATAAATTTTTGGAATGTAAAATAAAAGAATAAATTTTGGTAAGTGTAATGTTACCATTTATAAGTTTTTTATGTTAATGATCTTAATAATGACTTATTAATGATTTCATTGTTCTAAATTTATAGAAATCGAGGAGATATCATCAGGATATTAAAACATGAAATGTATAACCACATACTTTATCTTGGGGAGGGTATACTTTATTTGAAGAACAAATTATGGATGAGTTTTTTTAAAAAACTATGAGTTTAGTCTTAAGGCTGTTAAGTGGTTTCCCCTCTACATAAACTACTCTTACTTGACATGAAAAAAAGAAGAGTGGTAAAAAAAGAAAATATGACACTATATTATAGAAGAGTTGGGGGTTCAAGCTGAGGGATTCATATGTGTTTAATTTATTTATTTATAAATGGTAATTCAATTCTCTAAATATTATGATACATTATAAATTTTTTCAAATATTTTACATATGATTCTTTTGAGGATTATTGAACAAAGTGGGTCTTTATAGATGACTATAGGAATGATATTTTAACTATAAAATTATGAGAGCCCAAACACCTAGGTCAGGTATGAGGATACCTAGAATGTGTGTTTGTGAAAAAATCATTTCCACATTCTGGAACTTCTTCAATGGAAGATGTTTATAAAAAATAGAATATTTTGAAGCTAAATTCAGGATATTCATGTGACATTGGATGATAGGATCAGATATTTGGTATAATCAATGTTTACAGAAAAACAAATATAGTTTCAGACTACTGATCCCACTCCTCCACCTCCATCAGTATCTCCCTCTCCTCCACCTCTTTTAGTAGCTCTTACTCCCACACCCCCACCTCCACAACATCCGAGTTATTTTGAGTAACATTTTTATGATCCCCTATATCATATTGTTTCATATGGATGATAAATTATATTGTAGATACCATTAATAATTAACAAAAGTGAGATAAAGTATCATAGGTTCAGGGTACAAGATATTATAGACAGATCAACAGGAGTAAAATTACCTATAGATGAGGTGAGTATAGTTGGACATAGTATTAGCCACTTTTTAGTATGTCTATATAGTCTTGTTCTACACATTACCATATAAATATGTGTACATTTTTTCTTTTTTCTTTTTGGTTTTTAATTTGTTTAAAAAATTTAATGTTTATATATTTATCTATTTTTATCGGAATACTTTAAAGGTAAATAGATGTTGTATAGACAACAAAAATACAAAGTGTTATGAATTCATATACAAATTCTAGCAGTCTTGATAGATTTTCATCTTATTCCATTTTTTAGTTAGATGATTATGAGATTAAAATTGAAGCTTGTGTTTTGTAATGAAATGATTTTTGGAACTTTTGAAAAATGATATCAATGGATCTTATAACTAAAGATCAGTTGCGAATCAACACTATAAAATTTTTTCCCATTTAAGTCATAATATAAATCATTCTGTACATTTAATTTATTGAAAATTTATACTTATGATTGTTTTATATTATGTATCATTATAAAATTTGTAAGGATTATGAAAGGACATATGTATATGGACTCATGGACTCATATTTTATTTCACCTATAGCGATGACAATGAATAATGAAGAAATAATAGTTTATATTGATGAAATATTTCAAAAGAATGCAATTATTCAGCATTGGTTGTTTCCTTATCTTCAAGGTTATGAAACATATATCTCAATAAGTGTAATATATCATTTAAAATAGTTAACAATAACATTAAATTTTCATTTATTTCAGTGGCCATTGGATGTTAAGTGATTTTTCTCAAAGGGATAATGTACTTTAATAGATATAATCTATCCAATGTGAAGTGAGAAAAATTTATAAGAATGTGTCAGACAAGTATGTTTGATTTTTTAAAATAAATTTTTATATTATATTGACTTATATTTATTTAAATAATGTAACTTTCTTATTGGGAATGGAATTTATTTCAAGATACCATAAGAAAGAGGAACAGAATGATCAAATATGTAAAAGAAAAGGTGAACCTTCATTTAAATTTTTTTACTTTGGGATAAATTACTTAATAATGTTTTTTTGAATTGAAAAACTCTATTAAAAATCATTTTAATAAAAAAGAAGGAATAAAATAAGGATGATATTATATTTTAAAATTTATGTATGAAATAATTTTAAATGGGAAAGTTATGAAGTCCCACCAGATTATATTTTTTTAATTTTTTCCTTAATATTTCACTCATTTATTCATAACATATGTTAAATTATTTCAATTTAATTTTTATATTTTTGATGAACCTTTCCCTTATAATTCACAAGAGATGAGAGACATTCAAATTGAATTAGAAAATTAGCTTACAAGCCTAATAGGATTTTATTTTATTTTTACTAATATTGTAGTTATAAAATTTCTAATTGTAAATGTGTTTTGATGGTTTTTTCTATTACTACTTCTTTTATGATTGGTTTATGCTGGTTTTTGTACTTGTTTTTTTTTCTTGTATTCTAAGTATATGAGAGTTAAAAATATAATTATTTAAAAAAAATTGGTTTCTCACATCTCTTATTCGATAATCAACAGGAAACCCCATTTAGATTTGTTTTTCACATCAATTATCAAATAAAGTATGTGAAAACCCACTTAACATGATGGTTTTTCATGTAAGTTATTTGATAACGGATATGAAAAAACTATTAATATTATTTTTTCACATCTGTTATCATGTAACTAACACAAAAAACCTTTACTGCACCAATTTTTATCATTGGTTATTTGATAACTGATGCGAGAAACCCATTAAGAATGGGTTTTCACAATGGTTATTAGATAGACAATGTTTAAAGTCAATAAAAATGGGGGCTTAAAGTCAATTATAAGACAAACTCCATGAAAAACCCTTTATCGTTTCAATTTTTTAAAAATACCAATGTGATAATGGGTTTTTTCATGTCAGTTATCTTATAACCTACCTGAAAAAATAATCAAATAATTCATTTAAAAATAGTTTTTTAACCAATGATAAAAACTTATATACAATGTCTCTAGAATAAACATCATGTACTAACTGATGTAAAAAAGTAAAAAACTGGTGTGAAAAAAAATATTTTCTACACTAGAGTACCTTACTATTATTGAAGCTTCGATGGTTTGACTCTCCAATTTTTTCCGTATCATTAAGGACATTCTTTTTTAACCAAGACCTTGATCTTTACTTCTTTTTTCTCCCTTTGTGTAGCCTTGGTTTCTATTCTTGAGGAGGATTAACTTTTAGATTTGATCTTCTCATTAATATGTCATTGGAGCATCCATTTTCTCATTTAGGGTGGATCCTACATAATATAATTTTATTCTCACACCCATGTATATATAAATCTATTATTCATGTTTCTGGAATGGTGTATCATGATCCATTGGGATCCAATTGGGTCGAATTCTAGGGGACTATCTTTCAAACCATACTAAAAATCCCATGGTTTAACATCTATGGTGAGGTCACTAGGGATTGTAGGGGAAGTGTGACACTACTCCAAGGTTAACTGGGATAAAGAATGTTGGCCCACATTTTGGTGAACTATAGAAATGTTTACTCACTATAGCATGGTGTAATGATGACACCGATAGGGAAATACAGTAATATAGACCAACGATAGTAGTATGAATTAGGATAATGTAGTTGGGAAAACCTTTGAGGTAATATTATTTTATCTCCAAATCCTTTTTTCACTGACACAGAATAATTTTAGACATCAATATTTCCAACAACTATAGACCAGTGGAAATACTATGTGGTTGATGTAATAGTTACATCATATTCTGTATGATGTCATTTGAGAATGGGTTTTTATGTTCAATTTTAATCTCTTAAAATCACCCTATAATATACTCATTATATAGTGAAATATTTTGTCTCTCTCTAGACATAGGGATAAATTCTTGAATCACATAAATTGATGTTTCTTATATTAATATTATTCTTATTCTTTTTTTCAATTTCACTATTCTTCAATAAATCTTTTGTCATTTGTTTCTCTAGAATTTTATATAAAAAATCTTTTGTCATTTGTTTCACGAACCTTAGATTTTTAGGAATAAAATAACAATTAATAATATAATATTTTTTTAAAAACTATTTTATGTCAATTTTGACACTATTTAGTAATTGATTTTTGTGAAAATCATAAAAGAATGATAATTTTGAAAAAAGACAATTAAATAAATACTAACATGTCATATTAACCTAGAAAATTAGTGGAATTCATAAAAAGTCTCAAATTATATTTATTTGGGTATTTATAACATCAATTATGTCAATATTTCATTAATAAGATAATTACTGCATCATCGTTGTGTCATAAATAAATTAAATTATCTAATGTCTAAAAATTACAAATAAAATACCATTATGTAGGAAATTTTTTTAGCTTTCTAATGAATATTTATAGTCTAATTTAGCTTATTTATAACCCCATATTAAAAAAATTTTAGTAAATAAACATTGATTTTACCTCTTTTAACCCTTCTTTAAATAAATTAATAATAAATGTCCTAATCTAATCCAAGTGGGCCTAAATGGTCATATTTTATTCCTATGTTTGTTTTTGGTCGAATTACACTTGTCCAATAGAATTAGGACATGTGTTAGGGTAATAATAATATCATTTCTACCCTTAATTACCCTATTTACTTTTTACCGTGGTAAAAAAAAGTAAAAAGTTACTATTCACCAAAAATTATTTTCATCTCATTGAACCACATTTTAGTCCTTTATATTAACCATGTCTCTCGGATTTTCGAAATTCCACTCACAGAAGCGGTAAAATTAAGTTTTATGAAAAATTCAGTTTTTTAACTACCACTTAGTGGTTTCACTATTCATCAAAAATTGAAAGTTTTCAGAAAAATTCCAAAATTTTACCCTAGGCTAATTTCGATATTTCGAATCCAAAAATGAATTCCATTTTGAAAAATAAAATTTACAAAATTTCAAAAAGTGGTTATTACTATTCATAACGGATAGTTTTAATAATATTTTAGTAGCATATTGTTGTTTAGTGAAACTCGTTATTGCGTACTACACACACTATTGAGGAAGGTCGCGATTGCGTGTAATGCAAGGCAAGTCAAGGATGCGTGTTGTGCAAGCTCCTTTTGATGTAGCGTACAACACAAGACATTAGTGAAATTAAAAAGAATATTTTTCATAAAATCTTAGGGTGTTACATTCTACCCCCCTTAAAATGAATTTCTCCCTCGAAATTCATCGGGGTTATAAATGGTTTACTATTCGAAAGTTTCTTTAATAGAAACCCACATTGTAAAAAGGAATACCAAAACCAATATTTATAAACAAATGTATGAAACGTAACAGTTACCCAAATAAACTAATCACTGGGTTTCCACATAGGTGAAAATATGGATATGGAAGAGAAATCTAACCATCATGTTCTGATGGAGAGTGGTAGAGAACATGGCTATGGAAAAGCTAGCAATCACAAAGCAATAAATTTGTGATGATCTAAGGTACCATCTGATTCATCAGATATAAGAGCACTAAGACAACATTTTTGGTTTTCAAGATCATTTCCCTAAAGTTGATAAAATTGGAATTAGAAGAAATACTTTCGTGATTTTGGTATAGTCTCACCGTTTGTCGTTCTTTGGACAATTTCCACTTCATCTCTTAAAGAAATGAAGTTGAATTTTTCATGCGTGATGTGTTAGCAGATCATGTGATAGAATGATGGGTCATTCCATCTCTTTCAAACAAAAGGTTAGCAAAAGTTATAAGTCCATCTTATGGTTAATTGTATATGGTTCCAAAAATTAACTTATACTTCATATATCATACCGCTTAATAAAATAAAACTAGTTTCTACTAACCAGGGACTTCCTGTAGGCCAGTGGTAGGCGATAAAGGCCAGTCGTACTTCGGTTGTGGGTTCGATTCCCACAGCCTTGTCCGACGCGATGGGTTGTCGCCCGTCCTGCAGGTTGTCCTTTTTCTAAAACTATATTACTATAAAATCCCACCAATAATATCGAAAAAACTTCTATCCTTAAACAATACTAACTTATGTCCAACATAATCCATTCCAACCTTTAGGCTTATCTATAATACTGCAGTCCACTCTCATAACATAGTGAAAACGATTACCAGAGATTTAATACCATCGTTTATCCCCATATGTCATAAGATATGTTTTGTTGGTCACATTCCAAACATTCAAAGTCATTAATCATGTATTCTCTTGAATACCCATTGAGCCTTAGTGAAAACATGAATGTAGTTAAAAGTTAACACTTTCCACATACCAAAATCCTCAAAATTCTATATACTCAAACCATGATATCACTTAGTCCTTATATCAATCATGAGCTCATGAATACTGTTAAACATTTCATTTTCTTGTTTTCCCTTCATTATGCGCATATCATCTTATTTCCAAAAATATCTCAAGCACTTTGAATACCACATTAGACCAACACATAAATATTCCAATACTTTATGATACAACATTATTTTGGAATCCCATTACATAAACACTTAATCATTCCCCCACATCATTGTCATATTCAACATCGCCAATAGTGATCGCATGTGACTTCCCTTTGTCCTTTGCCTTAAGTGGTTGCTCATGTTGATCATCACTAACCCTTGGATTAGGGCATTTATTAGCATAATGCCCCATTTCCTTGCACTTGAAGCATTGAAGTGTTGGTGGTGCGTTCTCTATAGTGTTTGCTTTATTCACATCATTAGAAACCCTTTTTCCATTACTTCGACACTCAGCTGCTCGATAACCTTCTTTTCCACACTTAAAACATTTTCTAGTCCCTTTAAGACAATCTCCACCATGCTTCTTTCCACACTTTGTGCATAAGGAAGCATTCATCTTCTTTTCACAATTATTTTGAGATTTCTCCTTGAACTCCATCTTTCGTTTCTTTTCAAAACCATGAGATGGATATGTAACACCAACTTCCATTTCTACCTTCATAGCACAACGCACAATTTCTTCATAGCTACTGAAGTCTCTTATAGCTAATTCCCTTCGAAGAATTGGTTTTAAGCCACTGAAAAATCGATCAACTTTACTTTCAGGTTGGATGATAATGCCAAATTCATACCTTGCAAGTCTTGTAAAATTCGCTTCGTATATACCAACAGATTCATCATCCTTCTGCTTCAGCTCAAGAAACTCCTTTTCCATCTTTGTTCGAACAATACGAGGGAAGTACTTACTGAAAAACAAGTTCTTGAACTCGTCCCATTCCATGGACTCAATTTCATCTCTTGGCCTCGTATTCTTGATAAGATTCCACCATTGATCAGCTTCACCTTCCAAACGATATATTGCTAAGATGACTTTATCATGTTCAGAACATTGAAGAACTGAAAATATCTTTTCAGTGGTACTGATCCTTTATTCAGCAACAAGTGGATCAGAAGACCCACTGAAAGAAGGTGGACGTTGCCTCATGAAGGACTCAATAGAATATTGTTCCCTTCTCTGCTCATTTGGAAGTCCAGAATGATTCATAGCTTGTGTAAGTATAGAAATAAGATTTTGCACTCCATCTCCCATAACATTTGTTTGTTCAGGAGGAAAATCATTGCATTGTCTATTGCATTGATCAACACGGTTCCTTCGGGTTCCAGCCATCGTCTAAAACCCAAAAAGAATAGTGTGAGAGGCAAAAATCATGCTAGGGAAAACAACATAATAAAGGGGGAGTACCTTCAATATCTAACATCTTAGGTTTAATTATATGATCATTAGCGTAATTCTAGTACTATAACCTATACATATACTTAACCTTAGGAACATCTCTAGACATACCTTAGAAATATCTCTAGGGATCTCACTAACGTTTTCACATCCTAGTTTCCAAAGGTTGACTAAACCTCCCTCTGATACCAACTGTAGAGACCCGAAGCCTGACGTACATGGACATTACATTACTTTTGAGGAATACTTAGTACATAACAAAAACACACACACA
This sequence comes from Viscum album, assembly GCA_963277665.1. Lineage (NCBI taxonomy): Eukaryota > Viridiplantae > Streptophyta > Magnoliopsida > Santalales > Viscaceae > Viscum > Viscum album. Next base: position 1,769,868,272 of record OY728157.1, read on the forward strand.
AGGATCGTAATAGTTTAGTGTCTTTGGAAACTCGGAATATAATCTTCTAATCGTGGTGAAAGATATTCAACATCTCCCATAAAGATCTTCAATTTTTTTACTTAAAACCTTTCTTTATATCCTGGGGAAAAGAAAACATTAAAGGGTGAGCTCAAATGCTCAGTAAGGGTAAACAAAAGAAATATCAATCACATCATATTCATAAGAACATAACATTTTGGAAATCTTAACCTGAAAAAGGGAGCATAATTTCATAACATGGGATAAATCATGGCAGTGAAATGTAATCACAATAATCATAACTTAAAACATGAAACTTTGTGGCATACACACATAATGATAGAGAATCATTTCTTGTTAGTCAAGACTCATTGCCAAGACTATCTTAGTGGACAAAGACCCTTTCTGAACCGAGTCACCCTCGTTTCAGTCTTGTTTCACTGAACCGGTATAACCTACCGTTCCAGCCATGTCTATCTCATGAGATATAAAATCTTTACCCAATGCATTGGAGGGAGATATAGGTCCCACCCATCTAATAATGATACCATTCTTATGTGTGCCACAAAATCATAAATCATACATCATTGTATAACCCATGTAATAAAAATGGGATTCTTAAACAACATGACATCATAAAACAATTCATATAAGATAAAGGAATTCATAAAAATAATTCCATCACAACATAATCAAATCAATGTAATAATAGGGATAAAAACAGAACCCTATATTATCTTAGATGGAAAATAATTTTGATAAAACACTTGAAATGAATTCTTGAGGAAAATATCCTTTCTTCTTCAAAAAAACTTTTCCTTTCTTAATATTTCATACAATTATAAACTAAAAGAAGTTGATTAAAAATATACTTGAAAACTTTTAAAGGAATATTCTTGGAAATAATGTTTTAAAAATCCATTCATTCCGTATAAGATAAAAAAACATTCTTCGTACTTTTGTCGGAAAAGTCAAAAAGTACCTCGTACGAAAAACGACAAAAGATTCCTTTCATATCTATTACTAAAAACTCACCAAAGGGTAAAATTGGATTTGAAAAATTGTATTTGGATGGAAATAACATTACATATTTAGGAAACATGGATGTGGATGATAAAATACACCCCAGTAAATTTCAAAGTATAAAAAATCTCGGATAAAAATGAGATTGTGATATTTCCCTTACCTTAGGTCCGATTTGCTTCGTAAGTGTCCGAACCTCCTGTATAATGATTTAAATAATGTCATTGACTTATTCCAGAATCATAATAATTGTTATGATATCATATATGGTTCACTTATGACTTTATTTTACCCGTTCTTTTGTAAATTCCATGTTAAAGAGCGTTTTGGGTAAAATTGTTTCATTTATCGTAGGTGTTTGGACTTGTTGTTATTGACATTATTATTACTTATATCATGATTTACTTACTTCCAGAATATAAAAAATGATTTGTATATCCTATATATTCAGTATATATTTATATAATAGATAGATAAATGAAATGAAACACACCGTTCATGGAGACGGTAGTCCGTACGTACGCATGAATGTTGTTTTCCTTTCCTTATTGTCTTGAACGGAAGTAAGTAGATGAAATACATATATACATAAATCCAGTAGCTTTATAGTGTCATATATTTCATTATTATTTCTTAAATATACTTTATAATCATTCTTAAATGGTTAACATAGATAATGAATCTCATCGCGTCGTGGAGACGGTAGTCCGTATGTACGCACGAGCGATGATATCGTTCTCATGATCGTGAACTTGTGTTGAAGTGTATGTATACTATTTCAGTATCAATATCACTTTATAATAATCATATATAGTTACTCATTACACTATTATACCCATCCAATTAGGGTGGTGGAAGAAAATAGATTACACCACGGCGTGGAGACGGTATTCTGTACGTACGCACGCGCGGTGATTTCCTTTTTCCATAGGATGGATAGAAGGTTAATTAGAGTTGTTTCATATTTATAATAACATATAAGTATATAAGAAATACTGATGTTATTACTTTATCATTAAACAACTAAAGAAGAAGAAGTTGAAGAAGAAAGAAATTGAAAAAGATCGGTAATGGATATTACCTCTTTTTGACGCGCCTTCACTTAACCTCCACTTAAAGAACTAAAGATGGTCTTTGAAGAAGACCAGGACCTCTAGGATGATACTTGGGAAGTGGAGAAGAGATTTTTGCAGGGTTTGGACGAGCTTGAATGCTCAAATTGGTGTGAGGAGGAGAGGGAGGAGATGCCCTTTTATAAGGGAGGAGAGGGGTACGTTTGGAATAACTAAAAATATTATTTTATTATAAGGTCAAGTTCGGTTTTAAATAGATCAAAATTGATATATTTAGAAGCTAAGGTGGGGATGGGTCTAAATCCTCTCATCCAATAGAATTTAGACAAGTTTAGGTTCCTATTTTAACCTTATCATTTAGATTTAACATTAAGTTAAATAATTGTACTTTTACCGTGTCTTCTTGTGTTCTTACACTATAAGGTTAATAAACTTACTATAAGAAGCCAAACGAACCCCAATTTGTTTATTATTAATATATATATCCTTATATAAGTCATTTGGACGAACCTTAGATTTTTAGGAATAAAATAACAATTAATAATATAATATTTGTTTTAAAAACAATTTTATGTCAATTTTGACACTATTTAGAAATTGATTTTTGTGAAAATCATAACAGAATGATAAGTTCGAAAAAAGTTAATTAAATCAATAATAACTTGTCATATTAACCTATAAAATTATTGGAATTCATAAAAAGTCTGAAATTATATTTATTTGGGTATTTATAATATCAATTATGTCAATATTTCATTAATAAAATAATTACTGCATCATCGTTGTGTCATAAATAAATTAAATTATTTAATGTCTAAAAATAACAAATAAAATACCATTATGTATGAAATATTTTTAGATTTCGAATTAATATTTATAGTCGAATTTATCATATGTATAACCCCATATTAAAAATGTTTTAGTAAATAAACATTGATTTTACCTCTTTTAACCCTTCTTTAAATAAATTAATAATAAATGTCCTAATCTAATCCAAGTGGGCCTAAATGGTCATATTTTATTCCTATGTTTGTTTTTGGTCGAATTAAACTTGTCCAATAGAATTAGGACATGTGTTAGGGTAATAATAATATCATTTCTACCCTTAATTACCCTATTTACTTTTTACTGTGGTAAAAAAAAGTAAAAAGTTACTATTCACCAAAAATTATTTTCATCTCATTGAACCACATTTTAGTCCTTGATATTAATTGTGTCTCTCGTATTTTCGAAATTCCACTCACAGAAGCAGTAAAATTAAGTTTTATGAAAAAATCAGTTTTTTAACTACCACTTAGTGGTTTCACTATTCATCAAAAATTGAAAGTTTTCAGAAAAATATCAAAATTTCACCCTAGGCTAATTTCGATATTCCGAATCCAAAAATGAATTCCATTTTGAAAAATAAAATTTACAAAATTTCAAAAAGTGGTTATTACTATTCATAACGGCTAGTTTTAATAATATTTTAATAGCATATTGTTGTTTAGTGAAACTCGTTATTGCGTACTACACACACTATCGAGGAAGGTCGTGATTGCGTGTAATGCAAGGAAAGTCAAGGATGCGTGTTGTGCAAGCTCCATTTGGTGTAGCGTACAACACAAGACATTAGTGAAATTAAAAAGAATATTTTTCATAAAATCTCGGGGTGTTACATGAGTCATATAATTTAATGAGACTATGATGACACTTGTAGGAATATTATTTGATAGTTTTAGTTCGATATCTTTTAGAATTACGAGGGATCCATTTTGGATCAAGGCAATGAGGGATGGTTGGTGGAATTAGATATTTATTTTTTCTTGATCTATTCTTGAAGGGAGTATTATATTCTCTTGGTAGTTGGTATGTGTTTTTGGGCTACTCAAAATTTATGGGTTTTGTTCCTCAAAGATCATGTATAGTCATTTGTTTCATGGGTTATGTTCAGAAATATATTTTAGGTTGAGTTTCATTCATCAAATATGAAATAATCTTATCGACAGGAGACTCTTACTCTCTATTAGGGTAGTTCAACTATGTATAATTTTTAATTTTTTTAAAATAATATCTTATGATAGTCTTCTAACATATTTCGATATAAGGAGGATAGAGAAATTTATTTAGAGGAAGCGGTGAACCTAGATAACTAGTTTCAAGTCACATTGGGCACATTATCGATGTATCTTTAGTTGTTGTACAATGTAAAGGTCAGTAATAGGATGCTATGAAGGACTGGATAATCATGGGAGGGGAGTTTTTAGGACGATTCCTCTAGAAGAAAAATGGAAATAGGTTTTTAAATTCATGTTTAGATGAAGTCTTAGATATAATGGATTCAGTTCAATCTTTTTTCAACCTATTTCAATGGAGATGGTCGTTCTTGGACCCCCTACATAGATATTAGATTGTTTTTCAGGTAGATTTCATGTACAAAATAAAATTATTTTCAGAACATCCATGGAAGCTAGTGTAGGGCTATAGGCCCTCTTTAAGCTCAATAGTTTCAATAGTGTCAGGGTGATCTATGATAATAATAGATAAAAGGGGATAATGTATCTAGATGATTTCAATATTTTTCCCCTAATCAACAATGATAGCAAGAAAACTGTCTCCATTGAGGTGGTCTTTGTCAGATATTGAGTTAGACATATTTAGAAGAATGTCTTATGTTTTTAAGTTTTAGATATCCAAATGTCATGCGAGGTATTATCAAATTATTATCTAGATGATCATATAAATTATTTTATTTAGGAGCTACACACTCCTTTATTTCACCAACCATTTTCATACTTTAGGATTTCATGAAGAGAGGCTTACAATTCCCTTATCACTGGATATTCTAGTTTTATTTTGATCAATCTTATATGATGTGTATGAAGATTATGATCTGATATTAGGGGAACATCACCCTAAGAGATATTTCATATGTTTTCAAAAACTGTCATACAATGTCATACTCAACATGGACTGGTAGTATTTGTTATAGCATATTGTTGATTAAATTAAGAGGCAAACTATATTCTATGATGATGATGAAGACAATGTTCTATTTATTGTATTGTGATGGAATATAGGCATGTTGAGTCCTTATCTTACATGATAGTAAATCTAATGTTTGGTTCAATGGAGGATTGTTCAGTGGTGTTTTTCACGGTTATATAAGAGTACCATGATGTATTTCTAGAAGATGGTGTTACATTTCCTCTACAATGTAATATCATAATTTTGATATAGTTTCATCTAGGTGTCATTATAATATCAATTTCCTTGTATCGGATGGAACCTTATCTATTAAAATAGCATCATTTTCATATTCATAATCTTCTGTGGAAATTATTTATTTAGCCCAGTTAACACCATGGAATACCATGGTTATGTTTTCTAGAAGAAATTTGGAAATCTACAACTGTTCATCAATTATCACCAATTAAACCACCTAACTATAAACCATCATTATCCCCTTCTATGGATTGAGATGAATTTTTTGTCTAGGTGAAGGGATCTAGTAGGTTCTTAGATATCAATTTTTGATTAGGATGTCATCATATGCTAGTGAAGGATGGGGATATTTCAAATATTACTTTAAAATGATGTTATGGGAATTGTAAATTCAAGATGATGTCCTTTGGTTTCACGAATGCTGTGTTAAAATTAATGGGACTGATAAATTACATTTTTATAAATCTATAGATCCGTTATAGTGGTTTTCATTGAGGAAATTATTCAGTATTCCATTTCTGGGGGAGTTTGTATATCAACTTTGAGATACTTTAGGGTTTCCTCAGTATCATCAACTATTCTTTTAAGCTTTCAAATTGTAATTTCTAGGCCTGAATGGTCTATTTCACATGAGATGTTGTGTATCAACACGGAGTAGTCATGGATCCATTGAATGTTAAGGAAACTTTATCTTAGGAAGTCGAAAAAATATTGCAGAGGTATGGAGTATCCTTCGTATTGCAGGCTATTACTTAATGTCTTTTCTAAATTATCTTTAAATTTGAATCTTATGATGACATTCACTAGGAAGGATTGAGATTTTATGTGGACTGATTAGTGTATGTTTACTTTAGAGTATTTGATATACAATCTAGTCAATGCTTCGGTCCTTCATTTTCTAAAGGAGGGTATCATATTTGAGGATTACTATGATTCTATGTGTCTAATCTTGGGTTTCATTCTAATTTAGTAGAGAACAGTTACATCTATTGGGTCTTGGAAGTTACAACCTCATAAACATAATTTTTCCACTCATGATCTTGAGCTTGCTGCATTTGTATTTTCTCTGATGTTGTGGAAGCATTACCTCATTGGTGAATGATTTTTTTTCTATAAAAATATTATGAGATTGAGATATATCTTCTCTAAGTGAATTTTGATCTTATTCTAATTATGGTGGATGCAATTATTATAGTATTATGTCTTCAATATTTCATAAGCATTGGGGAAAGGGAATATTTTGACCAACTTTCTTAGCAGAAATCTATGTGATGATGTTGTGTGTGTGTTTGTATATTATTAGAGAATGATGGAGGATTTCTACATAATGAATATGTAAATAGAATTTGATTGTATATGTTGTCTATATAAATTGATCGTTCTTTCAACTTTAGTATAGTAGGTGGAGGAATTCCCATAAATGGATTTTTAGGATGAGGTTTGGGGAGATCGTGTTGTTTATAGAGATACCCCTGAGGGGTGATCTAGATATGATTAGCACCTAGTATTATTACAATAGAGGATATTCATTAATTTAGTTATGGGTGGGGTGGTTCTTCATGAGTTACACTGTTCACACTTGGTAGTACATCCTGGTGGGGCTAGGTTGTATGGTTCGTTGAGAGGTAGGTTTTAATTGTCTTGGGAATAAGTGATTAGTTATAGAGTTTATATCTGGATGTTTAGTCTTTCATATGGTGAAATCTAGGATTAAGATATGTATATTTCATTGATTTTTAAATTTTAATGGAATTATAATAAAATATTAGTTGTATAGTTTTTAACTCAATGTTTGGTTTTTAAAAGGGAGAATGATGAGCTTCTTGTTCCTGATGGGTGGCATCAATCACTCAGTGTTCCCCAGTAGAACATGGAGTACATCTTGATGGACATCATCATCGGTTCACCTTGATCTTGATGAGTATGTGATCTTATCTTGGTAATTCTAGGTTTCTTGATGAAGTCAAATCAATTATTGAAAATTATGCAGTCTCATAGTTGATATTTTATCGAAGAAGTATATTACGAAGGTGGTGAGGATCCCCGGGGTTATGAAAATGATCATTTATGATTAAGATCCCCATTTTACATCCAGAGTATGGAGAGGTATTCATCATGAATTTTTATCTCAATTGTTTCATAAAATATATATTCATGTACAAATAAACGGTCATAGAGAATTGATAATCTATGAATCGGAAGATATTTTCTTTTTATACATTCTAGATTTTGGAGATTCGTGTTTGGTACTTAACCTTAGTGGAGCTCACTTATAATAACATATATCACTCCACTACTAGTAGGGAACTATTCAAAGAACTATATGACCATCCTTGAAGATCTTCATTATGTTCGACTGAAGTTATAGTTTCAAATATTCTCAAATCAGAATTGGTGAAGAGCATGACAAAGAATGTGCATCTGATTCATGTTCCAATGAGTATAGTTTAGGAGCATTGTAATTACTATAATGATCATAGGTTGAGGCCTCTAGAGTTTTACATTTTAGATCATGTTTTATTGAAGGTATATCTTTATCATGTCATGCGGAGGTTTGAACATGGGAGTAATCTTTCCCTCTGTTGTTTTGGAACTTTTAAGGTATTGGAACATGTTGGAGATGTATTTTATTAGAGACCACATTCTCTGCACATTAGATGTATTTATGACATATTCCATAAATAGAATCTTTTCTAGTATCATCATGATTATACACATGTAATTGAATAGGTTTAGATAGAATTTGAAGATGATGTGACCATTGAGGAATAGCCTATTGAAATTCAAGATCGTTAGGAGAAGGTCTTGTGTGGGTGTTATTCTATGGATTTGTATCATGTGGAAACATGGTGTCTTTGAGGGGTGTACATGGGAATGTGAGTGATGGATTCATGCTAAATATCTTGATTTTTTCAATGAATTATATAGTCGATATGATATTTATAACCATTATAGGTTTATGGGATGATTTATATATTTTGAGTGTGTTCCATGTCTTCATGATGTGTAGGTTGTGTTCACATTTTAATGAGATATCTAAAAAGATATCTCACTAGGAGGTTGTTTTATTCCCTTTATATTCCTCCCAATTTTTGTTTCAATTTGTGAGGATGAGAATAATTTAAGAGTTATCTAATGTAGAGGACCACATTTTATGAATCATTTCTATTGTGTTGTTCAGGTTTTGGTGTTTATGAGAGAGATTTTATATTTATTCTAAATGATGGGAGTGTATTTTTGGGCCCACTAGGTTGCAAAACACAAGTGGTGATATGTGTGGTAATGGTTTTGGTGTGTCTCATTTTGATGTGGTGGTCATGCGAGTTGGGAATTGCGGTACTAGGTGAATTTTGGGAGTGAAAACCCTTCTTCATAGGACATGGTGTGTGGTGTGTTTCCCTATATAACATGGGGATTCACTCCATTCTCATGTTAGAGGGTGTGGAACTATAGATAATCTAGTAAATTTTCTTTTTCATTGAATGGAACACCATGATAAATAAAATAGTTGTTTCTTGGTTGTTAGATGTAGATAATTTCCCTATGGAAAATGGGGAATATTGAAACTACATTTTTCGGGGTTGTGGTAGTGTATCAGTTAGGTGAGGTCAAGATGAGAAGGAAGGACGGAAATAAAAATCATGGGATTTATATTCTATGGACTATTTCATATTGAGATGCCAATCTTAAGTGGATTTCACCATTCATATGGTGGGTTTCTAAGGGGAGTCATGGTTGACAGTTCCATGAGTATATTGAAAACAAAACATGTCATGGTTTTAGTTGATTATATTCTAAATGGGAAAAAATACAATCAATAATATGGGAGATAATTGTTTTGAAGGTTGATCATTCCAAATCTGGATTTGAACTGAGACACAATAGTCATGGTTGAGGTATCCACACCAACATGAAATCCCACCAAGACATCTCTATATATAAGGGTTCAGGTTCATTCCTTTGAATTATAACTGACCTTGGACACCGTTAGTTCCTTTTAACTGTCTCCTAGTTGATACTAACATTGGTGTGTGTGGGGATTTATTTTAATCTCAATCAATGGTATATCACTTCTTACTTTTGTCATTATGTCTCCTTTCCTTCCATTATATAGTTTATAGAAGTGTTTTTTCATGAGTTTGGGATGGGTATTTGAACCTAGTAAATGATGATTAATTTTTTTAGGTTATAGTGTGTCTTTCATTTAGTTTCATTGTGGCTACATCATTTTTTATCTATTCTTGTGTGGTGTTCATTGAAACTTTATATCTAGGAAGTGGATTCATAAACTTCCCATAATTTTATACGCCAATTTTGGATTATCATTACTTATCTTCAAATGGTAAAAGGAAAATATTAACCTTATAGATGATAGTAATCATAAAAATAAGAACAAAAATATATCATAAATTTTTCTATGATCACATGAGAATTATGTTATGATTTAACCATAATGGTTGTCTCATGTGATTTTGTTGATGGTGTGATTTAGAATATTTGTGATTGTTTTTGTTCCTTGCAATATTTTTTATGCTTTAAATTTAGATAAAAATGGAAATCTAGTAATATGAAGGGAATAATGGATGATGAAAACAACTTAATTTTGTTGTTATTCCATAAATTACTTATCATAAAAAGTGTTTCTTTGAGTGTATTTTTTGGTTGTTTAAGTTTTTCTTAACTGATGAATAATATGTTTCTTATTGATGGAATATTTTCATTATAAATATATTAAATAAATAAGATTAAGGAATAGGGTGTTTTATAGAATTAAATTGGTGTGGTTGCTTTAAATCTTATAATTTTTTGTTATAAGCTTATTGGATTTGTGTGATGGAATTGATTTCCCATTGAGTTTATTGTCCATAGAATATGATTCTTTTCCCTATATCCACATTTGGTTGAAAGAGAATTTTTTTGTTTGATATGTGAATCCAAGTATTACTAGAATATTTTGTGTGGGATGGGCTATTTATCCCCTGTTAAGAAGCGAATTGATGTCAGTGATGGTGGAATGGAATGGTGAAGGATGTGGGCACAGCAAAAACAATGGATGCAACATGCCCAACTCTTCTTTTTTGTTTTGATTGATGATTAATCCATTTTTTAAATGATTATAAATTTCATGATCAATGTAATTTAATCAAGTAATAAAAAAATAGAAAAATGGTGTAACAAAAGAGAATGATCTTAAAATATTATTTATAATTAATTTAAGTAACTAAAGAGTTACCTTGTAAGTAATTCTTTCTTCATTGATGGACTTAACAACATCTTTATATCATAACATCATTATGATATAGTAATAAAGAATATAGTCGATATAGCAATGATCTACACATATTTCCCAAACCTCTAAACATCAATGTTGTAATCTTCAGGTGTTGGAACTGCAGATCATAATGCATGTATAGTTCTCCTTAGATCGATCGAAGAGTCACTTGATTTAATGGTCTACATCTATCTATGTACATTTAAGGGTAATGGTGGAGGAAGATTTCTCTTCATTATTGAGAGAATTATTAGAGAGGTATCTATCGAGGTCTTTGAGCGGATTCTCTCTAGATATCTTCATGTAAGACAAAATGAATTATATATTTTAGTGAAATAAAAAAATTGGTTTTATATAACGATAGAGTTAGAAATAATAATTGAACGTGCACCCTAAATTTTTTTAATACCTATATATCCTCATGTATATAATAATAATTTTTTTAACATTATTTCTTGACATGTTTTAAACTCACAATTTGAATTTAATATTATTTATTCAAATAATATTGAATATATATTATTTCTTATCAGGCCAATAAACATCATCAACCATTCCTCCACAATATTAATCAATCCTTGAATAATGACTACTTATGTAAAAAAAATATCACTTCATTATCTTCCAATAAATAAATAAATATTATATTCACTAAAATAACAATTAATATTTTTTAAATGTTCTTATCACAATATTCTATTTAATAACTTATAATGGAATATATGTGGTCAAGAAAACATAAATAATAATTAAACTACATTTGGTTAAAATATTTATTCAAATAGTCAAATAATATATAATAATATTATCTAACTGGGATTCCGAATATGCATATTTTTTGAACCTCTAGGTTTATTTCTTAGTGGAATTAGTATAAGAATCCCAATGTCTAATGTTGTAATCTATCAACAGGACAGATCACCCATAGAGAAAGAATTTAATTCAAAAATTACAAAACACCTCTTATGGATGCTTACTATATAATATAATCTATTTATCTCGTTAACTCTAATCAAGATGTTTCCATGCTAGTTCCATCAACCAATGTGCTCTATACCTTTTTATTTGACATTATAAAAATAGATCTCTCCAATAGAACACCATGGCGATGAATTTATTTTGGATATATACATAAATCAAAGGGATTGCGATATTAACATATATTAAAGAAAATAATCGAAAAACAATTTCTAACATTATTCATTAATGAAATATTAATTGTGATGCACCCAATATATCCTACCTCACCATGAACATATGTACTCATAGTTTTCATCAATACATCAAAGTACATGACTTAAAATACTAATTAATAAAAAAATATTAAGTTATAATTATAAAAATACAAGTCCATATATTGTAACATCTAATGACACATATAAATGTGAATTTCCTACTTGTGGTTCTTATTCTCATAATATCATACAATAAATATTACAATAGGTATACACAATGAGAAGTTTAACCAAAGTACTATGAGTCTCCCCCTGATATCCTCTATCAATTATACCCTCAAATTATTTCATCAGGCTATAGAACATATATTTAATAATACTATCATGACACTTTTGGGTTCTCATCATATCAAGGAATTTTTGTGACCTTTTAGTGGGATAACTACCCCTAGATTTTTTTTTTAAAAAAGGTTTGGGTCGAAGCCTCATTTATTATTAAATCCAAGCAAATACCTCTTTTAACAGGGTAGAGGGTGACCCATTACATATCTCGAAGGCCTAGTGGGCATTTAGCCCATTATATGGCCCGTACGCCAAAATTTTTTGCCCAAAGACCATTCTATGAATAGTACTATTACCGTACTCAATATTACTGTACCGCACAGTACCCTACCGCCGCTATAGTACCCTGCCGTTGTTGCTACATCATGCTAAAGTACTGCTACAGTACCCTACGCCCAATGGGTTTTGAACCCCCATTTTTTATATAGGATTATAGGGTGCTTACCACTAAGACAAACCCCAACTACTGCTACACCTAGAACATTATCTCATACTATGTTATGTAGAATAATAATCATATTGTGACAAGGATTTTATTAATATTCTAAAAAATCAATATAAGTTATGATAAAGTACAAAATGTTTTTCTATTCAGACAACTCCAATAGACTATCGCTTTTATTAGATCCCATATCTAATAACCTTTCGTCCACTATCCCTCACATGATACTTATCCTTATAATAATATAGGACTTTGTTCAAGGGGTCTAGCATGTTATCTTCAGTGGGAACTCTACTTTTTGTATCATCACCACTCATAGAAATTTTCCTCAAGAGTTAATACTTCTGGAGTATGTGTTTTTTTGTGTCAACTTCCCTCTTTCGAAATCTCCACCGCTACATTATTATGAAAATTCAATGTAATCTGTTCTCTACTGATAGGTAACACATAAATCTCCTGAAAAATGTTTCATATCTAAATGTATTCCTCTTACATGTTATAGTCTAATGTATTCTGAGACTCTACTTTAGAATTGATGATTACATGCTGCTCTGAACTCTTCCATCTCACAGCTCCTCTATTGAGACAGAAAACATATCATGGTTGTAACTTCATAACAATATGATGTATTTCAAAAACTAGAATGAATATAACCCCTGATGACCAAAACCTATTCTCCTCCATACACCAAGGTCATATCCATAGTTCTACTCAGATTCATAATGATAGCCTTAACAGAAGACCAGCGTTGTTCTCCTAGATCACCTTGATATCGACCTACCATTCTAAATTCATAGGAAACATCATGTCTAGTAAAAAACATTGCATTAATGATTGATCCTATCACTGAATCATGAGAGATTTTACTCATTCACTCATGATCTTGTTGTGTTTGATAACACATTTTCATAGAAATATGTATACTGTGTGACACCAGAACTAATACCCTATTATATTGTTCCACATTAATATCATTAGTATTTAGTCAATGTATATAATTTTTCTTAGTTCATTAAGACTCATGGATCTATCAAGATTGATCTTGATCCCTATAATATTGGTTTGTTCACTTATGCACTTCATGAAAAACACTTGCTTAACCAGTCTTTAACATGCTATAATATTGGTATGTGATTTATTATATGTAATATGTCATCAAAATATACTCCTAGGATAATGAACAAAATACCACTAAACCACTTTTAAACACATGGATCACAATCATTCTCAATGAAGAAAAAATTCGTTTACAGCTTCATCAAATTGAATTTTTTATGATCTAGATGCTTTTATCAATCCATAAATGGGTATCTACAACATGAAAATCATTTTTCCATTATGTGGAGTAAAAACCCTTATGGTTATGTCATATAGAAAACTTTTTAAAGGTTACCATTAATAAAATTAGTTTTGAAATTCATCTAAAAAATTCCATTTTCATTACTAGCTTCTATAACAAGTAGAATTCTGATGGATTTAAACATGGAAACTAGTTAAATTGATTCATCTTAGTAAATTACATGAAGTTTTAAAAAAAATCCAATATACTTATTTATAGGTATTTACATTACCTTTCATGTCCATTTTTCTTTTGAATACCCATTTTTACCCTGTGGTATTATCATCAGATGGTGCATTGAATAGATAAAAAATTGTTCTAATATAGGGAATTAATTTTAGAATTAATTTCTTCTTCCCATTATGTAGAATATGATATCTTTACTACCAATTTTAGGTTATAGGTTCACCATTTTCATCCAATAATGAGTCACTATTATTAGTTACTATAAAATCATATCTCTCTAGTTCTCTAACCCCTCATGTTCTCTTATGCAGTACTTTTGTTTCAAGAACAACTTCTTCTACAGTGACCCATGGAATATATTCATGTACTAACTATTTTATATCCACAGAGTCAAATTCATCAAATTCAATCATACCCCCACCATCCTTTTTTAGTAATTATCCCTCTCAATAAATATGGATTTTCTGAATATGGTCACAATCTTGTCTAAGGGGTATATCAGTAGCGTTCCTTTGTTTTTTAGGATTCCCTATAAAGATACATGTTGTTCCCTAAGGTTCTCGTTTGTTTCATGGGAAGGACTTAACAAACATCCCACAACCCAATACATTTGTAGGATCTATAAAATTTTTCTTTCCACTCCATTACATTAAGGGGATTTAATTTACCTATATATTTGGTACTAAATTTAATGTATATACCATAGTTTTTAATGAATATCCCCCAAAGGAAAATGGGATAACTAAATGACTCATTAAAGACCTTACCATGTATAATAAGTTATGGTTCCAATTTTCACTAACACTATTCCATTGTGGTGTATAAGGTAGAGTGAGTTAAGATAAAAACTCAAACTCATACAGAAAGTTATTAAACTCTTAGTTATGATATTACCCACCTCATTCTAATTGAAATCTACTTTATCTTCTTTCCATGTTGAATCTCTACATAATTATTTATTTATTTGAATTTATAAAAGGAATCTAACATATACCAAATCAATTATACATAGTCATATCTATTAAATTCTTTATAAAAAGTTATAAAATTAGAATACCCACCTCTAGCTTCTACTAAAAATGGTCGACACACATCTGTGTGTATCAATCCTAAAAGTTAGGTGGCACTTTCACCCTATACACATAATGGTGTTTTTGTCATTTTTCTTTATAAACAAGCATGAAATATTTCAAGTGGTTTTATCTCTAAAGAGACTAAATAACCATCTTGATAGTCTGTTTTCAAGCACTTATCATTTACATGAGAAAAATGGTGATTCCATATCCAAGTGTTATATGAATAGTGTAAACATGATTCATTATATATTATCAATACTTGTTTCTTTTCAATTTAATACCAAATACCATTATATAATGTGTCATACCATATAATATATTGTATTTATAAAAGAAAAAAATTATTTAAAAATTTAAAATAAAACCATCTATATCTAGGAATGATACAAAATTTTTGTTCTTGGTAATAGTTGGTAGGTAAAAGCAATTTCTAAAAAGAAATATAATTCATGTTGGAAATGAAAGGTGTTGTTCTCAAATTGATATTTCAGCTACCCTATCTCCTTTAGAAACTAAAAAATCTTCATATTCTCTATAAATAATTGAGAATCTACTTGATTTCAATATTTGAATATAGATGTGTTCCTAAAAAACAATATCTAATACCAAATATGAATATATGGAAAGATTACACTTGATAAAAAAATGCATCTTTAGTTTTCCCTTTATTGTTTTTGTGGTTCCTCTTTCAATGTCCTTGCTTTCCACATGAAAAACTTACCGCCAACTTTTGCATTCCATGCCTTTGGATATTAATCTTGTTATAAGGATGGAACTTGATAGTTTTAGACTTTTTATGTGTCTTTGGATATATTTTTTTATTATTTATTTTTTTATTCACCATAAATACTATGGTTTTTTCATGCCCCATGTCCTTGACTACTTGGAGAATTAAAGAAACCTATTCCAAAAGACTATTCTCATTATATCTAATGTTTTAGTTAATAATAAAACTATATGATGACTTTTTTGGTGAGTAAATTATGAAATCTATTTTCAAATCATCTAGAAATTTAAGGGTTTTACATAAAAGAAACCATGGGAATGCATACCCTTACATAATGAGGGGAGGGAGGACACATAACCCAATAATTAAATATTATAATAAATTAAAATAATCCAATCACATAAAAAGGTCAGGTTTATGATCATAATCATCCAAATATATTCAATGAATTTAGAATTTAATAAAATTATCATTCAATTATAATAGTTCTCAGTTAAGATAAATCATACTCAAATAAATTAACTATATTCTTTAATTAATCAATTATTTTATCTTAATTATCACCTGAATTTTCATGGTATTATAATCCAATATAATTTTAAACAAATTAAATAACTTTATTTAAAATTAACATATTAGAAAAATTTACCTTGGAGGAAACATGGAAAGTACTCATCTGAACTACCCAATGTGTATTATATTCATATACTGTTTACTTTCATGGAATTTAATTTTCATGACTTATCATGTAATGTCACAACATTTACTATCAACTTTATGACCACATATAACAAATGGAATTCACATAGCCAGAAATATTTAGATACACATAGAGTAATAATTGTTTTATGAATTATGCATGTTATGTTGTTCTGATCATTACAAAAAAAATATTAAGAAACATAACATATATATATAACATATCACATGGTGTGAAATATCAAATTAATGACCATATGGAAAACATATTAATAAGGATTAAGAAGTATAATAAAATAGTACTTTAATTCTACATATTTCTCTAAAAGTACACAACATGTACATTCAAGATAATCTTCATATATTATTCTCACCATCTATCTCCAAAACATTCCTAGGGACTTGGTGTGTAACCATGCCATGTAAAATATTTGAGTACAAATTGTATACATAGGATACAAAAAATGTGTTCTGTAAGTTACATGATCCCCGATCATGTAGGTTGTGTAGGAAAATACACATCTTATCTCTTACTAAAGGATAACATGTCGTGTCAGGAAGTTGCATGACATGTACTCGGACTGACCATGCACTGACACACGGTGTGTAATTAAATTCACGGCATATAATAAATTCACCTGGATTAAATTAATTATGAATTAATTAAGAGTGAACTAAACATGGGTACATGGAATGTATATATATGATACATGGTGTGCAATATTTTTTTGTCCAACAAGACTCCTCGATGCATCAGGATAAGATATTTAGATTTATTTCATTTAAAAATTATTTTATTTGATCATATTTGTGAGAGTGAAGAAAAAGAAAGAAAATATTTCATGATTCAGATTAAATTATGATTTAACTAGAATTGTAAACAACCCAAAAATTTGTAAATAAATAAATGATATGTAAATAATTATGCATAATTATGTGACCTCTAGGATACCACTTTAACATTAAGGACCTAGAAGATGCGGTATATGGGGAATAACCAACCCTAATATTTTTCATGGTCGATAACTAATATAAGATTTACATGATGATAAATGATAAGATCAGTCAAATTGAATCAAAAAATACACAAAATTTAAAATTTTCAAAAACATAGCATAGTATCATCACGTATTATATATAATTACTTTCAATAATTAAAAATTGCCTTGAGAGGATTGTTATTTCATTGATATACCTACCAACTTTTATTTGTCATATCATCTTTGTTTTATAGGAATCAAGAAAATATTTCCTCTGTTAGTTTTCCACATGGGTTTTACGAACCTCAAAACATCATTACAGGAATTTTTTGATGCTAGCACGGTAGATCATAACACTTGTGTCGTTAATCTTTGATCTTCCAGAGAATCACTTCAAGGAAGTGTTATCTTAGATCTCTATAAATAGAAGAGTGGTATTATAGAAGTATTTCTATTCATTCTTGAGAGAGTTATTCAAGAGGTATCTCTCTAGGGAATTGAGAGTATTATCTATAGATATCATCGTGCATAGCAAAATGTAATTACTCTTTTAATAGATTAAAATAATTGGTTTTATATACCACTATGGTTAGAAAATAGTAATTTCACATGTTCCCTTCATAGTTTTTATTTCCTATGGAACCCCATGTCTATAATAATAATAATATTATTATTATTATTTCATGACAGGTGATAAAATCATGAATTAAATTAAATATTATTTATTAGAATAATATTAAACATATATTATTTATCACTAGATAATTAAACGCGGCCTTTCATTCCTCCAAAATATTTATTCAGGACTTGAGTAATCACAATATTTTTAATAAATAAATACCAATTAATTATTATATAATAAATAATTAAATATTTTATTCACTAAATAAAAAATAATTATTTATTAAATATACTTCTCACATAATATTCTCTAGAATAACTAGTGACAGAATTTATGTGATTAAGAAAAAATGAATAATTATTAAACGATGTATAGGGATAATATTTATTTATCTTGTTAAATGATAAAATATATTATTATTTAACTAATATTATGTTCACACTTAGTGTGTGACCCTCTAGGCCTCTTTCTCAATGGAATTAGGCAAATCCATCCAAATTCAAAGGTTAGTGTCTAGCAAGATGACATGGAACACATATATAAAAAAGTTAATTAAACAACAACTTAATAGATCATAAATGTGCTTAATGGGTAATATAATCTATTGATCATGATATATATAATCATGGAGGTTCCATGTTGTTTCTATCAAACTATAAGCTTGATGTCTCTTTCTTTGGATTTCTTAAAATATAAATTATCTACAGAACACCATGGACATAGACTTATTTAGGCGATATCATATCTATCAAACGGAATGTGATATCAACTTACATTAAATAAAAAAAGAGACAAATACTTTCTCACATTATTTATTAATGAAATACTACCCATGATACACCCAATGTATCCTACTTCATCACGAAAATATGTCATTATAGTTTCCTTAAATAGATCTATGTACACAACTTATAATAATCTTTTAAAAAAATATAGTCTGAGGATCAATACATTCATATTAATATAAGAACATCCAATGAAAAATATAAGTTTTGATTTACTAATAGAGAGTATTGTTATAAAAATATCCTACATTAGATATTATCCAAGGCCTTCTCAATTAAAAGGTGTCTCAAAATCCTATGAGCCTCCACCAATGAAAGCCAATATAATTTTTCTCCCATAAATGATTTAATTAGGATATATAACATATATTCAAGTATAATATATTGAATCTTCTGGGTTTCCATTAGAGCGGGGAGCTTCTATGACCTTCAAATGTGAAATATACTCTTAGTGAAATATCACAAACTATGTTATGTAGAAAAAAAATCATGATGTGATAAAGAGTTTATTAATATTCCCAAAACATTAATTCAAGTTATCACATTTTGATAAAATGTTGGTTCTATGGAACCCACTTAAAAAAATGGTTAGTGTGGAAAGGATTCTAGGATTGAACTGGGATATTTTCCGTGGTTTAAGAGATAGTCATTCCTGTTTAGTTTATTTTCTGTTTCATTTATTTATTTTTGACTTATTGTTTTTTTTCTAATGTACTTCTAGTGAATATTCATTTAGGTAGCATAGGTTGAGTCATAGAATACCTATAATTACAAAATTTTTAATTAATTATAAAATAATTTATGGGAATGGGTGTTGAAAATATCAATTATTCGTTAATGGGAAACCATGGATTGGTTAGAATGAATGTTATGTTTATAGAAGTACATTATATTTTTATTGTAATTGAAAATGGTTAAACCTATAATGAAGATGATTTTTATAAATTGAATATTAAATAATAAATTACTGGAAGATTCATAATGATGAACTTTTATTCTTAAGTGTTTTGATATGAACTAGATTTATATTTCAAGGGATGGAATTCAGGTTTTAATTAGATATGTTAGCTATAGTTCAAGTCTAGGCTAGTATAGTTTCCCTTATATTTGTTGTGTGTTATTGTGTCATTATATTATGTTATTTATTATGATCAAACACATAAGTTGTATTCCTTTTAACACTCCAATGTTTTGGATCCCAAGTGACTTCCCTAACAACAATGTTTGTGTGGGAATAAATGGATAACCACACTCACTCTGTTTCTCTTGTTTCGAATGTAACCTAGTTTGTAGACATATATTGGTTGTAGTGACATAAGGTATAGAGTTTTTGATTGTATAGGATTTGATTAATCTCATTTTTACTATACATGTATGTGTGATGTAGAGTGGCTTAAGGTTAGAGAATATACATTGATCTTGTTTATAATGGTTATGGTTATTACAGGTGAACATATGCATATAATGTAATTTCCTAAGGTGTAGTGTATAATTACACAAATTTTGATGACTTTCGATCTTACTACATGGTTATGGGATGGTTTGGAATATTTATATGGTTATGATCATGGTATGGTTCGTATAGAATAATTTCAATGGGAATGTTGGATCCTATGGGAGGTTGGGGTAGGTACTATTGAGGCTTAACCCACATCATATGTGACTTGATATATATATATATATATATATTGTGATTACATGTGTATGGAAGGGATTGAAGAAAGTGATGTTTTTATTTGGGAAATGAGAGCAATAAATAAGTGGTGAAGTGGATGTGTAGTACCTTTAACATATGTTAGTTATGAAATTATGTTACCAATTGATGATAAAATGACTGAGACTGTATTAAGATGGTTTGAACGTATTATAAAAAGACCTGGGGATGCAAATGTTAATAGGGTAAAATTGATAGAAAATTCACTTAATAAAGTATTGATAAACCTAAAATTACCTTTAAACAAGATAAATATAATATGAATGAATCGAATGAAAATTTGGATTTGAACAGATCTAATTGAAAATGATTTATCCACGTATCTGACCCCATTTAATTAGGTTGAATGATTTTTTTGTTACAATTTAATGTAATATATAAGTAATCATCATTTATTTTGAAAATAAATAAAATGTAAAATTTAATCCTAACATTTCAAATTAAAATAATGAATTGATCTACATAAATTATCAATCATTTAAAAGGATCAACAATTCCATAAATAACATAAATATATTGTTTTTTTACAAATTTAAATATATAAAATATAAATAGTATATATTTTAAAATTGATACATAATTTATCAAATAATAAAATTTAAAATAATCTTGAAGAAAACACCCTATAATTTGATTAGGGGAAAAACATGTTAGTTTTAAAACTGGTATTAATAAAAAGTGAGAAATAGTTTATGTAATAAATTAAATTGAAATAATAGATCCCAATTAAATAAATAATCAGAATAAATTTTACTTCATATAGATATTATAGAATAAAATAAATAAAAAAATTATGAATACAAATAATATGTAATAGATTTAAATAGATTCGATGGAATAAAATTTAAATAAGAGAGTGCATAAAAAAATATTTTAAAATAGATTTCCAATAAGTTTTAAATAAAATAAAAAATTCAAAAAGTAAAAAAGTACTATATAAAAACTATATATTTCCAGTAGAAAAAAATATTTATATATTTTTTAATTTAGATATTATAATGTATTTAATAATCGTACACATTAAATTAAATTAAAAATAATAATGAAATAAACTTACATGAATTTTCCTTGTTTTTAGAAGACTGTGGATAGACTGAAAAAGGGTATGACCATTGTAGTTTCCTATAAAATTCCTTCATGTTACCAATATGTTTCTAGGGAGAACAAAAATTGGCCAACATTCCTACAGGTACATGATACAAAAACTACACATGTGTGTACATGGTTCTGAGTCTAGACAACTATGGTGTTGAATATTCATTCCTAATATTAGTTAAATAGTCCTGTAATAATAATATAAATACATTCAAATCCTAGAGTGCATGTCTAAACTCCTGAATATCTTTATTCCTTAAAATTTTTGTCTTTTGTAGACCTTTCGAGTATTTTATCGATTAGACACAAAATTTTATAAATATGGAAACACCTAGAAATGAAATGATAAAAATAGACCGAGTTTCACACAAATTGGGTACATATTCACTAGAAAATAAACAAAACCAGTTTAAATATGATAAATTATAGAAATACAAAAAAATGTTAAAAAATTATATTGGATTGAATGTAAAAATTCATTACATCTACCCATTAAAATTTCTCAACAATATATAGTTACACTCATGTTGTTAAGATGTCCCAATCAGTATTGAATTTTTGGAATGTATGTTTGTGTATATGTATATACAATAAAAAAATATCTTTTAAAATAGTATCATATATAGCTGTCTAGAACACATTAAACATAAATAACATATTTTTATGTTAAAAAAACATATTCTAGAATTTAACCTAGTATTAACAGTTACAATTTCAACAAACCAAGAATGATTTATGATAAAGAGATAATCATATTTTATATAGAATCAACAAAAGAAAACAACAGATCATTGAGTATAAAATAAAATAGTTAAAAATTAGAATAAAATAGATAATTTAGACTGAAGAAATTTTATAACATAAAATAGAATTTAATATGTACCGAAAGTAGAAATATTAGAATTAGGTTCAAAAAATAATTAAATATAACATACATCAATTTCAAAAGAAATATTTTGAGGACTAAATAGTTTATTTCAAATAATAAATAAAATATTTTATAAATTCATAATTAAAAGTATATTTTAAAAATATTAAATAAAATTAAACAGAAATATATATTATACAAATGATAACATGTTAATCACCTAACTTAAAAGATTAAAAACATAACTAGTTAAATAGAATATTAATCTATATTACAAATTAAATAAATTTAGCATAGACTAAAATTTAAAACAATTAATTGTATAATGCACAATGAATTAAAGTGTTTCAAAATATTCATTAACATAATCAGGTTTTCATAGAAAAATAATGTATAAGGAATATTTTATTGGTTAAATATTCACTGAAAATATTATACAACATAATAACATGGTGTATCTAGAAGATGAATATAGAGCATGTTTAAAAAATATAACTAAGAAATCCTAAAATCACAGAATATTAAAAAAGCATGAGATAATGAATCAAATGTAAAAAATAGCAAGAACATGGATATTATATTAATACAAATGAGCACCCAAAAAAATAAATAGAAAATAAAATACAAGAAAATTAAAATTGATTTGAATTTATGTGAATTTCTTGATTAGATTATTTTTAGGAATTTTCCTTAACTAGAAACTGTCTATAAAAACCTATAAAATTATCTCGCGATGAAATAAATTTTTTTTAAATAAAATAAATCAAAAATTATTCCTTATAAAAAAGAAAAATTTTATATAAAAAAATAATTAAAACATTTTTAATGAATAAACTATCATTAAAAATCATTTTTTATACATTTTAATTGTTTATTTTCACTACTTTTTACCCATTTATAGTTTTATGATTCTTTCAATTTTTCTATGTTTCAATACAATAACCAATAAGAAAATTTTAAATGCATTTTTTACAGTATATACATATATAAACTCCATAATATATTCAACAAGTCTAAAAAATGCATTAGTTGAAAAAAAATCAAAAAAAATTTGAGGGGGGAATAGGAGACTCCTTGTTTAGTGAAGCCATGTTCTAAATATTCACCAATATCAAATGGAAATAGAATCCATATAGATAACCGTTAAAGGTTTATCTCCATGCAGAATTAGAAAAAATCCCCCAATTACACAAATTGACAAAAATTTAGAGTTCATTCATAGAAGCAAAAAATGATAAAATTTATTAACATGAAAATTATAAACTGAAAATTGAATTGATGAAAAAAATCATTAATAATCATATCAAAAACATTATTAACTTTTTTAGCTCAACAATGACATATTAAATATTCAATTTAGTAAAAGTATTCATTTGTTTTTTAATTTATATATCGAAATCAAATTTATTCTCAACACTAATTGTGAGATTTTTACTAAAAGAGTAATGAAATAAACATTCATTATAAAAAAAGATGAATCAATCAATACATATTCAAAATCTTCAATATAATTTATCTTTTCAAAAAATTATTCAATATGTACTCATATTTATATTTGAATTATTTTGATGTAATCTCAAAGCATTTATTTTTATTTCCAAAATTACCAAAACCATTTAATAAAATAATAAAAGAAACTCAACTTTATTTTGAATGAAAAATCATAAAATTGGAGTGAAAATCATGAAAATAGTCACATGCCTTTTCAAGTTCAAATTCTTTCTCATTAAATTTAATAAAATAAATCTCAAAAAAGTATAATAAATTCTCACTCCTTATAAAAATCCAATTAATTATCATTAATCAATAATAAAAATATCCTAATTAACATTAATGTGAATAATTCCAAGAATATTTTTCTTTAACTAATATTCACTTTCCCATTTCTAAAATTAAACAAATTATACTATATTAATTCTATGTATGAATTGATTAAAACATGTTTATTCAGTATTTGGATCATGTACAACACACTTATGTTTATAAAAATATTGAAATTCATAAACTTGTGATTTAATTTTATCATGAAATATTTCAATTTTAACTGACAAAATGTATAAAAAAACTGTATTTAAATAAGTCATTTAATTTTCACATGGAACATTAAAAAGAGGAAACTCAACTATTAAATCCAAATAACCAAAATATATTTCATTTACCTTTTCACTTTAATATAGTAATAATCCAAATAACATTAAAAAAATTTTTTTACACATTTCCCTCTTTAATTTTATAATTATCATCAATGAAGTAATAAATTTTAGTAAAACAACATCATCCCAAAATTTATTATAATTTTTATAAAGAAGTCAAAGAAATTTTAAAATGGTATTTTCTCACAAAGAACCAATGTGAAAAATTATCTACAGAATCGAAATATATTTCGTGTTTATCGAAGAACAATTCAAAATCAGAATCAAAGTATATAAATTCTATGGATGATTTAGAAATCTCCAAATAAATAATAGATTCTCCATCACCATATTTATACATAATGGTTCTTTCATCCAATTGTTTTCTTCTTAGATTTTTAAAAAACTTGTGTAGATGGAAGATCGTTTGAACAAAATTGGAATATAATTTTTTTATTCTATTTAAATTTTCCTCCAAAGTATTTATCTTACATAAAATCACTCCCTTAAATTTATTTCTTTCATTAATTCTTTAAGGTAAACCTAAAAGGAATCTTAAAAACTCAATCCATATGATATGGTTCTAAATGGTTCCATTCAAAATATGATCTATAATAAAGATAATTTGTGGTGTTTTATCTATGTAGTTAACCCCAATTAATTTGGATTATGTATTTTTTGTTTTTAGTTTTGATTCATTGGGAAAATTAATAAAAAAATTATTATTTTGATTTTAAAATTTATTTTTTTATTAGAATTGAATTTTTTTTATCACAATTGTTTTTCAATATATGTTAAAGGGATCATTATTTTATAAAATCCAAGGCTATATAAAAAAATCATTAAACAAAACACCACATTTATTTTGTATTTAAACCTTTGTGATATTTTGATTAAAAAATCATTTTCCCATTTCCAACATAATTTTATTCTTTTGAAAATCCCATGAACCATTAATATTTTTATTACATTGGTTGTCTTTCCCAAAAAGAATTTTAATTTCAAAATTATTTCATATATAATTCTATGGATGTGGTTTATTAAAACAATTTTGTGACGGTCCCTTAGTTTCCTTTAAAATAATTTGATGGTGGATCATTGAAGTTACAAATTTTATTCTCTTGAAAATTATATTGGTTTTGAAAACTATTTTTCCCAAATTAAATGTTAATAAAAAATTTTATAAATTAATTAAAATTAGACATATAAGGATAGTTTCATTGAAAATATTTTTACCTAAATTTATTTAATCCATAAGGTTAATATTGTAAATTAAAATATGTCCCCATTATATATAACAAGAATATTTCAAAACATTTGACACTAAAAGAACAAAAAAAGTGTCAAAATAATCACAAAAATATAAAAAATATTAATCAATGTGGAATATCTCAAATATCCTTATAAAACTATGTCTAAAATAATAAAAATAGCAAGAAGTTCACTGTATATGAAAAATTAGACAATTTATTTCAATAGTTGTTTTAACCAGAGACACCCTGAGAGAAGGGGTGAATCAGGTTGTAGGACAATTTACTATTTTCTCATTACATGTTAGTAATTTATTTAGGATATTGTTCTGACATCAATATTTTTGTGTTTGACCATTTCCTAAATTGGATTTCTCACTAACTCATCAAATGATAAAAATATATGAATGAAAGTAAAGGACAAGGAACATAGTGATTTCACTCGGTTCACCCAACATTTCTAGTTCAAAGAGTATACACATTGTGGTGTGTTATTGTACTAGAATCTACTACTTCACTAGTTTAGTGAATACATTTTTGGTTGTAGAAACTCTATTATAAGGATCTCTTTTAATGTTTTGGGTTTGGTCTCTTATTACCCAAGGAATAATTTCTATTCTTCTCCTCCAAACACTACTCTAGGAGGAAATTTTTAATTCCCTTTCCCAGGCCACCCGATCTACACTAGAGAGGGGAGATCCATGTGACCTCAGGAACACCTCCCCTTACATCAGGGGATGTCAACTAGCAGTAAGGGCCTAACATTGCCATCGAGAGAATATGACCTATAAATAAGTCTCAAAGTTAATTCCTAAATTCTAAAGAATATTTTATAGGACTCATATGTATATAAAATTCCTTAAAAATCTTGTAGACATAAAATTGGAGCCCAGTGTGTCCTCATTGTTTAGAGTATAAAGTAATAAAAATATATATGATGTGGGGATATCACTATTTTACATATATGTTTTCATGAATTTTTATAGGAATTTAAAATGAATATTAATTGATTTAATATGATATGGTGCTCTAATGTTGATGTTTTTTATTTTCTTATGGAGGACCAGAATTTGGAGAAACAAGAAGGGAAACGTGGCGAAAAACTAACATAAAAGAACATTTCACTATGTCGTGAAGCATCACTGCAAAAAAACGGAAATGTGATGAATCTCAAATTTGATATTGATGACAAACAGGTAACAAATTCCATTTAATGAATGTTTTCCATGATATTGGATTATCAAATGATGTTATGGAGGCTCAAAATTGATGATGCAAGATGAAATAAAGCTTTTCAGGATGGAACCTGAAGTTACACATCTTTTAAACATTATAAAATGAAAAAATGATACATAGAATGTAAAATATATAGGATATTAATTGATAAAATAAAAAATAAGTATTCCCCATACCTTTCATGATGTGAAACAAACTATCATGTCATAAAACCATCCCACATGTCCAGTAAATATTATTGATGTGTATCTTACAATGGGATTTTATGGTGTTGACCCAATAAGGACATTTAATGTTGGATTTGACCCAATGTAAACCTATTATGACTTCTAGTTTTATAAATATTGGGGTTTGGCCAAAGAAAATGGATTTGAATCTAGGTGTAGTGGTTAGACCACTGGGAGGTTTCCGTTAATGTTCCAACCAACCATAATTAGGTTTTATTTCAACATTCTTTTATTCATATTTGATATAACATGGAATTCTCATTAGTTCAATTATAGATTCTTTTACTGTTATTTCATTCACATTACTTATCTATTTCATTCTCTCACATATGGTTTTAGGTTGATTCATTATTGTAAATCACCCAATGATGATCAACTAAATCCATAGGGGAGAGAAGAATTGGTCGAAAATGGTGTATATAAATTTTTTCTATTTCTTTCTTCCCTTTGGAAATGATTTAATTATATTTTTATTTTGTTAGGATTCACATTAACCATATGTGTTTTTAAATCATGTGATAATTTCTTTAGGTAGTAGATGAAACCCAAAATTATAAAGGTAATTAATTCACAACCAATGAATTGGATTATTATTATGATTTTCTTATCTGATCATACTTCATCATAGTATTTTAATTCATCTGGCCATGAAGAATTAGGGTTATAGGGTAAATTTATTAGGATTGTCCATTTATTCTATCTATAAAATTGATTGACTGTGCAGCCAATGAGTATTATTGTTTTTCAAGTGTAGTCATGATATTTTTAGAAAAAAAACTCACATGGATGTCATCTCCCATGTCTCCTACTTTTCTCATTTATTTCATTTTTTTAAAATTCATTAGTTTAATAAAATAAATTTAAATGATGATGACATAACCTTTTATTGATATTTTTCATATCATCATGCCCTGGTCTCTATTAGATGAACCATGTACTTATTCTATGTTGTACATTTAGAACTAATGTTGTTAAGGATGAAATAAATTTCTACTTTTATCATGATTAAGGATTTATAAATGTCCTATAGATTCATCATGTTGAATAACATAGAGTATTAGTAGATATCATGTAATAATATTCAACACATATAGATAAAGGGAACATTTTCCAATACATTGACCACATAACATAATAAATATACCATTTTTTGCCCAATTCACTTATCATATTGTTGTATCCATGGCCTCCATGAATATTTTACCTCTAGAATGAGTACTTCTCCACATAGTACCTTCATCTTAAGATAACACATGAGTATATACTAATGTGCAACAAAACCTATGTTGGAAACATGGGTAGGGGTGAGTCCAATGACCCAGTGGGTATCCTTAATGTCTTAACAATAATTAGTGATGGTGGGATCAAGTGTATGTGAATGAAATACATATAAATAGAATCATTCTTTTACTTGAAACACACCCATCCAAAAACATAAGAAACTCTGAACATATGAGAATATCATATTTGGATCCATGTGGATATCTACCTCATACCATGAAGAAGCTCAAGAAAAAAAGACTTAAATAATATATTAATCTAAAGATTTAAAAAATACATCTAACAAATAGTTCCCCAACCCAAAGAGTGAAATATTATGTTTATTATATATTAGTTTCAAACACATCTTAATTTACTACACTTGAAAACATTTTTCAATAATCATACACTTCTATGACCTTCACTATATATATCACATGATATACCCATATTAAGAACCTAGGGAATGGAAACAAAAGAAAGGGACAAGTTCAGATGCTCAGTAAGAGAAAAACATATCATAATATGTTATATCCTAATCAAGAGAGGTCATGGTAAATAATTAAATATCTTAATATGATAATATAATAGTATAGATGATGACAATTAAATATGATAAAGCATCATAAGATCAAAAAAATATTATTTTGGAATCAAAAAATATAGACCTGGCTCAAAATAATTATCAATAACCTAAAACATGATATAATGAAATAAAAGTGAGGGATATTTTAAAAAATAAAGAATAATAATTAAAACCTGAAATAAAATTATATAAATAAAAATGTGGGTAAATATAAAAACATTGATGTTTTATCATTGCTAACATTTCAACCTATCAAACCATTCACTCATAAAATTGTTAGTAAAGTTAAATGGTGTCACCCTCACCCTTTATAAACTCAGATACTTGCTAAAACATTCACATAACATTTATATATCATGATAAATAATATTTTACCTAATTATTTGCATGGAGATAAATGCCTCACCCATATAATAATATATACATTTTTCCCACATGAAAATCGAACATTAATCATCTCATAAGTAACCCATGAAAAAAATAATGAGTTTCTTAAACCTTTCTAAAACACCACATATCATGAACTTAATATATCAGAATATATATAAAAATATCATTTTCAAAAATTAATTATATTATAGTAACATATATATAACGTGATAAAAAATCACTTCATAAGGATAAAACTTTGGAGGGTAAACATATACAAAAATACAATAGTTTTCACAAAACCATTCAATACATTGCAGTAAAAATTAATTTAAAAAACTTTTTTTTGTGAAGGGAAGGAGAAGGATTTTTATATATTTAATGTAAAGAGTTAAAAATTAAAATATACATGAAAATACCAAAAAAATATCATAAAGGGGAATTGGAAATACATTAAAAACTTGTAATTTTGAGAGAATCATTAATAAAAGCGTACAAAAAGAATATAATTCCCTCAAAATGGTAAATAATAATAATTTGATTACATTTAATTTTAAAAATAATATTGAATAATGTACCAATTAAATAAAATAAAATTTATAAAAATAATATGGATAATGGATAATAAAAAAATTAGTGGATGGAAAAACATTTTGAATATTATGAAATGAACTTGTTGAAAACCCACTTTTTTAAAAAAAATAATTAAAATTTTGAGTTAGGGAAAAACAAAATAGAAAAAGGATCAAAGGATCATTGGAGATAAAAACAATTTGAGTTTTCACTATTGAAAGGAGAACATTGTGGAGAAGGCAAAATTTGGTCATGGAAGATAAATCCATTCAATGTGAGGATAATTATTCAAAAAAATATATATATTAGTGAAATATTAAAATCCTAAAGGAATATGAAATTGGATTGAAACATGATTTACCCATAAACTAATGTGTAATAAATCCTAAAATCATCATAGGTTAGAATATATCAATCGTCAAAGATTAATATGAAGTAGAGTGACTATAACCCAAGGATAATATTTGAGTCACAAATAAAACCTTATAGCCTTTGTAACTGTTGAATCAAAATCACAAGTGTTAATGAGCATTGAAAAAAAACATTGGAAATCATAAAATATAATTAAGTCATGATATGAAAAGAAAGTTGTGTATTATTTACACCATTGAAAATGAAACATGGTGAATAGCATAAACATGTCTCAAGAGGATCAAATTTGAGACAAATAAACACTTATGAATCACAAAATATTTGATGTAATGATCCTTTTGAAATAATTCTGAGGGAAAAATTGTAAATCTAGTGAAATTAAATTTTAAAAATAAATTTTTACAATCACAGTATATAATAATTTATCATAGAATAATGGGGTTCAAGAATAAATATTATAACTCAATAAAAGGAGAATGAGTTATGAAAAACCCTTACCATGTTTCCACAATTAGAAAAATATCATTTAACCTAACATAAAACATTCATAATCATGTTATTATCTTATTTTGGAACCATATTCATGCCTAAAACTATATTTAACTTTAATTTTTAATAATTATCTTTATTTATATTAGTCGGTTTTATCTTATTTTCCCACCTCATATGTGTGATGGTATATGCCTTCCTGGATCATAACATTTCATTTTAGGTAGTTTTAGATGTTCAGAAGAGGTATATAGGGAATGTTGGAGCTAGAGATGTAGTAATATTGTAGGTGGTGTTTCATGGCAAGAGTCGGATTCACATCAGGAATTGGTGATTCATGGATTATGTATTCGACTGGTTTCATAGCATATATGATATATAAGGGGAAACCATCAAATGTTTTCATGGAATTAAATTTGAACATGACATGTAATTAATTAATTTATGAGGTTACATGAATTTCATAATAAGTTATAATTTTTAATAACCTGCAAATTTAACGTCGTGATAGTGTTATATGATGTGAAAGGGTGGGTTTCAGTTTTTTAAATCCTTTTGTTTAGATGATTTTTATCCATTATTCCACCCTTCCTTCATCTCATTTTTTGGAATATCCCTAAGTTATTTTGAGGGATCATCAATCCCTTATCCCCCTACATCGATCCTTGGGTTCTAGTAGATTCTTGTTTGTGATTGGTTGTGAGTTCACATCTATTCTCTATGGGGTTTTTCCATTCTCATTTATAGATCATCTACGATGGTGTGGTTTTTTTCAGTGTTTATGGGTTTCATTTTGAAGACGCTTTGGTGTAGTGTTGGTTGATTAGTTATTTCATTGTGTGGTAGTTATTTATTTTTAGTTTATTATTCACCCCGCAGTGCATAGTGAGATTTAAAAGCATCCTTGAGATAGGGGAAACTTGTTCTCATCATTTTATATATTATATATTGTATTTTGTAGTTTTACTTAACTTTGAATGGATAGAAAGTGTTTTATTAAAAAGATAATTAATTTTTATAGTTGAATTTATTGTAATGGTTATTTTTCACATAATTTAATGCTTTCATATGTGTTGTTGGTGATATTATGCATGTTTGTTTCAATTGTGAAAAAAATGGCTAGTGGGATCCCTGTTTGTGTTGTAGTTGTTGTGCATTAATGACCCATGTTATGTTTTTTTTGTGATCTTACCTTAATAAAAAGAAAAGGAGTGTTTGTTTAGTTAATAAAATGGTTTAACCTAGGTTTTATTTTGTGTGATAATACATGTGATAATTAGTGAAGTAGTGTAATGAAATAACTTGAATGATTGTTGGAACCTGTTTGTGATGATGTAGTGTAGGTTTTTATTTTTTTCTTATGTATTTTCATTGGTTATAAGAAGATGGTGGTGATCAAATGGGATGTGTTTTTTGGGGGGTTTTATGAAGATTTTGGTTATCATGGATATGATGTAGGTAGTTGTGCGATTTGGTACACAGAGTTTTGACATGGTTATGGTGCGTAGTGGTGTGAAGAGTGGTGACGAAGATGTGTGGTGGTAGTCATCTAGTTGTTTTATGTGGTAGTAGTGTTGTGAGATGTGGTTGTGTCACAATGTTTGTCGGGTGTGTCTATTGTGGTTGTGCTTTGTGAGGTTGTTCTATTGATATAGCTTGGGTGATGTGGTGAAAAGATGATGGTGGGTGTGGGGGATTTTGGTAGTGGTTGCCTGAGATCAGATAGTTGTATCATGGAATAGTTGAAGTAATTTCCTAGTCATCCATGATATTATATGTTATGATAAACCAAAAAAAATATTATGGTAAATAAATGAGATGAACTGAAAATGGATGTGTGGTAATTGGATAACTGAATTGAAAAAATGAATGAGTAGTGTAATGTGAAATTGAATGCCTAATGAAAAAATGTTTCCAAACCTGTAACTGAATATTGGAAATGTTGTGAGGCTTGTGTAGTGGTTGTTTGGTATTTTATATAGTGGTGGAATCAGTTTTTATTGTTGGTGTATAATATGATGGTTGGGATATGGTGTGCTCTATTTCAGATGATGTGAACTTCTAGGTTGGGTATTGTGGGTTTTCTATATATCATTTAAGTCTATGTTATTTATACATGAACCACCTGAGTTGTATAACCTTACCAACCATCATAGGTGCTTAGTTCTTGGTGTATTCCATAAAATCTAGGAATGTGGTGATATGGATGGTTGGCTACCCCCTCTCCCACATTAATCCTTCGAAATTAGTGATATGGGTTGGTGTTGGAGATTACCTGGTAGCAATGTGTGGCCAGGATCTTTACGGATGGGATGTAATGTGATGTGATTCATGGCCCATGTTTCTATGGGTTTGATTTGATGTGATGTGTGACCCATGTGTCTATAGGAATGATTTGATTTGATGTGATGTGTGGACCAAGAATCTACGCGCAGGAAATGATGTGATGTGTGGCCCAAGTGTATGTGGGTGAGATATGATGTGATGTGATGTGTGTGACATGCATCTGAAAGCAGGATATTATGTGATCTAAATTATGGCCAATGTTTTTGTGGGTGGTATTTTAAGTGAATTGATGTGATATGTGTGGAAGGGGTGGTAGAATAGAACATTTAATGTTGGGGTTTGATAGTGGAAAATTAGTGGGTATACAGAAGTGGAGTGCTCTTCTTTTTTATGATCTGAATGAAATTGTATTATATTTTATGTGTGATTTGGTGAGTGATTCGTAGTATGGATTGGTTTTCTTGGATGCCCTATAAAAGTGATTTTTAGTTATGTTGTTTGGACACTCCTCCTTTAGTATGCTCTTTTCACAAACACACCTTATGCCTTTGATATATTCCTACTAAGTATACCTTTTATGCTCAGACTACATATATAAATTATATTCGAGGTTTCTTGGAGGACATTGGGGAGAAATTCATAAATTAATAGTAGGTTTGGAGCTTTTGTTGAGTCATTGCCGTATATTTTTCATTTGGTATACTATTGGAGACATTTATATATATCAAATAAAATTTATTTATGTATTGTGGTATGGTTTTTGGTTTAACTTTATATTATATGCTAGAGTTTTTCAGTTATTTTTTATCTTATCTCCTAATACTGTTTCATTTATATATGGTAATTCATACCATATTGTGATATTTTTATACCATCAATTCTTATCATCGTCCCAAGGCCTATTGGATGTGGGACTCTAGGGTCATCAACTATCTCTTCCTCATTACAATATCATTGGAGGAAGGGGTCATGATAGAGTGGTGTTGGATCTAGGTTTAGTTGAGGGACATTATGGAGTTCTGAGTTAGGAACTTTGAGGTTTTCATGGGTTGTTATGGAAATTGTTCCAGTTGACCATGGTGTGACATAGGCAAGGGAAATTGGATAGGACATGATATTTTTGGGGTCATTGTGATCTAGTGCACAAACACTAATCTTATTGAATAACTAAGTGAGGTGTATCTATTTACATGGTAGAGAAATGTGATAGGTAAATCCATCACGGTGACATGTGTTCATGTTTGAATTAGTATTTTAGGGAAAAAATAGAATTAACTAAATAATATTTAAGATATTAAATGCAACTAGGCTTAGAATGTTGTCCTAGTTTTTAGGAACGGTTTATATCCATCATCCATGAGTCTCTCAAGTAATTGAGTTTTAGTAGGCTGATCTGGATGATCATTAGAGAGATTACCAAACAGAGGAGGATGAGACATATGAGTGGGAAATGTGTTCTTTTCAATAGTAGAGTGTGGGAAATTATGAGGGGAGTATCTCATATCTAGAGATAGAACACTGCATAAAATATATCAGGTTCACTTTTGTTCTAATAAAATAAGAAGCTATGTTTTTTTATAATTGGTAGTTATTAAAATGTGGGGAGTTATGTGTTAATGGTGGACTATGCTTCCTCACGACCACAATGGGAAATATATGTTATGGATACACTCTCATAAGGAGTTTCGGGCAGAGTTTTTAGCATGAATGATGATGTAATCCAATAGGACGGTGATTATATCCCTTTAGTAGGGGATTTTTAGATTATGGGATCTTTGGATCAGGTTCAATGACCTCCTTCATGTTTCTCCAAATGTGTTTCCAGACAATGATTCAATATCACGGTGTTTGGATGTGGATTTGTTCCTAGTAAATAGGAATTCATATAGTTAATTTACAGTCCCAAAGTAACTAATGGTTTTAAAAAAAGGATAAGGTTTTCAAGGAGATCATTTATTTGGGAGTTAAGCCTAAATATGGTGTTCATAAGGTCATTTTAAAGAGTAGTTATTTAGGAAGTTGGTAGTGATTGTTTAGGCAATCAGGGATCCGTTAAGTGGTGAAAAAATGGAATCTTCTTTACTGGCCATCAAGGAAATTTGGTTATCAAGTTCCTTCCTAAGGTATTCCATTTGGATTACATATCTATTGGATATATGAGAACCACCAAGATCATTGTATGACCACTCAAGGAGGTCAGTTTTAGATGGGTGATCAGGCACCATTTCACCATTAGAATTTTAGTCCAAGTTGGTTTTAAAAACAAGGGATGTAAGTTATCTTCTTTAAGTTGAGAATAGGTAGAGTTGATATAGGGAGTCCTTGTGATGTTCCCTATTCATAGGGACCGAGAGCAAAGAATGACTATGGAGTATGGTAGGAGAGAGTAAGAGGAGATGTGAATGGTAAGATGTACATGTTATAGGCAGCGGTGCCAGTAGTTTTAGGATTCATTTTAGGTGCAATTAGTTTATTATATACACTTATGTTTTCCTTATTTGATTCAGGATCCATGAACTCTTTTATTTTCCCTAATATGGTTCATATGTTAGGACTAAACATAGAGAGTCTTCGGGTTCCCCTGGTGTTATCTGTACCATTTAGAGGTAAGGATTTATTATTTAATGTGTGATGGGTATTTATACTGATGATGGGGAGGCACCAGTCATTGGGGGACTTTGTATTGATGTAGATATTTCTATATGATATTATCCATGGCATGAATTGGTGGAATTACATGGGTAAATTCATCGACTACTTTGATAGAAGACTTTTTTTTTCTGATGTGGAGGTATAGCGAGTGGTTTTCATTGAAGTGTTAGGTTCTCAGTTGGGAGCTAGGTAAGTGAAGATCTTTTTTTATAGGTAGTGGAACTATCAGTAAAATATTAGGTTATGTTTTATCTTAAGGTATCATAGGAGTTCCCTGATGTATTCCTAGAATAGGTTATGACATGACCCCCTTGATGTGGTATCATGTTTTGGATATAGTTACAATTCATTGTGTCTCCAATTTCTATGAATCCTTATCAAATAGAGCTTATAGAGTTGCAAAAGTTGAGGTTATGGGTGAATGATCTGAAGGAGGGGTTTCATCTAACCCAGTGTTTGTTCATGGGGTTCTCTATTATTTTTCTCTAATAAAGTGGATAGTATACTAAGTATTTTTATAGATTACCAATATTTGAATATGGTAGAAATAGAGAATAGAACCCATCTTCTAGGGATAAATGATCTATTTGACTAGTTGGGAGGGTCTAGTCTTTTTTTGAAGTTCGATCTTCAGTCTAGATATCACCAATAGAGGGTGAAGGATGAGGATATCCTAAATACAACCTTCAGATGTTGGT
Organism: Viscum album; assembly: GCA_963277665.1. NCBI lineage: Eukaryota > Viridiplantae > Streptophyta > Magnoliopsida > Santalales > Viscaceae > Viscum > Viscum album. Next base: position 1,769,905,024 of record OY728157.1, read on the forward strand.
GTTTTATGGAAAATATGTAACCTAAAATCCAACATTTTAAAAAATGAATGGTTTGATGATAACTAGGATATTTATCCTTCTTATGTTTTGAAGGAGACATCATCATTAAAGATAAGATCATCATATTTTCCATTTTTTTTAGAAAATTGGTGACCTAGGTGAATTTAGGTTGGCCTAATTGATGATTGTGGGTGGGTGGATTACTTTCAAAATCATTGATGTCAGATCACAATTGTTGTTCTTAATGGAAACTCCCAACAGTTCCACAACAATAATTGGGTGCTGAGATACTTTCTAACTGAAGGTGGTTGGTTGGGGGTTTAAGAACCAATAACACAAAGGAACTCACCTTTTTTGATAGGATGGGAGTTCAGGCTCTTCTCACCCTTTTGGTTGAGTTATTTCCTACATTGGGGTGCTCTTTTATATTTATTATATATTCCTGAATATGTTCCAAATCCAAATATGGGACCGGTTACCCTAACATAATGATCATAGGTTAACATATTTTTTTAAAGGAGAAGTTGATCTGATTAGTGAATCAATTTTTATGTATCTGAGGTTATTCATCAATTTCCCAGTATTGGTAAGCTGCTTAGGTGATAAATCCATATAACCAAATGCTTTAGAATATTCTACCATTTATGGAAGTAGTTAAAATTACGATGATGGAATTGCAACATTATGAGAAGTCATATGTATCATGCTTATTGAAAGAATCAAAACCTATGTAGATTGCTAAAAATCATACTGTTTAACATCATGTTGATATGGCATATGTGTGGTCACTTAAGCACCAAATATCTAAGCTCAAGTCTTAGGGATACCTTAGAGTTATCATAGTTGGATTGGTTTCTTAGCCCAAAGTTGGATGAGGTATAAAGATCAGCCCATGGGAATGTTTGGGTCCCGATGGTTGAAATGAAGGATCCATGATGGACATACAAAAAATTGGATCCCCATTTGAGCTCATTACTTAAGAAGGATTCCAAAATTTCTTAGTTGTTATAGGTATCAGATTTCTCATAGTTATTTCATTCCTTTGGGATTTTACCTGAGGTAGATTCCCTTATATAGTGGAAAATATATCATGCCACACATCAGGGATTAAACACTGAGGTTTCCCAAGCTGGTGTAGGTTCATGCTGCTAATGATATGACTATTAAAACTCCATAAGATTAGATAATCTACGCTCAGTGTGAGAAATTAGTGATAAAAAGTATTTAGTTTGATTACATATGCGTGTAGGACATATACGCTGGGAAAACACTTGGGATGTTTAATATAGAGATGGAACCTTAGGAAGGTGTCCTGTGAATCCTAATTATAGAATGAATTATATTCATCATAGTTTAGTTTATTATGGATTACTCACTATAGTTTCCCTTTTGATCAGAGCTTACAAATCAAGTGTATAAAAAGGTATCAAGAACTTGGATGCTCTATTTTACCTTGCCTACATTCCTACCTGACATGATTTGGTTGTCTGCTTAACATACCTTGATTATCTACCTAGCATTTCAAGGGATTTCTTCTTGACATGTCCAAAGAAACCCGCATGATCTAGTTACCCTATCTATGGGACATCTCATAACTTGTGTGCAATGTCTAAGGGTGTTCTCATGATCAATGATTACTTTTATAGAGGAAATAGTAATACCCGACTGGTCGATCCAGGAAGACATAACATGGTCCAAGTTGACATGTCTAATGTTTGTCTCATTTTCTACCTGATATTCCATGGTTTCATACTAAAAGCTATCTGACACACTTTAGTTAATTCACTAGATTACATGAAACATGTTTGGAATGTGACACATTATCTATCCCGACATGTCTAGAGGACATTACGAGACCTGGTCAGCATGCCCGAAGGGCATCACAAGAGACAGTTGACATGATCAGGTGCTATCAGGAGACACTGATGATATGTACTAGTTCCACCATTTGAGTTGGTTGATATATCATAAGGAAACAATAATGATATTATGGAGAGATCATAGGGCTTCACGAGACTAGGGTGACATGCCTAGGGGGCTCCATGTGACTTGTTCAAACGTGACCAATGGACTTCACATTATCCAAATAATAATCCCATTGAGGGTTGCGAGATCGGGGAGACATTTCCAAGTGATATCTCAAGACTTGGTAGATTCATGTGAAGCGTATGAGGATCAGTGTATATGATCTTTGATTATTTCTCCTTCCCTTTAGTATTTATCAGATCCTTTTACTGAGAATAACTTAGATTTGTTATGTGTTTTATCATTTTAAGTCTTGTGATATGTAACAAATGTGATGGATGTTCTTCACATTTCCTACTAGATTTCCTTTACATGATCTAGATAAATCACTAGAATTTCATATGCATACTTCAAGATCATTGCAGTAATTCACTGGATCTTATCTGATGGAAAACATCATGGTCCCAAGAGTAACCACTTTGAGAAGTTTGCTCAGGTGCCAGTACGTGGTTCTAAGGATTATCTATCTATGCTGCAAAGGTCATGGATCATTTTTCATAATGTTTTGGAGGAATTATAGGCCTCTCCACCCTGTTTTTTCTTTGATATGGGTGTATTTTCATGAAAAATATAGGCTGGATTTGATGGAGGGTTTCAGTATCATGCGCTCCGTGAGTTCCAATTGTAGTTTATTTCAGGGAAATCACCTAATTTTTAAAAATTGTGAGACCATCCCATAAAATCATGTATTATTTGGATTATTTCCAATTAAATGGGTCTTATTTAATCAGTTATAAATGTTTAGGGACTTTCGTTTTTCTCATTTATGCATGTATAAAAAATTCCTGAGATTAGGAGGGCTTGTCAAGGGGCTTTGCAAGACCATGATGGGGTGTGGCACAAGTTCTACGACCACAAGAGGGTCCCTCCTTTCACCTTCATTGTATTACTTGTTTAATTTAAAAGGGCATGGAGTCTTTTATTTTTGATTAAGTGTTGTCAAATATAGTTACTCTCCACATTGATGATGTTTTGTTTGACAAAAAAAAGGTCTTGCGGTGATATGCAATCACATCATGGAAAACCCAATATAATTTTCTAATGGGGATAAAGGGGGAGAACAAGCCATCTTAGACATGTCTGATTCATTTTTCATTATGGCAGTGACATGTCAATAGGATATTGCATAACTAGGGAGACCTGTCACAAAAAATTTTGTGTTATCTCAGGGGCTTCAAGGGAGTGTCGTGTGAGTTTTATGACCATAAGAGGCTCCCACCATTCTAATTTTTATTTCCTCTATTTTACAAGGGATTTTCTAGCCTTTGCCCACTAATTTTTTGTGAGGGTTTTTCATGATCAATATGGGATCTTGCTAGGGAACATGCACCTTTTCCTAGTCAGTCACTCTCCTTCACTATGGTGTATCGCATGATCAATTCTGGATCTCACTACGACATGCATAAATTTTTGTTGAAATTTTCTATACTTTCTTTGATGTGTCTCATGTTCATTGATAATTCTCATGATGAATGCAATCATTTTCAAGTATGGTCTCATTGGTTCACCTTTTATGTCCCATGTGTTAATTGAAAGATCACTCAATGACATGAAAACATTATCAAAGAAATCCCCTTTTCTTTCCTTTTATCTGTCATGTATTCAATGATGGATCATGAGATGGAATGAAGACATTATCAAGGATGGTTTATCTTCTTTCCTTTGATTTTTCATATGTTCATTGATAGATATCGTGATGAAATGAAATATTTTTAAAGGACAATATATTTTCTCTCATTTAATTTGTTGTGTATTCAATGATGGATCTCATTATGGAATGTGGACATTGTCAGGGATGGTCTCTTTTCTCTTTTTTACGAGTCATGTGTTAATTGATAGATCTTATGATGACATGAATACATTGTCAAGGATAAATATTTTTCTCACTTTTTTTGTTTCATGTTTTCAATTATGGTTCTCATGATGGAATACAGGCATTTTCAGAGATAGTTTATTTTCGGTCCTTTGATGTTTCATGCATTCAGGTTTGTATAATTCCATAGCACGATCATGGGTGTTTTTATGTCAAGGATGTTGGCTAAATACTCCATTGCTAGTGTTGCAATGTGTTTCATATATTTATAATATCCAAATGCCATGAAACATGTACAAGGAATATTTATCCTCTTCACATGATGATATCAAGTGTCACGCAGAGATTCTCATTCACTCAATAATATTTCTTGTGTACGGTATGGACTTACATTGGATTGGCATGGTGCATTGAATTTTGAATGTTATTTATTATTGGATTTTACAATTAATAAGAAAAATTGATAGGACTTGATCATACTGATAAACAAAGTATATATCGAAAATTTATCACATAATAGGGTATGCAGTAACTTAATATCCCTCTAGGTGGAGGTGGGATCATCATATGTGCATGTTTCTTTATTTGCATGACCGAATTTGGCGTCTAACTTCTAGGTTGAAGGTGACCATAAATCTTACTTATCCATCATGTAATATGCTCGACATGCATCCTCCCACAACTACTAAAAAACTATGTTTATCTAGTACTAGGTATTTAACATCACTGGCTTAAAATCACTGTTAAAAATCTCATTTGTCAGTTCTATAAAAAGTGTTGTTAAAGGGGGTCTGTAATAGAACTTTGTAAAACTATTAACGGGGGTCTTTAACAGTGCTAAAAGTTTCTATAAAAGGGGGTCCATTATTTTTTATTGTAAAAAAACACTGAAAAATTCCCCCTTACCAGTGCTATTAAAAAACAATGATAAAGTGGAGAAAATTATCACTGCTAGTAAAAAAGTAATGATAAAGGGTAGCCTTTATCAGTGCTTGTAAAAATGATCTTATAGGGCGTCTTTATCGGTGCTTGTAAAAAACCACTGATAAAGGGGGGCCTTTATCAGTGTTATTTTACTAGAACTGATAAAGTTTATATTCTGAAAACTTATTTTATTAAACATATATATTAATATAAAATTATATTTATAGTGATAAAAATATAGTATATAATATTTAAAATATTTTAGATAAGGAAAAAATAAGAATTTACATAATATATAGATATTTGGTGAAAAGGGATTCTAAAATAATTAAGAAAATATTTTTAATTAACAGTTTACTAATTATTATCATGTAATAGTTATTTAGTAACAATTTCAAGATAAAAAATTAAAAAATTAATAAATGATCTAAAATAAGTTCAAAAACGCAACTCAAAATTCAAACAGACATAACATTTTACATGGGTGTCCAATTTGTCCCTATTACATATTAAATCAACGTTTTTGATAATATATACACCCTGGTGACTTGGGCGACACTTGTCAAATTATTCGAGGCCACAAATTTCTATAAGGCCTCCAAAACTGAGTTTTTAGTGGGGGTACCCCAATTCTTTATCATTGAACAAAATTCTGGCCTCATTTAAAGGGATTTTTTTCAATTTTTTAGGAGAGAATAGATTTATTCTCATGGATTTCATTTATATTGATAGTATTATTTTGAAAAAAATTATCAATTTTCATATTTTAATGTTATTTATAATCAAATATATAACAATATACACCTATTTATATATTCACACATTAAAATTTAATTTCATAAATAAATAGTTGAACATATTTACATACAAAATATATTTCCCAATATATAAACCTTATCTAAATAAAAACTATTATCTATTTTATTCAAAAAATTGTATGAATATTTATATACCTATATAATTAATTTATATATAATGTATATTTGTGTGTGTTTATTCACAAACAGTTATATATTTATCTATGTATTCTAATATATGTATATAAATATTACTATATATTATATTTTAAAAAATATAAATATGTATAATTATATTTAGAGATGAACATATATATATATATATATATTTATGTATTTATAAACACACACAGACACACACAAAAACATATTTTATATATTTATTTAAACATACATATATATATATATATATGCATATATATAAATATTTTGAAAATAATGTAATGAAATATATATAAATATATAGAAATAATAAAATGGAAAACAAAATAATATAGGGGAGTGGAAAAGGTATTGGCATATGAGTTGGATGTCTTTGGTTTGAAACTCACTATAGAGAGGGGTGTGCAGAAGAGGGTGTAATTATCTAAAGCACTGATAAATAGGGGAGCAGAAATAAAGTGGAGGAGCTCTGATAAAAAGGGTGTGGTAAAAAAATATTTATACCCTTTATTAGTGGGGCCTTTAATAGTTCTTTTTTCACTGATAAAGGGGGGATTTAATAGAGCCAAAAAACTTTATTAAAGGAATCCTTTAGTAGAACTAAAAAAATGCATATAAAGGTCTCCTTTATCTGCTTTAAAAATAGCACTGATATAGTCCCACATTATGAGTGCTTATTTCAGCTCTATTAAATGGGTTCTTTATCATTGATTTTTACGAGATCGCTTAAATCCAACAATTTAACATCACTCACATTATAATAACTTCTATCACACTAATAAATCCCTTTTACTAGCGCTACTAAAGGATTGATTTTTAGCATTTCATGGAAAAGTGTTCCATGTGAAATTATGAGCATCAAAAAATTCCCCCTTGAATTAGATTAATTCATAATGAAAAGAATCTTATTATATGGTGATTTTATATCATATTTTTGTATATTTGAACATCTTTAAGGTCTTAATATTAATCCCCATGAGAGGATTTGTCATGAGGGTGTCAACTAGGGGATTTCAGGCATTATCAAGAGGAGACTCGTGACTATGAGTGGTTTGATTTTAATTGATTTTGTATGTATCATCAATGGTTCTCATCCTTTTTATAATAACAATTAAACCAAAATGTCTCAATTTGATCATTTAAATTTTAATAGATTATTCTTGAGAAATGATCATGAACTCCAATAAACATTAGATTCCTTACTGATGTATCTTCTCCATATATCTTGAGATTACCTAATTCACAGAAGGATAATAGTGTGGGATACATGTCTTAGAGTGAGAGTTCTATTTCTTTTTCGGAAGCTAATAGGATAGGTGGGAGAAGATTTATTTTTTCCAAGGCCATATAGTGGTCCTTTCATGCTTTTCTATTCTTACATCCTAAATCTTTTTTTTGTTGTAGTTTAGGATCTTTTTTATCGAACCTTTTACCATTGTAGTTTAGGGTCTTTTAGATAAAACCTTTTGTCACTGTATTTTAGGGTCTTTTAGCTTAGAGCTTCATTAAATGTAGTTTAGGGTATTTTTTCTCATACCTTTTATCACTTTAGTTTAGGGTCTTTTAAAACATACCATCTATCACTTTAGTTTAGGGACTTTTATCTCGAAACTTCTATTGTTATAGTTTTGGGTCTTTTAGCTCATGACTTTTATCACATTAGTTTAAGGTATTTTAGCTTACACTTTATGAATCCAAGATTTATAGAGTATTTCTAAAATTACATGATCAATGATCATGGAATGTGGTGCATAATTTCAATGAATGACCCAAAATGTTCTTAGATTCTATGTTCTGTTAGGGTGATGTCAAGGCTCATGGGGACCAGAGCTCCTTTCTTATAAAGAGGATATGCCTCTAGTTGGAAGGTTAAATACCTTATGCATCATAATAATTTCTAGACATAGGTTCCTCAACTATTTTCTAAGTTTCATTGAAGGAGTATGGGGGTAATATTGTTTAAGGGTGAAATACCAGGGATGTTAGGTCCACATGGATAGCTGGAGGAAGGTGATATAATTAATAACCTAAAAGTTTGATTCTATGAATATGGGAGGGTAATACATGTGGGGGATGACTCGTAACTCTTTGAAGATCTTGTTTCCTCCATACTGTTGTCAAGGATCACAATGATTTAAGATCCTATCTTATAAGGAGAATATGTGTTCATTTGGTAGGTTAAGGCCCTTATACGTTGATAGAGTGGTAAATAAAAGATTATATCCACTCTATTATGAAGGGAATTAATGGTTCATAAAGTCCAGAACGTCCAGCCTCTAAAGTTGAGTAAGATAGGAATTTTATCTAGGTAGGGTTTTGGCTCCCTAGGGAAGTTCAGCTCTTAATTTTGAAGCTTGATCCCTACGTCGTGTGTTTTCAAATCATGAGGTGTGGGATATAAATGGTTCAATAATGGAGTGTCACATTTTGAACATGAAAAATTGTATAAGATATGGTGACATAATGTTGAGAATTTTGAACCTACACGGATAGTCTAGTAAGGATATTATAAATTGTGGTCCAAAGTGCTCAAGTTAGGAGAATGATCTGGGACAATCGAACTAGGAATGACCTAAAACACGTTGAGGGGATGAATTCATCTACGGTGATACGAGGGCTCACAAGGATCAAAAATCCTATTTTTTAGAGTGAAATGTTTTTTATGAATATATTCACATATATAGGAGACATATGGATACTTATATAGTCAAACAAAGGGTACCATGAAGCTGGGTATCCTTTTCAATGGGTTGTGTAAGGTTTATGGTGATCTAGGGAACCTAAATAATTAAATGTAATTTTCATAAAGTGTAATGTACATGAAGGGTTATATAACCCTAAAATTTGGGTCAACAACTAACAAACATATTCTCACAATGAGGAGATGTGAAAAATCCTTAATATAAATTTTTCTTGAACCAAGGGTTCTATCATTCATAGCTTCTATTTTACAAGGGCTATAGAGGATTCCCTATGAGATTTATTTCTCATTCATTTGAACCCTAAATTTTACCTAAACTCTGGTGATTAAGAGTTTAGGGAGCAAAGATTTGGATTTTTCTAGGCTGAAAATCAATATTTTCATCCTGAAAATATTTTTCACTCTTTCACTAGTAGTTTAAGGTTTTTCAATTTGGAACATTGTGGGATATAGTTTAAATTAGTACAACATTGACCAAAGTGAATATAGTTTAATGTTTTGATGAACATTGATCTAATATTTTGAATGATACAAAATATCCTAATTATGATACCTAGGTTCAAGATGTCATGACACGTGCCCCGGGCCCATGTTGTGACATCCCACAAGCTCGCCTTCTGAAGGACAGGGATTGGTGACTAGCATTGAAGGAATAAACGTAAAAGTGTGAGTCATTTTCCTAAGTACCTATACACATTCACACACAACCATGTCCCCAATTTGGAAAGGTAAGCATTCATTCCACTAAACAACCACTGAGTAAAAGTATAAACTGTAGGTCAAATGGGACATAATACAAATCTAACAAAAGATGAACTGAAAATAGTAAAGTATAAGGAAACTCTAAAAGTATTCCACTGAAAACCCCCATCTTAATTGTAATTGTTGAGTAGCTATTAGAATCCGTAGAAGTACGCCCCACCTTCCTGGTCTAATAGAGCAACACCAGGTCCTGGGCCACCAAGTCCTTCATCAAGGCGGTGGTCGTCTACAACAGACACAACATGTGTGGGTGAAGCCCATGTAGGGGTGAGTAACAATATACTCTGTAGGGTCCCCAAAACAAAAAGTAAAGACCACAATGTAATATACAAAGAAAACCATAAATCAAGATATCTCACACCAGGTATAATCTAGAGTATGGAAAGTAGGACCATCATTCATATCATGGAACACCATGGGATGCTGGAGAAATCCTCCTCAATGAGTACAGTGGGTTTTCCAAGTCACATAGAGCCTCTTCCCACTAACCTTGGAGCTATTGTGGTACTAATCCATGATAAGTACCATGGGTATGATGGGTCACAAAGAGTCGCTCCCCAGCGTGGGCATGCCGAGTCACACAGAGTCGCTTCCCACCTCGGCCATACTAAGGTACTCCTCCTATCAAGTATTGGGGGTCTATCTGGTCACACAGATATTCTCCCCACTATGGACCTACTGGTTCACATAGATCTGCTTCCCACTGGGCTATCATAGATGATCCACATAGGGTATCTTGTCATTAGTCTTCAGGTCTCAACCAACCACAGTATTTCTGCATGTAGTGTGCATAATTTTAGGAGAACTAATCCTCAAAACATTCATCGTATTTCAACTTCCATTAAAGCCTACATTTATTTTTCCAAAATAACCACCTTGTCATAAGGGTTCCAACACCGTATATTCCTTGTTAATCCGATTACCAATGTATAAGATATTGTTATTTTCCGCAAATAGGATGGTTGGGTCCGGGTCCGGTCTGACCCGAGTGGACAAACCCAGCTTGGGGTCTAATAACCCTGCTCGGGTCTTCTAACCCAACCTAATTCTGGCCTGTCTTGGTCCATCCTGGTAGGCCCTTTGCGCTGCGGGTCTATCGGACCGCGGTTCCGGCCCGATGGGGAAGGTCGCTGTTTCGACCCGATGGGGCGGGCCAGCTCTTACCTGGCCGGTACGTAGCTGGAAGCCATGTCAACCCCCTACGTAGAGGTTCATCTATAGGGCCTCCTCCTCTTCCGTGTTCAGTTGACCATAGTCTTTCCACATGAGACGTGGTGTGGTGCTGCGTCCACGGTGCATCGGTGCGGTCGGGTGGTCGCGTCCTCCCACCACCATCCACCGGCATGGAGGTCAGCGGCTCCTGATGCACCATCGTGGCCCAAACCAGCCGTGGTACTTCTTTCGAGGTGCCAGAAGGTTCTTCCACGGACCACCAGGTCTACTCTAGTGGTCCGTTCTTCATGCCACTTACGCCTACGGCCTACGGTGATGCCATCTTCTTTGAGATGGTCTTGAATCGTCTTTGCCACCACTTTGATGATGCAGCCATGAAGAACACACAAAACACATGAGTCAGAGGGGCTCTGCAATTTTTAATGTCAGCATGTGCCCTCCGAATGAGAGGTTTAGAAACAAGGGATATAGATTTGAAGTTCAATTGTAATTAATAAAATTATCCTGGTTCCAAACCCCAAAAAATGTTCCCTTCTGCAAGAACGATCGATCTGTGGATCAACATGTTCATCGGTTGATCTGCATTAATTGTTTAGAATAAATAACTAGGAATCTTAAAACCAAAATAGAACCCTACCTCAAAAGTTTTCATCATTTAAGAGGTCTGTCGACAGGGTTTCATGTTCCATTGGAATTCTTCACTATCCTGTTCCATTCTTCAAGGTGCATCGAAGTCATTGGTGATTCGCTGGCATTCATCATTCGTTATTGGTGATAATTTTAAATTTTGGTTTTCCAGATTAATTACAAAAATTGATCCTTCTTTCTCCAATGTGTTAACCCATTAAAATAAAACATGTCATAGCGTTTCTGTTATGCTGTGTCATCGCGTCGTTACATTATTTCATTTATGGACCAACATATCTATTATGGTACATTTAATGTGTCGTAATACTGCACGTTTAAAATACACTAATGAGATTCATTTATTGTGACTCGTTCCTTCTTTTCTGTCGCACTGCAGCATAACCCTTCCACTGCCCAGAGGTTGGAAAAAACAAATAAAATAAACTTTTAGGTTTTTTTCTAAAAGTCCAAAAATTAACTTTTTTGGTCGACCCTTTCCGATCAAAGCTAGGTCCATGGTAGGTGAATCCAGATGTTTTGAATTCAACAGTGCCCTTGGATTTTTTATTCGAGAACTGGTTTAAAAGTTAGAAAACTTTGATCACACATTTACTTAAATGAACTTCAAAACACTTCAAAATTCAATTCCAGACTCACCGAGCCTCAGAATCATTTTCCATCAAAGCGTATGGTCTCGATATAATTCCTTGTAATTTTAAAAAAATTACACTGAATTTTTGGGAAATTACATTACTCCACCATTTTTGGTTTTCATGTCCTCATAATCCAAAACAATGATAAACAAAAAATGGGGGTATTTAATATGAATATGAGCCTCTTTCTCCCAAATTCTCTCTTGAATGTTTTTGTGATTCCACTGAATGAACACCAAATGAATCGAAAACCCATGAAGGAACCTCTCACATCAATCCTCTATCTCCACTGAGAGCTCAGAAAAAGTTTCCCAATCATCAATGTCTAGCTCTCCCCAGTCGATGACATGGGATGGATCATGCACGTTCCTCCTCAACTACGACACATGGAAAACATCATGCATGAGGTGTATCTGTGGGTGGAGAGATAGGTGATACACCACCTCTCCAACTCTTCCCAGAATCTGGAATGGTTTTATAAACCTTGGAGATAACATTCCACCCTTTCTAAATCACCTCAATCCCCAATGGGGTGAGACCCGGAGGGAAAAATGGTATCCCTCCTCAAACTCCAAGGGACTCCATCTCATATCCGCATACAATTTCTATCTACTCTGTGTAGTCCTATTCTGCTCTAGGATGATTAGATCCTTCTCAGTGGTAGCTCGTAGCAATGTTGGACCTATGAGTGCTAACTCCCCTAGGTCTTTCTAACAGAGAGGTGATGTTCAAGGATGCCCGTAAAAACGTCTCAAACGGTGTCATTCCAGTTGTGTATTGATAGCTATTATTTTATGAGAACCCCACTAGTGGTAGGTGGTCCTCCCAACTGTGACCAAAATAAAGGATTCAAGTACAAATAATGTCTTCCAAGGTATGTATGGTTTCCACCATCTGACCATCTGTTTGAGGGTGAAAAGTTGTGCTCAAGCACATCTGACTCCCGAATTCCTCCTATAATCCCTTCTACAACCAATATGTAAAGCGTGCATAATGATCTAAGATGATCGTAAAAGGCACCCCATAAAGTTGCATTATCTTCTGGACATAGATTCATCCCAATCCCTCTACTGATCCCTTATCCCTAATAGGTAGGAATTGAGACGACTTGGTGATTCGGCCAATGATCACCTAGATAGAATCAGGGACCTTAGATATGAGTGGTAACACAATCTCAAATTCCATCAAGATACCATCCCATTTCCACTCTGGTACCTCAAGTGGTTGAGCTAATAATACTAGAACCCGATCCCCAGCCTTCACTTGCTAACAAGTGTGGCATCAAGAAACAAACTCTACAACCACTTTCTTCATCCCTGGCCACCAGTACTGACATCAGAGGTCTTTGTACATATTCGCCACACCAGGATGTACAACCAAAGGAGATGTATGGAAATCCCTCAACACCTCCTCCCGCAACATCACTGGTACTATGGTGTATCCTTTGAAAATTATGACATGCTTCCCACCTATCAGAAATCCATCAGGAGCTTGTCCTAAGGATAAATGAGCACATCGGGCCTCGTAGTCAACATCCAGAAGTTGTGCCTCCCTAACTCGATGTAAGAGTGGGGGAGTGAAAATCATTTACTGAAGGTAAGCTACTCCATCACCATCTATGAAGGATATCTACATCGCGGTTAACTACTATGTCACTTAACTCAACAGCTATAGACCATACCTCCTGCTGAGTGCATTTTACACCACGTCCACCTTCCCAGGTGTATAGACTATCTCAAATTCATAGTCTTGTAGGAACTCCATCCATCACCATTTCCTCATGTTCAGGTTATTCTTGTGAGAATATATACATAAGAATATTGTGTTTATAGTAGAAAATAAATTGTTTACCCATAAAGTAGTTCTGTCACATCTTCAAAGCAAAGACCAGTGCTACTAACTCCAGGTCATGGGTCACATAGCTCTATTCATGATACATCAACTTCTCTTAGCCATGTGAGATCATTTCCTGCTCATGCATTAGGACATAACCTAGTCTGGCCCCTAATGAATTGTTGAAAACTACATAACCAATGCCCTCTTCTAGTAGTCTCAAGATAGGGGCACTCGTTAGTCTCCTACTCAGCTCCTAGAAACTATGCTGGCACTTCTCCATCCACATAAAGGGTTTTTCCTTCTGTGTCAAGGATGATAAAGGTTCTTTTACTCTATAAAATTTGGGCACAAACATCTAGTAGTATCCAACAAACCCCAAGAAACTCCACACCATTGTCATGTTTCTAGGAGGCTCCCAAGATAGCATTGCCTCTAACTTTGAAGGATCTACTACAACTCCAGCCTCCAAGATGACGTGTCCCAGAATGTGGACCTACCAAATCCAAAAATGGCACTTCAAGGGAATCCCATAAATATGGTGTCTATGAGTGTATCTAGAACTATCTGTAGGTGTGTAGTGTGCTCCTCTTATGACACTATGTACACTAATATTTCATCAATGAATACCACCAGAAAATGATTGAGGTAAGGCTGGAAGATCCTGTTCAAGAGTCCCATGAACACTACTAGGGAATCAGTCACACTGAAAGGCATCACCAAAAACTCATTGTCTCTATACCAGCATCTAAAATTTGTCTTTGCTATGTCCTCATCCCGTACTTGAAGTAGATGATATCCTGATTTGAGGTCTATATTTGAGAACCACCCTGTTCTCTTCGGCTGATCAAGGAGGTTATAAATCCATGGTAGTGGATACTTATTCTTCCTAGTCACCTAGTTCACGCACCAGAAGTCCACGCATAGCCTCAAACTCCCATCTGTCATCTTGTAAAGAAACATTGGGGCTTCCCATGGTAAAACACTGGGCCTATTGAATCCCTTCTCCTAGAAGTCCTCCAAATGTACCCTCAAATAATGAAGCTCCACAAGAGCCATCCGATATGACGATGTAGATATCAGTGTCATCCCAGTGTATAGGTCGATGTCGAAATCTACCTCCCTATGAGGAGGTAGTGTTGAAACATCCTTAGGAAAGACATCCTCACACTCAGCCACCACTATAGGAAAGCTTGGAATCTTATCATCTACTGCACTGAGGGTGAGGCTAGCCAATTGGAGAGTGATTGGATGTACCCTCCTCTGAAAAAAAAATCTGGTGTAGAAAAAGATCCCTTCTTGATAGTGAAGAAAAACACAGTCCCATCCTTAGGGACACACCACACTCTGTGCCTAATATAGTCGATCTGAGCATGGCCTGTAAGTAACCAGTCCATACCCAAGATGATGTTGTAAGGCCTCAACACTGCTACTAAGAGATCCTAGCTAAAATTGTCACCTCCTGGAGTAATATCACATTTCCATCACCAGTTTGTAATCATCGAATCCCCTCTTGTAGAAGTCTCTAATTGTAAAGATTGATCCAACAAATACACTAGAATATTCAAGCCCCAGATGAGGTCTATGGCAAGGAATGAGTTATAGGAACCTGTGTCTATAAGAACTACAGTTAACATGGAGAAGACATAGATCGTACATATAATCATCTCAGGGGCACCGTGGTTGTCAGACTCCATCACCTGACGTTGGCCGTGCCCCTATCCATCAGCTCCCTAAGCCCATGGTGGACTATTTAGGGGTGGTTGTGGTAGCACCACGCACCGTCGTCCACCACACGCTGCTACAAAAATGGGCATTATTCGTGCTCAAAATGGGCTTTAACAGCACTAAAAATACTATAAATCTCAGCACTGATAAAGGGGGGTCCCCTTAATCAGCGCTAAAAAAGCACTGATAAATGCCCTACTTGGTGTAACATGAAATTTTGCAGCAGCACACCCAAACAAGACCTTCAAAAAATCATCATATCAACAAGTATTCCCATACAAATTTAACACATAATTCATAAGGTAATTATAGTATGTATACACAAAAAACAAGTATACCCATACAAAAAGTATACCCATACACCATTAACACATAATTCATAAGTTAATTAAATACATAAAGAACTCAATTCATAATTCAAGGGGTTGGGGGTTGTTCAAGGGTTTCATATGGTTGTCCAAGGGGGTTGGGGTTATCCAGGGGTTGGGGTGTCTGAAGGGATGGGGGTGTCTAGGGGCTGGGAGGGGGGTTGTCTAGGGTTGTGTCCAGGGGGTGGGGTGGTGTCCAGGGGGGTGGGGGGCTTTCCAGGGGGTGGGGGTGTCCAGGGTGTGGGGGTGTCCAGGGGTGGGGTGGTGTCTAGGGGGTGGCATGGTGTCCAGGAGTGGGGGTGTCTGTCCATGGGGGTTGGGTGTGCAAGGGGGTTGTCCAGGGTGGTTGGGGGGATGTCCATGGTGGTGTCATAGGGGTGGGGTGGTGTAAAAGGGGGTGGGGGTGGTCCAATAGGTTGGGGGATATCCAAGGGGTGTGGGGTGGTGTCCAGAGGGTGGGGGTGTCCAGGTGGTGGGGTGGTGCCTAGGAGGGGTGGGGGCCATCTAGAGAGTGGGGGGGGTATTATAGGGGTTTGGGGTGTCCAGAGGGTGGGGCTATCTGTGGTGGGGGGGGATGTCTATGGTGGTGTCCAAGGGGTGGGGTGGTGTCCAGGGGGTGGGGTGGTGTTCAGGGGGTTGGGGGGATTTCCAGGGGGTGGGGTGTCCAGGGGGTGGGTAGTTTCTAGGGGTTGGGCTGGTGTCCAGGGGGTGGGGGCGGTCTAGGGGGTTGGGGGATGTCCAATGGGGGGTGGGTTAGTGTCCAGTGGGTGGGGTGGTTGTCCATGGGGGTGGGGGTGTCTAGGGGGTGGGGGTGTCTAGGTGGGGTGGTGGTGTTTGAGAGGGGTGGGGGGCGTCCAGGGGGTGGGGCATCCAGGGGTTGGGGGTGTTTAGGGGGTGGGGATGTATAGGGTCGGTTTTTTGTCCATGGGGTATCTAGGGGGTGTTTCGTTTTTTTTACGTCAATCCAAAGGCGTTTGGTCGGTTTTCCATACGTCAGTTATTGTTTTCACTTAAAATTTTTTCCATTTTAAACAAAAGAGAGACACTTTGAGTGATACCAGCCACACCGTGCCTTGGATTGAGGTAGGGTTGACTCATACACCTCACACATGACCCATGTATCATTCTCCTAAAATATAAACATAATCTAAATATGTTTGGTCGGTTTTCCGTATGTCAGTTGTTGTTTTCCATTAAAATTTTGTCCATTTTAAACAAAAGAGAGACACTTTGAGTGATATCGGGCACACCGTGCCTCATATTGATGTGGGGTTGAATCATAAACATCCAAAATTACCCATGGATCATTCTACTAAAGTGTCAACAAAATCAGAATGTGTTTGGTCAGTCTTCTGTACGTCAGTTGTTGTTTTCACTTAAAATTATGTCCATTTTATTCAAAAGAGAGGTACTTTGAGTAATACCGGCCACAACGTGCCTCGAATTAAGGTGGGGTTGACTCTTAAACATAATAAAAGTCCTAGGGATCGTTCTCCTATTGTATAAACACAATCCAAATGTGTTTGGTAAGTTTTCTGTATATCGGTTATTGTTTTCAGTTAATTTTTTTTCATTTTATACAAAAGAGAGACACTTTGAGTGATTCCAGCCACATTGTGCCTCATATTGAGGATGGGTTGACTCGTACACATCCCAAATGACCCATTTATTGTTATTATAATGTATTAACAC
The DNA here is from genome assembly GCA_963277665.1 of Viscum album. Taxonomy (NCBI): domain Eukaryota; kingdom Viridiplantae; phylum Streptophyta; class Magnoliopsida; order Santalales; family Viscaceae; genus Viscum; species Viscum album. Next base: position 1,769,922,282 of record OY728157.1, read on the forward strand.
TATCCAAATGCATTTTGTTGGTTTTCTGTATTTCATTTGTTGTTTTCACATAAAATTTTGTCCATTTTAAACAAAAGAGAGACACTATGAGTGATACCAGTCACATGGTGCCTCTTATTGAGGAGGGGTTGACTCATACACATCACACATGACCTAAGTATCGTTATTATAAAGTATCAACACAATCTAAATGATTTTGGTTAGTTTTCCATACGCCAATTGTTGTTTTCACTTAAAATTGTGTTCATTAAAAACTAAAGAGTGACACTTTGAGTGATATCGGCCACACCTAGTCTCGGATTCAGGTGGGGTTGACTCATAGACATTAAAAATTACCCATTTATAGTTATCCTAAAGTTTCCACACAATCCTATTGTGTTTGGTCAGTTTTCAGTACGTCAGTTGTTGTTTTCACTTAAAATTATGTTCATTTTAAACAAAAGAGAGACACTTTAAGTGATACCGGCCACACTGTGCCTTAGATAGAGGCAGAGCTGACTCATAAACATCAAAAATGGACCATTAATAGTTATCTTAAAGTATAAACACAATACTAATGTGTTTGATCGGTTTTCCATATGTCAGTTGTTGTTTTCACTTAAAATTCTGTCCATTTTAAACAAAAAAGAGACACTTTGAGTGATACCGGCCTCACTGTGACTAGGAATGAAGAAAGGTTGACTCTTTCACATCACACATGACCCATGGATCGTTATACTAAAGTATCAACACAACTTGAATGATTTTGGCTAGTTTTTTGTTGGACAGTTGTTGTTTTTACTTAAAATTTTGTCCATTTTAAACAAAAGAGAGACACTTTGTGTGATATCGGCCACACCATGTCTTGGATTGAGGAATTTTTGACTCATACATGCAAAAAATTACCCATGGATCTTTTTCATAAAGTATCAACACAATCCGATTGCGTTTGTTCAGTTTTCGGTACGTCAGTTGTTGTTATCACTTAAAATTCGGTCCATTTTAAAAAAAAGACACTTTGAATTATACTGGCCACATCATGCCTCAGATTAAGGAGGGGCTGAATCTTACACGTCAAAAATGACCCATTAATAGTTCTCCTAAAATATTAACACAATTAGAATGCGTTTTTTTTTGGTTTTCAATATGTCAGTTGTTGTTTTCACTTAAAGTTCTGTCTATTTTAAACAAAAGAGAGTCCCTTTGAGTCATACCAGCCTCACCATACCTCGGATTGAGGCAGTGTTGAGTCATACATGTCACACATGTCCCATGGATCTTTCTCATAATTTATCAACACAATTATAAAGTGCTTGGTCAGTTTTCATATGTCAGTTGTCGTTTTCTCTTAAAATTATGTCCATTTTAAACTAAAGAAAGACACTTTGAGTGATACCAGCCACACCGTGTCTTGGTTTGATGTGGGGTTAACTCATACACGTCAAAAATGATCCATGGATCCTTATACTAAAGTATCAACACAATTTGAATGTGTTTGGTCAGTTCTACGTACGTTAGTTTTTGTTTTCACTTAAAATTCTATCCATTTTAAACAAAAGAGTGACACTTTTAGTGATATCGGCCCCAACGTGCCTCAGATTAAGATGAGGTTAACTCATACACATCACACATGACCCATGGATCTTTCTAATAATTTATCAACATAAAACAAATATTTTGGTCAGTTTTCCATACGTCAGTTGTTGTTTTCACTTAAAATTTTGTCCATTTTAAACAAAAGAGAGACACTTTGAGTGATACCGGTCACAATGTGCCTCGGATTGAGGCGGGGTTGACTCATACATGTCACGAATGACCCACAGATCATTCTAATAAAGTATCATCACAATAAAAATGCTTTTGGTTGATTTTCTGTACTTCAGTTGTTGTTTTCACTTAACATTTTGTCCATTTGAAACCAAAGAGAGATATTTTGAGTGATATTGGCCACACTGTGCCTCGTATTGAGGCAGGGTTGACTTGTACACATCACAAAAGACCCATGGATCATTCTAATATAGTATCAACACAATCCTATTGTGTTTGGTCAATTTTCTGTATGTCAACTGTTGTTTTCACTTAAAATTATATCCATTTTAAACAAAAGAGAGACGCTTTGAGTGATATCGGTTACACCATGCCTCGGATTGAGGTGTGGATTAATTTAACACATAAAAAATGACCCATGTATTGTTATCCTAAAGTATCAACACAATGTGAATGTTTTTGGTTGGTTTTTCGTATGTTAGTTGTTGTTTTCACTTAAAAATTCTGTCCAATTTAAACAAAAGAGAGACACTTTGAGTGATGCCGGCCTCACCATGTATCAGATTGAGGTAGGATTGACTCGTACATGTGAAACATGACTCATGGATCATTCTCCTAATGTATCAACACAATCCGAATGCATTTGGTTAGTTTTGCGTATGTCAGTTTTTGTTTTCACTTAAAATTATGTCCATTTTAAACAAAAGATAGACACTATGAGTGATACCGACCACACTGTGCATCGTATTGAGTCAGGGTGGACTCATACATGTCATAAATGACCCATGTATCATTATCCTAAAGTATCAACACAATCTGAATGCATTTGGTTAGTTTTCCATATGTTAGTTGTTGTTTTCATTTAAAATTCTGTCCATTTTAAACAAAAGAGAGATATCGGCCTCAATGTGCCTCAGACTAAGGTAGGGTTGACTCTTACACATCACACATGACCCATGGATCATTCTAATAAAGTATCAACACAATCCGAATGTGTTTGGTCCATTTTCCGTACGTCAGTTTTTGTTTTCACTTAAAATTCTGTCCATTTTAAACAAAAGAGAGACACTTTGATTGATATAGGCCACACAGTTACTTGGATTGAGTATGGCTTGACTCTTACACATCACAAATGACCCATTTATTGTTTTCCTAAAGTATCGACACAATAAGAATGCGTTTGGTTGGTTTTCTTTATGTCAGTTGTTGTTTTCACTTAAAATTCTATCCATTTTAAACAAAAGAGAAACACTTTGAGTGATACCGGATAAATTGTGCCTCTAATTGAGGTGGGGTTGACTCTTTCACATCAAAAATGAACCATGGATCGTTCTCCTAATGTATCAACACAATCCGAATGCGTTTGGTCAGTTTTCTGTATGTTAGTTGTTGTTTGCACTTAAAATTATGTCCATTTTAAACAAAAGAGAGACACTTTCAGTGATACCGACCACATCATGCCTCCAATTGAGGAAATTTTGATTCATACACATCAAGAATGACCCATAGATCGTTCTCCTAAAGTATAAAATCAATCAGAATGAATTTGGTCTATTTTTCGTACATAAGTTGTTTTTTTCACTTAAAATTATGTTCATTTAAAACAAAAGAGAGACACTTTGAGTGATATCGGCCTCACCGTGCCTCAGATTAAGGCAAGGTTGAATTTTAAATGTCACACATTACCCATGGATAATTCTCCTAATGTATCAACAGAATAAGAATGCATTTGTTCAGTTTTTCATATGTCAGTTTTTTTAATTAAAATACTATCCATTTTAAACAAAAGAGAGACACTTTGAGTGATACTAGACACATCATGCCTCTAATTGAGGCAATTTTGACTCTTACATGTCGAAAATGTCCCATGTATCATTCTCCTAAATTATCAACATAATATGAATCTGTTTGGTCATTTTTTCATACGCCTGTTGTTGTTTTCACTAAAAATCTGTCAATTTTAAACAAAAGAGAGACACTTTGAGTGATTCTGGCCACATTGTACCTCGGATTGAGGAGGGGTTGACTTTTACACATCACACATGACCCAGGAATAATTCTCCTAATATATCAACACAATAAGAATGTGTTTGGTCAGTTTTCTGTACGTCAGTTTTTCTTTTCACATAAAATTCTATCCATTTTAAACAAAAGAGATACAATTTGTGTGATACTGGCCACAAAATTCCACAAATTGAGGTGGGGTTGAATCGTACATGTCACACATTTTCCATGGATCGTTCTCTTAAATTATCAACACAATATAAATGTGTTTGGTTGGATATGAAGGGATTTTGGATATTTTACTAGTTTTTCTTATCTAAAGCCCAATGAAAAGTGGTTCATCATTCATGCATGTTGAAAGTCCATTTCATCTGTTAAAATCAAAAAATTACTCATTAGATAAAGGATGTTTTATTTAATAACAATTACAATTTTCCTACGAACATTTACATACAGCAATGTTTCATCTTTTGATCTCTTTAACCCCTCTCAAAAATGGTTGCCAATTGTACACGTCCCCAAGTCAGATCTTCAAGCTATTTGAGTAAAATATTACATCATGTATATGGCCCACTTCTTTTTAAACAAATCTTTATCGTCTTTTGAATATGATACTTTTCGACAGTCATACTAGTACTGCAAAATATATAAATAAATAATTAATAAATAATTTAAATGAAATAGTAGTTATTTTTTAAAATACCTCTTTAGGGATGCTAGTTTGTTGATTGAAAATAATCTCTCTCATAAATTTACAAACCTAATAACCACAATCATTATATTTTTTTTGTTTTGGAAACTTCAAAAACTTTGATCATTATGAGAATAAGTTACTGGTTTTGATATGTGTTTGGATTGTGAAATTTTATTATATATACCCTGATATTTTTTCAGATGTAGTACATTCTTGCCTCCTTATACTTAGCCCCTTTCCTCATTCCTTTTTTAGATGATATTTATACACCACCTTATCATAACAAAATCCTCAGTTGCATTACTTGATGTTTAGACACGAAATGTGGGATGTAGTTTCTTACAGATTAACAAACATCATCATGGGTGGTCGGTTTGTTGGATATCCTTGCATTGAATCCAGAAAATAATTCTTTTAAGTATCCAAGTTCACCGCAATTTTCATCCAATGTTGCCTAAAAACAAAAAAAGTAATAAGTAATAAAATAATTGAAAAAATAATTGATATGATTTAATCTTAGAGTTTTACCGCTGCATGGTTGGTATTAGGAAGAGTATGTCATCTGTAATCTTGATTTAAAATATTTTCAGCAAGCCTTTCACTATTTCATCCTTTTTTAATGGCACTAATTTCATTAGTTGTGTTGATGTGGTATGAGGAATAACGAGTCTGGATTTTGGCTCATGGGAAAATTCCTCAAACTATTTTTTATATATACGCTTAATAATAATATAAAATCCATTTAGTCTTAATTAGCACATTATATCACCTTTTAGAAAATCAATTCATGAAAACATACCTCATATATACATTTACAATTGTGTGCCTAGCCAAACATATTCAACGATCTCATTTACATTTTCAGCAGTAACAAAATTATGAATTTCCTCTTTGTATATATTCTTTTCAAAAACCACTATATAAATACTACCACTTATTAGCTCTTTATCCACGTGATTCTTCAATTCTAGTAAATGTGGATAGATAATTGGTGGTGTAATTGTGCTTTTAGTAGCTCTTTGTGATCGGTTGGTCGATCCTTCAAATGCTTTTGATCCCACTTTTCTTGTCATCCCCTTACCTTTCTCCATCTATAATAACACTCATTGGTTCAGACCATTTTTCATTAATTATTAATGGTTTTTCTTGAAAAAAATGGAAATAAATACCTATTTTCCTACATTTACTCATACAAGTTGTGATGGCCATGAAATGAATGTCCCAATAGCCTTTTCGACCGTATGAATATCATCGTCATCTAGTGGAATAGGTAGTGCTGTATTTGGCTCATGAGCTTTAGTAATCTTCACTTTCAGATGATCTTTTTCAAGTGGTATATTATGCATCTTGTCCTCTGGGATGTTGAACACCGTAGCCCTTGCTACAAGGTGATAAGTGGGTGTTGACAGATATAATTCACAGTCATTATCACCCTGTAGAAGATCAGTACAGAAAAAGTATCAGTATTTGTTAGATTCACATTTAATGGGAACAATTATTAGAATATTGATTACAACGGATAAGACAGCTCTTTGAGGGGAATGGCTCGCCTCAAAGCTGGTGGGGGTGGGGCGGGATATTCACGCGCTGGTTGTTCCTGAGTTGTGTCTTCTCCTTGCTTCCCACCCATAAAATTTTCTAGCAACTCTCCCTGTCATTGAAATTATTCTTCTAGATTTTATAGCCTTTCTCTCATTTGTTTCATTTCTTCGTTTCTATCATTCGTTTTTTTTTCAAAATATACTCGGGGTGTCACCCCAAACCCCACACCACTAACATGACCATATTGTTCTAGCCGCTTCAAAGCTGTCGATAATAGGTCTGTATCCGCTACAGGAGTAGTTGATTCCTGTGACAGTTGAATATAGGAAAATAAGTAATTATTATTATGTAAAAGAAATTTCAAATAAAATTTTTTATCATTCCATACCAACAAATATTTCCCACACTTTTTGGGTGTTTTCATCTACTAGCTTCCCTTCTTTATTCACACGTGCCTCCTTCCATAGCACATGACGTGGGATAGGAGTGTCTTTTGCTTTAGACTCATTAATCTTCATATAAATATAGAAAGATAATTATGATGTTGTTTCTTGGAACCTAACAATATCACTATAAATTTAAAATATGTCCCATTTTCTTTTCTAGTAAAGTGTACCCCATTCTTGATTTACGATAGGGGTATGTTAGTTTTGATGGACGTTTTTTATTTTCAGTACTGATTTGTTGTTTTATAAATGAAATATTTACAATCAAAGTGATGAACACGTGTATCCTCAAACAACTTATTATTAGCCACAATGTACCTTCAACTTCTCATCCCCATGTCACTACCTCTAGATAGTCCTTAGAAACCTAAGGATCATTCTCTCCCCTGAACCTAGGAGGTCTCTGTCTCTGGAACTTGTGCAAGGCACTGAGCTTTTACTCATCCTCTACCAGAAATGCTGGTTGTAAATTCCAATCAATGGGTGGTGGTAACGCTAGTGCACAACCCAGCAGGGCCATCTCTAGCACTGGTCTTTGAACTGATGTCTCATCACTAGGTGAGCTTTCCTCATGGTCACACATTGGAATCCAAGCTGGATATTTCCATGGAGGCATCCTAAAACAAAACAAGATTTACCATGGCCAATATATTATACCTGGTGAGCTGACTATAATTCTTGAAAATAATGAGAAAATACTCAATTCCTATATGATGCATGAAACAAGTGTTTTTATGTATAGAGTCAAAAATAATAATTCAAAGTCCTAGTTTATGGATACGTCGTCTGCCACACCAACATTGGACTCCATGAATCTGAAATTTGAACTTGAAACATTTAACACAATTTTACAAACACAAAACAACAAACTCCTAGTCTTTTAGGTAGAACAGACCATCTTTGATACCACTTTGTAAATACCCCTCCCTCGGGACCTATTCCATGACATCCCGCAATCCGGCCTACCAAATTCCATGGGTTTGCGACTAGCACCAAAGGCATCAACCTGCAAGTGGGAGGAAGTTTCTTGAGTACTTGTTCACACGCACATATAACCACATCCCAAATCTGGAATGGTAAACATGAATTCCACTAAACAACCATTGAGTAAAAGTAAAAACTATAGGTAAAATGGGCTAGAATACTAACCCAACAAAAGATGATGTGAAAATAGGAAAGTAAAAGTAAAATCAGAAATCTATCCACTGAAACCCCCACCAGATGGGTAAGTGTAGAGTAGTTGCTGGAAGTGGTAGAAGTATGCACTACCTGCCTGATCTCACTGTTCACCACCGGGTCCTGGGCCACCAAGTCCTCTGTCAAGGCGACGGTCATTTGTACTAGACACAACACCTTAGGGTGAATCCCATGTAGGGGTGAGTAAAAATATACTCAGTAGGTTTGGTATTGGTGTGTGGTATGGTGGAACTAAAGTGGGGTACGCTAGTAAAGTTTATATGAAGTCATATGTTTGGTATTGTGTTCTATATATATATTTTGTTTGTTTATATTATATTATACACCCCACCTCAGTTGAATAACCGAACAAAAGCTTATCGGTGTTGAATTCTGAGTATATTACCCAACATCCAGGATGGTGGTGATATGGATGGATGGCTACCCCTCTCCCCCACTCTTCCTTAATTAGTAGTGATACATGTTATTGTGGGAGATTACCCAGTGGTGAAGTGTGGACCAGGTGTCAATGGGTGGGATGTGATGCGATGTGATGTGTGTTCTATGTCTCTATAGGAGAGATGTGATGTTATGTATGGACTTGGTGTGTGTGGGTGGGAGGGGATGGGATGTGATGGGTGGCCCATGGATCTGTGTGTGGGATGTGATGGGATGTGTAAAATAGGGTTCCCCAATTGGTATGTGAAGTAATTTGATGTGTGACTGATGGTTCTATGGATGGGATGTGATGTGATGTGGTGTGTGGCCCTGGATTCTATGGATGGGATGTGATTGAAGGTGATGTGTGGCCCTACATGATTTGGATAACATTACTAACTCTCTGAGTTTCTGAGTTCTCGGTGTATTCCTCAATATCTAGGATGGTGGTGATATTGACGGTTAGATAACCTCTATCACTCTATATTTCTTCGGTAGTAGTGCTACGGGTTTCTTTTATAGATTACCTTGTGGTGATGTGTGGCTCAAATGTGTGCGAGTGGGAAGTGATGTGGTGTGATCTTTGGACAATGTTTCTTCTAGGAGGATGTGATGTTATTTATAGCCAATGTGCTTATAGTCTTGATGTGATGTGATGTGATGTGTTTATTTGGTGTTAGTGGGCATGATGTGATGTGATATGTGGTCCTAGTTTGTAATGACCCGACCCCAGAATCCAGGAGCCGGTGCATTATTTTAATACATTATCATGATTACAAGGAATCATGTCCTGAAAGACCGATCATTTTAGTAGTCGTGGAAACAAGATACATATATAAGTTCAACACTACTACTTGAAAAGTTAAACAAAACTAATTTAATCAATTAGAAACATCCAAGCTTCTAAGATAATTCCTGCAAGTCACTCATGATTAACTTATTCATATCCTTGGAAAATAAAACATGATAAAGGTGTGAGCTCAAATGCTCAGTAAGAGTAAGGAATACAGTAGAAGATAACATAAACATTAGGCATGGTGAATAATTGAAAACTCATGACTCTAGAAATAATAAATGTGAACACTTTATGGTAGGAATATGAGCTGAGTAAATAATTCCATAATAAAACATAGTCATGTGTATTCTACTAGTCTAATAACCAAATGAAATATCAATATCTAATTTCATAATGATGGAATTCATAATGACATACATCAAAACCACAAAGTTCGGGCCTTGTTCCAAGACAACAAATAAGATTTTGTCAAGGCATTGTGTCAAGACACTAGTTTGTCTCATGAGACCTACTAATGCATCGAGGAGCTATAGTGGGCTCCACCTGTCACTTACTAAGTCTAATTCATTCTTTATATGAAATGTTTGAAACATAACATAAACATTCATATTAAAACTATCATACGAAATGTAATACTTTTTCTACAAACCATGAATGGTATAAAAAATACCACATCCACAGTCAAACATAACTCATTAAATACAATATGGAAGATTGTATTGTAACAGATTAACCTCAATCAGAAATAATGAAGGATATTGACATAGATTAAAATAATCATCAAAACAATTTGATATAAATATCCACCTTTTTCTTGAAAACATTTAAAAGTCACACTATTTGTCAAGAAGCCGTTTAAAAATAGGTTTTTGAATCAAAGTGTTCCATACCCCTTTGAAACTTTTAAAAGGAATTTAAATTTTTAAACTTTAATGTCCATATAAATAAATCCTGAAAACCATTTTTAAAACATGGGTATTAAGGAGAAAGATTTAGAATAATAAATCTTTAAAACATTTAAAATGATATTTTAGTTAGAGTTACTAACCAAAATAGAGACACTAGAATAAAAATAATTGAGGTAATCAAAACTTTATAATATCATGAGAATAAAGGGATTCATGATATACTATGTCAAAGTACATTATTTACATCATATAAAATTGAATTTTTTTATAACAACAAAGAAGTCTCAATGGAATGTAAATTGAGATGAAATCTCTTATAAAGATTGTATCCTTAGGTTAAGGATAAATCAACGACATAATTATGTGTGACGAATATAAATACACTCAATATGATTGGATATTCAAGGTAAATTAATCATAGGACATTCACACATATTCATGAAAAAACAACACCAATGAATTGGTTATTTAACTCAACAAAGGGAGATTGAGTTAAAACTAATCTTATCAAGTTCATATTGATGACTTGAGAATTTATCAATAGAGTGATTATGTGTATCAAAAGTATATCCATGGAAAGGGGAGTGGAAATTAGTACACAAATAATAAATAGTTATTCCACACATAATCATAGAGTAAAATAATCAATGAAGTATGAGTAATGCCCAATGAGTGGAAATTGAAATTTGAAATTCCCTTACTGATTTGGTAACTTATGAAACATACACCCCATGAATGAAGTATCGTATAATGAAGATGTAAATTCCCATAAATTAATTTATATTACAAAAATAATACAATTAGGGGTAGTACGTACTCCACACAAAAGGAAATAGTGGCCAATATAGCATGAATCTCATAGGAATAAAAGTGAGATGAAAAAAACCCTTGCTTTGTTGTAATCAATCAAGTCGTATGAATAAAAGATAATAACCACAAAATGAATCACAAAATACCATGAATATAAAGATAATCATGATAATATATATCAAATGGCAGTACACAATACACCATATGCAATAAATAAGGGGCGAACAATGGAAATCTCCCCGAATTAAAAGTGAGATAAGAAACCCCTTACCTCAAGTCCGACTTCTCTTGTATGTTCTTTTTTCTTCCTGAATAATAAAATTAAGTCAAATTATACTTGATTAAGAACATTTTTCATGTTTATTATTCCTTTTATATCACTTATTACCTTGCTATAACAACTAGTTAATTACTTGAGTTCATAATGGATATTTTATCGATGTTTGGAACTTGAGTAAAAAATGAACTTGTTATAATTACAATCATTCCATGTGGTCAAAAGTCCATTTTTAACACCCCAAGATTACACGGTATGCTACTCTTTGAATAATAATATAGTGTTTGTTGTATGCAACTTCGAGTTCTAACCCACCACAACCAATCAAACTAGCCATTATGAATAGTAATACCCACTTTTTAAAATTTTACAAATTTTATCTTTCAAAATGGACTCCATTTTAGGATTCAGAATATTGAAATTATCTTAGGGTGAATTTTTTGTATTTTTTTGAAAACTTTCAATTTTTGATTAATAGTGAAAAACTCTGAGTTATAGTTTAAAACCAAATTTTTATTTAAATAATTATTAATTTTATTTAAATTTATTTTAGATCAAAATAGATACATAATACCTATATAAGTTCAATGTAATTCATTAGAGATAGTTTATAATAATTTTAGATATATAAAAATTTTAATGAACTTTTTACCGTCTTTTACCCACCTCCTAGGAGCATTTGCAAATTTACATAAAACATATTTTTACTACTTCAATGAGTTGAATTTAAAAATTCCGAGAGACATGGTTGATATCAGTAAGTAAAATGTGGTTCAATAAGATGAAAATAATTTTTGGGGAATAGTAACTGTTTACTCTTATTTACCACTATTAAAAGTAAATATGGTAATTAAGTGTAAAACATGATATTATTATTACCCTAACACATGTCATAATTCTATTGGATAAGTTTAATTCGACCAAAAACAACCATAGGAATAAAATATGATTTATTAGGTCCACTTGGATTAGATTAGGACATTTATTATTATTTAATTCAAAGAAGAGTTAAAAGTGTAAAATTCAAAGTTTAATAACTAAACCATTTTTAACATAGAGTTAAACATTAGATAAATTAGACTATAAATATTCATTAAAAATAAAAAATGATTTCCTAAATAATGGTATTTTATTTATAATTTTTAGACATTAAATAATTTAATTTATTTATGACATAATGATGATGCAGTAATTACCTAATTAATGATGTATTAAAATAATTGATATTACAAATATCCAAATAAATGTAATTCTGCGACTTTTTATGAATTATAATAATTTTATAGGTTAATAGTACATGTTATGGTTGGATAGATTAATTTTTTTCGATGTCAAAATGTTGTTGTGAATTTAGAAAAAAAAAACCAAATAGTGTAAAAATTGACATAAAAGAGTTATTAAAACAAATATTATATTATTAATTGATAGTCTATTCCTAAAACTCTAATATTAAACAAAAATACTTATATAATGATATTTTTATCATTAATGAACCATTTGGGGTTCTCTTGGAAGTATATAGTATGTTTATTAACCATATAATAGAAAAATACAAAGAGACATGGTAAATGTCAAAATATTTAACTAAGAGTTAAATCTAAAATATACAGTTAATATAGTAACCCAAACCAATCTAAAACTTATTGGTTGAGTGGTTTTAGACCCATAACAACCTTATAATTGAAATAATAAATTTGTTAGCAATTATAAACAGAAAATGATTTTATTATAAAATAATATTTCTAGATTTTCTTAAGGTTCCCCTCACCCCTCTTATAAAAGGGCACTTCCCCTTCTCTCAAATACACACCATAAAATCCATTTGACTCGGCCAAAACCTACCCAAATACCCTCTCAAATGTCCTCCCTTCATCTTAGAGGCCTTCCTTTAGTCACAAATCCAACTTAAAGAGCCATTTTGATCAAATCAAAAGGAATAACCCGAAGAAGAGGTAAATATTTCATCACCACTTTCAAGTTCCTTTCTTCTTCCACTTCCTCTTTCTTTGTTGTTTACATTCTAAAATAATAAATCCAGTATATTATATATAAAATTATGTTATTATAAATATGGTACATGTAGAGACCCGAAGCCTGACATACATTGACATTACATTACATTTGCGGAATACTTAGTACATAACAAAAACACACACACAAGGACCATAATAGTTTAGTGTCTTTGGAAACTCGGAACGTAATCTTCTAATCGTGGTGAAAGATCTTCAATATCTCCCATAAAGATCTTCCCTTTTTTTACCTAAAACCTTTATTTATATCCTGGGGAAAAGAAAACATAAAAGGGTGAGCTCAAATGCTCAGTAAGGGTATACAAAAGAAATAAAAATCATATCGTATCTTTTTGAAAATCATAACCTGCAAAAGAGATCATAATATCTTAACATGGAACAAATCATAGAAGTGAAAATGAGATCACCATAATCATAACATGAAACTTGAAACTTTGTGGCATGCACACATAATCTTGGAAAATCATTTCTTGTTAGTCATGACTCATTGCCAAGACTATCTTAGTGGACAAAGTCCCTTTCTGAATCGAGTAATCCTCGTTTCAGTCCTGTTTCACTGAACCGAAATAACCTTCCGTTCCAGCCATGTCTATCTCATGAGATATAAAATCTTTACCCAATGCATTGGAGGGAGATATAGGTCCCACCCATCTTATAATGAATCCTTTCTTATGTGTGCCACATAATCATAAACCATACATCACAGCGTAACCCATGTAATAAAAATGGGATTCTTGAAACATCATGACATCATAAATCAATTCATATAAGATAAAGGAATTCATAAACATAATTCCATCACAACATAGTCAAAACAATGTAAAAATATGGATAGAAACAGAACCCTTTATTATCTTAGATGGAAAATAATTTTGATAAAACACTTGAATTGAATTCTTGAGGAAAATATCCTTTCTTCTTCAAAATCAATTTCTTTTCACAAAACATCATGCAATTTTAAAAGAAAGAGATTTTATTGAAAATAGTCATGAAATCTTTTATAGGAAGCTTCATGAAAATAAGGCTTTATAAAACAGTAGAAATCCGTTCGTGCCGTATAAGTTAAAAAAAACATTCTTCGTACTTTTGTCGGAAAAGTCAAAAAGTACCTCGTACGGAAAAACGACAAAAGATTCCTTTCATATTCTTTACTAAAAACTCACCTAAGGGTAAAATTGGATTTAAACTATTGCAAGTGGATGTAAATAACATTACATATTGAGGAAACATGGATGTGGATGATAAAATATACCCCAGTAAATTTCAAAGTACAAACAATCTCGGATAAAAATGAGATTGCGATATTTCCCTTACCTTAGGTCCAATTTGCTTCGTATGTGTCCGAACCTCCTGTATAATGATTTAAATCATGTTATTGACTTATTACAGAATCATATTCATTGTTATGATATCATATATGGTTCACTTATGACATTATATTACCCGTTCTTTTGTAAATTCCATGTTAAAGAAGCGTTTTGGGTAAAATCGTTTCATTTATCGTAGGTGTTTTGACTTGTTGCTCTTGACATCATTATTACTTATATCATGATTTACTCACTTCCAGAATATACAATATGATTTATATATCATATATATTCAGTATATATATATATATATAATAGGTAGATAAATAAAATGAAAAACACCGTTCATGGAGACGGTAGTCCGTACGTACGCATGAACGCTGTTTTCCTTTCCTTATTGTCTTGAATGGAAGTAAGTTGATGACATACATATATATATATATACATAAATCCAGTAACTTTATAATGTCATATATTTCATTATTATTTCTTATATATACTTTATAATTATTCTTAAATGGTTAATCATGGAGAATGAATCTCATCGCGTCGTGGAGACGGTAGTCCGTACGTACGCACGAGCGATGATATCATTTCCATAAATACTGAATTGAATTGGAGTGGAATATATCAGAATCAATATGATGTTGTAATAACTATGTATAGTTATTCTTTACACCATTATACCCATCCATGTAAGGTGGTGGTGGAAAATAGATTACACCACGGCGTGGAGACGGTATTCCGTACGTACGCACGCGCGGTGATTTATTTTCCCGTAGGATGGATAGATGGTGAAATAGGGTTGTTTCATACTTATAATAACATATCAGTATATGAGTGATACTGATGTTATTACTTCATAATGAAACAACCTAAGAAGAAGAAGTGGAAGAAGAAATAAAGATGAAAGAATTGGTAACGGTAATTACCTCTTCTTTGAAGTGCCTCTTTGAGACCTCCTCTTAGGGCACTAAAATTGGTCTTTGAGGAAGACCAGAACCTCTAGGATGTTTCTAGGGAAGTGGAGAAGAGATTTTGGCAGGGGTTGGCCGAGCTTTAGTGCTCAAATTGGTGTGAGTAGGAGGGGGAGGAGGTGCCCTTTTATAAGGGAGGAGAGGGGCACCTTAGGAATATCTCAAAATATTATTTTATATTAAAGTCAAAATCGGTTTATAATGGTTCCAAAGGGTCTTATTTCGAAGCTAAAGTGGGGATGGGTCGAAACCCTATCAACCAATAGAATTTAGACAAGTTTAGGATATTATTTTAACCTTATCAATTAGATTTAACTCTAAGTTAAATAATTTAACTTTTACCATGTCTTTTTGTTTTCTTTCACTATATGGTTAATACACTTACTATAACATGCCAAACGAACCCCAAATTGTTTATTATTAATATATATATCCTTATCTAAGTCATTTGGCCGAACCTTAGATTTTTAGGAATAAAATAACAATTAATAATATAATATTTCATTTAAAAACTATTTTGTGTCAATTTTGACACTATTTGATATATGATTTTTGTGAAAGTCATAACAGAATTAAATGTTCGAACCAAGTTGATTAAATCAACATTAATATATTATAGTAACCTATAAAATTAGTGGAATTCATAAAAAATCTCAAATTACATTTATTTTGGTGTTTATAACATCAATTATGTCAATATTTTATTAATAAGATAATTACTGCATCATCGTTGTGTCATAAATAAATTAACTTATTTGATGTCTAAAAATTACAAATAAAATACCATAATGTAGGAAATCTTTTTAGCTTTCTAATTAATATTTACAATCGAATTTATCTTATGTATAACCCCATATTAAAAATGATTTACTTATTAAACGTTGATTTTAACTATTTTAACCTTTCTTTAAATAAATTAATAATAAATGTCCTAATCTAATCCAAGTGGGCCTAAATGGTCATATTTTATTCCTAAGTTTGTTTTTGGTCGAATTACACTTGTCCAATAGAATTAGGACATGTGTTAGGGTAATATTAATATCATATTTACCCTTAGTTACCCTATTTACTATTAACCGCGGTAAAAAAAAGTAAAAAGTTACTATTCACCAAAAATTATTTTAATCTCATTGAACCACATTTTAGTCCTTGATATTAACCGTGTCTGTCGGATTTTCAAAATTCTATTCACAGAAGCGGTAAAATTAAGTTTTATGCAAAATTCAGTTTTTTAACCTACCACTTAGTAGTTTCACTATTCATAAAAATTTGATGTTTTTCAGAACAATGCCAAAATTTCATCCTAAGCTATATTTCATATTCCGAATTCAAAAATGAAATCTATTTTACCAAATTCATAACATAGAAGTTGCATTAATTAATTTTATAATTAAATCCCGCTGTTAAAATAAATAGCGTGTTTTTAGGAAACAATATATATCAAAAGATTGACACTTGATTATGTCTGGTTTAAATGTGAAATTACAACCAATGACCAACATTGTATTAAATTGTAAAAATATATTCTAAATATACTTTAAAACCACTCAAATTAATAATTTATCACTATTAATTATTTCGATTAAAAAAGATGTTTTTAATTTTAATTTAGTAATTTTCACTATTCATCAGAATGTGAAAGTTATCCGAAAAGTACCAAAATTTCACCTTAGGCTAAATTCGATACTCCGAATCCAAGAATGAAGTTCATTTTGAAAAATAAGATTTACATAATTTTAAAAAAGTGGTTATTACTATTCATAACGGCTAGATTTAATAATATTTTAATAGCATATCGTTGTTTAGTGAAACTTGGTATTGCGTATTACACACGCTATCGAGGAAGGTCGCGATTGCGTGTAATGCAAGGCAAGTCAAGGATGCGTGTTGTGCAAGCTCCTTTTGGTGTAGCGTTCAACACAAGACATTAATAAAATTAAAAAGAATATTTTTTATAAAATCTTGGGCTGTTACATTCTACCCCCCTTAAAATGAATTTCGCCCTCGAAATTCGTCGGGGTTATAAATGGTTTACTATTCGAAAGTTTATTTAATAGAAACCCACATCGTAAAAAAGGAATACCAAAACTTGGCTTTAAAAACTAAAGTATGAAATGTAACGATTACCCAAATAAACTAATCACTGGGTTTCCACATAGGTGAAAATATGGATATGGAAGAGAAATCTAACCATCATGTTCTGATGGAGAGTGGTAGAGAACATGGCTATGGAAAAGCTAGTAATCACAAATCCATAAATTTGTGACGATCTAAGGTACCATCTGATTCATCAGGTATAAGAGAACTAGGACAACATTTTTGGTTTTCAAGATCATTTCCCTAAAGTTAAAGAATTTGAATTAGAATAAATACTTACTTTATTTTGGTACAATCTCACTGTTGTTCGTGCCTTTAACAATTTCCACTTCATCTCTTAAATAAATGAAGTTGAATTTGTTATTCGTGAAGTGTTAGCAGATCATGTGATAGAATGACGGGTCATTCCATCTGTCTCAGAAGGTGAGCAAAATTTATATACATAAGTCGATCTATAGTGGGATTCATCATATATGGTTCTTAAAATGGACTTATACTTCATATATCATACTGCTTAATATAATAACACTAGTTTCTACTAAACAAGGACTTCCTGTAGGTCAGTGGTAGGCGATAAAGGCCAGTCGCACTTCGGTTGTGGGTTCGATTCCTATAGCCTTGTCCGAAGCGATGGGCTGTCGCCCGTCCTGCAGGTTGTCCTTTTTCTAAAGCTATATTACTATAACATCTCATCAATAATATCGAAAATCTTCTATCCTTAAACAATACTAACTTATGTCCAACATAATCCATTCTAATCTTTAGGCTTATCCATAATACTGCAGTCCACTCTCATAACATAGTGAAAACGATTACCAGAGATTTAATACCATCGTTGATCTGCATATATCATAAGATATGTTTTGTTGGTCCCATTCCAAACATTCAAAGTCCTTAATCGTGTATTCTCTTGAATACCTTAGTGAAAACATGAGTGGAGTTAAAAGTTAACACTTTCCACATACCAAAATCCTCAAAATTCTATATACTCAAACCATGATATCACTTAGTCCTTATATCAATCATGAGCTCATGAATACTGTTAAACATTTCATTTTCTCGTCTTCATTATGCGCATATCATCTTACTTCCAGAAAATATCTCAATCACTTTGAATACCACATCAATAAATATTGAAATACTCAATGATACAACATTATTTTGGAATCCCATTACATAAACACTTAATCATTCCACCACATCGTTGTCATATTCAACATTGCCAATAGTGATCGCATGTGATTTCCCTTTGTCCTTTGCCTTCTATGGTTGCTCATGTTGATCATCACTAACCCTTGGATTAGGGCAATTATTAGCATAATGCCCCATTTCCTTGCACTTGAAGCATTGAAGTGTTGGCGGTGCGTTCTCTGCAGTGTTTGCTTTATTCACATCATTAGAAACCATTTTTCCATTACTTCGACACTCAGCTGCTTGATGACCTTCTTTTCCACACTTAAAACATTTTCTAGTCCCTTTAAGACAATCTCCACCATGCTTCTTTCCACACTTTGTGCATAAGGAAACATTCATCTTCTTTTCACCATTATTCTGAGATTTCTCCTTGAACTCCATCTTTCGTTTCTTGTCAAAACCATGAGATGGATATGTAACACCAACTTCCATTTCTACCTTGATAGCACAACGCACAATTTCTTCATAGCTACTGAAGTCTCTTATAGCCAATGCCCTTCGAAGACTTGGTTTTAAGCCACTGAAAAATCGATCAACTTTACTTTCAGGTTGGATGATAATTCCAGATGCATACCTTGCAAGTCTTGTAAAATTCGCTTCGTATATACCAACAGATTCATCATCCTTCTGCTTCAGCTCAAGAAACTCCTTCTCCATCTTTGTTCGAAGAATACGAGGGAAGTACTTACTGAAAAATAAGTTCTTGAACTCGTCCCATTCCATGGACTCAATTTCATCTCTTGGCCTCGTATTCTTGATAAGATTCCACCATTGATCAGCTTCACCTTCCAAACGATATACTGCTAAGATGACTTTATCATGCTCAGAACATTGAAGAACTGAAAATATCTTTTCAGTGGTACTGATCCATTGTTCAGCAACAAGTGGATCGGAAGACCCATTGAAAGAAGGTGGACGTTGCCTCATGAAGGACTCAATAGAATATTGTTCCCTTCTCTGATCATTTGGAAGTCCAGAATGATTCATAGCTTGTGTAAGTATAGCAATAAGATTTTGCAATCCATCTCCCATAACATTTGTTTGTTCAGGAGGACAATCATTGCATTGTCTATTGCATTGATCAACACGGTTCCTTCGGGTTCCAACAATCGTCTAAAACCCAAAAAGAATAGTGTGAGAGGCAAAAATCACGCTAGGGAAAACAACATTATAAAGGGGGAGTATCCTCAATATCTAACTTCTTAGGTTAAATTCTAAGATCGTTAGCGCAATTATAGTACTATAACCTATACGTATACTTAACCTTAGGGACATCCCTAGACATACCGTAGAAATATCTCTAGGGATCTCACTAACGTTTTCGCATCCTAGTTTCCAAAGGTTGACTAAACCTTTCCTCTGATACCAACTGTAGAGACCCGAAGCCTGACGTACATTGACATTACATTACATTTGCGGAATACTTAGTACATAACAAAAACACACACACAAGGACCGTAATAGTTTAGTGTCTTTGGAAACTCGGAACGTAATCTTCTAATCGTGGTGAAAGATCTTCAATATCTCCCATAAAGATCTTCCCTTTTTTTACCTAAAACCTTTATTTATATCCTGGGGAAAAGAAAACATAAAAGGGTGAGCTCAAATGCTCAGTAAGGGTATACAAAAGAAATAAAAATCATATCGTATCTTTTTGAAAATCATAACCTGCAAAAGAGATCATAATATCTTAACATGGAACAAATCATAGAAGTGAAAATGAGATCACCATAATCATAACATGAAACTTGAAACTTTGTGGCATGCACACATAATCTTGGAAAATCATTTCTTGTTAGTCATGACTCATTGCCAAGACTATCTTAGTGGACAAAGTCCCTTTCTGAATCGAGTAATCCTCGTTTCAGTCCTGTTTCACTGAACCGAAATAACCTTCCGTTCCAGCCATGTCTATCTCATGAGATATAAAATCTTTACCCAATGCATTGGAGGGAGATATAGGTCCCACCCATCTTATAATGAATCCTTTCTTATGTGTGCCACATAATCATAAACCATACATCACAGCGTAACCCATGTAATAAAAATGGGATTCTTGAAACATCATGACATCATAAATCAATTCATATAAGATAAAGGAATTCATAAACATAATTCCATCACAACATAGTCAAAACAATGTAAAAATATGGATAGAAACAGAACCCTTTATTATCTTAGATGGAAAATAATTTTGATAAAACACTTGAATTGAATTCTTGAGGAAAATATCCTTTCTTCTTCAAAATCAATTTCTTTTCACAAAACATCATGCAATTTTAAAAGAAAGAGATTTTATTGAAAATAGTCATGAAATCTTTTATAGGAAGCTTCATGAAAATAAGGCTTTATAAAACAGTAGAAATCCGTTCGTGTCGTATAAGTTAAAAAAAAACATTCTTCGTACTTTTGTCGGAAAAGTCAAAAAGTACCTCGTACGGAAAAACGACAAAAGATTCCTTTCATATTCTTTACTAAAAACTCACCTAAGGGTAAAATTGGATTTAAACTATTTCAAGTGGATGTAAATAACATTACATATTGAGGAAAAATGGATGTGGATGATAAAATATACCCCAGTAAATTTCAAAGTACACACAATCTCGGATAAAAATGAGATTGCGATATTTCCCTTACCTTAGGTCCAATTTGCTTCGTATGTGTCCGAACCTCCTGTATAATGATTTAAATCATGTTATTGACTTATTACAGAATCATATTCATTGTTATGATATCATATATGGTTCACTTATGACATTATATTACCCGTTCTTTTGTAAATTCCATGTTAAAGAAGCGTTTTGGGTAAAATCGTTTCATTTATCGTAGGTGTTTTGACTTGTTGCTCTTGACATCATTATTACTTATATCATGATTTACTCACTTCCAGAATATACAATATGATTTATATATCATATATATTCAGTATATATATATATATAATAGGTAGATAAATAAAATGAAAAACACCGTTCATGGAGACGGTAGTCCGTACGTACGCATGAACGCTGTTTTCCTTTCCTTATTGTCTTGAATGGAAGTAAGTTGATGACATACATATATATATATATACATAAATCCAGTAACTTTATAATGTCATATATTTCATTATTATTTCTTATATATACTTTATAATTATTCTTAAATGGTTAATCATGGAGAATGAATCTCATCGCGTCGTGGAGACGGTAGTCCGTACGTACGCACGAGCGATGATATCATTTCCATAAATACTGAATTGAATTGGAGTGGAATATATCAGAATCAATATGATGTTGTAATAACTATGTATAGTTATTCTTTACACCATTATACCCATCCATGTAAGGTGGTGGTGGAAAATAGATTACACCACGGCGTGGAGACGGTATTCCGTACGTACGCACGCGCGGTGATTTCTTTTCCCGTAGGATGGATAGATGGTGAAATAGGGTTGTTTCATACTTATAATAACATATCAGTATATGATTGATACTGATGTTATTACTTCATAATGAAACAACCTAAGAAGAAGAAGTGGAAGAAGAAATAAAGATGAAAGAATTGGTAACGGTAATTACCTCTTCTTTGAAGCGCCTCTTTGAGACCTCCTCTTAGGGCACTAAAATTGGTCTTTGAGGAAGACCAGAACCTCTAGGATGTTTCTAGGGAAGTGGAGAAGAGATTTTTGCAGGGGTTGGCCGAGCTTGAGTGCTCAAATTGGTGTGAGTAGGAGGGGGAGGAGGTGCCCTTTTATAAGGGAGGAGAGGGGCACCTTAGGAATATCTCAAAATATTATTTTATATTAAAGTCAAAATCGGTTTATAATGGTTCCAAAGGGTCTTATTTCGAAGCTAAAGTGGGGATGGGTCGAAACCCTATCAACCAATAGAATTTAGACAAGTTTAGGATATTATTTTAACCTTATCAATTAGATTTAACTCTAAGTTAAATAATTTAACTTTTACCATGTCTTTTTGTTTTCTTTCACTATATGGTTAATACACTTACTATAACATGCCAAACGAACCCCAAATTGTTTATTATTAATATATATATCCTTATCTAAGTCATTTGGCCGAACCTTAGATTTTTAGGAATAAAATAACAATTAATAATATAATATTTCATTTAAAAACTATTTTGTGTCAATTTTGACACTATTTGATATATGATTTTTGTGAAAGTCATAACAGAATTAAATGTTCGAACCAAGTTGATTAAATCAACATTAATATATTATAGTAACCTAGAAAATTAGTGGAATTCATAAAAAATCTCAAATTACATTTATTTTGGTGTTTATAACATCAATTATGTCAATATTTTATTAATAAGATTATTACTGCATCATCGTTGTGTCATAACTAAATTAACTTATTTGATGTCTAAAAATTACAAATAAAATACCATCATGTAGGAAATCTTTTTAGCTTTCTAATGAATATTTACAATCGAATTTATCTTATGTATAACCCCATATTAAAAATGATTTACTTATTAAACTTTGATTTTAACTATTTTAACCTTTCTTTAAATAAATTAATAATAAATGTCCTAATCTAATCCAAGTGGGCCTAAATGGTCATATTTTATTCCTAAGTTTGTTTTTGGTCGAATTACACTTGTCCAATAGAATTAGGACATGTGTTAGGGTAATATTAATATCATATTTACCCTTAGTTACCCTATTTACTATTAACCGCGGTAAAAAAAAGTAAAAAGTTACTATTCACCAAAAATTATTTTAATCTCATTGAACCACATTTTAGTCCTTGATATTAACCGTGTCTGTCGGATTTTCAAAATTCTATTCACAGAAGCGGTAAAATTAAGTTTTATTCAAAATTCAGTTTTTTAACCTACCACTTAGTAGTTTCACTATTCATAAAAATTTGATGTTTTTCAGAACAATGCCAAAATTTCATCCTAAGCTATATTTCATATTCCGAATTCAAAAATGAAATCTATTTTACCAAATTCTTAACATAGAAGTTGCATTAATTAATTTTATAATTAAATCCCGATGTTAAAATAAATAGCGTGTTTTTAGGAAACAATATATATCAAAAGATTGACACTTGATTATGTCTGGTTTAAATGTGAAATTACAACCAATGACCAACATTGTATTAAATTGTAAAAATATATTCTAAATATACTTTAAAACCACTCAAATTAATAATTTATCACTATTAATTATTTCGATTAAAAAAGATGTTTTTAATTATAATTTAGTAATTTTCACTATTCATCAGAATGTGAAAGTTATCCGAAAAGTACCAAAATTTCACCTTAGGCTAAATTCGATACTCCGAATCCAAGAATGAAGTTCATTTTGAAAAATAAGATTTACAGAATTTTAAAAAAGTGGTTATTACTATTCATAACGGCTAGATTTAATAATATTTTAATAGCATATCGTTGTTTAGTGAAACTTGGTATTGCGTATTACACACGCTATCGAGGAAGGTCGCGATTGCGTGTAATGCAAGGCAAGTCAAGGATGCGTGTTGTGCAAGCTCCTTTTGGTGTAGCGTTCAACACAAGACATTAATAAAATTAAAAAGAATATTTTTTATAAAATCTTGGGCTGTTACAGTACAACCAAATTCATTATTCTATCCATCCTTTGAATGACATGTCACCATACGTGCATACGTACGGCTTACCGTCTCCATGTCGTGGTGTAATTGTTATTCAATACATTATTATATAAATGGGTATAATAATGATTTGTAATTGATGTAAATAATAAATATACCATGATAATTAATCTGTATATATTATATACCATCAAATTATATATTATTTTAATATCAGAAAAATGATATTGTCGCTCGTGCGTACGTACGGATTACCGTCTCCACGAACGCGATGAGATTCATTCTCCATCGTATCCATTCAAGACTAATTTTCATTTTATGATTAAAAATAATATTTAAAGACTTGATATAATTCTGAATATGAATAATATACATCCCATCCATAACATATATGACTCACATAACAAATAATATAAAGGAAAACGAATCCATTAACACCCGAAACAACAATAATACTAGGATATTATTAACAAATCAATGTTAAAAGATCATATATGATATAATATTAATCTATATGATTCTTTTATAATTTAGTAAAAATTATTTCACCATTATACAGGAGGTTAACCTACCCTCGACCAAGTAAAATTACAAGGTAACGGTTAGTTTCACAATCTCTTTATTATCTGAGGTTGTTTTTAAGTAGCTATTGGGTCCTCTTTATCATCCACATCCATGTTTCTTAAAAATGTATTCCAAAAAATTTGTCCTATTTACTAGACTATAGGTTAAATTCATTTATACCCTTGTTTGAATTTTAATAAAATGGTTTGAAGGGAATCATTCTGTCATTTTCCAAACAAGGTACCTTATGACCTTTTTGACAAAATTAAGGTAAGAATCTTTTTTAACTTATACGAAATGTGCAGCTATATTACGAAGTTATAACAACCTCGAAGCTTCCCTTACAAGATTATAAGAATATTTTAAAATATAAATGTTTTATTTTATAATTAAATTACTTTTAAATGATTTCAAAATAGAAATAGATATTTCTCTAAAAAGGATTTTATTTCGTCTATGTCAATATCCTTTGATGGATTTTAAGTTTGTTTGAAGTTGATTTGTTTTGATAAAAAAATTCTATATTGTATTGAATGTTTTGTGATATGTTTAACTATGGATGTGTTATTTCATACCATTCATGGTTTATGGATAAAGTATTGACATTTCATATGATAGTTTTAATACAAATGTTTATGTTATGTTTAAACATTTTCATATGAGGAATGCATTGGAATTAGTAAGTTATGGGTGGATCCCGCTATAGATCCTCGATGAATCGATATGTCTCATGAGACAAAATAGTGTCTTGGCACAATTCCTTGAACAAACCATATTTTTAGTCCTGGCACAAGGCCTTGAATATGTGGTTATGAAGTTTGGAATTATGCATTCCATCATTATGAAAGTGGCTATTAATATTACATGAGATTATTCAACTAGTATAATATCCATGTGAGTAAGTAAATGGCATTATTTTGATTTATATTTTCAATATTATGATGAAATTTATGTTGAAATTTCTTATGTTTTAGTTTTATACATTGCCTTAAATGTTTATGATTATTAATAAAAGTTTCTGCTATATTGTTATCCTTATTGAGCATCTGAGCTCACCCCTTTCTATGTTTTATTTTTTCCAGGATGCGAAGATGTATATTATGACTGAACTATAGGGATAGTCTATGGTATCTCAGTGTTGTATATGGAAAAAATGTTGTTGTGTTTTACCATTTCATTATGTAATGTAAACCTTATGAATATATCTAGTACTTCCAAGGATACTACACTAATCGGTCTTTCGAGACTTGATCTATTGTGATCATGCTAATGTTATGTAATAATGCACCGACTTTGGGTAATTGGGGTCAGAGCCTTACAGTTGGTATCATAAGAATTTTATTACAAACCTTAGAAACTAGATTTAGATAAACTCTGATTAGAGCACATATCCCAAAGATAGACATTGAGGATAAGTATATAAGAACTTCCGAGAATTTTGGTATTGTAGAGATTTTGTGATTTTTCCATGAAATGCATCCCTATATGGATATGAGCAGGTAGAGGCAGCTCTAGCATATATGTACCTAGGGGTAAAACCCGAAAACACTACTTTGAGCTGGACTCGAATGGGAACTGGTGCACGACAACGGGCCTTTCTGCACTCTTGGTTACGACACTCCCGGGGGATATGCTTAGGATAATTCTCATTTTTTTACAAACCATTATGAAGGGTTTATGAGTATATTCTTTCTCAAAGAAATTTTTTTTATGATTATTGATTATATCCATAAACTGTTCAATTTATGTTAAGTGTTTTACAAGTTCGGATTAATGTATTGCAATTCATAAACTAATCTAGTTTAAGCCATTGTTTAGAAATGGTACCTAGTGAAAGGAATGGAAGTCGTATCCATGCACACACTCCATGTAGGGATTACCCTCCTACTCAAGATAATTATAGTGGTGCTGGTGATGCAACTGGGGATGATCAGCTAATCACCATACTGGGAAAACTCACTCGGGTTATGAATAATAATCTTACCTGTATGGAGCACCCTGATCCATAGTGTGGATGATCAATGTTAGATCACTTCATGAGGAAAAACCCACCGACATTCAATGGGGGTACAAATCCACTAGTAGCCGAGAAATGGATAAATTCCTTAGAGAAAATATTCCATGCCTTGGGAGTAGTGAAAGGTAAAAAGTTTTCATGGAAGTTTACCGCATCACTGGAGATGTTGATCAATGGTGGTCATTTATTCAAAACACAAAGAAAGATGATGAAGTATCAAATATGTAATGTATGGAGTTTAATGAAAGTTTCTTATAAAAATACTTTCCTCATGACCATCGAGAAGATATGGAAAGGCAATTTCTGAGTCTGAGGAAAAATGAGGATAAGAATGTCACAAAGTATAAAGGTAACTTTACAAGGGTAGTAAGGCATGCTATAGACTATATACATAACCCACGAAGTAAGATTGATCATTAATTTTAAGGGTTAAAACCATTTCTCCGTCGAGAATTAGTCTCAAAATCCTTATCGTCGTATGCAGATATTGTCTCATGTGCTATCAAGATAGAAAAATAATTCTCTAAGTCTTATGACTTTAAAGAAAAGCAAGAGAAGAATATATATGTTGAACACTATGGAAATGGAAATAAGGGGAATAAGGGAAAAGTTTAATATCCATCCTATAGTAAATTTGGGAAGAAACACCCCAGTACTTGCCTAAAGGGAATGGGATTCTGTTACAAGTGTGGGGAAAATGGCCACTAAGCTCGTGATTGCAAGGGGAAAAAATCGG
Source organism: Viscum album (assembly GCA_963277665.1). Taxonomy (NCBI): domain Eukaryota; kingdom Viridiplantae; phylum Streptophyta; class Magnoliopsida; order Santalales; family Viscaceae; genus Viscum; species Viscum album. The sequence continues at coordinate 1,769,949,626 of OY728157.1, forward strand.
TTGTCGATGTTGAATGATACAATTGTAGAGAAAGGGGGAATTATGTGAATGAATTTCCTAAGCGTTAGGGGGACGTACCTCAGAAAAGGACAAGGGATCAAGTCCAACCTTATTCTATTACTACTTCTGAGGTTGATGCTCCGAATTAGTGGTGGTAGGTAATTTAATGGTTTCTTCTAGTTTATCCAATGCTTTATTTGATTATAGATCATTTCATTGTTTCATATCTTCCCAGTTTTCTATGAAAATTAGATATTTACAATTTTATTTAACAAGGTATTTTTTAGTCAAAACTCCTAAGGGAAGTATCATTGCAACAAAGTTTTGTGAATCAGTCCCCATTAGGGCATATAAATTTTCTTTATCTGCTGATCTAATCAACATACCTATGATTGAATTTGATATAATCCTCGGTATGGACTGGATTTCTGACCATGAGGTGAAAATTTACTGTAAGAAGAAGGAGGTTACAATTTTTGATGATGATAAGGATTACCTTATATTTATAGCAGAAACGTCACCACCTAATTCTTATCTAGATCCACCCCCAGTAACCCAACTAAATTAAATTATTGGGGAGGAAGAGAATAAAATAACTGTGTGTGAGGAAACGAATGTTCAAATAGAGAATGTACATATTGTGAAATAATATTTTGATGTGTTTCCAGAAGATTTACATGGACATCCTCCAGAACGAGAAATTGAGTTTTCCATTGATTTAATTCCTGGATCAAGTCTCATATCGAAGACCCCTTATAGAATGGACACTGTGGAATTAGTGGAAGTAAAGGAACAACTAGAGGAATTGAGTAATAAGGTATTTTTTCTCCCTAGTGTCTCTCCATGGGGATCCCCAATCCTTCTTGTTAAGAAGAAATATGGATCTATGAGGTTGTGCATTGACTACAAGGTGATCAATGCTATGAAAATAAAGAACAATTATCCCCTACCTCGCATTGATGATTTATTTGACCAACTTTGTGGAACTAAATAATTTTCAAAGATTGACCTTCGATCTGGATAACATCAGTTGTGTGTGATGAAGGAAGACATTCCAAAAACAGCATTTTGAACTAGGTATGGGCATTACGAGTTTACAGTAATTCCTTTTGGATTGACTAATGAACCCTCTGTCTTCATGGATCTAATGAATAGAGTTTTCAAGTAATATCTTGATGACTTTGTAGTGGTATTTATTGATTATATCTTGTTATAATCAAAAATCTAAGAATATCATGAAAATCACTTGCGCATTATCCTGAAGACTTTTAGAAGACATGAATTATATGGGAAGTTTGGCATGTGTGAATTCTGGCATGAAGAGATTTCTTTTCTTGGCCATATTGTCTCTAAGGATGGAATCTCTGTTGATCCTTCTAAGACTAATGAAATCCAAGAATGTCCAGAACCAACGAGTATAACTAAGGTATGCGGTTTTATTAGTTTAGTAGGTTATTATAGATGTTTCGTCCAGAATTTTGCCCAGTTGGTTAACCCATTAACAAAGCTCACACGAAAAGGGGTTAAATTTGTTTTGAAAAAGGAGTGTAAAGAATGCTTTGAAGAACTGGAGAGAATATTAGTCAATTCTCTTATATTGACTCTACCATTGAATAATTATGGGTTTGTTATTTATACCGATGCTTCAAAGAAAGGACTTGGTTGTGTCCTTATGCAGAATGATAGGGTTATTTCCTATGCATAACGATAGTTAAATATTCATGAGCAAAACTATCCTACTCATTATCTTGAGTTAGTAGATATAATCTTTTCTTTGAAGATTTGAAGACACTATCTCTATGGTGAAAAATTTGAGATATATATCGATCACAAGAGTTTGAAGTATATTTTCTCACAGAAAAAACTCAACATGACGCAAAGGAGATGGCTGGAACTACTCAAGGATTATGGTTTCACTATACACTACCACCAGGGGGAGCCAAATAAGGTAGAAGATGCTTTGAGTAGAAAGGATCATGGAGTTTTGAACAAGATGAGAGTTGAAAAGGATCCTATATACATGGATCTAGTAAATATGGATATGGGAATCACCAAGGATGGTGAAAAATAAATAATCTTTCAAATGGTTGTCAAACCATATTTACTATAAAGGATAAAAATTTCTGAGGTTGATGATGAGGAGTTTAAAAAGAAGATTAAAGTTGTGAATGATGGGAGATTGAGTGACTTCATATATGAGGATGGAATTTTGAAATTTGGGAAGAGACTTTGGGTTCCCAATATACTTGATCTAAAAAGAGAATTGTTGGATGATGCTCATAGTTCCAATTTCCCTATACACCATGGGAGAATCAAAATCTATAGAGATTTGAAGGAACATTTTTGGTGGGACAACATGAATAGAGAGATTATTGATTTTGTGTCAAGATGTATGGTTTTTCAACAAGTGAATGCTGGAAGGAAACAGCTTGGAGGAGTCCTCCAACCTCTTCCCATACCTGAGTGGAAAAGGGATAATATTACGATGGAATTTGTCATGGGACTACCAAAGACTCCTAGAAGGAACGATTCAATATGGGTAATTGTTGATCATCTTACCAAGTCATCACATTTTCTTGCTATTAGAGAAGATTTACCACTTGAACATTTAGAAAGACTATATATTAATGAAGTTTTTAGGCTTCATGGAGTTCCCCTATCGATGGTTTTTGATCGTGATCCATGTTTTACATCATGATTTAGGAAAATTATTCAAAAAGCCCTGGATACTGAACATCGTTTGAGCACTGCCTACCACCCCCAAATTGATGGACTATCAGAATGGAAAATTCAAACCTTAGAAGACATGTTGAGATCATGCTCACTTGACTTTCAAGGTATGTGGGATCAATATTTACCTCTAGTAGAATTTTCCTATAACAATTGGTTTCATTTAAGTATTCAGATGGCACCATATGAAGCGTTATACGGAAAGAGATTCCGCACACCAACCTGTTGAGATGATGTTGGTGAAAGAAAACTTGTAGGCCCATAACTTGTAGAGGAAGCTATGGAAAAGGTGAAGGTAATACAAACCCCACATCAAAGTAGCTCAACGTAGGCAGAAGATCTATGCCGATAAGGAAGGATTTGGAATTTCAGGTAAGAGATCATGTTTTCTTGAAGGTATCTCCATGGAAGGGTGTTATAAGTTTCGGTAATAATGGAAAATTATGTCCCAGGTACATAGGACCTTTCAAAACTCTAAAACAAATTGTGGTTGTAGCTTACCGTTTGGCAATACCGCCAAGTCTCTCCACAGTTCATGATGTATTCCACGTATCACTGTTGTGAAAATACATGCTTGACCCAATGCATGTACTTAACTATGAGGAATTAGAACTGGAACCTGATCTGTCTTATTGTGAAGAGTCTGTTAAGGTTCTTGATACTAGATAACAAGTGTTTAAGAACCGATGACTCGTCTGATAAAAGTTCTATGGAGAAATCATAAGATGGAAGAGGCAATGTGGGAACCCAAGGAACTTATGATGAAGAACCACCCAAATCATTTTATGCGGTAATAATCTAGAAATTTTGAGGAAAAATTATTTGAAGGAGGGGAGAACATAACACCCCAAGCGTACATGGTATGCTTGTATTTGAATAAAACAATAGTGTGTGTTGTACGCAACTTCGAGTACTAACACACCACAGCCAATCAAACTGGCCGTTATGAATAGTAATACCCACTTTTTGAAATTTTAAAAATTTTATCTTTCAAAATGGAATTCATTTTTGGATTTGGAATATCAAAAATGACCCATTTATAGTTATTCTAAAGTTTCCACACAATCTGATTGTGTTCGGTCAGTTTTCTGTACGTCAGTTGTTGTTTTCACTTAAAATTAGGTCCATTTTAAACAAAAGAGAGACACTTTAAGTGATACCAGCCACACTATACCTTAGATAGATGCGGGTCTGAATCATAAACATCCAAAATGACCCATTCATAGTTATCCTAAATTATAAATACAATACGAATGTGTTTGGTTTGTTTTCCATATGTCAGTTGTTGTTTTCACTTAAAATTCTGTCCATTTAAAAAAAGAGACACTTTGAGTGATACCGGCCTCACCGTGACTCATATTGAGATAGGGTTGACTCTTTCACGTCACACATGACCCATGGATTGTTCTACTAAAGTATCAACACAATCTAAATGATTTTGGTCAGTTTTCGGTACGTCAGTTTTTGTTTTTACTTAAAATTCTGTCCATTTTAAACAAAAGAGAGACACTTTGTGTGATATAGGCCACACCATGTCTTTTATTGAGGAATGGTTGACTCATACACATCAGAAATTACCCATGTATCATTTTCCTAAAGTATTAACACAATCCAATTGTGTTTGTTCAGTTTTCGGTACGTCAGTTGTTGTTATCACTTAATTCAATCCATTTTAAAAAAAGACACTTTGAATTATACTGGCCACTTCATGACTCAGATTAATGTGGGGAAGCCTCGTACATGTAAAAAAATAACCATTCATAGTTCTCCTAAAATATCAACACTATTAGAATGCGTTTGGTCGGTTTTCCATATGTCAGTTGTTTTTTCACTTAAAATTCTGTCTATTTTAAACAAAAGAGAGACCCTTTGAGTGATACCAGCATCACCATACCTCGGATTGAGGCAAAGTTGACTCATACATGTCACACATATCTCATGGATCTTTCTCCTAATGTATCAACACAATTAAAAAGTGTTTGTTCAGTTTTTCGTACATCAGTTGTTGTTTTCACTTAAAATTATGTCAATTTTAAACAAAAGAGAGACACTTTGAGTGATACCAGCCACATAGTGCCATGGATTGATGTGGGGTTGACTCATACACGTCAAAAATATTCCATTTATCCTTATCCTAAACTATCAACACAATCCAAATGTGTTTGGTCAGTTTTACATACGTTAGTTGTTGTTTTCACTTAAAATTCTATCCATTTTAAACAAAGGAGTGACACTTTTAGTGATACCAGCCGCATTGTGCCTCAAAATGAGACGGGGATAACTCGTACATGTCAAAAATGACCCATTTCTCTTTCTAATAATGTATCAACACAATAAGAATGTTTTTGGTCAGTTTTCCATATGTCAGTTATTGTTTTCACTAAAAATTATGTCCATTTTAAACAAAAGAGAGACACTCTAAGTGATACCGGTCACACCGCGCCTCGTATTGAGGCAGGATTTAATTATACATGTCATGAATGACCCATGTATCGTCCTCCTAAAGTATCAAAACAATACAAATGCGTTTGGTTGGTTTTTCGTACGTCAGTTGTTGTTTTAAATTAGAATTTAGTCCATTTTAAACAAAAGAGAGATATTTTGAGTGATATCGGCCACACCGTGTCTCAGATTGAGGAAGGGTTGACTTTTACATGTCAAAAATAACCCATGGATCGTTCTACTAAAGTATAAACACAATCCTATTGTGTTTGGTCAGTTTTACGTACGTCAATTGTTGTTTTCACTTAAAATTATATCCATTTTAAACAAAAGAGAGACACTTTGAGTGATATCGATTACACCATGCCTAGGATTGAGGTTTGGATGACTTTTACACATCAGAAATGACCCATGGATCGTTCTCCTAATGTATCAACACAATGTGAATGCGTTTTGTTGGTTTTTCGTACGTCAGTTGTTGTTTTCACTTAAAATTCTGTCTAATTTAAACAAAAGAGTGACACTTTGAGTGATACCGGACTCACCATGTATCGTATTGAGGTGGTATTGACTCATACACGTGACACATGACCCATGGATCATTCTCCTAATGTATCAAAACAATCTTAATGCATTTGGTTAGTTTTGCATACGTCGGTTATTGTTTTCACTTAAAATTATGTCCATTTTAAACAAAAGAGAGACACTTTGAGTGATTCCAACCACACCGTTCCTTGTATTGAGGTGGGGTGGACTCATACACATCCAAAATTACCCATTTATCATTATTCTAATGTATCAACACAATCCTAATGCATTTGGTCAGTTTTTCGTATGTTAGTTGTTGTTTTCACTTAAAATTTTGTCCATTTTAAACAAAAGAGAGACACTTTAAGTGATAAAAGCCTCACTGTGCCTCGGACTAAGGTAGGGTTGACTCTTACACATCAAAAATGACCCATGGATCATTCTAACAAATTATCAACACAATCCTAATGTGTTTGGTCCATTTTCCATATGTCAGTTTTTGTTTTCACTTAAAATTCTGTCCATTTTAAACAAAAAGAGAGACACTTTGATTGATATCAGCCACACCGTTACTCATATTGAGGCTAGGTTGACTCTAACACATAAACAATTACCCATGGATTGTTTTCGTAAAGTATCGACACAATCCGAATGTGTTTGATTGGTTTTCCGTATGTCAGTTGTTGTTTTCACTTAAAATTCTGTCCATTTTAAACAAAAGAGAAACACTTTGAGTGATACCGGCTAAACTGTGCCTCTAATTGAGGTGGGGTTGACTCTTTCACATCCAAAATTAACCATGGATCTTTCTCCTGATGTATCAACACAATCCTAATGTGTTTGGTCAGTTTTCCATATGTTAGTTGTTGTTTTCACTTAAAATTATGTCCATTTTAAACAATAGAGAGACACTTTGAGTGATACTGGCCACACCGTGCCTCAAATTGAGAAAAGGTTGACTCTTACACATCAAAAATGACCCATGTATCATTCTCCTAAAGTATCAAAACAATCAGAATCCATTTGGAAAGTTTTTTGTGTAAAAGTTGTTGTTTTCACTTAAAATTTTGTTCATTTAAAACAAAAGAGAGACACTTTGAGTGATATCGGTCTCACCATGCCTCATATTGAGGCGGGGTTGACTTGTAAATGTCACACATTACCATTTATCATTCTCCTAAAGTATCAACAGAATACGAATGCATTTGGTTGGTTTTTCGTATGTCAGTTGTTGTTTTCACTTAAAATTTTGTCCATTTTAAACAAAAGAGAGACACTTTGAGTGATACTAGACACATCGTGCCTCTAATTGATGTGGTTTTGACTCTTACATTTCAAAAATGACCCATGTATCATTCTCCTAAAGTATCAACACAATAAGAATGCGTTTGGTTGTTTTTCCGTACGTCTGTTGTTGTTTTCACTTAAAATTCAGTCAATTTTAAACAAAAGATAGACAATTTGAGTGATTTCAGCCACATTGTACCTCGTATTGAGGAGGGGTTAACTCGTACACATCACACATGACCCAAGAATCTTTCTCCTAATATATCAACACAATTAGAATGTGTTTGGTCAGTTTTACGTATGTCAGTTTTTCTTTTCACTTAAAATTCTATCCATTTTAAACAAAAGAGAGACACTTTGAGTGATACCAGCCACACCATGCCTCTAATTGAGGAAGGGTTGACTCGTACATGTCACACATTACCCATGGATTGTTCTCTTAAAGTATCAACACAATCCAAATTTGTTTGGTTGGATATGAAGGTATTTTGGATATTTTACTATTTTTTCTTATCCAAAGCCCAATGAAAAGTGGTTCATCATTCATGAGTGTTGCAAGTCCATTTCATCTGTTAAAATAAAAAAATTACTCATTAGAGAAAAGTTGTTTTATTTAATAATAATTACAATTTTCTTACGAACATTTACATACCACAATGTTTCATCTTTTGATCTCTTTAACCCCTCCCAAAAATGGTCTCCAATTGTACACGTCCCCAAGTCAGATCTTCAAGCTATTTGAGTAAAATCTTCCATCAGGTATACGGCCCACTTATTTTTGAACAAATCTATATCGTCATGTGAATATGATAATTTTTGACAATCAGAGTAGTACTGAAAAATATATAAATAAATAATTAATAAATAATTTAAATGAAATAGTAGTTGTTTTTTAAAATACCTCTTTAGGGATACAAGTTTTTTGATGGAAAATGATCTCTCTCATAAATTTACAAACCTAATAACCACAATCATTATATTTTTGTGTTTTGGACACATCAAAAACTTGATCATTATGAGAATAAGTTACTGTTTTTGATATGTGTTTTTATTGTGAAATTTTATTATATATACCCTAATATTTGTCCAGACGTAGTACTTTCTTGCCTCCTTATGTTTATCCCCTTTCCTCATTCCTTTTTTAGACGATATTTATACACCACCCTATGATAAAAAATCCTCATTAAAATATAATATAAATTAAATTACTTGATGTTTAGACCCAAAATGTAGGATGTAGTTTCTTATAGATTCACAAAATCCATCATGGGTGGTCAGTTTGTTGGATATCCTTGCATTGAATCCAGAAAATAATTCTTTTAAGTATCCAAGTTCACCGCAATTTGCAGCCAATGTTTCTTAAAAACAAAAAAAGTAATAAGTAATAAAATAATTTAAAAAATAATTGATATGATTTAATCTTAGAGGTTTACCCCTACATAGTTGGTATTAAGAAGAGTATTTCATCTGTAATCTTGCTTTAAAATGTTTTCAGCAAGCCTTTCGCTATTTCAAACTTTTTTATGGCTCTAATTTCATTAGTTGTGTTGATGTGGTATGAGGAATAATGAGTTTGGATTTTGGCTCATGGGAAAATTCCTCAAACAATTTTTTATATATACGCCTACCAATAATATAAAATCCATTTATTCCTAATTAGCACACTATATCAGCTTTTATAAAATCAATTCATGAAAACATACCTCATATATACATTTACAACTGTGTGCCTAGCCAACTGTATTCAACGATCACATTTACATTTTTAACAGCAACGAAATCAAGAATTTCCTCTTTGAATATATTCTTTTCAAAAACCACTATATGACTACTACCACTTATTAGCTCTGTATCCATATGAGTCTTCAATTCTAGTAAATGTTGATAGAGAACAGGTGGTGTAATTGTGCATTTAGTAGCTCTTTGTGATCAGTTGGTCAATCCTTCAAATGATTTTGAGCCCACTTTTCTTGTCACCCCCTTACCTTTCTCCATCTATAATAACACTCATTGGTTCAGACCATTTTTCATTAATTGTTAAAGGTTTTTCTTGACAAAAATGGAAATAAATACCTCTTTTCCCACATGTACTCTTACATGTTGTGATGAACATGAAATAAATGTCCCAATAGTCTTTTCGACCATATGAATATCATCGTTATCTAGTGGAATAGTTTTATCGGTATTTGGCTCATGAGCTACAGTAATATTCACTTTCAGCTGATCTTTTGGAAGTATTATATTATGCAGCTTGTCCTCTGGGATGTTGAACACCGTAGTCCTTTCTACAAGGTGATACGTGGGTGTTGACAGATATAAATCACAGTCATTATCACCCTGTATAATATCAGTATAGGAAAATTATTAGAATTAGTCTGATTCACATTTCATGGGAACAATTATTAGAATATTTATTACCACGGCTAAGACAGCTCTTTGAGGGGAATGGCTCACCTCAAAGCTGTTGGGGGTGGGGCGGGATCATCACACGCTGGTTGTTCCAGAGTTGTGTCTTCTCTTTGATTCCCACCCATAAAAGTTGTTAGCAACTCTCCCTATCATTGAAATCATTCTTCTAGATTTTCTTTTATTTCTCTCATTTGTTTCATTTCTTCATTTCTATCATCCATTTGTTTTTTTTAATATACTAGGGGTGTCACCCCAAACCCCACACTACTCACATGACCATATTGTTATGGACGCTTCAAAGCTGTCGATAATAGGTATGTATCTACTACAGGAGTAGCTGGTTCCTGTGACAGTTTAATATAGAAAAATCAGTAATTATTATTATGTAATAGCAATTTTAAAATAAACTTTTTATCATATTATACCAACACATATTTCCCACACTTTTTGTTTATTTTCATCTGCTAGCTTCCCTTCCTTATTCACACGTGCCTCCTTCCATAGCACATGACTTGGGATGGAAGTGTCTTTGTCTTTAGACTCATCAATCTTCATATAAATATAGAAAGATAATTATGATTTTGTTTCTTGGAACCTAACAATATCACTATAAATTTGAAATATGTACCATTTTCATTTCTAGTGAAGCGTACCCCATTCTAGCTTTACGATAGGGGTATGTTAGTTTTGATGGACGTTTCTTATTTTCAGTATCGATTTGATGTTTCATAAATGAAATATTGACAATCAAAGTGACGAATACACGTATCCTCAAACAATGTATTATTATCCACAATGTACCTTCAACTTCTCATCCCCACGGCAGCCAAAAAATGCTTCCCATGCTTCTTGGGATATTAGGTGAGTGTCCACAAGGGGTGGGTGCGGGTTTATTTTTCCTTTAGAATCATTCAGGTGACATTTTGTTAGAATAGTTCAAAAACCTCGATGAATCCTTCCTGCAAGCCTTAGTACATAATTCTTGTGTGAATCATCTACTATAAATGTACTCTGCATGGGATTGAGAAGAGTAAGAAACTGTTTTATTATTTTATTTTCTATTAAATTAAAGAAATAATATCATAATTTTATAGTAATTTCTTCCCAAATCACAGCCTTCAGCCCGGACACAACATGGTGACATAAATCTATGTCAATCGGCATGTGTTGACGAGTGACAATTCCAATGTAACTACTAAACATAGCCTTGTTGGGATTCACATGTTGGATTCATGCATTCCATCTGACATCAAATTTGATGCCTTTTCTTTTCACCTTAAGAACTTTGGCTAACACCGTCAAACTATGACGCACCTGTTTTTTCTGTGACTTCAGTCCTTCATCCTAACCATTTCATCGATATTAACATCATCAATATGTTCATTTGAAATGGTAGCAACGGCATGTACTGATGGTTGTTGAACCTCAACATTAGGAGCTGTAACAGGATCAGAAACTTGTTGTTTCTCTACACTGTGATCAGCACCAGCTGCTACTGCTTGAGAGACTTGTTCAGCCTCGATGTTAGAAGCATCAGAACGTGCAGAAGTCATTATCTTCAAAAGTGGTTGAAAAGTTAATTTAGATTACAAAACCTAGGTTTATCCAAAATTACTATAGAATATCATAGGTTTTGTAACCCAAATTAACATAAGAAATATAAAATTAAGGTTATGGAACATAAATTATATCATGAACATATAAAGGATATGCAATAAATCTCCCTCACCTTCCCCAAACTCGTACCTAGAACCGCATTCTAAGCCTCTGTGAGATCCTATTTCTTGGAACACACCATTTGTATTTCACAATAGTTCACTAAAAATAGGGATTTATATGAAACCTTAGCACATAAAAAGGGCCTCAAATAGACAATTAAAAGGACCCCATCTACAACACCTATATAGTAACCACTTTAGGATTCACTGACTTGCCCACGTGTTTTTGGATCGCCTCTCATGAAGACGTCTCGATGGGGGTATTGTTTATATTTCTTGCAAGTCCAAATTCATATGAAACATCACTAACATGGGGCTCTACTGATGCCTACCATATACCTAGAAAACAATTGAAAAATTAGGAAAAATAGTTTCTTGTACCTATTTATAATATTACTACAAGAAAAGTATAACGAACATAGATCGTACCTCCAGACACTCTTGGAGCCTCCTGGTAAAAAGACTCTAGTGACTATAACTATCCAAGATTCTAACCACTAACCTACCAATATAGGAGTGGTCTACTTAGGGGTAGTATTAGTAGAATCAAACCAAAGTTCCATCCCCCTCATGCTGCTCCCCAATCTCCTCCATCAATTTAGTGATGTACAGACCTCCTTTCTCCAGTTTCTTCCTCTTCCTAGGCTATTCGTCAACTGCCTCTCTGACTATAGCATGAATGTTAAGAAAATGAAATGATATGTGTATATATCCCTCAAAATCATATTAAATTCCTTAGAGTAATGGGATATCATTGAGTTACCTATGAGTGATAGTACCTCCTGAGATGATACTTGCATCACACACCTACTGTGGGTGGGTGCTGCTAACCCTACATCCCAGAAGTCCACTACCTTAAAAGATTATGATACGAACTCAAACCATAGTAATTATCATAGAACACTAATATAGCCATCCAAAGATTAGTATTGCATGTTGAATTTCCTAATACAACTAGAGGTCGGTCTATGAATTGAACAACAAAAATTAATGGATTTAATAAAAAGAGCTGAAATAAAATCCAAACAAAAAATGGAAAATAATGTATGAACCACATAGAATGAGGTGACAGATGTTAATTCACAATTGGTATACACCAGAGTCTGTGTATCCTAAACTAATATCTACCTTATCCTAGTCCACCAAGAACTCTGTGAAATTTTCCATCGTCATTATAAGACATGACATGTATGGGAAGATCCCTTTTAGGGATGAGTATTACAATACCCAATAGGACCCACAAAAACACCATACATAAAGCATTGAGAGTACTCATGTCACTAAACACAGGTATTCCAAAAAATATATGAGACATAATGATAACCAAGGATATCCCAAATATACTCATAAAAGACTCTGAGTCAAAAAAATGTTTCAACCACTTCTAGTTGTCGATCCACTCATGGTTTCAAGGTAACACTCCTCCGGGAGGAAATGGTACCGAAGCTATAATTCCAATGACAACACTCATCCTAGATGTCTCATTCATCTGATCTAGACAAGAATAATCACATAGGAAATTGAAAGATTTCAATCGAGATATACACTCCATCATACTAATACCCCATCAGAAATATCAGCTCATGATATAAATATAGGCGGTGAACTCCCAAGGCTTGATGGGGGGATACTATAGTCTACTAAAATAATCCCCCAATATAGGGGATAGAAAATTGTGTAAGTGTTGTTAATGTCAATTCAACAAACCCAACATAGGGAAAACACATTGCAAATAAGGTTTTCTTCGGGCCTCTCAGAGGGATACAAGCTCCAGGTCACTAAGTGACCTGTGGTTCACTGCTCAGGATCATCTTCCATAATAACCCCCATAAAAGTGAATTGAGACCACTCACTATAGAATAAGTATATTGAAAACTGAGAGGGTTCATCCTATATACATGCTCTATCAGACTAATACACCATCTAAAATATCAGATCTCTATACAAAGAGAGGGGGTTAATTATTAAGGCTTTTTGGGGGACAATAGACCCTACTTGAAACATCCTTTAATATAGGGAATCAATTACCATGTAAGTATTGGTGATTCAAATTCTATAACTCCAATATAGGGACAACATGAATGAAATGAGGATCACTCCAGGTCCCTTGAATTGATACATGTTCCAAGTCACTGAGGGGTATGAGTTCCAATGAACAGGACCTAATTCCATAATAACTCTCATATAAGTGGACCAAGATAATGCAATCAAGAATAATGGAACTCACCAACACTACCCTGATCATTAAGCGGATATTAGGGGCCGACATGCTTGGATGAGCTCATGAAGCTACATCAATCCCTCATAAAAATGGACCAAGGGAACACAATCCACCAATAATAGTCCTCGGAAGCTCAAAAATCTCTCAAAAAACTGAAATAAAAGGAAATAGAGCTCAAAACTACCCTCAAAAGAGGACATGATGTGTCCCTAGGGGTATACGGTGTGTCTAAAAAAGACTAGCACTACCCATGACTTGTTTTTACATAGAGTGATCCATGATTCCAACTATGGAATGTGCAATGACCATTCACCAATTATTCATTGAATCATTGGCCAAATTAGAATTAAAACGATGAACACATATAGATCTGGGAGAGAAATTACCAAAAATAAACCTAAAAGGAGAAGTGGGAGACTTACCTAGAGTAGATCACACCCTTGATGGAGGGATAGAAGAAGCGTCTAGCGGTCAGGGAGCCTTCTGCACTATGTTGGGAGGGGAAGGTAGGACCTCCATAGGGGGAGGTTCACAGGAGGAGCCGCTAACCATTGAGAAATGGAGGAGTAGGGTTTGCAGGGAGTAGGGTCCAACAGCGAGGAGGAGAAGTAGGGTTCGCGGGGATGAGGATCCGCAGAAGGGGTTTGAGGGGGAGGATAAGGAGTAGGGATAGCGGTGGAGTAGGGATAGCGATGGAGGTCTGGAAAATAAAAGATCGAGGGGGGGGGGAGGAGTTGTCGCATGGGTATAGTACCGCAATAGCATGAGGGCATGATATTAAAGGATATTGTGCACCTGATTTTATAAAATATGGGAATATAGTTTTATCAGTGCTAAAAAATCATTGATAAAGGCTTCCTTTATCAGTGCTAAAAAAGAGTTGATAAAGAATCCCTTTATCAGTGCTAAAATTTTAGCACTCATAAAGTGTTCCTTTGTCAGCGACTTTTAGCACTGATAAAAGGTGGTGCTTCCCTTGCCTGTTTTTGTATTAGTGGCATACAACTTGGCCTACTCCCCTACCACATCAGCCGCCTTAATGACCTCACTGCTCAAACCTCTGCATTTTCCTTGGCAGTCCCTTGATCATTTTCTGATCATATGTTTGGATGTTCGGGAATTCATGAGCCATGTGTCCCTGCCCACCACACCTGAAGCACATATTGGTTCCCTATTAAATCCCTCTACTCTGGGAGACCCGCACTACAGACCTCGAGTCCTGGGGTTGTCCCCTGAAAGATCTAGCCTACTTGGGTCCACACGTCTACTACCTACTGCTCACTAATGAATACATTCCCTCCTGATGTCTGATGGTGGCTCTAGCTATCGGTGCCTGCTCTTATAGGAAGTTTTCTACAAGAATTGATCACTCTAGCACCCCAGCCTGAGTGGGGATGCTGAGAGACACCATAGATTCCCTGATCTCTCATCTGATTCCCTAACCAAAGGTTCAAACCCTAATGAAAGGGTCCCTCACTATGTCTGAGGAGTAGTGATAGAGGTATGTAAACATCTCAGAGTACTCATCCACTAACATGATTCCCTATTGTAGGTGAAGCATCTCTAGTATGAACACTGAGAAAAAGGTTGTAGGGAAGAACTCCTCCCAGAGAAGATGATCGCAGTAAGTCTAAGAGAGGTTTTTCTTCATCATGAGGCTGAATCATCAGGCTCCACCATCTCCCTATCGAGACCTGAATAAGACTTATAGCTAAGATCACCATCTGGTTCTGTGGCGTCCTCACTAAGAAGAAGACCCATGTCACTACCTCTAGCTAGTCCTTAGTGACCTAAGGATCTTTCTCTCCCATGAACCTAGGTGGTCTCTGTCTCTGGAACTCTTGCAAGGCACTGATCTTGTGTTCATCCTCTACCAGAAACAACAGTTGTAACTGTCGATCAACTAGTGGTGGTAATGCTGGTGCACAACCAAGAAGGGCCATCTATAGCACTCGTCTTTGAACTAATGTCTCATCACTAGGTGAGCTGTCCTCACGGTCACACATATGAATCCAAGCTGGACATTTCCATGGAGGCATCCTAAAAAAACCAAGATTTACCGTGCAGAATAGATTATACCTGGTGACCTGACTATAATTCAAGAAAATAATGAGAAAATACTCAATTCCTATATGATGCATGAAAGCAGTGTTTTTATGTATAGAGTTATAAAGAATAATTCAAAGTCCTAGTTTATGGATACGCCATCCGTCACACCAACATTGGACTCCCCGAATCTGAAATTTGAACTTGAAACATTTAACACAATTTTCCAAAAACCAAACAACAAACTCCTAGTATATTAGGTAGAACATACCATCTTCGATACCACTTTTTCAATACCCCTCTCTCAGGGCCTGTGCCATGACATCCCCTAAGTTGGCCTACCAAATTCCATGGGTTTGAGACTAGCATTGAAGGCATCATCCTGCAAGTGGGAGTAATTTTCCTGAGTACCTGTACACACGCACATATAACCACATCCCAAAGCTGGAATGGTAAACATGAATTCCACTAAACATATATAGAGTAAAAGTAAAAACTATAGGTCAAATGGGCAAGAATACTAAACCAACAAAAGATGAAGTGAAAACAACAAAGTACAAGTAAACTTTGAAATCCATACATTGAAACCCGCACTAGATGGGTAAGTGTAGAGTAGCTACTGGAAGTGGTAGAAGTATGCACTGGCTTCCCGGTCTCACTGTTCACCACTGGGTCCTAGGCCACTAAGTCCTCTTTCAAGGCGATGGTCATCTGTACTAGACACAACACCTGAGGGCGAATCCCATGCAGGGGTGAGTAAAAATATACTCAGTAGGTATGGTATTGGTGTGTGGTATGGTTGTACAGAAGTGGGTGCGCTAGTAAAGTTTATATGAAGTCATATGTTTGGTATTGTGTTCTATATATATATATATATCTTGTGTGTTTATATTATATTATACACCCCACCTCAGTTGGATAACCTAACAAAAGCTTATCGGTGTGGAGTTCTGAGTGTATTACCCAACATCCAGGATGGTGGTGATATATATGGCTAGCTACCCCACTCTTCCTTAATTAGTAGTGATACATGTTATTGTGTGGGATTAACCAGTGGTGAAGTGTGGGCCAGGTGTCAATGGGTGGGATGTGATGCGATGTGATGTGTGTTCTATGTCTCTATAGGAGAGATGTGATGTTATGTATGGACTTGGTGTGTGTGGGTGGGAGGTGATGGGATGTGATGTGTGGCCCATGGATCTGTGTGTGGGATGTGATGGGATGTGTGTAATAGGGTTCCCCAATTGGTATGTGAAGTAATTTGATGTGTGGATGATGGTTCTATGGTGGGATGTGATGTGATGTGGTGTGTCGCCTAGGATTCTATGGATGGGATGTGATTGGAGGTGATGTGTGGCCCCACCTGATTTGGATAACATTACAAATTCTCTGAGTTTCTGAGTTCTTGGTGTATTCCTCAATATATAGGATGGTGGTGATATGGATGGTCAGATACCCTCTATCACTCTATATTCCTTCGGCAATAGTGATACATGTTTATTTTATAGATTACCTTGTGGTGATGTGTGGCTCGTGTGTGTGCGAGTGGGAGGTGATGTGGTGTGATATTTGGACAAGGTTTCTTCTAGGGGGATGTGATGTGATTTATAGCCAATGTGTCTATAGTCAGGATGTTATGTGATGTTATGTTGGTATTTGGTGTCAGTGGGCCTGATGTGATGTGATATGTGGTCCTGGTTTGTAATGCTCAGTCCCCAGAATCCAGGAGGTGGTGCATTATTTTAATTCATTGGCATGATTACAAGGAATCATGTCCTGAAGGACCGATCAGTTTAGTAGTCTTGGAAACAAGATACATACATAAGTTCCACACTACTACTTGAAAAGTATAACAATCCTAATTTATTCAATTAGAAACATCCAAGCTTCTAATATTATTCCTACAATTCACTCATGATTAACTTCTTCATATCCTGGGAAAATAAAACATGATAAAGGGGTGAGCTCAAATGCTCAGTAAGAGTAAGGAATACAACCGATGACAACATAAACATTAGGCATGTTGAATAATTGAAAACACGTGACTTTAGAAATAATAAACATGAACACTTTAGGGAAGGAATATGACCTAAGTAAAAAATTCCATAACAAAACATAATCATGGGTATTCTACTAGTCGAATAAACAAATGAAATATCAATGTCTAATTTCATAATGATGGAATGCATAATTCCATACATCATAACCACATAGTCAAGGCCTTGTTCCAAGACTACAAATAAGATTTTTTCAAGTCATTGTGCCAAGACACTAGTTTGTCTCATGAGACCTACCGATGCATCGAGGAGCTATATCGGGCTCCACCCATCACTTACTAAGTCCAATGCATTCCCCATATGAAATTTTTGAAACATAACATAAGCATTCATATTATAACTATCGTAAAGAATGTAAATACTTTTTCTAAAAACCATGAATGGTATAAAAAATAGCACATCCACCGTCAAACATAACTCATTCAATACAAAATAGAAGATTGTATTGTAACAGATTAACCTCAATCGAAAATAATGAAGGATATTGACATGGATGAAAATAATCATCAAAACTATTTGAGAGAAATATCCACCTTTTTCTTGAAAACATTTAAAAGTCACACTATTTGTCAAGAAGTCGTTTAAAAATAGATTTTTGAATCAAAGTGTCCCATACAACTTAAAAACTTTTAAAAGGAATTTTAATTTTAAAACTTCAATGTCCATATAAATAAATCCTTAAAACCATTTTTAAAACATGGACATTAATGAGAAATATTTAGAATAATAAATCTTTAAAACATTTAAAATGATATTTTAGTTAGAGTTCCTAACAAAAAGAGAGACACTAGAATAAAAATAATTGAGGTAATAAAAACTTTATAATATCATGAGAATAAAGGGATTCAAGATATACTATGTCAAAGTACATTATTTATAGCATATAAAATTAAATTGGTGTATAACAACAAAGAAGTCTCAATGGAATGTAAATTGAGATGAAATCTCTTATAAAGACTGTATTCTTAGGTTAAGGATAAATCAACGACATAATTATGGGTGACGAATATAAATACACTCAATATGATTGAATATTCAATGTAAATCAATCAGAGGACATTCACAAATATTCTTGAAAAAACAACACCAACGAATTGGTTGTTTAACTCAATAAATGGAGATTGAGTTAAAATTACTCTTATCAAGTTCATATAGATGACTTGAGAATTTATCAATGGGGTGATTATGTGTATCAAAACTATATCCATGAAAAGGGGAGTGGAAATTACTACACAAATAATAAATAGTTATTCCACACATAATCATGGAGTAAGATAATAAATGAATTAAGAGTAAATCCCAATGAGTGGAAATTGAAATTTGAAATTCCCTTACCGATTTGGTAACTTATGAAACATACACCACATGAAATAAGTATGGTATAATGAAGATGCAAATGACCATAAATTAATGTATATTACAAAAAGAATACAATTAGGGGCAGTACATACTCCACACAAAAGGAAATAGGGGCCAATATAGCATGAATCTCATAGGAATAAAAGTGAGATGAAAAAACCCTTACTTCATTGTAATCAATCAAGTCGTATGAAAAAAATTTAATAACCACCAAATTATTCAAAAAATACCATGTATATAAAGATATTATTGATAATATATATCAAATGTCGGTACAAAATACACCACATGAAATAAATAAGTGGCGAACAGTGGAAATCTCACAGAATTAATAGTGAGATAAGAAACCACTTACCTCAAGTCTGAATTCTCTTGTATATTCCTTTTTCTTCCGGAATAATAAAATTAAGTCAAATTATACTTGATTAGGAACATTTTTCATGTTTATTATTCCTTTTATATCACTTATTAACTTGAAATAACAATTAGTTAATTATTTGAGTTCATAATGGATATTTTATCGATGTTTGGAACTTGAGTAAAAAATGAACTTGTTATAATTACAATCATACCATGTATTCAAAAGTACATTTTTAACACCCCATTCTTACATGATATGGTTGTCTTTGAATAATACAATAGTGTGTGTTGTACGCAACTTCGAGTTCTAACCCACCACAACCAATCAAACTGGCCGTTATGAATAGTAATACCCACTTTTTGAAATTTTATAAATCTCATATTTCAAAATGGACTTCTTTTTTGGATTTGGAATATCGAAATTATCTTAGAGTGATTTTTTTTGTATTTTTCTGAAAACTTTCAATTTTTTATTAATAGTGAAAAACACTGAGTTATAGTTTAAAACCGATTTTTTATTTAAATAATTATTAATTTTATTTAAATTTATTTTAGGTCAAAATAGATACATAATACCTATATAAGTTCAATTTAATTAATTGGAGTCAGTTTATAATAAATTTAGATATATAAAAAATTTAATGAACTTTTTACAGTCTTTTACCCACCTCCTAAGAGCATTTGCAAATTTTCATAAAACATAATTTTACTGCTTCAATGAGTTGAATTTCAAAAATCCGAGAGACACGGTTGATATTAGTAAGTAAAATTTGGTTCAATAAGATGAAAATAATTTTTGGTGAATAGTTACTTTTTACTTTTATTTACCATTGTTAAAAGTAAATAGGGTAATTAAGGGTAAAACATGATATTAGTATTACCATAACACATGTCATAATTCAATTGGATAAGTGTAATTCGACCAAATACAACCATAGGAATAAAATATGATCCTTTAGGTCCACTTGGATTAGATTAGGACATTTATTATTATTTAATTCAAAGAAGAGTTAAAAGTGTTAAATTCAAGGTTTAATAACTAAACCATTTTTAACATAGGCGTACACATAAGATAAATTAGACTATCAATTTTAATGAGAAATCTAAAATTATTTCCTAAATAATGGTATTTTATTTATGATTTTTAGTCACTAAATAATTTAATTTATTTATGACATAATGATGATGCAATAATTACCTAATTAACAAAATATTAAAATAATTGATATTATAAATATCCAAATAAATGTAATTTGTGACTTTTTATGAAATATAATAATTTTATAGGTTAATAGGACATGTTAGGGTTGGTTAGATTAATTTTTTTCAATGTAAAATTTTTTTATGAATTTAGCAAAAACAAAATACCAAATAGTGTCAAAATTGACATAAAATAGTTTTTAAAACAAATATTATATTATTAATTGATATTCTATTCCTAAAAATATATGGTTCAGCAAAAAGACTTATATAATTATAGTTGTATCATTAATGAACTACTTGGGGTTCTCTTGGAAGTATATAGTAAGTTTATTAACCATAGAATATAAAAATACAAAGAGACATGGTAAATGTCAAAATATTTAACTAAGAGTTAAATCTAAAATATACAGTTAATATAGTGACCCAAACCTATCTAAAACCTATTGTCTGAGTGGATTTAGGCCCATAAAAACCTTATACTATAAATAATCCATTTTTTAGCAATTATAAATAGAAAATTATTTTATTATAAAATAATATTTCTATTTTTTCTAAGGTGACCCTCACCCCTCTTATAAAAGGGCACTTCCCCTTCTCTCAAATCCACACCTTCAAAGCCATTTTTCTTAGCCAAACACTGCCCAAATATGCTCTTAACTTTCCTCCCTTCATCTTAGTGTCCTTACTTTAGTCATAAATCCAACTTAAGGAGCCCTTTTGATCAAATAAAAATGAAGAACCCGAAGAAGAGGTAAATATTTCATCACCTCTTTCAAGTTCATTTCTTCTTCCACTTACTCTTTATTTTTTGTTTCCATTATAAAATAATAACTACAGTATCTTATATATACAATTATGTTATTATAAATATGGTACACCTAAATTCTTTATTCTATCCATCCTTTCAATGACATGTCACCATACGTACGTATGTACGGCTTATCGTCTCCACGTCGTGGTGTAATTGTTATTCAATATATTATTATTTGGATGGGTATAATAATGATGTGTAATTGATGTAAATAATAAATATAACATGATAATGATTCTGTATATATGATATAACATAAAATTATATATTATTTTAATATCAAACAAATGATATTTTCGCTCGTGTGTACGTACGGATTACCGTCTCCACGAACGCGATGAGATTCATTCCCCATCGTATCCATTCAAGAATAATTTTCATTTGATGATTAAAAATAATATTTAAATACTTGATGTCACTCTGGATATGAATAACATACATCCCATCCATAACATATATGACTCACATAACAAAGAATATAAAGGAAAACGAATCTGTTAACACCCGAAACAACGATAATACTAAGATATTATTAACAAAGCAATGTTAAAAGATCATATATGATTTCATATAAATGAATATGATTCTTGTATAATTTAATAAAAATTATTTCACCATTATACATGAGGTTAACCTACCCTTGACCAAGGAAAATTACAAGTTAAGGGTTAATTTTACAATCTCTTTATTATCCGAGGTTGTTTTTAAGTATCTACTGGGACCTCTTTATCATCCACATCCATGTTTCTTAAAAAAGTATTCCAAAACATTTTTACTATTTACTATACTATGGGTTAAAGTCATTCATACCCTTGTTTGACTTTTTATAAAATGGTTTGAAGGGAATCATTCTGTCGTTTTCCAAACAATGTACCTTATGAACTTTTCGACAAAATTATGGTAAGAATTTTTTTTAACTTATACGGCAGGTGCTGATATATTACTCCATTATAACAACATCAAATCTTCCCTTACAAGAATATAAGAATATTTTCAAATATTAATGTTTTCTTTTATAATTATGTGACTTTTAAATGATTTCAAAATATAAAGAGATATTTCTCTAAAAAAAATTGATTTCATCTATGTCAGTATCCTTTGATGGATTTTAAGTTTGTTTAAAGTTGATTTATTATGATAAAAAACATCCATATTGTATTGAAGGTTTTGTAATATTTTTAACTGTGGATGTGTTATTTCATACCATTCATGGTTTATGTATAAAGTATTGACATTTTGTATGCTAGTTTTAATACGAATTTTTATGTTATGTTTAAACCTTTTCATATGAGGAATGCATTTGACTTAGTAAGTGATGGGAGGATCCCACTATATCTCCTAGATGCATCGGTAGGTCTCATGATACAAACTAGTGTCTTGGCACAATGCCTTGACAAAATCTTATTTGTAGTCTTGGCACAAGACCTTGACTATGTGGTTATGAAGTCTGGAATTATGCATTCCATCATTATGAAAGTGGCTATTGATATTGCATGAGATTATTAAACTATTATAATATCCATGTGAGTAATTAAATGGAATTATTTTGATTTATATTTTCCATATTATGATGAATTTTATGTGGAAATGGATTTTTTTTAGTTTTATACATTGCCTTAAATGTTTATTCTTATTTATGAAAGTTTCCGCTATATTGTTATCCTTACTGAGCATCTGAGATCACCCCTTTCTATGTTTTATTTTTTCTAGGATGCGAAGAAGTATATTTTGACTGAACTGTAGGGATAGTGTATGGGATCTCAGTGTTTTCTATGGAAACAATGTTGTTGTATTTTTCCATTTCGTGATGTAATGTAAACCTTATGAATGTATCTAGTTCTTCCAAGGATACTAAACTAATCGGTATTTCAAGACTTGATCTTCTATGATCATGCTACTGTTATGTAATAATGCACTGACTCTGGGTAATTGGGGTCGGGGTGTTACAGTCGGTATCAGAGGAAGTTTTTTACAAACCTTGGAAACTAGATTTAGATAAATTCAGATTAGAGCACATAACCCTTAAATAGACATTGAGGATTAGTATAGAAGAACTTCCGAAAATTTTGGTATTGTAGAGATTTTGTGAGTTTTCCAAGAAATGCATCTCTATCTGGATACGAGTAGGTAGAGGATGCTCTATCATAGATGTACCTAGGGATAAAACCTGAAAACACCACTTTGAGCTAGACTCAAATGGGAACTGTTGCACGACAACGAGTCTTTCTGTAGTCCTGGTTACGACACTCCTGGGGGATATTCTTAGGATAATTCTCATTTTCTTTACAACCCATTATGAAGGGTTTATGAGTATATACTTCCTCAAAGAAAACATTTTTATGATTATGGATTATATCCATAAACTGTTCAATTTATGTAAAGTGTTTTACAAGTCGGGATTTATGTAATGTGATTCATAAACTAATCTAGTTTATGCCATTGTTTAGAAATGGAACCTAGTAAAAGGAAAGGAAGTTGTATCAATGCACACACTCCATATAGGAATTTCCCTCTTACTCAAGATAATTATAGTGGAGCTGGTGATGCAACTGGGGCTGATTATCTAATCACCATACTGGGAAAAATCACTCAGGTTATGAATAATAACCTTACCCGTATGGAGCACCCTGATCCGCAGCATGGAGGATCAATGTTAGAACTCTTCATGAGGCAAGAACCACCAACATTCAATGGGGGTACAAATACACTAGTATCCGAGAAGTGGATAAATTCCTTAGAGAAAATATTCCACGCCTTGGGGACTAGTGAAAGGGAAAAGGTTTTCATGACAGTTTACCGCCTCACTAGAGATGTTGATCAATGGTTGCCATTGATTCAAAACACAAAGGAAGATGATTAAGTATCAAATATGAAATGGAGGGAGTTTAATGAAATTTTCTTAGAAAAATACATTCCTCATGACCATCGAGCAGATATGGAAAGAAATTTCTGAGTCTGACGAAAAAGGAGGATGATAATGTCGCAAAGTATGAAGGTAACTTCACAAGGTTAGTGAGGCATGCTACAGACTATATAAGTAACCCAAAAAAGTTAGATTGATCATTACTTTTATGGGTTAAAACCATTTATCCATCGAGCATTAGTCTCAAAATCCTTCTCGTCGTATGCAGATATTGTCTCATGTGCTATGAAGAAAAAAATAATAATTCACTAAGTCTTACGACTTTAAAGCAAAGAAAGAGAAGAAGAGATCTGTTGAACACTCTAGAAATGGAAATAAGGGGAAGAAGGGAAAGGTTGAATATAAATCCTATAGTAAATGTGGTAAGATACACCCTGGTACTTGCCTAAAGGGAATGGGAGTCTGTTACAAGTGTGGGGGAAAAGGCCACCAAGCTCGTGATTGTAAGGGGAAGAAAGTGGTTGTCGATGTTGAATGATACAATTGTAGAGAAAGGGGTAATTATGTGAATGAATGTCCTAAGCATCATGGGAACTTTCCTAAAAAAAGTACAAGGGATTAAGGCCAGCCTTATGCTATTACTACTGATGAGGTTGAAGCTCCGAATTAGTGGTGGTAGGTAATTTAATGATTTCTTCAAGTTTATCCAATGATTTATTTGATTCTGGATCATTGTTTTGTTTCATATCTTCCCAGTTTGCTAAAAAAATTAGATATTTCCAATTTGATTTAACAAGGGATTTGTTGGTCAAAAATCCTAAGGGAAGTATCATTGCAACAAAGTTTTGTGAATTAGTCCCCATTAGGGCATATAAATGTTCTTTATCTGCTAATCTCATCATCATACCCATGATTGAATTCGATATAATCCTCGGTATGGATTGTCTTTCAGACCATGAGGTGAAAATTTATTGTAAGAACAAGGTTAAAATTTTTTATGATGATAAGGAGTACCTTATCATTATATCAGAAACGTCACCGCTTAATTCTTATCTAGATCCACCCCCAGTAGCTCAACTAAATTCAATTATTGGGGAGGAATAGACTGAAATAACTGTGGGTGAGGAAATGAATGTTCAAATAGAGGATGTACCTATTGTGAAAGAATATGTTGATGTGTTTCTATAAGATTTACTTGGACATCCTTCAGAATGAGAAATTTAGTTTTCCATTGATTTAATTCCTGGATCATGGCCCATATCGAAGACCCCTTATAGAATTTCCAATGTGGAATTAGTGGAAGTAAAGAGAAAACTAGAGGAATTGAGTAATAAGGTATTTATTCTCCCTAGTGTTTCTCCGTGGAGAGCCCTAGTCCTTTTTGTTAAGAAGAAATATGGATCTTTGAGGCTGTGCATTGACTACAGGGAGATCAATGCTATGAAAATAAAGAACAAGTATCCCCTACCTCGCATTGATGATTTATTTGACCAACTTTGTGGAGCTCAATACTTTTCAAAGATTGACCTTCGATCTGGATATCATCAGTTGTGTGTGATGAAGGAAGAAATTCTGAAAACAACACTTTGAACTAGGTATGGGAATTACGAGTTTACAATAATGACTTTTGGATTGACTAATGCACCCACTGTCTTCATAGATCTAATGAATAGAGTTTTCAAGTATTATCTTGATGAATTTGCAGTGGTATTTATTGATGATATCTTGGTATACTCCAAAATCTATGAAGATCATGAAAATCACTTGTGCATTATCCTGAAGACTCTTAGAAGACATGAATTATATGGGAAGTTTAGCAAGTGAGAATTCTGGCTTTAGAAGATTTCTTTTCTTGGCCATATATTCTGTAAGAATGGAATCTCATTTGATCCTTCTAAGACCAAGGCAATACAAGAATGGACAGAACCAACGAGTATAATCGAGGTTCGAAATTTTATTAGTTCAGCAGGTTATTATCGACGTTTTGTCTAGAATTTTTCCCGGTTGGCTAACCCATTAACAAAGCTCACACCAAAAGGGGTTAAATTTGTTTAGAAAAAGTATTTTGAAGAGTTTTTTGAATAACTGAAAAGAATATTAGTCAATTCTCTTATATTGACTCTACCACTGGGGAATTATGGGTTTATTATTTATAGTGATGCTTCAAAGAAAGGACTTGGTTGTGTCCTTATGCAGAATGATAGGGTTATTGCCTATCCATAACGATAGCTAAAAATTCATGAGAAAAACTATCCTACTCATGATCTCGAGTTAGAAGCTATAATCGTTTCTTTGAAGATTTGAAGACACTATCTCTATGGTGAAAAATGTGAGATATATACCGATCACAAGAGTTTGAAGTATATTTTCTCATAGAAAGAACTCAACATGAGGAAAAGGAGACAACTGGAACTACTCAAGGTTTATGATCGCACTATACACTACCACCTGGGGAAGGAAAATTAGGTGGCAGATGCTTTGAGTAGAAAAGATCATGGAGTTTTGAACAAGATGGGAGTTGAAAAGGATCCTATATACATGGATCTTGTAAATATAGATATGGGAATCACCATGGAAGGTGAAACATCAATAATTTTTCAAATGGCTATCAAACCATCTTTACTAGAAAGGATAAAAAGTTATTAGGTTGATGATGAGGAGTTTAAAAAGAAAATTAAAGCTGTGAATGATGATATATTGAGTGACTTTGTATATGAAGAGAGAATTTTGAAATTTGGGAAGAGACTTTGGGTTTCCGATATACCTGATCTAAAAATAGAATTTTTGGATGATGCTCGTAATTCCAATTTCTCTATACACCCTGGGAGCATCAAAAGTTATAGAGATTTGAAGGAACATTTTTTGTGGGACAACATGAAGAGAAAGATTGCTGATTTTGTGCCAAGATGTATGGTTTGTCAACAAGTGAATGCTGGAAGTCAATAGCCTAGAGGAGTCTTTCAACCTCTTCCCATACCTGAGTGGAAATGGGATAATATTACGATGGACTTCATCATGGGACTACCAAAGACTTCTAGAAGGAACGATTCAATATGGGTCATTGTTGATTGTCTTACCATGTTATCACATTTTCTTGCTATAAGAGAAGATTTACCACTTGAACCTTTATAAAGACTGTATATTAATGAATATGTAAGACTTCATGGAGTACCCCTATCGATTGTTTCTGATCGTGATCCATGTTTTACATCAATATTCAGGAAAAGTCTTCAGAAATCCCTGGATACTGAACATCATTTGAGCATTTCCTACCACCCCCAAACTGATGGACTATCAGAACGGAAAATTCCAACCTTAGAAGACATGTTGAGATCATGCTCAATTGACTTTCAAGGTATGTGGGATCAATATTTACCTCTGGTATAATTTTCCTATAACAATTGGTTCCATTCAAGTATTCAAATGGCACCATATAAAGCATTATAAAGAAAGAGATGTCGCACACCAACCTGTTGAGATGATGTTGGTGAAAGAAAACTCATAGGCCCAGAACTTGTGGAGGAAATTATGTAAAAGGTAAAGGTAATACAAACCCACATCAAAGCAACTCAATGTAGGCAGAAGAGCTATGTTGATAACTGAAGGAAGGATTTGGAATTTCAGGTAGGAGATTATGTTTTCTTGAAGGTATCTCCATGGAAGGGTATTATACAATTCGGTAAGAAGGGAAAATTAAGTCCCAGGTACATAGGACCTTTCGAAATTCTAAAACGAATTGAGGTTGTAGCTTACCGTTTGGCAATGCCGCCAAGTATCTCCAAAGTTCATGATGTGTTCCACATATCACTGTTGAGAAAATACATGCATGACCCAATGCATGTACTTACCTATGTGGAATTAGAACTGGAACCTGATATTTCTTATTGCGAAGATACGGTCAAGGTTCTTGATATAAGAGAACAAGTGTTGAGAAACTGGAAGACTCGTCTGGTAAAAGTTCTATGGAGAAACCATAAGATGGAAGAGGCAACGTGGGAACCCGAGGAACTTATGATGAAGAACCACCCGAATCTTTTTACGCAGTAATACTCTATAAATTTTTAGGACAAAATTATTTGAAGGAAGGGAGAATGTAACACCCCAAGCTTACATGATACGCTTCTCTTTGAATAATACAATAGCGTGTGATGTACGCAACATCGAGTTC
The DNA here is from genome assembly GCA_963277665.1 of Viscum album. NCBI lineage: Eukaryota > Viridiplantae > Streptophyta > Magnoliopsida > Santalales > Viscaceae > Viscum > Viscum album. Next base: position 1,769,977,828 of record OY728157.1, read on the forward strand.
TAACACACCACAACCAATCAAACTAGCCGTTATGAATAGTAATACCCAATTTTTTAAATTTTATAAATTTTATCTTTCAAAATGGACTTAATTTTTGGATTTGGAATATCTAAATTAGTTTAGGGTGAATTTTTTGTATTTTTTTGAAAACTTTCTATTTTTGATGAATAGTGAAAAACACGGAGTAATAGTTTAGAACCGATTATTTAAATAATTATTTATTTTATTTAAATTTATTTTAGGTCAAAATAGATACATAATACTTATATAATTTCAATTTAATTAATTTGAGTCAGTTTATAATAATTTTAGATATATAAAAATTTTAATGAACTTTTTACCGTCTTTTACCCACCTCCTAGGAGCATTTGCGAATTTACATAAAACTTAATTTTATTGCTTCTATGAGTTGAATTTCAAAAATCCAAGAGACACGGTTGATATCAGTAAGTAAAATTTGATTCAATAAGATGAAAATAATTTTTGGTGAATAGTAACTTTTTACTTTTATTTACCACGGTTAAAAGTAAATAGTGTAATTAAGGGTAAAAATGATATTATTATTATCCTAACACATGTGATAATTCTATTATATAAGTGTAATTTTACCAAAAACAAACTTAGGAATAAAATATGATCCTTTAGGTCCACTTGGATTATATTAGGAAATTTATTATTATTTAATTCAAAGAAGAGTTAAAAGTGTTAAATTAAAATTTTAATAACTAAACCATTTTTATTATAGGGTTACAAATAAGATAAATTTGACTATAAATATTCATTAGAAAGATAAAAATATTTCCTACATAATTTTATTTTATTTATAATTTTTTGACACTAAATAATTTAATTTATTTATGACACAATGATGATGGAGTAATTACCTAATTAATGAAATATTAAAATAATTCATATTATAAATATACATATAAATGTAATTTGAGACTTTTAATTAATTATACTACTTTTATAGGTTAATATTACATGTTAGTGTTGGTTATATGAATTTTTTTCTAAGTAATAATTCTTTTATTAATTTAGAAAAAACAAAATACCAAATAGTGTCATAATTGACATAAAAGTGTTTTTAAAACAAATATTATATTATTAATTGATATTCTATTCCTAAAAATATACGGTCAGACCTAAAGACTTATATAATTATATTTGTATCATTAATGAACCACTTTTGGTTCACTTGGAAGTATATATTATGTTTATTAACCATATAATATAAAAATACAAAGAGACAAGGTAAATGTAAAACTATTTAACTAAGAGTTAAATCTAAAATATAAGGTTAATATAGTGACAAAAAACTATCTAAAACCTATTGGTTGAGTGTTTTTCGACCCATCCCCACCTTATCCTTTAAATAATATATTTTTGAGCCATTAGAAAATGAAAATTATTTTATTTTAAAATAATATTTCTTACTTTTCCTAAGGTCCCCTCACCCCTCTTATAAAAGGGAACTTCCCCTTCTCTAAAGTCCACACCTTCAAAGCCATTGGGCTCAGACAAAACCTGCCCAAATACCCTCTCAAATTTAATCCCTTCATCCAAGAGGCCTTTCTTTAGTCAAAAATTCAACCTAAGTAGCCCTTTCGATCAAATCAAAAGGAATAACCTGAATAAGAGGTAAATATTTCATCACCTCTTTCAAGTTCCCTTCTTCCTCCACATCCTCTTTATTTGATGTTTCTGTTATAAAATAATAACTAAAGTATATTCTATATATGATGATGTTATTATAAATATGGTATAACCAAATTCATTATTCTATCCATCCTTTGAATGACATGTCACCATACGTGCATACGTACGGCTTACCGTCTCCATGTCGTGGTGTAATTGTTATTCAATACATTATTATTTGGATGGGTATAATAATGAAGTGTAATTGATGTAAATAATAAATATAACATGTTAATAATTTTTTATATATTATATACCATCCAATTATATATTATTTTAATATCAAAATAATGATATTGTCGCTCATGCGTACATACGGATTATTGTCTCCACAAATAGGATGAGATTAATTCCCCATCATATCCATTCAGGACTAATTTTCATTTGATGAATAAAAATAACATTTAAAGACTTGATATCATTCTGTATATTAATAATATACATCCAATCCATAACATATATGACTCACATAACAAAGAATATAAAGGAAAACGAATTCGTTAACCCCCGAAACAACGATAATACTAAGATATTATTAACTAAGAAATGTTAAAAATCATATATTATATCATATTAATGTATATGACTCTTTTATAATTTAATAAAAATTATTTCACCATTATACAGGAGGATAACCTACCCTCGACCAAGTAAAAGTACAAGATAAGGGTTAATTTCACAATCTCTTTATTATCTGAGGTTGTTTTTACATAGGTATCTACGGGGACCTCTTTATCATAAACATCCATATTTCTTAAAAATGTATTCCAAAACATTTTGACTTTTTTCTAGACTATGGGATAAAGTCATTTATACCCTTATTTGACTTTTTATCAAATGGTTTGAAGGGAATCTTTTCATCGTTTTCCAAACAAGGTACTTTATGACCTTTTCGACAAAATTAAGGTATGAATGTTTTTTTAACTTATACGACGGGTGCATCTATATTACGTCATTATAAAAATGTCGAAGCTTCCCTTACAAACTTATAATAATATTTCCAAATATAAAGGTTTTATTTTATAATTACGTGACTTTTATATGATTTCAAAATAAAAAGATATATTTCTCTAAAAAGGTTTTGATTTCATCTATGTTAACATCCTTTGAAAGATTTTAAGTTCATTTGAAGTTGATTTATTATGATACAAAACTTTCATATTGTATTGAAGGTTTTGTGATATGTTTGACTATGGATGTGTTATTTCATACCATTCATGGTTTATGGATAAATTATTTTCATTTTGTATGCCAGTTTTAATATGAATATTTATGTTATATTTAAACCTTTTCATATGAGGAATGCATTGGACTTAGTAAGTGATGGGTGGATCCCACTATAGCTCCTCAATGAATCGGTAGGTCTCATGAGACAAACTAGTGTCTTGGAACAAGGCCTTGACAAAATATTATTTTTAGTCTTCGCACAAGGCCTTGACTATGTGGTTATGAAGTCTCTCATTATGCAGTCCATCATTATGAAAGTGGCAATTGATATTTCATGAGATTGTTCGACTAGTAGAATATCCATGTGAGTAAGTAAATGGCATTATTTTGATTTATATTTGCCATATTATGATGAATTTTATGTTGAAAAGGATTTTTTTAGTTTTATACATTGCCTTAAATTTTTATGCTTATTTATGAAAGTTTCTGCTATATTGTTATTGTTACTGAGCATCTGAGCTCACCCCTTTCTATGTTTTATTTTTCCCAAGATGTGAAGAAGTGTATTATGACTGACCTGAAGGGATAGTCTATGGGATCTCAGGGTTTTATATGGAAACAATGTTGTTTTATTTTTTCATTTCATGATGTAATGTAAACCTTATGAATGTATCTAGTACTTCCAAGGCTACTAAACTAATCGGTCTTTCGAGACTTGATCTTTTGTGATCATGTCAATGTTATGTAATAATGCACCGACTCTGGGTAACTGGGTCAGGGAATTACATCATTATCTACAGAATGATATACATGATTTAGATATCATATATATATTATATATCTAGTATATATATGTATTTATAATAGTACATAACATTTGGATATAAGAAATGAAATATATCATTCATGGAGATGCTAAGTCGTACGTCCGCATGAATCCTAATTTCATTTCTATTTTGTATTTTAATGGAATTAAAACATAATGATACATAGGTATATTATAATTACAGTATAATATCATATGTAATGTCTTTAATTCCATCCTTTATATGTCTCACATAAGTCATTAACGAGTCATATCATTTTGAGGGGGCGGTAGTCCGCACTTCCTCAAATGAAATTATCGTGTTTTACCCATAATGGAAACCATAAAATAATGATATAAATTGAAAACACAGAAGCATAAAGAAAACATAAAAATAATATATATATCATATATAAATATAGTTCCATCTTAATTTCCACCATGAGAGGCGGTAGGAGATAATCGAACAATCATCGTTTCGTGAGGCGTTAGTTTTCCATCCACAGAAACAGTATGTTCATCACCCATTTGATGGAGGTGTGTGTATGTGTATTTCGAAACATTATCATAACAACATCCTAGTATATTTTGGATACTGGTTTTGTTATAAAAGAAAGTAATAAAAAGTGTTTAGGGGGTTAGAGAAGTAAAATAAAACAAAATAATTTAAGAGAAAGTGTTGCCATTAATTTGCGTAACTTCCTTTGGTCTGAACCAAAAGGACTTCTTGAAGTGCATTCTGCCTAAGGTAAGGATTCTAGGAGGAAGAGGGGGATCTTGAGAGATTAGTTTGGTAGGGTTTGGACTAGACAAGAGGTTTAAGAGGTGTGTGGAATGGGTTAGAAGTGGTGTCCTTTAATAAGGGGGAGGAGGGGCTCTTTAGGAATGTGTGAAAATATTATTTTATTATATTGTGCTATTCGGTTTCTAAAGGTCCAAAATTAATTAAGGTCCAAGATAAGATGACTCATGGTCTAAATAAAATCATCCAATAAGAATTGGACAGGTTTTGGATATTAGTATAATATTAATAATCATATTTATTAAAATCATTTATTAATGAGGTAAATAATACATCATTATTGTTTCATAACTAATTTAATTTATTTGATGTCTAAAAATTATAAAAAAAAATACCATAATTTAGGAAATATATTTATCTTTTCAATTATTATTTATAGTCGAAAATATGACTTATATAACCCCAGGTAAAAATTGATATACTAAAAGATATTTGTTAACGTCATTTTTGTCTTTACTTTAGGTTAATTAAAATAAAGTGTCATTATCATTATTAAGTGGCTCCATGGGGTCCCAAAACCTACCTAAGGATTCCCATGGTTGTCCATGACTCATCCAATAAGGTTAGGACAAGTGTTAAGGTAATTTTGTATTATTATAATATTCTTTTTACCTAGAATTACCGTATGTACCTTTAACCGTGGTAAATAAAAGTCAAAATTTACTATTCACCAAAAATTATTTTCATCTTATTGAACCACATTTTACTTATTAATAACATCCATGTATCTCAGATTTTTAACAACTACTTAGTGGTTTCACTATTCATCAAAAATAGAAATTTTTCATACAAATGACAAAAATTCAGCCTAAGCTATATTTGATATTCCAAATTCAAAAATGATGTCTATTTTACAAAATTAAAAACATAGAAGTTGGATTAATTAATTTAAAATTAATTTCCATTGTCAAAAAAATAGCGTGTTTTTAAGAAATAATAACTATCAAAAGATTGACACTTGTTTATGTATAATTTCAAATTAAAATTATTTTCAATGACCAAAATTGGATTAAAGGTTAAAAATATAATATAATTATGCTTCAAAACCAATTTAAAATATAATATATCCATATAAATAAATTATATTAAAAGGCAGTTTTGAATTAAAATACATTATTTCTCAGTATTCATAAAAAATGGAATATTATTAGAAAAATACAAAAATTTCACCCAAAGTAAATTTTGATGTCCCGATTCTAAATAAAAATTTTATTTTGTCAAAATTAATATGTAAAAGGGTCAAATATTGTATTTAAAAAGTGTTCGCCATTAAAAGGTGGTAAAATTGATTTTTTTTAAAAAATACATTTTTTTATCTGAAAATTTGAATTTATTCTTATAATTTGTCTAAGAAGCACATAATATATAAGTTAAAATTATATGGATTATATAAAATTCAAAATCTAGTTAATACTATTCATAACTTCTTTTGAATGGCTAGTTTGGTAAGTCGTGGTACGCTCAAACTCGGTGTTGCATGTAGCGAAAGCTATTGAATTTAAATAAAATAACTTACTATAAAATCATGGGGTTTTACATTCTCCCCACCTTCAATAAATTGAGTCCTCACAATTTGAAATTTTTCTTCAAAAATAAAAGGTTAAAAATAGGAAAATAATTTTGTGGAAAACCCACATCAGAAATTGGGTTATTAAAACGTAGTCTTAATAAGAGGGAAAATGAGATAAAAAAGTCACCACTAAATTATGATCATGATTATGAGAACATTGGTGTCAATTAGAGACACATAATTGGAGGAAAAACATAAATATATATATGGAGTGATTGAGGTTATCAATCACAAATAATTGTTAAATTGAGGGCCTCAAAGCCTTCAATCTTTGACGATTTAAAATATCATCAGTTCATCAAAAAATAAATCATTTGGATAACACATTTTTGGTTTTAAGATCCCTTCCCTAAAGTTTAATAATTAATTTATTCATAGAATAAGAAAAAAAATACTTGATAACTAGAGTTTCATCCTTTATCTAATTATTACCACAAACTCATCTTTCACTCCAAATGATGAGTATTAAAGATGACTTGGTCACACATGAAGCACTATAATAAACTTATATAGAATCTCATAATTCACAATGGATGAACTATATATTTCCCTTTTCGTTAGATATTAACCAAAACCAAAATGGTTAGTTAAAGATCTGATGATCCGCAAAAAGGATAACACTTTAGAGAATGAAATACTAATCTTAATTTCAAAAATTAAACCAACAATACCCAAAGTTCAATAAATACCATTCAATAAACATTTGTCCATAAAATCATTTAATATAATCTAAACTAATATTTAAACCCAAAACTAACGAGAATTTGCTTACGTAGTTTTCCACATTAATTTTATCTCCAAATAATATCGACTACTCTTAAAGTCACATACTTAAAAGTAATTAACCTAATCACATATTTTCTTTGATAGGTTAATTATTTCCATAAATAAACCAAATCTCTATAAATCCACAATAAAAAAATAGGTAAAAAACACCTTTACTCTTCAAATGAAATCCCATAGTATTATATTGTCCTTAGGCATATAGTATTCCCAATAGAGCGAATGTCTTCCAAATAACATTTATCACTTAATCACCAACTCATTTTTCTATAATAAGGATATACATTTAATAGGACATAAGATCCCAAATCAACTTATTATTGATCAATAAAAAAATTTAACTAAAAATAATTAGTGACACTAACCTGGGACTTTAAGTAGTCCAGTGGTAGAAGATAAATTCGAATCGCATTATGGTTGTGGGTTTGATTCCCGCAGCTTTTTCCGACACGACGGGTTGTCGCATGGTATACGTGTTGTCCTTTTTCAAAAACTATATAATTTTATAGTATTCCAAAAAATGATATAGATTCCTCAAAATAACTATCACATTATTTCATCACAAATGTTATCTCATACCTCGCATTTTCATTCCAAAATTTAATAACTTTTAATTTCCTCAAACTCAATGATCATATAAAACCAAGTGGTTATTTATAACTATATCAACAAAATAAAAGATAATTCTTCCTAAAATATCATTTTAAAATGATGGACTACAGGGATACCAATACAAGAGAAAAGTCTTCCAATGTAATCCCATCAATAAAGAGCACTAATACTTTTTAAAAATTTCTCCATGCGTTTATTTCAACATAGCTTCTTCCTTGACCAAGAGGATATCCTATAGAATATGGAATTCACTCGAGTAATGGACAGGTACCCTACATTTACCGAAAATGACTATAAATGGATTCTTAGGACCATTTTTATTTTCTTCCATAGTACTCTTCATTTTTCCTCAGCAATTCATTAATTTATGTCCTTCTTTTCCACACATAAAGAGTTTATTTGTTCCATTAAGACACCTTCCTAGGAGGCTCCTTCCACATTTCCTACATAATGGAAAATGAGATTTCTTTTCTCCATGGTCCTCACTATTGGAGCTCTTATCATTCACCACTTTTCTCTTCCTTGTTGAGTCCGAGAGTTGGATAATATATATGTTTTTTATCATATTTTTTGAAAACTGATTTGGCATGAACACGATATCTTTCATGCCTATCAAATTCCATTTTTTTGCTCATTTATACCACCGTTCAAACCTTATACATCATGCTCAATGTTACTATGACTTCATTAGAATCCATCCATTGACTCAAACAAGAAATCATTGTGTGAGTAATAATAGTCATAAAATCATTTAGAGAATATAATGACACCTTATTTTCAATTTAAAACACCTTAGGATTAACCAAGGTCATTTATTCTCATCATAAATTAAAATCCTTCAAATCAGTTTGTAAATAGAATGTAAATTATCCTAAGCATATCCCCCAGGAGTTTCGTAACCAATCGTGCAGCAAGGCCCATTGTCATGTACCAGGATACCCTGGGTTGAGCCTGAAACTCCTTGTCAGAGTTTTCACTCCTAAGTACATCTGTGTTAGAGCCGCCTCTACCTGCTCGTATCTAGACAGGGATATACTACTTGGAAAATACACAAAATCTCTACATTAACAAGATTCTAGGATGTTCTTATATAATAATCCCCAAAGTCTATCTTAAGGTAAAGAGCTCTAATCAGAGTTTATCTAAATCTAGTTTCTAGGGTTTGTACTAAACTTTCTCTCATTCCAACTGTAATGCCCCGACCCCAGAATCTGGGAGTCTCTGCATTATTTTAATACATTGTCATGTTTATAAGGAATCATGTCCCGATGGACCAATCAGTTTAGTAGCCTTCGAAACATGATACATACATAAGTTCAACACTATTACATGAAAAGTAAAAAAACCCTAATTTATTCAATTAGAAACATCTAATATTCCATGATTATTCCAACAAGTCACTCATAACTAACTTCTTCATATCCTGGGAAAATGAAACATGAGAAAGGGGTGACCTCAAACACTCATTAAGCGTAAGGAATAAATCAGAAGATAACATAAACATTATGCATGGTGAATAATTTAAAACACATGACTTTAAAAATAATAAACATGAACACCTTATGGAAAGAATATGAGCTGAGTAAATAATGTCATAATAAAACATATTCATGGGTATTCTACTAGTCTAATAACCACATGAAATATCAATATATAATATCATAATGATGGAATTCATAATGCCAGACATCATAACCACATAGTCAAGGCCTTTTTCCAAGACTACAAATAAGATTTTGTCAAGTCCTTGGGCCAAGACACTAGTTTGCCTCATGAGACCTACCGATGCATCAAGGAAATATAACAGGCTCCACCCGTCACATACTAAGTCCAATGCATTCCTCATATTAAATATTTTGAAACATAACATAAACATTCTTATTAAAACTATCATAAAAAATGTCAATACTTTATACATGAACCATGAATTCTATAAAAAATAGCACATCCACAGTCAAACATAACTCATTAAATATAATATGGAAGATTGTATTGTAACAGATTAACATCAATCGAGAATAATGAAGGATATTGATATAGATGAAAATAATCATCAAACTATTTGAGAGAAATATACACTTTTTTCTTGAAAACATTTAAAAGCCACACTATTTTCCCAGATGATGTTTAAAAATAGATTTTTGAATCAAAGTGTCTCATACCAATTTGGAACTTTTAAAAGGAATTTTAATTTTAAAACTTTAATGACCACATAAATAAATCCTTAAAACAATTTTTAAAACATGGAAATTAATGAGAAAGATTTATAATAATAAATCATTAAAATATTTAAAATTATTTTTTATTTAGAGTTCTTAACCAAAATAGAGACACTTGAATACAAATAATTGAGGTAATAAAAACTTTATAATATCATGAGAATAAAGAGATTCCGGATATACTATGTCAAAGTACTTTATTTACACCATATAAAAGTGAGTTGTTGTATAACAACAAAGAAGTCTCAATGGAATGTAAATTGAGATGAAATCTCTTATAAAGACTGTATCCTTAGGTTAAGGATAAATCAACGAGACAATTATGTGTGATGAATATAGATACACTCAATGTTATTGGATATTCAATATAAATCAATCAGAGGACATTCACACATATTCTTGTAAAAACAACACCAATGAATTGGTTGTTTAACTCAATAAATGGAGATTGAGTTAAAATTACTCGTATCAAGTTCATACCAATGACTTGATAATTTATGAATGGAGTGATTATGTGTATCAAAATTATATCCACATAAAGGGGAGTGGAAATTACTACAAAAATAATAAATAGTTATTCCACACATAATCATGGAGTAAAATAATCAATGAAATATGCATAAAGCCCAATGAGGGGAAATTGACATTTGAAATTCCCTTACTGATTTGGTAACTTATGAAGCATAAACCCCATGAAATAAGTATCATTAAATGAAGATGTAAATACCCATACATTAATTTATATTAAAAAAATAATACAATCAGGGGTTGTATATACTCCACACAAAAGGATATAGTGGCCCATATAGCATGAATCTCATTGGAATAAAAGTGAGGTGAAAAAACCCTTACTTCATTGTAATCAATCGAGTCGTATGAAAAAAAGTTAATAACCACCAAATGAATCACATAATACCATGAATATAAAGGGAATCATGATAAAATATATCAAATGGAAGTATACAATACACCACATGCAATAAATAAGTGGCGAACAATGTAAATCTCATGGAATTAAAAGTGATATTAGAAACCCCTTACCTCAAGTCCGACTTGTCTAGTATGTTCGTTGTTCTTCCTGAATAATAAAATTAATCCAAATTATACTTTATTAAGATAATTTTCCAAGTTTATTATTAATTTTATATCACTTATTACATTTCTATAGCAATTATTTAATTATTTGAGTTCATATTGGATATTTTATCGATGTTCGGAACTTGAGTCAAAAATGAACTTGTTATAATTACAATTATTCCATGTGGTAAAAAGTCCACTATCTCTAGAATGATATACATGATTTAGATATCATATATATATATATATATATATTATATATCCAGTATATATATATATATCTATTTATAATAGTACATAACATTTGGTGATAAGAAATGAAATGTACCGTTCATGGAGACGGTAAGTCGTGCTACGCATGAACGCTATTTCATTTCTATTTTGTATTTTAATGGAATTAAAACATAATTATACATAGGTATATTATAATTAAATTATAATATAATATTTAATATCCTTAATTACATCATTTATACATCTCACATAAGGCATTAATGAGTCATATCATTTTGATGGGGTGGTAATCCGCACTTCCTAAAATTAAATTATCGTGTTTTACCCATACTAGAAACCATAAAATAATGATATAAATAAAAAATAAATAAGCATAAAGAAACCCTAATGATAATATATATATAATATATAAATAAAATTCCATCTAAATGACCACCATGAGATGTGGTAGGAGATAATTGAACAATCGTCGTTTCGTGAGGCGTTAGTTTTCCATCCACAGAAACAGTATGTCCTTCACCCATTAGATGGAGGTGTGTGTAAGTGTAAATTGAATAATTCTCATTAAAACATCCTAGTATATTGAGGATACTGTTTTGGTTATAAAATAAAGTAATAAAAAGTGTTTAGGGGTTGGAGAAGTAAAATAAAACAAAATAAAACAAAAGAATTTAAGAGAAAGCGTTACCATTAATTTGGGTAACTTTTTTTGGTTTGAACCAAAATGACTTCTTGACATGTCTTATAACTAAGGTAAGGATTCTATGAGGAAGATGGGGATATTGAGAGATTATTTCGGTAGGGTTTGGATGAGCCAAGGGGCTTGAGAGGTGTGTGGAATGGGTTAGAAGTGGTGTCCTTTTATAGGGGGGGGGCTCTTTAGGAAAGTGTGAAAATATTATTTTATTATATTGTGATATTCAATTTCTAAAGGTCCAAAACTAAATAAAGTCAAAGATAAGATGCCTCATGGTCTAAATAAAATCATCCAATAAGAATTTTATAGGTTTTGGATATTAGTTTAATATTAATAATCATATTTATTAAAATCAATTATTAATAAAGTAAGTACCACATCATTATTGTGTCATAAATAATTTAATTTATTTTATGTATAAAAATTATAAAAAAATTACCATAATATAGGAAATATCTTTATCTTTCCAATGATTATTTATAGTTGAAAATATGACTTATATAACCCCAGGTAAAAATATATATACTAAAAGATATTTTGTAATGTCATTTTTGTCTTTACTTTATGTTAATTAAAATATAGTGTCATTATCATTATTAAGTAGCTCCATGGGGTCCCAAAATCGACCGAATGATGCCCATGGTCATCCATGACTCATCCAATAAGGTTAGGACAAGTGTTAAGGTAATTGTTTATTATTATAATATTTATTTTACCATGAATTTCCCTATTTACCTTTAATCGTGGAAAATAATAGTCAAAAGTTACTATTCACCAAAAATTATTTTCATCTTATTGAACCACATTTTAATTTTTAATAGAAACCTTGTATCTTGGATTTTTAACTACTACTTAGTGGTTTCACTATTCATAAAAAATTGAGGTTTTTCAGAAAAATACCAAAAAATCAGCCTAAGCTATATTTGACATTTAGAATTCAAAAATGATGCCTATTTTACCAAATTCAAAATATAGAAGTTGGATTGATTAATTTAAAATTAATTCCTATTGTCAAAACAAATAGTTTGTTTTTAAGAAACAATAACTATCAAAATATTGACACTTATTTATGAATAATTTCAAAGTGAAATTAATTCCAATAACCAACATTGGATTAAAGGGTAAAATATAATCTAATAACACTTCAAACCTAATTTAAAATATAATATAACCATATAAATGAATTACATTAAAATGTATTTTTGAATTAAAATACTTTATTTCTCACTATTCATAAAAAATGAATATTATTAGAAAAATACCAAAATTTCATCCAAAGTAAATTTTGATGTCCCGATTCTAAAGAAGAATTTTATTTTGTCAAAAGGAATATTTAAAATGGTCAAATATTGGATTAAAAAAGGGTTCTACATTCAAAGGTGGTAAAGTTTAATTTTGTTGAAAAATAAATTTTTTATCTAAAAAATTGAATTTGTTCTTATAATATGTCTAGTACACACATAATACATAAGTTAAAATTATATAGAGTATATAAAATTCAAAATATAGTTTATAATTTTTATAACCTCTTTTAAACAGCTAGTTTGGTAAGTCGTGGTGGACTCGAACTTAGTGTTTCATGTAGCGCAAGCTATTGAATTTAAAGAAAATAACTTACTATGAAATCGTGGGGTTTTACATGGTTTCTATAGGAAGTATGTGATGTGATGTGATGTGATGTGATGTGATGTGATGTGATTTGATGTGATGTGATGTGATGTGATGTGATGTTATGTGATGTGATGTGATGTGATGTGATGTGATGTGATGTGATGTGATGTGATTTGATGTGATGTGATGTGAGGTGAGGTGATGTGATGTGATGTGATGTGATGTGATGTGATGTGATGTGATGTGATGTGATGTGATGTGATGTGATGTGATGTGATGTGATGTGATGTGATGTGATGTGATGTGATGTGATGAGTGCCCCATGTAACTTCGAGTGGGATGAGATGTGATGTGTGGACCATGTGTTTGTTGGTGGGATGTGATGTGATATGATGTCGTATGTGTTTAAGGGGTGGGATCATAAAACAATTGACATTTGGTAGTGAGAAAGAAAAATCGGTGGGGAATTAGCAGTGTGGATCCTTTCTATGTTATGATCTCGATGCTATGTTATTATATTGGATGTCTGATTCGGTCAGTGAGCCATTATGAGGCTTGGTTAGGTTAGATGACATGTTTTGGTTCTTGTTGGTTCTACTATTTTTTCACTGGTACATTAGCATTCTCTTTTCACATGTGCACATGAGACCTAGAATATTTGCCTACTGAGTATACCTATTATGATCACCCTTCATATATATATTATATTTTATATTTCTAGGAATACATTAGGGACTGAGCTTGACATTACTACCTAGGTTGGAGAAATTGTTGAGTTCATTTAGTATATTTTACTTTTGGTATACTTTTGGAGACTTTTATATATGTGGGTTATACTTTATTTGTGCATTGTGAGATGATTTTTGGTTATCTTTATATTATAAGTTGTATTTTTTTGTGATTGTTTATCCCATATCACGAACATGTTTCATTTATAGAGGGTAATGACTCCCATACTATGATATTTTAATTTCTTCATCTCTATTCTCCTACCCAAGGCCTATTTGAGGCGGTACTCTATGTTCGTCACATCTCTCTATCATAATTGTTATATATTTAGTGGGAGGGGTTCATGATAGGATGTTTACAATTTTTACAATTTGTGGTATTTTTCTAGGAGTATTGTCTGTTTTCATTCTTCTTACCAAGTTCATCACTCAATGTTAATTAATTTTAATATAATTTATGACTTATAACAATTTATAAAGACTAAATTACATTTCATGAGGTCATTGTTCTTTATCCTAGAAGATGAAATCGGTAAAGAACATCTATTAGTTATTTTCAACCTATTAAAGAGATTTTCTTAATTAATTAGTTAAATTTTTATTTATCATTTAAAACCCAAAAAACATTATTTACAAATTTATTTCATATTATATAAAAAATTAGGTATCTGCCTACTATTTTCATCCATCATCTCTAAATTATTCCATTATTCATAACTCTTTTCATTCATCGTGACTATATGTGTTGTTGATTCCCTTTAACAGGTGATGGTCCATTATTATATGATCATTATATCGGTGGATAACTTTCATAGGATGTGTTAAGATGATTATAATAGGGGTTTATATGCTAATATAAGGACACACTAACATTCTATTAAAGACATCTGTCGACAAATTTCCACTTGAGTCATGCGCCACTGATAGGAAATGGAGGCCATTCTTCTTAAAATATGATTGGGCATTCATCGCTCAGATGTGGGGCATCATGTCGTAGTTTCTCTCACATAGTAAGATACATTCGATCATGCATCTCATATTCTACTGCTCAGTATTGTGCAATGTTGGGTCATCACTTTGAGGAAACATTATAGGCTTGTTTATAGTGTAGGTGTAGCTATATGCATTGCATTAGAAAGGGAACATACCTCATTTTACTTAAATTATAGCAGGCTTCAAAAAATTTTCTTTTGGGAAAATAAATAAGAAAGTAAACAAGAAAAAAACACACCATCATTTACTTTTGGAGGGCCACATCTACCATGTTCAAGTGTGGTGTATAGGGTAGTACTGCATCAAATAAGGATGCGGTAGATTACAAAGGTGCACCTTCATAACCACCATTTAAGGAAGTAATCATTGTTAAGGATGTTTTTGAGTCCGAAGCTACTTCTACTATGACTTATCACATGCATGGAGTTTCAAATGTAGGAAATATAGACTTCAATAGCCAAAATATACACATTTTTTTGGACAATGACTTTGATAAAATGGTAATGGTAGATTTTTTTGTGAAACAACATAAAAAATTGATAGTGAGAGATTATAATTATTTCTAGATCCATCAAACTCTGGAAATGGTGAAAATACTGATGGTTCACCTCTACATGTCAAGTATATTTCAATTTTTTTATTATCTAAGATACTTTAAACTATGTTCACATGGGATCACTACAACTTGTAGATTTTGGAAGATCTAATGAGGAATATTCTATTACTATATATTATTTACCATCGGAAGTGTTGTAATTTTGTATGTCACACTCATGGGATCCTTCCAAACATGGGATGAAATGTTGGATCATGGAGTTGGCTGAAAATGATGATGGCATGACCTCCAGCCAGTACATGGTAGAGATACTGAAAAAGAGTACAATAAAACTTCTTAGAAAATAATTATATATAATATAATGATACAAAATATCCAAGCATATACAAGGTATCTTGATGTATTAACACTATCTATACAAGTCTCCCCCATGGTGACTAAGTTTTAAGATGATCATGCTCAACAAGGATGGCTCTCATAGGGTTTAGGCCTTCCACCATGGGAACCGTTCATAACTACCGAATATCATCCTGATTTTGGAGTTCAAAAACAAAGAATTAAATTTTATTTGCATTTAGTGGAATCATGAATTGGCCTAATGCATGAATAGGTGACATCATATATATTTTTAACTAGAGGAATTCTCCGTCTGGAAAATAAAGTGAAGCATGAAACCGATCAGACAATAATGGATGTCAAGAATGTAAGGAGGAACAAATGGAATATTTGTTTGAATGAATTTATATCAAATTTAATTTATCACAATCCATAGTTTTATATATCAAAGTTGTTATGGGATTTTTCTTATCAGGATTATGAGATCCACCACCTTGGGGACACAGAAGTTTTTTAGGATGGGGTTAGTGATAGGACCTTGGGGTATTGGTTTCCTTATAATAAGGATATTATTAGTTGTGGTAATATTAATAGTATATTTTTAGGAGATTTTGTTACCACATGGAATTATAATATTTTATATATAATAAGAAGGTGGGGTGAGAGAAAGACATGTTGAATTGGATTTGTATATTTGACTTTTAGCTTGGAATTCGGCAGTAGCTTGAGCGGGAGGTCCCTGGGGAACTATCAAGTGCCTTCTTTCCCCTTATATTATATTTATATTATACAAATTTTTTCATTTATAAATTTATCTAAAATTTCAATCCTCATTTCATATCATACAATCATCCATTATATATAATTTCATAGCATTATCCCAGTAGGTGGTCAAACTGACCCAATCTTGAGCACGCTTTAACTCAATTGATGAGTACGATTAAGATGGTGGTTATTTTTACATACTATCATTATAATGGAATCATAATGATATTTTTTTATATTTTCATTATGGTTAAGCTTATTTTAATAAATTATTATTAATAATAAAAAACTAAATTAAAAAAAGAAAAAAATGATTCTTTATGGAGGCGGTAGTCTGCACAACACATGATTAGTAATTCTATTACTCGTTGAATAATTAGAGTGGAGTTGGAAAGAATTTGATCATTTAATAAACATAAATACATGTTATAAATCATATTTAATCACTAATACCATCATTATGAATATAAATGATAGGTGGTGATGAAAAACTAGAAGTGTCTCTTCATGAAGTCAATGTTCCGTGCACACGTAGTAATGATGAGTCTTGTTTTTCACAATATATTAAAGAGAATAAATAATGGTTATACCATTATTATAATAACATCTAAAAACAGTAATTATTTCGTGGTTATTATTTTTCTATGGTTATGGATGGTTTAGAAAGGAAATAATAAAAAAACATTATGAAATATGTGATACCTACATTGAATCATTGAAATTATTCATAATAACGACCTTATATTTGAGGGGGTATGGATAATTTTTGGTGAAAATAGGCATTATGGAATTTAAAAAAAAATCAACTATAATATATCTTGTTAGTATTTTAATGAAATTTATAAATATAAGTGGAGTACAAAAAGGGTGGAAGTGATATCCCTTTTACTAGTAAGGAAGTGGGACTTTTCCACTGAAAAGAATGTTATGTATAAGTTAATAATGGAATGGAATGAATTTTGGGAGAGATAGGTGAGGAATGGTTGGTAAGTAATATAGGTAGTAATTTAAAAAATATCATATTTTATTTAAAATGTTTAAAGGTCATGTTAATTTTGTAAAATTTGATCCACCTTAGATTGGTCATTTAAACACTTATTGCTCTTGATTTATTAATCATGTCAATTATTTTATTACTAAAAAATAAGTGGACCCTTATGAAAAAAATATATTAAACCTGTTGAATCAAAATTTAGGCTCCATTTATCCTAATTAAATTTATATATAAGATAATTTTTACTTTTAAATAAAAACAAATAATGTGTTTAAAAAATTCTAGAAAAATTATGTATTAATAATTAAGTATTATTAGTATTATTTAACATTGATTACTCATTAAATGAGTGTTAATTAATTTTTATATATTTTTAAACAAAATATTAGAGATTAAATTTAAAATATATTCATATAATTTTAAAAAGTCCCAATAATTATAAAATTGTTATTTTTTGAAAAATAATTGTTTTACTAGGCTAACTAACATATTACTAAGGCAACTTAATATTTATGACTAAAAATAAAGTGTATGTTTTTAGATAATTTAGACCTTCTAATTTTAAATTTTACATCAATTTCATTTGGTTCAATTGATTAAAAATAATTTTTAAATAGTATTTTATAATTGATAAAAAGAAATTGAGAAAATATTGTGTGTGTTTTAAAATATAAAATATAGGTTGGAAATTCAAAAATGATACACTAAAATGTAATATGTTAATTGAAATTTATATATTTTTTGGATAAAAATGTTTCTAGAGCTTTAGGTTTTTCTTATATCCATGTGATGTTACAAAATCTACGGTATTTTCAATGATGTTATTTTTTACTATTCACCTTAAATAAGTTATTTTAAAAAAAATTACAAAATTCCATATTAAGCTAATATGTTCATGATAAATCCAAAAATGATGTTATTTTTAAAAAAATCATCCTAAAATTGATAATTGTAACTTTAATATAAAATCATAAAATATGATGAAATAATTTTTTATAGAGATTCATTTTTTTGATATATTAACTATTCTAGAATTTGTGACAATCAAAAATATATAAAACTTGAAAAAATATCCATTTTATAAAATAAATTTTATGCATAAAAATATTTTTTATTTGTTTCTTAGCTATAATAATTGAGTTTTATTTTTAAGGATAGTTTTATTTTTTTTGTTCTAATATATATATATATCATTTATATATATTTAATAATTTTTTTACAACATTTTATACCTTTAAAATCTATATGTACCTTACATCGATCAATATTGGTTTGGTTTTCTTTTTTCCATGTGGAGAAAACAATAGAACATGGTATTTATTTATGGAGAAAAACTTGGGTCGTTAAATTTTACCCCTCATAATAGAATTGCATCCTCACAATTTAATTATCATTTACTTTCAAAAATAGCTAGTGTTGGTGAAAATATTAACATGCCACAAGATATTATATCAAATGATATTTGATCCCCAATATAATTGGGAAGACTTAAAACACTTATCTTCTACAACCATTTCCAGGAAATGAATCTCATAACTAGGTATTTAGGTTAATGTGATGGTTTTAGTTTTATTCATAGATAATTCATAGTTGTTATTACACTAATAAATGGTTATAGTTAATATTGAGGGTGTTTTCCCTATTTTTGAAATCAATGTGGATTCATATTGAATATAGTCATTCTATTTTGAAAATTGAATCTGTTTTTTTCTAAGATATTATTATTTTAGTAATGTTTATTTCTATAAACATAATAATCTTACCACTAACTTTTTTCCTCAAAATTCAAATCACTGAGGGTGGTGACTTGACATTCTTAGAAAACATCCTATATATAATAGTCTTAATAGAACTAGAATATGTCCACTAATTCAGGGTGGAGTGTAAATGAATCATAATGACCATCATAATCTTCATTGATAGTCATTTCATAGGTTCTTACTTACTCCATGAGTCTAAATGGTTTTGGATTCCTACCATCCACACCAAACCATGGATTAGGTGATTGACTTGGCTAATGATCATGTTCTCTACACATAAGACATTGAATTATTAGTGGTTCCATTGGATAATTTTGATCTTCATTATTTTGGTTAACTGAACTCTTAATTTTCTTATGAATGTTTTATTCTCAATGAATCCCACTACCAAAACTAAATAATCTCTTAGTTTCTTTAAAGAAATTTCCTTTTTGGTTGTTCCAACATTTTTTTCATACAATAAATCAAAAAAATCATCATATTTCATAATTGATCATTCAAGAGACTTATCCATTCGCTTATTTATTACACATGGGACTTAAAATACGTTCACATTGTAATTTATATTTAATGATAATTTATTTTTAATAATATCAAGTATTCTCATTTTATATTTAACTTTGATGGGTTGTTCATTGAGTTAATCATCACATTGTCTATCTCCCCCATGGTTCCTTCTAGTTCAAGAAATTAATAAAACAAAAATAGTTTACCTGAGTGAAACAAATGTTAAAAATACAAAGATATTATCATAATAATAAAATTAATTCAACATTAAAACATATTTTTCTTTTACATTTCCATATTGTCACATACTTCCTTTAGTTCAACCTATATCAATCTTAGTTTTATTTTGATTACTTTGAGGTGGGATATCTTATTCATATCAACATAATCCATCAAAAAAACTATCAAATCAATCATACATAGTGGTTAATAAGGAGAATAATGTTTACCAATGAATATACCTTGGGAGTGTCAAACCAAGTGTTTTGTAAGAGAAAATTCATCATGCACCAGAATGATGGTTGGGATATACTCAGCCAACTATTTTCAAGATTATTACCCCTAGATTCTTTTGTAACAAAGCCACATCCACTTGTATTATCCAAATAGGGATATATTTCAAGGAAATATATTTGATAAATACTTTACCTATATTTCAGTATAGTATCCTATACATAGATTCATCCCTGTGGTTTTTATTAAGATCATCTAACCCTAGCACCATAGTTAACTAAAGTCATTTAAAAAATAACTAAATTAATATCTAAAATAATATTCAAAATAACTAAACCTTTACCTGATTCCAACTAATGTGAACCAAGAAAAACATGACTTAAAAAACATTAATCTCATGACATAAAAAAATACATTATAGAAATAGTCAAATAACCCAAAGACCGAAGGGTTTAGTGTATTGGATATTAGCTATATAGTCATATTAATTTACTAAACATGCAAGTATTTCTCCATAATCATGATCTTATGGACCCTTTACTAAATATATTACATGATATACCCATCTTCATAACCTTGGAAATATAAATATATGAAAGGAGTACACTTAGATACAATATAAGGGAAAACATATCACAAAGTGTTAGATAACAAATAAGAGGGAAAACATGTGAAATACTTAAATATTATCATATGAGACCATAAGATAATATAATATTGCCACAAAACATAACAAAGAAACATAAGATCATAAAAATATTGATAATAAATCATAAATGATAAATCTAGATAAAAATAAATATCAATAACAAAAAACATGATAGAATGAAATAAAAGTGTAGAATAATTTTAAAATAGGAATCATCTTGATAACATGGAATAACATGATCAATATAAAACTATTAAAAAATCATAAAAATATGATTTTTTATCACTGTGTGTCACGAAACTACCCATGATATCTCAAGACGCAACTACCCCAAGCCTGCCTTCTTAAGAAAGGGGTTGGAAACTGGTGTCGAAGTCATAACTAACTTTGGAAATTCCATTCCTAAGTACTTATACACACACAGAACTATCTCGATGAAAAAGGGAAGATATAGTAAAATTAAAAGAAGTAAAATACTAAGGGAAGAACAATGTATATAAATCCTCTAGATAACACAATAGTAAGGTGGTGTAAACTGAAAAGTAAAGGGAATAAAATACACTCCCAACTAGAAATATGTCCCAAATAGAAAGAACTAGAATGTAAAATGCTGAGAGAACCAAAATTCTAACATCCAAGTTGTGGCCATTATACATGGTCCATAGTACCAGGTACCCCTATGATCCTCTAAAGTCATCATCGGTCTATCTGTCGTCTACATAAGACATGACACATGAGGGAAAATCCCATGAAGGGGTATGTATATAAATAGCTAGTGGGACACACCGAAATATGTAGTGATAGAAATAAGAGGTACAAAAGGGAATAGAAAGACTATAGATGGTAAAATGGTGTAGAAAATAGTCAGAGAGAACAAATAAACCGAAACAAAGGGATAAATAAACCTTGTAAAAACACAAGGTTTCAACATGGTGTGTAGATGAAGTAAAAATTGACTATTTGGCACCTATATTAAGAGAGTGGACTCATCCAACCAAAATAAGGTAAACATGAAAAGTACCTAGCATACCATGTGCATCTTCATGACCCATGGAAGGAGAGTAACCAAATCCAAAGGTATGGATACAGAATTTTATATATATATATATATGATTAGTTAAATAATACCAAATGATAGATAAATGGTATTTCTAAATCTGATCTCAACCCAAGAAAAAGAGTCACCAATAGTTCCCAATGTCCATCAATGATGCCCAGCATGTCATGCATCTTCTTAGATGGAATCGTCCAAGTCAAACCGTGCCTGGTCAATAAACCAAAAAATCAAGTGGCTACAAACTTCTTGTAGAGTATTTTTGACCTTATTCTTTATGTGGTTCCACTCTATACATATCCATAGGGGACATATGGCCTAGCATGTAAAGGGTAATCCACTTCAGTATCACAAGGACCCATTCCCTATCTGATTAGTGGTTCCACTTAGTATGTATTTATAGAGGACATGTGACCCGATGCATGAGGTAGGATCCACTCTATAGGTTGAGGACCCACTCCTTGGTGTTACAAGGGGGTTCAACTCTTTTCATCGAGGAACCATGCCCTATCTGATTGGGGGTACCACTCAAAATGTAGAGTACCCACACCCATGTTGTTGGGGGGTATCACTCTCAAAATAGCCTCTATTAATCCCACCTAATCCCTTTTGTCATCAAGAATCTCCACAAGTAATCACCATTCATAGAAGATTTTACATTGTATCTAAAACTCCACAATGAAGGTAACTATCACATTCTACATGGAAAAACAATGTGAATATGCTACTCATGGACAAAAATATTAATTAAAAGGAAGGAGATATGGAATTTTGAATTATCCTAAAAATAATCCAATGGGTACATGGTATGTAGCCCCACTCCTTCAATAGGTTATGTCCCTAGAGGAACACGGCTCTCCAAGCATGTAGGAGTAAACTGTGTGTGTGTGTGTGTATGATTGACACGGTGTGACCATGCTCATCAGGGTCCCTCTTGTGTACTTGTAAGTTTCCATGTATCAATTTTGTTTCTGTGTACTTTAACATGTGTCCTTGTACTTTAGTACACGGTGTGCCTCTTCACATGGGGTGTCTTCTGTGAGTTATGGTTTTTTCCATGTACTTGGGTACATGGCATGATCCTGGAAATGTTATCCATAACACGGCCCATCTACTTGGGAAAGGTGGTACATATCATGTAGGTAGCCAACATGGTGTTCCATCCTTATGAAAATCCAAAACCCTAGCCTCCATAGCCAAGCATCTACAAGTCATGTGTTCATCACGTTACACATTGTGTAGTTGGAGTTTTCACAATTTTCCAGATATGGGACCTATGCATCAAATATGGCCTCACTTCTTCTATCCTAGCCATATATCTACCTTGAAATAGTGAATATGAACATGGTTCATAGTTTTTGTAAATACAGTGGTAGAAAATCCAATTTTCTAACCTATGTTGGTTCCATCATACACGTTGGACGTCTATCACATTCAGCCTCAATGGATTTATCCTTTAATCACTGAAATAGTCTTTCAATGCTAGTAAGAAACCCATATCTATATTCTTTCAATTATATTCTCCTGAGATATCAAAATATTGAAATTTTGGGGGTCTGATCGAGCTCAGTACATCCCAACAATGTAGAACTGGGACTTTCGGTTCCTACCAGTGAAGAGCGTTGAGCGATTAATGGGGGAAAGGCACAAAAACAAAGGTTAAAACATCGGTGTACAAGAGTTCTGGGACAACAACCAATAAAAGGGGTATCTATGTTAGAAAGAAATTAATAAACATTTATTTAATCAGTACCTGGGCACATGCCCATACAACAATTGGAAAGGATCAAATAACTTGATTTATTCCCTCTATTAATGTAATCCAAAGGGTGTAAACCACACATTTATGAGTCATACCATTCTATTGGATTATTCTTCATTGAATAATGAACTATCCAATAATTGAAGGATGTTGTTGAATTAACTAGGCTATGATATGCTCTGATCCCTCATTTATTCTTCGTCTATGGTGGTTCTCCAAAGTAAAGATGAAGAGAAGCTCTAGAATCCTCTCATGGATTAGGCATGTAATCCTAAAGGATTATCCATTAAAATATTCATATATAATTTAATATAAATAAAATGAATTAATTAATTAAATGCCTAATTAATTAATCCACTAAACATACATAAAATGGGAGATATATCCAAAATCTCTTGCATCAACCTATTTTTGGTCTCTCCTAAGGTTAATAATGCATTATAGATTCAACTGTGATCTCTGATTTCTGATATGAGATTTATCTTAATATTTACCCCATATTATTTATGAAACTGCTCATTTACAATAGAAAATATATTTAATATTTTATAAAATTAATGTGGATCACACTGGGTCACTAAATCACATGTCGTCTCATAACCTAGATCAATATATATATAAATATATAGAAATAATCCAATGTATTAAAATGAAAAAACTAGGTCTCTAAATCATTCTCTTCTATGTGATTTTCATCCCCAAAAAGAAAAACTAAAAAAACTCAGGATAGTGAGCATGCATGTGGATCTCCCACTCCTAGGAGTTCTTCTACACAGTCCTGTGCTTCCACAACACACGAAATAAGGGAATGGTCCATCCACAGAGGTTCTTCTCCAGCTAATCATTGATCTCTACCTGGTGTTCTTCGAAGGTGGTTATATCCTCAAAATTCATATCACCCCAATCGATGATGTGTGTAGGGTCATGCATTTATCTTCTCAAATGCAACACATGGAATACCTTGTGCACTCGCTCCAACTTTGGGGTTGGGTGAGGTGGTAAGAAACCTCTCCAACCCTATGCACAATCCCAAATGACCCTATTAACCTTGGGAATATCATGCCTCCCTAATTGAACCTATATAATCCTCATTATGGGGACACTCTGAGGAGAAAGTGTTATACATTATTGAACTCTAACTTCCTATGAAGAAAATCTATGTAATTTTCCTTCCTACTATGACATTTCCTCATCTTCTTATGGATGACATGGACCTTCTCTATCATCACCTACACCAACTCTGAACCCAAAAGATATGTCCCACCAATCTATGTCTAGTACATGGGTGACATGTAGCGTCTCACCTATATGGCCTAAAAAGGTTCTATTATAATGGTATAGTGGTATTTTTTGTTTTACAAAAACTCTACCAAGGTAAAGTGATCCTCCTAGTTATGGATAAAGTATAACATGGAATCCCTTAGCTTATCCTCCAACACTTGGATAGTTCTCTTGGTTTTCCCGTCGGGTTTTGGGTGAAATATTGTACTCATCCTCATATGGGTCCCAAATTCCTCTAGTAGGACTCTCCCCAATTGTGATGTAAACTATGCGTCGTGATCAAAGACAAATGTTGTGGGAACCCAATGAAGTATAAAGATCTCCCGTACATAAAAATTCCCCAAACTCTTTACCAAACTCTGTTCACTGGTAGAAATTAAGTCTGCTAACATAATGAGTCTGTCAACAATCACCCAGACGGTGTAATATCCATTCACTATAAATGTAAGACCTATCACAAAGTCCATGGATATTTCATTTGACATCCACTACGGGATCTCAGGGGGGCTACAACAAACCATTCAGAACTTGGTACTAAGCCTTCAACTACTGATAGGTAATGCACAAAGAGACAAAATCACTTATTCTACATCTCATGTCGAAGAAAAAATATCATTGAAGGTCTCTGTACATATTCCCTCCAATGGGATGTATGGTTAGTTGACAAGTGTAGACCTCTCACATCCCCTCCTCCTATATCATGACTAGAACCATTGTCCATTCATGAAAAAAGATGACACAATTTCATCTTTCATAATATCCTTTTTGTGAATCCCCTGTGAATATATGGTCATATAAGAAGTCACATCAATTGTCTACTAGCTAGGACTCTCTCACACACTTAGGAAGTGGAGGAGTCAATGCCATCGACTGCAAAAAGTGTTACCCTCCTGCTCTATTGGGGTCAACTACATGGAAGCCAAATTCTATGAAGCCTCCTACACCAAGAGATCATGGGACTTCCTACTAAGGGAATTTTCTACCCTGATTCCCATCCTAGAGTATACAATATCTTGAATTTATAGTCCTGTTGGAACTCCAACAAGCATCATTGTTATAGGTTCAAGTATATCTACATGAGGACATACCTGAGACTCAGATAGTCTGATTAAACCAAAAATCACTCCCCTAGAGAGTATTTCCTCCACATCCTTAGTTATAAGACTAATTATATCAGCACTATTTCATAATTCATGTAGTTCTTCTTTTGGGGTAACAACTATAATGACCATTATGTGATAATCACTTATCACTGCATCCACTTGCAGCTGATCTCGGCTATTAAGGCATCACAAAACATTATGAACTCCATGCCTTCCTTTGGTAGTATCTTCAAAGGATAACTCATCACACTTAGCCTCAACTCCTAGAATTCCATTTGGTACTACTTAGTATCAGTAAAAGGATATCATTTTCACTTTTTGGTAGAAAGTAGGAAAAATATTTGTTAATTCTACCAAAAACCTTCTGTAGTACCCCACCAATCTGTCTTCACCTCTGACACAATCTTGTGTGTCTTCCAAGTGATCACTACATTGATATTTTATAGGTTCATGGATAAACCGTGCTATGAGATGACATGCCCCAGAATGTGAACCTCATGAATCCATAATTGGATGCCGGATTGCTACCCATCAAGCTGGTGCTCTCAAAAAAATCTAGGACCATCCTCAAGTTATCTATATGTTCAACCTATAATGAAGAGTAAATGAGTATGTCATTGATGAAGAAAACAAAAAAATGGTCCAATTATGGCCAGAATATCTGGTTCATAAAATTATGAAACATAAGAGGGGCATTCCCCACAACAAACGAAATCGCCAAGAACTCATAGTCTCTATAGAAACATCACAATTCTGGCTTCAGAATATCAGCATCGGGATCCCTCAAATGGTGGTATCCAGACCATAGATCGGTCATTGATAACCATATCTCACCTCAAAACAAGTCAAATAGGTCATAATTCCTCATCCAGGGGTACTAATTATTTATCGTGACCTATTTAGGCGATGATAATCCATGCAATGCCACAAACTCCCATATTCCTTTTTCACAAACAACACCCGAGCTGCCCATGGGACACACTGAGCATGATAGAACCCATCTCTCAAAGGTAATATAACTGCAACCATAGATCCTGATGACCTTCAGGGACCATAAAATATGCCATAAAATATTTCAGTGTGGTCTTTAGATGAATGTTGATGAAACAATTCATCTCAGGACTCATAGGTAGTCTTATAATGTCTTCAGGGAATACATCCAAATAATCCTACACAATATAAATAAGTTAGATGCCTAAATGGAAAACTTCACTAAGGTCCTTACTCACTAAATAATGGGTGATATGATGTAACCTCCTACTCGTAAAACCAACTTTTCCCACCATATGATCTCACTCGCCCATAAAGGTAAATTTCATCCCTCTATGAGGAGGAATTTGACTTATCTATGGTAAAAGTCAATCTGGCATTAACCCATTGAAAACCAAACCATATCCATGATTATGTCATAGGTTTCCATCATGGTTAAGAAAAGGTTCCACATGAACATATCACTACTAAGATATAGCTCTCACTACCAATAGATAAAAGATACATAAGAAGTGTTCCCCGTACGAACCTCAAGAAGAATCTATTGGGATAATGCCTCAATTGGGAGATCCATATGTCACACCAAGAGTATATAGATGAAATAATGACTAAAACCTATTTATACTAACAATGATACAATATTATCATAAAAATAGATCATACCCCAAATCATCTCATGTAATAGGGGGTCATAAGACTCTATAACCTGAATCTATTCACGACCCTAGCCATTAACTCCTTAAGCCTAATGTGGGTATCCTGGCGGTGGAGGGGTAGTTGAAGGATCCCATAGTGTTGTCAAACACCCAAAACTCCACCACCTCATTTGCCAACTCTACCTCTATAGGGAATACCCTACACTCGTCTGGGAGATCCCTAATCATGGTGTTGTCACTGTCGTGGAAGTCTATCAGAAATCTACCTGTGTTCCTTCGCATGTATGGTTAGGATGTCTCACTCTATGTGAACTCACACACCACAAACAAATCACTTATCCTATTTGGGATACTTTTTTCATCTATGATAACCCTCAACACATGTTTGAGTCTGTTCACACAGATGTCTCCTCTTTCAAGATCATGTAGTATGGCGTCTACTAGATACTATAGATGACTTAGCCATGTGACATCTACTTCCAACTTTATTATCATGGAATCCCTTTGATAGAAATATATCTATCACCACTTCCCAATCCAACACCCCTACATGGGTGGGGATGCACAAGGGAACCATGCCAAAATTAATCTCCCTATGAAGTTCCTTCTCAGACATTCATTATCAGAAGTATCCATCTAATATCACGTCAATGGAGTATTGAGTAAGGTATATGAACATATCTATATACTCATCCACTATCATCCCTCTCTTAAATAGATCTTAATGATCTATAATATGAACTAACAAAAAACAAGAGGGTTAGTACTTCTCATAGAACATCTATTGGAAGTTGTGCCATAAGAGTGTCGACTCATCATGCCTCTGAGTAACAAGACTTCACCATCACCCTACTACTTTGTGGAAAATTCTAGATACCAAAACAACCATCTGATCTATCAGAGTTTGTATGAGCATGAATACATGGATCACTGAATCATTTCAATCATCTTCTTCCTACAAATCTAGCTCACCACGAAACCTCAATGGCCTCTAGAACTGGAAATCACAGAGTTCACTAAGAATGCATGTATCCTAAGCCTACTCTTCTTGGTTGATCTTCCACTCAATATTGAAGGTGTTGTAACCTATCCACCTAGGGTAAGAATATCATGGGGTGGACCTTGAACTGAGACCCCATCATTAATAGATCATTTCATGATCTATAACTACTATCCTAACTGTAATTCATCATGGAATCATCTTTAAAGTTATTAATATGTAACATGGTCAAAGGATAATATAAAAATATATATATAATAGAGAGATGAATCAAGAAGGATAGTCAAGGAATCAATATTATATGATGTATATACCATTGATCCCTATAACCAATGTCTCTATATTCTAAGATGACATGCAGGTATTCAAGGCCTTGGTGAATATATATGTTATCCTCCCACAACATCACTCTATTCTCTGGACTGAGATCCACACACAATACAGTTTGACACTATTTCCCTAATCCCATCCAAATACTAGTAAAAAGACTAATCCAAACTCTATCTCAGGGATAAAACTAGATCTGATACCAATCTTTCATGGCCTTACCAAACCTATGGTTTGAGCCGCAACTACCCCAAGCTCGCCTCCATAGACTAGGGGATGGTGACCAGTGCCAAAGGCATAAATAACATAAGTAGGCCATTGACTAAGTACATATACACACAAATATATCCATCTCAATGTAAAAGTGAAAAGGGATTAAAATTAAAAGAATAAAAATAATAAAGTAACAATCGTGCATGTAAAACCTCTAGATAGTACAAGACTATGATGGTGTAAACTAAAAAGTAAAGGGTCAAAAAACACAGCCAACCAGAAATAAGTACTAACCTGACAAAAAAAGAAAGTAAAATACTAAGATAAACCAACTCTTGATCTCCAATATGTGACCACCATATGCAGTACAAACTACCATGTATCCCTAAGATCCTCTGAAGTCACTGCCAACTTCCCCATTATCTGAATAAGACATAAAATGCATGGGAAAATCCCATAAAGGAATGAGTGTATACATACCTACAAGGATTCCCTAAAATATAAAGGGGTATAAATAATAGAAACAACTGAAAATAGAAATAATTTAAATATTAAATAGGATATATAAGGATTTAAAGAGAAAAAATCATCCCAAAACAAGTGTGAAATTATGCTCATCCAAACAAAATGTGCTCAACATAGTGTTTAGATGAACTACACAGGGATAATTTTCCACCTATACCAAAGAGAGTGAACTTATCTAACCATGAGAAGCTAAACCCAAAAATAATGTGGCATACCTCACATGTCTTCATAACCCATGGAAGGAGAGTAACCAAATACAATTGTATGGATACATAAGTATATATATATATGTGTGTGCTCAATCAAGAAATCCCAGATGAGAGAGAAAGTGTATATCCATCTCATAGATCATCCCAATAATAAGAGTGGCCAACAGTTCTAAAATTCCATCATTAATGCCCATCATCTCACGTGTCTTATCTGAAGTAACCGTATAATTCAAACAATGCCTTATCACTATGTCGCACAGTTGAGGGGACATAAACTCCATGTAGAGGACTCATGCCCTAGTGCATCATGGGGGTCCACTCTGTAAGTATTCTTAGAGGACCTATGCCCTAGTTCATTAGGGGGTTCTACTATAGTGTTAAGAGGACCCATTACACCTATGATAGGGGGTTTCACTAAGTAAATAGTTATAGAGGACCCATTCCCTAATGTTTCAAGTGGGTTTTACTCAATAGTTTGAGGACTTGAACCCTGGTTTGACAGCCTGTTCCACTATGGTCATCGAGGACCCATGCCCCATCTGATAGGTGTTCCAATTATAAGGCATAGTGTTCTGGCCCAAGATGATGTAGGTTACACACTATAGGAATCCTCTGGTGATCCCTCCTAACAACTATCATTGCCTCGTGTCACCTCAAAAAATTTCTTTACCATAAAAAACTTACATCATATCTTGAAATCCACAACCAAGGGCACCATCAAATTCTACGTGGAAACAAACTCATTATAGGCTACTCATGGGCCAAAATATGAGTCCAAAAGAAGGAGATATTGAATATTGAATTCTCCTCAAATGGATCCCATGGGTACATAGTGTGTGAGGTGACCCACACAGCTTGTGGTACCACTCCTTCCATGGATATGTACCTAGAGGTACACAGCTCACCAAAAGTGTAGAAGTACATGACGTATAATCAATATACATGGTGCGACAATGATACTTGGGGTCCCACCCATCTGGCTGGTTGTGTCTGTATATCCAATAAGTATCATGCACATTACCCTTTTTCCATGTAACTTAGTACATAACATGCCACTTCATACGGGGTTCCAACAGTTTTCTCGGGTTGTGTCAGTGTACTCTGGAACATTGTGTGTGCCTAGACGTGTACTCTGCCACATGGCCCATCCGTAGAGTGAAGTTGGTATGCATCATATAGGGATCCTACACAACATTCCAACATTATGAAAACCCATAACCCTAGCCACCACAGCCAAGGGGATACATGTTGTGTCTTCATCACGGTACATGAAATATAGTTGGCCTTTTCACAATTTTATAGATATGTGATATACACCTCAAATCTATTCTCTCAACTTTTATTCTAGACCCATATCCACCAAATAATTGTGTATTAGGACATGTATTATAGTTTTCGGCCATTATTTGAACATAAATCTGATGTCTTTGATCCCTAGTGGTTCTTCCACACACACCTCAAATCGCGCACCTTCTTCCATCATGGATTCAGGTATAGATTGTAATAAAGATCTTCGACATCCCTAAAAAACCCAGATATATACTTTATTCACTAGTACGCTCCTCCCAAATAAATCGATCATGATTTTGAGGGTCTGATCGGCGTCGGTACTGCTTGGAAACATCTAACTGGGACCAAGGGGTCTTACTGGTGATGAAATCAAAGAAAATTGAAGGGTGAAAGGCATAATAAAAAAGGCTTCACCATCATTGTCCTCGTGTTATTATCTAATGATCATGAATTTTGTTATACATGATATAAAAAATGAATAAAAAACTATTTAATCAGTACATGGGAGCATGATCGGGCCACATTGGCATGGATAAAAGAAGGGGATCGATCCTCTCAACGAATTTAGTAAAAAGAGATTAAACAATATATTTAAGAGTCCTACATGAAGATTATATTGTTCATCATCAATGAAAATTCTCACCAATGATCGAAGGATTTCATTGTGTTCACTATGATCTGATTTTCTTTGATCTAGGGTTTCATTATTGTCTGAGGTGGTATTCCAATGAAAGGAGGAAGAGAAACTATGTAATCCTCCTAGGTTTTATGTTTCTAATCCTATAGGTTTCTCTAAGGTAGTATTATTATAAAATTTTGTTTTGGTTAAATGAATTAATTAATTAATTATCCCATTGAATGTACCGCCAATAAGAATGATATCCAAATTCCCTACACAGACCTCTTTTCGGTCGCTCATAGGGTAAAAAACATGTTTTGGATTAAACTGTAGTCTTAGATTTCTAATTCGATATTATGTTTAAAAGTTATCCTATTTTATTTTCAAAACTATGTGGTTGAAATATAAAATATTTTTAATATTTTTTTATAATTAATTCTATGCACACCAGGACTCAGAATCATCCACCATCTTAGTTCCTAACTCTAGAAATATATATACAAACATTTCAAAGTCTTACAAGGAAAAAACCAGGTCACTATATTGTGAAACTGGCTACATACCAACCTATTCACTTGTAAAATTATGTGTAGAGCTCAATTCCATCACACACAACTGTCGTGAATATAGATACTTGTTAACATTTACTCATTAAATTTCAATCTGATGAGATATAATTCTTTACCCAATTCATTCTAGGGAGATTTAAGTATCACTAATTTCATAATCCATACATTTTCATGCCATTTGAAAATCAAAAATTCATCATCTCATAAAGAGTTGCGGGAAAAATGGGTTTCTTATACCTTTCTAGAAAATCAGATGTGATTAACTTCGAAAATCATAAGATACAAAAAATCTATTATTCCAAATGGAATCATTTCAATATAACATATACTGGGAAATAAAAAATATGTCTTTATGAAATATTAACCTTAGAGGGTAAATATATGTCAAAATAAAAACAATTTCAGAAAACTTTTGAAAAAATCGAAGTGAAAATTAATTTCAAGTGAAGGGAAGGAGATATATTTTGAAAACCTTAATAAAACGAGTTCCCATATAAAAAATCTTTGAAAATACATTAATGTTAAAAAAATGATCATTGAAAATGTCTTTGAAAACTTATACTTTTAAAATAATATTTAATAAAAGAGACTTTAAATAATATAAAGTCTTGACAAAAGGGAAGTGAAAATAAATTATAAACATTTAATTTTAAAAATAATATTTAATAATACAAACTTGGAAATGAAATAATGTTTATCAAAATAAAAATTAGAGTGGATGATAAAACATTCTATTTTGAATGGATGAAAAAACATTTTAAACATTTTGAAATAACCTTTTTAAAAACTCACATCATTAAAAATATATAATGAATCTATTTATTTACAATGAAATAAGGGGAATAAATAGATTATTTAAGGTATAAAATAACTTTACGCTAGGTAAAGTAAAACAATTGGGATGTAAAACTATGGAAATAGAAGAAAAATCCATTAAAAGTAGTGAGTATTATTCTTAGAAACCCATTTTAACAAAAAAATTAAAATTGTCAAGGAAGAATACATTGGTGTGAAACATGATTTCCCAAGAAAATAAGATGGAATGAAAAATAAAACAATAATATTTCAGAATAGAACAATCATTAAATACAAATATCAAGAAGAGTGATTATGACTCAATGAAAAGATGTAAGTCATAAAAACAACATAAAACCTTTGTAACTTTTGAATTAAGGCCCTAGGGGACAATAAAAATGGAAAAAAACATTGGACATCATGAAATATAATAAAATTAGGAAAGAAAATTAAAATGGGCATTATTCAATCTATAAGAAATTAAATATGTTATGTCACATAAACATGTTTCATGGGATTCAAATTTGAGAGAAAGAAACCATTGAAAATATCACAATCTATAATGTAATGATCCTTTAGAAATTAATTCTTGAGAAATATCTATAAATATAGATAATTAAAAGTTTAAATATAATTTTATAAATTCATATGATAAAATAATTCAACTTAGAATAATGGAGTACAAGAATAACCATTATAACTCAAAGAAAAAAACGTGTTATGGAAAATCATACCTGGTTCCTCGCTTAGTCAAATGTGCTCTAACATCCTGTAAAAACATAATTATATTAATGTACTATTCTAGAACCATATTCATACCTATCACATTATAATATTCATTTATAATCACTATCTATACATATATTAGTTTGGTTTTATCCTATTTTACCACATCAGTTGTTTATAATGATGATCATTTTTAGTGGTTTCATAGGAGTAGTGTTAGAATTATTTTGTCATCCAACGTTCATCGTTCAAATATCATTAATGTCACTATGATGAATTACATGTAATTATTTATAAATTTAATGTTTTCTTTCATGAGTACTTTAGTCTTATTCTAAAATATGAAATCAATAACGACCACTTTTTTGGGGATTTTTAACATATGAAGGGTGTTTCATTAAATAGTGATGTCAAATTTTACCAAATATAATGTTATTATAACCATAAATGGTCATAACCTACTCCTTACTATGATGCCACAATGAATTAAGACATATAACAACCCCTGAATCCTACCTATAGTAGGGATTAGGTTGGCAACCATCACCGAGTGTATAAGAAGCTTACAAATGGGATGCATTGCTCATTATAATATAATATAGGATTGTGATATAGGATAAAAAACACCAAAAAAATCTAGTAAATAATATAAAATAAACCTAAAAAAACATATAGTGCATTTAAAATGTAAAATGATACATTTAAATATCTTCATATATACCAAAATTAATGTCTATAGAAATAACTCAATGAAATCTCCAACCAAACTAGTAATTCTCACCTAGGTCCCCATGGTCATCCTAGAAACCTGAAAAATTGATTATACATGTTGGGTGAGAATAACAGAAATAATCATAAGGGATACAACCAAGGTCATAAATGCACATGTGAAAAGATAATTCTAATGCACTAGTGAACAAATACTAGAACCAGCAGGCACTTAAATAGAGAAACTAACCAATATCAACCTCACCACAGCTCACTCAAAGAATCACGTATTCAATATAGAAATATAAAATTGATATTACAATAATGAATAGAACTAACTGTTACTTCCCCATTGATTTTTCTCTCTCATTCCCCATTGTTGAATGTCTGATGCCCTTATCCTTTCCATACATATCACATCACATCACATTGTATCAAATCTCACCTTAATAGACCTAATCCACCTCTGTTGTGGGTCAAGAAACATCCATACCCACCCTATCCAAGAAAGTTCTAGTATATTAAATTAGAATTTAGGTAACATTTCACTATATATCAATATAAGACACCTCATTTGTCACATCTCATCTCTCCTGAAGAGACAAGGTATATCAAACCACATTAGTTCACAAAAACAGAGTAGCGGGGTATCTTGAATTTAAAGGATGTCAACCTCATTCCCTCCACCTACCACAGATGATCCCCACAACAAATCACATCACATTACATCCTCATGACACCTAAAATCACTTCAAAACACCTATTCTATCACTGCACATCTCACCTGCAGACACCTACGACATCATTTCTAAAGTAAGAGCAATGAAGATGGGGTAGTCTGCCATATGTATCACCACCATCTTGGAAATTGGGGAAAACACTTGGAACAAATAACCTATAATCATTGGTTAATGTTATTCAACTTAGTTGGGGTGTGTATAGAATTAACATAAACATACAAGATATTTACATAGCACACCATACCCAACCTATGGTTACATAACAACATCACTAGTGAACACCAAATCACCAACACAATACCACACATAAACTGTCTCAATTTCTACCGTAAATATATGAAACACACCACACCACCACCACACAGAACACACAACATTTCTCACATCCAATTATAGGTTTCACCACTTTCCAAATATAAAAAGTTTCATAAAATTTCATTAATAAAAATTCTTCATTCACATTTACATATCTCATCGTTCATTAAGTTCATTTGATCCATTTACCACACATCTACTATCATATAATTATTTATTCAATTACTAACTCATTTTATTTCATTTCAACATCATAAATTATTCCATGGATAACTGGGAAACTAACACAACCACCCCTCACCACAATTTTCCAAAATCATACATCCATTGTCACGGCACCACACATCCGACATCCTCACAATGCCATGTCACTCATGCCATATCACCACAGAATCCATACATCACACATCCCAAAAACATCTCACAACAAAATTTGGACACTAATCTACCAAAAATCACCACCACATGTCACCACCACACATCATCACCACATATAATCTCCACAACACAACATAACCTTTGTTCAATACAAAATGTGCGCACCACAACCTATGTTCACCAAATCACAGAACTTCCCACATTTAATCTTAGACAACCAATGACATCACATCAAATCCCCACTCACTAAAAATAAAATTCATTCATCCCCATCACCTCACAATGACCCATGACGCACAAGGAAATGTAGAAAATAAAATGTATATAAGGGAAACACATTCTAGAATCAACAATTTATTCATGGGATTTCATCACATTGCCTATTTAATTATCATGGGTAATATCATAGAAACCAAATTCTCGGGGCCATTATTTTATTTTTCATATATATTTTATTTAACCTTACAAAAATACACCAAATATCTCAAGGTATATCATCAATTGTGAGATCAGGGCTTCCAATAACCATTTTTTTTATTTTCGTATCAACTTGTCATAAAAATATTAGTAATAATATCAAATAATTCAAAACAAGTGATATCTCTCCATACCCATCAATTTCATTTAGTCCAATTGATTATATTTATTATGAAAACCCATACTATTCACCGAATGGAAAGAAAAATCATGAAAATATTACATATAGAATTTAAAGAGTTTTGGATGAAGATCCACTACCTCGATGAGAGATTTATAATCTCACTACACAACATATGGAGAAGAGGAAACGGCCTGAAAACCACAACCACACAAGGAAACAATGTATCAACCTGAACATCATCAAATGGTTCATCAACAACACATT
The DNA here is from genome assembly GCA_963277665.1 of Viscum album. Lineage (NCBI taxonomy): Eukaryota > Viridiplantae > Streptophyta > Magnoliopsida > Santalales > Viscaceae > Viscum > Viscum album. The sequence continues at coordinate 1,770,014,969 of OY728157.1, forward strand.
CCAAACTAAAGCAATTCTATCATAGTGGAACTCTAGAAGAAAATTGAAATGTAAATAGAGGAAAGTATTAAGAACATACTATAGATCACTAGAACTCGGCCACTAAAAACCTTGGATCAATGAACAAAGCATAGGGGTGAATATAATTCAATGTCACATGGGTTCCAAACATTTCCAAGGGAATGGAACTTCCAAATCATGATAAAATTGGTCAAATGTTATACTTATTCAGTGTTTAATTTGATTAACTAACATCATAAACTGCTCTTTTACGTCATAAGTTCTAGAGGCCCATAAAACACACGTCATAAAACTATCCTTCATGATATAAACTCATTTTATAATGATAAATTGTTAGGTATCGAGATGGGCATCTAAATCCTATGGTCCAGGAATTTAAAAAAAAATTATTACTGGAGAAACATAACAATATCGAATCTGGTGATCTTATCATGATACGGTATGAGGACCACATGTGGATTTGGTAAATTACAAAATTTAATCAAACATATACCTTTTTCGGATCTGATGTGTGAAAGTCCGTCGTATGATGCTGGCGACCATTGCTCAAATACTCTGACATCAAAGCCCTCTAGATCATCCACACACGCCTCTTAAATCTGCTCGTGAATTGTTCATTGGAATCTGGGTACTAGAATGGTACACCAAGGATCTAATTGATGCAATGGTGATCACCGCAAGGAAAGAGTCTTCAATCCAAGAAGGATGATCTTGAAGATCTTCCTTGCTTGAGATAATCTCTCTCTAGAATCTTGGAGGAGAGAGGGGATCTCAATTCTGACACATGAATAGTTACATAGGGACACCCACTCTCTTACTTATATAGTGAATATCTAAAATAACTAGTATGGGTTCCTAACCCATGTGTAGTATATATTCATAGTATATCTATTATAACTGTTTATGTAGGACAAATTAAATTAGGCCATAAATAGTATCTATAATTTTTCTCTCACTGTAATATATATTAAATATATATTTCATGATAAACATGAGTCTAAAAATTGACAGAATTCTCTTAAAAATATTAAATGAATCCTGGATATTTAAATATGTTCGAATAATGTTTTATCTTTGTATTTACTTAATCACCTACATGAATAGTATACTGATGTTTTTACTTAAACACTTGTAAATAAATGTTATAAATAAATTTAAAAAATTATCCAATACCTGAATAATTAAAGAATTTATTTATTACATGGTGATTCATAGAACTTGGATAATACTCGGACCCAGTGGCATGGCCCACCGTGTTCTATATTCTTATTCCACAGAATAGGTAAGATTCTCAAACCACTATAGTGTGTGGCCCTCTTGGCCCTTATCTCAATAGTACTAAATAATATTCACTGACCAATAGTTGGTCTAGCTACCCATCAAGGGCCCTATAGAGATAAGGTAAATTCAAATCAATGACTACCTTCCTACAAACATGGTCTATGTAATATAATCTCTTTCTCATCAATAGCTCAATAAATCAGAATGCACACTAGTGTCATCATCTTAAATATTTCTTTATTTTATTTGTTGATATTTCCGGATGGTCTTACCTTCCACTACCATGGCCATGGATTTGATGAAGGTGAAATCATCCTAATCAACCAATCCTGAGATATTTCTTCCTCAACTTGGAAGAGAAAAATCTTTTCTTGATCATTCAATCAATGTCATGTCACTAATGACGCACCCAAAAAAAATTACATTTCCACGACTTTATTGTAATGGTGTTCGTCTTACATCAAAGTACGCAATTAAATGACATACATTAATAATGATCTCAAGTCTAGAGACCATTACACATGTCTGTAGATGGAAATGACCAATGACACCTAAAACATGTGGTGTTCCTATTATGTGGGTCAGTCCTCATGATCTCAACTACTAGAGATAATCAAGTACGAACTTCACAAGAAGAAGTCTCAAGGCATATGAACCCCTAGCACATGATGGTAAAACATCATTTGTGTCATTTTAGAATGATGTAACTGGAACATAATACATTACATTAGGATTAATTTCATGGAATATTGAGGTTCTCATTATAGCCTAGGATCTATTATAACCCTTCGATATGACATTAAATCTAAGGACATTGCCCTAAAAAAAGTGGATGTAGAAGTATCTACACTATTATGGCAAGATAAACACATGTATTTTTAAATAATTGTATACATGTAGTGGTAATAAAAGTATAATAAAATTTGTGTCTTGGGTACCCACTTTCAACACTCCCACTTACACTATATCCAACTGCTAATAAGTCTCAACCCGCTAGCTCTCACATGAGAATCATGCTTCTGCTAAGAAATGGATTTAGTCAGCGGGTCTTCCACGTTATCCTCTATGGATACTCTACTAACTGCGACTTAATCTCTTTGAGTAAAATACCTCAATATATGAAACTTCCTAACAATATTCTTTGTCCAATGGTGAGACCTTGTCTCCTTGGCAAGCACCACTGTAGCAGTATTATCACAATACACTCGAACAGGGTCTGAACTACTAGGCACAACACCAATGTCTAAGATAAAGATGCATATCTAGACTACCTTCTTTGTTGCATCATAATCTGCAGTATATTCAAGATCTATTGTAGAATTGGAAACCACAGCTTGCTTCAAGATTTTCCATCTCATTGTACCACCATTCAAGAAAAAGATGTAGCTTTATTGCGATTTCAGATCATCATGATCTATCTGGAAACTAGCATCAGTGTATCCTCTCACTAAAAGTTACTCATCTCCTCCATACACTATGGACATATCCATTGTACCCCTAAAATACCTTAGGATATTTTTAATTGCTTACCAATGCATCTCTCCCAGATTGGATTGATATCTACCCACCATGCTTAAAGAAAAGGCAATATCAAACCCAGTACATAGCATGGTATACATGATGGAACCTTATACTGAGGAAAAGGGATTCTAATCATTCGGTTAATCTCCTCTTATGCTTGTGGACACATTTTCATGGAGAGAATTATACCATGTGACTTAGGAAATAATCGCCTCTTGGATTTTTCCATATTGTACCTTTTCATCACCTTGCCAATATATGTACTTTGACTTAGCCCAAGAAACCTTTGAGATTTATCTTGATATATCTTCATCCCTAAAATATAGGCATCTTCACCTAATTCTTTCATGGAGAAGAATTCATTTAACCAATTATTAACTAACTGTAATACTTACACCTTGTTTCCCATAATTAATATGTCATCAACATATAACTCTAGAAAATCAATGGCATTCCTTTAAACCTTTTTATAGACACAAATATTTCTTTCATTTTTGAAAAAACCAAATTCTATTATGGCCCATCAAAATGAGCATTCCATGACCATGATGCCTATATCAACACATAAATGGATCTTTGTAGATTGCATAATTTATTGGCATTCTTTGACTTTAAAAACCCTTTGGGTTGAGTCATATAGATGTCTTCAATCAACTACCCATTTAGAAAAGAAGTTTTGACATCCATTTTCCAAATTTCATAATCATGAAAGGCTGCTATTGTAAGCAATATTCTAAGGAATATAAGCATTGCTACTGGTGGGAAGGTCTTATCATAGTCAATTGTTGGACATGACCTGAAACCCTTTGTAACCAATCTTTCATTAAATTTATTAACCTCACCATCCATGTATAGCTTCTTTTTGAATGCCCATTTTCATCCAATGGAATTTAGATCAGTTGAAGGGTCTACCAAAATCCAAAAATTATTTTGGTACATGGACTCTATCCCAGAATTCCTAGATTTTTTCCATTTTGCATCTTATTTTTCTCCTATTACTTTGTTGTAGGTTATAGTTTCATCATCCTCAAAGAATAATGTGTCACCTAACTCGGTGACAAGAAAACCATAATGATCTAGTTTTATAGCCTCTTGTGTATACCTACGCAGTATTTGTGTATCAGGAACAACTTCTTCTTCCACTTTCTCTTATGGAGATTTTTCCTCTACCAACTCTTTTTCATCTAGAGCATTAACTTCATCGAAGTAAATATTTCTTCTACTATTTCCAATATAAATGTGTTCCCTTTTTAGAAATATGGAATATCTTTCCACAATAACTCTCCTATATAAAGGGTTATATAGGTAATATCCTTTGGTTTCCTTATGATAACCTATTAAGATTCAATTGGTGCTTCTTGATGCTAATTTGTCACTTTGTAAAGTCTTGACAAATGCCTTGTACCCCCATACATATATGTGTGTTGAAGTGGGTTTCTTTCCATACCATAACTCATATGGAATCCCATCTTCAGCTTTAGTTGGTACTCGATTAATGGTGTATGCTACTGTCTGCAAAGAATATCCCCAAAAGAATAATGGAAGTGTTTCATGACTCATCATTGATATGACCATGTCAATCAAGGTCTTATTCCTCCCTTCACTAACACCATTCCATTGTGGTGTGTAAGGAGGAGTGAGTTGGGATACTATCCCACACTCCTTAAAGTGATCAATGAAAACTTGGTTAAGATATTCTCTACCTCGGTCTATGTGGAGTACTTTTATCTTCTTACCATGTTGGTTTTCTACTTCATTTTGGAATTCCTTAAAATCATAAAGGAATTAGACATATACTTCATTAAGTAGATATATGCATACCTACTATAGTTATTGATAAAAGTAATGAATTATGAAAAACCACCCATTTCCTCTACTGGTAATGGACCACATACATCAATTTGTATTAATTCCAGTACTAAATTAGATATTTCTCCATTTCTTATGAATTGTGCTTTGGTCATTTTTCCTTATTAAAAAGCTTGACATACATCCAAGGGTTACAACTATACCGAGTATAAATACCCTTCTTGATGTAATCTTCCTAATCGCTTCTGGTTTACATGACTACACCTGAAGTTCCATATGTAGGTGATATATGAGTCATGTTGGCTCTTTTTTCCATTGACTGTCATTATGGGGTTCTTGAGTTCCAGTATGTATAAACCATTGTTAAGATGCTCTATACCATAACATATATTATCCCTATAAAATAGACAACATTTACTTCCAAGTTTGAAATAAAATCCCATAGTGTCTAAACTTGACACAGAGATAATGTTCTTGGTTATAGAAGGTAAATAATAGCATTTTTTTAAAACTAGAACCAAACCACTTGGCAAGGTTAATTTATAGTCTCCCACTACGAAGGCTGCAAGAATGGCACCATTTTAAGCTCGGAGATCCACTTCACCTTTTTCAATATTCTTAAACCTATTTGGTTCCTGTATATGAATAAAAATGTGTCTGACACATACCATATCTGAAACCCACCTTGTAGATAAAGATAGATTGCATTGAATGAAAAAAATACCTGAAGTTGAAAAATCATTTTTATTCTTCTTCCCAGATCTTAAATTCATCTTCTAGTGGCATTTCTTGCCACATCCAAAGAAGACATATTCCTACTCATTACTCTCCCTCTAAATCTTAGGCATCTTTATAGGAAGATGCATTGGTGTATTTGGCCTTAACTTGGCCTTAGACCCCTTTTCCTTGCCCTTTTTTCTTTGTTCACCATAAGGATAGGTGAATTGGTATTTTTCATATCCTTTTCAGCTTGGTGAACTAAATCCAAAAGGTCCGAGAACGATGTTTTCATATTATTTATGTTATAATTGACAATGAAATTCGAGAAGCATAGAATTAAAGAGGTAATAATGAGATCCACTTCTAGTTCATGGTACAATTTGAACACAAGGGATTCAAGCCTCTCAATATACCCAATCATCTTGAGTACATGAGGACCATCTTGGTGGCCTTCTGCTAGCCTACACTTATAAAGGATACTTGATATCTCATATCTTTCCTTCCTGGCCCTCTACTGGTATAATTCTTGGAGATATGGAAGAATCTTGTAGGAATCCTTATCCTCATGCATTTTTTGCAATTGGCTAGACATGGATGAAAACATGATGCATTGAACATCAAGTGAATCATCTACATGCTTTCTCTATTTGTCCTTTTCCGCCTTACTTGCTCCCTAAGGAGGCTAACCAGGAACTGGGGATTCGAGCACATATAACTTCCTTTCTTTGCATATTACTATGTTCAAGCACCTGTACTACTCTTAGAAGTTATTACCGGTCAAGATATTTTATTTATCCAGAATTGATCCCATTGATAAAGGGTTTGTGGTTTTGGTGATTTTCATTTTAAATATACATCAGATAACCACTAACAGTTAGTAATTTTTCTTTATTACCTTTTGAAATTTATGATAAATAAATTATTATATAATTTTAATGTCTCCCACTATTCTAAAAAACCTTAATATCCCTCACTGTTAGATTCAGAATACTCTATCACTTGATTAATCTAGTGGAAAGGATCCTCAAAACCTCCTTTATAGTCTACAAGCTATGGCTATGCTACTACTTGAAGGGTTTCAAGGTAGGCACTAGGTTATCCAACAGCTTGAATCATGGTTCCTTGTTTTATTGAGTAAAGTCCCATATTTTGTAATCCGAACCTAATTCCCTCAACATCATGCCGCTGCATTGATAGAAATTTATCTATGTCTAATCCTTGACTACTCACTTTAGTTAATTCGACCCAGTTCTCTCATAAAAACACCCAGGTAGTAAGAGGCAATCTCAACTATGGCTGACGAGCACCCCAAACACCTGGGTTTTTTTTAATGTGAGAAATGGAAGTCTTTTGGACTTAATATATCTTTAACAGATTTTTTATATTTATAGAAAAATATAATACTTTTATATTTATATGTTCAAACTAGATTGTCACGCTCAAACCTGAACATGCAATAGAAATACATTCATCGCATATTTTTTCATTTTTATCTTGTTTACTATTCTATGTGATCCAGAAATAATCAGGCACTCACATAAAATAATAAACAATGCATAAAGTTAAATCATGCAATCTGACTAGTCTTGATCATTCTATTTTTATTGATCCATATCAGATCAATGTTCACCTAGGGGAATTCATACCTGAGTCGACACCTGACTCACTTCACAGCTAGCCCCAGTGCAATACGCTCAACTCCTGTCTGGATAACCGCCTCATCTTGGTAGGGATTGCATCTCGAATCATCACTGTATAATTACAAATATACTCACACGAAGGAAAGGGGCTATAGGGGTATAAAATACTACTAGTGCATTGGACGTGCATGCCCTTATACACATTTGAATTAAAAAACAATTCACAGACCATCATTTATCTAATTAACTATTACAATCATTGCACACAATGAATAAATATTTAAATAAATAAACTAGACAAGCATGATTCAGTCGCTTTCTCAAGACCAATCGGTATAAATAAAGCGCAATTTAAAAATTAAACTGTAAAAAAATTTAAATAGTACAAGGCCACTCAATTAAATTAAATGAATTTAAATAAATTCAATTTATTTATTTTATCAATTCCAATTTTGAATTTAATTTTAGTTACAAAAATTAAATTAAACCACTAATTTATATTTAATTCTAAAAATTAATTTTAACTATTAATTTAACTTTAATTTTAATTAAATTAATGTTTTGAATTTTACATAAACATAAACCCCAATAAAATTATAATTAATTTAATATATAAAACTAAATTAATTAAAACTAATTATCGGGGATACCTCTAGATTTGGAAGGAGTCAGGTAGGACTGAAGATCTCCGTGAGGATGTCTTACTAGAGTAGGGTCAAATCGTGATGTAACTGCAGAGCGACTGTGACATGACAGTGGCCTGACCACGGCGTGACCACGACTTGACTGTGGTGTGTCCGCCCAGTCCAACAACACCCCGCGGCAGCAGTGCCTTCTGGCAAGGTGCGATCAGACATGGACGACGGCGGACTCCTTCGGAAAGGTGCAAGGGTGACGGCTTTCTTCTTGGTGAGACACAAAGGAAGTGACGAGGCATGCCAGTCTGGCAGAGGCCTAGTCCAACCAAGGAAGTAGTGTTGGGGGGGGGGGGGGGGTCCTGCGAGATGGTGTGAGATAGCGAGGAGACTGGGCTCGGGGTTCACCTACGGCGACGACCTGGTCCGGAGAGTCATGCCAATGCAATAGGAAGGGAGACTATCTAGTTTGAACTGGTAGTAGTGAGGGGTCCAGGTGGTGTGATCCAGTGGTGGTGAGGTGATCCGAGTAGCACAAGCAGGCGGCGGACCTGCTCGAGAAGAGGACAAGGTTCCGGGAGGGTGTAGTCTGGCCGGGCTGGTAGTGGCGGCTGGGTCTGGCACTTCGAGAGAAGTGGGCTAGGGTTTCTGGAGGGGGATGTGTGTCACACTGCTATGAGGAAGAAGACCCTTCATGTCTTCTTTCACTTTTTTATTATTGTTTTGTCTTTTGAAAAAACCAAAACCCACCCCCTTTTTTATTTTAAATTAAAAGGAGAAGACCCAATTTGGGGTCTTGGTCTCCATTTTTTTTATTTTAAAGTCTAAAGACTTTAATAAAAAAATAAAAAAGGTTGACTTGACCCAAAGTCTAAAGGTCACCATTTTTTAATTTTATTTTTATTTGAGAAAAATAAAATAAAATATTATTATAATATATTTTATATAACTCATAAAAATAAACCCATCAGAAAAATTCCAGCAACCGGATTCCAGCCAAAGCGTGACCGAATATTGGTACTTTGAAAAACAAATAAATAAAATTAAAATGTGTTCTTCATAAAACAATAATCCAATTTATTTATAACCGATGATGTTAATCCAATTAAAATTTTCAATTTCCCATAACTTGGCCATTCAAAAACGGATTGACGTACGGTCTGATCTGTTGGAATCAATTTTATGCCACGTGCTTAAATTTAATGCAATTTTATTTTTTTTTACTATGAGAAACCATTCGTCCCTCTAATACCATTGTTAGGTATCGGGAGGGGAAGTGGAAGATGATGGGATGATAATTTTAAAATTTTCTCATCATCGGAGCAACGTAACAATGTTGACTCTGGTGATCTTATCCCCGTAAGGTCCTAGGACTACACGTGGATTTGACAGAGCACAAAACTAAATCGAAAATTCACCTTGTTCATATCTAACATGTTCAAGTCTATCGCAGGATGTCAGTGACCATTGCTCGAAGACCAAGACGTTGAATCCCTCTAAATTGTCCCCACACACCTCTTAAATATGCTTGCACGTCATTCATTGGAATTCGGGTGCTAGTGCGGTACACCAAGGAGCTCTTCGATGCAATGGTGATCACCGCAAGGAAAGAGTATTCAATCCAAGAAGGATGAGCTTGACGATATTCATTTCCGGAGAGAATATCTCTCTAGAATCTTGGAGGAGATATACGATCTCAATTCTATCACATAAATAGTTACACAGGGAGAGCCTCTCTCTTACTTATATATGGAATATCTAAAATACCTGGTATGGGTTCCCGACCCTCGTGTAGTAGATATTCACTGTATATGTATTATAAATATTTATTTGTGTCAAATTAAATTATTCAATAAATAATATTTATAATTTTATCACTAACTGCAATTTATATTAAATATATATTATGTGATAAACTTGAGTCTATAACTCGACTCACTTCTCCTGAAAATATTAAACGAATCCTAGATATTTAAATTTGTTCGAATAATATTTTATCTTGGTATTTACTTAATCACTTGTAAATACATGTTACAAAAACATTCAACAAATTATTCCAAACTTTAATAATTAAAAAATTTATTTATTACAAACTGATTCATAGAACATGATAATACTCAAACCCCATGGTGGGTCCCACAAAGTTCTATATTTCTATTATTGAATTTGGTATATTCTCAAAGTGCTATAGTATGTGACCCTCTTGGCCCTTATCCCAATAGTAGTGAATAATATTCACCGACCAAGAGTGGGGTCCAACAACCAATCAAGGCCTCTATAGAGATAAGGCAATGTCAAATCAATAACTACCTTCCTATGAACATGGTCTGTGTAATATAATCTCTTCTTCATCGATATCTCAATAAAGAAGAATGCACACTAGTGTCATCATCCTTAATCCTTCTTTATTTTATTTTTTGATATGTTCGGATGGTCTTACCTTCCACTACCATGGACATGGATTTAATGAAAGTGAAACCATTCTAATCAACCAGTCCAGAGATATCACTTCCTTAAATTGGAATCGACAAATCATATCTTGATCGTTCAATCAATGTCATGTCACTAATGACATACCCAACACAATCTACCTCACCATGAATTTATTTCCATGGTTTTATCCTTGCATCAAAGTATGCAATTAAATGACATACGTTGATAATGATATCAAGTCTCTAGACCATTACACATGTCCGTAGAGAGGAATGACCAATGAAACCTAAAACATGTGGTGTTCCTATTATGGGGGTCAGTTCTCATGATCTCAACTACTAGAGATCATCAAGTGAAAAATTCCTGAGAAGAAGTCTCAATTCTTATGATCCCCCAGCACATGATGGTCACACATCGTATATGATCTTTTAGAATGATGTAACTAGACCATAGGAAATTACATTAAGATTACTATCATGGCATCTTGAAGTTCTCATTATAGCATGAGATCTACTGTAACCCTTTGATACGACATGTAATCTAAATAAATTTCCATAAATAAATTGGATGCAGAAGTATCTACACTATTATGGAAAGATAAATACCTATATATATATAACAAACTTCATACGTGTAGTGGTAATCAAAGTAATATACAATTTGTGTCTAGGGAACCCACATTCAACAGAAATATGTCCCTTATATATGAAATTAGATTACACTATATATCCACTTATAACATCAAAAACTATTCTCACCTGGTATCCTCTCATAGCACACAAGTCATAAGTTACTAGTTTGACAACCCTTAAAACACATAAATACACTGAAAACTCTTATAATACGTTGTAAAATGTCTTATACAATTCCTCTACCACTCCAACTCTACTGAACCTTCTTTGTCGTCCTATAAGATCCCTCCAACTACAAAACTATAAAATTAATAGGCCAGAAAGGCACAAACCCTGACATTAGATACCTCTTATACGATTCTCTCCCTTGAGAATCAAAAGTAAAATCAGAAATCAAATGGGATTTAATAATCACCATATGAGACACATCTCAAGGATCTCATTACACGTCAAACAAATCTAATCAAATAAACCAACCAAAACACCATTGAAACATCCCACACAACCACATCATAATCTCTCACCGGGAACAACACCACACATCGAATACTAGCCACATGTGACCACATTCCACATGACCATCCACATAAAAATCTCAACCATCACACAACCTAGAAAAAACACTTATAAAACCCCACACAGAATTTACTTGAGCACACAAATTAGGCAATTTTCTCTTCCATGTCAAGATATTTCTCACTTTGAGCAGCACTAACTCACCCACACAATTTTAATCACATTATAGTATAACACATATTGATTAGTATTTAGTTCATTACCATTCCATATGTCAAGAAATTTATCACACATCATGTATCACAAAACACACATCACACATGATTAATCTCCCATCACAAATTACACATCACACATTACACATTAAGGGAAACAACACGTTTGATAAAATAGAAAGATCCAAGAATTAAATCATCAAAACAAAATAGAGAAAGTCCAAACTCAAAACAACTCTTGTTACTGGGAAAAAATATGTGCCACTCATTCCCAGGTACTCTCTTCATGGTCACCATGCCTCTTCAACACACAATCCAAGAGAATGATTCTTCCATATAGAACCCTTTATTAGTGATCTGGGAAATCTATCGACCACTCCATCAATGTCATGTCATCCTTGATATCCAACTCTACCCAGTTAATATCCTAGGAATAGTCATGGAGATGTTGATGAAAATAAGACATGTAGATAATTTCATCGATACTCTCTAATAATGGTGGAAATGGGAACCGATTTTCCACCTCACTAACTCACCCAAACACCTCAAAGGGACCAAAAAATAGAGGATAAATCTTACTCCACCAACCAATCCTTTTCTTCCCACACTGAGGGGAGACAAAAATAACACATGGTATCCAACCATGAACTCTATGTTCCTCCACCTATGATCATCATAGGACTTATGATAGTCATATATCATCCTCATCCTCTCTCAAACCAATTGGATATTCTCGGTCATGCTATACACCACAACAGGATCAAAAATAACTTACTCCCCAACCACTTTCTATCACAAAGGAGAACAACATAGATTCCCACAAACTGCCATAAATATAGTTATGACAATGGATGAGCGATAGTTTTTGTTGTGTGAAACTCAACTAAAGGAAAGTTTCATACCCATGATCTACCAAATTACAGGATGAAATATCATAATATATCCTCTAGTGTTTTGGTGGCTCTCTCTATCTTCCTATCTCTCTAAAGGCAGAAAGTAGTGTTAATCCACAAATGGGAACTGAAATCATGCATCAATCCCTTATAGAACTGTGAGGTAAAATGAGTATCCTAATCAGAGATGATGTTACTTACTACCCTAGGAATCCTAACCACATCAGTCATATACCACCTCACTAAAAAATCCATGGAACTAAACTCAATGATATTTAGCAAATTAGATAACTTAATTAGTTGGTCCACTATCACCCAAAAAACATCATAGCCTCCATAAGATCGGGGTAACCTGGTAAAAAATTCCATTGATATTTCTTCCTATTTCAACTTAGGAACATCCAAGGATTGAAATAAATCTCTAGGAACATGGTGTTCTTCTTTCACCTGATGAAAAAACTAGAAACCTCACCATAAACTTGGTCATTGTCCTTTTCATCCACCACCACCAAAGGTATCTCCTAAAACCATGATAATTATTTTTTTCAACAGGATGTACTGCTAATTTTGAGATGTGAAACTCATATAGGACTCCCTTGTTCATCACATATGGAATGAAAACCCTCTCTTAGAACAACACATAGTACTTACCATCTACCAACCCTCCCTCTGAAGCATAACCCTCACAAACATGATCACACAACACCTCAGCCACTAACTCTCCCCACTAAGACTCCTCAAACTGCTAAATCAAATATGACTCCACATTTATCTGATAAAGAAAGCCATAGTTACTTCTCTCTCCATTTTCAATATTCATCACTATGATATCTTCTATCCCTTTCCAAACATCCACCAAATCTTGAACCACATTCCCTCAGTACAGTAGATTCAAATAATTTGAAGCAATATTAACCTTTCCCATAGTATAATAGATTTGAAAATAATAATCTTGAGGAAAATCCATACACCATTGCTGTAATAGATTCTAATCTCACAAAGATCACAAATTTTAGGATCTTCTGCTCTGTGAAAACCACAAAGTGCTCACCAATATTGTAATGTCTCAACCAATTTAATTAAAACACAACTTCTAATAACTCCAAATCATGGATAATGTAGATATTATCATTAGTACATAACTCTTTAGACCCATAAGACATCACCACTCTCTACTGTATCAAAAATCATCCCAAAACCATATGGGATGCATCGCAGAAGACCTCAAAAAAACACCCTCCAAAAGAAACTGAAGAAATGGTGTGATCGACAACTTCTCTTTTAAGTAAAATAATTCTAACTAATACTTATCAATCTAAAAAAATCATGGTAATACATTGTCAACATTGTCAGTGGAGCTATAACTCGAGAGAAATCATGTACAAAACTCTGATAATAACTGTCCAAACTAATGAAAATATGAACCTCTTCTTCATTCTTTCAAGTTTACCAAGAAATAACTAACATTATCTTATATGGTTATACTAACACACCCTATAAAGAAACCACATTTCCATGTAAATTCACCTCTCACATCTACAACTCTCACTTGTAAAATTTTTCATAGAGCTGGAGGTATTAAAGGACATAAAAATAGTTATGATATGCTCAACATTTTAGTCCTCTAACCTTGATTTGATAAATATTTCATCAATGAATAAAATAAATAATTACTCCAAAAACTCAAAGAAAATGGAATCTGTAATCCTCACGCACATTACTAGTGAATTATAAACACTGAACATCATGAATATAACGTCAATTTGCCTATACCTTCAACTAAAGGAAATATTCACGATATCTTAATCCTTCACCCTCAATTTTCAGTATCTAAATCGTAGATCAAACATTGAATACCAAATATCTCTTATCAACTGTATAAAAAATTTATATCCTAGGAAGAGGTTTATAGTTCTTTATTGTTACCTAATTCAACCTCTTATTGTATATACATATCCTCATACTACTATTATCTTTCATGTATAACAATCTGTAGCACACCATGGTGACACACTAGATCAGATGGAATCCCCATGCATCTTTTTATCCACCTGAAACCTCATCTCACACTACTTAGTAGGTATCTTCTGATATAGAACCATCTAAAATAGAGACATGCCTAGATAAAACTCTATCCTGAACTCGACGTCACATCAAGGGGAAAGTGTCATGAACTCCCTTAGGAAAACATATAGGAACTCATCCAAAACCTATAGAACACCATCTACCTAAGATTCCTCTGACAAATACACAAACTGAGACAAAAAAATTTCCACTTTAATACCACCCAATTGATAATCTCTCTCTCTCTAAAAAACTCTACTCACTAGCCCTCCACATAAAAAAGCAATTCTATCCTCAGGAATTAGAGCATGACTACATTCATGGAATAAAACCTATCCATTCCAAGGATAACATCATATTTCTGTATCTACTGCAAGAAGATGCATCAAACTAACTTTTGTTTCCACATAAATAGTCTACATCTTCAACACACATCAAACAATGAATCCTAATATCCAACATGCATAGATAAACAATAGTGTCACTAAAAGCCTCTTAATGTACACTCCAATAGCATAGACCAAATATGGATCAACAAAGAAGTGAGAGGATTCTAAATTATATAGAACACAAACAGGGGTAGAGAATAGGCTAATTATACCTTCGACAACTCCCATATCTACTAGCACTATAGCCCATAATGTTTGCATCTATCCACACACAGCTCCTATACCTCTATGTATTCTACATCCATGACCATGTTCCAACATAGGTCTTTGTATATGGGGACCATTATGAGTCTTCCATTTTCCTACACCATCTTCTCTCAACTACTAAAATAGTTTCAATAGTTCCTTTTTTCAAAACAAACTCGAAGTCACCCACTGTTACCAAAAAGTGGTCTGAATTCCCAACAAATACTGAGCTCTCTAAGCAGTCAAGCACTGGGTATGGTAGTTTCCATATCTCCCTGTGAAATATAAATAAAATGGAAATCCTTGGTAGGCACTCAAAAATCACTTACTTCTAATGGTTTGGAAATAATTTTCCATAGTCGGTTCCCCTTTATCAGAACTCTAACTTCCTAAACACATGTGGCCCACTACCTAAAGCCCAACTTATCAATACACCCATCTATAAACTCTATCAAGACACAATTCCCAATGAAGGAATATATTTTACAACCTTTTCCTCTTTCTACACCTATAGGTATATATGGAGAATAAACGGAGTAACTAAATACTTGATCATTAGGAGAAAAGCCTCCTCTAGATGTTGTTCTTAGGACTCATCATTTAGGAAGACATCTTGAGTAATGTTTAGGAGGTCCTTGAACCTAATACCTAACCCACTCATGATCAATATCATCTATTAATGGGATAAAATATCCAACCTCTTTATTTCTCTCCTCATCAATGATAGGAACTCTTCTCAGAACTCACTCTAAACGTCTAGAAAAAACACATCTTTCTTCCTATAGTCACCAAGAAACAGTTTCAACCACTAAAGTATATATCCTCACTAATTAATAACTTTCAAAGGAACCTATAACTCATATCTTTCTCAGATATGGTGTAAAATGATCTAAAGATGCTCCAACTGACACTCTGTCTTCAGATCTAAGACTCTCCCCTAAAACTTTCCCAAACTCTTCAATTGAAAGGAATAAAAATCCCACTTCCAAACCTCACCCTGCTATTTTGGTTCAACCCTACAATGATCAAATGGATCATCTTTTTGAACCTCAAATTCTATAGCAACTCATGGATGATGAATATGTTCCATTACAAAAAAATCAAGGAGAACGCCCTATGATCAGAAACCTTGAATTTTTATTACAGGTTTATTATTATTTTTTATTTTTCACCCACAAAAAAACAAATTTTTACATGAAAATAATAAATCATGATGCATGTACCTTTCCTAGGTTGGTAAAATACAAATAGACCCTTCTTAATTCGGATTTCAATAAGATTAGAGTTCCTGCACTAGATCAAGAGGGCCCTAAAATACCATTTCTTGAATGGTATCTCATGCCTATGTAACACAACAAGGTTCGATGGAACCATTACCCCACCAACCTATATATTAATCACTACGCCTAACTTAATAATTAATCTTATATCTCAGCCAAAACCATTTATAACACTATGTCCCTACCACTCCCTCTAGAAAAGTCACAAAGAAGGAAAAGAGACAATGACCCCCCGAGGCCTGCCTCCAGTAGGCCCTAAATTCACGACTAGAACCAAGGGTATAATAAAATCACAAATGAAAGGAATTACTCTCTATAATATAAAATATGATAATGAGATAGGATAAAAATCCATCAAAGTGTTCACTCTTGGTATAGTGGAAGTGTATAGGGCTGGGTGATATATTAAATTTTCTTATAATAATCATTTTTTGAAACCAATAGTGAGGATGTTTAAAATCAAATTTATAATTAATTTATTTAATATTTGAAAAAATAAATACCTTAGTTTAGGAAATTTTTTTGTTGGGTAATTTTGATCATTTGAAAGAACCCTTTTGGATTATTTTTGTTGAACTGTGAGGATCCAAGGATATAATTCCTCTAGTGGTGATCCACATGTTCTCTAATGATCTCCAAGAAAAACCAATCGATCTTTGGGTTCTAGTGAAGTGATTAAAATGTCATAAATTGATCATTATTGATCATTCATTCTTTGTTCTTGAATAAATCTCTCTTTCACTTCTCATTATTGAGTGGGAGAGAGAAGGAGTTGAGAGATAATTCATTGTGCACAAAAATTCTCTATACTTAATTTTTGGTTACTCTACACAATTGACATAACTATGTATTCATAGAGTTAGGATTTTAGTTAAAATATTTTTTTATTTCATTTCATCCATTAAATAACATTTATTACCTTT
The DNA here is from genome assembly GCA_963277665.1 of Viscum album. Classification (NCBI taxonomy): domain Eukaryota; kingdom Viridiplantae; phylum Streptophyta; class Magnoliopsida; order Santalales; family Viscaceae; genus Viscum; species Viscum album. The sequence goes on from OY728157.1 coordinate 1,770,032,187, forward strand.
AATATATTCCATTCTACGTAATAATCATGATAGTTTTATTATTTTTTTAGTGTAAGATAACATGCACAATAACAGTCATTAGTTAACAAACTAGTTAATTAATATTTTCCAATGGAAACATTCTTATTCTGTTCAAACTCCTCATTCATTTGATGAACACCCAAAAATATTATTCATAAATAAATATTTCATTCACATACTAGAGAATAAATAATTATTAAATATTTAATGAAATAAATAAATAAATTTTTATTCACATAATGGTGATTAAAAATTTATTTAATTTATGTGATAAAAATAACATGAACAAAAATATCCCTCGGGCTTGGGAATAATATTTATTCTATTAATTAAACTCTAATATAATTTAATTAATATCAACTGAAACACGTAGTGTGAGAAACTATATAATTATTTCTCATTGGAATTAGGTGGGATTTCATAAAGACCAAAATTAATGTCTAGTAGCAGGTCAAAGAACCCAAGAGAATGAACTTAATGTCATGATTTTGATAACCACATATGAACACTCACTGTGTAATATAAACACATTGTCATAATATCTTATCTGGAAGGTTTCACGATGGTGTCATCAACTAATTTAACTGATGTGTGTTTTTTGAATTTCAAAAATAAATATTTCATTACACCATGGCCATGGAATTTAATGTTATGGTATTACTCTAATGAAAGGATTAATAAATCAACTTCTATAAATATTGAAGGGAAAATCCTTCCTCAAATTATCCATTAATGACATGTTAATCATGATACACCCAACATACCCTACATCTCTCCAACATATAGAAAAACTATTTTGGTTAGTAAATATATGTGTGTGAGTCATGAAATACATTAATTATAATAGTAAATTATAAGGATCATTAAACAAACTCACAAGTAAGATTATCTGATGAATCCTAAACATGAAAAATTCCTACTATCGGGTCTATTCTCATAATCTCTCATCTTGAGGATTACCGAGTGTGAAATTCATTAGAAGAATCCTCATCCTCTTATAACCACTCAAACATGATTGTATGAATACTATGTATCCCATCATAGTACATTATCCAACCATATAACTATATTAATACTATTGTTATAGAAATTTATGGTTTTCATCATAGTAGGGAACTACTATGACTTTATCAATGAAACAAATACTCTATAACATTATTACAATAACTCCATGAAGAAATAATGAATGATATGTAATAAGATATTAAACTAATATTCAATACATTAAATATACATGTAATCAAAGTAATATTACTTATTCCTAGAGAACCAACTCTTACAGACTCCAACTTAGACTAGAGCCAATAGTCTATGACTTTTAGTTAGCTAGAACTCACATGATAATCATGTTTTTGCAGAATCAAGGGTTTATTCAAGTGTTTTGATACATTTTCTTCTATTAAAATACATATCATAACAACTTAACCTCTCTGATAAAAATACCTCCAGAGATGATACTTTTGAAGTATGTTCCTCATAAGTTGATGTGACCTTGTCTCTTTTGGGAGAGCCACCGCTGAAATATAATCATAATAGAGTGTGATATGATCATCACTACTTGGTACCATGTCATGATTTTGGAATAAGTTTCAAATACATATGGATTATTTAGCTGCCTCATAAGCCTCAATATACTCAAAATCTACTGTAGAAATTGTGACCACAACCTTTTTTGAGCTCTTCTAGCCTACAATACCTCTATTAAAAGTGAATATGTGTCGCATTTGTGACTTTATATCATCTTGATCAGTTTGGAGACTAGAATTTATATATCCTATAATAACAATTTCCTCATATCTTCCATAAACCAAGAATATATCCTTAGTATACCTCATATACTTAAGGATAGTCTTGACATACATCCAATGGAGGTTACCTGGATCAACTTATTATCTACTTACTACACTCAATACATCAGAAACCTTGATCCTATAACATAGAATAGTATACATGAATGACATGATACCTGATTCATATAGAATCATTATCAATCTATTTCTTTCCTCATGTTTCTGAGGAAACATTTTATTGGAAATATGAATTCCATTTGATGATTTCAACAATCCCCTCTTGGATTGTTCCATAATGAACCTTTTTATTATATTTTCAATGTATGTACCATGACTTATGAAAATTAGTATCATGGATATATCATGATAGATATTGATCCCAATAATATATGCTACTCCACCCATGTCCTTCATAGAGAATCATTTATTCAGCCACTTCATAATAGAATGTAAGATTAGTATTTTGATTCATATGACTAATATGTCATCAAATAATACTATTAAGAAAATTACCACACTTTAAAAAAACTATTTATATACCCAAGTCCCACATTATTTATTTCTTAAACCAGATTCAATTATAGATTCATCCAAATGAATGTTCCATGACATAGATTCTTGCTTTAATATATAAATGTGTTTTTGAAATTTCATATATTATTAACATCCTTTGGAGTCACAAACCCTTAGAGTTATGTCATACAGATAACATCCTCAATTTTCCCATTAAGGAAAAAAAATTGACATCCATTTTACAAATATCATAGTCATGGTAAGCTGTAATGAAAAGGATAATTCTGATACATTTCAACATTTCATCTAGTGAAATGGTTTTTCCATAGTCAATGCCTTGATGCTGTTTAAAACCTTTTGCATCCAGTCACACCTTGTGGATATTGAATTTTCCATCCAAGTCTAGTTTCTTCATGAATACCTATTTACAACCAATGTGATTTACATATATTAAAGGATCTACCAAAATAAAGACTTGGTTTTGGTATATGTAATCCATTTTAGAATTCATGGTTTATTGCCACCTGGAAACTTATATGCCACTTACTGCTATATTGTAGGTTACAGGGTCATTATTATAAACTAATAATGAGTCACCATCCTCAGTGAATATAAAAAAAATAACATTCTAGTTCTATAAACTCTCTTTTACTTATACACAATACTTGTGCCTATGGTAGAGTTTCTTCTTCAACAAGGCTTTGGGGAACCTCTTCATGTACCAACTATTGTGTGCCTTGAGACTAGACTTCAATGAATTCTATCTCACTCTGAATATATATTTTAGATATTTCATCCCTCTCATGGAATATTTCATGTATTTCTACTGTAAAATATTTATGAGGGGTCGTATAGGTAATATCCCCTTGTTTCCTTGAGGTATTATCTAAATGTACACTTTATTCCTTATCGTGAAAGTTTGATACCTTAAGAGGCCTTAACAAATTCTACACTTCCCCGTATATGTAAATTTGATAACATGGTTTTTCTTACACAAAAAAATCATATGTAATGCAATTTATTGATTTATTTGATACTTGGTTTAGTATAAGTGTGGTTGTTTATAACGTGTATCCCCAAAAGGATAATCGAAGACTCGTATGACTCGTCATTGATCTCACCCAGCCTAATAAGGTGCGGTACCTACATTAAATTACACCATTCTACTATAGTGTGTAAGGAGGATTGGGTTGGGATAGGATCCCAAACTCCCATAAGTAATAATGGAAGTATTGATTATGATATTCTCCATCATGTTATGATCGGGGTCTCTTAATCTTTGTACCATGTTATTTCTCAACTTCATTCTTTTATTCATTGAATTTATCAAAATAATCAGACTTATATCCCATTAAGTAGGCTTATCCATATATACTAAAATCATCATTAAAATTTATGGTGTACAATTACCCACCCATTACATCAAGAGGAAATAGTCCACACAAATTGGTATGAACTAATTCAAGAATCTCTTTAGCCCTTCAATTATTCCCAATAAATGAGGCTTTGGTGATTTTTTCTAGTAAACATTCATAAAATACACCATGTGGATTTAGTTCAAAATAATCTAAATATCAATATTGATTTAATTTATTCAAATGATTTTCATTTCAATGACATAGTAAATGATTCTAAAGTTTGTATGATATGAGTAGTGTGAATTAACATTGTTATATATTTCCATTTATTGGTTTTTGTAATCCAACACATTAAGACATTTATTTAAAATGTGCCTTACCATACTACTACTACTAAGATTAAATTCTTATTTCCAAAAGCACTTTTGAGGAAAATTGGGAAACCATACAAGCCGAGAGCTTTAGGTACAGTAAGAAATCACAAAGTCGCTAAAAGTGAGACTAAAGATATTGGAATTGGTTACCCGATACAGCCCCCAATGAAGGGTGTGGGCCTTTGTATCCGGATCATCTTTGACACGGTCTTCAAAGTAGTTGACAAGCTTGTACCATGTTTGGATGTACTCCTCCGCATTGATTTTTCTTTCGTTAAAGATGCGTGCTAAAAGAAGGTCTTGTTTGTAGATCCAGACCCTTTGATCTTTACTGAAATAACCTTGAAGATCCCTCTATAATATTTTGTTCTTCTCCTCTTATGAGGCCATGAGATTAATGGACTCTTCCTGCATTTCTTCATTTGATGATATAAGTAGCTCCAGTAGATACTTCCCATTTGTCTCATCCATAGTTCCCAACTCCTCCCCCTGCTTTTGTTTTTTAGGATCTCGACTCTCGGTTTGATGTTTTCCTTTTTGAAGAACCATGCTCTTATTACTACCCTGAACCTGGTCCGCAGTTGCATCGACCTTCACCTTGGCCTTACTGGCCGACCATGTCTCCATCGACTTCGGTAGCTGAGAATAGTCCTTCCGGCCTTTGTATTATTCCCCTCAACCACAATGCATCCCCTTGCATCTCTAGTCCCCTTACGCCCCTTCTTCTTCCTCAGACTATGAAGCCCTCTGACTTGAGTACCCTACTAACAATCCACTGAGTGTTGACTAGAGAGCTCTTCCTGCCTCGGGATCGGCCATAGCTCATGTTCAGAACCTTCGTCATCCAAACCATCAAAATGATTACATAACATTAGAGAGGGATTACTTTTCTTGGTCCTCCTACTAAGCTCTACCTCCATAGAGTGTGACTCTGGGGACCCATGCCCCTTGCCACCATTCGACACACCCTCCGAAGGAGTTTGAATCACCGCTGCAGGTCAATTAACACTGTTAGACCGCAGAACCACTGCATAGGAGATAAGACTCCACACCCCCGTATGGACCGAAGGGGAATGCCCCCGGGGATGTGGACTAGCTAGATCATTCCTCAGACGCATAAATATATCAGCGACCCTTGGTTCATCGAATCAGTTACGAGAAGGCTTGGCCAGAACGGGGTCGCTATCGGCCATAGGATTATCAGACAAGGGAAGACCCAGACCCTCTTGAACAATTTTAGTCCCTTGTGTTTCTGGTCTTACCTCATCTGTCGTCTGATCTTTACCATGAAGAAGCACTTTCTTGATCTGACGCCCATTACGACAAACATCAACAAGATCTCCTAGCCGCCCGTAGGACCCACAGTGGTCAGTCCATGACTCGAAGACAATGACTTGTTTCCACTAAAACTCTTCTCCAACTGTTAACCACACCCATTCCACCGATACCTTGGAGACATCTACCTCCAAGAAAATTCGGGGGAAAATAGGATGGCTCACGGCCTCCGTTCTACTGTCAGAGCATAAGTAGCAACCAATAAGGTTTTCTGAGTAACCGTAAAATAGAAGCAGTTTGGAAGGGATGCGGGAGATTAGGGAATCTTACCCTTATCGCAACAGTTGGAGCATCTTGCTTCATATGGAAATCGAACATCTACAAAAGAAAATAGAATAAACTACCATTGCAATTGTGAGGATCCTTGGACCATGCGGTAATCAGATCCTCCATAGATGCAAATCTGATCATAAAATGCTTTCTATCAAGAAGCCCCACCACTGCACGATCTTGTAAACCCCAGGATCCAAAAACAAAACGATCGAACTCATCCACTAATGGAAGGTGATGATTTAATCGATCCACCAAGGTCATATTGAAGAGATCCAAAGAATGAGTGAACTCCAACAATGATATTGGAACCTGAGGCGATCCTTTGAATAGATCAGGGACTTTCAGGCCAACCTGGATCTCAGGAAAAGAAGGGAGAGACTCGGGATTTGAGAAGGTTAGAAATGCGGACGGGTGCTCCTTCGTGAAGGCCGAGAGAAGATAACCCCCCCCCCCTACAGTGGGGATGGGGGATCCAGGATCTCGACCATCAGGCCTAGGGCATCGCCGGGAGGGAGGGGAGAAAAGCATGCGGGTTAATGCGCCTTACCATAAAAAATGGTATGTTTATAAAATAAGAAACATTTATTTCCAAATATTAAAATAAATCCATCCATATAAAGTCTGGATACATAAATAATGTTTTTATTAATATATGGACCATAGTAAAAACCTTTCAAAACCAAGATTATTCTGGTCAACAATGTGAGGTTTTATTCCTCGATAGATATAACAACAAGTTTAGCTCTGTTGGATACTCATAGATCTACCTCCCATTGGTCAATATTTTAAAATATAATTGGTTATTATATTTTAATGCATCGATGATATCCACATTTTATATAAAATAAATAATTTATTGAAACAAATAAATTTCACTTGATAACAAACACAATTGATGCATTCCCTTGCTTCTTTGGATGGGTGCAATTTTTCCTCCAGTGGACCATCCTGACACATAGAAAATAAACAACATAGTTTTCCCTTTATTTTCCCATGATCTTCCTATTTTATAAGGGCATAAAGAATATTTTTGACTAAATATATTCACATTCCATATCTCTTTTTTCACCATAAAGACTGAAATATTTTCAGGCTTCATATCCTTATATACTTAGAGAAGAAGTGTAAGAAGAACTATAAGATATTTTTTTATGTTATTAATTTTAAAATATAAAAATATATAGAGAATCCCTGAGGGATTTATTCTATAATGAGATAGATTCCAAGTTATTTGGGGACTTTAAACACTAGAACCTCTAAGAGGTAAATGTACACAATGAGATTGACTACATGGGGCCTAGTTTGGGAACCCTCTTTAAGATTTCTCTGAAGGATCACCTTGGGAATCCCAAACTATTCTTGTCTATCTTTCTCCTAGTAAATACTATGGAGGTTCTCAAGAATTATATATGCATCTATGTTTTCATGAGACTCCATGAGTTCACTATACATTGATGAAAGTATCAAAAATTGAATGTCAACCATGTAACTCAAATTTTTTTCCTATATAGGTAACTTTTCATCACTTTCCTCCTTATCATGTGGGTTAGGAATTGAGGATTCTAGAATATAAGACTTATATTTATGGTCTAGAAAAACATAGATTTGCATGTACCATTTTGTTAATTACTTCCAGTTTGGAGGTTTTTTGTTTCCAATAATGATCGTAGGGATAATGTGGAGTGCGAGATTTCCATTTTATACAATAATTAAAAAATATGTTGTTAATTCTTTTCATGATTAAAAATTATGTGAGAAATAATATATTAATTGATTCTATTAAATCACCCACTATTTTATCAAGTCCCAATATACATCATGATTGAACTTGGAATTTCTAGTTTTGTTAACATCCTAGTGGTGAGGATCCCTACACCCCTTCAAATCACCCCAAAAAGTATTGTTCAATATACTTGAATGTATTTAGGTAGGTAAGTCTTTGATAACTATGGGATTAATACTCTTTGATCCATTTAGTTGATTCCTCAATCCTGAAATCATGACACATATTTCCTTAACACTTTCCTAGAAATTAAAGAAATTATATCAAGAGATACTCCTCTTGATGTAAAATGATTATGTAAACCCAAAACCATCATAAGTACTCCCCTTATAAAAGTAAGTGTCTCATCAAGGGTTGGTTAAACACTTAGTTCTATTGAGTTTTGTTCCTAATAATATAGAGATGGCTCAATTGAACATAACATTAGGTTGGGGGCTATGCATAAATTCTATCATGGTTTATCCTTTACATGACTTGTTAAAATTAGGTAAATGTTACTTAATTAAAAAACCATTTTGGATAAAAACAAATTACCAATAATTCATTTTTTTAATTTATTATGTATAAATTTCATCCTGTTTTATCCTTTAAATGACTTATTAATATTAAATGGATATTAATTAATTAATTAACCATGCTGGAGAATACATTTGTGCATAATAAATTTATTCAAATTATATATTTCACATTAATTAATTTATATATGTGACCACAAACTTGCATCCATAAAATAAATAATTGTATAGAGATAAATAATTAATAAATTAAATGATATGTTCATGAGCTTTATGTAATGGTTGATTTAATGAGAATAAATTAAATCTATATATGAAATTGGGGAAATAAATCCTTTTTCTGATCTTAAAATGATTTATAGAAACCTACCTATATGCCTATGATCTCCCAAACATGGGTTCCACTCAAAGGTGTCTCGAGCCTAGTTGGCCACAAGGCCTCAAGTGCATCTCCCCAAATGCTATAGGTTGATGACTAGAAATCAGGGACTATGTTGCCTCTATGGAGATATTATTACCACATTACTAGAGAGTATCATAGTGGATAAACGTAATAACTGGAAAATAGAATAATCAATATAATATATGGAACAACAGAAACAGATAGAATAATAAATAACAGAATAAACTGATAATAATCAACTATATCTGAATGATGAATCATATAAAGAATTATAATTATACATGTCATGTCTCTATAGAACTAGAAAACATAGATACAAGGAAGAATTAATAACATGATATACAAAAGAAGAAAAATAAATCCAAAACTATCTAAGCATCCTGATCTCTAGATCGGTCATCCGCCACCAAGCTCTATCCTATGTAATAAAGAAATCAAGTTTGCAAAGTAGTACACTACCCTTTTTCAACACCTATATACATCTAATCTGTTCGGGTACCAATGGAGGCCCAGATAGGGTGTGATATAAATTTTAGTAGTCCACCACCAACAACATCTATAATATAAAGTCCATGTAATATAAACTAAAATAGTGTGAAAGAATTCTTATATAAAAGTAGAGTAGCACAGTCCTGTAAATACCCACACACCTACGTTATCCTCATCCAGTGTCTAAACATGTAACCATTTTGTTAATTAATTAATTTTAGATTTATATTTTATGTCATGTGATGTATAAACATCATTGACATCTTAACATTATAATAATAGTAAAGGATAAAAGATATAAAAAATCATCCTTTTGATATAAATAATGAAGAGGATCCAAGGTAATTACCAATTCATTCTTGAAAACATGGTTTGATCCAACTCAAAAGTATACTGTAGATTGGCTATAAGGGGTAAAGTGCAATTCAAGTGGAAACACCCAAGGCATTCTACAATAAGGTAACTTCTAAATGAGACCAAGGAATTTGTCCAAGTTAAAATGGGATAAGCAATGAATATTCCCAAGGGTGTATCCTAGGTTCCATATGTTCATTGACGTCACGTAGTATCCAAGGAGTGTATCCAAGGCATTCTATAATAATAATTTTGGGATCCTACAATGTCATACTGGGCATCCCCAAGTATATAAAGATCATGTTCCAAGGTGGGAATCAACCTTGGAAACCATCATACCTAAATCAAGATAGAATACACGAGTTATCAAGGTATTACCTTGAGAATACATGGACTTTTTGAGTCTGAAGACCCCTTTAAATATATCATATTCCTTATAAAATAGGCACCTTATACTTTAAACATACATTAATTAATTCCATGCAATAATCATTCTATTTAATAAGTCATAGGGTTCATTATGTACCATTAATTAGCATGACAAGGCTAAAGAACATGTAACCATTATCAATTAATATAATTAATATTTAATTATTTAGGTTTTCTCCTCTACCTTCCCTAAAACATGTAAAAGTGTGCTATGAATATGCAACCAATTCATTCTATTATATTTAATTAGGCTAAGTTATATATTTAATATACATTCCATTTTCATATGATATTCATTTATCGAGATGAATCAATTTACTTATGAGGGTCATGTGATAATAATACATGTGTTAACAATTAACAAAACATTGATTTAATTAAAATCATACCTTTATCAATATTAGGTCTAGGCATACCCAAACAGTGGCACATATAATCTTAATAATCCACTAATATCATAATTAAGTAAAACACCCAACTTGGGGTGGTTGGTGTTGAGGTCATAACCTACAACTATGGATTGTATATTTGAAAATAGTTTTAGAACATAATTTTCATGACTATAAGTAATGAGCATGAATTTAATAGGCCATGATCGATGAAACCAGGGCACACACACACGATAATTTATAAAATGATGAAACATATGGGATGAGTTATAGACCACATACCAAAGGCTATTATTAATCTAATCATCTATTAATGTTATTTAATTTGTAATAGATTATAAGATATCTATTGAATAGATCAATTCCCTGAAAATAGGGCATGTGAGCCTACACCTCAATATCTTTTTCAAGGAGAAGAGAAACAAAGAACTGGTTAAAACAAATCGAGATCTTACCAAGAGGAATTGAGTTACATGAATGATTCTTTGATTTGATTCTGGATGGATGAATGGGATCAATATCTATAAAATTGGTATTGAGGGAGATAAAACCTGAGAAGAGCGGGATACCATCACTAGAAATAGGAGAATGAAAAAGGTGGAAATTTTAATAGATCATTAAGGGAAATTTTTTCATTTCACCAAAAAAAATTAGGTCATGTGGTTTTTCTACATGGTTGGTCAAACCGTGCACCAACCATTCACCTCTCATTACTTAAAAAGGGAACCCAGGGGCTTAGTCCACACGGTTAGAGAAACTATGTGCCAATAGTGTGAAGCACCTGTGGTAAAAAATGAATACATTTTTCATGGGGATCTAGGCCTTGGTGAATGTTTATCAAAAAAGGTATTCCTATCTTCACCCCATTGTCTAGCCTCACATGGGTAGGATAGACTATGCGGTTTTGGTAGCACGGTTTCTACTAACCATGGGGCCTAGTGATTTTTTCAATTGTCTGGGGTTTTGAGATTTAAACATGCCCCGAAACACCTGAAACATTTATACCATCATTATAAATTTTTATTAAGTCTCAAATATAGAATTAGACCAAAATTTAATGGATCCATAAATATGATAAAAATAGAGTTCTTTCAGTCTTCCCCGCTTAAAAGAACACTTCCCCGAGTTCACCTTCCAGTTTCAGTGAAACACTTTCTCAGAACAACTCTGGCCACTAGTCTTGTACATCAGCCTCCCACTCCCATGTGTCATTCTGCACATGGTTGTTATACCATAGAAACCTTACAAAATGTAAATTCCATCCCCAAAGAGCCTTCATTCCCTGATCAACGATGCATATTGGATACTCCTCAAATATACCATCCACATCCAGCTCAGCTTCCTTGGGATTAAAAGTATGATATGGGTAGGAATGATAATTAAAAAGTTGTAAAATGTGGAATGCATCATGTATGGAGAAATACCTGTAAGGTAGTAACAACTGATAGGCTACTGGCCCAACTCTCTCCAAAATCTCAAATGGCCCAACATAATGAGGTGAGCTTCCCTTTCCTATATATCTGTCTATTCCCAAGCCTATGTGATACCTACAGGAAAACACATTCCCCTTCCTCAAACTCCAAAGGTCCTTGGTAGTGATCATAATAAGATTTATGTTTATATCGAGTAGTATATATCCACTTACTAATTAGCTAAACCTGCTCCAAAGTCTCAAACACTAGATGAGGACATATTAGGGATTTATCCCTTTCCTTTATCCATCATAGGGATGAACAAAAAGGCCTAGCATAAAAGTCCTTAAAAGGATCCATATGAATTGTTTCTTGAAATAATTGGTTATAGGATAACCCAACGAGATGGATATGCTTCTCCCAAGAACCACATAAATCAAGGACACATGCCCAAATCATGTCCTCTAACAAATGTATCATCTGTTCCAACAGACCATGACTCTAAGGGTGAAAGGTTGTGATCAGAAACATGTGTGTACCCATAGCCTTCTGTAACCCCTACCATAACCATTACGTGAAATTAACATCCCTATCTATAATTATTTTAGGAGGGACCCCATGTAGTCTAATGAACTCAGAGAAATATGATTTTCCCAAATCATTAACTAAGAAAATATTCTAGATAGAAAAAAAGTGGGATTCTTTTGTCAATTGGTCAATGACTACCCATGCATCATCAATAAATCTAGGTGACCTTGGTAAGATGACTAAAAAGTCCATGGAAACATATTCCCATTTCAATTCCATAAGTATAAGAAGTTGTAACAATACATGATATCTCTATTTATCTACCTTCACCTGATGATAGGTGGAACACCTGGTGATAAATCCTATTATCCGACATTTTATCCCTAACCTCCAATACTGGCAGCTTATATCATGATAAATCTTAGAGATTCCTAGATTAACTGCCCATTGAGAAGTGTGGGACTCATGCATCAGTTCCTCTCTCATATCTTTACAAACCCATACATGTTCGTGTATACATAGGTTGTTATTTCTATCCATAGACCAATCTTTTGTTGGGTCATCTTCTAAAATACTATCACAAATAACCAAGTCATCTATATTGTAAAATTCATTTCCCTTTACCTTCTCAAAGAAATAATAGGTAACTATCAATGATAATAATTAATACTTCTTGTGACTTAATTGAAACCCCAGATAAAAATTATAAAAGAGGGCCATAAATTTTCATACATCAATGGATTTATTTATGGCATGTGTCGGAGCATTCCGACTAAACACACTGGCTACTACATTTCCCTTTCTAGTCATATAGGAATGCTCAAAATAAATGGACCAAAGATATTTGACCCATATTCATTATATGATGTTCAATTCACACTATGTAAATATATATTTGGGGCTCTTGTGGTCTTTGTACACCAAAAGAGTGCACCCATTAGATTGTGTCTCCAGTAACATAAGACATGCCCAATAGATTCTAGATCAATATCGTGCATCGGGTTATTTGTCTCATGAGGAATCAAGTACTAAGATCTGTATGTAAGGAATCTTACCTCCTTCAAAAATAGTGAACCAAGTCAGATGTCGGATTCATCATAGAATACTATATTAACTCTAATAGGCTCTATAAAAATCATAATAGGTTTCGAGACAAGCCTCCCTTTTAGTACCTGAATGTATTTCTCACACACTTCTTAAAATAGGGACATAAAACCTTTCTTTTTAAGACTAATAAAAAGTGAATAAAGGCATGATAAATCCTACCTAAAATTCTTGTAATTTCCATCCATCTCTAAGAATCCCCATATATCAAACACATTCATGGGAGGCTCACAAGAATCCATATAAATCACCTTCTCTAGGTCAAATTATACTCTTGATTTTGAGATACTATAACCAATGAAGTGAAATTTTTAGATCCATTAGTGGCCCTTAGAAAACATGGAAAAAATATATTGTTTTCTCAGTCTATTCAAAATTATATAAAGGTGATTATCATTATCACTACAAGTGTGAGAATACACCAAGTTTTCATCCAAAAATACCATGACAAATGAATCATGATAGTGGTGGTACACCCTTTTCATTAATGCCATGAAAATGGTAGGTGCATTTGTAAGACTCAAACACATAATGAGATACTCATACAGACCATACCTACTATGAAAATCTTTACAAGGTATGTATTTTGTCCAAACTCACACTTGATGATAGACCAATATAAGGTTGATCTTTGAAAATACCCTAGCTCCCTAGAGATGGTCAAAGAGATCATCTATTTGAGGTGGTTCATATCAACTCATAACCATAATATGGTTCAATCATCTATAATTCACACATAAAAGGAGGGTCCCATCTACCTTCATGGAGAAAATAATGGGTGGACCCCAAGACGAAGTGTTAGGATATATAAAACCATTGTCCTCTATATCCTCCAACTATCACTTGAGTTTATGGAGCTCAGTAGGTTTTTTCTTGTATGGAGGAATGGACACTGGAACTAATCTTGGAATAAGATCGATTGTAAACTATAACACTATCTCATGATTTAATCTAAAAAAATATTTTGGAAAGATTTCCTTGAAATGATCTACTACTAGAGGGAATTCATCATGGTGTAAGCCATATTCCTCCATGAATATATTATCAATATGGGTGATCGATCCACCTATACCATGATGTCATGTTCCAACTCTTTTAGCATTGACATCCCATTCACAGTTATGTAAATAACTGCTACCCTATACTAATATGAATAATACCATATGGAAATAGAATTCTATAATGGTGTGTTATGGGACCAACACATTCATACTGATAATGACAATGAATCTGTTCATATTGAGAACAATGATGTCCCATGAGAAAGGGTAACTGACTACCTCAAGGGGATAGTCTCTTCTTTTGTGTATTCCTTATGATTGTACTCCCAATGGTGTATCTGGGGTCATTAAGCACAATAATACTAAATTTACATCCTAATACTTTCAAAAATAGATACACAGATAAAGGAGTGTGATGAAAATATATCCAATAAACCTAAGACAATAGTGGTGGATACAAGGATAATACCTCATACTATTTATGGTCATGAACTTTGATCCTCTAGTATCGGGAGTAAAGCATGCAATTAGACTAATCCATGGCCATGTGCATCTTATTAACCATAATGAGTATGACCTCTCTATTGGGACTAATGATCTGAACTATGGATCTCATGACCATGACCACCATGTTTTCCAATAATTCTGGTGCTACTCCCTCTCCCCACCTAATGCGGTATAAAATAACCTACCTCAAAAGGTGGAGATAGTGTGAAGCCTCTACCACTAGAAGAAGATGGAATGGTCAAAAAAAATCACTGAATATTCCCCATATGGCCTCACCCACGATAACCCATCTGGTCTCTATCACACTAACACTTCTTCTTTCCCTTCCCTTCACACTGATGCAAAACAATGGAGCTACCAATGTGGTTACTCTGACCACCAATTCTAATGTGTTATGAATCGAGGGATCACGATATTCTACTGAAAGAACTACTGGTCTGCCTCGGAATTGGTACTCTATGTTCAGTATTGTAACCTTCCCACTAGTTTTTCCCAGTGGTAAGAGCTAGATTGATGATATCAGAGAAATTAGGGAGTCGAAAATTTTTGGCATGGGTATGGATGGCATAATGTATCCCATCTTCAAAACATCTAGCAAGTGAAATATTATCACCAGCTAGAAGTAGTTAAAATCACTGTAACTTAGTAAAATGTGATGAATACTCCATTACTAACATAACACCCAACTCTATATTCATGAAACCTATAACTCGTCCATCCCTCAGTGGATGATGAAACAAGTGATTATAGAAAGTATTCTAGTAGTCAGCCTAGAACATACCCTGATGGCAATCAGCCTAGGTAATTACATCCCACCAGTTCTTGGATGAATCATGAAGACTATAATTAGAAAGCTTAACCCTCCACTCTGGAGGTGTCTCTAGATGGTCAAAGATTGATAGAGTGGCCTTCGGCCCAGAATCAACAACATGTGGACTTCCATCCCCTGAGTTGTTTGGAGAACGATGCTTTTAAAACACAAATGTCAAATCAGCTATTGAGGGTGTAGGTCATAGAGCACCATTCATGGACTACATCAGACATAGGAAACTCTCACAAAATTATGCCTCAATGCCCAAATTTGGTATAGTAGGTAGTTACTCAAGTGTCACTTCTAGTAGTAAGACTGGTGCCTCATGGCCCACCACATCTGGAGAATGGTCATTTCCACACTCTTATTTCATGACATGAGGACATCATGGTGGAATTTCTCTAAAATTCCAAGAGAATTCCTCAAAACAAACTTGAAGATAATAGAATCACTATAGGAATAAGAATGTAATAATAAGGGATCACTATCCTTAGTATAGAACCCCAACTACACACTTAGGATTCTAGGAATTGGTACTTTCACATGTTTAGATTATAGGGGTTTCAATATATGAAGGGGTAAATAGAAACATGCCTCTTTATTTATGGGAAACGATTTCATTTTATAATCCATGTTTTAATTTTTGAGTTATATTTTCTTATAAACTTACATAAATTTATGAATAAAATGTATTTTCAATTCTAGTGATTCTTGGCCTATACACCTTATCTCTGAAATTGACACCCATTTAATCTCAATTTTATCCCATCTACATTTGGTATTAGAATTTAACATGTTGTATATTATTGATTTACTTGGTAAACCACACATTCCTACCCATGATGGACCATATAAATCTTTAATTGAAACTAGAAATCACTCAATTGCATCTAAAGAGATGCGTAAAACTATATATATAACAAGTCCCACTCAATAATCATAATATATAAAAGAAAATTAATGTAGTGAAATGCACCTATATGGAATGGAATATGCAGCACATGTGAATTCTAGGTTCCTATGATGATGCATGTAACAATGATAATTTACCACATATCATCATGGTAAGGATAAAATAAATCCTAAATCATAATAATAATAACCACAACACAACATTTGCATCACCCAATAGTGAAAGGATATCAGTAGAATGAAGAAAAATTGGAATAAAAATTATTATTTCAGGAAACTTGGAATTTACCCCAAAATGGGTTAGCTACACCCAAATAGGCTTATAACCAAGTTCTAAACCATTAAAATATCATGTATATTGTCTCAAAATTTTATTGTAATAATGGAACCACTCTAATACAACTTTGTGACATCCCAAACTCAGGATCCACACAATGGTTCCCCGAGCCTAGTTGGACATAGGGAATCAAGGTCATATCCATGAACTTTAGAGTCTACCTGCTAGTATCAAGGGACTAAGGTGTGTCCTTGGAGAGAATATTCCTTTATTTATATAGTTTATCAAATTTTATTCATGTACTAATAGGTAAATAATATCATAAGTATAACATATTTCATGGAAGAAGCTAACAGAATAATAAAAAATAGTTGCAACTGATAATAATCAACTATTACTATAGGATGAATCATACATAAAATGATGATGATACATATCATGTCTAAATAAAATGGAAAACCTTGATTCAAGGAAACATGCATAATTTTTTATACAAAAGAAGAAATAATAATCCAAAAACTATCCAAGCATCCTGAGCTCCAAATAGGTCATCTTCAACCAAGATCCATCCTAATCAATCAAGAAATTGAGTGTCAAAATTAGGATGATTCCCTTTATCAACACATTCATACAAGTAATCTACTCAATTACCAATGACGGCCTAGATAGGGTGTGAGATAAATCTCAGTAAGCCCCCAAAAATGGCATTTATAACATCCATTCTATGTAATGTAAACTCAAAAAGTGTGCAATCAAGTATATATAAAATTGAATAAATATAGTAATGTAAATAACCAAGTACCTTCTTCAGCTTTAGATGGTGTCATAACTTTTAACAGTTTCGTTAATTAATTATGTTATAGTTTATATAGTAGGTCATGTGGGGTATAACTAGCACTTACATCTTGACATGATAATAATAGTAAAGGATCTAAGATATTACAAGTAATATTATTGATATTAATAATGATGAGGATCTAAGGTAATAAGCAAGGAATTCTTGACCTCAAGGGTCGATCCAACTCAGGGTAACACCAAAGGCATCAAAAATAATTTTATTTCCAATAGAGTCTAAGGAATTCATCCAAGGTAAAACATAATAAGTAATGACTATGAACAAGGGTGTATCCATGACACCACATGTCCATAGTTGTTACTGAGGATCCAAGGAGTGCATCCAATGTATGCTATAATAATAATGGAGGGATCCTACAGTTTCATACTGGGCATCCAAGACTATAGTAGGATCGGGTTCAATGGTGGGTACTAACCTTAGAAACCATCATTTCTGGATCAGAATGTCATTCACAAGTAATGAATGAATTATTTCTAGAATCCAAGGATATCTCAAGTCGGTCCACCCCTGTAAGGATATTAAGGTCCATATGCATTAAGAACCTTATAATTTATTCATTAATGAATTAATTCAATGTAATAATAATTCAATTTAATAATTCAAAGGGTTCATTCCATACGTTTCATTAGTGTGAAAATTCTAAAGGACATGCAACCATTATTAATTAATATAAGTGATATCTAATTATTTTGGTTCACTCTTCTTCATTCCATCAATCATATAA
Source organism: Viscum album (assembly GCA_963277665.1). Lineage (NCBI taxonomy): Eukaryota > Viridiplantae > Streptophyta > Magnoliopsida > Santalales > Viscaceae > Viscum > Viscum album. The sequence continues at coordinate 1,770,050,345 of OY728157.1, forward strand.
AGGAGGGAAATGGACATGCAACCAAGTCATTATATTACATTTAATTAGTCTGAATGGTATATTTAATATATATTCCATTTCCATATGAGATTTATTTATCAAGTTGAAGAACATTTTATAGGAGGGTCCAATGAAAAGAATTCATGTGATAACAGTTAATAAATCATTGATTTAATTAAACTCTTAACTTTAGTGAGGTCAAGTCAAGTCCCACCTGAACCATGGCGTGAATAATATTAACAAGCCACTAAAAGAATAATTATGGAAAACACCCAACTTGGGGTGGTCTCCATTGATTTAATACCCTCCAACTATGTATTATATATATTAAAAGGGTCATAGAACATGATTTTAATGACTATAAACAAGTAACATGAATTTTATAGGCCATTCCTGATGAAATTGTCCCGTACACATGGTAATTTATAAAATATTGAAAATTAAGGAATGAGGTATAGACCACATACCTAAGGCTCATATAACTTTCCTCATATAGTATTAGCCTTTAATTTGTCTTGGATTATAAGGAATCTGAAAAACTAATCAATACCCTAAAAATAGAAAAAATGGGCCCGCACCTTAATAACATTGTCAAGGAGAATAGAAATGAAGAACGACTAAAAAGGAATAGATATATTACAGATAGATATCTTACTAGATGAATGGTTCTTTTACTAGAATCTGTATGGATGAATAAGATAAAAATCTACAAAAGAAAAAGGATAGAGGGAGATCCAACATGAGAAAAGGGGGTTTTCTTCACTAGAAATATGATAATGAAAAGGGGTGAGGTTATTATGTCATTAAGAGAAAACTATTCATTTCACACAAAAAATATGTGTTGCATGATTTAGCTGCACTTTTGGTCAAACCATGAAACATCCATGTTCCTCCCACTGCTTAAGGAGGGCACCCACATGGTTAGGCTACACGGTTAGAGAAATTGTGTGCCAACCAAGTGAATCACCACTACTAGGAACTGTAGAATGTTCTCATGGGTGTGAAAACCCTAGTGAATATTTTGGGAAAAATATATTCCCTGATTCATCGCAATTTCAATCCTTTCACATTTAAGAGAGACTGTGCGATCTGGGTCACACGGTTTCTATTAACCATACGGCCTAGTGATTTTTTACACAGATCGGGGTTCCAAGTTCCCAACAATACCAATACACCCCAAAAAACCTTTATAATATTATCAGCATCCATATTAAGTCCATAATAAATTATTAGACCAAAATATAAAGGATCCATACCTGAAATAAAAATCAGATTCTAACAACAATTATGTATCACCTGAGTTGGCATCATTTTGGTTCCACATTGAACTGCCCCATACTCCTTGGGATACCCCATTAATTTTCAATATTTATGAATAACAAGGTAGTTAGGGGAACTAAATTATTGGTTAAAATGGTATTACATAAATATCCTTGGACACCCGCATCCTACATAATAATGGAGGGAATGAACAAATTCAATCCATCATATTTAATTTCATAACAAATAATTGTAAACTCATGAAATAAATTAAACTAAAACATCCACGAACTACATAGGTATTGTTCCAGCTCATGAATGGTTATACATTAAACAAATAAGAAAAATACATTGGATAAAATTCATTTATTTATGTTTTGTTTATTATTTATGATGAACATGCTTGCATTAGTTAATTAATTATTAAACTATCTAATTCCAATTTAACTTAATGTTAATATGAACATAATTGGGGATACTAATAATTTATTAAGTTCGTGTTAAATAAATGGAATAACTAATAATGAACTATTATTTATAATAAATTAATTTAAAATTAAATATTATTTAAAAATGTTATAAAATTTTCAAACATGCACTGGTGTGTCAGTCAATAAAATAAGGTTTTATTTCTAAAATTTTCAAGACATTGTAATTTTTAATTATTTTTTTTAATGGGAGACTACATGGCGTGTAAATTCTATCTACACATTGTGTACCTCGGTTGATGTGTATCAAAGTCATATGTTTGGGGATTCATAATGTTAGCTCACCCATACTACACAGCGTGTATAGGCCATCTACATGGCATGTATTCACTTATCATCTTCTTTGATATCATATTCATCATACAGTGTGAAATAAATTCACTGCATGTAATTAACTTCTCAGTGCATCCAGGTACAATGTGTTTGGGTACGCAACATGTTCACTATCTACATGTCGTGTAACCCATTTTTAAGGTCCAAATATTTGGAACATTCCAATGGAATCTCTAGACATTCATCATCCATTCTTAAACCATTACTAAAATGAAACACTTGTTGAAAATTATTAATTTGTTGATAACATGTCAATATATATCATATTAAAGAACAAATAACATGAAATAAAAATATAACCACAATTTTTCATAGATCAATAAAAATAATTAATTATAAATTTAAATGTGACTGCTATGAAACCACTTGTTGGTTCTAGGGATAGAATAAGCATGTAGTGGTTGAGATATATTAACATTTCTTTTAATAGCCATTTGTTGAAACCAAGTGATCAGATCTTTCATGTAATATTTATAATTAATTTTTTTAATATTTGATGAAATAAATATATGGTCTTATGAACATAATTCATTAGTGAATATTGATATTTCAAAAATATCCTCTTAGATTACCTCTATTGTGTTATGAGGATCCAAGGATAGAATCACTCTATAGGTGACCCACATGTTCTCATAAGATCTCTGAGCAACACCACTTGTTCTCTGGGAGCTAGCATGGAAAGTTGAATGTCCAGTTTTGTTCGTTCTAGATCACTCATTCTTCAGTCTTGATGAAATATCTATTGTCCTTCTCATTCTTTAGAAGGATAGAGAAAGAGGATTTGAGAGAGAATTCATTGTGTTCAAAAATTCCCTATTCTTAATTTTTGGATACTATAAACAATATACATATACCTCTATTTATAGAGTTAGGATTTAGGTTAAGATATTATTTAATTGTCGGGAAACCATTAAAAACATTTATTACCATTAATAAACATCATGCCTCATAATAATAATGATAATATTATTATTTTTTGTTGTTCTTCTACTTCTACAATAAAAAATATTTTTTTACTGGATTATGGATTAATATTTTTCACCAGACATGGTCTTGGTCCATTCAAACACATCTTTCATTTATTGAACACCCAAATAAAATCTCATTCATAAATAAATAATTCATTCACATACCAGTTAAAAAATATTCATTAAATATTCAATAAAATAAATAAGTATACATTTATTCACATGCTAGTGAATAAATATTTATTTAATTTTTATGATCAATATAACTTGAATAAAATTATTCCTCATAATTGAGAATAATATTTAATCCATTAATTAATCTCAAATAGAATTTAATCAAGATATAAAAAAATATATAGTGTGTGACCCTCTATCATTCTTTCTCATTGGTATTAGGCAAGCTTGCCTAAAGTTAAATATTACTATCAGGAAATGAGGAAAGGAACCTAGGATAAAGAACTTAAGTTCAAGATTTTTAAAACCACATACTAACTATAAATTTTTTTATATAATATATTTTTTCAAATATCTCATCATGTAGGTTTCATTATGGTTTCATCAACCTATTTACTTAATACCTCTTTCTTTGATTATCTGAAATAAACACACTTTTACACCATGGTCATTGAATTTAATGTGATGCTTCTTTTCCAATCAAAGGGCATAGATGTCATCTTCCATAAATATGGATGGTAAAAATAATTGCACTCTATATCCATTAATGACATGTCAATAATGACACAACCAACATACCCTACATCCAAACAATATGTGGTATGATGATTTTGGCCAGTAAATCTATGTGTGTGATCAATGACATACATTAATGTTTTTATTAAAGTCTAAGGACCATTACACATGCTCCTAAATAGGAATATCTAATGAAACCAAAACACGATGAATCCCTACTGGTGGGTCATTTCTCAGAATCTCTCTTCTTAGAGATTACTATGTTTGAACTTTATGAGAATAATCCTCATTTGATTACTAGTACTCACAAAAGATGATCTAAATACTATATGTCCAATCATCGCATGCTATCCAACTAAAGAACTATATTAATAATATTTTTATAGAACTTCAAGGTTCTCATCATAGTGGAGAATGTATATCATCTTACCACTATGATAAACACTCTTGGACATTATTAAATTAAATTCATTTATAAACAATGAACAATATTTAATAAGATGTTAAATGTTTACTCAATACATCAAATATATGTGTAATAAAATTATAAAAATTTGTTCTAAGTACACCAACTCTAACACACACAAAATCCCAAAGATAATATAAAATAATCCCAAAACCAATCCCATGATATAGGAATAAAGTAATGTGATACATATAAAAGTTTCAAAATATACCAAATGATAGGTCTACAACTACAACTCAACATATGTTCCAAACCATCTAGTAAAACCCACATCGGCCCACAAATTCATTTTGGAAACCTAAAAAATAGTTATATATGTTGGGTGAGCATATTAATTATACTCAGTAGGGACATGACAATGGTATCAAGCTTACATGTAAAAATAGCATGTTAATGTGCCAATAAACAAATTATGTAACCAAAAATCACCAAAACATGTCAACTAACCAATTTTGGCCTCACCATAGCCCAGTCACCAAATCACACATCCAATATAATATTATAACATCAAGATCATTACAAATAAAGGAGTCTCATTGTCGTTTACCCAATTATTTTCCACTATCACGCCCCTAGAATCGAAACACCATGTGATCTCATCCATTCCATACATATCACATAGCATAGTAACATATAAAATATCTCTTGAAGACACCTGGTCAATAATAAATATAGATATGGTTGCATCCCTAACTATTCCACTTTGCATGGTCTAGCATTTATTGATATCATCATTTAAATTCATGTTATTCCCTACTGAAAGTCATATGTTCTATCACAAACAGTCATTCCAAAAGACACCTGGGTTGTCACACCACTCTCATCACATAACCAAAGTAGTAAGGTATCAAAAATGTGAATTACATCAACCTCATTCACCCTACCACCTTGAATGACCAACACCACATACAAAATTACACAAAAGACTCATCACACCAAAAGTCAATAAAAACCTAAGTCATCAATGTACATATCGCTCATAGACATATGATCCATCATTTCTGAAGGAAGAGTGAGGAATATGGGGTATCTATCCATCTATATCACTGTTGTCTTGGATATTGGGGAAAAAACCTGAAACTCAAAACCACTGAGAACTAGTAAAGTTATCTAACTCAATTAGTACATGTATAAAAAAAGCATAAAAATACATGATATATAGATATCACACCATACCCAACCTACGGGTTCAAAACAACTGAACTAGTTCACACCACATCAAAACTATTGTACAACACATAAACCATAAAAACCATAGCCCCCATGATATGTAGCACACCACACCACCACCACAAAAACAACACAAAATTTATTTTACAATTATATGTTTCACCACTTTCTAGATATAAAAAAATCCCTAACTTCAATTACTAATATTCTTTATTCACATTTACTCAGCTCATCATTCATTAAATCCATTTAATCCATGTACCACTCATAAACTATCATCCCATTAATTATTCATTTAGCAAACAACCTTATTTCATTTTGGCATCATAAATTATTCCCTACCTTACTAGGAAACTAACACAACCATGCATTGCCAAAAAAATTCCCAACTCATACAACCATCAACACAACACCACACATTAACCATCATCATCATTCCACATCATCGAATCCATCTCCCAACAATAACCAAAAATCACAAATAGTGACAAAATCTCACAAAACAACCTCCTCACACAATAACAAAACATCACCACCACACGTCACCAACACACATAATCACCACACCTCATTTCCACAATTCACCACAACCACTTCTCACCACAACAAAAAACTTCCTACCTCACATCCAGGCCAACCAACCACATCACATCACAGCCCCATATACTGAAAATCCCATACATTCATCATCACCAACTCATAATTAACCATAACACAAAAAAGAAACCACATCAACAACAATACATTCTGGCCTCCACAATTTATTCAAGGGCTTTCTTCACATTAACTCTTTAATTAGAATATGTGTTATCACAAAAACTAGATTCCATGGCCAGCCATTTTATTAGCCAAAAATACATTCTTTAACCTTTTATTCATGGTCCAATCAAACAAAAATATAAAAATATTCTCATGGAGTATCATCTACAGCACAAACAAGTCCTCCTATAGCTTTATTTTCATTTTAGCATCAAAATGGAATAAACATATTATTAAAAATATCAAAGAATTAAAAACTTGAGATATCTCCCAATACCCATAAATTTAAATTATTATAATTAATTATATTTATTATTTTTACCCTTAATATATACCCAAATGGAATAAAAAGAATAAATATCACACTGCTACACCTAAATAGGTGAGAATGAGTATCCCCTACCTCAAAGAAATCATTTCACTCTCATTGCGAACCACAAGGCACAGAATAAACATCTTAAAAACCCAAACCACGCAAGGAAACATAGGATAAACATAAACCACATCAAAGGGATCATCAAAAACATAACCCAAGAACATCCCAAACTAATTAAATACCATCGTATTGGATCCCTGAATGAAAAATTCAATAGAAACAATGGAAAGGGGGAAGAAATTTCAATGGATCACCATAACTCGACTACTAGAACACGTGGATCAAAGCACAGAGGATGGAATGAATATCATCTCTAGGTGATAAGGTTCCCCCCATAATAGAGATTATGTAATGGACAAATAAAGAGAAAATTGGCCTAACATGAATTTTATATAGTTTTTGTGTCAATTTATTTATAGCATAAACTAATATTTTATGTCATAATTTCAACAAGCCTGCAAAACATATGCTATGAAACCAATATATAGGCCATATAGTCTTTTTTATATGAAAAACATGGTGCTTTAGAACAGAATTAACTTACAATATAAATCAACTTATAGTATAAACTCTTCTCATATGATATCCCCACACCACACACAAGCCATAAGATTCTAGCTTTACAAGCCGTAAAACACATATTTACACCATTAAATCATATTTTACTATGTAAAAGGTCTTATGTAGTGTTGTTACAGAACCAAATCCACCAATCCTCCCTTATCCCCCTTATAATAACCTCTAACCAAAAAAACTAGAAAATTAATGGGTTGTGAGGGAACATACTGATATATCCATGATATAATTTCATAGTATTATTCAAGTATATGGTCAAACTGACCCAATCTTGAACACTCACTAAATCAATTGGTGAGTATCATTAAGGAGGTTATTATTCTGACATCATATCATTATTACATAGACTTAATGATATTATTTTAAATTTTTTATGAAATTGAATTTTAAATTAATATATTTGGATAAATAATGAAAAAATAAAATAAAAATGAAGAAAGTATTTTTCATAGAGGAGGTAGTCCACACAACACATGATTAGTGTTTTCATTACTCATAAAATGAAAAAGGTGGAGGTTGATATTATTTGATCATTTTAGAATCATAAATACATTATAAATAATACAAATTAACCAATAATATCATTATGAAAATCCATGAGTGGTGGTGACAAAAAAATGAAAGTTTCACTCTATAAAGGCGATATTCCACACACACACACACACTAATAATGATTCTTGTTATTCATAGTAAATGGATGAGAATAAATAAGGGTTGTACCATTACTATAATATATCTACACACTAATGTTTCTGATGTAATTATTCTGCTATTTTTGAGGTTGGTTTAGAATGGAAATAATAAAAATGAAACATAAAGAAAAAAGTGATACCTATATTGAGACATGGAACTTCCTCTTGATAAAGGCATTATATTTGATGCACTAGACTTATTTTTAATGACCAGAAGAATTAAATCATGTAAAGGACATCAAGAGAGGATATTTGGGAAAATATTTAAGGTATTTTTCAAATAATATTGCAGTATAGAAAGGGTGGTAGTGATCCCCCTTTTATAATTGAGGAAGAGGTAATTTTCCATGGAAAAGAATAGTAATGGGTATTAATAGAAATGCATGAAAGTTAGGTGAGTTGGGTGAGGGAAGGTTGATAAGACATGTAGGTATGTCTTAAAAACTGAAATAATATTTTCTAGAAGTTCTAAAGGTTATGTTAATTTAAAAAAATTGAACTCACCATAGATTAGTCATTTAAACACTTATTAATCATGATTAAATATTAATCATGTTAATTTTTTGGTACTAAAATTAAAAATAGAAATTTATTACCAAATTTTGTGGTCATAAATCCAAATTTGGGATCCATATATCATATTTATATTTATAAATAAAAGAAAATTAAATTTTAAACTAATACATCTAATGTGTTAAAAAACGTTTTTGTAAAAATATCATTTTAATCATTAAGTGTTATCAGTATTATTTAATATTGATTACCAGTTAAATGAATATTGATATATTTTTATATATTCTTAAACATCATATTATATTTTTAATTTATTTTTTATTCATTTAATTTTAAAAATAAACTTTATTTAGAAAATTATTATTCATTGAAATATAATTTTTTTACTAGGGTAACCGATATTTACCCAAGGTAACTCAGTCGTCATGCCTAAGAATAAAGTATACATTGTGAGATAATTTGGAACCACAATTTTAAAATTTAAAATCTACTTTATTTTATTCAATTTATAAAAAAATTATTTTAAAATACTAATTTATAATTTATTGATAATAATTTTTGAGAAAATATTGGTTCTGCTTTAAAATATCAAATATAGGTTTGTAATTCAAACATGGTGTTTTAAAATATATAATGTTACTTAAAAGAAATATAGTTGGTCGAGAAAATGGATTCCTATGTTTTTGGTTATTTTTATATCCTAATGATGTTACAGAGGACATGGTATTTTTAAAAATGGTATTTTTTACAATTCACCAAAAAATCAATTATTTTAGAAAAATTCTAAAACTTCATATTAAGATAATATGATAATTATAAATCCAAAAATGATGTTAATTTTGAAAATATAATGTTCTAAAAATTTATAAATTTAACTTTGTAATAAAATAATATAATATCATGAAACCAACTTTTTATAGGGAATCATTTTTTCATATATTAACTATTATAAAATTAGTACTAATCATAAAAATATTGAACTTGAAAAAAAATATTCATTTTTTAAAATATATTATAGCCATAAAATATATTTTATAGTTGATTATATGTAATAATTGAGTACAATGTTTGAATTAAATTTTATTTTGTCTTGTTATTATATGTAAATATATGTATATATATATTTCATAATTCTATTACTATGATTTATACCTATTAATTTTAAAGCTAAATAAAATTGGTCAATATTGGTTCGGTTTTAAGTGTTCATCTCGAGAAAACCATATAAAATAGTATTTATTAATGGAGAAAAACTCAAGTCATTACATACCAAAACATGTACAATACCTACTATGATGCGATGTTGGAATCTGTGTCATACCATAATCTATATAGAAACTTCTTCAAAGACATTCTGGAATTTGGATTCCATGTACCACATCCCAACCCATACCTAAAGATTCTAGGTAGGGTTTCAACCAATGATTCCCATCACACACCCAAATACTTAAGTTGGGGAGTCATCCAAATCCTCAACCCACTAATCAAGGGATCGAGGTACATCCATATATACATGAGCCTTGACCAATTCCTCATCACATGAGGGAGTTCTATCATCAATTCATCATATCTACTAATTCCCTATCACTCAGTAAATGGCCATCCAGGTCTTCTCACTCAATGATAGGGCCCCTTCCATTAACACTACCCAATTACATAGGATATGGCATGACTTGCTTCATGCACATATACCTAGTCCATGTATGGAATGGTCCTCAACACAATACCCAAAGGGGAAGGGAACAATCATCCCAATTACCCTAATAAGTCATCTCTCTCACAAAGTCCTCCAATAACAGACTTATTTTTATTGATGTATAGAAACATTGGGGATGAATGAGAAGGATTGTAGAGGAATGTAACTCAAAATGTATTTTCATTCTCGCCCAAGCATTTTCTGAAAAAACAATATTATTTCTTCTCACTCCCACCTCTGAATTTTCTTCATTTTATAAAATATCCCCCCAACCACTCTACAACATGGGCCTAGAATCTCTCCCCCCCCCCTATATAAAGGTCTAGTACTTCCCTAATAAAGAAATTATTACCCCAAAAAATAATTCCCCGCCTAATATACAATCCCCCCCTTGCAATGAAACTATTACCCCTATAGTTCCTATCACCTATATCCCTTTAAACATGTATTTTCCTCAATACCGAATGAAGTGAAGTGGTCACTTGATTTCACAGACTACCTCCTTGCCTCATCATGGGCCTTTATCTACAACATCATCACTCTCTCCCAATAGAAACACTCACACGATTAAATCTCTGCACTTGTGCATTGATATAGTCCAATGCACATGGAAAACATAATCCACTATATCATTGGTACTCCCACTCCTTGGGCATCGAATGTCGCATTTCTCACAAACCAGTAGTTGGGTGACTAAGTGCCTCTTGAAAAACACTATTCATACAAGTCTCCCCATGACTCACTTATTGGAGAAATGTCCTACACTAGAAGTATGTCTGCAATCAATTGGGTGGATTCCATGGTTCAACATCACATACCATGCTAAAATTTTATAACCCATATTTGTATAATAATTCATCGATGCCTCCCATAAAATAAATCTTCACATGCCAAGATAACCGCATCACTAGCATCTGGGTATTGAAGTTGGGGATCAAGACCCAAATTTTAATATATTTTTATAGGTCATGCAATAAATACCCTAAATATTGTGGATAAGGTTATCACAGTAGAAGCGATGTTATGTATTCAAAGTGTTCAATATACTCATGAACTAAAACTCAGAGTTGAAGGGCATCCAACTCTTCATATGGATCTTAATATCGAAGATACTGAAATGTTACATGATCTACTATTTGAAAATATTCTAAGTTAGTACATGGTTTAATTTTTCAAAAATAGTAAACCATTGGATTTTTATGCCCTCTATACTTAATTGAGTGAGTGAGGCTTTTAACTCTTTAGTGGTGTGGTGGATTCAAAAGTATTTCTCGGCACAAGAAATCCAACCCTGTGGATGTAGTGCCTCAAAAAATGAACAAGTCAACCCATCAAACAATGAGTGTAGGTTCATATATTTTGTGCATTTTTTGTTGTTTCCCCGAGTGCACCTATGGTCTAGTTTTCAGTAATATCAACACCAGATGAAGGTGTACCTGAGTCCCAGATTATCTCTTAAGGTTGCATATTATTCATCAATGATATCTTCTCCACCTTCTACATCATCATGGAAAAATAATTATATAAATATCCCTGACCCTTCAATTTCTTCTCCATAATCGATAATATAATTGAAATAGTTTCTTAGAGATATTCCATGCATTACTCAAGTCCCACCTTGACAAGGCCCAAGTATTTATTATTGGCTTCCAAACAAGCATGAAGCTTTGTCTCTATTCAGTTTCACTCTCACCCAAGACTCAACTGGAACTAATATTATTCCTTCCTCTCCACCCTAATCATGCATGTGATTCATTAATTAGCAACCCCTCCCCCAAAAAAACAATATTTCCACAAAAATGAAAATATCACCCATAATAATACATCCCCATCTAACAAGCAATCATTCCCCCCCCCATTAAAATGATACTATTTCCCCCTTAGTTCTTATCAGACCCATCCTTACAGACTCTGGGGAGTTCTATCAATAACATCATCCCATCAAGAAAATATGTCATGCAGACCATCTCATATCTCACCATCTCAACACCAGGGCACTAATATCTCAATACCAAGGCCCATCACTTGAACATGTTTGAGACCCATATTGACCCATCAAGGGGTCCATCACATCCTCCAAGACCAACCTCCACTTAAATACCAAAACCAAGTTCTCATAGTGATATCCACACAACTCACACCATCATCATGAAACAAGGCACATACCTAGAATGAAAAACTAGAAAACACATTGAGAAAACAATCCTAGGAAAAAGCGTGCATCACACACACATGGTCAAATAGACCAAAACCAACTCACACAGGCCTCTCAGAATTTCTTGTAAAAACTAATCCAACTACCCATTTTTTAAACCATTTAAAAAAGGAATCTTGTGTCACCTTACTCACATAGGACCCATTTCTTAAAAACATTCAAAACCATTTTCATTTAGAATTACAATTTCAAAACCTATTTCTCAAATCACTATTTTTCCTTCAAATTCCCAGTAGGAAAAATTCCCATTCAAAATACATTTTCAAAAAAAATTACCTTTATAAAACCATGTCATGCCTCTAATATTCTATAAGGAGGGACACCTATTCCCATTCCACCAATTCCTTACCAAAAAACAATTTAGAATACTTTATGGTCCATGTTGACCATTAGGCTGATGTGAGCCCATACCAACATTATGGGGAAACTCACAAAAATAGGAAATATACAAAAAGATAATAGTAAATAGGAAAATAATCAAAAAATATTTAATTAAGAAATAAAATATTGTAAAATAAGGCCCCATACCTCAATTAAGGCCGTTTCCTTTAAATATCGCAACTCGACCACCACTACCTAGGATTTCTAACCCCTTGCATCACACCTCAGAAACCTATCTCACATTTCAAGGACTGATAATTATTTATAACCATTTATAAATAATTTTATTATTCAATTATATCAAATTATAATTGATTTAAAATTTAATTAAAAATTAATAACCACCAAAAAATCATTAGGAACCTATGTCACGGTCAAACGATAACTAACTGCACCATGAGAGCTCATGAAACTACCATGGAATCACCTCAAGACAAATATATAACAATCAAAACCTGATTACATATATAATTTATTTAATTTAAAATAAAACCTTCAAAAATTCATATGGATACAAACCTCTATCAAATAATCGAGAAATGGAATGGAGATTTTTTCATTGGCACTCCTCTATAGAAGTAGGGAAAAAGGATCATCATAGTGAGACAATTCCATAATGCTCTTATTGAATCATCTCAAAACCCCAAATACAATCTCCCAAAATTACAGGTGAGTAAAAGAAGAAGTAAGAACAATGAAATAATGGATGAACTTGCCCAATATTATTGCTGAAAATCACCACAAATCACCCACTTCATGTAGGAGGTAAGGTAGATGAAGGGTAGGGGTGTCTCGAGACAGAATGGCATCCCCCACCCACATGTTCAAGTAAAACCCCGAGGGGGTGGGTTGGTAAATTACCAATATGCCCTCACATAAAAAAACATGCCCCATCAGCTAGTTGGTGGCTCACCAGTCAGCCGGTGGCCCCAAATGAAAAGCTAGGCCACTAGAAATCTCAATGATGACTCTCATGTCATTATTTGTGGAAATATAGATGTTGAAAATTATTAAACCTTCAAGGTGAAGATTTTGGAGATTCAAGATTTCCTGAATATAGTGTTGTGTGGGCATGATATTCCCTTGGTTAATTTCCTTTGGTGGTATTATTTCATGGATATGAGTATCTAGGAATGTACATCATAGATACATGATCAATACTGCAAGCTATTTAATGATTATCTCTTCTCTTGTAACATTTCATGTTTTTTTAGAACATTTAAGGTTAATTAGATATTTTTCCTCTATTTCCTTATTGTATTCTTTCTATTGTTTAATAGATATCTCCCCCAAGATATTGTTTTGTAACTAGTTAATTTTATTGTATTTTTTTCCTTGTTCCTCTAAGTGAGGTGGTTGAGCTCCTATGATGGAAAGAACCTTGAGAGTTATCTCATAGGGTGGTTGTTAAGATGACTCATTCTCTTTTCTCCAAAATGTTTAGTTCTATCCTCAAACCAGATCAACCATGTCCTGAATGATGTTCCTGATGTGGTTTCTAACTCACTGTATTCAATTTTACATGACATCATCATCTGGTCCCTCCCTAACCATGTTTCCTTGAAAAAACTAATCCTCACCCACTGACTGTCCACCACATCACCCAAACATGATGTTCTACTCCAAAAAGAATTACCACACCATCCAAACACCCACACTGAGGATCATCCCAACACCCGACACATCTCTTTGATCAATTCTGTAATTAATCACATTCATCATCATACTAATAACTAAACACTAATGCACATATGATCTTACTAACCCTCAATTCCGGATACCACCATCCCCAGCACAATTCCCACACACCGAATCTAACCAACATTGTTATTGAATTCTCTAGATGAACCTATCTTCTCACCAGAATGCTATATTTTTTTTAATCATCCATCGACCAGTTTTGTAGTGCTCATGACCATTTTGAATCAATGGTTGTAAACCCGCAACTAGTTTGGTTATCCCCACCATAGGAGTATCCTTTTTTCACTTTTATTGAACCAAATAAATGATATCCATCACCCATATCTTATCTGTTACTGCACATAATGACTGAGTGTGACCTCTCACTTCTATCTGAGTGCCTGAATGAAACACTGATCATCAAGCACCATGATGGCATCTAATCAAGATCGTTAGTCCCAAAACACTAAGGTGTAGACAATGGATTGGTCTCAATCTTAAGATGATCCCCACCATTATCACCAATATCAACAGATGATTTTGGATAATTATTATCCACACCATAGTAATCACCCACTAAAAACGCAATTTAATTGTCCCTAACCACATAAACATCAAAAACATTAAGTGATCCAACCTGAAAAATTAACATAACACAAATCAAGGTGTCAAATCCCTAAACCCATAAAAATCACATCTGATTACTAAGGCTTCATATCAAATATACACCCAATGATCACCACAATTTTGGTTCTCATAAAGCATCCACCTGAAGAATGGAATAATAAGATCCCTTGAAACAACCATGTCATACCCGAACGATCAAGACAACACCCTTGTATCTCTTAGTTAGCCACTGAATGTATAGAAAACTAGTTTGAATAGGCACTAGTTTCTTTTCCCAACACTCGACCAAAATAGTTCCACACACTCAAGTTGCGTATGTAAATTTCCAAACTGACAGAGCATACAAGTGGAACACACAATGCAAGCACCTGGAGAACTCTTGTATAACACACAAAAAATTAGAAAAATAGTTTACAAAATCACTAATCACCTAATTTTAAAATCCATTTCAAAATATTTTAGACACCGCAAAACTCACTTGAGTTTTCAAAATAATATTTTAAATACAAGAGATTTTTCCAAAAATAAAAACATAAAAATACTGAAACTAGTTGGTCATTTCCTTGAAAACCGGTCTCATTTTCTAAATATCCATATTGAAAAAAATAATAAAAACAAAAAGAAATCCAATTTCAAAAATCATTTTCCTTTTATTTTCAAAAAAATGTAAAACTTATAACCATTTAAAACTCAGTTGATTAATGATACATTTTATTTAAAACCAACATTAAAATCCATTTTACTCACACTGTGTGCCACAACATGAGTATTATTTTAAAAAATATTCTTTACTCAAAATTCCAATATCCCAAATACAATTTTCCTATAGCTACCAAACAAACACATCAAAAGAAACAACCAGCGACCAAGAAAAAATTCCCCCACCTCCAAATAAATCTAATCAATCCTTATAATTTATCAAAGAAAACATAATTTTTATTAAAATTTGTTTGAATTAATATAAATTCTGACAAGGTTTCATATCAAACAACACTTCCTATGGGAGTGTCTTTCATTCCCTTAGAATGTCACTATCATGTTGCATAAAAAATTCAATGTCTACCAATCGATCTATTTGACCCACCTCAAGACACTTCCATACCACATTAGGATTATCAGTTAAACCCAACACCTTACTCATCCTATAGTGCTTAATCCAAAAACAAAAAATCCCAGAGAAACTCGAGTTTCAACTGATGTCAAATTGGTCAGGCAGGCACTCAATCTAAATCCTATCACAAGACACCACTCTCATGCTATTATTTTAATTCCCTAGACCATGCCACCAAACAGCACCAAAGTAGGGTGTTCCATGTGACCTTAGGTACACCTCCCCATACTCTAGAGGCTTTTGATTAGTGGTGAGAGCTGAATATAGTTGTTGGGAGATTAATCCCTCTAAATTAGTCTTACGGGAGAACCAAAAAATTGGCATAACCTATCCATATATTGAAATTCTCAAAAAACCTATACATATAAAACTCGGAGCCCACTAGTCCACCATAGTCTAGAATAAAAAACATTAAAATATTATATGATGATGTAAAAAACTTTGTAACATCATATATTATAGCATAACTGGAATCACATATAATGAAATGGCACACTGAAAAATACATGTTGAACATAACTCAAAATAAGTACACCATCCTCTAAACCAAATCACATAACATCCCATTATATCCATAGGCTCTACAACCATCTGTCATGTACCATGAGTCCACCTCTATGTGTTAATTGTGTCCTAAGAGAAAACAAGAGAGTCTACCCATATACATCAAAACTTATGATGTGTATGCATCTATGGGGTGAGTCCAATGACCCAATATTTATCTATAGTGCCTCGACAATACTGATTTTTTTAGATCAATTGGATGTGCATTCAATACCTATAAATAGTTATTGTCATGTTTGTGTAACACACCCACTAAGAATCATAACATATTATTAACATACAAGCATGGCGATGTTGGAACCATGTTGGGATCCGACTTGTAACACAACCCATAAAATATCAGTTTTGGCACTATTCAATAATATATGTCGTACCATAATCCATAAGATACCTACTTCAGTTCCATGTCATAATCATACCATCTCATACCATAACCCAATTCATACATGAATATTTTGGTAGAGTGAAAACCAACGATGTCCATCCAGCACCTAAAGACTCGACGTGGGGAATCTTCCAAAACCACAACCCACTACTCGAGGGGTCAGGGTAAAGTCATGTGTCAATGAGGCTCAACTCATCCCTCATCACTTGAGGTAGGTCCATCTTCGATGAATCATGTAATCCCATGATCTCTCACTCAATACATGGTCAATAGGGCCTTCTCACTCATGGACAAGTCCCCTTTTGCAACTTATACCCTATTTCTTAGGGAATAGCCTAATCTCATTCATGAGAACCAACCCAAGAGACATCTAGAAATATGATTGAACCAATATCTAAGTTATCAAGACACATTCATCCCATCAACCCACCCACTCAAACTATAGAGTGGACCATCAATCACACCTTCCCATCCCCAGGGAGGCCACATCAAGTACACATAAGTAAGAAAATAGGGCACACAGCCCATTTCACAGATCAAAAACCCACAAACAGGGCACTAATATCTTGGGACAAATTACTATGTCTCGAACATGTTTGAGATCCATATTGAACCTCTAAGGGGTATTCCACATCCATCAAGACCCACCACCAATTTGATACCACTACCAAGTTCTCACACATCTTCCCACACAACTAAGATCATCATCATGCAGCAAGACCCACACCTGAAAAGAATAACTAGGAAGGAAATCAAGAATAAAGGTCCAAGAAAAATATGGTATCACCCACACATGGTCAAATGAAACAAACCACACTCACACAAGTCTCTAATGATTTTATTTAGAAACAAGTCAAAATACATTTATAAAAATCATTTAAAAAATAAATATCAAATATCATTACTCACATAGATCACTTGTCCTAAAACCCATCAACACCATTTTTGTTTGGATTTTACATTTCAAAAAACAGTTCTCAAATCACCAGTTTTCCTTTAAATTCTCAGTTAGTCATACTTATTTTTAAAAGAAATTTTAGAAAGGAGATTTTTTTACATTGGAAAAACTAAAAAATTATTCCCACAAATACATAATAAGGTTCACTAGTTACCATTAAACCCCAGAAATAGCATTGAACCATTTAATGAGTTATATAGTCCATGTTGACTATTGGGAAATATGAAGGAATATTAAACTAATGAGTCAAAAAAACAAAATATCCAATTAACCAAGTGAATCATGTAACATAAGGACCACTACCTCATGAAAGGCCTTTTCCATTAAATTTCCTAGACTTTCCATTTCCAACTAGGCTTGATGATGCCTCACATCATGCCCCATGAACCCATATCACATCCCAAGTTCCAATAATTAACTATAACCAATTATAATTAAATATACCACTTAATTATTATATATTATAAATGATTTATAATTAAATTTTAAATGCCTCATGGTAGAAAACACATCTGGCATCCCTTTCACACTCAAACGGCAACTACCTACACCTAGAAGATCCATGACACTCCCCTACAATCACCCTGTTGAAAATACCTATCAATCAGAACTCGATTATAAGGAAATTTAATTCAATTTATAAATTCTTTTAAAATTAATATAGTGACATCCCTCCTTCAAATTTTTGAGAATGGACATGTTGATGTCATCACGATACCTCCTCTACATGAGTTAGGAAATAGCCCCATCATGATGGGATTATTCCACCAAGTTTCAGTAGAATCATATCAAAAATACAAAACTAAATTGCCCAAAATTTAAGGTGAACCAAAGAAGAATAAATAAAAGATAATTAAATGAATAATGTACCTATTATCACCACTAAAAATCACCACAAATCACCCCTTTCATGGGAGGGAAGGAGTGCAAAGAGGGGGTGTCACTAGGAAAAATGGCATCCCCAACCCTAGTTTGAGTTAAAACCCTAGGAGTGGGTTGGTAAATTACCTACATATCCCATATCCAAAAAATATGCCCCACTAGAGAGTTGATGAGCCTAGTCAGCAAGTTCGTCTACTAGCCAACTCACCAACGAGCCAGTGGCTTCCCACCATCTAGCCAATGGCAAGCTGCAATGGAAATTTTTATAGACCATCCACCCCAATCCAGCTTCAAAACACTCCCAATAATCATGGCTCTCCCTAGAGACAAATTCTAATTACATAAACATCTCCTATAGATGTTCAAACACATGAATTCCCATTCTATATACCATTAATCAAAGAAAATTCCCCACCTAAGGAAAAAAATTTCCCTATAGAATTTCCAAACCATAACAACCCATTGCATTACAAACTTATGCAGTTTATAGACATGTGGGTCACTCCATGATGAGTAGAGAAGGCATATATTTATGAACTGTTATCTTCATATAGATGGGAATTTGATCCTCCAAATTTTGTGTTACGGTTTCTTCACAAGTTGGATGAGATAGACTTCTCATTTTCAGGTTTGAATCTATGTATTCTTTAAATCAAGACAGAAACACTTCCTTTTAATGTTCATAATTCTGAACTGTACTTATCCTATTGTATGATTCTTCAACTACTTGTCATAGAACCGATACTCCATCTTACTCCGAACCTTCTTCATCAAGTAGAATTTGATATGATGATGAAATCCTTATTGAGTTCATTTTCTTCTTATTCTCTTTGGAATCATATCATTAATGTTATTTACACCCCTCAATCTTCCTTTGATGTATACTTATATCACAAAGAATAATGATCATTCCTCTCATTTCTTATCTACTTATTCTTTTATTTTTATAGGTATCTATCCATATTTAGAATAAGGAAAATCCTACTTTAATCTTAGTATCACGGTCTATTTATGTCTCTATATTTCTCGATACACCCTATTTCATATTTCTACATGAGATATATTATATATTTTAAAGATAGATTACCCAATAAATCATCTTCTTCCCAATACCTCCTATTTCATATTTCTAATAGGTCGAGGATTCACTATCATCGAGATGGGTCTTCACCGAAAATCACAAAGTAAATGAATATTTTTATAAGACAAAAAATCCATATGGTATGCCTATAATGACTCTTATAAATTCATTAAATTATCCAAACATAATGACTCATATGGAGTATTGTGGAATTAATATTATGGTGTGTCATAGAATTACTCTTACAAGGAGATGAAAATGATCATTAAAGATGTTTCCTTTTCCACAGAATGATCCTTACAGAGTTCTTGAATTAATCTTAAAGAGTGTAAATGACTCTTAGGAAAATTTATTTGTCATGGAATAATCCCTATAGATTAATTAAATGATATTTTCAAAGTGAAAATTACACTTAAAAAATAAATTTTCTATAAAATAATCCTTATGGTGTTCCAAATGACCAATAATTAATTTTCCTCTATTATAAAATGAATCTTACGAAATGGGAATGTCACTTATGGTATTTTCATTAACTATTATAAAGACTTGATGACCCTTACAGAACTGCTTAATGACCCTTAACTAATTTTCCATTATCAAATTTCTCAAAGGAAAATACTCTTATAATTTTTTTGATGACTCTTATAGATTCTTCAAATGAATCTTACCGAAATTTCAGTCTTATCCATTTTTTCATATTACTATACACACCAGGTTTTCAATAGATATTACAAAATATATCTCATCTTCCAAAATGGAAACCAAATGTATTGTTTATTTTAGGATCATTCTCTCCCTTTAATAATAACTTATAAACTTCTCCAAATTCATTCAAAACCATATATATCATGAATAAAATTCGTCACATCACCAACACCATGTATGAATGCATTGATCAACCAAAACAAATCCAAACTCCAATATCCTTTATTATCCTAAACTGTGTAAATCATGCTTGTATTCTTTATAATCATTGAATGTGGATTCCATGTGTATGAAAACCTTCTTCTAATTTATTCCTTTATCTAAGACGTAATGTCTTTTTAATCCATTATACATACACTAGTCATCACAATTAGGTAGGTTAGTGTAATTTATTCAATCATGAGAACACGCATTTTCAAAAAATCCAACATACATCCTTATGGTTTCAAAATTCTATCACTTTTTATTTTTTTAAAAATAGTCCATAAAATAAATGAACCAAGTAGTGATGAGAATAATATCACCCCTTTTTCATTAAATATTTTCAATCCAACATCATCCACATTTCCAGATTTTATGAGTTGTCTTTCTCTCATTATCAATAAAATGTAATTGGACTTAAAACTTCTATATTTAGCTTCTCATTATCTCTCCCTAAACATATTTAAACTCCATAAAGGGACCTACTTATCTTTGATCCCTATTTATCACAAAATATCAATGGGTTAACTCTTCATCCATTCCCCCCCTTGCTAAATACAAGCCTACTCTATATTCTATTCAACCTTTAAAAAGGTGTTTTTAAGGTCTTAGATAATATTATTAACTATATATTTAGAGTTTTTGGTCCTTCTATAAATCATGAATATTTTCTCCAACTAATTTTTATGTACCTCTCTAGGATTCCTCCAAAAAATGTATCCACTCCTCATCCAACTTAACTTCACTCCACAAACAGCTTTAGCTCATGAACTCTTGGATCTATTTACCAGTTGTTAATATGAGATTCTTCCTTAAACACTCACTATTAGATTTTTTTCATTCTTCTGCAATTGGTTATAACACTTAGTATATAACACTTATTTCATGAGAATAATTTCATATTTTCATATTAATTTTATGATCCACCTATTGAACCAAGACAATTATAGATTTGGAAATATTCATGCTTTAATATTTTTGTTCTACACTCAGTTTCAATTTACTCAAAATAATTTCACTAATTCGGTTTAACACTTGGAATTTTAGTTGTTGAATAATTATCTATGCCTACTAAGATGAATCTTGGAGTATAAAATAAGTCTTTAAGACAATAATCTAAAAAATTTCCTTGTTAATCACTTACCCCCATAAAAACATACAACTAATTTTTTTCTCAACTTCAACTCATCTTGGGATCTAAGTCCTACTCACAAAAAAACCAATAGTAAATATGAAATTAAATACATATTGTGTGATACATACCACTTATTAGCTCAATTGATACCACTTTTCAATGACTAAATAGTGACACAAATAGTTACTTGTGATCCACATTTATTAATAGGGATTCACATTTTCTAGATAAGGTTTAACACCCATTGATTTCAAGTCACGAACTCCCCAAAAATATCTTCATCATTCTAGCACTGAATATAAGATAGTGTTTTTCTCAAGGAAACCACTTTTTGTATTTGATTCCTTATTTTCATCAGCTTTTGGTATCCCATAAAAATAATTAGTTAATACAACTTGTTAGTATATAAACACGATTTTTTTGTATGTGGTTGATTCTTTCATTAATGTTTCCTTCTTGTTCTTAGTGGTCAGATAACACTAAACATAATATCCAATATCACTTGTTAATAATAATATTTTTCTTGATACCACTAGTTATATTAGAAAATGATTTGACTGTATTGAAGGCCATGATTGGAATCTTCATCATATAGTTATAGATTTAGTAAAGGAATTCAACAAAGCCTGCAACTTTTTTATTCACGTTTGGAATTCAAAGTGGATATTTTAGATGTATTGTTGAGTTAAATTAATATTTGACACTTTTTTTCTAGTCTGGTATAAAATACGGTGCATAATATGTCTAACTCCATCAGTTTCATTAATTTCATTCCATCCCAATCACATGTTCTCTTTCAGCACAACCACCTCAATTATCATTTATCCCCCCATAGTTCTACAAAACTTTCAAAAATAGTTATAAACACTAAATTACATGGGATGGGTACCTTTGACATCCTCATATAGTGGAGTTTGGTTGGTATTTTTGGACCAACAATTTGTTTCCAATACTTTATAGTGTGTATTTCTTCAATATAACTTGTACATAATTCACTCTGAATGTTATAATTAGAGTTCTTAATTTGTATTAGCTTGGGATTATATTTTATAGTGGGAATTATCTAACTCATACATGTTTAAATGATACACCACTAGTGAATTCCTTGCCTTACTTTTACATATAAAAAATTCTACACTATAATTTTTTTCATTTTTTTATTGGTGTGAATGAGTCCATTTAAGAATACATCATGATTCTTGATAAGAAAATAGGGATGTATGGGTGGTCCTTCTCATGGGAATTGATTAGAGTGTGTTGGATGGGTTTTGAGTGTGGATGGTGTTTGTATTTTACCATATGGGGTAGAAATGTCCCTTAGAATTTATTGGTTTGTTAGGAGTTGTTTTAGTTGGATAGGTAATAATTAATGTGGAGACATAGAGTATTTGGGGGAATCTTAGATTTTATTATTTGTGCATATAGCTTGGGTATTAGAGGGAGTCTTATGCCTTGGCTCTAATGGGTTTCACTAGAGAATCATCTTCCTCTTATTCTCCTTTTTATTTTTTCCTTTCCCTTCTTTTATTATGTTTTAATCAAATATTATCATATTTATAGATTTTTTTATCGTTATTTCACTCATGATATTATAAAATTGGTGCATTTATTGCGATATATTTGTTTCTGCTGAGTAGATTCGGGGATAACCTATCGAGGATGGAAACACATGGTGTTTAATCATATCTGGGATGGTCGATGCAAGAACTAATAACTGAGATATATTAGTGTGAAAATGAAATTGTACATATTCTAAAGAAGAATTATGCACTAATAAAACTATTGTGGGGTTGATGATATGATACATTAAGGAAACATCAAGGTGAAACAAATTCAAGAGTGCCTTTAGCTAAACTATAGTGGCAGAGAATAGAATATGAGTGTTGATGACTCATGCTATAGAGGCACAATAATCTTCAAAATGTGTTTGACCAAATTGAAATGTGATGGAATGAGTAGAAACATACATTAGAATTTTTTGACTTATTTTTTTCAACAAAATACACCAATAAATATGAATATCATACATGATGAGACCAATTCAGAACATACAATCAATAATTATTCTTTGTGAGAGGAGGTTCAAATGACTATTCTTGAAGCAGTCTAAGATTTCCTACAAGAGGAATGTGAGATAAAGAAATTTCTACATGAAAAGTTGGAAGATAAATGTGTTCTATCAGTGTAGACAACTGAAGAGGAATAGACCATGTGTGCTGAGGTAGAGTAGAAATATTTTTTGTTTGATGTTAATCCAAAAGAAATTAGATAGTAGGTGATGATGCTGCGGACCATTCTACTGAAAAATTTATAGTACTCAGATGATTTTATCAAGTATAAAACTACTAAGGCCTCTTCTGTATCAACTCTAGACCATGTTCTCTAGAATAAAATATAGGATGTAATGTATTTTTGAACTATTTCATCATGCATATATTTTGAATCCAATTTCATATCATTAGAGAAAATATCAAAAGTGAAGAGCAGTCATTTTATTACTTGGGGTTGGCTGGAGAAGTTACAAGACACATGTATTAGCATCTAACTACAATGGATAACTTACTTTTCAATAGGACACGTATTTTTTTGAAGTTTATTCATTGGTTATATCCTCTATGGATTCTACCATATGCATTACACACTTGTATAAATGGGAAAAACTTGTCCATGATACCACCATTTGACCAAGTAGAACATGAAAGGAATGGAAACATGTAGTTATTACCAAGATATAAAAACAATGATGTTTTGACTACCATAGAGGAGGTCTTAGTTTATTATATGGTTATTGTTGTCGTTTTTTGGAAATCATATGCGAGATTTTGAGTTTCATGAACCCCCTCATTGGAAGAAGTGACATTATATTATTCAAACCATTTATATGAATGAATTATAGACCATTGAAACTGATGAACTTAGAGTGCCGCTTCACCTAGAGGAGAAGGTGGAATTTCGGGTAGGTGGAAGTGATGGGATAGTGGGGTTGTTCGGGTGGTCCTACAAGGAATTGAATGAAGTGCACTAGAGGGGTTCTGACTATGGAGGGTTGTTGTTAGTTTACCACATGGAGAAAAAATTCTATTTGAGTTTATTAGTTTGTTGGGGGTAGTGGAGCTTCTATGGGGAATAATTAAAATCGGTATGAGGAGTAATTGTCGGTAGATTGGATTTATTTCCTTGGGTGTACGGTTTTGGTTGTCGAAGGAATCTTAGTCATGTTTTCTATAAAAGATGAGACAAGTGAGAAAGAAAAATGCTATATAACCCAAATGTTCTTTCAAGCTTGTATTGCACATATTTTTTGAACTATAATTGCCAAATATTTATAGGAATTTACAAATAAATGAATTGGAAACATTAAAAAATTATACCAGCACAATGAAGAAATTAAACATCCAAATTAAACGGACACATTAAAGAAATAAAATGGCCACATTAAACAGACACATTAAAAAATGAAATAGACACATGGGGTAAACCCTTTTAATTTCCACTGTATGTATTTGGTTTTCAATTCCAACACTCCCCTTAAAACCAAAACAGAATTCATTTCGACCATCTTTCTTAGCTATTTGAATACATCTGTCGGTAATGCCTCTTTGAAAGTATCATCCACTGATTAAACTGTATGAAAATAATCCAATTTTATCATTTTCTTCTTCACATGAACTCTTAGAAAATTATATCATGTATCAATGTGTTTTATTATTCCATGATTCACTAGATTTTTGGATAGTTCAATTTCCAACGTATTATCAAAATATATGACTATGGATCCATCATGTAGATGCTTTAACTCCTTCAGCAGGTTTCTTAACAGAATTCTTTCACAAACAGTGGATGATGTTTCTACGTACTCTGCTTCACATGTGGATATGATGACCACATTTTTCTTCTTCAGATTCCATGTGAAAGAAATATTTCCAAGAAAGAATGCATATCCAGTGGTGCTTTTTCTTTCATCTTGGTCACCTCTACAATCACTATTTGAGTATCTATATAGCCTTGATTCATCATTATATGGATAGAAAAGACCAAATTCCATAGTTCCTTTGACATACATGAGGATTCTTTTTATTTCTATCCTATGTGATTCTTTTGGTTCTTTCATGTGCCATTTTAGAAGCCCAACACTGTAGATGTTATTTGGCCTTTAGATTATGAGGTACCTTAGACTTCCAATCAGACTCTTGAATAAATTTGAGTCAATGTTTCTTCCTTATCCATCTTTTTTAGTTTTAATACTATTTATATAGGAGTTTTTATAGTTTTTCAATTGTCCATCTTGAACTTTTCAAAAAATTATTTGCATACTTCTTCTGAGATATATAGATGCTACCATATTGTTGCATTACTTCTACACTCATAAAAAAGTAAATAAGACCTCCATCTATCATCGTGAACTCCTTAAACATGGCGTTCTTGAATTCACTGAACATCGATCGGTTGTTCCCTATAAACAACACATCATCAACATACATGCATTCTATTAGAATATCTCCATGAGGATAATTCTTGATGTAAACTGCATGCTCATATAGACATTGGTAGAATCTATTCTCTTAAGGATAGTTGTTGCTGCATGAATTCTAAGCACATGGAGATTAGATAAACCCTTAGAGGGATTTATTCAGCTGATACACCTTTTCTCCCCCACCCCTTGAATAAAAAAGCCATCAAGCTAGTCAACCAAGAACTATTCTTCTATAGTTCCATTCAGGAATGCATACTTCACATCGATTTGGTAGATCATCCAACTGTGATGGACTGCATGGGAGATAATCATCCTCATAGTGTCAAGGTGAGAAATAAAAGTGAATAATTCTTCATAGTCCACCCCGTACTTCTGTTTATGTCCCTTTTCTACAATCTTTTCCTTGTAGAGATCAATCTTGCCATCAGAATTTCGCATGATCTTGTGAACCCATTTGACGACTATGATTTTCTGGCTATTAAGAAGTGTAGTCAGCTCTAATGTTTTATTTTTCCCTATGGAATGAATTTCTTCTTCCATAAAAAATCTCCAAAATTATTCCCTTGTAAATTCCTGAAACATCTAAGGCTCATGATCTACATAAAAGAAAAAAAGATTTACCTCTTCATTTTTCTCATAGTTATCTATTAAGTTTCTCATATTTATAGGTTAAATAGGTGAGGATGAGCTATTGATATTTTTACTTTATGGAGTTCTTTAAAGAGTGATGTAATTTACTCCTAGACTCTTGTGTACTGATGATGAACCCAAGTAAGGTGTTGTGGGTGTTTTATCTTAATGATCATGCCATTATTCAGGATCTTTTGTTATGAC
Source organism: Viscum album (assembly GCA_963277665.1). Classification (NCBI taxonomy): domain Eukaryota; kingdom Viridiplantae; phylum Streptophyta; class Magnoliopsida; order Santalales; family Viscaceae; genus Viscum; species Viscum album. The sequence goes on from OY728157.1 coordinate 1,770,077,565, forward strand.
TGGAACATCTTTGTTTGACTCTTCATCCTTCCATTTCCACATGTCTTACTCACTAAGGACCACATCTCTACTCACCACTTCTTTATTAGTTAGTGGATTTTAGATATTGTAGGATTTAGATGATTCACTATAGCTGGTGATGATGCACTTATCACCATGATCATAAAGCTTACTTCTTCTTTCTTCTTGAACTTTAGTGTAGGAAACACACCTGAAGATTCATAGGCACACCATGCTTGGTTTTCAACCACTCCATGCCTCTTATGGTGTAAAATGTTTGATACTCTTGGTTGGAAACCGATTGAGAAGAAAGGTAGTAAATTCAACTGTCTCTTCCTGAAATCTCATTGGTATCCCTTTGTCCTCCAGTATATTCATTGTCATATCAAAGAGTGTGTGGTTCTTTCATTATGCAATTCGATTCTATTGTAGTGTATAGGATGCAGTGTATTGATTCTTCATGCATTATTCCCTACAAAAATATTGAAATGCATTTGAAGTGTATTCTCTACCTCTTTCATATCTGAGTACTTTTATTTTTTGAACACTTTAGGCTTCAACACGAGCTTCGAAAATTTTAAACATAGTAAAAGAAGAAGATTTTTCATCAAACCAATACACTCAAATTTTTCTACTAGAATCATCAATGAGGGTAATAAAGTTCCTATTACCTCCAAGTGAGGGTGTTTCAAGTGGTTCAAAAATATCAGTGTGATCACACTAAAGTGGTTCCTTTTCTCTTCTAGACACTCCACTTGGGAAGAAATTTCTTTGTTTCTTACCGAGTGTACATGCCTCACACATATGATTTGGACCTTAAATTGCTGGAAAGCCACACACCATGATTGATAAGGATACAAGTTTAAGGCCATTGAAATGGATATTCACAAAGCATAGATTTCATCTCCATGAGTCATTATTCATGAGTCCAAAGAGACACTCCTTGGCCTTTATGTTGATATACAGTGGAAATATGTGATTCTTCACCATTTGTACTTGAGAAACAAGTCTCCTGTGAACATCCCTTATAGAAAATGAATAGTTTTCCATGTGTGTGACATACCCCTTCTAAAGGAGTTTTATGATACAGATGATATTATTTTTCATGTTTGGAACATAATACACATTATAGATGTAATTTTACTCACCATTCTTCTGATAGATTTTGATTTTACCTTTCCCAATCATGGGTACCTTTGATGAGTTTCCAAAACTCACATCGCCATGAACTTCTTCTATGATTTCCTCAAAAAAAAAATTTGTTACCACTAATATGGTTGATTGAAACCATGTTGAGATAAAACACATCTGGTAGTTCACATACATTTTCTTATACGGGGAGGAGTTTAGTGACTTATTCTTCATGGTGAAATAATTCAGCATAGTTGGATCATTCATCATGATTTGTTTCTTCCAACACTCAGAGGCATAATGGATGAACTTTTTTCAATTGTGTCATTGAAAATTCATTGAGTTTACACAACCACACATGAATCTACCTCCACCATTTCCTCTTCTATAGAAGCTAGTAAAAAATTGATTTTGTTAATGGCTTGGATGATATCCACACACTCTGTCTTTTGAATGATGAATACATCATTGCATTCAAACATTCCTTTGTTCTTGTAGAGTCAACCTAGACTCCAAGGCTTGATCAATCATTTAACCCACATTATTTTGCATTTTATCTCATGTACTATCAACGATCCCATCAATTCTTCATTGGAAAGTTTTTCAAAATCCTTTGGTTCTTAGAATCCCAAAACAATATGCTCAAATTTTGTGGTGAGAGATTGAATTTCTTTTTCAATGACATGAATATCCTTAAATTTTTCACTATTTATTTTCAAATTGTTAATAATAATAATTAAATGTGAGAAGTAATCAGATATACTCTCACCATCCTTCATGTGACCCGCTTCGAATGTCGATCTTAGTATTTGAAGATGAACCCGCTTCACTCGATCAACACCCATCAAGATGGTTACAAGGTTATCCCAAGATTTATTTCATGATATTGCTTTAGAAATAGTTAAAAATTTCTATTCATCCATCCCATGATAGTAGAGGAACAATGTCTTATTTTCATTCTTACTTTGATTTTTGAGACATGTCTTTTATTCATTTGTGAAGGAGGCTTCTTCTTCTGTAGTGGGTACTATATACCCATTGGTGATGATCTATCATAATTATTTTGATATAAAAAATGACTTAATTTGGATGAATCACCTTTTTTATTTGTCCATAGACAACTTATGAACTTGTGGTTGAATTGTGGTGCCCATATTCAGAAAATTGAGGATGCCTTGGAACCAGAATCTAATACCAGTTGGTTGTCTATACAAGCCGGGAAAAGTGAGATAGAAAAATGGGACAGAACACAGTGAAGATTTAAATATTGTATTGCACATATTTTTTAGAACACAGTTTTTAAAAATTTAAAGGGATTTACAAAGAAATGAAACAGAACCATTAAGAAATGAAACTGACACATTAAAGAAATGAAACAGTCAAATTAAATGGACACATTAAAGAAATAAAATGGCCACATTAAAGATATTAAACCGCCACATGGGGAAGACCCTTTGAATTTCCACCAGATGTATTTTGTTGGTAATTCCAACATGGCCTTGTCTCTAAGGGGTTCCTCTATAGAGTATTAATCCCCTTATTCTCCTTCTTATTATTCCTTCATCTTATTATGTTCTTCTATAATCAAATTTTGTCTTCTATATAAAAGATTTTTTCCATTCTATTAAAAAAAAATCTCCAAATGACATCAAATAAAATTTACCCTTTCATCCTAAGCATGCCCTCATTTAGGTGTATGCTCCCCTCTCTCATATCTAGATAAGTTTTCTCATTTTTATTTATCTTTCAAATATGAACATTATTTCCAAGTGAGCTATTGTGAGTGAATCATCATAGTTGTTTGATGAACCTTCCATTGATATCCGCGTCTTTATTCCAAGAATTTAAATATGTTTTCCAAATTTATATATTTTCTTTAAATATAAATCCCCTCATTATATGTCATAGGAATGGATGAATTCCTTATAATATATTTGGTTACCTTAATGTTTCTATTTATTTCTATAATACTGGTGTTAGAACATGTAAAACAGCTGTTGTAGAAATAATATTTCACGTGGTGTTATTTTGTTTGAGATGTTAAAGAAGTAAGTATTATTAATATAGCAAGCTCTTGTGCTTCTGGAAACACACTCACAGTGTCATATACTTCTATATAATTAGAATTTTGAGGCTATCATCTTGGATGAGTCTTTTCTTCTAGATTTACAAGAAATATCTATTTTTATAATAATTTCAAATGTGAATCTTTACATGTTCCACTTATTAAGTATTCCATAGAGGAAATATTCATTTACTCATTTCCATTTGAGGAATATAAATTTAACTCAAGTTCCATGACCTTCTCATCTTTATTCTTCATTTGGGAAACCGTATCTTTCAATCTTTAAGAATCATCCATTCAGAGTTTTCTCCCCTATTCAAGTTGTGTCTTGAAAAGGATTGTGTTTGTTTTCTACTCCTCTATTTCCATTTAATTATCTATCTCTTGATAAAGTTTTTCGAATAAATTTTTTGACTTTTCACCCATCTTCTTTAGGCCACAATTTAAGTCCACCTCCACATTTCCTATCTTGTTTCTCTCCATGCAAAAAATCATTAATAAAGGCATAATTCACTTTTTTTATGATTCCATATTGGTCCACCTTTTCTTTTAGGGACTGGATCCCTTCTTCGTTTCTATATGATAATCCTCTAGATCAAATGATTGTGGTTATTTCCATGTCAACATTGGAATATTTATTTCTACAAGCCACTGTGGGTGACTCTAAATTTTATAATTTGCAAGGATCATCCAAAACATTATTAAAATAAAACATATCAATAGAATTAGAGTTATTAAGATTTACTGAAGGTATTTTCTTCTAGATATTTGTCAGGTTTTTCTATATCTTTTCTTCAGACGTAAGGTATTTTTAACATGGATTTCCTAATAAATTCTCATCAGGACTAAATTTTCAATCTTCAATATCAAGGCTCAATAACCTTCTTTATTTAAACTAGTTTTCAATAAATCTTACCCAAAATTTTCAAAATATCATAATTAATAGAAAAATTAATGGCTTTCTAATATACCTCACTAGAGATTCCTTTATTGATAATTATTTGTTTCACTGCATCATGAACTCTGTCACTGTTCATTTTTAGGTGAGCATCACATTGGTAATATTAAATAATCTCTTCACCACAATCCTATAGAAATATAAACATCTAAATTTTTCAACAATCAAAAATAGTTCATTTAATGAATGGTGGTTACATCATAGTATCCATGATTGAAGAAAATCCAATAATAGTTTCTAAGGTTGAACACCAAGATAGAACCTTTTGGATCTAATACCTCATGTTTCAAATAGAGACACCATGAGAGGTGGGTGAATCATGGTGCAAGAAAATTTAAACTTTTCTATTTATTTTTTCATTCTTTATTTTTTATCTTGTTCACATGTTGGTACGAACTATGTTCAACCTCTTGCTTGATTAATTTTTCACACTACCTCACCGAAAGATAAATAGATATGCAATATTGTAAAGGATATGGAACACATAGATTTCATGTTATTCACAACTAAAGGCTAGTCCAAGGAGAACACACGTACTTGTGGGACAGAATCAATTTTTTCACTAGTTTGGTTGATAAAGTTTTGGTCATGGTCACTTAATGCCATTGATCATTTTCTTACCATGTTTTGGGTTTGGTCACTCTATAACCAAGGAACATTGCCTATTACTTTCCATTTCATAATACCTGGGGAAGAATTTTAATGGATTATAAACATGTGGGTCACACTATTATTATAAAATAAGGCATGAATTTTTATATATTTAACTTAAATTTGATGAGTGGTTGATCCTCTACATTAGCTACTTCTTTTTCAAAATCCATATGAGATAAAATCCTCAAGTCAAGGATTGAGTCTATGTATTCCTTGAATCAGAAAAAAACAAATAATTTGATTGAATTAGGATAATTACACATTTGGAATTATCATGTTTTCCTATTCAATATCTAGAATATATAGAATTAGATATTCCTTCCTTTTTCAAGCATTCTCCTTTAGTAGAACTAGATATGATTATGAAATCCTTATCGACCACGTTGTTTTCTTATTCTCTTTAGAATCAAATATTCAATGTTATTCAAACTACACTCTCTTCCTTTAATGTATATATACATATATATATATGTATATATGTATATGTATATATATCAAAAAATGATGATAACGTCTCTATTCTTCTAATCATCTTCTTCTCTTTTTATAGATATCATTCCATATTTTGAATATAGAAAATTGTCCTTTAATATCAATCTTATGATATATTAAATTCTTTAAAATTCTAAATTTAACCTATTTTATATTTATTTCAAAGAAATATTCCATATTATTAAATTGGAAACATTGTGATATAATTTTCATTCCATTACTCATAATAATTGAAAAATTTCCCATAAATCACGGTCTTTAATTCACCAAAAAATTAGCTTATTTCTTTCTGTAATATTTGACCAAGTTATCATTCATAATTTATGATTGATAATTAAAATTCTAATCCATATGGTATTGCATGGTAATTTCAGTGAAATAAGAATTCTATATAATCTTTTCATTTTAGATCACCATTAATATCTCGAAATAATCCTCCTTTAAAATTAGTATAATCTTCTCCATTTCCCATGAACATTCCAACAATGATTCGCAACTGGATAATGTTATCACTATAACATTCCTTGATCGAGCACTCTCTCATTTGGCCAAATCTGTTTGGTTATGAGATATCAAACCTGCTTCCTTATATGTCAAAGGATTTTGAATAGCAGTGGGGGTGTGATATGTATATTGGGGAGACTATACCTCCTAGTATTGAGTATAAAAAAAGTGGAATAATCAGTAATAATAAATAGTATATTATCGATAAAACATTATAGAAAACACCATATATAATACAACTTGAAAGTAAAGGAGAAACCAATAGTGGATAATCGTGTAACGACAAGATTATATGTATCTAAATGTAAAACAAAAAAATAGAAATGAAAGAACAAAATGACACAAAATAACTCCAAAACCCTGATCCCAAAACCCAGTTCGATTCCATCTCCAAACTCCATCCCATACAAAAAATCAATAATCAACAATAAGTTCCCTTACCCTTTCCAATCATGCATCCATGTAATCTACTAAAGTACCGAACATTATACCGAATAGGGTGTGAGTAAACCTCAGTAGTTCAAATCCACCATTTCAAAAAAAATCATTCTGATAATAAATGTATGCAATAAGGTGGTAAACATATATATTAATTAAAAAATTAATATAAAACATCAATCAACATTCTTCAGCACCATGCCAGTATTTCTATGATCATGTAACACAATTTTGCCAACTGTATTCACATACTATGGTATAATCAAACAACTGGGTAGATCCCTCTTTATAATAATTTCATCCTCCAGGAATAGGCCTATATATAATCATATCATCATGGGATTGTGCATATACAATTCAATATAAGTATTGTAGCATCAACTGAACCAATTCCCTAAATAACCATGACATCAGGGGATTGGGCATATCCCACTCAATATAATCGTTACAACGACAAACTGGGTCAATCCCTCTATTTAATCATTTCAGCATGGACTAGGAGGATCCCACGCTATATAAGATTTACCATAAGGATATCAAAATATCACATCACAAATATCAATGGTTAATTATGAAAATTACCACTTGTATTTGAATTACACTTTCAATTATATCTCAAATTATCAACAGTCGCATCAATAAAAAATGATTCATTACCTTGGGATTCAATATCAAGAAATCACCAAAATTCTCATGTAGTACTAAACAAACTTTAATCTAATATCCAATTTCTTATTATCCAAAATTTTTCTCACCCAATAGGTAGCCATAATTCATGTAAAATTAATAGTTGAACTCAAAGGATTACAACCAATATTCCAATCCATGATTTACCAGAAATTAACTAATTAATTAGATAACATGTCACATTGGTGTAATCATAATATTTTATATAATTCACAATTAAACATACCATATAATTAGGTTTAGCCCCCTACCCAATACTAGAGATTAAAGCATCAATTCTAATGTAAAATGACAAAAAGGATAAAAAAATCTCATAAGATTTCAAGAACCTCGATCAACCCAGGTCAAGATCAAAACCCCCAAATAAACATTCGGTCAAAATATTTTCACCACAAAAATAAGGAATGATGGAAGATAAGGGAAACATAAACAAAAAAACTCAATGGGAATTAGATGTGTTGTCGGGATTTCCAGAATAGAATAGGAGACTCCATAGTTTTTAGGAAATCATCTTAGGGTCGATAAGAGAGTGTTGTATGAGATGGAATGAAATAATCACACCTTATTCCCACTTAAAACCACTAGTTTCAAGGAATGCATAGTGTGTAATCCTTTCACGGTGTGTATTTAATCATTATTTAGTTATTCCAAAAAACTGATCTCCTTGAGTTAATATTAATACTGATTGAAATTTATTGGGTGTGAATTAAGTAGATTATGTGTAACCACTTCACGTCATAAACCCATTAAAAACAATTCCTTGTGGCAGTTACACATTATGTAACATATACACAGCATGTAATCCTCCTGCAAATAGGTTTCATCCCAGCTTCTATGAAAGTGCCCAAAGAGAGTCTAAAGCATTCCAAATGTTGAAATAGTGGGTTCCCTAGACCCAACTAAACATTACTTTTTTATTAACATTTCAGTTATATAGTTAGATATGCATGATGTAAACTTACCATTATGGTGTAGATATTTCACCATCCACAATTTAAATGGTAATGTCCATAGAATAATTTTCATATGAAATTGTTGTAAAATATCCTTGGATATAATGAGATCTTAGAGATACTATGACATTAGTATTAAATATATGTATTCTGGTCTAGATACATCATATGGGTTGGACACAATTGATATCTAACTATCACATGCCGAGTTATCATAAGCACAAAAACATCTTTGAATGAAGCTTTCACTTGGAAATATCTCCTATGTGATATAATGAGGAAATACCCACTAATTGGAACACCACATGTTTTAGGTGTCATTGGTAGTTCCTATATATGAACATGTGTATTTGTCTCATTACATGATATCATTATCAATTTGTGACATTTGATCACACACTTTGATGAAAGGTAAAAATTGTGATAATGAGATCATGGAAAGGTAGTTTTTGTTGGGTTCATCATTGATGGTATGAGATTGGTTGAATGGTCAATATAGAATTTGTCTCTTTTGAGTTGAGGAAGTAATATATCTCAGGCATTGTTGATCAAGATGGTATTACCTTCATAAATCATTGAACAAGGTAGATGGAGGTAAATTCATCCTATCATATCAATAAATTATAAAGCAAGAAAGGACAATAATATAAGTTTGGGTCCTTCTCTATGATATATCTAAAAACAAAGAGATTATATTACCCAGTACGATTTTATAGGTTAGTTGTTATTAATATCACTATTTCTTATTATTTAGGGGCCATGATGGGTTTCTAGATACTACTCATGAACTGTGAATATAATTCCTTGTTATCGATATAAGGTCCTAGAGGTTCACACAATATATTGTATTCAAAAATATTTCATATTCTATTGAATAGGTAAATAAGGCATTGTAGTCTCCACCATGGGGTCTGAGGGTTGTCCAAGTATTCATGATCATCGAAGAATAAATAAATTTATTGTTATCCATGTCTCAAATAATTATGTTGAATTTATTTTTTTGAAAAAGTATTCATGTGAGATCATTGGACCATATCGGGGCTCGGATCACCAAAGATGACATGTTACGTCGCTACGGTGATTAAAAAAATAGAATTCTCTGAACCAACGGCTTCTCTTGCATGCCCCAGCACAAAAAATAGGTATTAAAGGGATCACATGAATATTCTAATCCAATAAAAAATTGGTTTTATTTTAATTATGTAGAGTGATTAATTCCAACCCCAATGGAAGAGACCGTGAACCAATCTGATTTCGGATAACCATGTTATGGACATCCGAAGTTTCTTATGCAGATTGTTTACAATTTATTTTTTTGTATTAAATAAAATATCATTTATATGTAAATATAAATTTGTTTTAATTGAATATAAGAAGAAATATTTTTTGATCGTTTGATCACAGGAAATTTATGGTGCCCATTGTTCATTCGTTGAGGGGCAGAATTCCTCCGGCTAGACTTATTTCCATAAATATAGGAAAATAACCATCATAATATAATATTTTATATTAAAAAAATAAATTTTTTTAAATTTTGTGATGTTAAGATTTATTTAACTGATGGTATGTGGAAATATCATAAATAAACAAATATCAGGTAGGGTGTCATCTTGACTAGATGATAATAAAAAACAAACAAATCAAAAAAAAACAAAATTTATTTAGTTTTTCAAAAATACAAACATTAGTCATTGTTTTAAAAAATAAAAATAAGAGAAAGTGGGTGAGAGGAAAAGAAAATATTAAAATATGTGTTGGAAATGCTGATTGATTTAACGAGTCAATAAATATATATTTTATATTAAAAGAAAGGGACTTGGTGTCCTCCCAAGTCAAGAAAGTTCCCACCGCATGGGCCCCTATCGGTGGTATCCTCCAATTTCTCTATCAGTGACACTGACCAGTGGCATCCTATCTCCTTATCCACTTCGTTACAGCCCAATATAGAGTTCCCCTTCCGCTCGATTCCATCCACACCCCTCCACCCTCCATATTGTCTTATCATATTCTGTGAAAACGGACCACCTGACCCCATTGGGTGGGGTTTCCCCTACTAGGGTCAGCCCTGGGGAAAGGCCCACGAGCCCCTGGGCTAGGGAAACATACAAGCATGGAAAAAAATAAATAGATAAGGGAATAAAATTCACCATTTCACTCTAAATTTAAATGAATTTTAAGGAAAAATTTCTTATGCAGTCTTGGAAAATGGAATTTACCGGGTCATTCCTGTCCCCTACTATGTCTGTCTCCCTGCACTACTACCGAGCCAGGTCACATACTGCTGCCCTATCATCTACTCACAACCATTGTTCATCTTATCCTTCTAGATCTTAACCTTCGGTGATATTACCTCCTGCTCTACGAGTCGCTCCTCCTTTGCCTGCAGGATACCCCTCACCCGGTCAGGTCTCTATCATCTCATATCTGAGTAGCCGCCACTCATCATCAGCCACCCCCATAGGCCACCATCAATTTTGCCATGTCTCCCCTATCTTGGCCAGAATACCGCCTTCCACTATCGACAATGTCACCACCAGTGACCTCCCACCATATCGGGTTGTCAGCCTCCCTTCCGATGCTCATGAGGTACACCAACCATGTATGTCAGATCTATCATCTAGATTATACTCCAACAGGGTTATTCCCACCTTGTGTGATCCTGTATAGGAAATGGTGGAGCTTCTCAACCTATAACAAGTCAAACTAGGTCTGTTGGGCCTAGAATATCCTGCAAGGGAACTGCCCAGCCCGAAATGGGTCTGTACATGTTCGATCCGACCTACATTGACCCTGTTGAATGTTTTGGGACAAATGTATTCATTATATAATAAAAAATTAATTAAATTTATTAATTAAAATTAGGTATTAAATTAAATTAATTAAAACTTATTTTTTGTTATTCTAGAAAGAAACTAATTTAATTTTAGGAATTAATTTAAATTAAATAATTAATTAGATTTTTTTCTATTAATATTAAATTAATTTTTTAGATAGAATAAAAATAAAATATTTGCATAATTTATTTGTATCTAATAATTTATTTAATTTATTTGAATTTCCATCATAAGTTAAATTTATAGAAATTTAATTTCAAATTGAGTGATGAATGATCTTGAGCACAAATCATTCAAAGTATGTTTGGACTTTTATTTATTTAATTAATTATTTTCATTATGTGTGATTTATGTAATTAATTTAAAGATTTTCTATGCATCGTCATTTTTTCTTGTTTAATATGTATAAGTATTTATGTGGAAACGAGTGTTTTTTCTGTGTATTAAACCTTCCCAAGACCCCATCACCTATGTGTTAGTATGTATGTACTATAAATAAGATGAAGTAAGACATAAATCATGTTAATATGAAGCAATATTCTAGACAATACGATGACACATTGGGCCAGGGTGTGAGCCGTAATACGATTCATGTCATAACATAGGTATTATACCCCTAGGTCATGGTTGGTCCATTATGTTTAAATGGGTCAACCAATAATAGATGATCAATATTAGTCATGAAGTATATTTAATTTATGCATTGTTTATTATTTTATTGAATTTTCAAGTTTATGTAGTCATATAAAATAATAAACATAAAAATGCATAAATTATATCAATTTATGACATGATGAAAGTTTTTCAATTTATTTCATAGTCATTTGTGAGTGCGATCACATAGAACATGCATATCAAGATAGAAAATTATTTCATATGTTGATGAAATATTAAAAACCCTCAACAAATTATTAATTCTCAAAATGCCTTCCATAATTTGATTTGAACATAACGGGGTGTTTGGGGTGCTCTTAGTCCAATGTAAAGGGTTCCTCCTACTATCGATTAGTTCTTATGAGAGTGATGGGTTAACTTAACTAGATTTGGCAGCAAATAAGTAGTGATAGATAGATTTCCATAAATATATAGGAAAGCATTTAGTAAATAATTTTTATTATTTTAGAAACTAAGACTTCACTTAACAAATAAAAGAATCAAAAATTAATGTGGTTAGCTAGTCAAATGTCTACCCTTAACTCTCTGAGTATTGGTATAGATAAATCCTATAGACTATGAAATGATTTTCAATGATCCTTTCCACTAGAATACTCAAGCAACAGGATATTATGATTCTAGTATAAAGGGTTTTGAGAATTTAATAACATAGTTGTAGACATTTAATGACTTAATTAAGTAATCAATAATGTATAAATCACTAATAAATATAAAATTAAAATATTTTATATATTAATTTTGTTGAAAATTTCAATTAATAATATAATATTGGAAAAAATTAATTTCCCCGCCCTTATGAATTTTCAAAATAGAATAGGTTCTTGTGAAATGTACAATGACATTAAGAAATCAAGGTGGGGGTGTCACCAATACTAGTTAGTCTATCTCAAGTAGAAAGGGTGTAAAATTCTTACAAGAGTCTCATATAAACTTCATATGACGGTAATGTCATAATGTTATTATGAATGTCTAATGTGATTTACGGATACAACATCGGGACATTGATAACATTACATGTCATCTCATCAACAAAAATCATATAAGGAGAAAGTGAAGAGCAATTATTAATTAGTTATGATTACACAATATATGTGTAAAATAAAATATGTGTATTGATATTTGAAAACATCCCATTATTATAACATTTTTCACCCATGTAATCAAGTTTTTCTTATGATTACATAACGAGCTGTAGGGACAATCATTGTAAGGTTCTCCAAGGAAATAGTAACTAAATAAAAGTATAATATTTAATTATTATGGAGATCAATTTGAAAGAAAATGATAAAAGAATAATATAAAGAGTGATTCCAAATTAACCTTCACAATGTCCTTCAAATAAAAGGGGTGTTAAATAAGAGGGTATTTTCTTCGCATACTGTGAAATAAAATGAAATTTTAAAAGCAATAAACTAAATTAAAGAAGAAAGTAATTTCTTCATCTTAATGTATGTTCATAAATAGTAATTAATTTTTATTTTATACTTCATAGTTATTAAATTAAATATTTAAATCAAATATGTTTATTTTAATTCAATAACCTTGTAAAAAATGAAATTTTATGAGAAGTAAATTGTGTTCTCCATGCCTCTGATAATGGGTGGTACCTAAGTTAGCGATGAGAAGTACATGACATCTCAATTTAAAAGTTAATTATTATCATCAATATTTTGTTAAGTATTAAAAAAATAACTGATGTTTCCTTCAAACAAATGGATACATTGTTGTTGTTTAGGAATAAATGTTTTTTATCTTGTTTAATAATCAATAAATAGTTTAGTAATACTTGAATCATGGGCAGTATAAGGTAAATATAAAATGTAAGACTTATATACCTAGTTATGGTAAGATAATTATTTATCATGTAAAAATATTAGTAGGAATCAATGACATACCCATTATAGTATTTAGTCTCATTGAAGCTAAAAACATTAGTTATTATCGATGTATATACTTATTTAGTTTGGACATAGAAACCTTTAGAAATAAAGGTATGCCAAAAATCTTTTAGAACTAATTCAACTAGAGATAATAAACTATATCAAAGGTAATCTAGTTATAAAAATACTAAATAATATTCCCTTATGTTTTCATTAAAAAATAAGAAATTGAATTATGGTATGTGCATAGTCAGAAGATATGAGTTTCTTTACGTAGGAATGCCAAATAATATATTCATTGAGCATTAATTGATCAATATAATGTAGTATTGAGTAATTACTAAATGAATTTTTCCTCATCCACATCATTCTATGATTATAACAAGGAGGAAAAATACGATTCTTACACATTAACATTGACCAGAAAATATAGCATGGAGAAATTAATAATGGTATATTTCCTTATACACATCAGAGTCATGATGAAAGTAAAAGGATAATCAATGTTAAAACTTATGCATTGGAGATAATTCTAAATTTCAAGGCATGCCTTGAAAATAGATATGTTATCGCATAACCATATTCCAACTATAATGAAAAATGGATATCATATGATTTATAGTATGATTAAATCCATTATTTCATAAGAACATGTGTTTATATGAAAAGAGTTCATCGAGGATATAAACAAACTCGCATCAAGAAAAACACAATTTGAGTCTATTATAATCATCCTAAAAGTTTCTTAGGATATTAATGAAATACCTATGATTGAAAATTTATAGTCTAGTGATATAAAATATTTCTATTAAAGGGTGAAAATACCTAGTTGAGATAGTGTGATCAAGATTTACTTAGTTTTAGTCAATTATTGAGATGTAAAAATGGTTGAAATAGGAATAAATTCAAAAAGAGCAAGTAGAAAATGAATGTTAAAGAGAAACATACTGTGTATGAAGGATAAAACCATAGTAATGGTTTTATATTCACTTTGGATGGTGATGCATTATCCATTGAGTATAATAAATCCAACAAGTAAGAATTATATGAAAATTGGGTAAGATTAAACATATCAATTAAAATTAAATAATGGATTCCTGGTATCAATGAAAGTGGGACTATTATTTTGAATATTCTGGTGGGTATCCAAGTGCGAGGACACATGGATGGTATAAGTGTGGTACTAATAATGGTAGATTAGTAATACCAGGTCATCATGAATAAATTAATTATAATTTTACTTGTCATAGATAATGTCTATGATCATATTATTTTCCATTAGATGATAAGGACACCAATCGTGGAAGGTTTCTATACAACACAAACTAAAAGGGATGGTGGAATCAAAGAATTACAATAAAGGGTACACATTATTGAAATATAGTTTAGGATTGAAGTGAGAAATAATATCATATAATATTCATTTTTAAGGATTCTATTCTACGTTTCTACCAAAGGTTAGTGGGAGTTTCATTGCTTTCTAGTGAAATATTTTTGGAAACATATGTAAAACAACTATTTCTCTTAGATTGAAGACTATAATAAAAGTAACTCTACCAAAATTGATATAATTTATCAACCAATTTTCTAGGGATAATCATATAATGAGGTATATATAATGGTTTCTCGGACCTAGATATTAGTACATATACGAAAAAGATATTTAGAAATACAAGTTCGAATAATTTGAGAAAGAATTGTTACCGACGTCAGATGAGATATATCTCTCCAAAGACACATGCACAAACATAGGAGAAGATTAAAGTGGTGAGTTTAGTTCTATATGCTTCTTTTATGGATGAATCACATATAACATGATTTTTACAAGAAATGATATTACCAACATATTCTTTATGATATGGAAATATCAGTTATATCTAAGAGAACTGTATGGGATGGATTTAGAACTATCCAATTGTACATGAGGAAGGATAAAGGATATATAACTTGTATTTGGATTGGTAGGGATAATTTTTTTATCAGACAAAAACTATTCTTCCTTGGATAAATGTGATCTAATATCATAGTCAAGCTAAGGTAATGAGTATGGAAATATCATTCATGATATTGGTAGTCATATCTAAAAATATGGAGTAGGTTGTAGCTTCTAATGTAACTAAGAAGAAGAGTAATATTTGAAACATTTGGTTTCATTTATTGGAATCACACCTAGTTAGTAAATTTATTAATGATGATAATTAATTACAGGTACTAGAAAATGTGTCATGTTTTGATATTGGAGAAAAGGATATACACTAGGGGTTTACATCCATTGAGGAGTCTTACTCAAGAACATGAGGTCGCACATAGCATAATTTCCATGTGGCGGAGACGTGGAACACCCAGTGACTAAATTCATGACTTGGTAGAAACATGATCATAATCATGTGAGAGATAACAAGGATAGTTATAAATTTGGCTCTAGTGCAAGTGGGTGTTTTGTAATAGTGGTTTCCCTATACCTAACTAAATAGTACTCTTCAATTACCATTTCATATATATAGTCTGATATGAATGATGTAAACTTATCATTATGGTGTAGACATTTCTACATCCACTATTTAAATGGTACTTTCAATATATTAATTGTCATGTAAAAATTTTATAGAAGATACCATGCTATAATGAGAATCTTGAGATACTAGAAAATGAATCTTAAATAAATTTCATATGGACTAAATAAATCATGCTGAATAGACACGATTTATATCTGAATATCGGGTAATGGGGCTTCATTATAAATGAGACTATTTACTATGAATTTTTCACATAGTGATCTCTATTGGGTGATTTCATAAGGACAGACACACCAATAAGTACACCACATATTTTAGGTGTCATTATTAGTTCTTATATATGGACATGTGTATCGGTAACGTGACTTGATATCATTATCAATGTGTTTCATTTCATTGTACACATTGATGCAAGGAAAAAACCATGATATAAAAATCATGGTGAGGTAGATGATATTGGATGTTTCATTGGGGGTATGACATTAGTTGAATGGTCAAGATAGAATTTGTAACTTTAGAGTTGAAGAATTAATATATATCAGGTTAAGTTGATCCGGATGGTAGTACCTTTATAAATCATTGGACAATGTAGTCAGAGGTAAATTGGTCCAGTTAGATCTAAAAATAATAAAACATGAAATGATGATGGCACAAGTCTACATCCTTATTTATGAGATACATAAATATAAAGAGATTATATTACACCATACATATTGGTAGGTTGGTTATTATCGTTATGACTACTCCTTTACTTTTTAGCATCCTTGATGAGTTTCTAGACTCCACTCCAAGTCGATAAATAATATTCACTACTATGTAGATAAGTTCCTAGAGATTCATAGACTATAGAATATTCAAGAATCTATCATATTTTGTTAAATATTTAAATAAAACATGGTGGACCCCACCACAGGGTCTAGGGGTTTTCCTAGTATTAATGATTCCTGAAGAATAAATAAAATTCATTATCATTAAATTAGAGAATAATTTAGCTAAATTTATTTATTAAAAGTATTCATGTGGTACTTATTGAATATAAGAAAAATATTATATGAATGAATACTAGTTTAATATTCCAAGTTTGTTTAATATTAGTGAGAATTATGAGTCAAGATAAATAAGTCAATTTTATCATGTACATATTTAATCTATATTTCATGTAATCAATAAAATATAAATAATATTTATTATATAGTTTAGTTCATCATATTTTTGTATTGCTTATTTAATTGGTGATATATTTTTGGGGGGTCGGGGAACTGTAATAGGGTAGTTTCTCAAACCACTATATAAGTATGATATAGGAGATTATTTTAGTGGGATGTTGATGTCAAAAAATGAGAGCCACTCTATCCTCCCATATTCTAGAGAGATAGGTTCTCTCTCTAGGTTCTTATCTGAGTATTACTTCATAGATCGAAGGCGTCAGATCGTCGTGATCATCGCAATGTAAAAGTAATCATCGGAGTTACACACTAGAAACTTCAATTTGATAAACGATGTGAGTTCTGATTCATGGAGCTTTTTTGAATGATATAGAGGATTTTAGCTTCATATCATTCGAGCATCAGCCCCCAATGATGAGTAGTAGTTGAGTATGTTCCAGATCAAATGAGGCACAAGTTCATGTCTTCTTTTTTTCTTATTAAATTCAAACAAGATCCTTAGACTATACCGAGGCTCGGATCTCTAGATATGAAAAGTTATATCGCTTCTGTGATTCAAAAAAATTATAATTCCTTGGCCCAGAAGATTTTTCTACACACCCTATTACCAACACCAAACTCATAGGAAACACTTGTAAGACCATTTAACACATTCATACATGGATTACATTAATTTAAATAAACACAGTTCCCTGAAATTTAGTTCATTTATCCAAAAAGGTTCTCCGTCTCCAAACAAGACTCAACCACTAAGGATTAATTTCAAAGGAAATCCCAATTAAAAATCTTAAACATAAAACTCAGTGGGGAAAATACCTAGAAAATGTATGGATCTTATGACCTCCAAAATATATATATCCAATCCTCGAGATACTCTAAGAATCACTGTGAGGTATTAGTGGAAAATTATAGACACTATTCTTGCATATTAGAATCCCTCTCCCATGTATCATCTTGAAAGTGTCTATGTTTCCATTGCACTCGAACCATAGGTATATTCCTACCATAGTGAAACATCTCACTACAGTCCAAATCCATTTCAGATTCTCCTCAAAGGATGCATCAGAAAAAATCTCAATTCCCTCGACATCTACCACATGAGATGATTAGGGATAATATTGTTAAAGATGTTAAATGTGAAACACATCATGGATGTAATTGTAGCACTATGGAAAGACTAATATGTATTCCACTGGATAAATTGTATTCCCTATCTCAAATGGCCTCACAAACCTGGGCATTGGCATTCCCTATTTATTAATACAAAATTTCTCCAACCTAGGTGACACCTGAAGGAAAACATGATGACCAACCTCAACCACCATAGGTCATATTCAATGGTCAGTGTATGATTTATTCCTTCTCATCATGGTCACCAACAATCTCATGACTAGTTAAACCTATTTAGAAGTCTCTTTCGTAGTAATAGGCTCAACAATCACTCAATCATATGCCTCCAACCAAAACAGAGGTGAACGACACAACCTAACATACAAATCCTTTAAAGGGGTCTTATAGACCACTTCATGGAATATTGTATTATATGTAAACTCCACAATTTCCATATACTGGTCCAATGAAAAACCAAAATCCAAAAAAATGATGTAACATATCATCCAGAACCTAAATTGTCTACTCATATTGACCATCATTCTATGGATGATAAGTTTTTATAAAAAGAACTTATGATCCTAGAGCCTTCCAAAGACCCTTCCAGAACCATGATGTGAAATAATTATCTATTTTTAAAATGATACTCCCAATAACACCATGAAACCATACTATCTCACGCATGTAAAGACAGCCCATATCATCAACAATGATGGTCTTCCTGATAGGTAAGAAGTGGGAAAAATTCATGGGTAAATCCATGATACACAATACTACATCATTCTTATGGGTTGTCTTGCATAGTCTTGTCCCAAAATCTATAGTGATATCATCCCATTTCCATGAAAAAATGGGAATAGGATAGAATATCCTAACTGGCCACTGATACTCAACTATCATTCGCTGATAGATGAAACATTTTTCTACAAAGCTCATTACCTCATTCTTCATTTCTTACCACCAGTAATATCAATTGAGGTCATGATACATCTTTATCAAATTGTGATTTACCAAAAATCGAGATGTATGAAACTATCTCATCATCTTCTTCTATAACTCTATAAGAACACATACTTTGATATGGAAAAGAAGAAAATTTAGGCTTAAACTAGACCATATTAATGTTATCTCTCCACCATATAAGATTTCTCATTGAACTAATACCTTTGGATTAGATAATTACTATTCCATGATTTGGTTCAGAAAGATTAGTATAATAGATTTAAAAGTTAGAGGTCCTTATCCCAAGGACTCATGAACATCTATATGCATGTATGGAAAGAGTGATATCATCATAACACACTCTCACTACCTCTTATATTCATATTTTAGACTAAAGAATCAAATAAAATGTTTCCCTTTCCCATTGTATAATACAACTTGAAGTTGAAATACTATCAATATCCGACCCATCTCCTCTATATAAGGTTCATTTCCTATTGAGAAAAGATTTACCCGAGGCTCTTTTGGTCTGTTTATACCAAAACAATCTCACCCATAAGATAGTTTTCCCAACATATTTGGGAATATACCACTACAGCTAACTCCAGATCGTGAGTAAGGTAATTACTCTCATGTAGTCTCATATGTCTAGACCCATAAGAAACTACTCAATCCTCCTACATCAAAACTATTCTAATTCCAAATTTGTATGCACTGTAATACATGGTGTACGATTTAACTAGCATAGGTAACATGATGATAGTTACTGAGGTCAGCCTGAATTTTAGATTCTGAAAACATATATCGAAAACATCCAACAAAAAAACGTCACCCCGTTCTTAGTCTGCCTGGAAATTAGTGTTTCTAGATGGTAAATGTTCTAGATAAAGCAACAATAAAAACAAAAAAAAACTAAATAACAGTGAATATATAAGATATTATTTTTCCACTCCAATGACACTATGACTTCAACTTTATCTGGGTCTACTGAAACATCTAACTTTACGGTGATGTGGCCCATGAAGTTCACTTTATCAATATATAAATTGCATTTAGGTTTCTTGGTGTAAATCTAATGCTCTTTAAATGTTCTCAAGATGATGTCAAGTTGTTTTTCATGATTTTATATTGACAAGAAGTATAAAAATATTACATCAACAAAAACCACCATAAAAGTAATTCAGAAAAGGATGAAATATTTGAATCATCAATTCCTTGAATATATTTGGTGCATTGGTAAAACCAAATGGAATCACTACAAACTCATACAATCCATACCTACAACTAAAAGTAGTTTAGAGTTTATTTGATGGGCTCACCCTTAACTAGTGGTATCCATATCTCAAGTCGATCTATGATAAGATCTTATCACCTCTTAGTTGATCGAATATATCATTGATGTGTAGTAGAGGATAGAAGTTCTTAACCATAATCTGGTTCAATCTCTGATAATTCATATATAAGTAAAATGTAACATCAACCTTCTTGGTGAAAATAACTAGGGAACCCCTTCGAGGCATTCTAGATCTTATGAAAACATTAACTTCTAGTTCTTATGACTGAACATTCAACTCCTAATTATCTTCTAGTTTTATTTTATAAGTAAGTATTTAATCTGGATCTTACCTCAACGCCAACTCGATCATGAACATGATATCTTTCTTTGGTGGTAAGTCATAGAACTCATCTAGAAAGACAACCTAAAAATGGTCTATAGCTGGAGAAAAATATGCATGCTTCATTTTTAATCATCTATAACATTAATTTATGTTTAATCCATTATACAATCCAATCTTTACTAAATTGGCCCAACATGACCATTATGAAGATCACACTCACCCTAGTGAGAATGGTTATCTCCTTTTAATGATAAAAAGGTAACTCTCCTCTGATAATAGTCAATATGAGGCAATTATGGTACTAACCAATACATATCAATAATCAAATTGAAACCTATCATATACATAAAAATGGTTACCACAAAAAATGGTAATCTCTAGTCTCTAGATAACACACCTTGAAACATTTTATATTCCCTTAACTCACTCCTAATGGTGTTTCGATGATAAAATCATCCACCACAACAACAAAAATTGATAACAGTGGTTTTTTTTCTTTTGGTGAAAGTTAAAAATTATACCATATTATTAAGTGATGTTTTCCAAAAATCATCGCTATGGTTGGCATTGGCATCCAAATCACATTAGTTTGGTCTATTTAGTGGGGGTTTTTGGGAACCATCGTTGAATGTTTCTTTAGTAGTTCTTTTCCATCCCAATAAATGTCATGAAAAAATTGGTGGTTTAAGCCACTAATGTGAACTCTCCGTTTTTTGGGAGGTAAAAACACTAATAAATAAATTTTGACCTTATATATAGGTTGTTTAAACTATCGATAACCATTAATTTGGAATATATAAAAATCATTTAAACCACCAATTTATATTGGTTTTCAAAAATAGTACAATTTTATAATATGATGCTTTAGAATATACAAATAAAAACATAATGATATGATAATATAAGAAATAATCAAAATATCAATATTCAAGGTTAAAAACAAAGTGGACTAAAAATATTCTTCTATAGAACTAAATGATATTTTCCAAACCATGGTAAAATACCACCTTTCATATCATAATAAAAATATTTATTCATATAATCTTATTCAATTTAAATAACCAGTTAAGATCTTTCCCATGAAAAGTAAGAGTGTGGGGACACCATATATTGACCAAATGTGAGTAACATCTCCCACTCTTATCAGGAAATATTATTATTTGAGTCTGGATATTTTGGATCCCCGTCTATCAATTGGTAAAAAAGTAACTATAAAAGGTATAATCCACCACAACAATTATATATAAATTTAATCTCATAAATTATAATATCCTCATATACTAAAATGTCAATCCAATAATCCATGCCTAGTTTCATCATGCCTCCAAGGAAAAAATCCACAAATCATGAACAAAATTATCCACCACCACTAATACGAGAAAGAGGTTCAATGTGCTTGTGTTAAGAACACATCAATGGAATCTATAAAAATAAAAAAAAATGTCTGATCTTCATCTCCATAATGCAAGTTAATGCATAATATTTCCTTCTATTGAGGGAAATCACCAGTCGCCTTCTAAATTTTATTATTACCTTACT
This sequence comes from Viscum album, assembly GCA_963277665.1. Lineage (NCBI taxonomy): Eukaryota > Viridiplantae > Streptophyta > Magnoliopsida > Santalales > Viscaceae > Viscum > Viscum album. The sequence goes on from OY728157.1 coordinate 1,770,099,728, forward strand.
TCATAATCAAAGGAGTATATTCCTCAACATAATATTGTATTTAAATTCATTAAATGGGGAAGCCAACCTATACTAATTATGTTACCGTAGGTCTCATATATACCTTGAATAAATCCTATAAAATGAATCTTTTTCAACCAAGTATAACCAAACTTCAATATAAAGAGTCACTACTAGAAATCTGGGCTATAGCCACAGTTTAAAATCGGGGATATAGGTCCTCAAACTGTGGCTATAAGTAATAGACACAGTTTGATAAATCGTGGATATAGGCCTAGACTTATAGCCACGGTTTGGAAGCGTGGCTATAGGTCCAGATCCATGGTTCAAACCGCGGCTATAGGTATATAGCCACGGTTCAAACCCTGGTAATATCTCTATAGCCACAGTTTAGAACCGTGGCTATACTAGAGGAGGGACACAATTTATTGCCACAGTTAGAGACTATGGCATTAGACCTTATATCCATAGTTAGAAAACGTGGAAATAAACCTATAGTCACGGTTTTTAACTGGGGCTATAGGGTCTGAAAAACCATAAAAAATATCCCCCCACCCCCTGCACACCCCCCACCCTGTAGTAGCCCCCCCCCCATAGTCCCCTCCCTCCTAGACACTAGACATCCCCACCCTACATAAACCCCCACCCCCTGGACAGCCCCCCTGCAAATCCTCCCCCCAAGACAGACCCTGGACACCCCCCAGACAAACCCTAGACACCTCCCCCAGAACAAACCCTAAACACACCCCGGACAGACCCTGGACACCCCCCCAGACAGACCCAGGACACCCCCCACTCTCCTGGATAGTCCCTAGAACCCCCCCCCCCCAGAACCTGGACACCCCCCCCCCCCGAGACCCTAGACAGCCCAGACCCTAGACAGATCCCCCTGGACAGCCCAGACCTCCACTCCCTGGACAGCCACCCCCCACCCTCCGGGACAGACCCTAGAACCCCCCCCCCCCCCCCATAACCTGGACACCCCCCCAGACTCCCCAATCCTCCCCCCCCCCCCCACACACACACCCTTCCTGTTTCCCCTCCCCCCTACCCCTTCCAGCTCCCACTTTCTCCCCCCTACCAGCCCCCACTTGCACCCCCCTGCCAGCCCCCTCCCCCTGCTAGTTTTCCCCATGCCCCCTTCCAGTCCCCTCAAAATTAAATTATACATGAAAGCTACTTACATAATAATAATTAAACAAAGACAAATATAAAAAAACACATAACTGCACTTACATGAGTCTCCCTATAAGACGAACTATCAAAGAAGCCTAGAACCAGCTCAAAAGTACCTACAACACAAGGTAGAACATTGTAGTGCTCATCCCATAAAATTATGGTAAAACAAAATATCATAGAATATTCAAAAATAATATAACTCAATAAATAAAAATGGTGCAGCCCCCTCCCTACTGGACCACCCTGGACAGCAGCCCCCCCCCCCCATGCTGCACCCCCCTGGACAGCAGCCCCAACCCTCTGGTCAGTAGCCCCAGCCCCCCTGGACAGCACCCCCCCCCAGTTGGACCCCCCTAGACACCCCCCCCCCCCTTGACAGAATCCCCCCTACTGGACCCCCCTGGATAGCCCCCCTGCTGGACAGCAGCCCCCCCCCACACCCACACACATCCCTTGCACATATCCTGGAGCATCTCTTGCCATATCATCATGTTAAAAAGAAAATCTCACATGAGGAGGGAAGAAAGAAATCCATGCTGCCCAAGGCTGCTTCAAAATCCAGAAGTGCATGCATGAAGATTCCATCCAGACTTGGAGCTAAATTGGAAAGGACAAACTGGTTGAGAAAAGTTTATCAACCCAACAACTCACATTTATGATCAAGGACATCCACCTTAATTCCTAATTATTTATTATTTTTGTGTTATTAGTGTTCCATACAATGCAGGGAATTGAAGGTGAAACTATTTCTCAAGAGGAGAGAAAATTAAGGGAAGTAAGCTGGAATAACTATTCCAGATCTGAAAAAAAGTCACCATCTTAGTATGATTTATCAAATGGTATTCTAAAGAACATAAGAAGGAAAGATCTGCCTTGATGTAGTAAAGATAGTGTGTCTCCTAAATGGGAATATTAGTGGAGAAGACCCTTGAGAAGCTTCCAGACTTATTTATTCCATGAAAATCTTAAATTTATGGAAAGTGCACCCCCCCCCCCCCTGCACACCCCACCCCTGCCCCCCTGCACACCCCACCCATGACCCCTACACATATTGGTATGATTTATCAAATGGTATTTCAAATAACATCAGAAGGAAAGATATGCCTTGATGGAGTGAATATAGTGTGTCTCATCGATGGGGAGATGAGTGGATAAGACCCTTGAGAAGCTTCCAGACTTATTTATTCCATGAAAATACAGAATTTCTAGAAAGTACTTGAAAAAATCATTGATGTGGTATACATTTCTCTCATCCCTATTAATGACCGAATGAAGTCTAATATTAAGGGGGAGAAATTGAATTAATCAATGACAAAAATTTGAGGAGATTTGAGATATAAAGGCTAATTTCTAAAACCTGCTACATGTACTTGAATGTTTTCAACATGTGTATTGATATGAGTGCAAGATCATAGGTTGTAATTCCAAAAATAATGAAGATATAAATTGGCATCATTTAGTTTCAACTTGATGACATCTGAACATCCCCTAAATGAGTCATGGGAATTATAATCAGTTGGTATCATGTTCACACCCCTACCCCCCCCCTGCACACCCCACCCATGCACCCTGTACACACACCCCCTGCCCCCTCCAAACCCCACCCCTGCTCCCCCCCCCCCCTCCGAACACCCCACCCTTTCCCCCCTTGCACATCTTGGTAGGATTTATCAAATGGTATTCCAAAGAACATCATAAGTAAAGATCTCCCTTGATGGAGTAAAGATAGTCTGTCTTCTCAATGGGGATATGAGTGGAGAAGACCCTTGAGAAGCTTCTAGACTTTTTTATTCCATGAAAATTTGGAATTTATAGAAAGTGCTTGAAAAAATCATGGATAAGGTATGCATTTCTCTCATCCCTGTTAATGACCTAATAAAGTCTGATATTAAGGGGGAGAAATTGAATTAATCAATGGAATGAAGTTGAGGAAATTTGAGATCTCAATGATGATTTCTAAAACCTATTACTTGTACTTGAATGTTTTCAACATGTGTATTGAGATGAGTGCAAGATCTCTGGTTGTAATTCCAAAAAGAATGAAGATATCAATTGGCATCATTTGGTTTCAACTTGAGGACATCTGAATAGCCCCTAAATGAGTCATGGAAATTAGAATCATTTGGTATCATGTTCACACCCCGGCCCCCCTACACACCCCACCCCTAACCCCCATGCACACACCCATTTCCCCCCTGCACACCCCACCCCTTCCCCCCCTGTACACCCCACCCCTGCCCCCTGCACATAATGGTATGATTTTTCAAATGGTATTCCAAAGAACAACAAAAGGAAAGATCTGGCTTGATGGAGTGAAGATAGTATGTCTCCTCGATGGGGAGATGAGTGGAGAAGAACCTTGAGAAGCTGCCAGACTTATTTATTCCATGCTAATCTAGAATTTCTGGAAAGTTATTGAAAAAATCATTGATGAGGTATGCATTTATCTCATCTCGGTTAATGACTGAATAAATTCTGATATTAAGGGGGAGAAATTGAATTAATAAATGAAAATAAGTTGAGGAAATTTGAGATCTCAAGGCTGATTTCTAAAACCTGCTACATGTACTTGAATGTTTTTAACATGTGTATTGAGATGAGTGAAAGATGTCATGTTATAATTCCAAAAAGAATAAAGATATCAATTGGAATCATTTGGTTTCAACTTAAGGACATATGAATAGCCCCTAAATGAGTCGTGGGATTTATAATCAGTTAGTATCATGAACACACCCCCTGCCCCCTTCACACCCCACCCCTACCCCCATGCACACCCCACTCTTTACCAACCCCCCTGTACACCCCACCCCTAAAAAGAACATCAGAAGGAAATATCTTCCTTGATAGAGTGAAGATAGTGTGTCTCCTCAATGGGGAGATGAGTGGATAAGACCCTTGAAAAGCTACTAGACTTATTTATTACATGGACAATTTTCGGGGGGAAAGGGTTCCGTCAAGGGGATCTGCTTTCACCTTTCCTTTTTGTGATTTTCATGGAGTTTTTCTCACGCATCCTGGAATTCAGGAGGCTGGGGGATGGTGTGTTGGCTGGTGCGGGCTGGAGTGGCTGGTGTGGGCGAGAAGGCAGGCGTCATGGGAATGGAAGGGGGCTGGTGCTGGCTGGAATATGTGATAGGGGGCTAGTGTGGGCTGGATTGCAGGTGGTTGGGGGCTATTGGGCATGTGGCAGGGCTAGTGCGGGCTGGTATATAGGAGTTCGGCGGCTGTTGAGGGCAAGAAATGGTGGTTGGGGCTGTTTTTCAGGTGTAATAGGGCTGGCATGAGTGTTTTGTAGGAGGATGGGGGTGGTGGCTTGTGTGGTGGCTGGTGAGGGCTGGATTGCAGGTGGCTGGGGCTGGTGCAGGCTCGAATGCAGGTGGAAGGAGGCAGGAATGCTGGTGGAAGGGGGCTGGTTATAGGTGCTGGGGGGATGGTGCGGGCTGATTCAAAGGTGGCAGGGGGGCTGTTGCGGGCTGAAATATGGGGGGAAGTGGGCTGAAATGAAGGTGGAAGGTGGCTGGTGTGGGCAGGATGTGGCTGGAGCAGGGCCAAATCATAGCGTGACCGCAGCATGACCGCGTCGTGACCGCGGCATGACCGCGGCGTGACCGCGGGTGTGACTGCATCATGACCGCAGTATGACCATGGCGTGTTGGCCCAGTCCAGCGACATCCACGGGGCGACATCTTCCGTCCAGGAGAAAAGTGAGCGGGAGGAGGCAGGGCAACATTCTGGTCATGTCCCTACTGGCAGAAATTGTGATTATTCAGTCTCAACATTGATCACAAGACTCATGGAATACTATCACTACAAACCGTCGTGGGGTGTCGTCCTGGAGCATGGCTAAATCACGGCATTACCGCAGTGTAACCGTGGTGTGACCACAGTGTGACCGTGGCGTGACCGCAGCGTGACCGCAGCGTGGCCTCGGTGTGTCTGCCCGGTCCAGTGACATCCGTGGGGTAGAATCTTTGAGCTAGGAGCAAAGTGAGTGGGAGGAGGCGGGGCAACATTCTGGTTGTCTCACGGTCGGTAGAAATTGTGATTAGTCAGTCTCAACATTGATCACAAGAATCATGGAATAATATCGTTGCAAACTATCGCGGTTTATTGTCCTGGAACAAGGCCAAATCACGGCGTTACCGCGGTGTGACTGCGGCGTGACCGCAGCGTGAATGTGGTGTGACCGCAGCATGTTGGCCCGGTCTAATGACATCTGCAGGACAGTATCTTCCGGCCAGGAGTGAAGGGAGCGGGAGGAGGTGGGGTAACATTCTAGCCATCACCCCACCTGTAGAAATTGTGATTAGTCAGTCTCAACATTGATCACAAGACTCATGGAATACTATCACTACAAACCATCACAGGGTGTCATCCTGGAGCAGGGCCAAATCACGGCATTTCTGTGGTATGACCGCAGCGTGACCACGGCGTGACCGTGGTGTGTTGGCCCAGTCTAGCAACATCCGTGAGGCAGCATCCTCCAGCCGGGAGCGAAGGGAGAGGGAGGAGGCGGGGAAACATTCTGGTCATTGCCCCACAGAAAGAAATTGTGATTAGTCAGTCTCAACATTGATCACAAGACTCATGGAATAATATCACTGCGAACCACCGCGGGGTGTCGTCCTGGAGCAGATCTAAATCACAGCATTACCGCAGCGTGACCACGGCGTGACTGCGGCGTGATCGCGGCGTGTTGGCCCAGTCCAGCACCATCTGCGAGGCAGCATCTTCCTACCAAGAGCGAAGGGAGCGGGAGGAGGCGGGGAAACATTATGGTCATCACCCCACTGGCAGATATTGTGATTTGTCAGTCTCAACATTGATCACAAGACTAATGGAATACTATCACTGCGAACCGTTGCGGGTGTCGTCCTAGAGCAGGGCCAAATCACAGTGTGACCACGGCGTGACTGCGGCATGACCGTGGCGTGACTGCGAAGTGACCGCGGTGGGGCCGCGGTAGCGGCCGCGGTAGGGACCGCGACGTGTTGGCCCAGTCCAGCGACATTCGCGGGGCAGCATCTGCCGGCCAGGAGTGTAGGGAGCAGGAGGAGGCGGGGAAACATTCCGACTGTCGCCCTGCCAGTAGATGGTAGAACAGATCAACTATTTAATATGCTACAACAAGGTCTCTCCAGAGAAGGTTGTAGTGAGTGGCACAATGATGGAATGTCTAAAGGGAAACAAAATGACAGAAAATAATAATACACCCTACACAAACCATTTACAAATTCATTCACTTTTCCTAAACATGGAAATTTTATTTATAATATTGAAAGTGTTAAAAGAAAATTGTCATGGTCAAGGCATATGCCTACTCCAGAATGTCATTTGAGTTAAAAGAGTATGATAAGCCAATTTATATTATTCAAAGAAAACAATAACTAACTATCCATAAAACAAACACCAACAAGAGGCATATGAAAGACTCAAACCAAATCTAAACATGATACAAATAACTATCACTACCCTTTGGTTTAGAAGACAGCGCACCTCCATTGGAGGGGTTTTAGTATAAAATCATGGAATTGCTTTATCACACAATTCATTTAATTATATTTAACATTTATTCTAAAACTCATTCAGCACAAATCAAATACAATAATTTAAGCAACTAGATCAACATAACTACCACTGTGAGTTTTCGTAGATAGCGCACCTCTGTTGGAGGGATTTTATTATAAAAACATGAATTTATTTATCAAATGAAACAATTATATTAAAGAAAACTTATTCAAGATATGCAATTCAATATAATTAAGCAGAATTAAGAAATAAAGAAAATTCAATTTAAATCATTCTTGAATTAAAGAGGCTAGAAGAGGGATCCTACCTCAAGGTGGAACCAAACCGTCCACTTTGGCTCTTGAATCTTTCTAACTAAAATTTGATGCTCCCCCACTAGGTATGCACACTTTCACACACATGCAAGGACACCTAGCCCCTATGCACACACCTTCATGGCCATGAGCATGTGCAAGGTGATCCTTTCACATAAGCTTATATGCATATACCAGTCTCCACTCACCTACGTATGCATTTATATATATATATATATATACATGGGAACATATCATATTTAATACAAGTAAAAGAAACTATTAACTGAAAAAACAAATGACTCACTACTTGAAAATATACCCTTTCTCCAGTCTTCCATGACGTTGTATTTCTCCAAAACCGAGTGTTACTCCATCATCCCTCCTTGTAATAGGGATCAAAACCCTGCATGAATATTGATTATACTAAATATATTTAAAACATAAATGTGTGGTAAAAACTATTGCAATAATTTGTTAAAAAATTACAAATTATTTTAGACACTACCTATAATTATCTATGTGTGGGCCTGTATAAGGTGAGATAGAAATGTCGGCTTATGAAAAGTCACTATGTATAATTATCTTCAGTGTACATGAATTGTGTGACATTAACATTAGGTTAATATTTTGTGTTATGTGGTTAGACCATGTAATAATCATTAAGAACCAATTATAATGTCATAATACCAACTACTTCATCTTCTAGTCATATTTAACCATATCCACCATATCTCTTATAAAACATGGTGCTCTATTTTTCAACATCATGAATGAGTCCTACAATTTCTTCATTTTAGAACATGATCTTGTGAACCAAGCACACAACATAGGTATAATACAGCTAAGGGGGTTGAAATGATCAAAAGACCCATATTTATCTTATATGAAATAATTAGAATCCCAAAATTCTAAGAACACCATGCATGAAACCCAACACTATGATGTATATTAAATAAAGAACCAATTTATAGACCTTTCAGTGGACTGTACTTATAAAAAATTCATCATTCATATTTTTAATGAATACACCTCCAAAGGTTTCCATCAAACCTCCCTCTACAGAGTGTATCTGTGGGCCAACATGAATAACTCAATTATCAAGAAATATTTTCCAATATTCTACAATAAAGTGTTAAGAAGTTACAAATTATTTTAGTACATATGTAAAAGATGATTATTTAATGATCGATATAGTAATTTTTAAAAAAACCAACCAAATAAATTTTGTTAAAAAGTTACAACCTGTTTAACAAATTAGTGCACAATGTGCATGTAGTCCAGCCAAATAAGTGCAATTTATGGGCTAATTAGAGGGAATGTCTCCATGTAAACCTGTTATAATCTCAGTCACCAATGATCTTTGCATCTTCACTATAGCTATCATAGCATCTATCCCATATTGGGTTTCTACAGACCTATGTTAAATATGGGGTGAGAAGGAATCTAAGTAGCAAATTCACCAATTAGAAATAGATTTATCTCAGATCCTATGAAATTTGATGGAAAATTTTATTTAGATAATTACAGTTATAAAGGAATCAAATATGTACTGAATGGCGGTGTCTTTGACTACAAGAGTATTTGCAACTACAATCTGCTTCAAAATTTCCAGATCCCTACATGGAGAGAGGCAGGAACACATTATTGTTGGTTAAACACATATATAACCTCTATTTACCTATAGCAAAATCACATAGAAAGAGAATTCAGGTGAGAAGATGACCACCACCAATATGATTCTTTATTAGATGGAGAAAAGCTAGGGAATCCACTGGTACCTCTATGTCCCAATTGAAATATATAATAAGAAAAGGAAGGGTCAATACTATATTGATATGTATATGTGAGAATATACAGAATACACATATCAAACATGAAACTATCTCAATAAGTACCTGATCATGTCTATCCCTTGTATGCATTATCATATGATCCCCAAAATGGAACCATGAGTTTGGAATATACTACCTATATCTGGTGGTGGGATTGGATTGAAACATTATCCATCTAGAGCGCTTCTTAATCTTGCAACATCTCCTACTCAAATCAATCCACCTTTTGAAGGAAATCACTATAAAATAGAGGGATACCCCTAACTATAGTGATGCCTTTCTAATAGAGGTCCATCCACACTACTACCATAGTGACAGTGAATTATTATATTGGTTGTGAAATTTGGAACCATATCTTATCTAAAAATACATACATTTAATTTATATAATCCCTACTATATTAATTTGTACATAGATATTATGTACATTTCTGGGATAAACATCAATATATGTACACAGAAATTCAACAATATCTGTACAAATGTATTAATATGTACACGTTCTGGACAATCAATCTCTGTACACATATATGGTGCTGAAGCCCCCTAACATGCAAGAATAATTTAAGTTTTTTTCAGGAAAATAGTATAATATTACTCGGTGTCAGTTGCTTAATGTTCCTGACATAAAATGAACTCTTATATCCTATCATGATTTATATTGTTTGAAATCAATTAATATAACAGTTCAGACCCAATGTAATAAATGTACAAACAAAATAAGTGACCTACCTAAAGGTGTAGTGAAAATAGGTACAGATTTTAGATTTTTGGGCACATATTGATGTGTTTCTTGAATATAATATCAAAGTGAAATCATTAAATAAATGAAATTTTTAATAATTTATACTCTTCTGATTCACAAGAAAAAATCATAAAAACACAATTGAATAACAATGCTAATAAAAACAGTGATAAAAAATGATCAAACATAAAGCATAAATTTTAGAATCTAAATATAAATTTTGGATAATTAAACTTCATTGGAATTTCAATTAACTTTAGAAACATATAACAATCCAATAAATTTCCGAAAAATAATAATGAAGATAGGCAATTCCAATTGAGGACCTGTATCGAGAAGCAATAAAACCAAAAAGTCAAGAGGGAAAAATACAGCCATGTATACACATTTAAATCACGACACTTTCCTAGAATATATTTACAATTAATATAGAGTTTATAACCTATGAATAAACAGATTTTATTGAAAGAATGGGGTTATTAACCTTTGTGTTTAATGAAATAAGAAAAAAAATAACATAGGTGACACAATAGTCTTTTATATAAAAATGATAATTTACAGACAGCAAAATACAGGAAAACAACAACAGAAGATCTGTAAATAAATGAAAAATAATGTATATAAATGAATAATTTGAAGAATTAAACATGAAAATTATAGATTTCATAAATGAAATAAATTAAAATGGATTTGAAAAAAAAAATAGTAAATAAATCCTAGAGAATTTTGATGATTTTAATGATTGTGATGGATAATATTACAATAAATATTAATTGATAATTGAGAAATAGTCGAAATACATAGCTTTTATACAATTCTCCCCACCCAACCATTTTTTAAGGCACATTGCAATAGTGTTGTCAATACAATTTCCAATGATTCTTGTCCTGAAAGCATAAAACACATTAATGAAATGATAATTATACCATGTGATCATTAATTACAAGATTATACATGTTAATTTTAATCAAGAAAATAAGATGATATATAAATTTCACCCTTTTCAATGCCATTGATGCTGGAAGATGAAGCAGAATCACCTAAACTGGAGAATTAAACCTGAAAATTATAGATTTCATAAATGAAATCAATTAAAATGAAATTGGAAAATATAAAACATTAAATTAATCTAAAATAATTTTGACAATTTTAATGATTGCAATGGATAAAATTACAATAAATAGTAATTGATAATTGATAAATAGTCGAAATACACACCTTTTATAAAATTCTCCCCACCCAACCCTTTTGTAAGGCACATTGCAATGCAGTTGTTAATACTTTTTGTAATGATTCTTGACCTGAAAGAATAAATCACATTAATAAAATGATAACAATATCATGTGTTCATAAATTACAGGAGTAGACATATTAATTTTAATCTTGAAAATAAGATGATATTGCAATTTTACCCTTTTCAATGCCATTGATGTTGGAAGATGAATCAACGTCACCTAAACTGGAGATTTCCCTCATACATTGAAAACATTAAACAACCAAACATGAAACTGCATCATATTATGAAAATGTGATTCTGGGGTTAAATTTCATATTTGAGGATTCCACCAGCATCATCATCGAAATCTGCATTATCATCGACATTAGCATCGATACCGGCATTGACACTGCGACCGACTCTGGCTACAGCTCTAGCTCCATCTCCAGCTCCGGCTACAGCTCCAGCTCAAGATACAGCTCTGGATCCACCATCATAACTCATCTTCATCAAACATGCGTCAACTGCTGCCATTGATTCTGGTGAAAGTGTATAATAAATGGCATACATAACTTTCTTCATATTTTCAAGTATCACCTTTTCTTCTTTTTGAGTTGATTCTTTGATTGCGGAATTCATCTGTTCCATGGTGACCAAACCAAAACTGGTACTCGAAGAAATGTTGTCAGTAGACTAGTATCGAGATGGTACAATCTTCTTCCTAGGTCAACAACACACTCTGCCCTGATGATCATCTCCTAATACCTGTTGTAGATGATCATTCAGGCCCAAATTTTCAGGCTCTTTTTCTGCCAATGTCTCCAAATCATTCTGTTGATTGATAGATAACATAAATTAAAATGATAAAATAATATAAGGAATTAAATTCAGTCAAAATAAAATAAATTGAAATATACTTAAAATCTCCTTCTTGGTGTCAGTATTTGGCACAGTACCATCTTTCTTTTTTCTACTTATACGAAACATAGTAGAGCGAGGAACGCGACCCTCAATATTCAATTCTTTTTTCTGGAAAAAACAAAGAAATAAATAAAAATTGGAAGTCAAAAAAATTACACTAAACAAAGCTAAATATTTAAAATATTAAATTATCGGTGTTTGCTCAAGATCTTGGAGTGAAGTGTGTCCATGAGTATAAACATGTTTCCTTCCACTCTTATTTCTTTTATTTCTGTCTGATTTCTCCTATAAAAAATAATTATATAATTTCATTAACATAAATAAAAATCATTTTCAAATAAATAAATGAATATATATATATATATATAAATTTAACAATTACCTTAAACTCTTGACTCTTCCAATATTCGATCATCTCTTTGTATTGTGATATTGGGAAATCATGAATCACTGGTACTTCTTCAAGCTCCGTGCCAACTCTCTTTTTCCAACCAAGATATAATTTATACTTGTACGCTCGCCACATTTCACCTAAATCCATTAACCTTGCAGCCTTGGCATTTTTTCCATCAGAAAAATTATATTGAAGCTATAATAGAAAAAATATTTTTTAAGAAAATATTATAAATTAATATATATAAAAGGTGATTAACATTACTTACCCAGATCTCTGCCCAGGGATTGTCCTTTATTTGTTCTCCAACTTCCCTCCAACTTATTGGTTGAACCAGGATGATATTTCTGTGTCTAGAAAGTGTTCCCATAAATCTTTTACATTTTGTACCATTTTTTTAATTATAGGTTGTCCTCATTGTATTCAACCATGATTTGTGTGTGTTGATTCCAAACCTCTCGCATTTTTGTGCAGCCTCATCATCTGGTGGAGACTGGAGCTAATCATGAAAAAAGGTAAAAAAGGATAATAATATATATGAATTTATCATTAATCACAAATAGTAATGTTTAAACACATACTAGTAGATAGGGAATCTATTGACCCCTGAAGTGAAGCATCTAGAGGGGGAGTAGCCTTTGTGGTAGGTGGGATATCTATAGTAGGAGTACTCTATACAGTAGATGGATAACCCTGTATAGATGAGGGTGGATATTGATATGGATATGGTGGTGGGATATATGGGGACAAAGTGCCATGTACAGTGGATGGTGGGAATGGAAAATAAGAAGGGATGGGAGTCTGAGAACTACAATCCGATGTTGGTGTGGGCATAAAGGGATATGAAAAATGTAGGTATGGATAATATGGAGGTGGAATAATGGGAGTATGATGTTCTGGCGACTCAAGAAGCATAGTAGTAGGTTGAACTGTAGAATTTATACCCCTCTCTATACTATCAGCCTTAGTAGTATAATCCAACCGTCTCCTCGACGAAGTAGTCTAATATAACATAGATGATAAAATTAAATGAACGATAACAAGATAAATAATATAAAAGACAATAATATTCAAACATAAATTGCACTTACAGTGTTGTCCAAATGAGACATATGTTTTTCATTTCTTCATATTCTTATATTTCTTATAATATCATCATATTCAGATATTTTAACCTGGAAATTTAAAATAATATTCTCAAATAAATAGAAATAATGAAAAATGTTAAATAATACAATTGTATACTAAAACAATGAGATACATTTTCAATGTGATATTTATATTAATAAAATATACTAGTTAATTTGATATCATGTATGGAAGTTTAAAAAAACACATACAATATTACGATAATGTCAGGTAAATACTTACAAATGTATCAATGTTCTATGTGGTTTGTGACAATTTCTGGTTCACAATCTGTTCTAGCAATTGAGTCATCTATTTCATCAAATGCAACATTCAAATAAATACCGACAGGTTCATCCACAACATCATTGTCATCCATGTCTTCGTCAAAAATATGTCTAGGAATGACATCAACAATAACACCAAATTGTTGTTGTAACGAGTCAGTTACATAAAACACATGTATAGCCTATGAAGTAAGAATATAAGGTTCATCGATGTGAAGATAGAGATTCATATTAATCACTCTAAATCTAAATTTATCAATATTCATTCCTTGTCGTGTCATTGAATAAAAATACTTACATTTCATCATTGTGATGCGACTATGTGCATTGTAATCTAATAAAATGATTCTTTAAACAACACCATAATATGATATATTTTCTGACTTAGGTTGTCTATATGATGCACTTGCATAACAATATGTTGTGGCACTTATCGTCACACCATCATGTTGTGTTGCCATTTTTTTTTGCACAGATATTTATAACAAATTTAAATCAATTTACAACCATTGCTTTACAATCATGTACCACATCATTTGGACCAAAGGATAACGCTCTTACTTCATCTGATACTTCATTCATTGGTAGAGTTAAAACCTAAAAGATACCAAAATTGAATATTAAATAGAGACATGTGATTATGTTATAAGAAGAAGAAAAATCTATTACCTTTGACTTTAATCAAGCAGCAAATTATTTGTTGTGCAACAGTTCCTTCCTCTTAATAGATAGAGAGTGATGTCTCTTTTTTATAATTTCTAAATGTTCTCTACAAATATGAAAGCTTAAAAATGTTATAAGATATGAAGAAACAACATAATGAAAAAAATCATATTTATTAGTTTACTTACTTGATATAATCATCAAGCACACCACAATTGAATAATACTGTATGATGAGCCATTTCCCACTCTTCCCTTCTTAAAGTACAAAACGAGTATGATACAGATATCCCCCTTATTTGGGGAAGTGAAGGAAATGCAAGCTCAATGGGATCATATTACTCATCTTCAGTTCTCATAAGTCGATTAGACCTCGTGGTGACGTTAGCCAAGTACGATGAACATAAATCCATGCATTCTTATGCTAAATAACATTTCACAATAGAGCCTTCGGGGTGATATTTATTTCTCACTTAATATTTCAATTTAAACATCATTCTTTCTATAGGATACATCTACAGACTCGAAATAGGACCATAAAAAATAAATTTTGCGATAAGATGCACAGTCAGATGTAACATACATGTGAAAAATGACGGTGGGAAAATTTTCTCCAAGTCTCAAAGAATAATCGGTGCATCTCTCTGCAATTTCTGAACAACACTTCTGCTCAGTCTTTTGGCACAAAGGTCTCGATAAAAATGACATAACTTAATCACAGAAACTCTAAAATTATGTGAAAGTAAATGGTGAATGGAAATAAGAATCAACTCATGTAACAAGACATGGTAATCATGGGTTTTAAGAGATTTTAGTTTCACATCTTTTGTATTCACCCTTTTCGAAATATTACTTGAAAAACCAACTAGAACTATCAAACATTCCAAGACCTGAAGAAATTTTTTCTTCTCCACATTTGTCATCGAATAACAGTAAATAGGGACTTTCCACTTATTTTGAGAAATTAACTCAGGATGAAGTTTTACTCCTATACCCCAATCCATCAAATCACGATGAGACCGCAAATTATCTTTTGTTTTTTCTTTAACATTTAAAATAGTAGCAAGTAACATCTCACAAATTTTTTTCTCAATATGCATTACATCCAAACAATGACGCAATATATTTGATGACCAATATGACAACTCAAAGAATATGCTTTTCTTTCTCAAATTGTTATTGGAATTCGAATTAACATGTTTTTACTTTCTGATATTTGATTGACTTTTTCCAAGACCATAATTCAAATCATCACGTTCTTTAACAATACCATTCCCTAACATTCATTGAGGTGTCTCATCTGTATCGACGACATTATCAAATTGTCTTCGATTTTTCCTGTATGGATGATCCATAGGTAGAAATATTCAATGCCCTATGAAGCTGAAAGTTCATCGAAACTTTAATCTTTAGAAACATGTATTTTTCATACAAATAGGGTAGGATAATTTCCCTTTAGTACTCCAACCAGACATCATTCTGTAGGCAAGGAAATCATTTAATGTCCATAATAAAGCTACACGAAACATAATGTACTCCTTCTTGAATGCATCATACACCTGTTCACCAACAATACAAAGCTCCTTTAACTCCTCTATTAATGGCTGCAAGTATATATCAATTTCATTTCCAGGATCACGGGTTCCAGATATCAATATACTCATGATAGTAAATGGCTTCTTCATACACATCCATGAAGGAACATTATAAATGTGAATGAAAACAAGCCAAGTACTGTGTGCAGAATGCATTTGGAAAAATGGGTTGAAACCATCACAGGATAATCCCAATCTAACATTTCGTGGTTCAGCTGCAAAATCAGGATATAACCTATCAAATTTCTTCCAAGCCAACCCTCTCTAGGATGCACTATTTCATCATTATCTTTATTTCTTTCATCTTCATGCAATCTCATATTCTCTGCCATTTGTTCAGACATAAATTTTTTTTGAAGCCTAGGAATTAAAGGGAAGTGCCACATCACTTTCTCTGGTATAAGAGATTGCGTTCCGTCATAATTAGTCTTCCATATTGATGTCCCACACTGTTTGCACTGACTTAACTCTACATTTTCCTTCCAGAACAGACAACAATCATTGGGGAAATAATGAATCTTAATCAATGAAAATCCAAATTTATCAACCAAATTTGATTCCATGTAATTATTTTCTGGAATACATGCATCATCTGGTAGTAAATCCTTAATAAATGTAAGGAGATAGTCGACCACAGTATTACTAAATCCATACATTTCTTTTCCATGATATAATCGCATTAAAAACTCAAGTTTTCTCAATTTCTCACATGCCTGATATACTGGAGTATTTGCATCTTCCATCAGCTTTCTAACACTCTCAACGTCATCATCCTGATTAATAGAAGAAAACTGTGTTCCCGTATTCATTTCCTCTTGCACTGGTCTACATGAGGAGTTGTCTTCAGAAAAAAAAAGGAAACTAATCGGAAATCAAATTTTTCATACCAATCCTTTCTGTTGAATCTATATCATGCACCACTTGCGCTTTTTCTCCATTGTGATACTACACATGATAATTTTTTTGGAAACCTTGTTTAGTGATATGATAAATCACTTCCTCACGAGTTAACCATGGTATTCCAACACAATCAAAACACTGGCATCAAATCAATACTCCATCTGAATAATTAGTGAATGCAAAGTCCCAGAAATGACGTAACTCCTTCTGAAATTCATCAGTGATCCGATCAACGTTGCATGTCTTGTATATATCCATTCAGAGGCATATAAACATACATTAAATAAATAAATAAAATGACTTAACATTATATGTATTGTTTCATAAGATAATAAGTATCCATCAATAACATGTCAATAAATAAATCGTAACAAATATTATGGTTAAGTGAATTCATAAATGTTTCAAATTATAAAAAATCATAAATATTCACACCTTTCTATGACCACATAAGATTATTTTGGTGTACCTATAACACCCACATTAAAACCTAGATGTTTGAACAATTAACTCTTATGTTTTTTATAGAATTCTCTAATGGGAACCCCCCCCCCCTCCTGGACACCCCTCCCCCCTCCCACTTGGATGCCCCCACCCAGACACCCCCCCCCCCTCTCAAAGATACCCCCCCCCCCCCCCAGACCCCCCATAGATAGCCCCCCTACCCCTGCACCCCCACACCCATTTCCCCCCTCCCTGACCCCTACACACTACTCCCCCATACACCTTCACCCCCCTCCTAGACAGCCCCCCTCCCCTTGCACCCCATGCCCCTCATTGTCAAGCAGGTTGTCCCTATACTTTAAAATGGTTAACGGCCTACAAGACTTCCTGGTTCTTTGAAGAGAGTTATAGAATTTGGTATTTCCATCACTTTCGGTTAAACATATAATTCTAAATGCTTGT
Organism: Viscum album; assembly: GCA_963277665.1. NCBI lineage: Eukaryota > Viridiplantae > Streptophyta > Magnoliopsida > Santalales > Viscaceae > Viscum > Viscum album. The sequence goes on from OY728157.1 coordinate 1,770,117,317, forward strand.
TTTCTCATATTTTCTTTGAACGTGAGAAAAGAGTTGAGTTTGACTATAGTGTTTAGTTCTTGAGTAGGATCAGTGATAAGGTCGGAGATGGTGGTTTTGTATTGTAGATAATTGAGGACTTTCTCAATAATAATGATGTCATTGTTAACTTGTTTAGCTTTAGAGCTACACCAATTTTTTAGAGTCTGTTTGAGATGTTTCAATTTTAGGTTTCAGGAAAAGGTATCATTGTTATGAGACATTGAAGACCAATAGTTCTAGATAATATGGTTGAAATCATCATCAAAGAACCATGCATTGTTATATTTAAAAGGAAATCAGGGTTTTATGACATTAGAGGAGACATTGACCAAGATGGTATGATGATCAAAATTTAGCTTGTAAAGAGTGGTGTTGGAGATAATGTCCCATAAATCTATAGCAGGGACATTCATGAAGTCTCTTTAAATTTGGTGGCAACCAATTTTTTGTAATGTATTCTATACCAAGTGTATTTTACACCAGTGAGATTAATTTCAATGATATCAGTGTCTTCAATCAAGACTTTAAATTATTTTATTGAAATGGAAGAATGAGAAGGTCCAATTTTCTCAATTGAGTTAAGAATGGCATTAAAGTCGCCAATTGGAAACCAGGGGTTGTTATGTTAGTGCCTAGGGATGAGAGATCATTCCAAATAGTTCTTCTTTCATTGTATCTATTTTTAGAATTGACAAAGGAGAAAAATTATGTGTGCCATAAATGTTAAAGTTGAAAGTAAATATCTAGACAGAGATATTGAAAACACTAACATTGTGTAAATAAGAGTGTGAAAAAATCTATAAAGTATCATCATTGAGTGTATTATTTATTACACCAGTAAAAACATAATTATGTTTCCATAAATGTGACTATATAGAGGAAAACAAAATTTTAGGTTTAGTGATTGAAAATAACAAAGGATGATGGTTGTTAACCATTCTTTTTAAAACAATAAACATGTCATAGTTAGCGATACCCTGAAAATTCAAAAAGGGGGTCATCATTTAAACATGAATTTGGAGTTAGAACACCCTTTCATATTTATTCCAGAGTATTTTTCTAGTAGTCCTTCTAACCTCTAGGTTATTTTTAGTGGCATATTCTCGTTCATTCCTAGATGTGACTAGAATCTTCTTTGTAGGTATCCTAACTGGATCATTCATAGATGAGTCTACAGAATTCTTAAAACAGATCGAAAAAGAATTGATATTATGATTAGAATTGAAGTTTCCATATTTCATAGAGAAATCATCATTAATTATAGATGTAGAAATAAGAGTACCTGAAAACATTGAAGTATTCACTTTCTGTTGCTAGGCAGTATCTAGATCTGTTGGATGGTACAGATTAAGTGGAAAGGAAATATTACATGCCTACATAGGTTTGGGGTCAGTTACCAGGGATGTGAAAGTAGGTTTGATAGGTTATACATCATTGTTAATATTTTTAGAAGTCATTGTATGTGTCTCAGTTGAAACAACCTTCAAAATACTCATCTGACTCCCTGATTCTATATAAATGGTAATAGATTTAGAGTGCGCAAGGGGAGAAGGAGCTAAATACCTCTCTAAATTATTTGTTACCAACTTCATTTCAAGAGTATTATTATTATTAGATATGACAGAGAAGTGATTAACAAATCTCATAGCAGCATGAGTTAATGAAGTTTTAATGATTGGGTTTGTAGGATTCAAATTACAAAGCATCAGAGAACTAATGACATCAACACTATTAGCAGGTTGTGAACCATAAAAATAGTATAATGTAGAAGAAGAGGTTGTAACTGGATTCTTTTTTTTCTCCACCCCGGTATCCTCCATGGGCTGAACCTTCTTAATGGATACAACAAGATCCTGCATTTTAGTCACCTATACCGAGGGTGTACTAATCTTCGTTGATTTAACAGTTTCCAAATTCATGGAAACAATTGCAGTCATACTACTAGTATGTGTGATATCCTGAGCAGATTTTGGGATAGACAATAGAGTCCCAAAATCTATAGAATGGCTAGTTGAATCTATTGTTTTAGAGCAATTATCAGGTATATTTGTTTTACTGTTGGTCTGAATCTTTCTCCCTAATGAAATAGTGGCATTTAATAGGGAGGGGTCCTCAATTTTTCAAGTACTTATAGATGAGGAGTGATCATACAGAGATTGAACAATAAATTATCTAGTAAACACATAGTTATGAGGGGGTGTAGTGTATGCATTGCATTCATTGCACTTAAAGTTTTTACCTGGGATATTTTCAGAATTTTGGTTAGATTCTGAAATTTGTTCGGCTGAGCATGTATTAGATTCTTCCTTACTGGATATCTTATTAGTTTCTAACACCAAAATTTCAATTTCTTCTAAGAGGCCTTTATATTTAATGGAGTTTTCTTCTTATTCATCCATATTATCCCAGTTAGTACTTGAGTTATCCCCTATGTGTATCACTTTTTTTGAATATTTCACTGAAGTTTTAGATTTCTTTAATGGGGTACAGGTATATCTATCATAGAGGCTTTATACTTTTTATTTCTTTTGATTTCCTTCCAATAATTTTCAAATGGTTGTGTTACTTGTTTTCTAATTACTCTAATGTTGAAAATTGTATGACCAATGATCTTACAATGTTCGCAAAGGGGATGTTTCCTCTCATATTCAATTCTAATTTCATTTTTGTAGTCATTTGAATTGAAATTAATTGTGGTGGGCAGCTTTGAATCATGTGTAATTTCCACTATAACTCTAGAAAAGAGACATAACTCAGCATTTAATATTCTATGATCAATTTTGAGGGGAGTTCCTATAGAGGAGACAATATCATTCAGAATTTTTGGGTTCCAAAAAACTAATTAAGACCATGTAGTTTGACCTAGACTTTAGCCAATGTATTCCTATGTGTGTGCTAATTGAAGTTAGAGTCCCAATTAGAAATTATGAGTAAACCAAGTTTAATATTGAGGTTTACAGTCCTCCAAAATCTCTATATATCCTCTTGTGATTTCAACAAGATATGAAAATATATTTTTCCTATTGGAATTAATTTCTAGTTTGAAGAATTCCATTAGAGAGAAATATGTGTATATAATTCAGATAAACTCTAAGGCGATCAACTTTGAGGTACGAGAGGTGAGATTCTACCACGAAGGAGACCGGGTTTCCACGTTCGGTGACAACGAAGAGTAGCGTCGTGAGGTGGATGAGGATGGGGAAGCATCGCGAAGGCTATCTGGGAACTGTCAGAGGATGAGGATCGGGGAGAGGAGAGCTCGCCAAGGCCATCGGGGAAGAAGGGTCACCGTCGAGAGTAGAGGTCATCGCTGAGAGGAGAGGTCTCCACCGCGAGTAGAGGTCACCGCCGAGAGAGGAGAAGTTGCGAGGGTGGAGAAGGGCGGCCAAAAGGAGAAGTCACGCCGATAAAAGAGGGCCGCGGTTGTGGGTATAAGGTGGGTCATGAGGGGTTGAGGGAGGAGAGGAATCGCGGGTGGGGAGGAGGAGCCCGATAGATTGTCAAAAAAAACATAGATACAGATTTTTTTAAGCGTGGCTATAAACAATGATTTAGCCACAATTTTAATAGAAGTTTGGCTATAAACAAAGCCATAGACACAGACTTATAAAACTGTGGCTATAGGTCTGTGGCTATAGCCTTGTTTTCTAGTAGTGAGTGAATGAAATATTGAAATTATTAGTATAACTCTCATGCTGATAAGGTCAAGAAATTGTTTCCATTTGAAACTTAAAAATTTGAATAAATGGGGAAGGAAAAACAACTCTCACATGAGTGTAAATTTTTAGGGGTATAAGAAGTGAGAAAATAGATCATACATTGAACCAAACCTGGTGACACATCATGTTTTTGGGGAAAATAATGTCTTTAAATGACTTATTATATTTTCTAGGGAGATTAATATAAGAATAATCACTTAGTTTGTTAGTTTCTGAAGTAGATAAATTATGTGACTAATAAAACCTGACCAATCCTTTATTGTATATTGATTAGGGTCACTTCAAAATCATGGAAGATTATTCTATTAAAATCATGTGGCACACTCTTCCTATAGGTGTTGTCATCCATGGTCTTACAACCAACCCAAAAACACATTAAAATTATATACTTAAGATTCATAATTGATCCTTATAAGGCTTTTTACAAGAAACATATTCCCTAGTACTCAACCACTATGATACCACTTTGACATGAACCAACCCACAGTGGACACATATAGACTATTAGTAAGAAGAGTGTGGCACCCCAATATTTCCACTAATAAGCTAGGGTTTGGAGACTAACACCATGATCACATAACATTTATGGGATGATTTATCATATAGAAAATGTCAATAGTGATTTATATCTAATAAAATACTATAAATATAAATATTATTAATATATATGTATAAAAAACTATTCAAAATATAATATATGAATGAGACATGATCCAATAAATGAAACACCATATAGGAAACCACAAATAAAGTAGACAAATACATAAAACAACACCACAGGGTATAACATACTCTAGACAAAGGAAGACACATACAAACTATAATAATTCTTGGATAAAAATCCCAAAATGTTCACCTCCAAACCATAAATCATCTATACAGACAGAACACATGAGGGAGTCATGATTCATCATCTATATAATATTCATGGAAAACAAATCATAAGGAAATATTTGGAATAAAATATAGAAAAAGAACCAAGCATAAAAAAAATTTATTTATTGTATGTGAAATATATATATATATATATATCCCTACCAAAAACCACAACATGGTTTCTGAATCTCCATATTAGTGTTCGTCTGTCATATGTTTAGTCATACATCATCTATGAATCCAAATTGAATAATAATCACTTCCAGATGAACATTGATCGCCACCCTCTCTATCTCTATCTCCACTCTCTACTACTAGAACCTATATGAAAATTATGTTCAAAATCAAACAGTGTCTTATAATTAAATTTATACTTAAAACCAATAAAAGTTTGTGTAATAAATTATTTTGAAGTGGTTAGATTTACCTACGCCTTATCATCCATCGTGGCAATATCACTGGGGATAGATCCATTTATCTTCTAATATAATAAAATAAATGACTTATGTAGAGAAATTAACTTTTCCTATCGCATCTTTATATGTTCCCATGTTCCTGGATTTCAATTTAGATTTCAAAAAAACTACCTATGAGCCTCTCGAGGTATGGTGTAACTATAACTAGGGGTTAATGTTGTTGCAATCCCATGTAGACTTCCAAAGACTGTAACAACCCAAGATTTTATGAGAATTATTCTTTTTAATTTCATTGATGTCTTGTGTTGTACGCTACACCAAAATTAGTTTGTGATATACGCAACACCGTATTAGCTTGTAGTATACGCAACACTATTCTAGGCTCGTGTTACACACAATTTCAAGTTCGTTTTGTAGAAATTATTCTACACAACATTAAGTATAGATTTTGTTTAATGTATAAATGAAATAAGTTTTGATTATATTATACGCAACAAAAAATGGAGTTTGCACTACAAGAAACCTTGACTTGGATTGCATTACACGTAATCGCGACCTTCCTCGATAGCGTGTGTAGTACGCAATACTGGGTTTCACTAAACAACAATATATTGTTATAATATTATTATGAACTAGCCGTTATGAATAGTATTATCTAATTTTTAAATTTTATGACATTATAATTCATCTTACACATTTTTTACAACATGGTATGAGAACAAAAAAAATCGGGTAAAATAAATGTTTTTAAAAAAAATGCATTTTTGTCGCCTTTTGATGGCACACCCACATTAAATTTAGTTTTTGACATGTTTATAAGTTCAATTTGAAAAAATAAAAATTTTCTTTGGAATAAGGACATAAAAATTTACTTTGGATAAATTTTTCATATTTTTTTTATAACTTTCATATATTAATGAATAGTAAAAACACGCTATATTTTAATTAAAAACAACTTTTTTCATCGTAATAATTAATATGGTTAAATTATAATATTTAATGGTTTTAAAGTATAAATAGAATATATTTTTTCTATTTAATATAGCTTATGTAATTAGCATTGATTTTACATTGAATTCATAGGTAAAATCATTTCAATCTTTTGCAATGTTTTAACTTTTAAAACTCGTTTTCTTAACAACGGGATTAATTTAAATTAATTTCTGCAACTTCTGTGATTTGAATTAGTAAAAATGGATTCCATATTTTTAATCATTAGGTCCAAATTATGTTAATATATTACTTTTTATTTTTGGGCATTATGAATAGTAACTACGGTAAATTTTATTTACTATAGTTAAAGGTAAATCAGGTAATTAAGGGTAAATATAATATTATAAAATTACCCTAACACTTGTCCTAATATAATTGGATGATTATATTTTACCCTAAATCATAATTGGGTCTAAATGTAATCTAATTTAACCCACTTGTATTTGATTAAGACCTTTTATTTATTTTATTTAAAGGAAAGTGAAATGTCTCACTCAAACTTTAATAATTAGATTATTTTTAATATAAGGTTGTACATAATATAAATTATATTATAAATACTTATTTGAAATATGAAATTTTTTTATTTACCATGGTAATTTATTTTTAATTTTTAATAAATATTTAATTACCTTAATAGCTTATACATTAATGATGAAGATATTATTTATTTAGTAAAAAATCAATAATATAGTTTTTATTAAAATAAAAATACCTATAAAAAGTACCATAAACTTGACCAAACATTATTGGTCGTGTATATCTATACCCTAATCATCCAAGGGTCATTATTTGGACCATTTGGAGCCTTATAAAACCGATTAGGACATTTATATTATTCTATTTAAAATGATGTCAAAGATGTCACCTTCATAATTTAATAAATATAACAATTTAAATGTTTTGATTTTAAGGTGATAAATTCGAGTAAAAATATTATTATGAAATTTATAATATTTAAATTCATCATAGGATTTTATTTTTAATTTTTAGGCAACAAATAGGTATATTAAATAATTATACAAAAATGTTGTAGTAATTATTTTATTAAGAGATATACCAAATAAATGGTTTTAAAAATATTAAAATAAATAATATATGAACAAATTAATGTGCTCCATGAATTTTTTTGATGCATATGACATGTTATTAATCTATTATATATTTTTTTTCGAACATATCTTCTGTGTGGTTTTTATTTCAATTCAAATAATGAATAGTGTCAAAATTGACACTATTGATATTTTACAAAAATAACATATTATTAAATTATTTAAAAATCACAAAAATATTTCAAAACTACAAATTGAAACTTATATGGTTGAAAAGGTTATAAAGTATCCAATTATGTGAAATTTACAACATTTAAGTATTTATTTATAACAATTTATAATTTATAATTTTATTACCACAAATAAAATTAAATAGATTAAATAATGATAAATCACATTGATAAGGTTTAAAATAAACATAAAACATATCTAAATTTTATTTGTTGATGATATTACAACCCTATATCATCTCATCTTCTAATTGAGTCTTTTTTAGGGGTTTTTAAGTGGGTTTTCATTTTATTATTAATTAATATTTTTAAGGTTTCCAAAAGTGCCCCTATCATTTCCTATATAATGGCCCATCCTTCCCTCTCCTATTCACACACATTTGAGCCTTAAATCTCGGCCAGACCTTCCAATTTTACTTCTACACTTGAATATAAATCTACTAGAGGTCATGGTCATCTTTAAATACCAACTTTAGTGGCCTAAGAGGAGGATAAGAGGAGCCGCGTCGAAGAAGAGGTAATCTCTTCTACCGATTCTTTCAAGTTTTTTTATTCTTCAACTTCTTCTTCTTTAGTTGTTTCATTATAAAGTAATAACATAAGTATCACTAATATACTTATATATTATTATAAATACAAAACAACCTCATTTAACCTTCTATCCATCCTACGGAAAATGAAATCACTGCACGTGCGTACGTACGAAATACCGTCTCCACGCTGTGGTGTAATCTATTTTTCCACCACCACCTTACCTAAATGGGTATAATGGTGTATAGAATAACTATATATAGTTATTATAGCATCTTACTAATTCTTAGATATTATATAATCCACTCCAATTCAATTCAATAATTATGGGAACGATATCATCGCTCTTTCGTACGTACGGATTACTGTCTCCATGACGCGATGAGATTCATTCTCCATGTTAACCACTCAAGAATGATTTTAAAGTATATATAATGAATAATAATGAAATATATTAAATGATAAATCTACTGGATATATATATATATATATATATATGACATCTACTTACATTCATTCAAGTCAATAAGGAAAGGAAAGCTGCGTTCATGCGTACGTACTACCTACTGTCTCCATGAACGGTGTATTTCATTTAATTTATCTTTATTATATATATAAATATACTGAATATATATGATATATAAATCATGATTTACATTCTATAAGAAATTAAATTATGATATGTGTAATAATAATATCAAGAAGAACAAGTCCAAACACGAACGATAAATAAAACGATTTTACCCAAAACGCTGCTTTAACATGGAATTTACAAAAGAACAGGTAATATAAAGTCATAAGTGAACCATATATGATATCATAACAATGAATATGATTCTGTAATAATTAAATGACATTATTTAAATCATTATACAGGAGTTTCGGATACATACGAAGCATATCGGACATAAGGTAAGGGATAACTTTTCCAAACTCATTTTTATCTGAGATTGTTTATTCATAAGTATTTATAGGGGTTATATTTATCATCCATGTCCCTATTTTATAAAAATGGTTTCATATATGTTTAAATTAATTTTTACCCATTTTTTACTTTTACCGCTTGTTATGGAAGGAATCATTCTTTTGTTTACAATACAAGGAACTTTTTGACTTTTCCAACAAAAGTACGAGGAGAATGTTTTTTTAAATTATACAGCATGAATGAATTTTTACAGTTTCATAATGCCTTATTTTCATGAATCTTACTCTAAAATATTTCATGAATATTTTAAAAAAATCATTTTCTTTAAAATTTTCATGGCATTTTGTGAAAAGAAAATTATTTTGAAAAAGAAATGATATTTTCCTCAAGAATTCATTTCAAGTGTTTTATCAAACCCATTTTCCATCTAAGATGAAATTATTTCATAAGTGTATGTTTCAAGTATAAAGTCTCTATGATTTACATGTTTTCATTTTTCTTATGATTAAATGATATCCATTTGTTTTATATTGATTATGTTATAATGGGCTGATGTTTATGAAACCCATTTTATTCTTTGGGTTATGATGAATGATTTATGTTTATGTTGGGGCACATGAAAGAATGATTTAATTATGAGATGGGTGGGACCTATATATCCCTCCAATTAATTGGGTAAAGATTTATATCTCATGAGATAGACATGTCTGGAATGGCATGTAAATCTGGTTCAGTAATACAGGGCTGGAACGGCAAGTAAACCTGGTTCAGTAAGGGACTTTTTCTACTAAGATGGTCTTGGCAGAAATGCCTTGGCTACTATAGAAATCATATAATATGCTTAATGTTTTGCCACAATTACAAGTTTTATTGCCATGCTATTTTATCCTGATTAATGTTCTTTTATGATCTATGCCTTATGTACTGCAGTGTTTTATGTCATTGCTCAAGATTTTGATGTTTAGATTTTATGCTCATGTTTTTACATTTAAATGTATATGGATTTTTTTATGTTCTCTATGTTTACCCTTACTGAGCATTTGAGCTAACCCTTTATATGTTTTATTTTCCCTAGGATATAAATAAAGGTTTTAGGTAAGAAAATAAAATGGGAAGATCTTTATGGGAAATGTTGAAGATCTTTCACCATGCTTAGAAGATTATGTTCCAAGTTTCAAAAGACACTAAACTATTATGATCCTTGAGTTTTGGTTTTTGTTTTGTATTAAGTATTCCTCAAAAGTAATGTACTATCCATGTACGTCAAGCTTTGGGTCTCTACAGTTGATATCAGAGGAATGGTTTAGTTATCCTTTGAAAACTAGGATGCGAAAAATTTAGTGAGATCCCTAGAGATATTTCTAAGGTATGTCTAGGGATGTCCCTAAGGTTAACTATAAGTATAGGTTATAGTCCTAGAATTATGGTAATGATATTATAATTAAACCTAAGATGTTAGATATTGAAGTTACTACACCTTGATTATGATTTTTTTCTCTCACACTATTCTTTTTGGGTTTTAGAAAATGGCTGGAAACAGGAAGATTCGTGATAATGGAGGATATGATGGACAATGGAATGATATTATTCATGAGCAACCAAATGAAATTGGATCTGGAAGTCCACATATCGTTATTATGCCTAATCATAAATCTCATAATATGATCAATAATCTCAACTTTGGTAAGTTTCCCGACTCAGCTAATAAGAGAAAGATGGAGTTTCATGGTGATCATGGAGGAAATAATGTTCAATTTCCCTCATGTAAATCACGTGGGAAGAGGCATTAGGGAGAATGTTTCAAAGGAACTGGAAGATTCTTTGGGTGTGGAAAATAAGGACACAAATCTAGTAATTGTAAAGTAAAAGGTTCAGTTAACACCATGGACAAGGATAATGGTATTTCTAAGACATCAACAATGCTTAAGTGTTTTAAATGTGGAATGTACGGGCATTATGCAAACCAATTCCCTAAGGGAAAATCTCATAAAGAGAATCAGTATGGTCATATGGGTAGTATTTATGTGGATGATGATGAAGATACTACAAATGATATATGAGATGAAAGAAATTATGAAGCTCAGTCAGTGCTTTAAGAAGGTAGTGTAATGATTTTATGTTTAACAAGAATAATGTATGGTACTATGGAATAATGAAAAATCTAAGGATTCTTACACTATTGCCTTTGCTTGAGTTTTTAAAGTATATGATGAATGGTACCGGTAACCATGAAAGGTTATTCAAAAAAATTTGGAAGGTAGATGATATGTGGATAATGAATGGATAAGGAGAAAATAATATTTTGGATATTATTAATGAGATCACGACTAATAAATGGACAAAGTGATATCATGGTTTGAGTATAATGAATTTTTGGGATTTTGGTATGTGGAAAGAGATAACTTTTGATAGCATTCATGTTTTCACTAAGGTTTTATGGTAATTCATGTTGCATGAGAATACAATATTAAGGTATTCACATGTTTTTAATGTTATCAACAAGATATATCTTGTGATATATGGGGGATAAATGATGGTATTTACATGCTCGGTAGATGACATTTCCAGTAATTGTTTTCATTATACTATGAGCTTGGACAGAAGTATTTTGGATAAGCCTAAATATTGGAATGAATTAAGTTAGACATAAGATAGTATTGTTTAAGGATAGAACTTTTTTCGATATTATTGATGGGATGTTATAATAATGTAGTTTTAGAAAAAGGACAACCTGCAGGACAGGCGACAACCCGTTGCGTCTTACAAGGCTGTGGGAATCGATCCCACAACTGAAGTGAGATAGGCCTTTATCGCCTACCACTGGCCTACAAGAAGTCCCTGGTTAGTAGAAACTAGTTTTATTTTATTAAGTGGTATGATAGATGAAGTATAAGTCCATTTTAGAAACCATATATGATTAATCTCACCATAGATGGACTTATGTATATAACTTTTGCTAACCTTATGTTTGAGACAGATGGAATGACCTATCATTCTATCGCATGATCTGTTAACACTTCACGGAAGACAAATTCAACTTCATTTCTTTAAGAGATGAAGTGGAAATTGTTCAAGGAACAAACAACAGTGACATTGTAACAAAATCAAGTAAGTATTTCTTCTAATTCAAAATTTTCAACTTTAAGGAAATGATATTGAAAACCAAAAATGTCATCCTAGTGCTCTTATATCTGATGAATCATATGGTACCTTAGATCATCACAAATTTATGGCTTTGTGATTGTTGGATTTTTCATATCAATGTTCTCTACCACTCTCCATCAGAACTTGATGGTTAGATTTCTCTTCCATATCCATATTTTCACCTATGTTCTCCTACGTGGAAACCCAGTGATTAGTTAATTTGGGTAACCATTATGTTTCATACTTCACTTTTTAAAATTAAGTTTTAGTATTCCTTTTTATGATGTGGGTTTCTATGAAAGAAAATTTTAAGTAGTAAACCATTTATAACCCCGACGAATTTCGAGGGAGAAATTCATTAAGGGGGGTAGAATATAACAACATGAGATTTTATGAGAATTATTCTTTTTAATTTAATTTATGTCTTGTGTTGTACGCTACACCAAAATTATCTTGTTCTATACGCAACACTATATTAGCTTGCAGTATACGCAACACTATTCTTGGCTCGTGTTACACACAATATCAAGTTCGTTTTGTAGAAATTATTCTACACAACATTAAGTATAGATTTTTTTAATGTATAAATGAAATAAGTTTTTTATATGTTATATGCAACAAAAAAGGGAGCTTTCACTACACGCAACCTTGACTTGGCTTGCATTATACGCAATCGCGACCTTCCTCGATAGCGTGTGTAGTACGTAATACCAGGTTTCACTAAACAATGATATATTGTTATAATATTATTATGAACTAGCCGTTATGAATATTAGTATCTAAATTTTGAATTTTATGACATTATAATTCATCTTACACATTTTATATAACATGGTATGAGAACAAAATAAATTTTTCGGGTAAAATAAGTACTTTTCAAAAAAATGCAGTTTTGTCACCTTTTGGTGGCACACCCACATTAAATTTAGTTTTTGACATGTTTATAAGTTAAATTTGACAAAATAAAATTCTTCTTTGGAATCAGGATATAAAAAATTACTTTGGATAAAATTTTCATATTATTCTGATAACTTTTATATTTTAATGAATAGTAAAAACACGCTATATTTTAATTAAAAACAACTTTTTTCATCGCAATAATTTATATGGTTAAATTATAATATTGAATGGTTTTAAAGTATAAATAGAATATGTTTTTACTATTTAATATAATTTATGTCATTATCATTTATTTTACATTGAATTCATAGGTAAAATCATTTCAATCTTTTGCAATGTTTTAACTTTTAAAACTCGTTTTCTTATTAATTTCTGCAACTTCTGTGATTTGAATTAGGAAAAATGGATTCCATATTTGGAATACTTATGTCCAAATTATGTTAATAGGATAATTTTTATTTTTTGGCATTATGAATAGTAACTACGTCAAATTTTATTTACCATAGTTAAAGGTAAATCAGGTAATTAAGGGTAAATATAATATTATAAAATTACCCTAACACTTGTCCTAATATAATTGAATGATTGTATTTTACCCTAAATCGTACTTGGGTCGAAATGGAATCTAATGTAGCCCACTTTTATTTGATTAATACCTTTTATTTATTTTATTTAAAGGAAAGTGAAATGTCTCACTCAAACTTTAATAATTAGATTATTTTTAATATAAGGTTATACATAATATAAATTCAATTATAAATACTCATTTGAAAGATAAAAAGTTTTTATTTACCATGGTAATTTATTTTTAATTTTTAATAAATATTTAATTACCTTAATATCTTATACATTAATGATGAAGAAATTATTTATTTAGTGAAAAATAAATAATATAGTTTTTATTAAAATAATAATACCTATCAAAAGGACCAGAAACATGACCAAAAATTGTTGTTCGAGTATATATATACCCTAATAATCCAAGGGTCTATTTGTGGACCATTTGGAGCCTTATAAAACCGATTAGGACATTTATATTATTTAATTTAAAATGATCTCAAAGATGTCACCTTCATAATTTAATAAATATAACAATTTAAATGTTGTGATTTTAAGATGATAAATTCGAGTAAAAATATCATAATGAAAGTTATTATATTTAAATTCATCATAGAGTTTTAATTTTAATTTTTATGCGACAAATAGGTATATTAAATAATTAAACAAAAATGTTGTAGTAATTATTTTATTAAGAGAAATACCAAATAAATGGTTTTAAAAATATTAAAATAAATAATATATGAAAAAATTAATGTTCTCCATGGATTTTTTTTATTAATATGACATGTTATGAATCTATTATATATTTTTTTCGAACATATCTTCTATTTGGTTTTTATTTAAATTCAAATAATGAATAGTGTCAAAATTGACACTATTGATATTTTATAAAAATAACGTATTATTAAATTATTTAAAAATCACAAAAATATTTCAAAACTACAAATTAAAAATTATATGGTTTAAAAGGTTATAAAGTATCTAATTATGGGAAATTTAAAACATTTAAGTATGTATTTATAACAATTTAGAATTTAGAATTTTATTACCACAAATAAAATTAAATAGATTAAATAATGATAAATCAAGTTGATAAGGTTTAAAATAAACATAAAACATGTCTAAATTTTATTTTTTAATGATATTAAAACCCTATATCATCTCAGATTCTAATTTTTTCATTTTTTGAGGTTTTTAAGTGTGGTTTCATTTTATTATTAATTAATATTTTTTAGGTTTCCAAAAGTGCCCCTCACATCTCCTATATAATGGCCCCTCCTTCCCTCTCCTCTTCACACACATTTGAGCCTTCATTATCAGCCAACCCCTGCCCATTTCACTTATCCACTTCCATAGAAACCTACTAGAGGTCATGGTCATCTTTAAAGACCAACTTTAGTTCTCTAAGAGGTGGATAAGAGGAGCCGCGTCGAAGAAGAGGTAATCACTTCTACCGATTCTTTCAAGTTTTTTTCTTCTTCAACTTCTTATTATTTTGTTGTTTCATTATAAAGTAATAACGTAAGTATCACTAATATACTGATATGTTATTATAAATATGAAACAACCCCATTTCACCTTCAACCCATCCTACGGAAAATGAAATCACCGCGCGTTCGTACGTACAGAATACCGTCTCCACGCCGTGGTGTAATTTGTTTTTCCACCATCACCTTACCTGGATGGGTATAATGGTGTAAATAATAAATATATATAGTTATTATAACATATTACTGATTCTGAGATATTATATCATCCACTCAAATTCAATTCAATAATTATGGGAACGATATCATTGCTCGTGCGTACGTACGGATTACTGTCTCCACGACGTGATGAGATTCATTCTCCATGTTAACCACTCAAGAATGATTATAAAGTATATATAATGAATAATAATTAAATATATGACATGATAAAGCTACTGGATATATATATATATGACATCTACTTACTTTCATTCAAGTCAATAAGGAACGGAAAACAGTGTTCATGCGTACGTACGGCCTACCGTCTCCATGAACGGTGTATTTCATTTCATTTATCTATCTATTATATATATTTATATACTGAATATATATGATATATAAATCATTATTTACATTCTGTAATTAAATCATGATATATTTAATAATAATATCAATAACAACAAGTCCAAACACGTACGATAAATAAAACGATTTTACCCAAAACGCTGCTTTAACATGGAATTTACAAAAGAACGGGTAATATAAAGTCATAAGTGAACCATATATGATATCATAACAATGAATATGATTCTTTAATAAGTCAATTAAAGTATATAAATCATTATACAGGAGGTTCGGATACATACGAAGCATATCGGACATAAGGTAAGGGATAACTTTTCCAATCTCATTTTTGTCTGAGATTGTTTATTTGTAAGTATTTACTGGGGTTATATTTATCATCCATATCCATATTTTATAAAAATGGTTTCATGTTTATTTAATGTCCTTCTTACCCATTTTTGACTTTTACCACGTTTTATGGAAAGAATCTTTCTTTTGTTTACCATACAAGGAACTTTTTGACTTTTCCAACAAAAGTACGAGGAAAATGTTTTTTTTAACTTATACGGCATGAATGGATTTTTATGGTTTCATAACATCTTGTTTTCATGAAGCTTACTCTGCAAGATTTCATGACTATTTTCAACAAAATCCTTTTCTTTAAAATTTTCATGGCATTTTGTGAAAAGAAAATGATTTTGAAAAAGAAAGGATATTTTCCTCAAGAATTCATTTCATGTGTTTTATCAAAACCATTTTCCATCTAAGATGACATTATTTCATATGTGTATATTTCAAATATAATGTTTCTATGATTTACATGGTTTTATTTTTCTTATGATGAAATGATATCCATTTGTTTTATATGGATTATGTTATGATGGGATGATGTTTATGAAACCCATTTTATTCATTGGGTTATGATGAATGATTTATGTTTATGTTTTGGAACACGTAAGAATGATTTCATTATGAGATGGTTGGGACCTATATCTACCTCCAATGAATTGAGTAAATATTTATATCTCATGATATAGACATGGCTAGAATGGCAAGTAAATTTGGTTCAGTAATACAGGGAAGGAACGGCAAGTAAACCCGGTTCAGTAAGGGACTATGTCTACCAAGATGGTCTTGGCAGCAATGTCTTGGCTACTATGGAAATCATATCATGTGATTAATTTTTTTCCACAATTACATGTTTTATTCCCATGATATTTTATCATGATTAATGTTCTTTTATGATCTATGCCTTATGTACTGCAATGTTTTATGTCATTGCTCAAGATTTTGATGTTTGGATTTTATGCTCATGTTTTTACATTCAAATGTTTATGGATTGTTTTATGTTCTCTATGTTTACCCTTAATGAGCATTTGAGCTCACCCTTTATATGTTTTCTTTTCCCCCGGATATAAATAAAGGTTTTAGGTAAGAAAACAAAAGGGGAAGATCTTTATGGGAGATGTTGAAGATCTTTCACCATGATTAGAAGATTATGTTCTGAGTTTCCAAAGACACTAAACTATTACGATCCTTGAGTTTTGGTTTTTGTTATGTATTAATTATTCCACAAAAATTAATTTATTGTCCATGTACGTCAAGCTTCGGGTCTCTACAAAGACGTTCTATGGTAATAGTCACATACGCATCTCACACATGATACCAGGATGCTCATTCCCAAGGACTTGACTAAGGGGATCATCTGGGAGACTGAGAAGGACTTTGTGGGATTGAAATCCCATGTGTCTTTTTATTTTTACCTATAAAACAAATATCATTCATATTTGAAGCAATACATATTAACATAGTGAAAACTGACAAAAATTTATTACAATGAAAAACAAATTCATACCCTTGATACATTGGTGGACTCACTAACATAACTCCCATTAGATTTTTTATGAACATCCAACCAAAGATCTGTTTTAGAAACTTGGTGCCCCAAAATCTTTGACTGCATTAAAAAAATTACATTTTAATATATGAAATAGATAATTTTATCTTTTAAATATCTAAAAAATGAAAATCTTACCAGATTCGATCTTTTATGGAAAAATCCTTTGAATCATTAGTGTGAGGGATGATTTTTTTAGCTCAACTTAATTCATTTCTCCTCAAAACATCTTGAAATAAAGAACATGTAATTTAATAGTAATTTATTCAATGTAATAGAATTTTCATGTGAATTTCGATATGTAAAATTTGATTACTATAATAATATATATTTCAATATCAAATGTGTCTCAAGATGATGTTTTTCAACAAAAAACTTCCATTACTCTCTAGGTACCCCTTCATGTACCTTATTATAGAGTTTTTGGGTGGTAAATAAAACATTTTTGAATTGACTCCATTATCTCCATTTAAAATCCTTTAATTTCTTACCTAAATTTTTCATTTTCTGTATTCATGTGATATTATCTATAGTGGTAAAGTGTAATGACATCTTTATAAAGAGATTAATTTTTTAAATATTATAATTTAATAACATAATGACATTGAATTAGGTCATAATGTATTAAAATTATCTTCATCTAGGAATCAAAGACTTCATTTTTCCAAGATTGAGGCACATGCCTCCAATCAACATAGGTAATTGGAAGGGTAATTACTCATCCACCAATTTTCCATGAATCATGCCAAATAATCATGTGACATCATCCTTGAATACCCTATAATAATAAAATGGGACAACTATATTTATTTTTTTAGATTCTAGACATCTGAACAGTTAATAATTATCTACATAGTTACACTACTTTCATCATTTATTTAAATATGATTTGTAATATAAAAAAGTGAAACAAATTTTTTCACATTATGATCTGTGACTATAACTTTCACCATACAATATCCTCACAAAGAAACATGAGTGATGACTTATTCCCTCAATACTGAACCTATTGAATATGGAGGCACTACCTCATATGCTGATGGTACAAGGAAGGATAGTGTGAGAGATGATAATGGGATAGAGGGTGTGAGAGATACTGAGGGGGGGAAGACATAGGGTTTCTTGGATGCTATAGGGATGGAAACTGAATGATCTTCATATATCAATGTGGTTGAGGGAATTTCTAATAGTAGTAGACTGAGATTAGTGAAATGCTTCTAACTTGGAATTCCTATCATTTAATAAAATAAAATTAACTTCAGAAGATAAATTTCAAAAACTCCAAGAAGGAAAAAAACTAGAAATGATAATAGATTCATAGTAATGACACACAAAATATACATATATAAGATAATGAATTACAAAAAATATAATATAATGGGTTTTTAAATTAATGGATGATTTCACATACAGTCATTTTTTCATTTAATCATTTCATTGTCATGTTCCATCATTACTTTATCTACTTCATCCACCCTTGCAATACTAATATTTTCAATATGATGATGGGAAAATAAATTGGTTTCTTTGAATTTATTTTTATTCAATGTTAGATAAAAAATCTCCACTTTATCACCCATATCATACCATTATTTTTGTTTTATGTGAACAACTACACTCCACCCTTCATCCACAACATCTTCCACATAATATACCATTTATTTAATGAGAAGATATAAAGATCATGTAATTAATGGTCACTGACATCTGTCAAGCAATATAATTTGACATAAGTAAGCTATACGAACCTATTTTAATACCCCTATTAATATCGACCCACTTTCAATTGAATAAAATATCTAAAAATTCATTGTTGTAGTTTAATTCAATAATATTAGTCAATTTTCCAAAGTATCCCAATTTGGAAACTATAAATATACAACTATTGTGTGTTTTAAAATCCTCTTCCTGGTCTACTATATGAAATTTAAATCCCTTTACATTGTATGTATCAAATTTTATAGCCTCTTTTAGAGGAACTTGAGCCAAAAACATAAAATTTTGTGAAAAATTATCCCGAGTGTCACTATTCATGATTTAAAAAAAGTAATATACATTATTAGATTTAAAAAGTATGTGTCAACCTAATATCCATATTGATTACAATATTTATTTACTTTCACAATGTTAAAACTATTCTACAATCTCTTTATTAATAGATGTTGTTATATCTTTCTCATTTTGTGTCTGGCCTCCAATATGTATCTTTTTTTATATCCTAATCTCTTCAATAATTAGATCTAAAATTTCACTATTCAGGAGAACATATCTATGTGCCTATAATAATTACATTTATTTCAGTGTAACAATCGAGATCCTCCCAACTGATTGACCAATAGTAGGAAGGATTTTTGATTTCTCATGTAGTTGAGATTGAGTCTATGTGTTGTCAACACATCCAACTCAATTAAATATTCTCTCATTATCATCCAAGTATCTATAATAAAATATAAGACAATCCTCTTCCAAATATACTTTAGATAAAGTTCCTTCATGTTGATCTTTCATCTTCATTTATGACTTCAAATGGACAAGATATCTGTGAAATAAAATAAATAAGATATAATTATGTATTTAATAAAGTACCAAGATTTTTTAACTTAATATGAAAAAACACATAAATTAACTACCTATTAATTGGATACATCAATTGAAAATGTATGGGGCCTCCTAATTTAGTTTCCTTGACCAAATTCATAGTTAAATGAATTATTATAGTAAAAACGGTAGAGGATAGATCATCTCCATTTAAAAAATTATCAACAAAAATCTCTTATACATATTTTCAAGCTCAACTAGTTATAGATTTCTCTCACATAGTTGTCTGAAGAATGTGTAAAATTGGATTAAAACTATAGTAAACTTTTATGGTGATAATGTATGTTGTTCCAATGGGTTGAATTCTTCAACAACCAATCCCAATCGCATATTTCTAGGATCATATTATAAATATGAATTTAATAAATCATATAAATTCTATGATTATAAATCTCCTTGATGTCTCATTAAACCATAATTTTTATTATCTATAGAATGAAACTTCATTTTCTTGTTAGATTTCAATGACATGAATAATCTATACAATTGAAGATTCAAAGGGAAGTAATGTAAAGCCTTTGTTGGTGTGTTATTTTTATTCTTATTCACAGTAGAATCTTGATTCAGACTTCTAAAATCACCCATTGACTACAATCTAGAAGAATGAAATTTTTTCATTCCAGTCTGCTTGAATCCTCTTCATAATAAAGCATAAAATCATTTGGAAAAACATGTATTTATTTCTAATTTAGACCATTCTTGTTAACAACATTTTTCATATCATAAAAATAATTTGGGAATATATATTTTGAAAATGAATCACACAAAAATTCCATTATCATGGACATCACCTTATTTGTAATTCCACATAGTCATTTTATATCAACAACTTTAGTAGAAAAGATAATGTTTTGAATATTTCAAACAGCCACCACATACCGCATGATTTCCATCATCAACTAAATCATGAAATACATTTTTGTTTGATGTTATTAATATTTTTAGGACTTATTATATACTCCCTTTACTTATTTTATATGAAATGTTCATAATTTGTGTGAAATATTAATGTTTTAATACTAAGTATAATTGTTGAGCATTTTTTGAAGTAGTCCAGTTGAGTTAGTTTACTATTTTATTTATAACTCTCACCCTGATGATACAAATTGTTTGTTTCTTGTTTTTAGGATTCCTATTTCAATATAAAACATTTCATTAGAAGGGATCATGAGACAATTCTGTCATTGGAAGGGTCATATGGACTACACAGGAAGGCCCAACGAATCTGTGAACAAACTGGACCAGCCTTGAAGATTGATTTACTGGGCTCAATCAGGAAGTAAAAATTCTTTTATTATCCTCAAAAGTTCTGGGTATAATGAAAGGATTATTGGATAAAAATTTCAAGGCCCAACTCTAAATACAAGGGTCCCAACTAATGCTTTGATATCCAGCCCACCATTTTGGCCAGGAATTAAAATCAGTATAGTGTTGATGACATGGCTCCTGATATAGACATCATTTTGAGCTGAGATTTTGTTGTGTGAAAGAGGATATATAGGTGGCCGACGTTTTAGAATACATCATTTGGTTTGGAAGGTATTTTCCTATTCAAAAACCCTTTCACCTTTTGGACATCAAAAAGATTGGATTGAAATGGACAGATTAACATATTTAATCAATCGGCCATAACTTTGTCTCCTTAAGTCTAAATGACTCCAAATTTTGAGAGATATTGGCCAACATTATTATATTCATCTTTTAATGAAGATATATCTCTAGATTCTACTGTCTAGATGTCCAAATCATTGAGCCAAGTGGAGGGACAGATTGCAAACAGTCCACTTCCTTGGGCTATAAATACATCCCCCTCCACTCCTTCAAAGGGGTTGGCATTTCAGAAGATATGAGAACATATTAGCATGATCAAATCCTTTCCAAAGGATTTGGAGGACCTGTCATACTCATGTTTTCACTTGAGTGACCTTTCCTCCTCTCTTTTTTTTCACTTACTTTCGTGTTCTTCATTTTTGTAATCTTGTAAGTCTCTTTCTTTGTAATTATGTTTATATGCAAGTTTCTTCTTCAATATCTCTTATTCTCATACAACTTATGTAGTTTAATATTAATGTTATTAAAATAGTTTAAATTAAGTTGAATCTCCTTCCATTCTTTTGCTTTCTAAATCAATCTAAAGTTCATTTTTAATTCTCATCATCGTTCGTGTGTGTGTGTGTTCGGCGCTCAAATGTTTTCTTATCCCTTTCTTAATCTTATCTTCTTAATTTATCATCATAATAATTATAACCATATTAGTAATCATTTTAATGAATGAGTAAATCTTTAATTGGGGTGAGTGATAATTTAGGTATGTTAAGTGATTGAGAGCTTTTGCTCGACGAATGTTCTTTAAATTAACATTGTGTATGTTGGACTTAATATGTCATGGATTAATGACATATTTTGTTTAATATGTGTTTTACTTGGATTATTGAAACCATAAATACACTAAAATAAACAAGTAATGATTGATATTAGAATCCTAGTTAAGTTAAGTATTGGATTAAAGCTTTAACACTTATAAATTCTAATCGACGTCAACTTGTGAAGTGGGTGTTAATTTAAATGCAATATAAAGCAAAGCTCAAGGATATCACAAGTTTAACTCCCTAATAATGAACTCATACCAATATTTATCAATTTTATAAATCAATTATAGTCAATAAATCATTTCAATTAAGCTCTGCAAACAAACCCCCCTAATCAAAATACAATCAACTAAAAACAAACGACTATTATAAAGTATCATCACCGAGGATTCGACCAGAGTGCTGCTATACACATTAGCAGAGCACCGGAACTTTGACCGGTCGATAGGTGAAAATCGGTCGTGCATTTCAAATGGTGTCGTTTCCGGGGATCGTGCTTTAAGTAGTCATTATTTTCTAGTTATTTTCAAAAAAAACCCCAAAAAACAAAATTTTAAAAAAAATTGAAAAAAACACTAAGACAAACTCGTTTTCTTCTTAAAAATCATACACTGAAAAAAATACAAAAAAAAAACTATCTTCCTCTTTCTTCAAAAATATCTATGAGTGCCCCGTAGCCTCCAAAAAATCCCTCGGATTTTTTTGACCTTGAAATTGAGTGAACACTTCGCCAACTTAGGAGAAACATAAGAGATAATCAAATAATTCAAGAACCAGTCCTTGTCCAACCAGTTGAATTAGATATGGCCAATCCTAGGGAACAAACACTTAAAGAACTCTCTGCCCCTGATATGAATTACCAACCTCTTGGTATTAAATATTCAAACATAGAGGCTGAATTCAAACTCAAATCTGGTTTGATTCATCTTCTTCCTCATTTCCACAGGCTAGCCGGTGAGGATCCACATCTCCACCTTAAAGAGTTCCAAGTGGTGTGCTCTACCATGAAGCCTCAAGAGGTTTCTGAGGAACAAATCAAACTCAGAGCATTCCCTTTCTCCCTATCTGACTCCTCCAAGTCATGTCTATACTACCTTCCTATGGGTTCCATAAACACATGGAATGACATGAAGCGACTCTTCTTAGATAAATTCTTTCCTGATTCTCGTACTGCTTCTATTCGAAAGGAAATAAGTGGTATACATCAATTCCCAAGTGAATCACTCCATGAGTACTGGGAGAGGTTCAAAAAGCTTGTGGAAACCTTCCCACACCACCAAATTCCTAACCAACTCTTGATTCAAAACTTCTATGAGGGGTTATTGGCTATGGAGAGAACTCTCATTGATGCCGCAAGTGGCAGTGCTCTTGTTGATAAAACTCATGTAGCAGTAAGAGATCTCATAAGTAACATGGCTGAAAACACAGAACAATCCCATACTCGAGAACATGCCCAAGTCAAACAAGCCCAAGATAATCAATCCATAGAGCCGAACAAGATGACTGAGTGGATGAGTGAACTTACAAGTCTTGTGTGGCAACTAGCTATGGCATCCAAATCCCCAACCTTGTCTTCTCCGCAATCAATGTTTCCTGGACCTGTAAAAAACTATGGAATCTGCAACTCTCTATCTCATCCAACTGACACATGTCCACAACTTCAAGAGTATCAATCCGATTCATCTGGACCAATGGAGCTCAATGCAGCATATGCTCAGAGGAACACCAATCCTCAACTATCAGGTCAGATTGTTAGAAACTTTAACCAACCTCACTCTGAGCCCTTCTCTTCTTCCTATAACCAAGGCCTTAGGTATGGTAATCCCATATCTCATCCCCCTCAATTCCCTCCTCAAAACCCAAACTAGTTTCAATATGGTCAAGGTGTTGGTAACTTCTAACAACCTTATCCTTTTCTTCCTCAACCTTAAAGGAATAATCCTCCTCATGGATTCTATTATCCTAGTGAGCCTTCCCAATTCCAAAACCAATACAATCGCTTTCCCAAGAACCAAAATCTAGGTAATCCCAATACGGGACAAGCCTCTTCTTCTAATAAACCATGGGAAAGTGCAGTGGAAGATCTTTCCTATTTCACCTGTTCTAGCCTCAAGAACATTGAAACCCAAATTTGTCAACTTGCATCCCACCTTAGTCAGTAGCAACCATCCAATTCTTCCCAACTTCCAGCTCAACCATTACCCAACCCCAAGGGTAATGTAAGTGCAATTTCACTTAGATCGGGAAATCAAATTGCTATGACTCACGATAATTCTTCCAACCCTCTGTTGAATGTTGACCTAGAAAATGAAAAGAAAAAGGAAATTGAAAAGGAATCTGAATCCATTCCATCACCTCCTTCCATTCCACTTAGGAATCCAATTCCTTTTCCTCAAGTTGTTTCTAAACCAAGGAAGTCCTTTGAACCTGATCCTGAAATGCTCGCCATGTTTAGATGTGTTGAAGTCAACATTCCCCTCTTAGATTCCATAAAAAAATCCTAAGTATGCCAAGTTTCTCAAGGATTTGTGTACCCACAAGAGGCAACTTAGGACCTTTGAAAATGTTTCCACCCAGCAGTCTATTCCCATAGAGTACAAAGATCCAGGGACCTTTACGGTTCCATGCCAAATTGGAAGTTCCAACTTTGATTATGCACTCATAGACCTAGGAGCCTCAATTAATGTCATTCCAAAATCTATATTCTCCAACCTTGGTCTAGGTCCCTTACATCCAACGAGTTTTTTCATTAAATTGGCGAATCAAAGCACAACCAATCCCGAGGGAATAATTGAGGATGTCCTTGTTCGATTCAATGATCTTATCTTCCCAGCTGACTTCTATGTCCTTGACATGGAAGGTGAGACAACTTCTTGCCAATATCCTCTGATTCTAGGAAGACCATTCCTCATGACTGCAAGAACCAAGATTGTTGCCCATTCGGTCATCTTATCCATGGAATTTGATGACCAACTGGTCAAGTTCAACATTTTCCAAGCCATGCGATACCCATCTGAGGATCACTCTGCATTCTCAATCCATGATTATTAAGACACTTCTAAGAGTCAATCAAACACCAATCCACCATGTTCTTCATGTTCTAATGATAGAGGAGTTTGTGAATATTGCATCCTCATTAACCAAGTCATAAATGGAGAAATTAATTTGGACATTACAAATGAAAACTCCATTGATCTAAAGGATCTTGAAAACTCTTTGGAATCTCATCTCACCTATGACCTCCAATTCTCCAACATGGATGGTAATGAGGAAAATGAACTAGAATGCTCATTTTCTGATTTAGATCAGTTTATCCAACATTCATCATTTTCTATCCATGATTCTGAAAATTCTATTATATGTGAGGTGAACCCTAAACAAATGTGTTTATCTTGTCCCAATGAGAGTGAAAGTTGTGCGATTTTTTCCCTAATTAATAAAGTGATCACTGGTGAGGTTGAAATTGACCATTCTTTGGCGAAAAATATTGAAATAAAGGATATTGAAAATTTTATTCAGTCTTATGACTCCACTGATCCTAATTACTCTACATCGGTAATTGATGAGATAAATGAGTCAAAAACAATTGGGATCTCATACTCTACTTTCGTGTTATCTAAACCATAAATAAATAAATCATCAGAATTGAAACATCTTCCTGAATTTCCAAGAATATAAAATCATCACTTTGTGGATGAAATTATTCCACACATTGAAGACCAAAGGGAGGATAGTCATATTCTCTTTCCAACCTCGTTGAATTGCAAGCGAAACAAGGAAGGGATGAAATTATCCAATGAATCATCGAGCCACCCAAAGGAAATGTTTTTCTGGAAGCACACTAGAGTTGACAAGACACAATGGCCACCGTCAGACTATGGGTAGTCCACTACAATTGTCAAGTTGTACACAAATAAATGAAGCGCTTCTTGGGAGGCAACCCATGTTTTCTTTTACTTTTATAAAATTTTAATTTCTTTTTAGTTTTTCATTAGATGAATAATGAATTTTCTTTTTCAAGTAACTTCCCACAATCCTGGAACCACCTCAACTTCCACTAGATCCCGAACTTCTCTATCCGACCTACCACTAGATGGAGATGGAGAACCGCCAAATCCAAACCAGGGGCACCTCTTTCCCTTAAACTCTCTCTATATCTCTTCCTCTCTCTATCTCTTTCTTCTTCTTCTTCTCTCTTTAATTTTTTTACCACTTTCTTTATCAAAACCTTTCTTTTTCACTTTCTCTTTTTTGTGGGTGTATCTTTATAAAAACCAAAAAATAAAAACCAAAAAAACAAAAAAACAAAAAAAACAATCACTTAAAAAAAGTACAAAAAAATCAAGAGTCATGCTTACTCACCATCAAGTTTTGAAATCTTGTCCAACCATTTTGGGGAGTTAACAGACATGTTTTTATCTCAAATTTTTTTTATTTTCATCATGAATTTGGATAAAGAATAGTGTGTTGAAACTAACAAATTTTGAATGCTCGATTTTTGATTTGGAAAATGATTTTCCCCACCTGTGAAGGCCAACATTTTCTTTCATGACAAGGCTACCTATGGCCATCTTTTCAAAATGTGTGTTTTCACCCCCATTTGTGAGTCTTGAGTTTTTGGACTTTCGAGCTGAATTTCCTACCTTAGTGTGCATTAATATGATAGACGCATTTTCTGAACCACATGAGAATCACAATAGCCAAATAGCCTCCCATTTACCTTACATTAATCCTCCTTTTGAAAGCCCCTTCGAGCATATGGAAACCTTTTCTTTGATAGCCACATTAGAAGCCCAATACCTTTTCCCACCCAATATCAACATGGATTTTCATTGCATAATTTTTTGAAATTTAAGTGTGGGGGGAATGGATTTAATTCTTTGGGTACCCTATTATTGATTTTCAACAAGTTATCATCTGCTTGAGGGCAAGCATCCATTTCAGTGTGGGGGAGATGCTGTCATTCAGTGTGTTTTGGAGAATGTAATGTACTTCCATTTATGTAATTTTGTAAATGTTATTGATAAGTGTTCAAAAAAAATAAAAAATGATGAAAAAAACAATCAAAAAAATTGATTGAAAAAATGGGTTGTGTCTTGGATAGGTCAAAAATCACTCTTTCTCAACATTTGATCTTGCTATAACTATTACAATTACTGTCGTGTGGAGATCAATCATGGGTTGGGATATGAGTGTGAGATCTGTTTCAAGGTCAAATTTCGAAAAAACAAAGAAAAAAAATGAAAAGAAAAAAAGAACACTTGCGTTATATTATTATGTCATTTGGAGAAGTTTTCTAGTTTGTAAATATTTCATCTTCTCATTACCTTCATATTTTCTACCTCTATTGTGTCTTTCTTCACACAATAATCCCATTGTAAATATTTTTTTCATTTCCTTCCATGTTTCATTTCAAAAAAATGTGCATTTCTTTTTCTATGTTGGTGTTTTACCCCCTTTTTTCTATCTTTTGGACATTATATTCCTACCGTACCATAGCCACAAAAAAACCTCTTAAAAAGACCTCCTGATTCTTGTTCACTTTGGATAGGTATTAGAAGCTGAGAGCTCTTTCAAACTCTAATATTTTCACTTTTGGTTGGTGAAGGAGTGAACCTCCACATATGAATTTTATCATCTTGAGTGGTGTGAGTTTTGAGTGTCCACATTTTCCATTTCTAAATTTGAGCATGAAAAAATGAATTAGTTTTGGAACATTGTTTCTGTAACAACTTGTCATGGATTTCAAAATGGATTAGTGAAATAGTCTAAACCTCCCCTGATTGAAGAAAACAAAATTTTAATATTTGTTGGTGAGTGAAAATGATTTTGTCATGTTTTTATATTTGTTGCACATGAGGACATGCACAAAACTAAGTGTGGGGGAGTTGATGTTATTAATATTTTGATGAAATATTATATACTCCCTTTAATTATTTTATATGAAATGTGCATAATTTGTGTAAAATATTAATGTTTTAATACAAAGTATAATTTTTGAGCATTTTTAGAAGTAGTTTAATTGAGTCAGTTTGATATTTTATTTATAACTCTCACCCTGATGATCCAAATTGTTTCGTAATTTCTTTTTAGGATTCCTATTTTAATATAAAACATTTCATTAGAAGGGATCATGAGACAATTCTGCCATTTGAAGGGTAATATGGACCACACAAAAAGGCACAATGAATCTGTGAACAAACTGGACCAGCCTTGAAGGTTGATTTACTAGGCTCAATCAGGAAGTCCAAATTCTTTTATTCTCCTCCAAAGTTCGAGTGATAATTAAAGTAGTATTGGAAAAAGTTTCAAGGAACAACTCTAAAGACAAGGGCCCAAATAATGTTTTGAAGCCCAACCCACCATTCTGGCCGTGAATTAAAATCAGTATAGTGTTGATGACATGGATCCTGATATAGATATCATTTTGAGCTAATATTTTTCAGTTTAAAAGAGGAGATATAGTCGGCTGACTTTGTTGAAGATGTCATTCAGTTTTGAAGGCCTATTCTTATTCCAAAACCCTTTCAAATTTTGGACATCAAAAAGATTGGATTGAAATGGACAGATTAACTTTGTTTAGTCAACCGGCCATAACTTTGGATCCTTAAGTCCAAACTAATCCAAATTTTGAGAGAGGTCAGACAACATTATTATATTCAAATTTAAAGGAGGATATATCTCTAGATTCGGCAGTCTGGATGTCCAAATTGTAGAGCCAAGTGGAGGGACAGATTGGGAATGCAAACATTCCACTTCCTTGGGCTATAAATACATCCCCCTTTACTCCTTCAAAGGGGTTGGAATTTCAGAAGAGAGGAGAACATATTGGAAAGAAAAAAATCCTTGAAAAAGGATTGGGAGAACCTTCCATACTCATGTTTTCACTTGATATGCCTTTCCTCCTCTCTTTGTTTTCACTTACTTTCGTGTTCTTCATTTTTGTAATCTTGTAAGTATCTTTCTTTGTAATTCTGTTTATATGCAAGTTTCTTCTTCAATATCTATTATTCTCAAACACATTATTTAGTTTCATATTAATGTTATTAAAATATTTTAAATTCAGTTGAATCCCCTTCCCTTCTTTTGCTTTCTAAATCAATCTAAAGTTCGTTTTTAATTCTCATCATCGTTCGTGTGTGTGTGTTCGGCGAACAAATCTTTTCATATCCCTTTATTTATCTTATCTTCTTAATTTATCATCATCATCATTATAACCAGATTAGTAATCATTTTAATGGCTGAGTAAATCTTTAATTGTGGTGAGTTATAATTTAGGTATGTAAAGTGATTGAGAGCTTTTGCTCGGTGAATGTTCTTTAAATTAACATTGTGTATGTTGGACTTAATATGTCATAGATTAATGACATATTTTGTTTAACATGTGGTTTCCATGGATTATAGGAACCATAAATACACTACCATAAACAAGTACTGATTGATATTAGAATCCTATTTAAGTTAAGTCTTGGATTAAAGCTTTAACACTTAGGAATTCTAATCGACGTCAACTTGTGAAGTAGGTGTTAATTTAAATGCAATATAAAGCAAAGATCAAGGATATCACAAGCTTAACTTCCTAATAATTAACTCACCCCAATATTTATCAATTTGTTAAATCAATTATATTCAATCAATCATTTCAATTAAGCTCTGCAAACAAACCCCTCTAGTCAAAATATAATCAACTAAAAACAAACGACTATTACAAAGTATCACTGCCGAGGATTCGACCCAAGTGCTGCTATACACATTAGCAGAGCACCGGAACTTTTACTGGTCGATAGGTGACAATTGGCCATGAATGTTAGTGTTATCAGTGAATTTATCTCTTAAATTATTCTTCATAGAATAATGTGGCGGGTCTAATTATATTTTATAATATTCATTTAGTATTCTTATAGACCCAAAAACATTAGTAATCATGTTAATATTTTTATCACCCTAAACTGGTTGTTCTTATATGATTTGATGTTGATTTTGTTGTCTTTAAGTTATAAAAACATTGTTTATAAGGTTTTTCATTTCATTATCCATTTTTGATGAAGTTTAGATCCCATTTTGTTGATTGACAGTTGTGTTCAAGAATTTTATAATGTTTGATTCTCCTTGGAAAATCCAACATAAATTTTGAATAGGTAATTTATTCAATATCAAGTGTTTATAAAAATCATGTCTCTTTATCCATCTTCTAAATTTACATTTAGGATATAGATATCTTATTATCCCATCAATGGATCTATTATAAATTTCATAATCTAAAAAATCCTCCAAACTCTTATCATACTGAGGTGTGTTCCTTGGTAATAATATCGATAGGTTATCCATATATATCAAAATGTTCTTACACATTATTAAAAAAATCACATAGGTATTACTGAGTAGTAAAACAGATAAAAGGAAGTGAAAAAAAAAACAAAACCCAAGTAGTTATAAGAAGAGTCATATATGTACTAAAAAATTAAAAGTAAAAAAACGAAATCAATCATGGATAGTATTTTGTACAATATATACAGGATGAAAATCATACAATCATTAATAAAACTACATTTCTAATGTTCTCTATAAATAATTTATCAAACCACACATTGAAAACCAATTTATAAATTTATCTGTTTCAATAAGATAACTTTAAAAGGAAATACACCCCTATCTAAATGATGTCAACTAGTTTCAGGCACCCATTTTTCAATGATATGATAAAACATATATGCTAGTTTAAAAAAATTATTAAAATACATTTATATTTTTTAGACAGATTAATGAAAATAAACAACCCAGTTACTATTCATTTTCAAAATAAATAAAAATTTAAAAGGTGAAAAAAAGCATTCAAAGATTAAAAAATAACCATTAAAAATTAGTGGAAAACTCTCATAGTCTTAATGAAACAATCTAGTACTTTACTCACACCTAATCATCTCACTAGGGTATGATGCAATCCTACTAGGACACCCCAACATACTCTTCCTTGGACTCATTTATAATTAATTCTAAAAGCTAGAGTGAAATGATATCTATGGGTATGAGTATAATTTAATCAAACTATTATAACAATTGTACTTATAACTCCCACTTATATACCCAAGGCTTCCCATTAATTTTTTTAATTCCAAAAATCAAAATATCAAGCAAGATATTTATGATAAAATCTTGTCAAACATGTATATCTATGTATAGAAACTAGAAGTTTCATATCAATATATCACCATATCATATAATATGATTCAAAAATTATATATATGATAAAAGTTGTAACAAATAAAGGGTGGAATAAAATATTATCACCATTACATCCAGTTAAACATGGATAAATATAAAAATAGAATTTAGACCCATGATATCATTATCTTATAATCTATAATAATTCATATAATAAATTATAGTTCTAATTATGATTTAATGAATCTATTAGTTCTTTAAGGAATCCATTAAAATTATATTGTCCCTTTTCAAATAATAAATTATACATATCATATATGGAAAACCCTATTGAAAATTAAATAATGTCTAAAATAGAAAAGTTACACTTCTATATAAATTAATACAGATTGTTTAAAGAGGTTTTATATCTTTGATTAGTCAATTTAAAGTTTTCATGCATTCATAGTTAGGTCAAAAAATATAAATTAATAGAATCAACTACCCTATAACAATAGAACTATTAAAATTACATTAAATAAAAGTATGTTAAGGATAGAGATAGATTTTTTACACCATAAAAAACCCTCAAATTATATCGTACCCAAGATACTATGAAAAGAGAATATAAAAATATCTAACATATAACTTTTGGTGGGGATGTATCATGGGTGAAGACATGCAGGTGGTGAGGGTGAGGGTGAGGGTGAGGGTGATGGAGGATTAGGGGAAACCATATAGGCAAGCAAGGGAGAGGGCCTGCGGGGCACAAGTGCTGGTGATAGTGAGGGTTCAGGGGGCTCAACGGAAAACAAAGTGTCGATGAGCACTAGTAATGGATCGAGGGGGTCGAGGTAAATAGGAGCATCGGATAAGGGAGAAATTACTGGAGTACATATGAGGTGGTAAATATCGCAGTGGAAAGGGTTTGGCATAGGGGTGCTCGGGGTAGAGTAGGGGGTGCTCGGAAGAGAAGTGGGAAGATCGAGGGAGAAAGTGTCGTTTTCTAAATAAATGGTTAAAATATTGTAGTGGTTATTAAAAAAATACATCTAAATTGTCATAGTTTTCATAGTAGTAATTTATTAATCACCCATAAAAACCCTTTTCTAAACTATGAATTTGGTGTAGTGATCATCCGATATTTCCACAAACAAGCCCCAACCATTTGAAAAAAGTGAAGATAAAAAAGGAATGAGATTATTTTGTATAAAAAACTCAAGAAAGTGAAGATGATATAAAAATTATACCTATGATAATAGAAGTTCCATCATACACAATAGATTATATGGTCTGCATTACGCGTAGCTGACCAGCCCCTCTTCCCTAGGCTCTAGCATAACTCCCTTGAGTTATTCCCTATTCTGGTTACTATCATTCATGCACTGGGGTTCCCGTCCTTCGCATCAACATAAAAATCCTATTGAAATCCAACTACCTATCTTTTGAGGAGTAGTTGAGTCCTTCCCAAACTCTGATACCTATCCTCATCCTCTTCCACTACTCTACTATGAGAATTTTCATCAAAACATCTGAAGATGCCTCATCCTGTGGAAAGTATGGAATTCAAAAGAGGGGTATGGTCACTATGGCTACTTTTGGACAAAATTTACATACTCATAAAACCACAACAGAATAGATTCATGAGTTTTATACCCACTTCCCCAACTTCTCTACTTGTTATGAACTTATAAGAAACTATCATAGTGGTACATCTTTCCCACATAAGAATGGCTCAAGTTTTCCTTATGTAAATAGACTCACTGTTTCTTGGGGGCTATATTATTTTCCCTTATGATATGAGTGTCTAATTCATTATTTTTGAAAATATAATCATATGAAAAACAAACACATAAGACCTGATCTCAAAGAAAATTCCATCCCGAATATATATTGCCTCAATGGTATCATCAATATATAATGATGGGGAAAAGCACTGAAGAAAGATGAAATGTTCATTGTAGTCCATCACATAAATTTCCTCATGTGTCAGATGTATGTACTCACAAGATGTCTCATCCAAAAATGTCTTTAAATAGAAGTGGCTCAAGAACTTTGCCTTGAATTCCTTCCATGATAACTCCTCCTACTGCCTAGTATTCTCTACAATGTCCCACCAATTATTTTAAGGTGCACATAGCATATACATGTCAAGATTTACCCTCGTATCTATGATTGTCTCATATTTCTTTACCATTGTTGAGACTGACTCATTATTGAACTCAGCTATCAAGGGTCCCCCTTCCCAGTAAATATTTGAGTATGAAATAGCTAAAACACTCTCTTCATCTCAAACATCAAAAATCACAGTGTGAACAGTCTCCCTTTCTAGGGATTACATAACCCTCAAATGCTATTGTGAAGCTAAACATTCATATGATCCTCATGAGCCACCAGAAGCTCTGATCCAACTGTCTTAGAATCATACTGATTTCCACTCTCCTAACACTAAATTCAAAGACGATGAGGATCCATTATATCTAAAATATGAACACACTCCATAAAATAATGTCTATAACAAGGTCAAACTAAACATGTGACAATAGACAACCATTGGTCTTAATCTCTCTAAACATTGATTACAAGTGTTTTAGTGTGATATAATTGTTCACTTCATTCCACTTATCAAATACATTAGTTATCTGATATCATAGTTCATATAGACTATCATATAATACATGCAATAAATATATCCCTATCATGATCAATGCATGTCAATATATATCTTTATGTGTCTATCATGATGCATTAATACTCATCTCACACCATATTGGGTCATGAGTAGAAATATAAACAAATAATATCCTCAAAAAACAATAACATCACACAACATGTGAGTCACTCTGGGTGAAATAAAATCAACTATAACAAGTGAACAACATAAACAACAATATCATCACTCAGTACTTGTATTTTCCCTCATACATGATTTAGCTACTCCCATGCATAATCCCATTACCAAGTCTCAAAAAATCATAGTCTCCTTTATAAATTTTTGAACTAACTTTATAGAAAAGAAAAACTATCCACTTTGATGACACTTTGTAACATCCTCTAATCCATCACTCTCTCACATAGCAAAATTTGGTCAGTTACAAGACCTCAAGCATGCCTCCCCAAATGCTAAAGGTTGTCAACTAGTAGTGGGGGTGTGATATATTTAGTGGGAATACTATACTCCCTAGTATAGAGTAAAATACAGTTTAATAATTAATAATAATAAATATCATAGTAATAGAAAAATAAAAAACTAGATTTCATATATAATACAGCTTGAATGTAAATATGTAACCAAAAATTATAATAAAGAATCATGTAATGAAAAACTGAGATGTATCTAAATGTCAAAATGAAAACAATACAAATAAATTAATTAGTTGAATGAAAATAACTTAAAAATCACAATTCCAAACCCTAGGTTAGTCTTCTGTCCAGACTTCATCGCATCAAAGAAATCAACAATCAGTAACAAGGTATATTTCCCATGTCTAGACCTATATCCATGTAATTTTCTAACGTACCAAATGAAGACCTGGAGAGGGTGTGAGTAAAACATAGTAGGGTAACACCACCATGTCTAAGTAAAATCAGTTTGATAATAAGTGTATTAAATAAAGAGATAAATAGGTATATTAATTAACCAATTAATATAATACATCAATCAACAATCTTCCACACCATACTAGAATTTATCTGAGCATGTAACACCACCATTCAAAATTTATCCATATTCCATGTCATAATCAAATAACCAGATAGATCCCTTTGTATAATAATTACAACCTCTATGATTAGCGCTATATATATTCATTTATGTAACATCTCGTTACCTTATTTCAGAAAATTATAATCTCTTTACATGTTTCCCTCTTTAATTGGGTGTGTTCTAGGACTCCCAAAAAGGGAGAACATTTTTTGAGGAAAATTGCCTAATTTTTTTGATGTATTATTTTTAATTAATAGTGTCCGGGTATAAATGTGTTATGGATTTGTGAGGTTCTCCCCGATTTTGAAGAAACCAATGGTTGTTTGGGTTTTCATGTAAGAATCTATTATTTTAACTATATACAAGAAATTTACACACCATGTAAGGAGTACACACTATTTAATGTCTTCTAGGATCAAGTAATGAGTTGATTACACAGCGTGAAAGATTACATTCCGTGTAAGGCTTACAAGTCCTTTAATTTTTAGAGTTCTAGTTTTAATAAAAAGGGATGGTTTTTTGGTGTATAAGGACCTTGTGGATTACATGATGTGTAAACGGATTAAATTCCATGTCAATGTTGTAGACATGACATTTAGGGTGCTTTATGAGTGATATGTTTATTCATTAAATGTGAAACCTCTATGATCTTGACCTTGATCTCTCTTCCTATGATTTTAGAGACCTCCAACTCTTCTGAATACTTTCGTTCATTGATTGCTCATTGATGTGGTTGTGGTGCATTTATCTGAGGGGGTAATCGTTTCTTCTTTTTTGATTCATTGATCATGGTAGCTCTATTCCACTGCATTATTGGATTCGTTGACCAATGACGTTAACCCCTTTGATTCTTTTCTATATCTATTATGTGATCTTGTTTCAAGGGTCGATAATTTGTTGGTTTTGGTGAATTTATTTGATGGAGTAATCATTTATTATTCTTTGATGCATTGATCATGGTATAATTGTTTCATTTCATTATCATATTTGTTGATCAATGATGTTGATCCCTTTGATTATTTTCTATATCTGTTACGTGATCTTGTTTCAAGTGTTGATACTTTGTTCGTTGTTGTGTGGAAGGTGTTCGTTCTAGAGGAATGTTCTATTTCATCTTCTTCTCCAACCCTTCTATTTAATTAAATAAATTATAAGATGTGTAGATTAATTTGGGGTTCTCATTTGTTATTATTTTGTCCTTACTATTAGTGGATTCCATTGCGGGTGTGTGCAACCCGAGTTTTGAGGTACATGGTTCCATCTCTAACTTGTATTTTTGAACTAAATTTCTAGAATTTTTGATAAATTATTTTATTAAATTAAATTGAGTGATTTAATAATTTAATTTTTGTGTTTAGAAATGGTATTTCGATAAAAGATGGGTTTTACCTTGTTTTGGTAAATGTAATGGGGGTTTTCAATGAATTTTGAACTTTTTCTATGAAATGGTTTTGAATGCAAGATATGATGAAATGGTTTGGAAAATGGATCACATGGAAAGTCCTAGGTACTTAGGTGGAAGGACTTTTAATAGGCCTCATCCACTATTGGGGGGGTTCTCATGGGGATATACTCGGTTCCCTAACCCTGTAGTTCTCGGGACATGATAGACCTATTGGGGGGTTTACTTTCTATGGTTTTCATTTAATCTTTAAACTCAACTCATTTTTTTATAGGCCTGAAGAGCACACGATTTTACATGTTTAGGTATGATTTCTCTAGCTATCCTAACTAATTGTGATCTTTATAGTGATGTTACCTTTGCTTTGGGCTAATTTGGACCATTTTGGTTTTTACTGTTTTCATTATACTTTCATGGATTTGATATGATATGTGATGATCACATTTAATTTAAATGGTATATCTTTTTTTATATATGGACATGAAATGATTTGAAACTAATTTACTTTATTTATCTTGAAATGTGGAAAAGATATAAATTAAATTAGTTTTCCATGATTTTTAGATAAAAACTGAAAACTATATATCATGAATTTTTTTCATTAATATTGAGAGTGCATGGATTATTATTAATAGATTTGATATGGAACTCCTAGGTGGGACCCAACTGAGCCTATTAATTTTCTCCCTATGTACCCCTTCAGTGGTGCAAAGGCCTAGTTATATCTTTCGATGTAGGGAAAGGCATTGTGTGGCAATGAGAAAGTGAGGTTTTCTGTCAACAAAATTTTCAGTAGCTAGATGGTGAGATGGTGTATGTTTTCTAATTCTATCACATGAAGATTTTTGGATTAGTTATTTTTGTTTTTTTTCATCATTTTATGTTGGAATTTTCACTTAGAGATTATTTTTC
Source organism: Viscum album (assembly GCA_963277665.1). Lineage (NCBI taxonomy): Eukaryota > Viridiplantae > Streptophyta > Magnoliopsida > Santalales > Viscaceae > Viscum > Viscum album. Next base: position 1,770,154,743 of record OY728157.1, read on the forward strand.
TATCTTTTCAGTTGTATTGCTTCCATTATTCTCTTTTTATGATGACATATATATATACATATACATATATATATATATATATAATTTTTTATCCATTGTTTCTTTTTTTAAATGTGTATATTTGTCATGTTTTATCCTTTGGGTTGATAGAAATCATTTCCTCTATTTATTATTGTTGCCTCAGTTCCAGATACTAGCCCCTAGGGATCATGAATTCCCATTGTGTATGTAATGTCTCATGTTAGGTACCAATTGGAGATTTTTTACAGGTATGTTTCATCCTAGTCTATTATAAAATGAGGTCTGTCCTCAAGAGTCCTTGTCTTGTGATGGTTGGTATACATGAGGCCAGATTTTCTGGACTTTAGATATATATTGTGGTGAGTTTTTGGTTAACTATTTACATGATGAGACTCAAGTTTCCATGGTATTTTTGGTTGTGCATCTTCTATTTTTATTTTTTGTCATTAATCTCAATTTTTCTTATTGGTTTTCTAGTTATAGTTTATATTATTCTATTGTCTAATCATTTCTTATGTTTCAGTGTGTAGCGGTATGCCTCTAAGTGGTGTTCTATGAGTTCCTCAGGAGGGTGCAGTTGATGCTCCTCCATAAAATACTCTTATGGATCATAACATTACTGAGGCTATCATGTGACTAGTTTGTGTTATCAATCATAAAGTAACACATGATCATAACACAATTTTTTAGGTACACCCAAGAGCAATATGAGAAATAGATCAATAATGAGAGCTTTTTCATGAGAATCCATTTTCTATTAAAAGTATGAATGAGCCTTAAGAGGTGAAGTAATTGGTTTAAATGATTTATCAGATCTACATCATCTTATATCCACTAGATTGTATCAAGGTGAAGTGTTCAACATTCATATATGAAGGTCTCAACAAGTGATTGTAGGATTCCATGTTACAGGAAGAAAGTTACATGGTCTTAGACTAGAAGGGTTTCAAGAATCTCTTTTTCTACCTTTTTTTTATAATTCATTGATGATGGTGAAGTCTCTGGAGTTCTTCTCTTTATAGAAGAGAGATTTTTCGGTGTTGGAATACACCAATAAGCTTTTAGAGATGGTTTTTTTGTACTAGAGGTGGTAAATAAGGACCAATCTAAAGTTCAGAAGTACCTACAGGGTTTGTGACTAGATATTAAATCGTTGGTATTTATGTTGAATATTTCCACATATTCTTAGATATTGTAAAGGGTTATTATGGAAGAAATTAATATGTAAATAAATGTTGGATATTCTTCCCCTTATCTTACAACTAATGGATGCTTCAATGGTGCACTAGGGAAAAAGAGGAAGTAGAAAGATCATCGCAAGTGTGGTGGTGGTGGATCTTAGTAGTAGTCCTTTTTGACAACTCTAGCTGAAGCTAGTGGTGTGCCTATTACTTGGTATCAATGTGGAATGGTTGGTAACACACAATTTTTTTCATTCACCTACTTATATGTGTAACAGTTATGTATATTATCATCATTTGTAGAGTTTCTGTTAGGCTTTGTGTACTCCTCAACATGGTCAAGGATCGTCAGCTCCAAAGGATACTATAGTTTAGTTATATGCTTCTAAAACTACAAGGTTCCAGCCATATGCCTCATGAGTGAAGAATATTCACATTGTAGAAGAGTTTCTAATGGAGGTAGATATGGCTCCTATGATAGTGAGAGGTACCATATTTATTGTATCATTCATATTGATTTAATTATTTGATACTAGTGATCCCAACTCATTTATATTTTTCTATTTTGTTGATATGCCTAAGGTTATAATGGATCTCATGTCATTTGTTATAGAGTTATCAACACCTCTTGGGAAGGGAAAAGAGGATGGGTTTTAGTGTCCTTATACATTATTGATATCCAATGCTATGTTATTCTGAGATTTTCTAATTCTTGATCTGGATTTGTTTGATGTCATCATTAGGATTGATTTTCTTATCACTAATCATGAAAAGTTTTATTGTTATCAATGGCATTTATTATTTATTACAGGTGAAGGGAGAGTGGTATCTGTGGTCTGGTTATGCAGGACCTTCCCACCAAGATCCCAAGGGTTTTTTGTCTACTGTTGGTGTTGACCATAATGATGTTTCTTTTTTATTGATATTCCATCTATTGTTTGGAATTTTCCAGAAATTATCCAAGATTATTTCTATAGGATTCCTCTATAAAGGGATGTATATTTTTACATTAATAGAGTTCTATGTATGCATTTGATTTCGATACCTTCCAATGGTATGGAACCAACATAGCTAAAATAACACAAGATTCAATTAGATGACCTAGTGGGAAAGGGTTGTGTTTTCCCTGGTGTTTTACCTTGATCAGCCCTAGTTCTCTTTGCCAAGAATGATTATTGTTCACTTCAATTGTGTGTGGACTATCAGATGTTGAATCAAGTAATAGTTAATAACAAGTATCATTTACCTCATGTGGATGATTTGTTTGAACAATTAAAGGGGAAAGTGGTTTTTCAAAAATGATATTGGGTCATGTTATCATCATCTCAAAGTTCAGGAGTATGATATACCAAAGACAGCATTCGGAAGAAGGTATAAACTTTTTGAATTTCTTGTTGTGCCTTTTGGTGTGACTAAATCTCTTATAGTTTTTATTTCTTTGATGAATACATTATTCTATCCGTATATCAACACTTTTGTGGTAGTGTTCATGGTGTATATTTTGGTTTACTTGATATCCAATTGTGAGCATAAGAACTATTTTTGTTTGGTTTTTTAAACACTATGGAGTCATTATTTATTTGGAAATATTTCTAAATTAAATTTATGTATCCATGAACTGATTTTATAAGGTAAAGTTATTTTTTAGCATGTTCTATCAGTTGATACAAATAAGTTAAAGGATTTTTTTGCCTTGGTAATAACCATAAAATGTCTTTGAGATTCAGTACTTACTTTGTCTCACTAGATTATATCAATGGTTCATCAATGATTTCTAAAATTTAGCATCACCTTTTATTATTACTTCTAGTAAAGGGAGGAAATATATATAATATTAAAAGTTCTAGTCTTTTTTTACGATATTAAAAAACATCAGACTTTAGATCCTATTATAATATTACCTGATCCTTACAATGGGTATGTGGTTTTATGTTATACATCTGGAACTGGTTTTGGTTGTGAGCCTATCTAGGTTGATCATGTGAAATCTTATACCTCTCATCATCTTTTACTACATGATAAGAATAACTCCACCCATGATTTTGATCTTTCTGAAATTATGAAAATGCTTAAGTGTTGGTGGAACTAACTTTTTGGGGTGTGTTTCACAGTCTTTTCTGACCATAAGTGTTTGAGCTATATATTTTCTCAGAAATTCTTGAATCTTAGATAGAGATTCTGAGTGGAATGACTTCACAAATTTGAATTTGATATATTTGACAACCTAGGGAAGGGGAATGTCATTTAGAAGTCTATTAATAGGAAAGTTTCAACATAAAATGTTCAGTAATCAAAGGAAAATTAGAACCTTTTGGTGATTTTTAATTAGTTTCATCTGGATGCTCAGGAGGATGTGTTAGGTATGGTTATGGATTTTTTTCAATTACCTTCATCTCTCCTTGAGTCTATTTTGTTGGGTCAGTATAAGGCTGATGAGTTAAAAGAAATTCTAGAAACCCTATATGGTGGGAATACTATTTCATGTTGGTATCTCTCTTCATATTGTCTTCTATTTTTTGGAGATCATATTTTCATTCCAGCATCAGTGAGGAGCCCAGTATTGTCTAATTGTAATATTTCTTCATGGCCCATTCATATAGGAACTATGAAGATGTATTAAGACATGAAACAGTGATTCTGGGTGTTGGGTATGAAACATGACATTGTCAATTATGTGTCTTGTTGTTACACTTTCCAAAAAATAAATGCAGAGCATCTGAAAACTTCTAGATTTCTCCAGCCACTTCTGATGTCATTGTGAAAATTGGAATATGTATCCATAGATTTTGTTGTTGTATTAACATGGAATTCATGAGAAAGGATTCTATGTTAGTGGTGATTGATTAGTTGAAAAATTCAAAACATTTCATTCTGATCAGGAACACCATTAATGTTGAATATATGGTTATGTTGTATTTGTAGGAATTTGTGATGTTTCAAGGGGTTTATTCTTCCATTTTTTCAGATAGGGATCCTATGTTTGCTTTAGGGTTCTGGAGATGTATCTAAGGGGTTATAGGGACTCATGTATAATTGAGTATAGCTTATCATCCACAAACATATTGGAAGATATAGAGTTATTTTTAGATTCTGGAGGATATTCTCCGTGCATATTTCTTGGATTTTTGTGGATCTTGGGTTAGCTATATGGGATTAAATGAGTTTTTTTATAATAAGAGTTATTATTTTTTGATAATTATGGATCTATTTGATGCTCTATATAGTCACACATGTAGGTCACATCTCTTTTGGGAAGAGGTGGAAGAAGCTTCTTTGGTGGGACTAAGTTTGGTTTAGGATTCATCTGTGGGGATTCAGGATATACGTTAGTGACCACATACAAAGCAGAGTCCGTAGAAATATTCTGTGGATCAATGGATTTTTCCATTGGAGTTTTTCATAGGTGACCTAGTTCTCCTGAATTCTTCTCCTTAGTTGGGTCACCGTATACTTGGAAAACAATGAAAGTTTTCTTTGAAATATATTGGATGGTTTGAGTCCACTAATAATCTTGGGAAATTTTTTATCATTTTAAATTTCCAGTTCAATTGATAAGAATTCGTGAATTTTTTCATATATCATAGCTTAAGAAATACCATCCTAATCCCTCTCAAATTCTGAGATGGGAAGAGATTGAGTTGGAGCTAGATGTTTTTATTGTGTAGAAGCCAGTAGATATTATTGAATCTCATGTGAAAGTCTTGTGGGGGGAATTCAATTCCATTAGTAAAAGTGTTAGGGAAACATGGATCAGATTCTCATAAGACTTGAGAGAAATAGTCATTGATGAGGGAGAAGTGACCTCTCCTCTTTAGTGGACATCATTCTTCTACATGACTTCTTGGGGATGGAAAGTATTGTGGTGAGTATTTTATAGCTTCCCATTACATGATTTCAAGTAATAATCATTTCTTTTATTATTTCCCTCCTTAATTGGGTATGCCTTGGGACTCCTGATGATTGAGAACATTTGCTGAGAAAAATGAACTAAATTATCGGAATTTAATTTTGTTTGAATTAATGGATTCTAGGAATAAATGTGTATGTATTTATGAGGTTCTCCTAAAGTTCATAGAAGGCCCAAGGTGGTTTGGGTTTTTATGTAAAAAAAATTTATTCCAACTGTCTGTAGAAAATTTACATGATGTGTGATATTTCCTAGGATCAAGTCGTGAGATGAGTACATAGTGTGAAATAATACAAATTGTGTAATGTTAATATATCAATTTTTAATAAAAAGGAAATGATATTTTTTGTGTATAAGGACCATATGTATTACACAATGGGTAAAGGGATTACACACCTTTTAAATTCTACAGACAAGGATTTTAGGGTGACGTAAAAGTGATATGTTAATTCATTCAATGTGTAACCCTCTTGCTGTTAAACTAAATCTCCCTTCTAGTGATTTTGGATACCACCAACCCTCTTGTATAGTTTCATTAGGCGATTGGTTGTTTTTTGGTTGTGGGTTATTTATATAGGTGAGTAACCATTTATTATTTTTCATTTCTTGGATCATGTTAATTCCACTGTGTTGTGTTATTATATCCATTGATATTTATCCTTGATTCTTCTGATTATTTTATATATCTGCTATGTGATGTTGTTCTGGGGGTTCATCCTTTGTTGGTTTTGGTGTGGAGGGTGTGTGTTCTACAGGTATGTGTTGTTTCCTCTTATCTGATGAACCTTCTATGTAGTTGAATAAATTATAATATTTATAGGTTGATTCTAGGGTCTTTGTTTTAATTTTTGTGTTCTTCCTATTGGTGGATTACATTTTGTGTGTGTGCATCTCAAGTTTTGACGTAGGTGGTTCTCTCTTTATCTTGTTGTGAACTACATTTCTCTAGTTCTTGATAAATTGTTTTATTAAATGAAATGGAATAATTGATTTATTTGATTGGTATGTGTGGTCATGGGTTTTGATAAAATATGGTTTCCCCCTAGTTTTGATAAATGAAAATGGTTTTTTCAAAGCATTGTGAAATGATTTTATGAATTTTTTTTAAACATCAAATGATGAAATGGATTTATGAATTTTTTTGGTAAATAGGGCACATGAAAATTCATTGTACTTAGGTGGAATGTTTTTTAAAAGGACTCATCGGCTATTTGGGGGTTTCTCATGGGGATTTCTTCTGATCTCTAGTATCATTGTTTTATAGACTTATTAACCCTATTGGGGGGTTTTCTTTATAAGAAATTCATATAATATTTAGACTTGATGGTTATTTTTAGAGTCTTAATTCACATGAAATTTTATTTTTTAGGTACACGTTTCCTAGTTATTCAGACCTAGTGTGACCCTTATCATGATGTTACCTATGATTTTGTTCGATTTGGGTTGTTTTTAATGTACCGATATGGATTTCATATGATATTTGATTCATCTTTTTATTTGAAATTATATAACTTCTTTTATATATAGATTTGAAATTATTTGAAACTAATTTACTTGATTTATTTTTAAATTTGTAAATAGGGGAAGTTAAATTGTTTTTCCATGATTTTGATATAAAACTGGATATTTTTTATATCATGGATTGTTTTCTTTAAAGTTGAGTATGATTGGATTATTTTTTGGAGACCTTATATGAAACACCTAGATGAGACCCTAGTAAGCTTATTATCTCACACTCTTTACACCCCTTCGGTGGTGTGTAGGCCTAGTTATGTATTTAGATACAAGGAATGACAAAGCATCGTGGTGAGGAGATGATGTTTTTTTAGCTAGGTTATGGGTAGTTGGATAGTGAGATGGTGGAATATTTCCCATGCTATCACTTGAATACTATTTGAGTAACCGTTTTTTTAATCAGTTTCCATTGGTCTTGTCTATTGGATATTGTTTTGATATCTTTCATGTGGTGTCACATTTTTTGTTCTCTTTATATTATGAAATATATATATTTACATATATATATATAATTAGGTTTTATTTTGTTTTTTCTTTCAATTCAAGTGTTTGTATGTCATGTTGTCCGTTTTGGGTTAGGGAAATCATTCCTGGTGTTTGTTGATGTTTCCTAGGTACTATACATTAGCCCGTTGGGATAGAAAATTCTCTTAGAGTACATGAAGGCTTGGGTCTGGTACCAATTTGAGAGTGTATCTAGGCCTGTTTCATCATAATTTCACCATGGGACTCGGTAGATCCCACTTCATATAAGCATTATATCATCAGTTGGGCCAATATCCTATATGAGCATTACAGTGTGGTACTGTGTATAATAAGCTCAATGTAATCATTACAACATAAAAATAGGTAATTACCTCTATATAATAATTTTATCCAGGGAATAGGTGGATCACACTACATATAAGCATTACGTCAAGGATATCACAATATCACATCATAAATATCAATTGTTGATTATGAAAATTACCATCTTTATTTCAATTAAACATTCATTTGGATCTCAAATGATCAATAGTCACGTTAATAAGAAATAATCCATTACCTAGGTATTCTATATCAAGAAATCACCTATGGTCAAATTTCATGCTAAAAACTTTAAAACAATATCCAAGTTCTTATTATTCAAAGGTTTTTTCACCCAAAGGGTATCCATAATCTAGGTCACATAAAAATTTTAACCCCAATGATTTCAACTAGTATTAAAATCCATGAGTTAACATAAATAAATTAATTAATTAGATCAACCATTAGGTTGGATTAATAACAATATTACTTATACATCATAATTAAAAAGATAATTAGGTTTGGTTTAGAACCCCTACCATAAAACTATGGTTAAAAAAACCTTCCAATGGAAAATGAAAACAAGAATGAAGATGAAGAAGATCAAAAGAAATGCCTATATTGACCTATGTAAATATCTAAACCCCAAAAAAATCCCTCTATCAAGATATTTACACTGTAATAACAAGGAATGAGAAGAGATAATGGAAACCAAATTAGAAATAATCACCAAGGATCAAATGTGTAATCAGGATGTCTAGAATAGAAGAAGAGACTCCAAAATTTCTTGTAAATCATCCTAGGGTCGAGAGGATAGTATTTCTTTTGATTTAGTGAAATATTCATACATGATTCCCATATAAAACCTATGGTTCCTTGGAATATATGGTGTGTAATCCTTTCACGTCTTGTATTTCCTTGTTTTTACGTTATGTTGAACAACTCATCATCATTAGTTAATATTTATCATGATCAACATTTAAATGGTATGAATTAGGTTCATGGCATGAAATCACTACACATCATTAACTAGTTCGTGAATTCCTTCTAGTGTCATTTGCATGTTGTGTAACATATACATGGTGTGTAATTGTACAAAAAATAGTTTGTATCCCATCTTCTATGAATGATCCCAAACCACCTATGAATACTTCCAAAATCACATGAAACCCTTGTAATCCCATTTAACACATTTACACCCAGACTCCATTAATTCAATTGAACACTCATCCCTAAACTCTATATCATTTTCCCAAAAAAAGGCTCTCCTACTAAGAACAAGACCCAGGCACTAAGTCTTAAAGACAAAGGAAAACCAAATGAAATATTTTCAACAAAAAACTTAGAGAGGGTATACCTAGAAAAAGATGGAATCTTACAATAACTATCTTAAAGAAGGGTATTCACCAAAAAAACACAAAGGAAATGATTCTTACATTGTAAAATAATGATCCTTAAAATATACCTGAAATGACTCTTATGAAGTCAGTAAATGATCCTTACATAATGTCTCATAGACAGTGTCATGAAATGAATCTTATAGAGTGCTTCAAATTTTCCATTTCGAATTTTCCATTTCCACATATTGATCTGTACAAATTTCTTATATGATATTTAAAGAGTTTGAATAATAGTTAATAAAATACATTTATCATGCAATGATCATTGAAAATACATGAATGGTCCTTACCTAGTCTGAATGACTCATAAAAAATGAATTTTCCAAAAAATAACCCTCACAAATTTCCAAATAACCCATATGTAATTTTCCTTCATGATAAAATGACACTTAAAAAATGGGAATAACCCATATGATATTTCTAATGACCCCTATAAAGTCCCACTTACTATTACAGAACTTTTTAATGACTCATATGAAATTTTAATTTTCCGAATTTCCCCAAGGAAATGACTCATATGATGTTTTTTATGACTCTTATAGAGTCTAAAAATTAATATTATGGAAATTTGAGACATAACCATTTTAAAAAAAATTATACATCAAAATTTTCATAAATATTTCAAAATATATCTAAGATTCCAAAAAACACTTGAAACTTATAGTTTAATTCAAGATCATCTGTAGCCTTCAACCAGAACTTCTATAGTTCTTCAAATTCATTCAAAACCATATGCATCAATAATAAAAATTTTCACATCACCATAATCTTGTATGGGTAATTTTTTCAACCAAACCAAATCAAAACTCCCACATCCATTATCATCCTTAACATGCTAAACCATGCATGCATTCTACAAATCTATTTCATGTTATTTTCTTATGTATGGAAACCATATTCTCCTTCATTACTATTTCCAATACATCATGTCATATTAATCTATTATACATAAAATATTCAATATTATCAAGTAAGTCACTATAATTCATTCAATAACTTGATGACACATTGGAAAAAAAATCCATTGTCATCCCTAACTTGGTAAAACAAGCATGCATACTTTATAACTATGAAATGTGGTTTTACTATGTATGTAAACCATATTATCCTTCATTACCCTATCAAATATATCATGTCCTCTTAATAAATTCTTCATGAACTAGTCAATGTTGTCAGGTTATTCATTTTAGTTCATTTATTCACTTGAACATATATTGTTAGAAAATCCAACATAAAACCTTGTGGTTTCAACAATAGTGAAATGAATCACAATAAACTTTATTAATCACATGATTTATACATATTTATTTCCTATTTAAAAGGATTTTTTTGTTCAATAATAGATATAAAAATAATGATAAACCTCTAAGATAAATAATATTAATCATATGTTTTATGAAATACTAAGTGTTTGAGGATTTTTGAAAATCTAATGATCTAATAAATTTTAAAAAATGATTTAAGGATTCATGGAATAATGATTGTAGAATCTTTCTAGATGAGATTTGGAAAATATAAAAGTGAAAAAATACCTAAATAATGGGTATTATTTTCTCCACAAAACAAAGGAAGATAAGACATACGAATCATGGGGATCATGTAACATTCATAAGGAAACGTGATTAGATGACCTCTAGATGGTCATGAAAATTGGTCTTATGCAACACATGATCTTATTATGATCATGTTATTCCCATTTTACATGCCCTATTGTTCTTGGGAAAACATCCTAACAAGCAATTCTCATCATCCAAAGGCTATTTAGATGATTCCCTTCGAATCAGGAAACTTTTAAACTAACGTATGTTTGGAAATCATCCAAAACCACCTTATAAAATAAATTCATAGAAGTGAGGAAGTTTCAAGAAAATTAGATGTACATTGATCTTCATAATACATGATTATATAATCCACATGACCTCAGGAAGGCCCAGGCGGCATGCCCACCTTACCATGCAAGAGCATACTGGCATGTCACCTTTATCATTCGAAGGACCTCAGACATGTCTGTTCAAGAATCAGATACCACTATGGCTCCAAAAACATGTAAATGGGTTGTCTATGGAAATTCTCATGAATCATCATGAGATCCATATTTTATCATGTGATGCATCACATATAAGGATGGTAATTTTCCATGAAAATTCTTTCTTGTCTTCACAACATATCTTCTCCTTATATGATATAGAAGGAAATAAAATAGAAATATTTAGATTCCTATCATGAAGGGAGCATGCATTGATCTTCATGAGAAATGGTTTATGTGTCCCAGGTGATCACCATTGATCATGAGAAGTCCCTTTGGCAAGCCATCCTTGTCACATGTAAGATCCCTTGAAAAGAAATCTTAGTCTTATGAAGGACCCCAGAAAATTCATCTTCGATCACCCAAAATCCTTCTTAGAGGCATCTTGATCTTGCGGGGACTCCTAGACATGTCAGCATGATCTTGTGAAATCTTCTTGTCAAATCAACATAGTCATGAAAAATACATTTGATCATATGAGGTCCAATATACATGGAAATGGTGGAACATTCTTGTAGTCATTGTCATCATGTGGTGTCATGTATAACCCATGATAGGATCTTTTGAAGAACATGATACAAAATACTTACACTAAATCCAGCTCATATTTTTAAGATACACACCATGAAAGGAAACATATAAATGTAGTTAAGAGTCCAATAAATCCATCCCCCTTAGCCCAAAAACACACACGATGTGATAATTCTACATGAGAGTGAATGAGAGGACTTATCAAAGCATCAATTCCTGAGATCTCAAAGAAATTATGCCAGGTGAAATATAGGGAATTACCTAAGGGATCACATGACATGGATATGTGATCTTCATGATCACTCTACAGACCACTCGAAGGAATTCTAACTTGTCATCCAAATTAGGTGATGGAGGTCCCTCATGCCAATTGGGTCATGCATAACCTACAAGAATATAGCATTGAACAATCCTTGAGGAACTTATGAAATAAAGTCTATAAAAACTACAAGAGGCTTATTCGATGATGGATACATTAATCTTTATGTAAGTTGCTTATCCTTCTCATATCATACGACAACACTAGGACATGTCTCCCAATTCATGTGACACTCTCTCGACATGTCATTTGGATCATGCTATGTCCATTGGATAGGTTATTGAAGTACTATAATTCCCTACTGTCATGAAAGATATGTCTTGATAAGTCTTTTGTTATTTCTAGAGAAATCCTATGAAGTTCTCTAGTCATGTAGCCCACGTTATGCGACAACATCAGGGAATTTCATCCAGATCTTGCAATTTCCCCCAGACTAGTCATCCATTTCATGTGACACCCCCCATACAAGTCAGCCAAATCATGTGATGTCCTCCGTAAAAGACATACAGGTCATACAAAAACCTCCATACATGTCATCATTGATCATGTGATGTCATCCAGACATTCCATTGAAATTATGGAATATCCTTTGGACAAGTCAATCGGATCATGAGATTGTATTTGGGCATGTACTCAGAAACTGAGACACGTTCAGACATCCCCAAACATGTCATACAGACAACCCAGGCATGTCAAGAAAATATTAAAGAATGGAAGGCATACAATCAGGTTATGTCAATTAGGCAATTAGGACATATTGGGGAGACAACCCGGGACATGATAACCTTATTCAGTGGACATGTTTTGGGATACCCTCAACTAAACTATAATAAATATGATCATTCTATAAATAGGATATGTAAGATTCCTTCCTAAAGCCTAAGGTCAAATGAGCATCCACCTTGATGTAATCCCCTCTATGTCATTAACATTCAAATCCATGGAACCCAAACACTCCTATGGGTACATCATTATTCATCCTCTATCAGCAGATTGAGAAGTCAACTGAACTATGATAAATATAATTCATTATATAACTAGGATACATAATACTCCTTCCTATGGACTGAGCGCCATATCAAATACCCCATAAGGGCTTCCCCAATATGTAAGTCTTGCATCCTATTGTTATGAGACATATCACTTTATATTTGCTGTTTCGCACACCAAGTGTGAATCACATGGTCTTAGGGACATTAAATGATCATATCATTCTCATCATGAATCTCCACCATCCAATGATACCTCAGTGTCTAAGCCTCAATCAGTGTCATGATATGTTTCCCCACCCCCCCCCCCCATATAGGGTATCCACCACAGGGTATGTCCCAATGTAAGATCAAACTATGATGACTATAATTCTTATCATAAGAAGGATATATAGGATTTCTTCTTAATGGCCAAACTCAAGACTTAGTGCTTATGTTCACTCACATATTTCTTTTCCTCACAATATTAAACTGCATTGTTTTAAAAAAACTATATGGGTTTTGATTCCCATAATAAACATGATATATAGGACACCACATAAAGGTTAAATTTAATCCTAGAAAAATTTATCAACTCCTCGAATTATATTAAACTTCATAGTGTGTGGTTATATAGATTCAAAGTATAAGCAGCAACCCATTATGGGAAATGAATAAATAACCTCAGATACATATAGATTGACTCATTAATATACCCTCATGTAAATGGAAGGATTCAACACTTGATAATTTTATTAGGGTAACTAGTCCCATATCAGGATTCAAAATAGATTCTCAATCATATCTTAAATTTATAAGATAATCCCAAACTATACAATAACCCTCCCCCCCAAAGGTGTGATGATCACAACCTCCCATCCTCTTGATCGATGTGAGTTCCTAAGTGTCGTTGGATGTAAAACCCCATTTGATCCCATGCCTTCAAAATGTAGGTCCACACTCAGTTATGGATGTGGGGACTACTGGGAGAATCTATTAAGGAAAAAAACTATTAACCTCATGTAAATAATTGTACAAGACATTAAACCTCCACAATTAACCATCAAGAAAAACTGAAAGTTTTATATTTCCATGAAACAAAAATGGTGAACCCACCATGAAACTCTCAAATAATAAAAATTACTAATTAACCATGCATCAGTTCATTTTTTTTACCTCCTACATAGATGAAAACATCATGCCCTATGTAAAATCCAATGTAATTAGGGTTCTCATGAAACAAGTCTATCCTTGCTATGATAAGTACATGAAAAAATAATGTTCAAACCGGGAATAAGAAATGAAAATTGTGTTAACTATGGATATATGATCGATCGCGTATCATATATGTGATTATTTACTAATTAGTGACATTGTTACATGTTGACTGTGTTACTACATATACTATTCTCATAAGAAACACCATGACCTAAGATCATGTATTCATCGAGTGGATGTTCTGTAAAATCAGCTACCATTGCCACCCTTGTGACTTATAGAACTACATCACCCACCTCACACTTTCAATATTGGGTGGAATATGAAATGGTTCCTAAATACCTTCAGCATGGTAAGATCCTGATCCTTTTGGATTCATTAATGGGTCTCCAGACACTAAAAGATGAGTATGCATCGACCAAATAAATCTTCCGTGAAACCTATAACACTCATTTCAACCACTAATCACATTGTATTCTTATCCACAAAGCATGAAAATCACAACCTTGGGTATTTTATTAAGGTGGATCAAGGAGTAAACTATGGCTCCATTTTGGTTCAAGGACCTCCATGGAAGGATCATGTCATCCAAAGTCACTAGCGTCATCACACTAGTTCCCCTCAGTCACCTTTTGAGGGTTGCACCCAACACATTACCACATGTGATGGTCATTAATGATCATTGTGGAATTCACATCGGATGTGGAATGATTTGGATAATTGATAGTAGGAACATATCCCGACTTCCATTGAAGAAGTATGTCAATATATTCTGGTGGTATCCAGTGAGCAGGATCATATCCATCCATAATCAGATCAAGTTTGTAGGTATATTCCTATAGTAAGACTAGGGGAGGTTCATATACAGACCCCCATGCATGAATTCCATTGGCATATTTTGATGGAAAAATGAGGAAAATAGTGCGATTATATCCTACTTCAAGCGAATATTTGTTCCAGTACATATTGGAGATAGAAACTGTGAAGGTCTACATTGATACACACACTTTGATAAAATGTCACTATATTGTTGCAACATATAAAGAACTACATTAGCATATTCTGAAATTGGTATAGATATAGGGATAGGTGCGTATTCCTATTGCTATTGCTAGGTCAGCACAACACTCTGATCAACATGAATAGGTGGCTTCTCTAGAGAAATTGTACATTCTTTCTCCTATCCAGGAGAATTATCATCATATTATAGTACATTGATAGGAACATATTCCTATATCTACATCTAGGGAATTGCAACTCTCTGATAAACATGATCAAGTGACTACTTTGAAGAAAACACACATTTTATCTCTCGTCCAGGAGGATTATCATCATATTCTGGTAAAGGAAAAGGCATTGAATCAGACTCTTATTCCCATTCCAACTGATGATCACAAAGAGAAAGAGACACATGTCTTAGTATATGTAAAAATTACCGCAAAAAAAAGGCTGAAGACATACTATAAAGGAACCATAATGGGATCATATTCCTTTTCTAATGGGGCTCACCAAGTGGGAGCGGAGCATGCCTTGGGAAATGTGTATATTTCTATAAAAACATACCAGAACCATATTACAAAAGCACATGATTGGGCTCATATCCAAACTCCAACTATGGCCTAATATGTGAGAGTAAAAAACCCTTTGATACAAACTCATATTATTGTCAATGATACTAATTGACATATTCCATTACTCACAAAAGCCAGTCTCATACCCCTACTTCCACTGATGAATGACTACACCAACACCGTTTAGAGCCTATACAGGAGGATTCTCATTTCCCTTATCTGATACCAGAGTTATGTCATAATATTTTGATGAAGAATGAATATTTGGACTAGCCTCAGATCCCTTATCCAGAAAAGGATGCCCAACATATTCTAGAAACCATCCATAGGAAGCTCATACTCTTCTGGATAATACAGAAGCTCACAAAAATAATTCAACAACTTATTAGTAGTGGTATCATATCCCCATATAAATAGAAGTTTATCAACATATTTAGATAGCCATTATATAATAGAATCATATCCCTACACAAATTCAAAACGAAGGTCGACATATTCTGACCACGACGACGAATGAGGCTCATATCACTGACCTTCTCAATGTCAGTGTCCTTGAGGATTTTTGATTCATATATACACCACCTCAAGGATCTATAGACACTTAAACAAAATAATAAGGTGCTCATTACCGGGATATTTCTCCTTCTAGGTGTGTGGAGATGGATCAGAGAGGCTTTAATTCTGACATATGTCATGGTCAAGCTCACCATATCGATATCTCCCTCAGAAAAGAAAATCATCCTCTTACCTTGAAACCTCCATATTGAGTGGTTATCAATACTCAGATATCATCATATAGATGTTCTCAAAACACTAGGGTCACTCATATATATTTCCCTGCCAACTACCCATAACATTTCACCATGATCAGTAGGAAACCCATAGAAGCAACTTTTGTGATCTGACTAGTTGGAGTCATGTATGTATGATAAAGAGAAATTCATTGCTAAAATATTGAGATAATTATCTAGAAACAAGATTCCAACCATTTTTTGTCCCCTCTCCACATATGAATTTGAGATCTTAGACAATCTATAGGATTTCATGCCTTATTGACACAAAAATATGTTGTCAACTCCTCAGCGATTGAAGGTTGGACACCTCCCTTATCCATGATATGAGGATATGCTTTAGGAAATCAATAAACTCTATTTTTAGTTGGATATTTCCACCTTTTCCATAGTCTAGAACTATTGAATGGAATATCTTGATAAATGCATATATATTTTTCTCCATGTCACAACAATTCTTTGTCAAATGATTTCCAGAGCCCTATAAAAAGTACATATCCGAGGATGGGGAAAATATGAATCATTTCACTTCACTATGTATCCAAATTAGTATAGGCCACCATATATGGAATCCTATAATTTCATAGACTCTAGTTACATCATGGGACCAGGTAAATTATGAGCTAATTGGTTACTACAATATAATTACCCCACTTTAATGATGCTAAAACATCACAACTGAGGGGGAGTACTACCAATATATATTTTAAATGGGTAAGACAAAGAAGATGAAACATATTTCAGACATGGAATTCAATGTTACATTCAACTCAACAACTCCACATAGAAAATGACTCTCATAATGGAATGGTGTTTCATGAAACTCATACATGAGTATAGTTATTCCAATTCAAACGGGTCGTAATAGTATCTTCCATAATAGTTGTCTTGGAGAGAACCCAACCCACAGGGATGAGGGAATATTTACCATCACCACCACCCCTTAGGTAATTAATACCTAATAGGATTCAAGACATATCATCATCAGCTACAAATCAACCCCATCCTACTAGGATTGGAAATTGTTTTATCTCAATCATCATCACCTAGTTCATCACACTCCAAGAGGTTCTTAGAGAAATAAACAGAGGTTCCAGATCACCCCCCCCCCAGCTGGGCTGGGGGAATTTTTGTCTCAATTAATATATAAGGAGTTATAAAATCCTTGAACAATGTCATGAAATCTTGAAAATTTGCATCAAAAAAGTGTCAATGGATTACATAAATAATCCTCAGGGGTAATTTTCATCATCATCATCGCTATAAAGGGAATCAGTCTTCTACAGGTTGGGAGATAAATATAGACAGTTGGCATCTCATCTATTCCTCTCATTGAAGGATAATCCTTTACTATTCAGGGCTCATTTGGAAATAAAGACTAGAAACTCACTCAAGATCACAAATCAAAGGTTGGGATGGGAGGAACATACAACAAAGGAAATCAAACCCCATAGTGGTCATAAGCCAAGAAGGTCCAATATAGAGAGAGGTAAAAAAATGACACTGATGTAAGAAGTAAAGAATCTCCATATTCCATTGAGAGTAATGGGAGAACTACCATTTTTCAATATAACTCGGTTAATTTTTTCACTGTCAACACAACATATAATGTTGATAAAGATTAAAATGTAGACACACGTAATTTGGAAAACATAGTTCCATATTATGGTTATTTGGATGCACTGAATGAGGCTTCATGCATGCAGAACTATACTAGAATCCAAGAACATGGAACCTCTAAATATTGAGCTATCACTTATATGGGAGAACACTAGCAATGGAAAATGGAAACAAGTGGTCATATCTTACTCATCACCCAGAAGATCTGAAATTCCTCCATGAAGGAGCAGTTGACATAATATGAGAATGAGATAAAAAAATTCAAACAGCTCGATGAGGAGATACTCAGGGGGAACATTCCCACTAGATATTATCTTAAAGATGAGATGAATATCCTTTTTTCCATATATTAGGAAAGATCCAATATCCATTCAAAAGTGGCATATGGGCATCAGATCGACTCTAAATCAAGGCACCTTATCTATATAATTGAGGAAGATGAAGATGATCTCAAATTTCCTCCATTACAGGTACATCCCATTCCCATTCATAGTGATCATTCAGTCTTAGAAAATATCAAGAATAAATGGTAGATGATAATAGGGACACCTAATCGAACCCGACACTCTCTTTATTGGTGAGAGGCGGCCCAGATAGCAGTGCCTCTAGAACTGATCAATGTAATTAAGTTACTAGCTTCATGAATGGATGTCATGGAAGTGAGATGAACACTTGTGTAGCCCTAGAAAAATCCATATCCCTAATGGGTGGATGACACTCTACCCAACCAAATTTTGAAAATCCTACACTCTCAAACTTTGATAGTGTGGGAGACCAAGAATAGCATCTCACACACATCATGTCCCTATATGGTCTAACAATGTTCCCTAGATATTAGAATGAGGCAAAAAAGCTGATGTTTTTTTTACAAACTCTGATAGGGTCATCCTTTGTTTGGTATAATATCCTTCCAGTAGAATTCATTGTGGGATGGGAGACCTTCATCCCCAATTACGTTATCAGTTTCTCTCTACGTTGAAGAAGACAAAAAAATCAACCTAAAATAATACAAGTAATGTTAAAATGAGAGTATTTTACTTCATATAAATATATAAAGGTTTAACCAATTCACTCAAAATCCCTCTCTCACGGGACAAATTTTTGGTACTCTATACTGAAAATATATCAGATGAGATACAAATACCTCTGATCTCGGTGTAATATCTTGGTGGATTAAGTGAATTTGTAAAAAATGAACAATGTTTAAAATATTTCATTTATTAGACTTGAGATAAATATGAGCACATACCCTCAGCATAGGGGAAAAGGATCACTATGTTAAATACCATATTTGTTACCCTCAAACCGGTAGTAGTGCTTATTCCAACACCTAGGTCGGACCTAAACTACCTAGCACCTCCTATAGAGTGTAAATGACAAACAAATCACTCATGTACAGAAGAAAGAAGAAATAAATGATTCCAAATATTTTATAAATGGATGAATGAAGTTTAATCCATCTAAAATGATCATTTACCTAGTTATTTATTTGCAACCATTGAAGAAAACCTACTAAATCTATCCCATCCTAGGAAACCCAATGAGGTCAACCTCACTAATCATCTCAATTACATCCCTTTACATAGGAGGATAAGTCACACTATCCATGATTTCTTTGTCTTAATAATCTTCTTCCAAATCATGGTTGATTCCATACCAGTGATGATGGAAAATTCCCCAACATAAGTAACATGTGTAACCATCTCCCAATTAGAATAAGAGTGTGACTGAAAAAAAAATTGGCCAGGCATGGTCTAAAGTTAGACAACCGGATGACTCAAAAGACTATAAACCGAGCTTATATCACCCCATGAAAACAGCTTCAAAACCCCAAAATTGTTTCTTCACCAAGGGAAGTGACATCAAATACACCTCATGTGGGAGGATAAAACCTTTAGAAAATGGAATAAATAGAATGGGAAAATTAATATTCATATTCAACTCAATCTATGACTCTTACATTTTTCTTCCATGCAAAGTCTAAAGTGAGGGAACTACCCCCAGAAAATGAAAATCACATTTGATAAAGACATAATTTTCTTTGATAACATAATAAAAATTATATACCCCTTCTATAATGATGACTATTATTCTGAGTATAAGTTCCCCATACCTGACCGGGGAACTAGAGTCTGCAGGCATATGAGAAGATGATACAAGGGACATAGTTGGTGTGATAAGACCCAATATCATAGTCACATCCCCAAGATATGAAATATATAATGGTGAGATCCATGGGTAAGAAATACAATAAGACTATGGATACATGGAGGGGTCCCAAAACCCTCCAGTAGTGGTCTATTCCCAGTCATCTTACATGAATTTTTGGAAGTGGTGTGATTTTCCAACCAACCTAGACAACGGAGGCAGCCCTGACCTACTCCATTATAAAAATATTTTCTCTCTACCTTTTCACAAGCAAAAAACATCTACCCTAAATACATTATCTCTTGAACCACATGATATGAAGAACCCCCACATTGGTAAACACCAACCTCTATCTCTAAAATATGAAATTATGAAATTGTTATTTGTCCTAGCCAAGATTTCAATCATCTATGTTCCCCAACTTTCAAAAGAACTCATAGATACACTCATCAAATCCCTCAAGATCCCACAGGATTTTGATATATAAATTTTTTTATCCAACATCTATTGAGTGGAGAATATGCTATCAAAATTTCATGTTTAAATCTCTTTTATAGAGAACGATTAGGAATATACCATCTAGGGAAACATCAGACCCCTATATGTTTAAGGAATACTCTAAAATTTCAATATCTGAAAGCCTCTGATTGAAAATGGTTTCGAGATCAACCTCATCTTGATTCAGATCCTTTGGAATTTGGGATATAGTGACGTGGATTTATCTTCTTCAAATCTGACTATTTAAGGGTTTCATAGGAGTGATCAAAGACCTCTCGAAAAGATCATGATCAAGGATTAGTTCATAGATATCACATATAACACTGAGTTCATGGTTATCTAGAATGACACTGTATATAATATCTTACTTAGAAACTCTTGGCTTCACAACCATGTGGTGGTACCTTCACCGTTTCATCAATGCTTTAAATACTCCATCAATGTAAATTTCATCATAATACATGGTAATAATGTCTCCTTTGAGTCTTGAAAATCCAAATATGATGAGGTGGATTTTATAAAATGGACAGAAAACAACTAATCAATGATGAAAATATGAAATTTGTATCCTCAAATGGATTGGAGGGTGCCCTAAAAATCTCTAGAGTATGATCAAGAATGATTATGTGTTACCCATAAATCTGATTAAAGTAGTAGAATTAATTCCAAATGTTCAAGATCATTCTTTCCCCAGTGACTATATAAATGAAAATCATCTCTATAATCTCTCTACAATGACTCTAGAAGTAGGGGATTACAATATCTCTTCCTACGACTTCTCTCATCTCAACAATGATATATATTACCCTAAGTTTCCTATCATGTCTAAAAATGATTCTAAAGACTTAAAGGTGGATTTAAATGATGACCTCATGAATTCCCCCACCCACATTCAAGGAAGACATATCCACCACCATTGATGATCTCAGGTAGGTAAATATTAGAACAGAAGAGGACTCGTGGCATACATTGATTAGTGTTTCCATTCCTCTCGAGGAGAAATAGATATAAAATTCATTTCTAAAGAAACATCAATATATTTTCCCTTGGAATTATATATAAATTACCAAACTGAACCCTGATGTGGATGCACACCATCTAGGATTACCTGACAAACATTGAGGTTTCAAGCTGTTGGCCAGGAGGATGCACCCCTCTCATGTAATAATGTGGAGTCAGAAGATAAAAAATTGATCAAATTGAATTTTATCCAGGAGGTGCAGTACCCAAGATGGATCACCAAAATCATCCCTGTCAAGAAAAATAATAGGAATATTAGGGTATGAATCGATTTCACAGACCTTAATCGACATTTCTCTAAGGGTTATTTTCCATTTATGATCACAAAACTCTTGATAAACTCAATTGATAGCTTCTAATCCCTTTCCTTTATTTATGGGTATTCAATTAATAATCAAATAAATAAGACCCCTAATGATGAGGAAATAACCACCTTTAGATCACCCCGAGGGATCTTTTTATATCGGGTCATGAAATTTGGATTAAAGAATGATAATGCTACTTAAAAATGCACCATGGATCATATATTTAATCCCATATTTGGATGAATAAATGAATGTTATGTCGATGACCTAGTATTCAAGTCGTGATAACAATTTGGTCACCTCACAGATCTTCAAACAATCTTTGATGAGTTGTGGTAGCATAGTTGGAAGATGAATTTACTGTGCTTTTGAGGTGACATCAGAAAAATTCGATGTATTTTTGGTATGCCACCATGAAATCAAGGTCCACCCATAGTATAATAGTGAATATATAACTATGTAACCCCATCATAATCTTAAATAACTTATGGGTATCCATGGGAACCTCTCATACTTTTGGTGTTCCTTAGCTAACATGGTTGTAAAATCGCTCCCCTTCACCAATGTAATGATGAAGTGAGTCTACTATTGATGTGATGAGGATTTAAAAGAAGACTATGAGAGTCTCAAGTAGCACCTGGTGCACCCACCAGTCTTAATTCCATTGATGGAAGGAATTTCACTCGTCTTATATGTGGTTTTCATGGAATGATCACTTGGTATTCTCCTTGCACAAAAAAATGATGTGGGGAATGAGAATATTATCTACTACATCAGCTGAATGATTATAGTAACTAAGAAATGATATTCTAATGTCGAGGAAAATAGCCTAACACAAATATTTTCAATACAAAATATGATTCATTACTTACAGAACCATAAAGTCCACTTGGAATCTTATATTAAACCACCCAAGTACATCCTTGGATGCCCTATGTTGACTGGGCATTTGGAATTACAGGTGTTTATTCTGAAATAGTATAAAATCTAGTTCTTGTAACAAAAATCAATGAAAGGGTATGGCCTGGATGATTTCTTGGTGGCACATCCCACCCCCAAAAAGTACATTAGTGGACATTGAACATACAAAAAAAGCGGTTTTCTATTCCCAATACACTCCCTAGGAATGGGAAATGTATTTTGATGGTGCCTCCCAAATTCTTATCTACAGAAAAATGGAAAACCTAAATAACAATCATGTTGGATTATGGATTGTATTTTTATCCTTATAGAGAAATTTTTCCGTACACATTCAAAGGATGCACTTATAAAGAGGAAAAATTACAAGTCCTCATTGCTGGATTGGAACTAGCCATACAACTATAGATAGACTACCTAAACATCAAAGGGGATTTTGAGATAATGATAAATAAAAACAATGGTTAATATGCCATCAAAAATGAATAATTGGCCCTATAATTGGTTATGGAAGATAATTAATGATAGATTTTTCTTTTGAACCCACATTACATCAAGCCCCTCTATTGAAAAATGTATGTGCCTATGCATTGGATAATGCATCAATAGTTCTAACTGGTCCTAACCATGATGAGGTGGACTTACAAATAATGCAATGATGGATGGTATCATTAGTTGTCATCTATGACATAGAAGAAATCACTCAGATCAACTTCTCCCTAGAGTGTAATGGACTGATATCTACACATGGATGGATGGAGCCCCTAATTTATTATCTCCAAAATGAGATCCTCACGACATACCTAGAAAGATGTGAACATATTAAGTGTTGTGCAGTGAAATTTACCCTCTAAGATAGTCCAAATGAAAAAAAGACCTCTTCATGTGATGCTTCGGTGGAGTCCTCCTATGATGCATAGTATAATGAGAGATTCTCTCTATAATGGAAGAAGCCCTTGTAGGATCACGCGACACTCATCATTCTAGGACTAGACTCTCCCACCAAATTAGGATTCTAGGTTAATACTAAAAAACAATGAAACATTACTATGTGGAATTCATTAAGAACTATCATGCATGCCATATTCAGTAAAAAATCATCCATTAACCACCTTAATTTATACATATAGATAAATATTCTTGGTTTTTTGTTGTATGGGAAATGGATATTGTAGGTCCATACCCCCCATCAACAGCTATGTAGTTTTAGTACATCCTTATTGCAACTGACTTCTCTTCCAAAATTTCTGAGTCAATACCCCTCAAGGAATTTGGGACAAATAATAACATCAACTTTATAGAGTCTAATATCATCACCACATTCAGAGTCCCTCATACAATATTGACAGATGATAGTATCATCTTCTATTATACCAAGTTGAATTAATATTATCATAAGTACAACATTGATTCCAACCATTCATACCACTATAAAGTAAAACAAATGAAAAAACAGATGCCTTCAATAAAACTCTCTCAAATATACTCGAGAATATGGTGAATACAAACATAAAGTCTAGGTCATAAAATATCCTCTACACTTTATGGGCCTGCCATAATACCACACTCACTACAACACAGGAAACTATTTATTCATTAGGTTATGGAACCGGTTAGTGTTTCCTATAGAATTAAGTTTCCCTCACTTCGAATAGCCATCTTTAGAAAAATCTCAAATGATGAGAAATCACAAAATAAGTTAGATGAATTGGAGTGGCTCAAAGAGAAATATTTTTATACACTTCACAGCCTAGAAGTTGATCAGAATCATATCACACAAACCTTTAATAAAAAAAATTCCTCCATTCATTTATTCAAAGAGAACTGGTATAGGATCTTGGAACCCCAATGATACTATGAAAAAAGCCTCCCAATATGCAATCCAAATGGGAAGAGTCCTATATTGAACATAATTTCTATCAAAATGGAGCTTGTTATTTGTCCACAATGGATTGATAACACGTCACCCCCCATCAATGTGAGATTTCTTAAGAAATACATTGCATAGATTCAAATAATAATTATTGTTTTCCTAGTATTAGGATGTTAAAATATACAATATGATCTGTCCACTTGATGATTAACTATATAGAAGAGGTCCTAATAGCAAGAAAGTAAACTATGCAACATCTCACATCCATACCATGTGACGTTAAACTATATAGAACACATCATGACCACATGATGTTAAACAATATTTAATACATCCTAAACACATGATGTTAAGCTATATGAAAGAATTCAAGGTAGTAAGACTTTAAACTACACAATTTCTCTCATCCTACTCACATGACATTAAATTTCACAATATGTCCTAACCATGTGAAATTCAACCATACGGAATTGGTCTAGACAGCAATACTTTAAACTTCACAGCATGTCACATCCTTACCAGAAGATGTTAAACTATACAAAACATGTCATTAACACATGAAGCTAAACTGTACATAAGATTTCATGAACATAAGATGTTAAACTATACATAAGAAATACTGGGAGCAAGACTTTAAAATTCACAACATCTCTCATCCTATTAGATTTTTTACCTTGGAAAATTGTTCACCCAGTGATTGATTGTAGGGGGTTGATTTGTGTGAAATCATTCATGTTAGGTTCACTATTTTTTAATGGATTCAAATATGTTTTTTTCATGGAACCTGAAATACCCAATGGATCTATATACTTGATGACTCAGGGACCTGATTTCTAACGGTAGGTTCTGACTAGGATATTTGGAAAATGATACTTAAGAACTCACATTGGTCTAGGGGATGGGAAGTTAGGCTCATAAAACCCATTTAGGGGAATTATTTCCTACTCCATGAGCCTCATATAGATTTAAGATATGTTCATGAATCCTTTATTAATTCTAAAGTATGATGTGGGTCACCCTAGAGTCAATAATTAATTATTATCATGCATATAATTTATATTAATTTGTAATTATTATAGTTTCTTCAAAAATGGAGACATTTCTATGTATTTTAGGTTCTCTGTTAATGGTATCCCCTTACATAATAATTATAGATTCTTTGGTCGTTATTACGATGATATTATTTTTCTATCCGCACAGTGGGCACTCTATAGTGTGTCATCATCCAAGGATATAAGAGTTTTTTAATGATGGGATCAGACCCATAAATATGTTTCCTACATATCCTTTTGAATGCAATTATAACCCAAAAATTCATGTTCCACTTAATGGGGAACATCATAACTTTTAAGGTCGTGTGATAAGGGCCTAACCGTAGAGTTTAACATCATGTGGCAAGGATTTCTAGGAAGAAGGTTCCTAGATCAAGATTATTGTAAGAATTATTCTAAAGAGGCCCAAAGAACTAAGAAGGTATATGATTTTCCAATTTTAATTAGATCCTACTGTGAATGTGTCCCAAATAGAATAAAGTTGATTTGAGGATGTTAGGTTTGGACCTCAAGGAGGATTCCTATGCATCCCCTTTGGATGGGAATCAAAACCCACATAATTTGGTTGTTCTCACATGTGAGTGTGTCCCTTGGAGAGTATTAATTTTTTAGTTACTCATAAAAATGATTCTATTTGAAATGCGGGGATTGGTGATATTTCGGATCATGGTGATTTATATGCTTCTTTGGGGATTACATCTAAGAGGAGGATTATTGATCTCGGGCCTTCGTTAGGAATACTATGTGTCCTAATTATAGCAGGAATCAGATTTCTCATAGTTCAAGAGAAGTTTAAGTCTTACACACTAATATTTCCTTGGTAAATGGGAATTATGTTTGGGGAATACTACTCAGAAGGATTCCCGTAATCCTTTGGGGCTTGCACATGGAATGAGTCCCAAGGACTATGATAGTTGGGGCTTACTCTTGAGGAGGAAACCCAATGACTAATATAGTTAGGGATTACTCCTAAGGATGATGGCCATGGATTATTTTGGAATCATGGGGATATCATGACCACCATCAACCTCTAATCCCACGTGATTCATTCTCAGTGCGAGAAAAAATACAGAATGAAAGATCTAGTTAACCACCCAATCTACTTTTCCATTAGGTTGGGTACACGTCGTAAAGGAATCATTTAAAGGGAGCACTATGATGGAAGGTGAGAGGAAGATTCAAAGGATGATTCTCTTTTGAAATATGTATCTAACTATGTGGGATCCATGATCATGGTTAACCCCTGCATTCACATGAGTCATGATGAGTCATGCCTGAATTATCTAGACAAGAGGAGGTAAAAGATATTTCAAACCACACTTCTCCTCCTTCACAGGTGAAAGTGTTTGAGGGTATGAAAGAGGGAGGAGAGGTCTCAGGTGACCATACCCTCTATGAACCAGTAGCCAAGGGTGAGGAGGAGAAGGAATACAACCTCCTACCAGAAAGGTAAGGGTATTACTCAAGGAGGGGTTCCATGAAATTATTTCCCTAGTGGGAGAGTGGGATCTCATTCCATGTTTAATATAAAGGAAAGAATAATCCTCACCCTACCCACCTGGAACCAGACACTCTAAGTCTTAGATATGATCAGGGTAGGACGTGGTCTTAAACCTAGTATCCAAGGTCGGGAACTCCATGACATCTTTCCTAGGGTCGAGAACCTCATCAATGTGGGAATAAAAGTCCACAAGCACCCTAAGGATCCTATCTATCTATTAGGACAAGTACGGTAAACCTCTGACCAAAGGAATAAAAATCCTAATGGTAGACACACAGGTGTTCATTTTCACATCGTTTTGCAAGTATGGATGTTTCAGTGGAGGTTTCAATTTGGTCCTTCTTGGTCAAGGGAGGAAAATGATATATTTCCTTTCATGTATGTCCTTGAATTGGTCCTGATTATAGGATCACATAGGATATAATCTTGGGATATCCAAGGGCACACTACACAAGTTGGATTGGGTGAAGAAAGAGAGACTCATGTAAGGGGATATTCACATAGGTGTACCTAAGTGAGGTGATAGTACCTTAGGATATGGACCACCTATATAACAATGTATAGGCTATGATTTTCTAAATCCTTCAAGGGTCTCCATAGGTGTTCCTAGAGGTGGATTGCATAGGTCCCTAGTTAGGAAAGGGGGCCTCATTCTAGTGTCCATCCACCATGTGGGAGAGAGTTCCTCACATGTTTGTTGTGTATTTTAAACTCTAGGATGACTTTAGTTTCACTATTTCTATTTAATTCCCCCTTCTTAAAATTTTATAGGACTACCTATAAGGTTTTAGGTGGCTGGGATGAATGAATTGGATGAGAAAAACATCATGGGGCCTTCATGAAATTTCATCCGTGAAAATGAAGATCCCATTGTTCTATTTATAGGAAAATATGAGACCTTATGATAAAGAGCTCATTCTCTTTGGGGTTCCATGCTGGTATATCACATACACTCTCAGTAAAACTGATTGTATAGGTTGATTTTTAAGAAACCTGAGCACCGACACTATTTTGGGGAACCTAGGTGAATGGATTTATGAGGATGTTGATATCCCAAACCCTCTTCATTTCTCTTCTTATCTTTTTTCTAAGGTATTTCAATTTTTCACCTATTCACTAAATAATATTTAAAATATAATAGTTTTCATCCCGCCTGTGAAATTCATACACCTGGGTGACTAACTTGTGCATGTACCTTGCACGAGGGGCCTATATGAGGAACTTGTGTGAGTTCCCTACATCAGTTCAAGCCTTTGCTGATTTTTTTCATTTGTGAAAAAAAAATTCGAAATGAGATTGTCCCAAAAAAAAATTGGTATTTATTTCTTAGGTTCAATGTACACTATAAAGACTGGTGTTTTTTTATAAAAAATTTATTAATCACATCAAGGATATGGTAAAAATAATAGGACATGAATACTATGACTCATGCGATACTACTCAACCCAATCTGGTGGGACATAGGAAGAAAAATCACCTTGACATTCCTCAAAGTAGTTGACAGTCACATTAGAGCCACAGTCTTCTAAAAAAGGGCCTAATACTAGCTTTGAAAAATTATATTTATCTCTCTTGGTTCTAAGAAAATATAAATTTTAAAACTACCAACATTTCATGCATGGGTATATATTTCAATATCATAACATCATCCACAACTTGTGTCATTCACCATAGCTAGTTTTATCAAGATCTGAATCCATACACACCTGAATTGGAGCCACATTATTATCCATCTGTCTTCCATGATTCATAGATAGATTAGTAAAAGAGCTAGAGTAAATATAGGTACTTCCACCCAGGTGGGGTTGTTAAGCATGTGTGGATGTGGGCATATTGGGTATGATAAGCTTGTTCATAGTTCAAGAATGATCTAAAAGATGTCAAAATATATGAGGATAGATGGGTGGGAAAATGTGTAACGACCCAAAGTTTCATTAATGGAAATCCCTCTTGATCTAATTAAATGTCTATTTATGTTTATATAAAATGTCAACTTCATTGGTTTTATGTTAAGAATTTTTACCGTTGCTAATATAGTCGTTGAACAATGATCACATGATTAGTATAAATATAGGGCTTTAACACATCCAATTTTACTTAGACAAAAGAAGCGATGGCCTCGTCCAGTAGAATTGCTCCGTACGAAGCCCATTTGTCAGAGCTCAGAAAAGAGGTGGCGTCTTTGGGCTTCGCCCTTGATCAATCCCAAGCTGAGCTTCATCTTGTCAAGCTCGAACATGACCGTCTATGGGAAAAGTGGAAGTTGATTGAAATTACCACTCGAGCGATGCTATCCGAGCCACCCCAAGAGTCTGTCACCATCGCACACCTTACCCTTAGGTCATATGCAGCTATTTTAATGGGTTATGTAACAAATAAGTAGTACTATGTTCATGTACATTATTTTTTTATATATAATAATGAATATAATTTCTAGTCATTTTTGATACATTGTAAATAGTTTTTAAATTACAAATAGTGTTTTTAGTTATTATTTAACTAAGAATTATATTTTCTTAATTTAAGGGATTTTTTAATTAAATAATATTTTAATAAATTATTATTATTATTATTAAATTAATTTTTATTAAATATAAATTATCTTATAATTTTATAAATGTAATTAAAATGTTTATTAAGGTTTGAAAGCCATTTCTGTCAAAACCCGTGAATTTTCGATAAATGTCGGTTTTTATTTTAAAAGTGAAAATTCACATATTTAGAAAATTATTTAGATAAAATAAATGTTATTTTTGGAATCAGGACATCGAAATTATCCAACGGTGAATTTTTCATAATTTTCTGAGATAGTCAAATTTTTGGGTAAAAATTTAATACCGTATAAATATATAATGTGTTTTATGACATCATAATGACCAAATAGTGATGTAATAAAATACTATAATCTTTATGTTCTGCCAATATATGTTTTACCATTAAAATAATTTGATTTTGGGTTTGTTTGACTTACTTTTCAAAGCATTAATGGACCCCTCAAGACTTATTCAACACCTTGCCTTTTTAAATTAATTTCCATGGGAGTGTGACTCACCTCCACATAAGCAACCCTAATATTTTAAGAAGTTCGGACTTTGGCCTTATAAAATATTGTTTTCCTCTTCTCTTTTCCAAAAACCATGGGCAAAAACCATGGTATGGTTTGTGGTTTGGATTAATTTAATATAATGGGTCCCAAACCTAAATAATAAAGAATTCCCTCACCTTTCCTATATAAACCCACCCAAGCTCCCACTTCCTCCTCACTAAAAGCCTTTGGAGTTTGTCAAACCTCTGCCCTACTATCTATAGAATCCTCCCAAGGTTCCCCAAGCTCCCAAGAAGCCTCTCACAAGCCTCTCTCTAGCCTTTGGAAGCACACTTCCAAGTAAGGGTTTTTTTCTTCCTTTCTCATTTTTGTCCAATTTTCTTTAAGTTGTTTTTCCCTTTTAATTTCAATTATTAATGTTGGGGTATGGTTTCTCGCCTCCCTCATACTGACCTCTTTATGTTTTAATGATGGGAGACCCTTTCTCTCTCATTAAATGCCTCCCATGTACACCCGTTACTATGCCGAAATTCCGAAAGGAACTTCTCTCTCCTCTTTTACATTCAAGAAATATTTTTGTATCATGAAACTAATTTCCATTAAAATTGTTGGGAAATGTGTCTATATGACCTCCTTACTGTCCATTACATGTAAATATGATGAGGAACCCCTTTCTCTCTCATCAACAATTTTTTATGAATTCTTATGTCACGCCGTTACGCTACCGAAATCGCACCGATTTTCTAAGCCAATGTCATTGTGTAGTGAATACCATGCCCATTTCTCCATCAAGGGTATTAAACTTTATGCACATTTAATTCTTGATTGTAAAGTTTCATGTATGAATTCCACATTCCTTTATCGTGGAATAAATGATTATGTTTTATGAATCCGTGTTTTATGATCCATTTGGCATGCATGAAATGAAATGTTTAAGAAGGGTGCGCCCTTATAGCGCTCCAATGCATTGGGTAAAGTATAGTATCATGATACGTCATGTGAAATGAGTGTTGACTCATGATAATTCAAGTGAAACGAGGTTTTACTCGTGCTTTATTTGCAATGAGGATTTACTCATGCTCTTTGTGCAATGAACTTTGGCTCATGCTAATTCCATGTTAAGTGTTGTTGCCACATTTCCATGTTATGATTATCATGATTTATCATGCCTTTATGTTCATGTTTCTTATATGCTCTATTGATATGCCTATTTCCTAACATGTATTTTACTCCTCATGTTATTCCATGTGTACTCCCTTACTGGGCTTTATAGCTCACCCTTTTCTTATGCATGTCCTCAGGTTATCCCATGCAATGCTAAGTACGAGAAAATATAGTGGTCATGTAAAGGAAGTTTTCAATAAAGATGTTGTATTTAATGTTTTAAGTTTTTATGTAATGGTCATAAGCCCCAAAGACACTAAACCTCTCGATCTTCTTTGTTGTATCAAGTGAAGTTTTACGTAATAAATCATGTTTAAGTTTGTAATAAAAGCAGGGTTGTCATAGTTGGTATTAGAGGATAGGTTTAGTTATTTTTGGGATTAGGAAACCCTAGTAAAGCCTTAGATACAAGACTAAGTATAATAAAAATATTTCTAAGTTTTGGTAAGTACTGAGTAAGTGGTTTATCAAACAAATACATCCCTTTTCTGGATACGAGCAGGTAGAGGCGGCTCTGGCACATATGTATCCTAGGGGTAAAACCCGAAAACACCGCTTTGAGCTAGACTCGAACGGGAACTGGTGCACGACAACGGGCCTTGCTGCACTCTTGGTTATGACACTCCCGGGGGATATGTTTTGATAAATTCACAAGCTTAGTATGAACCCTTATTAAGGGAATTAAAAAAATTCCCCTAAGAATATATGTTAGAAAGTAGATCACGAAAATCCTAGATTGAAGCCTATAAACTCATGAGTTAAGGAAATGAAAGTTTATTTATAAGTCATCAACTTTTGTCTTTGGATTACTATTTATGTTTTACCCCTAACATTCCTTTTATTCCAGCCAATGGCTGGTAATAGGAGGACTCGGGCTAACAATCGATGTGAAGATCAGTGTGATGACTGTACTAATGAGATGCCCAATCCAATGGGAGCGGGAATCGCGAACTTTGTCATGCTTCTCTCTCAGCTAACTCAAGCATTGAATAGAAACACGGGTCAAGAGGAATGTTCAACCCCACCTAAGAAAGAACAAGTCGCTATCGAGAGCTTCATGAGACAAAGGCCTCCTACTTTTAGTGGATCATCCGATCCCACGATCACTGAACAATGGATCAACTCCATTGAAAAGATCTTCTCCATCCTTCAATGTTCTAAACAAGAGAAGGTTCTCCTGGATGCCTATGGTATGGAGGGTGAAGCTGATCAATGGTGGACATTGATCAAAAATACGAAGCCTGAGGAGGAGATCGAGGCGTTGGAATGGAAGGATTTCCATAAGATGTTTTTCGATAAATATTTTCCGTGCACCCTTCGGCTTAAGATGGAAAGGGACTTCCTTTCCCTCAAGTAAAAAAGATGAAGAATATGTTGGAGCGTACGAGGAAAATTTAACAAGTATTGCACGATACACTTCCGGATTTGTCGCTACCCCTGAATTCAAGGTTGACCGCTTCTTTGGTGGGATAAAGCCTAGCTTGCGAAAAGTATTAGCGATTCGTGACTTCGACAGCTATGAGGAAATTGTCTGATGTTCCCTCAAGGTCGAAATGGAGATCATGGAATCACAGGGGTATCATGGGGACAAGAAGCGTAATGTGGAATTCAATGCTGGTGGTCCGATGGATAAATCCAACGGTGCTAAGAAGATCCAGCACCCCACTTGCCAAAAGTGCAGAAAGAAGCACCCTAGAAATTGCCTTAAGGGGACGAGAAAATGCTTCAAGTGTGGAAGATAAGAGAACTTAGCTGTTAACTGTCGGCAAGAAAGACCCACGGTTGCGATAGAGGATAGGAACGCTCCGTTCGAACCTCAACGCGTTGTTCAATGCTACAAATGCAAAGAACCGAGACATTTTTCAAATCAGTGCCCTAATCCAAGGGTTTTTGAAGGCGACAAACAACTACCAAGGCAAAAAGGAAGATCTTTTTCCATCACTTCTGCCAAAGTGAACCCCAACAACGAAGTGGTGACAGGTACGCGAGTTATTCATTCAAGAATATCGAGCATACTTTTTGATTCAGCGTCTACTCATTCATTTATATCTCGAAAGTTTAGTGGAACAATCCCAGCACCACCACAAATCATGGAAGTAAAGATGTCGGTGAGTAAGGAAAATGGGGCAATCATTGAATCCCATTAATATAAGTCCTCCCCTATTATCATCTGTGGATTGAATTTCCCGGAGAACCTCATCATACTCCCTCTGGTGGAATTTGATGCAATTATTGGCATGGATTGGCTTTCCTTATATAGAGCCAATATAAATTGTCTGGAGAGGGAAATCACACTCTATATGGAGAATCGACCCCCGATTCTTTACAAGTGTCAGGAGGAAGATGAATCTCTTTTAGCTCCATCATCTCAAGCATGGATATTACTGCCTTATGAGCACGCGTATCTGGCTCAGATGATTGAGTCCAAGGAAGAAAGCATCCTTGAAGAAATGCCTATTGTGAGGGAATTCGCTAAAGTGTTTCCCGAGGAACTGCCTGGTCTTCCTCCTAGAAGAGATGTTGAGTTCTCAATTGAACTTATACCTGGGGCGCTACCAATATCCAAGACTCCATATAGAATGGTTGTTGTTGAGCTTGAAGAGCTGAAGAAACAACTACAGGAGAATTTGGATAAAGGGTTTATATACCCAAGTGTTTTACCATGGGGTGCACCAGTCCTCTTCGTCAAGAAGAAGGATGGGTCAATGCGGCTCTGCATCAATTATCGTGAACTTAACAAAATCACGATAAAGAACAAGTATCCTCTCCCAAGAATCGATGACTTGTTTGATCAGCTGTGTGGAGCACAATACTTCTCCAAGGTGGACTTGCGGTCGGGATATTATCAAGTAAGGGTGAAGAAGGAAGATGTCCCCAAGACTGCTTTTCGTACAAGATACGGGACTATGAATTCATAGTAATGCCTTTCGGACTCACCAATGCTCCAGAAATCTTAATGGACTTAATGAATAGAGTCTTTAGAGATTACCTAGACAAATTTGTGGTAGTCTTTATAGATGATATTCTAATATACTCCAAAACCAAGGAGGATCATGAGGAGCATTTAAGAACTGTACTGGAGACTTTGTGCAAGGAGAAGCTCTATGAAAAGTACAACAAGTGTGAGTTATGGTTGAAGGAAGTCTCATTCGTGGGCCATATCATCACAAGCAATGGGATATCTGTGGATCCCTCCAAAATAGATGCAATTGAGGGATGCATGAGGCCATCATCGGTAATAGATATCCGTAGCTTCTTGGGGTTAGCTGGATATTATCGACAATTTGTGAGAAATTTCTCACGATTTTTCAACCCTCTTACCAAGATAACTCAGAAAGGAGTAAAGTTTTCTTGGAGTGATGAATGCGAAGAATGCTTCAAGGAGTTGAAAAGGAGGCTTATCACTGCGCCCGTGCTCACTTTACCCACAAGTGGGGAACTTTTGTGGTATTCAGTGATGCTTCAATGAAGGGCTTAGGCTGTGTGCTGATGCAGAATGATAAAGTGATATCCTATGCCTCAAGGTAGTTGAAAATCCATGAGAGAAACTATCCAAAACATGATCTGGAGCTGGCGGCTATGATCTTTGCCGTGAAAATCTGGCGGCATTATCTCTATGGAGAGAAATGTGAGATATATACTGACCAAAAGAGTCTTAAATATATATTCACACAGAAAGAGCTTAATATGCGCCAGAGAAGATGGATAAATCTCATCAAGGATTATGACTGTTCAATACATTACCACCCTGGGAAAGAAAACAAGGTGGCAGATGCCCTAAGTAGAAAGGATCCAGCGATTCTATCAATGATGAGAATTGAGAAGGATCCATGTAGAGACCCGTATCTTGACGTACATGGATATTACATTACATTTGCGGAATACTTAGTACATAACAAAAACACACACTAAAGGATCGTAATAGTTTAGTGTCTTTGGAAACTCGGAACGTAATCTTCTAATTGTGGTGAAAGTTCTTCAATATCTCCCATAAAGGTCATCCCTTTTTTTTTACCTAAAACCTTTCTTTATATCCTGGGGAAAAGAAAACATAAAAGGGTGAGCTCAAATGCTCAGTAAGGGTAAACAAAAGAAATATCAATCACATCATATATATAAGAACATAGCTTTTGGAAATCTTAACCTGCAAAAAGCTCATAATATCATAACATGGGATAAATCATAGAAGTGAAATGTAATCCCAATAATCATAACTTAAAACATGAAACTTTGTGGCATACACACATAATCATAGAGAATCATTTCTTGTTAGTCAAGACTCAATTCCAAGACTATCTTAGTGGACAAAGTCCCTTTCTGAATCGAGTAACCCTCGTTTCAGTCCTGTTTCACTAAACCGGTATAACCTACCATTTCAGCCATGTCTATATCATGAGATATAAAATCTTTACCCAATGCATTGGAGGGAGATATAGGTCCCACCCATCTTATAATGAATCCTTTCTTATGTGTGCCACATAATCATAAAACATATATCATCGCATAACACATGTAACAAAAATGGGATTCTTGAAACATCATGACATCATAAATCAATTCATATAAGATAAAGGAATTCATAAAAATGTTTCCATCACAACATAATCAAATCCATGTAATAATAGGGATAAAAACAGAACCCTTTTATTATCTTAGACGGAAAATAATTTTGATAAAATACTTGAACTCCATTCTTGAGGAAAATATCCTTTCTACTTCAAAAACATTTTTCCTTTCATAACATGTCATACGACTTTAAAACAAAAGAAGATGATTAAAAATAAACTTGAAAACTTGTAAAGGAAGCTTCTTGGAAATAATGTTTTAAAAATCCATTCATGCCGTATAAGTTAAAAAAAACATTCTTCTCGTACTTTTGTCGGAAAAGTCAAAAAAGTACCTCGTATAAAAAAACGACAAAAGATTCCTTTCATATTCTTTACTAAAAACTCACCTAAGGGTAAAATTGGATTTAAACTATTGTAAGTGGATGGAAACAATATTACATATTGAGGGAACATGGATGTGGATGATAAAATACACCCCAGTAAATACTTACGAATAAACAATCTCGGATAAAAATGAGATTGTGATATTTCCCTTACCTTAGGTCCAATTTGCTTCGTATGTGTCCGAACCTCCTGTATAATGATTTAAATAATGTCATTGACTTATTACAGAATCATATTCATTGTTATGATATCATATATGGTTCACTTATGACATTATATTACCCGTTCTTTTGTAAATTCCATGTTAAAAAAGCGTTTTGGGTAAAATCGTTTCATTTATCGTAGGTGTTTTGACTTGTTGTTCTTGACATCATTATTACTTATATCATGATTTACTCACTTTCAGAATATAAAATATGATTTATATATCATATATATTCAGTATATATATATATATAATAGGTAGATAAATAAAATGAAAAACACCGTTCATGGAGACGGTAGTCCGTACGTACGCATGAACGCTGTTTTCCTTTCCTTATTGTCTTGAATGGAAGTAAGTTGATGACATACATATATATATATATAAATAAATCCAGTAACTTTATAATGTCATATATTTCATTATTATTTCTTATATATACTTTATAATCATTCTTAAATGGTTAACATGGAGAATGAATCTCATCGCGTCGTGGAGACGGTAGTCCGTACGTACGCACGAGCGATGATATCATTTCTATAAATATTGAATTGAATTGGAGTGGATTATACAATATATCAGAATCAATATGATGTTGTAATAACTATTTATAGTTATTCTTTACACCATTATACCCATCCATGTAAGGTGGTGGTGGAAAATAGATTACACCACGGCGTGGAGACGGTATTCCGTACGTACGCACGCGCGGTGATTTCTTTTTCCGTAGGATGGATAGATGGTGAAATAGGGTTGTTTCATACTTATAATAACATATCAGTATATGAGTTATACTGATGTTATTACTTCATAATGAAACAACCTAAGAAGAAGAAGTGGAAGAAGAAATAAAGATGAAAGAATTGGTAACGGTAATTATCTCTTCTTTGAAGTGCCTCTTTGAGACCTCCTCTTAGGGAACTAGAATTGGTCTTTGAGGAAGACCAGAACTTCTAGGATGTTTCTAGGGAAGTGGAGAAGAGATTTTGGCAGGGGTTGGCCGAGCTTGAGTGCTCAAATTGGTGTGAGGAGGATGGGGAGGAGGTGTCCCTTTATAGGGGAGGAGAGGGGCACCTTAGGAATATCTCAAAATATTATTTTATATTAAAGTCAAAATCGGTTTATAATGGTTCCAAAGGGTCTTATTTCGAAGCTAAAGTGGGGATGGGTCGAAATCCTATCAACCAATAGAATTTAGACAAGTTTAGGATATTATTTTAACCTTATCAATTAGATTTAACTCTAAGTTAAATAATTTAACATTTACCGTGTCTTTTTGTTTTCTTTCACTATATGGTTAATACACTTACTATAACATGCCAAACGAACCCCAAATTGTTTATTATTAATATATATATCCTTATCTAAGTCATTTGGCCGAACCTTAGATTTTTAGGAATAAAAGAACAATTAATAATATAATATTTGTTTTAAAAACAATTTTGTTTCAATTTTGACACTATTTGATATATGATTTTTGTGAAAGTCATAACAGAATTAAATGTTCGAACCAAGTTGATTAAATCAACATTAATATATCATAGTATCCTAGAAAATTAGTGGAATTCATAAAAAGTCTCAAATTACATTTATTTTGGTGTTTATAACATCAATTATGTCAATATTTCGTTAACAAGATAATTACTGCATCATCTTTGTGTCATAAATAAATTAAATTATTTGATGTATAAAAATTACAAATAAAATACCATCATGTAGGAAATCTTTTTAGCTGTCTAATGAATATTTACAATCAAATTTATCTTATGTATAACCCCATATTAAAAATGTTTTAGTAAATAAACTTTGATTTTAACTCTTTTAACCCTTCTTTAAATAAATTAATAATAAATGTCCTAATCTAATCCAAGTGGGCCTAAATGGTCATATTGTATTCCTAAGTTTATTTTTGGTCGAAATACACTTGTCCAATAGGATTAGGACACGTGTTAGGGTAATAGTAATATCATATTTACCCTTAGTTACCCTATTTACTATTAACTGTGGTAAAAAAAGTAAAAAGTTACTATTCACCAAAAAATTATTTTCATCTCATTGAACCACATTTTAGTCCTTGATATTAACCGTGTCTCTCGGATTTTCAAAATTCCATTCACAGAAGCGGTAAAATTAAGTTTTATGCAAAATTCAGTTTTTAACCTACCACTTAGTGGTTTCACTATTCATCAAAAATTGAAAGTTTTCAGAAAAATACCAAAATTTCACCCTAGGCTATATTTCATATTCCGACTTCAAAAATGAAGTCTATTTTACCAAATTCATAACATAGAAATTGCATTAATTAAATTTATAATTAAATCCCGCTGTTAAAACAAATAGCGTGTTTTTAAGAAACAATATCTATCAAAAGATTGACATTTGATTACGTCTGGTTTAAATGTGAAATTACATCCAATGACCAACATTGTATTAAATTGTAAAAATATATTCTAAATATACTTTAAAACCACTCAAATTAATAATTTATCACTATTAATTATTTCGATTAAAAAAGTTGTTTTTAATTATAAATTAGTAATTTTCACTATTCATCAGAATATGAAAGTTATCCGAAAAGTACCAAAATTTCACCTTAGGCTAAATTCGATACTCCGAATTCAACAATGAAGTTCATTTTGAAAAAATAAGATTTACAGAATTTTAAAAAGTGGTTATTACTATTCATAACGGCTAGTTTTAATAATATTTTAATAGCATATCATTGTTTCGTGAAACTCAGTATTACGTACCACACACGCTATCGAGGAAGGTTGCGATTGCGTGTAATGCAAGGCAAGTCAAGGATGTGTGTTGTGCAAGCTCCTTTTGGTGTAGCGTACAACACAAGACATTAGTGAAATAAAAAATAATATTTTTCATAAAATCTCGGGC
The DNA here is from genome assembly GCA_963277665.1 of Viscum album. Taxonomy (NCBI): domain Eukaryota; kingdom Viridiplantae; phylum Streptophyta; class Magnoliopsida; order Santalales; family Viscaceae; genus Viscum; species Viscum album. The sequence continues at coordinate 1,770,194,168 of OY728157.1, forward strand.
TGTTACATTCTACCCCCCTTAAAATGAATTTCGCCCTCGAAATTCGTCGGGGTTTTAAATGGTTTACTATTCGAAAGTTTCTTTAATAGAAACCCACATCATAAAAAGGAATACCAAAACTTGGCTTTAATAACTAAAGTATGAAATGTAACGATTACCCAAATAAACTAATCACTGGGTTTCCACATAGGTGAAAATATGGATATGGAAGAGAAATCTAACCATCATGTTCTGATGGAGAGTGGTAGAGAACATGGCTATGGAAAAGCCAGTAATCACAAATCCATAAATTTGTGACGATCTAAGGTACCATCTGATTCATCAGGTATAAGAGAACTAGGACAACATTTTTGGTTTTCAAGATCATTTCCCTAAAGTTAAAGAATTTGAATTAGAATAAATACTTACTTTATTTTGGTACAATCTCACTGTTGTTCGTGCCTTTAACGATTTCCACTTCATCTCTTAAATAAACGAAGTTGAATTTGTTATTCGTGAAGTGTTAGCAGATCATGTGATAGAATGACAGGTCATTCCATCTGTCTCAAACAAAAGGTTAGCAAAACTTATATACATAAGTCGATCTATAGTGAGATTAATCATATATGGTTCCTAAAATGGACTTATACTTCATATATCATACTGCTTAATATAATAAAACTAGTTTCTACTAAACAGGGACTTCCTGTAGGTCAGTGGTAGGCGATAAAGGCCAGTCGCACTTCGGTTGTGGGTTCGATTCCTACAGCCTTGTCCGAAGCGATGGGCTGTCGCCCGTCCTGCAGGTTGTCCTTTTTCTAAAACTATATTACTATAACATCCCATCAATAATATCGAGAAAACTTCTATCCTTAAACAATACTAACTTATGTCCAACATAATCCATTCCAATCTTTAGGATTATCCATAATACTGCAGTCCACTCTCATAACATAGTGAAAACGATTACCAGAGATTTAACACCATCGTCGATCCCCATAAGATATGTCTTGTTGGTCATATTCTAAACATTCAAAGTCCTTAATCATGTATTCGCTTGAATACCTTAGTGAAAACATGAATGCAGTTTAAGGTTAACACTTTCCACATACCAAAATCCTCAAAATTCTATATACTCAAACCATGATATCACGTAGTCCTTATATCAATCATGAGCTCATGAATACTGTTAAACATTTCATTTTCTTGTTTTCCCTTCATTATGCGCATATCATCTTATTTCCAAAAATATCTCAATCACTTTGAATACCACATTAAACCAATACATAAATATTCCAATACTTCATGATACAACATTATTTTGGAATCCCATTACATAAACGCTTAATCATTCCACCACATCGTTATCATATTCAACATCGCCAATAGTGATCGCATGTGACTTCCCTTTGTCCTTTGCCTTCAGTGGTTGCTCATGTTGATCATAACTAACCCTTGGATTAGGGCAATTATTAGCATAATGCCCCATTTCCTTGCACTTGAAGCATTGAAGCGTTGGTGGTGCGCTCTCTGCAGTGTTTGCTTTATTCACATCATTAGAAACCCTTTTTCCATTACTTTGACACTCAGCTGCTCGATGACCTTCTTTTCCACACTTAAAACATTTTCTAGTCCCTTTAAGACAATCTCCACCATGCTTCTTTCCACACTTTGTGCATAAGGAAACATTCATCTTCTTTTCACCATTATTCTGAGATTTCTCCTTGAACTCCATCTTTCGTTTCTTGTCAAAACCATGAGATGGATATGTAACACCAACTTCCATTTCTACCTTGATAGCACAACGCACAATTTCTTCATAGCTACTGAAGTCTCTTATAGCTAATGCCCTTCGAAGATTTGGTTTTAAGCCACTGAAAAATCGATCAACTTTACTTTCAGGTTGGATGATAATGCCAGATGCATACCTTGCAAGTCTTGTAAAATTCGCTTCGTATATACCAACAGATTCGTCATCCTTCTGTTTCAGCTCAAGAAACTCCTTTTCCATCTTCGTTCGAAGAATACGAGGGAAGTACTTACTAAAAAACAAGTTCTTGAACTCGTCCCATTCTATGGACTCAATTTCATCTCTTGGCCTCGTATTCTTGATAAGATTCCACCATTGATCAGCTTCACCTTCCAAACGATATACTGCTAAGATGACTTTATCATGTTCAGAACATTGAAGAACTGAAAATATTTTTTCAGTAGTACTAATCCATTGTTCAGCAACTAATGGATCAGTAGACCCACTGAAAGAAGGTGGACGCTGCCTCATGAAGGATTCAATAGAATGTTGCTCCTTCCTTTGCTCGTTTGGAAGTCCTGCATGATTCATAGCTTGAGAAAGTTGTGTGAGCATGGCTACAAGATTTTGCATTCCAGCTCCCATATCGTTTGGTTGCTCAGAGGGACAATCATTGCATTGTCCATTGCATTGATCAACACGGTTCCTTCGGGTTCCAGCCATCGTCTAAAACCCCAAAAGAATAGTGTGAGAGTCAAAAATCATGCTAGGGAAAACAACATAATAAAGGGGTAGTACCCTCAATATCTAACATCTTAGGTTAAATTCTAAGATCGTTAGCGCAATTCTAGGACTATAACCTATGCGTATACTTAACCTTAGAGACATCCCTAGACATACCTTAGAAATATCTCTAGGGATCTCACTAACGTTTTCGCATCCTAGTTTCCAAAGGTTGACTAAACCTTTCCTCTGATACCAACTGTAGCGGTCTGGAATTACTTCCAGTGGACTATAATTGATACCTATCAGGGCACTCCATGGGCGGCTACACCCCCTGGGTGGGACACACCACCATCCCCAGTGGCAGCCATTTCCTCATGAAGCCCTTGGGCGGAGAGCCATGCTTCGTCCAACGCTCACATGTGAGAGTTCCCAAGGATCGGATACATTCCTACCTCCTTTGCCTTTGATACCAACTGTAGAGACCCGTATCTTGACGTACATGGATATTACATTACATTTGCGGAATACTTAGTACATAACAAAAACACACACTAAAGGATCGTAATAGTTTAGTGTCTTTGGAAACTCGGAACGTAATCTTCTAATTGTGGTGAAAGTTCTTCAATATCTCCCATAAAGGTCATCCCTTTTTTTTTACCTAAAACCTTTCTTTATATCCTGGGGAAAAGAAAACATAAAAGGGTGAGCTCAAATGCTCAGTAAGGGTAAACAAAAGAAATATCAATCACATCATATATATAAGAACATAGCTTTTGGAAATCTTAACCTGCAAAAAGCTCATAATATCATAACATGGGATAAATCATAGAAGTGAAATGTAATCCCAATAATCATAACTTAAAACATGAAACTTTGTGGCATACACACATAATCATAGAGAATCATTTCTTGTTAGTCAAGACTCAATTCCAAGACTATCTTAGTGGACAAAGTCCCTTTCTGAATCGAGTAACCCTCGTTTCAGTCCTGTTTCACTGAACCGGTATAACCTACCATTTCAGCCATGTCTATCTCATTAGATATAAAATCTTTACCCAATGCATTGGAGGGAGATATAGGTCCCACCCATCTTATAATGAATCCTTTCTTATGTGTGCCACATAATCATAAAACATACATCATCACATAACACATTTAACAAAAATGGGATTCTTGAAACATCATGACATCATAAATCAATTCATATAAGATAAAGGAATTCATAAAAATGTTTCCATCACAACATAATCAAATCCATGTAATAATAGGGATAAAAACAGAACCCTTTTATTATCTTAGATGGAAAATAATTTTGATAAAATACTTGAACTCCATTCTTGAGGAAAATATCCTTTCTACTTCAAAAACATTTTTCCTTTCATAACATGTCATACGACTTTAAAACAAAAGAAGATGATTAAAAATAAACTTGAAAACTTGTAAAGGAAGCTTCTTGGAAATAATGTTTTAAAAATCCATTCATGCCGTATAAGTTAAAAAAAACATTCTTCTCGTACTTTTGTCGGAAAAGTCAAAAAAGTACCTCGTATAAAAAAAACGACAAAAGATTCCTTTCATATTCTTTACTAAAAACTCACCGAAGGGTAAAATTGGATTTAAACTATTGTAAGTGGATGGAAACAATATTACATATTGAGGGAACATGGATGTGGATGATAAAATAAACCCCAGTAAATACTTACGAATAAACAATCTCGGATAAAAATGAGATTGTGATATTTCCCTTACCTTAGGTCCAATTTGCTTCGTATGTGTCCGAACCTCCTGTATAATGATTTAAATAATGTCATTGACTTATTACAGAATCATATTCATTGTTATGATATCATATATGGTTCACTTATGACATTATATTACCCGTTCTTTTGTAAATTCCATGTTAAAAAAGCATTTTTGGTAAAATCGTTTCATTTATCGTAGGTGTTTTGACTTGTTGTTCTTGACATCATTATTACTTATATCATGATTTACTCACTTTCAGACTATAAAATATGATTTATATATCATATATATTCAGTATATATATATATATAATAGGTAGATAAATAAAATGAAAAACACCGTTCATGGAGACGGTAGTCCGTACGTACGCATGAACGCTGTTTTACTTTCCTTATTGTCTTGAATGGAAGTAAGTTGATGACATACATATATATATATACATAAATCCAGTAACTTTATAATGTCATATATTTCATTATTATTTCTTATATATACTTTATAATCATTTCTTAAATGGTTAACATGGAGAATGAATCTCATCGCGTCGTGGAGACGGTAGTCCGTACGTACGCACGAGCGATGATATCATTTCTATAAATATTGGATTGAATTGGAGTGGATTATACAATATATCAGAATCAATATGATGTTGTAATAACTATGTATAGTTATTCTTTACACCATTATACCCATCCATGTAAGGTGGTGGTGGAAAATAGATTACACCACGGCGTGGAGACGGTATTCCGTACGTACGCACGCGCGGTGATTTCTTTTTCCGTAGGATGGATAGATGGTAAAATAGGGTTGTTTCATACTTATAATAACATATCAGTATATGAGTGATACTGATGTTATTACTTCATAATGAAACAACCTAAGAAGAAGAAGTGGAAGAAGAAATAAAGATGAAAGAATTGGTAACGGTAATTACCTCTTCTTTGAAGTGCCTCTTTGAGACCTCCTCTTAGGGAACTAGAATTGGTCTTTGAGGAAGACCAGAACCTCTAGGATGTTGCTAGGGAAGTGGAGAAGAGATTTTGGCAGGGGTTGGCCGAGCTTGAGTGCTCAAATTGGTGTGAGGAGGAGGGGGAGGAGGTGTCCCTTTATAGGGGAGGAGAGGGGCACCTTAGGAATATCTCAAAATATTATTTTATATTAAAGTCAAAATCGGTTTATAATGGTTCCAAAGGGTATTATTTCGAAGCTAAAGTGGGGATGGGTCGAAATCCTATCAACCAATAGAATTTAGACAAGTTTAGGATATTATTTTAACCTTATCAATTAGATTTAACTCTATGTTAAATAATTTAACATTTACCGTGTCTTTTTGTTTTCTTTCACTATATGGTTAATACACTTACTATAACATGCCACACGAACCCCAAATTGTTTATTATTAATATATATATCCTTATCTAAGTCATTTGGCCGAACCTTAGATTTTTAGGAATAAAATAACAATTAATAATATAATATTTGATTTAAAAACTATTTTGTGTCAATTTTGACACTATTTGATATATGATTTTTGTGAAAGTCATAACAGAATTAAATGTTCTAACCAAGTTGATTAAATCAACATTAATATATCATAGTATCCTAGAAAATTAGTGGAATTCATAAAAAGTCTCAAATTACATTTATTTTGGTGTTTATAACATCAATTATGTCAATATTTCGTTAACAAGATAATTACTGCATCATCTTTGTGTCATAAATAAATTAAATTATTTGATGTATAAAAATTACAAATAAAATACCATCATGTAGGAAATCTTTTTAGCTGTCTAATGAATATTTACAATCGAATTTATCTTATGTATAACCCCATATTAAAAATGTTTTAGTAAATAAACTTTGATTTTAACTCTTTTAACCCTTCTTTAAATAAATTAATAATAAATGTCCTAATCTAATCCAAGTGGGGCTAAATGGTCATATTGTATTCCTAAGTTTATTTTTGGTCGAAATACACTTGTCCAATAGGATTAGGACACGTGTTAGGGTAATAGTAATATCATATTTACCCTTAGTTACCCTATTTACTATTAACTGTGGTAAAAAAAGTAAAAAGTTACTATTCACCAAAAAATTATTTTCATCTCATTGAACCACATTTTAGTCCTTGATATTAACCGTGTCTCTCGGATTTTCAAAATTCCATTCACAGAAGCGGTAAAATTAAGTTTTATGCAAAATTCAGTTTTTAACCTACCACTTAGTGGTTTCACTATTCATCAAAAATTGAAAGTTTTCAGAAAAATACCAAAATTTCACCCTAGGCTATATTTCATATTCCGACTTCAAAAATGAAGTCTATTTTACCAAATTCATAACATAGAAATTGCATTAATTAAATTTATAATTAAATCCCGCTGTTAAAACAAATAGCGTGTTTTTAAGAAACAATATCTATCAAAAGATTGACATTTGATTACGTCTGGTTTAAATGTGAAATTACATCCAATGACCAACATTGTATTAAATTGTAAAAATATATTCTAAATATACTTTAAAACCACTCAAATTAATAATTTATCACTATTAATTATTTCGATTAAAAAAGTTGTTTTTAATTATAAATTAGTAATTTTCACTATTCATCAGAATATGAAAGTTATCCGAAAAGTACCAAAATTTCACCTTAGGCTAAATTCGATACTCCGAATTCAACAATGAAGTTCATTTTGAAAAAATAAGATTTACAGAATTTTAAAAAGTGGTTATTACTATTCATAACGGCTAGTTTTAATAATATTTTAATAGCATATCATTGTTTCGTGAAACTCAGTATTACGTACCACACACGCTATCGAGGAAGGTTGCGATTGCGTGTAATGCAAGGCAAGTCAAGGATGCGTGTTGTGCAAGCTCCTTTTGGTGTAGCGTACAACAAAAGACATTAGTGAAATAAAAAATAATATTTTTCATAAAATCTCGGGCTGTTACAATCCAATCTTCTTAGAATTGATGAATATGGACATGGGAATCATAGATAAGGGAACATCATCAATCCTTTCACAAATGATTGCTCAACCATATATTTTGGAAAGGATAAAGAATGCTCAAAAGGATGATCTGGGAATTCAGGAAAAAGTGGAAGCTATCAAAAAGGGGAAATCCTCAGAGTTTAATGTTAATGAAGAAGGAATTGTGCAGTTTGGGAAAAGACTATGTGTTCCATCAAGTCCGGAGCTGAAGAAGGAACTTTTGGATAATGCACATAGTTCAAATTTCTCTATTCACCCAGGGAGCACAAAGATGTATCGAGATCTCTGAGAAAACTTTTGGTGGGATAATATGAAGAAGGAGATCACCGAATATACATCAAAGTTCTTGGTGTGTCAACAAGTGAAGGCAGAGAGGCAGAAGTCTAAGGGGATGATGCAACCATTGCCCATACTAGAATGGAAATGGGAGAACATCACTATGGACTTTATCACTGGACTTCCAAGGGCATCCAAAGGCAACAATGCAATCTGGGTTGTTGTGGATCATCTTACAAAGACTGCACAATTCATTGCTATTCGGGAGGATTTCTCATTGGATCAACTGGCACAGATATATATCAGGGAAGTGCTAAGGTTGCATGGAGTACCACTATTTATTGTGTCTGACCGAGATCTAAGATTCACCTCTAAGTTTTGGAAGAGTCTTCAACATGCTATGAATACTGAACTAAACTTTAGTACGGCCTATCATCCTCAAACTGATGGCCAATCCGATCAGACTATCCAAACACTTGAGGATATATTGAGAACCTGCTCAATGGACTTTAAAGGAGGATGGGATCAACATCTTCCTCTTGTTGAGTTCTCTTATAATAATAGTTTCCACTCGAGCATCCAAATGGCACCATATGAAGCCCTGTATGGGAAAAGGTGAAGAACACCGGCATGTTGGGATGAGGTCGGTGAGCGTAAGCTGCTTGGACCAGAAATGGTCGAGGAAATGGTGGAGAAGGTGAAAACCATTCAGAAGCATATCAAGGTAGCTCAGAGTCGACAGAAGAGTTCTGCAGATAACCATCGACAATACCTTGAGTTTAAAGTTAGAGACATGGTTTTTCTATGCATATCTCCATGGAAGAAGGTCATGAGGTTTGGAAAGAAAGGTAAGTTAAGTCCAAGGTACATCGGCCCCTTAGAGATTCTTGATCGTGTCGGGGCTGTGGCCCATCGACTAGCACTTCCACCTATTATGGACAAAGTGCATGATGTCTTTCATGTTTCCCTCTTAAGGAAGTATATATTGGACCCTTCACATGTACTCTCTTCTAAGGTGGTACAATTGGAAGATGATCGTTCTTATGAGGAGCAACCAGTGAAGATCTTAGATCGTAGAGTTCTACGAAATAAGACAATGCCCCTCGTCAAGGTGTTGTGGAGAAACCTCATGTTTGATGAAGTGACTTGGGAATCAGAGGATATGATGAAGCTGAGTTACCCACATTTGTTTTAGTGTGGGAAAAGGAAAATTTCGAGGGCAAAATTTCTTAAGGGGGGAATATTGTAACGACCCAAAGTTTCATTAATGGAAATCCCTCTTGATCTAATTAAATGTCTATTTATGTTTATATAAAATTTCAACTTCATTGGTTTTATGTTAAGAATTTGTTCGTTGCTAATATAGTCGTTGAACAGTGATCACATGATTAGTATAAATATAGGGCTTTAACGTATCCAATTTTACTTAGACAAAAGAAGTGGTGGCCTCGTCCAGTAGAATTACTCCATACGAAGCCCATTCGTTGGAGCTCGGAAAACAGGTGGCATCTTTGCGCTTTGCCCTTGACCAAGCCCAAGCTGAGCTTCATCTTGTCAAGCTCGAACGTGACCATCTATGGGAAAAGTGGAAGTTGATTGAAATTACCACTCAAGCGATGCTATCCGAGCCACCTCAAGAGTCTGTCACCATCGCACACCTTACCCTTATGTCTTATGCAGCTGTTTTAAGGGGTTATGTAACAAATAAGCAGTAATATGTTCATGTACATTATTTTTTTTCTATATAATAATGAATATAATTTCAAGTCATTTTTGATACATTGTAAATAGTTTTTAAAGTACAAATAGTGTTTTTAGTTATTATTTAACTAATAATTATATTTTATTAAATTAAGGGATTTTTGAAATAAATAATTTTTTAATAAAATATTATTATTATTATTAAATTAATTTTTATTAAATATAAATGATCTTATAATTTTATGAATGCAATTAAATTTTTTATTAAGGTTCGAAAGCCATTTCTGTCAAAACCCATGAATTTTTTATAAATGTCGGTTTTTATTTTAAAAGTGAAAATTCACATATTTAGAAAATTATTTAGATAAAATAAATGTTATTTTCTGAATCAGGACATCAAAATTATCCAACGGTGAATTTTTCATAATTTTCTGAGACATTCAAATTTTTGTGTAAAAATTTAATACCGTTTAAATATATAATGTGTTTTATGACATCATAATGACCCAATAGTGATGTAATAAAATACTATAATCTTTATGTCCGGCCAATATTTATTTTACCATTAAAATAATGTGATTTTGGGTTTGTTTGACTTACTTTTCAAAACATTAATGGACCCCTCAAGACTTATTCAACACCTTGCCTTTTTAGATTAATTTCCATGGGAGTGTGACTCACCTCCACATAAGCAACCCTAATATTTTAAGAATATCGGACTTTGGACTTATAAAATATTGTTTTCCTCTTAACTCTTCCAAAAAACATGTGCAAAAACAATGGGATGGTTTGTGGTTTGGATTAATTTAATATAAGGGGTCCCAAACCTAAATAATAAAGAATTCCCTCACCTTTCCTATATAAACCCACCCAAGCTCCAACTTACTCCTCACTAAAAGCCTTTGGAGTTCTTCCAAACTCTGCCCTACTCTCTCTAGAATCCTCACAAGGTTCCCCAAGCTCCCAAGAATCCTCTCACAAGCCTCTCTCTAGCCTTTGGAAGCACACTTCCAAGTTGGGGTTTTTTTTCTTCCTTTCTCATTTTTGTCCAATTTTCATTAAGTTGTTTTGCCCTTTTAATTTCAATTATGAAGTTTGGGGTATGGTTTCACACCTCTCTAATACTTCCCTCTTTATGTTTGAATGATGGTAGACCCTTTCTCTCTCATTAAATGCCTCCCATGTACACCCGTTACTATGCCGAAATTCCGAAAGGAATTTCTCTCTCCTCTTTTACATTCAAGCAATATTTTTGTATCATGAATCTAATTTCCATTACAATTGTTGGTACATGTATCTATATGAAATCCTTACTGTAAATTACATGTAAATATGATGAGTACCCGATTTCCCTCTCATCAACCATTTTTTATGAATTCTTATGTCACGTCGTTACGCTGCCGAAATCGCACCGATTTTCTAAGCCAATGTCATTGTGTAGTGAATACCATGCCCATTTCTCCATCAAGGGTATTCACCTTTATGCCCATTTACTTCTTGATTGTAAAGTTTCATGTATGAATTCCACATTCCTTTATCGTGGAATAAATGATTATGTTTTATGATCCATGTGGCACACTTATGCATGAAATGAAATGTTTAAGAAGGGTGCGCCCTTATAGCGCTCAAATGCATTGGGTAAAGTATAGTATCATGATACGTCATGCGCAATGAGTGTTAACTCATGCTAATTCAAGTACAATGAGGCTTTACTCATTCTTTATGTACAATGAGGATTTACTCATGCTCCATGTGCAATGAGCCTTGGCTCATGCTAATTCCATATTAAGTGTTGTTGCCACATTTCCATGTTACTATTATCATGCTTTATCATGCCTTTATGTTCATGTTTCTTATATGATCTATTGATATGCCGGTTTTCTAACATGTATTTTACTCCTCATGTTATTCCATGTGTACTCCCTTACTGGGCTTTATAGCTCACCCTTTTCTTATGCATGTCCTCGGGTTATCCCATGCAATGCTAAGTACGAGGGAATATAGTGTTCATGTAAAGGAATTTTTCAATAAAGATGTTGTATTTCATGTTTTAAGTTTTTATGTAATGGTCCTAAGCCCCAAAGACACTAAACCTCTCAATCTTCTTTGTTGTATCAAGTGAAGTTTTATGTAATAAATCATGTTTAAGTTTGTAATAAAAGCAGGGTTGTCATAAAATGTATGTATATAAGAACGTGGAGTTGATCCATAATATGATATGGAAATGGATCCTTTAGATGAAATTTTTCCATATGATGCATGGGGAAGTTTATATTAGCTTGTGGGACATCCACAAGGTCTCTGAGGATCTGATCCTTGGCGATATGTATGAAAATATCATCCCTCCGATGGTGATGTGGGATGATGATGAAAGGATGCCTCCTATAGAACATTATATTATGAAAATATCATAGGATATTATGAAGGAATACCCCCACCTAAAGGGGGATATAAATATTCAAGTGTGGATGTGTATCTTTTCAGAGATGGTGGGGGAATTCCCCACTTGAAAATTTCTAATTAGGAGTCCTAAGATAGTTAACTGGAGCACTCTCGAAACATTCCGTCCATCTCTAGAGAATGGGGAGTACAAAAAATGGGGGTACAATACTAAGTCCAAAGTTCCTAAGAATAAATTTCTCACATGATATTATGTCTAGTGGCATATAATTTAATTGAATCTAGTCCATGTTTTCAATGGTAGTATAAGATCAAGGACATTTTTCATGGTGGCCAAGTTGGCAGGGAAGAAGCACGTGGGTTTGAAAATCTCCATCCTGGTGAAAATTTACTGATATTTTTTGCATGTACATGTGTGGAAGGCCTTGTTCATAATCACATCACCATTCCAAGTACTATGGGTATGGTTTGTAGACCACTTTAGAACCTATTATATGTTCATAGGGGTCATGATTCCCAAGATCTAGTTTCGAACACATATTCAATATGTTTCATGCATTCACCCTTTATCCCTGAAGCCTAGAAATACTTTATTGAGGCTAGTCCTATTCAAGGAGATCAATCTATTATAGTATGGGGAATAAATAGTTGGGGAATCCACTGATTATGGGAAGGATATTAGTGAGCTAAGATCATATATTATGGACTTTAGGGATGTTGTGCGGGAGAATTTTATTGATGATGATGTTATATGTAATGCATATGCTTCATATAGGTTTTCATGACAATTCAAGTTCCTGTAACAAATATACATATCTCCTCTAGTGCGTGGTCAATTAGAAAATCATCTGATGGTAACCCAACATCTATGGATTCTTACATCCATGGAGTTGACTCAAGTAGTGATCAACCTACCTCTAGCAGTTGTGACTAGTAGATTAACTTCCTTGTATGTCGGAGCATAGACTGCATCATACCCTAAATAAGTATTTTCCAAATACATTACTCACATCAGTACTAAGAAAATATCCATGCAAGGAAAGCATAGTAGAAAGGATTCTTATCCTGTAGAAGATATTTCTTCTCCCCTGGAGGATATTTCACGCTATTAAGAATGTGCTCATAATGAGGTCCCAAGTTCACCCAAATGACTTTGTGAAAGGTTTAGTCTTCCATCCAGAATCAAAATGGATATACCAACTAAGATTTTACCCAGATGCTCCAGTCATCACCACTATGAATAGACTCGAGTTCTATTTTCTCTTCCATAATCTGCAATGGAGAGGGTTGGGATGTCTGTGAAATCTAGGTTCATCGAATCATCTTCAAGGATGGATGGGTCAGCCTCCAAATTCATGTGACCAATGACAATAATTCTTTGGTAGGACATTCCCTATGATGTTGAAATCATATGGGAACTCCTTCATATGTGGATGCAGATTCCAGGGATAAGTGATGATTGAGCCCTACCCAATATTCACTTCGAGGACAACCCTACTAAAGTGAGAATTTATATCCCGAACGAAGATATGCTCATTTATGAAAATGAAAATTTGATTCCTTCCATGATAAGGATGGATTACATGATGAGACGTGGTGCTTCTGAACAAAATAGATCACTGGACTTCTGAGGAATGGATTGATTATACCAATTCTAAGGTTGTAATTCCTCCTTTTCTAATCTTATTTTATGTTCTTACTTTCTTTTATATAGAAAAAATAACTATTACTAAGGGTAAGTTCGTTTTTATTTGTATTGTGATAGGGGGAATCAACTAACATACCAGCATTGAAATAAGTCCCAATTGGTACCCCTCTCAGGATAGATGAATCATCTCCTGAGTAGGTAAGATATCTCCATGCTAGTAGATAATAGAGGATGAGATGTTGGGGGAACAATATTTTCTCCTCTGATACCATTCTTTGATGTGGTTGATGTTATCCCTCCTCCATCAAATAATAAATAAAACTGGAGGATAAAATATTTGGCTAAGCACCTCATTAGTAGTGGTAAGTCATCATGTATCCATTAATCTCTGTTTTATCGAGAAAAAATTTCCACACCTCCTTTGATTGAAAAATATCCTTCCCTTTCCACTCTCATGGTACTTACAAATGAGCCTCCAATGACTGAGGGGGTACTCTAGACAAAGCGTATATCCTTACTAGTGAGTCAGATCCCTTGATATAAGAAGTGTTTAGGGTTTTGGATACATTATCTTCTCCTATAACTACCTCTACCACTGTATATAGGGAGCATAATTATCATAATGTTAATGTTACATTATAAGTTTTACTATACATGTTGCTGAATTTCACCAAAATTATATTTCAGGCATATATCATGCACTAATGGGCCCTATGATGGCAGATTCAGACCTTGAAGTTGTCACTAAGGAAGCTATTTAGTGTCTCATGCCATCGAAAGTGAGTTATGTATTGGGTCCCCAGAAAAATATCAATAGCATATCCATGGGTGAGATTACCATCAGGCTTGGGAAATAAATAGATTCCATAACAAATCATCAAATGAATATTGATGAAATGCTAGAACATATTAATATTCCTAATGCATTATTATAATTTGAGGAATTAAATGGGAATTTAATAGACATGAGTATTTATTTTTTGTGAAACCAATATTTCTACAGTTGATTCTCTAATCATGATTGGCTGAAATGTGTAGCTCCATCCACGGAGAATGTCGCAGTGGTGGTGAATGAGAAAGACATCGAATTCCATCCTAGTACCACTATTTAGGGGGGTCAATCTCAGATGTACCTTGAAACGGGGAGTGTTCTTGAGCCTCATTTGGAGAACCCCAGGAAAACCCAGGAGAGTACCCCTCATCTAGAGGTTCTAGTTCAAACTATCAATGTTGGAGATTCTAGGGAGAAATCCACCAATCTACTGAAATGTTATAGGTTGAGTGTCACTGACTACATTAATCAACCCCAATTTCTTCTATTTTTTATCCTTTTGAGTCTAATGACAGGTATTTCCCACTTTCCATCACCATCAACTTATATGGATGTATCTGAGGGATAATCATTTTTTCCAATGTAGTGAGCACTATAACAATAATCCTTTATTAACCATGAGTGAGAGAAAAAGGGTGATTCAATAAGTGCATTGATCACAGACTACATTTCTTAACCTAACAGTGGATCTCAGTCATATTTAGAGATACATAATTATCTTCACATCACATGCTATGGGGATTTATAGGAAATCACGAAAATAATCTCTAAGATCCTCTCAAATACCTTCCTTAAAAAAACATCAAATTTAATTACTATTTTTTATACTTGGATACATTGGATATGATTACTTCATGATTCATGATACATTAAAAGAAATAATTTGAAAACAAGATAGAGAATATAAGCTTCATCAGAACCTCATAAAGGAAAATCTTCTTGTTAACACTAAAAATTTTCAGGTTGAATTGTCCCATGTAGAGGCCAACCATACTAAGAAGCATGTGGAATGTAAATAATGTATTGATGATAAAACCATTAAAGTGTTGTTCCAATATCATTAATTGGATATCTCTCATGGGGAGTTCATAAAACTCTTCCAATCATTAGAAGGAGTCCAGATTGGATAGTAAGCTGTTACTACAGCTATAGAGGAAACACTTCATTGGGCCATGAAGACTGAATTCATTTGGTTGACTAGGCCTCAACAGGAGGTTGATGGGGATCAGGAAGCCATTCAATAGATGATGAGTTATTTTGACAGTCCCTTTTAAATTATAATGGAGGGCATCTTTATTTTTTGTTATCCTCCAGTTTTGTTTTACTCCATTAATGAAAAGAGTTTTTCTTATAATCATTTATTTCTAAATCACTATTTTCTTTTTTTGATCATAAAATTTCATCAAATATTATTTCAGCATCAACACATTTTTAACTAGTTAATTATAACCACATTGACGGGATAGGGAAATGCTCTAATTGTTTCTTAATCCATGGGGCCTAGCGATCATAGATTAACTATTGATAGGGTTATATGGATATCCATTCAAACATTTTCTCTTTTGATTCATCCCCATAATTTTTTCCAAAGTCTATTATAAGTTTGAATTAGTCGCTGAGCCTTAGATTTTGATTATACTACACATTTGGGTTTTTAGACTAATAATTTTTTCACCTTTTATCTTTTCATTGGTAATTTTTTCCTAAACCATATATAGTTAATTTCTAGAAAGGTGCGACATGAATTTTTTTCGGAGTTACATTTTAAAAGTTTTCAAACTAGTAAGAGTTATGTATCTTGTTTTGTGGGTAGTTTAAATTCTTGAAAGATGGACTAGAGTGGCTGGTGGTTTAGGTCAAATAACATTGACCATAAATTTTGGAATTATAATCCAAATAATTATTATTTTCCAAGAATGTTCCAACATTCTTTAGATACCACCAAGGATAATTTTTGAGCCATAATTTTTTGGTTTCTGAATCCAAAACATAATGTTTGGGAATATATGATGTCTCTCTTGAGGAAAAAGTTATCACTAGTTGAAAAACCTATTTTATGGGTTCATTTATGCAAGGATAGCTAGGTCATGTTATTTAATAATAAAATAGTGTTTTTTATTAGATGACATGAACTTTTATGGGAGATTTTATGAAAAATGGACTATGTCATGTTAAAACAAAGTTAGGAAAAAGAGTTCTCAGTAATTACAGCATTCTACTACTGATGATCGAAGGAATATTATAGAGGTTCATGTTTCTGAAGACCACACAGGGTGTTTTTTCCAGGGAAATATGTCTATTAATGGAGGGATAATTTTTATTGGCATTAGCTGTGAATGGGAAAACACTCCTACATGACGTTGGTTTGTGTAAAGGGGGTACATTTTGTTAAATGGTCGATGTCAGTGGGAGGGAACCTTTCTGACAAGGGTAAAAGTATCGTGCAGTTTAACATCATGTGACCTGGACATTTATTGTCTTGTTTAACCTCTTACGGTGAGGATATTATAGTATAGTTTAATTTCTTGTGACTAAGACTATATGATATTATGTTTAATGTATTACAAGGAGTAAATTATTCTATTTTGTTTAAATTCATACAATAAGGACATGAGTGGGGATATAATTTAAGTACCTTATCTTTGACTGAAAGGTTAATTATTCTCTCATTCTTGGTAATATGTCTATAAATGTGTTACCATATTCAAGTGTGAGACGGGAAAGTTATATCCAAATAGTGTTATGGGTAAAGGGATTATAGAGTTAGATTATTTATCCCGCGATGATAAAGTTAACTCTCATTGAAAAACCCATTTTTAGGATATTTTATGCAAATCCATCTAGGTCATATTATAGTATAGTAAATAGTGGAATCACTTGGTTTTAAACACCTTTTCTTGGGATACTTTAGGAAAATACAACTGGGGTGTGTTACTACATAATCTAAAAAATAATTCCTTGTAAATTCTAACATTCTATCAAAAAAATCGATGGATGTCTATGGAGATTCATATTTCTAAAAGAAGAGAGTTTAGTTTGGGAAGGAAAAGTACCTTAATGTGGGAGGGTGATTTTAAGTCAAATTTATCCAAGATTAGTAAGAAATGGTTTCCTACACAGGTGTGATCTGACACTGTGAAATATTTTTCTTGTATTTTTAGGTCATACGACTAAGAAAAAAGTGTTATGGAAATGATAGGTGATATGTGACTTACTATACCATGATCGTTCCTTCATACTTCAAACATAAGGGGGAAAATTGTAAACCATGGTCTGGAGGGTTTTTAATTTAGGAGAAAGGATATGTGAAAAGTTTTCAAGGGATTACCGCAGGCATAATTTGAATCACAGTTTCCAATATAATATCATCAAAGCTAATAAGGATAGAAGAGTATTCTCCCAAGGGTGAAGTTACCACTGTTTGAAAAACCCATTTTTTGGGATGTTTTATGCAAATCCAACTGGGATGTACCATAGTGTAGTCATACAGTGGCATCCTTTGTCTGCCAAACCTATTTTTTGGGATATTTTATGAAAATAAAACTAGGGAATATTACATCATAGAGATGAAAATGATCTATTAGGTATTAGGAATTATTCCACTGAAATATGAATAAATATTATGAAGATCTTAAAGTGTTTAATATTAGGGTTATGACATGTGGAAGGGATATGTATAACCATAAATGAAGCATTTGGACTGATATTGGCCATGATTATGGAGTCCCTTTCATAGATATGACTCAAAGATATAAGGGTGGAACCTCTATTTCCTTGGAATATCCCTTGAAGAGGGAACTCAAAAAAATCTTCAACACAGATCTCTGTTTTTATGCAGAAGAGGGGGAATTTTTCTTTAACCCATGTCTAGGATTATGACATATTTCTTAGGAATCACTATGTATATCAATGGGATGATAATAAAATCACATGTAGTTGTATAAATAGATGTCCCCCACACTAATTCAATTCATGTGTGGGGACATGGGGGGTCTTTGGATAGGGGTTCGTGCATAGGGTGAGAACTCATATTGGATCCCCTCATATAGATATAACTTTTAGATGAAATAGTGTGGAAATTTCCCATATTGTGTTATGGTTAGGTCTAGGACTAAGGATAATAAAGAAACTATGTATCACATTGAAATGAGAATCAATCCACACCTACTTCTTGAGGAAAATCATGTAGTTTATTGTTAGGCAAGGAGGAAATATGGTGTTCCTTGTAAGGTCTTGTAGCCAAGTTTGTGTTAACCCCAATTTGATTTGATATGCCTTACGTATATAGGGAATCTTTTTACAAAACATCTTAAGCTCATGTGAGCTATGATTAGTGTGAGAAACAAGGATTAGAAAAACTTTATTACACAATACAAAGGCACCACAAGTGAATTATAGTGGAATTTTAGATTATGTGGTGGATGGTACCAAACATATAATCTAGGCATCGCTACATATCTCAGCAGGATTCGAATCAATCCATATGTAGTTCTTGAATGGTTATAAGTGTATGTCAGACTAATTTGAAAGAAATGAGGGATTTTTTACTATGTATTGACCTAAGATTGGAGTTCTAGGCATCACTATGTATCTCATGAGAATGAGAATCAATCAACATGTAGTTCTTGAAGACTTTCCACCAAATCAGTTGATCTTCATTATGGTAAAATGTGTATTTAAAATTTTTCTAGAATAATTATTGGGACCAAGACATGAGGCCCAGGTATCACTAAACATCTCGTTGTAAAGAGAATAAATCCATATGATCTAGAAAATTTCCCTATGTAGATCTGGTCCATACATAGGGAAATGTAGGATTTTTTATTTGTGGTCACAGCTAAACCTAAGATTGAAGATCCAAACATTACTATATATATCGTTGGAATGAGAATCCATCTACACATAGTTCTTAAAGAACTGTACAATTTAACATCATGTGTCAAGAAAATAAATTTTGCATTTTGATGTCTTGTAATAAGGATGGGGGTCACGTGATGTGAAAGAAATATTGTAGATGAACTAGGGGAAAGGACCTGGGTGTCACTACGTATCTTACTAGATCAAGAATCAAAACACACATAGTTCATAACAAGTTCATTATGCTAGTTTGAATCATACACATAGAGAATGTGATATATATTATTTTTTTGGTGTCAGGACCTAATGATGAAAATACGAGTTTCAATATGAGTCCCATTAGAATGAAAATCAATCCACATGTAGTTAATGGAAAAATCACTCAGTTTAATATCATGCGATGAGGATGTTGGCCAAGAAATTTATCATCTTGTTGTAAGGACTTGAAAATGTTGTGTCTCATACCTTTAATGGGGTTCCAAATCCAATTATGGAGTGTAAATGATATGAGTGAGGATTATTCATGAGATATTCTCATTATTTATTCCTCATGTCTAGCCAAGAGGGAATCTTGACCTACTGAGGGGTTATAAGGGTGTGATTTGGACATACACCTGAGACGGAGGACCATTTTTAAGGTATCATGAGGTGTTTCTCAACTCATGGTTCATTGGGGGTTTCTTAATGTTTAATGATAGGGACGTTAATTTTGAATTTTAATGTCTTGTGATAAGTATGAATATTGTATTATCGTTTTAGGTCATATGACTAGGATCTTATGTCATGTAGTTTAATGCTTTTGGAAAAGGATTATGATGTCATTCCATTTATGGTCATGCGATAATGACTCACTACACTATTTAAAATCTTGTAGTTTGGACATATATGGTTATATGCAGTTTAACTTCCTATAGTTAGGATTATTTTTCATATTATTACATGAAATACTTCATTAGTAACCTTTCACTAATTGGAATTGAAAATATATCAACATCCATTGAGATTAAGTAATAAGCCCGGTTAGAGTGGACCTTGTGTATAGAGTAAGGTCCATCCCCCTTCAGTTCAGGATTTCAATGCTTCATTCCTTATATCATTGGAGTCTTAAGGACAAGTACCAATTATCCTTCAAGAAATTAATGGAGGAAGAACTTCTTATTAAAGACTCTTCCAATCTGAATATGATAGACATCCATGTGGTGAAAGGTGTGAAATATATTTTCATCGAGCCACGCCAATTCATCTATTCACTTCTAGGATTTATAATATATCGATAGTTGTTCATGGATTGAAATATGGAGTGATGAAAATTGAACCTCAGTGAGTACGACTACATATGTTCTGTATACCAATGAGTACAGGGTCACCCATGTGGCGGTAGAGGTAGTTGTCTGGTGATCCCATAAGGCATTCAAGTGATTTTCAGGCCAATACATTTTATCTTTGTCCACCATCATCTATAGTATATTTTATAGGGTCTTGTTAAATACCTTTATCTATCCATTACCTACTACATGATAGCAGGATTAATGGTTAGATTTGATATTGTACACCTAATATAGAATTTATACCTCATCAGAATAGAAATTGGTTTTATTTTCCGTCAGTATTGTATGAGGGACACCAAATATGGTGATAATGTTAGATTTAAAGAAACTAATAATTATTTTTCCCCAATGTCTTTGAGGTGTAGTTTCTCTTCCCATTTGGAGAATAAATTAGTATCCATCGAGATGTATTTTAACTTCTTGGTCATAATTGGATGGTATGGACCCACAAAATCCATTCCCAATATAGAAAATGGCCATGAGTATTTGGTTCCATGTAGAAACTCTTGGGTTTGATGGATGAAGTTGTAATGTGCATGAAATAAATGACATTTCTTGGTGAATTCTTTTCAATCCTATTTCATCGAAGGCCAAAAGTATCAAAGCCTTTGAATTTGATCAGAAAGATTATACCCTAACTGGTGGGAACCACTAAATCTTATATGTACTTATTCTTTAATATTCTCAGTCTCTTCTCCATAAGAATATCTGAGAAATACTCCACAAAATCCTTGTTTATAGATTACTTTCTGGTGATTTGGGTCATCATAAAGGGTGAAGTTAACTTCTCACCATTGGATTTTATCTTCCACATCTCTATCCAGTGGGAGCACTCCATCCTGAAGGCAATACATGATTGGAATCATCCACACAGTGGTAGGTCTATAAAGCACAAAAATGGGACTAACTTCATTAATTTATTCTATTCTAATTTTAATGAACGGTAAGACCATTCTCTTGTGGGATATACTGATGATTGTTTCATCCATTTTTGGGTCTACTAAATTCATAGCTATACTTTCCAATGCATTTGCCTAGGAATTCTGTGATATCAGGAAGTGAGAAAATGTTGGTTATTAAGGAAACTCTTACATTAACCATCATACATAGTCATACTGTGGGGATTAGATCTTTTTTTTTATGGATTAATCATCATTGATCTTCTTGATTACCAAAAATGAATCACCACTCACCTGCAGGTGGTCCATTGGTATTTATAGTTTTATTTCCAATCCTGTAGTGAGGGTCTGATATTCTACCACATTATTCATACAACCTTCTTATTATTGGAAGGATTAAGGTAAAACTTCCTTTTTGTGGGAAATGAGAAAAAAATACCATACATAATTTTTGTAAGAAAAAGGTCTTCCATTTTCTTCCCTATTGGACTCCTAGACATACCAGCAAAAAACATTTCCCACATTTTGGTCTGTCTTGAATAGCGAATATCTCATAATCATGAAATTTAGTATTTAATGAATTTTCTTCTTTAGATGGGTGTTCTACAAGGAAATTTTCCAAGTCTTGGCCTTTCACAGCTTTCTGGGTCTGGAATTATATATCAAATTACTGCAAAATAACCACCAAACATTCCAGACGTCCTATAAACATAGGAAGACTAGGGAAAATTTTGAGTGGGTTATTATTATAGTCCAATTAGATTTTGTGGTGTTGTAGGTAGTTCCTTATTTTATGAATGGAAAATATTAATATTACGAATCTCTTCTTGATATCTAAATAATGAGTCGCAGTTTCAAGTATTTTTCTACTGAGGTAATAAAGGCTATTTTCATTACCAAAATTATTCTTATGGGAAATGAAGGCACCAAATGATCACTCTAGGTATATCACATACATAATTAGAGGATTTACCAAAATGGGTGACATTAATATTGTAACACCCCGAGATTTTATGAAAAATATTCTTTTTAATTTCATTAATGTCTTGTGTTGTACGCTACACCAAAAGGAGCTTGCACAACACAAATCCTTGACTTTCCTTGCATTACACGCAATCGCGACCTTCCTCGATAGCGTGTGTAGTATGCAATAACGAGTTTCACTAAACAACAATATGCTATTAAGATATTATTAAAACTAGCCGTTATGAATAGTAATAACCACTTTTTGAAATTTTGTAAATTTTATTTTTCAAAATGGACATCATTTTTGGATTCGGAATATCAAAATTATCTTAGGGTGAAATTTTGGTACTTTTCGGATAACTTTCATTTTCTGATGAATAGTGAAAATTACTAAATTTTAATTAAAAACAATCCTTTTAATCGAAATAATTAATAGTGATAAATTATTAATTTGAGTGGTTTTAAAATATATTTAGAATATATTTATACAATTTAATACAATGTTGGTCATTGGATATAATTTCACATTTAAACCAGACATAAACATGTGTCAATCTTTTGATAGTTATTATCTCTTAAGAACACGCTATTTGTTTTCACGAAGGGAATTAATTTTTAAATTAATTAATGAAACTAATATGTTTTGAATTTGGTAAAATAGACATCATTTTGGAGTTCATAATATCAAATATAGCTTAGGCCTAATTTTTGGTATTTTTCTGGAAACTTTCATTTTTTGATGAATAGTGAAACCACTAAGTGGTGGTTAAAAAAACTAAATTTTTCATAAAACTTAATTTTACCGCTTCTGTGAGTGGAATTTCAAAAATCCGAGAGACACGGTTGATGTCAGTAAGTAAAATGTGGTTCAATGAGATGAAAATAATTTTTGGTGAATAGTAACTTTTTACTTTTTTTACCGCGGTTAAAAGTAAATAGGGTAAATAAGGGTAAAAATGTTATTATTATTACCCTAACACATGTCCTAATTATATTGGATAAGTTTAATTCTACCAAAAACAACCTTAGGAATAAAATATGACCATTTAGGCCCACTTGGATTAGATTAGGACATTTATTATTAATTTATTTAAAGAAGGGTTAAAATAGTTAAAATCAAAGTTTAATAAGTATATAATTTTTAATATAGGGTTATACATAAGATAAATTCGACTATAAATATTCATTACAAATATAAAAGGATTTTCTAAATAATGGTATTTTATTTGTAATTTTTAGACATTAAATAATTTAATTTATTTATGACACAAAGATAATGCAGTAATTATCTTATTAATGAAATATTGACATAATTGATGTTATAAATACCGAACTAAATGTAATTTGAGACTTTTTATGAATTCCAATAATTTTCTAGGTTAATATGACATGTTATTATTGATTTAATTAACGTTTTTCGAACTAATCATTCTGTTATGAGTTTCAGAAAAATCAATTACTAAATAGTCTCAAAATTGACATAAAATAGTTTTTAAAACAAATATTATATTATTAATTGTTATTTTATTCCTAAAAATCTAAGGTTCGGCCAAATGACTTAGATAAGGTTATATATATTAATAATAAACAACTTGGGGTTCGTTTGGCTTGTTATAGTAAGTTTATTAACCTTATAGTGTAAGAACAAAAAAATACACGGTAACAGTAGAATTATCTAACTTAAAGTTAAAACTAAATGATAAGGTTAAAATAGGAACCTAAACTTGTCTAAATTCTATTGGATGAGAGGATTTCGACTCATTCTCACCTTAGCTTCGAAATAAATCAATTTTGAGCTATTTAAAACCGAATTTGGCTTTATAATAAAATAATATTTTTAGTTTTTCCAAAAGAGCCCATCTCCTCCCTTATAAAAGGGCACCTCCTCCCTCTCTTCCTCACACCACTTTGAGCCTTCAAGATCATCCAACCCATGCCAAATTCTCTTCTAAACTTTCCTAAAAACATCCTAGAGGTCCTGGTATTCTTTAAAGACCAATTTTAGTACCCTAAGATGAGGACTCAAAGAGGCGCTTCAAAGAAGAGGTAATGTCCATTACCGATTCTTTCAACTTTATTTCTTCTTCCACTTATTCTTCTTAGGTTGTTTAATTATGAAGTAATAACATCAGTATCACTCATATACTGATATTTTATTATAATTATGAAACAATCCTATTTCACCATCTATCCATCCTACGGAAAATGAAATCACCGCGCGTGCGTACGTACGGAATACCGTCACCACGCCGTGGTGTGATCTATTTTCCACCACCACCTTACATGGATGGGTATAATGGTGTAAATAATAACTATATATGATTATTGTAAATTTATATTGATTCTGAAATAGTATACATACACTCCAATACAATTCCACGATCATGAGAACGATATCATCGCTCGTGCGTACATACGGACTACCGTCTCCACGATGCGATGAGATTCATTCTCCACATTAACCATTCATGAATGATTATAAAGTATATATAATAAGTTATCATGAAATATATGACATAATAATGATACTGGATTTATGTATATATATATATATGTATGTCATCCAATTAACTCCATTCAATTCAATGAGGAAAGAAAAACAACATTCATGCGTACGTACGGCCTACCGTCTCCATGAACGGTGTATTTCTTTCCATTTATTGATCTATTATATATATGTATATTCTGAAAATATATTATATTTAAATCATGTTTTACATTCTGGATGTAAGTAATCATGATCTAAGTAATCATATGAATAATTACAAGTCAAAACACGGACGACAAATGAAACGATTTTACCCAAAACGCTCTTTAACATGGAATTTACAAAAAACGAGTAATATAAAGTCATAAGTGAACCATATATGATATCATAATAATGAATATGATTCGGTAATAAGTCAATGACATTATTTAAATCATTGTACAGGAGGTTCGGATACGTACGAAGCATATCGGACCTAAGGTAAGTGATAATTTTGCAAATCTCATTTTTATCCGAGATTACTTATTCGTAAGTATTTACTAGGGTTATTTCTATCACCCATGTCCATGTTTTATAAAAGTATTTCCATCCTTTTTACCCATTCTTGACTTTTACTACATGGTATGTAAGGAATCCATCTTTTGTTTATGTTACGAGGTACTTTTTTACTTTTCCGACAAAAGTACGAGAAGAATGTTTTTTTAACGTATACGGTATGAAAGGATTTTTACGGTTTTATAAAGCCTTATTTTTATGAAGCTTCCTCCAAAAGATTTCATGACTATTTTAAACAAAATTATATTCTTTTAAAATTGCATGGAATTTTGTGAAAAGAAAATGATTTTGAAGAAGTAAGGATATTTTCCTCAAGAATTCATTTCAAATGTTTTATCAAAACCATTTTTCATCTAAGATAACCTTATTTCATATGTGTATGTTTCAAGTATAATGTATCTATGATTTACATGGTTTCAATTTTCTTATTATGAAATTATATCAATTTCTTTTATATGGATTATGTGATGATGGGATGATGTTTATGAAACCCATTTTATTTATTGGGTTTTTATGAATGATGTATGTTTATTTTGTGGCACAAGTAAGAATGATTACATTATGAGATGGGTGGGACCTATATCTCCCTCCAATGCATTGGGTAAAGATTTATATCTCATGAGATAGACATGGCTGGAACGGTAAGTTAATCCGGTTGAGTATTACAGGACTAGAATGAGGAGTGAACTCGATTCAGAAAGGGACTTTGTCAACAAAGATGGTCTTGGCAGCAATGCCTTGGCTACTATGGAAATCATATCATGTGCTTAATGGTTTCCACAATTACATGTTTTATTCCTATTCTATTTTATCATTCTTAATGTTTCTTTATGATCTATGCCTTACGTACTTCCATGTTTTATGTCATTTCTCAAGATTTTGATGTTTAAACATTATGTTCATGTTTTTAAGTTCAAATGTATATGGTATGTTTTATTTTATCCATGCTTACCCTTACTGAGCATTTGATCTCACCCTTTTTATGGTTTCTTTTTCCCGAGATATAAAGAAAGGTTTTAGGTAAGAAAAAAAAAAGGGGAATATCTTTATGGGAGATGTTGAAGATCTTTCACCACGATTAGAAGATTACGTTCCAAGTTTCCAAAGACACTAAACTATTACGGTCCTTGTGTGTCTGTTTTTGTTATGTATTAAGTATTCTGCTAAAATAATGTAATGTCCATGTACTTCAAGCTTTGGGTCTCTACAGTTGGTATCAGAGGAAAGGTTTAGTCAACCTTTGGAAACTAGGATGCGAAAACGTTAGTGATATTCCTAGAGATATTTCTAAGGTATTTCTAGTGATGTCCCTAAGGATAAGTATACGTATAGGATACAGTCCTAAAACTATGGTAACGATAATAGAATTTAACCTATGATATTAGATATTGAGGATACTCCCCCTTTACTATGTTGTTTTCCCTAACATGATTTTTGCCTCTCACACTATTCTTTTTGGGTTTTAGAAAATGGCTGGATACAGGAAGATTCACGATAATGGAGGATATGATAGACAATGGAATGATTTTCTTCATGAGAAACCAAATGAAATGGGATCTGGAAGTCCAAACATTGTTATTAGGCCTAATCAGCAATCTCATAATATGATCAATAGTCTCAACTTTGGTAAGTTTCTCGACTCAGATAATAAGAGAAAGATAGAGTTTCATGATGATCATAGAGGAAAGAAAGTTCAATTTCCCTCATGTAAATCATGTGGGAAGAGGCATCAGGGAGATTGTTTCAAAGGAACTGGAAGACACTTTGGGTGTGGAAAAGAAGGACACAAAGCCAGTAAGTGCAAAGGAAAAGGTTCAGTTAACACCATGGACAAGGATAATGGTATTTCTACGACATCAACAATGATTAGATGTTTTAAATGTGGAATTTACGGGCATTATGAAAACCAATGCCCTAATGGAAAATCTCATGAAGAGAATCAGCATGGTCATATGGGTAGTATTTATGTGGATGATGATGAGGAGACTACAAATGATATATGAGCTCAAATAAGTGTTGAAGCTCAGTCGGTTGTTTTAGAAGGTAGTGGAATGATTGTATGTTTATCGAGAGTTATGTTGTATAGTTAATGGTACTATGGAATAAAGAATCGTCTAAGGATTGTTACACTATTGTTTTTCCTAAAATTATTTGAAAGTATATGTTGAATGGTACCAGTTACCATGGAAGTTTATTCAGATATTTTTGTAAATTAGATGATATGCGCATAATGAAGGAATAAGAAGATAATGAGATGTTTGATTTTATTCATGAGCTCATGATTGATAAAAGGACTAAGTGATATCATGGTTTGATTATATTGAATTTTGAGGATTTTGGTATGTGGAAAGTGTTAACTTTTAACTGCATTCATTTTTTCACTCAGGTTCAATGGGTATTCATTTTTCAAGAGAATACATGATTAAGGCCTTCGAATGTTTGGAATGTGACCAACAAGACATATCTTATGATATATGGGGATCAACGATGGTATTAAATCTCTGGTAATCATTTTCACTATATTATGAGAGTGGACTACAGTATTATGGATAAGCCTAAATATTGGAATGGATTATGTTGGACATAAGTTAGTATTTTTTAAGGATAGAACTTTTTTTTGATATTATTTATGGGATTTTATAGTAATGTAGTTTTATAAAAAGGACAACCTACAGGATGGGCGACAACCCATCGCGTCGGACAAGGATGTGGGAATCGAACCCACAACCGAAGTGTAACTGGCCTTTATCGCCTACCACTGGCCTACAGGAAGTCCCTGTTTAGTAGAAACTATTTTTATTATATTAAGCAGTATGATATATCAAGTATAAGTCCATTTTAGGAACCATATATGATTAATCTCACTATATATAGACTTATGTATTTTTGATAACTTTTATAACCTTTTTTTGAGACAGATGGAATAACCCATCATTCTATCACGTGATCTACTAACACATCACGAATAATAAATTCAACTTCATTTCATTAAGGGATGAAGTGGAAATTGTTCAATTAACGAACAACAGTGAGATTGTACCAAAATCATGTAAGTATTTCTTTTAATTCATCAACTTTAGGGAAATGATCTTGAAAACCAAAAATGTTGTCCTAGTGCCCTTATATCCGATGAATCAGATGGTACCTTAGATCATCACAAATATATGGATTTTTGATTGATGGCTTTTCCATAGCCATGTTCTCTACCACTCTCCATCAGAACGTGATGGTTAGATTTCTCTTCCATATCCATATTTTCATCTATGTGGAAACCCAGTGATTGGTTTATTTGGGTAACTGTTACGTTTCATACTTTTGTTTTTAAAGATTGTTTTTGGTATTCCTTTTTACGATGTGGGTTTCTATTAAAGAAACTTTCGTGGAGTAAACCATTTATAACCCCGACGAATTTCGAGGGAGAAATTCATTTTAAGGGGGGTAGAATGTAACACCCCGAGATTTTATGAAAAATATTCTTTTTAATTTCATTAATGTCTTGTTTTGTACGCTACACCAAAAAGAGCTTGCACAACATGCATCCTTGACTTGCCTTGCATTACACGCAATCGCGACCTTCCTCGATAACGTGTGTAGTACGCAATAACGAGTTTCACTAAACAACAATATGCTATTAAGATATTATTAAAACTAGCCATTATGAATAGTAATAACCACTTTTTGAAATTTTGTAAATTTTATTTTTCAAAATGGACTTCATTTTTGGATTCGGAATATCAAAATTAGCTTAGGGTGAAATTTTGGTACTTTTTGGATAAATTTCATTTTTTGATGAATAGTGAAAATTACTAAATTTTAATTAAAAACAATATTTTTAATCGAAATAATTAATAGTGATAAATTATTAATTTGAGTGGTTTTAAAGTATATTTTGAATATATTTTTACAATTTAATACAATGTTGTTCATTGGATGTAATTTCACATTTAAACCAGACATAAACAAGTGTCAATCTTTTGATAGGTATTATCTCTTAAGAACATGCTATTTGTTTTGACGACGGGAATTAATTTTTAAATTAATTAATGAAACTGATATGTTTTGAATTTGGTAAAATAGACAACATTTTTGAGTTCATAATATCGAATATAGCTTAGGCCTAATTTTTGGTATTTTTCTGGAAACATTCATTTTTTGATGAATAGTGAAACCACTAAGTGGTAGTTAAAAAAAATGAATTTTTCATAAAACTTAATTTTACCGCTTCTGTGAGTGGAATTTCACAAATCCGAGAGACACGATTGATTTCAGTAAGTAAAATGTGGTTCAATGAGATGAAAATAATTTTTGGTGAATAGTAACTTTATACTTTTTTTACCACGGTTAAAAGTAAATAGGGTAATTAAGGGTAAAAATGTTATTATTATTACCCTAACACATGTCCTAATTCTATTGGATAAGTGTAATTATACCAAAAACAACCTTAGGAATAAACTATGACCATTTAGTCCCACTTGGATTAGATTAGGACATTTATTATTAATTTATTTAAAGAAGGGTTAAAATAGTTAAAATCAAAGTTTAATAAGTATATCATTTTTAATATAGTGTTATACATAAGATAAATTAGACTATAAATATTCATTACAAAGATAAAAAACTTTCCTACATAATGGTATTTTATTTGTAATTTTTAGACATTAAATAATTTAATTTATTTATGACACAAATATGATGCAGTAATTATCTTATTAATGAAATATTGACATAATTGATGTTATAAATACCAAAATAAATGTAATTTGAGTCTTTTTATGAATTCCACTAATTTTCTAGGTTAATATTACATGTTATTATTTATTTAATTAACTTTTTTATAACTAATCATTCTGTTATAAGTTTCAAAAAAATCAATTACTAAATAGTGTCAAAATTGACATAAAATAGTTTTTAAAATAATTAATATATTATTAATTGTTATTTTATTCCAAAAAATCTAAGGTTCTTCCAAATGACTTAGATAAGGTTATATATATTAATAATAAACAACTTGGGGTTCTTTGGGCTTGTTATAGTAAGTTTATTAACCTTATAGTGTAAGAACAAAAAAAGACACGGTAAAAGTAAAATTATCTAACTTAAAGTTAAAACTAAATTATAAGGTTAAAATAGGAACCTAAACTTGTCTAAATTCTATTTGATGAGAGTATTTAGACCCCTCCCCACATTAGCTTCTAAATAAATCAATTTGGAGCTATTTAAAACCTAATTTGGCTTTATAATAAAATAATATTTTTAGTTTTTTCCAAAAGATCCCCTCTCCTCCCTTATAAAAGGGCACATCCTCCCTCTCTTCCTCACACCACTTTGAGCCTTCAAGCTCGGCCAAACCCTGACAAATTCTCTTCTAAACTTCCCTAAAAACATCCTAGAGGTCATGGTCTTCTTCATAGACCAATTTTAGTACCCTAAGAGGAGGACTCAAAGAGGCGCTTCAAAGAAGAGGTAATGTCCGTTACCGATTCTTTCAACTTTATTTCTTCTTACACTTCTTCTTCTTTGGTTGTTTCATTATGAAGTAATAACATCAGTATCTATAATATACTGATATGTTATTATAATTATTAAACAATCCTATTTCACCATCTATCCATCCTACGGAAAACGAAATCACTGCGCGTGCGTACGTACGGAATACCGTCTCCACGCCGTGGTGTGATCTATTTTCCACCACCACCTTACTTGGATGGGTATAATGGTGTACATAATAACTATATATTATTATTTTAAAGTGATATTGATTCTGAAATAGTATACATACACTCCAATACAATTCCACGATCATGAGAACGATATCATCGCTCGTGCGTACGTACGGACTACCGTCTCCACGACGCGATGAGATTCATTCTCCACATTAACCATTAATGAATGATTATAAAGTATATATAATAAGTAATCATGAAATAGATGACATACTAATGATAATGGATTTATTTATATATATATATATGTATGTCATCCAATTAATTCCATTCAATTCAATGAGGAAACAAAAACAACGTTCATGCGTACGTACGACCTACCGTCTCCATGAACGGTGTATTTATTTCCATTTATCAATCTATTATATATATGTATATTCTGGATATATATTATATATAAATCATGTTTTACATTCTGGATGTAAGTAATAATGATCTAAGTAATCATATGAATAATTACAAGTCAAAACACAGACGACAAATGAAACGATTTTACCCAAAACGCTCTTTAACATGGAATTTACAAAAGAACGGGTAATATAAAGTCATAAGTGAACCATATATGATATCATAACAATGAATATGATTCTGTAATAAGTAAATGACATTATTTAAATCATTATACATGAGGTTCGTATACATACGAATCATATCGGACCTAAGGTAAGGGATAATTTTGCAAATCTCATTTTTATCCGAGATTGCTTATTCGTAAGTATTTAATGGGGGTATTTCTATCATCCATGTCCATTTTTTATTAAAGTATTTCCATCCTTTTTACCCATTCTTGACTTTTACTACATGGTATGTAAGTAATCCTTCTTTTGTTTACATTACGAGGTACTTTTTTGACTTTTCCGACAAAAGTACGAGAAGAATGTTTTTTTAACGTATACGGCATGAAAGGATTTTTATGGTTTTATAAAGCCTTATTTTTATGAAGCTTCCTCCAAAAGATTTCATGACTATTTTAAACAAAATTCTATTCTTTTAAAATTGCATGGAATTTTGTGAAAAGAAAATGATTTTGAAGAAGAAATGATATTTTCCTCAAGAATTCATTTCAAGTGTTTTATCAAAACCATTTTTCATCTAAGATAACATTATTTCATATTTGTATGTTTCAAGTATAATGTCTCTATGATTTACATGGTTTCAATTTTTTTATTATGAAATGATATCAATTTCTTTTATATGGATTATGTGATGATGGGATGATGTTTATGAAACCCATTTTATTTATTGGGTTTTTATGAATGATGTATGTTTATTTTGTGGCACAAGTAAGAATGCTTTCATTATGAGATGGGTGGGACCTATATCTCCCTCAAATGCATTGGGTAAAGATTTATATCTCATGAGATAGACATGGCTGGAACGGTAAGTTAATCTGCTTCAGTATTACAGGATTGGAACGAGGACTGAACTTGAATCAGAAAGGGACTTTGTCCACTAAGATGGTCTTGGCAGAAATGCCTTGGATACTATGGAAATCATATCATGTGATTAATGGTTGCCACAATTAAATGTTTTATTCCTATGCTATTTTATCATTCTTAATTTTTCTTTATGATCTATGCCTTACGTACTTCCATGTTTTATGTCATTTCTCAAGATTTTGATGTTTAAACATTATGTTCATGTTTTTAAGTTCAAATGTATATGGTATGTTTTATTTTATCCATGCTTACCCTTACTGAGAATTTGGGCTCACCCTTTTTATGTTTTCTTTTTACCAGGATATAAAGAAAGGTTTTAGGTAAGAAAAAAAAGGGGAATATCTTTATGGGAGATGTTGAAGATCTTTCACCACGATTAGAAGATTATTTTCCAAGTTTCCAAAGACACTAAACTATTACGGTCCTTGTGTGTCTGTTTTTGTTATGTATTAAGTATTCCGCAAAAATAATGTAATGTCCATGTACGTCAAGCTTTGTGTCTCTACAAATATAGGTGGAATCAATAGGAATTTCTTAAGGTTGTAAAATTATTCCTAGAATTCACTATTCCTTTGATTGTGACCCCCTTCTTCATCAATTTGGTGAAGGTCATACACTTTCCTACAAGGTTTTCTTTGAAGAACCAGATGTAATCTAAGTGTCCTTAAAGTCCACTCAACTCATTCAGGTTTCAAGGGAGTGAAATTCCGAGGATAGAACTAGATTTCTTAGGATTAACTTAGATGTCATGATAGTGTAAGAAGAAGTCGAGAAACTACCCTAAGGTTACCCCAAAAGAACATTTTAAGGGGTTCATCGTCAAGATATATTGTTATATATTATTGAATATGGCATTCTGGTATGTTTGGTGACTAGAACATTGGAAAGACTTTACCAATAGATCATAAATGTAGCATTCAGAAAACAAATCCCCAAGAAAGTTCGGAATATCTAATTCATTTATCGTTGGTATGTGGCGTCAACATTCTTCAAGCCAAAGGGAATTTATTTGTAGTCAAATACTCCATGGGGTCCTTAAAGGCTATAGATTATTTATCTTATTGGGAAATCTAATTTTATTTACCCTAAATGGACATCCATGAAGAAGAGGGAATGATAACTACACATTTCTTCAATCATGAGTTCTATGATTGGAACTGGGAAGTCATCATGCTGTTAATGCTATTTGATATCTCTAAAGTTAATGAAAGCTCCAATATTCCCATTTTTTTAATCATAGGGATAATTTTTTCTAGATATTTTAGATAATTTACCTCCTTAATGAAGTCTAATTTGATGATTCTATCAACTTCAGCCTCAATTTTGGAGACATGAGTTGGGTTTGTTCATATAGATTCTCATTTATACCCTATATGGTCTTTTGGAATTCCCAAATTATGGTTGTCTATATCAAGGTCAAGTACTTGCATATATGTGCAATTATAGGCAAAAACATACCAATATTCTTTCAGAAAAAAGTATATACCTATTTTTCATTGGAATTCATGGCCACACTGATCATAATTTGGCGTGGGTCTTCATCCGTACCCAAATTTATCTCTCTGAGTTCATCTATATTTTTGGTGACACCATCCTAAAATGTTGGAGGGGTGTCTCTATGGTATTCCTCCTCTTCCTCTTCCCCACACTTTACCACTTTTTCTTTTTCTTGTTAACTAGGTGATGATGCATTATTATCGTTGTTAGGGGAGAATTCGTTATTCGGACATCTGAAATATGAAGCAACCATTTTAGACTTAATTAATGGTTTGAGGAATTTTTGGATCTCCAAATGGGTGATGTGGGATTGTGATTGAGCATCTCTGTCTTTTCCCATTGGCGTGACAAATTATTCCGACCTAGAAGATGAAACATGGATTTATTAAAGCTATGGTGATGGATTGAAGATATTTTAATCTAGGTTTTCATTACTACAAGAAGAGTTGAAATTTTAAACAATTTTATTAGGATCATGAATCATAATTGAAATCAAATAAGTTGTAGAATATGTGTTTGAATTTGATCCTACCTCTTTGACATGGTTGATTGGGAGCACATAATCTTCACAGAGCATCATTAAAGGGTCATATGGGGTCATCTCTAGACCTTTTGGGGAATTAAACCAAGTGACATTTTTATTCATGGTTTATTTCCCTTATTTCTAGTAGAATCCTACATCAATGTATCATGAAACGCAGGATTTTATTGGGGACTTTTCACTATGAAATGTCCTCATCTTCCCAATGAAACAATTTTTGAGGCATTGGTTGTATGAAGAGAGGATAGAATCATGTTGATGTTGATAAGTTCTTCCCAAAATAACATTAAATGTTGTATCCTATCTAAAAACCATGAATTCTAATTCTTACATGAGATCCCAAAACTCCGTCATGATTTTAATTTCTCCAAGAGGATTTTTCTCATTCTTTTCATAACCTTGTAACACTAGGGTAGTGGGAGAAAAGTGATACTCATTAAAACCAATATGGTTGAGTGTTTGGATTGTAATGAGTTTGACTACTGAGCTATTGTCAATAAAGTATTATTGGATGTCAATGTCATTTATCCAACCAGATATATACATGGGTCTGACATGGCCTTGTTTGACAACATCCCCATCCTAGTATATGAAAGAGATAACCATACAGAATTCTATGAGTTTATTCTATATATTATATACCTTGGAAGTAGCAACCTTGACTTAAAATTATTGGGGGATTGATAAGGACTTGATAAGTGCTTCAAAAAGATCTTTTAATAGACTCATAGAATCCATGATTTTGAATTTGGATGACACTAAGGATAATTAATCAAGAACATTATATTTATGGTCCAAAAATATGTTCTTATCATTATGGGGATTTTCCTTCATAGGTTATTTGGGAACCATTATTATAGATGTATAAAATACATCCCTTGGAATATAAGCTGAAATTGTTCCTACCCTTTATAGATTAGGCTGGTTAGGTATGCCAACACACCGACATTTATTAGGCGGTGCCATTTCTTCTAATTGGTATTCTAGTATGATCATGTTAGGGAATACCCTTTAATGTGCGGGGGAAGAACTCCCTTGTACCTAATGATCTCATTGGAGAGATCTCCCATGTGTTTCGGTAGTGTATATAGTTCTAGCAGGGGTGTGGTTAAAATAGTGACTACTAGAACAACTACATATTCCCATTTACCCTTGCCTTTTCCAGACTCTTCCCCAAGTTACCCAATAAAAAATAGGGAAATAGGTTTCATTATCAATCTCACCATATACGAATAGATCCATTATGTGAATTATGTTAGTGGAACTGAAGATCAACTCCTTGTCTAATGAATATTTTATCTAATGGGTCGAATCTTGTTGTATCGATGGGTGGGGTTATGCCCGTGATTTTGGGAATGTAGGAATGAAGTATTATAAAGTTAAGTAATAATTAATCCATGGTATAGGATCATCTTCCTATGTTTACTTCTTAATCTTCTAACCGTGTCTATGTTAAGAAAACTAGCTTTCAGAGGAATGAGTTGTTGATAAAGTTGGTTGTGTTGTAGCAGAAATAGTAGAGGGAATAGTTGACTATTTAAACTATGGTCATAGGGTAGCATGAGTTTGTTTTATCATTTTTATGATTATCCAGTAACCATAAATCTATGTACTCTTTCTCTTAACTTATTTTTATTCATTTCCCTCCTCTATATTAGTGGAAGAATCATACGCAACCTAAGATGGTAAATGTTTTAGCTTCACTAGCCTAGATTCTACCATTCATTTTAGGATATCTTTGAAAAACTCAATTCTAGATGTGGTGCACTAGCATTTGATGGAAGGTTTAATAATTTTTAAGATCTTCATCACCTTTTTGGCTACGTTTCTTGGTATTTGGAAGCTTGACTTAGTTTTTTTTCAATTTATATATGAAGTATCCAAGGACTTGGTCATTTCAAAAATAATAGACCTTTTTTAATATCCTAAAACTATTTTCTCCACTATTCCCTTTGATTACCATAATGATTCAGAAATTGTTAATGATTCTAGGGATATAGATATACTTGATCAGGTGTAGTCTTTGAAGTGGGAGTGGGTTAGGGGATTTCATAAGTTTAACTATAGAGGCCTCTACTCTCCATGCCCTCTTTCCTTGAGCTGATGTAATTACTCAGGAAAAATCTTTGGTCTCTGGATGGAATCTTCCACTCGTTGAGTGATTTCATGAAGGTCCAAAAACCCTCCATTATATTTTACAGGGATAAGAGGTGTGCAAAAGTCACCATGATGGTTATATATACATATGGGAAAGAAATATTCTTGAGGTATTGGTAGGCTCAAGGAGTATGTCAATTATTTCCACCAAGAAATGAAATCCAAGAATCTTTCATTATCCCACTACTTACAGTGTGAGAGATTGAATACTGTTGTCTTCTATAGCATTGATTTGAACTCAAATAGAATATTCTGATAGAGGTCTTCCCATTTAGTGATTGACCTATAGTGCAAGAAAGTATACCATAAAAATTCTAGTCCTTTCAGTGATTTCAAAAAGCACATGAGTTTCACCACCTCCTATTATTCAGGGGCCCCCATCATGGGACAACTATGATAGAAAAATACATCAATTTCTACATAAGATCTCCTGAGCCATTAAAAATTGAAAATGTGGGGTTCTTGAAGTTTGGAGGGGGAAGAGATGGGCGTATCCATTCAGGGTAAGGCTTATTTTTTAGATGTATTAGTGCATTTTCTTCCTCTATGGATTCCAATCGAGCCTTAGTGACTTGATAGTGTTTATAATTATTTGAGGAATGTATGGATAAGTTGGATCATGAACATGTTCTACGGTTTGATCATGAATATGTGAAGTAGCTGGTAGGTCCACCATTGGAGAAAATGATGGTATTTGTCAAGGGTAACCTATAGGGGTAGGCCTATAATGGTTTTCCTAACCCTACTCTAGTTGCACACCCAACAGAGGGAATTCTCAATCTATTATTGTGAGATCCAAATATATTGTTGGTTAGTATCCTACATTGATATTATGTTTTAGATAAACTTTAGTCAATATAATAAACCCTTTTTATTGATGTGTGACAACTGGAAGTATGAGTTGATGATATTCCTACATAACATATCCAACATTAAGGATCCCTCAGAGTGATTCTACATTGAGCCTTCTTAATTCTTTAATCTCCCCCTTATAATGAGAAAATAATTCTTCCCGAGAAAATGGAT
Organism: Viscum album; assembly: GCA_963277665.1. Taxonomy (NCBI): domain Eukaryota; kingdom Viridiplantae; phylum Streptophyta; class Magnoliopsida; order Santalales; family Viscaceae; genus Viscum; species Viscum album. The sequence goes on from OY728157.1 coordinate 1,770,231,692, forward strand.
TAACCTCTCTAGGAGATAGGTGAGACAAAATTTAAACTTTACCCTTTTCCATGTTTTATGCCTTTTGATAGATTAATGACGGACTGGCTGAGGGAATGCCTAGATTTAGTGGAATCCTTTGGTACTGAGTAAGCATACCTCCCTTAATTTTTTATGGTAGACTACATTATGAGCCAAAACCTCCTCCTCTAATAACTAGAAATTGGCCTCAGGTTATTTAGAATCTGTGAGGGAAATTTTGATGAAATTAACAAATGAAAACTTAATTTTTAGCATTCTATCGGTGTCTTTGTGAGACTATATTTATCAACACCCTCCACAAGTAATTTCCCTCACTATTTTCAATTCTATGGGAGTTTCTTGGTGAAAATTAATTTAAAGGTAATATCTAGATAGTTTAGTCATGCGTGTCCTTAGTGAAGGTATCAGATCACATAATGGGATGAACTTTGAGGATCCACTCAATAGAATTTTCTACAACCAAGATAATACTGATTTCTATAATGAAGGGTTTTTTAGGTGAAAAATCACTCATCCTTTAGGGATGGTTATTTTCGTGTTCCGCCTTGACAACTCTTAAGTGATGGTTTTCTAGCCTCGTCGGTTGGTTTAAAAAATCCCCCAACCCTATAGGATCAAGTTTCTCCTAAACTATCATGTCCTCTACTAACATAGTTTCCCTTATGATTCTATGGAGTTTTTTTGAGTGTGGGTATAATGTATCATTTCGAACAAACTAAAATCACCCTCTTCTAAGGAACATTGTTCTATTTTATAAATTTGTGTTATCTAATAATGTATTTATCCTAAACAAGAGTATTTCTCTATATTCTCATTTTCTTGATGCAATACTCTCTCAATATACAACTCTCTCCTAGATAGACTTCGTTGAGAGTCAGTTGGGGCATGTTTTTATTAATCGTATATTTGATCGTGAATAGATTCAATTTATTTAAGCCAGCCTAAATCTACAAAATTTCAATTTACAACCTTTGGTGTACTTTGATATTTATGGTGAACGATGAAATTTAATTCTCCATGTTCACCCCATCATAAAATATGAACACTATATGGGGTATCAGTGATCAGCTTTCACAGTACCATTAGTTCACTAATGCATGGGAGTAGAATGTCTCTTTTCCATTTCATGATCATTGGATGTCATGAATCTAGGACAGCATTGGATTTTCAAACCTTCTATTAAATTTACATGACTTTGATACTCATCATATGGTAATACTCTTTCTTTCAAGTGATTCATACTTTTCCATATGTTGAGGTGGATTTCGTGAACAAAATCTTCCAATAGTGCCTCTGGAATGTTTTATTGAACGATGGCTAAAGTCCATAACATGACTAGTAAATCGTATTTATCCAGTTTATTCCTATTTTTTAAAAGATCTTATTCCTCTTTATCTGGAGACTTCTCTTCCTAGTCTGACCAAAGTAGATGATTTCATGTCACCTTCTCATAAGAAATAATATTGGTAGGGACTTCCTCTATTACACTTGAAGGTTAGTAGCCTAAGTGTGGTTCAGAGAATGACCATCACCATGGGATGTCTTCTGGTTGAGAAAATATTTCAACTTCCAATTGAAATGAATCAGACATGTCTGAACTTGTTTTTGAATGTTCTTTGCGATAGGCGGGATTTCTCGTCACTACATTTCTAATTGGACATTTCTCTAGACAACATGAAAAACTACAATGGAAATAACATTCACAGTGAACTCTATCATAGGGAGGACCACTAGGGTGTATTAAATCATGGTGAAGACCCTATTTCTACTTTTCTTACTGCCACATGGAGGGATTACATGGATCTCATTTGGAGATTGGCTCTTGAGATTGATCAGATTGTAGTTATAAAGTAAGCCTTCATAGGGAAGTTTTTAGAGAGGACCTTTAGAATTACTATTAAAACTCCTGTAATTTAGTAATAGGAGGGTAGTATCTTGAGCTTCCACAGATAATAATATGAGGGCATCAAGTACTTCAACATTATGTGGAGTGGGATCATAGATCCGATCATTTTTTTCAGTTGTCTTTGTTGAGACTTCTTCTTATATGGCTTCTTACAAGTGACTAGGGAAACTTATTTGGGAATTTGGTCTTCATGGTTAAGTGTTTTTTCCTACCTTGTATTGAAAATTAGGATAGGATGAATAACTCTAGTTGGAGTAGGTTTTTGTTCCAAATATTTGTGTTCATATAGTATGGGTGATTTTTTCCCATGACCCTCTCCAAGAAGGGAGAATATGTGTGTGCCTGCTCCGGGGTGACGTGATGACGAGACAACCAACTTATGGGAGATATAGTTGTGTTTATATCCATTGGGAACTACTATCATCACTATTATGATGTTGTGGAAAGTAGGTAGGATGTGGGAAAGGATTTTTTCTACCCTTTCACTATTTCTAGGATATTCTTGGTGACTTCAACATTTGGAATGAAAATATATTTCCATTATATAATTGAATTAGGGGGGTTTTCCTACTCCTATCCTACCTTTCTTACCAATGGATAATTATAGTACTCATTTTTTGGGGAATATATTTGTTTTTTCCTCCTATTTTTCATTGGGACTTCCTGACCGACTTCTCCATAGGCTGCCAGACGAAGCTACTAGAAAGCTTGATGAATGCAGGAAGGTGTGTCTTCTTGCTTCCAATTTTCCACCAAACATAGTTGGTGGGATTATTAAAGTGTTTTCAGATGATTTTGTTGATAGGATTGATTATAGAGGGAAGTTTTATGTTCATATTCACGGTTGGCTACTGGATTGGAATGATGAGCTTCCTTAAATTCTACCAAATGAATCTTCTGGCGGGTAGAATTAGAGCGGGAAGGTGTATGTTCCTACTCAAAATTTTCTGCCAAATTGAGTTGGTGGGATTCTCTGTAGGGGGAAAGTGTGTGACCTCACTCCCTATTACTAGTTACTTCCCATGGAATGATGCCTTTTATGCCCAGGTTAGAATGACCTGGGCCGGATGACCAAGGATAACACCCACATCATATTGATGGTTCACTACCGTGCAATGTTAGAAGTGATGACTGTTGGTATGAGACCTTGATAAGGACCCCTATGTATTCTTGATGAGATCATATGAGTCATCTTGATCCACCTATTTGACTTAAGGGGGAACTACTTGTTTATTTTTAGGGATAGGCTCTCGAAACTATTGAATATGCTGGTTGGTGACGTCTATGTCAAGACTATCGTCCATCACTTACTAGACGAGTGGTGGGGTGTGGTGATATAAAGTTCATTTTGAGGGGCCTCCAAGGTCGATATTGTACCATTATGATATTACTCTCAATCCAATGTGATTTATACCCAATGTTGAAGATTCTAGGTCGGTGATGGAATCATCTACATTGATGAAGATCTAGCCTTAACTATAGTCGGGGCATGAATCAGTGAGAGTTGATACAATGCCATTAGATTGAGTTGAGTTTATAAAGTAAGTTCCTAGATATATAACAAACACAAATAATGAAAACCCATCAATTAATAATCTAATTTTAATGAACACATGCATGATTTATTGGTTTATATAGACCTATTTCATTTTGAGATAGAAGGGGACCTAATATATGGTTAACACTGTCACCTTGTTTAAGGATTCATGTCAGGTTCACCATATTTTGTTTCCCCATAGAAAATCGTTTTCATGATTATTGATTACAAGGGATGAGTTATGTGAAATCATTCACATTGGGTTTACTATTTTTTGAATAGTTCCCAAAAAAAATTCTCTGAACTAGAAACACCCAATGGTTCTATATTCGTGATGACTCAGGGACCTTATTTCCAAAGGCAGGTGCTCACTAGGAAGTTTGGCCAATGATACTTAAGAACTCACATTGGTCGATAGGATGGGAGGTCGGTCTCCTCACACCTTTTTTGGGGAATTATTTCTTACTTTGGGAAATCTTTTTAGATTTTAGATATGTTTATCAATCCTTCATTAATTCCCATGTCTGATGTGAGTCATACTAGAGTTAATAATCAATTTTTATCATGAATATAATTTAGAATCATCTATATATATCTGATCATATTCATCAATAGAGGAATTTTTCTATATCAGAGGTTCCACATCAATGGTATCTACTTATAAACTAATTAAATATTATTTTGTCATTATTATGACGATGCAGGTTTTCTAGACACATAGTGGGGTGCTCTAGAGTGTGTCATCATCCAATGATACAAGAGTTGTTTTGATATTTAGATTGGGAACAAAATGGGCTTCTTATGTATCCTTGTAAAAAAAATTAAAACCCACATAGTTTGGTGCCGCTTAATGGGGAACATCATACCTTTTTTGGTCATGTGATAAGGGCCTAATCATATAGTTTATAATTTTGTGGAAAGGATGTCTAGGTGGATGGTTCCTAGTGAAAGTTTGGTGGGGGACCTATGTTGAAGCATCCTAGGGAACCTGGAATGGGTATGAGTTTCCAGGTTTAATTGGACCCAACTGGAAATGTGGCCCAAAGATAATAGAGTTGATTTGGTGGTGTTGTGTTTGGACCTTAGGGATTCTTCCAATATATCTGATTTGGATGGGAATCAAAGCCCATGTAGTTCAGTTAGTTTCACCAGGGAGTGTTCCCCTTTGAGATTATTAAGTTGGTAATTACTCCTGAAAAGGATTCCCAAGTGAAAAGGGGGGTCATGAGTGATGTTTCGACTTTGGGTGATTTAGAGGCTTGTTTGGGTCTTTCTACTAAGGAGAAGTCCCATTAATCTTGGAGCATATATAGGCATCCTACATATCTTGATTAAAAACTGAATTAGAGTTTACATAGTTCAAGATAAGGTCATGGATTACACAGTATTATTGACTTCGTGGATGGGGGTTATGATTGGGTCTTACTCTTAAAGGGATTCCCTTAATCAGTTGGTTCATACACTTGTAATGAGGACCAAGTACTAATATAGTTGGAGATTACTCTCTGAGGAGGATACCAAAGGACTAATATAGTTGGAGATTACTCATTAGGAGGATTTCCATGGATTTATTTGTGATCATGTGTATTTCATGACCATTTTCATCCTCTAAGACCATAAGAGTTACGATTGGTGTGAGAAAAAAGAGGGGACAGAAGATCAGGGAAACCAAAAAATATGATTTTTCTTAGGTTAGATACACGACCTTGCTAAATCACGCCAAGGGAGAACTATGAAGGAATGTGAGAGGATGATTAAAAGGATGATTCTCTATTAAAATATGCATCTGGCTATTTGGACATTGTGATCATGGATATCCCTTGTATCCATATGAGTCAAGATCATCCATGCATAAATGTGAAGGATGATATGAAGTCAAAGATCTTGGAAGCCACACTTCTCCTCATCCATTTGTGGAAGAGGTTGAGTGTACGAGAGATAGATGATAGAACTCTGGTGTTCATCCCCTCTTGGACCCAGTAGCTAAGGGGGAAAGGAGGAGCATGAATGCAATATCCTATAGGAAAGTCTAGGGGATCACCCCAGGAGGTATTCCCTGAAATTGGTTACATATCAAGAGATGAGGATATCATTTTATATTAAATGGAAAATCAAGTTTAATAATCTCCCTCTCCTCCTAGAACTAGAGGCTCAGAGTTATAGATTTGATAAGGGTAGGACATGGTCCTTGTAACATACCATCTTTTCTCAAAGGTATGGAAAAGTAATTTTTGGGTAAAAATTAATTTAAATAGGCCTAGTATTAATTCCTAATCAATTTAATGAGGAATCAGGTGCTTTTGGGTCTCATTAGAAGCCCAGGTCCCCGAAAAAGGGAAGATTCTGATGGGGTAGCATAGCAAAAGGAAATTGTACAGCCCATCTCACATGGTTTCCCTTAATAGTGTGGCAGTAAATAGTGGGCACCTGGGGGCCTCATAGTTTTTCTACAACTAGTTGACCTAAGGAAAATGGCCTTGTGTCCCATATTTATTTTCCTTGGATCATTTTTCTCATGGTTTACATATGGTTAGATAAACCATCCACCTAATTGTGTGATGTTCCCCTTTAAAGTGTTGAATGGTGCATGGTTGGTGCATAGTTTTAAAACCGAGCATCCAAACCATGCACAGTTTGTTTTTTCAGGTGAAATTTACATTTCCCCTAATTTAATAATTTAATCCAATTCTCTTCCTCCCCCCTCTAATTTCTAGAAGCCTCATCTCCTCCTTCACGCACTGAGGACTCTTATCCTCACAAACATCGAATCAAGCATCCTCCTCCATTTAAAGTCTATTTCATTATCCATATGATCCCACAAAAAGCTATATGTATGATATTTAATCCTCTCCAATATATTTCAAGATCTTCATCCCATCTATTGTTATTATTATTTTTTTGAAAGATCATTTTTTCCATTTTTAGGGTATCTAACAGTTTCATTGATTTCCACTAATCATGGTTGAATCAAAGGTTGAGACTAAATGAGGGAAGCTCTATGAGGCTATGCTATGTGGCCTTGGTTTTTTATCATTATTTCATTATATACTATTAATTTTATTTTTATTCCATTGGTCAGACCTTTTCATCATTGCCTTATTTTTTTCAAATTAAAATAAAATAGATGTCTTATCATGCCATTGGAAACCTGAGCTTGTTGTGAATCAACCATGTGAGTTGATTGTCTTATGTTATGTCACCATTTTTGGTGTACTTCACCTTAGATCTATGATTTCCCTTTACATAGAAGGTTGAAAATACCTTGAGGGGTGTTTATTGATAATTGGACCCCTAAATTGTTTAAGATAATTCAATTGAAAGGAGAGCCATGTCTTAGGCTCTGCCTCCAATTCCATAAGTGGTTACTTAATTAAATACCACAAATGACTTGTAGAATCATATTATAATTGTAATGAACAATTTTTTATGTATTCTACCTTATGACTTAAATTTTTAATCCAATGAAATTCCATGACCATTATGCCCATTTCCACATAAATGGTCGAATTAAATGTAATGGATTTTCTATTGAACTTATTATAAATATAACGCATTTTTATTAATTTCACCTTTGAACCAAGGGTGTAATAAGGGGTTCTAACTTAAGTAACTGTTAGATGAACTCTTGTTTCATCCTGTTTAATTTTCTTTATGAAATTTAAACAATTCAGGGGTGACATTAGTTATTCTGAAGACGGTCTTAGTGAGTGTTATATTTTTTTACCTCCAAACGAGTGACACTTGTTACATAGGGGAGATCCCTTGGATGGGATCAGAGGAACGATTGGTTGAACCATGCCTCAATAGAAACTTGGTTCCTTATGTGTGATACCATGTATAGACTGGGAGGATAGTACAAGACTTTCTCATCATGATTGGTGTGACACATGGGACCTCATCATTGGATAACCATGTACGGACTCCTAGTTGTTGGTCACATGAGGTGCCCATCGAGTGATCTGTGGTAGGTATTTCTGGGTTGGAATGGATGGTATTAGGGAGTCACACTATATTTTATAAAATGGTCTCCAATTTGAATTAAATAATTTATAATTTAAAGTTTTCAAAATGGTAAATGGTCTTTGGGTTTGGGAATTGTAGGTATGTTTCCTCCAAACCCAATCACAAGCTTTGTGACAGCCCATCTTGGGGAACATTGTAACTCATACGTTACCATTATTGGATATCTTAGTTCAAAAATACCAGATTAGGCCTAAGAAAGTTGTTGGGAGAGTTTATAAGTGGAGCCCAGTCCAATGTGTATATTTATTTATTTCTATCTTACATTTAAATACTATGGAACACTTCTTATTTTTTATTTCATGGAATTTAATGGACAAGACACTGTGGGGGCCAGCCTACTGAGATTTTATCTCACACCATGCTCAGGAAAATTTGGTACCCTAGTAGACTATATGGTTGTAGGAATAGATAAAGGGGATTATCCCACTTCCAATGCTTGATTTATATTTATAAGATAGATCTTATGAGAAGAGGATTGATCATATGCTCGATATGCTAGTCTTATCATTTTTTAGAGTTTTTTTTAAATTTTCATAGCATGTTGTATTTGATTCTCTCTCCTTACTAAGTCTAGTCACTTTTATATAATTACTTTATCATGTCATGATCATAATATTTTATTTATTATTATTCATCTTCTGCATGTTGTATTATTTCATAGTTTATGTATTAATATTATTTTCACTGATAATTATTCCAGTTTTATGCTACTTCAATTTTAATACATATATATCTTTATTTTTGTGATTTACTTTGATCAATTAGAGAATATTATCCCCAAATATATAGAAAATTCACTGGCTACTAGTTGACAACCTTTGGAATTCATGGAGGTGCGCTTGAGGTCTTGTGACCAACTGTCTCATAGCACCAGTGACAGGAAACCAGGACAGGATGCTACAATGTGGTACCATAGGAGTGTTATTTTTCCTTTTTTATTCTTATTGGGGTTTATAAATGAGTCTAGGAAATAAAAATTTGGTCAGGATCTAGTGCCAAGAAGTAGCTACCCATGTACAGTGAAAATCCAAATTTCTTGGGATGGGTAATTATTGTTATTGCTTGCATTGTTATGGTTTCACTTGATTTCAATATTGGGTGACTCACTTGATTTATTTTTTTATTAATATTGATATTATTTTAATGGGTTTTTGAGAAATATACCATTGATATGATGGAAAAATGAGGCATGAATCATACTAGGTACTATAGGATTTAAAATTTCATGCGTCTTTCTATGCCATATCTACTTATCATCATGCATTTCCTGGTTTTCATGTGATTGTTGTATGTTCCTTATAAGTATTACCTTATAGTGTGTTTTTATTTTATATGATAGAATAATTTGTTCAGTTTTACAATAATGTTACATTATAAGGTTTTATTGGTGGGTTCCAATAGCAACTCATCCAATGAAAACACAACTCAAGGCCTGTTACACCTATTGTTTGGTGAAAAGGTCATGATACAGTTTTTTGGCCCCACCAATTTCAATTTATAAGGTGTATGGGATCTTATAAAATTGAATTGGTGATGCAATTAACTAGATAATGATATTAATAACCAAATAAATAATAATGAACCTGAATTATATACAATTGATTTGATCCTTTAAAATCAAATGTTTATAAAATTATGATACCTTAACCTGACCCGACCTAGTAGTGGGTTGTAGGTTGTGTCTCCATTCACCATTTTCCACTCTTTCTTCTACCTAGACCTATCTTTAGGATTTGGGAGAGGGGATTGTTTCTTTAGAAGGATATCCTTGTAAATGTCCCTTCTTATTACTTTCCATATCTATTATAAATATTTTCTGAGGCATGTGCTTGGTTTTCCCAAGTTATGTCACCCTAAAAAGATCATATTGGATGCTATGAAAGTGGTGATAAGCAGACTATAGAGGTGGTGGTCCATGAGAGACCAGTGAGACCTTATATAGTTACACCAGAGGAACCTCCTCTAGATCCTCCACTAAGTGTTGATGCCCAGTTCTATGATAGCTTCCTTCAGTTTATGCAGTCAGTACATAGTGCACCTCGATGTTCCCCTTCTATGAAAGATCTATCCAGTGAGTTTTAGAAGCATCATCCTCCAAAATTTTTATTATATGTTAGACCTCAATCTAAAGAGTCTTGGTTGGAGGCTATGGTGTCAATCTTCAATCACATCGTGACGCCTCCAGAGTGGAGGTCCAAGATCATGACCTACATGATGCATGACTCCTCCAAGAAATGGTGGGATGTTCTGACTTAGGATGTTAAACACCAGGGTATGGTCTTGTATGATTTCCAGGATTCCACCTTTGACTATTTATTCCCTTATAATTTTAGAATAGATTGCATTCAGTAATTCATGCACCTTGATCATGGAGACATGTTAGTGATGGAATACTCAGCCCACTTCATTGAATTGCAGCATTTTCCATTGACCCTAACCCGTGATGAGATGACTACTATGAAGCACTTTGAGTATGGGATTGATTATTATATCCAACCATAATTTACCATTGTTTATATGACCACCATTCTTGAGATTTTAACCCAGTCCCTCGTCACTAAGTGTAACCTATGGGAATCAGGCGACATGAATCATTGGAGTTCAGCTTACAGGAAGAGAATGGTTTCTCCAGATGAAAGAAGCAGCACTTTGAGGGTAAATGTGGTGGTATTACAAGCTATTTGGCACACATTGACATAAATATTGTCTTTCACCAGTGTTTTAGGCCAAACCAAAATATCCCCAGTGTACGATGAACCCAATTGAGTATTGGGATTGCGAAAGGATAGATCCACTCCATCATTTCATCCAGTAATTTTTCTTAGTTCCAAGCCTACAAGGTTGCATTCAATAACCACCTTCAGATATAGGATTAGTGGAACCTCATTAGGTAGGATTATATACCTCTATAGGATGTTCAGGTTGAGTTGGTGGTTGTAGATGATGCATCTAGGCTTCAGAGTTCCATCATCAATAGGGTGGATCTTCTTAGCCTACTCGGGCAGCATCTCAGTGCCTCAGATCATGCCATATCAATGATTCATAGCCTACACTAGAATATAAGAGTCTAGGTCCATCTATAATTATAGGTTCTATTCCAGTAGCCTCTACTTTATTATTTTTTTATTCGATAAAGGTGCATCACTATATTTTCTATCCACTGAAACTATGTGAAGTATGGGATTAGTGGTAGAGTAATACAGTGTTGTTCTGGCCCATTATATAGTTTTAGTAGTTAGAGTAGAGATTATACACAAGTGCAAGGTGTTCCCCTTGAAATAGGTTGGTATCATTTTCTATGGGGTTTCTACGTCCATGACTTTAAAGGCTTTGATGTCATTCTCAGCATGGACTAGATTGTTCCTTATCAAGCCTTGGTGGATTGATCTCACCATCAGTTATCTTTAACATAAACCAAGGGAAACATATATATCTCTAAGGGATAATGTAATCTTTAGGCTGATCGAGCTGGGCTCAATCATATTGGGCTGGGTGGAATGACAACCTAGATGACCAGCCTCTTAATGAATGAGTAGGGGCTACAAATTATGGAATTACCTCTTGTTGTTGATCATTTTAGAGATGTCCTCTATTATGATTTCTCTTATATACCTCATTTAATAGATATTTAGTTCACCATTAGTCTTATTTTAGGTGGGGAACCAATGTCTACTCCTCCTTATAGGATGTTACCCACAGATCTCCAGGAACTCACTAGGTAGCTTGAATACATAGAGGAAAAGGGTTTTATCCAACCCAACACATCACCATGGGGTTCACCCATCCATTTCAAGAAAAAGAAGGATGGTACCATTAGATTATGCATGTATTACCACATATTTAACTAGATTATGATGAAAACTATGTATCCACTTCCTCATATAGATGACCTCTTCGACTGGCTCTGAGGATATAATATTTTATTTAATATCGATTTGAGGTCGGGCTATCATCAGGTTCATGTGAGGTTATCGGACATACCCCATACAATGTTCTGAATCAAGTACATCATGTACTAGTATATGGTTATGTTGTTTGGTCTAACAAATGCTCCAATAGCCTTCATGGATATGATGAATCAGGTTTTCCATCTGTATCTTGATTACTTTTCGGTAGTCTTCATAGATGAAAGCTTAGTTTAATCTCTCACTAGACATGACCCTGAAAATTATCTTGATATCATTATGATTACACTAAGAGAGAACTGACTATATGAAAATATTATTAAATTCCACTTTTGGATTAGTAAGGTTCACTACTTGGGTCATATCATATCTGAGGCAGGCATATCAGTTGACCCAGAGAAGGTGAGCACTATGGTTTCTTGGGAGAAACCTAATAATGTGTTTGATATACACAGCTTCTTAGGGATAGCTGGATACTACTTTTGATTCATATAGGGATTCCCACGCCTATCAAAACCACTTATGGGCTTGACTAATAGGGGTATGAAATTCAATTGGATGAAGGCTTGTGAGATAGCTTTTCAAGAGTTAAAGGGGAGACTCACATCAGCACTGGTCTTGATTCTTCCTGGGCCAGGAAGAAGTTATAAATCCTATTTTGATGCTTCAGTTATCACTTTGGGTTTATTTATGAAACAAAGAAATTGAGTCGTGGAATATGGGGCCTACCAACTATGGCCTCATGAGTGGAATTACCCTATGCACGATCTTGATCTAGAAGTCGTGGTTCATGGTCTAAACTATTTGAGGCACTACTTGTGTGGTGTGTGGTTTTTTATTAACACAGATCATAAAATTTTCATATACTTCTCCAAAAAACATGAGTTGAAACTAAGACAATATAGTATGGTCTAATACCTATAGTAATTTGAATTTGAACTGGATTACACACCCATAAAGGTAAATTTTATAGATGACTCATTATGTTGGAAGACTCAGACATAATCCATCAAAGAGGATAGAATTTATTGGAAATTAATGTATTTGTTCTATAAGATGCATCTAGAGTTTTATGAATAGCATGGAAAGCCAATTCTAGCTAATCTAGCAGTGACATCCTCTCTTATGGAGAGGGTCCAGATGAGGCAGTTGCCCGACTCTAAGGTCCTTATTCTGAGGGAAAGAATCATAGGAGAGAACCCCACTCTTAGTTGGGTTTTGGATAGTAGTGAGATGTTTCACTTCTATAGGCATGTATGGGTTCCTTCAGATATAAGAGAAGAGATCATGCATGAATATAATTCTTTTGTTTGGACAGTTCATCCTGGGCTTACCAAGATGTATCGAGATATGAATCATCGGTACTGGTGTCCAAGAATGAAGAGGAATGTATTAGGATTTATCACACTTTTTACACCTGTCAACAAGTGAAGGTAGAGCACCAGTGACCTGCTAGACTTCTACAGCCTCTATCCATTCCTGAGTGGAAATGGAATAGCGTCACCAAGGATTTCGTTGTAGTATTTCCAATATTCAATTGAGGCAGCGATGCAGAATGGGTGATCATCAATTGGTTTACCAAGTAAGTACACTTCCTACCAATCTAGTATTCATTCTATTTTGATGAGATAGGAAGGTTCTGCATCTAAGAGACTGTTCGACTTCATGGTGTTCCTCATTCTATCATTTCAGACAGATATGACCGGATAACTTCATGATTCTTGAAAGGGTTGAAGAATGAATTGGGTTCACAAATGATCTTGAGTATTGTATATCACACTCAGACCGATGTGAAGTTTTTGAGGATGCTTTCAATGTTAGAGGATATTCTATGGGCCTTTGTCCATTATTTTTGAGGGTCCTAGGAAAAGAATATTCTTCTGGTTGATTTTTACTACAATAATAGATTTCATGAAATGATTTTGATGGATCCATATGAGGCCCTCTATAATAGTCCATTTCGTTCACCTATATGATGTATTGAGGCATGTTAGGTAGATATACTACTTCCTCATATCATTCAAGAGACTTTATAGAATGTTCATAAGATTCAAAAGTGTATAGATATAGATTAGTCTAGGAAGAAGTATTATACTAATCATCGTTGAAACCCTCTGGAGTTCAAAGTGAGAAATCGTGTATTTCTGAATGTATCACCTAGATTGGTTCATTGGTGATTAGAATATTGATCAAGTTTTTGTCGAGATATATTGGTCCTTTCAAGATAGTGGATAGATTTGGGCTAGTAGCCTATCGATTGTTGTTACCACAAAGATATTTTCCCTTTTTTAACTTATTCAATGTATCTTACCTTTTACAGTATCATTATTAAACTTATAATTTGTTTGACCCTAATGATATTGAGTTAGAGGAGGATGTATAATTTGAGGTGTATCAGAAATGTATCATTGATCGGAACACGAAGGCTCTCCAAGGAAGGTCATTTTTTCTAGTCTAAGTGATATGGTAGCACAGATGCATACAAGATGAGACCTAGAAAAAGAATCCAATTTACATGTACAGTGAATGGAACTATTCCCAAAATTCATTTTACTACCCTCATAAGGGGAAATCAGAGATGAGTTGTCGTAAAGAGGGGAGGTTGTAATATCTCGACTTTTCTCAAAGGTATAGACCATTAATTTTTGGTAAAAATTTACATTAAAAACCCTAGTAATGATTCCTAATAAAGTTAAAGAGTACCCTAGTTCATCCAATTCTCATTAAAAACCTAGATCCATAAAAAGGTAAGAGACATACCGGGTCATATAGTTAAAGGAAACCACACTGCCTATCCCACACAGTTTCCCATAAATGTATGGCTGAAAATTGTTGGCACCTGGGGGGCACACGGTTGGTCTAAAACTGTGTGACCCAAGGCGCATGGTGATGCATCCCATATATATATTTTGGGTAGTGGTTTTTTCGTAGTTTTTGTTTGTTTAGATAAACATTGTACCTAACCATGCAATGTGCCCCTTTGAAGTATTTAATAGAACCTACTTTTGTTGAACGGTTTGGCAAACATGAATCCAAACCATGTATAGTTGGTTTTTGGGGTGAAATTATAGTTATTCCCTCCTTTGATGACATAATCCAATTTTATTCCTTCCCCCTATCATTTCTAGTTGTCCCATATCCTCCTTCACACACGGAGGCTTATTCTCATCACAAACTACGAATCAAGCCTCCTTATCTTTTCTAAGTCTATTTTGTTTTCCATCAGATCCTATGGAAATATAGAGGTTGTTATTTAATTGTTTCCAAACAATTTGTAGTTATTCATCCCATATATTGTGTTATTCTATTTTCAACCTCATTTCCCCAATTTTTTGGTCATTTTATGGTTTTGTCAATTTCATATTATTTAACTGAAATTAAAGGATGAGACTAGACAAGGGAATCTATATGAGGCTAATTTAGGTGTCCTAGGATTTTCACATAATTTTACTATGTTTTAAATTTTTTATGTGGGTCGGTACATTCCACCTTTGCCACCTTTTCGTCAAAATAAATTGGTTGTCTTACCATGCCTCTGGTGACCCAAGCTCATTGAGAATCAACCACATAAGTTGATCACCTTGTTTTCTATCACAATTTTTTATATACTCCACCTTGGAGCCATAATTTCCCTTGTCTTTAATGATTGAACATCCCTTGATGGGTGTTTCTTGATAAATGGACCCCTTCTTAGTTTATGTTAATTCAATTGAATGGAGATCTATGAGTTAGGATCCACCTCCTCTAATATAAATGTTTACTTAATTAAATACAACATCCACCTTGCGGAATCATATTATAATTGAAATGGCTAAGTTCTTATGTCTTGTGCCTTATGATATAAGTGGTTACACTAATGGAATGCCTTGACCATTTTTCATTTTACCACATAAATATTCAAATTAAATTTAATAGGTTTTTACTTGAACTTGTTACAAATTTAATGCATGTTTATTACTTTCACCTTATATCTGAGGGTAAAACAAGGGGTTCCGGCATAAGGACCCTATGGATGGAGTCTTGTGCCTTCCTATTTAATTTTTTAGTGCAATGTAAACAGGTCAGGGGAAAATCAACTATTATAGAGATGGGATCACTGAGTGTTATCTATTTTTACCTCTAGACGTGTGACATATGTTCCTTATGGGAGACCCCTAGGATAGGTTTCGAGGCACGATTGGTTGAACCATGACTCGAGAGATACTTGGGCCCCTATGTTCAATACTAGGTACAGACTCGGAGACCATTACTTGAATATATCACCATGCATGTGGTGACACTTGGTACATCATCCTTGGGTTACCAGGTATGGAATCCTCAAAATTGGTCATATGAGGATCCACTCGAGTGATATATGGCAGGTCATTCATGATTATCATGGATGAGATCAGGGTGTCCAACTATATTTTATAAAATAGTTTCCAAATTTAATTAAAGAAGAGTAAAATGAATGTGTTCAAAATGAAAAATGATATTATGGTTTTGGAATGGTAGAGACCTATCCTCTAATCCCAATCACAAAATTGGGGATATTCCATCCCCTAGAACATTGTACCTCGTAATTTATTATTGCTGGATGTCTCAATTTATATGTATTGTCTTAGGTAAAATTAGGTAGTTGGGAGAGTTTCCATGTGGAACCCAGTGCAATTTTTATATTTTTTATTTCTATCTTTCATTTTATTACAATGGCACAATGGTTATTTTTTATTCCATGAAATGGAATGTCTTAGACACTGTGGGTGTTAGACTTCTGAGATTGTATGTCACACCCTACTCGGGTGCCTTTGGAACCTGAGTAGACTACATGGATGGAGGTATAAATAAAGGGAAGTGTCTAGATTCCAATTCTTGATTTACATTTCTAGGATAGAGGTTGTGAGGAGAGGACCGAGTCTATGCTCAAGATGCTACTCTTATTATTTGATAACGGTAACTCCCTGAAACCATTCCCAGGTTCAGGTTCATCATGAACATGGGAATAAAAATCCACATACACACCTAAGATACTACCTTTCTAGTAGTACAAATGCATGAAACCTCAAACCGTAAGAATACAAATCCAAATGGGAGACATTCTTATGTAACTTTTCCCATGGTTAATCAAATATAAAGGCTTAAGAGGAGTTTTAAAATTTTGTCTTTCTAAGACAAGGGGGGAAATGAAGAGAGGATATGCCTTGGATGGACTTAAAGAGGGCCTAATAAGAGGATCGCATAGGATAGAGGCTAGGGAGAGCCAAGGGAAGGCCACATAGGTAGGCCTAGGAGAGGTAAGGGAGACTCTCATAGGGTGAGATCTACTCAGGTGTACTATGGTGAGGTGATAGTACCTTGGGAGATGGACCACCTAGAAAACAAAACTTGGGTGAGGATTTTCTCAATCCTTCAATGGTATCCAATGATTTTATAGGAAGATACTTTCATGTGTCCCTAGTAAAGAAAGGGGATCTCGCACTAGTGTTCATCCACCACGGTGGAGAGAGTGCCTCACATAGGTGTTGTGTATTTTAAATAATGGTAAGAATTTAATTTAACTAACCCTCATTAATTGCCTATTATTTAGGTTTTATAGGACCACCTATAAGGTTTCATAGGGCTTGGGTGAGGTAATAGGGTGATCATAGTATCGGGAGGTCTTCAGGAAATTCTTTCCATGTAAATGAAGACCCCCAGGACTTATTTATAGTAAAATATATAACCTTGGGTGGAGGTTATTTTCTTCATAAGGTTTACACATAGGTATGTCACACATGATCTCACTCATACCGGTTTCACATGCTGATGAGTAGGTACCTTAAGTGTTGATGCTACATTGTGGTGCCTGGGAAAATGACCATTAGAGGAAATTGTGATTCTTTGACTTATTCATTTATCTTATTCTTTTTATCTTAAGGTATTTACCTTTCTCACATTTTCCTCCATGTAAAAAAATAATGTATCAATAGTCCCATGAATTTAAACTGTACAAATACATCCTGAACACATGACGTTAAACAATATGAAAGTGGTCTGGGAAGAAAGACTTTAAACTACACCACATCTCTCATCCTTCTCACATGACATTAAACTACAAAAAATATGTCCAAACGATATTACATTAATCTGTATAGAATAAATATTTATCACATGATGTTAAAATCTATAGAATAAGTCCTAGCAGCAACACTTTAAACCACACATAATCTCTCATTCTGATCATATGACATTAAAATGCATGATATTCCCTTACTACATGACATTAAAACTTCATGGAAAACATAAACATCATGTGATGATAAGATGCACAGGAAGAATCATCTCACCGATGATTCACCACACATGAGATATATCTATATAAAAGATAAATGAAGTTCCCCCATCACTATGTGTGAGTCAAATTGACATAGGGAATATCCCGTTTATGAACTACGTGTGACTTGATTCTTGTCATTATGGGATATATAGTGACACCAAAATCCATAATACTCGTTATAGTCCTAATATATCCATACCATTCATAAAAAATTATACTATGTGACAATTTTCATGCCTTTTTTCATGTTGGGTATCCTTCATCCTCACTGCATAATGTTAAACTGCATGAATGACATCCATACCCCATGAAATTAAACTACGTGGTTTTTTAAGAACCACGTGTGGCTTTATTACCTTCATTATAGGATATGTAGTGACACACATATCTCCATTCTTGGTTCCATCCATGATATTTCGTTTTTTCACATCAAGTCACATTTATCATTACCGCATAACATTAAAATACACATTTGATGTTCTCACTGCATGATAATAAACTACACGGTTTTCTAGAACTATGTATGGCTTGATTCTCATTTCAATGAGATATATAGGGACTCTTAGATCCTATATATTTTCCCAACTACCACATGATACAAAATATCCATGTACTCTACTCTAATAACTTATTTTCCCTAAGATAAACCTTTTTTATTCCTTGTTTCTCACATCAAGAATAGCTTCTGTGTGTTTAGGAATATTTGTAAGGGATTCCCCACATAATCAAGAACTCCCAATTCACAATAGGGTTATCAAGGTACTATATACAAGACTATAAAACAGAATTCCAAAATAGTTTTTAACACATGGTTGATATCTCTTACATTACATAAAATGTCACATTACTCTAGACCTCTCCTGAGACGACCATTATCCTTTGTGTTGGTCTCCTACCAAACATACACTCAAGAACTGTGTGCATCTTGATTCCTTCCATTGAAGTATATGTACCGACACACAGATATCTAATCATGGGTCCAGCCACAAAATTTCCTTTTCATGTCAAGGAACATTCATCCTTGTCGCATGAGTTAAACTACATTGTTTTAAAGAACTATGTGTGGATTTATTCCTATCATCATAAGATATATAGTTATTCCCCAATATCCAATCTTGGGTCTATATATAATAATAAATGGGAACAATCCCCCCCCCCCACACACACACATGTATAGTTCAAACCTATGTGGAGATTTTCCCATTCAAGAACTACGTGTGTGTTGATTCATGTCTCCACATGATATATAGTGACACATGGATATCTAATAATGGGTCCAACTACAACAATCAATGGGAATAATGCCTCCCCCCTATGTGTATGGGTCAAACATGTGTAGATAGTTTCTCATTCATGAACTACTTATAGATTCATTCCTGTCATCACATGTTACGTAGTAATGCCCGAATCTCCACTCATGGGTCCAGATGAAAAATTCAACTAAAAAATACCACAATATACATAGGTTAATACCCATGTGGAGATTATCCCATTCATGAGATATGTGTGTCTTGATTCCTATCATCACATGATACTTAGTGATGTTTGTATCTCTAATATTGGTTCCATTTATAATAATCAACAAGGAAATATACCCCCCGTTGTGTATGGTTTAGACCTGCGTGAAGAGTTTCCCCTTAAATAACTATGTGTGTCTTGATTCATGTCACCATAGGATGTGTAGTGATTCCTAGATATACAATTCTTGGGTCCATCTATGATAAGAAAATGTTCCCCCATCCCTGCGTATGGGGAAGACCTGCATATGGGAATTTAATGAAAACCCTATGGGCATATTGATTCTTGTCTTTACAAGATATATAGTGATGCCTAGACCTCCAATAATGGGCTCAAACACAACATATAAAATGATAAAATTACACCCCTAACTACATATGTGTTTGACCTATGTAATGAATTTCCTATTCACGTGATGTTAAACTACATTAAAAAATTTATTCACAATGAATAGACCATACAAGTAGTATATATCCCATTTCAAAGAGGGTTGATTCATACAATCCCATTATACATATGTACGAGTCAGATCTACAAATGACTTGATTACTCGCGTGATAAATCTACATAAGAAGGGCCTCGAGATATGGATACCCACTAATAAGATTTTTCATGGGTAAAAGGTACTCCCTACTTCTAAATTCCCCTGACTAGTAAAAATTATACCCAAGTATATCTTGTATAATTTTCACAATGGTTCCCACATCCTTACCCCATGATGTTAAAATGAAAGGAAAAGAAAATTTCCTTTTCATGTGATGTTAAAATACAATACAGATACTTCCCCACTACATAATGTTAAAATATGTTTTCCACCACCCATAATCATTCCTTATCAAATGACCACAAGGGCCTAACCCTGGACAACCAAAGGATATAGTGATTTTTTCATATTTTAAGCCCTTCAGTCAATAAATCACACTTCATGTCTAGATCACCTCGTGTTTTTGTAAATCTTTCATAGCCCTTGGAATGGAAAAGATATCTCTCTATTTGACCATGCTATCAATTCATAAAGGGATTTGAACTACCAACCAGATACATATTGGCCCCATATGAGGGTCTTTTAAATATTTGTAATCCTGAAGTCACCATGTAAGAACTGACAACCTTAGGGTATTCTAGGCCATTCCTGACATTATTGTCTCATATCATTACTCATGGCTTGAATCCCCATTTTATAAGTATTTTAGAGTACTCTTGTCCCTATGTATCCTAATTATTATTTTTTGTGTGACATTTCCATCATACCAGGTCCATGTGAATCACAACCTTAAATTGAGTATAATTTGGTCAAATTTATAGGACCACAAAGATTAGAATTTGATGGACCAAATTGAAAAACCATAAATTTATAGAAAAAGATACAAAAAACTTATTTAGATGAAAACCCACATAGGTCATCCTAATAAAAATTAAATGCTTCAATCTATAAACTCTTCATATTTAGAGTTTAAGAAAATGTTAGGGTATAAATAAATAAGGAATAAAGCTTAAAGGTTCCACTTTGTGGCCCTATTAAAATTAGACTCATGCTTGTTTCAATCCCTAGTTTAGGAAAAAATTTATAGTAATGGTTTTTCACATATCGTTTCCATGATAACGTATTCACTAGGTAGTGACACAAATTTTATGGTTCTTCAACCCTTCTTGAATATTATGTTTTCTATAAATCACAATTCATTATTTAAGCATTGTGAATCACCAAAAACAATCCATGACTGTCACACCCGTCATTTATAATTTGTTTATTTTATTAATTTTCTGGGCATCGGGTAGTTCGGGTCGAGGCCCAACATAAAATTTTTGAGTTTTTATTTAAAAACATGTGTTTTTACCTTGACTGCATCCAGCGCAATGTGGTCGAAGCCATGCGTCCTCGCTTGGGTCGTCGTGTGACCCCACCTGGTCACTGCATTCCTTGCCGATGTTCAATTAAAAAAATAAGATGAATTAAGGATGGTTTTAATAATATTATTATTATCAATGTCACTAGATAATATTATTATTATTATATTGGATAATAATTTAATTGAGATTATTATTTTTATTATCAGCATTTTATTAAGTTGATTATTGTATAGTTTACAATTTTGTTTATTATGTCTGTTGTTATCATTATTATTATTATTATTATGTTAATTATTATTATTATTATTAGTTTTTTTACATTTAGTTTAGTTTTACTTTTTTTCAGGTAGGGTTTGGACCCCCCCCCCCTATGTGCATCGCGTCGCCCCCCCCCCCCCCCTCTATCTTCATCGCGTCACCCCCTCCTACCTTGTGGACTGCCACTAAAACCCTCCTCCTCCTCCCTATTTTCATCGCGCCAGACTCCTCCTGGCCAGCCCCGTCTGGTCATGCCTCCATCCTCTCCACCCAAACCTTGAACCCTCGCTCTGTCGCCCTTCCCTCCGACTCTACTGTCTAGCGCGCTGCGCCCCCACTCCCCTTCAGCTCCACCGTCCAGCTTCCCACCTGGTGCGCAACACCCTTCCCAACCAACACCCCTCTTGATTCCTGCTCTTAACCCCACTGGAACCCCCTACCCTCCTTATCCAACCACTATTCATCCAGCCAGCCCCATCACGCTGCTTACCTCTCGGCCAATAGCCTTGTCGGCTCTGACTTCCTCACTAGCTCCTTTCCCTACTTCCGTGAAAGAAACCCCCTTCGGTTAAATCTATTTTCCTTAATTTTTTTTTGAGTTATTGGTTGTTTAGAATGTGTGGGTTCATGTTAGGGTCTAATTTGAATCTTTTCTTTATTCAAATTCAGTTTTTAGGGTTATGTCCAGTTGTTTGTGATGCAAATTGGTTGCGATTGGAGTTCTAAATCCAAGTTTGGAAGTTTCGACACCGAGGTAGGTGGTTCCGTACATGACCATTGTTGGTGAATTAATTTTCTTCTTAAATTAATTTAGCATATTTATTAATTAGTTTGTTTAATTTGAATCTTGTTTTTAATTGAATTTGATACGTTTACATGATACATGTGTGTTTTCTGTGTACAACCATGCTGAATTGTTTATTTTCATTTTACAAACTATGAAAATTGTGTTTTGGTTTAGCGTCAATATGTGTTGATTCATATATGGGTGTTTGGTTGAATTTATAATAATTTTACTCATGCGGCATATACTAAAAATTGTTTCATAAGTTTTCTAGTGAAGTAGTTTGTTAATTTAAATTAATTTTTCACAATTGTTAAGTGGTTTACATACTACGAAAGTGATTTTTGACTGAGTCTTGTTATGAATTTGATTTTTTAGTAGAGTGTTTATGTGATGTTAAAGTCTTTTTTTGTGAGAACCGACATTGAGCTATTTATCAGTGTTCTCAAGATTGTGCATTTAGTTTTTTTGAATGTGAAAGAGCTGCAATGTGTGTTTTGGGTGTGTCGTCAAAGAATGTTTTTTTATAAAAGATTTTCAGAGTGTGTTTTGGTGTTTAAAGTTTTGTGACACATTTTTTTTAAATTGTTCAATAAATTTTCATGGTGGTCGTCTAAGTGTAAAACTATTTTCTTTAAAATTGTAAGTGGTTTAATTGATTGTGTAAGCGATGCAGATAACGCTCTAAAAAGATTTTGGGTGTGCACTTAATTAAAAATCGGTATTTTGAGTGTGTTTTCATGTGTAAATCCGGGAGATACTCTTTTAGAAATGACTTATAAAAATGTTCAAAGGGTTTATCAAATTATACCCATGGTACAAAGCTTGTTTGGATAAGGTTTTGGTGTGCATAATATTTCAAAATGGCATTTGGGTGTGCAAATGATGGTTCAATGTGTATAAGTACTCTATTTTTCTTTTATCCATAAATGTGACATGTGACATGATCTTAAATTTTAGAAAAAATGGAATTGTTGGTGTAAATGGTATCTTGTCGTGTGTGGTGTTTTGTTTGGATTGTTTATGTGATGTACACCTATTAAGATCTTGAAATTTGTTTGAGCAAAAAGCGGGAAGACTGGGTAGGTAGGGTGGTGAACTAGATGAGTGGGCTAGTGTTCCGGAGGTGACTCGACTCAGTTTCACTAGAAGGACTGGTGATTTTCAACACTAACAAAACATATGATTTTCTAAGGGTCGTGGTCTTCTAAGACATAGTTTCTGAGGGTCGGGGCCTTCTAAGCCACGTTTTCTGAGGTTCATGGCCTTCTAAGCCATGTTTTATGAGGGTCGTGGTTTCTAAGCCATGCTTCACTGAGACACTAAGATCTATGGATCCAATCTTCCCAACACCCATGATGCCTCTCCCATATTTGGTGCTCCTTGGTTACATTACGTTCATCAGTGTGACACTTAGGTTATTTTAAAAAGTAAGTGTGTGTGTGTGTTTTAATTTAATCTATTTTATTTGAAATAGTTTTCTTTAATATTTTTTTCTTTAAAAGGGTTCAATTATTTAATTCTTATATTTAATTTGAGTTGTTTTCTTTAAATTCGTTTTCATTTAAATCAACTGTCATTAAAAAATTGTTTTCATTAAATACTATTTAAGAATTTATTTCCCTTTTATCTATTTTATTGGAAAATTTATTCTTCATTTAAATGGTTATGCGTGGAATCTTCTCCTGGTGGCATCCCACTGGGATTATGGATCACACCCTACATACACCTTTGGGTGTATGTAGGCCATTTTCTTTGTGTGTCACAGGTTGAGGCATCGTGCATAGTGACGGTGGTTCGGGTCACTGATGGTCTTCTCGTGTAGGTTGGTTTTTTTAGATTGGGGATGTTACACCTCTCTTATTTCTTGGAGGTTTGAGTTTGAGTTTGAGTTTCTTTTGTTTTCATTTTCTTTTGGATGTTGTTTCAAGTTGTAAACCTTTAATTTTGATTTTAGTTTGAGGGTCTGTTTGGTTGTTAGTTCACAATTTTAGTTGTTTATCTTGTTAGTGGTTTTGTGTTTACATTTTTAGGTAAATCATTCCCATGTATTGTTTTGATACTTGAGCACCTGTTCCAACCTGTGGGGATCCTGAATGCCCTTCGGGCCATGTCGCGGATCGGCTTGGGTGCCGGGTCGGATGGCGACCCAGCCTGGTTCATGAAAAATGGTATCAGAGGAATTTTGTTCTATTAGGTTGTGTTCTTTTGGGATATAGTCAAGGTAGAAAAAATTTAAGGGTGTCATAACTCGACGTTCTAGTTACGAGTATGGTGTCTGGCCAGCACACCTCATGGAGGGACTCGAGTTACCAAAGTAAGTTGAGGTTTGTTTAAACCTTTGGTCCGTGTGGTTAATCTTGTTTAGGGGAAATGAAAAATGAGTAGTGTCAGTGGTCCTACTGAGCTCACAGGGTCTGGCAAGCCATGTGGAGCTGGGGACGCTGTCCTATAATACCCTCTGTGGCAGTGTCATCATTGGCGTATGGCCGCGAACCATATGTTCCAGTCACCTACAGAAGCTAGTTTTCTCTTGCATCATCCCTCGTCTCTTTGTTTTGGATTCATGGAAATCTGGTTTTTAAGTAAAAATGATTTGGTCTTGGAAATTTTTTTGAAATGAAGCTCTTTAAAAAGAAAACAAAGAGTAAGGTTTGAAAATCATGGGTTGAATGTTTTGGTTTTGAAAAATGGAAAGGTTTGGTTTTGATCATTGGTGTTCATGTGGGAAACCACATGCATGAGTGTATATGGAATGAGGAATGGTTAATGGAACGAGCGGATGAATTTCTGGATGGATATGAGGTGGGTGCCAGTGTGGCATGGGAACATGCATGTGCGAGGCTCATGGGACACCATTGGTGTTTGTGGAACCCACTAGCTTTTCTTATTTTCAAAAAGTTTTGTTAAATGAGAATTTTTTGTTTTAGTAACCGGTGATTGTGCGGTGTATCCTTGTGTTTTGGAAGTGTTTTATGTAAGGCATTTTGAGTCGATGATCCTTTTTGACTGATTTGTGTCTTGAGTTTGAATCTTTATTTTTAAGCTGGTGTGGAAGAGTGTGGTTAGTGAATTCTTTTGAAAAGTGCTTCGGGAAGCCCTTGCAGTAGTTCCCCCTACATGTTTAGTGTTCTATTGTGGTATGCCTTTACCATTGGACCAGTTTGGTTGGGTCCATGGTTTTCTTTCTTGACTAGTGCATGCCCCCCATAAAGCGTTAACATGCGATTGAAGTGTGGTGACGGGAAATTCACCGTTGGCCAGCCCTCCAGTTGATCAGATGAATCTCTTCTTGAATTATACAATTGAACCCACCTCTCCTTTTTTAAAACTAAACGGATCCTCTCTGTAACACCCCAAGCTTCCATAGTACGCTTCTCTTTCAATAATGTAATAGCTTGCATTGTACGCAAGTTTGAGATTCTAACACACCACGACCAATCAAGTAGCCATTATGAACAGTAATACCCACTTTTTGAATTATATAAATTTTATATTTCAAAATGGACTTCATTTTTGGATTCTTAATATCTAAATTAGCCAAATTTGAATTTTTGGTATTTTTCTGAGAACATCCAATTTTCAAAGAATAGTGAAAAATACTTAAAAACAACTTTTTTAATCAAAATAGTTTATAGTGATAAATTATATTTTTGAGTGTTTTTAAAGTATAATTAGAATATAATTTTACCATTTTATCCAATGGTGGTCATTATAATTAATTTCACTTTGAAATTAGACATAAACAATTGTCAATCTTTTGATAGATATTGTTTCATAAAAACACGCTATTTGTTTGGACAGCGGGAATTAACCATATAATTTATTAATGAAACTTATATGTTTTGAATTTGGTAAAATGGAAATCATTTTTGAATTTGGGATATAAAATATAGAAAAGGGTGAATTTTTGGTATTTTCTGATAATGTTCATTTTTAATGAATAGTGAAAAATGTTGTATTTTAATTCAAATCTTCCTTTTCATCCAATTTATTTATATAGTTATATTGTCATTTTAATTGGTTTTAAATTATAATTGAATAATTATTTTATCACTTAATACAATTTTTTTCATTGTAAGTAATTTCACTTTTCAATTGGAAGTAAAAACAAGTCAATCTTTTGATAGATTTTACTTCTTAAAACCTCGTCTTTAGTTTTGACAACGGGAATTATTTTTAAGTTAATTACTGAAATTTCTATGTTTGGAATTTGTTAAAATAGATTCCATATTTGGAATCAGAATTTCTAAATTATTTAATTAAGACTCTTTTGTTTTTTGGACATTAGGAATGGTAATGACGACAATTATCTTTAATTATCATGATTAATTAGTAATCAGGTAGTTAACGGTAATGAAATAATATAATAATAATATAAAATGACCCCAACATGTGTCCTAATGCTATTGGTTGTTTCATGTCCGACCATGGGATGCCTTTTTCTAACTTAGGGACCCCATGGAATCACTTTTGTGTGATGGTGACATTTTATCATTTTATTTTTTAAAGAATGGAAAATATAACAAAAGTATGTAACACCTAAGTTAAACAATTTTAATTCTGTCTACATAAATGATCTCTTAGACTATAAATAGTCATTAGAAAGATAAAAATATTTCCTATATCATGGTATTTTTTTATAATTTTTAGACATTAAATAAATATATTTATTTATGACACCATGATGATGCAGTGATTACCTCATTAATGAACGATTTAAATAAAATGAAAAGATAAGGTAAAATATAAGAATTCCACTTTTCTAAAGCTTATTTTATGGGTGTATTTTGAACCCTTATCACCTTATACTCTAAATATATCATTTTGGGACCTTTAAAATCCGAACATCATTTCATAATAAAGTAACATTTCAATCTTTTTAAGATTGCCCCTCCTCTCCTCTTATAAAAGGCCCCCACCTCTACCACCTTGTTCACACCTTCAAAGCCATTTGGCTAAGCCAACATCTACTAAAATACTCTCTAAACTTACCTATATTAATCCTAGAAGCCTAACTTTGGGAAGAAGTCTTCCCAAGGAAGCCTTTGGCTCAAATCAAAACGAGTTACCCGATTTTAAGGTAATGTCTTCTCTTATGTTCTTTTGTTTTATTTTTCTTATCCAACCCATTAAACCCTTTTTTCCATTATTTTGTAACCACACCATTATATTAAATATACTAGGATGTTTTTTATGAGAATGATTTGATCTACACTTACACACACCTCCATCTAATGGTTAAAGAACATATTGTTTCTGTGGGTGGCGAATTACTGCCTCATGAAACGATGATTGTTCAATATTCTTTTAACACATCTCATGGTGGCCATTAAGATGTCAGTATATTTATATATGATATATATTCTGTTTATGTTTTTATTAGGCTTCTGTATTTTTCATTTATGGCATACCTTTATGATTTCCATTATGGGTAAACATGATAATTTCATTTTAGGAAGTGCGGACTACCGCCCCCTCAAAGTGATTTGAATCGTTAATGCCATATGTGGGACGTATAAAGGATGAAGTTAATGATATTATATATGATATTATACTGGAATTATAATATACCTTTATATCATTATGATTTCATTCCATTAAATACAAAATAGAAATGAAAGTAGTGTTCATGCGTACGTACGGCTTACCGTCTCCATGAACGGTGCATTTCATTTCTTACCTCTAAATGTTATTTAATATTATAAATTCATGTATATAATGGATATATATGATATATATGATATCTAAATCATGAATATAATTCTGGAGATAATGGATATTTTACCACATAAACAACTTGTAATTCTAAGAAGTTTATTTTTGACTCAAGTACCAAGGATCGACAAAACGACTGTTAATAAATTAAATGATTACATAATGTTCATAACATGGTAATAAGTGATGTAAAAGGAATAATTAACTTTAAAAATGTTCTTATGAAAATAGAAATTAACTATAGTTTATTATTCATGAGATTAAAGAACGATCGAGTCAAGTTGGACATGAGGTAAGGGACTTCGTCTCAATCTCCTTTCATTGAGGCATATTTTGTTTTATACACAACTTTCTTTTATACGGTGTATAAACACCTTTGACTTTTACTTTTATTCAAAAGGAATATTTTTATAAAAATCATTTTTACTAAATGACAAAAGGATTGTTTTGTCTTACGTATGCGGCGATAATGACTTATCCGCCACCGTGACCATTATTTGAGTTTCGGCTTCCTCTACAAGCCATAACTTTTTCCTAAATGAAAAATAAATACCGTGTTTTACTTTTCTTTACTTTTGGTATTGAAAATGGTTTTGATAATTTTTTGATTATATCAATGTGTTGTATTGATATCTTGTGATTTAAATGTGTAAATTTTATGTTTCCTTTATGCATATTTTATGTGATACGATTATGTTATGTTTCTTGGGTATTGTTTATGATATGTTTAAACCTTTTCATATAAGGAATGAATTGGACTTAGTAATTGATGGGCGGAGCCCGCTATAGCTCTTCGATGAATCGGTAGGTCTCATGAGACAAACTAGTGTCTTGGCATGAGGCCTTGACAAAATCTTATTTGTAGTCTTGGCACGAGGCCTTGGATACATGGTTATGATAGTCTAGAATTATGAATTCCATCATTATGAAAGTGGTTATTGATATTTCATGTGAATATTTGACTATTAGAATATCCATGTGAATAAGTAAATGGAATTATTTCATTCTATTTTTTCCATGTTATTCTGATGTTTAAGTTTAAAAGGATTTTGTTTTAGTTATGCAATTACCCTAAATTTTTGTGCTTGTTTATGAAATTTTCCGCTATATTGTCATCCTTACTGAGCATCTGAGCTCACCCCTTTCTATGTTTTATTTTTTCCAAGATGTGAAGAAGTGTATTATGATTGACCTATAGGGATAGTCTAAGGGATAAGTGTGTTCAAAGGGGCAATATGTTGTTGTTTTGTTTTATTTCATGATGTAATGTAAAACTTATGAATGTATCTTGTGTTTTAAGGATACTAAACTAATCGGTCTTTCGAGACTTGATATTTTTTTATCATGACAATGTTATGTAACAATGCACCGACTCTGGGTAACTAGGGTCGGGGAGTTACAGTTGGTATCAGAGGAAGTTTAGAAATAACCTTGGAAACTAGATTTAGATAAACTCTGATTAGAGCACATTACCCTAAGATAGTCTTTGAGGATTAGTATAGAAGAATATCCTAGAATTTTGGTAAATTAGAGATTTTGTTTATTTTCCAAGAAATACATCCATTTCTGGATATGAGAAGGTAGAGGCGGCTCTGGAACAGATGTACCTAGGAGTGAAAACTCCGACAAGGAGTTTCGGGCTTGACCTAGGGTATCCTAGTACACGACAACGGGTCTTGCTGCCCTCTTGGTTATGACACTTCTGGGGGATATTCTTAGGATAATTCACGATTTCTTTACAAACCATTATGAAGGGTTTATGAGTATATACTTCCTCAAAGAAAACATTTTTTATGATTACAGATTATATCCATAAATTGTTCAATTTATGTCAAGTGTTTTGCAAGTTTGTTATTATGTATTTCGATTCATAAACTAATCTAGTTTATGACATTGTTTAGAAATGTCTCCTAGTGGAATGAATGAAAATCGTATCAATTCACGCACTCTATGTAGGGATTTACCTCCTACTCAAGATAATTATAGTTGAGCTAGTGATACAACTGGTGTTGATCATCTTATCACCATACTGGGACAACTCACTCAGGTTATGAATAATAACCTTACTCGTATGGAGCACCCTGATCCGCAATGTGGAGGATCAATGTTAGACCGCTTAATGAGGCAACAACCACCAACATTTAATGGAAGTAAAAAATCCATTAGTATCTGAGCAATGGATAAATTCCCTAGAGAAAATATTTCGGGCTTTAGGGAGTAGTGAAAGGGAAAAAGTTTTCATGGAAGTTTACCGACTCACTGGAGATGCTGATCAATGGTGGTAATTCATTCAAAATAAAAAGGAAGATGAAGAAGTATCAAGTATGGAATGGAGATAGTTTCAAGATATTTTCTTAGAAAAATACTTTTCTCATGACCATCGAGTGGATATGGAAAGACAGTTTCTGAGTCTGAGGAAAAAGGAGGACGAGAATGTTGCAAAGTATGAGTCTAACTTTACAAGTTTAGTGAGGCATGATGCATATTATATACATAACCCAAGAAGTAAGATTGATCGTTTCTTTGATGGGTTAAAACCATTTCTCCGTCGAGCTTTTGTATCACAATCCTTCTCATCGTACAAAGATATTGTCTCATGTGCTATCAAGACAGAAAAAGAATTCTCCAAGTCTTATGACAACAAAGTAAAGCAAGAGAAGAAGAGAATGGCAAAGCAATAGACAGATAAAGGGAAAAGGGAAAGAAGGATTTTCCATTATGTAATAATTGTGGTAAGAAACACCCCGGTAATTGCCTAAAAGGAATGAGAGTTTGTTACAAATGTGGAGAAAAAGGTCACCAGACTCATGATTTCAAGGGAAAGAAAGAGGCTGTCAATGTTGAATGCTACAATTATAGAGAAATAGGGCATTATGAAAATGAATGCCCTAAGCGCCAAGAAAACTTACCTCAGGAAAGGCTAAGGGAGCAAGGCCAAGCTTATGCTATTACTACAGATGAAGTTGAATAATTATTGTATTTTTGTTTTTGGACTCAAGAACTACATTATGGTTATGTGATATATATAAGGATTGTAATGCAGTACTTGTTGTTTTCATTAAGGTTTTAGTATGTGACAATAATAGAAACTTTACTTTGTTTGGGGAATATGATGTTACAATTGATTTTGGAATTTAGAGACCTTTTAGAGAAAGTCTGGACAGAGGTATTTTGGATAACTATAAAGGTTGTAATGGATTAAGTTGAACTTTGGATAGTATTGTTTAAGGTTAAAACATTTCTGAAGATTGTTTTTTGAATATTATAATACTATAGTTTTAGGAAAAGGATAACCTACAGGTTGGGGGATAACCCGTCGTGTCGGACAAAGCTTCAGGAATCAAACCCACAAGCATAGTGCGACTGGCCTTTATTACCTACCACTAGCCTACAGAAAGTCTCTGGTTATTACAAAATAGTTTTCCTAATCTAAATGGTATGTGTTGATATTTGTAACCTTGTACGATTAGGATAAATATAATATTTTTGAGTTCTATTACCTTTTGGAGTGAAATATGGGTTTGTGGTAAAAATTTATTAAAGAATGAAAGTATACATGACAAGTATATTTCATTACATTCTTAGTAAATATCCTAAATAAATTCCTCATCTTTATGAAAGGTAAATTAAAACAAAAACATTGTCGGTTAACTTTTTATACTGAGGAATCAATGACCGTTTAACCAATCACAAGTTTGTGATTTTCTTGTAGTTAACTTTCTCCTAATCCTATTTTCTACAAATATCCATCAGACCTTGATGGTTTTTTTCTCCTCTATATCCATGTTTTCATAGAATCCTAGTATGGGCTATCTCGGGTGACCTTTTTACTTCTCTTTCTTTCTTTTAAAGTTATATTTTTATTAACCCTATTTCCGATATGGGTTTTCCACAAAGGTATTTTCTATTTTCAACATTTTATTTTTGAAGAACAATATCAAATTGTGAGGATGCAATTTATTATAGGAGGGGGGAATGTAACACCCCAATCTTCCATGGTACGCTTCTCTTTCAATAATGTAATAGCTTGTATTGTACGCAAGTTCGAGATTCTAACACACTGCAACCAATCAAGTAGCCGTTATGAATAGTAATACCCTTTTTTTAATTATATAAATTTTCTATTTCAAAATGGACTTCATTTTTGGATTCATAATATCTAAATTAGCCTAAGTTTAATTTTTGGTATTTTTCTGAGAACATCCAATTTTTGATGAATAGTGAACAATACTTAAAAACAACTTTTTTAATAAAAATAATTTATAGTGATAAATTATAATATTGAGTGGTTTTAGAGTATAATTAGAATAAAATTTTACCATTTTATCCATTGGTGGTCAATATAATTAATTTCACTTTGAAATTTGACATAAACAATTGTCAATCTTTTGATAGATATTGTTTCTTAAAAACACGCTATTTGTTTGGACAGTGGGAATTAACTATATAATTTATTAATGAAACTTATATGTTTTGAATTTGGTAAAATGGAAATAATTTTTGAATTTTGGATATCAAATATAGCATAGGGTTACTTTTTGGTATTTTTCTAATAATGTTCATTTTTAATGAATAGTGAAAATGTTGTATTTTAATTCAAAACTGCCTTTTCATCCAATTTATTTATATATTTATATTGTCATTTTAATTGGTTTTAAAGTATAATTTAATTATTTTGTTATCACTTAACACAACTTTGTTCATTGGAAGTAATTTCACTTTTCAATTGGAAGTAAAAACAAGTCAATCTTTTGATAGATTTTACTTCTTAAAAACTCGTCTTTGGTTTTGACAACGGGAATTATTTTTAAGTTAATTACTACAATTTCTGTGCTTGGAATTTGGTAAAATAGATTCCATATTTTGAATCATAAGTTATAAATTATTTAATTAAGACTCTTTTGTTTTTGGACATTATGAATAGTAACGACGACAATTATCTTTAATTATCATGATTAATTAGTAATCAAGTAGTTAAGGGTAATGAAATAATATCATAATAATATAAAATGACCCCAAAATGTGTCCTAATGCTATTGGCTATGTCATGGCCGACCATGGGATGCCTTGTTCCAACTTAGGGACCCCATGGAATCACTTTTGTGTGATAGTGACATTTATCATTTTATTTTTTAAAGAAAGGAAAATATAACAAAAGTATGTAACAACTAAGTAAAACAATTTTAATTTTGTCTAAATAAATGATATATTAGACTATAAAAAGTCATTTTAAAGATAAAAATATTTCCTAAATCATGGTATTTTTTTATAATTTTTAGACATTAAATAAATAAATTTATTTATGACACTATGATGATGCAGTGATTACCTCATTAATGAACGATTTAAATAAAATGAAAAGATAAGGTAAAATATAAGACTTACACTTGTCTAAAGCCTATTTTATGGGTTTATTTAGAACCCTTATCACCTTATCCTCGAAATATATCATTTTGGGACCATTAAAATCCAGAAATCATTTCATAAGAAAGTAACATTTCAATCTTTCCAAGAGTGCCCCTCCTCTCCTCTTATAAAAGGCCCCCACCTCTACCTCCTTATTCACACCTTCAAAGCCATTTGGATCGGCCAACCTCTGACCAAATACTCTATCAACTTCCCTATCTTACTCCTAGAAGCCTCAATTTGGGCATAAGTCTTCCCAAGGAAGCCTTTGGCTCAAATCAAAAAGAGTTACCCGATTTTAAGGTAATATCTTCTCTTATGTTCTTTTGTTTTATTTTGCTTATCCAACCCCTTAAACCATTTTTTCAATTCTTTTGTAACAAAACCAGTATATTAAATATACTAGGATGTTTTTATGAGAAGTATTTTATCTAAACTTACACACACATCTATCTAATGGTTAAAGAACATACTGTTTCTGTGGGTGGTGAATTACTGCCTCATGAAATGATGATTGTTCAATCTTCTTTTAACACCTCTCATGGTGGCCATTAAGATTTTACTATATTTATATATGATATATATTATGTTTATTTTTTCCTTATTCTTCTGTATTTTTCATTTATGTCATACCTTTAAGATTTCCATTATGGGTAAATGCGATAATTTCATTTTAGGAAGTGCGGACTACTACCCCCTCAAAGTGATTTGAATCGTTAATGTCATATGTGGGATATATAAAGGATGAAGTTAATGATATTATATATGATATTATACTAGAATTATAATATGCCTTTATATAATTATTATTTCATTACATTAAATACAAAATAGAAACGAAAGTAGCGTTCATGCGTACGTACGGTTTATCGTCTCCATGAACGGTGCATTTCATTTTTTACCTCTAAATGTTATGTAATATTATAAATGCATGTATATACTGGATATATATGATATATATGATATCTACATCATTAATATAATTCTGTAGATAATGGATATTTTACCACATAAACAACTTGTAATTATAAGAAGTTTATTTTTGACTCAAGTACCAAGGATCGACAAAACGACCGTTAATAAATTAAATGATTACATAATGTTCATAACTTGGTAATAAGTGATGTAAAAGGAATAATGAACTTTAAAAAGGTTCTTAATCAAATATAAATTAACTATAGTTTATTATTCAGGAGATTAAAGAATGATCGAGTCAAGTCGGACACGAGGTAAGGGACTTCGTCTCAATCTTCTTTCATTGAGGTATATTTTGATTTATACACAACTTTATTTTATATGGTGTATAAAAACCTTTGAATTTTACTTTTATTCAAAAGGAATCTTTTTATACGAAGCATTTTTACTAAATGAAAAAAGGAATGTTTTGTCTTTCGTATGCGGTGACAACGACTTCTCCGCCGCCGTGACCATTATTTGAGTTTTAGCTTCCTCTACAAGCCATAACTTTTTTTAAAATGAAAAATAAATACCATGTTTTTCTTTTATTTTATTTTGGTATTGAAAATGGTTTTGAATTTTTTTTGATTATATCAATGTGTTGTATTGATATCTTGTGATTGGAATGTGGAATTGTTATGTTTCTTTTATGCATATTTTATGTGATACGATTATGTTATGGTTCTTGGGAATTGTTTATGATATGTTTAAACCTTTTCATATAAGGAATGAATTGGGATTAGTAAGTGATGGGTGGAGCCTGCTATAGCTCCTTGATGCATCGGTAGGTCTCATGAGACAAACTAGTGTCTTGGCACGAGGCCTTGACAAAATCTTATTTGTAGTCTTGGCACAAGGACTTGGCTATGTGGTTATGATAGTCTGGAATTATACATTCCATCATTATGAAAGTGGTTATTGATATTGCATGTGAATATTTGATTATTAGAATATCTATGTGAATAATTAAATGGAATTATTTTATTTTATTTTTTCCATGTTATTATGAAGTTCAAGTTTAAAAGGATTTTGTTTTAGTTATGAAATTACCCTAAATGTTTATGCTTGTGTATGAAAGTTTCTGCTATATTGTTATCCTTACTGAGCATATGAGCTCACCCCTTTCTATGTTTTAATTTTTCCAGGATGTGAAGAAGTGTATTATGATTGACCTATAGGGATAGTTTAAGGGATAAGTGTGTTCAAAGGGTACAAGATTTTGTTGTTGTTTTTATTTCATGATGTAATGTAAAACTTATGAATGTATCTAGTGTTTCAAGGCTACTAAACTAATCGGTATTTCGAGACTTGATCTTTTGTGATCATGACAATGTTATGTAATAATGCACTGAATCTGGGTAACTAGGGTCTGGGTGTTACACTCTCGCAGCGGGATGACATATGCGAGGGGAGTTGAAGGGAGTTTTTTTCTCTTTGAGTTGGGTGGGTTGTCGGGTACGAAGTTTTACATTGTTCTATTTGAAGGTTCCCCTGGAAATGGTGAAAGGAATTCCAGCAGGGAAGGGTGAAGGTGGTTCAGAATTATCTATGTTGGCCGAAGTCTTGAAAGGTTCATAGTGCTTCCATTAGACACAATAGCCATGTTTGGTGACATCTTGTAGAGCGAGTTCTCTTGAAGAGAAAGGGTGGATTTCATAGGATCCTTTGGGAATACCTATTTTCATAGGAGCATGTCCTCTTAGGGAGTTATAATTTTTATGTTTTAAGGGAAGTGTTTTTCATGCTTATTTCCTCCTTATGTTTCATGTTTGAGGTGAAGAGGTGATGCATGTGCATCATCTAAACCTCTGTTCTAGTGGATGTGTCGTGAGGGAGTAGTTGTATGTCATGGTGTGTTGTGTTTGTTGGTGTTGTCTCGGTTGCGGTGTAGTCGTGTGTGACACCAAAAAGAAAAGCTTCATTCGGGAGTCTTCAATACCTGAATGTAAGGTAAGAGATGCTTCAAACCTCAGGGCTCTAACCATAGGCCTCGGAGTGAAGTTGGTGCATGGTCAGGAACCCCGGGAGTGTATGGGACCCTGACTTTATTTCTGTCATCGATGTTGAAAGTAAAGGCAGTTTAAATTGTTTTTTGTGGTTGTTTCATTCTGAACGAACCATCTGGATGCATAAGGTTTCTGTGACTATGTGGAGGCATGTTCATCACTTTTCCTGAAAGTCTTGGGGGTTTCATCCCACTGGATGTAATCGCTTCGGTGGTCCTTATGGGTTGTGTAGGGTAAATCGGTCTCAAAGTTGAATAGTGCTCATCCAGGGATGTGGAGATGTTGGTCTATCATTGGCCTTGGTTTTGATTCCTGATAGTTGGGCCCGGCCCTCCCCTCCCCTTGTGGTGGGGTTCTTGGTCCCCATCGGAAAATTTCCAAAGTTTTCTATCTGTTGTTAGTTCTAATGGCAGGGAGACCCACGTTTGGTATCACACGAATGTCACTGGAATAAATTGATGTTGGACTTTTCTTTAATGGAGGGGAGTCCGCTCGGACCTCCTCGTTTTGGTCTTCTAGTATCACCTTGGGTGTTTTTAGGTTCTTAATGGTGGGGAGCCCCTCAGGATTCCCCATGTTGACCTTTTGGTTTTGTTTCTAAAGATGGATTGGTGAGAAGTGATAAGAGTGTTCCTTGGACGTGGTTTGACCTTGTTTGTTCATTCTAGCCAAATGTTGTGGTTTTTGTTTAATAGTGCTTGAG
Organism: Viscum album; assembly: GCA_963277665.1. Lineage (NCBI taxonomy): Eukaryota > Viridiplantae > Streptophyta > Magnoliopsida > Santalales > Viscaceae > Viscum > Viscum album. The sequence continues at coordinate 1,770,268,580 of OY728157.1, forward strand.
ATGTTTCGGCTTGTGAAGTTGGTTTATGTGGTCATGAGAGTTCCCTTCCTTGATCAGTCAACTGGAGGCGCTCTAGCTCTTTGGGGCGGGCGACACATATGAGAAAGTCTTTTTACAAGTTTCTTGAAGTTGTATTTGAGTCACTCTATCTGAGCACGATGCTTTTGTCTCTCTTTGCTTGATGTTTGTGGGGATCTCATATGAACCTTAAGAAATTGTGGTTTTATACTTTGGGGTTTGGTCCTAGTTGTGGCTTTCTGGGGACGGAAAACTTTATGGTGTGGAGAATTGTCACACCCGTCATTTCTAATTTGTTTATTTTATTAGTTTTTTGGGCATCGGGTAGTTCGGGTCGAGGCCCGACATAAAATTTCTGAGTCCTTATTTAAAAACGTGTATTTTGACATTGATTGTGTCCAGCGCAATGTGGTCGAAGTTGTGCGGTCTCGCTTGGGTCGTCGCGCGATCTCACCTAGTCACTAAATGCCTTGCCGATGTTCAATTAACGAAATAAGATGAATTAAGGATGGTTTTAATAATAATAATATTATTAATGTCTCTTGAGAATAATATTATTATTATCTTGGGTAATAATTTAATTGAGAGTATTATTTTTATTATTAGCATTTTATTAAGTTGATTATTGTATAGTTTACAATTTTGTTTATTATGTTTGTTATTATAATTATTATTATTAATATTATTAATATGTTTATTATTATTATTATTATTAGTTTTTTTTACATTTAGTTTAGTTTTAATTTTTTTTGGTAGGGTTTGGACCCCCCCCCCATCTGCATCGCGTCCCTCCCCCCATCTTCATCGCGTCGCCGCCTCCTACCTTGTGGACTGTCGCTGAAACCCTCTTCCTCCTCACGATTTTCAACGCGCCAGACTCATCCTGGCTCGCCCCATATGGCCACGCCTCCATCCTCTCCACCCAACCCTTGAACCCTCGTGTCTTCTCCCTTCCCTCTGACTCCGCCATCCAGCGCGCTGCACCCCCGCTCCCCTTCAACTCCACCATCCAACCTCCCACCTGGTGTGAAACACCCTTCCCAGCCAACACCCCTACTACTTCCTACTCGAAACCCCACAGTAACCCCCCTGCTCCCCTTATCCAACCACTATTTATCCAACCAGCCTCGTCGCGCTGCTTACCTCTTAGCCAGCAGCCTCGCCGACTCCGACTTCCCCACCGGCTCCTTTCCCTCCTTTCGTGCGAGCTACCCCCTTTGGTTAAATCTATTTTCCTTAATTTTTTTTTGAGTTCTTGGTTGTTTATCATGTTTGGGTTCATGTTAGGGGTCGAATTTGAATCTTTTATTTATTCGAATTATATTTTTAGGGTTATGTCCAGTTGGTTGTGATGCGAATTGGTTGCGATTGGAGTTCTGTACCCAAGTTTGGAAGTTTCGATGTCGAGGTAGTTGGTTATGTGCTTGACCATTGTTGTTGAATTAATATTATTCTTAAATTAATTTAGCATATTTATTCATTAGTATGTTTAATGCAAATCTAGTTTTTAATTGAAGTTGATACATTTACATGATACATGTGTGTTTTCTATGTACAACCATGCTGAATTGTTTATTTTCATTTTACAAACTATGTAGATTGTGTTTGGGTTTAGAGTCAATATGAATTGTGACATATATGGGTGTTTGGTTGAATTTATAATATTTTGGCTCATGCGGCATAGACTGAAAATTGTTTCATAAGTTTTCTAGTGAACTAGTTTGTTAATTTAAATTAATTTAGCACAATTGTTAAGTAGTTTCATGCTGAAAAAGTGATTTTTGACTGAGTCTTATTGTGCATTTGATTTTTTAGTAGTGGGTTTATGTGATGTTAAAGTTTTTTTTGTGAAAAAATACATTGAGCTATTTATCAGTCTTCTCAAGATTGTGCATTTAGTTTTTTTAAATGTGAAAGAGCTGCAGTATGAGTTTTCGGTGTGGTGACGAAGTACGTTTTGTTATAAATGATGTTCAGAGTGTGTTTTGGTGTTTAAAGTTGTGTGACACGTTTTTTTAAATTGTTCAACAAATTTTTGTGGTGGTCTTCTAAGTGTAAAATTGTTTTCCTTAAAATTTCAAGTGGTTTAATTGATGGTTTAAGCGATGCAGATGAAGTTCTAAAAAGATTTTTGGTGTGCGCTTATTTCAAAATGAGGATTTCGAGTGTGTTTTCATGTGTAAAGCCTGGAGATACTATTTTAGAACTAACTTATGAAAATTTTCAAAGGGTTTATCAAATTATATCCATGGTGAGAAGCTTGTTTGGATAAGGTTTTGTTGTATGTAGTATTTCAAAATGGTATTTGGGTGTGAAAATGATGGTTCGGTGTATATAAGTACTCTGTTTTTCTTTTATCAATAAATGTGACCTGTGACATTATCTTGAATTTTATAAAAAATGGAATTGTTGGTGTAAATGGTATCTTGTCGTGCATGGTGTTTTTTTGGCTTGTTTATGTGATGTTCACCTATTAAGATCTTGAAATTTGTTTGAGCACAAAGCGGGAATCCTGGGTAGCTGGGGTGGTGAACTAGACTAGTGGGCTAGTGTTCTAGAGGTGAATCGACTCGGTTTCACTGAAAGGATTGACTATTTGAAACACTAACTAAACATATGCTTTTCTGAGGGTCATGGTCTTTTAATCCATGATTTCTGAGGGTCGTGGCCTTCTAATCCACGTTTTCTGAGGGTCGTGGCCTTCTAAGACAGGTTTTCTGAGGGTCGTGGTTCCTAATCCACGCTTCACCGAGACTCGAAGATCTAGGGACCCAAGCTAGCTAACACCCATGAGGCCTCTCCCATATTTGGTGCTCCTTGGTTAATTTACATTCATCGGTGCGACACTTTGGTAATTTTAAAAAGTAAGTGTGTGTGTGTGTTTTAATTTAATCTGTTTTATTTGAAATAGTTTTCTTTAATCCTATTTTCTTTAAAAGGGTTCATGTATTTAATTCTTCTCTTTAATTTGAGTTATTGTCTTTAAATTTGTTTTCATTTCAATCACCTTTTATTAAAAAAATCATCAAATATTGTTTAAGCATTTATTTCCCTTTTATCTATTTTATTGGAAAATGTATTCTTCATTTAAATGGGTATGCGTGGAATCTTATCCCGGTGGCATCCTACTGGGCTTTTGGCTCACACTCTGCATACACCTTTGGGTGTATGTAGGCCTTTTTCTTTGTGTGTCATAGTTTGAGGCATCATGCTTAGTGATGTTGGTTTGGGTTGCTGATGATCTTCTCGTGTAGGTTGGTGTTTGTAGCTTGTGGATGTTACACCTCTCTTGTTGCTTGGAGGTTTGAGTTTGAGTTTGAGTTTATTTTGTTGTTGTTTTCTTTTGGATATTGGTTCAAGTTTTAAACCTTTAAAGTTTATTTTAGTTTTAGGGTCTGTTTGTTTGTCATTTCACAATTTTTGTTTTTTATCTTGTCAGTGGTTTTGTGTTTACTTTTTCGGGTAAATCGTTCCCATGTATTGTTTTGATACCCGTTCACTTGTGCCAGCCCGTGGGGATTGGGAACGTCCTTCGGTCCATGTGGTTCTGGCGCCAGGTCGGATTGCGACACGGCCTGGTTCATGATAATGACCCTTAGAAGATGGTATCCGGCTTCAAGAGACCCTTATTTACTATGAATTTATGTATCTGGTTCCTCTATATGAGCTCCTGGCCATCAACCAAATGCATCATTATCATGAAAAAATGGATTTCAGATCCTTGTGATTCCTGACATCAATATGGTGGAACACAACACTTTAGGGTGTTTCGAGTCATCCCCAATATTATTTTTTTCATATCATCCTCATGACTTGAGAACTGTAGACCATGATTTACAATCCTCGTAACCAAACTATTTAAGCAGATTCAAAATCCTCAATGTTTTGCCATTATGTTTTTTACCCATTCTCAAAGTAGGAATGTGACATCCCATTCCCTATACATTTGTTGGCCCACACCACTTGACTCAAAAAAATAGGGTGTAGGGATCAAGCTTCCTGACCCAAGAGATAAATTTCCCAAGGGTTCAAGAACCCTTTTGGGATAGTCCTTTCCCCCATACCCAACTCCATCATCTAAAGGCTTGAGTCTATAAAGATATTTTATTGTGCTCAGAAAATATTGGGGATCCCCTTTACTTGACCATGCATATAGGCCCTATAGGCTCATGCATAAGATCATAGACCCACTAATCATTGGAATATCCTCCTTAGAGGAATGGAACTCTGATCCTTGTGAGCCCCAATAACCTCATGGAATAAATCAATACCTTAGGGTTTTTTTTTTCATCCTCGATAGGTTTTCCCCATTCTATGTTCATTGACTCAAACTTTTGGGTTATGACTTACTCAACTCATATTCAAACTATCTCGGTGGACTCTGCTTTCTTAACATTGTATCATCCACCAATATCATCCCCAAAATATTTCATGGGCCATGAAAGGGAGTGGGGAAACCACCTTTTTACCATAATATCGATGCATAAGCACTTTGACCTACCAACCAGATGCATATCCTCCTTACAGGAATGAAACTCCATTCCTCATGATCCCTACCAACACTATATAATAACTCATCACCTTATGGTGTTTTGTGTCATCCATGTATGTATGCATCATATTCCATATTCATCAATCAATTCCTGGATGAAAGACTTAAAATTGCAAAGTATTTGATGTCCCTATAGAAATACTCTAAACTACATAACATATTTACATCCTTACAAAACAATGCTAAACTTCATGGCATATGTCCTTACCTCGTGACATTAAACTACACAGAAGATGGCATGACCACGTGACATTAAGTTGCATGGAAGATGTCCTCATTGCATGATGTTAAAATTCATGGAAGATATCCTTTCCGACTGACACTAAAATACTTGGATAATATTGATTCTATAATGGTATATTACCATCATTATAAATTCAATTCTAAAAGACTCTAATCTACCAGAAATAAAAGGTTTGAGATGGAATACCTTATACTACAACACAACAATGTTCTAGTTTGCAGGTCCTTAAAACAACTAATTGAAAGAGACACAGTGCTCTCCTTATTGAAAAATAAAAAAAGTCCAACCTAGTAAAAATTCAATTCTATGCTCACTGGACATGCACTTTTCATTTTGTATGCAATATTAAGAAATCCTAAAATGGAAAAGACACAAAACCTATCAAGCCAAAAACCCATAAGAGGGTGGCCTGATAAAAATTTGAGCCCCTATCCACTGTATTTGTCATATATAAAGATTTGAAAAAAAACAAGAATTATGAATAATAATATATAATTAATTTCAATATCATCATCGGTTACTTAAAAATAATAAATCTATGCTCGCTATGTCCACTGACATCCACAAATAGTTTGAGCACCCTCCCTCTGAGAAATACATAATACCCAAATTATCCTTTTTTTAATCATGTAATCTCAAGAAAAATAGAGTTTATAAATCAATAAGGAATCTCATGTTGGTGGGAATTCATGATCATTTATTGAGAAAAACATAATTTTATTTCAACATTCAAATCCAAGTTTTTAGGTTTACTTGATATTATGCGAAGGATTGGTATTGTTGATGATCCATGTGAAATCTAATCAATGAAATGTCATCCACATCATAAATTAAAGGAAATTAAATAATCATAATTAATGATTAGAATATTCATTTATTGATAATGTTCACAAAAAAGGTGTAATATTAACATCCTGGAGCCTCTTTGAGGAGTCTATAAAAAAGGAAAACATATGTGATTGTAATATAGTTAAATTTAGTTGGATGAATTCTCCAAGTCAGCTAGAGGTTGACAAGAAGCATCAAATGAGAACCAAAGATCTATGTGCCTTGTATATTATACTACTTCTGAAGGAATAAAATTATTTATAAGAGAATAAAACTCCTTAACTCTTTTATGAGTATTCGTTAATAAGGATGATGACGCCAAAATATCATACTTTGAGAGAGCTATGATCTCCTCATGTATTTCTATCTATGCGGTCAAGGAATCCATACAGGCGTACAACTAGGATATTATCTGATGACTCTATTCCAACACCTCCAATGTTTACCTTATTAGTTCGACTAGGTATATATCTTCATAAAAATCTCAAAAGTTCCCCTTTCAACTATCCAGTTGTTTTCAGGTCAGAATAATTTTCTACATGATGTCATACATTGGATAGAAATCAAATTATCCCACCCCCATGTCATAAGAGTGGGAGAAGAAGATACTCCTAGTCATGAAATGTTTCCAAGGGAGTCACAATGATCAAGGTATGAATCTGTTTCCAGATTATCTTGTTTCATGTTTGGACCTCTGCAATAGTTTGGGTAACTATGTCATAAGTGGGAACGATTGGATGATCTGGTGATGCAAGCAAGGAAGTCCCATGTGATCTTATCTTAAATAATGCATCATCAGTCTCTCATATTAAAGATCCATATTCCATAATAAATTATGCCCCAGTATTTGGATTTTCATAACTAGGATGAGGATGCCTCCTCAAAGGATCGTCCGAATATTTAATCAAATTCATCATTACTATAGACAAGGGGGTTAGTGAAGCACATGGTTTGTCTACCTGACAAACCAGTCTATCCAACACACCACCCATGTTTTGTTCCATCAATGCCTATGAATAATCATAAGATAGAATGACATGGTCTCCAATAGGAGTAAGGATAATCTCAGTTTTTTCATCATGCTCCAATATAATCTAAAATTGGAAGATTATATTAGGATTTTGTTCTCCCTACAGGCTAGCTAAGGGGTGGGGAGACACCCTCCGAATGAAACTAAATTGGAGGTAAAACCTATAAGTGGTATAATGATTGACAATAATCACCAATTATATATGTTCCATGAGAACCCCATCCCAAAGAGAGATTTTGTATGATTATTCTTTGAGAGAACCACCGTCATTATCGACGATTTTCCCAACTTGTGTGGGATAAGGAAAAAAAATATGAAGTGTTAAGACCAAATAAACATTTCTATGACCTCGTCAGGTCATAGAGGTATTGTATCAACCCCATAAATATTTAACAACCTTGGATGGAATGATTCATTAGGGATATTAGTTTTTTTATAGTATTTGAAGAGAGGAAATTCTCCCCTATACAACAAAATAAAAAAAGAAAAGGGATTCAAATCCAGTAAGAAATATTTCCTTTTTTAATATGTACTAGGGGTTGGTAGAGGTGATCCAGAGTCGGTATGAAAAAATTAAGGGGTTTCCCTTCTCCTAATCGAGTTTTCATCACCAATGTGCTCACTCGAATTCCTTGTCGAGTGTCCCCATCTAGGAAAATCCACCCATTCAGAATCATGGATAAGAAACCCACCATCATAAGGCTTACGAATATATCAGGACTCACCCAATAATCTATTGCAGTTCCCTCCCCCATCTCATGTATTTACCAATATGAGTCTGTGCTATAATAGACCTATTGTTAAGGGAACTAGTGAGGAAGTAGAACAGTCATATGAGCTCCGCTACGAAAGAGAAAAATGTTGATCTAGTCCTTGAAGAAGATGAGTGAGGAAATATTCATCTCCTTTATTAACTTCCCTTTCACAATGTTAAGCATGTCCCTTTTCAATAATATAGTTTGTGTGTGTTCATCCCAGATATTCGTGGTATGAAGAAACCCATCAGACATCTTCCCAAGGGAGGGTATCATGCCTAATAGGTAGAAATCCTAAAGAATGATAACTTCTTAATCATTGGATATGTGGAAGGAATTTATTTTTATGAAAAAAAAACTAATCAGTTCTCTAAGAAGATCTAACAGACAATATACAATGAACTGATAAATTTGTATGGCTTTGTAAAGGTGAATAGCTTGTAGATGATTGGAAAGTTATGATGACCTCTGTCTAACTCCAAATGGAAATTCTCACTTATCATAAAAAATGATGCCATGTTAGAGGTCCAATTTCTAGATTCATCCAATTCTTGGATTATTTGGGTCGGAGACAAATATGATTGAATAACTTTGAGTAGTGGGATGATGGAAAAATTGCAATCTTCCAGACCCTGAGGGGAGTTCACCAATGTGTAGGATGGCCCCTGGGATTATACCATGACCAACTGATTTCCATAAAAATTTATTTTTTGAATGTAATCTATGAAATATAAAAACTAGTAATATGAAAGGTTTTATTCAGGTGAGGGGATAAAACATCATCCAATAAACCAAATCCATTTAAAATAAGATGGTATGAAAAGGGGTATCTCTAGAGTTCATTTGAGATAATCCTCTTAAAAGCATTATTGTTATATTACAAGTGATACCTAGGTTCTTTATTATGATTCCCACCGATCATGGCCCTCTGGATAGCCGTAGAAGAATACATATGATAACTAGAATCTGTATATATAAAATCAGAAAGCATATATCATACAATTGAAAAATATCATTAAAAAGGATTCATAACTTTGATAGCATCATATGAATTGAATGAACCAAGAAGGGATTCATGAACTCATTACCTGATATAGGTCTCATGAACCGCATGACCTATAGAGTCCTCCCAAATCACATGACCCATAAAACATCTTGTGACTATGTAATATTTTATGGGATACATGATCACATGACCTTAAGAATGTCATGTGAACCACATAATTATTGAGTGATCACGAGAACAAGCCAATATATCGTGAGAAACTTGCAAGACATCAATACGGACAAGGACCTCAGTTGAGGTTTTTGAAATTATAGATAATAGATTCATAATCAGTTCAAACAAGTTTTGGGAAAAAGTAGTCGAGTAGCATGGGAACAAATAAATATCTCATTAAACAATATCGTGAAAAAATATGGCAGGTTTTTCTTGCGAATAGATTCTATGATCAGTTCTTGAAGATAGGTATTAAAAATGAGATATTGTGGCATGGTCTTGCAAAGTAGTCATGAAACAAGAGGAATTGAAAGAGATCTGAAATTTGAGGTTCCTTATAGAATAAGTCTCCGCTCTACAAAATAGAAAATTTCACCCTGGAAACCAAATGTCACCCAAGACATCAATTGGTAAAGCCTGAAGGACTCAATAAGGCATTTTCTATCCTAAAATCAAGTTTTTTTCCCTGCAAACATTTCTCCTAAGAGGGGAATTTTTTATACTTTCCAAATTACCATCACAAAATATAGAATATAATAAATACCTAAAGAATGGGAATTATTTTCTCCACAAAATAAAGGAATAAAAGGTGGATAAATCACACAGATAATAAACCTTCATAGGTACATGTGATTGTATGACCTACAAAATTTTATGCATATGATTCATGCATAGTGCATGATCTTCTTATGATCATGTCAAGCTCCTTTGATAAGTTCTCCCATTCTTAATAAGGCTACCAGAGGAGTCCCCCTGAATTACATGACTTTTCAACCGATGAAGACTATGAAATATTCCAAAACCCCCTTATAAAATAAATAAATAGAAATTTGGAATCCTCATGTGAAAGAGAGTTTTATTGATCTTCATACAACAATCTCATATGATCCGAAAGACCTCATGAAGCCCCTAGAAGAATGACCACCAAGTCATGCAAGTTCATGTTGACATATCACCTTCATCATTCAAATGACTTAAAACACATCTGTTTAAGAATATGATACCCCTTCATCTCTATAAACACACATAGGGGTTGTTTGTGGCAATTCTCATGTGTCACTGTAAGATCCACCATTGATTGAATGATGTATTGCAGATAAAGAGGGTTATTTTACCTAAATAAACCCGCACATCTTTGTGAGATCTATTTTCCTTGTAAAATAATGAAATAAATAAAATATAAAATGGTGGAAGCCTCTCACAAATGGAGGATGTTCTGATCATCATTAGAAATGGGTTATGTTCCTCGAGTGATCACCATTGATCATGAAAAGGCCCTTTGACAGGACATCATGATCTCATAGAAGCCTCCTTGACAATCCAACATGATATCGTGGGGGACCTTGGGTATGTAAAACTAATCCCATGGAGGCCCCTTGACAAGACACCTTAGTCTTGTGAAGGACCTCACACAAGTCATCTTCGATCGAATGAAATCCTTCCCACAACTATCATGATCTAATGAAAACTCCTAGAAATGTCAATGCACCTTGTGAAAGATAATTTTCAAGAAAAAATTGTTAGGACAAATCCATTTGATCGGCCTGGGTCCAATAAACATGAAAATAGTGGAACATTGTTGCGGTCGTTGTCATCATGTGGTGCTATAGATTACCAATGGAAAGATCATGTGAATAGAATGATACAAAGATACATACACAGACTCCAACACATATTTTGTTTGATATGTTCCACTCAATATAGTGTATAAATTGGGTGTATAGTCCAATAAATCCATCCCCCTAAACACAAAAACACACATGACTGGCGACTACTACACAATAGTGCTAGATAGGACTTCTCAGAGCATCAAGTTACACAATAACAAAGGTCTTATACTAGGTAAAATATTGGGAATGACCTAAGTGATAACATGGAATGGATATGAGCTTCGTGTGGTCACTCTATAGTTCTCATGAAGGACTTTTGATATATCATCCAGATTGTTTAAAGGGGGACCCACATGTTAGATGGGTCACAAAAAACTAAAAATAAGATCGCACTACAAAACTCTTGAGGTAGATATAAAATAAATGGTGAAATAAAGACCGAAAAAAGGTAAGAGAGTTATGAGAAAATGGAGATTCTAATATTCATGTTCTTTACATGACCTGAACAGATCATCTGACCACCTGAGGACATGCCTCCTAAGTCAAGTGACACTCTCAACATGCCATTTGGATCATGAGATGTTCCTTGGATAGGTCAAGAAAGTCATGTGACTCCCTCCAGTCATACCACCCAAGTCTAAAAAAGTCCTCTAATATTTTTAGAAAAATATTACGGTGTCCTACAGGTATATTTCCCATGTTATGTGGCATCACTAAGGAATGTCATCCAGTTCTTGTGATGTACGACAGACAAGTCAACCATATCATGTGATGTCCTTTGGATGAGTGAGTCAGGTCATGTGACACCCTAGGGATGTGTCATCTAGGTAATGAGACACCCTATGTACATGTCATCCAGATCATGTGAGTTCCTCTGGAAAAGTCATTCAAGTCATGTCACACCTTCCTGACATGTCAAATTTTATCATGAAACTTCAACTGGACTTGTAATTCAGATTATGTGATGTAATTTGGACAAGTCAACTGGATCATCTAACTATCTTTGAGCATGTCTTCTAGGAAACCAGGCCATGTTCGTACATCCTCAGTCATTCCATATAGAAACCCCAAGAATGTGAGGAATACAATTGGGAATATTAGTAAAACAATCAGGATACATCAAGAAGGAAATTAGGACATGTTGAGAAGACATCTCGAAACATGATATCCTTGTCTAGTGGACATGATTGGGAATACCCCCAACTGAACTATAAGAACTATTATTCCTGATATAAATAGTATATGTAAGATGCCTTTTTAAGGAAAAATCTCAAAAGGGAATCCACCTCATTGTGAGATCCTCTATTTCTCCAACATTCAAACCCATGGGACCTAAACTCTATTATGGGTACATTATTCTTACACATCCACTAGTAGAATGAAAAGTCAACTGAACTATGACAAATCTAAAAACTGCTATAATCTGGATACATAAGGCGCCTTCCTATGCCCTGATCTCCATATACAACACCCCATAAGGCCTTACCCAGCACCTAATTCCTGCATCCATATGAAATTAGATCGATCACTTTCAATCTTTTATTTCTCACAGTGAGAATGGATCATGTGGGCTTAGGAAATTTCAATGATTATATCATTTACATCAGTAATTTCCATTAACCATGGAAACCTTAGTGTGTAATCCATGATCAGTGACATGATATGATCCCTCCCCCATACAGGGGAAACCATATCAGGGTAAGTCTCAATAGCATATTGATCTAAAATAAATCTTATTCCTGTAATAAGAAGAACACATAAGATGACTTCTTAAGGCTCAAAATCTATAACCAAAGCCTATGTTCCCTCATATATGTCATTTCTGTATGATGTGAAATTGAGTAGTTTCAAATAACTATGTTGGTTTTGATTCCTATTATAATTAGGGTACGTAATATGCCTCATAAATTTTAAATCTAATTATAAAAATAATAATTTCATCCCTATATAGATGTAAACTCCATAGTGTCTAGTTATATGGATTAAAAATATCAGTAGCTACCCATGATGAGAAATGGATGTAGAACCACATATACATACATATGTAAATATTAATTGACCACTCCCCCTTAAACATGGAATGATTAAACCCTTGCTCATTTTATTAGGTAATCAGTCTCATATTGGGACTAGGAAGTGATTATCAAACATAACTTAAATATATAATAGATTCCTTGAGTATGAAATAATCTCCCCTCTGAAAAAATGGTATGATGGGTCTGACCTCCCATCCTCTGGACCAATAATATTTGTTGAATATGAAACCCCAATTCACCAATTTCCTTTTGAAAAAAGGTATGTACTCTATTATAGATTAGGGATTCATTAGGAGTTTCCATTAAGAAAAAAATGGTGAAACTGACATGAATTATTGTCCAATACATTGAACCCCCCACAATCAATAGTCGGGTAAAACTTCATGGTGTTTCTTTCCTTGAAATAATGATAATATGAATTTTAAGTTTAAAATATAAGGTTAAAAAATAATAACTCCAGTAGAAATGGAATTAGAGTGAATATTTTACTATTACTTCTTGATCTAGGTGTAGTCAATTGGTTTGAACTCTATTGGACCTGTATAATTCAAACAATCAATCATTATAACATTGAAAGATTAAAATTTACTTACTCTAAAATAAATATTCACAATTATAATTGAGAACATTACAATTTAATCTAATCTATAGGTACAATAATTAAATTTCAACACATAAAAACAAACATATATTGAAATGGGAAATACTGACAAGTATATATGAACTGAAGAAAAACATCAAATCTAGAATGAGTACTAGAAGTGAAGATATGATTATATCTATTATGTATATACTAGAAAATAGGAAAAGGGAACAATTGCTACAAAGAACATGAGAAAGAGGGATGGAAAGAACCTATATCTATTAGAACAACTTTAATGTCTGCTTATACAAAAAATGGGATGAGGAAAAGAGAAAAAGGAAAAGAATATCTGATACTGCTCTAGTGAATATCACATAATAACAAACTACACACTACTGAGATACTACTGTTGTAAGGATAGGAGAAAGAGAATAAAGCCTGCTACTAATCACTGTAATCTACAATGATCCTTTGAACTAAAATGAATAAAATCCCCAAGGACTACACTCTCTGCTTGTTATTTGTATCAAGTAGCAGTACAAGTGAATATACCTTCCCAAATACAATATATTAAGATCAATCAAACACTTCTTGAATCTTATACCTCAGTAAATTAATTAGATGCATCTTCACTAACCACTAAAAATGAATTAAAAACTCTATAATATTTATGGATCGATGATGCACCCTAGTTCAAAAAATCTAGATAGCCTCGTCCTTCATGAATTTTCCACTAGAACGTTATCAATTGAATTTCTAGATGAAATTTTAGAAAATAGAAATGCTTCTTTGATCATTTCCCATTGTTCAATCGAATTCGTAACGACCCAGAATTTTATCAATGGAAATTCCCTTCTTATAATTATTTCATATAATATAAATTACATAAAATCACATTAATAACACAATAAAAACATTATAAATTAATAATTAATGGAATAATAGGTATTTATATAAGTTAAAGAACCTATACTGATGAAATAGTTACATGATCTTTAGAATAGTAATATCACTCTTATGAATAGTAAACCAGACGAAAAAATAGAAATATCTCCCATAAAATTATAAATAAAATTTAGGCATATTATAAATAAAAATATGACATATCTATATCTTGTAAAATTTAAATAAATGTTTTAGAAATGATTAATTAAGTGTTGGTATTTTTTCATGTTATAAATATTTAATTACAATTATATAATTAATATAATGATTTGAGAGAAAATTTATTTTCATAAAATATATTCATAAATTAATATTTTTTTTTCTTATGATTATCTAATAATTTTTTGATACCTTGGTTAATTTTTAAAAGTGTTATAAAATTAGTTTTAATTTTAAAAATGGTGTTTTTAAAATAAAATATGATGTTAATTAAAAATTAAATTTCTCAAATTTATAAAATTAATTTCAGAAAATTGAGTCCATTATTTAATTTTACATGTCAAAATATGGTTAGGGTGAATTTTTTGGATTTTATAAAATGCATGATTTTATGGTAAATAGTGGAGTACGTTAATTTATAGTATATATACATTATAAGTTAAATACAACATTCCTTGATTCATCACTAATGTAAGCACCATAATCTGGAACATACCTTCATCATTTTTATATTTTTGGTAATAATTCTCCAACAATTCATAGACTTGATCCAAAATAATAAACTAATGAATAAAATAATGAGAAAACACCCCTCTCCTCTACTATAAATACCCCCCCCCCCAACCACCACCACCACCTCTTCCCCTCATACCTTTCAAGCATTGAGAATTGTCCAAATTCTACTCAAATATCTTCCCAATCCCCTTTTCCCACTTCCATGAGCCTTTCACCTCATCTAAACACCAAAACCTTTTCCTTAAGGTGGTTCTCAAGGATGAAGAATTCAAAAAGGTAAAATCCTCTTTCTATTCTTTTAATTTCTTTTCAATTTATTTTCTTTTCTTATTCTCTCCTCACCTTTCATCATCCAAATAGTACTATAGCTACATTAAATTACATATAATATAATTTTATTATGAAAATGGAATACCTCATCATCATTTCTCTTCACCCTCCTATTATAATAATGATGAAAACGTTGCTCGTGATGTGTTAATTTATTGCATTCAAGGACGACAAAGATTTCAATTTCCATTACCTCCTTTAAGACTACACATAAAAACATTTTTATAGTTTATATATATATATATATATGCAGCCAATGTGATGTTTTGTATCCATTATATATACATGATATTAATTAATAAAACAAAACTAGTTTGTGATGATTGAAAAATTGGGAAAATAATCTAAACGATTACCACTAACGTCTTCTCTAATGATTCATCCTCACCCCAAATAACCAAATGAACATAATAAAATTGTGATAAATCAAATTAATGTATAAAATTTCTTGGAATTAATTAATTAATGGACTTAATATTATTATACAAGACATTAATATCAAGTTCATATATGTTTTAGACATAAGGTAAGGGATTCCTTCTGAACCTCTATTTTTTCCTTTAGGTTACATTCTCTCTCTCTTTACCCCAATGTAATTATTCTTTATTTTAATGTAAAACTTCTCTATTCTGTGTATCTATTCGAAACTCATGTATCCATATAATATCACCCTTCTTTCATAGGGAAATACATGTTTAAAATTAATTCTCTTCTCAATTATTCCCACTAAGCAAGCCTGATTCAAGGGAACTTCCTGATTTCTCACCAATTTTCATGTTTACTCTATAATATATTTTTAGCCACTGTTATTTTTCTAAAATAAATTATTTTAACCTAAAAAACTATCTTGGTTCATTTCTAGTTTTATGAAAACATATATGAATTTTCCTCTTTAAATTCTTTTTAATATCTTCCTTTAACTACACTAAAATGTTTCATTTCTCATGTCTCTTAAACACTCATTTGCATGTTTTCACTACAGTTTGACCTAACTAATCATGATTTTTTCCTACTTTTCCTTATCAATCTCCATGAATTATTTATATCCTCACTTTAATGGACACCATTATGATATTACATTATTTTTTTCTTTTGACGTGATTAAGATACCGAATTCTTTCCATGAGTAACCCTTACATTTATGTTTGATTCCTTAGGTATGATTTTTCATGTGGAAAAAATATTCGTGGACATATTATGATGGGTTCACCTAGATAGTGCTCTAATTAATTAGGTAATTTTTAGTCTCATGATACTTCATGTTGGTACATTGAGTGAACTCGATTCCTTTATGGGACTACATCTACCATGTGATATTGTCTTTGCAGTTAGCCTTGAATCATGTTTATGTAAAGTTATATGTCATTGCCACAATCCTATGATGTCTTGGTTATATGTTCCCATGTTATATAGGTTATTATTCCTTATTTTTATTCATGTTACATTCCATTTATTTCATCATGGCATGCCTTCTAACCCATGCGATATGTTATATTTCTATTCTTATTCCCTTACTGGGATTTTTAGTTCATCCCTTTTTGTCATGTATTCCCCAGGTTATCCTATGAAGATTTAAGACCTCAATGAATGTTTGGAGCTCATTATTGAGTTTAAATAAATAAAAAATTTAGTTTAGTTTCATATTCTAAAATTATGTACATAATATTCTAAAGATACTAGAATTTATGATAATTGGTTGTAATTGATGATTTATTATGCTTAAAATCATGTAATGATATCCGTAAAACACTAGGGTCACTATAGATGGTATCTGAGGTGATTTCTATTTAATTTTGGAGACTGAGACTAGATTACTTTATTAAGAACCCTAAATGTATTCTTATCACCATGGATAACCTAAATTGATACATATGGAATCACAAGTTAGGATATTCTTTTCATTTACATGTTTATCCTTCTATGTTCAAAGTTTTCATTTTACATGATTATTAGCTAAGTATTCAAGTGCCCTAATTGTAATTTAATTTTTTAGTTAATGTCTAGAAATAGAAGAACATGTTCCAACTATAAATGTGATAGGAAATGTGATGATTTCCCTAATGATATACCAAATATGATGGTAATGGGTGCTCAAAAATTTATGAAAATACTTTTTTAGCTTGATCAAGTTATGAATAATAACTTGAATCATGTCGAATTTACTCCTTATCCTAATAAAGAGAAAGTTATCATCAAATACTTCATGTGCAAAAGTACTCCCATGTTTAGTGGATCTTCTGATCACCTCATCACTGAACAATGGATTAACTCCATTGAGAAGATATTCTCTATCCTCCAGTTCTTAGAAGAAGAGAAAGATGTGCGGGGGGATTATCATTTTGACGGGGAATCTGATTAGTGGTGGACACTGATCAAGAACATGAAGTCTAAAGAAGAAATTTATTCCATGGATTGATAAACATTCAAGAATATATTTTCAAAAAATATTTTCCCTAAACCCTTCATCTTAAGATAGAATGGAAATTCCTCGGACTGAAGCAGATGGAATACAGGTCTATCAGGTCATATGAAGAAAACTTCACAAGGCCTATAAGATACGACTCTGGATTTTTCATGAACACCAAAATCAGGGTGGATAGATTATTTAGTAGACTAATGTCATGTCTATGAAAATTATTAGTGATTTTAAACTCCATCAATTATGAGAATATTGTATGTTGTGCCCTTAAGGTTGAAATGGAGATTGGATACTCTTAGTGATCTTGTGGGCCTTGGGAAAAAATAATAAAATGAAGTTTAATATGGGAGATAAATCCCATGATGGAAAGAATTCCCAACATCCCATGTTTTAGAAATATGGGAAGAATAATCCTAGAAACTATTTAAAGGGAACCCTGAGATTCTTCAAATGTAGAAGATAAGGGCTTATGGATAGTAACTACCAAAGGGATATGATGAATCCCACTAATTCGGAAGAATAAATCAAGGTTAATATCAACATTCATACTATAGTGCAGTGTCTCAACTGTATGGTGAGTGATAATTACAGAAGACATTACCCTAAGCCAAGGATTGTTAGAGGAAATTGATAACAACAACCACCAAGGCAACAATGATGGGAATATTCTATCACTACTACATAGGTGTAGCCTAAAAATAATGTGGTGATAGTTGTGTTGGTTAATCATTAAAGAATATTGAATGTACTATTTTATTCTTTTTCTATACATTCTTTCATGCCATGCATGTTTAGTAGAACCTTTCAATCAGTGGATGAAAATATGAAGTTTGAGTTATCTGTGAGAATAAAAAATGGGGCAATTATTTCATCCAAAGTTTATAAATTCTCCATAGTTAATGTTTCTGTACTGAAACTCTAATAAAATCTTTTTATTCACACTTTGGTGGAGTTTAATGATATATTGGACATGGATTGGATATCATTATATAAATCCAACATCAATTTTTGGGAAAGGTTGATCACTCTTCCCATCCCAAACCATCCTATAATTTTGTATGTGTAAGGAGGAAGATGAATCTTATTCAGAATAATCATCTCAATTGTTGATATTTTTTTCTTTATGAGTTTAAATATCTAGGTCAAATTCATGAGACAAAGTAGAGAATCATGCTTGAATACATGCCCATCATGAGGTATTACAAAGATGTATTCTTGGAAGAATTTACCAGTCTTTATATTGATTGAGTGGTTGAGTTCTCAATTAAACTTATTCATGAATATCTACCTATATCAAATACACCTTATACAATGGCCACCTTTGAGCTAGAATAACTAAATAATAAGATACAAGATAATCTAGAAAATGGTTTTATATGCTCGAGTGCTTCACCATGGGATGCATCGGTCCTCTTATTTAAGAATAATGATGAATTAATGTATCTTGGTATTCATTATCGTGATCTCAAAAAAACATCATAAAGAACAAGTATCCTCTACCATAGATATATGACTTGTTTTATCATCTACATGGGGCCATTAATTTCTCTAAGATGGACCTTCGGTTGAGATATCACCAATTAAATGTGGGGAAAGAAGATATTCCCAGTATTTCCTTTTGAATGAGGTGTGGACACTTTGAGTCCATAGTGATTCCCTTATAACTCACTAATTCTCTAGTAATTTTTATGGAATTTATGAATATAGTCTTTAAATATTACCTAGAATATTTTTTGGTGGTATTTATCAATAAAATTATGATATATTCCAAGAGCAAGGAGGAATATGAGGAGTATTTTAACATTGTTATAAAGACATTACAAAGGGAGAAACAATGTGAAAAGTATAGTAAATGTGAGTTCTATAAAGATTATGTATCATTCTTGGGTCATGCAATAACCAGAAAAAAAGAATATCTGTGGACCATTCTATGATAAAAGAAATCTAAGAATGGACAATGCCAATATATGTAATATATATCAGTAGTTTCCTTTTTCTTGCTAGGTATTACCGGAGATTTGTGAAGAAATACACACAATTTTAGAACCCACTAACTATGATGAATTAGGAGGGAGAAAAGGTTTTCTAGACCAATGATGTGAAGACTTATTCAAAGAGTTGAATAAGAGGATTATCACTACACTAGTACTCACACTACAGACATGTGAGAAATTTTTTTGGTGTATAGTAATGCTTAAAATAAATGATTATGTTTTTTAATAATGAAAAAGGATTAATTTATAGACTATTCCTCAAGGTAAATGAAAATTCAGGTGAAAAGTTATCCTATATGTGGTCATGAGTTGGAAGCTATGATCTTTGTGTTGAAAATCAGGCGGCATTATCTCTATGGGGAGAAGTGTGAAATATATACGGATCACAAGAACCTCAAAAATATATTCACATAGAAGTATCTTAATATGTTCCAGTAAATATGGTTATATTTCATCCAGGATTATGAATTCTCAATCCATTGCCATCCTGGTAAGGAAAATAAGGTGGCATATACTCTATGTAGAAATGATCCTACAAATTTTCAATGTTAAAAATTGAGAATAATCCAATATTCTTTGATTTTCAAAGGATGGACATGGGAATCATTAATGAACAACATAAATACATTATAAAATAATTAATCAATCATCCCATATTCATAAAATAATGGTTGCTCAAAAGAATGATGTAGAAATTCAGAAAATAGTGGAAGCTATCAGAAATGTGAAATCCTCTGAGTTCAAGATCAATGAAGATGAATTCATAAGATTTGGGTCATGACTATGTGTACCATACAATATAGAGATAAAGAAATAAATTCTAAATGAATTACATAGGTCATATTTATCTATTAACCCTGGGATCACAAATATGTATAGTTATATATGAGATAACTATTGGTGGGACAATATGAAAAAGAAGATCATTGAATATACATCAAATTTCCTGGTATGTTAGCAATTTAAGGATAAAAGGAAAAAGTATAAATGGATTATTCAACCATTACCCATATAAACATGTAATTTTTCACCATAATTCTAATTAAATCCATATTAAGCAATGCTATATTGGTTTTTGTGGATCATATCGGAAAGATATCTCACTATATCACAATTCGATAGGAATTATCACTAGATCAAATGGCATGGATATACATCAAATCAGTGATAATGATGGATGGTGTACCAATATTTATTATATTTGATCAAGATCTAATATTCACCTCCAAGGTCTAAAAAAGTCTCCAACGTGCTCTAAGAACCAAGCTAAAATTCAGTATAACCTATCATCCTCAAACTGATGGCCAATCTAAACAGACTATTCAAACATTGGAAGATATGTTGAGATCATGTTCTATTGAATTCAAAGGTGGATGGGACCAAAATATTCCACTGGTTGAATTCTCCTATAACAACAGTTTCCACTCAAACATCCAAATGTATCCATATAATGAATTTTATGGGAAAAGATATAGAACATTGTCATGTTAGGATGAAGTCAGTGAACGTAAGCTACTAGGACCTGAAATGGTTGAAGAAATGGTGGAGAAGATGAAAACCATTCAACAGCATATCTGGGCATCCCAAAGTCAAAAGAAGAGTTATGAAAACAATCTTCGATGATACCTTTAGTATATTATTGGATACATGGTATTTCTATGAATGTCTCCATGGAATTGGATTGTGATATTTGGGATAAAAGGAAAGCTAATTCCCAAGTACATCAGCCCCTTCGAGATTCTTGATCATATTAGAGTTGTGGATTATTGACTAGATTTCCTCCAACTATTTCATAATTACACAATGTATTCCATGTATCTCTCTAGAGGATGTACATAACAGAACCCTCACATGTAATGAATTCAGAGGTGGTACAATTGGAGAATGATCTCTAGTATGAGGAGCATCTAGTGAAGATCTTGGACCATAGAGATAATGTTATATGCAATAAGA
The DNA here is from genome assembly GCA_963277665.1 of Viscum album. Classification (NCBI taxonomy): domain Eukaryota; kingdom Viridiplantae; phylum Streptophyta; class Magnoliopsida; order Santalales; family Viscaceae; genus Viscum; species Viscum album. The sequence continues at coordinate 1,770,289,771 of OY728157.1, forward strand.
CTACTCACCTAGTAAAAGTATTATCACAGAACCATAAGTATGAATATGAAACCTATGAACTAGAGGAATCGATAAAGGATAAGTACCCTTACACCCTTAGTTTGTAAAATGAAATTTTCAAGGGTGAGATTTCCTAAGGGGGGAAGAATGTAAAGACTCTAAATTTTATCAATGAAGGTTGCTTCTTGTAATAATGTAATATATTATAAATCATGTAAAATCACATTAATAACTCAATACAAACTTTATAAAGGAAGAAAAAATTTAATAAAGTGTATTTATATATGTTAAGGAATCTATATAGATGAAATAGTTACTTGACCTTTGGAATAGTAATATGATCCTTATAAATTTTAAAACATCCAATAGAATAATAACATTACCTATGAAATTATAAATAAAATTTACTCAACTTATAAATAAAAGTATGATATATATATTTCTTGGAATAAGTAAATAAATTTTTTAGAAATGATAAATTAAGTGTTGGTATTTTTGTATGTTATAAAATTTAATTTCAATTTTATAATTAATATAATGATTTAAAAGAAAATTTATTTTCTTAAAATGTATTTATAAATTAATATTTTTTTTGTCTTATGATTATGTAATAATTTTAGGATACCTTGGTTAATTTTTCAAAGTGTTGTAAAATCAGTTATAATTTTTAAATTGGTATTTTTCAAAAAAATGATGATTTTAATTAAAAATTAAAATTTTCATATTTATAAAATTATTTCCATAAAATGGAGTCCATTTTTTAATTTTCCACATCAAGATATGTTTTGGGTTATTTTTTTGTATTTTTATGAAATACATGAAATTTTGGGGAATAGTGAAATACAATAATTTATGGTATATATACATTATAAGTTAAATCAACTATTCCATGAGTCATCATTGATGTAAGCCCCATAATCTATAACTTCCATTAATTATTTTAATATTTTTTGTGATAATTATAAATCTATTCATATTCTTGGTCCAAAATAATAAACTAATGAATAAAATAATGAGATAACACCTCTCTCCTCCACTATAAATACCACCTCTCACCACCTATTCCCCCACACACATTTAAAGCTTTGTCCATTGTCCAAATTCTAATAAAATATCTTCCCAAGACCCTACCCCATGTATATAATACTTTTTTCTCATAAAAATACCAAAACATTTTCCCTAAGGAAGTTCTCAAGGAGGAGGAATTCAAGAGATAAAATCCTTTTTCTATTCTTTAAATTTATTTTCAAGATCTTTTATTTTTTTATTCTATCTTAACCTACCCTCATATAAATTGTATGATAACTCAATTACCTTATATAAACTGGAATTTTATTATGCTAATGGAATAATTCATTATCATTTCTATTCCCCCTCCTTTTATACTAATATTGAAAACATCATCTATGTAAGGTTAATTTATCGCATTTACGGTCGACGAAGTTTTCAATTTCCATTACATCCTTCCTGACTTCTCATAAAACCATTTTTATGATTAAAAAATATTATAATATATTTATTAAAGACTATTTAATGTTATGTAACAATTATATATACATGGTATTAATTAATAAAACAAAACTAGTTTGTGAAGATTGAAAAATTGCCAAAATAATCTAAACGATTATCACAAACATATTACCTAATGATTTATCCTCCCCAAAATAACCAAATGAAATTAATAAAATTATAATAAATAAAATAAATTTATAAATGGTTCTAAATTAAGTAATTAATTTATTTAATGTTATTATCCATGACATTAAGATCAATTGTATAAGTATTTCGAACATAAGGTAAGGGATTACTTCTGAACCTCCATTTTTCCTTCAGATTAATGTTTTTCTCTACTTACCCCAATGTAATGATTCCTGATTTTTCTATACCACTAATAAAATATGTTTATGTGATTTAACATCATTTATCCAGATCATAACATCCTTCTTTGATGGGTGAATACATGTTTAAAGAAAATTCCCTTCTCAACTCTTCCTTATTAGCGATCCTGATTCAAGAGAACTTCTCAATTTCTTACCAATTTTCAACTTCACTAAATAATATATTTCAAGCCACCATTTTTTTATAAAATAAGTGATTTTATCATGAAAAACTATCTTGGTTCATTTCTGGTTTTACAAAACCAAATATTCCTTTTTCTTCTTTAAACGGTCTTTAATATTTTTCTTTAACTACACTAAAATGCTTCATTTATAATGTATCTTAAACACTATTTTGCATGTTTAACTTCATTTTAAAATAATTTATAATTATCTATGAATGTTTCACCTAATTAATTTCTATGTATGATTTGGATCCTTTATTTCATGTACACCATTATGATATTCTCTTATGTTATTCCTTTTGATGTGATTATGATACCAAATTCATTCCATGGGAAACCCTTATGTTTTTGTTTGATTGCTTATGTATGATTATTAATGTACCACATATATTAATTACATGTAATTATGGGTGTTCCTAGAGATTTCTCCAATTAATTGGGTAATTTTTAGTCTCATGAGACGTCATGTTGGGATAGGGAGTGAACTCGATTCCTTTATGGGAATTTGTGTACCCTGTGATATAGTCTTGGAAGTTAGCTTTGACTCGTGTTTATGTCATGTTATATATCATTTACACATTCTAATGATATCTTGGTTATATGTTCCCATGTTATACATGTTACTATTACTTATTTATATTAATGTTACATGCCTTTTATGTCACCATGTTATGCCTTCTAACCACTATGCTATGTTTTATTCCTATGCTTATTCCCTCACTGGGCTTTTTAGCTCATCTATTTTGTTCATATATTCCCTAGGTCATCCTATATATATGTAAGGGATCAAGTAATTTTAGGAGATAATTATGGAGAATAAATAAAATGAGTTTTTTTGGGTTTCATGTCTTCAAATTATGTACCTAATCTTTTAAAGACACAAGACTTTATGATACTTGGTTGTAATTGAGGGTTAGTTATTCATAAAATCATATAATGATATGTGTAAAATGATATAGTCACTCTAGGATTTCCATTAATGGAATCTTCTAAACTTGAGAACATAAATCATTGGTTATGCCTCTTGTAAAATTGTGAACCTTAGGAGACTTATTTCTCATTAATGGATGAGAGGATATCGCTCGACCTCCTTTGGTGAAATCAAACCATGTTCATGAAAATTGGATCTATGAAAACATTCCCTCTCTTCAACATTGGATTTGGTTTAACTTTAGATAATATGGACCTTGAAAACCCTAACATAAAGTGACCTAACATTTCTTTATAAGTATGCATTACTTTTACAGTTCATTTATTCTATACTTAAATGTTTAATTTTTACAAAATAATAATATATTTTAAAGTTAATAATTCATATTCATATAGAAAAAATATAAATCACTATAAAATGTTATATGATAATGGAATACAGGTTGTGAAATATTTGACACTTCATAAATATGTTGATTCAGTGACTCATTTTATATTTTATTTTTAAAATCGCATTGCACTTCATTAAGCACTTGATGATTACAATATTATATTTTATTTAACATTAGTTAGTTTTTTTATCTTTTATTTATAAATAATTAAAAAACACTAAATTAAATACTAAAAATCTAAGGTTTTATGAAACACTGGGGGTTTGGGGATTTGTGAAAATATGATGATCTAAGAAATTTTGAAATATCTATGATTTATGGTGTCCTGAAATACCCATAATCTAAATAATCAAATAATGTATGTATAATAATTATACTGGTGCATGATAAATTCATCGGTAGGTATGTAAAGATGTTGAGTCTATCGAAAGATGAAAAAGTAATCTATTACTGATGTCGTTACAACTAAACCTGAAGATTGTAGAATCAAACTATTGGAGGATTGTTTATAAACTGATTCATGCTTTGAGGAACAAATAAAAAAGAGAAAGACAAGAGATATAAGGATACACTAAAATCTGCCAATCTCTTTAATCTTTCAACTATTTTTTTGTTTAGTTCACTTTTTATTGTTTAAATTTAGAGTGTTTTCTAAGAACATATGATTGAGAGCTTTCATTGTAAGATATCTTAGTTTTATTATTGTAATCATTGTGTTTCTGATTGTGAAAATTGAGGGATTTTGGGTGTGTAAGGATGATATGTACTTCTAGTTTTTAGAATTGGACATCTTATAATGGGTTTACATCAAGATATTTCTTTTTTTTTTGGAATACATGCCTTTAGACATTCTTATAGTTAAAAATACCTTGAATCGGGTTTACATATTTTCCTTATTCTTTGGTTTAAAATGAATTTTTAAATAATATCCTTTTGGCATTATTTATTGGTAAATAAAAAATCCATGTTTTTTTATTTTCATTGTTCTTATACTTTTAATAACTTTTATTATAAATCTATTAGTTTAATTTTTGCATTGTTCATATTTCTTTTATCAACAGTTGTAATATACTTATTATTTTATTACTATTATTTTAACTTTTATTTTACTCTCATTATATCATGGGTATATCAAATCAACATATTTTTGAAAGATTTATTAATTTTGTAGGATAAATAATTGTTAGTTGTTTTAAAACTATAATTCACTCTGATATTGTATTGTGATTTTAATCTATACATTAGACCAACACTTGGTATCTTGGAAAGTCACTATGTTTGAGATAGAGTCTGATCCAACCATTTTTTCCATTATTTTATCATAATTTCAATTTTTTAGTCTACAATTCTCTAAAGTGTTGTAAAGGAAGGATATTTGAGTTATAGTAATGGACAGTATCATGAATGTCGGAATTTTGGAGAACGTAAATCTAAAAATACCACATAAGTTTAATAGAAATGATTATGAATATTGGAGAGACCATATAGAGACATATATTTTCAATACCAGTTCTAATAATTTTTTTATTCTCACTAGTAACTATAAAATTCTGTAAAAATATCTAATTTTTTTTAAGATGAGGAAGAAAAATTTAAGTTAACTTTTCAACATAGATATAGTTTTTATTGTTCCATCCAAAGAAATATTTAAATTCAAGCATCTTCTTTTCACTTTGCTTGGGTGATTTAGAAGAAGCTTAATTTCACTCACTTCATAAATTCTAAGTCTTCTAAAACCATGAGGCCAATGTTTAGAGCTGATTACCAGTGTTTTAATATTTTTCCTTGTGAAACAGCTGTCCAAATAAATTAGAATTTTTTTACAATAGTGAATAGTCTATATTCTATTAGATAAAAGGAGTTATAAGATGATTAGTTAGTAAAAAAACTGATATATATTCCAGATAGAGAATTGTAATCTAAAAGTACAACTATATATGATACAAATAATATTACTAAGTTAAGTCTTGATGTCTTAAATGGAAATTGCAAGAAATATTAGAGTATATTAAAGTGAGGTGCATAAAAAGATAAAACGAAAAATAGTATTTCTTTTACATCAAATACCATAACCTGTAAACCAAGTGCTTCTAAGAGAAGTTTGAGGAAATATTTTGATGAAAGAAATCCTGAACCAATGGATAGGGAACATTCTAACATGGTAAGAATAATTTTTAAATAGAAAAATTCTAGATAATTAATTTAAAAGACAAAAATATAAGAATGATTATACAAATCATATAAGTTATGATTGTATAAATCAAGGTAATATTTTACTTGCTTGTCCTAAATTAAAAAAGGAATGATAGAAAGTATTCTAGAAACTAGTATAAGATAAAAATTAATTAAATTATAAAATCCATGGATACATGGTGTTCATGTGAAAGCGATAAATCATCTGATAGTTCATCAGAATATAATGAAAATGGTTGAAAAATTAATAGATCTTTTGAAAATAATGAAAAAAATATGTGAAGATTAATTACTAAATATATCGTGAATCTAACTCTAGATTCAAAATGTTTTTATGAATATGATAATAATATTGATGATAGTTTACCTTATTCGTATGATGAGGGAAAAGATCCCAAAACTCATGAAGAAATGAAAGAGTTTGTTACTGAATGGGAATATATGTATCAAATTTTTTTTAATCTGTATTGTGATCATAAAAGTGAATCTAACAGGTATTGTAGTAGAACTGTACACTGTGCAGGTGTTGTAGCAGGTACTGTTTGGTGTTGTAGCAGCTGGAACTATTCACCTTGGGCCACCGGTTTGGGCTTGGAGTCTTTAAGGATTTCGGGCCACCCAGGCCTTTGGGTCAGTAGGTATTTCAGGCCACCTTTAAGGCCTTAGAGCCACCTCAAGGCCTTCGGGCCACATGCAGTTTCCCCATACAAACTCTACAAAAAAGGATCATCCCTAGAAGAGGATTTAGAGCAGGTGCACTCACCAGATCAGAGCCAAATGGATTTTTTAGAATGAGAGGGTATGGCTATGCCATTGGGACCAAAATGTGCTTGCATGGGAATCCTAGCCAGATAGTCATGCGAAGGTGGAGAGCTACTGTCATGATGTAGATGTTGGGGAGGGGCAGTTCCTTGTAGATAGTCTAGTTGAATTCCCTAAGACCTTCGGGACATGTAATCTCCTAAGCCTATAGGCCATGTAATATCTGAGCCTATGGGCCTTGTAAGGGTTCACCCTCATCCCTTGAAAGGGGGGTTATCAAAAATCAATAAAAATTAAGGCCTTTGGGCCACTCAGGCATAAATAAAATCATGTTTTTTAAAATTTGAGGATAAACTTACTGAATTTAGAAAAGAGAATGTAAATATTTGTTTAGTTAGGTAATTAAAAGGAAAATAAGACAAAACCTAACACTGATTTTAATGGAAAAAAGAAAATTTAAACCAATTAATGATCATATTATGATAGATGATATGGAGAAGAAAATTTCTAAATTTTTTTTTAAGATTTTGAATTTTGTTTAAGATAGGAATCGGGTTATAAAATTAAAATATGAAATTGAGATCCTGAAGAAGTTGTTGACAAATTTTACTACTGGTAGAAAGGAAACTAAAAAAATGTATAAATAGATCCGACCGAATAAAACTGAGTCATGTTATGGTAATAAACCCATCATAATTTATGCATATAAATTAAATTATTTGGTGTCATGTAAAACACCATTTTGTTCTATTTTGTAAAGAGGAAGATATTGGAGGACGAACTATTAACTCAATAAATTTAAAACTTTTGGAATATCTTATTGTTTTATCTCTGAGTAAATAACATATTATTAACATTATAAGTCCCTGGAGATATGGGTAATGAAAATTATTTTCACAAATATTGATGGGCCTAAAAATTTTATCTTTCAAAGATGTAATTATAAATAAAAAAGGTGTTGTGAACCATTAGTTAAGTTGTTATTACTGGGGATTAGTATTTATAAATACATTTATCAGAACTATATTCTTTTTGTTATATGTTCTATGTAGTTTCAATCATTTAATTTTTTTCTTTATATATCGCATTAATTCTTTCAACTAAGGGGGGTTTAATATTTGGAAAATATTTAAATGGATTACTTTAAAATTATAAAAAAATATATAAATTCTATATTAGAATATATCTAGAATAATTTTCTAAATAAGAATATAAATCATATTTTTTAATATTTGTTTGAATTTTAAAATACTCATTATGTTTACAAAAAAATTGAGATTCCATTTTTATAAAGGTAAAGCAAGTAAAGTGGAAAAATTAATTAGTTTCTAAAACAAATTTTAACATCATATGTTTTTACGGGAATCAATATTTGTTAGTGGATATTGGAAGATCATGAATGTTATCTAACACCTATATAAATTTGTGGACTCAAAATTCATTAGATGCATTCATTGTAGTTTTATTACAATGACCTTTTTGGATTTTTATAATCACTATTCATTTTCCATTTGTGTAATGATTTCTACTAAAGAACCTGATATGAGATAGATTATCTGGTAAAAGTGGATTGACTCAAATCATTTTAAGAAGTCTATTTTTTTCTAAAGAAAGTTATTTATTTTCATGCTTCAAACTCCTAATGTGAGAATTATATGGATTTGCGAAGTTTTTTGTGTCTAATGGAAAAAAACAGGTAACTTTTGTTCTCTTTTAACATAATTTTACAATTTATATTGATAAATTCATAGAGTAACATATAATTATAAAATAAGGGGAATCATTTTTTGTTTCAAAAAAACTACCCAAATCTCATGGATATTTTAACAAAACTTATACTGAGGATAGAATTTTTTATATTAAGGAGAAGTTATATAAAACTGCTAATTTACCACAAGTTGTACACATTGTTTTTAAATGAATCCATTCCATCCTACTACAAAGTAATGTTAATAAGGACACCATTAAGATTCCAAATATGTACTTGATGGTTTTTCTTGTGAAGTTTATCTGATCATATATTGAATCCATTTGTAATGTAATGGTAAAGCTAATGATTGTTTTATGTATATTGATGCTTAAAAAAGTTCTTATGAAGATTTTAGAATTTGATTATGTCAAGAATAAAGTTAATACTAAGAAAAATAAGGAAATTATTATCAATATATATACAATCTAAAGGATGAGATTTACTTATTATTTCAAAGAGAAGATTTTTTCCAATAAGACATATATATATATACCTCTATATAAGTATAGAAAACCATTAATATAGTTCTATAGAAAACTAAAAATCACCATATTCTTATACTAAAACATAATATCTATAAAAGAAGAAGACAAGAATTAAAAAATGTGAATATCAACTGAAATAACATCCTTTTAAAAGAATATTTACTGCTATGTTGTAGAGTTTTATATATTACTTGAATCACATAGTGGTTTCCTAAACGAAAAACTAGAAGAATCAAAGAAGAATAGGTATGATAAATCAACTAAAAATGCTTATTTTTCACTAGAAAAAGTTTAGAAAATAGCATTTAGGGAATATTTTGATAATAATTAGTAAGAGGATTAAATAAAGAAGAAATATTCATTGAAATTGAATAAATATCATATTTTTAGATCTTTATTTCCCTCAATCACAATTTGAGATCATTTAATAGAGGATGAATAATTTAATAGAATGATAAAATTTGAAGGAAAAAGAAAAAAAATCTAAAACTAGATTTTTTTAGAATACTTATTCTTTATCTTCACCCCTTCAGAAAGTTGGAGAACCGGCTGGGAAAGTCACAAATGAAATTACAATGGAAGTTCAATCATAAAAATTCTTGAAAACACACTAGGGGACATTCCACCTATTTTTACTATTTAAGTGATGGTCATCCAAGCAGAGAATATTTATAACAAATCTTTTTAGTAAATAAGGGTTTTGAAGTATCAAAAGTTGAAATACCAAAAGAGAAATATAATGTTGAAATTATGAAAGATATTTCTCCTATAGAATATTATATTCAAGATTATATATTAGAAACATAAATGAGTCAAATGATCCTTTCTAAATAGTTTGTTTCATCAGAAGAATAATCTTTAAGTTTAAGTTTTTTATTATGTAGTTCATTTTTTGGAAAATAAATATTACACTAAATATTATTAGAAATGACCAAAATGATAATTATGTTGGAAAAATGATGAAATAATTGATGTTGATAACTATTCTCCTGAGAATAATTAATTATAATAAGACTAATTAGTATATCATGAGAAGATATGATAAGAAGAAAACTCTAATAGCTCATCAAAATCTTTTATTAGTCTTGGAATTCAAAAGATAGATCATCAATTAGATTATTTGTTCTATATTTTTAATAAATTGGAAAAAATTAATAATAATTTTCTAGATTTAAATGTGAGGGTTTTCTTGATGCAAGGAGAAATAATTAATTCTCAAGATTCAAAATGATACAATCAACTGACTGAATCAATGGATAAAGTTAAAGGAAGTATCAATGTTGTTAATGAAGAATGAAATCTTCATGATTAGAATATGTGAAGAATCTCTAAATACATAAAATCAAAGGATAGAGTTATTAATTCTAGTTATAATCAACGTGATACTTTATATCCTACTTTTTTATTATCTATAATAATATAGAGGAGATAGAAGAAATTATTGTTGATTTTGGAGAGAATTTTGATGATATATCTATATGTATATGATATTTAAAGTGGATCACTATGAAAATCTAATTATATGATAAATTTAAAAATATTAATTATTTATGGTTTGATGAAATACTAAAAATTTAAATAATCAAATCTGGTATGTATAAGATTTATAGTGGTGCATAATAACATCATCGATATATATGAAAATATGCCGTGTTTGTAACGTCCCAACCCAGCTCACCTCTAAGACGGTGGTAGGACTGGTGGGTTACATGACCTCAAGCACATCTTTCCGAACGCCAGAGGCTGCCGACTAGTAGCAAGGGCCTTTCTGTGTCCGAGGGGGAGACTATTCCCTCATAGGTAATAAGTATTATCACAACAGAAGTAAACAACAATTAATAATAAATAGTGGAGGTATATAAATGAATAAGTTGTAGCAGAAGCAATATGGATAATCCAACTGAATAAGAATCAAGGGTAGAAGCTCACAAAACAATGTCATGCCATGATGTCTTTCTAAACGAAGAATATGAAAAACAAAAACCCAAGCTTACTGTCAACTAAAAAGAAAAGACACAAAGTGTGACAACTGCATCACGAGCAAGGCTCGGTCCTCTGCCCCAGTCTCCATCCTAAGTATCAAGAAATAATCAAGCATCGGAAGCAGCACGCTTCCCTTTATCAATACCTGCAAACATATAATCTACTCGGGTGTCAACGACACCCGAGCACGGTGTGAGATAAAATCCCAGTAGGCTGGCACCTGTGGTGTCTAAACCATTCTATTTCATGCAATAATAAAATGAATTGTGCCACTATATAGCAATTGAAGATAATTTATTAAGTGTAATGAAATAATTAACTTGGCCTAGGTTTCCAACAGCACTCATCCCTAATCACCTGCTTCGGCCTACGCCGGATGTCTGAAAGGAGTACCTGTAAGCAGAATACACATATGCATATATATGAAGCCTAGAAGAGTAAGGTAAAACAAGGAAGAGGCATACCCCCAAGTTTGTGCTTTAACTTGGGGTCTAAGTCATGTGTCAACCAGGTGTGCTTCAACACACTATAAAATGTCTCAAATCTCAAGGGACTAACAGCGACATTAATATAAACCTTTAGTGCATCATTATTAAGGTTCAAGTTGAGAGTTAGAGTCTGAGCTTGTTCTGAAGGTATTGTTACAAAACATCCTTCAATTATACAATACCCCCAAACCTGTTCAATACAATATTTTGAAAGACCAAGTATCGCTCGAGGCATGATTTTACCCTGATTTTGTCCTGATCTCACAAAAAGGGGCTGAGTATCATCTGAGGCTGGCATAGCTACATTGCCAATGGATGCATCTCGATGGGCCCTTTTGGTACCAGTGTCACTAATAAATATTAGAATGCCCGGGGTCGTCTCGATCCGAAAAAGCCAACGACACCGCCCCATGGTGTGTAGTGGTAACCATCAGGAACGAAGGGTCTACGCGTGGCCCTTAATACGGGACCCACCTTCTTTCCCCACCCTGAATTTAATTAAATTTTTCACAGCAGCAGATATGACATAATAAGCATATAAAATTTCATCTTGAAAACTAAACAGATACACCCATACATCACAAGGTACAAATTAAATATTGCAACATAACAATATTAACAAGGCAAGATACTGCATCAACATAAGCATATAAATGCACTTTTGAATAAATAAATAATTCAGCACAAACAACTTCCAAGAATCCAACAATTCACGGTTCATAATTAACCTAAATCATTAAATTAAATTCAACACAACAAAAATAGGTTGCGCAACACATATAGTTAATTAAATTAAATACTCAGTCGTACACATTTAAATAAATAAATAATTCAGCACAAACAACTACCAAATATACAACAATTCAATGTTCATAATTATTCTAAAATAATTATTTAAATTAAACACAACAAAAATAGGTTGCGCAACACATGCAATTAAATGAATTAAATACCCAGACTAATGGAATTTATACCGACTACGTCGGAATACCCAAAGGGGTGTCCGACCACATGGAAAAAAATTAAAAAAATTAATTCATGATAAAAATGGCTACAACAACTAGGCAAAAAAAATAAATTAAACAATTTGGGTGAATTTGCACAAAACTGGTAGACACCGACTAATGGCACAACGATGCGTTTTTATAAATCGCAACGAAACCGATGGAAAGAGAGTAGATGTCCTACCTTATGGTCAAAGATGATCCTATGATCCACGGTAGACTTTGATTTGACCTAAAACAGAAGAAAACAAAAGATTTTAGAAAAACCCCAAAATAGGGTAAAATCCTTCCGCGGCGAACTGCGCAAAAGATTTGAATGAGGTCGCACGTTTTTTGGTGCGTGGGATAAGCCTTACTGAGAGGTTCACAACACACCTGACGGCAAAGAAAACGAAAGACAAACGGAGGCGCGACGATCTTCCGAAGTGAGGAGAAGGTGGTGTGCACCACATAGGGAGAGGGGGTGTGACACGCACATGAGAGGGAGGAGAGGAAGAGGGGAGAAAAGAAATAAAAAAGGAAAGAAAACAAAAGAAAATAGAAAAAATAAATAAAAATGAGATAAAGAAAAATAATAAAAATAAAATTGTGGAAGAATGAAATAAATAATTAAAATGGGTTTACCTCAATTTAATTATTTTTCATTTTCTCTCCAACTGTATCTATTTTATTATTTATTTTTATCCCTCTTTAAATTCCATTAATTTTCTTTAATCCTTTTTAATTATTTTTAACCTAAATGTTGCGTTGTGGCGTGACGTAATATTTTACATAAAGTCTAAGAAATAATTTAATTAATTTTAATAGCTATCTGGGACCCGCAACTGGGTGCGTTGGCGCGTGCTCTGGGTCGCTTTAAAGATTTGGACTAAAAACTTAACGATCCACACTTTGATTTACGTTGAGACGTTGCATGCATTTATGTGAGTAATTAATAATATTTTATCTAACCCAACAATAAATATTCACCCATATATATATACACGTGTTATGTATATATATATATATACACATCTGTATATTCATATATATACAACCGCATATATATATAACTATATATATATATATATAATCCCATATATATATATACATCATATACATATATCTCCATATTTTTTTCTTAAGATAATAATATTAAAATTAATTAAAATAATCATTATTTAATTCAACCCATCAATGACCTAATTAATATTTTAAAATAATAACCATTCAAAAAAGATAACGGTTATTAAATTAATATTGATTGCAGATTTGTATTTAGTTGGAAAAATTAATAATATAACATTTATTACATTACCCAATTATTATTTACACCATTACACGATTTATTAATTTTGGAAGTGCATTTCCATTTATTGATATCAATGCAAATAATAATATTAAAATTATTATTATTATTATTTCTAACGACCAACAAAATTATTTAACCCAATTAAATTATCTTCAGGTGTGATATGACCAAATGTCCGCCGCTCGTAAAGGTTATACCCTACCTAGGGTAAACCCCATGTCTCGGAACTATCGGTGATGTCAGATTTCTCATTCAACACACCATTTGTGAAAAAATAATTATTTATTATATAAAAAACGGAATAATTAATTAATTAAAAATAAATATGGAATTATCATGTGCGAGGGTGTCAAACACCCGATGTGAATCAAGGTTATACCCTTCCTAGGATAAACTCAGCATTCTGGACCTAACGGTGGTCTCAGATTTCTCATATGATGCACCGTTTGAGAGTTATTTCATAAAAAACACACACGTGTGAATAAAATAAATTCAATATTTTTATTCTATCAATGACGAGGGTCTATGGGTCTCTAAACCCCGCACTGACTCATTGTCTAACTCTAAAAATATTACAAAGAATATTCCAAAGTTTTAAAGAAGAATTTTACCCTTCATTTAATTTATTTCAATTTTTATTTTAGTCTAATTAATTTATTAAAAATTTATTTAAAAGAAACATCTTAGTGTCAAATATTGGAAATAAAAAGTTCTGACGCTCAGTTTTAAAATCGGTCTGCCCAGTTAATAGAAAAAATTTAATTTCCTTCACTTTTCATTCGGTTCAAAACACGGAACATTACAACCTTCTCACCTTTGAACTTCTCGACCCTAAGAAGCCTTCAGGAACAACATAACCCTCACCCGATCTACAGGGTCGTGTAGTCTCATACAAAAGGTCACGTTGTATCTCCAAATGCTCAATTCATGTTCAAAAATTGGTTAGAAAAGTGGAACCTAAGATATTAAGGTCTGATTCAATGCTCATTTTCCAACTAAAACACTGAGATGGTACTTATCCAAACATGTTCAAGTAGAGACACGACCATGTCGTCATCTCAATAACTTATGACCAAAGTTACTTCCCACCTTAGGTTTTAAAGTTAGAAAGAGGAAAATTCTGAGTCACGACACCTTCCACTGTCGGAATTTCCTCTACGACACTCCCTTAAGCGTTCTAACGACCCCTCTCTCTTGAGTTTTGAAACGCATAAAACAGTTGATTCTCCATCTCCCATAAAGCCCATGTTGAGCCAGCTTTTTATGAAAATCCCTCGTCGACCCAAACCGCACTTGTCTCACATGATGACATGTCAGAAAATGTTCCTTCACCGACCTCTACATTGAGAAATAGAGAGAACTAGTTAAGCCACTCTGGCCGACCATTTATGAAGATGCTCAGCTTAGACGGCCAGCGTTTTATGAACTGAACTATGATGCCTTCTTCCAATGTATCTCACATTCACCATGACCACATCCACCGAAATCCATACCTGACTTCTGGTGATGATCCCTGATTTAAGCATCACCGAGCCCGAAAAACATGTTTGGGGTAAACTCGAATTGGAACAACTGGAGTGAAAGGAATTAATGCAAGGTAATCCATACTCCATGCTTATGAGTGAGACGTTGGTACAAGGGAAAGATTACCATATCAAAACATTGACCGAGCTCAGAGCGGTATTGCACTGGTTGTCAAGTTAGATGAAATGACTGGTGTATAAGAGTTCATCCAAGGAATTCCTACACAGAAATCCGAGGGTCACTCAAAAATAAACAAATCCTCGATAAGAACGACGCATCAGTGTGAAACACTAAGAAAAACACCCTGAACAAGCCCAACAACTTTTAAAGCTTTAGCATGGCATAAGACCGATACTCTCTTAATGAATCAAGGAAGAAGGAAAGATAGGGGACGTGCTCGTCACTTAAGGAAGAGTACACTAATAGGATTAGAAGATAACCAGAAAGAAAACATTGAAAAAAGGGAATGAAAACCCAACCAAACCGACTGGTGTGGCAAAATGCCTAAGTCTCTGGAAGTCATCCTGAGCATTGGGACAAAATTGATTCCTTAACGCATAAGTCATTTTACTACGAAGATAACCCGAAACATATTTAACAGCCCAAGACTTGACGATTACACTGAAATCAAAGGGTTTGTCACAACATTAAGCACTCGACGGCACCGCATATGTGAACGCATACTACCCTGAGGTGATATAGAGAGAAGATGTCTTTTAACTTGGATGACGATGTACCAAATCATCCATCGTTTTGGATAAGAGAGGGTCTAATGACCGATAAATCAGCTAACCATTCCTAAGGCATTCTAACCTGATGGAAATGAGCATTACTCGATGCTCAAGCCCGAAACAATAGTCAAGGAAAACAAGACCACCCCTCTAAACAAGGGTGTCATTTTAAGAAAGGTGGTCCAACTAGGGAAAACGACATGTGAAAAGTTCTATTCCAAAGCAACTCAAGGAGAAACTCAAACTACCATTATACCAGGCTCTTAAATAGAGGACATCACTAAAGGTTCTATATCCAAGTCCTTTATATTTAATCACATTTAATATTTAATCATCAAAAGGTTTAATAAAAACATTAATTACCATTTTTCAAAGAAAAACACATGGTACTTGATCTTAACCAATTCCACAAAGGCAAAACATGCCAGTTTTATAAAACTCCATTTTAAAACATTTTACATTAATTGAAATCCCGTCCTTAATTAAGAAATCTATCACATAAATTAATTTTAAGCAGATAAGGTGACCTACAAGTGTCCCACTAAGATGACCTAGGTTCATTAGAATTCAACAAAAAAACAGTTGTTTCATTATTAAGAGTCATAACACCCATCCGGGTTATCTCATTAGGAACATGCACCAACTATCCTACTTGGTCCTTGTTGTGCCTTTGGGTAGTTAACCAATTCATTTGAAATTAGAACATGTTCCAACACACATAAGCCTAGATATATGGGTGGCTATCAACCTATGAAGTGACTATACACTTTATATTTTTTGGCATTTGGCTCACATTCAAAGGCAACCAATACATTTTAGCAAAGAAACCAATTACATAACGAACAAGCAAGTAGGTCACTACAAGAAGCTAATAGAGAGAGAAATTTTGTAATCATAGAAGCATAAAATTTTAATCAAAGAGACATGCTAATAGGCATAGAATCATGATACAAGGCAAACATGGTATTAAAGAGGCAGCATGGAAATCGTCTATCATGCTAAATATATCACCAAAACATGGTTTTTAAAAAGGAATGCTAAATAATTACAAGACATGGCATATATTCAAGGCACACAATTTGAATCAACAGGAAGCCTAAAATGCAACTACATGGAATGGCACTATGCATGGCATGTGAATTTCTATGTGCCTATTATGATACAAGCAATGCTTCATCCTTACCTTAATAGGCCAAGGGTGAGATATCATAAATTTCATAATTTCATAAGCAGCATAAATTACACCAATCACTCAAGGTGAAATCATATCAGTTGTAACACTGGAAAACATAAACAACAATCCCAAACCTGGCCACATGGTCATTTCCCGTACATGGGGTGATCAGTCCCAAGCACGACTATTAAACATGTGCCGAAATATTCCTAGTCTTCTATCTACCAACCCAAAATAGTAAGACAAAGGAAAAAAATATCACCTCCGATACCACTTTATAACGTCCCAACCCAGCTCACCTCTAAGACGGTGGCCAGACTGGTGGGTTACATGACCTCAAGCACATCTCCCTGAACGCCAGAGGCTGCCGACTAGCAGTGAGGGCCTTTTTGTGTCCGAGGGGGAGATATTATGTCATAAGTAATAGGTATTATCCCATAAAAAGTAAACAATAATTAATAATAAATAGCGGAGGCATATAAATGAATAAACTACAGCAGAAGCAATATGGATAATCCAACTGAATAAGAATCAAGTGCGGAAGCTCACAAAACAATGTCATGTCATGATGTCTTTCTAAACTAAAAACATAGAAAACAGAAACCCAAGCATAATTTCAACTAAAATGAAAAGGCACAAAGTGCGACAATTGCATCACGAGAAAGGCTTCATCCTCTGCCCCAGTCTCCATCCTAAGCAGCAAGAAACAATCAATCATCGGAAGAAATCTGATTCCCTTTGTCAATACATGCAAGCATATAATCTACTCAGGTGTCAACATTGCCTGATCAGGGTGTGAGATAAATTCTCAGTAGTTCGGCACCCGCGGTGTCTAAACCTTTCAATTTCGTGCAATAATAAAATGCAGTGTGCCACTATATAACAACTTCAGATAATTTATTAAGTGCAATGAAATAATTAACTTGGGCCAGGTTCCCAATGGCACTCATCCCTAATCACCTACTTCGGCCTACATCGGATGTCTGAAAGGAGTACCTATAAGAAGAATACACATATGCATATATATGAAGCCTGGAAGAGTAAGGTAAAACAATGAAGAGGAATACCCCCAATTTTGTGCTTTAACTTGGGGTCTAAGTCATGTGTCAACTAGGTGTGCTTTAACACACCAGAAAATATCTCAAATCTCAAGGGACTAACAGAAACATTAATATAAACCATCAGTGCATCATTATTAAGGTTCAAGTTGAGAGTTGGAGTTTGAGCCCGTCCTGAAGTTATCGCTACATAACATCCTTCAATTATCCAATACCACTGAACTCGTTCAACACAATATTTCGAAAGACCAAGTATTTCTCGAGGAATGAATTTACCCTGAGTCCGTCCCGATCTTGCAAAAAGGGGTCGAGTGTCATCTGAGGCTGTCTTAGCCACATTGCCAATGGATCCATCTCGATGGGCCCTTTTGGAACCGGTGTCACTCTTAAGTTTTAGAAAACCCGAGGAAGTCTCGGTCCGGCAGAGCCAATGACACCGCTCCCAGGCACGTAGTGGTAACTGTCTGGAACGGAGGGTCTAAGCGTGACTCTTAATACGTGACCCACCTTCTTTCTCTACCCTGAATTTAATTAAATTTTTCACATCATCACATATGACATAATAAGCATATGAAATTGCGGCTTGAAAACTAAATAGATACACCCGTACATCACAAGGTACAAATTAAATATTGCAGCATAACAATATTAACAAAGCAATATATTGTACCAACATAAGCTTATAAATGCACTTTTAAATAAATAAATAATTCAGCACAAACAACTACCAAGAATCCAGCAATTCAGATTTCATAATTAATCTAAATTATTAATTTGAATTCAACACAAAAAAATAGGTTGCACAACACATGCAGTTTATTAAATTAAATGCACGGGCATACACATTTAAATAAATAAATAATTTGCCCCAAAAAACTACCAAATATCCAACAATTCAAGGTTCATAATTATTCTAAAATAATTATTTAAATTAAACACAACCAAAATAGGTTGCGCAACACATGCAGTTAAATGAATTAAATACCCGGACTAAGGAAATTTATACCGACTACGTCGGCACACCAAAAGGGGTGTCCAACCACATTAAAACAAATTAAAAAAATTAATTCATGATAAAAAGGGTTTCAACAACTAGGCAAAAGAAACAAATTAAAGAATTTGGGTGAATTTTCACAAAGCCGGTAGACACCGACTAACGGTACAACGGTGTGTTTTTATAAATTGCAACGAAACAAAAGGAAAGAGAGTAGACGCCCTACCTTATGGGAGTAGATGATCCTATGATCAATGGTAGAATTTTATTTGACCTAAAACGGAAGAAAACAGAAGATTTTAGAAAAACCCCAAAATATGGTAAAATCCATCCACGACGAAATGCACAAAGGATTTGGAATGAGATCGCACGATTTTTGGTGCATGGGATAAGCCTTAACGAGAGGTTCACAATGCACCTGGCGACAAAGAAAATGGACGACGAATAGAGGCGCGATGATATTCCGAAGGGAGGAGAAGGTGGTGCGCACCACATAGGGAGAGGGGGTGCGCCATGCACAGGAGAGGGAGGAGAGGAAGAGAGGAGAAAAGAAATAAAAAATGAAAGAAAAGAAAAGAAAATTGAAAAAATAAATAAAAAGGAGATAAAGAAAAATAATAAAAATAAAATGGTGGAAGAATGACATAAATAATTGAAATGGGATTACCTCAATTTAATTATATTTAATTTTTTCTCCAACAATATCTATTTTATTATTTATTTTTATCCCTATTTAAATTCCATTAATTTAATTTAATCCTTTTTAATTATTTTTAAGTCGAACGATGCGCTATGACGCGACGTAATATTTTACATAAAGCCTGAGCAATCATTTAATTAATTTTAATAGCTATCTGGGACCCGCAACCGGGTGCGTTGGCGCGCGCCCTGGGTCACTTTAAAGATTTGGACTAAAAACTTAACAATTCACACTTTGATTTAAGTTGAGACATTACATGCATTTATGTGAGTAATTGATAATATTTTATCTAACCCAACAATAAATATTCACTCATATATATATATACACATGTGATGTGTATATATATATATACATCTGTATATTCATATATATACAACCGTATATGTATATATATAACTATATATATATATATATTTAATCCCATATATATACATCATATACATATATCTCCATATTTTTGTCCTAAGATAATAATATTAAAAATAATTAAAATAATCATTATTTAATTCAACCCATCAATGACCTAATTCATATTTTAAAATAATAACCATTAAAAAAAGATAACGGTTATTAAATTAATATTGATTGCAGATTTGTATTTAGTTGGAAAAATTAATAATATAACATTTATTACATTTCCCAGTTATTATTTACACCGCGACGCAATTTATTAATTGTGGTAGTGCATTTCCATTTGTTGATATCAACACAAATAATAATATTAAAAAAATTATTATTATTATTTCTAATGACTAAAAAATTATTTTTCCTAATTAAATTATCTTTAGGTGCGATATGACCAAACGTCTGCCACTCGCAATGGTTATATCCTACCTAGGGTAAACCCCACGTCTCAGAACTATTAGTGATGTCAAATTTCTCATTCGACGCATCATCTATGAGAAAATAATTATTTACTATATAATAAACGTAATAATTAATTAATTAAAAATAAAGATGGAATTGTCATGTGCGAGGGTGCCAAACACTCGATGTGAATCATAGGTTATACCCTTCCTATGATAAACTCGACATTCCGGACCTAACAGTGGTCTCATATTTCTCATATAATGCACCGTTTGAGAATTATTTCATAAAAAAATACACACATATGAATAAAATAAATTCAATATTTTTATTCTATCAACGTCAAGGGTCTATGGGTCTCTAAACCCCGCACTGACTCATTGTCTAACTCTAAAAATATTACAAATAATATTTCAAAGTTTTAGAGAAGACTTACCCTTCATTTAATTTATTTCAATTTTTATTTTAATCTAATTAATTTAATAAAAATTTATTTAAAAGACACGTCGCAGTGTCAACTATCAGAAATAAAAAGTTTTGACACTCAGTTTTAAAACTGGCCAACCCAGTTAATGGAAAATTTTAATTTTCTTCACCTTTTCATTCGGTTCAAAACACGGAACGTTATAGTGTTCATCGGAAGATGAATAAGTAATATGTTATTGGTGTTGTTATAACTGAACCAAAACATTATGAAATCCGACTGGTGGAGGATCATCTATAAATATAGTTTTTCTTCTATGAACAAAAAAAATTAAAGATACGATATATGAGAATAGTCTAAAATCTAGAAATCGCTTGAAGCATTCAACTATTTGTTGTTTATTGAGATTCTGATTGGTTTACCTTTGAGTGTTTGATAAGAGATTTCAATTGTGAGGTTTCATTATAATAGATCATGGTTTTATTATTGTAATCATTATGTTTTTTATTGTTTTTATCATTGATGCGTCAGTGTTTTCACACTCTTTGCCACATCCTTTTTTGTTTTTTTACACCAAAATGTTGTTTTTTATTAAATAATTGATAATTGTTGTGCTTTTGTGCCTTACTGTGTAAAGTAATCAATTTTAGTTTAAATCATGTGTTTTAATGTGCGTTATTGTCACTTTAACTAATTATTTAATTTACTAAATTCTTTTGGATGTGACTTCTATTTTTTATTCTTTTATTTTTACAAATTTTTCATTCCAGTTAGTTTATTAATTCATTAATTAAATTAATTATTTATTTATTCTTTAAATTGTAAATAAATAACTCATTTTAGTTTTAGTATTTTGATAATTTAATTAGTTTCAACAACTTAATTTTATTCAATTCATATTTTTAATTCTATTTTAATTATTTAATTAATTCATTAACTAATTAGTTTATTAATTAGTGACTTTAAATATTTTAAATGGTTTTAAATTAATTTGTTTATAATTTTTAAACCCAATAAATTTTTTCTTTTGAATAATGGTTAATTATTTTTTTCAGGGTTTTTAAATTTGTTTTACGTTTTAACTATTTTGGTTAATTTAATATATTAATTTATTAATGTATTTTTTTAGTTTTATTAGGTTATTGATTAATTAAATTAAATTAAATTTTTGTTTTGTTTTGCAGATTATGGTGGCACGTCTGCCACCGGTTCCCCCAGCCACTGTTTCAACCCATACGGTGGCACGTCTGCTACTGTTCCCCTTGCCACCGCTCCACTCATGGTGCCTCTGCCTCCTGCATTGTCTCACTGCTTCATGTTATTCCTGGCTCACTGTCTATTCCCGTCTCACCACCAACAACCACACACCACCGTACAAACCAACAACAAGCAGAATTAAAACATTGACCATCATAGAAGCTAGTTGTTGCTTCATTAAACCATCAACTCAAATTCAAGAATCCAGCATATAGTAGTATCTTACAAGTAATTTCGTGCAAGAACAAATTCAAAGTAAGTTTAGGTTACCAAAATTGAACCGGATATCATTCCACAAATATGAACTCGCACAGCACCACTATCACCTCGTTGTCCCCTTCCCCATCCGCACAACCTGAAGCTGCCTCGCTGTTCGTTTCCCCTTCTCTCCAGCGAACTCACTGAAGTCGTTGCCTCAACTCTCCAATACTTAAACCTGCTCCGAGCGCCACTCCCACCCGCAAGCCGCGCCGCACATCCGCGATCTCTCCCTCCGCGTGACGCCTTCCATACACCGCGACACCCTCTCTTCCACGCCGCTACCCTCATAAGTGCACAGAAACCGCACCTCGTCTCCTCCATCACTACTAGAAATACAGGTATTTGCGACGGGTTATTTGCGACGGGATCCCGTCGAAAATGGCCTTTTGCGACGGGGCCCCGTCTCAAATGACCTGTTTCGGAAAACGGCGTCACAACTAATTTTTTTTGCGACGGACCCATCGCAAATAGATTTCTGATTTTTTTTTTAAAAAATTTGCGACGGGCCCGTCGCAACAAAGTATTTGCGACGGGCCCTTTTCCCATCGCAAATAGTCTCTTCGAAGAGTTTTTTGCGACGGGTCCATCGCAAATAATGATAATAAAATTAAAAAAAAATTAAAAAAAAATTTAAAAATTATTATTAATATTTAAATATATTAATCTATTTATATTGATATAAATATAATATTTATTTTATAAATATGTTTTTGAAAGGATCTATGGAAATATAATATTAATTTATAAGATATTTAATAAAAGAGGATTATAAAATAAATTAAAAAATATTTTTAGTTATTAATTATGTAATTTTTATCAATTAATAGTCATTTAATAACTTTTTGAATATAAAAAAAATAAAAAAATTAATGAAAGATCAAAAATAAGTTGAAAATGAAACCCAAACTTCAAACGTCCATAACTTTTGATCTGGGACTCCATTTGAGCTCTATAGCATATCAAATCGAAGCATGCGACGAGGTCTACAATACAAGGACGGGTAAAACCCGTCCAAGGTTTTTTCGAGGCCAAAAAAGGCCCAGAAGGCCACCAAAACTGAGTTTTTAGTCGGGGTACCCTGGTTTTTTACCATTCAAACAACTATAACTTCTGATCCCGATATCCGATAAACCTATACCATATATCATATCAAAGATCGTTTCATATTCTTCGATTTGACTAATTGTAAAGCTGAAACGGACTCCTGGATTAGAAGTTATGGTCGTTTTAACATTCAAATGGCTATAACTTCCGATCCGGATGTCCGTTTGGCCTGTACCACATATCATATCGAAGATGATTTCATGTTCTTCGATTTTACTGGTTGTGGAGTTGAAACAGATGTATGGATTAGAAGTTATAGTTGTTTTAACATTCTCAATGAATTTTTACCCCCTCATTTCTATGTATTCATTCACAACTATACAAATATGTGTGTGTGTGTGTGTGTGTGTGTGTGTGTGTGTGTGTGTGTTGTATATATGTATGTATTTATTTATTTATTTATTTATAAATACACATAAAAAAACATATTTTATAAATTTATTTAAAACTAAGTTTATAAATATATATTAATATACAAATAAATAAACGAATAAAAATTTATAACTACATATATATATAAATAGATATAAATATATATTAATATACGAATAAATATATATATTAATATATGAATAAATATATATATATATATATATATATTCATATAACCAAATATATTTATATTAATATAAATCTATATTAATATATGAATAAATATAACTATATATATATAGATAGATCATTAAATGTATAAAAAATGAAATGGATTAGTTGTAAAGGTTAATGCGCGCATGGGAGAGGTTTATTAATAATTATTAGTAATTATTAGTAATTATTCGTATTTTTTCTTATTTTTCATAATTGTTCCTAATTATTTCCTAATTATTATTAATTATTCTAAATTATTACTAATTATTACTAATTATTACTATTTATTCCTAATTATTAGTATTTATTACTAATTATTAGTATTTATTCTTAATTATGACTAATTATTAATAATTATTCCTAATTACCATTAACTATGAACAATGAATACTAATAATTTAAATTTATTAAGTAACAAAACAATCTAAACATAATTAAATTACAACTAATTAAGAATAATTAAAAATAATAAAAAATTTAAAATAAATATTAAATTAAAATGAGCATAAATACCTTTAAAATTGATCTGAGGTTGATCTCTGATCATTGTTGAAGACTTCAATATCAACTCCGGAAATAAAAAATAAACTTAAGAAACTGTGAACTCTAAAAATAGAGTTTTGAGAGAAGTAGAAGGTAGAGTTTGAGAATGAATGAAAAAAAACGGATGGGGGTATTTATAGGTTAGCTTATTTGTGACGGGTATCCCGTCGCAAATACTTTATCCTGCATTTATCACGGTCAACGGTTAAATAGTTATCTGCGACGGGTCCTGTCGCAAATAATAACCTGCCGACATACTATTTGCGATGGGGGTATATTCCCGTCGCAATTTTTTTTACCACCGCCGGTTATTTGCGACGGGTGCTAACCCCCCGTCGCAAATAACTTTCCCACGAATAACCTTGTGTGACGGGTGAGCTTTCCCCGTCGCAAATATTTTTTACCGCCGCTGGTTATTTGCGACGGGTGGTAACCCCCCGTCGCAAATAACTTTCCCGCGATTTGGCGCGCATTGTGCGCCGAACCTTTTGCGACGGGTTAGCTTTCCCCGTCTCAAATAAGTAGTTATCTGCGGCGGGGAAATGCCCCCGTCGCAAATAAGTTTCTAACGGGACTATTTGCAACGGGATTTATCCCCGTCGCAAAAACCTCTTTTTCCCATAGTGCGTCCACCTCTACTCGAACCCCTGGCCTCACCTTCCCACCCGAGCGCCACTCCCATCTGCAAGCCCAGATCCACCCCTCGCCGCGGCATGAACCCCCATGCCCGAACCACCTTGCCTTCTTCCTACTAGTTGACTGCACCACCACCGGAGCGAGTCCCGCCGTACCCCTCCATCCACACCGCTTCCCTCTGCTCCGCCGCACGAACACCCCCTTCCCTCTTCCCTCTTATGCATCCGCACGACCCCCCTCCCACTTTTACCTTTTATTTATTTTTTATTATTATATTATAATATATAATAACATATATATATATATATATATAATATTTCATACCTATATAATGTTTTAGATATATAATAACTAATAATATTAGATACCCATATATCATATATAATAACATATATTGTATATGATAATTAATCTAAATAATATAATATATAATAATAATATTAAAGTAAATACAATTTTAATAGTTATGTTATATTATATATATTTACATATATTAGTAATAATAATATTAGATAGTATAAATTATATATATATCTTTGTGTGTGTGTTTTTTCATTAATTTTAAGTCGTGATTTAATATATGGTAGTTTCTTTCTATATTTATTTGATGAGGTGAGTTTCTTTTGTGCAGGGGGGTACTATTAGAAGCGGGGATAAAGGAAATTGTTCATGGGAAAGGTGCGAGAAGGTTCATGAGGTAGTTGCAGTGGAATTGTTTGCACTCACATGGAGTTCACTCAGATCTGGTGACAAGCATGCGGAAGATGCACCACGTGGATTTACTGCTTAAAAGAGGACCAAGGAACACCTTGAGCATGGGGGCTAGAGACTTCGACTGGCTCATCAGCATTGATCAAGAGAGAATTTTGTACACGAGATCCAGAGAGCGGCGCAAGGGAATTGCAGAACTTCATTCCGTATAGGTGAGAATCCATTCTTCCATCCAGAGATCCCTCGATCCATCAATTCATCGCAATCAACCTTCGATCCATCTCATCACCAAAACAGAGGCAGACAGACATCGAGCAGGAGATCAGCAATGAAGCAGTTGCTGGAGAGAGGAGCAATCTCGTGGGAGATGTTTCTTAATTCATTATCTGTTTCTATCTGTTTTACTATTTTAATATGTAGTTAAATAGATTAGGTGAATCAGGTTGTAGAGAACTGGTCATCCATTTATCCGTCATGTTTTGTTAGTTTGATTGCTCAATGTGATTTCATTGCTCGGTTTTCTCTTTTGTTTATTGTGAGTGTCGTTTCACATTACCTAACGATCGACGGGCGTGGTAGTGAATCATTTCACCGCGGATCATTGACTGAAGTAATTATAATTGGAAAAGGTTAATGCATCTCTTCTCCAATTTAATCAGATTTTTCCAAGGGTCAAGATCAGAATATCGAGACTCAAGGAAGTTAATCGAGCTATGCAGATCCACTATAGTGACAACGCAGTCGATTAGCACCTTTTTTTATGCACCGAGTAATTGAATTTAACCAAGTAGAAGCGGAGAATATCTTTTTAATCAGTTCAAAGTAGCCTGGGGACCCTAAAATCATCATTACTATTTATTCTTTGTTCAAGCCATATATTTCACCATATCACCTTCATTTTCACACCCACTATCAGTGTTTGTTTCACTGTTTGTGTACAGTTTTTGTTAGTGTTCTATTTTATCTTTTTTTGTTTTAGTTTTAATCTGGTCTAGCACAACGTAAGTCCCTCTCTGTGGTTTGAAACCTTTCTGAACATAGTACTAGTAGTTTGTAGGGTTTATAAATTTTAAATTTGCACGTACGTAATGACTACGCGGCCAAATTTTATACCTTCCCCACACTTAAAACGTTGTTTTTCCTCAAACAAATACATTCCTTTAACTTTAAAATAGAAAGATGATTTATGAATTTCATCTCAAAAGGTGCATGACTGGACTTTAATATCCAGAGGAGCAGGACCAAACAACGAGTCAGGTTTTTCTAGGGTATTCAAAAATAGTGTCCCGCCTAGCTTCAAATACTCACTGGAAGTCCAAAGCATCACAAATTCATACACTATCAAGTATTTCATTCCTTCTATTTGTACTCATTAACTGTCCTACTTCACCTTCCAATTCAAGTTCTAATTCAAGGAGTGATGAAAGGTTAGATGAAATGGAACTCAAAACTTAACTAAGGGCACCTTCTATTCTCACCTTCCCCTAGGTTCCAAAAATTAATGTCCATTAATTTGATCACATTATTGATTCAACTCAAATGAAAATAAACCAAGGTAATTTCTCCCTTCTTCATCTGGGTTCAAAATTACCCTCACCTTAATGAGCTCATTTTTGACAAGGGCACTTTATTTTTATTTTTCCCAGCCATATTCCATGTGCAGAGCACTGTGAATATCACTTATTAAAATTGAAATTGTCTTTATTTATTCACATAAATTCAACCAATGCACCTTGCCTCATATACTCACCGTAGGATCCCATTTTCCCATTTTACTCCAGTTACAAAGGACATAATTAATAATCATTCAAGTTAACTTCCTAAAGTGATTGAATATTATTTAATAAAAATGTGAGTCCCCTAGGTTCCAGTGAGAACTTCTAGTTACTATAAGTCATGATCCATACTCCACAATACCTATCTTGTTACAATCCCATCCTTAGTTCCTAAATAGAAAAGTTCATAGATATAGTGAACAATTGCACTCAGCAATCATTCATGCTTAACAGTTTTTGACTACGTGCCACTCTCAACAACCAGAAAATAGTTATCCACTAAACAAGACATAATTAAAGTACCAGTGAACCTCCAATTACCATAAATTGATGAAAGAATTTGAAAATGTTGAAGGAATTTTGAACCATTTTTTGAAATAATTTGACCATTTTTGTAAACAACCACAAACTCTGGTTCAAACTCAGGTTCAAGAAGGGGGAATTCGACATGACACTAGAATGACCCCTCTCCTCCACAATTAAAACCCAACATTGTCCCAAATGTTGAATTCTATGTTGGAAGATAGTGGAAGTTCAAAATTGATGAACAGTTCATCTTTAAAAGGATATGGAGTGGTAGCAATGAGGTTCGAAAATTGTCTTTGCCACACAAAAAGTGAAAGAAAATAAAAACAAAAACAGAAGAAAAACAGAATAACCCAGCCCCACCAACCATCTTCAGCGACAACTGTATGTCCTAAAGTGTTCATTCTTTGAAATTTGTAAAGATCAGACAAAATATTATATCAATTTACTTCAAATATTAGCATTATTAGTAGTGATGTGCAGCATCAGCATAATGAAATTGACAGCAGTGGGTGCAAGCATGTTTAAAAAATCAGCTCAAAAGAATTTTTCAACTAAGTATATATTAGCAAGCTAACACCGTTGAATAAAACACAGCCCAAGAGTTTAAAAAATCAGTGTGAAGAACCCTACACTTAGTTCACAATAGCATGCAATAAAAATGTGGAGATTAAAACAAATGGCAGCATAAAAACACTACTCCCCTGAATGTGAAGCTTCTTAATTCATTTTTTTAATGCCTACCTTTATTCACCTTGTTCATGACTCTGGCTACTCCAGTTTGTCACCTACATGATGAAACAATTTAACATTAGTGTTAAAGATTTCAAGATCAAATAAAAAGCAGGTACAAAGTGTGAAATTGGGAGTTTTATCCATTAATCCAGTGTTCTCTGACGACAACCTCCTTCCACCATGAATGTTCCAAATGGGGATACCACTGAAACATGATTCTCTTAGAAAACTAGGACCACCAGACCACTTGCATCATATGATAAGGAAATTCAGGCATTATTGTTCACCAAATAGAGAGACAAACAACTGATCATGGAGAATTTATTCAAACTAAAAATTTAAAGCAAAAAACAAAGTAAACCATGGGTTTCCTCCCATACAGCGCTAGGTTTAAAGTCCCTAGCCAGACCTTATTCCCCTAAATATTTCTAACCATGATCATTTAATGGGAAAGAGTTGTCAATGGTGTAGACCTCACAATTTTCTAAGGAATCAAAAGAAGGACTACTCGAGACATTTTCATCATCAGCACCAATCAGAATTCTCCAAAATTTATCCAGATCACTAAGAGGATTCATGTTGCCCATCTCAACTGTGTCTCTAAAAATCACTTCATTAGATCTTAAAAAGTTCAACATTTTCCCATGAAAATCACTGATCTGATCAAGAATACTTCCAGAGCTTCCAACACACTTAAAGTTTTTATCAAACCCAAAAACAGACAAGGACACATCGACAAAAACCTCAGAAAGTCCCATAATAGATCGCAACTCTAACAACTCAGAAATCTCCCAGATGAATTTATCAAATTCAGCTTTCAACAAATTGTTGTCAATGTCCACAGAGGACTCAAATTATTTGAATATTTTTATTTTAGGTTTGAATTAATCACTCACAACATCAAACTGGGCATGTAAGATGATATCAAGTAAATGCATTTGTTTATAATGGAAATCATCAAGTTTTTCAGCAGGGCTCAACGCAAAACTTTCTCCAGCTTCGGGTACTCTTAGATAGTCGACTTCACAAGGGAAACTTTCATAAATAGGTTTAGACAATGCATGAAAAAGTTGTGATTCACTCTCCAGAATGGGTTCCAAAGAAATAATTTTCTCATCAGCAGGAGGGTGTGGGGAAAGAGAAGTAGCTAGGGAAAAAATTTCAGTGGGTTGGGGTATTAGTATCTCTGTGACCTCAAGTGGGAAAGACCCATACTCATCTCTAACCTCAATTTTGTAACATCAATTCACATCCACATCTATCACATCACAAGTAACCTCTTGTTGGGGCCTTTCAAACACCAAAATTCCCTCCACATCATCTACAGCTTGGAGGGTGATTTTACCTTTGGAGACATCAATGATGGCACCACCAGTAGCAAGGAAGGGTCTGCCAAAGATGATTGGAACCTTTTCATCACATTCCATATCAAGGATCAAGAAATCACTGGGTAGTGTGAGTTTTACTACACTTACTAATAGGTCATCCACTCTCCAATAAGGGTGTGTGAGTGATCTATCAGCAAGATCAAGACAAACAGAAGTTGGTTGGATATCCCTAAGACCCAACTTTTTGAACAAGGAGAAAGGCATAAGATTGATACTTGCTCCTAAGTGACACATATAATTCAGTTTCCCAATTCCTCCTATTCGTCACTAAATGATTAAGCCGCCAGGGTCCTTTAATTTGGGAGGAATATTTTTTTTGGACAATTTCACTACACTCCGCATTGAGATCAATTTTACCCAACTTCTTCCAATAATTCTTGTTCTTCAGAAACCTTTTTGTGAATGAAACATATGAAGGGATTTTATCCAAGGATTCTAAGAAAGGCATGTTGATGGTGAAGTTTCGAATCAGTTTCAAAAATCTTAGGTAATCGGGTTCATCACTTTGATTTACTCTTTCAGAAAAGGTAATGGGAGGGGCATAATGTTTTAGAATAGGTTGTTTATTAACCTTCTCATCAAATACCACTTTCTTATTCGCTTCCTTAATCAATTCCCACTTCATTTTCTTTGGTTCATTAGCTTTCTCAGGTGTGTTTTTCACAATTTGTTCAGTTTGAAACTCACTTTCCAGATTTCCAGAATTGGGATTTTCTAGATTTTTTTTTTCAATTTCAGCTTGAACATTGTTTTCCAATTGCCTGGGTGGTTCCTTAACTGGCTCCTTAAGTTTAATCCCTGACCTGGTTGTTACTTCCATCACATTTTCTCTCAGATTGGGTGTTGAAGTGCTGGGAAGATTGCTCTTTTTTTTACCAGTTTGATTCTTAGCCATTTGACTCATTTGAAGTTCTAAATTATGAATCTTAGAATCTGTGTCCTTATTAAATGAGTTGATCTCACTCAACACTTGATGCAGCATCCCCTTTAACTCCCCTTGAGAATTAGATGATTCGGCCTCATATTGATTTTGGGAAATTTGTTTGGGATGTGGGTGGGAAGTTGGTGCAGTGGGTAGCTTGGTGACCCCTTTCTCACTCCACGATTGATTGGGATGACCTTGATATCCAGATTGGTATGTATTTGAGAGTTGAGCATGGACACCTTGATTCTTAGCCCTGTAATCGACAAACTGGGCACTCTCATCACATGAAACGGGGAGATCAAAGTTTGGAAAATATCTCTGAGTGTGACCAAACATCCCACAGTGATAGCACTGCTCCCTAAGGACCGTATTATTAACAACAACAACTTGAGGATTTGTATCAGCCCTATGGATGACTCTTTTCCTAGTGCACTTGTGCTGATATTTTTGAGCCAACTTATCAAACAATTGTTTCATCTCATTAGCAGTGGAATCAGAGAAATCACCTCCACAAAAATGATCAACTAAGTTTTGATTGTAGGGGGTGAGGGCATTATAGAAAGTCTCCATGAGCAAATGGGGAGCTAATTGATGGTTGGGGCTCTGTCTAAGAAGACCTCTGAACCTTTCCCATGCTTTGTGAAAGAGTTATCCCTCATCCTGGACAAAGCCAGTGATCTTATGCCTAACCTCAATGGTGGTGTTCCTGGGATAGAATTTAGATACAAAGGCATTGCACACCTATTCCCAGGTTTCAAAGATTTCCTCATCTAAATTTTGAAACCAAGTCCTAGCCCTCCCCTTAAGACAAAATGGAAACAACCTCAACCTCAACTCCTCCTCACTAAGATCTCAGAGAGGAAACTGCTGGACAGAACCATAAAAATATCTGATAAACTCTAAGGAGTCCTCAGCTGGAAGACCATTAAATGATGGTAGTTGAGAAAGATGACACTGTTTGATCTCACAGCTCCTAATCCTAGGGGATAATTTGATGTTGGATGGATTTTTTGACACAGTAGGAATTTGAAACTCCCTAAGCTTAGGTATTTCAGGGGCAGGAACTAAGGGTTGTGGCCCATTGACATTTTAATTTCTAGCAATGTTATAAACCCTAAAAACTACTAGAACTGTATATGTGGAAAAATTTAGATGAGGAAATCACGAACAATTTTCTTTATCCCCGCTTCTACTAGTACCTCCCCCTGCACAAAGAAACTCACCTCATCAAATAAATATAGAAAGAAACTACCATATATTAAATCACAACATAAAATTAATGAAAACACATATATTTATATATATAATTTATACTATCTAATATTATTATTACAAATATATATAAATATATATAATATAACATTACTATTAAAATTGTATTTACTTTAATATTATTATTATATATTATATTATTTAGATTAATTATCATATACAATATATGTTATTATATATGATATATGGGTATCTAATATTATTAGTTATTATATATATAAAACATTATATAGGTATGAAATATTATATATATATATATGTTATTATATATTGTAATATAATAATAATAATAAAAAGGTAAAAGTGGGAGGGGTCATGCGGATAGAGAAGAGGGAAGGGGGAAGGGGGTGTTCGTGCGGCAGAGAAGAGGGAAGCAGCGTGGATGGAGGGGTGCGGCGAGACTCGCTCCGGCGGTGGTGCGGTCGGCTAGCAGGAAGAAGGCAAGGTGGTTCGAGCATGGGGGTTCAGGCCGTAGTGAGGAGTGGATCTGGGCTTACAGATGGGAGTGGCGCTCGGGTGGGAAGGTGAGGTCGGGGGTTCGAGCAGAGGTAAACGGAGGAGACGAGGTGCGGTTTATGCGCACTTATGAGGGTAGTGGCATGGAAGAGAGGGTGTCACGGTGCAGGGAAGGCGTCGCGCGAAGAGAGAGATTGCGACTGGAAATCAAAATGTCAATGGGCCACATCCTTTTTATATTTTTATTGATTTTTTTATACTAAAATGTTGTTATTGATTAAATAATTGATAATTGCTGTGATTTTGTACTTTGATGTGTAAAATAATCAATCTTAGTTTAAATCATGTTTTTTTAGTATTCAATATTGTCTTTTTAAATAATTCTTAAATTAAATCAATTCTTTTGAATTTGACATTTACTTTTTTTATTCTTTGATTTTTATAATTTTTCATTCTAGTAAGTTTATTAATTCATTAATTAAATTAATTCATTCATTTTTCTTTAAATTGTAAATAAATAAATCATTTTGTTTTTTAGTATTTTAATTATTAAATTAATTTTAACAATTTAAGCTTTTTCAATTAATATTTCTTATTCTTTAATTTACTTTATTAATTCTTTAATTAATTGGTTGATTAATGTAAGCAAGCGACTTTAGTTATTTTAGTTTGTTTTAAACTTCTTGATTTCAAACTTAAGAAACCCACATCAGTATCTTACCCACACCATGAGTTCAACCGCTCCTCACTGTGAGAAACCGAGTCGCCTCCACCCTTTCAGCCGAACCCAATCAC
This sequence comes from Viscum album, assembly GCA_963277665.1. Taxonomy (NCBI): domain Eukaryota; kingdom Viridiplantae; phylum Streptophyta; class Magnoliopsida; order Santalales; family Viscaceae; genus Viscum; species Viscum album. The sequence goes on from OY728157.1 coordinate 1,770,323,278, forward strand.
CGTTGTGCACCAAACCTCTTGGATCTGCTGTGCGCCGAAGTTACCACCCCTCCGCTGCTTGGACCAAGCCCTACTCACCGGCGAGCCACCTGAAGCCGCTGCGCCATGCCTCTCCACTTTCTCCTCTTGAAACCCTAAGTCGGAGTCCTCCAAGCCGAGACCCACCACGACCCTCCTGCCACCGCATGTCCCCACAGCGGCAAATTTTGCCTACAGGGTTTTTTTTCTTTTTAATGGGTCAAACGTTTAAATAATTAGGTAAGTGGGTCTCTTGAGCGCCAGACCATGTGGCGCTCAAGAGTTTTGGAATTGGAGCGCCACTTCAAGTGGCGCTCCACCAATTTGGCGGAAGAAGAGTGCAGCGCCACTTGAAGTGGCGCTGAACAAATAAATGCAAACCGTGCAGCGCCACTTGAAGTGGCGCTGCACCCTTCTTCCCAATCAATTCGGCGCCACTTGAAGTGGCGCCGAAACACCCCCCATCCTATAAATAGGACCCTCGCCCCCCACCCCATTCCTCACTTCCTACCTCACCCACCCCCATTCCTCCCTCCCTATCCCTTCCTCACTCTCTCTCTCAAACTTTTTTCTTGCGTTCTTCGGTTGCGGTGAAGCCTTGCCTCTTCGGTTGCTCTTCCTGTGTACCTACGTCGTCACAAATTTGAGGTAAATCTTTCTTCAAATTTATTTAATAGTTTTATTTAATAATTTAGTTGTTTAATTTATAGAATTAGTATATAATGTTTGTATTTTATAAATAGTATGGTTTTTTTAAATGTAATTAGATAATGAAATGATTAGTTAGTTAAATAATTAATCATAATTAGTTGATTAATCAATGATAATTAAGTTATTAATTAATCATAATTAGGTAAATAGTTAAATGTAATTAGATTATTAATTAATGATTATTAGCTAATTAATTAATCATAATTAGCAAATTAATTAATCATAATTATTTAATTAATGAATCATAATTAGTTAATTAATTCATTATAATTAGGTTATTAACTAATGGTAAGTAGGTAATAAATAATCATAATTAGTTAATTAAATAATCATAATTAGTTAATATCATAACTAATTAATTAATTAATCATAACTAGTTAATTAATTAATCATAATTAGTTAATTAATTAATCATAATTAGTTAAGTAATTAATCGTAATTAGTTAATTAATTAATCATCGTAATTAGTTAATTAATTAATCATAATTAGTTAAGTAATTAATCATTATTAGTAAATTAATTAATCATAATTAGTTAAGTAATTAATCATAATTAGTTAAGTAATTAATCATAATTAGTAAATTAATTAATCATAATTAGGTTATTAATTAATCATAATTAGGTTATTAATTAATCATAATTAGTTAATTAATTAATCATTAGTAGTTAATTAATTAATCATAATTAGGTTATTAATTAACCTTAATTAGGTTATTAATTAATCATAATTAGTTAATTAATTAATCATAATTAGGTAATTAATTAATCATAATTAGGTTATTAATTAATCCTAATTAGGCTATTAATTAATCATAATTAGGTTATTAATTAATCATAATTAGGTTATTAATTAGTCATAATTAGGTAATTAATTAATCCTAATTAGGTTATTAATTAATCATAATTAGGTTATTAATTAATCATAATTAGGTAATTAATTAATCCTAATTAGGTAATTAATGAAACATAATAGGTTATTAATTAATCATAATTAGCTAATTAATTAATCATCATTAGGTAATTAATGAAACATAATTAGTTAATTAATTAATCATAATTAGGTAATTAATTAATCATAATTAGGTAATTAAATAATCGTAATTAGGTAATTAATTAAGCATAATTAGTTAATTAAGTAATCATAATTAGGTAATTAATTAATCATAATTAGTTAATTAATTAATCATAATTAGTTAATTAATTAATCATTAGTAGTTAATTAATTAATCATAATTAGGTTATTAATTAATCCTAATTAGGTTATTAATTAATCATAATTAGTTAATTAATTAATCATAATTAGGTTATTAATTAATCATAATTAGGTTACTAATTAATCATAATTAGGTTATTAATTAATCATAATTAGGTAATTAATTAATCATAATTAGGTTATTAATATATCCTAATTAGGTTATTAATTAATCATAATTAGGTTATTAATTAATCCTAATTAGGTTATTAATTAATCATAATTAGATTATTAATTAATCCTAATTAGGTGTAATTAATAAATCATAATTAGGTTATTAATGAAACATAATAGGTTATTAATTAATCATAATTAGCTAATTAATTAATCATAATTAGGTAATTAATGAAACATAATTAGTTAATTAATTAATCATAATTAGGTAATTAATTAATCATAATTAGGTAATTAAAATAATTGTAATTAGGTTATTAATCAATCATTACTTGCTAATTAATCAATCATCACTTGCTAATTAATTAATCCTAATTAGTTAATTAATCAATCATAATTAGTTAATTAAGTAATCATAATTAGCTAATTAAGTAATCATAATTAGCTAATTAATTAATCATAATTAGTTAATTAATTAAGCATAATTAGTTAATTAATTAATCATAATTAGTTAATTAATTAAGCATAATTAGTTAAATTAAGTAATCATAATTAGGTAATTACTTAACCATAATTAGGTAATTAGTTAACCATAATTAGGTAATTAGTTAACCACAAATTAGGTAATTAGTTAACCATAATTAGGGTAATTAGTTAACCATAATTAGATAATTAGTTAACCATAATTAGGTAATTAGTTAATCATAATTAGGTAATTAGTTAACCATAATTAGGTAATTAGTTAATCATAATTAGGTAATTAGTTTAACCATAATTAGGTAATTAGTTAACCATAATTAGGTTATTAGTTAACCATAATTAGGTAATTAGTTAACCATAATTAGGTAATTAATTTATCATAATTATGTTATTAGCGAAGTAGTTATATTATTCAGCGAAGTAGTTTATATTAATCAGCGAAGTAGTTATATTAATTAGCGAAGTAGTTATATTAATTAGCCAAGTAGTAGTAAATTGCCTATGGAATATACCTTTGCATTACATTCTAGGAATGATAATGAATTTAGTTTTCAATCTACCTTGACCTCGGTTTGTAATTGAAGTTATGAACTTGAATTTAGTAGTTCAATATATTTTTTGCATATTAAGTGTTAGAGTTATCATGAAATGATTGCTCTCTTGAATAAAGTATCCCCGGGTAGAGGGGCTTTGGGTCGGACCACCTACTTTCCTGGAGGCTTGCCTTGTCTAGGAAAGTGAATGGGGTTGGCTATCTGTCACTCCGGGCTTACTCATGTGGAGACTTTCAATTTCATATAACTCTATGCTTTTACATGACATGTTCGTGTACCTCATGCATATAATGCATGTGGATATGTATAAATATATTTGACTTCTATTTTTGGGTAAGTAACACAAACTTGTGGGTTGTGTAAATAGTTACACATCAATATGGTTTGAACATATTGATTTGGTGGAGGGATTAGGATTCCAACCTAAATTACTAGAAGCATGCATACATAAATTGATTCTTTAATCAGATTTAATTAATAACAGTGGTTTCTTTTAGATAAAAAAGATGGTCGCTGCTTATATTTATTGCAACGGTCAAATAATTGAGACAGAACAACGATGCAGTTATAGTATACATCCAGAAGCTGTTGTGATGCTTGGAGGATGTACTACTTTGGAAGCTGTGCAAAGGAAAATTCATCGGAGGTTAAAACTCACGAGGAATCAAGTAATAGAGTCCATTATATTCAGACATCTTCAATTTATAGATAGGTTTTGGCATGTGCCCTATCCGGTAAATGATGATGATGATTGGGAATATATACTTTCATTGGTTAAGTATATACCTGAGAATCAAATGATGGAGTTGTATGTCACTATAGCTACAATGGAGGTTCCATCGACATTGGAAGTTGACCCATCTCAAATTCATGAAACTATGTCATATGCTCCTTCACATCAAGACGTTCCATCAGCATCAGTAGTTATTCCATCATTTCCATCAGCCACAGTTTCAATGGATAGTCCTCCACATACTTTAGATGCATTGGTTGATGAATTTGAGGATGATGACAATTTTGAACAAGATGAAGAGGAAGTTGAAGAAGAAGAAGAGCATGCGGAAGATCAGTCTATACCAACTCATGCGAGGTTCAACCGACCATTGAACCATCCTCCACTATTGGCTTCCTGGTCGACTGAAGGCATTAATCGCTTACCAGAATTTGATTATTCAGTTATCACTCCCAGTTCAGAATTTCCAGGAATCATTGGTGGCATAAATCGAGTGTCAGATAACGATGTTCTGTATATTGGCAGAGAGTTTGAGAGCAAAGAAGCAATGAAAAATGTGATAAAACAATATCACATTGAAAGACATTACTCATATGTTGTAGAAGAGTCAAAGAGATCTTATTATTTGATCCATTGTGACAAATCTGAATCGAACTGTCAAATGCGTCTGCGAGCTATTATTGATAACACTTTTCACAGCTGGCGCATCACTAGATTTACTCCACACACATGTGTGAACCCAAGCTTGGCACAGGAACACTCTTCATTAGATGTTGAGTTTGTTTCAACTATTATTGTTGAAATGATTAGAGCATGTCAAGATGTCCCTGTGGTTCTGGTCATTGAGCGAATCAAACAGCTTTTTGGGTATCGAATCTCTTACTGGAAGGCATGGGAAGCACGACAAAAGGCTATTGTGAAAGTGTATGGTGATTGGGATGACTCTTATCGAGTTCTACCACAACTGTTGGAGCTTCTACGACACAATAATCAAATAGTCTATCGGTTACATACAGTTGAATATGTTAACCAACAGAACCAACTTGACCGCTCAATGGTTGTGTTTGATAGATTATTTTGGACTTTTTTACCATGTGTGGCGGCTTTTAGACATTGCAAGCAGTTCATACAAATTGATGGCACATTTCTGTATGGAAAGTATACCGGAACTTTATTGATTGCCGCCACACAAGATGGAAATCGAGCCCCTCTGCCTATAGCATTTTCAATTGTGGAGAAAGAGAACTTCTCATCATGGAGCTGGTTTCTGGCATGTCTCCGAGAGTTTGTTACGGATGCAGAAGGGATTTGTCTTATTTCTAATCGACACCGTGCAATCAAGGAGGCGATACAGTCTGAGGGTCTTTCGTGGAGACCACCATATGCCCATCATCGATACTGTATTCGACACATTGCCAGCAATTTGCGAAAGAAGTTCAAGAATGAGTCGATGAAAAAGGCAATCTTAAAAATTGGTATGAACATCCTTTTCTGTTTAAAATGTTTTTGTCGTAGTTATTTTCATAACTGTTCAGATGACTGTTTGTATGATAGCATATGAGCCTCAACAACAAAGGATGGAGGAGCGTCTTCAAGATATCCACAGAGTGAATCCAGAAGTGTATGATTACATGATGCAAATTCCAAAGCAGAAATGGTCGTTGGCATATGATGATGGGAGGAGATATGGTCATATGACGACCAACATCGTAGAATGTATAAATGGAGTTTTCAAGGGTGTTCGAAAACTACCTATCACAGGTAAATACGAATATTTCAATATATGTTACTCAGAAGAGTTACTATTATAATATAATATTTGTATAATGTCGAAAATCTAAATTTCAGGGTTGGTACAAGAGACCTTCTATCGTAGTGTAAAGTACTTTCTGGAACGAGGAAAGCAAGCTGAAGAGGGCTTGAATAGAGGGATGCGCTATGGACACCATTTCCAACGCGAGCTAGATACAGTTCTTCAAGAGGCCGCAACTTACCGTGTAACTGCATTTAATCGTCCAGAGCAACGATTTGAGGACGCTGAGCCCGGTGATGCTATGGCATGTAGCAATGGTCGTGTGCGAGTTGTTTTATTGGAGAAGCGTTACTGTGATTGTGGCAACTTTCAGGCACTGAGATATCCCTGCGGCCATGTGATTGCTGCATGTGCTTACGTACACGTATCTTGGGAGCAGTTCGTTGATCCAGCTTATCGACTCGAGAGCATCAACTCCTGCTACAATACTCTGTGGATGCCAATCGGGGAATATCAAAATTTTCAGCTGCCTGATGGCGCACCCACGCTTCTACCGAAGAGCAACAGACTTTGACCTAAAGGGAGGCCAAAGTCGACTCGTATTCGGAATGAGATGGATTGGCCTAGTGAACATCCAGCTGGACGGCAGTGCAGCATATGCCGCCAGGAAGGTCATACGAAGACACGTTGCCCTAGACACATAGGGCAATCATCTAATGGTTAAAATGAATCATGTACTCTATCAGTTACTGTAAAACTTTGTACATGTAATTATTTTTATCATTTCACCATTTTTAATCATATTTGTCTTACTTGTAAATAGGGTAATTTTTTGAAAATGTACCACGATTTCACGTGACATTTTTTGTCGAACGATCAACATTACATGAGTAGCTTTAAACAAACAACACCAACTCAAAAAAAAGGAATGTACCTGTATAAGAAAACAAAACCATTTGAAGGGAGGTATTATACCATCAGGAAGAGAGATTCTAGAAATGTGAAATGTTATGACAAACCTTTAGATGAAATGTGTCAGTTCCCCACTAGATGTGCATGTTTCTTCAAAATTTTCAGGCTGGAGATAATCCACCATAAGTTTCACATAGCCTTATGTCTTCCATGGATTAATTTCAAACACTTCAACCAATTTTTTTACTTTATGGGGAAGTAAAACCTCATTCCTTTGAATATGCACATTACCATGAACATATAAAATCATCATTTTGCAAGAAAAACTACTTATCTCATGTTCACTGAAATACCCCTTAACGTAAGAATGATACAAATAGTGTAAGTACCCAATAGCAAGATTCCAATCCATTTTGAAGGATAATGGGGATGACAAGGAAACATCAACCCCCAGGCCCACCCCTTCCACCCATTCAACCAACTTCGGTAACTCCTATAGAAGTAGTTTTTCAAAAAAATGAAATGTCACACCACCACAGCTTCCTACATCCATATTAACCCCCCAATTCAGTTTCATTAAATGTGGACAGTCCCCATTTTTACCAAAGTCAATGATGCACTATTAAACCATCACTTTTCAACCCCCGCCTCAAAAATACAAAATGATTTGAGGGATGAGAAATGATTCGGTGCATTTTAGAACATTGAAATGTGTCGAATCATTTCTCATCCCTCAAAGCATTTTTTATTTTTGAGTCGGGGGTTAAAAGTGGTGGTTTAATAGTGCATCATTGACTTTGGTAAAAATGAGGGTTGTCCACATTTAATGAAACTGAATTGGGGGGTTAATATGGATGTAGAAAGCTGTGGTGGGGTGACATTTCATTTTTTTGAAAAACTACTTCTATAGGAGTTACCGAAGTTGGTTGAATGGGTGGAAGGGGTGGGCCTGGGGGTTGATGTTTCCTTGTCATCCCCATTATCCTTCAAAATGGATTGGAATCTTGCTATTAGGTACTTACACTATTTGTATCATTCTTACGTTAAGGGGTATTTCAGTGAACATGAGATAAGTAGTTTTTCTTGCAAAATGATGATTTTATATGTTCATGGTAATGTGCATATTCAAAGGAATGAGGTTTTACTTCCCCATAAAGTAAAAAAATTGGTTGAAGTGTTTGACATTAATCCATGGAAGACATAAGGCTATGTGAAACTTATGGTGGATTATCTCCAGCCTGAAAATTTTGAAGAAACATGCACATCTAGTGGGGAACTGACACATTTCATCTAAAGGTTTGTCATAACATTGCACATTTCTAGAATCTCTCTTCCTGATGGTATAATACCTCCCTTCTCATCTCACCTTACCAAGAAAAATTATCTAGAGCTTTTGAGGTTGATTTATACTCAGGGGCATGACAAAATTGCAAAGATGTTTCTATTGTTACTAGACACATAGGGCAATCATCTAAAGGTTAAAATGAATCACGTACTCTATCAGTTACTGTAAAACTTTGTACATGTAATTATTTTTATCATTTCACCATTTTTAATCATATTTGTTGTACTTGTAAATAGGGTAATTTTTGGAAAATGTACCACGATTTCACGTGACATTTTTTGTCGAACGATCAACATTAAATGAGTAGCTTTAAACAAACAACACCAACTCAAAAAAAGGAATGTACCTGTATAAGAAACCAAAACCATTTGAACTATTAAATGAAAATGTCATCAGTTTTTTATAATGAAAGATGAACTTACAGTGACTACAAAACAAAAACAAGGAAACTCTGAACGTCTTCACCCCAACACCCCAACACGGGAGACAACAACTAACCCAATGTGTTTATGCTTCTTTCAAAATTATATGCTAAATTACATATCTTACATGATAAAAGTCATAACTTACATGAAATTAATGTTTTATTGTTTGCACATTCAGATGGAGCAGCCACTTTTATCTTTCCAGGAGACGCACGTGTCGCGCGATGTGTTGGCGCGACGACCTGTTAGACATCTTCATGTTCGGAGAGCGCACCGTTTCCATCATGAGGCACAGTCGGCAGCTATTTGTCCATACCTTAGACGTGCAGGCTTTTATGGAGTCGCTATGTGTGACTTCAAGACCATCGACCATCATTTGATAGCTGCATTGGTTGAGAGATGGCGGCCAGAGACACACACATTTCATCTCCCAGAGGGGGAGATGACTATTACATTAGAGGACGTCGCCTACATGCTGGGGTTACCTATCCATAGAGATGCAGTTACGGGGGCCAGTACCGGCGATTGGGTTGCAGTCATACAGAGGCTGCTAGGCATTGACTTCATCGGCGCACGGGGTGTCCTCCAGGGTTCGCGCTTGCGAATGAGGTGGCTCGATCAGCATTTAGACGTCATTCCAGATGATGCAGACGAGGAGACGCTTCTTCAGCCCACACGTGCATACATTTTGTGGTTGCTCGGAGGCATGTTGTGCGTCGACTACTCCACCGCTTTGGTACACATGATGTACCTCCCATTACTTGAGGATCTGGATCAGACTGCTACATACAGTTGGGGATCCGCTGTATTAGCACATCTGTACAGATCTCTCTGCACCAGTTGTCAGGCCGATTCACATCAGATTGCAGGTTGCATGGTGTTAGTACAGATGTGGGTCTGGGAGCGTTTTCCACGCATCACTCCTCGAGTTGTCGCACCGCTTGCACCGGAGCTACTTCAGGACTGTCCTCGGGGACGATGGTATGTCTACGTCATTACTTTCGGTTATTTAGTACTTTTGTTATTGTTTTTTATAAACTTACCGTAGGTTACTCTTTTTTCACCAGGTGGAGTCAGTCTCAGAAGTTTGCACATACTCCGAGACATAGTGTGCACAGCTTCAGACAGATATTCGATGCTATAGTGCCGGCTGATGTAAGTTAAACAGTACTTTTTTGTAGGAAAATTTGTTTTGTTATCACTATTTTAAGTTATTTCAATATAATCTCAGTAAAATTGCTACTATATGACTTATTTTTTGAGTTTACATTTCAGGTTTCATGGACTCCTTATACAGGTTATGTCTACGCATCACTTCCACTATACTGCACATCTTTGGCTGGAGATCGTGCTGCAGTAGTACCACTCATTCACTTCCACATCGTTGAGTGGCACCAGCCAGACCGGGTCATGCGCCAGTTCGGTTTTATACAGCATATCCCCTTGGCACCACGACAGTCTACCGAGTTACATTCGATTGTGCTTATAGGTAGACAGACGACAGACTGGCGGCGACATCATGCATCTTATATCCAGCTTTGGGACAGGCGTGCCCGATTCAGTATCTTTCCACAGGGATATATCACATCACACTCTCATTTATCTGATCAGGGGGATTATGCACACTGGTATCGACAACATACCATCATGTACCTTACACGTCAGGGGATTGGCATTCAGCGATTGGTATGTTTACTAAGATTTATTAATTTTGTTTAACTCATTTTTGATATTAATTTGATTGTCATTTCATTTGCAGGCAGACGCCATTGGTCAGCTTGCACATTCCACGCAGCCTTAGGAGCATGCATATATTCTGCGGGAGGTAGTTCATCGGGATGTGGTGGCTCTATTGGATCATCTCCGGTTGATACGTGACAGTTTTTTTGATGAGGAGCCACAGATATATCCTGATCCATATCTTCAGGCAGAAGCACCTGAGGATGACGATGTCCCTGCTATGCCTGCTGAGGAGGATGCACTGCCACCGCTGCCGCCAGCTGGACGACAGAGACGAGCACATCCGGGGGGGCAGAGGTGACCACATCGACATCTGAGAGCGGCTCCTGCAGATGTCGTCGCACCACAGACAAACGATCTCGCCCAGCCGACTGATGATTTTTCACAGCAGGGAGACATTTATATACCGCATATGGCGTCTCCGCAGACTACTATGGACTTCGATCTGGGTGCAGTCACACAGCTTATGGCGGCCCCCTCTCCTCCCGACGAGGCCTTCTTCAGTACCCCATTTCTACCATTTATAGGAGCTTCAGAGCCATATGTCACCCCATATGGTTTTGGGGCATCCTCACATGATTTTGGGGCGTCCTCACATGATTTTGGTCAGTCCTCTACACAGCATCATGAGGAGGCACCAGAAGCACCGGAAGAGGAGGAACCTGCAGAGAGGACACCGGAGCGACATGGACGTCGGACGCGGAGAGGACGTGACATTCAGACACCGCGTTGTGGTACCGGGGGGCATCGTCGTTGATGTTTTTGGATGTAATGTTGTATATATTAAAAAACTTATTCACTATGATAAGTAACTGTTGTTTAAGTCAAATAACAAGAAAATCAAAAATCTATTAAATACAAACTTATTTCAATTAACTATTAAATTATAAAGTACAGGTACAATATAAACAAAATTTGTCATAGAGAGTTAACCATTAATAATTAATAATTATAATGACAAATAATAATTAATAATTATATTACTAACTAATTAATTATTTTATATAAAATAATAATATTTTATAGACGTTTAAAGTCACATAGTTGAAACATTTTTAAGTTACAACTAGGTGGTTTTGAAAGCCTATAAAATATTTTCTATCGACAATTTTTATGTAATTTTTTTATTTTCATCTATTCAGTATATGTTTAATCCAAGTTTCAAGTTTCATTCATATTGGTCATATGGATTATGTTTTATAGACGTTTAAAGTCACAAAGTTGAAACATTTTTAAGTTACAACTAGGTGGTTTTGAAAGCCTATAAAATATTTTCTATCGACATTTTTTACGTAATTTTTTTATTTTCATCTATTCAGTATATTTTTAATCCAAGTTTCAAGTTTCATTCATATTGTTCATATGGATTATGTTTTATAGACGTTTAAAGTCACATAGTTGAAACATTTTTAAGTTACAACTAGGTGGTTTTGAAAGCCTATAAAATATTTTCTATCGACATTTTTTACGTATTTTTTTTATTTTCATCTATTTAGTATATGTTTAATCCATATTTCAAGTTTCATTCATATTGGTCATATGGATTATGTTTTATAAACATTCAAAGTCACATAGTTGAAACATTTTTAAGTTACAACTAGGTGGTTTTGAAAGCCTATAAAATATTTTCTATCGACATTTTTTACGTAATTTTTTTATTTTCATCTATTCAGTATATGTTTAATCCAAGTTTTAAGTTTCATTCATATTGGTCATATGAATTATGTTTTATAGACGTTCAAAGTCACATAGTTGAAACATTTTTAAGTTACAACTAGGTGGTTTTAAAAGCCTATAAAATATTTTCTATCGACATTTTTTACGTAATTTTTTTATTTTTATCTATTTAGTATATTTTTAATACATGTTTTAAGTTTCATTCATATTGGTCATTTAGATTATATTTTATAGGCTTTCAAAGTCACATACTTGAAACATTTTTAAGTTTCAAGTAGGTGGTATTGAAAGACTATATGTTTAACAATATTTCAATTTTTTTTATAAATAGTTACTTATAACTATGTAAATATATACATGTATAAATATATAATTATACATATACAAGTATAACTATAATTACAATATAATTCTAAATATAATTATAAATATAATTCTACACACACACATACACACACACACATATATATATTTATATATGAATATTAAATATATTTATAAATAAATTTTAAATATATATGTAACAATATTTTCATAATTATATATTTTAAATATATTCATATTCATATAATTATAAATATTTATATTTAAAGATTAGTTTATAATTATATAATTACAAATATATTTTTTATTTAAAAAATATATATAAATAGATTTATATTTATAAATATTTATTTTTAATTATATATATACATAATTATATTTATACACACACATATAATTATATATATACATAAATATAATGTCATAATTATATAATTATAAATATAATAATAATTAATTTAGCATTTTTAAATACATATTTATAAGATTATTTTTAAAATTTTATTTATTTATTTTGAAATTATTTATTAAAAAGAGATGAGGTGGAAAAAAACTAAAACAAAAAAAAAGAAAACAAAATTTTATTTATTTATTTTGAAATTATTTATTAAAAAGAGATGAGGTGAAAAACAATCTAAAAAAAAGAAATAAAACAAAACCAGAAAAAAAAATGGTGGCAAAGCGCCACTTGAAGTGGCGCTCAACAAACCCTTTTACCTAATTAATCTAAACCTAGACCCATTTTAATAAAAAAAAACCCATCCGGCCAAATTTGCCCCCCACGGCTGTAGCGCCCCCTTCATGCTTCGCGCCTCCTCCCACAAGAGACAGACTGAGTCGCTTTCACCTACCTGCTTCGAGCTCGAACCCCCCGCCGCACTACACCTAACCCGCGCCGAGACTCCCCTGCCTCCTTTCACCCCACGCCGAACAGACCCACACCCCCTCCCCCATTTCTTCTTTAATTTTCTTTTTTTTTTATATTTTATATTTATATTATATTATAATATATAATAACATAGATATAAAATATATAATTACTATATTAACATATATATAGTATAAGTAACTTAACATATATAATAACATATAATGTATATAATAATTAATCCAAATAATATAATATATACTAATAATATTAAAGCAAATACAATTTTAATAGTTATGTTATATTATATATACTTACTTATATTAGTAATAATAATATTATATATTAGTATTTTTATTAATTCTAAGTAGTGATATAAATATTTAGTATATATAAATATAGTTTCATTATTTTTGTATGGACTAACATGCCTTGTTTTGCAGTGGAGGGTTGTCGCTCATCATTTCGTTGGGAGAAGCTGCTCTAGTGACCAGTGCAGGAGACATGGAATTGTGAAAGCTCCACATGGAGGATAGAGAACAAATCAAAAGAGACTTCAGAGACTTCAACTGGGTCATTAGCATTCATCATGGGTAGGAGGCGAGAGATCGAAGGATCTATCCAGGGCGAGAGAGCGGAGCATGGGTATTGCAGAACTTCATTCCGTAGGGGAACAAATCAAAAGAGACTCCAGAGACTTCAACTAGGCCATTAGCATTCATCACGGGCAGGAGGCGAGAGATCGAAGGATCTATCTAGGGTGAGAGAGCGGAGTAGGGGTATTGCAGAACTTCATTCGGTAGGGGAACATCCATTCTTTCATCGCAATCAACCCTCAATCCATCTCATCACCAAAATGGAGGCAAACAGACATTGAGCCGAATATCAGCATCGAAGCAGTTGCTGGAGAGAGGAGCAATCTCGCAGGAGATGTTTCTTAATTCATTATCTGTTTCTATCTGTTTTACTGTTTTAATGTGTAGTTAAATAGATTAGGGGAATCCGGCTGTAGAGAACTGATCATCCATATATCCGTCATGTTTTGTTAATTTGATTGCTCAATGCAATTCTATTTCTCGGTTTTCTCTTCTATTTATTTTGAGTATCATTTTACAATACCTAATGACTGATGGGTGTGGTAGTGAATCATTTCACCGTGGATCATTGAATGAAGTACCAAGAATTGGAAAAGATCAATGCATCTCTTCTCCAATTTAAGTAGATTTATACAAGGGTCAAGATCGAAAGATCAAGACTCAAGGAAGTTAATCGAGTTGTGTTGATCCACTGAAGTGACAACTCATTGGATTAGCACCATTTTTCTATGCATTGAGTAATTTAATTTAACCAAGAATAAGGGGAGAATATCTTTTTAATTAGTTCAAAGCAGCCTGAGGACCCTAAAATCACCATTACTGTTTGTTCTCTGTTCAAGCCATATATTTCACCATATCACCTTCATTTTCACACCCACAATCAGTGTTTGTTTCACTGTTTGCATTTTTTTTTTGTTAGTGTTCTATTTTTATTGTTTTAGTTTTAATTTTGTCTAGCACAACATAAGTCCTTCTATGTGGTTCAACACCCTTCTTACCACAGTACTAGTAGTTTGTAGGGTTTATAAATTTTAAATTTGCACGTACTCAACGAATGTGCAGCCAATCATGTGATTCTAGGTGTGCAAGACAAAGTCGAGCTTCTGGTTCATAAAAGTAGTGAATTTCTGACCGAGTTGATCGAGGGCCTCTTTTTGGAAGACATGTCTAAGCTTATATTTTGTATAAAAAGACACCTTCTAATGATTTTACATCAAGGGATTACTATGTTTATAAATAAAAACCTTTCAATGGGATTATAGTTGAGGATACCTTGAATCAAGTCAACATATTCTCCTGGTGCTTTGGGTAAAAGTGCAGTTTTTAATAATATCCTTTATGGGTACTTGATGGGTAAATAAACACCTTGTGATTTATTATTTTTAATGTGGTTATAATTTTAAGGGTTGCTGTTATAATACCATTAATTTAATTTTTCAATTCATTATTTAATTTTATAGGTTTCTATGAAATAACGATTGTTTTATTACTACCATGATAACTTTGATTTGTCTCTGATTATACTAGGGTATATCAGATCCAGGTATTTATAATAGTTTTATTACTTGAGGAGGTCAAAAAATGTTTCTTTTTTTAACTATAATTCACGCCCCTGTTGTAGTGTGATTTACATCCATACATGGGACTAACCAAATAAATATGCATGAAGTAATATATGAATGGAAAAAGTTAGTCCATTTTCTTAAACTACCTATTTCCAATTTCAAAGGAATCTTCAATGTTAAAATATTTCAAAAAAATTATACAATAAATAATGTATTAGAAAATGTAACAATTATTAATTATATGATTTAATTCAAATCATAGAAGATTCCATATTATAATTTAATTCGATTTTAAAAATATATTAATGCAAATCTCAAAAAATAGATTACATATTGAACTAATATTTCATGTACTAGTGCATGTAATAATAGTGTACTGCATATAATGTATGAAATAATAAGTAATACATAGTTTGTGACATATATTAAAAATAGGTTAAAAACTCTATTATATGTAGTAGTAATTAAATATGTAGTAAAATACCATATTACATATTTAATTACTATCACCTATATTAGGGTATGAAATAGTAGTATACTGAAGACAATCATTGGAAATTACTATTACACACTATATTGCAAAATATATTACCAATGTGTAGTGTATGAATTGTATTATAACATTGACACATAGGTCTACTCTGATAGTGACCATACTGGAGAGTTACTAGACCTTTAGGGGGCCTCCTTATTTGCCAAAGGCAATAAACTAACATCAAGGGTCTATGAGGTTTTAGTGGGGAGACTATACCCTCTGGTGATAATCATAATAAGAATAAAAATACAACAGAAGTACATCATCAAACTCAATGTAATAAATTTCAAATAAAAACAACTGGGAAAAAAGTACATCTATTATATATACCAAATAATATAAACATGTCATACTAGTCATACACAAAGTAACCAAGATCAAATGTGGCAGATCATATATATACATGAACAACATAACCCAAAAAATCATCAACTCGTCACCGAGTAACCACTTGGTTCATCTACTATAAACCATTCCACCAATCTTGTGCACCCTCTACATGAGGTTTCTCATTAACCTCTTGACCACAAACATGATCCCTTTTATATACTCAAACCCATAAAATCTGTGTGCATCCTAAAATGCATTTTTAGGGTGTGAGTATGAACTCATTAGGCAACTTCAAAGAGTCTTCCAAGTTTACATCTATACTTACACATGTTCATGAAGAAAAAATAGAAATCAACACATGTAAAATAAACCACTACACTTATTCTAAACAGCCATAAGGGAGCCTTTACCTTATTCGACTATTGCCAGATTAGAATCATGCAATCATGTTCTATCATACTAAAAGAACCCTTGGTCATCCATCCATTCACATACCACATGATTTCACACACATACCATTACCACATACCACATAACATCATTATATATTATTTCCCAATAACCATCTCGACTCAACCTAACATCCCAAAGTCACATCCATAAGGTATGTCACAAGTCCATTAGAATTTTACTTATTCAACCACTATCGAACCAATATTCTGAAATCCCAAGGCATGATGATACCCACCCATCCATAGTCTTGGACAATTATCCCATTCATAGTTGTGAGCCTCAACCCCCATCTGATGGTCTCACAAACCAATAATTATAGCCTTTTACAGTGATTACCTCATACATACTGATGTTAAACACCACCTTATATGCTGATTGATATAAAAAGTCATCCACACTCAATGATTGGCCAACATAATCTAACTCAGCCTTATCTTGTGTGCACACAACCCCAATGACACCATCATCCAACCATAGTGAGTACAAATCACTAAAAATCCAAGTCCACACCTCCAATGATCCTCTATCACCACCTACGAACCACGTTACTCAATTGTAGCATTAGTCATCCCCATTATCCATATCTGTATATGCCACATCTCCTCACTCCTAGTGATCAACATTACTCATAGACACATTGTCCATGCCTGAAGTGTTCCCACAGAACCAAGTCAGTCATTACCTCACTTTAATATACATCCAGAATTGATACCATCATGCCAAACCAACCGTGGTATTCCATTCTGCACCTACCATACCATACCAGGCTCAATTGTTTTATTTCACATATTATAATACTCTCTAGTATCTCACAAAAATAGAAAAAAACTAAAAGTATTACACAGTTTACCTCACACAGACAACCACACTCATTCCCATTTACAATTCATTAGATAGTGTTGTGCCCAAGTTGGTATTGCATTTATTGTCAATGATTAAATATGTTATTTTTAATGATTCTTGGTGGATTATGATGTATTATGAAGGAATTTGTTTTTATTACCAATAATACATCCACATAAGTCCATAAGATAATTGTGATACTTCCATGTTCTATGGAAAATGAATAGTAAACCTACAACTAGAAGAACATGACTGCAGAAGATCAAGATAATGTTGAAAAGAAAGTAAGACATTTGGTCAATATGATTTGGAAAAGAAATTATGATGTTTGATGAGATAATCTTCAAGAGAATACAAGATTTTTTTGGATGGAGGGGAATGGTCTACAACATTTTTGAGAAGTGTTGATGTCATTGAAAAGGGATGAATGTTGGCTAAATATGGTTTGAATTTATCTGAGTATGGTCTGTAATTTTATAGATTTACGTAGCCTAATTTATGATGTGAAAATTCATTAAGGTGACTCACATATTTGTTTTTATTACATAGGTGGTTCACGTAGTCATTTCTACTACATATGTGGATCACATATCCAAATTATCGATGTAGACAAATAAGTCACATAACTGAATTTTGATGAGAATGAAGTAGATGAATGATGATTCATGTAGCCAACTTATGTAGAATAATAGGATAGGTAGATAAATTGAGAACTACATACACAATTCCAATGTAAATTACTGGAAACACATAGAATATTGTGCTATATATCCAAATTGAGAACCACATAGCTGATTTCTATGAAATCAATGACAAATGCATAACCGATTTTACAATGTATCCTAATACATGGAGATTGTGAAGTGAAGAAAAAATCTTGAAGACATAGAAATATCATAAGTGAAATTTAAGGATCTAGATATTTATATATCATGTTGAATATTGAATCTTGGGTATTTAGGGGATAAAAATGATGATTGGAATGATAATTCAAATGAGACTAAATGAGATATAAACTGAGAATCCTTTTTCGGATTAAAATAATAGGATCCTACATACAATGGTAATTATATTTTCATATTTTACATATGCTAACATTGAATATGTTATTTTTAGAATATTATTCATGATTTTTTGGTGAGTATTAATATGTGGTGTTGGTATCTAAAAATATAGGGTGATAAAATATATATCTCCAGTTCTTAAACACAAGCTCAAATGAGAGATTGATACATCTAGTATTTGGTAGAACAAGAAATTTAACTGAATCCAAGAATTAGACTTGAATATTCAAAGAGGGTGAGGATCACCTATATCACACAATATCTAAAATGATTCTCAAGAATATCATTTTTTAAGTTCTTTTGGACGTAAATAAGAAAATTGGATCCTATAGGCTTGTGGAAAAAGACTATCATCCAAAAATTTGAAAATATTTCAAGTTGTGGATCAATGTTAAAGAGGGAAATAAGTCTTCAAATTGGTTCTAGAAGTGGAGTGTATCTTTTAGTTGGTGATCAAATTGGATTGAAATATTTTGGTTAGTGCCATAAGTGGTGAAGAATTATCTCAGTTTGTGTCAGGAGTAGTGTAATCACTTGTTTGATAGTGAAGAATCTATAACCATGGGGAATAAACATTTACAAAAATGAGGAGGTTTCACCGAACCTTGTAAATATGGTGTGCTTACCTCT
The DNA here is from genome assembly GCA_963277665.1 of Viscum album. Classification (NCBI taxonomy): domain Eukaryota; kingdom Viridiplantae; phylum Streptophyta; class Magnoliopsida; order Santalales; family Viscaceae; genus Viscum; species Viscum album. The sequence goes on from OY728157.1 coordinate 1,770,342,200, forward strand.
CCATTATTACAACTTCACAAGAGGTGATATTGAGAGATAATATTGAGTAAATTAAGAACCTTAAAAAGTATTATATGTCAAATTAAAGGAAAAATAATTCATAAAAATAAACCATTGATTCATCCCCACCCTTAGTGTTCAATCCAAACTAAGGATCTACACATAACACATTCACAAAATACGATAAATCTACTCACTACCTACCTTATGATTGTATAATCTTACTCATTTAATACCAACCACATATTTGATCTCAAATGATGAAAATCAGATAATTAGGTAAAACCCCTGAAAATATGGCATGACAACCATAAATGAAACAAAACCACAAATCAGTGAGAGAAATTAAAGAATAAGGGATTCATAGTGTTAGACTTACCCAAGGATACCTACCATGATGAATATAACCAAAATCAAGAAAGAATTGAGGGAGAAACCTCAATTGGAATCCAAGAGTGAAAGAGAGGGGGTGAATCCATTTCTCATGGCCAAAATGGCATCCCCCATTTACACTTTTAGTTTAAAAAACAAAAATAATTTTTTTCTCAAGGGAATTTGTTGTAGCATAATAGAGAGGTTTACACCATGACCTTTTGGGGAAGGGGATCTTCTAATATCAATAACTTTCAATCCATTACACATGTGTCATGATGTGAATGGATAGAATCTATAGCCATTTCAGCTATAGAACTACATGATTCACTTAAACCCCTCTTTAGGCCACTTCCAAACTTTGGGATACTTAAAAACATGTAAAATACATGGGTTTAAGAAAATAATAAAAGGATCTATAATTTATATAAATCCTAGATTCTTACAACCTCCCCACTATATAATATCTCTCCCCTAAGATATTTAGCCATACATTAACCCAGACTCTCATCCATCTTGAGAAACTTTCTCTCCACTTTCACAAACAATAATATGATATTGAACACATCTGTGTCACTACCAACATCCTAGAATACCTTTTATACTCTTTCAACAAGCTAATTCTTTCTATGTTTTCCCCACCATAGGAATCATATACCTGGTTACTTCCTAAAATGTTTCCATGCATCTTAATGGTTCAACAAAAATAATCCATACATATCAAACATGTTTCAACCATCATATACCATCAGTACAACATCCAATCAGAGACTCATCTCGTAACTGCATCATACACGACACCCATAAAGTCCCTTATCACCCTTGATGCTCCCAAAAAACTCACGTAACACCAGATACCCATAATTTTTCTTGATGTTAATACATATCTTATCTATCATTTACCACTCCTGATTCTCACATAGATCTCACATCACATTTATGCACACAGATTAACCACAATAGGTTAATTCCTCTATCACAGATGAATCTCATGCACCCGTATCCAATATACAAAAACAAAAATCACAAACAACCTCAGGGATTACCTCACACTTTTATTTTCTCCCTGGACTACTCTGAATAATTAAACGCAACCACATGAAGAAGGCCCAAATCCTAATTCCCATATACCTTTCCTCCCTATGGATCTATACTCAAGAACGACCACTTCCCCCACTATTGGTTATCTCTCCCCCTACCACAACCTACAAGTGTCATCATATCTTGGACACAATCTCCAAGAATTTCTCTTGATGTATTCATATATCCTTAAGTCTAACCCAGTACTTAAATCCCAACTGGTCATGATGTTTTCTGAAAGAACCTCTCTAAATTCCCCATCCGGACACACAACTAGCACTCCTTTAGAGGCTGATCACATACAGACTGAATGTGTCCTATCTACCAAAACTAAAAGAACACCATATAAAATCTACTCAAAAATGGGATTATCAAAACTCATATTTGACTACATTTCTGGGTCTCCCCATGGCCTCATTTATGGATACATGAAGCTCCAAAGCTTGTCTCACCAAACACCATTGTCTAACTTTGTGTATTCCCATATATTAAGTTCTTCTCCGCTATCAATTTCGGATTCACTACCTTTTAGAATGAGGTCAACTTGAATATGTTTACTTCTACCTTAATAGAATTTCATAAACCATCCTCAAATCATCGATATATGTAAATGATAAATCTTAACTAAGTCGATGCAAAACAAAATAGGTCTATGGACCTTCTGACATAATCTATGACCCAAGTTTCTCCTTTTTCATGTGCATAAACTTGTGGGATTGATCTACCCTCAAAGTCTCATGAAATAATCACATGAATAATATAGTCTCAATGTCCTTACACATTAGTGCCTCATTCCTACCTGCATATACCTACAATTCCCATTAGTGCTTCACTGGTCCCCTGATAATTTATTTTTCCAACTTCACTCTCCATCCTAGGGGTTTCTTGATCTGATCAAAAATAGTTTTCACAAAATCTAACCAAAATTATTCCACATTAGGTCCACCAACTTTATATAATAAATTATAATTCTTTGATTGAAACTCCCATGTAAAATACTCCATGGATGGATCATCTCCCCATGCTCCCCAGTCAATTCTCTCAATGACACACACTAAGATCACTTTAAGCTGCTCATCCAGCCATGGTCCAAACTCATCCACCACCTATGAATTTCACTTCTACCTCGGTACCTCCACACGTGGATCATGATCAACCCATCTCTCATGGGTCTTATCCCATGCATGCCTTGAAGACACCACTTATATTCCATCATAATTCTCTAACATAAGTCATCTAGGTGGAATCACCTTAACAATCCTATACCATGATCAACACAAATATAATAGTCCAAATATCAAAAATATGTAAATACTTAATAGGAAACCTTTCTCACTACCCTTACACTTCCCTACCACACCCATATCACATTTCATCTGGCCTCATGCCCCATCCCTACCTACCCATATCAAATTCAGGAACCACATACATCATATGCACATAGGATCACATTCTCATAACATTATAAATCACATAACTAGGATGATTGAGTAAAATCACACCAAGTGAATATATATGAAAACACTCTTTAGTCCATTTTTGACACTTTAAATAGCCCAACCACTTTCATTTCTGAAACCAACACCTTTCATTAAGGTAGTTGATTACAATGAAACCGAGAGACTATATATGAAAACACTTCTTAATATTTTATTAAATCTTTTGGAATGTAATGTCTTAGATTTTTTCCATGTATCATTTTTTTATATTATATGGATTATTTTCGAGACTAGGTGCTAAGACGGGGTGTGATTATGAGTCTCAGTGTTCTTGGAATAAATGTTTCAAATATATTAAATAGAACATGTGCATAGTTTTCCTAAAATAATGGAATAACACCCTAATAGAGGACCAGATCATAAATCCTAGGGAACCATTGAGTTTAGAATGCAGGTTTTACCTTAGGAGCAATATAACCTTTATCGGTGCTTTTCATTTGTGAAAAAGTAATCGCATGAATGAATTAATGAAATAAATTAAAATAATTAAATTATTTTGGTATATCAATGTAGAAACTATTTTTCTATTATAGGTGTGCAACTATGGAAATTATCTTAGGGATGGATTCTAAACCCAAGAGACCAATGAGTCATTGGAGGACAACTTTCATTGATAATGAAGATAGTTTATTATCATATCGAGGATTCTTGCATCGATGAAGTTAGAGGATCTCATCAATGGTGACAACGCCAACGGTCATCATCAAAAATCAATCCAAACACCAATCAGGGTATTTTTTATTTTTTATTTAGTGAATGTTCATTATTTATTTTAATAATGTGAACTAATAAACGAATATATTGATATGCAATTTAGTCTTCTTACATGATGGCCTAGATTAATCATATTTTGGGATAATTATTTTGTAATGATTTATTTCTTCATTATTATTCTCAAAAAAATTAATCTATATTGACACGAATATCAATTGAGTTATATTACTCTATTTTTTCTTTTTATTTTCTTCCTTTGTTCTATGTTCACTATGGGTGTTCTTCATTTATCCCAGGGTTCGACATATCCCAATAAATCAATCATTGCATACCTATTTCTTGGAATAATGATCTGAAACCATATATATGGTATCAACACAACATGAATGTGGTGTGAATATGGAAGTGATGGTGAATTAGATGGTTTTGGATACCTGATTTTGCGTTATCTGGTGTCCTTTGACCTGAAAAGAAGAACGACATGTTGATCTGTTCTCTGAGTTGATTCAAGTCTTTTTTTCAATAGATCAACATTGGTAAGGACTAGAAAAAACTGAATCTACAAGTTTTGTTAAGGGAAATGGCTTTGTAGTCATCTAGGATGATGAATAAGAGATCATGATGGGTCTGGAAAATGATGAGCAACACAATGTGTACTTCAGGATTACACATTGTGTGGGGAACTCTGACTCTTAAGATAGGATTTCAGATAGTGTGAAGGATCACACAGCGTGCGACCCCTTCCGTGGGACATAGAGTGAGCTTAATAGAATCCATGGATGTGGGTAAAAGTAAATGGCCAGATGGCATGCCATGTACTAGAACACGGAAACGACATGGTGTAAATGGACCGATACACTGATACAACCATGGTACATAGACACGACCAGGTGACACTACTAGGATACACTGTGTCTCCATATGTCTTATAATACTTATACATTTCATTTATTAATAGAATATATTTCTTGTGTTGATTTTCCACATGATAAGGCATGGAGATAGCTGGACAAGTATTGTACCTCCTAGTACACATAGTGTGCCCACCTCAAGAGTGTTTGTGGCTCTTCGTTTTCCTAGTTTCAACTGGTATAGGTTGATTACATTCCTTTATCCCTTTTCCTATAGGGTATGGTGATAAATTACATCCATATCACTGGATTGTGATCCCCTCTAAAGGATGAGCCTTGGATAGACTTGTGGTGTCCCTCTGTGAGACTAGAGTGTGATCTTTTCTCATCCTATGTTCTATAGTTGGAGTTTGTCGAATCGGTGTGACCACCCTTAAAAGGGAATTGGTCCTCCATCTATTAGTTTGTATTGGTAGGGTTTGTGGTTTCATTGACATATGATCCCCTACAAAGTGGGTTGATCTAGATTGGGATCATGGTGTCCCCCATAGATCTTTAGTGTGGCCCCCTATCTGTGTATCAGATTCCTCTTAGACCAGTTCTTGGGTAGGGAATAATGAGCTAGACTTCTTCATTAAGTGTCTCTGATGATATCATGGCTCGTAGAGTGGATTCTCTCAGAATGAGAATTTATTTGAGTAGAATCCTATGGATGGAAATTGGTTATTACTTCTTTGTGGCGTGGTGTTTTCCTTGAGTATATCTGGGTGTTTCTATTATACATTGATTATTATATCTTGTATTGAGATGACTTTACTTGGTGCCTCGTGTTTAGTGTTTTTTGGGCATCCTAATGGGTATTATTATACTCACCCCTACAAGGCCTTGAATGCACATGTTGTGTCCTATATAGATGATATCCCCCTTGATGGTGTCCTGGGAAGAAAGGGAGCAGTTAGAGTATAATAGGATCTTGTTGGACATATGTTTTTTCATTGATATTTCATTTGACTTAGTCCTCACCCATAGAGAAGGTTGGACTTTTTTTTGTTTTTGGTTGGTCTTGTATTTTTCCCTTTTTCACTTTCAATACTTTTACTTTCATAATTTGTTGTGGGATCTTATATTTAAGCATGCATTTTTTTAATTATTTTATATTCCAGTATTTTGTGGGACTGGAGAAGTGTGTGTGTGTGTGTGTGAAAAGTTACTTTATGATAATCCCTCTCATTTATGGGATATGAATACTTGAAACCAGTCACCAACCCCTTGTGTATTAGAGATGGTCATGGGATAGTCATGGGTCAGACCATGATGGGTCAGATCATGATAGAGTGGTATGAGATCCAAGTTCTACCTTAGGACCAGATTCAATGATATTAGTTTTGGGAAACAATGTTTAGTGTTTCAAGTTTGGATTTTATGCTAGGGACTCTAGTGTTGGTGTGGTGGATGATGTACCCATACACCAGGAATCTAATTACCTTTATTTTGACTTGGTACATGTAAACATTAGTTGTAGGAAAAAAATTTGTACATGAATCATATATAAATTTTTGTATTTTCCATGTACATCATGAAACAACTCCCTAGATATACTCTTTTGATTGTGGTACATATTTTTTTAATTTAGGATGCATCCATGCACACATCTATCCATGATTCCACTATGTGATCATGAGGATGATATTCCTACTGATAAATCATCAGTTTAGGGGAATGTACCAAAGATAGAACCTATGGGTGGTTTACAAGCTATACCACCACCCGTTGAGCAGTATCTGGAGCTGGTAGTACCAAATGAGGATGCACACAGGATGAGTGCATTTCACAAGTTTTAGAGGCAGGGACCTCCCATGTTTTAGTGTGATCTAGACCCACAGGTGGCTAAGGACTGGTTAGAGGTAGCCACTCACATTTTTTGCCTTTTGAGAATGCTAGTAGATTAGATTACAGTCCTCAGAGTGAGTCTCCTACAAGGGTCTATTGGGTGAAGGTAGATCTTGGTGACTCTATCACATGATGAGACAACTCTCTCATGTATAGAAATTGATGATTTCTTAAGATAGTAATTTTATCCATCCATGTTGTGATTGGTACACAAGTAGGAGATTTCGTATCTATATAAGGGAAGTATGACCATGGTGGATTATTCATTGAGGTTTAGTGATCACTCACATCACTCCTTGGATATGGTGCGAGACTAGTTCTTTAGAGCTCATACCTTTGATCGGGTCCTTTTAGAGGACATCAAGGCTTCATTAGTATCCCTTTTCATTCACACCTATGTTAGGTTACTTGATTAAGAATTTTTGGTGGATATCCTTCTAGGAGTTCCCACACCGATAGTGGGGTCTATTAGTGGGAACCCAATAGCTGAGACCTTGACAGTAGGTAGATGACGGCAGTCATAGGGATCCAATAATGTCCAATGATTTAAGAGTCAATCCCAAGAATCAAGTATAGCAGTGAAAGGATCTTAGAGTGTCTTTAATTAGCTAAGGGATGGACAATTTTATCTTACAATGGTCTTGTACATCTGGCTCGAGATTGCATGATGCATCACATAGATGATCATGATATGGTTGAGGGACCACCGAGATAGAGACAGAGGAAAGTGAAGGGTGGTCTATAGGGTGGAAGACATGACAGATGGGTTGGCTGGGCAGCATGAGGTGGTTGGAGGTTCGACCTATTACCACAACCACCCTTGGGTGGTACATGCCATGAACCATCCCAAGTACCCTAGTAACCCGATAAACAAGATGGTCCTCACATATCCTTAATGGAATTACAGATCCTCATTGGTCGGAGACTAGAACCTCACATCACACAAAAAAGGAAAATTGGAATGATTTTCCCATAACCAATGTAGAAATGAACTAAACAAATTAGTATGTATACAAAAGAATCTCCATTGGGAGTAATTTACCTGAAGTCAAAAAGTAAAAAACAAGCCCAAAGTACAACAACCCATGTACCAAAATAGAGGAAAATCAGAACACATTTCTAAGGACATAGGTCACCAAAACCAAGGTTCAAAAACTGGATCCACCTCTAAAAGACCCTTTACCATGCTAGAAACTTGAAGGAGATAATATACAAACACCCAAAAGTATAAGTAAGGAGTGAGCTAAAAATCCTAGTATGGTCTAACTAAGGATTACATAAGTGAATCCAATAATAGATTAACCAAATTAATGCCTTCAAATTTTAAAATAAATGGGTTTGTAATTTTAAATCATATTTAAAAAAATGATTCTATACCATTCAAATGATGGAAAATAATTTAAACAAAGGTTGTACAGGGGATTGAATGTTTCTGAAATAATGGATTAAGTAAAATAGTTCACGTAAATTCAAAAGGCATTTAAAGCAGTTTAACAACATTGGAATACATTTGTATCTCAAATATAAACAAGTGAGAAACATGTTTATTTTCCAAATAAGTACGAAAGTTCCAGAATATAGGACTCCACACTATCTATGGGATCATGAAAATATTTTTATACACACGTCCCTCTAACACTGGCCAAAGGCAACTCATCTCCATCCCATTAGGGATGTAACCTAAAGAATTTATTTTATATAACATTTTATAATCATAGAGTGTGTCCAAATAACCCACAATCTACTAAAGGCTTGTATGTGCTCTTACACAATATATGATGGGAAATTTATTTTAAGGACTCTTAAAGTATAGTTAAATCCAAATCCCCCATAAAAAATTCCAATTTTCTATTTAAAACCAAAATAGGTTTTAATCGAAAACATTTCTTTTTAACAAGATAAAAATACTGGGTTTCTATAAAAACTTTTTAATCCATTTTCACAATTTTAAAAAATTCATCAACTCCGTTTCAAAAACTAAATTCAATAATTCAATAGAAACCATTCCCATCAATTTTCAAAAACCCCAATTCAACAGAATTGTGGGTTTTACCTATTTCTTTCCAAAACCATTTAAAACCTCCAAATTCATTGGAATTGGGTTTTTAATCAAATCTAATTTAAATCCATTTCAAATATTTGAATTTAAATCAAAAACTGAAATAAATCAAGCAATAAAAGATTAATCAATTTCACTGAGCGAGACATAATCACATACCTTTCTCACAAAAAATCAACCCTATAAATGAAACCCTCCTATGAGAACGTAGTCTCAAAAGACCTATAAACTCAACCTAGAAACGAGATCTAGAAAAAATGAGTATAGATCCATCAATTTAAAGATGATGCATCTAATCCCAAAGAGGATAAGGAGAAAGATATGAAGAAAAGGGGAGAATGTTTACCCAGGAATTCACTCCACCAAAGCAACAATGATCAAACACTGAATGAAATGACCCAAAAGGCATGGAGAGATCCAAGATTGTTTGGGGAAGGATTTGGGTTAATGGAAAAGAAAACGGTGAGGTGTAAAGAATAAAAATGCATCCTGGATACCTGCATATAACTGGCATGTGGGATATTACATGACATGTAATCCCATTACACGTCGTCAAATAGATAAATTCTATAACTTCTAAAAAACATGTTGCATAAAATTAAAAACAAATAATTAATTAATTCACTAAGTGTACAAATTAGTCACGATGTGTAATATTCACAGGGTGAAACCTTCTCATGGCATGCACCCATCAACTATAACATGTCGTGTAACCTAGTTACATGGCCTAAAAAACTTCTGCATCCTATAGAAATGATTGTTTAAAGATAAGAGTGCAAAAAAACTATGACTTAACCACTATAAGTATCCTTCTAATTAATTCTTAACCCAACCCAGTCAACGAAAAAGAAAACCCACAACAAGGTTAACGATGTACCTATCGGATTGGTAACAGGATGTTACAACCTCCCCAACATAAAAACTTTTTGTCCCCATAATGCCTATGAAGAATTTTCAATTACAAAAAGATTAGTACACTGATCTCTCACTAGTTATTTACATTCCCATGTATCATGATTATCGAAACCATGTTTCCATAGAAAATGAACCAAATGTATCATCTTCCCATCAATTACCTTGGTATCAGAATCAACTATCTTGACTGGCTGCTTTTTCAAAGATAAACCAGGTTCAATATCAGGATCACTCCATCTCAAAATGTGAGATGGTTCAAATATATATTTTCTCAGCTGCGATACATGGAATAAATTATGTATTGATGTCACCTGTAGTGGAAGGAAAAAATGGAATAGAACTTTCCTTACCTTCTCAAAAACCTAGAAAGGTCCCAAAAATGAGGAGCAAGCTTCCTTTGCCTCCCAAGATGTCGATGAACTAATCAGGGTGAAATATTCAATAACACCTAGTCAATAATTGAAAAATCCAAGATTCTATCACAATGATCACTGTAGGTCTTATATCGGATCTAGTCTATTAACATTCTCTAATGATTCAACTAAATCGTCATTGTCGTCTATTGTACCAAGCCTTCTCCAACCAAGTAGCTTTCACCAATCTCTAACCAAAATCATCAATGCCACATCTCATACATGGTAAAAAGAACTACCACCTCATGTTTTAGAACATCTGAGTGGTTCTTGGGTGCACATCCCCTAGGAATTATGGCAATCCTCCATCACAACCTTCCTTGCCTCTAATGGGACAATGAAACAATTTTGATAACATAGAACAACCAATTTGGAGAGTGACCACTGGGAAAATTTCTCCCCACCATAAATAGATTCTCTAATGCCATAGAATTCATCATTAAGATATTGGTCCTATAGAATTATATCGAGAAGAGAAAATGTTAACTGAATGATGGCTAAAGAAACCTCATCCCCTAATTCCTGGACAAGAATATGAAACTGTTCAAAGAGAGCTATCAAATTCCACTCTTCCAAATATTCTTTCACTTTATGGTTTGGAAGTTTACTACTTAACTCATATGCAACAACATTCCCTTTCCCTGGGGGTATAATCGATATCAAAATCGAAATATTTTAGGTACTCCACCCAAATACTTTGGTGTTGATTCAAGTATTTTTGAGAAAAGATACAACTAGAGATCTTATGGTATGAATACATAGTAGACCTTTCTCTGTAAAGGTAATGCTGCCAACTCTTAAGTGTGTGCATTAGAGCTACATGTTAAAGGTCAGGGGTAGGATAATTCTTCTCATGAGGCCTATGTTGATGACATTTGTAGGAAATTAAATTATTACCTTGCATAATAACACATCCCAATCCTCAACCTGATGCATCACAAAAGACCACATATCCATGCTCGGAAGAGTCAACACTGGAGTAGTAGTCAAAATATGTTTCATCTCAATAAAATAACTCTAAAATTATTCATTCTAGGTAAACTTAACTCCCATATGAGTTAGAGAAGTCACCAGAGAAGCCAACCTTGAGAATTCCTTCACTAACTGATGACAATATCCATCTAATCACAAGAAGCTAGGAATATCAAATACATTTAGTGGTTGTCCCAATTCATAAAATCTTTCACCTTCTCAAGTTTTCTTGCTAAAGCTTCCCACTTATATTGATGTGTTTAATTGGGTGATGATGGTTGAGATGGACCTTAATGGTAAGTCAGGGTTGATTGGAGTTCATTTTCTCTAAATGGAAGTACGAGTTACTTCAATAGAAAGAGAAAGTGTGATGATTCTTATAGAATTTATCGATGTAAGGGTCATTCCAAAACTCCTAAAAATGTCAAAAAGGAAAAAAATCCCAAAGTATAAAAACCCAAGTACCAAAAAAGAGGAAAAATATCCCAAGTCTCTAAGAACCCAACTCACCAAAGCCAAGGATCAACAGCTGGATCCACATCTAAGAGATCCATTCCCCTTACATGAACTTGGAAGAAGATAATATACAAACACCCGAAGGCACGAGTAGGGTGTGAGATAAAAATCCCAGTAGTGTCTCACCAAGGATTCCATAACAGCTTTCAATAATAGATTATCCAAAGCAATAATTTCAATTTTTAAATAAATATGTTGGGAATTTTAAATCATATTTAACAAAATCATGCTATACAGTTAAAATGATGAAAAATAATTTAAAAAAATTCATTACAAGTGATAGAATATTTCTAAAACAATTTCTTAAATAAAAAATTTCAGATAAAGCAGTTTATATAAATTCATAAGCATGCAAATAAGTTTACTAACATTAGCATAAATTTATATATTAAATATAAAAAAGAAAGAAACATGGTCATATTCGAAATAATTACAAAAGTTCAAGGCTATAGGAATCCACACACTCTAATTGATCACATCAATGTGTGTACACACACATCCCTCTGACACTATCCAAATGTGTCTCATAACCATCCCATTGGTGATGTGACATTCTTCATTTATGTTTTAGAATGTTTTATAATCGAAGATTGTGTCCAAATAACTCACAATATACATAAGGTTTTCATGTAATATTACACAATTGATTATGTGAAATTTATTTTAAGACTGCTTAAAATATAATTAAATATCATTCTCCCATTTCAAATTACAATTTTCTATTTAAAATCAAAACAAATTTTAATAAAAAACATTCTTTTTTAACTACATAAAACCACTGGGTTTCTATCAATAATTTTTAATCCATTTTCACAATTTTAAAAAAAATAATCAAATCTGTTTCCAAGACTAAATTCAAAAATTCAATTGAAACCATTCCCATCCATCTGCAAACACATCCCAATTCATTGGAATTGGGAGTTTTCCCATTTCTTTCAAAAAGAATTTCAAACCTATAAATTCAATGGGATTGAGTTTTTAATAAAAATAAACTGAAATTAATTTCAAACATTTGAATTTAAATCAACAACTAAAATTAATCAAGAAATTTAAAGTTAGTAATTTGGCCCGGTAGGAAGAAATTGCCTACATTTCTCACAGAAACACAACACCAGCAATGAAACCATCAAATAAGAACGAATGAGAAAAAAACCTTGAAACTCAACATAGAAATTAGGTATATAAACACTAATTATATATCCATAAATTTCAATATTATGCATCAAATCCCAAGGAGTAGAAGGTGAAAGATATGAAGAAAAAGGGATAATGCTTACCTGAGAATTCACACTACCAATGCAACAAGGAACAAATGCCGAACAAAAGGATTTGGAGGGATTGGAGAGCTCCAAGATCACCTAGGGAAGACCTTGGGTTAAGATAAAAGAAAATGGATAGGAGGAAAGATGAAAAATTTGGTTGGGCTACCTACATATAACTAGTACGTGGGATATTACACAACATGTAATCCCATTACATGGCGTGAAAGAGTGAAATTATGTAACTACCGAAAAACAAATCGCATCGAATTTAAAACTAATATTTAATTAACTCATGATGTGCACAACGTATTCACATCATGTAACTTTCACGATGTGAACCCTTCTCATGGAATTCACCTAGAAACTATTACACACCATGTAACCAAGTTACACGATGTGAAAACCTCATGCATCCTGTAGAAATAATCATTTATAGATGAGAGTCCAACAAGACCACGACTTCGCCATTTTAGGTATCCTCCCAATTAATTCTCAATCCTACCCATCCAAAAAAAAATGAAAACCCATAACAACGTTAAAAATGTACATGTTAGATCAATAATGAGATGTTACAGTCCACGCTATTCTTAGAAAGATGGTGGGAAGGGATGAGGCCAGCTGCAAACTATGAATGTCTATGACCCCAAGACTCTATGGATGATATGAGGTACGATATGTGTCTTATCTAATATAGTTATAGTATTTACAGATAGAAGATTATGCAATCCCTTCCTTTCCACTTATCTGATTCAATACATAGAGATTTTGGTTGATCTATCGGCTTGACCCTTGTGATTGGAGACTTTGACAGGTGGTGACTCAGTGATTGTTCACTTGTTCCAATAGCGTGATATGACACTTGGAGGTGATTTTTTTGTATGGGTTCTCTTCACTGTAGAAATTATACCTTATGATTTCATCTTAGGTATAGAATGGATTTCCATAGTTCATTCCCAGATTGATTGGTTTAGGTAGTAGATATGGTGTGTCTGCGACAACAAAATAAGGGTTCCCTTTATTGGTGGAAAGGAGACCTTGGTGGAACAGGTTTATCTTAGTCATAAAAAAGTAAATCTAATCACTCAAAAGTTAGATAACATAACTATCTAAGTAGTGTAAGCCTTGGGATATCAGTTTCCTATAGTGGCGGTGGGGTATAAGGATGTATTCCTGGAGGACGTACTAGTTTACCCCCCCCCCCCCACTGAGAGATCGAATTCTGCATCAACTTTTATCTCGGGATAGTACTGATATCTACCCCAAAATATCAAATGGGTCCCATAGAGCTTCAATATCTAAGGGTGTAGTTGGAGAACTTGTAGGAGAAGGGCTTTGTGAGACCTATAATTCTCCCCTTGGCAACCCCAGGGTTGTTTTCTAAGAAGAAAGATGGGAGCTTTAGGTTATGTGTGGATTACTAGTGATTGAATCAGGTGACTGTGAATAATAAGTATCCACTTATGAGGATTGAAATCCTCTTTGATTAGTTGATAGGGAAGTGATGGTTATCAAATATTGATCTCAGATCTTGATATCACCAGCTGCAAGTACAAGATGAGGATATACTGAAGATGACATCTAGATGTCGTTATGGTCACTGCGAATACTTGGTGATGTTGTTCGGTATGAGGAATTCCCCAAAATTGTTCATGTGACTCATGAACTGAATCATTATGCATTTCCTAGACTGGTATTTGGTAGTATTGATCGATGAAATCCTAGTGGATTCAGCGACTGAGGAGGATCACACAAGACACTTTAGGATGGTTTTGGAAACACTATGAGATCACCAGCATTATATGAAGATCTCAAAGTTTCAGTTTTGGATATCAGAAATCCACTTTTTAGACATTTCATCTCATAGGATGGAGTAATAGTGGATCTAGTGAAGGATGAGGTAGTGATTTCTTGGGATCCACCCAAAAGTTTTACCAAGGTTTGGAGTTTCCTTATGTTAGTAGGGTACTTTCGGAGGATTGTACCCAACTTTTCCTGAGTTTCAGCACCCTTGACAGCTTTGACTTGGTAATGGTAGCCATTTGTGTGGAAATAAAGGTACCGACAGTGATTTTAGAAACTGATATAGAGATTGAAGAGCACTCTCATATTGATATTACTAGATGAGGGTGTTAAGGACATAGTGTTTTGTGATGTATCATGGGCCAAAATAGGTCGTGTACTAAATCAGAGGAAATTAGTGACTAACTACAGTTCATGCATATTGACACCACATGAGAATAACTAAATGATCCATGATCTTGAGTTAGTAGTGGTTGTATTCTATTTGAATATGTGGCGACATTATCTGATGGGTGAGCAGTTTATCGTTTACATTTACCATAAGAGTATCAAGTACATCTTATCTCAGAAGGATCTTAACATGATATAGAGGAAATGTCTAGTGTTCCTCTAAGACTATGACTTTAGGATTTTCTATACTCCTAGTAAGGAGAACATTGTGTAAGATGATCTCATCATTAGATCTTGTTCTCAGTTGTTGGCCAAGGCGGCACAGTAGTTATCCTCATTCCATTTCTCCTTTTTGGACAAGGATAGTGTTTCAAATCTTCAGTGATTTTTATTACACCACCGGTTTAATAGCATGTCAAGAATTCTTAGCATGGAGATACCAACTTTGAGACCTTTCGTACTCAAATATCCACTAGAAATTCTCTGAATGGATATTATGTAGGTGGGGAGCATGTTATCCTTTTTAGAGGAAGGATGATTGTAACTTTGACATTGTGGGAGGAATTTTTTTAGGAGTTTTATACATCCCCTTTAGCGAAACATCCTGGTGTTGAAAAGATGTACCAGGACCTCTGACATCAGTTTTAGTGGCTAGGTATAAAGAAGTGGGTTTCATATTTTGTCTCTCGATGCCATAATTATCAGTAAGTAAAGGATGAGCACCAAGTTCTAGTAGGTTTAGCTCAACCCCTTGAGGTGACATAGTGGAAGTGGGATGAGATACCCATGTAATTCATGATGGTATTACCACACACTTCCAAGGTATATGATACCATCTACGTGATCATAGACCAAATCACCAAGGCATCCCACTTCCTAGCTATCTAAGAGAAGAGTTCTATACAGAGATTGGGACACCTATACATGAAGGATATTGTTCAAATCCATATAGTTACCTTGACAGTAATCTATGACAGTGATTCTCACTTCACATCAAGGTTATAGAGATAATTAAAAGAAGCCTTTGGGACTCAGTTTCACTTGATAATGGTGTTTCACCCCCAAACTAACATCCAGACGGAGCAGACCATTCAGGTATTGGAGGACATTCAATGGGATTTCATGTTGAACTTTTGTCATAGTTGGGAGGATCACCTAACCTTGGTAGAGATTTCATACAATAATATCTACCATTCCACCATGGTTATGGAATTATTCAAGTATTTGTATAGGATACCCAATAGGTCACCACTTTGTTGTACTAATCTAGGAGAGTCGGCACTCATGGGGATGGAGTTAGTGTGAGCTACTATAGAAAAGGTGCAAATCATCTTGGAGATAATTAAGACTACAAATATCCAGCATAAGACTTATGAGGACCAATGAGGAATACCTATGTAATTTTAGGAAGGAGGCCATTTTTTCCGAGGGTCTCGCCTCAATGTGGCTTGAGGAGATTTGGTTGCATTGGAAGGTTATCTCTGAGATTTATTAGTCCCTTCTAGATATTGCAAAGATTTAGCTATGTGGTGTACCACTTATATCTATCACCGTAGTATGACTAGGTACATGATGTCTTCCACATGTCGCAACTGAGAAGGTATGTGTATGACCCACCACATGTTATCTATTGGGTGATTTGGAAATCAGGGATGGAGATACTTTTGCAGAGTACCTAGTGGAGATCATGGATCAGTAGGATATGATCCTTCATGGGTGATTGATTACCTTTGTGGGTGTCCAGTGGTATCACAAGAATCTTTAGGAGAGCACATGGGAGCGAGAGACTCAGATTCGTACTCAGTACCCACATCTCTTTCTGTAGCCCTTGTTTTGGAATTTCAGGATGTACATACCTAAGGTGGATAGAATGTAACATATTTTATTTTATTTATTTATTATTTTTGGATATTATCTAGATTGTTTTTGATACCAATAGATGAGGTAGAGTTAAATTCCAAGGCATGGTGTTCTTGGAATAAATGTTTCAAATATATTAAATATATTAAAAATAATTCACATGCAGTTTCTTAAAATAGTGGAATAACTCATAAATAGAGGCCCAAATAAGAAATCCAATGACATTTTTCAGTTCATAATTTATGCTTTACCCTAGGTGTTTCATAAACATTGTTTGTGTGGGTCATTTACGAAATAGTTATCACGGGCGTGGATTAATTAAATAAATTAAAATAATTTATTTATTTTGTTTTATCAACACATTAACTATTTTTCTTCTATAAGAGTGAAGATATGAAAATTTTCATATCATTTTTTTTACTAAACACTGGAGACCTAGGATTCATTAGAGGATATCTTTCTTAGCGAATGATGACGAATTAGGATCATATCGCAGATTGTTTCACTGATGCAGTTGGAGAATATCATCAATGACAAATATAAAACTCTTATTCATCAACGATCGATCCAAACTCTAATTAGGGTATTTTTATTTGGATTTATTCCCCATTATTTATTTCTATTATGATTGGGAACAAATCAAAAAACATATTGATCTGCAGTTTGATCGTATTGTAGGATGGGCTAGATTAAATAGTTTTTGGGAAAATTATTTTTTAATTATTTATTTATTCATTGTTATTCTCATGAAAATTAATCGAGATCAACATGAACATCGATTGAGGTTAGTTCCTCTATTTTTTCTTGTGATTTTATCTCTTGGTTATTCGTTCACGATAGGCATTATTAATTTTTCCTAGGGATCGACATGTCCCGATAAATCGATCATTTTGAACCTTTTTCCTGGGAAAAAGATACAAAATCATATATTTGTGATCAGAAATAGACAACAATGGTTTTAACATGGAAGCGATGGTGAATTGAATGGATTTGGATACCCTATTTCTTATTCTTCAGTATTATTCAGTGTGCAAAGAAGAACATCATGTAGATTAGTTTTTTTGAGTGGATTTGTGTTGGTTTTCTATAGATTGTCATCGGAAATGATAGGAAAACCAAATATCTATATGTTTTGTAGAGGGAAGCCACTTTGAAGATGTGAAAGATTATTTGGAAGAGGTCCTGATGGATCTGGAAAATTCTGAGCAACACGACATGTACTTCAGGACTGCATGTCAGGTTGGGCCCCCTAGCTGCGACACTAGGGTTCCGACTATATTTAAGGATCACAATAAATGTGACCCCTATTATATGAAATTTGAACCCTTACATATATCTCAGAAGTTACTTCATAGAGTACAGGTACACAAGTAAAAGTACACAGCCAGATGGAAAGTTGTGTACTAGTAGAAGGACACATCTTGGTGTACATAGGCTGATACACATACATGGAATCAGTACACAAACACGACCAGGTGACACAACAAAGATACCATGTGTCTCTACACATCGTGTACTCTTATACATGTCTTGTACTTGGATACTATATGTCGTTCAAGGAATTTCCACATGGGAAGGCATGAGGATAGCTGGACACGCCATGTACCCCCTAGTAAATGTCATGTACCCTCTTAAAGAGTTATTGTGTATATTTATTTTCCTAGTTTGGACTAGTAAAGGTTTTTTATGTTCCCTTGGTCTTTTTCCCTGAGGGTACATTGTCATATTACATCCTTGATTGTCATCGCCTCTAGAGGTCTAGTCTTAGATAGAGTTGTGGTGTACCTCTGTGAGACATAAGTGTGATACTCTATCATCCATTTTTCTTATGTGGAGTTTGTGAAATCGGAATGACCTACTTGAGTAGGGTGTTGATTCTCCAAATAGAAGTTCATATTAGTATGGTTTGTGGTATCATTGACATATAATCCTCTACATAGATGGTTGATCCAAATTGGGGTTGTGGTGTCCCCAAGCGGTCCTAGGAATCACCCCATATCTGTGTATCAGAGACTTTTTAGACCAATTTCTAGGCAAGTCCCAATGAGATAGACCTATTCATCGAGTTTCACTGATGATATGATGACTAGTGGTGTTCATTCCCTTAGAATGATCATTTCTTCAAGCAGAATCCTGTGGATGGTAGTTGGTTATGACTGCTTGGTGGCGTGGTTTCTTTCCTGAGTATATATGGGTGTTTCTTTTATACAATTATTGTTGATAAAACACAATTTTATTGAGTATTTTATTGATAATAAATGATATAATTTACTAAAATTGTGTTAAATATTTTTATTTATAAAATATTTGGGAATAGATCATTTATTTAAAAAATCATGAAAATTCCAGTTTTACCCTTTAAAGTGATCAATAGTAATTAAGACCTAAATATTTTTATATGTATTATTTGAACATAATTTTTTTTAATTTTTTCCTGACATAATGGGATAAAAATTTAATTTAGGACATGGGAGATAAATCATGAAGTTGATTGGAGTAAAAGTGTCATGAAGTCAAAGATGGGCTGGACTCCCCAGATTGGACATCAGTTCTCTATTTGGGCCATAACATATTCATCCTTTATTTGATTAGGCCCAAATTTTAAGAAAATATCGTTAAAAAAAATTCTCAAAAATCATAATTTTGGATGGACATATGTTTCTCACATATTAATGTTTAAAATAGGCAGTGCAACTTGGAATAAAATATTGGCTGAATTTCCCCATTCACACTTGAAACCTCTTAAAACCTAGACTCCATACACAAAATAAATTGGTGTTTTTATAATTTAGAGGAAATTGGATGTTAAATCAAGGATTGGGAGCAGATAATAATTGGTTCCTTTCCAATTAAATTCACCATTGGAGGAGGGAAGCTATCAAGCTAGGATCTCCTCCAAAATGTTCTTATCTTCCTCTTCTTTGTTGTAATATTTTTGTTCTTTTAATAAACACATAGTTTATCTTCCATTTATTTTGTTATTTAAAATTTTATTATTATATTAATCATACTATTTTTTTCTGGAAATCAAGAGTAGAAACATTATTGTATTATACCCTTTACACGAACTTTGTAAATGAAAAATGTTTCTATGATGACTACACCGCCCATGGAAGAGTAGTTCTTTTTAGTAATTGATTTTCCTATTGGATTTTTCTTTCATTTATTTTGAATAAATGAGAGAATTTAATTAAATTAATATGATATATTAATTGAGTTTTTAATATATATGAAACTAATAAATTATTTGAAAAAATAACACACAAAAAACTAGGTTGAGAATTGTGAGAATTGTGAGAGCGTGACAATAATCGATAAAATAAAACCACACAGGATAAATTTGTAGAGTTAAAATATAATCCCTAAACTCAATTTATCCTTATTTATAGAATTTATTTGTTTTATAATTTACCACTATCCATTATCATAGACTTATAACTACAATCAAAGCAGGGTGTTGTGATTTCACATTCCGAAGCCAGCCTAGGGTTTAACTCTTTTCATATTTATGGTAAAGTAAATTCTCGTAGGGTTTGGGGGTTAAAAAATTAGAGGATAATAATTAAGTGGATGTGAATTTAAATTGTAATTATTAATATGTAAGTGAATATTAATAGTTAGATCAATTACATTTTTAAAATAGTTTTCTAAAAAAATATTCTCATTGTGTTTTATTAATCAAACTACATTTCAAAAACAAAACAAAAAAATACAATATTATTCTAGAAAACTTATTATTATTATTTTATAAACCTAAACCCATAACCCATAATTATAAGATAATTATTTATTTTATCTTTATTTTCATAAGACCTTTAATAAGTTTTTTTAATTACTTTCTCTTTGAGAGATGACCTTGGTCAACCACTCTACTACACCAAAGAAGTAAAAATAAACATCATTTGAGAGCACCAATGATATCTCCTTTCAAATTGGATCCATTTACAATGAGGCAAGTAATTTTTTCAACCAGTTAGAGGTTTTTTTATTTTTCATTTTATTATTTTATTCTCCTCTTTCTTACTTTTTCCCCCTTTCTCGGGTTTTTTCTTTCTCTTCCTTTATTTTTATCTAGCCAACTAAAACATATTTTATTTTTATAATGGTCCAATTTTCTTAATTTAATTTTTCTTTTTATTTGATTTAATATATGAACTAATCTTGAGGATCTCTTAGATATTGACCCTAAGATTGAACATAGCCTTCAATATCAAATTAGAAAATCTCAATATATGAAAATTTTCAACATTCAACCAGTTGGACAATTCTTCCATTCTAGTAATATTGAAATTGGAAGAAATTATAATGTAAACATAAAACCAGAACTAATGGATGAAAATAATAATAATGAACTTAATATAAACATTCAATAATTGGATACACCAGATATTAACTATCAACCAAATTGTATTTCATACCCAAATCTTGAATCGGACATTGAACTCAATGCTGGGTTAATCCACTTACTTACAAAATTTCATAGATTATCCAATGAGGATTAAAATAAACATATAAAAGAATTTAATGTGGTTTTCTCAACCTTAAAATTATGAAATGTCTCTGAATATAAAATAAAACTTAGGGGATTATCATTCTCACTTGATGGAACTGTGTTGTATTGGGTGTATTGTTTACAACCTAAATATGTAACATATTGGAATGATTTGAAACATATTTTCTTGTAGAGAATTCTTCCAGCATCAAGGTCCACTTCAATTCAAATGGAGATCTCATAGATCAATCAAGCCCAATGGGAGTCAATGTATTAGTATTATAAGTGATTTAAGAAGTTGTGTGCAAGATGACTGCATTATCAAATCAGTGAGAAACTCCTCATCTAATACTTCTACTAAGTCCTTACACCTATTTAGAGGATCATGTTGGATGTCATAGTTGTACGGTCATTGGTAGAAAAAAAACCAATAGATACATGTGCATTTATTGAAAAGATGGCACAAAACTCCCAAAAATTTGGCGATCGAGGTACAGCACATGTTAGAGGAGTGGATCAGGTATGTCCTTATTCTCTTGAAAATAATTTTATTGATACTAAGTTGTAATAATTGACCACTATAGTGAGGCATATTTCTTTGTCTCATAATACATACCAACCCACTCCTAAGATGCCTTGTGGAATTTTCACTAAAACATACCACCCAATCAATTATTCCCCCAACTACAGAAGACGAAAGATTACATATCAGTATTCACTGGGAGACCATATCAGTAGCAACAACAACCACAACCCCAGAAAAAGTATGATTCCTTTTCTCTGACATAAAATTAAGGGTTTCAAGATCAATCAGACATGATTTATGGCTACAGACAACAACTAATGCCCCCTTTTCAACAAAATTTCTAGTATCCTCTTCCTTACCAATAGGGTTTCAAAAAACCCCAAAGGAGATTTGAAGCTCAATCATCAACAACCCAACAACAAGGGAATTCTCAAAAAAATGCAGATTCTAACACTAGTGATTTTTTAAACAAATTGTTCTTAATCAACTAAATAAGGTGAAGATTCAAGGTTCTAAGTTGAGGGAGATGAAAACAAAAATGAGCCAGATTTCCACCACCCTACATGTGTTGGAATTTAAGAAATCCATAAATATTCCTTCCCAACCTTCTACAAATCCTAAGAGGAATGTTAGGACCATCACATTGAGAAGTTGGAAGCAAAAAACTGATACATCTGCACATATCGTTCCATAGGGATTCACCTCAACCCTGGAGAATCCCCATTCCATAAGAACTGATGAGAAACCCAAGGAGAAAGATAAAGGAATGAAAAAGATTAATGATGTTCTTCCTAAACTCCTTCCATTTGAAAACAGAGTTGTAAAACCCAAGAATATGCCTGAATAAGTGATGAAAATAGAGGTTTTAGACACATTCGAGTGGGTGGATATAAACATCCCCTTATTGAATCCATTAAGAAAATAATAAGGTCATAAAAATTATTAAAATAGAATTGTACCAATAAAATAGAGCTCAAGGTAAATGAGAGGATTAATCTTTGAAGTAATGTGTTAACACTCATTACACCATCTCATGTAATTCCAACAAAGGTAAATAATCTGGGGACATTCACCATACCATTCAATATAGGATAGTTACACTTTTATGATGCTTTATGTGATTTAGGTGCTTCCATAAATGTGATTCATCACTCTATATTCTTTTCTTTAAAGGTTGGTGAGTTGAAGTCTATGAGAGTAGTTGTAAATTTGGAAAATAGTGCTACAACGTATCCAGTGGGAGTCCTTGAGGATGTACTTTTTTCGGGTAAGATACATGATATTTATAGTATATTTCTATGTGCTTAACATGGAGTATGATCAGGTAAATTCCTGTTATGCCATTATATTAGGTAGTAACTTCCTCAAAACTACAAAAAATATCATGAATTTCCATTAGGGTACACTTTCCATGGATTTTGGATTTGAATTTGTGATATTTAATGTTATGGAATCCATTAAGTACCCCTTTGAGTACCATTCTTCTTTAGTTATCTCCCATTTTGAACCACCAAATAAAAACACCATGGATTTTGATTGTCCTATGATTAGATAGATTATCATTATTGGTTCTAGTTTGATATCTAAGCGAACTTCCACACCTGTTTTTAATGAAAAACCCTCTCTTAGATTTGATTTTTAAATGGATTCATATTCTGATTTTTATCATGCTCACTCTGATTATGACTTGGCTTCTGAGTATTCGGATGGATTTGATGCATTATTCTATGATTTTGATGATTTATATTTTATTACTATTGTTCATTGTGCGCATAATTCAATTCCTTCAATATCTCCATCCATACAACACCCCCTTCATTTGAACTTGACCCATTTCTACCAAATAACAAATAATCATACTTATTAAGTGGTGATATATTACATGTTATCATTGCTAACAATATTCCTTTTGGAGATAAAGAAAAAACTTTTGAATATTTTGAGGTAGAACATCAGTGAAATTGGATGGAACTTGGCTGACTAATTAGGTATTAACTCCTCCATTTTCATGAATAGGATCCTTTAATAGGATGGGACTAAATTGGTTAGGCATCCACAAAGGAGACTGAATCTAACTCCTTTAGAAGTTATAAAAAAAGAATTTAAAAATTGCTCGAGGCAAGTATAATTTATCCCATTTAATATTCTCAATGGGTGAGTCTTATTCAAGTAGTGCCTAATAAAAGTGTTGTTATTGTTGTATGAAATTAGAGAGAGGAATTAGTTCTAATGAGGATGAAAAAAAGTTGGCATGTGTGTATTGATTATAGGAAACTAAATCAATCCACTCGTAAGGACCACTTCCCCCTCCCATTTATTGATCAAATACTTGAGAGACTAGCAATGAAAACACATTATTGTTTCTTGGATATATTTTCTAGATATTTTCAAGTTCCTATAGCTCTCGAGGATTAGGATAAGGCAACATTAACTTGTCCATTCAGTACATTTTCTTACCAAAGGATTCTATTTTAACTATGCAATTCCCCAGGTACCTTCCAGATATGCATGGTGAGTATTTTTTCTGATTTCACTGAGACCATCATGGAGGTATTTATGGATAGTTTTATAGCATATGGATATGAATTTTATTAATGTATATTTAGTTTAGAAATGGTTTTGAATCTTTGTATTGAGAAGAATCTGGTATTGAACATTGAAAAGTGTCATTTCATGGTAGAGCATGGCATTACCTTAGAGCATGTAGTGTAAAAAGATGGGATATAGTTTGATAGATCTAAAGTAGATATTATTTCATTCATACCCTATCCTTAATGTGTGTGTGTAATACCCTAGAAATTCTATGTAAATTTTTTTGAAAAATAAATGGAATTTTTTTTCGAGACCAAGCTCTAGGACAACATGAAATTCTAAGGCCCGGAGTGTTAGGAACATATTTTTGAAATTTTTTTAGGTTCATTAAATAATCACACGAGTGGGTCTTTTTAACATTTAAATCGGTGACCATATCAAAAATTAGAGGGCACCGTTGAACTCATAGTGTCGGGATTCTCCTAGAAAGGGCCTAACATTTGTCGGCGCGAGCCAATAGTGGAAGTTAGTTTTTGGATGTAAATAAAATAATTAAGTAACAATTATTTTATTTCCAAATCCTTATAAATCTTAAATAGTAACTTGAATTATAAATCTGAGAGTACCGTTGAGATCATGAGGTCATGTTTTATTTAGGTGGAGCTTAACCTCGACCAGCATGGGTCAAGGGTTAAAGTTAATTTTTCAAACTTTTTAGAAGAAAAATATAAAATAACTTAAAATATTTTTTTATTTGTTTCCTTCATTGTTAAGAAGTGGAACATCAGTTCTGTAGTGTAGTGATGAGGTGATGCTGAATCTCATTAATGAACCTCATTAACGAATCAGTGTAAAGACACTACAATATAGCTGTAACAGAAAGGTGTTCCCTCCTTTAATGTTTTAACCAGGGGGTGCATCATTGAGGTGGAACATGCTCTGAGTCTCTGGAGGATTGCCATTGATGAATGATGAATGACGAGAGATGATCAAAAAATACATTGATCACTTCACCCTCCTATTTAAGATATATCTTCCTCTATGACAGACCGAGGACCTTTGTAGATGGATCGTCTTCAGCTATATATTCGCCCGACGATCGAACTCTAACCAGGTGAGGGTTTAAATTTTTAGTGAATTTTTTTCCCTCGTTGTCCCCTCTAAACTATGAAATAGGACCAAATATCTAACAATTTGATTTGAAAATGGTTAATATTTGTGGGGATGGGTAATAATATTTTTAGTTTTATGCCGAGATTAAAATCTTAGTGATTTTCGTATATGCTTCATGTTTCTGCTAACAGGAACAAATCTGAGCCGATACGAACAAAGGTTTGTTTGATCCATTTGGGAATTCATGTGTTCTTTGTGACCAAACACCCAAATTGATGGAAATGTGACCTTGATTATATAACAAGGATGGTGGTGACCCTAGAAGTTCAAGGGTGGGAACGGTTTGAGAATCGGACCACCGAAGCAGACCTGGTCGCCTGTGGAAGACATCATTGGTGCAGCGGCGGAGCCAGCAACTGGAGGCAGGGGCTCGTGGTGGTGACCGGTGGTGGGGGGCCATGGAGGAGGTGGTGTCCCATGGCGGAGTCCATGGAAAAGATGTGTCACACCCTAATGGTGGGTCGGGCTGGTGGAGGCCGCGACCCGTTAGGGCCGCAACGGTGTGATTGAACTGCGTGATTCGGGTGCCATGTTGGAGGGGAAACCTGGACAAGTGGGCTGAAACATGTATGGAACGTGATCCCTGTGATACTGTGGGTAGCAGGAGGTGGTCATCCTCGGCCGGCCGCAATGGAGGAGTGGCCCATCGATGTGGGTCATGCATGTCCAGGTAGTTGGCCATCCATTCGGAACTGCATGCAGGAAGAAGGCGATCGGCCTCAGCCGGTCGCGTGCGGTGCAAACTGGATGTCCAGCACGCGTTCAGGTAGAGGGAAACCATCCCACCAGGTAGGTCGGGTTAGGGGCACAAGTTGGGCCTCTGGGCGGCCTGGGATGGGGAAGAGTCAGACCATCTTTGCAGGCCAGGCCGATGGGGTGAACCGGGCCACTGGGAAGCCCGAGCTGCAGACAAAACTAGCCCGCCAGTGTGGGATGGGATGGATGAAATAGGGTTGTGGGGTGTCCTAACGGGTTGTACCCACGACCGAACCGGGTGGGGTATAGTAAGTCCCACGATCCTAGCCACTGGACCAAGCCGGATTGGGTCAGCCCAAACCCATATAGGATGGGTCGGGTTGATCGGAATGGGTTAGGTAAGGCAGGACCCCCGAGCTGCATTGGTCGGGCCGGTCTGATCGATTCGGACCCGGTCTAGATGCAACCAACCCATGTTTACTAAAACTCCAATATCTCTCAGAACGAGAATCCAATTGGCATGCCATCTATGGTGTTGGGACCCTCACGATCAGGAGGTCCTTTGGGAATACTCTAAGTGAGATTCTGTGATAATATAGTTATGACTGGTGCCTTGAGAAGTAGATTATTTTAGAATCAATTGCACTAGAGGGCATGAATTCTATGGCTGGCTATGACCTAAAGGATTTTACAAGCATACCTCAATGGTTCAGTAGAGGAGTGACCTCAGTGGTCTCTCAGATGATTGGCCTCAGTGGTCATCTAGATAAGAGACCTCAGTGGTTTGTGAGAGGAGCAACCTCAGTGGTCAACCAGATGAGCGACCTCAGTGGTCTTCCAGACGAGAAACCATAGTGGTCATCCAGACGAGCAACCTCATTGGTCCTCCAGACGAGCAACCTTAGTGGTCCGCCAAAGGAGCGACCTCTTTGGTCTTCCAGACAAACGACCTTAGTGGTCTGCCGAATGAGTGACCTTAGTGGTTCAGTAGATGAGTGGACCTCAGTGGTCCAACATTAGAGTAGACCTCAGTGACTCATCAGGGATGAGTCCCTTGGAAGTATAAGATGAATCATCTTTACGACTGATAAGCATACTTTCTATACCTTGAGTTTTACCTGGTGTGATTTTTCTTAATTTTTGATCATTCTTTAGGGATTTTATTTGTGGTTATACATTGTGGTATTTCCTTTCTGGATTCAGTTCCCTAATGAGTATTGTGTTACTCACCCCTATACGAGCTTCTCCTACATGTGTCGTGTCTTGTTTATATAATTGATGTCTTGACGGCAAACTCAGTGGCCGAGGAAAAAGAGGTACCCAATGAGATTAGGTAGGCTGGACATACTTCTACGTCTTCCGAAAGCTACTCTACACTTACCCATCATGTGGGTTTTTCAGCAAATGACTTATCATAGACCTTGTAATTTATTTTTTTTAGTTATAATTTTTTGGGTTTGTATTCTATCCCATTTACTTTTAGTTTATATTTTACTCATAGTAGTTGTCTTGTGGAAGTTTTGGTTAACTTAGTTTTTACCTTTTCGCAGTTTGTACTTTGTGCGTGTATACATGTTTAAAGGAAAATGCCTTCCCTTTTTGGAATATGCCTATTTTATGCAAGTCACCATCCCATGGAATGTGGAAGTTGGGCTTGGGGTAGTCACAACATGGGCCCTGGGGGACGGGTCATGACAAAGTGGTATCAGAGTAGGTCAGTTCAACCAGAAGAACTAAAAGTCTGTCAATTTTAATGGGAAAATGGTTTTAGGTGTTTCAAGTTTGGATTTCACACCAGGGATTCCAGTGTTGGTTCAGAGGAAAACGTATCCATACATCAGGACCCTGAATTCTATTTTCTGACTCAGTACATGAAAATAACGATTTCATGCATCTTTGAGTGTTTTATCATGATGTTTTTGAGTCAGAGTCATCTCACCAGGTATAATCTATTGATTGTGGTTCATCTTGATCTCTTTCAGGATGCCCCCACATAGATAGATAGTTGGGATTCCAGTGTGTGGCCATTAGGATGGTTCATAGTGAGATGATACTTTGATACAGGGACCATTTCCTGAGATGGAACCTTTGGGGGTGTCCCAGCGATACCACAACATGTTGGTCAGTAGTTACTACCGGAACTACCAATAGAGGACTCATGTTGGCTTAGTGCCTTACACGAGTTCTAGCGATAAGGACCTCCCAGGTTCAAGGTATATATATATCCCTAGGTCGATGAGCATTATATGGAGGTGGTAATGAGAGTCTTCTACCTATTTAGGAAGCCACATGACCGGATGGTTGTTCTATCAATGAGCCTTCTATAGGTCATGGCGGGGAGATGGAGGAGTTTGACCATCTAGAATCATGAGGAGGCGACCCTCACCTAGTCTAACTTTGAGCAACATTTTAGATATGATTTATTTCCTGTGACTTTGTGCTTAATGCATATTTAAGATCTACTTTACTTATAGATGGGAAGACTGACAGTGGATAAGTACTTTGCAAGGTACACAGACATCTCCCATTACTCTACAAATATGGTGTGGGGCCCTTTATTTCGGGCTCAGACTTTGGAGATGGGACTCTAATGGGAGATCAGGGCATCGATGATTTCCCTCAGTATCCCTACATAGGCTAGGGTGTTGGATTGAGCTCTACTAGTGGAGAGATTCCTCGCTAAGAAGACACTGACAGTGGGAGCTACCACCAGGAAGAGGGTGGCTGATTCATCCGTAGCGGGTAACCGACAGATGACGCAACAGCCCAAATAGAAAAAACCTTTCAGAGGATGACCCCAGGACTCAGGGTCAGCAGTACGATGCTCTCAGGGTGGAAGGATTCATCAGGGGAGAAAAGTAGGTTATGCATGTGGTGGGCACAAGCACAAGGCTCGTGACTGGAAAACTCGCCGCACAGATGATTAGCAGACGGTCGAAGGGCCACTAAGGTAGTGGTAGAGGTTCGAGAAAGGTGGTCCACAGGGTGGTGGACATGGAAGGGGAATGGGAGGAGTGGAAGGTGGTGGACGGAGGTTTGAGGTACTACCACCACCACCCCTAGGTGGTCCACACACTACAGGAAAATAACCTATTAGCGGTGGTTTTAGGAAAACTCCGCTAAATTGCACATTGGGAAACTATTAGCGGCGATTATATCCGTTTCGCGGTGGTTTAAATGAATCGTCGTAGTTTCCTCATTTCACAGAAGTTCTGGGTTTTTTAGCGGTGGTTTTACGGCTGGTGGATATCTTTTATTTTCAGCGGTTATAACTGCCATAAATAAAACACACCCCCTCACCATAAAAGTGCCGCTAAAATAATAAAAACCACCGCGGAATAAATGTGGATGGAGGGAAACTGTAGCGGCGGTTTTAACCGCTGCTAAAAGTTGATCCGGGAAAAAAAATAGCATCTCTGCATCCCCTGCACCAGTGCCCTGAAAAACAAACCATTCCAGGAATATGAATAGTCTAACAGAATACATACTAGTAAATATGAAAAGAGATGCTTAACTAACCACAATCAAATGCATCATTCAGTAAAGGAATGCATATAAACATATCACATGGCCATTAGACCTTTAAAAAAAATATAAACAATAATGTCTGTCATATTTCATGAAAACAATGCCAAGCCTAGGTTTAACCTATTCCATCCATACCTGTTCCAAGCCTGACATAACAATTCATATCAGCATACACCCCACTTGTAATATACGATGAATTGTTTATGATATTCATAATTTATGGTCATTCTCTCATATCATTATTCTTATCTTATGCTTTCATATTATTATCAATTTATATCTCTCACATTTACCCTTAATGAACATCTGATTTGACACATTCTTTTGTTTCCCTAACCACTAGGTTATAAAGAACTACTACCCAACCTGTGAATTAGCATGACACAATCAATCAATTACACGTTCACATAAAAATAATTTGAATTTTTCCAAAATTAATTCTTTTAAAATAAGTACATACAAGAATGGACTTATATTCTATAAAAGTGAGTACTAGTAATGCATAGTGGAAAAACAGTGCATACAATAGTCATGTCACAATTACTTTCTATATAAGTGAAAACTATTAATTTATACTAGAAAATAAGCACATATATGAATATGTATATTGGAAAAAATAAAATTTGTAATATATATAGATAATAAAAAGAGATTCCATGTATAAGAATAAAGCACATCCTTTAGTAATATAAATAAAAAATTCACAAAGAGAAACTACAAACATAAACTCATGTATGCACTTATGTTACGAAGTTAATTTTTTGTGATTGTATCATCATTAATTATTCAACATCATCTTGCCTCTACATCTATTATGAGAACGTATGAAATTAATTGTTTGGTAACTCTACAACAGGGATTCCCATGACCGGGTTTAGATTCTATGAGCCTTGTTGTCATGTAAATTTTTCCAATGCCTTCATTATGCTCTAGATATAATCAAGTAATCCATTCTATCATCACACCCAACCCATGATGCTCGAGTCCATATCATCTTTCTCATACATCCTATTCACCCTTGTGAATAAAAAACCCACCCTATGGTGATGTGAATGACACCCTTTGGCGATAACAATCAAAGCAAAGTAGGGGAACAACCATTCCATCCCAAGAATGATGTCAAAACCATCATCTCGAGGAAAACGAGGTCCCTTACGAGATGAAACCCACTTATATCAAGGTCCACTCCCTACACTAACATAAATTCTATAATAAAATCCCCAACAAATTTTTGAGTTTCATCACTTCATAGGAAAACTGAATGTCGAGCCCAAGGATCTCCACAACATGCACAAATATGATGGAATGAGAAAAACCTATATCAAAAAAATTAGATACTAAAGTGGAAGCTACCAAAATAGTACCTCTCACTATAGAAGGTCCAACAATCTGTTCCTCACATATTGGTCTCACTTTATACAATTATACTAATTTGTGTCCCTAATATATAACCTAGATACCTTGAGCAGGTCCTCTATGCTAGTGATGTAAGTCTTTTGTCTGGATGCTTTGACCATGACCACCGCTTCAGACCGATCGATTGGCTAAGCAATATCTCCCTTCCTAACATGAAGCTAATTTCCCTACTTCTAAATGTGGAATTATTGCAGACACTCATTCACTATATACTATAGGAAAAGATCTACAAAAATCATGTAGATGGATCATCCTACTGCAATCTCGACACTCAACTTGATTACTATCACACAGTATCCCCATGTATCCCTGCCTCTCACACCAATGATAGAAAATATAATTACCAACACCAATGCTCTAGAAATTATTCCCTTAATGATAGGTCACAAATTTTCACTTCCTTCCACCAAACACTATTCCAATGGGTCAACAAACTGAACTACCCTGCTTTGTGCCCAAACCTTACCTCGAGTTATGTTATGTAATAAGAACCTGATTTATTTTTGATATGGTGGAAAACCAAAATACATTCACCTATGGTCAAAAAACATGATTGCGCCCAGACTCGAATCATATCACCCTAGATGAATCATCTATAAGAAAAATATGCACAAAACTTAAAAGCTCGTAAAGTGAGTCAAAAACTCCATAACAAACATAGAACCATACTCTAAATGCATAAAATATTTGGCCCTCTCAGTCCTAAAATTACATGAAAAAAATACTCAAAAAAAAATAAATCATAACAAATGAATCATCACAATAAATAATCGACATATATAGTGCATACCACACTCGAGAAATGAGGACATGAAAGGAAACATTAGAAATCAATAAAATTCATAAAAGGAAACATGATAAATCAAGAAAATGATAGGTCATGAAAATGTTTGGTGGAAACTATGTGCCACACATGATACATATACAAACCAAATATTCCCATATTTGTCCAACACATCAACAATACAACTACTCACGGTCCGATGATGAACACGTATAATCACCCTCTCCACCTCCATCTCCACTTCCCGCTGTCACTTGTAAGAACATTATTTTTAAAATTAAATATTGTTTCATATTTATATTTAAACATAAAACCAATAAAATATTGAAAACTAAATGATTTTTATTTTTTGTGATTTAACTTCTTACCACCAGTCAATGTACTACCACCGGGGGAATATCTTCTCATCTACTGATATATATCAGTCATCACTTTCTGCAAAGTGGATATCTGAGCCCCCTGGTCTTGGACTGTGGTTCGTAGAGAAACGATCTCCCTCTAAGAATATTTGGGTATGGACTTACTATAATTAGGAGTAGATGCTGCTAGAATCCCTGTTGTCCTACCAAAGACCTCAGATGGTATGGGTCTGAAACCCATCCCGTGCTCTCTACCATGATGTTCCTTCCCAAGGAATTTAGCAACTAAGTCATCCTGGGAGACTGAGTAGGACTGCCCAGGATTGGAATCCCATAGTTCTTTAATTTTTACCTATAAAACAAATATCAATATATATTAACATAGTAAAAACTGGTAATAAGTTATTATAATAAAAAAATGACCTCATACCCCAACATCTTTTGCATGCTCATTAACAAAACTTCCATATGATTTTTTATGGACATCCAACCACACTTCAGTCCAGGATGCTTTGTGCCTTAAACTCTGTGACTGCATTAAGAAAAGATAAATCAACAATTTAATATATTAAACAGATAATATTGTCTTATAAATATTTAAACTAATGAAAAGATTACCAGAGTCGTTCGACTTCTAGAAAATATTTTTGACCCCGTAGTGTGAAGGATGACTTTCTTAGCCCAGTTTGATGCATTCTGTCTTGAGAGATCCTAAAATAAATAAAATTCAATTTAACGGTAATGTATTCAATGTAATATCCTCTTCATATACATGTATAAATGTAAAATGAGGATAATATAATAATATATATTTCAATACCATCCGCTTCTCATCATGATGTCTGTCAACAAAAATTTTCCACTGTTCTTTCGGTACCCCACTAGGTAGCTTCATATACATTTTTTGCATGGTCAATGAAGTATCATTGACATAGAACCACAATATCCATTTGAAGTCTTTCCATTTCTTACCAAGATTTTTCAACGTCCACTATCGTGCTATCACATTAGCAACTATAAAGTGGAAGAACATATGTATACAGAAATTCATTTTGAACATATTAGTAACATGACATTCAATTAAACCATAATGTATTAAAATTACCTTTATTTGGGAATCAAAAACTTCATTTTTTCAACTTGGAGGCATATGTCTCCAATCATCATAAGAAATAGGTAGGGAAATGGGCTCCACTACCGGTTAGTCTAGAATCTTTCCAAGTAACCCTACGACGTCATCTGTAGGGACCCCAAATGAATCAAATGGAATGACTATCTTCTCTCCATTCATATTCCAAACATCTAAAATTTTTATGTTTTTCTCCACAGTTTCATTTTTTTCATCTTCAATGAGCAAACAATTAGTATAAAAAATGCAATAAATTTATTTATATTAAAATTTGTACCTATGACAGTGACCCTCCAGTATGCCCATGATGAACTAGAAGGGGCATGCTGCTGCCCCACTGCTAAGGATTCTAAAGGGAGAGTTGATGACTCAGCCTATAATGGGACACCCACGGAGTGTGTGAGAGATGGTGTAGGGGGATATGGTGCAGGGGTGTAGGCATCTGGTGGATCAGATTCTGTGGGGAGGGAGACAGATGGATTGTCATCTGTCGTAGTAGTAGATAAAATAGTGTACCACTTCCTCCTTGGCATTCATGTAATTTAATCAAATAAAATTAAGTTTAGAATATATATTTCAAAAAAATTATTCAGAAAAAAATTTAAAAATGATAATAGATTCCCAGTACTAACAAACAAAATATATATAACAATGATAATGAATGACTGCACAA
Organism: Viscum album; assembly: GCA_963277665.1. Taxonomy (NCBI): domain Eukaryota; kingdom Viridiplantae; phylum Streptophyta; class Magnoliopsida; order Santalales; family Viscaceae; genus Viscum; species Viscum album. The sequence continues at coordinate 1,770,376,101 of OY728157.1, forward strand.
ATGAAATAAGTGGTTGCTGAATGAATAAATAACTATACATACAATCATTTTTCCCTTCAATCATGTCAGTTTCCTGCTCCATTAATTCATCCACTTCATCCATCCTTTCTAGACTAATATTTTCAATATCATGATGGACAAATAATTTTGCTTCTTGTTGTTGATGAGATTCAATTTCAGAGGTCAAATCTTCCACTTCATCACCCATATCATACAAATATCTTTGTATTATGTGAGCAACTGCACTCCACCCTTCATCCACAACATCATTCATGTAATATATTATTTTTTATTGCGATTATAAGATATATGGATCATGCAGTTAATGATCACCAATATCCATCAAGCAAGAGAAGTTCACAGAAGTAAATTGTAAGGAATCTCTTTTAACACCTCTGATAATATCGACCCAATTTCATATGAATAAAACAACAACAAAAATGCTCTTGGTAGTTTAATTCAATAATATCAAGTTGCTTTCCATAGTATCCCACTTCATAAAATGTAAATATACCACTATTATATATTTTCAAACCCACTTCTCGATCGACTGTACGAAATATAAAGCCATTCACATTGTAAGCGTTGAACTTTCTAACTTGTTTTATAGGACCTCTAGAAAGAAACTTCAAATATTCTAACAACTCTACTCGAGTATTGGTATTCATGATCTAAAAAAATAAATATAATTTTTTAGATTTACAAAATGTATGTGTCAAACTAATATTCGTATTTATTGCAATATTTATGAACTTACACGTCGTGAAAACCATTCTAAAATCTCTTTATTCACAGATTTCATTATATCTTTCTCATTTCGTGTTTGGCCTCTCATTCATCTCTTTGTTTGTATCATCAACTCTTCAATAAATGGATCTGCAGTTTCACTATTCAGTAGCACGTATCTATGTGCCTGTAATAATTTCAATTCTGTCAGTGTCATATTTGAGGTCCTCCCAACTGATCGGCCAATAGCAGGAAATATTTTTGATTTTTTATGTATTTGAGATTGATTCAATGTGTCCTCAACACATCCAACTCAATTAAATATTGTCTCAATATCATCAAAGTATCTGGAACAAAAGGTAAGGCACTCCTCAGCCAAATAGCCTTCAGCAATAGAGCCTTATGGTTGAGCTTTATTTCTCACGTATGCTTTCAAATTCCCAAGATATCTGTGAAATAAAATAATCATAATTATGCATTTATTTAAATGCCAAAAAGTGTTTACTTAACTGAAAAACATATAAATAAAATACCTCTCAATTGGATACATCTATCGATAATGAATGGGACCTCCTAATTTATCTTCCTCAACCAAATGCATAGTTAAATTCATCATGACAGTAAAAAACGATGGAGGAAAGATCATCTCCATTGCACAAAGGGTCAATACAAACCTCTCCTAAATGTTTTCAAGATGAAATGGATGTAGATATTTCTCACATAATTTCCTGAAAAATATGCAGAATTGGAGTACAACAGCAGTAACTTTTTCAGGTAATAATGTATGCAATGCCAATGGTAGTAACTATTTTTAAAAAAATATGTGAATCGTGACTATTCAATCCATGTAACGTATGATTCTTCAAGTCAACACACCTCGAGATGTTACTCGAATACCCATAAAATACCATCACATTCTTTAAAATTCGAAGGAATATATCATTATCCCTATTTTTCATTGCAAAAATTTCCAGAGCAAACTTTTCATTCTTATCTGGCCAGAGATCACGTTTTATGTTCATTACTTGTAAGACTTTACAAGCATTGAGATGATCCTTTGACTTTCCATGCTCATTAAGTAATGTGAATATAAAATTGTCACATACATTCTTCTCAATATGCATCACATCAAGATTATTCCGCAAAAAATTAAATTTCCAATATAGAAGTTTGAAGAATATACCTTTTTCTTCCATTGTTGCGTTCTGATTTCACTTGATGATGCACTTCGTACCCATTTTACACTATCATTTAAATGATTAACCTTCCCAAATTCTGGTTCAACATTTTCAAGTTGTTTCAATATTTCAAAACCAGTTAATAACTATGGAGGTGGTCTATAATCAATGAAACCATTAAATTTTTATTTGTTCAGCCGAAATCTATGAGATGCATCAAGAAATCTTCGATGGCACAAGAAGCATCATTTTTTACTATGAGGTAGTTTTTTGGGCTCAAAATCAAAGTCACAAATGGGACAAGCCAAACCCATGTAAGTGTTCCAACCAGATAAATTTCCAAGACCAAGGAAGTCACTAATGGCCCACATTAAAGCAACATACATTTTGAACATTGTTTTAGAAGAAGCATCAAATGTCTCAACACTATTTCTCCATAAATCCTGCAATTCGTCAATCAAAGGCTGCAAGTATACATCAATATCATTTCTTGGAATTTTTTTTAGGAATAATCATCGAAATGATAAAATATGTTTTTTGCATACACATCCATGGAGGCAGATTATAAGGGATCAAAACAACTCGCCAAATGATATAACTGGTACTCAAAGTCACAAATGGGTTGAATCCATCGACAACCAATCCCAATCGAACATTCCTAGAATCAGCTGAGAAATCTAGATGTAATGAATCAAATGTCTTCCACAATTGTGAATCTCGTGGATGTATCATTAACCTGTCATTTTTATTATCTACAGAATCCCACTTCATTTGTTCGGCAGTTTTCGATGACATGAATAATCTTTGCAATCGAGGCTTCAAATGAAAGTAACACAAAACATTTGCAGGTGTGTTCCTTTTCTTCTTCTCTGTGAAATTATGTTGATTCAAACTTCCAACATCACCCTTTGACTTTCATCTAGAAGAAGAATATTTTTTTAATTCTGTCTACTTGAATCATCTTCCCAATAAAGCAAACAATCATTGGGACATGCATGTATTTTTGTATAATTCAGACCATGCCTGTTAACAACTTTTTTCATATCAAAAAAATACTTGGGGATTTTTGCTTCTAGAAATGCATCACGAATCAATTCCAATATTATGTACATTTCCTTATTTTTAATTCCACATAGATATTTGATATGGTACAACTTCAACAGAAAAGAAAGCTTTGAATATTTCAAACACCCACTATACAACTCTTGATTTCCATCGTCAAATAAATCATGAAATGTATTTTACTTAGTGAAGTTTTCTCTTACATTTGTCTCCATATAATCAAGAGGAGGATCCAATGATATGTTACAATCTTGATCTGGTTGTGTTACAGTCTCAAAAACATCACTTGTCACGTTGTAATTTGTAGCACCCTCATCTGGTTGTTCTGTTATGTTTTGATGTTGATAGTGGTGTCTTGCAGTGTCGAATGCATCATTTATGAGGTTTTTCATTTCATTTTCCATTTTTGACCAATTTGGGACCTCATTCTTTGTATTAACATCAGTGATCAATCTTTCTGTAACGTTTGATTCTCCATGCCAAATCCAACACAAATATTGATCAGTGAATTTCTTTAGTATTAAATGTTCATAAACTTCATCTCTCTTCAACCATATTCTAAATTTACTTTTAGGACATGGACATATTATTCTCCCTTCAATGGAACGATTAGAAATTGAAAAATCTAAAAACTCCTTCAAACCCTTAACATACTGAGGTGTGTTCCTCGGTAATGTGATCCAGCTTTTATCCATGTATATCACAATGTTCCTACACAATATTAAAAAAAATTAAAACACATAGTTACTACTAAATAGAGAAAGAGATTCATATATACGATAGTGTAATATTACAGAAACATAATATAATAAAGATGATCCATTGATCATAAAGTCGGCATAATATAATTGTACTTATTTGAGGAGAATATTCTCAAGTTTATATGTTATGGTGTAGTGAAATCCATACTATTTTTTATGTGCTCACACGAGGAACTACACATGTTAGAGCTATATTAGATCTTAGATTCTTGGTATTAATTATAGTAAGTTCATTATTTGGCCTATAATGTTTGAAATGCACTTCCAAACTAGGCTTGGTGTGTATTTTGTTCCAGTAGAGTAGGCCTGGCATGAACTCGGGTTTGCGTGGATGTACTTTTATGTTGCTTATGCACTTTTGATTGAGGTTTCTTGGTATCCATTTAATTTTTTACTACAACAGTAGAGACTGGATTCAATGCATGAACATAAGTATCATGATTCATCACCATTAAAACTTTTGACATAGTAAAGAGATATTATTATCCACCCATTTGTTAAATTCAATAAAGATTCTTATTTAATCAATTTAGTTCATTAGATCCAGCTGGATTTATTATTTTCCATTACAATTCTTAGATTTCCATCAAATGCTCCTCTGAGCATTAATCTAATCATCCCATAGTTTCCATTATCCCATAAACCAACATCAATACTCATCCCATGATTTTAATGTCAATTACATTATAAATTTCATAATCATGGTATTCAATGATCAATCATAATCTACCACAATTTGATACACTCAATAGGGCTTATAGAAACTACAACAAGTAGTTGGGAACCAAAACAATCATTTATTTGATAACAATAAATCAAATCATTCGACAATGAATAAGAAATATGGGAATACCCATCTCTAAATTGAAACATAAACAACCCATAAAAAAGCTTCACATAATAACCCAACAAACATGATAACACAACTCTCAACCTGAGGCATCTATTCCTATTAACCATATGAAAATAAATGGAAAAAATAGATCCCCTCCCTTAACAAACACCATCCTCCACTTTTTTCCATCAAAACCCCAAACATCAATCTTAAAATGACTCTACCACCCTAGAGCACACATATATGGAATCAAAAGTATTTTTATCATCAGAAACACAAGGGGAAACTAAATACATAAAAAATTTGATAAAATCCTTTAGAAACCAAGAATAGACTCACCCAGCCCCAAATAATTATTTCCATAACCAACCTGATCATTACCAACTTTAATTAATAGATTCATTATGCATAGGTTTCATATTACTTATTTTAAAAAGTTTTATATTCCTATGTGAAATTTATATTATAAAGTTTATGTTTTTAAAATTTTAATATTTTTTTTAATCAGATTGTTTGTAAGTATGTTTTGTAACTCTGATTTATTGGACGAATTATAAGTCTGATACCTATACTCTAATCATTAGATAATCATTGAGTATGATTACTTTCACAAATGTGGTTTAGGTTTTATGTTAGTTTAGTTTTTTAAATAGCAATTCACCCCCCATACTCTTGTTTCTATCATACACTCTTACAAAACAAAGTTTTCTACATCGATTAGATTTAAAATTATTGAAAATTAATTTAATTAAACCATATTGAAAGGAACCAAATCTAAATGAAAAAAATAATATAGAACTGAAGACATGTAAGACTCATTAAATATATCTAAATAATACTAGACTGGATAAAAATAGATGAAAAATAAATGACTCGAACCATATTTAACATTCCAAATCCAACATAATTATAATTGAAAAAATAAAATAAAATTTAGTTGAATTTAACGGAAGTGAACACAATTGACCCATACAAAACTAAACCTAAAAAAACCAAATCAAAATTAATTTAGTCAAAATGAAACCCAAAAACCTAGAATGACATGTATTGATCCAAAACAATAGATCTAAATCTAATTATTCAATATTTGGTGTCCCCTCAGACCTATTTTACCAAACTAAAATACAATTACATGTCCAAAAATAGGAAATAAATATGAAATATTTGTAATAAACTGATCTAAAAAATATTAAAACCAACCAACCCTAACCTTTAAACAATTTCTAAAAAAACTATTTTTAACATGTACACATTTATTTCAAAACATTTGAAATCAAAAATTTAGAAACCCATTGCTTGTAAGATCATTTCATGGTCTAACCAATCAATTAAAATGGAATATACTAAAACTACTAATTTTAAGACCATTAAATCTCCACTCATATACACTAATTGCATAAATTTATTCCAATGAGTTAAAATTTCAAAAATCATTTTATATTAAAAACTATTTCATTGTATGAGTTTAACCTAAATCATTACACTTGAATCATTCAATTTTAAAAAATAAACCCTCGTATAAAATTAACAAAATAATTATAAAACATTTAAATTGTCTAATTTTATATCTTATAAATATTCATATTGACAATCACTACTTTAAAATGTATCACAATTTTTCAAATTAAAGAAAAAGTGATCAAACAAACCATAAAAATTATGAACCAACCTATCGAGAGTAAAATTAAATTGAATCAAACTAAATACAATCAAACCTTAAATGAATTAAAGTGTAATAATAGTTATGAAAATAATATAAATATTATTTTATTTCATTTAACTACACCAAATTCAACTGAATAAAATGAAAAAAATGTATAAAATTGAATTGAAATGAACCAAATCATATATATTCAATATTTCCAAACACTACTTTACCTAAAAAATATTAAATAACTATAAATTGAAAAAAATAGACCAATCCAAATTGATCTGAACAAAACTATATCGAACTAAACTAAAATATATTTACCCAAGATAAATTGAACTGATATGTTTTATTCATAAATAGACCAAAAAAATATGAATTCAATGTAAACATGAAAAATTATCCTAAACAATACTTGTTCATAGTAAACTCACCGGGAGAAGGGGGGCCGCGGGGTCGCAGGGGGTCGCGGGGGAGAAGGGGGTTGCTGGGAGAAGGGGGGTCACCGAGAGAAGGGGGGTCATCGGGGGTCGCCAGGGGGGTTGCCGGGGAGTCTCCGGGGGGGGGGGGGGTTGCCGGGAGAAGGGGGGTCTCCAGGAGAAGGGGGGTCACGGGGTCACAGGGGGTCGGGGGGAGAATTGGGGTTAGGGTCGGGGGGAAGGGTCAGGAGTGTAAAAAAAGAGATGGTTTCACGACGATTTATTATAAACCACCACGAAACCATTTAAAAAAAGGTTTAGAGGTGGTTTTGTGAACCGCCACTACAAAACCGCCGCTAAAGTCAATTTATGTTGTAGTGACCACGGGCTCCGGGAGCCGGTGGATATGGGTGAGGTCATCTTTATGTGATGGAGGTCTATGACCATGGTGCTCCAGAGATGATTAGAGGTACGATTTGTGTCTTCTTCACATTAGTTGTAGTTCTTATAGATACATGTGTCAGTCACTCCTTCCCATGGATCTTGTTTGGAACTCAAAGATACTGATCGAGCCATTGTCTCAATTTTTACGATTAGAGATGCCTATGAGAAGGAACTAATTGATTACACACTGGTACCAGCAATTTGAGATTAATCTTGGAGGCCAAATATTCGGTTGGGATCTCATAGTATCAGCGTCAAGGTCTTATGACATTATCTTGGGTATGGACTTATTATCAAAAATCCATGCTCAGATCAGCTATTTTAGGTTCATAGTGTGTTGTGTCCGCAGAGATGGGAATAGGTTTTCCATTCTCTCTGATAAGGAAAATTGAGCAGCATAGGATGAACTCACACATAGGAGGGTGCATCTGATCACTCATCAGTTGGATAACATGACTCTCAGTGCAGTGGATGAGACGAGTCTATAGTTTTCTACAGTGGTGGATGAGTACAAGGACATCTTTCCAGAGGATGTTCTAGGACTAACTTCTCATATAGAGGTAGAATTATATATTGATATGTACCCAATGATGGAATTGATATCTAAACATGTATATCGAATGACTCTCGCAGAACTCTATGAGTTGAGGGTAGAATTAGAGGACTTGCTGAGTAAGGGTTTCGTAAGGCCCAACATTTCACCATGGGCATCCCCAGTATTGTTTTCTAAGAAGGTGGATGGAAGCATGATGTTATGCGTGGACTTCTATCACCTGAATCTGGTGACCCTGAAGAACAGGTACACTCTACGGAGGATTTATGACCTCTTTTATCAGCTGAAGGGAGCGAGATGGTTCTCAAAGATAGACCTCATATTAGGCTATCACTAGCTTCAAGTATGTGATGAGGACATCTAGAAGATGGATTTTAGATGTTGTTACGGCCACTATGAGTAATTAGTGATGTCATTTATCATGAAAAATTCCCCATCTGTGTTCATGGGACTCATGAATAGGATCTTCCAACCATACCTAGACTGGGTTTTACTGGTCTTCATTGATGACATCTTAGTGTATTCAGCGTTAGAGGAGTGGCATGTGATACACCTGAGGATGGTTCTGGACACACTCCTAGAGAATTATATTTACAATAATCTATTGAAGTGTGAGTTCTTTATATGAAAGGTCTACTTCCTAGGACATGTAATCTCATAAGATGGAGTTATAGTGGATCCAACAATGATAGAGGTGGTTCTTTCTTAGGATCCACCCAAGAGCGTTACCATGGTATGGTGTTTCCTTTGGTTAGTTGGGTAATATCAGAGGTTTGTACATAAATTCTTCATATTAGTAACACCCATGATGGCTTTGATGAAGAAAGGAAAACCCTTCATGTAGATAGAAAGATGCCAACAGATCTTTCAGCAGCTAAGGTAGAGCTTGATGAGTACTCCTATATTGAGGCTTCCAGAGGAGGGCGCCGATTATGTGGTGTACTATGACACATCAGGAATCGAGCTTGGTTGTGTTTTGATGTGGGGTAGAGAAGTGATTTCATATGGCTCATGATAGTTGTGACCGCATGAGGAGAACTATGAAACTCATGACCTTGAGTTGGCAGTTGTAGTCTCTACTCTGAAGATGTGGAGACACTACCTTAGGGGTGAACGATTCATTATCTAATATAACCATAGGAGTATCAAGTACATATTTTCTCTGAAGGATCTAAATATGAGATAATGACATTGGCTAGAGTTCCTCCAGGACTATGAATTCAAGATAATCAATACTCCTGGGAAGGGGAATGTGGTGGAAGTTTCTCTCAGTAGGAGATCGAGTTCATAGCTACTAAATGAGGCCTTATAGATGTTGGACTCACTCCAGATATCCTGTATGGATAGAGTTGAGGTAAATTATCTTAATTCCATGGTAGTTTCCCATCCACAATTACAATGAGTCAGGGAGGTGCAACTCAAAGATGCCAGCTGAGAGACTACACATGCTCAGATTACCAGAGGGCATGCCCCTTTTGGATATTTGAAATGTGAGGAGCACATCATCCTTTTCAGAGGATGCACAGTAGTACCAGTGACATTGAAAAAAGAGGTGTTGAGGGATTTCCATACATCCCCTTTGGCGGTACATCCAGTTTTGGTGAAGATATACCAAGACCTCTGACGTCAGTACTAATGGCCATGGATGATTAAGGTAGTAGCAGAGTTTGTCTCAAGATGCCTCACTTGTCAGCAAGTGAAGGCTGAGCACTAAGTTCCAGTAGGTTTGACACAATAACTTGAGGTATTCGAGTGGAATTGAGATGGAATATTGATATACTTCATGATAGGATTACCACATATTTCTAGGGGGCATGATACCATTTGGGTGATTGTAGACTGACTCACCAAGTTAGCACACTTCCTACCCATTTAAGAGAAGGGTTCAGTAGAGAGATTAGGATTCCTCTACATGAAATATATAGTTTGAATCCATGGAGTCCCACCTATGATATTCTTAGATCGTGATGCATTCTTTACATACCAGATATGGAAGGTATTGTAGGAGGCTTTTAGGACTCAACTGCACTTGAGTATAGTCTTTCACCCATAGACTGATGGTCATATGGAGCGCACCATACAGACCTTAGAGGACATGATTTTTGATTGCATCTTTGATTTTGGTCACAGTTGGGAGGACCACATACCAATGGTGGAGTTTGCATACAAAAATAGCTAACACTCCACCATTAGAATGGCACCGTTCAAGGAACTATATGGACGACCATGCAGGTCACCATTATGCTAGAAAGACCTAGGGGAGTCATCACTCATGGGTCCAAAGATGGTATAGGATACCATTAAGAAGGTGCAGGTTATATGAGAGCAGATGAAGACTCCATAGATCCAACAGAAGTCCTATGTTGATAGGCGATGGAGACCCTAGGAGTTTGATGAGGGGGACCACGTATTCCTACGAGTCTCTCCTTGACGAAGGATACCGAGATTTGGCCTGGGCGGAAAGTTATCTCCAAGGTTCATCTGAATTTTCCTAATACTACGTAGGGTGAGTGATGTGGTTTACTTCTTTGATCTTCCATCGCAGTTAGAGAAGTTTCATGACATCTTTCATGCATCCTAGCTAAGGAGATACATACACAATAATTAACATGTCATCGACCACAACAAGATGCTAATTTACAATGGGGCGATATTCGAAGATTACCTAGTGGAGATAGAGGATCGACATGAGAGAATACTTTATGTATGATTGATTCCTCTGGTGAATGTTCGTTGGTAGCATGGAAATCTCTAGGAGAGCACGTGAGAGTGGGAGGCTCAGATTCATGCTTAGTACACCCATTTATTTTATTAACCTTCATTTTGGATTACAAGGATGTAAATACTTAAAGGAGGGAGTAATTTAATACACCTTAAATTTGATGTGAATTTTTTTAAAATTAAATACGATTTTTTCGAGACCATGCTCTGAGACGGAACAGAATTCTGAGGCCCGGAGTGGCCAGAACATATTGTTGAACTTTATTTGAGGTTTATTAAATAATAGTGAAAGAGGGATTTTTATAACTTTTAATATAGTTCCCATATCAAAAATCCAAGGGCACCATTGAACTTAGAGCATCATTATTCTCCTATAAAGGGCCAAACATTGTCCGACATGGGCCAACAGTGGAGGTTAGTTTTTTTCCATAAATAAAATAATTCAGTAACAATTATTTTATTTTCAAATACTTATAACTACTAAACGGTTACTGAGATTGGAAATATGAGAGTACCGTTGAGCTCATGAGGGTGTGTTTCTCTTAGGCTGAGCTTAACCTCGACTGGCATGGGTTGAGGGTGAAAGTTAATTTTTCTGAAATTTTAGATGAATGAAATAAAATAACTTAAAATATTATTTTATTTTTTTCCTTCATCGTTAAGAAGTGGCACGTCAGCACGACAGTGCTGTGATGATAAGATGATGAATCTCATTAATGAACCTCATTAATGAATCAGTGTAATGAAACTAAAACATATTGGTAAAAGAAATACATTCCCTCCATTGATGTTTTAACCAGGGGGTGAAACATTGAGGAGGGAAAAATGATATGGGCCTCTGGAGGATCACTGTTGAAAATGATGAACGATGAGTGATGAGTGCTAATGAAGTTGAGAACTTCTCCATCCTCTTTGAGATATCTCTTCCTCAACAAAAGACCTAGGACCTTCACAGATGGATTGCCTTAAGCGACAGATTCATCCTGTGATCGAACTCCAACCAGGTAGGGGTTTAAATTCTTAGTGAATTGTTTTTCCCTCGTTCTCCCCTCTAAATGAAGAACGTGGATCAACTATCTAATAAGTCGATCCATGGATGGTTAATATTTGCAGGGATGGGGAATAATTATTTTGGGTTGATTTAGGGATTAAAATCTTGGTGATTTTCGTATATGTTTCATGTTTCTACTAACGGGAACAAATCCGAGCCGATACGACCAAGGGTCAGTTTGTTCCATTTGGGAATTCGTATGTTCTTCATGACTGAACCCATGAATATATAGAAACACTACCTCAAGTCTGTAGCAAGGATGAAGGAAACCAGAGAAGTTCAAGGGTGCAAACGGTTCAAGAATCGAACCACTAGAGCGGACCCAGTGGCCCGAGGAAGACACGGTCGACACATAAGTGATAGTGGCCCACGGTGATGGCCACAGGCAGGAGGCAGTATTCCCTGATGGTGCATCGGGCCAGAAGATGCCTCAGCTAGTTGGGGATGCATTGGTATGACAGGGTGGTGCTACTCAGGCACCACGTTGTAGGGGTGGCCCATAGACACGGGTTGCGACATGCATGGCACGCAGTCCCCACAGGACCACATGTAAGAGGAGGCGGCCGACCTTAGCTATCCGTGTTGGAGGAGTAGCTCACTGACGCGGATCGTGGTGTGAAGGTGGCACATGGGCCACGACATGTAGGTGTAACATGGGCCACAACATTCATTTGGAACATTATCCATTCGAGACAGTGTGCAGGCAGAAGGCGGTCGGCCTCAGCCGACCGCGTATGGTGCAAACCGGATGCCCAGCGGGCATCCAGACAGAGGAAAATTGGCCCACCATTTAGGTCAGGATGGGGGGCACGATCTGGGCCACTGGGTGGCCTGGCTTGGAGAAGATCTATCCCACCTTTGCGGGCCACTGGGCAGTCCGTCCTGCAGACAGAACCAAACTGCCAGTGTGGGCCGGGCCGAATGAAACCGGGTCGCTGGGCGACCAAGCGGGCTAGACCCACAGCTGAACTGGGCCGGGTCCAGCAAGGCCCATGGGCCTGGCCACTAGGCCAAGCCAGAGTGGGTTGGACCAAACCCAACCAGGATGGTCGGGTCATGTGGGACCCCCTGTTCAGGTTGGTCGGGTCGGTCTGACCAAGTCGGATCAGGTCCGGACACAACCAGACTCTGTTTACTAAAACGCCAATATCTCTCAGACCGATCATCCGATTGAAACTCTGTCTATGGAGTTGGGACCCACGCAACAAGTAGGTCCTTTGGGAATAGTCTAATTTAGATTCCATGATAGTCGATTTATGACCAATGGATTGAGGAGTATATTCTCCTTGAATCAAACGCGCTAGAGAGTAGGAATCCCATGGATGTCTGTGACCCGAAGGATATGACAAGTGTACATCAGTGGTTCATTAGAGTAGTGACCTAAGTGGTCAATCAAAAAAAGTGACCTTAGATGTCATCTGGACAAGAAACCTCAGTGGTATGCTAGACTAGCGACCTCAGCGGTCAGCCAGGTGAGCGGCCTTTGTGGTCTTCCATACAAGTGACCTCAGTGGTTAGTCAGAGAAGAGACCTCAGTGGTCCTCCAGACAAGCAACCTCAATGGTTGGCCAGGCGAGAAACCTCAGTGGTCTGCCAGAAGAGTGACCTCAGTTGTCCACCAGATTAGCATCCTCAGTGGTTTCGCAGATGAGAGGACCTCAGTGGTCCAGCAGACAAGCATACCCCAATGACTCATCAGGGAGGAGTCCCTTAACAGTATAAAATTAATCATCTCTACAACTGATAATCATACTTTCTATAACTTTATTTGTACCTGGTGCAATCTATCTTGATTTTTTATCATGCTTTGGGGTTTTCTTTGTGGTTATACATTGTGGTCATGGCTTTTTAGATTTGGGTCCTTATTGAGTATTGTGTTACTCACCCCTGCACGGGCTTCGCCCGCACGTGTCGTGTCTTTTGCGGATGACTGATGCCTTGACGAAGGAATTGGTGTCCCAGGACTAGGTGGTGCTTAGTGAGATCAGGTAGGTGGGACATAATTCTACAGCTTCTAGCATCTACTCTACACTTACCCATCATGTGGGGTTTTTAGCAAATTACTTATCAGAGACCTTGTACTTTTTTTGCAGTTGTTGTTTGTTGGGTTTGTATTCTAGACCATTTACTTTTAGTTTTTATTATACTCACAATAGTTGTCTTGTGATAGTTGTGGTTAACTTAGTTTTTTCCTTTCTACAGTTTTTGCTTTGTGCGTGTGTACAGGTTTAAAGGAAAATGCCTTCCCCTTTTGGGATATGCCTATTTGGTGCTAGTTGCCAGCCCCTGGCCTATGGAATGCGGGCTTGGGGTAGTCATGGAAAGGGCCCTGGGGGATGGGTCAGGATATTGTGGGATGTTAGATATTTCCTAGGGCATACCATATTTTATCAGCACATTATTTGAGATTTTAGTAAGTTTTACCTTCTTATGTTTTGATTAATTCAAAAGGATTCTAGTTTTCTGTTTAATGATTCTTATAGGAATTCCTTTGATGATATAAATAATTGTCTAACCACTCAACCAATCATACATCCTCATGATGGGACATTCCAATTGATCTTATGTGTGATGCTTTAAACTTTTCAGTTGGATTTGTCTTATCACAAAGGGTGGAGGGATGTTCACATGTGATTGCCTATGCTTCGAGGACATTAGATTCTACCCAATAAAACTCCAAAACCATGGAAAAAGAGTTTATTTCTCAAATATTTTCTTTATATATATTATGTTCAGATTTATTGGGCTCTAAAGTAGTTTTTTTCTAACCATGCAGCTCTGAGGTACCTCTTGAAGAATCCAAATGCAAAACCTTGGCTTATCTAATGGATTCTCCTCCTTTATGAATTTGATATTGAGATAAATGATAATATGGATTTATAAAACATGGATCCATACCACATTATTAGGATTACTCACATATTAAAGGTTGAAACCTTGTACTAGGTACCACTTCAAGACACTTTCCCCAATGAGCATCTTTATTCCATCTTAGGTATGGATCCTTAGTATACTAATTTAGTTAACTACCATGTTTCCTATGAAATTCCTTAAAATTTAAAGAAACAACAAGTCCAAAGTTAAAGATAGAGTCAATATTTTATGTTTGTTATGATCCCTACATCTGGTGCATGTGTAGTGATCAATTTATTATGAGGTGTATTCCTAATCATGAGTTTGTGTCTATTTTACATTTCTACCATACACTTTCATGTGTAGGACACTTTGTACCCCAACTGACATCTAGTAATGTCTTAGACTCTATATTATATTGGAATCGATTATTCCATGATGATCATGTGTTTTGTATGTCATGCTCACATTTCCAACACACTAGAGACATTTCAAGAATACACAAGATGACCCAGCAACCCATATTATTCTGTGGGATTTTTTATGTTTGGGGAATTGATTTTATGGGTCCTTTTTTAAGTTCATTTGGTTCCTTGTACATTTTGGTCGTTGTTGATTATGTGAGAAAATGGGTGGAGGCTAAGGACACCAGAACTGATGATTCTCATATTGTAGTGGAATTTCTCAAAGAATAGATTTTTTTTATGTTTGGAGGATTAAATGTTATCATTAGTGACCAAGGGACACACTTTTGCAATCAGATTTTGGATTCCCTCTATTGGAATTATGGGGTGACACACAAAATATCAACATCATACCACCCCCAAACAAATATCTAGGCTGAGGTTTCAAATCTAGAGTTGAAACAAATTTTGGAGAAAATGTGCAACCAAATAGGAAATATTGGAGAAAGCGCTTGGATGAAACGCTGTAGGATTATAGGAAAACATACAATACCCCCATCGTTATGTCATAATTTTGGATTGTTTTTGGGAAATATTGTCATCACATTGTGGAATTTGAGAATTAAGCTTATTTGGATATAAAGAAATGAAACATGGACTTGGTCCAAGATGGAATTCAAAGGAAGAAGTAAATTCAAGAGCTTGTGGAGATTTGTTTGTCATCATATGAGAACTCAAGCATTTATAAGAAAATATCTAAATCATCTCTTGACATAATTATAAAACAAAGGGAGTTTCATGTAGGAGAGAAAGTTCTACAATAAAGTTCATGACTGAAGTTGATGCTTGATAAGTTTAATTCTATATGGTTAGGTCCTTCTGTTGTATCTAATGATTTTCTTTATGGTGTGGCGGAGATCACACTAGAGGACACTGGAAGGATCTTTATAGTCAATAGTAAATGTTTGAATCAATATATTGAGGTACTTCCTACCAATACAGTTGATTTTATTACACTGTATGACCCCATCATCACTTGAAAATATCAGGTTTTTCATAACCCGTTCACTTTTATATTATATTCCTATTTAAAATTATACATTTCATGTGCACATATCATCTAATATTTTCACATTGAGGACAAAAAAATATTTTAACTATGGGGGAGGGGAAAAATTTTTGGGGTAGATATTTAGGATTTTCATTTGTGTTTTTTTTTTGTGTGTTTTGGGTTAAGTTTTTGGGAAAAAATTCAAAAAAAACAACAAAAACAATAAAAAAATCAAAAATACAATAAAAAAACATATCATGTAACATTCTCATTTACATATGGAACATATAAAAAATGAATGTTTCCAAAATTCATTTGTGTCATGATAAGAATAAACAAGATTTCATTATTAAGGGTTGATTTTTATAAAAAATGTAAGTCGTCAATGATATGATTGGTTGTTTCATTATAAAAACTTTTAGATTATGAAACCATTTTTTGTGATATATGTTCATGGAAAATTTTATCATTTATTTATCCACATAAATTTTCATGAAATGATTACTTGTGAAATTTTTCCTACTCAATTGAAGGTATATCAAAGTTGGGTAAGAGAATTTTCTTTATATCAATGGTTGGTTCATACATTTTTTTCCCTTACGATCAATTCCATTACTATAATGAATTGAACTATGTGTGTGTACCTGATATCCAATAGTTTTATTCCCTAAAAACAAAAAATAATATAAAAATATTTATATTAATAAAGAGGGGAGTGATGAAATGTACAAGACATGTTGATATCTAGGTCGGGATTTTATGGTTTGACTTTCAGGAATACTAATGTGATTGGGTCTTAAAATTTGATTGCAAAGGAATGTATAATAGGTTTATTTAATTAAACTAGATAAAAATAATTATTTTACATGACCTGAATATACTGAATAGAGGGTGTAGATATGAGTTGGAAATGGTTGGCACACACACACGTGGGGAATTAATGGCATGGTGGACCCATTACTTGTTTTTGTATGATTAGTGTCATTAATCTCCCTAGATTTTATTTTGATAAAATTAATGAGATAATGAATTTAAAATTTATTGATATTGAATCTGGATGGGAATCTTACTTTTCTTATATTACCATTGTGGATGGAGGAATATGAACATTCATATCTTGTCACAATTTATTTTGGAATACATGATATGTGACTTTACTCAAGGGGGAAAAGGGTAAGTGTATGGGAGTTGATAAATATAATTTTATTGACTATTTTATTTATAATAAATGATATAATTTCCTCACATTGTGTTATATATATTTATTTATAAAATATTTGGGATTATATCATTCATTTGATAATATTGATGAAAATTCCCGTTTTACCCATTAAATTTCACTGTATAAATTCAGATATAATTATTTTTATATGTATTATTTTAATTTAAAATTTTGTAAACGTGTTCTTGAATTAATGTTCTAAAACTGTCATTTAGTACATGGGAGATAAATCATGCATTTTATTGGATTAAAAGTTCCATGAAGTCAAATATGGGTTGGACTTTCCAGATTGGACATATGTTATGTATTTGGCCCACAACATCATCACTCGTGCTTGGATTGGGAAATTTTTTTAGAAAATATCTAGCACAAAATTTCTCAGAAATTAGCCTCTAGAAGGACATCTAGTTCACACATTTTTAAGGAAGAAGGCAGTGAAACTTGGAATAAAATATTAGCTGAATTTCCCCATTCACATTTGAAACTTATTAAAACCTAGCCTCCCCTCCACTCAATAAATTGGTGTTTTTATCATTTGGAGGGGGTTTCACATTCCATAAAGAATTCTGAGCATAGAATAATTGGTTCATTTCCAATTAAATTCACCATTGGAGGATGGAATCTATCTAGGATCTTTTCCAAAATGATCTTATCTTCCTCTTATTTGTTGTAATATTGTTATTCTTTCAATAAACTCTCAGTTTCTCTTCCATTAATTCTATTATTTTCACTTTTATTTATATATTAATCTTCCTATTTAGTATGTAAATCAATATTAGAGATGTGATTGGGTTATACCCTTTCCATGACCTTTGGAAATGCAAAACATTTCTACAATGACTACACCGACCATAGAAGAGTAGTTCTTTTTAGTAATCAATATACCTCTTAGCTTATTCATTCATTTATTTTGAATCAATGAAATAATTTAATTCACATAATATGATCTATTAATTTATTTTTTAATATAAATGAAACTAATCAAGAAATTGAATAATTAACACAAAACACATGAGGTTGAGAATTGTGTGAATTGTGTGAGCATGGCCTTAATCGGTAAAACAATACCACATGAAATAAATTTGTAGAGCTAAAATATAATCCATAAACTCAAGAAATACTTATTTAAAAAATATATTTATTCCCTAATTTACCACTGACTATAAGATAGACATTGAATGAAAATCAGAGTAGGGTGTTACGATTGCACGTTCTGAAGCTAGCATAGGGTTTAACTCTTTTCATCTTTGTGGTAAAGTTAATTATAATAGGGTTCAGGGGTTAAAAAATTAAGGGATCATAATTAATTAGATGTTAATTTAAATAGTATTGATTAATAAGTAAGTGAAGAGGTATAATTAGATTGATTACATTTTTAAAATTGTTTTTTTAATAACATCTTCTCGTTATGTTTTATTAATCCACATTCATTTCAAAAACAAAAAAAATACATTATTATTCCAGTAAACTTATTATTATTATTTTATAAAGATCAACCCACCCCTATCCTTATAATTTACTTATTTATTATATATTTATTTTCATAATGCCTTTAATAATTTTTTTAATTACTGTCTTTATGAGAGACGACCTTGGTCATCCACTCTACTACTCCAATGAAGTAAAAATTAAACATCATTTAAGAGTTCCCATGATAGTGTATTTCAATTTTTATATCTTTTATTGAGTATAATATACTTATTTACTTGTGTTTAGTGTTTTTGGGGTGTCATATTGAGTATTTTTATACTCACCCCTACATGATACTTATCCCCATGTGTAATGTCTTATGCATACGATGACCCCTTTGATGGTGACCTGAGAGGATAGTGAGTGAGCAGAGCATAGATGAATCTTGTCAGATCAAGGTGATTTACCAAGATATTTCATTTGACTTATTACTCTCACATATATCATGTTGGAAATTTTTATTTTTTGGTTGGGCTTGTATTTAGACCCTTTATTTCTTTCAGTACCTTTACTATCATACTTTGTTGTGGGCTCTTAAATATATGCATGAATTGTTTTAGTTGTTTTACATTTGATCATTGGGTGGGCTTGGATATCTGTGTGTGTACAGTTACTTTAGGATAATTCCTACCATTTATGGGATATTCCTACTCGGTGCTAGTCGCCAGCCCCAGGCCTATTAGAGGTGGGCTTTTGGTAGGCATGGGTCGGACCTCGGCGGGTCGGGTCATGACAAAGAAGCTCACCGTTTCCTTTTATTCTAGTTTCTAAGAAACAATCAGAAGCACACACATATGTCATGTGATCCTTAATTTCCTATCATGGTTCATCACTTTGGGAAAAGTGTCAAAAAAAAGTCAATAACATTAAATACAATTTAATAGGAATCAAATAACTCAATTGTAACTGTGAAATTTGTTGGTACCTAGATGTGCAGAGGAAGCCAGTGGGATGTATATTTTAATTTTTTTATCGCTATAGTGATTTAACTTGTCATATATGGAAATATAAGTCTCAGTACAGTCTAAGGATCTAACATGGATTGTTTAATAAAAAAATAAATTAGAAAAATACCTTGTTTGATTCAAAGCACGCTCAATTGCAGCTCATCATCAATGACCATTTATCAATGGTTCCAAAGTGAAACCCCTATAGATCATCCTCACATGATTTAATAATTATATTATATATCGTTAATCTATTTTTGGGTGATATTGAATGTCCAAGATAATCTCTTCGACATCATGAGTATCACTAGAATCCCTTACCTTTGAACCATGAAGGCATTCTATGATTGAATGCTCAATTGGAGCCTTTATCTCTCCAAGAATTGGGTGGATAGATAAGCTCTCAATTTATGACTAATGAATCATCATTGAAATGATATTATCATCTTCTATATATAGTATATTATCAGAAACTTGGAAAGGGTTCTCTGACCACTGTATATTTAATATCCACTAAATGAGAAATAAATAAATAATTATGATGAACTAACCACTTCATAAATATAAATCATATTTTATCACATATTTTTAATATATTTTAAATATGCTGCTGGATAAAATCGTGTTATAAAGTCTACTCGTAATTCCCTCTAATATTAAATGAACCTTAAATATTAAAATAACATTCATTCATATAATATTATTTCTTATATTTACTTTTAAATACTTATATTAAATAAATTCAACCCAATTATTCCTTTCATGAATAATAATTTATTTATTTATTTATCAGTGATCAATAAAACTTAGACAACACTTAGAAATTGTGGTAGGTCCAACCATGTCCTATATACCCATTCACTAGAATATGGAAGATTCTTGAATATTCTATTATGTGTGACACTCTAGTACCTAGTCTCAATATAATTGAATGGTATTCATAGACCAAGGGTGGAGTTTAGAAACACATCAATAACCCTAAAGAGATAATCAGTACCCATTGTAACGACAACCAACCTACGAACATGAAATGTGTAATATAATTAGTTTTTCTTTTTATATATCATAAAGTATGATGAACAACCATGTCATCATAAATTATTGATTAATTATTTTTTGATTTATCTGGAGATATTTTCCTCTGACTTCCACGGTCAGGGATTTATGAATGTTCTACTATCCCGATCAACCTAGATCGAGATATTACTTCCTCAACCTAGAATAAAAAAATGCTATATTTATCATTCAGACAATGTCATACCACTAATGATTCATACAACACAATCAACCTCACAATTATTTCATTATCATGGTTATTTTTTTGTATAAAAGTATGCAATCAAATGGAACATATTGATAATGTTCTCAAGTCAGGATACCAATACACATTTCCATGGATAGGAACAACCAATGACACCTGAAACATGTGGTGTTCCTATTGTTGGATATTTCCTCATGATCTCACCTAACATAGATCCCCAAGTAAAAACCTCATGAGAATAAGTCTAAATTCTTATGATCCCAAAACACCTAATAGTCAAACATCAACTATTTCCAGTCAGTATGATGCATCTAGACCATATGAAATTTGTTTAATATTAATGTCATTGTATCTTGAGTTTATCATTATATCCTAAGATCTTCAATAACATTTTTATATGAATAATAATCTAATGATATTACCATTAAACAGTTAATAAAATTATACACTATAATAGTAAGAGTACATCATGCATATCTCAATGTATACTTGAAATGGTAATAAAAAAGTACTATTACCGTTCGGTCTATGGAACCCACTTTTAC
This sequence comes from Viscum album, assembly GCA_963277665.1. Taxonomy (NCBI): domain Eukaryota; kingdom Viridiplantae; phylum Streptophyta; class Magnoliopsida; order Santalales; family Viscaceae; genus Viscum; species Viscum album. Next base: position 1,770,397,252 of record OY728157.1, read on the forward strand.
AAAACTCCCACTTTGACTAGCTCTAACTTGATAACATACCTTGTCATCTCTCACAATACTAATATAATGTTTCTGTTGATTCATGTATTTAGTTTTTGGGTCTACCACGTATCCCCTGTGAAGATATTCTACTATGTGTAACCTCAACTCCCTGAGTATGTATCATCAATGGATGAAATCCTTGAGTGTATTCCTTTTGTCCATAGTCAAAATATTTTATATTGGCTTGTAAGATTATCATAATTTACATTATGATAATACTTTACATACTAAGTGTAATTCCAAGAATTGGAACAAATAATTGCATTTTTTACACTGCTTCTTATTTGTCTCATATGCCGCAACACACTCAGTATTTGTAGAAATAGATACTAGTAACTTTAATAAGCTTATATTTCTCATTAACATGGCCTAAATTTTATATTACATCATATTTATCTTATAAGAAGACTATTTTGTGTCCCCTTTTAACTAGTATCTCTTTCTCTCCACGTACTAGGTATATATATTTTGTACTTATTCAAGTACAATCAGATTATTCTAACTGCTTCCCATGCAGTTCCCCTTGATATAATTTATATTTTACTAGTATTTACTATTTTTTAGAAATATCATATTTTTATATATCATCGAATTCATGATTGATCCATCTCTAAAGCGTATGAAATTCAACTCACCACATTAATCTCCACAAATGTCCCATACGTGTCTTCTTGAAGTGATTTATGCCATGTGACTTTGGTAATGTTTCTATCTAAAATTGTTCCAACTTTTATTTTTCGATATGTTGTCAATATATGTACGGTTGACTAGGTCTAAGAAACTGTGAGATCTACATTAGTATATCTTTTTCCCTAGAACATAGGTGGCCACATTAAGTCAATATATGGAGTATTTCTTTTATTCTGGTCTTGACTAATTATATAACCAAAAAAATTCCCACTTTTTACCAAACATATTACACATTGAAAACAATGGTTCTACTACTAAACTATTGTAGAAACATGGAAAAAATAATTCTAAATTAATATTCTATGATATTATTACATACTTTAATCTTGAAGTGCATTTGAGTAACCTTATCCCCTTATGGAATTCTATGATGTCTCCATCCATTTCTAGTTGTCACGAGCCCCTCCATCCAAAGGTTCCACAATTAGGGGAGACAGATAATGACCCCTGGAGTCCCACCTCTAGTCATACCCATGTTGGAAACTATCACTGAGGGTATAAAAATTTTGTGATATGGGAGGCATTACCCTATATAATAATATGGGATCAAGAGATAATATAGATGATCCACAAAAAAATCCATCAAATTATATAAACGAAATCCAAAAACCATCCCACATTAATGAATAAATAGAACTGATGTAGAAAAAAGTATCCAAAGTAAATTCCCAGAAGTAAAGGTAAATCAACAACCCAAAAATTGGTAAGGATCTAGGGTAGTAATCTCCATCATGGTAAAGGTAGTCCTCCTAGGAAACTAAAAACTATTTTACATATATAAGGTTTTTATATAAGTATACTCAGTAGGAAGAAGTCTCTCGTGCACATTTGAATGGAGCATTCTAATACACCTGTGAGAAAATAGAAAAACCAAACAACACCTATCAAGGAATAATAACTATCCCAACCTCACCAAGTCACACTCACTAAATTACTCAAAACAATTAATTTAATATAATAGCAATACATAAATAAGGGTACCCCACACTACATTCCCACTAGTATGGTTCTCCCACACCCAATGTCGTACATCATGCATCCCCCATTCTTCTTTATATCACAATGTCCCATAGTCATGGTCACAAAACACCATTCCCAAAGACACATGAGATTTCCACCCCACAAGAAAAACCATGTCACACCTCACCCAAAGACACCAGGGCTACAACCCCAAAGACATGGTCACATATTTCCCAAAAACATCCAGGCCATGAAAACCAACATATAATGCACTAACAGACCTCTTGCCATCATAGCCTGTGCAATAACTTGTTCACCTAGAAGATAGAGTGTGAATGTGTGGGTACTAAGACATCCTTACTCCTCACTGGATGTCGGGAAAAACACCCCCCATGTGACTATGTGGGTGTCAGCATGTAGTTCTCAACATGGGTGAGGTAAATATAGAAATCAAAAGAATATAAAATTATATATGTGTATCATCAAAAACTTAATCCCAACCTATGGGTTTAAAATATAACTAACCAACTCACAACACTATCATCTTTGCTGCGACCTCTAAATTCATAACACCACACAACAAGCTGTAACCCCATTACACATTTCCAAAAAAATCCATTTAATCATTCCATTATTTTCACTATAATCATTAACAAAATTTAACCACATAACCCATAATTTAGTTATTCATTAACCATTTTTATCCCATTAACGAAACCAACCCAATCCATTTCAAACAAGATCAAACAATTATTTATTTATTCCACCTCTACTCTATCATATAACAAAAAGAAACTTCCACCTCACCACCCCAAAAGCACGACAAAACAAACCACCACACCAAACTAAGATCACGACCAAAAAAACCACCTTACCTCCCCAAAATCATGGAACACAAACCATTATCCCCAAATACCCCAAACACACATCATTGTACCACAAGTATGACTACACGCCACAACAAATCACTATCATTTTAAAATTTTACAAAGGTGGTTTTATCACATTCCATTTTATTTTAGGGATGTTATCACACAAGTCATTATATAGGGGGTAATCATTTTTTTATATAAATATAATTGGTTAGCCAATTTATATTTTAAGGTGATATCAGAACAATCACAAATAAATCATAAATCTCAACACATATTTTTGGCGCAAACAAATCCCCCAATGAACATAGTTTTAAATGAGCCATCAAGCTTGTACAATTCACAATATCATAATAACAATAAAGCTATAAAAACATGTAATTCAAACCCAATTTACCCCTTTAAAATTCAATTTAACAAATTATTTATCTTTGATTAATCTCAAAAAACCATCACCCATAGGTAAGTAAAAAAACCCTTGCCTCATAATACAAAATAAAAATAAACGTGGTATTTCTTACCTCAAAGAATATTTGTTGACTCCCTTCACACCACATGGTGGATAAAAAACCCCACAAACTACAACCGTACCATGAAAAAACATGGACCAACTAACACCTCGACTAAATTCCATAAAAATGTAACCCAACACACACCCCAAACCATAAAAACATCACCATAGCGAATCCCTTGGAGAAGAACAGAAGAAAACCTACCAAGAAGAAGGAAGGGCTTACCACGAATTAAAAACGAACACCCAACAATACTGATGGATAAAATTGGGAGGAATGGGGGTTTAAGAACATATCGGGGCACCTAGGGTTTTCCCAAAATGATAGGAAGAAGTATCCTTGTCTGAATGAATAAAAATTCAGCAAAAAAGGAATTTTAAAACTGCACTACATTGGGGAGTTACACGATGTGTAATCCTATTCCACGCCGTGTAATCCTATGGGATTGGTTTCAACTAAAAACGAGTTTATTTTTTATAATTTAACCATAAAAAATATAAAATTCATAAAATTCCACTTCACAATATGTGTACCACCATTACACATCATGTAATACGCTTACACAGTGTGTATTTTCTGTAGCAGTTCATCTACAGCTCCAGCTTCCTTCTAAAACTCCTAGAACCTCCCCTAAACACCTCCAATAACCAAAACAAGAAAATTAATGTCCCAAGAGTTCCCAAACCATTAAAATTTTTTCATCATATATAAACCTTACATGATTAGTGATCTTGACATCTAATGATCAATGATATGATAATAGTAAAATTGGTTATGATAAGTAAAATTGTAGTGTAATTAGGCATAAAAACATGGAATAACCAATCGATCCTTATTGGTATTATTATTTTACCATCAATTTATAATATCACCTTAATACACACCACAATATTAAAAATAATAACCCCCCTTTACATTGATACATGGAATCCATTATTGAATTTTAATTGATCTTGTCAATTTTAGTTAATTTGCATATACAACTTTCTTGAAGGATTTATTATTCATAATAAATAATGTTTCATTAGTCATGGTGAATATAAAACCATATCCATGGTTTATACCTCATACACAGTATGTTTCTCTAGAAAATTCAATTTCCACATAGTCTTGTGGAACTTTTTCCTATGCCAACGATTTTTTTTATCTCAAGAATTGACTAAAACCAATTAAATATTTATCCCACTATGTCAAATATATATATGTGAACCCTTTTATATAAATGTAATCTATCATTTCACTATAGATTTCCTATCATAGGTTTTTTTAATATCTTAATAAACTTTAGGATAATTACTATATAGTCACCTTTTGTTTTTCTTGATGCAAGTTTGTTTATATCCTCAACAAAAACACTGAATTAAAACACAATTTCTTATGAAATAATGGATTTATATAATACTATAACTCATATGATATCCATATTTTGTTATATATGGAATATGTTTATGGTATAATGCCTTTATTTTTTATATGTATCATGAAAATAATGTAAGTATCTGGAATGGATATATGCATCTATGTTGATGTTCTTTTAACATACATCATGAATCTAATGTTTCTAGGAAATATGTGTTTAGAAATTGATTCATGCTAAATTTTGTTGATTAATGTCAAAATTTAATACTCATATTTTATCCTTTTTATTAGCATAATATCTTTAATGTGGATAATGTAATATGTGTTCAGTAATTACTTCATGCTATATTATAAAGATTGATGAATGCTTGGTCAATATATTCTTCATCACACGAGCCCAAAAAAACACATGTATTCAGACCATGAAAATGCCATACTTCACTTTCATATTCCTTAATAAACACTTAAAGGAATAAAATAAATTATAAATATCACTAGCCTACCCTTGCAATAGTTCATGTTCTCATGTTTACCTTATTCTGAAAGATTTTTTCATACCATTTTTTATAAAGGTTTCTTTTTACAAAAATTTGTACATAAGTATGTCAATAATACCTAAGGTATTTAACATTGAATATTATAAAACCATACATGGTGTATTCTTGAAAAATAATCATTTTTTCTTGATAATGTTTCATCTTTCCATAATTTTGTTTATAAGTCTTACATTTTATATTCATCGCTTATTGCCAATAATTCAAGTATTACCAACCTATTTTTTGAGTGTTAAATACCACAAACAACATTATTTATGAATCTATAATAATGTTTCTATGTATCCAAAGAAAATTTGAGACAAATGTTTTGGTAATACTCAATAAAATTATTACTATAATCATTAAACATTGAAATTTGAAGTTGTGTTCTTCTCACCACTGACTTAGGAACCACCTTTCTCAACTACTTGGAGAACACACATTACTTCCAATAAAATTTCTATACTTAATTGGTTACTATATTTAAATAAAAATATTTAGTAGGAATACTGTATTTATTACCAAGATGTATAATAGAAACATTAGTTGAAATTGATGATTATTCACTAAAGAAGAAGTGATTACTTTCTTATTCAATTCAGTTCATTGAATTTATCTTCAATATAATTTATTTCATGATATGTGAATAAAATGACCTCCAATTTAATACTTTATTATTTTAATTTCATAGAAAAGGTTATTTTGGATGTCATGATTTTCATTTATCTTTAAAACTTTTTCTTTCAACTTGTTTTCCATATGAACTAATTATTAATATTTATTTAATGATCTTATTTTTTTGGCGAACCTTACTTAGAAAGTAATGAAGTGTTTTTATCCATTCTATTTTTTTAATCTTAAAAATAACTATAGTAAATTGGTGAAAATGATATGAGAAATGGATATATTTAAATATCATGATGAATCTTTCAATTTACACATATCTAGTGTAATCATCACTTATTCATATATGTGCTTCACTTTCTCCTAAAAATATTCTCATAGATGAGGAAACATGTAAAATCATCAATATATTGATGTTTGTATCCATAACTCATATCGGAAAATGATGATAACAATATGAAATAACCATCATATGGGTATTACTTGAGTATCCTCTAATAATTTTTACACCCTCTCTACATGAGGTGGCTTAATAGGTATTGAGGATTCCATCACCTAAAACTTCTGATGTTGTAGTGTATTGTGCAAGCATCTGTACTACTCTTAGAAACTCATGTTGGTGAGTAAATTAACTTTTTACAATATTAATCATATAGTGTTTGCAGTATTTCAAACATTTTAAAAAAACTAAATCCATAAGATTAGTGATTTTATATTGATTGCCAATTTAGACATTATTGATTAATTAAATCATTAAATACCTCTCACTATTTTATCAAACTCTGTCAACCCTATGTATTAGAATAAAAATACTCTGTCGCTAGAGTATTATAGTGGAAATAATCCTTAAACCTCCCCTAATAGTCTATAATCTATGGATACTCCAATACTTAGAGAGTTCCAGGAACGATTTTGACTGAACGACCACATTAACCCATGGTTCCTTAATCTATTGAGTGATGTCCTAGCATCTAAAATAATAAAACTTATTTACTAAATGTTTTCCTATGACATTGAAGAAAGATATATATGGATACTCATTTTCTGAAAAATTTAGTTAAGATAACTCATCATTCTCATAAAAACTCCCCAATAGTAGGAGACACCCAAACTAAGGCTGATCGAGCACCCAATGCATCTAGTTTTTTTCAAATTCGGACAATGGAAGGAATTTGCAACATAATATTTCTGTGATAGTTTTTATTATTACATGTTGAAATGAAATCATCTTCAATATCATAAGCATGTACTATGTGATCTCATTCACAACTTATCATGAAATAAATAGAAAATATCCATTGTGTCACATTTTTCTTTTTTTGTGCATGATTACTTATTATTTTATGTGATCATATGTAAAACTAAACATAAATAAAATAATAAACCATGCATAAATAAAATTAGACAATGCGATCATGATCTGATGTTAATGGTTGATTCATTAAGTGAATAATGGATAAAACTAGAACTTAGGGGTAAATCTTTGAGTTGTGTTTCTTATAGATTGAATTGTAGCACTCACACATCCAATGTTAAAACTCATGAATTTAAAATTTAATTTTTTTATGCACTTTTTTTATTTTCTTTTTTAATGTGTATTGAAAAGTATGATCCATTGATAAAACAATTCATGTATGGTATTTGTTTATTTATTTATTTGATTATTGAATTGAATGATTGTACTAATTATATCTGGGCCTAGCTAGGGAGGAATCTCTAGTAAAATTATATGTAAATGAGACTTCATGAGACCTATTTGGGAATCGAATGCTGGTCTGGTGGTCATGCCCAATGAGGTAGGATGGGTTCTAGCCAGTTTTAGTGGTTGGTGTCTTTAGTTGTGGTGGTTAGGAGTGAGGTATGTCGGGGATGATTGCTAGATGTGGCTGGGGGAATGTGACATGTAGAGAGAAAGGGATGTATATTTTACATTTTTAATCACCAAATCGATGGAACTTTTCATCTCTAGTGATCAAAACCCCGGTATGGTCTGAGGATCTCATCTGGACTATTCAAACAAAAAAATTAAACTAAAGAAAAATACCTTATTCAATTTGAAGAAAGATTGACTATATCTTGTCACTAGTGATTTTTTCTCAAATTATTATATGAAATCCCCTATAGATCTTCTACACCTACTTCAGGAGTCCATGTGCACATTGTTTATTGAATTATGGGTGTATCATAGAGCTCTGATGATATCTTCGACATCACGATGATAACTAAGTTCCCTTACTTTTGAATCAAGAAGGCATTCTGGGATCGAACACTCAATTAGAGCATTTTCCTCTCCAAGAATCAAGAGGAGAGGGAATCTATCAATTCTTGACTAATAAATCATCATTGAAATGAGCTTCTCCTCTTCTATATATAGTAGATTCTCAAATACCTGTAAAGGGTTCCCTAACCCCCATATATTTAAATTACACTAAATAAACAATAATTAAATAATTATAATTAACTAGCTATGTCATAAATATTATTTAAATTTTACCATAAACTTGTAATATATTTAAAATATATTATCTTATAAACCTAAGTCATTAGCATGACTTGTAATTCCTACTAATATTAAATGAACCATGAATATTATTATGAAACTCCTTCATATAATATTATTCTTTTTATTTGTTTAAACACTTGTAAATACTTTTAAAAAATAAATTAAACACAATTATTATTTTCTTTAATAATAATGTAGTTATTTATTTATCAATGATCGATAAATCTTGGAAAACTCTCAGACCCTGTGGGGGGAACCAAGTCATGTATACCTATTCACCAGAATAAGGTAGATTCTTTAATATGAAATTTTGTGTGACTCTATAGGCCCCCTATCTCGATAGGGGTGAATAGTATTCACAAAACAAGAGTGGATCTAGAAACTCACCAATGACACTATATAGATAATTAATAGTCATAGAAACTACAACCAACCTATGAATACACATTGTGTAATATATTCTATTTTCCATTAGATATATCATAAAGTAGGGTGCACACTTGTCTCATTTCCCTTTATTACATTATTATTTGATGATCTATCTGGATGAATTTAACTTAAACTACCATGACCATTGATATATGAAGGTTATACCATCCTAATCAACCTATCTTGAGATATTACTTCCTTAACCTAGAAGAAACAAATATTATCTTGATCATTCTACCAATGTCATACCACCAATGACACACCCAACACAAGATTCCTCTCCACAATTTTATTAGCATGGTTTTTTCCTATATCAAATTATGCAATAAAATGGAACACATTGAAATTGATCTCATGTCAAGAGACCAATACACTTGTCCATAGATAGGAACAACCAATAACAACTGAAACATGTGTAATTTCTAATGGCAGGTCTTTCCTTATGATCTCGCCAACCAGAGATCACCAAGTAAGAATATCATGATATATATCAATGATTTTGAGCCCCCAAAAGCAAATAGTCAAACATCAACTATTTCCAGTCAGTATGATGTAATTAGACCATATGAATTTTTCTAAGAATAATTTTATAGTATCTCAAGGTTTTCATTACAGCCTGATATTTGTTGTAAACTTTTTATATAAAAAATAATCTATGCAAATTACTATAAAATTGTGGGTAAATAAATTTCTAAATGATAATGGAAATATTACATCATGCATATCTCACTGTATACGTGAAATGGTAATAAAAAAGTTCTATTAATGTCGGGCCTAGGGAACCCAAATTTAAAAAAAATACAGAAAAAATCATATTTCTGTTGGTATCTTAGACATTATTTCAATAACGTTTTAGCCAGACACTAAACATAAAATACTTCCCAATGTTCCAATACATTTCTAGGCTCTAGTCTACCACAAACCAAATAAAAAACCAGTATTCAATCAACCAACTCTAATACCACTTTCCTACCAACCGAACACTATTATCCTTTTTTAACAAACCTAATTTGATACTTCCATAAAATTTATAAGCTCTTTAATGCTACCTAATAACACTGAAAAGGCTATGATACACTTTGTAATGTCTTTTCCACAATATACTCTAACATTGACCAGACAATAGTGTTACTGAACCTTAGAATCACCTCCTCATACTTCAAAGGATTAATGCTAAAAGTGGGGGTATATGAGATGATAGTGGGGAGATTATACCCTCCAGTGATAAGAATATTAATAATAATCACAACATGGTCGAATTAATTTATCAAAAACAAACAAATAAATTTAAGCAATGGTAGTAAAGAGAAAAAATTTCACCCACTATATATACCTGAAAATATCTATATGTCATTTTAGTCTGACCGAAGTAACTAGGATCAGTTGTGAGCTGATCATATATGAACACAGACAAAATTACCCAAAATATACTCAACTAGACACAAAAGAACAACCCGATTCATATTCTAAAACCATTCTAGAAATTTCATACACCTTATTCACATTCCTACTCTCCAAGAACCGAACCTTGAGCCTAATCCCATTCATGTACTCAAAATCATAACGACTTCACACATATTAGAGGGCACATTAAGGGTGAGTGTATGAACTCAGTAGGGTACCAACAATGGTGTACCTAGATTACATCTATAATAATAACAATGTATGTAAAAAATGTAAATGAACAACAATCAATACATATCACATTGCCCATTACACTTATTCTCAATAATCATAAGATGAATTTCACCGACCTCAGCCAATGCCAGAGTGGAATGATGCATCCCCAATATTTTATATTGGAATAACCCTCAATCATTCCTCTATTTCCATACCATCCGACATCACATGTATATTTTCATAATATACTGCACGACATCATTATTCGTCATTACCAAATAACCTCCTCGAGTCAACCTGTGTCCTAAAGAAATGTTTGTGATGAAAGTCACAAATACCTCATATCTCCATTAATTTTACCACCATTGGATCAATATCCTTACATCCTAAGGAATGATGATACCCACCCTTATATATTCATTACGCATTGGACCAAACTTAGAGGTGATCCTCATCCTTCATATAATAGTCTCACACACAAACAATGGTGGATTTCTATGTGAGAACATCCTCTATACTGATGGATGAAACTGTCCCTGATACCACTAAATATATAGATGCCTCTACCAACAATGTTTGCTCAAAACCACCACACCGATCTCTATCCAATGTGAAAATGATCCCGACAACACCATCGACCTGCCATAATGAGCGGAAATCACCAACAATCCTATGAGACACTTGAGAGAACCTTTATCGCAACCAGCGAACCATGTAAACCAACTATAACATTGTTCATCACCATACACCTCATCCCATTGAGCCACACCACCTCACTTATAGTTATCAACATTTTTCAGTCACATGATGAATTCCCATAGAACCAACTCATCCATAACCATACTTAAATAAATTTCCATATCTGACACTATAATTCTAAACCTACCCTAGAACCACATTCTATAAATGCAATTCTATATTGGGATCAATCATACTCTATAAAACATGATACTACACTATAGTATATCCCAGGAACAACATAAAATATATCTAATATGCAACTATTCTCACTCATACCACCCTATTCACGCATAATTACCACACATTACATAACACTTGAATAATTTTTAATAAATCTATACACCACCTACCTTATGATTTAATATTACTACTCATAAAATATCTACCTCTAATTTGATCTAAAATAAAAAAAATAGAGAAAGATATTAAAACACTAAAAATAGGGGAAAACAAGTATAAAGTGAGAACCACCTCAAATCAGTGAGATAAATCAAAGAAGAAGGGATACAGAGTGATGGGTTTATCCTAAGATACCTCATGTAATGAAAAAAACCAAAATCTTGAAATAATTATTTGGGAACTCTAAATTAGAATTCAAGAGAAAAAGAGAGGGGGTACGTCTTCTGCTTATGGCCTAAATCCCCACCATCATCTTTTAGTTTTAATAACAAACTAGATTTTTTATCACTGACATGTGTCACAATGTGAACAAATGGTTTAGGGTTAGGGAGATCCTCACCTATCTAGATCATTAACATCATGAATCTTGTGTCACAACATTAATGGTTGTGGTCTATATCCATTTCGACTACAAACTTTATCAGTTCACCTAAAACCCTATCTAAATCACTCCTAACCCTGAGGGAAACTTTAAAACATGTAAAATACATGGGTTTTATCAAATTATAAATGGATTTTTACCTTAGACAAAGACAAGGGTTTTATATATACTGCAACATATAAAAAATAAATAGTTCCCTGAGGTATATTACAATAGATGATTATTGCATTGTTGCTAATAGTGTATGCACAGTTTACTATTACAGAGTTTATGATATGGTTTGTTATACTTAGATGTAATATTATACAGTGTTATATTTCAATTCAGTTATACACTGATCATAATTTAAAATGATATGAATTATTACATTTATAGACATTCCAAATGATATGTGTTATTTCATTTGAATTTAGTAATGCACAACTTACTAATAACCACTTGTAAATAATATAAAAAGGATATGAAAATGTAGTTTTGGTATAATTTGATATCATTTACAATGATAATATGTATTTTAATTTTTTTATCTATAATTATAATATATATTAATATATTTTCAATAATACATATCATTAACAATTGTTGTATCATTTGATATATTTTACAAATGAAATACAAAAAATTCTATTGAAAAATATACAAAAAATATAACACATATTTGAAATGTCATTGATATATATTATAGTACATGGATTTTTATATTGTAATTGAAATTTTTAAATAATTTTATATTATAATAAATAGATTGATATTCTTATATTGATAAATTTAATACTTTGATATTATAAAACCCATATTATGACATAAATTAGCTTAGATTTCAAACAGAATGAATGGAACCCAAATTAATGTCATTGTTTTCCCTTTACTTTCATAGATGTTATTATGCATAGATCACAGAATATTAAAATGATACATACCCTCATATGTTATAATATATTTAAGATACTTCAACACCAATTATACAAAAACTGAAGATTATCCAGATATTTTAGATTAAAAAACACTAAATAAAACATTTATAATATAAATATTTTAGATTTAAAAACAATTTATAAAAAACAGATCATATATTATAAAAGTTTTTATACACTTATTACAATTTATTCCGATATTTCAGATTATAAAACATAGGCTATACATGTATTTTAATCCATGTATACTGAATAAAAAATAGTTATTGAAAAAATGAAAATATATATCATGCATAGTATATATATGTATATATATATCCATATAAAAAACATATATATATAGATATATATAATAAAAATAAATATATATATACATATAATATATATAACACATATAAATATAGAGAACATAATTACAATAGCTTTCCCTAGGGTGCAGCTTAGTGGTAGCTGCCATTGTGGGTCTCGATGAGGTATCGAGTTCGAGTCTCACTGAGAACATCTATGTATTGTATGTTGTGTTCTTTTTTATGTAATGTATCATATTTCCCCTAATGAACTGAGGCTTAGGCACCAACTTTTAATTACAAGTGCTTCATTAAAATCGTAGCTACTTCTGATGAAATAGTAGTTGAAGTCATTTTCTACTAAAATTAAAGTAGTTCCAAAATATACAAGACTTGATTATCACCCAACTACCTGCATGATACTATAAATTCATTCTTGAACCTAAAAGACTTGAGTCAGACTCGACTACCTGCATGATTCTATAATTTAGTTCCTGAATCTACAACAAATAGTAGTTAAAGTCATCTGCAAGTAAAATTAATGTAGTTCTAGAATCTACAAGATAGGAGTCTCACCAGAATACCTTCATTATTCTATAAATTAAATTACTTTCTATATCTACAAATAAAAGGTGGAGGTTTCTAAACAGACACAACATACAAGCTGAAAACAAAATTCAAGCACCCAAGGAACTCCCTGATAACACACAAAAACCAAGAAAACTAGCCAGTCTTTTCCCTAAAAACCAATCCATTTTCCAAAAACCCATTTTGAAAAAATTCTAAAACCAATTTTAAATAAAATTTAAAAAACTATTCAACTTTTATTTTCACAAAACCCACAAATTATGACCATCTCAAAATCACTGGTTTCATAATCCATTTCACATAAAACAAACATTCAAATCAATTTTACTCAAACTATGTTCCACCTAGTTTTCTTTTCAAAAACAAGTTTTACTCAAAATTATAATAACTCAAAGGAAATTGGCCTATGGTGGCCAAAAAACACATCAAAAATAACAACCAAAAACCAATGAAATTGGTTCCTTGCATCCATATTAATCTAATAACCCATTACAATATATACAAGAAAACATAATTTGTATTATAGGTTGTTACAATTAATATGGATTATGAAGAAGCTTCATATCAAAAAACACCACCCACAGGTGTGTCTATCATTCCACTATCATGCCATTATCATGATGTGTGAATGAATCACTAGATTCTATATGAGCCCTATGACTCACCTCAAGCCTCATTCATCCCACATAGAGATTTTCAGTTCAACCCAACACCTCACTCGACCTATATTGTGTAATCCCAAAATTGGAAATCCCCTAGAAACTCGATTTTCAACCCATGTTCTGTTGGTTAGGCATGTGATCGATTTACCCCTCATACCAAGAAACCACTCAGATACCATTTTGTGATGCCCCGCCCAGGCCACTGAATGACACCAACATAGGGAGTACCACATAACCTCATATGTACCTCCCCATACTTTATAGCATGTCAACTAGTTAAGAGAGCTAAACATAGTCATAGGGAGATTATGCCCTATAAATAAGTTGCAAGGTTCAAAAAAATTCATAACCATCCCATATATCGGGCATCTCAAAAATCTTGGATACATAAAATAGGATACCACTAGGCCCCTATAGTCAAAAATATAATGCAGTAAAACATTATATGATGCAACAAATAAAAAAAGTAACGACATATATCATAGCATAAAAAATATCACATATAAAGAAAGGGAACATTGGCCAATACATGTTGAACATAACTAAAAATAAATACACCAGCCTCTAGCCTAACTCACATACCATCCCATGATATCCAATTCCTTCACAACCAACTGACCAGTACCGCAAGTACATCTCCACATGGTACCTATGTCTTGAGGGAAAACAAGAGATTCTACCCACATACATTGAAACTCAAGTTGTGTATATGGTTAGGGGGTGATTCCAACAACCCAGTAGTAATCCCCAATGCCTAAAAAATACTGAGTGTGGTTGTGATCAAGTGGATGTGCATGAAATACATATAAATAATTGTAGTCGTGTCTTTGGAACACACCTTCATATAAAAATAACACATTAGACACATACAAGCATACCTACTTCTATAGCACATCAGGATCCAAATCCCACCCCAACCCATACAATATCTTTTTCAATTACATACTTAAATTCATTTCATATGATAAGATATACAATGCATCCTTCAGTTCCATGTTGAAATATTGTCATATCATACTATATCCAGACCCATATTGGAAGATTTTAGATACGGTGTCAATGAATGATGTCCAAACCACACATCAAAACTCAAGGTGGAGAATCGTCCAAATCCTCAACCCACTAGAAGAGAGATCGGGGTATGGTCATACATCCATGATCCTCAGCCCATCCCTCCTCCCTTGATGGAGGTCTATCATTGACGCGTCATGTGAACCAATGATCTCTCACTCAAGATGTGTTCAACTAGGGATTCTCCCTCAAGTACAAGTCCCCTTATGAAACCACTCCCCTGTTACTTAGGGTATAACCAAATTTCATTCATGTACACAGACCCAATACACATCTGGAAAGATCCTCGACCCAACACATGAAGGAGTACAGAATGATCATCCCACCAACCCATCCCCTAGACTTTGTGGTGGTCCATCAAACACAGCGACCCATCCCCAAGGATGACACATCAACCACACATATGAAAGAAAACAAGGCATGCATGTCATCTAACAGATCCCCAACTCACCAACAAGGAACTTATCTCTTAGGACAAATTCATATGTGTTGAACATGTTCAAGGCCCATATTAACTATCCAAGGGATATTTCATGTCCACCAGGACCAAAAACCAATTTGATACCACAACCAAGTTATCCCAGGGCTACCCACACAACTAACACTATCACCATGCAACAAGGACCACACCAAACAAGTACAACTAAGAAGCACATCAATCATAAAAGCCTTAGAAAATATTGTATCACCCACACATGGTCAAATGAACCAAAACCAACTCATATAAGCCTCTCAGTATTATCTTTTAAAAATAAGCTAAATACCATTTTTTGAAAAAATTTTAAAAAGGTATCACATGTCACCTTACTTGCGCAAGGCCCATGGCCTAAAATCCATCAAAAAAATTTCCATTTTGAATTACCATTTAAAAACTCATTTCTCAAATCACTGGTTTTCCTTGAAATTATCAGTTAGTTAGACTCCTTTAGAAAAAATCATTTTAAAATTTGGATTAATTTTACCTTTATAAAACCAACACATGACTCTAAAAATACCTAGGGATGGTCACCGATTTCCATTCAACCAAGGATAAACTATTGAACCATTTAACAAATTATACGGTCCATGTTGACAATTAGGTCGATACAAGCCCCTACAATCCTTATGGGGCTACCCACACAAATAGGAAATATGAAAGACGGTAATACTAATGAGGCACATCAATATAAAATATCAAATTAACCAATAGACTCAAGTGACTTAAGGTCCCCTACCTCAATTAAAGTCATTCCCTTTAAATTTTGTATCTTAACCATCGCTAACTAGGCTCGCTGGTGCCTCGCATCACATACCAAGAACCTAGATCACATCAAAAGGTCCAATAATTAATTATAAAAAATTATAATTAATTATACCACTCAATTATAAAAAATTATAATTGATTTTCAATTTAATAAAAATGAAATAGCTACTCGCAACTCAACAAGCATCTCTATCACCCTCAAACAGCAACCAAATACACTAGAAGGATCCACAAAACTCCCTTGAAATCACCTCAGGATAAATCAAGAACAATCAAAACCTAGTTATAGGGATATTTAATTCAATGAAAAAGAAAACCCTTGAAAAAATCTTATGGAAATGAACCTCCATAAAATCATTGATAAATGACATGAAGATACCATCAAAAGACCTCTTCCACATGAGTTAGGTAATATCCCTGTCATGATGGGACAATTATATCAGGATCTAGTGGAATCATCTAAAAAACCCCAAACAAAATCACTCAAAATTAGAGTCAAACCAGAAAAGAAGTAAGAATAGAGAAATAACGGATGCATATACCCAATATCATTACTGAAAAGAACAAAAAAACACCCCCTTAATGGGGGATTTTTATCATCTTAGGTTATATCATGAACCTGACCCTAAGGTTTGTGGTTAGATTCTTGACACATGTCTAGAAAATTTTCAAGAAATTTCAGTTGCAAATAATTACTAGTAATTCACACTGGAAATTCACACTGGAAAGTCACACTGAAAATTTTCATCGGAAGTTCTTACTGGAAACTCACACTAAAAATTCTCACTGGAAAATTACCATTGGAAATTTCCATTGGACATTCCCATTGAAAATTCTCGTTGAAAATTTCTGCTGATTTTTTGTAATGAAAATTCAAAGTGGAAAGTTCAACTTACTATCAATATAATTTTTTTTCATAAAAAAACCCCTGAGATTTGTAGTTTAAACCAATTAAAAATCCCATTTATATTCTTTTGAATCTTTTGAAAATTGGAACTTGGAATTTCAATTGTCAATTCAAAGTGAAATTTCGCAGTAGAGATGTCAACAAAAAATTTGAACTTTGGTTTCATGATGTTCTTTCTAACATATAAAGGTACAAGAAGAATCCTGAACCTTGATGGGAACACCTCCTAAAAACTTCTATTCTCTAGGAAAGGCTTCCAGAAAATGCATCCTGTAATTTTTTTGTCAAAAAACCCCTTTGAATAAACCTTCAGAAATCCCCTTGCAGACACATCCTGCAAACACGCACTACAAACGACACCTGAAAACACCCAATTTTCTAGCATTTGTCCCATATAATTGTGAAGGCCACCACATGAGTATAGACACCCCTAATAGATGGACCTAATATGATGTAGCTGCAGACAAAAAATCATGAACCTAAACCTCATAGAATCCCAATGTTATCCACTCTGGTGTATCTATGACCCAAGAAATATTTGTATCACCCTTGTTTAGGTGGGAAGTAATTGATCCTATGCTTTTTTTTACTTTCCATTAGGATATTTAATTATTTTTTCAAGTATTTTAACCATTTAGATGGGCTTACATGACGTGGAAATCATCCAACGGCCATCCTAACCTTCATCTTCCGGTGTCGAACCTGTGATTATGCAAATATATTACCTCTATAGCATCTAGTACTATTTTGGTTACTAATGAACCATCAAATCATGTATGTAAGTGTTGGAGGGGAAGGTCATACACCTAAAGTGGTAATAGTAAGTGTCAGAGTTGTCAGCGTGGTGCACCAACGGCATGAACGAGCTACCTGGGACGCCCATTGGTTGTTACACCACCCCTCAAAAATTAGCGGTGTCAGTTTTTAGAAGATTTTTTAGTGTCCTCTGAAACACACAGCTCCACTTATGTGCTTGAATATGGGCCTGATGTTCCACACTATTTCTAGATCTCAAGTCTCACTCCTCACCACCTCCCTCGGTCGAGATTATTCTAATCCAATCATCTCTAGGCCTGAAAGGGATAATGTTTCATGATATAATTTTTATTCATAAAATATATAAAGTTTTTTTGTGGGGCACATTTTTTAGGTTGGATCAATGATGTGGAAAAACCTTTGAGAATCCTACATTGTAATTATTTTTAGAATTCACAATGGTACTCCCTTATAAAAGGGGTCTTTGGGAATTGGGTTTTTCATTTAAAAATTATATATTCTGAAATAATTTTAAATTATTTTTTTAAAAAATTATTTTTAATTAAATGTTTATATATATACATATATTATATATATAACAAAAAAACAAAAAAACAAAACAAAATAAAATATTTTATAAATATGTATAATAATGTGATTAGTTATGATGTTTGGATTTTGAATTTTTGAAATCCAAACGGGTAACTCGAGTCGAGCACATTCAGGTAATGAGGAAGAAACATGTAGATGATAAGGTTTTGTGTTGAGGACATTCTTAACAAATTATAAAATCTTTTTATGGCTATTTTTTCCAAATTAATTCAGCTCAAGAGATATGGGATTCACTCGAGTTCACGTAAAAAGATGTTAAAGAAGGTAGCAATAAATTTATTATTGAAAAGTATCTTAACTTCAACATGTTCAGTAGAAAGAATGTGTAGGGAAAAGTTCATGTACTCCATGTTATTGAATTTTTTTTCCTTAAGATTAATATACCAGCAACTTTTTGAGTTGGTATAACTATTTCTAAATTTCCACATTTTTAGAAATGCATTGCTAAATGACTCATTAAAAATAGTGAAGATATTACCTTGGAACAATTTCAAAATATTATTTGTATTGAAGAAAAAATCCATTATGATATATGTGGGTGTGGCTTTAAAATATGATAGAAATATTAATATCCTTGATTAAAAGAAAAAAATGAACTATTCTTTATATGTTAAGAAAAAAATCATTAATTGAAGAAGAAAGTAAATCCTTCCATGATGAAAGGTGATTTCTCTATATATGGAAACCTAGGGTATTTTTAAATGGAATGTTACTATCGAACGAATGCTAATAAAAATGCTAAAAATATACTGATTGAATAGAATATAATCTAAATGATAAAAAAAATCAATTTTAAATCAATGATGATGGGATGGTGGCTTGATTCAAGAGAAATAGTGCATGTTTGAAAGGATCATTCAATGTTCCAAAAAATTATGATTGTATTAACATGAAGGAAGGAAACCTTGTAAATAATTCATGCATCATGTTAGCGAACAATGAATAATAGAAATAGAATTTACTTATGGGAATAAGTTGAGTCTTATTAATGTGTTATATGTTACTAAAATTTGAAATAATTTAGTCCCTTTCAATCTTATATGTAAGAAGTGATTTTGGGATTCATTCAAAACTAACAAGGTTATCTTTTCAAAGGGAGGCATGTTTGTGGGGTAGGGGTACTCAAATGATGGAATATATCAGTTTTCCATTAATAATTAGATTGAAAATGTATTTTATAAATTGTTTTGATGATTATAGTACATATTTACATATATATCTTCTTATAACAAAGGATGAATACATTAATATGTTCAAGTAGTATAAAGAATAACTTAAAAATAGTTAAAAGAAATATTAAATTAATACACTTAGATAGATATGGTTAATAATATTTGGATGATTTTAATGAGTTCTCTAAAGAAAATGGTATAATTCATCAAAGTATTACTTCTTACACATGACATAAAAATGGATTAGTTGAAAGGAAAAAATGTAATTTAGTAGAAATGGTAAATTTCTGGATTAATAAATCTAAATTACCATTATATTTATAGTGAAAATATTTATTGGATACATGTCATATCAAAAATAGGATTTTCCTTAGGAAAACTAAGTTTCCCCCCCTACGAAATTTGGAAAGGCAGAAGACCAAATCATTTATATTTTAAAGTGTGGGGGTGTTTAGATTACTATAGAGTTTCTAATACTAATAAAAATAAAAAATTTATTAGAGTATTTAAAGGTTTTTTTGGGTATACAAAAAATAGAAAATAATATAGAATTATGGATTTAGGACCTAATGTAATTATTGAATAAAGTTATATAGAGTTTTTTTAAAATAAATGCAATAAATATGATGTGGAGGAAGTAATTCTTCATACCCCTATCTCTTGTAATTCTTATATATAAAGTAGAATAGTATATAATAGTGATGATTCTTGAGTTGAACATAAAAATAGTACAATAATTTATAATTAGAAACATCTACATTCAAATTTTATTTCTCATAATTATATAGATTTTCTTGTTGAGGGATATTATCCTATGGTATTTTCTATATAAGATGACCCAAATACATAAAAATGATTTGTGACTTAGAGAGATGTTTTTTTAGAAAGAATAAAATAATGATGAAATGAATTCCATTGTGGTTAATAATACTTGGGTCATTAAGGATTTACCTAGAGGTTCAAAACCTATTGGTTGTAAATAGGTTTTTAGAAATAATTATGATTCAAATTAAAACATTCAATCATTTAAATCTAGATTGGTCTTCAAAGGCTTTAAAACAAAATAAGGGATTAATTATACTAATACTTATTCTCATATATATTTAATTACTTCAATAAGGATTTTATTTTCTTTAGCTTCAATTAATAATTAATATGACCATATAATGGATATTAAAACTACCTTTTTAATTGGAGACTTAAATGAAGAAATTTATATAGAACAACCAGAAAGAATTTTTTTACAATGTAGTGAACCGAAAGTATATAAACTAGTTAAATAATTTTATGTGTTAAATAAGCTTTGATTAAATGTCATAAAAAAATTATTTTATTATTTTATCTAATGGATTTACTCATAATAATGCGGATAACAATGTTTATTCAAATCTTAAAAAATATTCTAGAGTTATTAACAACTTATATGTGAATGACATATTAATTTTTGGAAACAATATGATTTGTATAAATGTAAAAAATAATTATTTATCCTCAATATTGAAAATGAAGGATATTGGAACAGTTGATATTATTATAGTTATTAATGTTATAAAATATAGTGGGGGTTATTCATTAATTTAGTCTCATTAAATATGAAAAGTTTTATTTAAATTTGATAATCCTGGTTTCAAGGATGTTAATAATCTATTTGATTCTAGTGTTAAATTATTTATGAATACAATAATATTCATAGAAAAATTTGAGTATGAAAGTGAAATTGGTTCATCAAAGTATGAAATGCATTACACTAGACATGACATTTATTTTTCAATAAGTAAAATGAGTATATATACTCGTAATATTGATGTGGATCATGAGAAAATATTTGGATACTTAAAAAAGGCCTAAGAATTAAGTTTATTATATATTGATTATCTGACTATATTAGAAGGATGCACATATGTTAGTTGGATTACCATTATTAGTGATAACCAATCTATATATATATATTTTCACTCTTTGTGGTTATTCAATTTCTTGGGTGAGAAAGAAACAAACATGTATTTCACATTCAAACAAAGAGTCAAATTTTATCACCTTAGTAGCATGTGGAAAGGAATGTGAATAGTTTAGTGGTCTATTATTGGATATTATATTTATTTCTAGTCGGATGCCTCCTATATCTATCAGTTGTGATAGTGAAGAAAATTTATCCATGTCATCTAGTTTCATATACAATGGAAATTATAGGCATGTTTTTTTGAGACACAATTATGTAAGATAATTTTTATAAGATGGTACCATAAAAAATTTCTATGATAGATGGTGTAAAACCATGTGAATCCATTTTCAAAATATATTTTGAGAGATATCATTATTGAAACTAATAAATAGATGTGGTTAAAACAAAAAAACAATTTTATAATGGAAACCCATCACTTTCTTTAGGTGGATCCTAATCAAAGTGTATAATGTGTAAAACCAATTTATGAATATGATTGTTGATATTGACAAAAATATCCCTAGCTAATTGGTATCAATATCATACTTTATTACTATAGGTATAGTAATACAAACTTAACAAAATATTAAGAGTCTATGAGTTATGATCTCTTATAATAGAATCAAATTGTAATATTTTCCCAACATGAACATAGAAGTGGTGTTTCTTCTTATAGGAGTTAATGGGTTTACTACAAACAGAGTTAAAGAAAATGATATAAGTATATGGAAATAAAAGTGATAAAAATGAAATTCTTGCTGGGAAGATAATTGTATATATGATATCTCTAATTTATCTTCAATTTTAACAATTTTAATGTTTCCAAAACTTATAAATCTAACAATACTTTGTGATATTGATACTAAGTAATGGTTTAAATTGAAAGATACCTTTATTTTTTATAATGATTAAATTGTGATCTAGATAGTTAATTTAATGAATAGAATTAGGGTTTGTTTTAATTTTGATTCCAAAAATAAATAAATATATCTTTTGTGGGACCCGTTTGGTGGTTTGGATTGATTTGGAGGAAAAACATTTGGGATTCACACATTGGAAATGTTGGTAGAATTACCAAAGGTCCTCCCTTATAAAAAGGGTATTTAAAAAATGGATTTTTCATTTTAAAAAAATATTACAAGATAACTTTAATTTATTTTAAAAATATATATTTTTAGTATAACTTTTATGTCTATATATATATTATATATAATAAAAACAATATAAAAATAAAATATTTTATAAAAACTACTAATAATGTGGTTAGTCGTAACAGTTGGATTTCAAATTTTGGGAATCTAAATGAGTGCCCCACACCAATAGCTATCACGTTTAGATTGAAATAAGGTGTTATTTGATCAAAATGGTGAGATGAAATTAGTATGATTCACACTAATTTTGATCTATAAATACGTAATGACAATATTTCTTATTAAATTAATTCTTATTCAATCAAAAAAAATCCTAGACAAATTTCCCAACATTAGTGTTGTGGGGATGTCATAAATTGGTTATCATATTTCTATAAATCTTCATCAAATCCTCAAGGGAAACTTCCACTAATAATTCTAAATAAATAAATGGGGTTATATCAAACAATTTAAGACAATTAATTAAAATTCATGCATCCATATTCGATTTGTATTCTATATCTCGATACTTATTTCCCAACATGTCATTCCCTAGGGGAGGAACTCCTCATATATATGGTGAGGTCTAGGGGAGTGTGATGAACTGAGAGGATGGTAAGATGAATGTGATCTCATAGGTGAACTTATTCACCTAATATGAAGTGATAAAATGAACATACAATCTATTTTTAAAAACATTAATTCTAGTTATAAAAACCAATAATATTGAATTGTAATATACTAATGGAATTATAGGAAGAAATTGAGTTATAAAAAAGATCCATATAATGTTGTTTTATACTCATTGCATTATGTAAAGTATTTAACAATATTTATCACAAAACCCTTATCCCATACCTATATCAACACTAAAAAAACACTAAAAAAGTATTCCCTTTATCGATGCTTTTTTAGTGCTAAAAAGGGTACATTTATTAGCACTTTTCTTAGCATTGATAAAAGTTTGTATTTTATCATCACTAAGATGATTTTTAGAAGTTATAAAAGGAATTTACATAAAAAAATTTATATCATTAAAAAAAATATATTAATATTTGAATATTTTTATATTGATATAAATATAATATATCTTATAAATTATGAATTTTATATTACCAAATATGCAATCACACTTAATATATAACATATTTAGTGAAATAATGGTTTATATAATAATTAAGAATTAATATTAATTAACAATTTTCTAATTATTATTGGGTAATCACCCTTTAATAAAAATTTGATGAAAGAAAATTTCAATAAATTAATAAAAAATCTAAAATAAGTTAAAAACTTAGCTCAAACTTCAAAAGGACCTAACTTTTGATACATGTGTCTATATGAGCTCCAATACATATCAAGTTGAATATTGTGAAATTATCTAGATAAAACAAAGATGAGTGTTATTTTGAGACCAAAAAAGTTCTGAAAGACTTCCAAAATTGTGTTTGTTGTTGAGGTAGCTTTATTTTTGAACATTTAGTGGAATTCCAACCTCATTTAAGGGGCACTTGTTATCTTTTTTTTGTGGAGGCTCCATTTATTATCAGCACTTATACTCACATGGATATTATGACATTTAAATTTTATCATTTATCATATTGTAGTATTATTTATTATGAAATATATTCACATATATACATATTTTTATATATTTACACAAAAAAATTAATTTTATTAATAAATTTATAAACATGTTTACTTATAAAACATAATTCTAAATATATTTTTGTGTGTGTATATATAAATATTTATTAATATTTATATACCTATAAAATTTATATATAATTTATATATATATATTGGTGTTTTTGACTGCATTAAAAAATAGATTTATATTTATTTATATATTCTTATATATGTATATAAATATTAGTTTATAATATATTTAAATAAATATAAATATGCGTATTTGTATTTATAGACATGCACATGTGTATAAATATTTATTTATGTATGGATGTATGTATGTATCTATGTATGTATATATGTATGTAGGTATGTATGAACATATGTATGTATGTATATATGTATGTGTGTGTGTGTGTGTGTGTGTGTGTGTGTGTGTGTGTGTGTGTGTGTGTGTGTGTGTGTGTGTGTATGTATGTATGTATGTATTTATAAACACACACACACAACATATTTTATAAATTTGTTTAAAAATAATTATATAAATATATATATGAATATGTGAATAATTATATGGATAAAAAATGTAACTAAATATATATATTAAAATAAAATATGTCATAAAATACCGAACAAAACAACATGGGGAAGTGGTGAATTCACAGGTGCATGAGGGTAGACGTATGAGGTTCAAATCCAAGTGAAGGCATATGCTATTGTGTGTAAGAGTTTTGGTTTAGCACTGATAAAGGGCATGAGCGAGGGCAAGATGAGCACTGATAAAAGAGGAGTATGGGGGAATTAAGCATTGATAAAAGTTTGTGGACCTCCCCCTATGAATATCTCACTTATTGATTTTTTTTTTTTTTGAATTTTGTCTACACTTTTTTTAGCATTGATAAAAGGTTCCTTTATTAGTTTTTATCACAAGTAAAATTGAACCCTCATTTTCACCATTTAGTACATCCATGGATTTTTAGACTTAATAAAGGGATTTATTACTGTGATAAAATATGGTTTTGTAGAGGAGTACCAAGGTCCCCCAAGTCTAAATGATATAGATGTCTTAATAAGTTTCAATTTAACATCTCCTGAAGTCCAAACACACATCTGGATAAAAATTTATGATTGTTTGAATTTTAATTCATCTTTTCAACTTATCTTAAGATATCAATTAATTTACCAATTTTTTATGACATGAAATTTTTGTAAAATGTCTATTAATTTTTAAGAAATTATTAATTAATATTAAATTTTAAATATTTTATAACCAATCCTTCACTAAATATATTTCAGATTAATTGTAAATACATATTTAGTATTATATAAATCATATTTAATAAAATATTATATATATTCATCTCTATCTCAATAGAAATTTATTTTTATATTAAAATATTATTTTTAATAATATGTAAATTTTTTATGAAGGTATCCTTTTAGAAGTACAATGAAAAAATTTATAAAAGTGGCCTTTAAATAGATGACCACCAAGACTTCTGTCACTACTTGTTTTATGGAATTTGGAACTTCTTGTAATACTAATATATAATTTTTTTATATTAAGGATTCTATTAGTTCTTATACCTATGGTCAATCTCTAAAGAGGGATACACTGCCATTTTATAGGTAGTGCAATGAGGGGTGGGTGGGAGGGATTGTTGGGAGTGGGTAGCCCACCCCCATTGAAAACTACACTCACATTCTAGGATTACCAAGCTAATACTACCCATAGGATGAAGATTACTACCAATATCATACATGTTTTAATGAATCTTCATTAAAAACCTTTTCTAGAAAGACCCAATGCGATAAAAACCAAAATAAAGAAAAGAGTCCGGCCACATAGACTCCCCAATAAGTTATATTACATAAAAACTAAAAAAGATCTATGAATACCTATGTCATGTAATAGTTTTCTAAAGGTGGGGGTTGATAGTGCATTTGAAAATAAATCTACAACATTATTGCTGGATCTAACATATTCCATGTTAATATCTCCTTTATTCATTAACTCTTTTGTGAATGAGATAAATTTAAGTTTTATTTTTTTCAGTGTATCATTTTTCATAAATCCTTCATTAATTTTATGACACACACAAAATTATCATCAAATTTTTTTTACCAACTATCCATGGGGAGTTCACTTGCTTCTTGAATGTGTTGAGTCATGGATCATAATAACAACTCCAATTTTCACACGTAGACCCTTTTATATTATAAAATAATATATTCAATTTTTTATTGTATTTTTCAGAGAATTATGGGTGGTGTGGGAATCTGGTATCAATATATTAATATATTAAAAAACATACATGAACAATTTTAGGATTAATGGAATTCCCATTGATCAAGCTCTAAAATGGGAAATATGTGACTGTCATGGGGATTAAAATGTAAGGTTTTTCCTATTTGTGATATAAGTTTTGTATGCATCGAGTTTTAGGTTATTTTGTAGTTGTGTATGGATAATTAAATGAATTAAATTTAGTAAATTAATTAAATTATCCAATTTCCTAACCTAGTAATTTGTTCAAATTTAATTCCCTTTATAACCAAACATTATTTTTTTATAAAATCAGTGACATGAATTGGTCACCCAATTTATTCCCCAAAGAGATTTATTAAAATCAAATGTAACAATACAAGCATGAGGTGTAAAGATATTACAATAGCAAGGATTGAGGTGCATATAAGCTGAGATCCAAGAAAAATAAGCAAAAATCAAAGATTTAAAAAATAATGCATTGTAGGGACTACTCAAGCACAACAGATAACACTTCTTCGGATGAAATTCTGTGTTCCAAGAAAGTAGGTACCGAACTCTAACCGAGTGACCTTTCAATTCTTACAATAGTGAACCACTAATTTTTATCAAATTCAACAAGCAGTAGCCAAATCCAAGCCAAGAACCATATCCAAAATGGTCCTAAAAAGTATACAAAATCAAAGAGTTATTTGAGAAATTTAAGTGTATTGACAAGTAGTCTGAAAGAGATATGAAAGACTAAATTCCACCAATGAAAGGATCCCATAAAGCATACAAGCTAAAGCTAAATAGTTTGAATAGTAGGCTTGCCATGAGAGGGATATCAAATTAATTAAAAAACCAGATCAAACCATTAAAATAAGTAAAAAACTAGATCATACAGAAATTAGTGTAAATTCTATCTCTAGCAACAAAACACCCTGAATTTTTGACAAAGCTCGAATTAGCTTAGACTAGATTTATCTCTCACATCCAAACAGCCCTATCATAAAGAGTTTTCCATCATCTAGTCTATGATCTCCATAAAAAGTTTCATGGAAGTTTTTGTTCAAGAATCCATCAGGTGACCAAAAAGAGAAATTGGCCTCCAACATCGAAATGAAACAAGGAAAAAAATTTAGTGGAAAAAGTACCACTCACAAAAAGAAGAAAAAAACTTTACTTTTTGAACATATCCTAAGCACTAAAACCAAAAAGATGCAGGAGTTCTGAATCCGAGTGATCATGCCTCAAGACATAGTAGGTAAATCATAACTGGCCAAAAACATAATAGCTCTCAAGGCCAGTAAAATCAAAGAAACACCAAGAAGAAAACACAAATACCACCATTAAGAAAATTTTAAATTAGTAAATCATTACCAAGTGATGTCTCTAAACTTGAAATCGGAATCCTTTTTGTATTCCTCAACCATCCTAATAAACATGTGCTTCATGATTTTAAGATACATATCAGCTAAAATTTCATCATTTCTGTATTTCTAGAAAGTAATTTCATATTTTTCATCCATCCATGCATCAAATTCATAACTTAGATCATCCTAAATCTTATAACCCTTATAGGTTTAGAGGGGTATATTTACACCTTTGAGAAATAACCTTCAATGATTAATCAAATGATGATCAAGGAGAATAAATTAAATTCAAAAAATCTCACTGTTGATAGGTAAATTCATGGATTTCACCAATGATAATGACACAAAATTATTTTTTATTAGAAAGAAATCCAATTAGGAGATAAATGATTTTTTTATTTCCACCCTATTACACTTATATTCGAGTATAGATTTTATATTTTCTTATGTTCTCCATATTATTATCATTATTTAAATGGACCAAAAAAATTAATTATTTATATTGGACATAGATTGATTTATTATTCAACAATGCCTTGTGTTTTAATGTTTTCAATTATTGTGACTAGATTTCAGATTCACCACAAACATTGAAAATTTTACATTCTTGATTGTGCCTTTCTTCCCCTATTCTTCAAGTTCACTGTCGGTCTACAATTATTTAGCAATATGACCATGGATTCTATTAGCATCACAATTGTACCCCATATTTGTATTGATATGTTTGAATGTTGGTAGTGATTTTGATGATGGAAAAATTATTAACAATGAATAATGAGATCGTGGAAGACAAATGAGGTTGAGTTCACCCTAGAGGAACAACGAGTATGATGGAAAATATATCAGTTGATAAAAATCCCTTTCTCCAACTAGCAGACACTAAAAATTGATGTTCAGAGATAATTACATTGATACTAGGGTCTTTGATGCAGCATTGGGAATGATTTTTAGTTTGATCAGTGAATACATGAATATTCTAGAAGAAGACTCCACTATTTCTAGAAAAACCAGACTACACACTATGTGTTTTAGAAGAAAATACATAGTGGGGGTCACTTCTATAGTGGATAGGGTTTCATGGTCATGTTAAGTATCACATGACATATGCCTGGGCCCACACACCATGTAACCCTACCTGGGGGGTTGATCCCTCAACAAAGGGTACTAGCCTATAAACTTGAGTGGTCCAACACACCATGTCTAGTAATGGGAATGTTGAGTTAAGAAACCTGAATAGTCAAGCTATGTTTCAGAGGTAAATTCTTGGGAACCTCAATGGTCCCACATTCTATGTGGATCAGACCACACACCATGTATATTTTTTTAACACACCAACTGGAACAGTGGTACACATATATATATATACTACGGACTACACATCATGTACTTCATGGGACATATTGTTTACTTTTATTTGAATGATATACCTCCCATGTATCCTTCTTCAAGGAATGGAATTGGACACATGAGTACTCCTTGATGATTAGATTCCCACATTTCAATTAATGATGTAATTTTTCTCAACATAAAATATATGATGGGTGATGGAATGATTGATTTTCTATTACCTTGGAAATAGTTTTCCAATGACAAGGTTTTGGCACAATCATCATAGTTGATGTGTCACGACCCAACTTGACGGGTCCCAGGACGCAACTCCCCAAGCCCTCCTCCAATTAGCCAAGAGCTAGAAACTAGCACTGAGAATCCATATCAGTAAAATGAGAGGACTTTCCTAAGTACCTTTACGCACACACACATCTCAAAGCTCACAAAACTATGAAATGTAAATAAACAAACGCAACATATGAATGCATAAATATATAACCCACAACCAATGTATAATAGAAGTACTAAAAGTTTAAAAGGAAAAAACAACACCCACCAAATAAAATTGTAAAATAATTCAACCTGCTCAAAAGGAGGGGATCTATGTCAACTGAAACTGTCAGAAACCCCTCAGCCAATCTCTAATAAACACCTCGGTCTGTCAAGATCACTAAGATTTAACTGTCTTGGGTCCTCTGTGGACTCTTTCAAAAGTAATGTGGTCTACACAAGACACAAAACATGTGTGGGAAAATTCCATTCAGGGGTGAGTATAAAAATACTCAGTAGGTTCCCCAAAACCCCCAAAAGAAAAAGGGATCAACTGAAAGGTAACATTGTGCTAGACCTAGCTGGAGTGAAACCCAATCAAGGTAGAAACTCCATCTCTAACCATCCTCATCTAGGCATAAAAAGTTAGCTCGGCCTACAAGGGGTGTCAACCCTGACATGTGACAACACCACAAGTACTCCCAAAAATCACCCAGATATACTCATCTTAGACATTAAGTCTCATTTGGTTCCAACCTCATAGTTAGAAATGAAATTATCTTCATAGGCTCTAACTGAAACATGAAACTAGGAGAACACACTCCATGAGTTCAACCATCCAAAATGGAACCTGTTCGAGAGATTCGATCCATCAAGAATAAATCTAACATTCCTAATGGTGTGTTCAAGAGAACGTTCTCTATCGGGATCACCTTACTAGGTTTGGATCTAGTTCCCAACACCATAGGTCCTATAATCACTATCTCATGCCCAACACAAGCTAAATAAACAAAAGGGAAGAGGCCCGCCCCTCACCAATGCACAAAATTTAGGGATAAATGATCCAGACTATGCATCGTGTGAATCCTATATAATATGAGATAACACAAGGACTCACACCTCTCCATTGCCCCATAATCGAGAGAGTACTTCTCCTGAATAACCTGTGAAACATCTGTTGATCCTGTAAAGAGTGGCCCACACCTCAGTCCATTGAGGGAGCACTAACCCCTATCTAGATATCATTTACATCATGTGGAAGGGCCCACTCCATGTAATTTTATCCAACAATTGAGGAAACTCCAACTCCAATGGAGGACCCGCTCCCTGATGTTACTCATAGATAGGGGAGTACTACTCCGTAAGTGGGGACCTTCACCTTGATCCAATATGGTAGTACTAATCATGAAGGAATTAAAACCTGATATAATAAGGGAGTACCACTTCATAAATCGAGGAACCACACCCTAACCTAGAAGGGGAGTATAACTCAGTGGATAGAGGACCCACACCCTGGAATGATAGGGGTGTACCGACTTTTCCAACTCGTTCACTATAGGAGACTCACACCTTGACACAATAGTGGAGTACCAACCCCAGGCTTGATGACCCACTCCCAAACATGACAGAGGAGTACCGAATCTACTGGAAAAACATGTATGGAGGACCAATTTCATGGAATGACTAGGGTGTTTTGACTCCTATAATAGAGGAACCTCACCCTACCCAGTATGGGAGTTCCTACTCTATGTATACGTCATAAATGGAGACCAGTTCCCTAGTCTAATAGGGGAGTAACTCCCCCACAGGAAAATACCCAAAGGTAATGAACCTACAACAATGATGTGGGGAGTCCCATATCCACCTTAAACAAATAGGAAAGGAAAACCTGCATCCTAGTCCATCAGAGGAGTAACAGTCCTGGTGTATCTCTATACAAACCACACCAATCTCCAACGTCATCTCAATACTGCTCCACAAGAGTCTTTCTCAATTCACATCACCTCATACCTCTTTATCCATAATGGATTCCACCATCCTATATTATGCAAAAAAAACTCAATATATACTACTCACAATCCAAAATCTGAGTCCCATAGAAGGAGATACGGAAGGTGGAAGATCCCCATAGGATATGCTAGTAGTAAACGTTGTGCACCGGGGAACACACGACATGTGATCCTACCCTAGCACATGCCTGTGTATCTTGTCCACATGGATTCCATATCATGTTGGGGTACACGACATGTAGAGTAAGTACACACCATGTACCTCATCTCTCGGCCCATGGCTATGTTCCTCTTCTACATGAACTGGCCTATTGTGTCCCTCACACACCATGTATCCCATACTAAATGGTTTGTTTAGATAAACGACCACCTTCCCATGTAGTTTCCCATGTTTGTGTACTGGACCCCGTTTTTGTATATCATGGTCATGAGTTAGTACACAACCATGTGTTTTCACTTGGAAATCCCAATCCATGTCCCATGATCACACAATTTAAGGCACTACATGGCGTGTAACCCTTATACACGGCATGTAGTGCCAAATGTTCATCTTCCTCAAATAGGAAGAGATACCTGGTGTGTGTCACTAAACTCCACATCGTGTAGATGGTGATTATAGTTGGGAATCACCTACTAAATATCTGATTCACCTCATTCTTCCCCAAAATTCACAGATCTACCAAGTAGGGATCAATAGAAATTTCAATAGGTATCTATAAACTTAGAACAACGCAAAACAAAATGGATCGGGAAAAAAATCAAATCTTCCTACCTCAACAGAGAAACAAAAAATATTTGGATCAATAATGTTTCCTGAATCATTTTGGTTCTAGATCTAATAACAATCTGTGTCAAAAATAGAGATCAACGACACCTCGTTGCTTGGATTCGGCGTTGGTTTCATCATCGCTAAAGGGAAGTAGAGGAGTGGAATTGATCCTCATTTGGTGTGGTGAAATCCAACATGGGGGATGGGATATGTTTAGTTTATCTATTTAATTAATTAATCAATTAATTAAATCCACCTCATATTGCCACATCACCAAAACGCCCATGATCAAAAATCTTGGTGCAGATGACCTTAGGTAGTTCCTTGGGTAAACATGGAATTCTAGAATAAAAAACGATCTTATAAATTCGATCTTAGACTCATAAAAATAGTGATTTAAGTTTCAAGAGAAACTATGTGTCCGTGACAAAAAATATTTAATATTTTTAATATCTCTGTAGCGAGGCACCCTGGGCCCTAGATTCCCACACCGACTTAGCACCCGTCTATGGGAATATTTTCTGAAATATTCTGAATCCTTATAGGTCAAAACTCGAGTCATTAAATTATCCCCACCTTGTGGATTTCATCCTCAAAAAGAGAAAGGCTTAGAACATGTGAAGAAATTGATCTCCCTATTGGACACTCATGCCAGCGAGCTCATCATGGGTTCTTGTGATGCTTACAAGCATACACATAGAAGAACCACTAAGACCAAACCACTCTTATTTATAGCTTCTACTAGGACAACATCATACATCAATGGGAACATGTATACATATCTATGATAGGTGGGAAAACACCAAGCACCACGGTATATCTGCAATAATGGGGTCTAGAGGCACACCACCTCACTAATAGGATGCAGATAATAACAGAACCCCACAGTTCTCATCCACCCTTAGATGTATATTACAACAGCCTCGTTAAATGTTTTTTTGTTCAAGGTCAACACTGAGAATGTGAGGGTATTCATGAACAAAATAGAGCTACCCAAGATTAAAAATTGGGTCTTACCATACCCTTCATCTACAAACCTCCATCTATAACACAAGTCACTAAAATAGAAACACTACCACACCCACTTGTGGAATCCTAGATGAGTATATATGGTAGGAAACCTATCCATACTACAAAAACATCACAGGGTATAACTCTACCACTAGAGAATGATTATAAGCAAGGATCTCCCTCTTCCAAGGATACCAAGATAAAGGGGGGAAAGCAAAAAAACTCTGCTGGCGGGGTGATGAACTTCCCCGACACTTCATCACATAACCTCACCCTGAACATGCAATTCTAAGAAAATAATCCAATGCACCTTGATACTGTCCACTTTGGGAATCACTAACACACCCACACGATTCTGATCGCATCACAAAAAAACATGTCTCAGTGGGGAAATCATCCCCCTTCCTTGAAAGTTCAAAGCTTTGTCAAAATGCACCACATCCTCCTTGAGTGTGGCATATACAAAGTTGGAGACAAACACATGAGGGTAATAATGAAAAGAAGGGTTTCCCAAACACACATTGGGTCTTACTGGGCCCTCTCTTTCAACTACTAACATAGGGTTCTACCGACACCCCGCATCACCGTGGTTAATCCTCAATAACGAATAGAAAGAAAATAGTACCCACAACACTCTCTAGAAATTTCTACTACAAAAAGTATAAAGGAAAAAAGGAATAAATATATTCATCCTCAGAACTTCCAGATCAAAGGCCTCCATGGCCTACAGCTACCCCCCCCCCCCCCCTCACATCCTACACCTCCTTGAGATTTTTGCAGGCCACCTGGGGGTGGTGGTGGAAACACCTTGAACCATATGCCACCTCCTATCGCTCTTCCATCTCCTCTGCCTCATCCAAAACCTTGTTGAACTCCTTGATCCAAGAATTTTTGATTCCACGGAGTCTCATAATTTGTATCCCTCTTAGAAGTATGAAGGGTTGTACAATATGTATCAATATTTTATCGACTGTTTCCAGAACAGAATTACCTCTCCTATGGATGATCTGATCCTCGTCGCTACTCCTGCACAACAAACCCATGAATCTGTGTCTAGGGATGGGTATTCCTCTTGTTTCAAGGCCCTAATAAATATCATATGATACATCCTATAGATTCCTCATCTTCATGACCACTGATGTGGATCACGTCCACCTGTTACTCAGCCATGAAAATTTTCACCACCAGTGCTCGCTCCAGCACTCCAGTATAGGTGAGAATACACAGAGGAGTCACAGATGCCATGATCTCCTAACACAAGCCCTTATATAAGGTTTATTCTATGAATAAATGATTTTTAACCACATATAAGGAGTATAGTGACAATTCTTTGAACCTTGTTAAAAACTCTTCCATTATCATGCTACCATACCGATGTTGCAGAAGCTTCTGGATATACATTGATCTCAATGTGGCTGGGTAAAACTTTTCCCTGGATATTCACTCGAACTCATCCCAAGCGAGTTTCACCTTTTCATGATTTTGTATCATCAGACTCCACCATTTCCCGGTTGAACCCTGCAGAAGGATTGCTGCTAAGAACACCATCTATTCGGAAGGTGTCCTTACTTAGCAAAAAACTCGCGTGACTGGCTCGAGCTAGTCATATAACACCTCGGAGTCTGAATCACCCTAGTACCATGGAGGTTTCTATATATGGAACTCTTGTATCACACTTAGCCTATGTGCATCCTTATCCTGAACTACTAGTAAAACCTACTTCTCTATGGGTGGTGTCACTATCAGAAGACCACTTGGAGGTAGCCCCTCAAAATCAGTACCTGGCACTGCAACCTTATCATAGGACATATCAACATCACAATCACACCATAGAATTATATCTAGATATCTTCAGAGAGGCATCCGAAATTAGAATCAAGACGTACCATTTTCAATGAATATATTTTGGATTTGACTCAAGAAGGATAGTAAAAACCAAAACTTAGTCCCATATGATGCATGTACCATTAATTTTTTAGCAACTAGTATCCAAATGTACAAATTTGAATAGTAGGTTATTAGAGTCCTGGTGAATGGATATGTCATTCGCTGCACCAATGCTTAAATCTCTGGCCTAAGAACCAAATTAGAAATATCCTAACACTACCACTGTGAAACCCAAATCAAGATCACAAAATAATGGACTCAATGGGTAACTGATCACCTCTGATACCAATCTTTCATGAACCGAACCAATGGGGTCTAGGAAACAACTCTCCAAGCCTACCTCGAATAGGCTAGGGGATGGAAACTTTATCCAAGAAGTCATATCACTAACATGGGAGGCATTTCCTAAGTACCTGTATGAATGAACACATCTCCAAGCTCAAAAATAATGAAATGTAAAAACCAAAGGCAAACAATACATGTATAAATATATAACCCACAACCAAAGTACAGTAGAAGTGCTAAAATCATAAAAGGAAAAAACAACACCCGCCAAATAAAACATTAAAATTGTCCAACATTCTCATAAGGATGAGATCACTATCAACTAAAACTTCCATAAAAGCTCCTTGACCAAGCTTTGGTAAACACCTCGGTCTGTCTAGCTCACTAATCTCTTCCTATCTAGGGTCCTTTTTAGACTCTATTTAAAGTCCTAGGGTCTTCACAAAGAAAAAAAATGTCTGGGAAAATCCTGTGAAGGTGTGAGTATAAAAATACTTAGTAGGAACCCCAAAAACCAACAAAATAAATAGGAAAAAACTGAAAGGAAATAGTCTACTTGACCTAGCCATAGGGAATCCCAATCAAGAGAGAAACTCCATCTCGAACCATCCTTGACTGTATATGACATGTTAGCTCAGTATATAAGGGGTTTCAACCCCAACATATTACTACACCATAAAGACTCCCATAAATCACCAAGATATACTCCTATAAGACACTATATCTCATGAGGTTCCAACCTCATAGGTAGAAACATGATTATCTTCATAGGCTCTAACTATATAATGAAACTAGGAGAACACAATCCACAAGATCAACCATCTTAGATGGTACCCATCCGATAGATTCACTCCATCATGAATAACTATTCCATTCCTTATCATACGTCTGAGAGAACATGCTCTATCGGGAACATCTTACTAGGTCTGGCTCTAATTCCCAACACCAGAGGTCCTATCATCGTTATCCCATGCCCAACACAAGCTAAAGAAACCCATGTGAAAAGGCCTGCCCCTCACCATTGCACATAGTTGAGGGAACAATACCCCATACTCTGCATCATGTGCATCCTTTATAACAAGAGAGAATATAGGGAATCACGCCTTTCCACTACCATATAGTCAAGAGAGTACTTCTCCCAACTAATCTGTGAAACCTATGTCTCTTTTATAAGGAGTGGAATGAACCACAGTCCATTGAGGGAGAACTAACCCCTATCTAGGTATTGTTGAAATCAAGTGGAAGGTACCACTCCTTATAATTCTATCCAACATCTGACAGAGCTCCAACTCTAATGGAGGACTCACTCCCCTCGACTACTCAGAGACGGGGGAGTACTAATTCATAAGCGAGGAACCGCACCCTGATCCAATGGGGGGTGTACTACTCATGAAGAACCCCCACCCTAATACGATAGAGGAGTATCACTTCATAAATTGAGGACCCAAACCCTTACCTAGTAGGGGAGTACAACTCAGTAGCTAGAGGACTCACAGCCTGGAACAACAGGGGAATAACGACTCTGCCAACTTGTTCACGATGGGATACCCGTACCCTGACACAGTAGGGGAGTACCGATCCCAGGCTTGAGGAACCACTCCCTAACATGGAAGGGGAGTACCTACTCTCCAGATCCACACGTATGGAGGACCCACACCCTATAACGATAGGGGGTACCGACTCTAATAATAGAGGACCTACACCCTACCTAGTAGGGGAGTTCCCCCTTTATTTATACGTTATATATGGAGGACCTGCACCCTTGTCCAACAGGGAAGTAACACCCCTGAAAGAAACTACCCAAAGGTAATGAACCCGCACCCACGATGTGGGGAGTCCCCTCTTCACCTAAGTATAGATGTAAGTAAAGTATGTACCCTAGTCCATTAGGAGAGTAACAATCCTAGTGTATCTCTATACGCACTACACTGATCTCCAACATCGGCTCAGTACCATTCCACAAGCATCTTGATCAACTCACACCACATCATATCTCATAAGCTATAACAAAGGCTACCATCATGTCCTACATAGAAAACCTCTTCGGATAGACTAATCACAATCCTAAATCCAAGTCCCAGAGATGGAGATACGGAAGGAGAAAGATCCCTGAAGGATCTTCTAGTAGTACACAGCATCCACTGGGGCACACACAGCATGTGAGCCTACCCAAGCACTTACACATGTATATTTTCCACATGGGTTCCAAACAATGGGAAGGTACACAATGTGTAGAGGAGTTACACATGATGACCCTCATGTCTCGGCCCATATCTGTGTTCCTATTCTACACAGAAGGCCGACCATGTCCCTCACATGTCATATACCCCATAATACACGACATGTTATGTTAAATGACCACCTGCCCATATAGTTTTCTAGTTTCCATGTACTGGACCCCATGTCTATGTATCTTGGATATGTCTTACTACATATCCATGTATTTTCACCTACCTATCCAAATCCATGTCCCATAGTCACATGGTTTAAGGCACTACATGGCCTGTAACCCCAATACATGGCGTTTAGTCTCAAATGACAATATTCCCCAAATAGGATGAGATACAAAACATGTTTCACTAAACTAAATTCCATATAGATGGTGATTTCAGTCAGGAAAAACCTGAAAAATTCCCTGATTCATCCTGTTCTTCCCCAAAAACCACAGATATACCTAGCAGTGATCAACAACAATTGAAATAGGCCTCTAGAACCTTAGAAAAACGCAAAAAAAATGGATCAGGACCTAAACTCAAATCCTCCTACCTAGATGAAAAAAAAAACAAAGATTTGGATCAAGCATTATGCCCAGATCACTCCAATTCTCGATTTTATGATGATCTACAACAAAAATAGAGATCAATGGTGCCTTGTTATGTGGATCTGGTGCTTTTTCATCATATCCAAAGGGAAGGAGAGGAGAGGAGTCACTCTTTATTTGGTGGGGTGCACTCCAATGTGGGGTAGGGGATATGTTTAGGTTAGATATTTAATTAATTATTCAATTAATTAATCCACCTCATAACTCCCCATCACCAAAACACCCCCAATCAAAACTCTCGACGCAGATGATGTTAGGTCACACCTAGGGTAAACATGATGTTCCAGACTCAACCATAATCTCAGAAATCTAATCCGAGACTCCAAACTGTAGTTATTTATGTTACAATAAAAACTTCACATGCGTGATAAAATATATTTTATGTTTTTAATATTGCTGCACCAAGGCACCTCAGGCCCCAGAATCCCACGTCGAATCAGTGCCCGACGATGAGAATATTTTCCAAAATATTCTAAAGCCTTAAAGGTCAAAACCCTAGTCATTACATGATGCTAGGATCAGTACTCCCCTAATTTAATAACTTTATCTCAGAGTACAAGTCTCTCATATCCTTTATATAGGTAGAGTCTGTGATGATCCACATCCTAGTATCCTAGAGTCAGTGGTAATTTTATTATATTGGTACTAGATATGAGCGATCACATTCCAAAGGACTAAATAGTTTAGTAGACTTGGTAAACAAGATATATACTCGATATATCACATAAATTTTATGGAATAAAATACAAAAAAATTATTATCTTTGATAAAATCATTATTCCATTTAGAATATCTCGTTATATCAATAATAATAAACTTCTTGGCATCTTGGGAAAGGAAATATAAGAAATGGGTGAGCACATATGCTCGGTAAGGGCATTCATATAGTGGAACCTAATAAGGCATGAATAATATGACAAGAATAAATGATAATAATACAATTCCATAAAAGTAATCACACGATCTGGTAGCTTATCCCTGGATAACATAACTATTAAAATAATAAAATTTTGATCAATAACAAAATTCATAATGATGGAATGAATAAATCTATACTTTTGAAACTTACCATCAAGGCCTTGTTCCAAGATAACTAATAATACAATCAAATGCTCGTTATAATACATCTTAAAAAGGGCAAGACCTCGTCCAAAAACTAATATCTATTATCTCATTTGAAATATGGATGCTTTGAGGGACTATATAATTTCTTCCCCATGAGTCACATAATAAGTTCAATTCATTCATCATTGAATACACAATACAACTTAGTCACCAGACCTTAAAAATCAATAACTAACCATATTGGGAAAACTAGCATATGAAGTATCAATAATTTCCCTAATAAAAATGATAATAAACCAACCATATGATTATAGTGGATGTTATATATAGAATATAACCTTAGTAAATATTAATATTCAAAATATTATGTTTACATAGATGAAAAATAATTTAAAAAGATCATAGAATAATTTCTTGAGTATAATACACTTTTCACATTGAAATAACTTATTTAAAATCTTAAATACACAAAATATTAAGGAAAAAAATTATTTAAAAATAAACTTATAAAATTTTAATTTAATCATTAAATCCCTTATCATTCATGTTGGTGGGAAATTACATTCAAGCCATATAAGTTAAAAATAGTCTGTTTTACTTTTTGTAAAGAAAGAAAAAAATGACCCTTTTGAAAAAAATTTATAAATAATCATTTTAAAAATTTTAAAAATTCAAGGATAAAATAAAATTTCCTTAATAAATTATTTTATTATATAAAAGGAAATTTTTGAAATAATTTTTTAAAAATATGAATATTAAAGAAAAATATACCCAGTCAAAAAGAGAAAAAAGATCATCTTTTATTTTAAATATTCATCTATAAAGCGTAGATTTTATTGAATCATAAAAAATAATAAATATATATATATTCATTTTAAATACCTAAATGGTTCATTATATACACTACATAAAACTATATAGGTGTATAATAAAAAATATATCTCAATAGACTATAAATTGTAAATAAATCCCATACCTCAGGTCCAAATTACATCATATGTAGTAAAACCTACTATATAATAAATATATATTTATTATAAATATATTATATAATAATTATGATATATAAAATGCCTTATTTTATTAACTTATAATTTTTTATCACCCTTTTATTAACAATTATTTGTTAAAGTCACTCTTTCAAGTGATAAATGCTTCGTTTTTTATGTATATTTTGGTTCATTTGTTTCAGACCTTATACATTGATCATTGTTTAATTATATAAAAAATATTTATCAAAATATAAATATAATATATATTATTTTTATATTTATTTATATTATTCTCTAAAATTTAGATGTATAAAAATAAATCACATTGTTCATGGAAATGGTAGGTCATACGTACTCATAAACAGTGTTTTCACTTTTTGATAGATGGAATGAAATAATGTTAAATAATAATTAATATTGTAAGAATAATTATTAAATAATATATATAATATATATTCATTAAAAAAATCCTTATTACCATCCATTTATAGAGTAAATGAAAAATGAATTACATCACTTTGTAGAGGTGGCATTCCACATGTATGCCCAAGCAACATTATCATTTTCAAGAGGATTAGAATGTAAGTAGGAAGATATGATATTATAATTACATTATAATATTTATTTAATAAATATAATATAGTAACATTAAACTCATAATAATACTCAATAATAAAACATGGTGATGAAAAATGAATTGCATTATTATGAGGTGATAGTAAATCGTACGTACGTGTGCGTGATACTTTCTCTTTAAATTTGATGGAAAAGTGGGTTGATAATGTTGGTATAATAATGATATTATAATTTAATTATATTTATGAAAATGAAGTTTTTATTTTATAATAATTAAAATAAATTTAGATGATGTAAAATAAGAGAAAAAATAAAGTGGTCGGTTAAGGTGATTACCTCTTCTTTCA
Organism: Viscum album; assembly: GCA_963277665.1. NCBI lineage: Eukaryota > Viridiplantae > Streptophyta > Magnoliopsida > Santalales > Viscaceae > Viscum > Viscum album. The sequence goes on from OY728157.1 coordinate 1,770,438,816, forward strand.
AAGAACTCTTTGAGATCTCACTTTAGAAACCACATGCTTTGTATATTGGGAGACCAATAACTATATAATGTGTCAAAGGATGTTTTTAATAGTAATGGTCATAGTTTGGTTGATATATTTGTCTCATATTGGTGTCTTATATTGGTGTGGTTAATTAAGAAAAATGAGTGTCCTTTTATAAGGGACAGAAGGGACACACTTGGAACTTTAAAAAATATTAAAATATATCAAAGTATTTCCAAATAAAAATTCCTGAAAATGGATATAGATTCCAATAAAAAAATTATACGGTATTAATATCATCATCCATTGAAATTTTTATAGGTTTTGGAGTCATTTTAAACATTATATTTTGGCTTAAATCATTGGATAAATAATTTTAATATTAACTGTGGTAATGAATTTTTCATTATTAAAGGGTTTTAATTTAACTTTTAGGGTGAAATTTGTATAAAAAATGGGAATGTTATGAAATTTTAGACCATATATTACCCACTTGTCCTATTTTATTATTTTTAAATGATTTAATAACATATTACTTTTGTTAAATATCATTAAAGTCATTTTTTCACACTCTTCATTCATCTAGACTTAAAATAAATTAAGAAAAAGATTTAATAAGAATATAATATCTTTGTACAAAACTAATATGATATATTCATCTATAAAAATAATATAACACCATAACTTACTAAAATTATATTACTTTTACTATTTTTGAAATCATTTATTTGGTTTTTCTATTAATTGAATAAATTCTATATCAACATTGGGTATGATTTTTAGTTAAATATATAGTCACTAAAAATTATAAAAAATTAATAAAATGAAAATAATTTCATTATTCTCATAATAAAAATTAATATTCATTCATAACTTGATTATTTCCCTGCCCATAAGAGATATTTAAAATTAATAGAGTTTCATTTTGTATTTTTTTGCTTTAAATATTATATTGGTCATTTTCAGGGAAAAGTCTATCATAAATAAAAAAATTAAAGTTTAGTGTACTAAGGGTCTAATTCACTTCATAAAATAAGAATTAAGATGAAAAATGGTGACCTTAACACTTATTTTTAAACTAATTTAACCCAATTTATCCATTACAGAGGTGATAAAGTTTACCATAGTTACTATTTATGATGATAAAAAAAGGTTCTTATTTACCAAATTTAAACACCAAAGTTATGGTTTCCATTTTACAAGTTTCAATATCTATAAGTTTTAAAAGTGAATTTATGATAAATACATATAATGTAATGAAAATAGTTTTTTATAAAAATGATTTTCAAGTATAAAAATGTTTTAATACTAAATTCAACAATAAAATTGTTTCCAATGAACTAAATTTAATTATTCAAAATATATTATTACTAATTTTAAATTTAAATAATTTTAAAAAAATGTATATTTGTAAATTACTAGAATAAAAATATATTTTTCAATGAAAATCAATATTTTTCACAATTTACTGGAAAATCAATCTTTTAAGAAAATTCCCAAAAATTCAATAAATACTAATTTTTACATACTTATTCAAAAATTATATAATTGTTATCAAATATAATTTCTAAAAGTTCTATAAATAAACTATAATATTCACTCAAAAAATAATAAAAGAACATTTTTTAAGATAATATATTTTTGAAAATTGAAATGGCTACTAAAAATTAAATTCATATTTCTTTTGAATTAATCAATACATTTTTATTGATTAGGTCCTTTATATATATTACATAATGCAGTTAATCCAATTCAAAACATCCAATTAAGTGGCTAGGTTATAAGGTTCATTTTTAAATAATAATATTTCTTGGTTTGTTTAAGCTCAGTGTTATCTGTTGTATACGCCATCGAACATACTGTTTTATTAAAATATAGGGGTTAAAAATTCTCCCCTATTTAATTAATTTAACCCTTTAGATTTTATCTTATCCTTAGTAATCTGGGGTTCTACATTTGAAAAAACCTTTGTTGAAAACCCACATCATAAAAAAGTATTGATAAAACTTCCTCTTAAAAAAGAGGTAAAGGGAAATAAAAAGGTCTTCTAGAATAATAAAAAACAAGGATTCCAAATAGGAGAACATTTGTAGGAATTGAAAATATGGAAATATAGGATAAAGTTAATAACTATGGACTATTATAGAGTGATAGAGAACATGGTCAGGAGAAATTTAATGACCACAAAACAATTAATCTATTTTTAGGTGAATTGACCATTGATTCATCGAAAATGAAGGTAAAATTATGGATTTTTTATTCACATATCCTTTTCCAAAATATGAAGGATTATTTTACTATGAATTTTGTGAACATAAGAAAATATACTTACTTTATATATTTATATTTCATAAGTTTAATTTTATCCTTTGGTTTTTCTTCAATCAATTTCCACCAGATCTCTTACTCTAAGAAATGAATATTAAAGATGATTTTTTTATTCATTAATTACTAAAATTGAATTTTAATGGTTCCTATGATCTATAAAAGGATTAAAAATCATTTAATAATTTTATAAATATTTAACAACACCAAAATGGTAAGAAAAAATTTATCCAATATAATATCATAATCACTGAAACCTCAACAATAACACAAAGAGTTTAACAAGATCTATACCATAAGTATTTATCCTTAAACCCCTTCCAAAAGATGTATGACAAAATCCAAATTCCAAAAAATTTAAAAATAAGATAACTAAATTTCTAAAACCATATTAACATTAATTTAACAAACAACATAAATTAGATCTTAATACCACATACCAAATTTGTGAATATATTGATTGTATATTAACCTAAAATATGGTAATAGCCTGAACCACCATAAAACCTTAATTAAAACATTTTAGCTTCTAAAAAATTGACTCTCTTTATTCCTTAAATAAAATTTTAGATTATCAAATCTATTAAAAAATCCCAAAATACAAAAAAATTTAGAAAAAATATTATCAAATCACTAATCAGTTCCATGGTTACCAATATTTTCCAACTTACATCATCAATTATAAACCTCATCTTATCCCAAATAAACATTAAACCTGCAAATAAATATATATTTTTGGTTATTGATACCATTAAAAATATGTTTGAAAATACATAAATAAAAACTATAGTATAAAAAACCTTATATGATTCATGATTCTTATAACCATAATATTAATCATAAAAATATTATATATCATACTTCTTGAATCCCAAAATATAAACTCATAAACAGTTCAACTTTGAATGTATAAATTACATGATTTTTTCTTTCTCCCCTTGAATTATTTTTCGGTAAGTTCCCTTGATGTTTGGTTCATTGTTTGAAATAGTGTCCCGTCTCATTATAGTTAAGGCATTTTACTTTGAGAGATTATTCCTTATTCTTTCATTCATGCGCATGATAACCTTTTTATACACACTTTTATAAAACTCATTTTCCCATTAATCATGTACCTTGGTGTTTCCAACCACAAGTATCACATTTTGGAAAATCCATATTTATCTTCCCCCCTTATACATTTTTTATCATACATCCTCTTCTTCTAATGTTTATTTTAAAAGAAAAAATACATTGAGAATTTTTTCTTTACCTTGATAACACATGATACTATATCCTCAAAAGTTTAGAATGTTTAGGAAACTTTTTCCATTCAAAGGATTGGATTTATCCCATCCTAGAAATGTAAAATCCTACTCTTTGGATTAAGTATGTATTCCATAACAAGCCTTGAAAACCGTGTAAATTTTTCTTCATATGTAGAAATATTTTCCTCTTCCTTTTTTCCTAGACTTAGGAATTGTTTCTCAATTAGCTAGTTGTTAGTGATGAAAATATTTTTCAATGAAAATTTCTTTAAAATACTTATATTATATTCTCTCTATTACCTCCCCATTTTTAGTGGTTTTAATAAATACCCACCATTGATCCACATCACATAAGAGATGATAAACTACCATGGATACCTTCTCCCTTTCATTACTTCCTAAAATAAGAAATATACTCTCTAAGGGAATTATCTATTGCTCACATACAAATGGATTTTTTGTACCATTTAATGATGAAGGTTTCTAAAGCATGAGGTGGTATGACATTGACACTTTGTCATTTAGATAAGTAGGATGCTTTATTCAAGAAAGGTTATTGGTCATAACATAAGTCATTTTTTCCAATATAGTTATGATTTGTTCACCTCTAGCTTTATCTCTAGCCACAACCTCATCATCTTTACCAAGAGGAAAATCCCAAAATTGATTTTTTGCATTGATATGATTTTTATTCGACCCTCTAAGATCCATTTATAAACAATGGAATACACTAAATTAGATCATCATAATATGAATCATAACATATAATTTCAAAACTAGTGAAACACTTTACATAAAATTTAAAATTTTTACATATATAATCTCATAATCATAAACATGGTTTCTTTGGTAATATTCTAAAATCATAAAAATATTTTCAAAACATCGATAATGATTTGTAATTAAAATGTGAAATAATAAAATAATATCCCAAAAAAGTGTAAAAGTAGGTGTGTAGTAAGGGAACACTCACTGTGAATCTAAATGATGGTTGATATATACTCAACCAACTATTTTTGGTGTAATTACCCCTAGATGAATCTATGATAAAACCAAATCCACTTATTATATCCAGTCAAGGATTTATTTCAAGGATAACCACATAATCTCTAAATTTACAAAACTTTTGGATATAATCCTATAATTAGACTTGTTCTCAATGTCTTTCATTAGGTTATGGTCCTTATGAAATATTGTCCTAAATCTAGTTCAGATTTTTTCTACTAATATTTGTTTGATACCAACTATAATGAATATAACCCCAATATCCAAGAATTAGTTGACACTTAATTACATTGGTATTAGATAAAATCAATCACATCCCAAAGGACTGAATAGTTCAGTAGTCTTGGTAAACTAGATACATACTAGAAACCTCATATAAATTTGAAAACAAAAAAAATACAATAATGTATTTTTTTAAGAAAACCATTATTTCTTTTATAATATCCATATATTTAAATCATAATAAACTTAATATAATCTATGGGAAAGAAAACATAATAAAGGGGTGAGATCAGATATTGAGTAAGGGAATTCATACAACAAAATCTAATAAACAAATAATAGTATATAATGAATAAATAAAGATAAAATAATTTTATACAAATAATCACATGATCTAAAAACATATCAATGTATATTATTATTAAAATAAAAACATGGTCATAAATAACTGATTTTATAGTGATGCAATGCATAATGTCAGATATATGAAACTTACTGTTGAAATCTTGGGCCAAGACATCTAAAAAACCCTCAAGGCCTCATGTTAAATATTCTATAAAAACGGGAAAGGCTTCATCCAAATACCCAATTTATTTTGTCTCACGAGACATACCAATTAATAGAGGGGCTTTAATTCATGGAACCACTCATCACTTAATATTTCCATTGAATTCATCATATAAATAAACAATACAACTCAATCAATATTTCTTAAAACCCAATAATTGGTCATATTAGAAGAAATAGTACTCAAAATGTCAATACATTCCCCAGTAAAACTAATCATAAACCATCAATAATAATATGGTGGATGGTATCTTTTCAATATATCCTCAATAAATTATAATATTCAATAAAGGATGTTAACATTGATGAAAATTATGTAAAAAAGATCACTAAAAATTTCATCAAAAGAATACATTTTTCACTTTGAAATAATTTAATTAAATCATAAAAAACTCACAAATATTAAGTAAATTTTTTTTATTTTAAATGGACCTTGTCAATATTTAAATAATTATTCAAATCATTTAGTGGTCATCTCAGTAGAAAATTCAATTCATGATGTATTAGATTAAAAAAATCCCTTTTGGATTTTTGTAAAGAAAGTAAACAAATACCTTGCAAAAAACATTAGAAATAGTAATTTTAAACATTTTAAAAATTAAAATATAACATATAATTTCTTTAATAAATAAATTTATTAAATAAAAGTAAATTTGTAAAAATAATTAAAAATATGTATATGGAAGAAATATATGCCTGAACAAAAAGAGAAATAAGATCGACATTTATTTTAAATATTTCTCTTAAAATATTAACTTGAATTGAATAATTTATCATCATTAAGAAATATATATTCATGTTAAATAACTAAAAGGGTTATTATATACACCACATAAAAGTAAATAGGTGCATAATACCAAATATGTCTCAATGGAGGGGAAATTGAAACAAAATCTCTTACCTTTTGTCTGAATTCCTTCATACATGTTCAAACCTCATATATTATAAATAAATATTTATTATAAATATATTCTAGAACCATATTCATAAATATCATACCACATATTATTTACGTATAATCTTTTATTTACCTTATAATAACAATTCAATGTTAAAAACACTGTTTTGGGTGATAGTTTCTTCGTTTTTTGTATGTTTTGGTTCAGATGTTTTGGTACTTATAATTTGATCATGGTTCCATAATATAAATAATATTAATGATGATATTAAAATAAAATATATTAATTATATATTTATTTATATTTATCCATTTACTATAGAGATAGTAAAATGAATTACACCATTCATGGAGACGGTAGAAAATATGTACGCATGAACACTTTTTCACTTTTCAAAAGATGTAAAGAAATAAATATAAATAATAATTCAACTTTATGGAATCATTATTAAATAATATATATCATATATATTCATTAAATATATATTTATTAACATTCATGAAATTTTGAAATGAAAAATGAATTACATCACTCCATGGAGGTGGCAGTAAACACGTACAGATAAGTGACATTATCAGTTTTCAAGAAATTGAAAGGTAAGAAGATAGATATGATATTATAATTACAAATTAATTTCTATTTCATAAATATTATATATAAACATTGAAACCATTATAATACCCATATATAAAATATGCTAAGGAAAAAATGAAATGTACCGCTATGTGAAGATGATAGTCATACATTCACACGAGCAACACTTTCGCTTCCCATTTGATAAAGAATAGGCTTGACACTGGTGGTTTAATAGTCATAATAAAATTTTATTATATCTACGATACTGAATTTATTATATTATAATAATTAAAATTAATTTATTTGTGGTAAAAGTGGAAGTATAAAAAAAGAATGTAATTGGTTAATGCAATTACCACTTCTTTTAAAGAAATTCATTAGTTCTCCTCTTAAGGACCCTAGGGTTGGTCTTATGAAAATAAATAAACCTATAGAATGTTTAAAATTATTTTTATAAGTCAAATAGGGAGAATTATATCATAATATATTAAAAAAATATGAGTGAAGAATTGAGAGAAAGGGGTGTCCTTTTATAGGGGATGGAAACGACACACAAGGAATTTTCAAAAATATTAAAATATAACTAAGTCATTCTCAAGTTAAATTCTTCCAAATGGATATATATTCAAATAAAAAATTGTCTAAATTAAATATAACATCATAAAATAAAATTTATAAACCTTTTTTTGTCATTTTAAACATTATCATTTTATTTAAACCCTTAGTTAACTAAGTTGAATCTTAATCATGATAAAGAATTTTTTAATATTAATGGATTTTAATTTAACTTATAAGGTAAAAATTGGATCATAAACTAGAATGGGATGAAATTTTTGATCATATATTATCTCCCTTGTCATTTTTCAATATTTTTATTATTTTTAAATAATTTAACAAAATGTCATTTTCAAAAAATATCATTAATGTCAATTTTGACACTTTTCATTTAATTTGACTTAAAATACATCACAAAAAACATTTAATTATAATATAAACATTTAAAACATAAAAAATATGTTATATTAATCTATAAAATTATTGGAACACTATAAATCACTCAAATTATATCAATTTAAATATTTTAAATCATTTATTTTATTTTTATATTAATTGAGTAAATTTTATATCACCATTGTGTACAAATTTAAGTTAATTATATAAAAAAATAAAAATTATAAATATATTAATATCATGAAAATTATTTCATTACTCTCAAAAAGAATAAATAATCATTCACAACTTTCTTTTATCCCTATATTAATACATAATATATATTTAAAAGTAAGGGAGTGACATTTTTTGTTTTTCATTTCTTTAAATATTATATAGGTAATTTTTATGGTAAATTTTCCTTAAATAACTAAATTTAGAGTATAAGGTGTTAATTGTATAATTAAATTAATCCAGTATGAATTAAAAAGAAAAATTGTGATCATAACACATAGTTTTAACTTCAGTTAACCTAATTGATCCTTTACCGATGTGGTAAATTTTACCATAGTTAATATTTATAATTTTAAAAAATAAAAGTGTTATCCTTAAAAAATTTGATCTTCATAAATCCAAATATTATATCTATTTTTAAAGATTCAATCTACAGAAGTATTATAAATTAATTTAATACAAAAATTCTAGATGCAACGAAAAATAGTTTTTCAAACAAATGTATTTTAAGAATAAAAATGTTTTTACACTATATTCAAGAATAAAATTGATTACAATGAGATTAAATGAATTTTTAATAATATAATGCAAATATTTTTAATTTTAAACTATTTAAAATCAAAATTAATTTTTTGAATTCGTCAAACAAAAATACAGTCTTCAATGAAAATCAATATTTTTTTACTATTGACTAGAAAATCAATATTTTTAACAGAATATAAAACAATTCACTCTATGATAATGTTGACATGATGATTAAAAAATGGTATAATTTTTATCAAATAAAATTCCTAAATTTTTTAGAAATTATTTATAATATTTTCTCACAAAATAAATAAAACACATTTTTTATTATAATGTATTTTTAAAGAATAAAATAAAGTTAATAAAAATTTATTACTTATTTACTAATAATTAATCAATACATTATATTGATATGGTCCTTTATATATATTTTATAATTTTTTAATCATATTTATAAACACAAATTCAATATCTAGGTTATACCAGGTAAATTCGAAATCATTTATTAAAAATAAGAAAAAGTATTCAATAAGGAGAGAAGATGGGGAAGGAAGCCTTTTCCCACGTCTAAAAAAACAAAATTAAATATCATAGTAAGATAGGTAAATCTCATAACTATACTCATCAGAAATTTTTCATTCAGATTCAGAGTTACCTTTATTGAATATCTTTAGAATATCAGTGTTGGATCTTTTTAACACCTTCAAGGAGGATCTGGTAGTCACAATACTTGGTGTATTGGAGTAGTCTTTCCACAGTCATCTCTTTAGGGGGAAGATAAGAAATCATCATTTTCAATGAGATTATTCTGTCCATGTGTTACAATATCCTTGAATGAAGTTTTACCACTACCCACAAGCATGAGATGGCCATTATCCATCACTTTTTCATCATCAGAGACATTCTCCCATTTCTCTGAAATTGCCGATGAGATGTACAATTTACGAATCTCCTCCAAAAATTTATTAGTACATGCACCGGGGCTATAGTAATCATTTGGATAATGCTACCCAACCAAAACCACTCGGTTGAAAAAACCCACAACCCATGAATTGAGGCTGTATATTAGTATCCTCCATAGCCACACACTAGGTATCTTGGAAAGCATTTTGAACCATGGGAGCTTTTTCATTCACCTCAGCATCCTTAGATATGCAGGAATCCACCTCATCAGGTCTAACATAATTATTTTGAGATAAATTTATGTACATATTAGTATCAAATGAATTCTCTTCTACCTCATTATAGACAAATTTCACCACACATTCATTAATATCAACTGACCCATCAACACCATCATCCAAAGTATCTATAGAAACCTAAATCACCCCATCCCCCAGAGAACTCCCCACTCTCAGATCATATTTCAATCTGTCATATATTTCATAGATTTTTAGATTAAGAGGTCGATCCTTTTTCTACTTTTATGCCTCTTTTCCTACCTTATACAAAGTCACAGTATCAAGGTTCATGAGGATAACCTTCCTCCTAATAAATTTTCAATCTAGGAATTACATTTTTTATGGTTTTATATGTATTTTTCCCATTTACACTTTGTATGTATTTTTATTTTTGTACTCTGGTTATTCTTAGAGGTTATTACATGCATTGTTTCCTCTTGTTTCAATAGATTTTTATTTATCCAAAATGGTCATGATATACATGGTGGTGTTCATGTGTATAGGTTCATTATGATACCCCCCCCCCGTATACAATTTATCCCTACTCGGTGCTATTTTATAGCTCCTCTTCTGTTAGAGATAGTCTTGAGGTGTCATTCTTGGCTTACTTCTGAACCGAGTGGGTCCCTGGTGGTTCGGGTCATGAAAATAACTACCAAAAACATTATTGAAATGGTTTTTATGATGTAATAAATTATTTATGATTTAAATATGTTTCATTGAGTGTTTTATTTTACAATACTTGAGATATGGTAGTACCTCCAAGTGAAAACACATAACCTGTCTACAATTTCTCATTATGTGCATCTGAAAAATAAAACACATATGAAAAACAGACCATCTTCTTTTATAATTTGATAGAATATAATAAAATCAAATAAATAGTGAAAAAAATATTGAAAAAAATATTTTTAATTCCATTATAATGACTTCATGAATTGGTTAAGCTAATATATTATAATAAATTAGTAGTAAAATATATATCATGATGATTAAAATTTTTCAAGATACATTAGTTCTCTAATGGAACTAAAGTATAGTACTTCTAGACCAAATAACTCTTTATTTGATTTACAGGGTAAAAAAAATTATATTTCTCAATATTTAATGATCAAATCACTATTTGAGAACATAAAGGATTTTCTTTGTCCATATTAATTTGTTTTAGGACCCTTATACTATAATTTGACTAATGTAAAAATATACCCCATGGCATATGCTCAATTTATGAACCAATAAAATACATAGTTTTTCATAGGTCATTCATTTCAAATTCATCCTTTTAGTTTCTCATTACTTCATTGATCTCTTATGATATTATGATGATATTAAAATCATTGACATAAACAATGAGTATTTCATTTCCAGGTGTTATTTTCTTTATAAAGCTGGATTGGAATATGTGATTATTAACATTCCCTTTTTTAAAAATACTCACTCCTTATATTATAATACATATGAATATATTTCATTAATCTATAAAACTATCTCTATAATTTAAGTGAATATAGTTCTTTAGGTTATGATTCCAATTCTTCAGGTATTTTTAATCCTTCAATGATTCTCTTATATATACCACTATCAAGTGACCCGTATAAATATGTTATAACAAAATCAATAAGATTTATATTAGAAATTCGATCTAATTCAACAATAATTAGATGATAAAAAATAATAACATCCATAATAAGATAATATATGTCTTCATAATCAATTTTGAGTCTCTGAGAAAAACCATGTGCAAAAAGATTATCATTGTATCTTATATTCCTATTTTTCATTATATTTTCACAGAATGACCCATTTATATCCAATAGGATTCAGAACTTCTAGAATGATCAAATTATTTCCAAATACCCTTCTCATATTAAGTGAATTTAATTTATCTTTCATTGCATGTCTCTATTTATTCTAACCAAGTCATTTTTTAAATTCCATAACGAGCCTTGGTTCATTATATTCATTCTTTATATCGTATTCCATAAAATATGAACAAATTTCATCATAATTTTCCACTTTATTTCAATCCTATATATCACCTATAGTGGAATAATTAAAATAGATTTAATTTTTTCTCAAACCACTAGTGTTTTATCTATCATATGGATCCACTTTATGTTCCTCAACATGCATTTCTTCAAGAAAACATAAATTTCATGTTTATTCTAGAATGCATGCCTCTATAATGGTGTTTTCAAGTATACATGATCCTTTTCATTTCTGATAATTTATATATTTATATCCAACTAGTATTTTATGCTTTAGGTGTGTTTTATAAATGTTTGTAAAATCAATATTTAATTTTTCTTGTAGGACGTCAATTCTAGCCGGTGCATTTGTAGTTGGTACATTTTATTTAGTCGCACACTATTTATTATTAAATATATTAGAAAGATAATTAATATTCCATGAAAATTAAAAATAAATTTTCAATTTAATCTCACACTACTGGGTGGGATGATCAAGAAAAATAACATTTAAAAATTCCATGAAATATCCTTCATTTGTTTCTTTTCTTTCTCTAATTCTGGGAGCACTTTTTCATTGAAGTGAAAATCCACAAAACCTATCGTGAATACATCACCAATTTATGGTTCAAGATAACCAATGATTTATAGGGATCCATATCCCACATATATTCCCACCCTCCCTTGAGATCACATTTTTTTACATTGTAGGGGAGTGTTCGGTACATATGTCGCATAATGAAAAAATATTAACTGGGTGATGTCAATATCTTAGCCAAATTACAATGGGGTTTGGGATTTCTTATGATGTTCACTTGGTCTAATGTGATTTTATGTTGAAAAATAAAATATTTCATGACCCCGTGTTGAGATTTATACCTTTTTTTTCATTATCAGTTCTTTAACAATAAGTTGAAGGCGTTTTACTGGTGATTTAGATAAGCCATTTTTCATATTCACATGAACAACTAGATACTCTAAATTAATCCCCATTTCCATACAATATTAATTGAAAATTTTAGAGTTAAATTCAATATATTTATCAATACTTTTTTATTAATGACATAATCATGGATTTGTTCTCTCAAATTAAATATTTTAGTAAGAATTTGAAAAAATGCTACATTTCACATTGACATAAAACATATATTTAATCGTTTATTAGATGAATCAATTAATGTTATAAAATATTTAAATGGAAAAAATGATGGATGAATTAGTCCACATATATCCCCTTTATTTTTTACAATAAAGGAAGGTATTTCATCCTTAATTTTAGTTGGTGATGGTCTCATAATCAGCATTCCAATATTACAATCCATGCATAGTTGAAATAACATTTGGATCTTGATTAAATGTCAATGAGAATTTTTAAATATATTTCAAATAAATCCTGATCTAGGATACCCTAATTGATCATTCCACAAACTAATGATTTATATCTATTCTTTACAACCATATGTGTTTCGATTTTACTTATATATTTATAGTGTAACCCATATGATAAGTTTTTTATTTTTTGTAATATAAAACTCTTACAGAATTTATTAATGGAAATTTATATGTATTTTTAATTTCTCTTGGATGTAATATAAGTATCACACCTCTACTAGTATATATCATTTAATCTTAACAAGTTTCTTCTATAATTTTTGGGAAAACACATCTATTGTAATAAAAAATTTCCCATTAGATAAAGAAACATTTTCTTCACAAAACATTATTATCAGATATGTAGGACTAGATATAGTATCCACAGTATTCATTGTTTTTTAAGAAAAACATTTTTTCATTTTTTTTAATTTTGTGTGATGTTCCGCTAACTAGTATACAAATTTATATTCCATTTATGCAATCTATTTAAAATATTCAAAGTAAAGACAATAATAATTATTATAAAGAATAACATGTTATATAGTTTAAATAATTCAATATCAAAAATATAAATCACAAAAAAAACCAGATCATATATCATAACTATTGGAAATTTTATAGATTGTTTCAAGTTATCTAATAATCAAATAAATAAGTAAAATCAATTTCTATGAGGTCAGTGAGACCATTATTTGATGACTCATAATTCTTAGTAAATTTATTTTTATTTTATTTTCCTTTAAAGTATATCAATGAAAATTTTGATTAATTATTCTTTGATTCAAGAGTGTCTTAATAAAACTTATAGAGGATATCAGATGTTCAGAAGAATCCGTAATAATTCCCCATAGAATCACACATTTATAAGAAATATTCAGGATTCTTTGGAGTACATGAGATAATTTTTCTAGAATTATGATATTCATCTTACTGTTCCAAAGGTTACGACCACATCCTTAGCCACATATATCACCAAAACCACATCGACCATGAGAATCACATCCTTAACTTCATCCTATTCCCTGATTATTTTCATAGAATATTGAATTTTCTTTAATAAATGATACTACATAACCAATAGATAAAGAGCACTTATTTTTAATCAAATTATCATTATTATTCTCTAATACAAGTAATGATGATATGAGATAAAAATATTTTGTACAACCCTAGAAGTGATGTTTATATTCTAGGGTTATGTAAGAAGCATGAAATATCATATATGTATTTTCAAGAATTTCAACATTTATAATTTTAATACCACAGTACATTAATTGTGATATAATTTTATACATATAATAATTGAAATCACTTCCCCTTTTGTATGCTTAGAAGCGTAAATCATTCCATTTATCATTGGTCATGGGAAGAACAACCCTATTTTGATGATTATATCTCTCTTTAAAAATCAACTATATATTTCATGAACTCTTTTTTCTGAAATATATTCACTTTTCAATCCATCATCAAGATGTCTTATCATGAATATATTTACCTTTTCTTTATTTTTAAGGGTTTGTGAATTATTTCTTTAATAGTTACCATAAGATCCATCGGCTCAAGATTCATTTCAACATCCATTTTCTATGAAATGTAATTACTTCTAGTAATATCAAGTGGGGTGAATTTTTGTTTCACAATATTTGAAAATATGTTAATGAGAAAGAAGTAACACGATATTATGATTCAAATTAAGAATAAAATGATAGTTTAAACATTACATAAAAATATATATAAAAAAATTATCAAAAACCAAAATCAGGTCAGTATTAATGATTAATAATGTTTATTTTATATATATACATACCCCAACTTAATCAACTTAGTAGTCATCCATGTTAAATTTTAAGATAATTAAGTCAATGCATCTTTTTACTCATTTAAAACATTATCACTTGAACCAATTTATTAGTTATAGTGTCCAAGAATCCTATATAAAATAACTAAATTAAAACCAAATATGTACACCATGTTACACATTTTAAAACATTCTCACATGTACAAATTTAGTAATTAGACTTTCTAATTAGGTGTTTTAAAGTAAATAAATTAAAACCATTTTGTAAATTGGAAAGTAGATCATTAGGGTGGAAATTAAATAAATCACATAATACATCCAATATGGTGGTAAATAAATAATGTTATATGAGTAATTTGAACCATCCAACTTGGTTGTGAAAACAAAGTTTGAAACTAAAAATTTCATTTCTCCCACTTTTATCATTCATGCAGATAAAGTGTTTTGAAAATGAAAATTAAAATGGAAAAATATATAATAGAATATAATGAGAATAAGTAGAAAAAAAATTATTAAGTTTTTTGGCACATCTTGTATCCGTCAGTTCACTTCATATAGGGTTGCATTTCCCATTTATAATTAGTGAAATGAGGGGTAGGTGAGTGGGATTTATGGGGGTGGGGAGACCAGCTCTATTAAAAAATATAATCACATTCAGTGGTTTCCTAATAGTGATATGTTTATTTGATTTTTTCTAGCCCATACTTCCTCTTTTGAGGAAAAATATGAAATCCCATTGATAATTTCAATCATCTTCATCATTTTAGAAGTCATTATTGCTACAATACATTGAAATTATATCTTTCCTCAACTTCACAAGGCCAAAAACAAATCTATAATTATTATTGAGTACTCAAGGATGTTCTTTAATCTAATTCAATGATATCCACAAAAATTACATTGGTATTAACTAGTAATTGTTTAGGAATAAGTGAAATTTAAGGGATTACACACCATAAATGATCACTACTACAAATCGACTTCTTATCAGCACTTAAAATCAATAGTATTAGAGTTGATGTTTCCAGTGCTGATAAAATTCAATTGCTAATAAAATATAGGTAAGGATTTATTAGATATTACTAATAAAAGATACCTTTTATCACACAATAAGAACTATTAAATTTAGTGGTGGATTAAACCACTACTAAAAAAATTATTTTTCTTTCTATAAATGTGATCTTAGTCATCACAATTTTCATTAAAGATCATACATCTAATTGTAGCTATGAAAATAAATCAGAGAATTAAAAATATAATATACATTTTTAAATGGAAGTAAATTAATAGGATGAATTATTTTAATAATTTATATAAGTTCATATGTATACTAGTGAAATATGGTCATTGAAAATGTAGTCATTTGATTAATGGAAATTTGAATTATTAAAGGGTCTTGGCCTTAAAAATTATATAATGTAGCTAATTCAACAAGAATTTACTTTTGTACATTACCAAACATCATTTCAATTTAGAGTCTTATATAATGAGGTCATAATTAATACATAACAATCCACAATCATAAAAATTGAATGCTAATAAAACAGTATCCATTTTTTCTATAATACAATAGTATTTAAAAAAATAAACCAAGATTTCTTTTCATGAAAAATATTTACAACATTCTTCTTGGCTTCATGTTTTCTCTTACCCAAACATAAACCCTATGAAAAATATTTTTAAACTAGGTATGAGGCCAAAAATATTATTAAGGTACATAAAATAATAAATTAAACCATTATTCCCAAAATACTTATAAACAAATGAAAGATATAATTCTAACTCTTAAAAGTAACGTATAATTAATTTTTTAAAACATGAGGTTTCTATAAAACATAGAAAGAATAAAAAAAATTTAGGTATCTTGTGGAATAATTATATTACCATTACATAGGATTTTAACCCTCGTGGCTACCATATGATTTGTAACCCTAATGGTTTACTTAAAATGAAATCCTCATGACAACTTTATGATGTAACTATCGCAGTTACTCTTTGAATAACCATTATCGCCAACTTTAAACATATGAAATTAATTATAGCAATATAAAAGAACCACCCACATTTGGTTTATAATGTAATCACTCATCATTATGAAAAATTCCTGAGAACCAGAACATAATAAAAAAATGTGAATACTTGAATAGAAAAAAAAATTCCTTGAGGAAAATCAATTTATTCTATGGAATACTGCACACGTAAAAAGAAAAATATTTCATTAAAAATAACTATGTAATATTATAAATTATTCATAAAAACATTAAGTAATTATTAAAGTGGGAAAGCCTCTCATTTCATATAATATAAAAAATATTATTTTTAAATTTAGTAAAAATAAATTAAAGAGGATTTAAAATAATGTCCCTTACCTCACATTTTAATTCCTTAAAAGGTGTTAAAATATATTTTATAATGTTTTAAAAAGAGTTATTAATTTATTATATAACTTTATTCATATTTTTAATACCTTATATGATCTTTTTATAATATATTTTCACCCACTTATTAATACCATTTTCTTTTTTTCATTGTTTTGGGTGTGTTTATTTCATGGTTTCATGGTCGTTTCACTATGGATTTTCTTATACAATAGAAATAATACTCCAGAGAAGAGAACATATATATAGGTTATTTTAAACAAATATAATTTAATTAAAACTTTTTTTGAATGTTCTAATGAGAAAAGAAAACTCGTCGTCCACGCAGGTGGTGAATTGGCACACCGCATATGACGATTTTGTTTTTTAAGAATAAATGAAAAAAATAAGAGATTAGGTTATGGATATAAAATTAACATAATAAAATTACATTATATTTATGATACTTGATTTATCATTAAAATTTGAATAGGGATGTGGGTAAGGTAGAATTGAGAAAAAAAATTTAAAGAGAAGAAAGAGGAATTTATATCTTGAATGTCTTATCTTTGAAAACCTCCTAATGCACTTGGGATTGGTATTTTTTCAAGACGTAAAACACTAAAATAAGAAAATTAATGAGGATAAGATAATTTGGAAAATTATAGTTGAGAAATGAGGCTAAAAGTGATGATATTAAGTGAAGTAATGAGTCCCTTTTAATAACCGAGGTGAGGGGAAATTTAAGAATCACATAAAATATTAAAATATAATAAGTCTAATATAGGGGTAAAGACATCCAAAAGGACTAAAAAGCTTAGTATATTACATTTTCGACATAATATTATCCCATTTTTAATTTTTCAATATTTTTTTTCTTTTTTAATTACATAATAAAATATTTTATTCATGAAATATAATTTTTTTTCAAATTTAACACTATTCATCACTATGAATTTAAAAACATCAAAAAAAAAGTTTAAATTTAGAAAAAAATATATTATTATATATTATAAATGTCATAATTATCTATATAGTTCACAAATCATCTTAATTATCTCATATTTTATATATTTTAATATTTTTATTATCATTTATTTGATTTTTCCATTAAATTAATAATTATTACATCATCATTGTGCAATTATTTAAAGTATTCATTTGTTACCTAAAATTTAAAAATAAATTATAATGATTAACATAAATCTTTTATATTTATAAAAACTATTTATAGTTGAAAAAATATTCTGTAAAACCATATATTAAAAAGTATTACTAATTGAAAACCATAGTGTGAACAACTTGACATTCTTTTTAATTAAATATTATAAGTGTATTAAAGTGATCCAAGTGGATCCAAAATGTCCCAAATTCAAAAAAAAATAAGATAATCGCAAAATTTTATCATTCAAAAATATGTATTCAATTTTTTTTTCATTTAGTAGTCCTTATAATTTTAACAAAAAATATTTTTATTTATTTTTATTCTAGTTACACAACCACTACATTAGTGTTGCATATTAATTAAAGTTATTTATTTCACATATAAAAATTAATAATATGTTACAATCATAAAAATAACTTAATTAGGTTCAATATAATATTTTATATTCGTTCATTATGTATATTCACTCATATCCATGTTAGAATAACTTTTTAAATTTTGTAATTTGGATTTTCTTGCCTTGTGAAACCATTGCATAGGAATTAGGATAAGATTCTTGTTATATAACTCTATAATTTTAAATTATCATCCCAAAAAATAAATTATACATATTAATTAATAAAAAATTCATTAAAAGTATTTTTAGCACTCAAATATTATCTATAAGAAAACAAATTTGACTTTGTAAACACTATGTAGGAACTACATCAGCACTAATAGAGATTTTTATACTTATCATGAAATAAATAATAATTTATATTTTCAAAAAAATTATAATATTTATATATTAATATCCAACATTATTCATTCCACATATTTAATGAATTTTGTATCATAATTCTGTTTTGAAGATGTCACAAAAATATTTTATTTAAAAAAATCATTTTTTACTATTCCCAAAAAATTGATTTTTTTTCAAAAAATTATCAAAAAATCAGAAAAACGTATTTTTGACATGATGAATTCAAAAATTATATTAGTTTTTTAAAATTAATATTCAATAATTTGAAAATTAATCTTTAAAATATGACCATATAAGAAATTATTTTAATAAAAGTATTTATTTTAAGGATTTATTAACATAATGAATTTAACAATTTAATATAGGAATACTAATAAATATAAAAAACAAATTACTCTACTAGTACATGGGTTATTACATTATCCCCCTTTTAATATTTTCCTCTCAATTGTATTCACTTACTAAAAAAATTAAAATACCTTTCCCTCATATGATTTTCAGATTCCCATGTCGCTTCTTCAACCATATGGTTTCTCTGCAAAACATTAAACTAGTGAATTACCTTATTCCACAGTAAACTCTCTCTACAATCTAGAATATAAATAGGTTTATCTTCATAAGAAGGGTTCTATACTAGCTAAACTACTTCTGGGCTCAAAACATTATATAAATCTGGGACATACTTTTTAAACATCAAAACATTAAAAACATTATATAACTCGGATAAATTTAAAGGCAAAACTACTCGTTAGGCAACTGGTCCAACATTATCCAAGATTTCATAAGGGAAATAAACCATGTAATTTTATTTCCATTTTTTCCAAAATGCATAACACTTTTCAATTGATTTATTTTATGGAAAACACGACCACCTACCTTGAAAG
Source organism: Viscum album (assembly GCA_963277665.1). Classification (NCBI taxonomy): domain Eukaryota; kingdom Viridiplantae; phylum Streptophyta; class Magnoliopsida; order Santalales; family Viscaceae; genus Viscum; species Viscum album. Next base: position 1,770,458,817 of record OY728157.1, read on the forward strand.
AAATGTCTTTCCTCCCATTATCTATATAATTTTTCTACCCCCTCTAAGCTATCCTCATTGGTTTCTAGATTATCATCACTTTCTTAGCCACATACTCTAATAATTATGGTCCCATCAACTTCCCTTCCCAACTTCATCCCATGTTGCTGGAGTTTGACATCTATTTCCTTATAATGCCTCAAAATGTGTCATATGTATACTAGAATGAAAACTGTTATTATGAGAAAACTTAACTAAAGAAAGATATTGATCCCAACTTCCCTTGTAATATATTGAACAATATTTAAGAACATCCTCTAATATCTGAATTTTTCACTCTGATTGTCCACCAGATTGAGGATGAAAATCAGTGATGAAATTCAGTTAAGTTCCCAATGACTTTTGAAGGCCTTTCCAAAAATTAGAAGTGAACCTATTATCACGGTCTGATATAATGGAGAGAGTAACTCCATATAACCAGACTATCCCTATAATATACAACTAAGAAATTTTATCAAGAGAAAAATTATTTTAACAGTAAGTAAATTTGTTGATTTAGTCAGTTGATCATCAGTATCCCCAATTGCATTACTACATTGATAAGTCTTTATTAGTGCTACCACAAAAATCCTGGGAAATATTTTCCAATTTTCACAATAGAACTAGAAAAGTATGAATAATCCCTTTTGGTATTTGTCACTCAACATTAACCTATTGAAATTTAAAAAAAATTTATGGTAAAATAATCATTATCTCATTTCATTTTATCCAACCAATCATACTCCTCAAGGTCTCTATACATCTTTGTGATGCTAGGATTGACTAAAAATGGAGAACTATGAGCTTCACATAATAATTTTTACTTCATATGGGAATCATAGGGAATTCATAGTCTCTTTCCAAATCCCAATACACAACTTATATAAACATTATATTTAGGAAATATAACTTCTTTGATAAAATCTACATTTTTTTGTAACTCACAGTCATCCTTCTGAGCATGCTTAATTCTGTCTCATTGAGATGTATTCACTAACACATTAAATAAATAATAATTGCATTAAAAAATTAAAATATTAATGAAATATAATTTTCAAAATAAAATACATAAAATAAAATTTTTCTTTAAAAAATAAACTCCCTTACCTCTTATTTTATAAAGAGTGAAAACTGGTAATCTTTTATTTCCTACATTCAGACCCTCTCTCTCTTCTCTTCCTTGACAAAAACTTAGAACCGATTGTAAATCATATATACATGTTTATAGAAGTATTTTTATATCCAATTTCATCTCTATTCAGATAAAGTGATTAAATAAATAAATATATATATATATATATATATATATTATATTTAATGTACATTATCTTCAAAAAATTCAAGTTTATACATGTACACATTATTTTAAAATTTCCAAGTTATTAATGTATATATATATACATGTATTATTTTCATGTTTAAAACTGTTCAAAAATAAATTATTTATAATTATTTTTGTATGTGAAATATGTATCATCAAGTACTATTTTATTTAAGAAATAAATGTTAGGAATTCCATAATTTCATGAAATGAAATCATGTCATTTCAAGCTATCATTTTATATACATGCCAATCATGATCATAATTGTAGATATATTTTATTAGTTATATATGAAATTTCATACATATATATATATAATCATGTACATTGAATAAATATTCTTTTATGGGAACTATTTTTAAAATAGATTTTATGATTTTATAAAGGAAAATTTAATACATTCATGTTAATTAGCATTCTATGTATTTATGAAATTTCTAATGGTGATGATATTTGGTTGATCAAAATATTGAAAATGTACTCCAATGAAATTATTTATATATAAATAATTAAATGTATTAAAGTATATTTTTATACTTTTAGATAAAAACACCTGTGAAAATTGAATATATTTGTAAGGAAATCATAAAATGTTTTTTTTATAAAATTAGGAACTTGATAATTATAAACATGATAGGTAAATGGGGATTGAACCCATCCCTCCAGAAATGGTTAGGCCCATACATCCTTCAATGATTTAAGTGGACCCGTGATTTTCTTTTCAAAATATTTCATAATGTTTTCCAAAAAAAACACTCAATTATTTTTTAATAAGTTTTCAAAACATAATTGTTTTAATGGTATTATAGTGGTTTTAATGGTATTTTTCAAAATTCATATTCAAATGGAATTTTAAAAGAAATCACTATTATTTTAGAAACCCCCTTAATAGGAAATTATTCTCAACCTATGTTTTCATAAAATGTTTACAAGATTATTTAGAAGTCTCATAGAGTTTATCTTCACTTATAGAGTTAGCACGCGCGAAGGGTTTTAGTTATTTTATTTCATTTTTACACAGTTTTGGTAAAATGTAATTTTTTAATCTAATTATTCATAACCTAGAACATAAAATGTCATGGAATGTATAAAATTTTTTGTATAGTTTATTTTATCTAAAGAAATAAATAGAAAAAAAAATTCACTGAATCCAAAAGTGTAGGTTCAAGGATTTACAATTTTGAAAGTTAAAAATATAGGAATTGAATATATGTTTTTTCGGTATTCATGTATTCAATGTGTATATTGATGTTTTTTAATTTTTAGTAACAAATTAAAAATAGAATAATTTTAGAATGAAGTAAATAAGATAATATTTAATTAAAATATTTAATTATACAAATACATTTTTATACGATATATATTATTATTATTATTTATATTTACATTTTTATGGGAAGGGTGAGAAATAAAAAGAAAATGATACACTACCAACAGTAAAGAACTCATTGAAACTCAAACACGAGACCTTATTGAGACCTTGGGGTGTTGTTACCAATAAGCTACACCATAAGGGCTTATTATTTTTATAAAAGAATGATTTAATGTATTTATAAAGTTAAAAGAAAATTTTAAATACCAATGTATTGGTGAAATTAAATTTTTAGAAATATGAATAATTATTTTAATGAGATGTGGTTAAAATTATTAAATTTTGGAAATTGATATTTTTAAAAGAACTATTTTTATATATTGTGTAGTGTTACTTTAATAAATTAAATTGATAATTTTTAATTATTAATATAATTTAATGATTAAATTAATAAAAAATATTTTAACACTGATTCAATAGGTAATTTATATGAAATAAGATTAGGAACACATAAAATTTTATAAGTTATTTTTCATTAAAAACACTTTTTATATATAGTTTATGTTTTAATTTAAGAGTTAAATTTATAATATTAGAAAATTAATTATATTAAACAGATTCCAATTTCTTATTCATCCCAATAAAGTTATTTATGTAGTTCAATGTCATTTTTAATAATAAAAATAAGTTACCGAGGTAAAAAATGAGTAACCACAGTAAAGGTTAAATGAGTAAAAAGGGGTAAAAATAAGTGTTAAAGTAATAAAATGTCATAAATACATATCCATAAATGTGTTTATAAGGTGTTAATTTACCAAAGGTTTTCAAATGTTTGTTATTTTTCAATTTTTTCACTTTCATTTTAGTATTACAACCATACTGCTTTGAAAATGAATATTTGAGGAAATGCCACTCGTAATTCACCTATAGAAGGGACTCGCCTCTAACCATCCAAAAAGTAAAATAATTTAGTTAACTCTTTAATATATTCAATCAAATTACTCCAAAATACTTCTAGGTTGTTTGATATATTATATTTTAAGAAGGAAGCCTAAATCCTTCCTTCTAAAGGAACTTGTGTCGAAGAGTGAAGTCAAGTATCTAATTTTTTCTCTAATGTTTCAATTACCATCTCATATTCACTATTTTTAAATATTATTTTCATATATAATTATTTTATGTTAACATAATGTAAAGACCCAGATTTTCCATGTAATTTTTTTAATTTTATATAATTTTACGAGTCCGCAAAAATTGACGGCGCGTGATTCTGAGGCCTGGTGTGCTCGGAAGGAATTTTTGAACTTTTTTTTTGAGTACGTTCAATAAAAGTGTGAGAGGCGTTTTCTAACTTTTGAACCATTTCTCATATTAGAAATATGAGGGCACCATTGAATCCGAATCACCGAGATTCGCTTAAGGGAGGCTTCGCTTCGACCGCAGTAGGTCCGGAGAAAAAGATAGTTTTTTTGAAATTCTAATATAATAAATAAAATAACTTTATTATTTTATTTTATTCTATTCCTCCAACAGACATACGGTAAAGTGGGAATGGTGACGTGTCAAGCCAATAAATGGCTTGACCCTCCAATCTAAGTAACAACAATGTTGGGGGAATTAGGAAGCTTCCTATTAATGAGCCCCAATAACTCCTCACGTCGTTACTTACTCACCCCTCTTCTATAAATATTGAGCTTGGTGGAGGGGTATCAGACAAGATTCGCCATGCAGTGAAGTTATGTTGGAGTGTCGTAACACTGAGCCCTTAGAGGACGGAGCTGACCCTAGTAGGAGGTGACGTGTGATACCAAAACTCGAACCAGAGTTTGACGTTCCAGTGGAGGTGAGGGTGGCTTGTTACGGGGATGGTGAACAATGAGACTCCCTCAACCACGAGCGCTCTCCAACATTTCAAGTTAGGGGGTTGCGTTGATTTTGATTTTCCCCTCTTCTCTTTCTACAAATATAAGAACAGATCAACTCACAAACAAGTTAAACCATTGTTTTATTTTATTTTTATATACGGGAGGGTGTGCTTTATTGTTGGGTTTGGGAATTGAAATCGAGTCATGAATTTTAGTTAAAATTTCTCCCAAAACTCCCTTGGGTTTATCTCTAAAGCGAAGGGTGCGGGCCAACATGAAAACGGCTTGAGCCCCACCATTCGTGTGTTATTTGTAATTACCTTTTTCTTGAAGTTGGTGACAACCCAAAGCAGTGCCTACCCCAGTGAAGAGAACAATCCCAGGAAAACAAAAATGCTGACAGCATAGGAAAGCGAGCCACCAGTGTGCGGTCAGCGGCCCGACGAACACTCTTCCGCTACCACCAGCGATGGCGGCAGCACATAACAGCATTGGCCGTGTGTCCGGCGGAAGACAGGCCACCGCCCCGAGCGGCGGAAGAGCAGAGGAGGGGTGCGCCCCCTGGTGGTGCACCCACGCGGCAGTAGGGTTACGGCCTACGATGGTCGTGACAAGAGAAAAGGGTCTTCGGCACAACCGGAGGATGGTGGATGGGGCGCATGCCAGTGGCATGCCCGGCGGAGGACCCGCGGCCCGTCAGCCGCGACATGGAGCAAACTGCGGCCTATCGGCCGCGGTACGGAGGAATCACAGCCCGTCGGCCGTGACGTGGAAGACCCATGGCGCCACATGGAACTGTGGTAGGTCAACCCCCCCCCCCCCCCCCCGAGGGTTTGACCCATTGATTTGGCCCTGTACCACATCAGCCCTACCTAGACGTATCATGTCCAGGTGTCCCTGGCTGCCCAAGCCGCCAGGCAGGTGGCACCGCCGGGTCAGTCTAGTAGACCGACCTGCGACCCAAGGCCTGACCCCCGACCCATCCGGGTCAGGCCGGGCCCAATGGGCCATATTGACCTGAGTTGGGTCAGACCTAAGTCAGGCTAGGTCAACCCAGGTCTAACTATATCAGCCCATGCTGAACTGGGTCTGGCCGATCTGACTAAGATGGACCGGACCCAGACTCAGTCCCGACTTGTTACACGAAACAGGCCCTAACTTCTGAACCAGACGTCTGTTTGAAAAAACGTTTGTGAGGTTGGGATCCTTAGGATGAGGTGGTCCTTTTTGGGATAATACACCTGAGTTTTAGAGAAATTTAGGGCACATCCTGGTTAGATCGAATACGAATCCAACTGGGCCCTCGGCACTAAAACACCTGTATCTCGCAAACCGTGCATCTGATCGACAATCCATTTGTGGATTTGGGACTCTGTTGAGGAGAAGGATATTTTGGAATACCTTTTGGTGACTAAAATGGATATTAAGATGCAACTAGTGTCTTGAGGAGTGGTTCTCCCAAGAAGACTATGTATGGAACCCTACGGTTGGCTGAGACCTGAAGACTGCTTGATGATTGGCCCAGTAGGAAGCAGCTCTGTGTGACCCAACAGACCCATGGTGGGGAGAGGATCTGTGTGACCCAACAGAACCATGGTACTCAACATGAGGAGTACCTCAGTTCGGCCAAGGTGGGAAGCGTCTCTGTGTGACCTGGCATGCCCACGGTGGGAAGCGGCTCTGTGTGACCCAGCATGCCCACAGTACCCATCAGGGATGGGTATCACACCCGTTCAAGGTTAGTGGGAAGTAGATATGTGTGACCCGACATGCCCATTGTACTCAATTGAGGAGGATTTCTCTAGTAGTTGAGGAGTTCTATGGTGTGACGACCCTTCTATCCTTGACCTAAAGCGATGCCTGGAGTGAGCTGACTTGTGTTGTGTAATTTTGATTCATGCTTTGTGGTTCATCCTTTATAGAACTCTAGGAGACCTACAGGAGTCTCGGGGTCCCAACTAAGTATCCTCATACTCACCCCTACACGGGCTTCGCCAGCACCTTGTTGTGTCTGGTGTAGACGACGTACAACATTGATCGAGGCTGAGGGATCTAGGACTGGGCGGTGCTTAGAGCTGTGACTTTTTTACCTGACATGACGTTGGGACTACATATTGTGATTTGTTCCTACCATTCAGGTAGGATCTATGGTGGACGATCCAAGAGTTACCTTTCACTTTTCAAATATTTTTTACTTTTTCAGTTGTACTTGTACTTTTTCCAGTTGGGCTTTTATTCTGTCCCCCTTTATTTTCAGCACTCTTTACTACAACAGTTTACTTCATAGTTGCTTTTGTTGTATTCTAGTCTATGTGGTTTCCTCTTGTTGTGTTCTACTCTGTGATTTTTTACTATTTTAAAGGAAATTCTTTCTCGTTTTAGGGATATGCCTTTCGGTGCTAGTCGACAGCCCATGGCCTATGGAAGGAGGGCTTGGGGTAGTCACTTCATGGGTCTTGGGGGATGGGTCATGACAAAGTGGTATCAGAGGTGGTCAGTTCTACCTCAGAGACTAGGATTATATGCTTTTTTATAAAACAATAGTGTTGAGTGTTGCGATTCTGACCTTCAGGTTCAGGTAGTCCAGGGTTGGTGCAGCGGTCGACGTATCCATACACTGGAACCTTGAGTCCTGCTTTTTGGCTCAAGGAACAAAAATACTGGTTGCGTCTTCATTTTAGGATTTCGAATAAGAGTCAGCTCACTAGGTATAATGTTCTAATTATGGTACATCTTGATTTATTTCAGGATGACTCCATGAGGATGACCAGATAGGATCCAAATGCGTGAGGACAATCCTCTCAATGACGAGGCATCTGTCCAGGGACCAGTGTTCGAGATGGCCCCACCGGGTGGTTCCCTAGTGCTACCACCACCTGATGGTCAGCCCCCACCACCAGTGGTTCCGATAGATGATGTTCGTAGGCTTAGGGACCTACATTAGTTTCAATGACAGAGACCTCCCAGGTTCTGGGGTGAGGCTAACCCTCGAGTCACTGAGGACTGGCTAGAGGTCATGACGCGGGTCTTCCTCTTAGTGAGGACACCACCCGACCATATGGCGATCTTAGCGGTGAGCCTTCTATTGGGATAAACTAGGAGATGGTGGAGTTTGACCATCCAGGTTCATGATGAGGTGACCCTCACTTGGGCTGACTTCGAGAGACTTTTCCAGGAGGAGTTTTTCCCTGTGATGTTACGCTATGTGCGTATTCAGAAGTTGCTTCACCTTCAGCAGGGTAGTATGATAGTGGCCGAGTACTTGGCGAGGTTCAGAGAGCTTTCCCGCTACTGTAAGGATATGGTGCGAGACCCTTTATTCAGGGCTCGGACCTTTGAGCAGGGGCTCAAGAGGGGGATCATGGCTTTAGTGGTGACCCTTAGCATCCCCACCCAGGAGGGAGTATTGGAGCGGGCGCTTCTTGCAGATAGATTCCAGTCAGAGCAAGCACTGACAACGATAGCCAACAGTAGACCCCAAGCAGTAGAGTCTTCGGCTAGCAGTAAGCATTAGGTGTGTGGGCCCAAGAGGGCCAGGTATTTCAGAGGGCGATCCCAGGACTCTGGGTCGGCAGTACGAGGCTCCCAGTCCAGAGGGAGTCAGCAGGGAGCCAGATAGTTCTTTACGTATGGAGGATAGGTCCACATGACTCGTGACTACCCGACCTGTTGTACAGATGACCAACAGACGGTCGAGAGAATACCAAGGTAGAGGCAGTGGTTCGAGCGAGGAGGTCCAAAAGGTGGCGAGCGTGGCAGGGGATCTGGTCGTGTAGCAGGCGGTGGGTGGTGATTTGAGGTGCTACTGCCACCACCACTAGGAGGTCCACCCTGACTACAGGGAGTAGGTGGACAGGGGTGATCACAGCTCTAGGCAGATGAGGCCTACTATCACAGCACTCTAGATATTATTAGAGGTATGATCTGTGTCTAATCCACCCTAGATGTAGTTCTTATAGGCACAGGTTCCTGTCACTTTTTTATTTCCACGACCCTTGTTCAGAGCTCGAAGGTTCCGATAGAGTCGTTGTCTTGATCCTTATGTCTAGAGACTTCTACAGGAGTAGATTCAATGATTTCCCACTGGTTATGGAAGTGTGAGCATACTCTAGGAGGTTATAGCTTCAGCTGGGATCTTTTAGTAGTTTCATCGAGGCCTTACGACATCATCCTGTGTATGCACTGGTTATCCATAGTCCATGATCAGATTGAATATATTAGGCACAAATTTTGATGCATCCGCACAGATGGGACCAGGTTTTTCTTCATTGGTGAGAAGGGGACCTTTACAACACAGGAAAAACTTACCCAAAGGAGGGTGTAACTGATCACCCATCAGTTGGCTAGCCTTACCCTCGGGGCAGTTGATGTTGAAAGTTCGAGCTATCCTGTAGTGGTGGACTAGTATGCCAATGTCTTCCCTGATGATGTCCCAAGACTACCTCTACACAGAGAGGTAGACTTTTGCATCGACCTGTACCCCAGTACAACACCGATATCTACACCAGCATATCGGATGGCTCCTACAGAGCTTTATGAGTTACAGGTACAGTTGTAGGACTTGTAGGGAAAGGGGTTTATAAGACCTAGTTTTTATCCATGGTCAGCCTTGATTTTTTTCTCCAAGAAGGTATATGGGAGTTTGAGACTCTGTGTAGACTATTGGTGCATGAACTAGGTCACTGTGAAAAACAAGTATCCACTTCTGAGAATTGATGATCTTTTTGATCACTTGAAGGGAGCCCATTGGTTTTGGAAGATATACCTCATATCATGCTACCATTAACTCAGGGTACGAGATGAGGATGTACAGAAGACATCCTTCAGATGTCGGTATGGCCACTATGAGTTCTTGGTTATGCTATTCGGCATGAACAATGCCCCTGCAGTGTTCATGGGACTCATGAACAGGATTTTCCATCCATACCTCGATCGCTTTGTGGTAGTCTTCATTGACGATATCCTGATATACTCATCAATGGGGGAGGAGCATTCTTATCATCTTCAGATAGTTCTGGATACACTTTGAGAGCACCAGCTTTATGGAAAGATCTTGAAGTGCAAGTTCTGGATATGAGAGGTCCACTTTATAGGACATGTTATCTCTGAGGATGGATTTGCAGTGGATCCATTGAAGATAGAGGTTCTACTTTCTTAGGAACCAACTAGGAGTGTGACTGAGGTGCGTTGTTTCCTGGGGTTGGCTAGATATTACCAGAGATTCATGCCTGACTTTTCCAGAGTTGCGACACACTTTTCAGTGCTGACGAAGAAGGGGTAGCCCTTCGTATAGACGGAGAGATGCCAATGGATTTTTCAGGAGCTGAGACATAGACTAATGAGTGCTCCCATCTTGAGGCTACCCAAAGAGGGAATTGGGTAAGTTGTATACTACGACACATTAGGGACCAGACTTGGGTGTGTCCCAATGTAGGAACGAGCAGTGATCACCTATGGCTCGCGACAGCTGAGACAACATGAGCATAAATACGCTACCCATGACCTGGAGTTAGCAGCAGTGGTCTTTTCCATAAAGATTTGGTGACATTACTTAATGGGTGAACATTTTACAGTCTTCTTTGATCACAAGAGTCTCAAGTATATCTTCTCTCAGAAGGACCTGAACCTGAGACATCGACGTTGGCTAGAGTTCATCCAGGACTATAACTTTGAGATAGTCTATACTCATGGGAAGGGGAAAGTGGTAGAAGATTCACTTAACAGGAGTTATGGTCTATAGTTGCTGAGTGAGCCAACAGAAAATATAGCCGCATTGCAGATATCTTTCGTGGATAGAGATGGAGCAGCCTACCTCCAGTCCTTGACAGTCACTCCCCCACTTCTTCAGCAAGTTAGGGAGGCGAAGCTTGGGGACATTGACTGTGAGGCTTGACGTGCTCAGATATCCTCAGGACATGCACCTGATAGATTTTCTGATGGCGGGGAGCACGCCATTTTATTCAGAGGACGTACCATGGTACCAGTGGCACTAAGGGAGAGTTGTTGAGGGAGTTCCATATGTCCCCTTTGGTGGTACATCCTGGTGTGGCGAAGATGTACCAGAATCTCCAAAATTAGCACTTGTGGCCAGGGATGAAGAAGGTTGTAGCGAAGTTCGTTTCACGATGCCTCACTTTTCAGCAAGTGAAGACCGAGCATCAGGTCCCAGTAGGCTTAACACAGCCCCTATATGTGCCAGAGTGGAAGTGGGATGGGATATCCATAGACTTTGTGACATGGATTTCATGTACGTCTAGGGGACACGATTCCATATGGGTGATCATTGACCAACTCACCAAGTCGGACCACTTTTTACCTATCAGAGATCAGGGGTCAGTAGAGGGCTTGGGACTCCTCTATGTACAAGATATTGTGTGACTCTATGGGGTGTCATCGATGATCGTCAATGATCATGACACACGTTTCACATCTCGGTTAGGGAAGGGTTTACAAGAGGCATTTGGGACTCAACTATGTTTCAGCACTTCCTTCCATCCTCAGAAGGATGGTCAACAGATCGGACCATACAGATGCTGGAGGACATGCTTCATGCATGTGTCTTAGATTTTGGCCGCAATTGGGAGGATCATTTTTCCTTAGTGGATTTTTCTTACAACAATAGTTACCACTTCACCATTGTTATGGAACCATTCGAGGCCTTGTATGGTTGACCTTGAAGATCACCTCTATACTGGACAGACTTTGGGGAGTCAGCACTTATGGGTCCAAAGTTTGTACGGGCTACCACTGAGAAGGTGCAGATCATCTAGGAGCAGATGAAGACTGCGCAGAGCAGACATAAGTCTTATGCTGATAGGAAGTGGATACCCTTGGAGTTTCAGGAGGGGGACCATGTATTCTTGCGAGTCTCCCCTCAACAGGGACTATGGAGATTTGGCATAGGCAACAAGTTATCACCGATTTTTATCAAACCTTTTCTGATACTTCATAGGATTGGCGAGGTTCCATACTTCTTGGCACCCCCACCGCAGTTGGAAAGGGTTCACAAAATCTTCCACGTATCATAGCTAAGGGGATACGTGCACGACCCATCTCACGTCACCCACTATGGCGAGATGGACTTGGATGAGGGGGTGACGTTTACAGAGGTTCTAGTAGAGATTTAGGATCGACATGAGCGGGTCCTTCATGGGTGGTCGATACCTCTGGTGCGCCTTTGCTAGCAGCACGGGAACCTCCAGAAGAGCACATGGGAGCGGGAGTCTTAGATTCGTTCCTAGTACCCCCATTTGTTTCCTTAGTCTATGTTGTGGCTTTCAGGGACGTAAATCCCTAAGTTGGGGAGAATATAAAGACCCATATTTTCCATGTAATTTTTTTTTAATTTTATAGAATTTTACGAGTCTGTAAAAATTGACAGTGCATGATTCCGAGACCCGATGTGCCTGGAATGAATTTCTGAACTTTTTTTCAGGTACGTTTAATAAAGGCGTGAGCAGCATTTTTTACCTTTTAAATCGTTGCTCGGATTAAAAATCTGAGGGCACCGTTGAATCCACAGCACCGGGATTCTCTTAAGGGAGGCTTCTCTTCGACCACAGTAGGTCCAGAGAAAAATTTAGTTTTGGGAACTTTTAATATAATAAATAAAATAACTTTATTGTTTTATTTTATTCTATTCCTCCAATGGATAGGTGGTAAGGTGGGACCGATGATGTGTCAAGTCAATAAATGGATTGACCCTCCAATCTAAATAATAGAAATGTAAGGGGAATTAGGAATCTTCCTATTAATGAGCCCCAATAACTGCTCGCATCGTTACTTACTCCCCCCTCTCCTATAAATATAGAGCTTGGAGGAGGGGTATCAGACAAGCTTCACAAAGAAGCGAAGTTCTATTGGAGTGTCGTAACGCCAATCCCTTAAAAGACGGAGCTGACCCCAGCAAGAGGTGACGTGCGGAACCAAAACCCGAACCATAGTTTGACATTCGTCCGGTGGCGAGGGTGTCTTGTTGCAGGGACAGCGAACAACGAGACTCCCTCAACCGCGAGCGCTCTCCAACGTTTCAAGGTTGGGGGTCGAGTTGATTTTTTCCCCTATTCTCTTTCTAAAAAGATAAGAACAGATCAACTCAAAGACAAGTTGACCCGATGTTTTGTTTTTATTTTTATATGTGGGCTGGTGTGCTTTATCGTTGCGGTCGGGAATTGAAACTAAGGCATGAATTTTAGTTAAACTTTTCCTCGAAACTCCCACGGGTTTATCTCTAACGCGAAGGGTGTGGGTTGACATGAACAAGACTTGATCCACACCGTTCGTGTGTTATTTGCAATCCCCTTTTTCTTGAAGTTGGTGACAACCTAAACTAGGGCATATCCCAGCGAAGAACATGATTCCAGGAAACTGAAAACATTGATGGCACAGGAAAGCGGTCCACCGGTGCATGACCGATGGCCCAACGAAATCCCTGCCACCGAAACCGACACTGGCACCGGCATCGACGCATAGCGATGTGGCAGCAGCATGCAGTGGCACCGACCGCATGTCCAGCGGAAGACCGGCAGCCACCCGGGCCATGGAAGAGCAGAGGAGGGGTGTGCTCCAGGGGGTGCACCCACGTGGCAGCAGGGTCGCGACCTATGATGGTCGCGGCAGGAGAAAAGGGCATTCAGTACAACCGATGGCCAATGGATGTGGCGCGCACCAGCAGGGCGCCCGACGGAGGGCCAAGGGCCCATCAACCGCAGCGCAGAGGAAACCAAGTCCCATCGGCCACGGTACGGAGGAACCACGGCCCGTCGGCCATGGTGTGGAAGACCTGTGGTGCCACGTGGCGCCGCGTCGAGTAAACCCCCCCCCCCCCCCGAGGGTTTGACCCGCTGATATGGCCCCACGCCACGTCAGCCCTACCCGGACGCATCACGTCTGGGTGTCCTTGGCTGCCTGTGCTGCCAGGTGGGTGGCACCGCCGAGTCGGTCTAGCGGACAGACCCGCCGCCCAGTGACCCAACCCGTGGACCCACGGGCTGACCCGCCACCCATCGGCCTGACCCGCGACCCAGCCGGGCCTAGCGGGCCAACTTGACCTGAGTTGGGTCGGACCCGAGTCAGGCCGGGTCAACCCAGGTCGAATTGGATCAGCCCATGCTGAATCGGGTTGGGACGGTCCGACTGAGGCGGACCCGACCTACACCCCGTACCGACTTATTACACGAAACATGCCCTAACTTATGAACCGTACATCCGTTTGATGAATCGTCTCTGGAATCAGGATCATTAGCATTAGGAAATCCTTTTTGGGATGCTCCACCTGAGTGTTGAAGAAATTTGGGGCATGGCCAGGTTGGATCGAATATGAATCCAATCGGGGCCTCGGCACTAAAACACCCATATCTCACAAACCGTGCATCCGATCAACGATCCGTTTGAGGATTTGGGACTATCTTGAGGAGACGGATATTTTGGCATTATTTTTGGTGACTTACCTATATATCAAGATGTAGCGAGTGGGTTGAGGAGCAGTTCTCCCAATCAGACTACGTATGGAACCCTGCGGTTGGCTGAGACCTGAAGATTGGTTGATGATTGGCCCAGTGGGAAGAGGCTCTGTGTGACCCATCAAGCCCATGGTGGGGAATGGATCTGTGTGACCTAGTAGACCCATGGTACTCTACAGGAGGAGTACCTCAGTTCGACCAAGGTGGGAAGCGGCTCTATGTGACCCGTCATGCCCATGGGGGGAAGCGGCTATGTGTGACCCAGCATGCCCATAGTACCCATCAGGGATGGATACAACAACAGTTCAAGGTTAGTGGGAAGTGGCTCTGTGTGACCTGGTAGGCCCACTGTACTCGATCGAGGAGGAGTTCTCCAGGAGCTGAAGAGTTCGATGATGTGACGACCATTCTATCCTTGACCTAAAGCGATACCTGGTGTGAGGTGACTTGTGTTGTGTACTTTTGCTTCATGATTTTTGGTTCATCCTTTATAGAACTGTAGGATTCCTATGGGGGTCTCGAGGTCCCTACTAAGTATCGTCATACTCACCCCTGCATGGGCTTCACCCACACCTTTTTATGTCTGGTGCAGATGACGTACAACGTTGATCGAGTTTGAGGGAGTTAGGACTGGGCGGTGCTTAGAGATGGACCTTTTTGACGTGACGTGATGAAGGGACTATAGATCGTGATTTGTGCCTAACCTTCATGTAGGATCCGTGGTTGACGATATAGGAAATGCCTTTAACTTTGTATCTATTTTTTACTTTTTCAGTTGCACTTGTACTTTTTCCAGTTGGGCTTGTATTCCGGCCCCCTTTATTTTCAGCACTCTTTACTGTAGCAGTTTACTTCACAGTTTCTTTTATTGTGTTCTAGTCTATGTGGTTTCCTCTTGTTGCATTATACTCTATGACTTTATACAGGTTTAGAGGCAATGCCTTTCCATTTTAGGGATATGCCTTTCGGTGCAAGTCGTCAGCCCTTGGCCTATGGAAGGCGGGCTTGGGGTAGTCACGGCATGGGCCCTGTGGGATGGGTCATGACACATCATCATGCTTCTAAAAAAGTTATACTATTTTATATAACTCTATACTCTTACTCATTAAAATGTAAAACATGTTATTGTTTAGGTTGGTTAAGCCACTTACATTAATGATATTATACAAACACTAGCATTTTCACTATGAATAAATATAAAAAGACTAATTAAGGTAATAAATAAAATTAATTAGTAATATGTGTAATTAATATGTTTCTTTAAGGATGAAATAAAAATAAAAAATCATTATAAAGTAAATCATGGTTATCAGTAAATTACCCTAAAAATGTTCGTTATAGATTCCATTCTCAAAAACGATACCAATAATTTCAACAAAATAGACATGAGGATACATAAATAAATGAAAAAAATATATTTCAATTCATTTTCTAATCTATTAATTATGAAATTAATATCAATGAATAGGGAATATTATCACCATTATGAAACATGTATGAAATAATCAAAAATACTAACATCTGATGATTAAGTTTAGAAACAACTAATGAAAATATTTATAGTGAGTGGTTATAAATGAATGAAATTAAAGTTAATGTATATGAATAATTTTATAAAATAATTTTTTAATATGGTTATATTTTTTATAAAGGATATTAAAATTATTTCATGGAATATGGGAGAAAATGTAACAGTTTTTTTTTCAAACTCATTTTGAAATCGAGATTGTTATGACTATGTTTTTATCTAGGGAAATTGAACACTATTTCCTTATAAAACCACTTTTTTTCTTCTTATCTATTTTCTCATGAGTTTTACATTTAATCATATGACTTCACTTCCACTTTAGTTTAAAATTCACTGAAAGTAATTCTTGTAAGATAAATCAAACTTACATCTTCATTTTAGTTGGGAATATTTCTCTTTAATGTTAATATTATTTTTGTTGTTTTATGGATGTAATTATCTTGAATTATATTATTTATTAAGGTCATTTCCAATGTTATTGAATTTATATACAAAATTAATATTTTTTAACTTTTTCATTATGATTGTAATTATCTAACATTGACTCTCTTTACAAAATGGTAAAAATAATATTTATTATTTAATACTTTCAATATGAATGATTTTTCCTTATTTTATAATCATTTTTTATAATAAATATTTCTATAAAAGTTTTAATGGTTTTATAAATAAATTTTTATTCATTTATTATGTAAAACATTTTCTTACAAGTTATGAAAACTATAGAGTGTATTTTTTCTTCTTTCTTTATGTTACTCTTAATGCTCTTATAAAATTGTTTTTCATTTATGTCAACATTATTTAATGTTTTTATGCTACATTTAGAATATTATATAATGAAACCATTCACTTTCTATCTATGTATAGCTTAGAATTCTATATTTTGGATTTTTTTCATGAAACTCATTTCTTTTTTATGTGATAATTAAGCTATGATAGAATTATGAATGTTTTCATGTTCTTGTGGAATGCATATGTATGGTTTATTATTATGTAAAGGGTTGGTTTTCTATATCCATATAATTAAATGGTTAAATTTTTATACCTCATGAGATTAGTTTTGGATAAGGGTGGTAATCCCAAGTCCACTATGTTAAGAGGGGATGATGGATATCATAAGTGCACTATGTTAAGAGATTTGACTAGTTTTCCTAAGAAATCTATGTTTTGGGAATTTGGTTAGATATCCCATTATGATGTTAATTCATTTTTGACTATCCTTGACATGTGTTATTATTTCTATGATTATATTGTTCCACATTCTTATTTTATGAAATTTACCTATGATATGTTCTCATTGCTCATGATTATTTACTCATATTTCTACTCCACTATGACTCATGCCACATGTTATCCTAAAATCCAAATGTCATTAAATATATTTTATGATCTATGTTTTATTGGGTATAATTATCTTTTTTTTAAACCATATATCTTGATTAATTTCTCATAACCATATAATTATCTTATTCTTGTGATCCTTGATTGATATCTCTTCTATTTACTATTATTGAGCATTTTACCTCACCCTTTCTTGTATTTTAATTACCAAGGTTATGAAGAAGAGTATTTTGTATGATGTGTCAAAAAGGGTGTCATGTTCCAAAACTATTTGTTTAAGATAATTATAATATTGTAAAATAATTTTATCATGAATATAATATCCAAAGTAACTAAAACATTATCTTATGATGTGTGATTTAGGGTGTGATATAACGAAATTCATATAAAATAAGGTAAAATTCAGGTATATTTTTCTTTGGTCGCCTCAGTTGGTACAATAGTGGGTTTGAGTAACATGTAGGTATTGAATTATGAAGAATAAGAGGATATTACTAAAAAGACCCTATGATGAACCAAATGTGATTTAGGATGAACCTAAAATTTCATTGGATGAAATAAATTGTCATAATTTATAACATCGTGGGATTGATTATCTTTATCATACGACTACTTAATCTGATTATTATTTCTTGGTACTCATGCAAACCTTTTATTTTTAGTCAAGAAAAAAAAGGGAGGAATAGAGTTAAAAATTAATGTCATTAGAAGTGCAATGATTGTACCATTGAGCTACCAAATGATATGGGATATGAAGTGAAAAATCTCAAGGAAATTCCCACCCAACTATTTTATGTTATGTACAATAACACGAATCATGTCGAACTCTGTAATGTGACAAGGATGTAACAACCTTGTATTGAGTCTTCCAATGTGAAATTTCCATCCTCCTTTAGTGGGTCTTCCAACCAACTTATTTTCAAAACAAATGATCAATACAACTAAAAATAGATTTTTTATTCTCCAATTATCTAAAATAAAATGGTTTTTTAGGTATTTATCATTTGTAATGAGAAGTTCACTAATGATAGATGCTCATCAAGAATATGATACTAAAGGTGGAATTCGACTCTGTGAAATGAGAGGACATTATGAAAATATTATTTACCAAATATTTTCCCATAACTCTTCTCATGAAAATGGAGAGAGAATTTATAAGGTTTATATAAAGTAAGTATGAATCTATTGGAACCTATGAAGAAAAAAATCAAAAGACTCAAAAGGTAAAACTCTAGTTTTATCATTTACCCAGAAATAAAAAATAGTTACCATACTATAGATTGGACTTTTAAAACTTCTTTAAAATCTAGTAGCTCTTTTAAACATTAAAAAGTGATGGTAAAGGCACTCTTTATCAGTGTTGATAAACTATACCTTCATCAGTGCTTTTTTAGTGCTGGTTAAAAATTTTCTTTATCAGAATTTTTTTACTACAGATATAGGGTACCATTATCAGCACAAAAAATATACATTGATAAAAATCAAAAAAACATTAAAATATATCATGAACCTATAATCCATTATAGGATCCATGGAGCCCTCCCCCCTTTTATTTCTGTGAGACCCCTTTTTATCAATGCTTTCACCCCTAACATGACCTTCTTTTATCATTGCCAACCACCCCCTTTATCAACACCATTTTGACCATTGTGGTTCCCCACCCCCTTTATCAGTGTTATTTTAGCCATATTCATCCTGTCTCACACCTCGATTCGAACATGTGACCTCTTCATTCAATCCTAACACCAGTACCACTATACCATCCTGATTTATTCAATACTTTATGAAATTTATATATATATATATACATTATTCTTTTATATTTAAATATTTATTCAGTGGGATAATTATATATATTTATTCAAATAATTTTATATACTAATATATTTATTTTAAAATACATTTATAAAATATGTATATATTTTTGTTATATTTTTGTATAACTGCATATTTACATATATATTTTTTATGTTGTATTTAAATAAAATGAATATTTATTATAAATATGTATATATACTATATTTACATTCATATGATGTATTTCAAAAACACATATACACACACACATTCATATATTTACACCGAGACACACAGATATTTATATTTCACATACAAACACATTTATATATAGAGTTATATTTATATTTATATATATATATATATATATATATATATATATATATTTATATTTATATTTATATTTATATTTATATTTATATTTATATTTATATTTATATTTATATTTATATTTATATTTATATTTATATTTATATTTATATTTATATTTATATTTATATTTATATTTATATTTATATTTATATTTATATTTATATTTTCCACACACAAAGACACAAACATATTTGTATTTATATTTATAATTATATGTAACACACACACACACACACATATATATTATATATACACTCATATAGGTATACATATATACATATATGTATTTTTATAAGGTAAATAAAATGGATAATTTTTTATTTAAAATAAATTATAATAAATATTTATTTCCACATGATTTGTTTATTTAAAAATATATTTAAAATGTAAATATGTTTATAAATTTATTCATACAATTAATATTTTATATATAAATATATGAAAATATTTGGGTAAACATATATTAATTTATAAATAAAAATACACTAGAAAAAATGTGAAAATATCAACAATATAATATCCATATGAATCCAAAAACATGGAATAAATTTAGTCTCTATTTAGAAAATGCAATAATACCATCTTAAATCAAGCATAAATTCCATCAAATGTTGAAAAATCAGGGTATCCGAACTAAAAACTCCATTTTGGAGGCCTTTTCAGACATTTTTTTACTAAAAAAAAAGAGTTATCAGAGAATTGTTGGTTCTAGAAATTTTAGATCTCATTACAATATATGCTTTTCCACAGCATGGTTCCCAAAAGCAACCCAAAATAAAAAAGTATCAATTATTGAAATTCATGTCCTCTTTTTAACATACCATAAGAGATTAATTATTTTATTATTTTTTATATTATGAAGTTGTTATTACATTTCTATTACTCAATACTAACTATCACATCATTAATTAATTTTAATTTTTATTAATTCTATATACCATTTATCACTAAATATATTATATATTTATTTTAAATAATTTTTTAGTATTATATAAATAATATTTCATAAAATATGTTATATATATATATAAGAATAAAAATATATATTTATATTAAAATATTATTTAAAATGTTATATAATTTTTTATGAAGGTCACTTTAATCAATACTGAAAAAATTGATAAAGGGATACTTTATCAATGCTAAAAAATAATTGATAAAGGGTTCATTTTATTAGTACTATAAAAGATGTGACAAAGAGTTCCTATTTGAGTGCAAAAAAATGTGTTGATAATGGCACCCTTTGTTAGAACTAAAAAATACCAAAAAATGGTGTCTTTAATCAATGTTTTTTAGTACTATGAAAAGTATATTCTCTCAATTCCTCTTTCACACTGATAAAGACACACTTTGTCAGTTCTTTTTTTAGCTCTAGAAAATGGAAAAGATTAATAATGTGAAATCTATAGTAGTGGGTTAGTTGAATCCACCATACCTAGGGTTAGTGATGAAAACCGGTGTTGAGAACCCCTAAATCCTAAGGAGAATAGGAAACCCTATGCAATGACAATAATTGAAGTGGATGATGAAAATAAAGTGGTGAGATTAATAATTTTTATTTATTATTTTTGAATTGTTTTATTGATATGATTGTGAGGTACTAAGTTCCTGTATGTGATTTTTGAATTCATTCAAAGAGGTTTAGCGTGTAAATTTTATTATTTTATTTATTCTATATTTGAAATTGGAATAAATGAAATGTATAGGTTTTGAAAAAATATTATGCATGTGTTCATGGTGATGAGTTTTTGATATAATGAAAATATTATACATATGTTTAAAGACACAAAAAATAAACACATATATCGTATGATCTCAATATTTTTTTAACTTTGATTAATCTTCCTATTAAAAAACATAGAAATTTCATTCCTCATCATTCGAGGATTTTTTATCTGTCACGACCCGACCCTACCGGTCCTGAGCTGCAACTACCTCAAGTATGCCTCCATAGGCTAGAGGCTGCAGACCAGCGTCGAAGGTGTAACAATCTCAGGGAGGCCTTCACCTAAGTACCTATACACATGCACACACATCCCACTCGATGCATAAGTGCAGAGTAAAAAAGAAAACCACAGGACAAACAGCTATAACCCAACCACAGTCATGCATCAACCACTAAATAGAGCAAGTAAAGTGATGAAAGTACTGACAGGTAAACTGAACAGTAAAAAGGGAAAAACCCGCACCCAAACACAAAGGTGCCACAAACCGGAAACAGGTAAACAAAAGGAAACAACTGGATAGATCCCCACCTGAAAACTCTAGCACGACCACAACATGTTGTCCTAGCTCCTGTGACCTCTACACTTCTCCATAGTCACAATCGACCTGTTCATCATCTGCGAGGGCACACCAGGTATGGGAAAATCCCAAGTAGGGGTGAGTATAAATATACTCAGTAGGATGCCCTGAAATCTCAAGGGAGCAAGAAAGGAGGCACTAAAGAGGTGAGAAGTAGACAGAACCAGAACAGTAAAAGAGTACAATAAAGAGAGTGCAGCTCAACCCAACAGGAGGAAGGAAGTAAACTCGTCCAAATGCAAGGAGCTAGGAACGGTGAGAAGATGAACTTCTCGCCGAGTCTTCACTACCTATAGTAGGATAGTGGACTCATCCAACCAAGAGGAGCTAAACACAGAAAGAACATGGCATACCCCATGCGTCTTCGCCCCTCTTAGAGGGAGAGTAACTAAACCCAAGGAGTGGGAACCGAAGTCAGGTGTATATGTATATATGATCAACAAGGAACTCGGACGAGTGTGTAAGGGGATCTCCATCTCCAAGCTCAGCCCAAGAAGAGTCTCCAAGATTTCTAGGGATATCCAACACCAAAATCAAATGTCTCGCATATCAACCTAGGAGGTACAAGTCAAAGGGGCTCAATCACCGCACCTCGATACTATCTGCATTGGGCGGCACTGACTCGCCCTCATGGCTTTTAGGTCACATTGCAAGGACACGTCTTGGTGGGAAAAGCGGCCCTCGTCCTCATATGTCCTAAGGCTACTTCAAAGCTATCACATCGTTGATCCATAAAACCAAGGATCCCACTCCGGTAGACACGGAGAGAAATTCATTGACTAGCCCCATAGAAAGGTCTGAGTCTAAAAGAAGTCGTCAGGTAACCCACTGCCCAGCCCAGCTAGAGGGTAAACCTCTAGAGGTCATCGGGTAACCCACTACCCAGCCCCGCTGGAGGGTAGACCCTAATAGGTCAACGGTTAACCCACTGCCCAACTCTTCTAGAGGTTAAAAACTTAAAGTCGTCGGGTAACCCACTACCCAGCCCCGCTGGAGGGTAAACCCTAGTAAGTGAACGGGTAAACCACTGACCAGCCCGGCTAGAGGGTAAACCCTGATAGTTCGATGGGTAAGCCATTGCCCATCCATACTGGAGCTTAAACCCTAATACGTCGTTGGGTAACCCACTACCCATCCCAGCTGGAGGGTAAACCCGGAATTGGTCCGATAGCTCTGCACTACCCGTGCTATCCCTGGGGGGTCACCAACATCGCTATTGCGCGATGGTTCAAAGTGCGTCAAGGAAAACCCCATCCAACGCCCTTCCATGCTTCCACATTTAATAAGATCTCTAATGAGGCTCTGCACACCCTAATAGATCACACCACTACAATCCTCATGGAAAACCACGCGAGATATACTACTCATTCGCCTGGAACGGACCCCCGACGGAAAAGTTGTTCACCACTGATTTAGGCCTGCACGGTGTCTCATGGGGCCCACTCTCGGTCCTAAAAGAGGTTGAGTGGACAACGCCATTGTGATGGCCTCGAAAAAACACATCAAATCGACTATTCATCCGCCCTGAACGGACGCCTGACGAAAACGTCGCAAAACGCTACACGTCACTTAAAAGACGGCCCGTAGGTCCCACATATCAACTCCAACTTCAATGAACAAAACCATACTATAAATATCTTCCTCGAAACTAGTGTCACAATTCCACTGATGGTGCTCAAATCGGACATCGGATGTGTCTGCGCCATCCAAAACAAGAACCCCCGGAAAAACGCCAATCCACTTAATGGGCGTGTCGCACTACCGAGGCCCATGTATCGGGAATTAAAAACCCTAAAAACATCTCAAAATGTTTGTCTCAATTCTAGGAATGTGTTTCTGTAGATGGAACGTGAATTCGATGCCTGGAATTCATTTTATAAGCGTTTTAAATTTTTAATGGATGAAAAAAATAGGTGGGCCGGGCCGGTTCGGTCGTCCCACCATACGCCTGGACAGGCTTAAGCCGGTCCAGATTTATCTCCATAGGACCCGCATATTTTGGGTCCCTATCTCGCCAGCTGAGGTCCAAAGACCCCGGTCTCTTGCATGCGCACCGACCAGAAAAAGCCGGTCGGCTTGGGTCTCCGCGCCTCGCTGCCCCCCCCCCTGGTGGCGCCCCCTGCTGCCCGGTCCGGCTTCCATTCACCAACTGCGCGGACGCCACCTTGCTCATCCGCCCTACTACTAAGTCTCTTAAGACCTCCGGGCCACCGGTACCTCTGCTTGGACCCCCACCATGCCGCCGTTGGGCCTCGTCGCACCGCCGCTAAGCCTCGTCGGACCGTCGGAAACACACCTAAAAACTCCCGAAAATTCGTCGGACGATTGTGGTCACCTAGAAACTCGGATTTCAAATCCAAAAAGTTCAGAGTAAAGCTCAAAATATAAAATACTCAAATATGGTCTTCTCTTGAAATTTAAATAACATTTTGATATTATTAATTTAGATCGCAGATGATGCGGGAAATTGAAATGGAAACGAGAAGATCCTACCTCGGGGGCTTAGCCCTTCGCTTCGCAACGATTTTCCGGAGCCGCAACCTTGGAGGGGGAGTATATGGAGATCTTCGTATTGAGATTAGTTTCCTTTCACTAGAGGAATTATAAAATGGGAGAGGTGACCTTGGTTTAGACATAAGTAGAGAATTAAGTGAAAATTTTAATTAATTCATTTTAATCCTCCAACGATAGGCCCATTCCCGAACCCTCATTGGGGTCGAGATTAAGCCTCCCCTAGGGTAAACACCATGCCCTGAGCGTAGTAGTGGTATTGGAATTTTAATTCGAGCCTCCGTTTAAAAGTTATAAATTCAACGCTCGAGGCCGCTAAATTACAAAAATGCCCCTGGGGGGCGTTTTTCACAGTTGGCCCGCGCCTATGAAAATTTCACCTCTCCTAGAGTAAACGGCACACTCCGGACTCATCGGTGCCCTCAGTTTTCCCGTCTGAGCTACCGTTTAGGATTTATTCTGTTTATTTAGCACGTCCAGTGTGAACGCACGTCAAATTTAATTCTGGCCACACCGGGGCTCGGAATCGCATGCCGTATGAACATCCTGCTTTGGAATAACATCAAGAAATAAACAAAGTTTTATAGGTTCAAAATCCGAGTTCTTACATCATTACCTCCTTCACGTTTTTCATCCCCAAAAAACAAAACTACAAAAAAAACTCAGGATACTGAGCCCGCATCTGGCTCTCCCTCTCCCAAGTGCTCTCCCGCACCCTCCCGTGATGCCACAACACAAGAACAATAGGAATGGACCGTCTGTGTAGAGTCTACTCCTGTCGGTCCTCAATCACCACTGGGTACTCCATAAAGGTGGCTCCATCCTCAATGTCTAGCTCTCCCCAGTCGATAATGTGCGTGGGGTCGTGCACGTATTTCCTCAGCTGTGACACGTGGAAGACATCGTGCACTCCCTCTAGCTGTGGGGGTAGATCAAGACGGTAGGTGACCTAACCAACCCTGCGCATGATCTCAAAGGGCCCGATGAATTGTGGGGACAACTTGCCTCCCTGGACGAACCTCTGCATTCCACGCTTTGGGGATACTCTAAAAAAGACATGGTCTCCCTGCTCAAACTCCAAAGGCCTGTGATGTTGGTCTGCATAGGACTTATGTCTGCTCTGATCCGTCCTCATCCACTCACGAATGACCTGCACCTTCTCTGGCGTCGCCTGCACCAACTCTGGGCCCACAAGGGAGGTCTCCCCAACCTCCGTCCAACACAACGGTGACCTTCAGGGTCTCTCGTAGAGGGCCTTAAAAGGTTCCATGCTAATAGTAGAGTGGTAACTGTTGTTATACACAAACTCAACAAAGGGCAGGTGATCCTCCCAGCTCTGGCCCAAGTCTAACATGCACGCCCTGAGCATATCCTCCAACACCTGGATAGTGCGCTCGGTCTGCCCGTCAATCTGGGGGTGAAAAGTTGTACTCATCCACAACTGACTCTCGAATTCCTCCTGCAGGCCTCTCCATAATCGCGATGTAAACCACACCTCATGGTCGAAGACGATCATCAAGGGTACTCCATGTAGTCGGATGATCTCCCAAACATATAATTGCCCCAGACTCTCCACCAAGCTCTGCTCCCTGATAGCAAGGAAGTGCGCTGACTTCGTGAGTCGGTACACTATCACCCAAATGGATTCATGACCCTTCATTGTGTACGGAATCCCTATGAAGAAGTCCATTGATATGCCATCCCACTTCCACTCTGGGATATCAAGGGGATACAATAACCCTACCGAAACCTGGTGCTCTGCCTTCACCTGCTGACAGGTAAGACACCGAGAAACAAACTCGGCTACGTTTTACTTCATGCCAGACCACCAAAATTGTCGTTGAAGGTCTCTGTACATCTTCCCCACACCGGGATGTACGACCATGGGATAAGTGTGGAATTCCCGCATCACCTCCTCATGCATCTCCACTGGTACTAAAGCTCATCCCTAGAACACGATCTCCTGATTCACTCCTTCAGAATACCCATCAGGTGCGTCGCTCGTGGATATCTAATCACGTAGTATCTTGCTGTCGACATCCCCCAACTGCGACTCTCTCACACGCTCAAAGGAGTCCGCGTCATTGACTGCAGAAAAGATGTACCCTCTTACTCCACCAAGGTCAGTTTTAGAGAATTCAACTACTCTGAAGCTTCCCGCATGTGACGATCCTGGGACTTCCTCCTAAGGGAATTCACTACTACGTTTCCCTTCCCCGGAGTGTAGACTATCTCAAAATCATAGCCCTGCAGAAACTCCAGCCAGCGCCTCTGCCTCAGATTTAGATCCCTATGAGTAAAGACGTACTTGAGGCTCTGATGGCCTGAGTAGACCACGAAACGCTCACCTAGGAGGTAGTGTCTCCATATCCTCAAAGCGAATACGACTGTTATCAGCTCTAAGTCGTGATTTGCATAATTCTGTTCATGGGGCCTCAATTTCCTTGACCCATATGCAATCACTATGTGTTGTTGCATCATCACACACCCGATCCCAGCTCCTGAAGTGTCGCAATATATGATGAACTCAACGCCCTCCTCTGGCAGCCTCAACACTGAAGCACTAGTCTGCCTCTGCCTCAACTCCTCAAAGGCCTTCTGATACTGATCAGTCTAGGTAAACGGTCGTACCTTCCGCATCAATTCGGTCAAAGGGGCAACAAACCTTGAGAAGTCCTCCACAAACCTCTTGTAGTAACCTACCAAACCAAGGAAACTCCGCACCTCAGACACATTCTTGGGTGGCTCCCAAGAAAGCACTACCTCTATCTTTGAGGGATCCATAGCCAATCCATGTTTTGTAATGATGTTCCCCAAAAATTGAACCTCGTGAATCTAGAACTAGAACTTAGAGAGCTTCCTGTACAACTAGTGCTCTTGAAGTAAGTCTAGGACCATCCTCAAATGCTCTGTATGATCATCCTCTCTCGCTGAGTAAATGAGTATGTCGTTAATAAAGACAACCAAAAATTGGTCCAAGTACGGTTGGAAAATATGGCTCATCAAATCCATGAAGTCAGCAGGGGCATTCTTCATGCAAAAGGGCATCACCAGAAACTCGTAGTGCCCATATCGACAACGGAAGGCCATCTTAGGGATATCAGCCTCACGAACCCCCAACTGGTGGTAGCCAGATCGAAGATTGATCTTTGACAACCTCTTCGCACCTCGCAACTGGTCAAAGAGTTCTTCGATCCTCGGCAAAGGGTACTTGTTCTTTATTTTGGCCTGATTTAGGCGATGATAATCTACGCTAAGTCGTAGGCTCCCATCTGCCTTCTTCACAAACAAGACCGGAGCTGCCCAAGGGGACACACTGGGATAGATGAATCCCTTATCACGAAGTTCATCCAACTGAAGTCATATCTCTTGAAGCTCTGTGGGTGAAATCCGATATGCTGCAGAAGATATCGGAGTAGTCCCCGACTACAAGTCGATACAGAACTCCATCTCTCACCTCGGAGGTAGTCCTGGAACATCCTCGAGAAAAACGTCCATGTAGTCTTCTAAAACGGTAGGGATAAAGTGCCTATAGAGTCCAATTCTCTGAGAGCCATGGTCGCCAGATGATGAGAAACAATTCGTGGTCTCTTGCTCATAGCACCCGTCTGCTCTGCCACAAGGTCTCGTTCACTAAGGATGGTGAACATCGTCCCGTCTGAATGCATGCATCTGACTTGTCTGCGACGACATTCGATCTGGGTGTGAACCATGGAAATCCAATCCATTCCAAAAATAACTTCATAAGTTTCCATTTTGATGACCCATAGGTCCCACGTGAAACTATCTCCCCCAAAAGATAGTTCGCACTGTCTAAAAATAAAGGTCACCCACGAGGCACTTCCCGTAGGAACCTCGAGACTAAGTACAAGCGCAAGCACCTCTACTGGGAGCTCCAACTCCCGTACCAAAAGAAATGATATAAATGAATGGATAGCGCCTGTTTCTACTAGTACTGAAGCAAGTGTGGAGTAAACACAAAGCGTACCTTAGACCATATCGTGCGATGGAGGGTCTCGAACACCCATGGCCTGAAACTGCCTACGCCCCTACTGCCAGCTCCCTGAGCCTGACGTGGGCCACCCGGTGGTGGCAGTGGAAGGATCTCAAAACTTCTTCCTCCACCTCCTTGCCCTGTCGCTTTGCCTGCGCTACCTACCTAAGGACCGCATGGTCCCCGCCTAGGTGACCCCTAGTCACAGCGCGACCTCTGCCTCTGTAGTGCACCTGCTGCCTGCCACAGATGATCTGTACACCTGGTTAGGAAATCTCGTGCTATATGGACCTAAACGTCACAAGTGTAACACCGAATCTCTCCCATCTACCCTGGTTCCCTACGGTGCCACTGAGGTGTACGACCCTGGCCCTGGGCCTGCTCATGGAAGGGCCTCCTTGGCTGAGGCCCAACTCTCTGTCATCAGCCTGCTGAAGACTCTGCTCTAAAGTGGCCACTTCTAGGTCATGCCATATAGAGCCCCTCGGACAGGAATATCTCGGTCACAAGTGCCCGCTCCATCACCCCGGCATAAGTGTGGATGCACAAGGGTACCATGCTTGCATGGATCTCCCTACGAAGACCCTGCTCGAACTTCTGCGCCCGGAAGTAGCTGTCACGGATCTTGTCCTTCGAGTAGCATGTAAGATCAGTGAACCGGGCCGAGTAATAGGACACATAAATCCCCCCTGCTTTAGCTCCAGAAGATCCTGGATCTGAACGGAGCATAAAAATGAGGGGGAGTACTCCTCCCAGAAAAGCTGCTGGAAGCTATCCCATGTGAGGGACGACCCGTCATGGGTCTGCGTCACCAAACCCCACCATCGCCCGGCTGTCCTGAGGAAAAGACTGGTGGCTAGGGCCACCATCTGGTCTACTGGGGTCTATACCAGCCTGAAGAGCCATACCACTGACTCAAGCCAGTCCTCCGCCACCTGAGGATCCGGGTTCCCGCGGAACCTCGGCAGCCTCTGACGCTGGAAGTCTCGTAGCACGCTCAGTCTGCACGCAACCTCGGCCTGAGATGCTGGTACTAACTACCTCTCTTCATATGGAGGGGCTGATTCTGAAGCACTTGGTGGAATAGGATCACATGAGGGTCCCTGAACTGATGACTCATCGCTCGCCCGGTCATCATCATGAACCGGAGAGGGTAGCCTGGTTGGCTGCTGTCATGGAGGTATCCTGAAAATTATCAAGGGATACCATGATCAGATGAGCATATATATATATATATAACAGTCATAACAAAGGGGAGCTGACTCAAACAAAGATAGTCAAATACTTAGTCCTACAAGATGCATGTTCCAAAGTTCCTTGTAACAAGTGTCTCAGCATGTCGAGTTGACAAGCGGGTTATCAGGGTCCTGATGAATGGATACGTCGGCCGCCTGTACCATCACTGGACTCCCTGGACTGAGGTCCACTCTCGAGACACGTCAAAATCATTTCCCTAAATCCCAACCAATTCCTTTTTAGGGATTTCCAAACAATGTCCCAAGGAACGAACCTCCCTTTGATACCACTTTGTCACGACCCGACCCTACCGGTCCGGAGCTGCAACTACCTCAAGCCCGCCTCCATAGGCCAGAGGCTGGAGACCAATGCCGAAGGCATAAAAATCTCAAGGAGGCCTTTGCCTAAGTACCTGTACACATGCACACACAACCCACTCGATGCAGAAGTGTAGAGTAAAAATGAAAACCACAGGAAAAATAGCTATAACCCAACCACAGTCATGCATAAACCACTAAATAGAGCAAGTAAAGTGCTAAAAGTACTAACAGGTAAACTGAATATTAAAAATGGAAAAACATGCGCCCAACCACAAAGGCGCCACAACCCAGCAACAAGTAAACAAAAGGAAACAACTTGATAGATCCCCACCTGAAAAATCTAGCACAACCAAAACACGCTGTCTGAGATCCTGTGACCTCTACGCTCCTCCGTAGTCATGATCAACTTGTCCGTCGTTTGCGAGGGCCCACCAGATGTGAGAAAACCCCAAGCAGGGGTGAGTATAAAGATACTCAGCAGGATTCCCTGAAATCTCGAGGGATCAAAAAATGAGGCACTAAAGAGGTGAGCAGTAGACAGAACTAGAACAGTAAAAGAGTACAGTAAAGAGACTGCAGCTCAACCCAACAAGAGGATGGAAGTAAACTCGTCCAAATGCAAGGAGTTAGGAACGGTGAGAAGACGAACTTCTCACCAAGTCTTCGCTACCTATAGTAGGAGAGTGGACTCGTCCAACCATGAGGAGCTAAACACATAAAGCACGTGGCATACCCCGCGCGTCTTCACCTCTCCTAGAATGAGAGTAATTGAACCCAAGGATTATGAACTGAAGTCAGGTGTATATGTATATATGCTCAACAAGGAACCCAAACGAGTGTGTAAGGGTATATCCATCTCCAAGCTCAGCCAAGGAAGAGTCACCAACAGTTATAGAGATATCCAACACTAAACCCAAACATCATGCACGTCAACCTAGGAGGTACAAGTCAAAGGGGCTCAATCACCGCACCTCGATACTATCTGCTTTGGGTGGCACTGACTTGCTCGCACGACTTTTAGGTCACGTCGCAAGGACGCATCTCGGTGGGAAAAGCACCCCTAGTCCTCGTATGTCCTAAGGTCACATAAAATCTATCACATTGTTGATCCATACAACCAAGGATCCCGCTCTGGTAGTCACGGAGAAAAAGTCACTGACTAGCCCCATAGAAAGGTACGAATCTAAAAGAAGTCGTCGGGTAACCCACTGCCTAGCCCAGATAGAGGGTAAATCCCTAGAGGTCATCGGGTAACCCATTACCCAGCCCCGCTGGAGGGTATACCCTGATAGGTCAACGGGTGACCCACTACCGAGCTCCTCTAGAGGGTAAACCCTAAAAGTCGTCGGGTAACCCACTGCTCAGCCCCGCTGGAGGGTAAACCCTAGTAAGTGAACGGGTAACCCACTGCCTATCCCGGATAGAGGGTAAACCCTGATAGTTTAACGGGTAACCCACTGCCCATCCCCACTAGAGGGTAAACCCTAATATGTCATTGGGTAACCCACTGCCCATCCCAGCTGGAGGTTAAACCTGGAACTGGTCTGATAGCTCTGCACTGCCCGTGCTATCACTGGGGGGTCACCAACATCGCTACTGTGCGATGGTTCGGAGTGCGTCGAGGAAACCTTCATTCAATGCCCTTCCATGATTCCACTTTTAATAAGATCTCGAATGAGCCTCTGCATGCCCCAACAGATCACACCACTGTGATCCTCGTGGAAAACCACGCGAGTTAGACTACTCATTCTCCTGGAATGGACCCCCGACGGAAAAGTTGTTCGCCACTACTTTAAGCCTGCACGGTGTCTTATGGGGCCCACTCTCGGTCCCAAAAGAGGTTGTGCGTACTGTGCCATTGTGATGGCCTCGAAAAAACACGTAAATCAACTATTCATTCGCCCCGAACAGACGCCTGACGAAAACGTCGCAAAATGTTGTACGTCACTTAAAAGACGGCCCATAGGGCCTACATCTCAACTCCGACTTCAATTCCTGAAACCATACTAGAAATATCTGTCTCAATTCCAGGGTTGCAATGCCACTGACGATGCTCAAATCGGACATCGGATGTGTCTGCACCATCCAAAACAAGAACCCCCCGAAAAACGCCAATCCACTTAATGGGAGTGTCGCCCCACAAAGGCCCCTGTCTCAGGAATTAAAACACCTGAAACCATATCAAAATGTTCTTATTGATTCCAAGAACGTGTTTTTGTAGACGGCACATGAATTCGACCCTTGTAATGCATTTTATAGGCATTTTAAATTTTTAATGGATGAAAATAGGTGGGCCGGGCCGGTTCGGCCGGCCCACCATGCGCCTGGACCGAATTTATCTCCATGGGACCCCCATATTGAGGGCCCCTATCTCACCATCTAGGGTCCAAAGACCCCGGTCTCCCGCCTGCACACCGACTAGAAAAAGTCGGTTGGCCCGGGTCTCCGCGCCTCGCTGGCGCCCCCCCTCCGCTGGCGCCCCCTACTGCCCGGTCCGGCTCCCGCTCGCCCGCCGCACTGACACCGCCTCACCCGGATACCCTGCTTCCGAGTTTCCAAAGACTGCCCAGCCGACCACTCCTCTGCCTGGACCCCCGCCGCACCGATGCTGGGCCTCTCCGCGCCGCTGCTGAGCCTCGCCGAACCACCGTAAACACACCCACAAACTCCCGAAACTTCACCGAACGATTGCGGTCGACTCGGAACTCAGATTTCAAATCCGAAAAGTTCAAAGAAAATCTCAATATATAAAATATGAAAATATGGGATTCTCTTGAAATTTAAACAGTGTTTTGACATCATTAATTTAGATCGCAAATGATGCGGGAAATTGAAATGGAAACGAGAAGATCCTACCGCGGGGGCTTAGCCCGTCGCTTCGCAATGATCCGTCGGAGCCGCAACCTTGGAGGGGGAGGAGATAGAGATATTGGTGTTGAGAGGAGATTCATTCTTCCATAGGAATGAGAAAATGGGAGAGGTGACCTTGGTTTAGACTTAAGTAGATAATTAAGTGAAATTTTTAATTAATTCATTTTAATCTTCCAACAGTAGGCCCATTCCCGAACCCTCAGCTGGGTTGAGATTAAGCCTCCCCTAGGGTAAATGCCATGCCCTGAGCGCAATTGAGGTCTTGTAATTTTAATCTGATCCTCCTTTCAAAAGTTATAAATTCAACGCCCGAGACCGCTAAATTACGAAAATTCCCCTGGGGGTGTTTTTCACAGTTGGCCCGCACCCGTGAAAATTTAACCTCACCTAGAGTAAACAGCACGCTCCGGACTCAACGGTGCCCTTAGTTTTCCCGTCCGAGACATATTTTAGGAGTTATTATTTTTATTTAGTGCATCATGTGTGAACGCACGTCAAATTTAATTCCGGCCACACCGGGGCTCGGAATCGCACACCGTCTAAACGTCCTGCTTTGGAATAACATCAAGAAATACGCAAAGTCTTATAGGTTCAAAATCCGGGTTCTTACATTATCTATATTGGAATTCCCATCTCTCATCAGTGAGATTTTGAGCTTCTGGAAAGGTTTTAATTATTTTTTTACCATCAACATCATCTACATTATCATGGCACTCTATATCACTGATGTTCAACAACAAAATGAAATAATTTTTCCACTATGGAAACTAGAATAGTTGTGATTAATTTAAACCATAAAATCAATTATGGTAGTGCTAATGAGGAAATTTGTACAACCAAATTCATATCCCTAGGTAGTAGATCCACCTATTTTCCTCACTAATGGTATGAAGGGTTTGCCCAATATTCCCATTAACTGGTGTAACAGATCCCAAAAATTAGTGGCATCATTGTTTAGCATATTATTAATTATCCACAAGGAATCCTGACTCGGCCTCTACATCAGCCTCTGGGACTACTACTTCATTCTACCACTGAATATATTGAGAATAATGGAGGAATATGGTTGTGTTCCAAATCAATTGGGTTCACTATCCTTAAGTATTTAGTCCAACCCAAATTTCATTTCTAGTGGGAAATCTTGAATTCCTCAAGTATTCCATGGAACACCAAAGAGAAAGCACCATGATATAATGTCAGGATGATTCCCTTGTATAATGTAAAAAATGGTATTCTCACTTAAAAATAAATAAGTTCATCGAATCCCAAAAATCACCAATACATACAAATACACACAGCCTAAATTTAATGTCTACACAACTCTCTAAATAAATAGTTACTAATCACTAAATAAAGATCCACCCCCTTAAAATGAAGGGTTACAAAACT
The DNA here is from genome assembly GCA_963277665.1 of Viscum album. Taxonomy (NCBI): domain Eukaryota; kingdom Viridiplantae; phylum Streptophyta; class Magnoliopsida; order Santalales; family Viscaceae; genus Viscum; species Viscum album. Next base: position 1,770,492,458 of record OY728157.1, read on the forward strand.
ATTTTATAAAGAGTTGCTAATAATTAAATGAAGATCCGCCCTCTTTAAATGAAGGGATACACTGTTCATTAATACAGTGTTACAACTATTAGTATTATCCAACTTCTTTATTATTAAATTTAAATTTGTACAATAATAAATATTTTATCTAAAAAATATAAAATTACTCCCACGTTATTTAATATTATATAAAATAATTTAAATCTACAAATTTCAAAAAAAATTGTAAAACATTGTAAATTATAATTTGATTTAAACTTTTACATAATGAAGAAAATTTAATGTGATGTTATATTTTATATTGACTAATCATTAAACTACTAATATTTATAACATCTCCAAATATTCCACACATAATAATTTTAAAATCATCATAGCATCATAAATTCATAGAAGTATTATTTTCACGTGCTTTGATCCTTTCATGAACTCTTTTAGATGGTAATTCCTAAAATTCTGTAAGAAGTGGCACCACTTCTAAATTCATATAGGAAAAATAGTACAATCTGACCCCGTTATTATTACCACATAACTCTAAATGTATTAAAGTTTTTTTCCAAATATATCACTCAACCTCAAATAAAAATGGGAAACATTGACATAAAATATATTAAGATAAACTATCAATATCAACAATCATTAGGGTGACGTTTTTTTAACCATTAAATACATTAATTAGGATATTCCTAATATAATTATTAGGTTACCTTTACCAATTTACTAATCAATGGGTTTCTATCCCATTTCTTTATTAATAAATCTTATAACAAGTATTAGAATATATTTTGTAAATGGATCTATAAGGTTCTTACTATATATCACATAAAAAATTATTATGGTACCATCATGCAAAAATTGTATCAGATAATTATGTCTCAAAATTTAATCTCTATACTTTCTATTATACATGTGACTATATGTGTATGATATTGTTTTTTTCTATCATAATAAATAGATATTGGAGGTACTGTATTAGACCACAAATTAATATCTCGTAGAATATCCCTAATCTACTTAGCCACTTTCCCAAATTTTTATAATGTAATAATTTCTGACTTCATAGTCAAATGTCACATAATTTTTTTTCTTAATCTCCCAAGAAACAAAAAACTCCAAGAGTAAAAACCCATATAGATGTGGATTTATTATATCTAATACTAGTTATCCAACTCATATATGTGTATTTATATAGTATAGATAGTTATTCATTATATTATAAACTTAATTCTTTAGTCTCCATTATGTATCCAAAGATTCTTATTATACATTTCCAATTATCCACACTAGGATAACTATAATATCTACTCATTTAACATACTATAAAACTAATATTATATCTCATAAAATACATTTCATACATTAAATAACCAATTGAACTTCGATATTCATGTTGTGGTATGGATCTAAATGTATTTATAAATAGCTTAACACAAGAATAAAATAGAGTATTAGAATCTTTGAAACCAATATAGTAAAATTTATTTAACATTTTTTCAATGTATTGACACTTACTTTAAAAATATCCCCCACTATGTTTTATATCATTAATAACTATAATATTATCAACTATACTGATATCCTTCATTGAAACGTGTAGTATAAATAATTTTATAACTTCCCTCTTATTCTCATTGGCTTAAGAATATGGAATAACATTAATTTCCATTAAGTGACATCCCCAAGATTCCAAAGGTTGGAAATAAATTCCAAGGGTGTCATTAATAAGTGGGGGAATATTTTCCCTTTTAAAATAAAATAACTAACCAAACAATCCATAACAAAATAAACCACTACATTATTCATGATAATAATGAAAGACAAATCAAACATTTCATCAATATCAAAACCAACTACAAAGAGTACCACATCATAAAACTAAAAAACAACCAAGTACAGGATGGAAGGCCGCCAAACCAACAATAATGAATGAAAACCACAACTCCAAATCTTCAACATTCTCTATTCCCAAATCCAAAAAACATCCCATGTATAACTAAGAACCACTAGAGAAGTGTGATACTTTTACCTTTTCCATGTCCCAATAAATGACATCTGAAAAATCACCAAAATGCCAAAGTTGTTGTGAGTAATGAAACTCAGTAGTTTTTTCCCAAATGACTTCCCTACTCATTCCACTAGGATAGAACATGTTAGCATGTTTTTATAAAATATTTTATATAAAATAAATTCTAAAACAGATTATATCATAATATAAACAAGTGCCATAATAAAATAGTTTTCTCAAATAAATATCAAGTTATAAGGAAAGAAACTCAGCAATTCTATAAAACCATTTCCTAAATTCCATTTTGGAATAACCCACTCCATTTCATATAACCACACACAAAATTTAAACCACACAAGCTTGATGTTACCATTAATAGTGGAACATCACGTCTATGCTCCATCCCTTTGACAGTGGTACTTCATGACCATTATTCATCCCATTAATTCACGCTTAACCCTTTAAGCCAACCATATGCCAAAACAATTTTTTCCAAATCATTTCAAAAAAACATCTTTTTTATTGAAAACACATTTCCATGAATCAAAACCAACCAATCATTTTAAAATTACAATTTAAAAATAATGTTTCCAAATTCTCTTTCCAACAAAACACCAATTTCCCCAATTTCACTAACTATAACTCAAGAGGGTTTTCACTAAGTATTTCATAGAGAATTCATAATAAATTTCAAGAAAAATAATTAATTTGAAATAAATCCTTCATATTATAAATATAGGAGTCGATATTGAAGCCACCTACCTCATAACATTTGGTTAAAATGATAAATGACCATGAAAACATCCATGAAACTGGGCCGAATCTCCAAAAACATGCCTTATTTCACTTACCGTAACATCAAAAAATCAAAATATAATCATATTTGGAATAAAATACCTTAGATATATCCAAATTTAAATTATATCTAAGAAACTTAGAGAGTGGAAAAAGTAGATCTAAGGAAAACCCAGAAAAACTACTAATAACGATGACTTACTGCGAGAGTCGGGCTTCAACGCACTAAGAGAAGCCTTTAGATTGCCTCTAGATTGACAGGATAAGACTCTAATTCCTATTTTTGGATAAAATATTGATTTATAACCATTTTAGAGGGAAAATTTGTTATTTCCTAATCCAGACTTAGATCCACTTTTTGTGGATCATGTTTTCAAACCATGCACAGTTAGTCTCACGATTAGACAAATTATGTGCTAACAGTGCGCCAGCTTATATATCAAGGGGGACCTTGCACAATTGGATCACATAGTTATAAAACCTATATTCCAACCATTAAAAATATCAATTTCCAATATTTCATAGTTTCTCTTAGGTGGTCGCACCGTTTAGACAAATTGTGCGCCTGCCCATGGGCCTCCCCTTTAACTATGTCTCATTGCACACAATTTCCTATAGGTGTTTCATGGTTTCCAAAAACCATTCACTAACCGTGAACCCTTATAAGTGCCCCAAAAAACATTAAAAACTTATTTCAAACCATCCCAAACTTTACACTAACATATTACATACTTAAAAAATAAATGAAGGGTTACTCACTTGAAACTGGGGGTGCTACATTCTCCCCAATATTGGCCTTTCCTACCATGGAATGTAGAAAACCACTGGTGTCCCAAAAGAGTTTTAGGAATTTCTCATCCATTTCCTTCTCATGGTCCAAAGTCTCTTCTTGAATCTTACCATGTTTCTAGAAAACCTGTACTAGACCAGTGCTTCTTCCATGCAAGAATTTATCTTTCATATTCACAATCCACATTGGCTCCTACACCAACAAAGCATCTGAATCTAGGTCAATGTGATCTCATCAAATCATATAGTCAAGATCAGGCTGATACTTTTTTAACTGGAATACATGAAATACATTATGCACTTAACTAAACCTAGGTGGAAAATCCAACTGATATTCCACCTCACCAACTCATTCAAGTGTCACAAAAGGTCTTATGTATCGAGGAGATGACTTTACCTACTTTCCAAAATGATGATGTCCAAGCCTTTTAGAGATCATAAAAAACACATGATCACCCATTGTGAATAAGAATGGTTGTTGAAGATGATCTACATATGATATCTGACAACTCTGATCTATCTCCATCTATTTTCTAATCAACTGAATCTTCTATGTTGTTTCTTAGACAAGGATCAGCCCAAATAGTAATGTCTCCCCTATTTCCACCCAATATAGTGGAGAACAACAAGGACACCCATAAAATGTTTCAAAACAATCCATATGTATCAAGTCCAGATAACTTTTGTTATATGATAACTCCACTATCAACACATTCTCTTCCCATGAAGCACCAAAATCCATTACACAAGATAGAAATATGTATTCCAATGTTTGTATCATCCTTTTGGATTGACCATCCATTGGGGGATGATATGGTGTCCTCATAGTTAACTGAGTCCCATTGATTTTTTGTAATTATTTTAAAAAATGAGAGATAAACCATAAATCTCTATCTTACACTAATCACAATGGAATACCATGCCTCTTTACCACTTCTTAGATATATATTTTTGGAAAGTCCTCCACCATATGAGATTCATGAATAGAGATGAAATAAGCCGACATTGTGAGTCGATCTACTATCACCCATATGGAATCATGTTTCTGAATTGGATGATTGTACCTCTTTAAATTTCTCAATCAAATTAGGAATGAACGAAATAGGAAAGAAAACTACAAATTCACCTAAGTCTTTACATTACAGGTGCTTTTTGGATAGAACTGATATCAAAAACCACTCATCTGAAGCCTCTTTTTCCAACTGAGCATATGAATTTCTACTTAATGCGTCTTCCACCAAATTTCCTTTTCTTGGTGTATACATCATGTTAAAGTTGAACATTTTGAGATACTACATCCATATTCTTTGTCTCAGATTCAATTTACTTTTTGAGAAAATATGATTCAAGATCTTATGATCTGTAAACACAATGAATTTCTCACCAAATAGGTAATGACACATAGTCATCAAATCATAGACTAGGGAAGAGAACTCCAAATCATGTGTTGGGTATTTATTCCCATGAAACCTTAACTACCTTAATCCATATTCAAGAAAATGATATACCTACATGAGAACACATCCTAACCCTGATCTTGAAGAATCACAATATACCATGTACCCTTGTCCTAATTCTATAAAAATCAAGATTGGTGCTGATGTAAGGCAAACTACAAGCTATTGAAAAGAATTTTTTCAATTCTTGTTCTATAGGAATGGAATATTATTATTTATAAAATCTATCATAGGTGATTTTGGTAGTGAAAATCATGAACAAAGCATGGGTAATAACTAGATAGATTAAGGAATCTCTTTATCTCAAAGAAATTATTTGGCGGTTGTCAAGAAATAACAGCATCTAGCTTTTCTGAATCCATCAAAACACCTATTTTAGAGATTATATGGCCAGGAAATTGTACCTCTTATATCCAAAAATTACACATTGATAATTTTGAATATATATGATGATCCCTCAAGATTCCAAACATTTTCAACAAGTGTTTCTCAAGCTCATCCCTTTGTCGTGAATACACTAATATGTCATCCACAAACACCACACAAATGAATCCTGATACCTATGAAATATATGATTCACCAACTCCATAAAGATTGTAGGTGAATTCATAATACCAAAAGGCATACCCACATATTCATAATGGGAATATCTACTCTTGAAATTTTTCTTTGGAATGTCTTCTTTCCTAACCCGCAATTGGTGATATCCTAATCTCAAGGCAATCATAGAGAACCATTGAGTTCCCCTTAGTTAATAAAAAAGATAATCAATGCGTGGAGTTGGATACCTATTATTTATCATAACTTGGTTAGTCTTATGATAATATACACAAAACAGAATAGCTTCATCTGCCTTCTTAACAAACAAGATCGGTGCTTCCCATGGAGACATACTCGGCTGAAAGAACCCTTTCCTTTCTAGCTCATCCAACCGTAATATCAAATCCATTAATTCTATTGGTTAAATTATATAATATGGAAGGGAAATAGGAATATACCTTAAAATGATAAATCATAAACTCCACTTATTTCATAGGTGGAAACCATGAGATATTTTCAAGAAAACCATCTAAAAACTGATCAACAGCAGATGGAAAACTATTATTATCAATATTATCCATCGATTCCAAATTCAACACTACCAAATGGTATGAGATCATTCCAACTAATAGTGCCAAAAAGCCTGATTCACTTTACTTTCCATTCCTATCTCCTTGAAATAGAATCTCAACACCATATTCAGTTGTAAAACTGAACTTTTTGGTATAATAGTCAATGTGAGCCTTGAACATAGTCAACCAATCCATATTAAGGGTTATATCATAGACATCCATCTCAAGCATAGGAAAATACAATTTAATCTTATATCTATAAATATTTATATATAATTCTCTACACAAAAAGGCTAAACATTCCCTTTGACCAATATAAGTTTGATGTTTGAAAATAGAAGACATCATCTCAACCTTTAAACTAGGAAAATCATTGGCATGAGAAGCAATAAAGGAATGAGATAAATACATATCAAACAACAATTTCATAAGGGTAGAATTAAAAAAGAATCATACATCACACCATTTATTTTTTGAAGTGATCATCCACGACAACTTTCTCAGCTCCATATAATTGCTTGCATGCTGTAATTTGTTCTCTATTGCCATGTTGAGATTTCACTATTTAAGGAGTCCTGGTATTTCTAAAATCACCATGGATAACTCTATTCTGTTGATGAGATTTATTTTTCTTCCCTTGTCCCATCGAAGTAAATGACACCTGAGAAGTGTCCCGAACACCCAATGAAGGAGCATTGTGACAATAGCCCTGAAGATTCCCCATATGATTTCAATTATGGAATGATCTTGGTGGTTCCATACATTCTTGATTCATGTGTTCCAAAGAGCCACATTGTAGAAATCCTAGATTTCTATTTGGTCATGAAGGAAGATTTACGTACCCATCCATCTAATTCTAAGTCATCCTCCCACCTTGGAAATAGGTGTCCCTTAACTTCTTGCTCCTAGAAATAGTGTTCCCAATATTTCCCATGGGTATCAGTATTCTTCCTCCTCCCATAGCTCTTGAGATGTCCCTTTCATCTACCATCACTTTTTTAACCAATTTTGTATAATATGTATTATAACGCACAATAATTTTTGATCAAATCTATTGGCACATCCCTGATTAAAATGCATATGACTTCAAGGATGCACTAGTAGCAACTTTATGTGAAAATCACACCAAATTAATGGATTTATCCACATACTCGATGATAAAATGATAATCCTACTTTAAGACAATGAAGTCCATTGTTCTTTGAATTCTAAATGTGTGAGTATAGAGTTTTATGTTAAATAATTCTTTAAAATCTTCCCATGCAAGGCTTTGGTCTAATTTATCTAGCACTGCTAAATCCCACCACTAACATTCAAGATCTTCCTACATATATATTTCCAGCTTTAATTTAAGCTCTTCTAGTATGCCAATAAAATCTAAGAGACGATTCATTTTATTTATCCACACCTCTTCCTTTTCTATTTTAGAATTACCCTGAATGATCGGTGGATTATTATTCTAGAATTAGTTGAAATGATCTAATTGCCTTGGAATATCCATCTTTTTCCCTATATCCACCATCTAAAATACTTGGATAATACTTTTAACCAATTTTTGGTTCACCTGTGGCTTAGGTGAAACCACATTTTTACTATCTTCTTCTAGTTGGTTTCTATGATATCTTCTGGGTTTCATTTTCTTTAAACACAACAAACACCAAATGTATCACTCTCTAGAAACTGAAGGCTTAACATTTAAAATTCTACCACATCATAATTATCACAACAATGATTTCCAAAATTATCCATTTCCACATTCAACCATTTTTATGAAAAATATCACCTATTTTTGAAAATGGAACCATTTTCAAAATACCACAACCTTTCTATTTTAAAAAACATATATTTGAAAATAAAATTAATATTTTTCAAAAATAAAAAAAAATCACCAAATTATTACTCAAATTGAAATATGAACTCCTAGTGTAAATTCATTTCTATAATTCAAGTCATGATCATCCCATTGGATAAACCCATGACAATGAGATTCCAAATCCTATACGTGTATCCAAAACACTTATGTACCTAACTCCCTATTAACTTTAAGGTCATCATAGAAAGGATAGATATATCTTTTTTATCCTCAACATTTCAAGTCCCAATAATCCTACTCTTTTCTACCAACCCGACAAAAGGAATAGACCAAAATGAGTTTCAACACAAAGACCGATAAAACTAAAGACCACTTGTTGACCAAAATGAGTTTCAACATAAAGACCGATAAAACTAAAGACCACTTGTTATTCAAGGAACGAAAAAGTTGATAATACTTATTCCAAAAATATATTTTTAAGGAAAAAGACTAATACAATTTGTAACATCCCTATTCTTCTCATTGTCTTGAGAATGCGGAAGGACATCACTTGTCCTTAAGTAACATCCCCATGATTCCAAAGGATGGAAATAAATACCAAGGGCTTCATTAATAGATGGGGAATGATTTTCCATTTTAAAATAAAACAACTAAAAAAACAATCCATAAACAAATAAACCACTACATTATTCATGATAACAATGAAATAAAACTCAAACATTTCATTTATATTAAAACCAGCTACAAAGAGTACCATAACAGAAGACTATAAAACAACCAAATACACAGTGGAATCCCACAAAACCAAAAAAAATCAAATAAAACCACAACTTCAAAGATGAAACATGCTCCATGATCTACTACACAAAACATACCAAGTATCACTAATAACCATTATACAATTTAAATACTTTTATTTTTCCCATGTCCTGGTAAACAACATCTGCAAAAGCACCAAAGTTTCAAATGAGGGGTGAGTAATAAAAATAAATATATTTTCCACAAATGAATCCCTACTCACACCTCTAGGATGGAACATGTTTCAACATTTATATATAAAATTTTATATAAAAAAATTTCTAAAATAGTTTATATCAGAATATAAGTTCTATAATAAAACAGTTTTCTCAAAGGAGTATCAAGATCTAAGGAAAGAAACTAAAATATTCTCTAAAACCATTTCATAAATTCCATTTTTTCATAACCTATTGCATTTTATATAACCACACACACACTTTCAACCACACAATCTTTGTGTTATCATTAATAGTTGAACTTCACATCCATGCTCCATCCCTTTGATGGTGGTTCTTCATGACCATTATCCATCCCATTAACTCATGATTAACTATTTAAGACAACCATATACCAAAAACATTTTTTCCAAATCAATTCAATTAAACCATCCTTTTTAATTATTTTTCCCATGCATCTAAACCAACCAATAATTTTAAAATTACCATTTAAAACTCATGTTATCAAATGTGATTTCCAATAAAGCACCAATTTTCACAATTTCACAAACTCTCACTCATGAGGGTTTCCAATAAATATTTCACAGTGAATTCAAAATCAATTTCAAGGGAAAAATGAATTTTAAATCAAGACTTTATATTCTAAATAGAGTAGTCGAGATTGTATCCACATACCTTAGAAAAGTTAGTGAAAACGATAAATGTCATGAGAAAAGTCCACAAAATTGGGTTGAAACTCCAAAAAACCACTTTATATCTCTTACCCTAACATTAAAAAATCCAAATCTAATCATATTTGACATAAACTAACATATATGTATCCACATCCTAATTATATCTAGGAAATAGAGATACATGTAGTGTAAGGGATCAGATCCGCATAGATCGACCCTTTGCGTGTTTCCGGGTCTTGAGGTGCTCGGAGGAGGCTTATAGGAAGTCTGGAGTGGTTCGATTGCTAGAAGATAGAAGTAGGGAAGGATTTAAAATCATGATGACACTATAAAAAAAACAGTACATTAGAGGGGGTTATGTACAACCCCCTCTAAATTCATTTTCTGTAACATTAGACGGGGTTCTACACAACCCCTTCTAATCATTGAATTTAGAGGGGGTTCACAACCCCCTCTAAAATTTTTAGCATATTTTTAATATGTAGTTTGATTTTAGAGACGGTTATGTTAAAATTGTCTCTACTTTAATAATTAGTGGTGATATATATTTAGTTACAGGCACTATATATTCAGTTATAGGTGCTATATATATACACATACACACATATATTTAGTTGGATTTTAGAGGTGTTATGTGTGTGTGTGTTTTATACAAAATTTGTTTGTTTAGAAAATAGTGGGGTTCACAACCCCCTCTAATGTAAGACATTAGTGGGGGTTGAAAACCCCCTATAATGTAAGACATTAGTGGGGGTTCACCCCCCCCCCCTCTTGAACCCCCACTAATGTCTTACATTAGAGGGGGTTCACAACCCCCTCTAATTTAAGAGATCAGAGGGGTTGTGAACCTCTACTATTTTCTTAAAAAATATCATAATATATATATAGTATATATTGTATACATATATGAATGTATTTATAGAATGTATAATATATTACATTCATATAAATATATAATATATATATATTAATTGTGTATGTATAAATATAATATGTATATATATTTATTTATAATATATTTGGGTAATATATATATATATATAATATATACGTGTATTCAAATAAATATAAACAATTACAAATAAATATATAAATACACATTTGTGGTTGTGTGTGTTTGATATAAATGTATTTATAAATACATACATACATAATTTTATTTAAATATTTGTAAATATATATTTTATAGAGGTTTGTAGAAAATATATATATATAAATATACATATATATTTACATTTATATAAATATAGATACATGTTATTTATTTAATTTATTTAACTATATTATGAAAATAATGTTTATCTTAATAAACATATTAATATATATAAATACAATAATATATAAATTATATGTGTAAATTTGTTAATATATATATGTTTATTAATATATATGCTTATTTTAATAAACTTATTAATATATTTAAATACAATAATATATAAATTATGTGTAAAATTATTAATATATATATTTTTATTAATATATATGCATATTTTATTAATCTTATTATATGTATTTAAATATATTATGCAAATGATATATATTTTATTAAACTTAATAATATATATAAATAGAATAATACATGTACTAAATAAACAAAAAACTGAGTTGGGGTAGTGGTTTAGGCGTTGGAATTATACCGAAAGGAGGCTCGGTTCGAGTCTCGCTTCCTCCTTAATTTTAGATCCCCTCTGAATTTGGGGGATGGACCAGGGGACATGCACGGTGGGGCTAGACTGGGGGGATGCACAGGAGAGGAGGGGACACTGACAGACCAGGGGGAACGGGACACCGTCAGACTTGGGGACAAACCCGAAGACCGGGACAGGGAGACACCGGGTGGGGACACACCGGGGGGGCACCCGGGAGACACCCTGGGCTCTGCAGGAGACACACCCTGGGAGACACACGAGAGACACCCAGGGGCGGGACACACGGGAGACACCCTGGGCTGCGGGAGACACACCCCGGGAGACACATGAGAGACATGCGGGAGACACCCGGGAGGCGGGTTTGAACTGCCCCTAATCTCTCTATTAGTGGCGGTTGGGGTTATAACCGCCCCTAATGAAAACCATGTGTGGTAACACACTGGGGGGTGGACACCCAGGAGACACCCTGGGCTTTGCGGGAGACACACCCTGAGAGACACATGAGAGACACTCGGGGCGGGACACATGGGAGACACCCTGGGCTTCGGGAGACACACCCCGGGAGACACGCACGGCGGGGCTGGACCGGGGGATGCACAGGAGAGGCAAGGACACTGACAAACCGGGGGGAACGGGACACCGTCAGACTTGGGGACAGACCCAAAGACCGGGACAGGTAGACACCGGGTGGGGACACACTGAGGGAGGACACCCGGGAGACACCCTGGGCTCTGCGGGAAACACACCCCGGGAGACACACGAGAGACACCCGGGGGCGGGTCACACGGGAGACACCCTGGGCTATGGGATACACACCCTGGGAGACACATGAGAGACACACGGGAGACACCCGAGAGGCGAGTTTGAACTGCCCATAATCTCTCTGTTAGGGGCAGTTGGGGTTATAACATCCCCTAATGACAACCACGTGTGGTAACACACTGGGGGGGGACACCCTGGGCTTTGCGGGAGACACACCTCGGGAGACACACGAGAACACCCGGGGGTGGGACACATGGAAAAAACACTAGTTTGCGAGAGACACACCCCGAGAGACACATGAGAGACACACGTGAGACACCTGGGAGGCAGGTTTGAACCGCCCCTAATCTCTCTATTAGGGTCGGTTGGGGTTATAACCACCCCTAATGACAACCATGTGTGGTAACTTTTGGACAACATTAGAGGGGGTTTAAACCCCCTCTAATGTAACCACCACTAAATTCAACACGCATTTACCAGCGCTTGTTCAAAACCGCCTCTACTAACAGTAGGCGGGCACATTAGCAGTGATTCCTCATAACCGCCACTAATGTCTTTAGAAGGGGTTATAACCCCTTCTAATTTGGTAAAAAAAATTAGTGTGATTTACATGATGTGAAAGTGGGTTTCACATTGTGTAATATATTAGGGTTTGAAAAATAAAATTAAGTGAAGAGGCAATGCATTTTTCCGCAAAAACTAAAATATGAAGATTACATGATGTGAAAGGGGATTACATGTCATGTAATTCCCCGATGTTGTATTATTTAAAACATTTTCAGAAAATCATGTTGTCAGAACCTATGAATACTCTCATTTTATAGTGTCTAGAATCCCTATCAATCATCGTTTTGGATTACCTTCGAGGGGTATCGATCCTTGGTCTTCCATCTTCGATCTTTGGTGATCTGTGGTGATCCATGGTACATTCATCCATTATTTTATAGTAATTTCACACAATTTGATCTTTTTTCATCCCATTATTCTTATCATGTGATGGTGGATGATCTCCCATGGTTCTATTGGGGTTTTCTTGGTTTTTGTTGGGGTGTTTGTGTTACGGAATCCTGATATGGATGTAGTTATTGTAGGAGGAGTGATAGGATACATGTTGTGTGGTTCATTATCATGTGAATAATGTCGATTACCTTATTTAGGTAGGGGATTAATTTATTATCTATTTATTTATATGAAATCAAATATTTATCCTGATTTATCCCCCTTGGATCACAATGAAATTAACTTAATAATTATTTGAACTAGATTAAGGAATTATTATCGGTTGCATAGTGATGTTTCTACTTTGTACCGTGATAACAGTTTACCTCTTGATTTGTTAGATAGTGTGATATATATTTCTTTATTTAATTATCATGTTTTTATTCATGTAAATTTTTAAATAATGTAAATCCATAATTAATTGTTAACTAATTATCTAAAATAATTAAAGAGGCTTGTTTAATGAATCTGGTTGTTGTTGTTATTGTTGTTGTTGTTGTAATTTGATGATAATAAAATTGATGCAACTATTCATGTTTAATTAAATTGGTTAATGAACCTGAAGAATGATTATTCTTGTTTAAAAAAGAATTAAAGGCATGTTAAATTAATTTTTTCATTACTTTTTGATAGCTCGGGATAACTTGTTGCCTAGGTTTTATATAGTTGGAACCTATGAATAATGAATTCATTAATTCAAGGTCAAATAAAAACAATTTGTGTGATAAAATATAATGCCTTCCTAGGTCCTAGGTTTCCTATTTGCTTGTAAAGGCCATGTGTCTTGTGCTTTGGATCTGTGAGAGCTCATTGTGTGTGAAGGTTGGATGCCTTACTTTAGGTCAAAGATCCAGGTTACTATGTTTGTTTCCTACTTATTATGATGTGTTATGAGCCTAGGATGGATGAGCCTAAAGGTTTGTTGTGGTATATGGGGTGAGGAGGCATAATGTGTTTTGATCCTGGGATGGCTGAACCTAGAGGGTTGTTGTGGTATGTGGGGTGGGGAGGCCCGAATGTGTTGTGAGCCTAGGATGGCTGAGCCTGGAGGGCTTTTGTGGTATAAGGGGTGGGTAGGCCTAGTTTTTGAGGTAGAAATTGACACTTGGGGTGGAGAGACTCATCTGGATATGAATGTGGTGTTGGGGAGGACACCCGAGATGAAGGAACTGGTCGAAGCTAGTCTTACCTATTGTTATGAAAGTTGGAATCTTGTTTGAATCAGTTGCTTGGATGATATCTATGTTTTTGTTCATTGTAACACCCTGACCCTAGAAGCCTAGAGTCGGTGCATTATTTTAATACATTGGAATGATTACAAGGAATCAAGTCCCAAAGGACCGATCAGTTTAGTAGTCTTGGAAAATAGATTACATATAAGAACTTAACATTACAATTTCTAACATAAAATACATCATAGATAATCCTTTTAGGATGAAATTATTCCCCTATCTTATCCCTATATATCAATAAAAATTCAATTCTTGGTATCCTGGGAAAATAAAACATTTTAAATGTGTGATCTTAGATGCTCAGTAAGGATAAACAATATAGAGGAAGCTATTATAAATAATCATAAACTTTTATGGAAAGGTATAAAATTGAAACACAGGCCCTTTAAACATAAACTTCAGAATAATATGGCAAAGATAAATCAAATAATTCCATATACTTATTCACATGGATATTCTAAAAGTCTAATAATCACATGTAAAATCAATAACTAATCACATAATGATGGAATGCATAATGTCGGACATCTAACCACAAAGTCATGGCCTCGTGCCAAGACCCTAAATATATATTTTTTCGAGGCCTTATGCCAAGAAACTAGTTTTTATCATGAGTCCTACCAATGCATTGAAGGGATATAGTGGTCCCCGCCCATAACATACTAAATCCAACGCCTTCCTCATATGAAATTGTTGAAATACAACATAAACATCCGTATTAAAACTAGCATACAAAATGTCAATATTTTAAACATAGACCATGAATGGTATAAAAATATCACATATATAGTCAAACATATCATAACTCATTCAATACAATATAGAAGATTTTATTATAATAAATTAACCTCAATCAAGAATAATATCTAGTAAAGAATGTTGACATAGATGAAAATGATCAGTAAAACTCTTTGAGAGAAATTTCCATTTTTTGTGAAATCATTTAAAAGTCACACCTTTGTAAAAGAATTCATTTAAAATAGATTTTTGAATCAAAGTGTCCCATACCACTATGAAACTTTTGAAAGGAATTAACATTTTAAAACAATCATGTCCATATAAATAAATCCTTAAAATCATTTTGAAAGCATGGACATTAATTAAAAATATTTAGAAAAATAAATCATTAAAACATTTAAAATGATGATCCTGCTAAAGAGTCCCTTCCAAAAAACCTTAAAATATTCATTTTGAAAACATTTTAATGAAACATGGACATGGATGATAAATATGTTCCATTAAATAATTCAATATAAACAATCTCGGATAATAATGAGATTGAGAAATTAACCATTACATTGTACTTTCCTTTAGTTGAGGGTACGTTTAACCTCATGTATAATGACCATATTATGTTATTAAATTATACCAAAATCATATTCATATTTATGATATTATATATGATTAATTTATGACTTTGTACTACCCATTTAAGAATAATTTCCATGTTAAAGTAACATTTTGGGTAATAATCGCTTTCTTTATCGTATGTGTTTTAACTTGTTATTCTTGATTGTATCACTTAGATCATGATTTAAATACTTCAAAAATATAAAACATTATTTATATATAATATATATTCAGAATATAAATATGTATAATATAAAGATATATGAAATGGAAACACCATTCCAGGAGACGGTAGTTCGTACGTACGAATTAACATTGTTTCCATTTTCTTATCATATAGAATGGAAGTAAGTAAACGAAATATATTTAATTACATAAATATATATTATTACAGTAGAATTATTATTTAATATATCTCATACTTAATCAATATAAATATATATATATATTCTTGAATGGTGATCGTTGAAGATGAATCTCATCGCGTTGTGGAGATGGTAAGTCGTACGTATACACAAGCGACAATATCATTATGTTGATGGTGAAATAATATGTAATTGGATGGTATATTAAATATAAATAATAATTAATATGTTATATTTATTATTTACATAAATAATACTCATTATTATACCCATCCAAATAATGAAGTGTTGAATAAAAAACTACACCACGACGTGGAGACAGTAAGTTGTATGTACACACGTATGGTGACTTTTTCATTTATAGGATGGATAGAATAATGAATATGGTTGTAACATGTTTATAATAATATCTAAGTATGTATAACGTACTGTAGTTATTATTTTAGTGTGGAATCAACAAATAAAGAGTAAGTAGAAGAAGAAAAGAACTTTGAAAGAGGTGATGAAATAATTACCTCTTCTTTGGGTGCTTCCTTTAGATTTGAACAAAAGAGCTCCTTAGGATGGATTTATTATCAAATTAAGGCCCCAAGGATAAATTTAGGGTAGTTTTTAAGAGATTTGAGAAGTTTTTGGTCGATCCAAATGGTTTTGGAGGTGTGAATTAAAATAAAGGGAGGTGCCCTTTTATAAGAGAGGTGAGGGGCACTTTAGGAAAAGCTTGAAATATTAATTTATTATAAAATTATATTTTGTTTCTAATAGATCGAAATGGATTTATTTTGTAAATAAGGTGGGTATGGGTATAAATCCCTTCATTAAATAGGTTTTATACTTGTTTATGTCACCATATTAACCTTATCTTTTAGATTTTACCCTTAGTTAAATAGTTTAACTTTTACCATGTTTTCTTGTATTTTTATACTACATGTTTAATATAGTTACTATAAAATTAAAAGAGAACCTAAAATGGTTCATTAATGACATATATAATATTATATAAGTCATTTTTCTGAATATTATATTTTTAAGAATGTTATATCATTTAATAAAATAGTATTTTTTTTAAAACTCATTTATGTCAATTTTGAAAATATTTTGTATTTTTTTTTGAAAGTCATAAAAATTGATTCCTTCAAATAAAATAAATTTAATCAATACTAACATGTCATATTAACCTATAAAATTATTTTATGGCATAAAAAGTTTCAATTTACATTTATTTTAATATTTATAATATCAATTATTTTAATCTTTCATTAATAAGGTAATTATTGCATCATCATTATGTCATAAATAAATTTAATTATTTAATGTCTAAAAATTATATATAAAATATTATGATGTATGAAATATTTTTATATTTATAATTAATATTTATAGTCTAATTTATCTTGTGTATAACCCTATATTAAAAATGGTTTAGTTATTAATGTTTGAATTTAACACTTTTAACTCTTCTTTAAATAAAATATAATAAATGTCCTAATCTAATCCAAATGGATCAAAAAGGATCTTATTTTTTTCCTAAGGTTAATTTTGGTCGAAAAACACTTATTCAATAGAATTATGACATCTTTTGGGATAATTATAATATTATTTTTACCTTTAATTACCCTATATACTTTTAACTGTGGTAAATAAAATTCAAAAGTTACTATTCACCAAAAATTATTTTCATCCTATTGAACCGAATTTTACTTAATGATGACAACTGAGTCTATAATTTTTTTTAAATTCAATTCAAGGAAGTGGTAAAATTACATTTTATGCAAATTTGCAAATGTGCCTAGAAGGTGGGTAAAAGATGTTAAAAAGTTCAATCAAATTTTATATATCCAATATTATTATAAAATGACTCAAATGAATTACATTAGACTAATATATGTATTATGTATCTATTTTGACTTTAAGATAATTTTTTAGTAAAAATAATTATTTAAATGAAAAAGTTGGTTTTTATGTACAATGTAGTATTTTTTACTATTCATCAAAAATTATATGTTTTCAGAAAAATACCAAAAATTGAACCTAAGCTAATTTTAATATTCTAAATTCAAAAATGAAGTATATTTTACCAAATTAAATTTCTAAATATATAACTAATTTAACAAAACTTAAACATTTCACTATAAATATGTTTTATTTATGTGAAAACAATATAAATAACATTTAAAATTTATTTTTTACTATTCAAATTACAATATTTAATTGATAAATAAATATATCATTTAAATAACCATAATACTAATGTGTTGTTTCGCAGAAACTCAATATTGTGTATAACGCAAGCCAAGTAGGTGTTGCGTGCAATATAAGCTATTAAATTACTTTAAAGAGATAATGTTATATTAAATCTTGGGGTGTTACATTCTCCCCTCCTTCAATAAATTGCGTCCTCACAATTTGAAATTTTTCTTCAAAAATAAAAGGTTGAAAATAGAAAATACCTTTGTGGAAACTCACATCAGAAATAGGGTTAATAAAATTTAGTCATAATAAGAGAGAAAGAGAAAAGAAAAAGTCACAACCAAATTAGTATTTCGAATAAGAGAACATTGGTGGAAATTAGAGACACATAATTGAAGGTAAAACATAAATATTTATAGGGAGTGATTGAGGTCATCAATCACAAACAAGTGAACGATAAATGGAAAATTGAGGGCCTTAAATCCATAAATATATGATGATTTAAAGTATCATCAGTTCAACAAAACATAATGTATTAGGATAACACATTTTTTAGATACTTTTTTTTAATAAGATGGATTAATTTACTATCAAGATAAGAACTCAAGAAAACTTAATTCATGTCATTACCTGTCATAATCATAATCTCATCATTTGGTTGTTCTTTGATCTATTTTCACTTCATCCTTTACACTATGAAATGAATATTCAAAATTATTTTTTAATGTCTAAAACACATTTTATAAATCATATGGCCAAAAATTATTTCTTTAATCCTCTATATGTTTACTAAAAACCAAAAGTTTAGGTCAAAGTACACAATAAATTATACTTTAACCTCAAACAAAATATCAAGCGCTCAAATTACTCCATTCCAACCTTTAGACTTATCCAAAATACTTGTGTCCAAAATCAAAGTCCAAAAGTTTATATGGGATTTAAACATAATTAAGATCTCATTTTCCCACATAATAACATGTGAATACCTTCATCATGTATTCTCTTAAAACCTGGTAACACCCTGAATTACCATAAAACCTTATTGAATACATTCATGCTCCCTTATTTATTATAGAATACTAGATATACTTATTATATCCAAAAAAAATTGTAAACTCCAAAAATGGTTGAATAAACAAACAATTAATTAGTTCCACAGTAGTCCATAATATCCAATAAAATTTATCCAAATCAATCATCTCTTATTCCAAAATCACTAACTCAGTATCAGGACCATATTATGGTTTATCTTTCCTTCAACCATATATTTTCCAAAAAGTTTAACTTTCTATTGAGTCACTTTTATTCGTACCATATAATATCTAATCCTTAATTAAATAGTACTGTAGTATAATCCTTATTTATTTCCACAATTTATATAACCAGTACATCATTGATACAACACTCAAATGACATAATTCTTTAATCCAGAAACACTAATACATTAATTATTCCACGCCGAGTGTAGTAACATCATATGCTTGACCTTGATCCCTTTGATTATTCTGAGCTATATTTACTTGAAAATTAGGATATTTGTTTGTGTAATTCCCCATTTCACTAAAGTTGAAACATTGAATAATAGTCTTTTCTTTGTTCCCTTTGAATTCTTTTTCCTGATGACCATTTTCTCCACACTTATAACAAACACCCAGTCCTTTCAAGAACTTCCAAGGGTGATTCTTTCCATAGTTATCACATGTGAGAAAATCCTTCTTCCCTTCCTCCATTTATCCATCTTTATCTCCGCCATCCTTTTTTCTATCTTCCCTTCAAAGACATATGACTCCGATAAATCATTACTTATCTTTTTAAAACATGATATTATTTCTTCATGTGATGAGAATACATGGGAGGATATTTCACTTTGGAATGTTGTCTTCAGACCATGAAATATAGGATCCTTTTTACTCTTTGGAACATGGACATTAGTGGGGTATTAATTACTTCTACTAGGCACCATTTCTATACAATGTCATACACTAGATTAGGTTATGAATCATAATTCATGATTTGAAACTAGTGAAATACTTAACATAAATTGAAAATTTTATGTATATCTAAACTCATAATCATAAAAATGGACTCTTTGAAGACATATTTAATCATAAATTCTTCATAATGTATTGTAATGAAAATGTGAATTATTCTAATCATATCCCCCGGAGGTGTCAAACAAGGTGCGCAGTGAGGCCCATTGTCGTGTACCAAGTTACCTCGAGTCAAGCTCGGAACACCTTGTCGGAGTTTTCACCCATAAGTACATCTATTCAAGAACCATGTTCACTTGTAGTATTTAGACAGGGATGTATTTTCTAGGAATACCCACATAATCTCTATTTTAAAATTCTAGGATTCTCTTCAATACTTATCCTCAAATTCTATATTATGGTTATGATCCCTAATCTTAGTTTTCTAAATCTATTTCCAAGGTTGTTGCTAAAATTCCTATGATACCAACTGTAACTCCCCGACCCCAGAAGCCCAGAGCCAGTTCATTATTTTAATAAATTGGCATGATTACAAGGAATCAATCCTCAAAGGACTGATTTGTTTAGCAGTCTTGGAAAATATATTACATAGAAGAACTTAACATTACAATTTAAAATATAAAATATAGCATAGATAATATTTTAAGGATGAAATTATTCCCTTATCTTAACCCTTCATATCAATCATAATTCACTTCTTGGCATCCTAGGAAAATAAAACATTTGAAAGGGGTGAGCTCAGAAGCTCAATAAGGATAAACAATATAGCAGAAGCTATCATAAATAATCATAAAATTTTATGGCAAGGTATAAAATTGAAACAAAATCCCTTTAAACATAAACTTAAGAATAATATGGAAAATATAAATCAAATAATTACATTTATTTATTCACATGGATATTCTAATAGTCGAATAATCACATGTAACATCAATAACTAATCTCATAATGGTGGAATTCATAATGTCGGACATCTTAACCACAAAGTCAAGGCCTCGTGCCAAGACTCTAAATATAAATTTTTTCAAGGCCTTGGGCCAAGACACTAGATTGTCTCATGAAACATACCGATGCATTGAGGGGCTATAGTGTGCCCCTTCCATCACTTACTAATTCTAATTTATTCCTCATATGAAAATTTCAAAACACAACATGAACATTCGTATTAAAAATAGCATAAAAATGTCAATACTTTAACCATAGACCATGAATGGTATAAAAATTACACATCCATAGTCAAACATATCATAACTCATTAAATACAATATGGAAGATTGTATTATAATAAATCAACCTCAATCAAGAATAATATCCAGTAAAGGATGTTGACCTAGCTGAAAATGATCAGTAAAACTCTTTGAGAGAAATGTCACTTTTTTGTGAAATCATTTAAAAGTAACAACTTTATAAAGAAATTAATTTAAAATATATTTTTTAATAAAAGTGTCCCATACCACTTTAAAACTTTTTAAAGTAATTAACATTTTAAAATAATCATGTCCATATAAATAAATCCTTAAAATCATTTTGAAAACATGGACATTAATTAAAAAGATTTAGAAAAATAAATCATTAAAACATTTAAAATAATGATGTTGATAAAGAGTCCCTTAAAACCCCTTAAAATATTCCTTTTTATAACATTTTTATGAAACATGGACATGGATGATAAATATGTACTAATAAATACTTCAATATAAACAATCTCGGATAATAATGAGATTGAAGAATTAACCCTTACCTTGTACTTTCCCTTAGTTGAGGGTACATTTAACCTCCCGTATAATGACCATAGTAGGTTATTAAATTATACCAGAACCATATTCATATTTTTTATATCATACATGATTATTTTATTACTTTATACTATCGATTTAATAAGAATTTCTGTGTTAAAGTAACATTTTAGGTAATTATTGCTTTTTTTATCATATATGTTTTAACTTGTTATTATTGATTGTATCACATAGATCCTGATTTAAATACTTACAGAATATAAAACATGATTTATATATCATATATTTTTAGAATATAAATATGTATAAGAGATAGATATAGAAAATGTTGACACCATTCATGGAGACGGTAGTCCGTATGTACGAATGAACGTTGTTTCCATTTTCTTTTCATATAGTATGGAAGTAAAAGACATATATTTAACTGCTTAAATATATATTATTCTAGTAGAATTATTATTTCATATATCTTATACTTAATCAATATATATATTTCTATAAATATTCTTGAATGGTGATCGTTGAAGATGAATCTCATCGTGTCGTGGAGACGGTAAGTCTTACGTACACATGAGCGACAATATCATTCTATTGATGGTGAAATCGTATATAATTAGATGGTATATTATATATAAATAATCATTAACATGTTATATTTATTATTTATGTGAATTATACTCATTATTATACCCATCCAAAAAATGAAGTGTTGAATAACAAACTACACCACAACATGGAGACGGTAAGTTTTACGTACACATGTATGGTGAATTTAATTCATAGGATGGATATAATAATGAATATGGTTGTACCTTATTTATAATAACATCTCAGTATGTATAAAGAAATGGAGTTATTATTTTATTATGTAATAAATAGAGAAATATGAAGTAAAATAAGAAAAGAACTTTGAAAGAGGGGATGAAATAATTACCTCTTCTTTTGGTGCTTCCTTTTGATTTGAACAAAAGGGATTCTTAGGTTGGATTTATGATAAAATTAATGCCTCTAGGATTAATTGGGGGTTTTTTGGAGGATATTTTAGCAGGTTTTGGCTGATCCAAATGGCTTTGGGGGTGTGAATTAAATGAAAGCGAGGTTCCCTTTTATAAGAGAGGTGAGAGGCGCTTTAGGAAAAGCATGAAATATTAATTTATTATAAAATTATTTTCTATTTTTAACAAATTTAAATGGTTTTATTTTTAGTATAATGTGGATATGGGTCTAAATCCTCTCATAAAATAGGTTTTAGACATGTTTAGGTCACCATGTTAACCTTATATTTTAGATTTAACCCATAGTTAAATAGTTTAACTTTTACCTTGTCTTCTTGTATTTTTATACTACATGGTTAATATAGTTACTATAAAATGCCTAGATAACCACAAGTGATTCATTAATTACGTATATAACAATATTTAAGTAATTTTGAAGAATCTTAGATTTTTAGGAATAATATATAATTTAATAAAATAGTATTTGTTTTAAAAACTCATTTATTTCAATTTTGACACTATTTTGTATTTGTTTTTTTGTGAAAGTCATAACAACTTGATTCCTTCAAATAAAATATATTGAATCAATTATAACATGTCATATTCACCTATAAATTTTTTTTATGAAATAAAATGTATCAATTTACCTTTATTTTAATATTTATAATATCAATTATTTTAACCTTTCCTTAATAAGGTAATTACTGCATCATCATTGCGTCATAAATAAATTTAACTATTTAATGTCTAAAAATTATAAATAAAATACTATTATGTAGTAAATATTTTTATATTTCTAATTAATATTTATAGTCTAATTTATCTTATGTATAACCCTATATTAAAAATGGTTTAGTTATTAATATTTGAATTTAACACTTTTAACTCTTCTTTAAATAAAATATAATAAATGTTCTAATCTAATCAAAATGAATTAAAAAATAAATTATTTTTTCCTATAGTTTATTTTGGTTAAAAACACTTATCCAATAGAATTAGTACATGTTTTGGGTTAATTATAATATTATTTTTACCTTAATTACCATATTTACTTTTAACTGTGGTAAATAAAATTCAAAAGTTACTATTCACTAGAAATTATTTTTATCATATTTAACCACATTTTAATTAATGATGACAATCATTTCTATCAGATTTTTTAAATTTAATTCATAAAAGTGGTAAAATTTTGTTTACGCAAATTTGTAAATGTGCCTAGAAGGTGGGTAAAAGACGTTAAAAAGTTCAATAAAATTTTATATATCCAATCTTATTATAAAATGACTCAAATGACTTACATTGGACTAATATATATATTATGTATCTATTTTTACTTTAAGATAATTTTTAATTAAAAATAATTATTTAAATGAAAAAGTCGGTTTTTATGTACTATGCAGTATTTTTCACTATTCATCAAAAATAGAATGTTATCAGAAAAATACCAAAAATTGACCCTAAGCTAATTTTGATATTTTGAATTTAAAAATGAAGTCTATTTTACCAATTTTAATTTTTAGGAGTGTCGAAAATTAATTTTATTATCGTTCATAAAATGACATAAAAAGTAGTTCTTTTAAGAAAATAGTTTTTTCTAAATATATAACTAATTTAACAAAACATAAACATTTCATTATAAATATGTTTTATTTATATGAAAAAATTATAAATAAAATTTAAAATTTATTTTTTACTATTCATATTAAAATATTTAATTGATAAATAAATATATCATTTAAAAAATTATAATACTAATGTGTTGTTTCACAGAAACCCAATCTTTTGTATAACGCAAGCCAAGTCAGTGTTGCATGTAATATAATCTATTAAATTAATTTAAAGAGATAATGTACTATAAAATCTTGGGGTGTTACATTCATCTACTTTCCTTTACCCACTATATGGGGTAGATGGTTTTTGTTACTCTTCTTACAATAGAGGAAATGACATGTGGGGTATGACACTTGCTTTCCATGTTTAACTTCTCATGGTTGGATGAGTCTATTCTTCTACTATAGGTGGTGAATACTTTATGGGTAGTTCACCTACTCACCATGTTAATCCCCTTGTGTTGTAATCTTAGAATGTTTTCCTAGAATACCTTATAATGTGGAAAGTAATTTTTTTGATAAATGAATAAATGTTTAACCGATAGGGTTGGAGCTTACTGGGATGCAATGCTGAGGTTCTAATTCTGAGAAGTTATGGGATCGATTTTCTTTTTCTTGGAGGGCATGGAACTTTTTTGTAATGATAATGTAATGTAATTTGGATATGTTAGTGGGTAATTAATGGTTAATGAATTAATTAACCTAAATTTAAACTAATGAAAAGTTATAAAGTAATTTAAGGTATCTCTTTAAGTGGTTGTGTGATTATAAGATATCTGGTCTCAGAAGTGGCAGTCGAGAGTTTGAGATGCATTAGCTATAGTTGAGTCTAAGACTAGGATATTCCCATAGTGTGGTTGTGAGTTATATAATATCATGTAATTTTTTGTGTTTCTATATTCTACTCCTCCCCTTTGGTTAGGGAAAATTACACCACAGGGATTCTGATCCTTAGGAGGTGTTTTCCCCGACATCCCGCTGGGAGGATGGATGACTAGATACCCCCTTTGGCCCCATTCTCTTCTCTTGTAAGTTACTTGTGCTAGTATAAATGGCGGTTAGTTTTTCCCATATATGTTTGTAGAGGTTTGTAATGGATTGTGGTTATTTAACACACATGTATTGCAGATACAGTTTCCAAAGGACTACTATAGGTATAATGTGTATAGGCTATGATGGCTTGATGAACCTTACTTGGTTATGGGTTATGATGGTTTGAGGTATAAAACCTTATGAATGATACATGTTATGTGGGCTGTGGTGGCTCTCAAAAACTACTTAGTTACTTTTGGTTACGTAGATGTGGTAGTGTGTTGCACAATTTTCATGTTGCGGTGCTTCGTCCATGTGTTTGCGGGCTAGCCGTTTTCGAGAGAGATGCTCAGGACGTGCAATGTTGAGGAAGAGTGTAAAACTAGTGGAGAAGTAGTGTCAGGTTACCCTTGATATTATTAATTATATTTCCTTGTATTTGATACTTCGTGAGAGTATACATGGAAAGGATGGGAAATTAGTATACCTTTTTAGGTGACGAGATAGTTTCACTTATTGTCCATTGTTCTTTAGCATACTTTATTTACCTTTTTCACAAGAGAATATAGGGATAATCCTACTGAGTATATTTTTATACTCACCCTATGTATATATAAACTATTTTATCAGGTTATTTGGAGCAGATTGGACATCAGGATGGTTACTACTAGCTTGGGGGTTTTGTAAGAGATGTTTGGGCTTCGTGGTCACTTTCGTCTTTACTTTTCTTTTGGTACTTGCAGTTTCCTTTCAATTTTAGTAGATCTTTAATGACATTAAATATGTGCACATTGGTATTATTATATATTGGTGTCTGAGCAGAATTTTTGTTGGTTTCTATCTTATATATCTTTTCTACATGTGTTCTCTTAGAGGGTAATGCCTCCCATCTGCATATTTATTATACCCTCAGTGCTAGCTGCCAACACAGGGCCTACTAGAGGTAAGATTTAGGGGGTAACTATCTCTATTCTCCCATTTTCTGCCTAGGAGGGGTACACCTAGTGGTGAGGGGTTCATGATAGGTATAAGTATATCTAAGTAAAACTAAGAAAAACTTCCAAGAATGGCGACTTACTGTGAGAATCCAGCTTCAACGCACCAAGAGAAGAATTTGTCTTGTGTCTAGATTGATGGGAGAAGCCTCAATTGACTTTGGGAGAAAAAAATAATGAGCTAGGGGTGTTTTGGAAAAAAACAAGGGGTTATTTCTTAATAATGATTTAGATGCACTTTTTGGATCTTGCTTTTAAACTGTGCATGGTTAGTCGCACGGTTAAACAAATAGTGTGCTAATAATTTTCCAGCTTTTGTCTCAAGGGGGACCTCGCACGATTGTCTTGAATGGTTAGACAAACTATGCTAAAACCATGAAAAATACCATTTTCCAACATTTCACAATTTAAACTATGCATCCCCATGGTTTGGAAAAAATATTTTCTTATCTGGGTACCTCTGCTTTATCCCATGTCACATTGTGCATGGTTTCCTGTAGGTATTACACGGTTTCCAAAACCCATGTACCATCCTTGCACCCATATAAGATCCCCAAACGCATTCCAAAATTCTTATAAATCCTCCAAAACATCACCCTAACACCTTACATTCTTAAAAAAGCATAAATGATGGGTTACTTACTTGAAATAGGGGGTGCAACAAATTCAGTGTCTCATTTACACCAATCATATTCATTCAAAAAACTAACTTATAATCTATATATACACAAAAAATAACTCCATATCCATTTTCTAAATTTTTAATTAATACATATATCCTCAACTTTATTAATAAAACCATTAGATAATATAATAGAATCAAATTCTTCATTTAATCTCTTCGAAGCTTGTTTAAGACCATAGTGATGTTTCACATGTTTACATACAATCTTTTAATTACCATGTAATAAAACCCCTTTTGTTTATTTAATGTAAATATCTTCATTTCAATCTGTAACACCCCAAGATTTCATAGTACGTTATCGCATTAAATTAAATCAATAACTTGCGCTACACGCAACACCGAGTTTGAGCGCACCACAACTTACCAAACTAGTCGTTCAAAAAGCAGTTATGAATAGTATTAACTACATTTTGAATCTTATATACTCTATATAATTTTAACACCCATATTATGTGTTTTTTAGAAATAATATGGGAACAAATTCATTTTTTTAGATAAAAGAAGTATTTTTCAAAAAATGCAATTTTACCACCTTTTAATGGTGAACCCTTTTTAAAACCAATATTTGACACTTTTATATATTCAATTTAATGAAATTAAATTATTCTTTATAATCAGGATATAAAAATTTAGTTTGGATAAATTTTTGGTACTTTTCTCATAACTTTCATATTTTGTTGAATAGTGAAAATACTATGTTTTAATTGAAAACAACTTTTTTAGTCGAAATAATTTATAGTGCTAAATTATGAATTTGAATGGTTTTTAAGTATAATTATATTATATTTTTATCATTTAATAAAATTTGGGTCATTATAAGTAATTTTACATTTAAATTTTACATAAACACATCTCAATCTTTTGATAGTTTTTACTTTTTTAAAACCCGCTTTTTGGTTTTGACAACATGAATTAATTTTAAATTAATAAATGCAACTTATATGTTTTGAATTTGGTAAAATAGACTTCATTTTTGAATTCGTATTATCAAAATTAGCTTAGGGTGAATTTTTTGTTTTTTTTAAAACATTCAATTTTTGATGAATAGTGAAAAACATTGCGTTATTATTTAAAACCGAATTTTTTTTTAAATAATTATTTATTTTATTTAAATTTATTTTAAATCAAAATAGATATATAATACCTATATATGTTCAATGAAATTAATTGGATTCATTTTACAATAAAATTAGATGTATAAAATTTTATTGAACTTTTAACCGTCGTTTACCCACCTCCTAGGAGTATTTGCAAATTTGCCTAAAACATAATTTTACCGCTTTTGTGAGTTGAATTTTCAAAACTCCAAGAGACATGGTTGAAATCAGTAAGTAAAATGTGGTTCAATAAGATGAAAATAATTTTTGGTGAATAGTAACTTTTTACTTTTATTTACCACGGTTAAAAGTAAATAGGGTAATGAAGGGTAAAAATGATATTATAATTACCCTAACACAAGTCCTAATTCTAATGGATAAGTGTAATTAGAAAAAAAAAACAACCTTAGGGATAAAATATGATCCCCTTTGGTCCAATTGTATTAGATTAGGACATTTATTATTATTTTATTTAATGAAGAGTTAAAAGAGTTAAATTCAAAGTTTAATAACTAAACCATTTTTAGTATAGGGTTATACATAAGATAAATTCGACTAAAAATATTCATTATAAAGATAAAAGGATTTTATACATAATGGTATTTTATTTATAATTTTTAGATATTAAATAATTTAATTTTTTTAGGACACAATGATGATGCAGTAATTACCTTATTAATGAAATATTAAAATAATTGATATTATAAATATCCAAATAAAAGTAAATTGATACTTTTGATAAGTTACAATAATTTTAAATGTTAATAGGACATGTTAGGTTTGATTAAATAATTTTTTTTCGAAGTAATCATGTTGTTATGATTTTTACAAAAACCAAATACTAAATAGTGTCAAAATTGACATAATTGAGTTTTTAAAACAAATAGTATATTATTAATTGATATAATATTCCTAAAAATATAAGGTTCATCCAAAGGACGTAGATAAGGTTATATATATTAATAAATAACCTCATGGGGTTTACTTGGAAGCTTATAGTAAGTTTATTAACCATATAATATAAAAATACAAAGATACATGATAAATGTCAAACTATTTAACTAAGAGTTAAATCTAAAAGATAAGGTTAATATAGTGACCTAAACCTTTATAAAACCTATTTTTTGAGGGTTTTTCGACCTACCAAACTTTTAATTGAAATAAATCATTTTGGAGCCATTAGAAACCGAAAATTATTTTATTATAAAATAATATTTCAAGCTTTTCCTAAAGTGACCCTCGCCTCTCTTATAAAAGGGTACTTCCCCTTACCTTAATTTCACACCTCCATAGCCATTTGGCTCAGCCAACCCCTACCCAAATATCTTTCCAACTTTCCTACCTTCATCCTAGAGGCCTTCCTTTGGTCAGAAAGCCATGTTACGGAGCCATTTTGATCAAATCAAAAGGAAGAACCCGAAGAAGAGGTAAATATTTCATCACCTCTTTCAAGTTCTTTTTCTTCTTCAACTTACTCTTTCTTTGTTGTTTCCATCCTAAAATAATAACTTCAGTAACTTCTATATACTATGATGTTATTATAAATATGGTATAACCATACTCATTATTCTATACATCCCATAAATGATAATGTCACTATACGTGCGTACGTACAGCTTACCGTCTCCACGGCGTGGTGTAGTTTGTTATTCAAACACTTCATTATTTAGATGGGTATAATAATAAGTATAATTGATGTAAATAATAAATATAACATGTTAATTATTCTGTATATATGATATACTATCCAATTACATATGATTTCACCATCAATATAATGATATTGTCGCTCGTGCGTACGTACGGATTACCATCTCCACAAACGCGATGAGATTCATTCCCCGTCATAATCATTCAGGAATAATTTTCATTTTATGATTAAAAATAATTTTAATGAACATAGTATCATTCTGGATATGAATCAAATACATCCTATCCATAAAAAACATGGCTTACATAACCAAGCATATAAAGGGAAACAAATCAGTTAACACCCGAAATGATGATACTACTGAAATATGTCAACGAGCCCGTACCCGAGTTGTAAGGGCTCCTGATTGGCATCCAAGAGACCCAGGTTCAAAACTGGGTGGAGGTGAATTTCTGGGTTCCTGTATTAGTATTGTAGCAGGTATTATTCAGTACTGTAGCAGCCAGAACTATTCACTCGATTTGGGCATTTGGGCCACCAGTTTGGGCCTACGGGTCTCCATGGCCTTCGGGTCATCAAAGGTCTTCAGGCCTCTAGGCCTTTAGGCCACAAAGACCATGGAGTAGCCCAGTTCACATAGAGCAAGCCCCAGAAGAGGATCATAGCAATAAGACTAGTAGTCACCAGAAGCAGAGCTACCAGATTTGAAGAATGAGAGGGTATGCCAACCGCCATCAGGACTAGGCACCATGCAGCTTTGTACGGGGAAATGCTAGCCGATCAGCAATGCAAGGTGGCGAGATAGGTGATCAATGATACAGAATCTAGGGGAGGGGCAGTTCCTATGTGTTGGGCCTATGGGTCATGTATTGGGTATAGTATGCCTCTGGGACTTCGGGTCATGTATTGCGAGTCATGTCGGGCCATGTGCCTTGGGCCTACAGGTCATGTACAGGTTCCCCTTCATCCCTTAAAAGGGGGATTATCTATAATAAAATAAAAAATCAGGCATTCGGTCCATTCGGGGGGATGAAATATTATTAACAAAGCAATATTAGAGGATCATATATTATATCATATTTATTTATATAGTTCTTTTATAATTTAATAACAATGTTTTAACAATTATATAGGAGGTTAACATACCATCAAATAAGGAAAAGTACAAGGTAAGGGTTAATTTCACAATCTATGTATTATCCGATGTTGGTTTTATGTAAGTATCTACTGGGACCTCCTTATCATCCACATCCATGTTTCTTAAAAATGTATTTCAAAACATTTTTACTATTTACTAGACTATGGTTTAAAGTCATTTATACACTTGTTTGACTTTTTATAAAATGTTTTGAAAGGAATATTTTTGTCTTTTCCAAACAAGATACTTTATGACATTTTCGACCAAATTAAGGTAAGAATGTTTTTTTAACTTATACGGCGGGTGTGGCTATTTTCCACCATTATAACACCTTCAAAGCTTCCATTAAAATATTATAATAATATTTTCAAAATAAATGTTTTATTTTATAATTACATGACTTCTAAATGATTTCAAAATAGAAAGAGATATTTCTCTCAAAACATTTTGATTTCATCTATGTCAGCATACTTTTATGGATTTTAAACTTGTTTGAAGTTGATTTATTATGATACAAATATATCATATTGTATTGAAGGTTTTGTTATATGTTTGACTGTGGATATGTTATTTTTACACCATTCATGGTTTATGGATAAATTATTGACATTTCGTATGCTAGTTTTAATACGAATGTTTATGTTATGTTTAAATATTTTCATATGAGGAATGAATTGGACTTCATAAGTGATGGGTGGAGCCCGATATAGCTCCTCAATGCATCGGTATGTCTCATGAGAAAAACTAGTGTCTTGGCACAAGGCCTTGAAAAAATCTTATTTGTAGTCTTGGGACAAGGCCTTGACTATGTGGTTATGAAGTCTGGCATTATTCATTCCATCATTATGAAAGTGGATATTGATATTTCATGTGATTATTAAACTATTAGAATATCCATATGATTAAATTATTTGATTTTATATTTTCCATATTATGCTGAAGTTTAAGCTTAAAAGGTTTTTGTTTTAGTATTATACATTGCCTTAAATGTTTATGCTTATTTTTGAATTTTCCGTTATATTGTTATCCTTACTGAGCATCTGAGCTCACCCCTTTCTATGTTTTATTTCTCCCAGGATGTGAAGAAGTATTTTATGGTTGACCTATAGGGATAGGCTAAGGATATAAGTGTGTTAAAAAGGGGACAAAATTTTGTTGATGTTTTTATTTCATGATGTAATGTAAAACTTATGAATGTATCTAGTACTTCCAAGGCTACTAAACTGATCGGTATTTTGGGACATGATTCCTTGTATCATGCCAATGTTATGTAATAATGTATCGATTCTGGGCAACTGGGTTCGGGGTGTTATAAAACCTCTATTAAAAAAATTAGTTTTAACATCTATTTGATGTATATATAAATGATTAATTAAAGCTAATGAAATCAATATCATTATTTATGTAATTCGATCTACATGAAATTAAATATCAAAATAATCAATCCCTTCATTTTTTTAATCCTTTTCCTAATAAAATTCCTTAAAATTTTTAATGCATACATTGGAAACATACTTATTTCAAAAAACCCATTTAAATCTAATAGGTTTTTACCCTTTTTGAAAGAACATAATTTTCCAAGTGTTATTCTCTATAATGGAATCCATTTCATCATTAATTAATTCATTCCATAAAGGATCATATTTTAAAGAAATGTCTTCTTTATATATCTTCAGTTCATCCTCTATATTTTATATTAAAAGAGATTTATTTAAAAGATGATTATTTTGATCACCCTCAAGAAGAAAAAATATGGAATCAGCAGAAATAAAATCCAGATGTAGATATTTTTCCTTCTTAGTTATTTTACCCCATTTAGGATCAACTGAAGAATCATCATTATTCTCTACTATTTTATTTAAACTAGCTAGATAATAATATATAGGGGCATTAGGAATAACAACCTACAAATTATCTTTATAAAAATTATTTTTTAAAAACTCTATATACCTTGGTTAAATAATAAAACTCTCTTCCAAATCCAAAATTATATATGCATCTCTATTTTTTGTAAAACCAGTATATAGACCTTAAATTTCTCTATAACCAATTTTAGTTCCCTATGGATATGTAACTTTATAATAGGCTAAAAACCCACACATAGTAAAATATGAATGATTATTTCTTCTTCTCTTCCAAATCTCATAAGGGGATAATTTATTCTTTCTAGATTAAACTCTATTAGGATTATGGCATGAAGTTGAAAAATATTCATGAAATAAAGTTAATGGTACCTATGATTTATTAATAATTTGGTTTACCATTTCTATTTAAGTAATATTTTTCCTTTCAGTTAAGCCAGTTTTCTTAGGTGTGTTAGGAGTAGTAAATTGATGAATTTTACCATTTTCTGAAAATAAATTATTAAATTAATTCATAAATTATTCACCACTTCCATTTGAGAATAAAAATTTAATATTTTTATCTTATTTATTTTCAACTATAGCTTTATATTTATTAAACATATATAATCATTCATCTTTTTTTAAGAATATATACATGAAAATATCTACTAAAGTCGTCAAAAAAGTAATAAAATACATTTTTTATGAGTTAAAAAACTATTTAATTCACATATATCATAATATACTTATTATAATATATATGAAATTCTCTCTACACATTGAAATGGTTTGAAAAGTATTTTATATTCTACAGATGTTTTAAATTTATCAGATTCAACTCTAAAATTAATTAAATTAAATTTCATTATTAATATTAATGGATCTAAATTAAGATGTTCCAAATGATCATTAAATAAATTTGAATACACAATAAAATAAAAAAATATTCAATAATGTTATTAATAAATAATTGATAAATGTAATCACTTGAGTTCTCTAGACCCATAAACATGTCTCCCTTTGACAAGATATCCTCTCAATGTTTGAATAAACCCTGAAATACCATATTAAAAATAAGATCAAAATTTACTAGAATATTTTTATTTATAGGTATATAAAACACATTTAAAAAATTCACATTTTTTCCAAAAGTAAAATATACTTTCATTCTTCATTGACCGATGTCATTTAATCATGTATTATTTCTTAGGTGTACTTCCTTTGTAATTTTGCTCTCAACAAAAGTTATGAACATTGAATGATCCTTGTACACATTCACCATTTCTCTAGAATCAAGACACTAATCTTTTTTTATCAAAGTCATGTTAACTTCAGATATCATTCAGACAAGATTTTCTTTAGTTATGATATTCACAACTGGTTTTCTCACTTTTTTCGATAGTGAAAATCCCTTGAAAAATACTCTGGTTTCCTCACATACAAACCATTCCCCATTATTTTCATAATTCATTCATTTATTCTTGAAATTTTTACTTTTAATCTTGGAATCTAAGGAATAGTTTTTTGATTTCTTTACCTCAACAATATTAAAATTCTTCTCAAATTATAAAGCTACATCCACGCATCTCAATATAGATTCTTATTTATTGCATAGATTTTTTTTAATTATTCTAATAAAAATATCTAATCTATTTTTATTGAGTGAATTTATAAATTCTTTCCACATTGGTATAAATATATAAATAATTTCCCCTACTTATAAATTTCCTCATTTATTAATTTTAAGGAAAATAAGTTTTATCATAATGATGTGGAGTTCATTAACTTTATCCAATATTGGTTTGTTATCAATAATCTAGAAATTAAGATATTTTATAATAAGAAATTTTTTAGTACCTACATCCTCAAATTTTTACTTGAACTCAAGTGTGTCTCAAATCTCTTGATCAAACTTAATTTAGAGGAAGTATAATGACAATTTGATAATGTGTTACGAATATATACATGATACAAAACCTCAAAACCTTTACATTATTCCTCATTGAATGAATGTGTTAAACTTATATCACATCAATGGGGATTCTTTCGAGATTTGGAGTGGTCTTGTTGGGGATAGAAAAAAATTTAGTTCTAGTATGTTAAACATATTTACCACCATCAAGATAAAATTCATCTTATATTACCATTAGAATAATTTATTTCCATCAAATCGATTATGCTTTATCATGTCTCGATTCATGATCCTCATCCATCTTTATGAGACTAAATCCTTACGATTATTGAGAGTAATGGAGGAAGATGGTTTTAACCCTATTCATGTAGGTATATTATCCTCAAGGACTTAGTCTTAACTACACTACATTTCTTGTGGAAAATCTATAAATCCTACAGAATTCCAAAAAAACAAAGATAAATCCTTGTGATAGCAGGTTGGGATGATTATATATGATGGGAAAAATGAGAGTCTCACTTAAATATGAATAATTTCACAGAATCCCCAAATTCAACAACAAATAAAGAGCCACAAAACTTTAATAGAATTATTATACAATTATTTAAATAAATATTTACTACACTCTTTAAATGAATATCCAGCCTCTTCAAATAAACGGTCACACAAGTAATTAATAAAGAGTTACTAATATTTAAATGAAGAGTTATCCTATTTAAATGAAGGGTTACACACCTCTTGATTAAAGAGTTAAAACTATTAAGATTCTTGAAATTACTTATTATTCAATTGAAATTTATAAAGTAATAAAAATAAAAATAATAAATATAATAGGATATTTCGTTTCACACTGCACTTTCTCCCCCATTTCTTGGAATTATTTCA
Organism: Viscum album; assembly: GCA_963277665.1. Classification (NCBI taxonomy): domain Eukaryota; kingdom Viridiplantae; phylum Streptophyta; class Magnoliopsida; order Santalales; family Viscaceae; genus Viscum; species Viscum album. Next base: position 1,770,528,195 of record OY728157.1, read on the forward strand.
TAGATTATGATCCAATCATCAACGAGCTTAGACATAAGGGTTTTCCATTCACCGAAGGAGGGAATCACTATATTTAGAATACGATGATTTTAATGTGTGGGTGGATGGAGGAAGATTTATATTCCTAATAAGAAGTTAAAAAACATTGGTATTATCTATTTTAAAAAAATATTAATGTGAGTTGTAGAAAATTTTAGTATTCTCTTATAATATACTCACGGATTTATACAAAGAATTTTATAGTTCTTTTTATAGTGCTTTAGATTAAATTAAATACATGTTGTAAAAAGGATTGATATTTTATTGTAATATACTACTTGAATTATATGAATTATTTAAAAATATTTTTAAAAAATACTTGTATGAAATAAAAATCTTGAAAGAAAAATTGAGTGCACTACCATGGATAATAATTAAACCGATGTGACGTTTTATTATTATTGTCACGAACTGTCCTCGGGGCCCGTTCTGTGACTACCCCAAGCCCGCCTTCTATAGGCCGGGGGCTGGTGACTAGCACCAAAGATGTAAATCCCGATAACTGGGAAGGCATTGCCTTTATAAAAGTAAACAAAACACCACAGAGTACAAGCAGAAGTAAAACACTAAGTAAAACTGAAACAAGCTATGCTGAAAGTAAAGGGGCCGGAAATACAATCCCAACTGTAAAGTACAAGGAAAAAGATAAAACAGCCCGAAGGTGACAAGCAGCTCCTGGATCGTCCACCAAGGATCCTACCTGAAGGGTAGGTACAGATAGCGCAGCTCCTGGATCATCCACCACGGATCCTACCTGAAGGGTAGGTACAGATAGCCTCCACAACGCTCTTGCCCGTCAACCTCCTCTGAGTTTCATCTCATCATGAAGTCCACCACAGGATACTATCTCTTCATGAGGTCCACCTACGGGTACCGTCCAGTCCTCGAACACTCGACCTCTGTCTGCGATGCCCGTCGTCTGCAACCAACACAACGAGGTGCGGGCATAGCCCATGAAGGGGTGAGTATAACGATACTCAGTAGGGACCCCAATACCCTCAAGGTCTCACTAAATCCAACAAGGATAACCACAAAGAAGATCTCAACAGATAACCTCTACTTATGTATATGCCCATACATATACCCAAGTTATCAAGTAACCCATCTCAATCATGAGGAAACACAAAGATTATGAAATCAACGGATATCCACTACCCAGGTATATGCCCATACATATACCTAAGTTACCAAGTGACCCATCTCAATCATGAGGTAAACACAAAGGTCATAGACTCAGCTCAAACCATGATTTTCATTATCGAAACCATAACTGCTGAAGAGCCCCGTCTCTGTTGAGTATAGTGATCCTGTCATGAATCTGAGGTAGTGCTCACTAACCTAAGACTGTTGAGGTACTCCTCCTGTCGAGTACCGTGGGTCAGCCACACAAACACAGTAGTGCTTCCCGCCGGGGTCTTCTACCCAAAAACAGTAGTGCATCCCCCCTAATAGCCTGTATAGGTACTCTCCGGTCGAGTACCGCGGGTCTGCACCCAAACACAGTAGTGCTCTGTCCTCCATGGGTCTGCACCCAAACAAAGTAGTGCTCCATCCACTGGGCTAGTCGACTCACTCCAAGTCGATTCGGTCAAGCAGTCGTCAGGTCTCAGCAGGCTACACGGTCTCCATACTCCGTATGCTCGTCTCCGGGAGGGTCTGCTCCACGAGCTACTGTTCAATACTCCAAGTATCACAAAGTCCCATGAAGAAGTATCTCGAAGGACCGCCTCATCATAGGGGTGTCAACACAACAGATGGCGCGTCAATCGGACGCCCGGTCTATGAGTTATTAGCCTTTTCGTCTCAGGGGCCCGGTTGGTTTCGTGTACGAACCAACCCGACCGTATCTCAACTATACCCCGAACTCTCATAGGGTATACTCTTAGGGACCGTTTCTCAACGTGATCACCAATGTCGCTGACGGTTTGTCAAACGGATGTCCGGTCTGAAAGTTATCATCTTTTCCGTTCCAGGGGCCCGGTTGGATTTTGGGTACAATCCAACCCGGCCTTACTTCAACTGTGTCGAAACCTTAGGTGAAGTATGCCAAAAGAACCGCCTCATCAAGAGGAATCCAACAAAGTCGACGGCACGTCAATCGGACGTCCGGAGCTCAAGTTATAGCAAGTCGAAGATTTAATAATAATATTAAATCTATTATTTTCCGAGCGCTTCAGGTTCCCGATCCAAAAACCAAAAAAAGATATCCAATATTGGACTCATAAATTCCGTCTCGAAGTCAGGGTCGCACTACGACTGACGGTTTGTGAAACCAAGGTCGCACGAAGAAGATACCGTCAAAATACAGTTTTCCCAATGAAAATAATAATAACATTATTATATTATTATTATTTTGAATTTAATTTAATACTTTAAACTCTCACACCCAATTCCACGCACCACCAAAAAAAATAAAACCTCCCCCCTTGTTTCCAAGCCAATCACGCCCCCCTCTTTGATTACCCCTTTTATTTATTTCTTTTATTATTTATCAACTTAATATCTCATTCTCTCTCCAATCTACCACGTTATTCACGTTCCCTTCTCCTCCAATTTTCACGCTGCCCTCACGTATTGGGAACGCTGCACCTCCGCCTCACACACGACCTGCTTCTGGCCTACCGCGCTGCTACGCCTCCAGTCCACTGCACCTTCGTTCTAACCCCAACAATTATGACGATCGCAGATTCTTGATCCTCGGATCGAGATCTCCGCGTCCGTATGTCGCGCTCAATGAAAAATCGAGTTTCCAGTGTGCTTAATTATTTGACGAAGAAGAACACGCGAAGAATGCGCGGACCATGAATAAGAAAGGAACTCGGTTTAAGTGCGGATCGATAGCCATGTTAGTTTGGCCATTGTTTTTGAGAATCAAGAACATGGGGGATTGGAAATTAAATATTTATCATGCTTCAAAAATCTCAAACTCAGGATAAACAAGAAGAAAATTAATTCAATCAATTTTTTATCGATCCATGAATTAATTAATTTAATTCGCGTTCATCATGAGAAATTAAATCGGGGTAAGGAATCCACAAAGATAAATCCTACAAATAAATGCTCAAGCTCGAGGGTATAAACCATATAAATTAGCAATATACAATATTCCCCTACCTCTCAAAGACATCGCACGTCGTCAAACCGCGGAAGACGAACATCACCATGGTTGGACATCACGGGAGAATGGTGTCGATTCCATTGACGTCGGAGGAAGAGTCGTCGTCGGGACTTCACGTTCTTCGTCAGAGTAAGAACACCTCTCTTTCTAATCCTCCAGAGGTTTCCCATCGAAATATTTACTATCGTAAATATTACAAAAGACTTCTCCCATTTAAAGAACTGTGATTCAATACAAAATAATTCAAATTGTGATGTACCAATTTAATTAATGAAACCATTAATTTAATTATGTTGACAAACTTAATTAGAGGAACATGGAGAGATCTCATTAATAGGGTAGTTGAGGAGTTAACAAATTAATTAAAAAGGGGGTTTAAGGGGGGGTTTAAGAGTGGTTATGGGTAGATGAAAGGTTGGGGCTCGTGTGGGTCCCACCTTCTAAATATCCACACAAGGGTAGTTAGGTGGTTTTGGTCCCACCCTTAACTCCCCTTTGTAGAATTTAACCACCTTAGATATAAATAAAATTGTACACACCAATTTTATTTATTTTAAACTAATTCCCCAAAAATTAATTCTCAACCCGCTCAAAACGCAACTGCGGTAAAGGTCCCCTTAAGAAAAAACCGGTGCTGCGAGTTCATCGGTGCCCTCAGATTTCAATTCCGAGTACCGGTTCAAAAGATAGAAAAACCCACACGTACGTTTACTGAACGTACCCGAAAAAAAGTTTGGAAAATTATTATCAGTCACCCTCGACCCCCGCCGGTCAAGGTCAGGCTCTTCCTAAGTGAAAAACACCCCCAACGAATCCAACGGTACTCTCAGATTTTCAATCCGAGTTACCGTTTAAAAGATACGAATTTTACAATAAAATAATTGTCATTTAATTATTTTATTTGCAGCCAAAAACTAACTTTTTCTGGTGGCCCGTGCCGGCCAAAGTTAGTATCTGCTTAAATAAACCATGCCCTCACGGGTTCAGCTGTTGTCTCGGATTTTTAATCTAAGCTACCATTTGTGAGTTATAAGCATTTGAAAAATAAAATAATTTATTTAATTATTTTATTTACGTTATGCCATTTTTTTGAATTTCTCACAGGAGGCCCGTGCTGACTAAACTTCAGTCACGCCTAGGGTAAACCCACCATCTTGAGCGCAACGGTGCCCTAGTATTTCTAATCCGAGTAACCGTTTAAGAGTTATTACACTTTTTCAGTAAAACTACTTACGCGCATTAATTTAAGCTTAACAAAACTTCAGAAAATTATTCCGGGCAGACCGGGCCTTGGAATCAGGTGCCGTCAGAAACTGCGTACTCGTAAAATTCCAAAGAAATTAAGAAAAAAAATTCTTGAAATTTATGGGTCTTTACATTACTCCCACCTCAGGGCTTTATGTCTCCATAAATCTATAACAAAAACTAGGGAAACAAAAGTGGTACTGAGTACGCATCTGAGCCTTCCACTCCCATGTGCTCTCCTGGAGGATCTCGTGCTTCCAGTGAAAGTGCACCCGAGAAATCGACCGTTCACGTAGGACCCTCTCCTGTCGATCCTAGATCTCCACTGGAACCTCCGTGCATGTCGCCCTGTCATCGACATCCAACTCCCTGAGGTCGATGATGTGTGAAGGATCATGCATGTATCTCCTCAGCCGATGTACGTGGAAGATGTCATGCACTCGGTGCAACTGAGGTGGAAAGGTGAAGCAGTAAACCACCTCACCTACCCTGCTGGGGACCTCGAAAGATCCGTTGAACCTCGGAGATATCTAGCCGCCTCGGCTATATCTCTGTAAACCTCATCGATGTGAGACCCGTATAAGAATGTGGTCTCCATCCTCGAACTCTAGAGGTATCTCTTTCCTGATTAGAACTGAAACTCAAACTCCTGCTGCCACGAGGGTAAGGCTGGCCGACCCAAGAATGATCAGCTACACCCTACCATGCACGAGTTTATCCTGTGCTGCCTGGGGTTTCCTTTTCACCGACCAAGGAAAACCCATCCTGATGTTTTCCTAATACCGTCAATTTGAGTACGAGCAGTGATTGCCCAATACATACTCAAAGTAACGTCGTAAGGCCTCGACGCTGCCACCAAGAGGTCCCAATCGAGACTCTCTCCTCAAGGGTCAGATCACACCATCGACATAAGTGTGACTATCGAGTCTCCTCCAAAAGGTATCTCCAGACGTGAGGGTCAAGTCAACGGCTTAACAGGAAACTCTAGGTCTGGGACTAGATTCATGTAAGGAAGGGATGATTCGTATCGATGTCTATGGCTATGGAAGCTAGTAGAAGACAAAGTCCGCACTTCGAATCATCCTTAGAGCCCTTTCAATCACACTCCTTGACCGCATGCAGCTACTCTTTTCCCCTGCCCTCCAGCTCCCTGAGCCTGGAGGGGACAACAAAGGTGGGTGTTTGTAACATGTTGAAATGTAAAACACCTCATGCTGCTCTCCTAGCTCTGCCTCCACGTCTGATGCTTTGTAGATTTATCTGTCCTTAACATTTCCTCTTCTTGAAACATTCGCACGCCCAAGTCTTTGAGACTGGCACCAGCTCGTTGCGTTCCAACTTCTAACATTCTCTAGCTGTATTCGTTCAGCCAAAGAACATTCAACCTCAAGGTTCTCTCTAGCACCCTAATGTGAGTAGGAATGCATAGAGGAAAAAGTGATGGCTCGAATCGTATTCATCGAGTACCCGGAATGTTTGGTACGCCTCGATGAATTATCAGCTACCGACACATCATCCTGCCGAAGCTGTATAAGCTCTAGAAAACTCTCATCCACCTCCTCAAGCCAGTCCTTAGCCGCCTGTGAGTCAGGTTCACCTCAGAACTTGAGGTTATCTGATATTAGAACACGTGTAAGGCATTAAGCTTACATGTGTCACCTACCGATACTGCCGGTTGTAACTGCTAACCAACAGGTAGTGATGTATAGCTGACACACTAACCAAAGGCACTATCTCAGGAATCAGTCCACTTACCAAAGCCTCATCACTATACAGACCATCCTCATGGTCATTCACTGGAAAACACTAGTGGTCAAGTCCACCATCCACTCTACTGATGTCTCAACTAGGCGGAAAACTCTAGCAATCGCCTCCAGCCAGTGCTCTGCTGTCTGGGAATCTGCCTCGCCTCGTATCCTTGGAGGCCGCTGCTGCTGGAACTCATGCAACGCGCTCTGCCAGCGTGCATAGTTCGCTAGTTTATCTGGTGGCATCTGCTGCCCAACAGGTGGTGGTGCTGCTGGTACACCACCCGAGGGTGCCAACATAGTAAAAAGGGCCCCGCACCGGAGCCTCATCGCTCGGTGGGCCGTTATCGTGGACTATCTCAGAACTCCAACTGACTGTCTGCATGGAGATATCCTGAACAGATATGACACGGTCAAACAATTTATACCTGGTGAGATGACCTGGTTTGAGCTGACTTTAAAACTCTTGGAAACACACACGCAATTAGTGTTTTCGTGCACAAAGTCGAAAATCAGTAGTCAGGGTCCTGGTGTACGGATACGTCGGCCGCCGCACCAACACTAGACTCCCTGAACTGAAAACCACACTTGGTACCCTTAACACTATTTCTTCACAGAAAGGGAATATCAGAGTTATAAGTTCTATGGTAGAACCGACTCATATGATACCAATTTGTCACGACCCGTCCTCAGGGCCCGTGCCGTGACTACCCTAAACCCGCCTTCCATAGGTCAGGGGCTGGCGACTAGCACCAAAGGCGTAAATCCTGATAACTGGGAAGGAATTAACTTTATAAAAGTAAACAAAACACCACAGAGTACAAGCGGAAGTAAAACACTAAGTAAAACTGAAACAAGATGTGCTAAAAGTAAAGGGGCCGGAAATAAAAGCTCAACTGTAAAGTACAAGGAAAAAGATAAAACATCTAGAAGGTGGCAAGCAGTTCTTGGATCTTCCACCAAGGATCCTACCTGAAGGGTAGATACAAATAGAGCAGCTCCTGGATCGTCCAACACGGATCCTACCTGAAGGGTAGGTACAGATAGCCTCCACAACGCTCTCGCCCATCAACCTCCTCTGAGTGTCGGCTCGTCGTGAAGTCCACCACCAGATATTGTCTCATCATGAGGTCCACCTCCGGGTACTGTCCAGTCCTCGAACACTCGGCCTCTATCTGTGCTTCCTGTCGTCTGCAACCAACACAACGAGATGCGGGCATAGCCCATGCAGGGGTGAGTATAACGATACTCGGTAGGGACCCCAAGACCCTCAAGATCTCACTAAATCCAACAAGGATAACCACAAATAATATCTCAACAGATAACCACTACTTATGTATATGCCCATACATATACCCAAGTTATCAAGTAACCCATCTCAATCATGAGGAAACACAAAGATTATGAAATCAACGGATAACCACTACCCAGGTATATGCCCATACATATACCAAAGTTATCAAGTGACCCATCTCAATAATGAGGTAAACACAAAGTTCATAGACTCATCTCAAACCAGGATTTTCATTATCGAAACTATAACTGCTGAAGAGCCCCGCCTCTGTCGAGTATAGTGATCCTGTCATGACTCTGAGGTACTACTCACTAACCTAAGACTGCTGAGACACTCCTCCTGTTGAGTACCGCGGGTCAGCCACCCAATCACAGTAGTGCTTCCCACTGGGGTCTGCCACCCAAACACAGTAGTGCATCCCCCCTAATAGCCTGTAGAGGTACTCTCTGGTCGAGTACCGCGAGTCTACACCCAAACATAGTAGTGCTCCGTCCACCATGGGTCTGCACCCAAACAAAGTAGTGCTCCGTCCACTGGGCTAGTCGACTCACTCCAAGTCGAGTCGGTCAAGCAGTCTTCAGGTCTCAGCCGGCTACACGGTCTCCGTACTCCATACGCTCGTCTCTGGGAGGGTCCGTGTCACGACCCGTCCTCGGGGCCCGTGCCGTGACTACCCCAAGCCCGCCTTCCATAGGCCAGGGGCTGGCGACTAGCACCAAGGCGTAAAATCCCAGTAAACAGGGAAGGCATTGCCTTTATAAGTAACAACCACACAGAGTCAGCAAGCGGAAAGTAAAGTGCAGAAAAGTAAAGGGGCCGGAAATACAAGCCCAACTGTAAAGTACAACTGAAAAGAAAAAGAACAGCAACTGAAGAAAAGACGGCGGCCTCGTGTCGTCCACTGGCAATCCCACCTGAAGGGTGGGTACAGATAGCCTCCAGGCTCCTCGGGTCCCACGTCCGCTCCGAGCACGTCCCGCCCAGTGGTCCACCTCCAGGTACCGTCCTGCTCCACGCCCCAACCGTGATCAGCGCTGTCCGTCGTCTGCAACCAACACAACAAGGTGCGGGCATAGCCCGTGCAGGGGTGAGTACAACTACTCAGTAAGGACCCCGAGACCCCCGAAGGTCTCTCGAAATCCACAAAGGATATAGCACAAAAGAAAGATGCAATCACGAAGTAACATCTGACTCGACTTAGGTATATGCCCATACATATACCTAAGTCCCCAATTCTAGCTCTGCTCACGAGCTCAAGAACAACTCAATCCACAAAGGAAAGCAAGACTCAAATCCACAAGGAGAGTAAACAGTAAATCCACAAAGGATAGTTCAACACAATCCACAAAGGAGAGTAACATTAAATCCACATAGGATAGTTCAACACAATCCACAAAGGAGAGTAACATAAGATTCAGCTCAACCAGGTATACTTTTTCAGATGACGTCAAAGACGATCACTGATCCGTCTCAGTCGTCGGACCCACGAAGGATCGATAGGTACTAACCCCCGCAAAAAGACCCACGTAGGATCGGGCTCACACAGAACCTGTAGGCAGTGGCTCACACAGAACCGGTAGTAAGGACCCACGGAGGATCGGGCTCACACAGAACCTGAAGCACTGATCCACGTGGGATCGCTGAGTGCAGTAGTCGACGCAGTCCACTGAGGATCTCTGCACAGTCGTCGCCGCAGTCCACGAAGGATCTCTGCTCTGCCGTCGTCGCAGTCCACGGAGGATCTCTGCTCTGCCGTCGTCGCAGTCCACGGAGGATCTCTGCTCTGCCGTCGTCGCAGTCCACGGAGGATCTCTGCTCTGTCGTCGAGGTCACAGCCAGCGCTAGGGTTCCCGCACGTAGCGAGCTCGTTCAGGAGGGTCCGCTCCACGAGCCGAGGGGCTGATACATCAACTGACACGTAGTCCGAAGTTGATGTATCCAAAAGTTCCGTATCGACAACAGGATCTCAACGCGACAGACGGCGCGTCAATCGGACGCCCGGTCTGAGAGTTATTGGCATTTTCGTCCCAGGGGCCCGGTTGGTTTTTAGGGCAAAACCAACCCGACCGTACTCCGCCTGTATCCGATCCTCGGGCGGAGTATGCCAAAAGTTCCGTCTCACTTAGAGGAAACTACCACAGCTGACGGTACGTCGTTCGGACGTCCGTAGCTCAAGTTATGAGCGTTTCCGCTCCGAGGGCCCGGTTGGCTTCGTGTACGAACCAACCCGGCCGAACCCAAAGTCTTCCGAAACCTTGAGTATAATATACCGAAACGACCGTCTCGATCCAAGGATCGCGTAGCCGCTGACGGTTCGTCAATCGGAGGTCCCAGGCCCAAGATATGGGCGAAAGACCGTAGAGGGCCCGAAACGGGGGTACTGGGCCCGGGGCGACCCGGCCCGAACCCCCCCTGGGGTCGGCCGAACCGGGTCGGCCCGAACCGGGCCGGCCCGAACCGGCCCGAACCGGCTCGGCCGGGTCCGGTTCGGCCTGGGCGCGGCCCGGCCGACCGGACCGGCCGGCTCAGCCGGCGCGGCTTGGCCAGCCGCGCGGGTGGAAGGCCGCGGGCGCAGCCCGCGGTCGAGGAAGCCGCGGCCCGCGTGCGGGCCGCGCGGGTGGTCAGCGGACGCGGCGCATTGCCGCGTCCCGACCGAGTGGACCGGACCCGCGGACCGCGGGTCCGCTGGATCGCCGCCGCCGCGGCCGAGCCGCGGCGGGTTCCTCCGGCGGCGCGCCGGGCGCCGCCGCCCCCGGTCGCCAGCGCCGCCGCGCCGGCGACCCGCGCCGCCGCCTTCTTCCGCGGGCCGCCGGAGATGCTCCGGTGGCCCGATTTGCCTCCCGTCTGCGCCGTTGCCCCTCCCGGATGCCGACCTTCACTGCGGGATCAACGGATCGCCCCTGCCGCGCGGTTCGTCGTCGTCCGCCATATTCGCACAACAAAATAGATCGGCGGAGGGTTGCCGGGTCTTGTTCGTTAGACCCGCACCCTCCGCGTTAGCCATAAACGTCACCGGGAGGGAAAATCAACAACAATTTTAATTAAATTAAAATTGTCGGAGATTATGTTCTTTACTCAAAAAGAATAAACACGGGGAAAAAAGATAAAACAATCCAACATCCCTTACCTCGCAGCTGTCGTTGCCGAACGAGGGATCGTCGCGGAAGATGGAGATCGCCGCGTCGTCGCGGAATCGCTCGTCGCGTCGCCAATCTCCGGATCAAGATCAACGGGTTTAATTAGTTTAAATCCGTTGATATTGAAATTAAAAAGGGAGAAGAAAAGATCCGATTCTCACCTTTGTTGCCGAACGAGGATCGGCCGCGGAAGAAAGACGTCGCCGAAGAACGTCGCGGGTAGATCTCGTCGACGTCGCAGATCTTGGTGTGCGTCGTCGAATTCCGTTCGCCGGAGTTCTTCGCGTTCTTCGCGTTCTTCGCGTTCTTCGCGTTCTTCGCGGAGAGGGTGGAGGAACGAAGATTCTTTCAAATCCTTTCCAAGGATTTTTGGGTTGGTCTTATTTTATAAACATGCCAACACGAAACCGGTTAAGAAACGATCCATCAATTCGTTGAATTAATTCAACGAAAGAAACGACCCATTTAATTCACGAAGAAACAGTCCATTTAATTCACGAAATAAACCGCCCAATTAAATGGTCTGTTAAGAATTAAAGAAAACGCGTCGGTTGACTTTTCAGTTACTTTGACGGGTTTTCGCGGGTGCGTTACTTAGCGAATGAAACGGCGGGGCTCGTGCGGGTCCCACCGCACAAATATCCTACCAAGGGGGTAGGATATTTCTGGATAGTATCCTATCCAGTTCAACTCAGTTCAAGCCGCCTTTAAGTGACTTCAAGTGGCTTCCAAGCAGCTTAAGTGAAATAAAATAAAGTTGTCGCACAAACTTTATTTTTATTTCTGACTTAAAGCCGCAAAATTTAAAAACCACGTCTGAGCAAACGCAACTCCGGAAGAGGCGTTTCTAAGCAAATACCGGCGCTGCGATTTCATCGGTGCCCTCAGAATTCGATTCCGGGCACCGGTTCAAAAGATAGAAAAACCCGCTCGTCCGTTCACTGAACGTACCCGAGCCAAACTTCGGAAATTGATTCCGGGCACACCGGGCCTCGGAATCAGGTGCCGTCTGAAGCTGCGTTCTTGTAAAATTCCAAAGAAAATTAAGAAAAAAAAAATTTCCTTGAAATTTGCGGGTCTTTACATTACTCCCACCTCAGGGCTTTACGTCCCCGTAAAGATACATCAAAAACTAGGGGAACAAATGGGGGTACTGAGCACGCATCTGAGCCTCCCGCTCCCAAGTGCTCTCCTGGAGGTTCCCGTGCTGCCATCTGACGCGCACAAGAGGAATCGACCGCCCACGTAGGACCCGCTCCTGTCGATCCTCGATCTCCACTGGAACCTCCGCAAAAGTCGCCCCATCGTCCACGTCCAGCTCCCCAAAGTCGATGATGTGCGTCGGGTCGTGCACGTATCTCCTCAGCTGAGACACGTGGAAGACGTCGTGCACCCGGTGCAACTGAGGTGGTAGAGCCAGGCGATAAGCCACCTCTCCTATCCTGCTGAGGACCTGGAAAGGCCCGATGAAGCGGGGAGACAGCTTGCCGCCTCGGCCAAAACTCCGCAAACCACGTCGAGGTGAGACACGCAAAAAGACGTGGTCGCCATCCTCGAACTCTAGTGGCCTCCGCCTCCTGTCAGCATATGACTTCTGCCGGCTCTGAGCTGTCCTCATCCTCTCCTGGATGATTTGGACCTTCTCTGTCGTGGCTCGGACCATCTCTGGTCCCACGAGTGCTGACTCCCCAGGGTCTGTCCAGCACAACGGTGATCTGCAGGGTCTGCCGTACAACGCCTCGTATGGTGCCATCCCGATGGTGGAGTGGTAGCTGTTGTTGTACGCAAACTCCACCAAGGGTAGGTGGTCCTCCCAGCTGCGACCAAAGTCGAGAACACATGCACGGAGCATGTCCTCGAGTGTCTGTATGGTCCTCTCCGTCTGTCCATCCGTCTGAGGGTGGAAGGCTGTGCTCAGATGGAGCCGCGTCCCGGACGCCTCCTGCAACCCCTTCCAAAGCCGGGAAGTGAAACGAGCATCTCGATCGGAGACGATAGACGATGGCACACCGTGAAGCCGTACGATCTCCTGGACGTAAAGACGTCCCAAGCTCTCTACTGAGCCCTGCTCTCTGATGGGTAAGAAGTGTGCCGACTTGGTGAGTCAGTCGACAATCACCCAAATGGAGTCGTGACCTCTGGAAGTGCGTGGAAGTCCAGTCACGAAGTCCATAGATATGCTGTCCCACTTCCACTCTGGGACCTCCAAGGGCTGTACCAAGCCTGCTGGTACCTGGTGCTCTGCCTTCACCTGCTGGCAGGTGAGGCATCGTGAAACGAACTCTGCCACAGCTTTCTTCATACCCGGCCACCAGTGCTGTCGCCTGAGATCCTGGTACATCTTCGCCACTCCGGGATGTACCGCCAAGGGAGAAGTGTGAAACTCTCTCAGCACCTCCTCTCGTAAAGCGACTGGTACGAAGGTACGTCCTCTGAAAAGGATGTCGTGCTCTGCTCCAAGGGAGAAACCATCAGGCGCCTGACCTGAGGATATCAGTGCACGCCGGGTCTCACAGTCAGCGTCCCCACGCTGAGCCTCTCTGACCCGCTGTAGAAGTGGAGGAGAGACTGTGAGAGACTGAAGAAAGGCTGTTCCGTCTCTATCCACGAAGGATATCTGCAAGGAGGCTAGCTGCTCCGTCGCCTCCTCAAGCAGCTGAATGCCCGTCCTCCTGCTGAGGGCATCGGCTACCACGTTCCCCTTCCCAGGAGTATAGACTATCTCAAAGTCATAGTCCTGGAGGAACTCAAGCCATCTCCGCTGTCTCAGGTTCAGGTCCTTCTGAGAGAAGATATACCTAAGACTCTGGTGGTCAGAAAAGACTGTGAAGCGCTCGCCCATCAGATAGTGCCGCCAAGTCTTCAGAGCGAAGACCACTGCTGCTAACTCCAGGTCATGAGTGGCGTAGTTCTGCTCATGCGGCCTCAACTGACGTGATCCGTAGGCGATCACGGCCCGCTCCTGCATCAGGACGCACCCGAGTCCAGTCCCTGATGCATCGCAGTAAACTACGTACCCAACTCCCTCCTCAGGCAACCTCAAGATAGGTGCGCTGGTCAATCTCTGTCTCAGCTCCTGGAAGCTCTGCTGACATCTGTCTGACCACACGAAGGGTTTCCCCTTCTTCGTCAAGGCTGAGAGTGGTGCTGCAACTCTGGAGAAGTCTGGCACGAATCTCCGATAGTATCCCGCTAGGCCCAAGAAGCTCCGCACCTCTGTCACGCTCTTGGGTGGCTCCCAAGCTAGCACTGCCTCGATCTTCGCGGGATCCACTGCAACTCCCGCCTCAGAAATGACGTGCCCCAAGAAATGGACCTCACGTAACCAGAACTGGCATTTTGAGAGCTTGCCATAAAGCTGGTGCTCTCGGAGTGTGTCTAGCACAACTCGCAGGTGGTAGGCATGCTCCTCCTCAGTCGTCGAGTATACCAAAATGTCGTCAATGAAGACAACGACAAATCGGTCGAGGTATGGCTGGAAGATCCTGTTCATGAGGCTCATGAACACCGCTGGAGCATTGGTTACGCCGAACGGCATAACCAAGAACTCATAATGGCCATACCGACACCTGAAGGCCGTCTTCTGCACGTCCTCGTCTCGAACTCTGAGCTGATGATAGCCTGACCGGAGGTCTATCTTCGAGAACCACCGCGCCCCCTTGAGCTGATCGAAGAGGTCATCAATCCGTGGCAGCGGATACTTGTTCCTCACTGTCACCTGGTTCAGGCGACGATAGTCGACACATAGTCGCAAGCTCCCGTCCGCCTTCTTGGCGAACAAAATCGGGGAAGCCCAGGGTGAAACACTGGGTCGGATAAACCCCTTGCTCTGCAAGTCCTCCAACTGTACCCGCAGCTCTCGAAGCTCGGCGGGGGCCATCCGATATGCTGGAGTAGATATCGGGGCTGTCCCGGGGTACAAGTCGATGTAAAAGTCTACCTCTCTACGAGGAGGTAGCCCTGGAACGTCGTCGGGAAAGACGTCCACGTACTGGTCCACCACTGCAGGAAAAGCCGGACTCCGCACGTCCACTGCTCCTAGGATGAGGCTAGCCAACTGATGTGAGATGGGCTGCACTCTCCTCCGCGGAAGTCCATCCTGTGCTGCAAAGGTTCCCTTCTCGCCGGTGAAGGTAAACCTGCTCCCGTCGGTACGAACACATTGTACCTTGCGCCTAAAACAGTCGATCTGGGCATGAACCGTGGATAGCCAATCCATGCCCAAGATGACGTCGTAAGGCCTCGACGCCGCTACAAGGAGATCCCAGCCGAAGCTCTCGCCTCCTAGAGTAAGCTCACACTGCCGGCACCAGTGCGTAATCGTCGAGTCTGCTCCCGTAGGAGTCTCTAGCCGTAAGGATCGAGCCAACGGCTCAGTCGGAATCTCCGAGCTCCGAACAAGGGCAGAGGCTATGAAAGAGTGACTCGCTCCTGTGTCTATAAGTACTGCAGCAAGGGTGGAATAGACACAGATCGTACCTCGAATCATCTCTGGCAAGTCGGGGTCGTAGGCCTCCACTGCCTGGAGCTGGGCCTGTCCCTGCCCGCCAGCTCCCTGTGGTCGAGGTGGCCCTCCTGGTGGTGGTGGGGGTAGAGCCTGGAAGCGTCGCCCACCACCCGCTGCTCGGCCAGCTCCTCTGCCTCGTCCGCCTCCTCCCTGCGGACCGCCACGGTCGACCCTCTGCCTCTGCCTGGGTGGCCCCTCCACCGTCTGCTGCTCCTCTGGTCGGCGAGTCGGGCAGTCACGAGCCATGTGACCCTGCCCGCCGCAAGAGTAGCACAGCCTGCCTCTCGAAAGGCTGGCACTCCGCTGTGTGCCTCGCACCGCTGAGCTGGTGTCCTGAGGCCGTCTGCGAGGGGGTCTGGTCTGCCTGGACCCGTGAGTCATCCGTCGGCTACCAGCTGCCGATGACTCAGCTACCTGCCGCCCTGCGCTAGGTCTCGCCGCTGAAGAAGGCTCTGCCAGGAAGCTCTCGATCAGGAGGGCTCGCTCCAGCACTCCTGCCTGGGTCGGAATGCTGAGGGAGATCAGCGACGCACGAATCTCCTGTCGCAAGCCCTGCTCGAAGGTCCGGGCCCGGAAGAAGGGGTCCCGTACCATGTCGGTCGAGTAGCGAGATAGGTCCGTGAACCTCGCCGCATACTGAGCGACCGTCATGCTGCCCTGGCGCAGCTGGAGAAGCTCCTGGATGCGCACCGCTCGGAGGGTGGCCGGGACGAACTCAGAGCGGAAGAGGCTCTCGAAGTCCGTCCAGAGCAGGGATGCCTCATCGTGAACCTGGAGCATCAGGCTCCACCATCGTCCTGCCGCCGCCTGCAGGAGGCTCGCTGCGAGGATCACCATGAGATCCGCTGGTGTCCTCACTAGCCTGAAGATCCGTACCACCGCCTCTAGCCAGTCCTCGGCGGCCTGGGGGTCCGCCTCACCGCGAAACCTGGGCGGTCGCTGGCTCTGAAACTCGTGCAGTGCCCTGAGGCGACGTGCATCGTCGGCGTCTGGTACTGGAAGCATCGGTGGCTCGGCGGGTAAGGCTACCGCCGGTGCCACTGCTGGCAAAGGGCCCTGCACCGAGGCCTCGTCGCTCGGTGGGCTGCCATCGCGCCCTACACTCGGAACCCTAGCTGGCAGTCGTCGCGGGGCCATCCTGAAAAGGAGAACAAGAGCACCACAGTCAGAACAGTATACCTGGTGAGCTGGCACAAGTAATCACAAGGAAAACTTGAGACTTTCATAAAGCAGATCAGTATACCCGGTGAGCTGACATAAGTAATCACAAAGAAAACTTGAAACACACACGCAATCAATGTTTTCATGCATTAAGTCGGAAATCAGGAGTCAGGGTCCTGGTGTACGGATACGTCGGCCGCCGCACCAACACTGGGCTCCCTGAACTGATAACCACACTCAATACACTAAACACTATTGCTTCACATAGAAAGAAAGGACGATCAGAGTCTGCGGTAGAACCGACCGCCTCTGATACCAATTTGTCACGACCCGTCCTCGGGGCCCGTGCCGTGACTACCCCAAGCCCGCCTTCCATAGGCCAGGGGCTGGCGACTAGCACCAAGGCGTAAAATCCCAGTAAACAGGGAAGGCATTGCCTTTATAAGTAACAACCACACAGAGTCAGCAAGCGGAAAGTAAAGTGCAGAAAAGTAAAGGGGCCGGAAATACAAGCCCAACTGTAAAGTACAACTGAAAAGAAAAAGAACAGCAACTGAAGAAAAGACGGCGGCCTCGTGTCGTCCACTGGCAATCCCACCTGAAGGGTGGGTACAGATAGCCTCCAGGCTCCTCGGGTTCCACGTCCGCTCCGAGCACGTCCCGCCCAGTGGTCCACCTCCAGGTACCGTCCTGCTCCACGCCCCAACCGTGATCAGCGCTGTCCGTCGTCTGCAACCAACACAACAAGGTGCGGGCATAGCCCGTGCAGGGGTGAGTACAACTACTCAGTAAGGACCCCGAGACCCCCGAAGGTCTCTCGAAATCCACAAAGGATATAGCACAAAAGAAAGATGCAATCACGAAGTAACATCTGACTCGACTTAGGTATATGCCCATACATATACCTAAGTCCCCAATTCTAGCTCTGCTCACGAGCTCAAGAACAACTCAATCCACAAAGGAAAGCAAGACTCAAATCCACAAGGAGAGTAAACAGTAAATCCACAAAGGATAGTTCAACACAATCCACAAAGGAGAGTAACATTAAATCCACATAGGATAGTTCAACACAATCCACAAAGGAGAGTAACATAAGATTCAGCTCAACCAGGTATACTTTTTCAGATGACGTCAAAGACGATCACTGATCCGTCTCAGTCGTCGGACCCACGAAGGATCGATAGGTACTAACCCCCGCAAAAAGACCCACGTAGGATCGGGCTCACACAGAACCTGTAGGCAGTGGCTCACACAGAACCGGTAGTAAGGACCCACGGAGGATCGGGCTCACACAGAACCTGAAGCACTGATCCACGTGGGATCGCTGAGTGCAGTAGTCGACGCAGTCCACTGAGGATCTCTGCACAGTCGTCGCCGCAGTCCACGAAGGATCTCTGCTCTGCCGTCGTCGCAGTCCACGGAGGATCTCTGCTCTGCCGTCGTCGCAGTCCACGGAGGATCTCTGCTCTGCCGTCGTCGCAGTCCACGGAGGATCTCTGCTCTGTCGTCGAGGTCACAGCCAGCGCTAGGGTTCCCGCACGTAGCGAGCTCGTTCAGGAGGGTCCGCTCCACGAGCCGAGGGGCTGATACATCAACTGACACGTAGTCCGAAGTTGATGTATCCAAAAGTTCCGTATCGACAACAGGATCTCAACGCGACAGACGGCGCGTCAATCGGACGCCCGGTCTGAGAGTTATTGGCATTTTCGTCCCAGGGGCCCGGTTGGTTTTTAGGGCAAAACCAACCCGACCGTACTCCGCCTGTATCCGATCCTCGGGCGGAGTATGCCAAAAGTTCCGTCTCACTTAGAGGAAACTACCACAGCTGACGGTACGTCGTTCGGACGTCCGTAGCTCAAGTTATGAGCGTTTCCGCTCCGAGGGCCCGGTTGGCTTCGTGTACGAACCAACCCGGCCGAACCCAAAGTCTTCCGAAACCTTGAGTATAATATACCGAAACGACCGTCTCGATCCAAGGATCGCGTAGCCGCTGACGGTTCGTCAATCGGAGGTCCCAGGCCCAAGATATGGGCGAAAGACCGTAGAGGGCCCGAAACGGGGGTACTGGGCCCGGGGCGACCCGGCCCGAACCCCCCCTGGGGTCGGCCGAACCGGGTCGGCCCGAACCGGGCCGGCCCGAACCGGCCCGAACCGGCTCGGCCGGGTCCGGTTCGGCCTGGGCGCGGCCCGGCCGACCGGACCGGCCCGCTCAGCCGGCGCGGCTTGGCCAGCCGCGCGGGTGGAAGGCCGCGGGCGCAGCCCGCGGTCGAGGAAGCCGCGGCCCGCGTGCGGGCCGCGCGGGTGGTCAGCGGACGCGGCGCATTGCCGCGTCCCGACCGAGTGGACCGGACCCGCGGACCGCGGGTCCGCTGGATCGCCGCCGCCGCGGCCGAGCCGCGGCGGGTTCCTCCGGCGGCGCGCCGGGCGCCGCCGCCCCCGGTCGCCGGCGCCGCCGCGCCGGCGACCCGCGCCGCCGCCTTCTTCCGCGGGCCGCCGGAGATGCTCCGGTGGCCCGATTTGCCTCCCGTCTGCGCCGTTGCCCCTCCCGGATGCCGACCTTCACTGCGGGATCAACGGATCGCCCCTGCCGCGCGGTTCGTCGTCGTCCGCCATATTCGCACAACAAAATAGATCGGCGGAGGGTTGCCGGGTCTTGTTCGTTAGACCCGCACCCTCCGCGTTAGCCATAAACGTCACCGGGAGGGAAAATCAACAACAATTTTAATTAAATTAAAATTGTCGGAGATTATGTTCTTTACTCAAAAAGAATAAACACGGGGAAAAAAGATAAAACAATCCAACATCCCTTACCTCGCAGCTGTCGTTGCCGAACGAGGGATCGTCGCGGAAGATGGAGATCGCCGCGTCGTCGCGGAATCGCTCGTCGCGTCGCCAATCTCCGGATCAAGATCAACGGGTTTAATTAGTTTAAATCCGTTGATATTGAAATTAAAAAGGGAGAAGAAAAGATCCGATTCTCACCTTTGTTGCCGAACGAGGATCGGCCGCGGAAGAAAGACGTCGCCGAAGAACGTCGCGGGTAGATCTCGTCGACGTCGCAGATCTTGGTGTGCGTCGTCGAATTCCGTTCGCCGGAGTTCTTCGCGTTCTTCGCGTTCTTCGCGTTCTTCGCGTTCTTCGCGGAGAGGGTGGAGGAACGAAGATTCTTTCAAATCCTTTCCAAGGATTTTTGGGTTGGTCTTATTTTATAAACATGCCAACACGAAACCGGTTAAGAAACGATCCATCAATTCGTTGAATTAATTCAACGAAAGAAACGACCCATTTAATTCACGAAGAAACAGTCCATTTAATTCACGAAATAAACCGCCCAATTAAATGGTCTGTTAAGAATTAAAGAAAACGCGTCGGTTGACTTTTCAGTTACTTTGACGGGTTTTCGCGGGTGCGTTACTTAGCGAATGAAACGGCGGGGCTCGTGCGGGTCCCACCGCACAAATATCCTACCAAGGGGGTAGGATATTTCTGGATAGTATCCTATCCAGTTCAACTCAGTTCAAGCCGCCTTTAAGTGACTTCAAGTGGCTTCCAAGCAGCTTAAGTGAAATAAAATAAAGTTGTCGCACAAACTTTATTTTTATTTCTGACTTAAAGCCGCAAAATTTAAAAACCACGTCTGAGCAAACGCAACTCCGGAAGAGGCGTTTCTAAGCAAATACCGGCGCTGCGATTTCATCGGTGCCCTCAGAATTCGATTCCGGGCACCGGTTCAAAAGATAGAAAAACCCGCTCGTCCGTTCACTGAACGTACCCGAGCCAAACTTCGGAAATTGATTCCGGGCACACCGGGCCTCGGAATCAGGTGCCGTCTGAAGCTGCGTTCTTGTAAAATTCCAAAGAAAATTAAGAAAAAAAAAATTTCCTTGAAATTTGCGGGTCTTTACAGTCCGCTTCACGATCTACTGTTTGATACTCCAAGTATCACAAAGTCCCACTAAGAAGTATCTCAAAGGACCACCTCATCATAGGGGTCTCAACACAACAGACGATGCGTCAATCGGACGCCTGGTCTGTGAGTTATTAGCCTTTTCGTCCTAGGGGCCCGGTTGGTTTTGTGTACGAACCAACCCGACCATATCTCAACTATACCCCGAACTCTCATAGGGTATACTCTTGGGGACCATTTCTCAACGTGATCACCAACGCCACTGACGGTTCATCAAACGGACGTCCAGTCTGAAAGTTATCAACTTTTCCGTTTCAGGGGCCTAGTTGGATTTCGGGTACAATCCAACCCGGCCTTACTCCAACTGTGTCCAAACCTCAGGTGAAGTATGTCAAAAGAACCGCCTCATCAAGAGGAATCCAACAAAGTTGACGGCACGTCAATAGGACGTCCGGAGCTCAAGTTATATCAGGTCGAAGATTTAATAATAATATTAAATCTCTTATTTTCCGAGCGCTTCGGGTACCTGATCTAAAAACCCGAAAAAGATATCCAATATTGGACTCATAAATTCCCTCTCGAATTCAGGGTCGCACTTCCACTAACGGTTCGTGAAACCGAGGTCGCACGAAGAAGATACCGTCAAAATACGGTTTTCCCAAAGAAAATAATAATAACATTATTATATTATTATTATTTTGAATTTAATTTAATACTTTAAACTCTCACACCCAATTTCACGCACCACCAAAAAAAATAAAACCGCCCCCCTTGTTTCCAACCCAATCATGGCCCCCTCTTTGATTACCCCTTTTATTTATTTATTTTATTATTTATCAACTTAATATCTCATTCTCTCTCCAATCTACCACATTATTCATGTTCCCTTCTCCTCCAATTTTCACGCTGCCCTCACATACTGGGAAAGCTGCACCTCCGCCTCGCACACGGCCTGCTTCCGGCCTGCCGTGCTGCTACGCCTCCAGTCCGCTGCACCTTCGTTCTAACCCCAACAATTATGAAGATCACAGATTCTTGATCCTCGGATCTAGATCTCCGCATCCGTATGTCGCTCTCAACGAAACATCGAGTTCCTAGCATGCTTAATTATTTGAAGAAGAAGAACACGCGAAGAATGTGCGGACCATGAATAAGAAAGGAACTCGGTTTAAGTGAGGATCGATAGCCATGTTAGTTTGGCCATTGTTTTTTAGAATCAAGAACATGGGGGATTCGCAATTAAATATTTATCATGCTTCAAAAATAACAAACTCAGGATAAACAAGAAGAAAATTAACTCAATCAATTGTTTATCGATCCGTGAATTAATGAATTTAATTCGCATTCATCATGAGAAATTAAATCGGGGTAAGGAATCCAAAAAGATAAATCCTACAAATAAACGCTCAAGCTCAAGGGTATAAACCATATAAATGAGCAATATACAATATTCCCCTACCTCGCAAAGACGTCGCACATCGTCAAACCGCGGAAGACGAACGTCACCGTGGTCGGACGTCGTGGAAGAATGGTGTTGATTCCGTTGACGTCGGAGGAAGAGTCGTCGTCGGGACCTCACGTTCTTCGTCAGAGGAAGAACACCTCTCTTTGTAATCCTCCAGAGGTTTCCCATCGAAATATTTGCTATCGCAAATATTACAAAAGACTTCTCCCATTTAAAGAAGTGTCATGCAACACAAAATAATTCAAATTGTGATGTACCAATTTAATTAATGAAACCATTAATTTAATTATGTTGACAAACTTAATTAGAGGAATATGGAGAGATCTCATTAATAGGGGAGTTGAGGAGTTAACAAATTAATTAAAAAGGGGGTTTAAGGGGGGGTTTAAGAGTGGTTATGGGGAGATGAAAGGTTAGGGATCGTGTGGTCCCCACCTTCTAAATATCCACACAAGGGTAGTTAGGTGGTTGTGGTCCCACCCTTAACTCCCCTTTGTATAATTTAACCACCTTAGATATAAATAAAATTGTACACACCAATTTTATTTATTTTAAACTAATTCCCCAAAAATTAATTCTCAACCCGCTTAAAACGCAACTGTGGTAAAGGTCCCCTTAAGCAAAAACCGGTTTTGTGAGTTCATCGGTGCCCTCGGATTTAAATTCCGAGTACCAGTTCAAAATATAGGAAAACCCACACGTACGTTTACTGAACGTACCCGAAAAAATGTTTGGAAAATTATTATCAATGACCCTCGACCCCCGTCGGTCAAGTTTAGGCTATGCCTAAGTGAAACACGCCCCCAACGAATCCAACAGTAATCTCAGATTTTCAATCCGAGTTACCGTTTAAAAGATACGAATTTTAAAATAAAATAATTGTCATTTAATTATTTTATTTGTAGCCAAAAATTAACTTTTTTTGGTGCCCTGCACCGGCCAAAGTTAGTATCTACTTAAATAAACCATGCCCTCACGAGTTTAGAGGTTATCTCGTATTTTTAATCCGAGCTACTGTTTGTGAGTTATAAGCATTTGAAAAATAAAAATAATTTATTTTATTATTTTATTTACAGTTAAGCCATTTTTGAAATTTCTCACAGGAGGCCCGTGCCGACTAAACCTAAGTCGCGCCTAGGGTAAACCCGCCATCCTGAGCGCAACGGTGCCCTCATATTTCTGATTCGAGTAACTGTTTAAGAGTTATTACACTTTTTCAGTAAAACTGCTTACGCGCGTTAATTTAAGCTTAACAAAACTTTAGAAAATTATTCTGGGCACACCGGGCCTCGGAATCAGGTTCCGTCAGAAACTGCATACTCGTAAAATTCTAAAGAAATTAAGAAAAAAATTTCCTTGAAATTTCTGAGTCTTTACAATTACAGATTTTATTGATTTTTTTCAAACTCATAGTTCCACCATTGGGGGAAATTTTTTGTTTCTGTGTGTATTTTGAAGAAATTTATAATATTTTATATTTATATAATTTTTTCAAATGTTTTTATAATGAAAAACACCATATCCCAACTGAACTTGTTCATACTGTAGGGACTTAACAACCGCAACCCCAATTGGGATTAATTGGGTATTTTATAATGGGTGAGAACCTAATTCCACATTAGTTTCCATAAATAGTGGTGATTGAAATATAAGCTTAGATTTGATGCTCCTCTTATCATTAATTGGATTTAGGATGGTAACCCCTAAGGGTTTATCTGTTATTCCTAGATGTTATGGGTGGGAGGAAAGTCTTCTTGAAACTATAGTCTTGGGCCTTCAATTGTGTTCAACTACTTTTATCATTGAACCCCATAAAATTTCATGATTTTCACCATAAACTTTTTAGGTTAGATCAAATTAGATTCAGTTTATGATACCAAAAAAGATTTATAATTATATTAATAAATTCATTTATATATAATTATAAACAGAAAAATATATAAAATTAAATATGATGTATTTTTTAATTTATTTTTTTATTTATTTACATAGTTAATATTTTTATATTTTATAAATATACATATATAATTATGATTAAATATACAATTATAAATAAGTATAAATAATATTTATATAATATATAATGAAGGGTACTCTTTATCAGTGATAAAAAACACTAATAAGGGGTGCCCTTTATTAGTACTAAAAAATATAATAAAGGATAGAACTATTTTTATGAAAATAAATGGTAAGGGATTGTAACTATTATGGAATCATAAAAAATAAATTCTATAAATTTCCTTTTTAACTCATTGGAAAGACACAGAGTCTTTATATGATCCACACCATATAATTCGAGTAAACACTCATTCTTCAAGTTTACTAGGCCAAACCTCTTATGAATATATGTGTTCTAACTCTAAATAAACACACACTTAAATCTATCTCCATGAATATTCATAACTAGAATGTTGGGAACTTTACTAATTTCTTTCACTAAGATTCATTTTTTCAACCATACATTTACATAATTTAAAGTTGGTTTACCATTTTTAAAGAGTATTATGTTATCCACATATAACACCAAAAATACCAAAACACACTTACTAATCCAAATATATATAAAAAATTATTATATGTTCTTAATGAAACTAAATTGTTTTATTAAATCATCAAACCAGATTTTCCAAATCAGAGAAGATTTTTTCAATCCATAAATGAATCATTGAAACATTTATACCTTATAAGCACTATTTGATTCCTCAAAACATTTCGTTTGTATCTCATACAAATCATTGAATAAATTAGTATTAATAAATTATTTGGGTATCTATTTGAGATATATCATAATCATAATTAATGACCTATTAAGGAAATGTTTGTATGAGTTTTATAGTCATAGCTGGTGAGTCAGTATCTTCAGAGTCCAAACCATGAAATTTTTTATACACTTTTACCACCAAGAAATCTTTATAAGTAAGAAAAATACCACCCATGTTAGTTTTTTTTGTAGAATATTCAATTTCATCCTATGAGTTTCACCCCTTAAGGCACCTATTGTTAGTCCTAGATTGAGTAGATAGAGATCAAAAGGGGGTAAATTTTCAAAAGTTATAAATTGGATTAAATATAAAACATATAATACATACTGATAGTGGATTAAATATATAAAAATTTAGTCTAAATAGTTTAGTATGGATAGTTTATAAACTTTTTATTGGAGATAAACTAAATGGGTACAAGAATATTTAGAGTGGTTTGAAAATCCCTACACCTCACTTCATGCTTTCAAGTTATAAGGTAGTATGGATATCTACTGAATAACATGATGATAAAATCCTTTATAATTATATAAAAAAACAAAATCTATTAAAATGGAAAAAATGTATCCCATAATTTTATATTTGTTCAGTCCAAAAGGATTTGGGGCATAGTGGAAGTGGTGGGTCGATGCCTATTTTTTATTTTTCATAACATCCAATGGATAAATCATATGTACATAACAAACAAAATACCAAAAACTCTTAGAAATGATCTTCCAAATTAATTTATAATTAATAAAAAATAATTATTTCCCCAAACACAATAATTCTTATTAATCAATTATGGTTCGACTTTTATTATGTCACGATTGAAATAGAAAATCCAAGTGATGATTCCTCTTATGTTATTCACATTTTCTCAATGAACCTCAAAATAATTCTCTCGATATTCTAAGTGTTATCAATAAGAAACCTAGAGATTTAATTTGTTCATTGTTGATTGCAATAAGTTATTTCAATTATTCTCCATTTTTTATTAAGAGGGAGAAAGAATGACTATCTCTCTAAGGCATGAGGGAATTTTCTAAAGTTTCACCATTATGCACAATAACAATGATTCTCCAAAATGATATAATTTGGAATATATACATTGGGTTAGTGTTTTATAATTTCACAATAACCCTTTTTCAATTGGTTATTCTATGTTCTTACTTGTATCTAATAATCATAATAATATTTTTATTATTTCCCATGACATGAATTTATTTAAATACCATTCGTTAAATGAATAAATTAATATTTATTTAAATGATAATAATAAAAATATATCATTTCTACCAGGCCGTTAAACCTTCTTTCCAGTCCCTGTAATTTATTGAACCATGAATAATAAAATATTTAATTAAATAAATAAATATTTTTTTGTTCAATAAATAAATAAATATTATATTCACTAAACTTGTGAAGAAGTATTTATTTTAATATCCATGTAACTAAGTAATTATTTAAATTAATATATTCACTAAACTGATGAGTAAATCTATATTAGGTTGAGGGTATTATAGAACTCAAGAAACACACACCCAGACACATAGTTGGTCTGGCCTTATCCCACAATGAAAGGAATGAGAAGATCCCATAAGAACTATTTAATTATATAGAGTATCCTTAAGACTCAAGTTCTATATTTCCTGAAGGACTGTATTATTGTGACTAAAAGGGACATTATATGAGTTAACTAAAAGTCCTAAAAGTGTATCTTGCATCATGCTAAGTGACTAATTAACCACCATATCCCCCCTGTCAGTATAAACGCAATATATCACTCATCTGAAGTTCGCACCACCCCCACATTAAGAATGAAGGGTTACTCTCCTTCACATATAATAAATATGGGTGGTATGAGGGCTAGTTGATAGTTACCAATGCACCCATTACTCTTTCAAGTGACCCAACCGATGACACCTACATGGTTCCCCACTACACTTGACAAGTTTCATTGCACCATCAAACTGGTTCCGCTATACTAATCATCATGTGGCAGGTCGTCCCTCCATTCTACATAGGATGTCCATATGGGTTGTGGGATGGTTTTGGGGCCCTAACATATCCATATATCTTCTGAGATTCCCACTAGGTGAAGATTTCTTATTTCCATGATGTAGAAACTGTATATTGCACCACATTATCTACATGGTCCTATCATTATTCCCAAATACTACTTGTTTTCATAACCACAATGTCAAAACCTATTTTTTATCATTAATGGACTGATAAATCTCCCCTTGATGAGGAATTATAGTATTTGAACTTTAGTTTGATGTAGCGTAACAAGGTGACTTTACCACTTAGTTAATCCCCCAACTTCACTAAACTGCTGAATATATATTTATCTATTATATTTTGAATTGTAAAAAATAAATAACATTTAACTCATACATTCTAAACTTTAATATCTAATAATTGAATTTATATAATTAATTTAACTTGAATAATTATTATTTCAAAATCCAAGAATAATATTTATTCTTAATATCAAATATAATAGAATTTAATTAAATTATGAATATACTTAATTTGGACCCTCTATGACATTATCTCTATGGAATTAGGAGAATATACCTAATTTTAATGATCCTCAATTAACTACTAATCAAGGATCCTATAGAGAAAAAAATTAATTTCACCATGATATCATACTTTCATCTCGATTTCTCATAAAGCAGGATGCATACTTGTGTCATAACCCTGTTGAGTGTCTCATTACCTTGTTTATATTTGTTTTTTATAATTAAATTATCCCATTATTTATTTTTTATTAATCTAATTTTTTATTTTTTATTTTATTTTTTTACTATTTTAACATCTGTATTTAGTCATGTGTATAATAATTTTTTATACTACTTATGATGTTATCAATACTTGTATATCATGCATAAAAATTTATGTAGAAGTGTTAAAAGCTTGAGGGGTTTACAAGAATTTATAGTTTATAGAATATTATTGAAAATATAGTACTTCTATAAGGAAACTCGTTCTATATTTTTTAAGTTATGATCTAAAGTTGATGCAACATTTCTAGAAGAATAGATGCAGTTTTGTTCCTCTACAGGTCATCACCACAAACATGATCTATCAAGATTCATCTCATGTTTACAATGATTACAAAAAATTGTAAAGGATATACATGAGCATACAAAGTTTGTGTGATATAATTAGTATTGTGATACTCTCTTTTCTCCTAGTTTTGATATTTTTTCCACCATAATGTATTCAAGTTTTATCACTTTGTTTGATTAGTTTTTCAATTATTTATAAATTTTGATGATAATATTTGAAGTGAGTTCATTGAGTTTCATGTGTGATCGATTAAGTTATTGGATATAAGTCCCATAAATTATTATGAGAATATTTAGGACAATGTTGAAGGATTATATTGTGATAATGAATATTAAGAATACATCATAGGAAATTTACTACAACATTTAATTGAGAGAATATGATATATAAATAAAAGAATATGGATATATAGTATGATATACTATTTTGAAGAAAACAAATTTTTAAGAAAACTGCAATGATACATTGCATGATGAATTCCATGTTAAATGTTATTTAAAGTATATTTTAATGGGAATGTATTATAAAGATACGAAATGCGTGGATTATATTTTCATTGATACACATGATATTTGAACTAAGGTAATGGTTATACATCTATATGTTCATATCTAACCATTGGGTTTACAAAATATCAAGAGGAAACACCCCTGAAAATTCATTAAGAATAAATATCATGGAGAATATTCATAAAGGAAATAGTGGTTGGAGTTTATCTATATAAAGGAAAAATAATTCAGATAGTGAGAGATGATATGATTGTACACTGGTTCAATATTTATGGGAATTAATGTTTGAGAAGATATATTATTTACAATTTTGTTCTTAATTGTTGAGGAATTTCTAGATCAACTAAAGCTAATTACTTCTATACATCTATCAAGGGCCAAAGATCACCATTTATACACCTTCAACTCATCCAAAACTCTTTTACTTGTTTTATTTTTTGATTCTTTTCATTTTATATAAAAATTTCACTATAAATTCATTCAGATGAAGTTATACCTCCATTAAAAGGAAAATGTATTGAATATGTTAATGAGATCAACAAATAATTCATAGGTTCATCTTAATCCCCTAAAAGGAAAGGTTTATTTTTCCTCTACTTCAAAAGGAAAGGTATCATTTTCAAATACTCAAGGAAAGCTCAATTTTTTATGATCCCTTACAAAAGGTTGGGTTCTTTCTCTACCGAAAAAATGGAATATTCTGGTCATCACTATTGTAAAATTTTAATTTTGGTCTTCACCAATAAAATTTTATATCCTAGTGTACATCCATGATATTTAGTTGAGAGTATGAAGTGTAGGGTAGTATTTTTTAGATCCAAAATACTATAAATATCTTATATTATCCTATTTATATTTACTATTTATACTCTTCACCCCCTAAATTATGTATCTATCTATTCTTGAATTATATTACATTATTATGAATCAAATTATAAATTATTATTTTAGGTACACTGATTATTTTAAGGTTTTCTACTCACACTTGACTCTTGTCTTTCGTGTCTCTTGGATGGGACCTCACAATTGGTATTAAAGAAGATGCTTTATATATCTAATATTTATATTCTAAGTTTAAATTATTTATTATATATAAATTTGGGGATCTAATAGTTTTTTCTAGACTATAAAAATCCATGGGAAATATTTTTTACGGATGTCTTACTTTGTGAATGAAAATGGTTTGAATCTTACATGTACACTATACTTAAATGGTAGTAAGGATTCTCGGTAGATTATTTATATAGAAACTTATCTTAAATGTTCTGATATTTTATATAGGGATAAATTATTATATTATTTTCTAGAATATAATCCATTTAATTTGAAATTTTTAGATATTGTAATATTTGAGCTTAATTTTAATGTTATTAATATTCTTTGTTGGTAATTTTTTAGAATTGTTTTAAAAATATGTGTAAATGATTCAATACTAATGATATTTGAAAATATATTCAGATTAATATATTCATATAATTATATAAATAAGAGAAGATATTTCCATGATTATAGGAGAATTTGGTATGGTAGATGAATATAAGAAACTTGTATACTTTAGTTGTAGTATACTTGGACACATGTGAATTAAATGTAGATAAGAAAAAGGATAAAGTGTACAGTCTAAATGAAAATAATGATCATAGATATATATGTTCTCACTCAAAGGGTATTTAAAATATGAATATGATAAATTCATATCTCACTTTTTATTAGTGAAAAAATAAAGTACACATCCAAACTAACTGTCTAAGGCTAAAGAATCCAAGAAAAGATAAAAACATCAATAAAAAATAGATATATTTTGATGCCTACATCATTAGTTAATATTTAGATTCATGTAATGAATTTAGAAGTGTGAAAGAAACTAAAAAAACTTTTTTATGGTAATATATGTTAAGGTAACATATTCACCTTCTCACTCATGTACATTAAGTGAATAGAGTGAATTTATAAGGATTTCTAGGACTATATATTTGATAGCTGGCATGGATTAGGTCATTAATTCCAATTTCATCTCTAATTATAACTCCAACCTTGAATTTGGATATAATAACCATATTTTTAGAAATTGAGGAGATAATGTTTATGAGATTTAAAATAGTTTAGTCACTATTATAGATACTTACATGAAACTAACAAATAATTACAAAGTTATGGTGAAGGAGAAAAAGAATGTTGATTCTGAATTATTGAAATTACAAGAGAAGAAAGAGAAATTCAATTTCATAATGGACTATATATTTTAGTTTAAAAATTAATTTAAGGAGATTAATAATTAAAATGAAACATTTAATAAAAATTCTTCTGTAAAACTGTTAGATTTTATGAAATATATTTTTCAAATAAATTTTATTTCTTCTATAGAATCTGGTATACGCAATACCGAGTTTAGAAGAACCATGAGATTCTATTTAAATATTTTTATCACTTAAGTGTAGGATTTTAAGATATAAATAGTACTAATAAGGTTATGAAAAATGAATGGTTACATATGTATAAATTAATTCTTTGGGTATTAATTAATTATAAATAAACATGATTGAAAGTAAAAAAAGAAACATTTCTCGGAAAAACCAATTCTATGCGAAAAATGTAAATTTTTTTAATAAGTTAAATTATCCACTATTATTGAATTATTTTATTTAAATATATATATTATATTGTTAATAAATTTTTTTAAGATTCATTTAATATATTTCTAGGTATTGGTTAAGAATAAACCACATTTTATGCTTAAAAATGGATTTTTCTAAAAATAGGTTTTCATCGCATGTTGAGCACTTATTTTAAATTAATTTATACCTATTTTAGAATTTTTATTTGATAAAAATGATTGCATATTTGTAATTAATATTTTCAAATTCTTTAAGTTTGTCCCTTTTATTTTTAGTTATCATGAATAAAAGTTGTGGTATAATTTGTCACCTTGGTAAATGGTAAATCAGGTTAATATATGTTTTAAATAATTAATAAGGCCATAATTATTCATATTAATTATTATTGGATAAATATAATTAGACCTTTAATAACATTGTATCAAAATTAAAAGTTTTAAAAGAAAATTATCCAAAAAATTACCTATATAATATTTAAATCAAAGAAAGTTACAAAATGACACTCTCTTATATTTAAATACTTCTTATGCATCCAAATTGGTAAAAAAGAAATATATGAATGAATATAATGTCTATTTTGATATTAAATAAGTTATTTTCATGATATAAATTTATTCTTAACTTTTATTAATTATATAATTAGCTTAAATTCTTTTTCAACACTAATACAATATTTATTGAAATACAAAAATATAATAAATGTTTTTAAAAATATTAAAAGTGATATAATTTGAGTGATTTAATGTGTTCCAAGAATTTTGTACATTAATATAGAAAATTAGTGATATTTTAAATGATTATATTCAAATTACAAATTTATCTTTATGTACATTAATTCAAATTAAATGAATAGTTTATAAATTGTAAATAATGATGTTTTATCAAAATAATATTTTATTAAATTACTTAAAAATAATAAAAATATTAAAAGATGAAAACATGGATAATATATGGTCTAAAATTTAAATCCTTTTTCATATATATAACATTTGGAACTATTTTTCTTGATAATTAATTTAATATATTTAATCATTTAAAAAATTCTATGAGTGATCCTCCCCTAAATTATAAAAGGACACCCCACGTTTCTCTTATTCACGCCAATTTGATCGTTAAATATCAAAACAAATCATACTAGTTCTATTATACACAGCTCTATACACATTTTATATGTTTTTTTATTCCCAATATTCCAAACCTAGTGACCTTAATTGGAGATTTAAAGGAGTTGTTTAAAAAAAAGAGGTAATCGCCTTAACTAATCACTTTATTTTTAACTATTCTTTTTCCTCCTATAAATTTGAGATATTATTCATAAAAATAATAAAATAAGTTTCCTAAATATAATTAAATATTATTATGATTATAAAACCACATTTTTTCCATCTTTCCATCAAATGGGAAGTGAATATATCGCTCATGCATATGTAAGGCTTACCATCTCTACGTAGTGATACTATTCATTTCTCATCACCATCTTTCACATATGATTATTATGATGGGTTTATTGTTAAAATATTATTTTTATGAAATATATTTTATTTTATAATGATATTATCATATCTACGTTCTTACCTTCCAAACTGTTGGGAAACGATGATGTTGCTCGTGCGTATGTGTGGACTACCACCTCCACGAAGTGATGTGATTCATTTTTCGTTTATGTTTTAGATGGATGGTAATAAGGTTGGATTATATAAATATTTATGATTTTTATAATATAAAAATTATTATTTAAATATTATTCAATATTTATCTCTCTTTTGTTTAACCCTTCTAAAAATGAAAACAGCATTTATGTGTATGTATGGCTTACCGTCTCTATAAATAGTGTAATTCATTTTTCTATCCATAATATTTATGGATGACTCTAAATATATATATAATTAATACATATGATATTTATATCATGATA
Organism: Viscum album; assembly: GCA_963277665.1. Taxonomy (NCBI): domain Eukaryota; kingdom Viridiplantae; phylum Streptophyta; class Magnoliopsida; order Santalales; family Viscaceae; genus Viscum; species Viscum album. The sequence goes on from OY728157.1 coordinate 1,770,560,677, forward strand.
AAATGTCAATAAATTATTGAACCGTCATAAAATTATACGGACCAAAACTACCAAACTAAATTCTATATGAAAAACGAAGCAATTGTCACCTAAATAGTGATTTTAATAAAGAATTATTAATAAAAGGGTGATAAAACATTATACGTAAATCATATATAGTTTGATCTATATGATTATTATTATATAATAAATTTATAATAATCCTATATTTATTATATATTTGGTTCCAATTCATATAAAGGAAGTCGGACCAAAGGTATGGGATTTTCCTCTCACTTTTATTTTCATATGACATATGTCATATTCACCACTTGTTTATTTTTATGTTGTATATACTACCCATGAATGAATTTTTTTATTAATATTATGAAATAAATGGGGATTTACATATCCATCTATGATTCTTTATTTCATGGGGCTTATGATTTAGAAGTTACCAATTCGGTAAGGGTTTTATGTTATTCTCTCATTATTTATCAGGATTGTTTATGATTAAGTTTCTGATGATGAAATACTATCTCTATATACCTAAAAAAATAATTAATTTTATTATCATATGGTTATTTATTTATAATACATGTTTTATATTCATTTTACTCACCTGAAGTACCCAAGAGACTAAAAATGTGTTTTAAGGAAAATCCACTTTATTTCTCTCTTATGTCAAAAAAACACATTCTTCCATATCAATGTTTTCTAAAAATGTTTTAAATAAGGTTTTTAATATTATCCTGTTATTTTTTAAAGTCATTTTTACCCATGATTTACTTTTTATAAATGTTTTTAAAAGGAATATTATTTTCATTTTTTAAACGGGGTACTTTTTCCCAATCTTACCAAAAAATGTGAATGGAATGTTTTATTTCAACTTATACGGAATTAATGGAATTTATCAATTCCATAAATAATAAATGTTTTTATTCTTCATTTACATGTTTCTAAGGTTATTTTTAAAGAAAAATGTTTCTATAATTTTTTTGGAAAATCTATAATTTAAAATACTTTTTCAAAGTTGAAAGGTTTTTTTACTCGGGAAATATTTCAATGATATTTTAAAGGAATTTTCATATATGGTAACATCCAATTATTTTAATTATGATTCAATGATACTATTATTAATATTTATCTATATGGTTAATGCTCATGTTGATGAGGTGTTTTTTAAACCTATTTATTTTTCATGGGTTATGCTATGATGAATTGAGGAAATTTTTATGAAACTCATATTATTTTTATGGGTTATGATTTGATTATATGATGAATTTTTTATAATATTATGGTACACATATTTATGGTTTTAATTATCTAATGAGTGGTTGAATTATAAAATAATGACTATGGTAACATTATAACTAAGTATGGCGATTATGTTCTAGACAAGGAAGGCGTTTATATTATAACCATGGATGAGTGGGACCGAAATTATATAGCCCTCCAATGCATTAGTTAATTATAAATATCTCATAAGATAAATATAACCGCAATGGGTATTGGACCTAGTTCTGTAAGGGAATATTTCCATTATGATAGACATAAGAGTTAACCTTAACTAATATGATGGAATGTGATGTTAACCCAATCCACTATGATATTCTTGGAAATGATCATTGAATACTAAGGAAATGATTTTTTAGGATTATTCCACAATTCAATGTCTTATGCCAATGTTATGATCTCATGGATTATGTTATTTGATTATTTTATGCTTCATATCTTATTAACTACCAATATTTTTTCCGTGAATTAATATTATGATCATTTATATAAAGCGTATAATTTTTAAATGTTATTATCATTTTCACATACCCTTATTATCATGTTATGTTTAAGTAATCATTGATATCTCCCTTATTTACCATTATTAGGTATCATATTTCACCATTTCTTGTATCTCCTTTCCCAAGTTTTGAAGAAATATATTAAGTATTATATATCTAAGGGTTATAGTAATAAAGAACTTAATGGGAGAAACTTATGAACAAGTTATTTATGTTTCAAAGTTTCCAAAGATACTAGACTAATATAATTATAGAATGGATAGTAATGTTATGTTATGAATATTAATCTAATAAGATGTACTATAAATGTATAAAAATTATGAGTCATTTTAACTTAATAAACAAGTGAGAAGGTTTTTTATGATTTAGAAGTGGTTCATAAAGAGAATGAAAAGATAAAAAAAACATGGATAAATTTATTGAATAAAAATATTGTTTGAGAAATCCAATTCCTGGTAAGATTGTTTTCACAGGTAAACTTGATTCATCCTATTTATTTTAAAAAATATGATGATATAAGCATGAAGTTTTGATATTATACTATTAATTTCATTAAATGTGGCTTATATTTTAAATATTATTATGATATTTCTCAATGTTTTCAACATCCACTTGGTTTTATAAATATTTTCACTCTTACGTTGCCATTGAGTTCTAGTGTTTTAAGAGTTTAGTTAGAATATGTTCCCAAATGCACTATAAAGAATATAGTGGAACCTAAACCACTCAAATTAACTAGATGGTGTATTTCATATGGATAGAATTAATACCTATTTATAATTTTAATATTTGGTATAATGTAATTTTTTTTCCTGGAGTTATTTTTTTTGGTTAGTGAGAATGATTATACTCTTGTCATATTTAGTTTATTGGCATGTGCTTCACTATTTATTACATTTAATTCTTTAAACATAAATCTTAATTATTTGAATATAGTTAACTAATTTAGTGGCTCCTTATAGTGTTTATTTTGTATAGGAGGATTTTACATAATTATAACCATTTACTATCAAATAGAATAAGAATATTAGATTAAAGGGATTTTTTAATATTTTATTATTCTTTTGATTGTTTCTATATATTACCCACCACAACTTCAGGTTCAAAATCAATTCTAATAATTCATGATTAAAGTAACAATGATGCAATACTAATATCTATAAAAACAAAGAACAAGTAATATCATAAGAAAAAACCAAGGCATACTCATAGAAATCCAAACAATGTGCATGTATTGGAATAAATGACAACTAAGGAATACTATCCAAAAAAGGGTATTTATTATCCATATACGTCTTCTCATTTTAAAACACAATTGAGGATAACATTTATTTGTGAAATTATTTTTAGTTAAGTTTATCATTAATTATATTATTAAAACACAAGTAAAATATATTTTACATGATGTTATATTTCAATTTAAAAAGTATTTAATTTAGGGAGGAACCATCAAGACTAAATAATTAATCAATTCCATACCACCTTATGAAACCCATCCAATACTTCACCATTGATAAAACCTATTAATTGATTTAAAGTGTGGTTATATAGTTTTTACTTCATTTAACATGTAGTGTAAATAAATGGATAACTACTCAATTAATGATAAATGAACTAAGGAATAATTTTTAAAAAATAAACTAAGTTATACTCAATAGTTAATAAAAATAGGTGAAACTAAGGTTTATACCATTAATGTTTACTTAAAGAACTAAATTATTATGTAAAAATATATCAATGGAAACCATGTTTCATAAAATAAATATGATCCAAAATTATTTCCATTCTAACAAATATAATTATTTTAGGGAATTTACTAAAGGATTATATATATATATTGTTACATAATAACGATTATAAAATTCTTAAACATTTAAAATATAAATATTTATTTATTTGAAATAATATTTTATCATTTATTCTTGTCTAAATAATACTAAGGAATTATAAGAAACATTCATGACATGTAATATAAATACATTAGTGAATTTCATAATGAACAAACCATTATAGATAACGCAGTATTCAAGAGTTACTTATAATAGTATAATCATGTACATCATATTTTTGGGTTAAAACAATACAATAAATAGTTTAACCATGATTCATAGTAAAAATGTTATTAATAATATCTAAATAATACCTCAAAAATAATAAAATAGTTTATATAAAAAAACATAAGAAAAAAACACTGATCAAGGAATAACCAAATATTTCCAACTAATAATATAAAAAAAAGAATTTAACAAGTTTGATAAAATTTATATAATTCAAAAATAAAACCTCAAAATAAATAATTTATTTAAAAGTAACCAAAACATTTATAATAATTAAAATTCATATGTAAATATGTTTGTGGTGAAAATAGTGAATGGATAAACCAAGGAAACTTGTAAATCATACATAATATTTTCATGAAAAATAGTTTTAAATTAATAAATTAATTATTCCATGAAAACTCTTATTTCAATTTAAAAAACTGGAAATTTAGATTTTATTAAGAGTTATTATTTACCTTATTAAAAAATCCAAACATAAGTGAAGTAATTTGGTAAGGAGATTTGATACCACTTACCAATTTTAACTAATTCTGAACTTCACATATTCTAGTGATCATCAAAAAAATTATAAAAAAAAAATTTATAAGAACTTAAAATTCAATAATTAAATATCATAACTCAAGGACAATAAAAACAAAAATTAACCACTATAGTTAACTTAAATATGATTCCCAGTATTAAAAATGTCTAGATCCATAATGTATTCCACCAAAAGAATATCAAATTTTAGTTAAATTTATAAGAATCCCTATGACAGTTTTTAAAATGAAGATATTATAATTAAAATAGTACATACAAGAATTTAATAGACTATATTTAATCTCTATTAGACTATAAATTTAAAAACACGATGATTATATGTGATAAAAATAAGATTAAATAGAATCACATATATAGATAAAAATGAAAATAATAGTCAATAGAAGATAAGAAGGATTCAAAACTCATTAATTTGATGTCGTAGAAGATCATAATTAAAAAATACTTGAATTAGGGGATGATAACACTAGAGTAAAATTGGAATCTACTGCTCACTCGGGTGATGAAGATAATAGTACTTGGGGATGAGCAGGGGAGTGGGGAGGCTGAGGTTAATGTTATGACTCTATACCAATGGATTTTAAAACAACTATAGATATTGATTAACCTATACTAACAATATTTTTAAAAAATGGGTATATAAATTTCTATAAATTCTATAGCCATGTTTTATAAAACCCATGGGGATAGATTAATGGAGATATCCCCAATTTCTAGTAGTGTTTCCATTCTGTGGGGGATATGATAATAGTGTTCGTGTGTGTGGAGGACTACCTCCTCACGAAGCGATGTGATTCATTTTTCACTTACACTTTACATAGGAGGTAATAAGGATTATTTTAATGAATATATTTAATATAAATTAAATAAAAATGTTAATTATGACATTTTTATCATTATTAAAATATAATATATCATTTTTTATTGCATTTTCACTCACTAGAAAATCATAACATCATTTGTGTACGTGTGGACTACCACCTTCACAAAGTGATGTAACACTTTATTCATCACCACACCACATAGGTGATATATATATATATAAGTATATTTAAATAAATAATATATTTTATATAACATTATGATCATTATGGAAATAAAAAATATTTATTACCTCCTTTCTATAACAGTTATTGAATATTTGAAATGTTACTCATGTGTATGAATGACTTGCCGTCTCCATGGTCATAAAGTACAACATTTATCAAAACCATAATTAATGAATGATTTTAAAAGTATAATTGGGGAATAATTATGATAATTATTTCATTATTATTATTTTTTAAATGTTTAAATAATGACCACTTTGACCACAGTTAACACACTAAAGTTGTTTTGAAATAATGTATTGAATGTCCTCAAAACACCCTATGTGGACTTAAGTGATTAATTATTTTAATATGGAATTAAAAAAATGATTTAAGTATATGGTATTAAAACTATAAAATTTTCTTAAGAAATAAAATAATTGATATACACTTATTATACAAGTGTTCAAGGACACACATGAAATGTCTGGACTCGAGGTAAGGGTTTTTCTCATATCGGTTTTACTTTTGTGAGACATATACCATATTCACCAATTTTTTATTATGTGGTACATATATAATCTATTTTACATGTAATATCACTAATTCTTCATAAATCATGGAACTTTAAGTTTCAATTTTAAATAATTTATCCTAGGGTATTGACTTGAAACTTACCAAGTGGTAAAGAGTTTATTAACTAAATTTATATTCATTAGGTTGTAAAAAAATTCATTGAATCTATTATGATATTATTCTATGTCAAAATGATATATAAATTTTTTTATTATATATTTACACTTTTTTATAGATTTAAATCTTTCGCAGATAATTTATCAATTGGTAAACTCTCAATTCAACGATATTATCTTTGTAAGGTTTAATCACCCTAAGTTCGTTTCATTGGGACATATGTTTATGATACACATCTATATTCATTATGAGGTGTATTTATTAACCTTTTGTAATTTTATATCATGAATTTTATTATGTTAATGGTGTTTAAATTTTAATTTGATGTTTTTCTTTTATGGGGATTATAATTAAAGAGTTGCTAAAGAGGTGATTGTTTTATTATAAAATCTCATATTTTATCATCATCATTTATGATTATATTTATGATGATGAAATATTATTATCCATCTCTAAATAAACATAGTAATTTTCTTCCCCTATGGTTATGTTATATGAATACATGTTTTCCCTTTATTTTCCTCTCTTTATGTACTCAAGAGTTCAAAATAATTTTTTTATGAAAAATCATCTTTATTTCTCTCTTCAGCAGAAAAACCTTTTTACTCCAAAATCATGTTTTCTAAAAAAATCAAAAAATATTTTTAACATTCTTAAAATTGTTTATTAATGAAAATTTTACCCTTAATTGAATTTTTGAAAAAAAAAATAAAGCAATCTTCTTGTAATTTTCCAAATAATGGTCATTTGGATTTTACTAAAAATGTGAAAGGAATATTTATTTTAACATGTATTCCATGAATGTAATTTTCCACCATCTTGACCATTATTTTCTTTGATGATTCCTTTATAAGTTTTTATTGTTATTTTCAATGAAAATTATTATCGAAAAACATTATTTTGTAAGAAAAGTGTTTTTCAAAATAGAAATGATATTTTCCTCAATAAATGATTTAAATGATTTTTAAGGATTATTTTATATGTATCCATAGTTTTTTTCAAAGAATAATTATTTTCACAATAATTTGTGAATTTTTAGCATTTAAAAGTGATTTTCAAAATTAAAAGATTATTTTTGTCAAAAACGTTTACAATTGTCTTATAATGGTATACCAATTCATCAACACCAAAAACCCTTGTTGTTAATTATACTCCAATGGGGATATTTTTTAATGATATCCTCAACATTATTTCTCTATATGGATTAATATTGTTTCAAAGTGATTATTATGGAACCTATTTATTTTCAACAAGTTCATCATGTTTCAAAGAGATTGTTATGGAACTCATTTCTTTGATACCGGATAATAATGATTTAGGTTGATTATTATGGAATCCATTTTATTTCTTCAGGTTAATCGTGTTTCAAAGATATTATTATGGAACCCTTTTTTTCCACTGGTTAATAATGTTTAAAAAATATTATTATGGAACCCATTTCTTTTCAACGAGTTATTCATGTATCAAATAGATTGACATGGAACCTATTTCTTTTTCATAGGTTAATCAAGTTGTAAAATTAATAATAAATGTTTCTATGAGTTTTACAAGTAAATGAAATATTTTTGTACTTTATTTATGGTCCTTGTACATTATATATAATGGGTGTGCCCATATAGCATCGGGTGATCCTGATATATCTTATACAATAGGTGTTCCAAGATAAAACTCTAATGCATTGGATAATAAATATGTTCTTTATAAAATTATATTAGAAGTGGACCGTAAAGTTATTCAAATTTTAATGGTTCTATAAGTATTCTATGATTATTATGTTCCAAGAATCCAATAAGTTTTTATCTATTATATCTATGGATTTATAATGTTTCTTATGATCAATATTGATATCACATGGATAATGATTATTTATTCTGATGAATTTTTCATTTGGTAAGGCCTTATTCCCTAATTTTATATTTGATGATCCATGTACTAATGGGAATAAATATTATTAGGTTTTACTCATTCACTTTTATTATATCATTATAACCTTATGTTCTTCTTGTAATCCATGATGAAATTTGATTTTTAATGCTTACATTTGTCCTTATTATTCATTTAAGTTAACCCTTATTATGTTTCAGTTTTACTAGGAAATAAATATTAAGGTTGAAATAATTATGTATAGATGGGTTTCATGTGGATGATGATGGTAACCTAATGTGGAATTTGAAAATCTGGGTATAGTGGGAGATGATTCTCATCTTTTTGAACAAGTTATTTATGAATCCATGATGCTAAGAGTTTCTCCTAATTCACTAAAACTATAAACCTAAAAGATCTTTTAGAATTTAAGTGATCTAATATCTTCCTTTTGATATTATAAGTTATATATAAAAAATTTGTTCACCTTAATCGGTATCAAAACCCAAAATTTAAAGTTTGAATTTTCAACCCCAGATCTGGGAGTGTTGGTTCAGGGCTATTATAGATTGTAAGATAGGAAAGGTTTGGATAAATTTAGAGATTATATTTTTTATGTGAGGCTATATTTTGAGTTATGAATACCATCATAGGTATATAATATTAATAATGGTAATAATTTCAAATTCATTAGCACCCCTTTGAGGTTATTGGGGATATAGTTTTATTTATTTAGGAATAATTTAGTTTGAACTATGGGTACTATTGTTGAATTATAGATATTAATGATATGGATATTTATTTATTCATGGAATTAGCTTACCATGTGTTAAACATTTTGGTTTTGGTTAATGTCTAAAGACTAGTTAATATCTTGTTATCCCTTTTATGGTTATGTTTTCTTTAAAAGTTTATTTTAGTTCTTCAAGTATGCTAAATTCAACTTGAATAATCATCATTTAAAGAAAAAAATGAGATTGTGGTAGAAATTCATAAAAGGATGAAATTATACTCATCAAGTGATTATATTTCCTTATGCTTATATTCTAGATAGAAAATTAATTTGTCAAATCTAGGAAAAGGATCTTAAAAAAAATTGTCTTTTTACTATCATTTCTGATGATATCCATGACTTTCTTCAAACCCCTTTGCTCTATGGTTTTTTGGTTTTTAACTTTCTCTTAATAATTCACATTATTTTCCTAATAATCACTTCCCACTTATGTTCTAATATTTTTAAACCTAGTATGTTTTATTCCAAATGAACTTCATTTTTCATTTTCTCTCTTATCAAGAGAATGCTTTATTAAACCTTTTTACAATGTGGGTTTCCAAAAAAAAGTATTTTAAAATGTCAAACCTTTGATAACAAAGGTAAATTTAAAATTGATAGTACAAAATTTATTAAATGTAGGATGAAGTAACACCATGATATTTTATAAATGAAAGAAAATTTTTATATCATATTCGACATGCAACATTGAGCTTAAATTACCTGTGATACATATATAAATGTTATAACCTGACCATTAAATTGGAGAGTATTGATAGTATTAACTAATTTATGAAATATTTAACACCCCAAGATTTTTCAAATAAATTTAATATTCAATGCATGAAACACTGAGTCTCTACAAAACACCACTTTGTTATAATCTATCTAGTAAACATAATTTTTCCACCTCTGTGATTTGAATTTTGAAAAACTAACATATACAGTTGCATTCAGTAAGATATTTAGAGTTTGATAAGACAAACAAAATTTTTGGTGAATAGTAACATACCCTTATGAATAGTAATATTAATAGTAATTTAAACCTTATGAATAGTAAATCAATTGTTATTTTATTGTCTTAAGTTTATAATATAAGGAGTTCTTGGTTAATTTTTCAAGGTGATATAAAACGAATTATAGTTTTAAAATTATTATTTTTCTAATAAATTTTGATTTTATTAAAAAATTAAATTAATAATATCTAGAAAATTATTTTCAAAAAAATGGAGTTCATTTTTTAATTCTACATGTCAAAAAGTGGTTATGGTAAATTTTTGGGATTTTTCTAAAATACTTGAATTTTGGGGGAATAGTAAAATACAATAATTTACGATAAATGCTAAATACATGATTTATTGGGTTATAAGTGATGTAAGGATGATCTAAGCCCACTAGGTTCAAACTCCCATGAACGTATTACTATTATGGATCACATAATTAACACTATTGTTTGTCTTTAGGGAAATAATAAAATAATAAATAAAATAATAAATAAAATATTCACAAATCACCCCTCTCCTCCATTATAAAACCCCCCCTCACTCCCTCTTCTGTTAACTCCTCTAAATCTTTATATCTTGTCTAAATTACGCTCAAATACCCTCCCTAGATTCTCCCCCATGTCCAGAATCCCTTTGTCTCATTAAAAGACAAGATCCTCTCCCCTAAAGAGGCTCTCAAGGAAGATTACTTCAAGAGGTAAATTCCTCTTTTCATTTCTTTTATTTAAAGTTCCTTTCTTTTCTTTTTCTTTACTCACATCCTTTCATAAAAATGTTTTTATGACTCCAGTACCTTACATGTACTATAATTTTTTTATGATAAAGTAATAATTCTTCATCACCTCTCCTTTCCCTTTCTTTTATACTAGAAATGAAAACACCATCCGAGATGTGTTAATTTATCACATTCAAGGACGACGGGTTTTCAATTTCTATTACCATCTTAAATTCATGTCATGAAACCATTTTGATGGTTAAAACAAAATCAAATATATGTATTAAAACTTATTTAAGGTTCTAGGATCTTTTTTTACACATGATATTAATTTATAAATCAAAATGCGTTCATTGTGATCAAGAAACGTCAATTAACCCAAACAATTGTCATTAAATCTATATATAAAGATTCATCTTCACTCTCAATAACCAAATAAATTTTATGACCATTTAATCTTCTATTTTTTCACTAATAACATACAAATTCTATTATGGAAAACCATTCTCATTATACATGTTTATTCATACATGAATATTAGTAAACCGATCATGAAAACCAAGGAAGAAAACACTCCGAAACAATGAAATTGAATGTATTAACCCACAAAAAGGCCATGAATGAACATAATATGGTTATAATAAATCAATTAAATTTAGATGAGTTTCTGGACTCATTAATCTATGACCCTAAATTTGATTATTCATGTCATTAAGATCAAGTGAGGAACACCTTTGGACTTAAGGTAAGGATTTTCTACCTGAACCTCTACTTCCATTCAGGTTACTCTTATTCTCTACGTACCTCAATTAAATTATTAATTATTCATACGTACTCCTCATATATTCTAGGATAATGTTATATAAATGTGAGAAAACCAGAATCCTACTTTCATTTATGGGGAGTTAAATTTTTTAAAAGGATCTTTCAAAAAATCTTCCCATAATACAAGCCTGATTCAAGGGAATTTCTCAAATTTTACCTATTTTCAAGGGAACTCTATAATATATTTTCAGAAACCATTGTCTTTATAAAATCACTCATTTTATTATGAAAATACAATCTTACTTAAATTCTGGTTTTATACAAATATTTTTCCAAAATAACTCTTCTTTTCAAAGTAAAAGAGTATTTATCTCAAGAATTACTCAATGATTTTATAAGAGTATCTTCATCTATTTCAAAACTCTTGTTGATTATTATATATTATTAGGATTAATATTTTATGATATCATATAACATATTTAATTTAATGGTTTATAATTATTTTTAATGTGGACGTTATATCTTAAAACCATTCACCAATTTACTTCGAATGGTTAGTGTTTTTGCTTAATGTTCGGGGAAAGTTATTTACATCTCATATATTAGTTTAAATATGAATGTATGTGTTGTTTATGTTTATAACTATTCATATGAGGAATTAATTGGACTTATTAAGTGTTATGTGGGGCCTTATATATCCCCTAAATGTATCGGTAAGCCTCATGAGACAGACTATGGTCTTGGCACGATGCCTTGACAAAATGGGTATTAATGGTCTTGGCACGAGGCCTTGAAGGTATGGTTATGATGTCCCACATTATGCATTCCATAAGTATGAAAATAGTATTGATGTTTCATGAGTATATTAGACTAGTAGAATACCCATGATCATGTTTTATTATGGAATTATTTTTTCATCTCTTATTCCTTCCATATTATGTGCAAGTTCATTTTTTAAAGGCATGTGTTTTTAAGTTATTCACCATGCATAATGTTTATGTTTATGATATATTCTATTTTATTTCTTACCCTTACTGGGCATTTGAGATCACACCTTTCTTATGTTTCATTTTCCCAAGACATGAGTAGGTATATTTTGAATGACATGCAGAAATAAGCTATGAGTAATGGATTTTTTCAAAGAAGTTTATATGTTGAATTTATTTTAATTTTTTAATGTTGAACTTATGTATGTATCTTGTTTCCAAAGATTCTAAACTACTCAGTCCTTCGGGATGCATATTCTTTGTTTATATTCCAATGTAATAAAATAAAGCAATAACTCCAGGCAACTGAGGTCAAGTCCTTATAGTTGGTATCAGAGGAAGTTTACTATAAAACTTGGAAACTATATTTAGAAAACATAGATTAGGGGAAAAAACACAAATATAGTCTTTGAGTATAAACATACAAGAAAATCCTAGAACTTTTGGTAAGTAATCGATTATATGGATCTTTCTAGAAAATACATCCATGTCAGGATACTACATGTGGATGTGGTTCTGGAACAGATGTACCAAGGAGTGAAAAATATGATAAGGAGTTTTGGGCTTGACCTAGGATATCCTAGTTCACAACAATGGGCCTCACTGTGAAACTAGTTTGACACTCCTAGGGGATATGCTTAGGATAATTCACATTTTCTTTACAAGCCATTATGATGTATTTAAATGTAAATTTTTCCTCAAAGAAACCATTTTTATGATTATAAGATTAGTTATGTATAGAATGCATGCTAAGTATTATTCTATGTTGAGATTATACATTATGATTCATAACCTAATCTAGTGTATGCCAATATTTATAAATGAAATCTATTAAAAGGAATGGAAACCACATGAATGCATGTGTCTTGTGTAGGTATTTACCTCCGATGTAAGATAATGATGTTGGATCTTGTGTTGTGACCGGTGTTGAGCAACTTATAACTATACTAGGAGAGCTGACTCAGATTATGAATAATAACCTTACCTATATGAATCATATGGATCCACAACATGGAGGAGGCATTTGGGATCACTTTATGTGACAATAGCCTCCATCATTCAATGGAATAACAAACCCATTTGTAACTGAGTAGTGGATAGGTTCCCTAGATAATATATTTTTCTCTTTGGGATATAATGAAAGAGAGAAGGTTGTCATGGCAGTATATCTTCTATTTGGAGATGTGGATCAGTGGTGGTCATTGATCCAAAACACAAAGGAGGTGGAATAAATAGAAGAGATAGAATGGAGGGATTTTAAAGAAATCTTCCTAGAAAAATATTTCCCCCACGAACAATGAGTGGATATGGAAAGGAAATTCTTGAATTTGAGGCAGAAGGAGGATGAAAATGTTTCAAATTATAAAGCTAACTTCACAAGGTTAGTAAGACAAACCGCGGACTACATATGTAATACAAGGAGGAATATTGATCAATTCTTTTATGGTTTAAAACCATTCCTCTAAAGGTCACTAGTCTCTTAGAATTTCTCATCATATAAAGATATAGTCTCATGTGCTATCAAAATAGAAAAATAATTTTCTAAATCTTGTGACTTTAAAGGAAGGCAAGAGAAGAAGAGGACTGCTAAAAATCTGGAAAATGAAATAAGGAAATGGGAAAGAAGGGAATAGCTGACCTTCCACCTTGCAACAATTGTGGTAATAAACCCCCTGCCAATTGCTTGAAGGGAATGGGAGTCTGTTACAAGTTCGGATAAAAAGGACACTTATCTCAGGGTTGTAATGGGAATAAATAATCTACCAATGTTAAATTCTATAATTATTGGGATATTATACATTATTTAAATTAATGTCCTAAGCATTAGGGAAACATCCACAAATAAGACCAAGGGAGAATGATCGAGCTTATGTGGTCACAACTATGGAGTTTGAAGTTCCTAAAGATGTGGTGGAAGGAACTTTAATTGTTTCCTCGAACTTAGCCAATGATTTATTTGATTCTGGATCATCACATTATTTCATATCTTCCCAGTTTTTCAAGAAAATTATATATTTCCAATTTTATTTAAAAAGGGAGTTGTCAATAAATACTCCTAAGGGAAGTATCATTACAACAAAGTTGTGCCATACAGTCCCCATTATGGCATATAAACATGATTTATCTACTAATTTTATTATTATACCAATTATTGAATTTGATATAATCCTTGGTATGGATTGTATTTTGAACCATGATGTGAAAATTTATTTTAAGAAGAGGGAGATTACAATTTTTGAGGACATTGTGGAATCCCTTATCTTTAGGGAATAAACATCACCATCTAATTCTCATCTAGATTCACCCCTGGTAGCTCTAATAAATTTAATTATTGGGGAGGAAGGGAACACAATATCTATGGGTGAGGAAAGTAATGTTCAAATAGAGGAAGTACCAATTGTGCAATAATATGCCGATGTGTTTCCAAAGTATTTACTTGGACATCCTCTATAGTGGGAAGTTGAGTTCTCTGTTGATTTAATTCCTGGTTCAAGGCCTATATCAAAGACTCCTTATAGAATGGCCACTATAAAATTTTTAGAATTGAATAAAAAATTAAAGGAATTTAGTGGTAAAGGATTTATCATCCCAATTTTTTCCTATGGGGAGTCCATGTTATTTTTTTCAAGAGGAAATATGGATCTATGAGGTTTTGCATTGACTACAGGGAGATCAATGCTATAAAAATAAATAAAAAAGTATCCCCTACCTCGCATTGATGATTTATTTGATCCACTTTATGGAGACCAGTATTTTTTTAAGATTGACCTTCGATCTGGATATCTTCAGTTGCTAGTAAGGAATGAAGACATTCCAAAGATAGTGTTTTGAACTAGGTATGGGCATTATGAGTTTATAGTAATGCCTTTTGTACTGACTAATGCACCCTCAGTTTTCATGGATCTAATGAATAGAATTCTCAAGTAATATCTTGATGACTTTATGGTGGTATTTATTGATTATATCTTGGTATACTCCAAAATCTATGAAGATCATGAAAATCACTTGTGCACTATTATGAAGACTCTTAGAAGAAATTAATTATATGGAAAGTTTAAAAAGTGTGAATTTTGGTTTCAATCAGTTTCCTTTCTTGGCCACATTGTCTCTAAGGATGGAATATTTGTTGATCCTATAAAGACAAAGTTTTTGTTAGAATGGCCTACTCCAACAAACATAACTATGGTACATAGTTTTATTAGTTTAGCAGGTTATTATCAGCAATTTTTTTTTGAACTTTGCCCATTTAGCCAACCCAATGACCAAGATTACACGTAAATGGGTTAAGTTCATATGGAGAAAAGAACATGAGGACTATTTCAAATAATTGAAGAGGACATTAGTGAATTCTCTGATCCTAACTCTATCATCATGGAATGAAGGTTTTGTGATCTATAGTGATGAATCCAATAAAGGACTTGGTTGTGTCCTTATGCAGAATGATAGAGTTATTTTCTATACATCAAGGCAACTACAAATTTATGAAAAAAACTATTATACTCCTGATTTTGAGTTATCATCTATATTATTTGATATGAATATATAGGGACATTATATCTATGTAGAAAATTTTCAGATATATATATGGATTATAAGAGTTTGAAAAATATCTTCTCATAGAAACAACTCAACATGAGGAAAAGGCGATGACTTGAACTACTCAGGGATTATTATTGTACCATACACTACCACCAAGGAAAGGAAAACAAGGTAGATGATGCATTGATCATGAAGGATCATGGAGATCTCAAAAAAATGAGGATTGACAAGGATCATTTGTACATGGATTTAGTGATGATGGATATGGGAATTATCAAATAAGGTGAAACAACACTACTTTTTCAAATGGTTTCACAGCCGTCTTTATTAGGAAGAATTAAAGCTTCATAGTCTAATGATAAAAATATTCAAAAAATTAATGCTGTGAAAAATGGGATGTTAGATGACTTCATGTGTGAAGATGGAATTCTAAAATTGGGGAAGAGGCTATGTGTTCCCTCTCTACCCAAGATGAAAAGTTATTTATTGGATGATGCTCATGGATCAAATATATCTATACAATCTAGTAGAACTAAAATATAGAAATATTTGAAAGAAAATTTTTGGTGGGATAACATGAAGAGGGAAATTTATGATTATGTATCAAGATGTTTAGTCTGTCAATAAGTGAAAGTTGAATGACAACATCCTATAGGATTCATGAAACCTTTACCTATTCCTACATGTAAATGGGATGACATCACCATGGATTTTGTCACTAGATTACCCAAAACTCCAAGAAATAATGATGCAATATGGGTAATTGTTGATCTACTTACAAATTATACACATTTCCTCGCTATAAGGGAGGATTTTCCACTGGAACGCCTAGAACGACTCTATATCAATGAATTTGTGAGACTTCTGGAGCACCTATCTCAAATGTTTCAGATCATGATCCATGATTTACATAGAAATTTTGGAAAGTCTTTATAAATATTTGGATACTGATCTTCGATTAAGTACGACTTATCTCCTACAAACTAACGAGCAATCAGAAAGGGTGATCCAAACCTTAGAGGACATGTTTAGATCATGTTCACTTGAATTTCAAGGTATGTGGAATCTATATTTACCTTTAGTAGAGTTTTACTACAATAATAGTTTCCATTATAGTATTCAAATGTCACCATATGAAGTATTGTATAGAAAGAGATGTCGTATACCAACATGTTTTGATGAAGTTGGTGAAAGAAAGCTAGTGGGCCCAAAGCTTGTAGAGGAAACAATAGTGAAGGTAAAGACTATTCGAGGCCATATATAATTATATCAAAGCAGACAAAAAATAAATGATGATAATCGAAGTAAGGATTTGGAATTTCAAGTGGGAGATCGTATTTTCTTAAAAGTATCTCCATGGAAGGGTGTTATAAGATTTGAGAATAAAGGGAAACTAAGCCCTAGGTACATAGGCCCTTTTGAAATTCTGAAGAGAATTGGAGCTGTTGCATATCGTTTAGCTATGCCACATAGCCTGTCTAAAGTATACAATGTGTTCCATGTATCATTATTGAGAAAGTTCATGCCAAACCCAACACATATCCTCACTTCTGAATTTATATAATTAAAACCTGACATATCTTATTGTGAAGAGCCTATTTGGATTCTAGACACTAAAGAACAAGTGTTGAGGAACAGGATGAATCAACTGGTAAATATACTTTGTAAAAATTATAAAATCAAAGAGGCAACATGGGATCCTGAGGATATTAGGATGAAGAAGGACCCAAATCTTTTTGTGTGGTAACATTCTGGTAATTTCGAAGATGGAATTTTTGTAAGGAGGGGATAATGTAACACCCCAATATTTTTCAAATAAATTTAATACTAAATTCATGAAACATTGAGTCTATAAAAAACACCAGTTTTTTATAACCTAGCCAGTAAACATAATTTTTCCACCTCTGTAATTTGAATTTTGAAAAACTAAAATACAGAGTTGCATTCAGTAAGTTATTTAGAGTATGATAATACAAACTTAATTGTTGGTGAATAGTAACATACCCTTATGAATATTAATATGAATAGTAATATGACCCTTATTAATAGTAAATAAATTATTATTCTATTGTATTAAGGTTATAACATAATGAGTTCTTGATTAATTTTTCAAGGTGATATAAAACGAATTATAGTTTTAAAATTATTATTTTTTGAATAAATTATGATTTTATTTAAAAATTAAAATAATAATATTTATAAATTTATTTTCAAAAAATGGAGTTCGTTTTTTAATTCTACACTTTGAAAAAATTTCACGGTGAATTTTTGGGATTTTTCTAAAAAACTTGATTTTTGGGTGAATAGTAAAATACGATAATTTGCAATAAATGCGAAATACGTGATTTATTTGGTCTTAAGTGATGTAAGGCTGATGTAATCCCACTATTTTAGAACTCACATTTACCAATTAATATTATGGGTGACATGAATCAACATTATTGGTTGTTTTGGGGTAAATAATAAAATAATGAATAAAATATTCACAAATCACCCCTCTCCCCCACTATAAAAACCCCCCTCACTCCCTCTTCTCTTCACTCATCTAAAGCATTATGCCTTGTCTAAATTCTAATAAAATATCATCCCAAGATCCTACCCACTTCCGTCAGCCATTTTTCTCATTAAAATACCAAAACATCTCCCCTAAATAGGCTCTCAAGGAAGATTGCTTCAAGAGATAAATTCCTCTTTTCATTTCTTTTAATTTAAGTTCCTTTATTTTCTTTTTCTTTCCTCACATCCTTTCATTCAAATGTTATGATGACTCCAGTACCTTAAATGTACTGGAATGTTGTTCTAATATAGGAATAATTCTTCATCATCTCTCTTTTCCCCTTCTTTTATACTATAAATTAAAACATCATCCAAGATGTGTTAATTTATCACATTCAAGGACGACGGGTTTTCAATTTCTATTATTATATTCAATTCTGGTCACGAAACCATTTTGATGGTTGAAACAGACTATAATATATTTATTATAAATTATTCAAGGTTCTGTGATCCTTTTGTACACATGATATTAATTTATAAATCAAAATGAGTTTGTTGTGATCAAGAACCACCAATTAACCCAATCAATTTTCATTAAAGTTTTATATAATGATTCCTCTTCACTCTCAATAACCAAATTAATTTTATGAAGATTTAATCTTATGGTTATTCACTAAAAACATACAAATTCTATTCTGTAAAACCATTATAATTATAAATGTAACATACATGAATTATTTTAAAGTTAAATTCCATTTAATTTCCATTCATGCTTTGTTTTTTGGGTTTTCCATGCTTTTATGGAGGAATGGGTGAGTTTTCATGAATTGGGCCAAACCGTGAGCCCAATTCCGTATTTAAAATTTAATTTTAATTCCTCTATAACTACTTCATTTTTCAACATTTTTCATCCATTCCAATTCCTAATTGTAATCCCCTGACCTAGTAACACCACCATATTAATTTGGAACATTTAGGAATCCATAATAATGGTGGATATGGGTTTTTATTTAAGGGTTTGGGCCTGCCCGAAAGCCCATTTTCTGCATTAAAAAAACTTAATTCTTTAATATCCCCTTCAATATTTACCTTTTTTCGGTGATTCCAACTCTCACCCAAGACCACTTACCTAAGGCACGCCTCCATTCACTCCTCCCACAATTTGGAGCTCAACATAATCGCGAAATTGGTCGAAACTTATCTGGATTTCGGAAATCGTCCAGATTTGGAGAGGTAAATTGATCTTTTCAAAACTCCTTCTATTTTTACTCTTTTTCCCCCATTCCAGTTTCTACATGATCTCCTAATCCTTTTTCTAACCTCCCTTTAATTCTTGGATGTTTTTAAATTCAGATATCGATGGATTTTGGGTCGTTTTATTCATGATTGTTTAGAGTAAGTATTTCTCTCTTCAATTTCTTCCTTCCCCTTAGGGTTTCCTCCCTCTTTCATTATGTTATAAAATGTCCAAAAGTTAGGGTTAGAACCTATGGATTGATTTGGTTTCTTTTTGGTTAAATATTGTGGTCTGTGCTGAATTTATCATCCTTGTGGTGCGGTGGTGGTGCGGTTGATGTTTCGCACCAAGTTTTGAGGGATTCGACACTTTCGGTAGGTGGTTCCATGTGAAAACAATTATTGATGAGTTATCTTGCTGTATTTAATCATTTTTAATATTCCTCATATGTTTTTTGTGGTGTGAAAACTTTTTATGATTGATTTAGTTAAGTGTTTAATCAAATAGTTTCATTTTAACAAGAAATTGGGTGTTTTCATGTGTTACTCGTGGGGTATTATTTGGGTGTATTTTATAACATATGTAATTGGTTTACTAAATCTTGTTTGGCCTGACAATTCTGGTTTGGTAATGTATTAGTGTCATGTGGGCCTAAAAAAAGAGGGGTTTTGAATAGGTTTTATGTGTAAAACATTTTTATACTTCTTGAGATCATTTTATGAAAATGTGTGTTTTCATTTGGATCTTTTGTAGTATTATTCAAGGTGATTTTATAAAACTTTAAAGTGGTTTTATAAATGTCTCTAGGGATTCCAATTCTGTTTTGGATATGAATTGGTATGGTTTTTTTTCTTAAATGGGGGTTCTGAAATGGGTTTTGTGTGCAAGACATATTTACATCACTAGGGTTCTTTTTATGAAAATTGTAAATGTTTTAGTTGGTTAAACAAAGTGGGAAAAGGGTGAATATGTATTTTTTGGTATGATTTTTCACCTATTAAGGGGTTTTTAAAGGTAAAGTGATGTTTTAAGATGCCAAACATTTTTATAATGTTTTGTAAATTTCTGAAATGTTTTATTAAATTGTGATATTGGAGCGAAACTTATTTGTGGGCTGTTTCGTGTAAGTTTGATGATAAAATGATTTTGAAGGTAAAAAGAGTATTATGTAACAAGTGAGTGGGATTTTATGAGAGTTTTAATATATTGGAATGGTTTTATAAAATTGTTTAATGTATTTGTGAAAGTGTTAAAGAAATGTGAAAAGTGTTGTGGGCTATTTTGGTGTTAGTTAGATTTCCAAATCAATTTGAATGAGAAGTGGACTTTTGTGACTTGTGTTGTATAAATGTGGGATTTTTGGTGAATTTATGATATGGAAATGATATTTCCATGTGAAAAGTATATTCATTGACTTGTTGAACTTGTTTGAGCACAAAGGGAGAACCCGGGTATCTAGGTGGGTGGACGTATACTAGTATGCTAGTGAATCTGTGGGGTTTGGCCTCAGTTTCACTTAGCAAGTTTGACGCTTACAAATCTAACTAAACTATGATGATGATGATTGGGGACCACTAGGTTATGGGTATGTTACCTAATAGTGGCTCGTGCACGAGAATGGATATTTTTTATGGTTACTCTCACCGAGATACGAGGTACCTGGGACCCACAGCTAGCTAGTGCCTAGGGGTTATTTCCTATTGCTTGTGCTCACTATATATCTTGTGATTACCGTCGGCATACATTATGAGTGGCTGGAAAATTAAGTATATTTGGTATTTATTTTAAATGTGTTTATTCTTTATATTATCCCACCTGAAAACTGTTTTTATTTAATGTTTCATCTTTTTGAAATTCTAACTAGCATTTCATGTTTTTGAAAACTTTCATGCTTTTAATAATTAAATGTTTATCACATGGAATATATTAGTGGTGGTATCCTATTGGGATTTTGATCACACCCTAATGACACCCTTGGGTGTAAGTAGACTTGGTTATTTTTGTTGTCACAGGTTGGGTACAGTTTTTAGTTCCAGTGGTTCGGGTTTCTAGTAGGTCCTTGGTGGTGAAGTCTTGTGGAGATGGATTGAGGGTGGTTCCCCTTGCCATGAGGGTTCTTGGGATGTTACCTTTTGGTTTTTTACCTTTTTTATTTTCTTGTTGAGTTTTTTTAAAATATGTAATTCAGTTCTGATTTTTTGTAAAATATTGTTTGGATTGAAAAATCCAGATTCGTTTTATTGGATTATTTTGTTGTTTTAAGTTTATAAAATTGGGTAAATCTTTCCCAATTTTCATTTTATGATACCCAGGCACCTGTTCCAGCCTGTGGGGATCGGGAACACCCTTTGGGTCTTGTCATGGGTCGGGTTTGGTTCCAGGTTCAGTGGAGACCAGATTCAGTTCATGACAAAATGGTATCAAAGGAGGTTCGGGTTAACTCTTTGGGTCATGTTATTTGGGGAAGAGTCAGGATAGTCTAGATTTAGTATTGTTGGGACTTAGAATTCTAGTTATGGGTAGTGTTATTGATCACCACACCTCATGATGGGATTCATGTTTCCATGAGATGTCGGGATTTATCTAAGTCCTTTGGTTTTCTTGGTTCGATGATGATTAGGGGAAATGAAAAGAGAGTTGGGTTAATAGTCTTAGTGAGCTCGTAGGGCCTGGAAAGCCATGTGAAGCCAAGGATATTTCATATAACACTATCTGTGATAGTGAAGTGATTAGAATATGGCTTCCAACCATATGTCCAAGTCACCCACTGAAACTAGTTTCCTCTCGCATTATTTTGTGCTTTAGTTTTAAAAACTTGGCACTTTGGTTTTAAGAAGCGTAAAGTTTGTGTGAAATGATTTTAAAATAAAGAGGGAATGGTTTGATTTATGAAATAGTGGAACTGAATTTTCAAAATTGTTTTGAAATGTAAAATGGTGTGCTTACACCTCTTTTGAATGCAGGAACTATATTGGAGTTGGTTTTGAAAAGTGTTTCCTATAGAGTTTTCTAAACAATCAAAGGATGTTTTAATGGGATGAAATGTTTTGAAATTGATGTGAATATCTTGAAAGTGAATTATTTTCTAAATTTTTTTTTATTTCTGAAAATTTTTGTAAGATTTTAATTGGGATTTTGATCTTGTGGTTAGTAGTTTTGAGAAAAAGGATGTGTTGGTTGATTGTTCTTGTTTTGAAAAGTGGAGAGAATTTTTTTTGTTTTAACCTTTGGAATTTCCATGAGAAACAACATGCATGGGGTTATATGGTATGATGGATGGTTAATGGAATGACTGGATGAGTTTCAGGAAAGATATGAGGAGGGTGCTCGGTGTGGCATAGAAACATGCATGTGTAAGGCCCTTGGGGTACCATTGGTGGATATGCTAACCACTGAACCGTTTGTTTTCAAGAAATGTTTTTAAAGAAAAACATGATGTCTTGATGAATTGTTTGGTATGGATTATATTATGTTTTTTTGAAAAATGTTGATGTTGTGGGATGTTTTGAGTCCAAAAACCCCTCCTGTTTAAACTGTGTTTTGGGTTTATGTTTGGTTGGTATGTTGTGTAGAAGGACCGGTTAGTAGTCTCCTCTGAGATATGTTTTGGGACACCTTTATAGTGGTTCCCTTCATGTGTTTGTATCTGGTTTATGGATTTTTTTGACCAATGGACCAACATGGTTGGGTCCTTGGGTTCTCTCATTGGATAATGTACGCCTCCATTAAGGGTTAATGCATAACTGAAGTGCAACTTGGATTGTTTTGCCACTGGAAAATCCTCTAGTTGATCAATATAAGGAATATTTTATTAATCTTTGTTGATTGAGTCTACACCCATTCCTTTATTTGATTTTTTAAATCTTCTTGTAGAAGGAGAGTGCTCGTGGAAGGTTGAAAGATACCTTACTTTCTTATGTTTCCTAATTCATCGAAGCTGGAAGTGGTCTAGGGTTGTTAGTGGGGATGAGTGTCTCAATGGTGTCTAAGAGGGCCTCTGGGTTCTTCACAGTTTCTTTGAAGCAAGAGTTCATGTTAAACCACCAGTGTGGGAAATATGTTCATGATAGGATATTATGGCCACTTTCTAGAATTGTGTGTTGTTTGGGGATTTTATATAAAGTCCCTCTCTATGTATTGTTTATATCAGTCACAATGGTCATGTTCAGTGATGCCTTATGATGTCATGTGCTCGATTGACCATAAAGGTGAAAGTTGGGAAATCATCTGAGAGTCTCTATTATGTTGGTAGAATGTCTCCCTTTGAATAACTTAAAAATATTCCATTTTAGAGGCAAGTGAGTATGGGTGTTCTTTACTTCTATTTTTCTCACCCAAACAATAAAGGTGTGATGTTTGTTCATCTTCTAAGCCCTAGTTTTAGTGAAATATTAGGTTGGGGTAAAGTGAGTTTGGAATGTGTTAGGTCTTGGAAAACTTATCAGGGATTGTGGTGTAGTTTTTGGTTTCACTGAATGATGAATTCTAGTTCAGGGGGTTTCCAAAGCCTAACTGCAAGGCCGAAGATGCTTCAATCATTTGAGCTCTAGCCATAAGTCTCAGAGAGAAGTTGTCTCATAGTTAGGGGAAATCACAGGTTTGTTTAAAACCTTGTACAAATTACAATCCTTAGTATGAAAGATAGGAAGATTTTAAACCTATGGTGTCATCATCTTTCTTCAGTTGTTCATGTTCGGAGGAAATAGGTGTAGGGCCTTGTACCCATGTCATTGCCCAATGTTATTCCCTCCCCCTTTGGTTTCCATTGATTCTTTGGAGAAACGTTTGAAGTTTGGATAGACAGGTTGAGCACATGGTTTACACTTGGTTAGTAGTGACCATGACCCAGAAAACCATGTAGATTGAAGGATCCCCACTGTTAGTGCATGGTTTCCCAAACCTTGTAGACTAACCATGTAGTCGTCCCAACTATTTAAATTTTGGGGTCTTTCTGTACCGGCCCGTGCTGGTCGGTTAAGATGGTTGGTTCTTATGGTGGGGAGACCACTATGAGTCTTATATAAGTTCTTTTGTAAATTTCTCATGTAATTATACTCTTTGTACCGAGGAGTCCATTCAGGCCTCCCCTATTAGTGTCCTGATTCTGTCTCAGAAAAAAAAATATAGGTTGTCTCTTATGTTGGGGAGCCTATTTTTGTTCCCCCGTACCAGTAAAGCAGACTAATCTATGGTCTTTTCTTAAAGGTAGGTAGTCTCATTCAAATATATAAAGCTACCTACATCTTCATTGGGTAAACTTTGGGATTGGAGAGTTCCCAATAGTTTAGTTATAGCAAGGTAAGTGTAACCTTGTTCGATGTTGTTGTTCGTTTGGGTGAATTGATTGAGTCTTGTTCGGATAGTGTTTAAGGAGTTTTATTTTGGGATAAATTATGAATGTGATTGATCATTTTAGGAAAGTGGTGTATATTTTTTGTGAGATTAATAATTCATTAATTGATCACTGGAGGTGTTTTGACCTTTGGGGGTGAAACCTGACAAGGGAGTACCTCTTGGTTTCTCAGCTGGGTTTGGTTGTTGATTTGGTCTTGATGTGACTTTACGGGGTGGAAAGTTTTCATGGTGGGGAGAATTTTCACATACATGACTTATTTTAAAGTTAAATTCCATTTAATTTCCATTCATGCTTTGTTTTGGGGGTTTTCCATGCATTTATGGAGGAATGGGTGAGTTTTCATGAATTGGGCCAAACCATGAGCCTAATTCCAAATGTAAAATTTAATTTTAATTCCTTTATAATTACTTCATTTTTCAACATTTTCATCCATTCCAATTCCTAATTGTCATCCCCTGACCTAGTAACACCACCATATTAATTTGGACCATTTAAGAATCCATAATCATGGTGGATATGGGTTTTTATTTAAGGGTTTGGGCCTTCCTGAAAGCCCATTTTCTACATTAAAAATAAATTTTAATTCTTTAATATCTCCTTTAATATTTACCTTGTTTCGGTGATTCCAACTCTCACCCAAGCCCACATACCTAAGGCGCGCCCCCATTCTCTCCTCCCACAATTTGGAGCTCCAAAACATCACGAAATTGGTCGAAACTTATCTGGATTTCAGAAATCACCCAGATTTGGAGAGGTAAATTGATCTTTTCATAAATCCTTCTATTTTTACTCTTTTCCCCCATTACAGTTCCTATATGATCTCCTAATCCTTGTTAGAACCTCCCTTTAATGTTTTTATGTTTTAAAATTTAGATACTGGTGGATTTTTGGTCGTTTTATTCATGATTGTTTAGAGTAAGTATTTCTATCTTCAATTTCTTCCGTCTCCTTAGGGTTTACTCCCTATTTCATTATGTTCTAAAATTTTCAGAAGTTAGGGTTAGAACCTGTGGATTGATTTGGTTTCTTTTTGGTTAAATATTGTGGTTTGGGGCTATATTTATCATCCTTGTGATGCGGCGGTGGTGCGGTTGATGTTTCGCACCAAGTTTTGAGGGATTCAACACTTTTGGTAGGTGGTTCCATGTGAAACAATTATTAATGAGTTATCTTGCTGTATTTACTCATTTTTAATATTCCTCATATGTTGGGTGTGGTGCGAAAACTTTTTATGATTGATTTGGTTAAGTGTTTAATCATATAGTTGCATTTTAACATGAAATTGGGTGTTTTCATGTGTTACTCGTGGGGTATTATTTGGGTGTATTTTATAACATATGGAATTGGTTTACTAAATCTTGTTTGGATTTCCAATTATGGTTTGGTAATGTATTAGTGTCATGTGGGCCAAAAAAAAGAGGGTTTTTGAATAGGTTTTATGTGTAAAGCATTGTTATACTTCTTGAGATCATTTTATGAAAATGTGTGTTTTCATTTGAATCTTTTGTAGTATTATTCAAGAAGATTTTATAAAACTTTAAAGCGGTTTTATAAATGTATATAGGGATTAAAATTCTGTTTTGGATATGAATTGGTATGGTTTTTGGTCTTAAATGGGAGGTTTTGAAATGGTTTTTGTGTGCAAGACATATTTACATCACTAGGGTTCTTTTTATGAAAATTGTAAATGTTTTAGTTGGTTAAACAAAGTGAGAAAAGGGTGAATATGTAATTTTTGGTATGAGTGTTCACCTATTAAGGGGTTTTGAAAGGTAAAGTTATGTTTTAAGATGTCAAACATTTTTAGAATGTTTTTTAAATTTCTGAAATGTTTTATTAAATTGTGATGTTGGAGCGAAACTTATTTGGGGTCTATTTTGTGTAAATTTGATGATAAAATGATTTTGAAGGTAAAAGGTGTATTATGTAATAAGTGAGTGGGCTATTATGAGAGTTGTAATATATTGTAATGGTTTTATAAAATTGTTTAATGTATTTGTGAAAGTGTTAAAGAAATGTTAAAAGTGTTGTGGGCTATTTTGGTGTGAGTCGGATTTCCAAATCAATTTGAATGAAAATTGGACTTTTGTGACTTGTGTTGTATACATGTAGGATGTTTGGTAAATTTATGATATGGAAATGATATTTTCATGTGAAAATTATATTCATTGACTTGTTTAACTTGTTTGAGCACAAAGGGAGAACCCAGGTATCTAGGTGGGTGGACGTATACTAGTATTCCAGTGAATCCGTGGGGTTTAGGCTCAATTTCACTTAGCAAGTTTGACGCTTACAAATCTAACTAAACTATGATGATTATGATTAGGGACCACTAGGTTATGGGTATGTTCCCTACTAGTGGCTCGTGCATGAGAATGGATATTTGTGATGGTTACTCTCACCGAGATACGAGGTACCTGGGACCCACAGCTAGCTAGTGCCTAGGGGTTATTTCCCATTGCTTGTGCTCACTAGATATCTTGTGCTTACTGTCAGAATACGGTATGAGTGGATGTAAAATTCAGTAGATTTGGTATTTATTTTAAATGTGTTTATTCTTTAGATTAGCCCACCTAAAAACTGTTTTTATTTAATGTTTTGTCTTTTAGAAATTCTAACTAGCATTTCATGTTTTTGAAAACTTGCATGATTTTCTTCATTAAATGTTTATCACATGGAATCTATTAGTGGTGGTATCCTATTGGGATTTGTATCACACCCTACTTACACCCTTGGTTGTAAGTATACTTGGTTTTTTTTTTGTCGCAGTTTGGGTACAGTTTTTAGTTCCAGTGGTTCGGGTTTCTAGCAGGTCCTTGGTGGTGAAGTCATGTGGAGATGGATTGAGGGTGGTTCCCCTTGCCATGAGGGTTCTTGGGATATTAACTTTTGTTTTTTTAACTTTGTTATAGTCTTGTTGAGTTGTTTTAAAATATGTAATTCAGTTCTGATTTTTTTTAAATATTGTTTGGATTGAAAAATCCAGATTCGTTTTATTGGATTCTTTTGTTGTTTTAAGTTTATAAACTTGGGTAAATCATTCCCAATTTTTATTTTATGATACTTAGGAACTTGTGCCAGCCTGTGGGGATGGTTAACGCCCTTCGGGTCTTTTCATGGGTCGTTTTTGGTTCCAGGTTCAATGGCGACCAGATTCGGTTCATGACACTACATGTTTATCCATAGATGAATATAAGTAAACCGATCATGAAAACAAAGGAAGAAAACACTCCCAAACAATGAAATTTAATCACTTAACCCATCAAAAGGCCATTAATAAACCTAATATGGTTATAATAAATAAATTAAATTTAGATTATGTTCTAGAATAATTAATTTTTGAACCTAAATTTTATTATTCAGGTCATTAAGATCAAGTGAGGAACACCTTCAGACTTAAGGTAAGGTTTTTCTACCGTAACCTCCACTTTCATTTGGGTTACTCTTATTCTATACTTACCTAAATTAAATTCTTAATTATTAAAATTTAATCCTCATATATTATATGATAATGGTCTATATATTTTTACAAACCAGAATCCTACTTTCATTTATGGGGATTTATATGTTTTAAAAGGATCCTTTAAAAATACTTCCCGTAATACAAGCCCGATTCAAGGGAATTTTTCAAATTCTTACCTATTTTCAAGAGCACTATATAATCAGTTTTTGGAAACCATAATCATTATGAAATCACTCATTTTAATATAAAAATACTATCTTACTTAACTTAAAGTTTTATACAATGATTTTTCCAAAATAACTCTTCTTTTCAAAGTAAAAGAGTATTTATCTCAAAAAATTACTCAAGGATTTTATAAGAGTATCTTCATCTATTTCAACACTCTTATTTATTCTTATGTATTATTGGGATTAATATTTTATGATATCATCTACCATATTTAATTGAATGTTTTATGATTATTTTGACTATGGATGTGGTATCTTAAAACCCTTCACCAATTTACTAAAAATAGTTAGTGTTTATGCTTAATGTTTGGGGAAAGTTATTTACATATCATATATTAGTTTCAATATGAATATATATGTTGTTTATATTTATCCCTATTCACATGAGGAATGAATTTTACTTAGTAAGTGTTAGGTGGGGCCCGCTATATCCCCTCGGTGCATCGGTATGTCTCATGAGACCAACTATGGTGTTGGCACGAGGCCTTGAAAAATGGGTATTTATGGTCTTGACATAAGGACTTGACGGTATGGTTATGATGTCCCACATTATTCATTCCATAATTATGAAAATAGTATTGATGGTTCATGAAGCTATTCGACTGGGAGAATACCCATGATCATATTTTATTATGGCATTATTTATTCAACTCTTATTCCTGCCATATTATGTTCAAGTTAATTTTTTAAAGGCATGTGTTTTTAAGTTATTCACCATGCCTAATGTTTATGTTTATTATATATTCTATTTTAGTACTTACCCTTATTGAGCATTTGATCTCACCCCTTTATTATGTTTCATTTTCCAAGGACATGAGGAGGTATGTTATGAATGACATGCAGAAATAACCTAGGAGTTATGGATTTTTTCAAAGAAGTTTCTGTGTTTTATTTCTTTTCAAGTGGTAATGTTTAACTTATGTATGTATCTTGTCTTTGAAGATAATAAACTACTCGGTTCTTCGGGGTGCATATTCCTTGTTTATATGCCAATGTAATAAAATAAGGCACCAGCTCCGGGCAACTGGGGTCACTTCCTTACAATATATATATATATATAGATATATATTTCCCACTAAATACAAATTATTGATAAATTTTATCAAATAATCAATTAATTTTATAGTAAAGTAGTTTTATTCTTAAAAAATATGTTTTATTCAAAAATGATTTTTACTGATTTTCATGAAAAAATAGAAAAATTAATTTTTGGAACTTTTTGATAATTTATTTTATAAAATTAAATTAATTCATTATATTGAAATGTCAAATTTTAATTTGGGTTATATTTTGGGACTTCTCAGAAAATATTGATTTTCAAGTGAATAGTGAAATATATCAACTTCTCAAAAAACTTCGTTTATTTCTAATAAATTAAACAATATAAAAGTCACATTACATTGTGAATATTACTTCAATAAATATAAGTATTATTTATCTATATTTAATTTATTTATTTTCTTTTTAATCAATGTTATATTGGATTTTACTGTAACATTGTCTTTAGGTTAAAATATTTGATTTTTTTGAAAACTATGTTATGTGCATAATGTTTCTCCTTTTTATTAATTTAAAAAAACCTAATGAGTAATTATTTAAATGAAATTTATATATAATATATCAATAGATATTAATTTAAATCCATAAAACAATTATTAATATTTTTCATATAGTTAATATGAAATCATATTTTCCTTGAAAAATAAACTTCTTGAAAATCCACTTTTTCATCGCGTGTGTGGATTTAATTATAAATTAAGTTTTTCTAATTATTTGAATTTAATTTTTTATAATGGATTAAATAATTTTAATAAGAAAATTTTATATTATATTACATGTTCAACTAATTTTTTTACCATAACTAATTTTGAAAATAGTAAAAAAATTATTGTGGTTATGTTGAAAATGGTTTCACCGGGGATTAAACTGAAAAGATAAGGGCCAAAATTGCCTAAATACTTGTCCAAAAACTATTAGATGGTCATTTTTTGACTTTATAATTTATAATTATCAATAATAATCTATATTTTACCCTTTTTTAATGTGAAAAACGTGGATATGCCTTTTTCTTTTCAGGAATTACAAGTGTGTCACTCACCACACTTATAAAAGGTAACCCCCTTTCCTCTTTTCTTCACACCATAAAACCCTTTTGGTTCATAAAAAATGATAAAAATAACTTCTCAAATTTCATACCCTTATCCTAAAATCCTTTTTTGTCAGAAAATCAATTCTAGTAATACTTTAGGTATAATCCTAAAGAGTTGGTCCAAGAAGAGGTAATATTCTTATCTATGTGTTTTTTTATTTATTATTAAACCTCCTTAAAAATATTCTTAAAATATGCTCATATGAAACCACCAGTATATAATATATACTAATATGTAATTAAATTAAAAAAATCACCAAAATTCATCTCCACTTCCATCAAATGAGTTATGAAATCATCATTTGTGTATAAGGCAGACTAATGCCTCACAAACTCATGTAATCCATTTTCCATCATCACCTCTCAATGTTTGTTATAATGATGGGTTAAAAGTATATGTATTATATTTTAACATATTTAGACTTATGGGGTTATAATATCCCTGACTCACCCACATGTTTCATTTAATTTGTGTAGGTTGTTGTTAGATTAGATTAATTTTTCTCAAACTACACATGCTACTAGGGCATAGTATGGTGGTAGTGTGGGGTGGGTCCCACAAGGATCTTGGATTGGATGAAAGGAACTAAGATTAGAAACCATTGGGGTATGAGTCCTCTCAATATGGTTGGGTTTGGGAAAATGACTAAAGATATGAGTTTTATGGATAAAGAATAGGGATAAAGAAGGGATCAAGGTCAATTTTGGGGTTCATGAGAAAGGATGGTCTTTAATTCAAAATTCATATGGTCCTAAGATATAGGATGTGAATAAAGTAGAGTTCACTTATTATATATGTTAAATACAACAAGATCTCTCCAAGATACATTTATTCCTTGTTTTGTAGATATCTTCAACTGGGATGCATTAAGTCTGGCTTCAAAAGTAGAAAGTATCATAAACTATTGGTCATTGCTTATTCTGATCCAATCAGATCTGGATAGTCCATTCAAGATTCCCATAGTCAAGGTATCCTAAAATAATTGGATTTAATAATTTTCATTTAACTATATTACTATTACTTATGATTACAATGTTTGGAATTAAAGATTAATTAGATTCAATCACCCCTACTCTCGATCCCTACCCTAAGCAGTTTAGCTACTCATTGTATAATCAATTACATGTATAATATAAATTTCAAATATAGTAAACATACTAATAGATATTGAGAATAAATGATTGAAAAACATGTAATGATTAAAATTAACCAATTAACCAACATTCAATTCAGAATAAGAAATATGATCTTTGAAACAATAACAGTCAAATAAAATACTTACTTGAAATAAGAATGAGAACAAGCACAATACTAATTTAAAAAATATTGATGATCGAGTTGTTGAATACACATAGTACAGTGTTGGAGATGCAAATAGAATTACTAATACTTAGAAAATCGATGATCAAGGCTTGGGTAATCATAAAACAATGAATAAAATTAATGAAATTGAGTTTTGAGAGAATGTGTGGAAGAAAAATAAAGAGATAAATGAGATAAAATGAGAGAAAATTAAATTTCTATCTATCTTTTGTCCATGGTGCGCCTAGTATGTAAATAGTAGGGATATTACACAATTTTTAATGGTGTTTCACATCATGTAATTAGTATCCGAGTTTTCCTTTATAGTTTTTGAATCTGTGAAAATCTTGTACGAATCTCAACAATAGATTTTGAAATTTGACTCCTTTAACGATTTTCATATAGGACTCATGATGTGTATATTCCTCTCGGCCTTATCCTGAAAGCATTAATTTAATTCAAATGTTACACTATGTGTATTGGTGAATCATGTTCTGTAATGGATTTATGACATGAAATTCTTCAAGACATCCTTGATAACTTTTCTTTATGCTTTGAAAATTGTCTACACATCGTGTAGTGGATGCTCATGATGTTTAATGGGAAGTTTTAGTCAGTTACTCTAGTTTTTGATTTGAAACATTTAAAACCTATTTTCTTTAACAAAAAACATATACCTGGTGTATTATTGGGTAAAAACATAGATAATCCTTAAAAAATGACAGTAAAATGTATATATGATTTTAGCATATCATATTACTCCACACTTAAACAATTGCTTGTCCTCAAGTAAAAATATCTCAATAGGGATTTGAAAATTTAAGAAATTTTTAAAAATAAGAAACCTTCATAAAAACAAGGAAAATAAAACTAAGTGTAAGAAGAAAAATTCAGTCTCTAGAATCATCTTTGCATAGAAAATTAGTCATGACTTGTAGTTCAGTTCTTTAAAAAAATTCTTAATCTTTTAGTTACAATTTCATAATGGTTCCTTAAATTCTATACCCATTTTAAATTTACCTAGCAATGAATTTTCTTTCATTACTCCGGGTGAAATGAAATTGGCATTATAATCATACCCTAAGTACAATTTTCTAACCATAGGATTGTATTGGTTCTATCATCTCCACTTTATAAATACAAATACAAAATAAATCAAGAGAGATTTTATTAATTAGGTTCAAATGACTCTGAGGCTATAGAAAGGTGGGTAAATATTAGAAAAAAAATCTCATAAATGAGGGTAGGATCTGAAGTATAATGCATGAATGTCATGAAAAGTGTAATGAAATGACTCCTCCATAGCTAATGAAGTACACACTCCCAACAGCTCAAGTTTGATCCATGTATATATATCAAGTGAGTGAAAAAAGGTATCTTGTTCCTTTATTTTATTTCTTTTTGTATTTTTTTTAACAAAATTCATGTCTAGTCCAGATCTCTCATCTATCCTCTAACTACATATGATCCTTCAAGGGATTCATCGGTCTGAAAATGGTGATTTCTGACCTTCCTAATACATAACCCAATCATCTTTTTTCTTTTTCCTTTTTATTTTCCAAAGGAACAAGATGTGAAATACCACAAAGTACATATGGATCACAATCAAATAGTCTAGTGAGAAACACAACACATCTTCTCAGTATAATCATCTTGTGTCTACTGGCTGAAAACATACCCCGTACTTTTTCAAAGTAAAGTCATGCATTATACAAAGAGAATGGTAGGAAGGTATAATCATCTTGGAATAGCTGAATTCTATAAGTTCATTCATGGAAACTAAAGGATTAATGAAGGAAAGATGTAAGGTGGGTATTAGGAAAAGGTATCTCAAAAAATATCTCCTTAATCATTTTAAAATTGTATTTTTTTCAGTTATAACCTCAATGAGATCTCAATGAAAGTTCTAATAAGTTTACATGTTCTAGGTGTCACTCAAGAAATATACTCAGAAAAGAATATGCAATAGTAGGTTCATAATCCTCTCAGGAATGATAATAATCAAAGAAAACTAGAAATAACTCAGATTATAAAATCAAGTGATAAGTTAATTAAAATTAATTTCAAAAATTTTGAATTTGAATTAAATTACTAAACTCAACAATCATTCTAAAAAATCTAAGTATGGGAAAAACATGGATTTACAACAATTTCCAACATAAAATTTTCTTTTACTTAAATTTTTATAACGAGTTTTGGGTTTAAATCATTCTTATAAATGAAAAAACTCTCCTAGATAAATGAGAATATGTAGAAATTCAAATGTATTGATATTGAAACTCAAGAAAAACTCCCTTGCACTTAGAATGAGATAGTTTCTGTATTATCTATGGAAGTATCATGGGATAATGTTGGAAGACATTGTAAATATTATTGGAATGAAATTTGTATAATAAAATAATAAGGAATTGATAGCACCCTATATGGAGTGGTATGATAGGGGGAAATTTAAGCTACCTTGATTTTTCGAATTGGTCTACCTACAAAATTTATTATAAATACAAATCATGCACTAGATAAAACATTAATTTATATAGTTGAAGCATTTTGTAAGTTGTGAAATAGGAAGATGCACATAGTGAATAGTAATGAAATGCATCTGATATTAATGAAGGTATTTGTATACAATAAGTCTCAAAGTGTCTTATGGCTAAAAAACTAGGAAAAATGTCTAGTACAATAGCATAACTACAAAAAATGAGAAAACAGATGAAATATGGGTTGCCTCCCATAAATAACTAACAACGATGTTGTTAGATAGATGGATGGACCAAAGTATTATAAAATTGCATCCATCGGTTCAGCACTCCTCTATCTTTTACAGCTACTCAAGGCAGTGTCCTCTAGCTCTTGGGGTTGTTTGGTAGGATTTATCACTTCAATAGAATACCGAGCATAGATATATTATATAAGAAAGTTATTTGTTCTTGTGGTTGTGGCTTTAGATCATGAATACCATGTGAGATCCCTTAAATATATTTCTCAACCTTATCTAGGTGCTAAGTCACTTGTCAAAAAAAGAAAGATGGTGGAACATGTTCATAAATAATCATAGATGAAATAGAGGAGCTATACACGGCTACTATAAAAGTGTAAATATTTCAAAAGAAAGCCATGTAAAATAGAGGGAATTCAGTATCCCATATATGTAAGGTTTTGTGATACAATCATGAAAGGGAATAAAAGTAGTACAAAAATGATCGTCATCCTAACAGCATACAAAATTCAGGGGAGGGGAATGGGGTACGCTATGAAAAATCAATGTCATCAATGACATCATCGACAATACCATCTCAAATAGAGTGTCACTACAACTTCCCCACCTGGTTAATGGTTGTGATGGGGGAAGGGGATGGGTGGTTAGCTGCTGATGATAGTGTTGTGGTTCTGGAATCTATCAGAGTGGTAGTTGGTGGGGAGGTACCGATCAGTAGTGTGGTTGTGGGTCTGGTAGCAGGATCAATGAAAGGAACCTCGGTGGATGGGGTGGATGTTGGTCTCTTTCCCTTACTATCCTGCTCTTCCAAATATTTATGATGGGTAGTAGGGTCTTTCTACTCTAATGGTAAATCATTGGGGGTGGTGTATGGTGTAGGAGTGGTAGATGATGAGGGGTTGATAGGGTCTGATGATGGTGAGGAAGGGGTAGTGGGAGTCGGGATAGTTGATTAGCGACAAAATTTTTTGTTCCCTTGGTATGTTTAATGAAAATTTTTAATTCTTTTATTAATAAGATCCATCGTATTATTCTTGTCTTGGAATCCTTTTTTCAACAAATATTTCAAGGCAGTATGATCTATGTGCACAATCACTTTTGAAAAAACTAGATATGAGCAGAACTTTTCGAAAGAAAAAACAACTACAAAGAGATATTTCTATGTGGTTTTGTAGTTCCCCTAGTCTTCATTCAGTGTGTGACTAGTATAGTAGATTGGGAAAAATATGTGGCTAACTCGCTCTCCTAAAACAACACTAACATCAAAGTCACTATCATCTCTAATAAATTCAAATTCTTTTTCCCAATATGGTGAAATGATTACAGGAGTGGCTATTAAGATTTTATTTAAAGTTTTTAATGCCCATAGACATTCATTAGTGAATTAAAATAGAGTTTCTTTGGATAACATGTGTGTCATAGTGTAGAAAACTTTCGCAAAATACTTTATGAATTGCTGATAGAAGTCGTTATGGCTTAGAAATATCCTTATGCCTTTAAATTTTGTGGGATCAGGTAAATATTTGACAACTTTTATTTTGGAAGAATCAACTTTCATTCCATCCTTGGAAACAAAATTGAGGAATATGCCTCCTTGAACCATAAAGTGTCATTTTTATCAATTCAAAACTAAACACTTCTCTTCACAGTGTTGCAGGACTAGATCAAGATTTATTTGGCATACTTCAAAGGATCT
This sequence comes from Viscum album, assembly GCA_963277665.1. NCBI lineage: Eukaryota > Viridiplantae > Streptophyta > Magnoliopsida > Santalales > Viscaceae > Viscum > Viscum album. The sequence continues at coordinate 1,770,597,064 of OY728157.1, forward strand.
GACATAAAATAAAAATAATCCATTAAAATTTCAAATAATTCCTCAAAATTATCATGGAATATATTTTTCATTCACCTTTTAAAAGTTTCTAGTGAATTACACACACCAAATGACATGTGCCTGTAAGTGAAGGTATCAAATAGAAATGTGATTTTTGTTTTAGAGTAATCTTTTAGGATGACTGTAATATAATTGTATCCTGAATATTCATCTAGGAAACAATTTAATTAGTGTCCTATAAGTCTCTCTAGAATTTTATCCACAAATGGAAAGTGGGAATGATCTTTCTAGGTTTCCACATTTAGATTTATGTAATCTATACATACTCTTTATCCAGTTACAGTGAGAGGTGAGATCATTCCATATTCATAATTTTTTTCTTCTCTAAGGCCACCTCTCATGATAAATACTTGTAGCAAGCTAACCCACTCACTATCAGATATTAAAAATATTATTCCAGAATCTACAATTTTCAGTACTTATTTCTTAAAAAATTTCTTCATTGGTGGTGTGGGTCACCATTATGGTTGGTGTTTGGGTTTTTAACCTTCCTCAAGTATAATTTAATTAGTTTATATAGAAAGGTTGATTCATTTAATCCAATCCAATCCCCAGGAAATTGAATTTTTATGTATTTTCAAGACTTCAACCAATTTTTCTTCTTGTGACTGATATAGTTCAAATTTAATGATAACTGGTAGTGCATCAGTAGTCTCTGGAAAGGAATACTTGAGTGTACTGGGGAGGGGTTTCAATTCTAGTTTTGGTGGATGGGTGACTGAGGGTATGAAAGGTTGGATTTTTTCACTTGTAAGAGGTTCTATATAGTTTACTTCCTCAAAATCATATTCCTCGTCTTCATTAGGGATCATTTCATCACTCTCTTCTCCATTTTTTAAGTAGCCTTCTCTTTCATCTATGAGAAAGATATCATGTCAGTTAAAAGAATCATTTATTTTTTGCAATACCTTTCCTAGGTCGAACATGACTTGTTCATAACCAACTCGAAATATAACTCTTCCATGATTTACATAGATCAAATCCTTTCCAGTGTCTAGGAATGGTCATCCCAAGATGATTATGTCATCACCTTCCTCTTCCATGTCCAGAATGAGAAAGTGTATTGGAAAAATTAACTTATTGACTTTGACTAAGACATCCTTGATAATTCCTCAAGGATACTTTACTGATCGATCATTCAATTGGTATGATACTCTAGTTGGTTTTATTTTTTTAAGCCCCAACTGGAGTAATACACTCCTCGGTATGAGGTTGATGCTCACTCCTAAATTGCACAATTATTTTCCAAAGTTACATTCTCATATTGTTCATGGAATTAAAAAACTCTCAATGTATCTCATTTTTTGTGGAATTTTCTTCTGAAAAATAGCATATCATTCTTCATTTAATAAGATGACTCCTAGGTCTTCCATTTTTCTTTTGTTATAAGTAATTTATTTAAGAAATTTTTCATAAGTAATCATTTGATAAATTTCCTTATCAAAAGGAAAATTGATGTGTAGTTTCTTGAAAATTTCCAAAAAAAAATTTATTTCCCTTAAATTATTCCTTTCCTTGATCTTTTTAGAAAAGGGATAGGTGGATTATAGGTTGGTGGATCAAAACATACTTCTTACTCAGGTTTCTCTTGAATTGGATCTTTTGTAGTAGGTGGCACTTCTTGAGGTGTAACTTGAGCAGTGCCATTGGATTGTTTATAATTTTCTTCTTCTATGACTATTTCCTTATTTTTAAATTCCTCAACTTTTATTCCTTCTCCTCCACATGGTTTCTAAAAATTCAGTACTTTTCTACTCCTCATGACTACTTCCTTTACCTCTTCTCTTGGGTATGTCTATGTGCTACCTGGTATAGTACCTAGAAACCTCTCTGAGAAATACTTTGAGATCTAACCCATTTGATGTTCAAGGTTACAAATTGATTCCCTTTGGTTCTATATTTCTGTATCGTGAGTATTCATCCTTTGATCCTCCTTTTTAATGAAGGTTGAGATTAGATTTTCCAAGTTCAATTTCATAGGTATGGTTTGTTGTGAAGGTCTTGAGGGAACATATTGAAATTAGTGTTGGCCTCTTAGAGGTAAGGGTTATTGGGTTACATTCTCTAGTGTTTGATGAATAGTATTAATCGGTTGATATTCTGGTGTTCCATGATTTTTGAATGGTGTCAGTCCACTTCTTATTAAAAAATACCCTTGATTGTTTTTTTGTTGTTTTTGAATTGTACTTTGTTGAAATTATTTTTGTGGCTGCTAAAATTGTTGTCCTTGATGATTGTAATTAACATAATTACACTCTTGACATGGATTTTTATCAATAATTGTTGTGATATTTTGATAATAATTTGGGTCATCACACATTTTTCATGACTAAATTTCCATGACTCGAGAAGGAGGGATTGGTGATCTATCTGGAAGTTTGAATGATTCTAGATTCTTGGTCAAAGATTTGACTTGTGAAGCTAGTAAATTATTCTCTTAAACTTGATGTATCTCACATCAGGTCAGTCCATGATTATTGTACCATATACTGGCATTATTATAGACATCATCTAGCATTTCTCATCCTACATCTGGTGTTTTTAACATTAACCCTCCATCAGTGGTTGCATCAATGATAGTGTGAGCTGTTGGTTTGAGGCCTTGATAAAATGTCTAGATATAAATCCACATATCAATTCCATGATATGGGAATATTTTGGTAAGTTCCTCAAAATATTCCCAGGCTGATTCTCCATCTTCTTGATCAAAATTCCGTATTTCTTTCCATAATTTATAATTTCTAATTATAGGGAAGTAATTATCTAGTAATTTCTTGTATAATTCATCCCAAGTCCTGATATACTCAGTTGATTGACTTTTGATCCAATCCTTGGCTTGATAATTAATGTAAAAGGAGAAAAACCATTGTTTTATGGAATCAAAAGATACTCCCTTATTGTAAAATGTCTCACAAACTTCTAGGATGTTTGAAATGTGCTTATGGGGGGTCTTCACATTAAAGATCGCTGAATTTTCCCTTATTCTGGATTATATGAATGAGTCCATATTTTATTTCAAAGGTATGTTTCTGTATTAGAGGGCATACGATACAGGGCATAGCACCATGGATTGATGGAAATCCATAATCCAAGATGGTGTGCTCTTGATACCTAGGCTACTATACATGTATGGAAGGATTTATCTTTGGTGGGTTAGGTTGATTTAGACCTGTAGGGTTACAATAGTCTGCCATTTATGAATGGAGGTGTGCATAGATATACCTTTCAATTTCAGGTTCAAAGGTAAGTTTTTCTTGTGTGTTAAGGCTCCTTGAATGAGTCAAAGGTCCTTGATGCATGCACTAAGCCGCAAGAATAATAAGGACACAGTGGAATCTGAAAGAAAAATGGAAAAGAAAAGAAAAGTGAAATTTGGAAAAGGTAGAGGTAATCCTAGGTTCTTTTGTCATAGGTTATTGTTCCTTAGCACAGTTCTTTTCAAATTCTTATAAGCATCACCAAAATTTGGTGTGCCCGCATGCGTCGATTAATTCTCATGATCATCGGTCAGATTAGAATTATTTTTCCCAAACTAAACTTACTACTAGGGCATAGTATAGTGTTAGTGCATGTTCAGTCCCATGAGGATCTTAGATTGAATAGAATGAACAAGGCTTAGAACCCTTTGGCATAGGAGTCTTCTCAAGATTTTTGAGTTTGGTAAAATGACTAAAGATAAGATTTTTATCAAAAAATATCAAATATAAGGAAGGTATAGAGATCAATTTATGGGTTTTGGAGAAAGGACGGTCTTTAATTTTAACTTGGTATGGCCCTCAAGTCTAAGTTCTGAAGCATGTATAGGTCACTAGTTGGCTATGGTCAAGAAAACTAGATCTATCCAAGATATAAATATTCCTTAGTCTGGATATAGCTACAACCGGGATGCATTAATCCTTTCTTCAAAAGTAGAAAGTATCATAGGCTATTAGTCATGGCCTATTCTAATCCAATTAGATCAAGGTCATTCATTTAAGCTTTACATGGTCAATGTCTCTTAAAATAATTGTATTTAACAAATTTTATTTCACCTGATTACTATTCCTTACAATTACCAAGTTGAGAATTAAATAATAATTGGATTCAATCACCCCAACTCTCAATACCTACCCTACTAAGTTTAGCTACTCATGGTAGAATCGATTACAAATAGAATTGAAATTCCAAACATAGTTAACATGTAAACATATATCGAGATTAAATGATTAAAAATGTGAAATGATTAAAATTAACCAATTAACCAACATGAAATTGAGAATAAGAAAAATGATCTTTGAAACAATCACAATAAAATCAAACACTTACTTAAAATAATAATGAGAATAAGTGCATTACAAATTTGATGAAGATTGGTGATCTAGTTGATGAATGCACATAGCACAGTGTTAGTGATGCAAAAAGGATGATGAATGACTCAAAAATCGATGATCAAGGATTGGGTAATCATAAAATAATGAATAAAATTGATGAAAATTGAGTTTTGGGAGAAAGGGTGGAAGAAAAATCGAGATAGAAACGATATAAAATTCATGAAAACAAAAAGTTCATCTACCTTATGTCTGCGGTACACCTAATGTGTAAATAATAGAGATATTACATGATGTGTAATTATGTTTCATGTTGTGTAATTATGATATGTGTTTTCCTCCATGATTTTTTAATCTGTTAAAATCTCATGTGAATCTCATCTTTATATTTTTAAATTTGATTCCTTTCACGATGTGTATCTATAACTCACAATGTTTATCTTCCTCCAGGCCTTATCTTGTAAGAATTAATTGAATTCAAAGGTTTCATGATGTGTATTGGTGAATGATATCATATAATGGATTCATAAATTTAAATTATTCACAACTTCCTCCAAAAAAATGTCTTTATGTTGTGAAAGTTGGTATACACATCATGTAGTGGAGTTTCATGACATGTAATGGGTATTTTTGGTCAGTTTCACTAGTTTTTGATTTAAAACCTTTAAAACGTATTTCCTATAACAAATAACATATATATGTTTCATTATAGGGTAAAACATGGATTATCTATAACAAAATGATAGAAAATTTATATATTCTTTTATCTTTTCAATCACATATACCATTTCACTTTCCATTCCACGTGGGATATGATAACAATGTTTATGTGTACGGCAGACTTCCACCACGTAAAGTGATGTGATTTTTTTCACTAACCCTTTACATGGAAGGTAATAAAGATAATTTTAATGAATATATGTGATATACATGACATAATAATGATATAAATGAAATATTTTTAATTATGAAAATATAATATATCATTTTCTTTGTTACCTTTTCACTCATTGTAAAATGATAACGTCGTTCATGTATGTGTACACTACTGGATTCATGAAGCGATATGGCACTCTTTTCATCACCACACCACATGGATGAAATATATAAGTGTATCTAGATAAATAATAAGTTTATATGATATTATGATCATTATATAAATAAAAATTATCACTTAATTCCTTTCTATAATAATCATTAAAAAATGGAAATGTTACTCATGTATACGTACGGTCTACCATCTCCATTATCGTAATGTACTTCATTTATCAAAAACATATTTCAGGATTAATATTAAAAGTATAATTTATTAATAAATATGATAACTATGCCATGTTAATTATTCTATAGATTTTTAAATAATGAACTATTTGACCATTTTTAACACACCAAAGCTACTTTGAAACAATGAATAGAACATCCTTAAAAGAAAATATGTAGACTTAATTGATTAAGTACTTTAATATGTCTTTAAAAAAAGAAATAAATTAAATTATTTAAGTATAAGGTATTAAAAATGAAAAATTTTATTAAGAAATTAAATAATTTAAATAATCTTATTGTATGGGATTTAAAGGACACACATGGAAAATCTGGACTCAAGGTAAGGGTTTTTCTTATCTAGATTTCAAATCTATGAGAAATATTCTAGTTTTTCTAGTTTTTTATTTTTTTCATATATATTATCCATTTTATATTAAGTATCATAAATTATTTATACTTCATGGTACTTAATGTTTTAATTTAAAGCAATTTATCAAACGTGATTGACATGAAAGTTACCAAGTGGTAAAGAATTTCCTAAGTCAATTTTCTTTCATTGGGTTCTAAAACTTCTTCATTGACTCTGTTATGAAATTATTATGTATGAATTTATCTATAAATTTTTTATTTTTTATTTCCTCTTTTTTGATATGTATTTAAAAATTTTAAATAGAATATACCCTTTTATCAACTCTCAATTAAGTGATATGATGTTTGTAAGTGTTAATCATCCCAAATTACTTTCTTTGGGAAATATGTTTATGATATTCATATATCTTCTTTGTGAGGATAATATACTAACCTTTCAAAATTTTATATCATGGATTTATTTATTTTCATGATATTTAAAGTTTAATTTGATTTTTTTATTTCATGGGGCTTACAATTAAAGTGTTACTGAAGTGGAAAGTGATTTATGATAAAATATCATCATTTATCAGAATTATTTATGATTATATTTCTAGTGATGAAATATTAGGATCCATATCTAAAGAAACACTTGGATTTTCTTATCCTCTATTTATGTCATGAAAATACAAATATTCCCTTCATTTTCCTCTATTTATGTAATCAAAACTTCAAAAGAATGTTTTTATGGAAAATAATATGTATTTCTATCTTCAATCCAAAACGAATTTTCCCCTAAAAACATATTTAAAAAAAATGTATTCAAAATTCTTAATATGATTAATTAATTAAATTTTTATCCATTTTTTTCTTTTTAAAAAAATATTTTTAAATAAATATTCATGTTTTTTCAAAAAAATACCACTTGCTTTAACTGAAAATTTGAAAGGAATATTTGTATTAACATGTATGGAATGAACCAAATTTTTAGTATATTGGCCAATATTTTCTTTGAAGCTTACTTTATATTTTTTCAAAGGTTATTTTTAAAGAAGTATATTTTAAAAAATGTTTTACATTTTAAAAAAATCAAAATGGGAAATATATTTTACTCATGAAATTTTTTAAATGATTTTTTAAGATTCTATTGTATGTTTCCAATATTATTTTCAAAGAAATGGATTTTTCCAATATTTTATGAATTTTTAGTTTTTAAAAGTGATTTTAAAAATTAAAATTTTATTTTCCTAAAAATATATTTAATTACCTTTTAATGGTATATCTATTAATCAATTTCAACAACCCTTATTGTTACTTATACCCCAATGGGGTTATTTTGTAATGATATAATCTTAATTATTTGTCTAGATGTATTAAGATTATTTCAAAGAGATTTTGGTGGAACCCATTTCTTTCACATGGGTTAATCATGTTTAAAATAGATTTTTATTGAATACATTTATTTTCTATGGTTTAATCATGTTTCAAATTTATTTTTATGGAACCTATTTCTTTTCCATGAGTTAATAATGTTTAAAATAGCTTGTTATGGTACCTGTATCGTTTCCATGGGTTAATAATGATTCAAATATATTGTTATGGAACCCATTTATTTTCCATGGTTTAATCATGTCTCAAATATATTTAACAAGAAACTATTTAATTTATATAGGTAAATCATGTTATAGTGGACTAATGATGGTGTATATAAGTCTTGTGATGAAATTCAAGATCTTTGTACTTTATTTATGGTACTTATATATTATATATGACGGGTTCACCTAGATAATGCTCCAATTAATTGGTAATGATTATGTTCTTCAAATAATTATATTGTAAGTCATCCATATAGTTATTCCAATTGTAAGGGTTCCGTAAGGGTTCGACGATGATGATGTTCCAAGATACCAATAGGTTTTATCTATGATTCCTATGGGTTTATAATGTTTCTTATAATCAAGATTGATATCACATGGATCGTGATTATTAATTCTGATGACTCTTTTCCTTGTTAATACCTTATTCTATGTTTTTATGTTTGATGATCTAGATATTTATGGGTAAGAATATTCTTATGTTTTAATTAGTCACTTTGATTATGTCATCATACCCTTATGTTCTTCTTATACTCCCTAATGAAATTCAATTGTTAATGATTATGTTAACCCTTGTTGATAATTTTATCTCACCCTTATTTTGTTTCATTTTTCTTATGTTATAAAACTCTAAGTAGTCCTTGAGAATGTAAGTGATCCAATATCTCCTTTTTATGTTGTATGTTCTGTATATAAAAAATTGTATCACCTTCATCGGTATCAACTCCAAAAATATAAATTTTAGTTTTTCAATGTTGGATCCAAGATTGTGGGTTAGGGGATGTGGTAGTTTTAATCCACATGATTTCACTGCAACAATTTTGTCTCATTATTTATCTCAAGATTAAAAATATACCATAATTTTCTAATTAATGAACATAGCCTATGAATTATAAGTAATGTAATTAGTGTTATAATACCTTTTTTTATTTTTATAATGTTTATATCTACTGTAATTCATTTTTCTTTATTAAATTTGGTTTAGTAGTTTATTAATATTACATAAATTATAGATATTTTATTCAAATTGGTTTCATAGTGTTTGATATAGGGTTGAATGATTTATTGGTTGGAATTCCCATTCATTATTATGAGAAATGTTAAGACAGTGTTGAAGGATCATATGTTTGTGATCAATTTTATGACTACATCATATGTAATATACTTTTGGGTGCTAATATGAGAATAATATATAGAGATAATGGAATATTGGGATGGAGTGAAATATTCTGTAATGAAGTGAAAGTATGTTAAGAATACCATGAGGTTACTTTGCATTTAGCATTCCACATTATGTACTATTAAAAGAATATATTGATATGAACATATTATTAATACCCAGAATGTGAAAATTATATTATAATTGATACAAATGGTATTTAAACTAAGTAAAAGGTTATATTTAAATATATTAATATCTAATTATTTTGATTACAAAATGTAAAGTTAATATAGGAAACACCCATGTAAAGAATTAAGAGGAATTTTCTTAGAGTCTATTAATAAATTAATTATCCATTGGAGCTCATATATATAAATGACTAAGAATTTAGATAGTGATAGATGAGATGATATTACCCCATTTTCATATCGATGTGCAACAATGTTTAAGAAGATACATTGTTTACATTACTATTCTGAATTATTTCATAATTATTAGATCACCCAAATATAATTTTTTTCACTGCTTTTATAGAGGACCAATGATCATTGTTCCTACACTAAAACCTCTAAAGAAACTCTTTCACTAGTTTCATTATTTGAGTCTTTTAATTATTCTAAATTTTTGTCACTACAAATTCATTCAAACATGGTTATAACTCAATTAAAACATATTTTTCTTGGTTACGATAACCTAATAAAATGAAATTCACCAATTATAGAAGATTCCAAAAAAGTATATTTTTGTTGTTCATCAACTTTTAAACAATATTTATAGGTTTTGGATACTCTTGGAAATTATAGTTTGGGTATTATCTAATATAAAGGTTGGGTTATATCTATAAACCTAAAAATTATGGGTTTAGTCTTCACCCTTGTAAAAGGATAGACATTTTTTTCAACTATACAGTGATATATCATTGTGGATATCCATGATCTTTTATTGAGAGTGTGAAGAGTATATATAGGATAATTTAGATCTAAACTACTATAAATATCTTTTGTTATCTTGTTTATCTTTATTGCTTAATCTCCTCATACCCTCACTATTATATCTATATATTACAACACCCAATGGTTTAAAAATGTATTTTTTTAAAATAATATTATGTTCTATATCATGTGGCATACACAACACTGAGCTTAAATGAATTATGGTATACTATAGAAATATTATTATTTTAAAAATGATTTTATAACCTAGCCATTGGTTTGATGTGTATGAATATAAATAGTCATGTTATGAAATATATTCTAAAATAATTTCCTTAATAAAATTAATAATTAATTATACATTGATTTTAAATTATTTTTAAATGAAGATAAATTCTTTCGAAGTAAAATATGTATTTATTGTAAAAATGATTTTATGTGTGCATTTTTTTTATCTCAATAGATAAAATTATTTAATCTTCATAAATTATTCTAATTAAATGATTAGATTATATATCCAATTAAATTAATTAACATTCATTAAATTTAGTTTATTAGGAAATTAATTAGGATAAATTCATTTTATCATTTAAAAATATATATTCCTCAAAAATGATTTTAAATTAATTTTTTGCATAGATATTATGATTTATTACTGAAAATTTAAAAAAAATGATAAAATCGATATCATTTTTGAAATCATCATGTAAAAATAATCTTAAGATTATGTTTTTGGAATTTTATAAGGTAATTTATTTTTGAGTAGATATTGAAAATACTGTTTTTTTTACTGTAATTAATTTTCTTTAAAGGTACCATTATATTTTGGATTTATTTTTAAATTAACACAAGTAAAATTATATTAATAATAATTCAAAACATTCTATGGGAATAAACATTATAAATGATTTTTTTTAAATCATTTTTATGATTAGAACTAATATTTTTCTAAAAATTGGTTTTTTTTTACATTTTGTTATATTATATTAAAATTAATTTCTAAAACATATGAAAATTAAATATTATAAAATGGATTAAGTATTTTTGATAAACATGTTATGATTTGGTAATATAGTTACTTTCATTTTTGGTCGTAATGAATTGTAACCATGGTAAAAGTTCATCACCACGATAAAAGATTAAATGGGTTAAATGAGATTACAAAGAATGGGATAATGTCACAAAATCCATCCAAAAAATCATTTATTTCATTTTATGTGTTTATTTTGACTATACTCATTAAATTTTTTGAATTATAGAAATTGATTATCATTTTCCTTTGATCATGATCTTTATATTATTTTATGTAAAAGAAAATAAATAAATGTCACTTTCTTTATTTTAAAATCTCTAATATGTTTTCCGAGTGATAAAAAGAAGTTATGAATCATTATAAATGGTTATTTTGAAAATTAATAAATTATTTTATGATAGGAATTTATTTATTTTTTAGTGATGGTATAATTACCTTGAATGCTTACGCGACGTTTGGACAACTCTTGTGTAAGCAGTAGAAAAGAAAGTAAATTATTCTTAAAAACAATAAAATTAATAAGTTTTGGGTGAATTATTATGATCCAAGAATTTATTGGATAAATATAATATATAAATTATGGTTGAATATTTTATATTTTAATTCAATTTTTTCTTGATATTTTTAAATCCAAATTTTATGAATAATATTGAAAATTACCTTAAATGGTATTTAATGTTTAAGAATTATTATTAAATCATTATAAATCATGAAAATACTCTCATAACTTACTATATTGGAAAATATTCTGGGATATAATTATTTTTTCATGTATTTAACACTTTTCATTTTTTGTAATTACTTTCATGACCCTTAATTATTGAAAATTATGTAGCAATGGTTAGGGTTAAACAGGGTTCACAATGGGGTTAAACCAATATATAATATTTAAAATGACACATAAACTTGTATGGATTTTATTTTTGTAATTTATTTTAGTATTATACTTCTTATAATCGAATATATATCACTATTGATATATTTTACATGAGTTAGACACATATTATATATTAATATTTCATATATTTATAAGATTTCAACCTAATTAACTTCTAAAAAGGAACCACTTATATTATCTTCCTCACACTTATTTATCCATTTATATAAACCAAAAAAACTTCTCAAATACCCTTTAAACCATTATACCCATATTCTATAGTTTATATTCTCAAAAAAATACCAACCTAGAAGGCTTAAGGATTAAGAAAAAGGGGTTTTCTAAAGAAGAGGGAAAACTCTTAACCAAGTGTTTTTATATTTATTTTTTCTTCTACCTCATTAAAATATTATATAACTAGGATGATATGATAAAATTATTATCTTCCATAAACTTTAATTTTATTATGTTAATTTCATAACCCTTTTCCATCTCATTTTCAATCCTCTGAGAAATGAAAACATCGCTTGTGTGTACATGTGGACTACCACATCCATGAAGCGATGTATTTTATTTTTCATCACAAATTGGTTATTATTATGGTTTTAATGAATATATATATATATATATATATATATATATATTATTAATTAAATAATTTTAAATTTTCAAGGATAATATATTACTCACCTTCTTACCCTTGAATTCATTTGTGTGTACGTGTGGACTACCACCTTCAGGAAGCATTGTGATTGTTTTTTCATGTATTCATTTCTTGGATGATTATAACACTATATTTAATATATAAAAATGATAATTATTTAATTATTTATATTATTTATATAATTTAATAATTATCCATTTGACCTTGGTCAATCAACCAAAAAAATATTTAGATTATAAAATGAACGACCTTGAAGCATCGGACATAAACTTAATAAATTTAGTAACTATATAATACATGGTAATAAATGTAATAAAATTGATTATAATAAATTAATAAACCTAAAAAAATTCCTTAAGCAATATAATTATTAATATAAATTTATTATATGGGAGTTAAATAATATGTGTGCTGAGTCGGACTCAAGGTAAATGATTTCTTATCTTAGTTTCCTTTATTTGTGACTTATGCCATTTTCACCACATGTTTTATTTTGTGTGGTGTGAAAAGAAACCAAATTGATGTATTTTATTATTATTACCTACAATTATATAATTTTTCAAATCTATTTCATGTTTTCTCTGATTTTATTTTTATTTTAATGTTTTCTAAGATACTTTCTTTTAAAAATTGGGTTTTTATGTTTTCTTTCCAACTCTTATTCTTCCATGTAGAAGTTCATTTAAATATTTCAAGAATTTTCTTATTAAGTATAAAATGGTTTATAAAGGTAATTTTTTTTCCTATATTTTACTTTATTTAAAATTATTTGAAAATGAATTTTTTTAATGGGGATATTTTTTGACTTTATGTTGAAAAAGTGAAAAAAAGAGTGTTTTTTAATGTATACAGCTTGAAAACCTTTTCCTATCATCATAGACATTATTAATTATCAATATTTCACTACAATTTAAAAAAATTCAAAGTAGATCATATTCCCACTATTTTGGGACTTTTTCATTTTTAGCAGTTTTCATTGAAAAGGATATTTCCCATTATGATTATGAAAAAATTTAAAGTTTTTTAATAGGTAAGGGGAAACACCCCCTTTATTATTAAGGAAATATATCCATATTTTTAAATTGGGTTGAGAGGTAACCCTTTACAAGACACAAATTCCTAGTGGATCATATTCCAATTACAATTCTTGATGGACCAAAGGCCAAACAACCCGAAGGACAATAAATGACCATTTATGTCCCTAAAAGTGAGAATTCTGCATCATTTCATGTCACTAGTCATACAAAACTCCACCCCCCTTGATAGTAATAATCACACATTGATCCCAGACTAAATGTTTCATATAATTATGATATAACTCATTATAATGGGTGAGCATGATAGATACCTCAAATGCATTGGGTAATGATGTTGTTTTTGAAGGTGAAAATGAGGGGGATAACCGGGTTGTACACTCTTAAATTATTAACTAGTATTTAGTTATTCTAATAGGTTTTAATAAATTAGTAAACATGGGTTATAAATATTATGCTCCAAGATATCTATTTTATTCTTGCAAAGAGTTTTTATAGAAATATTTTTTTCCATATCATATGGAAATCTTGTGAACTTTTAAAGGTTAAAGGATTGTTTATACAAGAAATTTTTTCATGATTCTTTCATAGTTTAATTTATTCTTGAAAATAGGTTTAAAAGGATTTATTTGAGAAAATATTTATTTCTCATGTGGATATATTTTATTTATATGCTCAAATTTTTATTGTGAAAAAGATAAAAATTATCATGTGATTTCATAATTTTTATAGGACTAAAGAGATTCCTTTATTTTTATATCCCTTAATGATATATTTTTCTTATCCCATTTCTTAAAATGTTTTTTCATAAGATCTAAGGATGGTCAGGAACTATATAAATTTTAAACATTATTCTATGGTGACTCATCTTAAAACATGAACAAGTCTTTTGAATGAAATGGAAGTTAAAATTTAAGAATGTTGTTCATATGGAAAAAAGGGACATTAAGTGGAAGTGTCAACTTTTTATTATAATTGTTTTATGTGTAAGAGTTTTTATTAATTATCTAAGACATTAAATCTAAAAGATTCTCAAAATTTAATAAATATAAACCATTGTTATAAATTCTTTAATTTTGGGTTTTTTATGTTATAGAAAAATATAGTTGGTAGTAAAGGAAAGGTTTATATAATTTTAGAGGCTAAAACTCTTCATGTGAGGATTTTGTAAGAGTTTTAAATACAACCATGGGTTAATAAGTATAGGTTTTATCATAGGTCTAATGTTGTATATACCCTTTTGAGGTTTTGTGTGATGGTTGTCTAAAATGATTAAGATATTTTTGGAAGAAATTTGTGGGAATAAAAACCTTGGGTTTAGTATCTGTTTTAGTGAAAAGGTTATCTAGGGATGAATAATTTTTCTATTTTGAAAAAATAGTTGAATGTTATTGATAATTTTTATGGTTAATAAATTATTTAATATTAAGGTAATTATTTTTAATTTAGATAAGGGTTAATACATGTTGGGAACATGTGTTTTATTGTATAGATAATAATGGGATTGAAAAGTGGTTTTTTTGTTATGTTATTGATGTTATTTTTTATGAAGTTTTTAATGTCCTAGAAATTCTATGTAATTTTTTTTAATTATGTAGTATTATTCCGAGATCAGATGCTCAGACGACACATGATTCCAAGGCCCGGTGAGCCCAGAATAAATGTTTTAATTTTTTTAGTTATTTAAAATATGTGTGTGGGGTTTTGCAAAACTCCCAAATGGGTTCCTGGATTAAAAATATGAGGTCACTATTGTGTCTGTATTGAAAACTTTACCTAAATAAGGACCTAACCTTGACCTATGCGGGTCGAGGGTAAAAGTTTTTTTAGCATTTTAAAGAAAAAAAATAAACTTAATAAAATTTATTTTATTTAAAATTGTTTTTCCACAATGAAATGTTGAGCCATCTATTTCATTTCATAAATGAAACATCGTAATGACACTGAAACTCAAGTGTAACAGAAACATTGTTTAATTTCATAAATAAAACAGTATAATGACGTAAAGACTTATCATAACAAAAACATTAAAACACGCTTCATCAATTAATAACCTAACTTAGGATGCGGGATCATTGGCATGATCTTGGTTTTTGTCTCTAAGGATTTGGAGGATTTGTTTTGGTGAATGAAGAACGGTGAAAAACGATGAATCACCTATAACAGAAAACATCTTCCATTCTTCCTTTCTCAATAGAGAATCTCACCATTGAAAACAGATTGCTGATCAAGGATTTTCAAACAACAACGTGCAACTCCATTCTTCATCGATGAATGATCCAATCCCATGTGAGTGATTTTGATTTTTGTGTGGTTATCCTTTCTCAATTCTTCTTTTCTAAATAAAGAACATGGATCAACTCACTAACATGTTGACCTGCAGATCGGTCATTCATGTGGGATAGTAATTTTCATGTGGGGATTAAAGAAAGAGGATTATATCTTAGTGATTGTTTGAATGTCTTCCCATTTTTCTAACTTGATGAATGAAGGACAAATGAACAAGGTCGACGTTCATTTCTTTGGTTGTTCTTTGTAATCCCTCTCTCTCTCCTTTCGTTCTTGACTAACAGACCCATGTGATTGCGTCAGACTCTTTCCAAAAGTTTATGAATGTGGTTGGACCCCCGGATCAATGGAGAAATGTCTTGGAGCACACGGAAGTGGAGGCGGTGACCCAAGGATCATAGTGGTACTCCAAGATCAGAATATAGACCACTGGAGCGAGTCTGGTGGCCTGCAAAAGAACCCATCGGCGCGTCATAGTGGTGGAATAAACATGCAGCATCTGTCATGGGTGATGAGAAGGGCTCATCGTTAGGTGGCCAGTGGCGAGCCACAGTAGATGCGACAGGCAGGCCGCATCATGCGGCTGGAGGTGGTGGAGGTGACCCGTAGTAATGGTCGTGAGTGGGACGCAGTGTCCGCCACATCCCAAGTGGACCACACCGGCCCAATCTAGTGGGTCGGCCTCAGGCTGGGCCGATTCCTTAGGCCAGTCCTGGCCCAGCTATTCTGGGATGGGTCGACCCAACGAGTCGGGTCAGAAGGACCCAGGCCGGGTCGGGTCAGGTGGTTCGACCGGGTCGGACAGGTCCCGAACCCACCAAGCCCCTTTTTACTGAAAGGCTCATATCTTCTAAATTTTATGTCTGATTGATGAGATATGTGTGGTATTGGGACCCTCATTATGAGGTGTTCCTTTTATACACTCTAATTATTTTTTCATGGAGGTCCACATAATACCTTTGGATTGAGTTGTAGGATCTCCAAGAACAAACACACTACGAGCAGGAATCTTATTGTTGTTTGTGAAGAGAAGACTATGACTACGGGGCTAAGTGACTTAGAAGGTCTAGGTGAATCAACAGGTCTAAGATAATCATCAGGTCTCACTGACTCAGTTGGTCTAAGTGACTCAGTGGGTCTTGGTGATTCAGAGGGTCTAGGGGACTCATTGGGTAAAGGTGATTCAGTGGGTCTAAGTGACTTAGTTGTACTAGATCTTCTATGACTATTTCTAATAGTATTTCTTTACATTCTTTAGATTTGTACCTGGGTGAGCTGACAGTACCTCGTGCATACTTTCCTTGGTATTATTTTCTTTGGGGTCTTACTTTTGTGGTTTGGGGTCCTTACTAAGTATTGTGTTACTCACCCCTACACAAGATCCACCCGCATGTGTCATGTCTTGTGTAGATGACTGATGCTTTAACAGATACCTAGGTGGTTCAGGACTAGGTGGTGCCCAGTGAGATCATACATGTGAGGCATATTCCTACGACTTTAGGCATCTACCCTTCACCTGCCCTTCAGGTAGGGTTTTCTGCGGACAGGTTTCCAGTGACTTGTGTACTTACTTATTTATAGATTTCCTTTCTTGGGGGCCTATATACTGGCCCCTTTACTTTCATTTTTGTATTGTTACTCTCAGTGGTTGTCTTAGTGGTTTTCTTTCATGGTTTACTTAGTGTTTTACCTTTCATATTTGTGTGCATGTGTATAGGTTCATATTCAATGCCTCCCATGTTAGTGATATTCCTACTCGATGCTAGTCATCAGTCCATGGCCTATTGGAGGTAGGCTTGGGGAGTCACGGAATAGAACCCTCTAGGATGGGTCATGACATAGTGGCATTATAGTGAAGGTTTAGTTCCACTTTGGGACTGGGAGTCTATGAGATTGGTTTGGGGAAACAATGTTAAGTGTTTTGAGTTTGGATTTTAATCCAAGGACTCCAGTGTCAGTGTGGCGACCAACATATCCATACACTAGGACTCTGGACACCTTATTTATGACTCAATATATAGAAACACTAGTCGTAGGGAAATAATGGTACATGCATCAAATAGGATTTTGAGTGTATCTTCTTGTCCTTCTTGAATCATCTCACCAAGTATAATCTATTGATCACAGTTCATATTGATCTGTTACAGGATGCCACTACATAGATAGTCATTCAGGATTTTGATTCAGGACCATGAGGATAGTATGACTAGCAATGAGGGGTTGGTACAAGGACCAGTACCATAGGTAGCCCTACCAGGTGGTGCACCAGTGTTACCACTACCTGTTGATCAACAGCTCCTACCAGTGCTAACGGTAGAGGATGCACGCAAGCTTAGTGACTTATATGATTTCCAGAGGTAGATACCTCCCAGTTTTAGGGGTGAGACTGACCCCCAGTTGGATGAGGATTTACTTGATATGGTTACATGAGTCTTTTTCCTAGTGAGGACGCCTCTCGACTAGATGGAGGTCTTAGTCACGAGCCTTATTCAGGGCTCGGTGGGGAGATGGTGGAGGTTGACGATCCAGACGCATGTTGAGGTAACCCTCAATTGGATGGACTTTGAGTGCCTCTTCAGGGAGGATTTCTTTCCAGTGATGTTATACTCTGTGCATATATAGGAGTGACTATACCTATAACAGGGTATCATGATAGTAGATGAGTACTCATCAAGATTCACTGAGCTTTATCACTACTCTACAAACATGGTGTCAGATCCATTCTTCTGATCTCAGGCTTTTGAGAAGGGACTATGCTGGGAGATAATGGAATTTGTAGTGTCTCTTAGCATCCCTTCTCAGGTTGGGGTGCTAGAGCAAGTTCTACTTGTGGAGAGCTTTTTGGAAGATCAAGCGCCAGCAATAGGAGTGACCAATAGACCCCAGGTAGCAGAGCCTTCAGCAATGGGTAGCAGGAAGCAAACACAAGGACCTAAGCAAGTCAATACTTTTAGGGGATGGCCCCATGACACAGGGTTGGTAGTAAGAGGCTCTTAGGAAAAAGTGATTTAGCAAATGGGAAGGGTATGTTATGCATGCGGCGGTCAGGGGAACATGGATTGTGATTGCCTGACTCTCCGTACAGACAACTAACTGATAGTTGGGGGACCATTGAGGTAGAGGTAGAGGTTCGATCAGGTTGGTCTACTAGGTGGCATACATGGAAGGTGGGTAGGCAGAGTATTAGGTGGTTGGTGGAGATTCGAGGTACTACCAGCACCACCCCTAGGTGGTCCGCCACGGGCTCCGAGATCTAGTGGATAGGGGAGGGCCCATCTTCAGGCGATAGAGTCCTATTATCCCGACACTCTAGAGATGATTATAGGTGTGATCTGTGTCTTATACACCCTATATTTAGTTCTTATAAACACCTGTGTCATTCACTCTTTCCTTGTCAAAAACCTTGTTCAGAGCTCAGGTATTCTGATGGATCTGTTAGCTCTATGCTTACATTTAGAAAATACAAAGGGAGGGGATTCGATGATTACGCACTAGTTCTAGTGGTGTAATCTACTCTTGGAGGTGATATATTCGGCTGGGATATCTTAGTAGCGGCGTCGAGGCCTTATGATGTCATTCTGGGTGTGGACTAGTTATCTACAGTACATGCTTAGATTGACTATTTTAGGCATAGAGTGCGGTGTGTCTATGGATATGGAACTAGGTTTTCTTTTACTAGTGAAAAAATAATTCTTACAGTGAAGGACGTACTTTCTCAGATGAGGGTGTAGTTGATCACTCACCAGTTGGCTAGAATCACCCTTAGTTTGGTAGATGAGAGGATTCTCCAATTTCCTACAGTGGTGGATGAGTATGAGGACTTATTCCCTAAGGATTTTTCAGTATTACCTCCTTATAGGGAGGTTGAATTTTGTATTGACATGTACCCCAGGATGACACCGATATCCAGATCGGCATATCAGATGGCGCCCATAGAGCTTTGTGAGTTGAGGTTACAGCTAGAGGACCTGCAGATGAAGGGCTTCGTGAGTCCCAGTGTTTCACCTTAGGCGGCCCCAATATTGTTTGACAAGAAGGTAGAAGAGAGGTTGAGGTATTTTGTGGACTACCGGTGCCTGAATCATGTAACCATGAAGAAAAAATATCCACTACCAAGAATCGATGACCTCTTCAACTATCTGTAAGGAGTGAGATGGTTATTGAAGATATACCTTAGGTCTATTTATCATTAGATTCGTGTACGAGATGAGGATTTAATGAATACATCCTTTAGATGTCAATATAGCCACTATGATTTCTTGGTGATGTTATTTATCAGGACTAATTCCCTAGTAGTTTTCATGGGAATCATGAACAAGATCTTCTAGCCTTACCTTGACCAGTTCATCTTGGTCTTCATTAATAACATCTTGGTGTACTTAGTGTTCGAGGAGGAGAATGTGACACACCTGAGGATGGTCCTGGATACACTCGGAGAGCACCAGCTTTATGGTAAGCTCTCAAAGTGTCAAATGTGGATTTGGGAGGTCCGCTTTCTAGGAATGTCATTTAGAAGGATGGATTTTTAGTGGATCCAGCGAAGATAGAGGTGGTACGTGCTTGGGATCCACCCAGGAGTGTAACTGAGGTGCATAGTTTATTAGGTTTGGATGGATACTACCAAAGGTTTGTGCCTAACTTTTCCAGGGTAGCAACACCCTTATCAGCTTTGACATGTAAGGGACATCCCTCCCTGTGGATGGAGAAGTGCATGAAGAGTTTCTAGGATCTTAGGCATAGACTGATGAGTGCCCCTATTTTGAGGCTTCTAGAGGAGGGAGTTGGGTATGTAGTGTTTTGTGATGTATCAGGGACCGGAATAGGTTGTGTCCTAATGTTGGGGCAAGAAATTATTTTTTACAATTAGATATATTTGAGGTAGGATGATCAGAACTAAGTGACTCATGATCTTGAGATAGCAACAGTGGTATTCTCTTTGAAGATATGGCAGCACTACTTGATGGGTGAGTGGTTTATCGTCTACTCTAACCACAAAATTTTTAGGTATATCTTCTCCCTGAAGGACCTAAACTTGAGGAAATTGTGGTGGCTAGAGTTCCTCCAAGACTATTACTTTAATATAGTCTATACTCATGGGAAGGGGAACGTGGTGGCAGATGAACTCAGTAGAAGATTCGGGTTGTAGTTGTTGAGTGAGGCGTCGGAGCAGTTAGTCATGATGTAGATATCCATCATGGATGGTGATGGAGCAGTTTATCTACAGTTGATGGTTTTCATTCTCCCACTCTTATATTGAGTTGGGGAGGCACATCTTGGGGATATTGACTGTGATACCCGATGTGCTCAGTTATCCACAGGGCAAGCCCCTGATGGATATTTGATAGGTGGGGAGAATGTCTTCCTTTTTAGGGGGTGCATCATTGTACCAGTGGAATTGCGAGAGAAGGTTCTAATAGAGTTACACCTCGCCCCCCTTGGTGATACATCCAAGAGTATACAAGATGTAAAAAGATCTCAGACACCAGTACTAGTGGCTAGGGATGAATAAGGTAGTGGAGGAGTTCATTTTTCGGTGCCTCACCTATCAGCAAGTGAAGGAAGAGCATTAGGTTCTATAAGTATGGGCTCAGCCACTCGAGGTGCTGGAGTGGAAGTGGGATGGTATATTTATGGAATTCATGTTAGGTTTACAATGCACATCTAAAGGGCATGATACAATTTGGGTGATCGTAGACTGACTCACCAAGTAGGCCCACTTCCTAACTATCTAGGAGCATGGTTTAGTTGAGAGATTTGGGAGCCTCTACATTTAGGTGATAATACATCTTTGTGGGGTGCCTTCGATGATAATTTTAGACCATGATGATCACTTCATATCCCAGTTGTGAAAGGGATTGCAGGAGGATTTCGGGACTCATCTATGCTTGAGCATGGTATTTCATCCCCATATGGATAGTCAGACAGAAAGGACTATCCACATTTTAGAGGAAGTGCTTCTTACTTGTATCTTGGGTTCCGGTCATAGTTGGGAGGATCACCTACCTCTGGTGGATTAAAAGTACAACAATAGATACCACTCCACCATTGGTATGGCACTGTTTGAGTAACTATATGGGTGACTATGCAGATCACTATTATACTGGACAGACCTAGGGGAGTCAGCACTCATGGGTCCAGAGTTGGTATGGGTGACCACCAAGAAAGTACAGATCATCTAGGAGTGTATGAAGAATTCCCATAGCAAGCATAAATATTATTCTGATAGGAGATGAAGGCCCTTGTAGTTCAAGGAGGGAGATCATGTGTTCCTTCGGGTCTCACCTCAATGGGAATTGTAAATATTTGGTCGGGGTGGAAAGTTTTCTTTGAGTTTCATCATCCCTTTACAAATTCTAAGTTGAGTTGGTGAGGTGGTGTACCACTTATCTCTTCCCCCAAAAATGAATCAGGTGCAAGTTTTCTTTCACATGTCACAAATGAGGAGGTACGTGTAGGATCAATCGCATGTCATCGACTGGGGAGAGCTTGACAATGACGATGGGGTGACGTTTCCAGAGTTCTCGGTGCAGATTGAGGATCAACAGGATGTGGTCCTTCATGGGTGGTTGATTCCTTTGGTGCATTTTTGGAGGTAGCACATGAATTTTTAGGAGATAACTTGGGAGTGGGAGGCTCAGATTATTGCTCAGTACCCTCAATTGTTTGTTTAGTCCTTGTTTTGGATTTTGAGAGCATAAAACCCTAAGGTGGGGAGAATGTAATGTCCCATAAATTCCATGTAATTTTTTTAATTATATGTGATTATTTCAAGACCATAATATCATATGGTGCATGATTCCAAGGATCGGTGAGCCCGAAATGAATGTTTGAACTTTTTTTAAGTTATTTAAAATAGCGCGCATGTACGGTTTCAGAAACTCCTAAATGGCTGCCCAAATTAAAAATCTAAGGGAATTTTTGTGTCCAGAATGATGACATTACCTAAGGAATGACCTAACCTTGACTGGAAAGGGTTGATGGTAAAAGTTTTTTTAGTATTTTAAAGAAAAATAAAATAATCTTAAGAAAGATTATTTTATTGAAAATTGTTTCACTACAATGCAACATTGATCCAATTGTTTCATTTCATAAATGAAACAACGTAACGACACTAGAACTCAAGAGTAATAGAAATGTTGTTTCATTTTATAAATAAAATAGTGTAATGACATGATGACTCAGCATAATAGAAATTCTAAAACACATTTTGTCAATTAATAGCCTAACATGGGATGCGGGATCGTTGGCACAATCCTAGTTTTTGACTCTGAGGATTTGGAGGATTTTTTTGGCAAATGATGAATGACGAATATCCCACAATAGTAAAAATTTTACATTCTTACTTTCTCATCAGAGGATCTTGTCATAGACAACGGATTGTAGATCAAGGATCGACAAATGACGGTGTGCGAATCCATTCTTCATCGATGAACAATTCAATCCTATGTAAGGGGTTTTGATTTCTATGTGGTTACCCTTCCCCAATTCTTCTTTTCTAAATGAAAAATATGGATCAACTCACTAACAGTTGAATCATGGATCGGTCATTCATGCGGGATGGGAATTTTCATGTGGGGATTAAAGAAAGGGTATTATATCTTAGTGATTGTTCGATTGTCTTCCCTTTTTTCTAACGTTAGAAATTAAGGTCAAACGAACAAGGATGAAGTTCATTGCTTTGGGTTTTCTTTTTTATCCCCCCCCCCCTCTCTCTCCTTGCATTTTTCACAGATAGACCCTCGTGGCTACATCGAACTCATGCTAGGAGGTTCCGAACGTGGTCGGATCCTCGAATTGATGACGAAATAGCTTGTATCACATGGTAGTGGAGGCGGAAACCCAAGGATAATAGCGGTACTCCGGGATCGGAAAACAGACCAAGACACAACACAGTGGGTTTATAAATTATCTTATTATGTGCTAACCATTTTTTTTTAATGATGGATAAAAAAAATAATTTACTTTTAATTCTTTTTTAGAAATTTTAATCCTTTTAATGTTAATTTTAGCTCTCCAATAATGAAAAAATCCTCTTGAATATTCATTTCATAGAGCGAGATATGTGATAGAAGTGTAAATTTCTCAAAACACAACCAAATGATGAAATTATGCTTATGAAATATAAAGAAATAGATTAAGTATATTTTATTATATTATCTATCTTTATAGTAAAATAATTTCTAACCTAAATAAATATTAAGGTAAATCTATTTCATTTATCACTTAGCTACTAATGAATTCTTTTAGAAACTATTCCACAATTTGGAGTCTCATAATGGTGAATACATGGTTTAAGAAATATTTAGAAAATGATAAGTTTCATAGTCTTAACATATACATTAATTTTTTTATCAAAATTAAATTCTATTGATGTGTATTAAATTATTATTCTTTCCACTTATGTATATTTTATCCCTCTCCTTTGAATTGATTATGAAATTTTTTAAACTCTTTTTATCGAGCATTAGATAAAATTACAAGGATGTAATTTATTTAAGAGGGTGGAATATAGAACCACAAAATTTTAAATTTTAACATCACATTACATTCATTCAGGTACTTTTAACTCCTTTTTTATCTCCTCTTATTTAGGGATATTTTTGGGTTGTTTTTTAGGGAAATTCATAGTTGGCACACGTTTAGGGAAAACTATGTGTTTTGTCCCAAAAAACCATGAACCCTATGTTGAGCCACTGTAATGGGAACACTTCTTATCTAAAATATTTGGTCACACCTCCAAAATATACACCCTTAGAGAATAGGGGTTATCATAGTTGTAACATGTTTAAATTAACCACTTGGAAAAACAATGCACCCGATTCAGAAGCCCAGTAAGGGAACATAGTCAGTGCATGGTAAGTATTAAATAGGTTTCCCCACCCAACAAATCTTGTGCACAAAATTTTAATCATAAAAAATTATTTTAAAAATATTGAGACCCCAATTTAACCCCTAAATGGCCCATTAGACCCTAATATTATTCATTGGTCTTTGAAGGATATCAAAAGGTGAAATTGAATCTTTAAACCCTTTCTATTTGTAAATCAAATCAATGAGGATTGTATTTGATCTCCTTTCGGCAAGTAAATATCCTCTCATTTGGTTTCTCCTAATATTCCCTTATCTCATTATTAGATATTAATATATCATCATGTTATTGATATATCTAAACTCATTCTTGAAATATATTGATTATAGGGTTGATCACTTGATTTATTTATCATTCATTATTCATTGGTGCTTCTCATTTCAAGTGTTC
Source organism: Viscum album (assembly GCA_963277665.1). NCBI lineage: Eukaryota > Viridiplantae > Streptophyta > Magnoliopsida > Santalales > Viscaceae > Viscum > Viscum album. The sequence continues at coordinate 1,770,621,887 of OY728157.1, forward strand.
ATTTGATTAACCATGTGATTAAGTTTATTTTTTTCCATAAGACATTTCCTAATAATTGAAACACTAAATTGTTTGATTGAATTAAAAATAGTTTTAAATTGATTTATAGAAACCTAATTTGTGGTGATTTTATGTTTGATTTAAAAAGGTCTTGGAAATTTTGAAAACCCACACTTTTAATGGAATTACAATAGTTAGGTATATTTTGAGAAAAATGATGGAATGAAATGAGAAATGATTTTATAAAATGTTTTGATGTTTACTCTGGAGAAAATTGGATTAAAAAGAAGTATTTTTTTTTAAGGAATGAATATGATGAAAACCTTTGATTTTGTTTAAAAATTGAAATGTATGTTAAACATGAAATTATGAATTTGAATTGTGAATAATAAATTGAATTAGAATGATTGATTTCCACAAGATTGAATGATTGATTGAACCAAATGTGAGGATGAGTAGTTAATGGGTGACTAAGATAAGCACGCAAGGACTCTAAATCCCTAACAATGGACTAATATTAAAATACTAACTAAACCTTGTTCAGCATGATTATCCTTGATGGTATATTGATTGATTTATCACATTAGCCTAAGCCTTAGGGATGTGTACACACATAATTTCCCCATGTTTAGTGATTGAGTAGTGTGATAAACCTATAGTCATAAATTAATACAGATTATGGAATATGACCATGGTGCTCTATTTTGTTTTATTTTATTATACATGGAAATTTTTATAGAACTAATTTACTCATGAAAACTATTTTATATTGACATTAAATATATTATTCATTTAATACTATTTTGATATACCTATTATATCTTTAATTAGAAAATATTTTTTTTAATATGTAAAAGTCTTTATATATCTTGTTTTATTCTAATTGAAAGTATAAATTGTTTAATTGTAATGGAATTGATTATGGAACACTTTATGAGACCCTACTGGGTTATTTAACTCATACCCTACCTTTGTATTCTGGAATTTGTAGATTATCTTATGCTAGGTTAAGGTAAAGGGAAATCACTACTCATATGTGGGGATGTACTTGATTATTCGAACCTCGAGTGAGGGAGGTAACTAGTGGAGATGTAATCCATCTATTAAATTTGTTTTATAAGACTTTTCTTTGACATATGTTGATTCACTTTTCAAGATGTTCTATTTTGGGTATTTCTTTACCTACCTAATTTTGTTACACTCCCCTTGAGGTGTGTTTTTCATAATGATTATTTATTTATTTACCTTTAACTTTTTTTTGTTTCTATTTGGAAAAAACATTCCCTTCAATTCTTGTTTAATTCTAAGTGCTAGTCTCCAACCCATGTGGATCAAGAACATCATTCAGGCTACATTATGATCAGATCATGTATATGTTTACTAGGGTATTTGGGTTGTTTCATGACATAAAATTTATTTTTAAAAAATAATATTATATTTTATAGCGTGTGGTATACCCGTCATTGAGCTTAAACAAACCATGATATATAATAGAAATATTATTATTTAAATAAGACTATTATAACCTAGAAATTGGTTTTTAGGTATGAATTGGAATAACTATATTATGAAACAAATGTATAAATTTTTTCCTTAATAAAATGAATAATCAATCATACATTGATTATAAATTGGTTATAAATAAACATATAATCTTTTGAAGGTAAAATATATATGTTTCATAAAACCATTTTTATATGTCCAATGTATTTTAATTTTTATAAATTAAATTAATTACTAAAAATAAATTATTTTAATGAACTAAGTGTAATATCTATGCAATAAAATTAATTAAAATTCTTTTTATTATTCTTATTAGGAAAGTAAGGAGGATAAATTCATTTTATTCGTTAAAAATATATTTTATTCAAAAATTGTTTTTATTGCATTTTGTGCATGGATATTAGGAATAATTTATGAAACTTTTAGGAATTTTATTTGATAAAATTTACATAATTTTTTTAAATTATAATTTCAAAATATTCTTAAGATAAATTTTTTGGATTTTTCTGAAAAAATTAATTTTTCATTGAATAGTGAAAAATACCAACTTTTACAAACTTTTATTTCTTTTCATTAAATAAATTAATTTAAAAGTATCATTATATATTGAATTTGTTTTTTAATTAATATAAGATCAATTTTATTATAAATAATTCAATTTATTCTCTTGTAATCAACATTATACATGATTTTGTGATGATGAGAAAGATGGCGGTCCATGTCCGCTTTAACCCTGATTTCAAGATCCGCTTCATCGGAGGTTCTGCAAACTTCTTTAAAGGTGGGATTTGGAAGACGATCTTGGATCTGCTCACGGTTAACCTGGATATGGTATTGTTTTAGCCTCTCATCTCCTGTTTTGATGAGGTGAAATCTGCTGGTGTTGTTTTGGGTTTGCGGAGGCCTGGTATTGTAGCTGTTTTAGTTTTTTTTTATTTTCATAGACATGTTGGTGTCATTGTTTGGGTTGGTTTCGATTCTCGAAGGAATTTCATTGTTGTTTCTTTGGTTATTTTGGGTTCTTGAAGGCATGTTTGCACTGTCTTCTATGTTGTTATGTTTGTGATGGTGGTGGATTCTGGATTTTCTTCCTTGTTGATCCCTGGCATGTCTCCGGCAACATCAACAGAGGCGCTGATGGTGTGGATTCATGAGGTGATATTGCTTGAGGTGTGGACGATTCAGAATGTTGGAGAAGATGGTGGTGGGGCCGGTTTGTCTCATCGGTGACCTAATTGGAGGCGATGTTGGGGTTACGCGATGACACGCAACTCGAGGTGGTGGTGCGGCTCGAGGAGGACACGTGGTTCGCTTGAAGTTTGAATTTGTAATTTTGAATTTTGAATTGTATTTGGAAAGTTTGGGGTTTTTCTAGACCCGCGGTTGATGTATTTTGGTGTTTGGTTGTACGGTTACCGGTTACCCTAAACCGGATTTTTGAAAATTATAAAAAAAAATGATTTCCAGTAATTTATTAAAAAATGTAAAGGATTTCATATTTTGTATTAACATGTTCTCATTTTTTATGGTTAATTTTAATTTTTTCTGAAGTGACCATGGTAAAAGTTCATCGCAACGGTAAAAGGTAAAATGTGTTAAATAGGATTAATAACTATGGGATAAGGTCTCAAAACTAATAAAAAATTTATTTATTTATTTAGATGAGTTTATTTTGACCATACTCATTATATCTTGAAAATTTTTTAATATGGTATCATTTTCCTTTGATAATGAACATCATATTATTTTATGTAGAGGAAAATTACAAAATTTCACTCTCTTTCTTTTAATATATCTAATAGGCAATACTCGGGGTAAAAAAGTAGTTATTAATAGTTATAATTGTTTATTTTCAATATTTCAAAATTATTTTAGTGAATTTAATTTATTTATAATTTTTAATAATGTTATAATTACCTTGGATTCTTATGCAACATCGATATAGCTCTTGTGCAAAAAGTAGAAAAAGAAAGTAAATTGTTTCTAAAAAAATAAAAGTAATATTTTTTATATAAATTTTAGTGGTCTAAGAATTTATTTTATAATTATAATTTGTAAATTATTATTAAATATTTTATATTATTATTCTATTTAGGCCTTGATATATTTGAAATTAAATTTTTTGAATAGTCCTAAAAATGACCTTAAATAGTATTTAATTTCTAAAAAATATTTTTAAATAATTAGAAAATCATAAAATTATTATCATGACTCACATGGATGGAAATTTTTAATTATATAATTAATGGTTCATTTATATACCAATTTATATTTTTAAAATTAATTTCATAAACCAAAAAGACTGAAAACTGTGTTGCAATGGTTACAGTTAAAAAATGTTAATAAGGGTGTTAAAAAACAAATAAGGTTTAAAATGAAACTTAAACTTGTATAAATTTTATTGATTGAATTTATATAAACCTTATACTATTTATCATTTAATATATGGAAATTTTAATTCAATTTACATGAGTTAGACAAATATTATATATTAATACTAAATGTATTTACTAAATTGCCACTCAATTAACTTATAAAAGGGCACAGAATGTCCACTCTTCATCATAATTATTTTCCAATTTAACATGAACAACACCTAACCAAATCAATTCCTAAACTTCCTCCCCATGACTTGGAAGTTATTTTCTCACAAAAATATCAACCTAGAAGGCTTAAGATGTAAGCCAAAATAGGTTTTTCAAATAATTGTAATAACTCTTCACTAAGTGTTTTCATATTTATTTTGTCTTCCACCACCTTCTAATATTATAAAACCATGATGATATGATAATATAAGTATATTAAATTTATTTTAATTTTATAATTTCTATGTCACAACCCTTTTTGATCTCCTTTTCCATATTATGGGAAATAAAAATAAATTGATCGTGCATACTTGTAGATGACTACCTCCATCAAGAGACGTGTCTCATTTTTCATCATCACATTTTTATTTTAATAGATTTAATAAATATATAACATATTAATTATATAATTAGTTTTATTTAAATATAATATATTACATACTTTCTTACCCTTAGATCCTTTGAAAAATGTTAATGTCATTCATTTATACAAGTGGACTACCTCCTCTAAGAAGTGATATGATTAATTTTTCATCTCTAGCTTTCATGGATTATTATAAAATTTTAGTTATTAACATGAATTTTTCTCACAACATGAGCGACATGATTCCTCCTCTGTACCGTGACGAAGATGGCTCCTGCGTCGTTCCCTCTCCCACTAGTGGGGGAGGGACCCTTGTCGTCCTTCAAGAGAGAGGCTTCTACCTTCTCACCCTTCTCTAACCCTAATCTTCTCCCTCCATTCTCGTAGTGTTTGTTGTCTCCTAAGGTGCTTGATATTTATGAAGGATTCCCTAACCTTATGCTATCGATTGGTGAGTTCAACGAAGCTTCTTCCTTCTCAATCGAACATTGATCGCTCGATTTTTTCAAAGGAGGCCTTCGGTGGAAACCTTCGATAGGTTTGTTTTCAGATCTTGGGATTTACAGGAAAGGGATATTGTGGGGTTACTGGATAACAAAAATATAATGATCTGTATCATGTCAGAGTAAGATTTGATTCAAGCTTGGTCAGCCGCACCCTGCAACTGAAACGGTTCCCATTTTTATCTACATTGATGGTCTTACGATGTCCATATGAAGAAGGACTCTCCCTCGGTGGCCATTTGGGTGGGCTTTCCCAATATTCTACTTCCTTTTCAAAATCCCTTAACAATTAGGATGATGGGGAATATGGTCAGTAGATATTTGTGTTCTAATAATAGAACCGAAGTTGTTTGTCACCCGATGAATCCCCGTGTGTGTGTGGAAGTAGATATTTCAAGAGAGTCATCTGATTTCGTTTGGATCATAGTTGGAGAGGAATATCGTTGTAAGCAGTAAGTGGTTTATGAATCTTGGGTTGATTTCTGTCTGGATTGCAAGTGGTTGGACCCTGAGTTGGAAAACTGTAGACGTGGGTTTAGAAATATTGTCAAGCTCAAGGGTTTTGGTACTAGTGGCAACAATTCTGTGTTTAATCCAACAGATGGACCTGTTTGGAAGGGGAAAGAGAGTGTAGAGACTAAGTCAAAGAAATCACCCATGACAGAGAAAACTCATAGTTTTCATAGGATAATCCTCTAGTAGATGATGTTTTCTACAAGTTGGGTAAAGATCTTGGTCTATCTGTGGAGGTCCCCTTGGATAAAAGGCGGCCAGAAAGAGTTCTCAAACCTATGGTATCTGAGCATACCCAGGGAGGCAGTGGGCTTGTGGAGGGAGGCTACAATATGGGTTCATCTTATGCTAAAGTAGTGTGTGCAGGTAGTGGTAACAAAGACAAAGTAGAATAAGATTGGACACCAAGGGATACACATATAGGCAATCCTGCTTTAAGCAATGGTTTAGTTTGTGAGGTTGTGCTCAGGGTAAGTTTCAGGAGGGAGGTTCATACTATTGTGATCGGTAACTATTTTTCACAACTGTCGAATGAGGTTCTAGAGGATGGATCGACTAGTGCAGTCATGAATGGGACAATGGTTCCTGGAAACGAACCCAATGATGACTGCTTTTCTATAGGTGATTCAGAGGAGGAGGTACCTGATGACCAGCTCCCTAGTCTAAGGAAAACCAAGAGAAATAAGGGCAACCAGAAAGAGAGGAAGAACTATTCTCATATACCTCTACTGATGGTGACCCGATAAGTAAATAAGATTGAGGAAAATAAATTATTCAATGATTCTTAATCCATCTCCAAAGTTGAATGTCAGAAGAAAGAGTCTGATTCTATACCCACACTATCTTTGGAACTGCTCATGAGTTCGAAAGAGGTAATTGAAAAAACTGTTCTGACAATTAATTCTCCTGCTGATGAATCTGAAATAATGATGGTAAGGCCCCTAAGGGTGACTTCTAATGAATAACATGGCATGTGGATTGATAATAAGGATCTCCTCTTAATAAGGGGGTTCAAAAAAAGGAAAATAAGCATTGAGGAGTACATTCAATCATGGGAAAAGCTGGCATCAAGGTTTGAAGATCTTCTGATGGCGGAGCCTGACACTCCGGTAAGCTCTCTCTTGTGGAAACTTTTTAGGGATATTGATAGAATGAAATATAATTTTAATGGCTTGGTTATCTATTTTTGTGTGTGATATTTGGTTTCTCACTTTTTCCTTAAAAGTGTTGGATAATAAAATTTTTAATTTTGAGTGAGTGAGTTATTATATAATAATTATAATTAATTAATGATAGTTTTTTGGATATTATGGTATAATGACCCTTTTCAAATTGTTCAACCTTAAAAGGTTTTTTTAGTATTGTGAATATAATGTTTTAAAAACATCATAAAAGAACTTAATCAATTAATTAAAAATATAATACATGGTAATATATGAAATAATAGGGATTATGATAAGATAATAAACATAAAAGTGTTTCTTAAGTAAGTAAATAATTATTATAAGTTTATTATATATGATTTAAGTAATGTATGTGCTGATTCATATTTGAGGAAAGAGATTTATTATCTTAATTTACTTAAGACTTATTTACTTTTTACCACATGCTTTCCTTTTTTGATAGAGTAGGATTGATACCCAATTTTATTAGAAAATAAAGACATATTTTTAACTGGTTTGAGAGGTAACCCTTACATGACCCGAAGGCCCAGTTTCCCATACACCCATTTTAACATTGCATGAAGACCCAATTACTCAATGATATATGCAAGCCATTAAGGCCCTGAGTATATAGTCACTATCATTCCATGTTTCCAGTCTTACATCACCAAGTGTTTTATTTTTTTTACAGCATAAAATTCCAAATGCATGGATTTTATCATCTATTATTAAAGTTTAAGTGGTTCCAAATTCCATTTCACATTTTCTCCATCAATTTTCTTTGTATTTAAAAAGTTATCAATGATATAAGGTATTTTCTTTTAAAAAAATATTTTAAATTTTTCTGTTTAAATATTTTTTCCATGTTGATGTTCTCTTAAATATTCCCATAATGTTCTCATTTATGATTCAAAGGTTTATAAATTTCATTTTCATATTTATTTTACTTTATTTAGAATGTTTTAAAAATGAATATTTTCAATGTTTTCTATATTGGTTATTTTCAAAAAAAATTCCAGAAGTATAATGTCTTGGTTTTTTCATTTAAGATGTTGGAATATTTTGAGGGATATTTATAGAGCCAATAAATAATAAATTGAAAGGTTCTAAGGCCCAGTGAGACCAAAATTGATATTTTAAAAATATTAAATATATTAATATCATGCATGCGTGGTTTTTTCAAAAACTAGATTAAATCCAAAATGGAGTCTCGTATCAGAATTTTAACCCCGCCATTGATTTTAGAACATGAGTTTTCCCATATTATTGAAATGATCTCTGTTGCCATTTCACATTTGGTTAAAAGTCATTGTGGCTGAAAATAATGAAATAAATTAATTAAATTTATTTATTTATTATGTTGGTGTGGTGGCCTAGTTTTTTATCTATAAATACAATGTTATATCCAATTAATAGGGTTGTATTTATAACCTTTAAAATTGATAGGAGAGAGTAGAGGAATATTGGAGGGCATCATGATTCTAGATCGGTGATTGGAGTACCATAAAGAACGCCAACAATATCACAGCTTGTCGATCACATCAATGATAAAGACATGCATCTTTTCTTCATCAGTGATTGAACTAAATCAAGGAAATATATATTTTTTGTTTATTTTCTTATTATGATTTACCCATGATAAAAACAAATTAATCACCTAACAAATTAATTCTCATATCGATTTTTTAATTTTGGAATTTGATTTATATTCCTACGGTATTGGAATTACATTGTTTTGGATTATTTCTTTCTCCTTGTTAATTTGACTAGTTTTGTTACTAGTGTTTGTGTTTTTTATGTTCTATATCTTCTTTCTTCATGCATTCATCATTGGAATTTTTTTATCATATGAATTGATGATACCCAGTGAACAATTGTTGTGCATTAGGTCTATAGCACAACAGATCACTACCGAATGTTTGGGATGGAGATCTGATGTTACAGTTGTAGTTTAAGATAATTTAAGTAGATCTATGGATGGATTGGGATTTCACGATCATAGTTTTGGTGTGCGGAACTAACAAATCATGATAGTGGTTGTTTCCTGAGTAGCGGATATAGTCGGAATCTAGATAATGGTAGCAAGTGGGTTTGGTCAACCTCGTATTTGAAACATACATCATGATTTCTAGTGAAATCGGTGGATATGGAGGATTTGGAAAATATCATGAGGAATCCCATGGGTTATATGAAAAACCTGACTACATGACATGTAGTCTAATGAACACACATTTTGTTGTTCCCTCTATGTTGCACTTTGGTTTCTGCGTAGAGATGAGTATCACATGTTGTGTCACACGTTTCACACATCATGTCATGTGATTCACACATCGTGTGACACTTATCCAACCTTTTAGGAATGTATAGGGTGTATCTTACACCCTGATATTTTTTGAACTATTTTTTCTAATTAATTTAATATTTTTCATATTTTTCATTTCACACAATACTTAAAATAGTTTATTTTTTATATTAAAACATAATGTTTGGATTTTGTATTATGAAACACCAAGTTATCATGCACTACACACAACATAAAGTTTAACATTATATACATATAATGTATAGGTTATCATACATTATATGCAAGATTGAATTTCCTCGATGGATTGTTTAACATGCAAGACCAAGTGTTACCAAACTATAATATATTATTAAAAATGATTTTATTTAATATAATGAGAGATAACCTAGTCGTTAAGTTTAAGGTTAGGAATATTATTAACCAACTTATGAATATATAAGGTTTACACAAATATAATATAAATTCATAGGGTACCAATTAATTGTAAATGAATATGAAATCTGATTGAATATAAAAGAAAATATTATTATTTTTATGGTCACAATGTTTTTCTACCCTAATAAATTAAATTAATTAAAATTATTGAATGATATTAATGTAATATATTTTTTATATATTAAATAAAATATTTTTCATATTCATCCAATATATTTGATAGACTTAAGACAAGAACAAACCTGATTTTATGCATAAAAACCAATATTTTTATTAAGGCATTTTTACCACCTTTTAATGGAGAACCTAATTTAAGTCCAATTTTTGGATATTTTATATATTTAATATTTCATAATAAACTTTATATTTTAAATTTTAACATAATAATTAGGTTAGGGTAAATTTTTGGTATTTTTCTGTGAAGTTTCATTTTTTAATGAATAGTGAAAAATACTGAATTTTAGTTCAAAAAATAAATATATATTATTAAAAAAAATTAAATAAATATATAAATAAAATAAATAAATAAAATAAATAAATAAATAAAATAATTACAAAAAATAAATATATAAATAAATATATATTATTAAAAAAAATTAAAAAAAATAACAAAATTAAAAAAATTAAAAAAAAATTAAAAAAATAAAAAACCGCCGCTAAATCATTTCGTGGGGGTTTAAACTGCCGCTAAAAAACCGCCGCGAAACGTTCTGCGACGGTTTTGAAAACCGCCACAAAATAGTTTCCCGACGCTCGATTTAGCGGCGGTTTTTCAAAACCGCCGCCAATAGATTTAGCGGCGGTTTAAACCGCCGCTAAATGCCTTTTTTGCCGTAGTGTGATCATGTTATAATACCCTTATGATCATGATTATACTTATATAACTCCCTTTTTTACCCCTACTAGGAATCATATATCAGCCCTTTTTATGTTTCCTTCCATAATTTATGAAGATATGTACTGTGGTTGATGTGTCTAAGAAGGGTGCTAGTTAAGAAGAACCTAGTGGAAGATAATGTAACTGATTTATGTACCCATTTTTATATTTTCATGTTTCCAAAGGCTCTAGACTAGTATAGTCATTGGGAATCTTTTTTTATAATGTTTTAAGTTTTTTAAAAAAATTATATAATTTCTATGTATGTTAGGACTGGTTCATTATATTTGGTATCAGATAAAATGTTTAGTTAACCTTTGGGAACTAGGATGAGAAAAATTTAGTGAATTTCCTTGGTATATTTCTAAGGATATGTCTAGGTATGTATATTAGGATAAGTATAGGGATGAGTTAACATTTATGAAAATTTCATGGAATTTTATAGTAAGTGGTTTCCTATAAATATATCATTATCTAGATTATACAAGTGGATGTGTCTCTAGAACAGATGTACCTAGGAGTAACAACTCTGAAAATATGTTTTGAGATTAACTTGGGGTAATCCAGTAGATGATAATGGGCCTTAGTGTATATCTAGTTTGAAACTCCTGAGGGGTATGCTTTGAGAATTCACAAACTCATCATGAACCATCATGAATGATTTGAATATAAATTATCTATGAATACACTAGGATAATCCTTAGGTGTCGTAGTTTAAGGAAGTTGTCATAATTTATACATCTTATAAGTAATTATTTTTTGTGATTACATGGTTTTCCACTATGAAAAGGGTTTCTCACACTATGATATCTAGTTTCAGTCAATGGAGGGAACGAGTGGGAATAAGGTTAATGTTTAATGTGATGAACAATTTACTAATGAGAAGTCAAATTGGATGATCACTGGGGTAAAGGATGTTTTGATCATGTGTAGTTAGTTTTCACGGAACATGATTAACAACATGTACCTTAACCAACTCTCAGACTCTCCAAGGAAGAGAAGTAAGGTGTTCACTAACATTTTAGGTAATGGAGACCATGGAATAAAGAATATTCAAATTCCTTTGTGTCAAGTATGTGGAAAGAACCACCTAAGTGAATGTCTTAGAGGAACAAGAAGGTTTTTTGACTATTTAAAAGAAGGACACAAAGCAAGAAACTACAAAGAAAAAATGAAGGGTCCATCTAATGATATCTATGGGAATATAGGTATCCATAAGAAATCATAAAAGGTAAAATGAATTAAGTGTAGAATGAATGGTCATTGTGAAAATAAATTTCCTAAGGGGAAATCTCCTAAAGAGAATCAGCAAGGTGGTACTAGTAATGGTTATATTTCTGATGATGATGAGACAATATATGAAATGTGAAAGGAATGATGTATTAAATAAAAGGATGAGGTATCCTTCTTATATCTTATGGATGAAGTGAAATAATCAAAGTTTTTATTTATTTGGATTCAAAAATTATTTTATATGAATGGTGAAATATACAAGGATTGTTTTTTTCTAAGGATTTACTATTTTATGTTGCATGTTTCTGATGGACTTGAAAAGGTATTTAATGATAAAGTGATATTTTGACTAAGGTAATATAACCCTTAATATGTTCCTTATGCTAATATAATGTTGTTCATATAAATATATGTTGGATATGAACAAGTAAATAGTATGATATTGATTACCTAAGAAATGATATTGGATTTTTTGGAAAATTAGTCTATGTTATCATGGATGAAGTTTACAACTTATTGGATTTAAGGAATATATCCAGTTGCCTTTGGAATAAGGAATAATGAATTTTTTACAAAATTATTTATGGTAATTCATGTTATTACCATACTTCAAGAGAAAATATGAAGAGGGTATTCATATGTTTGGAATGTAAAAACCAAGAGCTACTTTATGATATATGGGGGTCAATGTTATGCTAATTTCATTACCTTATTTATACTATATTGGATTTTCATCAATCAGAATGGTTATAAGGTTAACCATTCATGAAAATTTTATGTTCAACTTTTGATGAAGTATTTATTTATTAATATTGTATTAAAAACTATAGTTAAAAGGATATATAGTTATTAAACTTATTTCAAGGACGTCCATCATATTTTGGAAATTATATTAGTGTGATTTTAGAAAATTACATCATGTATATCAGGTGACAACCAATCAAGTCTGAAAAGGCCACAGGTCTTGAACCCATGACCAAAGGACGATAAGGGTTTCATGCCTACCACTAGACTATGTGACATCCAAGTTAATATATAATTATTTTTGATGAATGAATATTAATGATGAAACTATAGTGTTACTTTTTATGTTTATAGATTAATGCATATTGATTTTGAAGAATAGTTAGAGAAAAATAGTTATCCTTTTCATTCTTTTATGGGCCTTAAGATCCATTAAAAGTGTATTTTAGTGCTTTATGCATTGAAGTTAATTTTTGGACATTAATTACTTGAGGTAATGGATGAATTAGAAATTGATCAAATAATAAAAAAATAATGAAATTTTTTTATAGAGGTATATCAAGAATTACTCAATGTTATAAAAGTGATAAAAAAAATAATGTTGTCCTAATACCTTAAATTTTGTTGAATCGATTTCCATTTAAATCATCGCATATTTATGAATTTGAGTCCCTTGACTTTTCATTAATTAGTAACTAATTTTTTATTGATGACCTCAATCACTCCCTACTAATATTTACTCTTTCCCTCCAAGTCCATGTTTTCATTTTCCACCTATGTTCTCTAATGTAGAAACCTAGTTATATGTTATTTTGGGTAACTGTTATTTTTCCAAATTTTCCTTTTTAAAAGAAGTTTTAGGATTCATTTTTACAATGTGGGTTTCTATAAAAGGAACTTAAAAGTATTAAACCATTGATAACCTGAAAATTTTTCAAGGGATAAATTCATTTTAAGTGTGGTAGAATGTAACACCCCTAGATTTTGTGAAATATTTTTTTTTTGAATTAATTTAATATTTTTTATATTTTTTATTTCACACAATACTAAAAGTAGTTTAGTTTTTATATTAAAGTACTATGTTTGGATTGTGTCATACCCAACACCAAGTTATCATGCACTAAAAGAAACATAATATTTAACATTATCTATATGAAATAGTGAGGTTAGCATAAATTACACACAAGATCGACTTTCCTCAATGGCTTGCGTAACACGCAAGACTGAGTGTTACCAAACTATAATATATTATTTAAAATATTATTATTTAATATTATGAGATATAACCTACAAATTAAGTTGATGGTTATGAATATTATTAAATAACTTATGAAAAAATATGGTGTACACAAATATAAGATGAATTTATACGTTACCAATTAATTGGAAATGAATATGAAAACATATTGAATATAAAAAGAAAATATTATTATTATTATGGTCACAATGCTATTTTACCCTAATAAATTAAATTAATTAAAATTAGTGAGTGATATTAATATAATATATATTTTATATCTTCAATAAAATATTTTTTATATTCATATAATATATTTAATAGAAATAAGATAAGAACAACCCTAATTTTATGCTTAAAACCCTATATATTTATTAAGGAATTTATACTAGATTTTAATGGAGAACCCATTTTAGATCCAATTTTTTTGGAAAAAATTTAGATTTAATATGTAAAAATAAAATTCATCTTTTAAATAGGAACATAAGAATTAGGTTAAGGTAAATATTTTTTATTTTTTTGTGATGTTTCATTTTTAATGAATAGTGAAAAATACTGAATTTTAGTTCAAAACTGTTTTTTCATCTAATTTATTTATAAGTTTAAATTACATTTTAAATTGGTTTGAAGTTTTAATTAGATCATAAATTTATCAATCAAACGATTTTAGGTTATTGGAAACAATTTAATTTTGAAATTGGATATAAAAACATAGCAAAATTTTGGAATTTTTTACTTTAAAAACCTACACTGTCGACCCAACTGTGGGATAAAATTTAAATTAATTTCTTCCACTTATATGATTGGAATTTGGAAAAATGGATTCCATATTTGGAATAAAAATACTTTATAATGTATAATAAGGTCAACTTAGTTTTTGACCAAAAATATTAGTAAAAGTAATTAAAATTAATTACATCAATTAAGGAAAAGTTATGCATAAATAAGGACTAAACGTTGAACTCAATGGCTTAAATGACCTATAAACTTGTCAAAAATCCATTTCATGGCCATATTTTGACCCTATAATCACTTTTCTAGAGTTTGGAACATAATTAGATCCACTTATCATGGGAAAAACATGGGTGGAATTCCCTTTCCCAAAATTTAAAAGAGTGCCTGTAATGACCCAGACCCCTCCAGGGCATTCCTTTGTGAAAATCTAGTGTATGTGGTGTTATAGGAGGTAATAGTGGATTAATTCGATAATTTTCCAAAATTCCAGTTTTTCCAATGGTGACTCACAACAGTGAGTCGGGACCGGTGACTAGCTAACGGTGCCTCACACTAGTGAGTTTCCCAACTGTGAGTTATTTGAGGGTAAGTCACCGAATAGTGACTCCGAATGGTGACACTGAATGATGGCTCACCGAATGGTGCCACCTAATGGTGACACTGAATGGTGAAACCGAATGGTGAAACTGAATGGTGACACAGAATAGTGTCTCATGGAACGGTGGATCATCGAATGGTGACACTAAATAGTGGCTCACCAAATAGTAGCTCACCAAACGGTGACACCAAATGGTGGCTCACCGAACGGTGACACAAAATGTTGGCTCAGCAAATAGTATCTCACTGAATGGTGGCTCACCGAATGGTGACACCAAATGGTGTCTAACTGAATGGTGACACCGAATGGTAGCTCACTAAGCAGTGTCTCACCGAACAATGACAGCGATGACTCACCCAATAGTGAGTCACTTCCGACAGTTTTCCAAATTTCAATTTTTCACTAGTTTCTCCCAGTTTTTCCAGTTTCTATCCTTTTACATTTTATTTAATGTAAATCTATTTTAAAGCCTTATTTAGGTGTTTTTAAAGGAATTTCAAAGGATATTAATTATATCTTAATATCCTAACTCTCTTAGGGATTTGAAATAATCCAACCACATGGTATTGGCTATGATTCAACTTTAATGGAATTGAAACCATTTTTGTTCTGTTGATATAGGATTTGGATTTTTCTGAGTCCAAGGTCCTCTCTTCTTTTTTCTCTTGGTACACGGAGAACTTTTCTTCCCATATGAGATTTTCACCTCTTTTGTGTCCCATCCTGTCCATTTTTCCTTGGAGTTTTCCTGTTACTCACGACCCCCTCCTTGTTTTGGCACAAGAAAGAATTATTGGTCCCCTGTTGTTTTAAGTAGGGATTTTCCTATATCTTTCTTTTAATTGTGAATCATGTGGTGTGGGTATAATGATTCCTCCTTGTGAGAATGGATAAATCCAAATTTAATAAAGATAATGAGAAGTAATAAATGGTGGATGGGGGAGATGTTGATGTTTATTGCCTATTTTATTTGTTATTTTTGGTTGATGATGTGATCTTTTGTGGTTGTGTGGTTTCTAAAAATCATGATCATTGGTGGTCTTTTCCTACTCATGGGTGATGCTTTATAAATTTTGTTGTTTCCTTTTGAATAATTGATGTAAATATCAATTTGATTAATCTTGTATACCCAGTTAAATTAAATGGATTCCCCAGGATGAAAACCCTCATGTGATCACCCCTACTTATCAAAGTGGAATTTAAATAATAGTTGGACAAATCTAAATTCACCATATTTGATAGGTGTGATTGTTTGTATAGGATGGTACTATCAGTGTTTTGGAATATCAGTTTGATATATTGATTGATTTTGGAATGGATGGACTTTTTGTGTATTGGGAATACTTCTGGGTAGTGGTTGGGTAGCGGGGTTGTAGGTTTGGGTTGTGTTAGGATTTCGTGTTTATGGGTGTGATGAGTGTAGTGTTGTTATGAAATGGGGTTGTCACGTTTGGTTATGAGGGTATTAATTAGGCAGGATAACTCTGAATAATGATGTTGGAAATTTTGAAATATGAATGGGTGTTAAATTGGGAGGAAGAATAAAGTGGGTTGTTAGCTGTGTGTTTTGTTACAGGGAGTGTTTAGTGGATTTTAGCCTTCTAATAATGGTTGTAGATGTTGTGCTTGTTATTTTTCTGGGTAGGGATGGAATAAATAAATTAATGATTGGATAATTCAAAATGATAATTGTTTGAATGAATCAGCTGAGGGTATGTTTCAAATCAGGGATTATAGTGAAGCGGCATTCAAGTGACCATCATTCCTGGTGGTACGTGCATGTAGGGGTAGTTGCAAGGGTGGTTTTGAGGGGAGTAGTTGTATTTTTGGAATTCTATAGGATGGGATAAGTGTTTTTTACCTATATATATATATATATATACTTTTAGTTCCTTATGTTTTCTATACACACCCCACCCATGTTGAACATTATGTGCCGAACACCCCCATTGTTATGGGAGAGGGTGTATTTCCCAACATCCTAGTGGGAGGATAGATGGATGGTTACTGATTTTACCCTACTCCCTCTTCTAGTATATTATCGCCAAAGATTATTTGGGTAGGCTGTAATTTCTTGAGGTTTAATACCATATTTATGGAAAATGCTGTGTGAGAGGTGGTTTATTTCCCAGGTGTCTTCAGGATGAGGCCTGAATGTTTTCGGGTGAGATGTGTGGTGGTTGTGGCCTAGGTGCTTGTGAGCAGGATGTGATGTGGTTGTGGCCCAGGTTTGTGCAGTCAGGTTGTGATAGCAGGGATTGTAGAAGAGCATGGTAGTGTTAGGAAATTATCTATTAGGGATGAGCAGTTAACTAGTGGGAAGTGGTGTGGGGTACCCAAATATTGATGTGCTTATTATATTACATTGACTGACTTGTGTTATTTGGTGAGTGTTCCTTGTTGAGGTTTAGGTGGATACTATACTTTGTTAGGTGCTTTTGAGTTTCTACTATTTTCTCATAGGATCATTAGTATTATTCTCACACTTGTGCATGAGTGACTTTGGTTTTTCCCTACTGAGTATACTTTTATGATCACCCTACTTACATAAAACTTTTTTCAGTTTTCTAAGGAGATTATGTGGACCGTGATGGACCTTACTAGCTTGGACTTTGGGGATGGTTGTTTTGTCACTTCTAAGTTTTATTTTGGTACTTACCTTGGAGGTTTCTTTCTATTTTCAGCAATTTTACTTTAAGCATGCATGTGGGATGGATTTTGGTTTCTTTATATATATTTATCTGGGAGTTGTTTGAGGTCGGTACATCTTATCTTCCAATCTTGGTTACTATGAAAAGGGTAATTCCTCCCATTTTTTTGAGATTTATATACCCTTGGTGTTGGTCACAACCCCAGGACCTATTGGAGGTGGGACTCAGGGGTCATTATCTCTCCTTCATCTTGAGGAAGGAAGGCCTCAACATCTTATTATCCCTTCCCTCATATTAAAGAAGGTTTGTCATGAAAGAATGGTACTAGAGGTGATGGTTGAGATATAGGATGGGTCTTGGAGTTAGGAACAGTGATGATTGCATGGGTTGGTAGGAAAACAGTGTTAGGTGATCTTGGTGCATGACACAGGCCAAGGAAGACCAGCTGGGACATGGGATTTTAGGCCCCCCTGTGATCGAATGCAAGGACTCTAAGCTTACCAAATGTACAAGTGAGGCTACACTTATTGTGGGCTATAGAACCTAGGAAAGGTAAATACATCATGATGAATTTCATTCTTGTTTGTCTTGGGCATTTCTGGGAAATTAAAATAATCAATAAGTTAAAATGAACCCTAAATAAATTCCATATTACTCACCAGCTATGGAACCTGGTCTTCGTCCATGAGTGGCTCAAATAGTAGAGGCACAGTAGGCCAATATGGATGATTAGCATAGGGTTGATCTAGTGGAGGAGGATGACCAGTGGAAGAAGATTCTTCGTGCCTTCTAGCGGTAAACTCTGGGAAAGTACAAGGGTAGCGTCTCGGACACGGAGAAAAATAGTTGGCTTGAGGAGTTGGTGATCGCTTTCAGCTTTACTTAGGCTCCGAAAAAGTACTGGGTTCCTCTAGAGGTGAGCCAAATGAGGGGAGAAACACTTCAGTGGTGGATGCTTTACCTCTGGGAGAGGAAGGAGACTTATGTTTCGTAGGCTAACTTTGAGAAGGATTTGTGAGAAGAATTCATTTCTTCAACGATGAAGGCCAAGAAGAGGCTGGAGCTACTCTCCCTACAATATGGGAGTATGTCAGTGAGGTAATTGGGGGTAAAGTTAAAGGATCTCCTACGTTTTTTCACAGATCTATTTCCAGATGAGGAGTCTCAGATGAGGCGCTTAGAGGAGGCATTGTGCCCTTACCTTCAATATGTGATTACTCCCTTCACCCCACTGACATAATTAGAGGTTCATAATAAGGATGAGGTATTGGAAAGGATGTACTCACAATGCGGTCTACTACGAGAGGGAATTCAGTTGAGTTATTCAAAGGGGAAGGTCATCAGCAACAATTCTCTTGCATCAGGGTATTCTAGGTTTCGGCTAGTGGGGAGCCGACCCCAGCAGTTTTAGTTCCAACCCTCTGGTACCTACCCTTTTCCCATGGGTTTGGGGCCTAGGTGTTTTGATTTCGGAGGATGTGGGAACCTCCAGATATATTTCCCAACTCAAGCTCGGTATGGTGTAGGTGGTCAGGTTTAGCACCCACCTTAGTAGTAGTTTCCAACCAAGCCTTTCCAGCAGTAGGGACATCAGGCCCTTTCTCCATCGAGGGTAGATGGTGTAGGAGGACGCTGACCTTAGGTTTCTACCTAAGGACCTCAACCAGGGCATGGTCAGGGAGGCAGTCAACAGTATAGGTTAATAGGATCTGGGTGTGGTCAATTTCACGTCGTGTGGAAAAAGTTCCAATGGGGCCATAGATCGTTCGAGGTATGATCAGTTTGTTCAGCACTCCTTTTTGTTCTTTTTTTGATTTAGGAGATTCTCACTCCTTATTTTTACCCACTATATCCCACACATTGGGAGTATAAAAAGAGATTATTTTCATTCCCCTGGTGTTTAGTACACCATTCGAAGCTCAGAACCTCTTATTTGATGTTTTTTGGGTATGTAGACTGATGTTGGGGCTACATCAGTCTAGTGGGGATCTATTCCTTTTACAGATGAAGATATATGATGTCATACTTATAATAAACTAGTTGTTTTGAGTGAATTATATTATTTATTGATTCTAGATAAGAGTTGTGCTTTCATATGTTAAAGGCCAGTGTGTAGCTTTCATTGGCGAGCAGAGCTGTTGGGTGGGAAGTCGGTGCATGGAGCCTCTTCTTTCCTTGTTAGTCGAGTTGTCACTGGGATCGATGGACATAAAGATGGCAGGTAATCCCAGGGTCTTTAGGGAGTTATTTTATTTTTTTCTTGAGGAGGTTGTGACTCTACCCCCCTTGAAATGATTTTGAGTTTGGGATAGACTTGTAACCCGATGCTTCTCCAATTTCAATGGTGCCTTCTGAGCTGTGGGAGTTGTGGATCCAGATTGACAATCTGATGAGGAAGGAATTTATCCAGCCTAGTGTGTTTTCATGGGGTGTTATGGTCTTTTTTGTTAAAAATGAGGATGGTGTTATGAGGATTTTTATGGAATAATATAGGTTGAATCAGGTAATGGTCAAGAACCATTTCCCTCTCCCGAGGATAGATGATCTTTTTGACCAGCTGAGGGGAGTGATTTATTTTTCCAAGATCGATCTATAGTCTGGATATCACCAGTTGAGGGTGAAAGAGGGCGACATCATGAAGACATCTTCCAGGTGTAGTTATGGGCACTTAGAGTTTGTAGTTATGTTGTTCGATATTATGAATTCTCCATCCGTGTTCATGGGGATCACGAACTCTGTCTTTCATGAGTTCCTAGACTGGTTCATTGTCATATTTATCGGTGACATTCTGATCTACTCAAGGTCAGAGAAGGAGTATTCTAAGTATCTCATGACTTTCCTAGATATCCTTCAACACCATCAGCTCTATATAAAGTTTTCCAAGTACAAGTTTTGGACATGGAAGGTCCACTTCCTTGGACATGTTATGTCTTAGTAGGGTGTAGTAGTGGACCTGTCGAAGGTTGAGGCAGTTTTTTCATGGGAATCACCCAAGAATGTGGTAGAAGTTCATAGTTTTCTCAGTCTGAAAGTCTAATATCAGAGATTTATACTTGATTTCTCTTGGGTAGCAGCCTCGTTGATGGATCTGACCAGAAAAGGGCCAATCCTTTGTGTGGAGTGAGCACTCTGGAGCAGCTTTCACCTATCAGAAGGAAAATTTGGCCAGTGACCCAGTGCTCAAGTTTTCAAAGAAAGGGGTGATATTTGAGGTGTTTTTTGATGCTTCCTATTTGGTCTTGGATTTCGTTCTAATGTAGAAATGGGTAGTGATCTCCTATGGGTCTAGGAAGTTAAGTCCCAATGAATGTAACTATGCCACCCATGATCTGGAACTTTCAGTGGTTGTGTTTGAGCTGAAGTTATGGTGGCATTACATCATTAGAGAGTGCTTTATGGTCTTCACAAATCATAATAGTTTGAGGTATATCTTTTCTCAGTGAGATATGAACTTGCAACAGTGGAGGTGGATGGAGTTTCTCTAAGATTATGATTTTGAGATCTCCTACACCTTAGGAAAGGGGAACATTGTGGCTGATGATTTGAGTAGGAAGTCACATAAGGAAGTGGTTCGGGAATCTGTGAATGCTTGGAGATAAATAGAGGAGTTGGATGCATTTCAATTAGGTGTAGGAATGGATGGATACATAGGCTATCTATTTTAGATGATGGTTCATTCACCTCTAAGGCGGTAGGTAGAGGAGTCTCAGTGTGGAGACTCATAGGCAGAAGTGATGAGAGATCGCATTGACTAGGGAAATGATCTGAAGGGATGGTTGGAGGATGGTCGGAATCATATTTTGTTCCATGGGAAGTTGTTCATCCCAGTGGAGATGCATGAGGTAGTTCTCCGTGAGTTCTATAGATCACCCATGTAGGTACACCTATGAGTTTCCAAGATGTACCAAGGCTTGAGGGAACATTTATTGTGGCCCAAGATGAAGTGGGTAGTGATGGAGTTTATGGAAAATTTATTGGTGTGCCACCATGTGAAGGCTAAGTACCATGTTATTGGTGGTTTTCTATAGCCCTTAGATGTCCCCGAGTGGAATTGGGATGACTTATCGATGGATTTTTTTTTCACAGGATTAACTAGGGCTCTGGGAGGATATGATGCAATCTGTGTAGTAGTGGATCGGTTGACAAAGTTAGATCACTTCTTAGTGATCAAGGGGTCGAGCATAGTGGATGCCATAGCATAGATGGATGTGGATGAGGTGGCATGGATGCATGGAGTTCTGATATATCTAGTCTCAAATCAGGATACATGTTTTACATCTCGAGTATGGATGGGATTGAAACATGCCTTTAGCACTCAGTTGCACCTTAAAACTACTTTCCACACTCATATGGATGGACAAACAAAGATGACCATCCATACATTGGAGGACATGTTACAGGCATGTGTTCTAGACCTTAGTGGGTCTTGGGTGTGACATTTTCCATTGTTATACTTTTCTTACAGTAATATCTATCACTGTTCCATTAGCATGGCTTCGTTCGAAGCTTTATATGGATGATCATGTCATTCACCCTTATGCTGGATGGAAGTTGGAGAGGCAGTTTTTCTTAGTCTAGACGTAGTGCATAGTATGATAGATAAGGTGCAGATTTTCTATGAGAGGATGAAGGTAGAATAGGACCGGTAGAAGTCATATGTTGATCATAGGATAATTCCCTTGGATTTCGAGGTTAGGGACCATGTATTCTTGAAAATTTCCCCTCAACATGGGCAGCGGAGGTTTGGAAGAGGAAGTAAGGTTTCTCCCAGGTTCATCAGACATTTTGAGGTGTTAGGATGAGTTGGAGAGGTGGCATATCATATGGAATTTCTACTATAGTTGGGGAGGATCCATGATATCTTTCATGTCTCCCAGCTTCATCGGTATCATCACAATGACTCCCATGTCATTGATTGGGGAGAGTTGGATATCAAGGATGACTAAAAGTTTGTGGAGCGGCCAGTGGAGATTCAAGATCATCCGAAGAAGGTGTTGTGTGGGTGGACCATTCCCTTGGTTCATGTGTTATGGAGGCATGGTGCCCTGGAGGAGAGTACTTGGGAGAGAGAGGCACAGATGCGTGCCCAGTACCCATAGTTGTTTTGAGTTTTTTATTGTGTTCCTTGTTTTGATGTGTTACTTGGCCTTTTTTTCTTTTATATGATTTTTTCCTTGTTCTATAATGTGTGAAGAGTCCCAGCACATAAGAAGGGGAGGACCTGATCCCTAATTGAGATACATTAATGCGAATGCAATTAAACCTGTGTGGGTGAGTCAGTTTCAGCCAAAGCAGATAGTATCTTGGCGTGGAGGAAGGAATTCCCTAATCCATGTGTCTGGGAAATGTGAATTTTGGTGTTGTGTGCTTGTTTGGGGTAGTATATGTTGTAGAGGTGTTCTTAGATTTTTTGTTTTTCACTCCAACTTCTGAACAATGCAAAATGGTTTATCCTTAAGAGGTATCTTATGAGGTGGTTGTTTGGACCCCTCCTCTATCTAGGTTTAGTTTTAGATTCTCAGGGATGAGAATAGTTTGAGAGATATCTAATGTAATGACTTGGACCCCTCTGGGGCATTACTTTGTGAAAATATAGTGTTTGGGGTGTTCTGAGAGGTAATGGTGGCTTAATTCGAGAGTTTTCCAAAAATCCAGTTTTTTAAATGGTGACTCAAAATAGTGAGTCAGGACCGGTGACTCACTAACGGTGCCTCACACCGGTGAGTCGCCCAGTAGTGAGTCATTCAATAGTAATTTACCTAATGGTGACACCAAATGGTGACACTAAATAGTGACACTGAATGGTGGCTCTCTGAACAGTGTCTCACCGAATGGTGACACCGAATGGTGGCTCACCAAATGGTGTCTCACCAAATGGTGACACTAAATGGTGGCTCACAAAATGGTAGCTCACCGAATAGTGACACCGAATGGTGGCTCACCAAACGATAGCTCATCAAACAGTGGCTCACTAAATAGTGGTTCACCGAATGGTGACACCGAACGGTGGCTCACCAAGTGGTGTCTCACTAAATGGTGACACCATTGACTCACCCAATGGTGAGTCACTTCTGACGGTTTTCCAAATTTCTATTTTTCCCCAGTTTCTACCAATTTTTCCATTTTCAATCCTTTTATTTTTTATTTTACTTGAATCAAGTTTAAATCCTTGTTTGGGCATTTCTAAAGGAATTTCAAAGGATATTAATTATATCTTAATATCACAACACTCATGGGAATTTGAAACAATCCAAACGTGTGGTCTTGTCCACGATATGACTTTAATGGCCTTGAAACCATTTTTTATTCCGTTGATATAGAATATGGATTTTTATAAGGCTAAGGTCCTCTCTTTTCTTTTCTCATGGTATGCAGAGAACTTTTCTTCCTAGAGGAGTTGTCTCCTATGTCCCCCCCCCCCCCCCGGTCCAATTTTACTTAGAGTTTTCTTGCTACTTGTTCCCCCCTATTTTGGCACAAGGAATAATCATTAGTCACATGTTATTCCAAGTATGTATTTTTCTTCATCTATCTTTTAATTTTGTATCATGTAGGGTGGTTATAATGATACCTCCTTGTGAGAATGGATAAATCCAAATTTAACAAAGATAATAAGAAGTAATAAATTGGGGGTAGGGGAGATGTTTATGTTGATCACGTGTTTTATTTTGTTATCTTTTGTTGATGATGTAATCTATTGTGGTTGTGTGGTTTATGAGAATCATGGTCATTGGTGGTATTTGCCTACGCATGGGTGGTGCTTTATAAATGTTGTTGTTTCCTTGAGAATAAATTCTATAAATATCAATCTGATTAATCACATATACCCAGTTAAATGGAATGGATTTTTGGGGATGAAAACCCTTGTGTGATCACCCCTGTTTATCAAAGTGTAATTTAAAGAACAGTTGGCCAAATCTGAATTCACCTTGTTTGATAGGTGTTACTGAGTGTATGGGGTGGTACTAGTGGTGTGTCGATATATCATTTTGAGAGATTTATTGATTGTGGAATGGATAGAATTTTTGTGCAATGGGACTTCTTTTGGGAAGTGGTTGGGTAGTGGTCCTGTAGGTTTGAATTGTGTCATGATTTTGTGTTTATGGGTGTGCTGAGTGTGGTGTTGTTGTGTAGCGGGGCTTCCAGGTTTGGTTGTGAGGGGAAGAATTGGACAAGATAACTTTGAATAATGATGTTGATAATTTTGAAATACGAATGGGTGTTAAATGGGTAGGAAGAATGAAGTGGGTTATTTGTTGTGTGTTTTGTTGCAGGGAGTGTTTAGTGGCTTTTAGCCTTTTGATAATGGTTATAGATGTTATGCTTGTTAGTTGACCGAGTAGGGATGTAATCAATAAATGAATGATTTGATAATGCGCAATGACAATTGTTTGAATGAATTGGTTGGTGGTATGTTTCGAATCGGGGCTTGTAGTGAAGTGGAATTCAAGTGACCATCGTTCATGGAGGTACATGCATGTAGGGGTAGCAGCAAGGGTGGTTTGGAGGGAACTAGTTGTATGTTGGGAATTCCATAGGATGGGCTTATTTTTTGTTACCTATATATATAAACTTTTAGTTCCTTATGTTTCTATATGCACCCCACCCGTGTTGAGAACTATGTTGTAAACACCCCCTTGTTATGGGGGAGGGTGTCTTTCCCAACATCCTGGTGGGAGGATGGATGGTTGTTTATTGACTTTACCCCACTCCTTCTTCAAGTCTTTTATCGCACAAGATTATTCAATCAGAATATAATGGCTTGAGTTTTAATACCAGATTTATGGTATTGGATGTGTGAGAGGTGGTTTCTTTCCAAGGTGTCTTCGGTATGAGGCCCAGGTATTTTTAGGTGAGACGTGTAGTGGTTTTGGACCAAGTTTCTATAGGAAGGATGTAATGTGGTTGTGGCCCAGGTGTGTGTGGGAAGGTTGTGATAGTGGGGCTTGTGGAAGTGCATGGAATCATCAGGATGTTTGTCATTAGGGATGAGTAGTTAACTAGTGGTAAGTGGTGCGGGGTACCCAAATATCAATGTGGTTATTATATTATATTACTTGACTTGCATTATTTAGTGAGCATTCCTTGGTGAGGTTGGGGTGGATAGTATACTTTGTTATGTGCTTTTGTATTTCTACTATTTTCTCATAGGGGAATTAGTATGATTCTCCCACTTGTGCATGAGTGAATTTGGTTTTTCCCTACTGAGTATACTTTTATGCTCACCTTATGTACATAAAACTATTTTCAGGTTTCCAGAGAGATTATGAAAACCGTGCAGACCTTACTAGCTCGGACGTTGGGGATGGTTTTTGTTTCACTTATGAGTTTTATTTTGGCACTTACCTTATATTTTGCTTTGTATTTTCAGTATTTTTACTTTAAGAATGCATGTGGTATGGATTTTGGTTACTTTATATATATCTATCTTGGATTTGTTTGAGGTTTTTATATCTTATCTTCTGATCTTTGTTACTATGAAAAGGGTAATGTCTCCCATTTTTGTGATATTTCTATACCCTTGGTGATGGTCACCACCCCAGACCTATTGGAGGCGGGAATCAGGGGTCATTATCTCTCCTTCATCTTGAGTAAGTAAGGTCTTGGCATCTTTCTATCCCTTCCCTCATCTTAATGATGGCGAGTCGTGACAGTGCCACTCCTCCACTAAAAATTCCTCTCCTCCCACTTCCCCACACCTCTCAATCCACTTTGGATTGACAAAGATCTAACCAAATATCTATTAAACATCAATACCCTCATCCTATAATCATCTTATTAAGAATAAATCAATCCAAGGAATCTATTTGGTGCAATCCAAAAGGAGTTACCCGAATAAGAGGTAAAATTATTCCCTAAGTTCTTTTATGTTATTTCCATTATCCATCCCCCTAAAATCTTCTTATTCTATAATTTTATAAAAAAAATAGTATAATAAATATACTAGGATGTTCTTATCATATTTTTTTGACCTAAAATTACACACACTTCCATCTAATGGGTAACAAACATAATGTTTATGTGCACGACGAACTACCGTCTCACGAAAAGGTGATTGTTTATTTATCCTTTAACTCCCATAATGGTGTATATTATGATGTAAACTCAATTTAAATATGTTATATATTATATTTATTATTTATTTAATCTTTTTTTATCCTTTTACAACACATTTCATTATACTTTCCATTTTGTTTAAATACGATAATTTCGTTTGAGGAAGTGTGGACTACCGCCCCCTTGAAGCAATGTGATTCATTCACACACTACATGGAATGTATTAAAGATGTGTTTATTGAATATATATGATATATATGAAATAATAATTCTACTTTAATTATATTATATACATATACATATATGTCATTTATTTCTTTCTTTTAGTATGTCAATAAAACGGAAGCAGCGTTCATGCATGCGTACGACCTACCATCTCCATGAATGGTGTATTCCATTTCATACTTCTATATATTATTATAATATGAATATAATAAATATTAATGATATTTATATCATGTTTTAGATTCATGAAATCATGATATAATTATAAGGACCAATGATATAAAAAATTATGACATATGCGAAAAACAAAGTGAATATTACCCAAAGCGTAACCTTAACATAAAATTGTCCACAAGAATGTAATATAAAGTATAATAAATATATATATGTAATTATATATAAGAATATATTTCTGTAAAATATTTATAATAAACATATATTTATTATACAGTATGTTCTTATGAGTACGAAGATATCCAAGATACAAGGTAAGAGAATTTCATCTCACTTTTTATTTCTGTGAGATACAGGCTTTATTCATCACTCATTCATTTTTTGTGGTGTTTATACAACCCATTGATGAATTCCATAATTATTATAATTAAATTTATGGGTATTTAAATATCCATTTTATGATCTTAATTTCATGTGGTTTATGTTTCAAAAGTTACCAAACTGGTAATGTAATTTTGTCTCAATTTTCCTTCTTTGAGACACCTGCCATGTTATGCACCCATATTTTCCATGAGTTGTATATACTACCTTTGAAATTTTATATCATAAATCTACCTCTTCTAATGAAATTTAAAGATAAATGTAATTTCATTTTATTACATGGGTAGTATGGTTCAAAGTTACCATGTGGTAAGATTTTATTGAAACAATCTCATTGCTTTTCAATATTGTTTATGTTTATACTTCCTTTGATGAAATATTATGATCTATATCTTATAAAATCTCATGAATTTTATTATAATCTAGTTATTCATGGTATATTCATGTATTGGTACCATTTTTTCACTCTTTGGTACATAATATATTTAGTAAAGTACTCTTAATAAATCACGACTTTACCCTCCGTTTGGTTAGAAATATGTGTTCCTTCAAAATCATGTTTTATAAAAAGGGTTTTCAAGAATATTCTACTATTACCCTAAAAATTTAAAATAAAGTTTTATCCTTTTTTTATTTTATCAATGTATTCAAAGTAATATTCTTTTCTATTTCCAAAAAATTCATTTTTCTAACCTTATTACCATGAAAAGGGAATGTTCTTTTTACCTTGTATGAAAAGTAAAAATTTACTTGTTGTTATTTATTTGAATCTTCCACTGCATGTTTACAAGGTTAATTTTTTATAAAAAAAATTTAAAAAAAATTCAATGAAATGGTTTTCAAAACATTTTCAATATTTATTTTTAAGTTTTCAAATTATTTTCAAATAAATGGTATTCAAAACTTTTTTAACAATTATTAATATGTTTTCAAAGTATTTTCAAAGAAATAGTTTTCAGCATGTTTTCAAGATTTATTTATAAGTTTTCAAATAATTTTAAAATAAATTTTTTTCAAAATGTTTTCAATGCTATTTTATATTTTTTTAAGAAATTTTTTTTCAAAAAGTTTTTCAATCTTTATTTATAAGTTTTCATGTTTACTTTTAAGAAAATGGTCTTAAAACAATTTTATGTTTTAAAAATAACTTTCCAAATAAGAATGGATATTTTCCTAAAGAAATGTTTTTAATATGTATTTAAAAATTATTTCCCATATAAGATGACATTCATTGGTGTTACTCATGCCTTTTTGGGAAAATAATTCAATGTTTCTATTCATATTATTTCTTTGAATGGATTATGTTTTGATTACATGATATTTATGAAACTCATTTCCCTTTCACATGTTATATTATTTTGAAACCCTCTTATTTTCATGAGTTATTCTTTTGATTAAAGGATTATGAAACCTGTATCTTTTTCCATGGGTTATAATATGATTACATTTTTATGATACCCATTTAATTTCATGTGTTATGATGTGATTTTTAATGATCTTATGGAACAGGTATGTATGATTTCACTATGAGACGGTTGGGACCTATATCTCACTATAATGCATTGGGAAAATATTTATATCTTATGATATAGGAAAATATGGTCTTGGGAGTGAAACTTGACTACTAAGATGGTTATGGTAGTGAACCATGACTACCTAGATGGTATGAGGAGTGAACTCAAGCTACTAAGATGGCTATGAGAGTAAACCATGACTACCAAGATGGTATGGGGAGTGAACCCATACTACTAATATGGACTTGAAAGCAATTACTTGACTACTATGGAAATAATTTTATATGATTATGTATCTGCTAAAATTTCATGTTTTATTCTTATGTTATTCTTTCATGGCTTATGTTATTTATTTCCTTATGATTCATGTCTTGTGAACTTCCATGATTTATGCCATTATTCATGTATATGATCTTTGATATGTATGGTATGATCTTATATTTTCATGATCATGTTATCATACCCTTATGATCATGATTATGCTTACATATCTCCCTTGTTTACCCTTATTGAGCATCTAAGATCACCCATTTTTATGTTTCCTTCCCCAGGTTATAAAGATATGTATTACGTTTAATGTGTCTAAGAAGGGTTATAGTCAAGAACAACCTAGTGGGAGATAATTTAACTCATATATGTACCATTGTTTATGTTTCACTATTTCTAAATACACTAGAATAGTATGGTATTTGGGCGTCTATTTGTATATTGTTTTAAGTTTTCCAAAAAAATATGTAATATCTATGTATGTTAAGACTAGTTTATTATAGTATACTTTCCCAGGAGGCCATGTAGTGTTACATGTCATGTGTTCTAAGTCACACTCCATGTAATATGTGGAAAATGGATCAACATTTATATGGAGTAAACAAATTGGTGGTCATGTGGACCCACACTCCCCGTACTTGGGATGCACATGGGAAGGACAAAGTGCATGTACAGATCCATGTAACACATTGTGTATGGATCATCCTGAACATGGATTACACACCTAGGTTTCCATATTCCCTCACACACTATTTACTTGGAAAGTACATGGGTAGGTCAGAGTACACAAACGGAGTCATGTACTCGAACACGGGAAAGTACACAACTATGACCCAGTGTACATGAGAATGGGAAGATGGAACACCTAGTTCCTATGAGACATTTTAAAACCATGAGCCTTGAGACACATAATATATTATGTAAAAGTGAATTCTATGTGATCCTAAGACACTGGATGTACCAGTCCTTGTGTTACACACTGTGTACCCCTAGGTACATGTCGTGTATCCCTTTGATGATAGGTTAGAGTCTTATTTAGTCTTAGTTTATCTTCATTGTGAGCTTATGGGAGCTTCCTTCAACAAGTCTCGGTTGAGTGTGTTTCTTTGGTCCATTCCAATGAGGGATCAATGTACTATCTAATTCTCATCATAGAGTGTTACCCCTCTACAACTTCATGTTGAACAGTACGTTGTGGTTGAGTCCCCTTATTTTGTAGTGAGTTCTCTCATTCTAGTTCAACTAGACCCCTTAGTGGATTGGATCATGTATCCCTCTAAGAGTCAAGGTGCAATCCTTATTTCCATCATGTATTCAGTAGGTAGGATTTTTGGAATTGGCATGACCAATACTTACATAGTCATTGACCCCCTATCTAAGAGGATTTTTCATATAGGGTATGGTGGCCCCCCAGTGATCCATGTCCATTGACACCTTATCTATTTATCAATATCTGAACTTTATGAAGGGGTATTCATTTGATGGAGTGTGTATCTTGAATAAACCCTCCCATTTTCCTTTGTTCTTATTCTTGGATAGACCTAATGAGTGTGACCTCTGAGATGGGTGTCATCAGTGGTAGTATATCTCAAGGAGTAGTTCCACTTAGATAATAATTACCTTAATACCTTGAGCAGATATATGTCTAGTAATGGTTGATACCTTTTGTGAAACTATGTTTTTTATAAGTATATATAGGATATCATTGGTTATAATTATGCCTCATATCCTCTTTGACATAACTATGTTTGATGTGACGGATACTCTTTATGATTTATGTTTGTTGTTTTTGGGGTATTCTACTGGGTATTATTATACTAACCCATACATAGTCTCTTCCCGCACATGTCATGTCTTATAAAAAATATAGACCAATTTACGGAGTTAGTACTAGGAGAAGGTGGAGGTTGGATTGGGATAGATTCACTTAGGTGTATATTGTTGTATCATTGAAAGAACTCCCCTCCTTCAGATAAGGTTGTACTTTATTTTTTATAGTTTTGGGTGGTTCTATATTTGGACTATTTTTATATTTTCTAGTACTTTATTTCATATTCTGATTATTGTATTATAGATGTATACATGAATTTTTATCAGTTTTTTTACATTTAAAAATTTTATAGGCCTCGAGATGTGTGTGTGTATGTGTACAAGAACATTATATAAAGGACTCCCATTTTATATATTCTTTATAGATTCTTGTCTCTTGCCCCTGGCCTATGGGGAGGGATTGGGGAAGTTTTGAAACAACCTTTCATCAGCTATGTGGGCCTTGGTGGGATGTTCCATGACAGACCATTATCATATTTGGTTTCCATCTAAGGATTAGAGTTTGGTGTTTTTTCTATATGTGAGCTTTTGTTTGGGAACTAATGAAACCTTGTTAAAATGTTTCATATTTTTATTTCAGGCTAGGTGCTATATTATTGGTATTGTAGCTGAAGTATACATTCACTAGGACTAAGATAACCTATTTTTTTACTTAGTACATTTAGGCACTGGATACAAGGAACTTTGGTACATGCATCATAAAGTAATGTTTGTGGTTTTTATGTCCTTATTGAGTCATCTCGCCATAAATATTCATTCATTGTGGTATGTCTTGTCTCTTGAAGGATGTTTCCATGATTACATCCAACAAGGTTTCCATAGTAGATTCCATATTACTACCAGATGAGTGATGAGGACTCTCTAAATTGGCATAATCATGTGGTGTCCTTTCTTTAGGATGATTATAAGGAAGTTCTTTCTCTTATTGATCAATTCACAGACCCACCTCTAATTATTCAGGTGGATGCATTAGGTCATACAGAGTAATAGATGGATATTTTGGTGCTATATGATGATACATACGATTAGAGTGTGTTTCATGAGTTTTTGAGGTAGGGATAACCTAAGATACAGGGTTAGCCAGACCCATCGATAGTTGGCAAGCAACGCATGTCTCATCGCAGGAGGCATCATCAATCATAGAGACCTCGAGGATAGCCTAGTCCACTGATGCATGATTGTCTCTATAATTTTTATGTGTATGGAAATATCATTTAGGATTTTCATACCTATCATGTTTCAGTTATAGAGGTGGTCAAAAACCCACCAATGCAGAGGTAGTGTCTAGAGAAAGGAGGTATGTGGGGTTTTAGACATGATGAAGGAGTTGGGGGAGTATGAGGAGGTTTTAGACACTTTGTTTTGATTCTACCACCACCACCCCTAGGTAGAATACTATGGGATTGGGAATACAGATGTTAAAATCTTAAACAGTCATAGCTGAAGAAGGTTATTTACCTAGAGTCCTCATGAGTGTTTCAAGGTATAATATGTGTTCCTTATACTTCTATTATAGCACTACTAGTCACAGGTACAAGACACTCTTTTTCCTTATCTATTCAAGTATTTTTCTAGTGAGATACGTGGTGTCGGTAGAGACCTAGGTTTTGGATGGTTTTCTTGAAATTATACATGCAAGGAAGAGGAAAAATTCCCCCCATTGAGATGCATTCTTGAGATACGATCCAAAAACTACATGGGTGAGTCAGTGTTGTCTGAATATGATAGTGTCGAGGTGTGGTGGATGAGTTTCTTTTAATTGTGTGTTTATGGTCCTTTTTATGTGCTAAGGTGTCATATTAATCCCTGGTTGTTTTAAAAAAGGTAAGGAAAGGGAATGGATGATTTCTATGTAGTAGGAGTTGTAGAGGCTTCGAGTGTGGTTTGAGTTATACTGTGTGTCTTCACTTCCCTAACTGCAATTTTCACATAGAACCATGAGCCACTTATCCCTGATCATATCCCCTATTCTATGATTAGTGATACTAGTGGATCATTTTTGTTTGACCCTTGTGTTGGAGGCTCTTGTGGAGAGGATCATTCATTACACACTTTTATCGATATTGTGACCTGACTTTGAGAGAAGAGAGAGATCCTCGTGTGGAATCTATTCATAGTGATAGTGAGACCCTATGATATTTTCCTCAATATGTATAGGTTCCCAACCATCTATTCTCGTTTTTTTCTACCAGTGAGTGTAGTAGTGATTCTAATTTGTTGGTATAGACTTTTCCTCCTTTATAAAGGAGTAATCCCAGGCATATCAGGATGAGATCATGTGTTGGTGGTTATGAAATACTTCTTATTAGTTTGATTTTGATAACTTTAGGGAATTGTATTATATGAGATTTTATTATCCTTTAGAGTTGGTGGAGTATTAGGAAATATTTTCTAGGAATGTGCTAAGTTAATTTCCACACCAAAAGTTAGGATTATACAAGGATTGTCACAAGGGACCACCCTTGTTTTTTACAACAACATATCAAATGGAGGACATAAATATTTGTGAGATTAAGGTGTAGTCATTATTATATAGAGAAATAGATTTTGTAAGACCGATTTTGTTCACTTGGGTAGCCTAGGGTTATTCTCATGTGAGGTGAATCAATGCTTGAGGTTGGGTGTGAATTTGTGTCACTTAAACTAGGTGATGTGAAGAAGATTTTCCACTCCTGGGAATCATTGATTTCCTTGACCAATGGTTTGGGATGAAGTGTTTATCAGAATTTTACCTCAATACAAGTTGTGACAAACTCTGGTTTTGGAGAAGTATATAATATAAGTTGCTTTCTAAATCCACTATGGATGTTTTTATTTCATTAGGATACCCTTCAGCATGTTGTATTCCTTTGTAGAGTTGTAAGACTGGCTGACAGTATCCTTTACCCTTTATAGATAAGTTCATGGTAGTATTATTTGATGATATCTATATGTTCTCAGTGTTTGGGTTAGTGCACACGAGACACTTGAGGACAGTGTGGTTTTCCTCTAATCGATAGTTATTACCCCTCTACTTCTTTAATGATCCAAGGAGGTACATATAAAGGATATTGATGGTGATATTTTTCGTGACTATATATTTAATGTATGTATTCCTGATGGGTTTTATAAAGGTGTTAAATCATCATCCTTGTTTGAGGATGGAGAATGATAACAACCACACTATAGAAGGAGGTTATTAAGAGGGTTTTTCCCCTTAGCAGTACATCTGGTGGATGTGAGAATGTATTAGGATCTCTTAGCATCGTTTGGGTGGCCAAGAGAGTTTTGAAAAGTTTACAAGATAAAATCTAGTTGTCTTACCTATCTAATGGTGAGACTAACATATCTTTGTGGATAGTTTGGGACACTTACTTTTACATGAGTTAGTTCGGATTTGTGTAATTACCTTGATGATTGTTTTGGAGTGTGATGCATGCTTTATGGAACGATTGGTGATGGGATTTGGGATGTATTTTGATACTTGGTTATAGTTGACCATAGTTCTTTTCCCTAGTTATCTAGTCATCTGAAGTGGACCATTTAGGTTCTGGTAAACATGATTTGAGTTTTCATGTTGGTTTTAAGGAATATATGGGACGATCATCTACCATTAGTAGATTTTTTATATCATAATGACTACCACTCCACCACTAGTGTAACACCTTTTTAAGGCCATGTATGAGAGTCCTTATAGGTCACTGTTTTACTTGTTAGATCCAATTGGTGGCAGAACTTGGGTCCTAGTTTTAGTGATAGCGATGTTTGTAAGTGTTTCATTCATATATGAGTTTATGAGGACTTCCTAGAAACATTATGATTTCTTTACGGATCAACGAATAAGGAATTTAGAGTTCAACAGTCATGGAGTTTTATCCGGGGTGGTAGGATATATTTGGGGTTCTTAGTACTTTTATTCTTCCAACTAATGTGTTTAGTAAGTGAGTTAGTGTGCCTCTAAACCACATAACCATGGTAGTTTTTATTTCTTGGTGTTCACCACATGGCGTAGTTGAGGAGGTATGTACATGACTCATTGCATGATATAGAATTGGGTAAGATGGGTCTTGGGAGTGGAGTTTCCTATTTCAAAGAGTCGGTGGTGTTGAGGTTTTATAGAGAAAGACCCTTTTTGGACAAGTGTTTTCCTTAGATGTGTTCTTATTGATAGCACAAGAAATCGACAAGGGAGTTCATGGGGGGTGTGAGACCCATTTGAGAGCTTAGTAGCCCATAATTTTTTTAGTTTGTTCTTTTTGGGGATTAAAATCCATAGAGAGGGGAATAATTTACTGTCTCTTTTTTCTATCTAAGACTTTTAAAAATTTCTAGGAATATTTTTAGAGCTAGGTGGATAGACGGCACAAGATTTTGAGGCTCGGTGCCCCTAAAATTGATGTTTAAAAAATATTATATATATCAATATCATGCACACTTATTTTCCTTGAAAATTTTGAATAAATCCAAAAAAGAGTCTCGGATAAGAAATATAATACCATAACTGAATTCAAAATATGATTTTTATCATAGTAATGAAATAATATTTTTTGATTTTGGGTGTTTGGTTAAAAGTTGTCATGGGTGAAAATTATGAAATAAATAAATTAAACTTCTTTATTTATTATGTTAATGGAGTGACCTAGTTTTTCCTCTATAAATACATTATTATAACTAATTTTTAGGGTTATCTTTATAACCCTACAAATTGAGAGGAGATCATGGAGTAATTTTGGTGATCATTATGGTCATGGATCAATGATTGGAGTATCATAAGGAATGATAACGACAATGCATCTTGTGGATATCATCAATGAAAATGACATGTGATCATTATTTTTTAGTGATTGATCCAAATCATGGTATGAAATTATTTTTTTATAGATTTATCCTATTGTGATTTACCCACAATAAACATGAATTAATCACATAAAACATTAATTTATGGATCAATTATTTAATTCATTTATTTTCTTCATCTTCCTATGGTATAGGAATTGATATTGTGTTGTTTTATTTATTTCTCTTCATTCGCCACCCTATGACAGCAAATTGAGGCCAACATGAACATTTATAAAGGTCCATTACTAATGTTTTTATTTTTTTCATTTTCTCTTCCTTTTCTACATGTGTTCATCGTTGGCATATTATTTTGGAATATGATTCAATGAATATATGGTGAATTATCATTTCATATTTGGAATTTTGTGAAATGGATCACTACCATAGGTTAGGGATGGATATCTTATATTACAATTTTGGGGTACAATGATGGAAGTATATCAAAAGAGAAATTGGGAGTTTTTTATCATGGTTTTGGCATGCTACAATGATGAGTAACAAAGGAATGTGTTTTCTGGGTAGTGGATATGGTCAGAATTAAGGAGAAAATGGAGAGAGGGTTTTGTTAACCCAAGATCCACAATTTACAACATGATTTCCAGTGAAATCAAGGGAAACAGAGGCTTAGGGTAAAGATGCATCAAAAATCATGTGGGTTCTTTGAAAAAACCGACTACACTGTATGTAGTCATATGAACACAGTAGTCCCCTCTATGTGGGTCTAGGGTTTTCGCACAGAGATAAATATCACATGCCATGTGACATTTTTCACATGACATGTAACGTTTAGTCGACTAGATCAGTGTGTATAGGGTGTACATGCCTAAGAGTCCATGAAGTATTAAATATTGTTTGTGAAAAGTCACATGTCATGTAACA
This sequence comes from Viscum album, assembly GCA_963277665.1. Taxonomy (NCBI): domain Eukaryota; kingdom Viridiplantae; phylum Streptophyta; class Magnoliopsida; order Santalales; family Viscaceae; genus Viscum; species Viscum album. The sequence goes on from OY728157.1 coordinate 1,770,658,478, forward strand.
CATGGTGTATGACTTGATGTGTAACTGGAGTACATTCCTAGGTGGCCATGTATCCCCATACATTGTGTACTAGTGATTTACATGGGTATGATAGAGTACACAGATAAAGTTATGTGAAATGTGGTGGATGGATCAGTGTGTATAAGGGGTACACACCTAGGTAGCCATGTGGATCAACACACCATGTACTTGGAAAGTACATTGGTGGGCTAGAGTACAAGAAATGATCCATGTACTTGATCATGGAAATGTACATGGGCACAGCTTGGTGTACAAGGGCACTGGCAGCTGACATTCCATGTCCCAGGGTGAAATCTAAATGATGTGTACACTTGGGACATTCTATGAATTTTATAAAATGAATGTTATGTGAATGTGAGTTATGGATAGTTCCAAGGCTTGTGATACATGTTTTTTTCCACCAGGGACATTTCATATACTCCATTGAGGATATGTTGGAGTCCTCTTTATTCTCAACTCATCTTTTTTATGAGATTGTGTGATATTCCTTGGACCAATATCATTTTATTTTTTTCCCATGGTCTATTCCTATAAGGGTTTGGTGTAGCATCTCATTATCATCATAGAAGGTGACTCCTCTACAGGTTCCTGTTGATCGGTACAATATAGGTGAGTTCCCAATTGTGTGATCTTCCTTGGACCAATATCATTTTATTTTGTTCCCATGGTCTATTCCTATGAGTGTTTGGTGTAGAATCTCATTCTCATCATAGAAGGTGACTCCTCTACAGCTTCTTATTGATCGGTACAATGTGGGTGAGTTCCCTTATTCTAGATTGAGTCTTCTCATTCAACTTCGAATAGGCTCCTCAGCAAATTAGAGCATGTATCCATTCAAGAGGATCGGAGAAATCATTATTTTCTTCTTATTTTCCCAATCTAGGGTTTTTGGAATTATCATGACCAAAACTTACATGGAAATCAATACCCTATCTTAGAGGATGTTTCTAGTATGGTCGACTATACCCATAGTGGGCCTTGGGTGTTGACCCCTATATATGTATTGTGATATAATCTTTCTGATAAGGTATTAGTTTTATGGAGTGTGTATCATGGATGAACCCTCTCAATTTAATTTTTTATTCTTCTTGGATAGACCAAATGAGCGTGAACTCTGGGATGAGTGTCGTCAGTGGAAGTATAGTGCAATGAGTGTTTACTCCTAGATGGTCATTACATTGATACCCCAAGTGGATCTATGGAATAAATTTGTTAATAAATTTTGTGAATCAGAGTATTTTATGAGTATATCTAGGATATCCTTGGTTTTCATTGTGTCTTAAAATTGTTTGACATACCTGGATTTGACACTACTGGAAAGAGGGTCTAACCCCACTGAGCCATACCCATAGTTTTATAAACTGTGGGTATAGCCTGATTAGGGTTTTTCTATACACATGGTTTTGAATGAACCATGGGTATAGAAAATCTATACCAAAAGTTTTTACTCAACTTTTTTTAAAGAGGGGCGGATAATTTCTACCCACCCATGCTCACCCCCCTCATTCGTCGGGCCACAACCCCCCCCCCCCCCCCCAGCTCCATCCTCCTCCCCCTCCCCTCATGTTTCCCTCACCCGACGCTAATTATCCTCCTTCGGTCGATGGACACCCCCACGTATCCTCTTCCTTTAGTCGACATGCATCCCCCACCTCATCCTCCTCTGGTCGAGCATCCCTTCTTCAACCACACATCCCCTCCTAGGTTGAGCTTTCCCTCACCCAACATGAATCCCCCCTATGTCAAACTTTACCTTCTACTAGTTCTAGCATCCCCTTTGGTCGAGCATACCTCTTAGGTCGAGGATCCCCTCTAGTTGAGCACCCCCTTCTATGTTTTTATGATTCAGGTATTCTTTGACGGTGAGTCCCTAATCTTCTTCTGGTATGGTTAATTGATTCATTGTTTAGTTTGAGTTTTGTTGATTCAATTTTTATCATTTCATATTGTTTTATTTATCTTTGATATATGATTGATTTTTTGTTTTCTCAAAACATAAAAATATTTGTAATTTTTGTGTTTGTAGATATAGATCAGTGGAAGTTCACATAGAAGATACCATGAGAACATGATTTCTTTGCGATTTAAGTGAATAGTATATGATGTATTTTTAGTTTCATAAAGAATATCATATTATATGTGAAATCATTTGGAGCTCAAAAAAATGTTAAGAATATTTTATGTGTAGAATTATTCATACCATTGATGCTTTGTGGATGTATTTTTCATGTGAATGAAGTGTTATAATTTGAAAATGAAAATGTTATCTAATGCATACTATTTTAATATATACATGATTTATGTGAAGGGAAATTGGTTTATGGAAAAAAATTTGTTCTTTTTGGATTCACATGTAGTTTAATGGGTAAACATATTTTATTAAATTATAAAGTTTTATCTAGATGAAAAGTACCCTATAAATATAGAATTAACTCAGGGGAAAGGTGTTGAAACTTTTTTAGAGATGTGATTAATAAGAATTTATTTTTGTATTTTCTCCATGTTGATTTTTCAATGGAATAACAACACCATATGAAGGATTCATTTTGAAAAATTATTTTTCTTCACAATGAAATATATATATGTGAAGTGCGTGTTGTATGGAATTTCCATTTGAGTGTTGTTTTATATAAATATTCTCTAAAAATAATTAACTCAATTTAATTTATTTTTGAAAAAATAGTTCATGAAGAATAAAATTATTGAACCAAAAATATGAGATAGGATACATATTCTATGAATGGATCATATAATTTATGTTATTATAATTTCATGTACTATATAATAATCATAAATTTGAGATGTTAATAATTTCTAGACATTAAACAGTATCTAATTTAATGATATTTTACAAATAATGGGCTATAATGAAATTATATCTTGTCAAGAATCATGAATAGGTGAGCACATGATACTCAATTAATCTTGGACTATATAAAAGTATAATCTTATCTATTCTATAGAAGATTGTATGGAGTAACTAATTAGGATTATATTATAGAATCTATGATTGGAACATCTTACTAATCATAGTAAGGAGTTTTTTAGTTTTGAGACTAAAGCATGTAATAATATTGTGTCCCTATTTATGGTTAGAGTTTAGTAGATGAATTTTGATACTTATAAATAAATTATATTTTTTGGTTGTATGTGGTACTATATATAGTCACCTCATAACAAGACACTTGGTTCACATCTTAGTTATGGATAATTGTAGGAGGAATTCATGACCCAATAATGGATCATTAAAAAATAACTCCATTAGATTAATGACTATGAAAATTAATACTTTTATATTTTAAAGGATATAAAAAAGGGATTGTATGTTAGATTCTAGCTATATATGGTATGATAACATTATCATGGTATAGTTCAACTATAATGACACATACCTCTATCATAGACATGGAACCTTCCTTGGACAATTATGGTTTACCTTGTTGATAATCCCTTTATAGGATAGAGGTAAGAATTTTATCTTTAATACTGAAAGGGTTGAAATTAGTGATAAAAATAAAGGCACTTTCAATAAAAATGTGAATTAGATTTAACTATTAAGTTTTTATATTCTAATGGTTTTATTTTTTATAGTACATATCCATTTTTTAATTTTTTTTATGCTATGATATATTATATTTGATTAGAAATTGTGTCCTCTAGGATAAAAATTGAGTTTTATTTTATCTTAAATTCACTCCCTCTTAATTTCATTATTTGGTTATTTATAATAACAACAATATTTTTATATCTTTCCTCTTTGGTTTTATTTTTCTCATATATTTGATATTAATGACTCTTCACAAAGGATTATAGAATAATAATGATCTTAGTGTTTCTCTATTGAACATAAAATATTTTTGAGACTAAAAGAATTATTAATTATGAATACTATTACATGTTACACATAATATCAGGGGAGTATAAGAGTTAGGAGTTTATTATTTACCAAATCCATGATATTTTAATAGGTTATTTTAAAAAATGACATTCTCAACACAATTTACAAGTATTGTTTATTTTTTGAAAATAATTAATTGAGAAAGATTATATTAACAAGATGAGATTTTGATTGATGCTAAAAACATATTTAAAATAAATAAACATATATAGCCTCAAGTAATGTTGTCTATTTAATTATTAAATATGATTTCCCGGTCTTACACTTTTGAATCCAGTGCTACAAATAGATATTTTTCATCGCTTATGTAACGCCCCGACCCCAGAAGCCTGGATCTGGTGCATTATTTTAATACATTGGCATTATTACAAGGAATCAAGTCCCGAAGGACTGATCAATTTAGTAGTATTGGAAAATAAATTACATACATGAATGTTATGTTATATATTCAAACATAAAACATAACATAAACAATCTGTTGAGAATTCCATTATTCCCCTAGATTAACCCTGCATATCAAACATAATACACTTCTTGGAATCTTAGGAAAAAAACATAAGAAAGGGGTGAGATCATATGCTCAGTAAGGGTAAAAAATTTAGCTGAAGTTGTAAACTTTTAAGGTAAGATGTGTAATAAAAACAATATCCTTTTAAACATAAACTTAAACATAATATGGATAAAATAAATCAAAAATTACTATATAAACATGCACATGGATATTCTACTAGTTGAATAATCACATGTAATAATTAATTTCATAATGAGGGAATGCCTAACAGCAAACATCATTACCACATAGTCAAGGCATCATGCCAAGACTACAAATAGAAAAAAATTCAAGGCCTTGTGCTAAGAAGCTAGTTTTTCTCATGAGATCTACTAATGCATCGAGGGGCTATATCGGCCCCCACCCGTCACTTACTAAGTCCACTGCATTCCTCATATGAAAATGTTGAAACATAACATAAAACTTTGCATTAAAACTAGCATACGAAATGTCAATACTTCAACTATAAACCGTGAAGGGTATAAAAATAACACATCCACAGTCAAAAATATCATAAATAATTCAATAAAATATGGAATATTATATTATAATAAATCAAACTTAATCAATAATAATATCCAGTAAAGGATTTTGATATAGTTAAAAATGATCAGTAAAACTCTTTGAGTGAAATAACCCTTTTTTTATGAAATCATTTAAAAGTCACACAATTTATAAAGGAAAAAATTTGAAAGATATTTTTAAATCAAATTGTCCCATACCACGTTGAAACTTTTTAAATTAATTAACATTTTAAAACATTCATGTCCATATAAATAAATTCTTAAAACCATTTTGAAAACATGGACATTAATGAGAAAGATTTAGAAGAATAAATATTTGAAATATTTAAAATGATGTTTTAGTTAAAGAGTACCTTAAAAATAATACATTTGAAAACTCTTTTATTAAACATGGACATGGATAATAAATATGTCCCAGAAAAAAACATACACATAAACAATCTCAGATAATAATGAGATTGAGGAATTAACCCTTACCTTACACTTTCCTTTGGTCGAGGGTACGGTTAACCTCCTATATAATGACCATAGTATGTTATTAAATTATAAAAGAACCATATTAATATTTATTATATTATAAATTATTCATTTATGACTTTATAATACCCATTTAATAATGATTTCCATGTTAAATTAACATTTCGAGTAATAATCACTCTCTTTATCGTACGTGTTTTAACTTGCTATTCTTGATCGTATCATTTAGATCATGATTTAAATAATTCCAAAATATAAAACATGATTTATATATAATATGTATTTATAATATAAATATGTATTATATATATATATATATTAAATGGAAAACACTATTTTTGGAGACGGTAGGTCGTATGTACGCATAAACGTTGTTTCTGTTTTCATATTGTATTGAACAGAAGTAAGTGAATAAGATATAAGTAAGTACATACATACATATATATATATATATATCCAGTAGAATTATTATTTCATATATTACATACTTATTAATAATATTTTTTTTATAATCATCTTTGAATGGTGAACCTGGAAATTAATCTCATCGCGTTGTGGAGACGGTAAGTCGTGCGTACACACGAGCGACGATATCATTTCCTTAATGATTAAAATGTGTGGAATTTGATGATATATTAATTTTATAGAGAAATTATCATGTTATTTTCATTATTTATATACATATTACTCATCATTATATCCATCCAAATAACATTATGTTGAAAAACAAATTACACCACGGCGTGGAGATGGTAAGCCATACGTACGCACGCATCGTGGCATTATCATTAATAGGATGGATAGAATAATTATTATGGTTGTACAATATTTATAATAATATCATAGTATTTATAAGGTACTGTAGTTATTATTTTGGTATGTAAATAACAAAGAAATAGAAAGTGTAAGAAGAAAAGAACTTTGAAAGAGGTGATAAAATAATTACCTCTTCTTTGGGTGTTTCCTTTTGATTTGAACAAAAGGGATACTTAGGTTGGATTTACGATCAAGGGAAGGCCTCTAGGTTGAAGTTAGGGAAGTTGGGAGTATATTAGGTCTGGGTTTTTCCTAACCAAATGGATTTTTAGGTGTGATTTTGAGAGAAGGGGAAGTACCCTTTTATAAGAGAGGTGAGGGTCACTTCAGGAAAATTTAAAATATTATTTTATTATAAAACCATTTTCGTTTTATAATGGATAAAAATTGATTTATTTAGAATCTAAGGTAATTATGATTCTAAATCATCTCAAAAAATAGGTTTTAGACAAGTTTAGGTCACCATATTAACCCTATCTTTTAGATTTAACTCTTAGTTAAATAGTTTAACTTTTACCCTATCCTCTTGTATTATTATAATAAATAGTTAATAAACTTACTATAAAAATACAAGAGAACCCCAAGTGGTTAATTATTGATATCTATAACCTTATCTAAGTACTTTGGACGAACCTTATATTTTTAGAAATATTATATTAATTAATAATATAGTATTTGTTTTAAAAACTCATTTATGTCAATTTTGATACTATTTGGTATTTTGTTTTTGTTAGTCATAAAAACTTTATCACTTCAAAAAAAATTATTTAATCAACCCTAAAATTTCATAATAACATATAAAATTCGTGTATTTCATAAAAATCCTCAATTTACATTTATTTTTATATTTATAATATCAATTATTTTAATCTTTCGTTGATAAAGTAATTATTTCATCATCATTGGGTCATAAATAAAATTAATTATATAATATCTAAAAATTATAAATAAAATTTCATTATGTAGGAAATATTTTTCTCTTTATAATTGATATTTATAGTCAAATTTATCTTATGTATAACTCAATATTAAAAATGGATTAGTTATTAAACTTTGAATTTAAAACTTTTAACTCTTCTTTAAATAGAATAATAATAAATGTCCTAGTCTAATAAAAGTGGACCAAAAGGATCATATTTTATTAATAAGGTTGTTTTAGGTCGAAATACACTTATCCAGTAGAATTAGGACACATGTTAGGGTAATTATAATATCATTTTTACCTTTAATTACCCTATTTACTTTTAACCATGGTAAATAAATGTCAAAAGTTGATATTCACCAAAAATTATTTTCAACATATTGAACCAAATGTTACTTAATTATTTCAACCATTTCTTTTATATTTTTGAAATTAAATTCACAGAAGTGGTAAAATTACCATTTATGCAAATTTGCAAATGTGCCTAGAAGGTGGGTAAAAGACGTTAAAACGTTCAATAAAATTTTATACATCTAATTTTATTTTAAAATGACTTCAATGAATTAAATTGAAATTATATATGTATTATATATCTATTTTTAATTAAAATAAATTTAAATAAAATAAATAATTATTTAAAAAAAAATTGGTTTTAAACAGTAACGTAGTGTTTTTCACTATTCCTCAAAAATTGAAAGTTTTCAGAAAAATACCAAAAACTCACCCTAAGATAATTTTGATATTATGAATTCAAAAATGAATTCTATTTTACCAAATTAAAAATATATAATTTTCATTAATTAATTTAAAATTAATTCCCATTGTCAAAACCAAAAAGCAGGTTTTTAAAAAGTAAAAACTATCAAAAGATTGACATGTGTTTATGTCAAATTTTAATGTGAAATTACTAATAATGACCTACATTGTATTAAATGATAAAAATATAATCTGATTATACTTCCAAACCATTCAAATGCATAATTTAACACTTTAAATTATTTCAATTTAAAATTTTGTTTTCAATTAAAATTTAGTATTTTTCACTATTCATCAAAATATGAAAGTTATCAAAAAAATACCAAAAAATTATCCAAATGAAATTTTTATGTCTTGCTTCTAAAGAAGAATTTAATATCATTAAAGTGAATATATAAAAGTGTCAAATATTGGTTTTAAAATGGGTTCTCCATTAAAAGTGGTAAATTTTCATTTTTTGAAAAAATACTTCTTTTATCTGAAAAAAATGAATTTGTTCTTATATTATGTCTAAGAAACACATAATATAGATTCTAAAATTATATGGAGTATATAAAATTCAAAATTTAGTTAGTACTATTAATAAACTCTTTTTGAACGGCTATTTTGGTAAGTCGTGGTGCACTCGAACTCAGTGTTGTGTGTAGCGCAAGTTATTGAATTACTTTGAAAAGATAATGAACTATGAAATCATGGGGTGTTACGTTCTCCCCTCCTTAAATAAATTTTTTCCTTGTAATTTTAAATTGTTCTTCTAAAACAAAAGGTTAAAAATAGAAAAATACCTTTGTGGAAAACCCACATCGAAAATTGGGTTAATAAAATTTAATCTTAATAAGAGGGAAAGGGAAATGAAAAAGTCACCACCCAATTATGATCTAGATTAGGAGAAAATTGGTGGAAATTAGAGACACATAATTAGAGGAAAAATGTAAATATTTATAGTTATTTATTGAGGTCATCAATCTCAAACAAGTGTAAAATTTAGGGCCCCAAATCCATCAATCTATGATAATTTAAAATATCATCGGTTCAACAAAACATAAGGTATTAGGATAACACATTTTTGGTTTTAAGATCCCTTACCTAAAGTTTAAGAATTGATTTATTCATAGAATAAGAGGAAAAAATATACTTGACAAGTAGAGTTTCATCCTTCAACTAATTCCAACCACAAACTCATCTTTCACTCCAAAAGATAATAGAATTCAAAAATATTCTATTTATCCTAATCGTATAGGGTTCCAAAAATAATGAATTTTTAATTCATTTTTCAGACTATTTAAAAAAAACTACATTATACAAATCAGGACATCACGTAGGCCATTGGTAGGTGATGCACCCTTGTCACCCTCCGGTTTTGGGTTCAAGTCCTGTGGCCTTGTCGGATGCGACGAGTTGCCTCCGACCTTCAGGTTGTCCTTTTTATAACAATACAAAAATAATCTTAAGAAATTATTTAACCTTAACAATAGTATCCAATGTAAAACTTAATCCATTCCAACCTTTATACTTATCCAAAATACTTCTATCCAAACTCATAGTCCAAAATTTATAAGGAAGGTAAATACAATGAATATCTTTTTTTCCACGTAATAACATGTGAATACCTTCATCATGTATTCTTTTAAAACACGGTAACACCCAGAATTACCATAAAACCTTATTGATTATATTAATGCTCCCTTATTCCTTATAGAATACTAGATATACTCCTTATATCCAAAAATATTGTAAACTCCAACAATAGTGTAATAAACAAAAAATTAATTAGTTTCAAAGTAGTCAAGAATATTGAATATAATTTATCCAAATCAATCATATATTATTCCAAAATCACTACCTCAGCATCAGAACCATATTAAAGTTTATCTTTCCTTTAACTGTGTATTTTACAAAAAATTTAACTTGCTATTGAGTCACTTTTCTTAGAACCATATAATCTCAAATCCTCAATGAAATAGTACTACAGTACAATCCTTATTTATTTTCATAATTCATATAACAAGTACATAGTTGATATAACACTCAAATGAAATAATTCTTTAATAACATCATAAGAACACTAGTCATTCCTCTTCATATTTGGTATTATCATAACCTGATTATTATCCAATAGCATCATTTGGGGCATACTCTAATGATTTAGACATTGATTCACGTAGTGTCCCAACTCCTTGCAGATGAAGCATTGTACATTTGAAACCTTTTTCTTACCCTTGAAATAACATACTTGGTGTCCTTTTTCTTCACACTTATAACAAACTCTCATTCCCTTTAATCATTTACCAAAGGGATTCTTTCCACATTTATCACATATGGGAAAATCCTTCTTTACCCTCTTCCCTTTATCCATCTTTCTCTCTACCATCCTTTTCTTCTCTTGCTTCCCTTAAAAGTCATAGGACTCAGAAAATTATTTACATATCTTATAAACACATGATACTATTTATTCATATGATGAGAATATGTGGGAGACTATTTCCCTTCTAAATTTTGGCTTAATACCATGAAATATATAATCCTTCTTACTATATGGATCATGTGTATTGCTGGAGTTCTCATTTCTTCTACTGGGTGCCATTTCTAAACAATGGCATACACTAGGTTAGTTTATGAATCACAATTCATAATTCCAAACTTATAAAATACCTAACATAAATTGAAAATATTATGCATATAATATATAATCATAAAAAAATTCTTTGAGGAAGTATTTACTCCTAAATCCTTCATAATGGCTTGTAAAGAAAATGTGAATTATCCTAAGAATATCCCCCGAGAGTGTCATAACCAAGAGTGCAGCAAGGCCTGTTGTCGTGTACCAGGATACCCCGAGTCAAGAACGAAACTCCTTATCAGAGTTTTCACTCCTAGTTACATCTGTTCTAGAGCCACCTCTACCTTCCCGTATCCAGACAGGGATCTATTTCTTGGAAAATACACAAAATTTCTACATTACCAAAATTCTAGGAAGTCCTTCTATACTAATCCTCAAAGTTTATATTAGAGTAATGTTCTCTAATCAGAGTTATTCTAAATCTAGTTTCCAAGGTTTTTAATAAACTTCCTCTGATACCAATTGTAACTCCCTGACCCCAGAATCCCATAGTTGGTGCATTATTTTAATACATTGTAATGATTATAAGGAATCAAGTCCCTAAGGACCGATCAGTTTAGTAGTCTTGGAAAATATATTACATACATGAACATTACATTACACATTCAAACATAAAAAAACATAAATAATCCATTGGGAACACCATAATTCCTCTAGCTTAACCCTGCATATCAAACATAATACACTTCTTGGAATCCTGGGAAAACAAAACATTAGAAAGGGGTGATATCAGATGCACAGTAAGGGTAAATAATTTAACAGAATCTATAAAATTTTAAGGTAATATGTGTAATAAAAACAACAGTATTTTAAACATAAACTTTAACATAATATATAGAAAATAAATCAAAAATTACCATATAAACATGCACATGGATATTCAAATAGTCAAATAATCACTTGTAATAATTAATTTCATAATGAGGGAATGTCTAACACTGGACATCATTACCACATAGTCAAGGTCTCATGCCAAGACTGCAAATAAAATTTTTGTCAAGGCCTTGTTCCAAGACACTAGTTTGTCTCATGAGACCTAACGATGCATCGAGGGGCTATATTGGGCCCCACCTATCACTTATTAAGTCCACTACATTCCTCATATGAAAATGTTGAAACATAACATAAACATTTGTATAAAAACTAGCATACAAAATGTCAATACTTCAACCATAAACCATGAAGGGAATAAAAATAACACATCCCCAGTCAAACATATCATAACTCATTAAATACAATATAGAAGATTGTAATATAATAAATCAACCTTAATCAATAATAATATTCATTAAAGTATGTTGATATAATTGAAAATGATCAGTAAAACTCTTTAAGTGAAATACCCCTTTTTCATGAAATCATTTAAAAGTCACACAATTTATAAAGGAAGAAATCTAAAAGATATTTTTGAATAAAAGTTTCCCATACCAATTTGAAACATTTTAAATGAATTAACATTTTAAAACATTCATGTCCGTATAAATAAATCCTTAAAACCATTTTGAAAACATGGAAATTAATGAGAATGATTTAGAAGAATAAATATTTAAAACATTTAAAATGATGTTTTAGTTAAAGAGTACCTTAAAAACAATCCATTTTAAAACTATTTTATTAAACATTTAAATGGATAATAAATATTTCCCAGTAAAAACATACACATAAACAATCTCGGATAATAATGAGATTGAGGAATTTACCCTTACCTTGCACTTTCCTTTCGTCGAGGGTATATTTAACCTCCTGTATAATGACCATATTATGTTATTAAATTATACCAAAACCATATTCATATTTATTATATTATAAATGATTCATTTATGACTTTATACTACCCATTTAATAATGATTTTCATGTTAAATTAACATTTTGGATAATAATCTCTTTCTTTATCGTACGTGATTTAACTTGTTATTCTTGATTGTATCATTTAGATAATGATTTAAATACTTCCAGAATATAAAAATGATTTATATATAATATATATTTAGAATATAAATATGTATAATAGATATATATATGAAATGGAAAACACCGTTTATGGAGATGGTAGGTCGTACGTACGCATAAACGTTGTTTCCATTTTCATATCGTATTAAACGGAAGTAAGTGAATAAGATATATATAAGTACATAAATATATATATATATATATATATATATCAAGTGTCATTATTATGTCATATATTACATACTTATTAATAATATATATTTTTATAATCATCGTTTAATGGTGAACCTGGAAATGAATCTCATCACGCCATGGAGACGGTAAGTTGTACATACACATGACCGATGATATCATTTCCTTAATGATTAAAAGGTGTGGAATTGGATAGTATATTAATTGTACAGAGAAATTAGCATGTTATTTTCATTATTTATATACATATTACTCATCATTGTATTCATCATATGAATGATAATGTCACCATGAGTGCGTACGTACGACTTACCGTCTCCACGCCGGAGTCGGTGCATTATTTTAATACATTGGCATGATTATAAGGAATCAATTCCGAAAGGACCAATCAGTTTAGTAGTCTTGGAAAATAGATTAAATACATGAATGTTACATTACAAATTAAAACATAAAACACATCATAAATAATCTATTTAGAACACCATTTTTTCCCTAGCTTAACCCTGCATATCAAACATAATACACTTCTTGGAATCCTGGGAAAAAAAATATAAGAAAGGGGTGTTCTTAGATGCTCATAAAGGGTAAAAAATTTAGCGGAAGCTATAAAATTTTTAGGTAAGATGTGTAATAAAAACAATAGCCTTTTAAACATAAACTTGAACATAATATGAATAAAATAAATCAAACATTACCTTATAAGCATGCACATGGATATTCTACTAGTCTAATAATCACATGTAATAATTAATTTCATAATGAGGGAATGCCTAATGCTGGACATCATTACCACATAGTCAAGGCCTCATGCTAAGAATACAAATAAATTTTTTTTCAAGGCCTTGTGCCAAGACACTAATCTGTCTCATGAGACCTAGCGATTCATCGAGAGTCTATAGAGGGCCCCACCCATCACTTATTAAGTCTGCTGTATTCCTCATATGAAAATGTTGAAACATAACATAAAAATTTGTATTAAAACTAGCATATGAAATTTCAATTCTTCAACCATAAACCATGAAGGGTATAAAAATAACACATCCACAGTCAAACATATCATAACTCATTCAATACAATATGGAAGACTGTATTATAATAAATCAACCTTAATCAAAAATAATATCCAGTAAAGGATTTTGATATAGTTGAAAATGATCAGTAAAACTCTTGGAGTGAAATACCCCTTTTTCATGAAATCATTTAAAAGTCACACAATTTATAAAGGAAGACATTTAAAAGATATTTTTGAATCAAATTGTCTCATACCAATTTGAAACTTTTTAAAGTAATTAACATTTTAAAACATTCATGTCTATATAAATAAATCCTTAAAACCATTTTGAAAACATGGACATTAATGAGAAAGATTTAGAAGAATAAATATTTAAAACATTTAAAATAATGTTTTAGTTAAAGAGTACCTTAAAAACAATCTGTTTTAAAACACTTTTATAAAACATGGACATGGATAATAAATATTTACCAGTAAAAACATACACATAAACAATCTCGGATAATAATGAGATTGAGGAATTAACCCTTACCTTGCACTTTCCTTTAGTCAAGGGTGAGTTTAACCTCCTGTATAATGACCATAGTATGTTATTAAATTATACCAGAACCATATTCATATTTATTATATTATACATGATTCATTTATGACTTTATACTACCAATTTAATAATGATTTCCATGTTAAATTAACATTTTGGGTAATAAAATCTTTCTTTATCGTACGTGTTTTAACTTGTTATTATTGATCGTATCATTTAGATCATGATTTAAATACATCCAAAATATAAAACATGATTTATATATAATATATATTTAGAATATAAATATGTATAATAGATAGATATATGAAATTAAAAACATCGTTTATGGAGATGGTAGGTCGTACGTACGCATAAATGTTGTTTCTATTTTCATATCAAATTTAAAGGAAGTAAGTGAAGAAGATATATGTAAGTACATACATATATATGTATATATATCTCCAGTAGAATTATTATTTCATACATTACATACTTATTAATAATATATATTTTTTAAATCATCGTTGAATGGGGAACCGAGAAATGAATCTCATCGCGTCATGGAGACGGTAAGTCGTACGTACACACGAGCGACAATATCGTATCCTTAATTATTAAAATTTGTGGAATTGGATGGTATATTAATTGTACATAGAAATTATAATGTTATTTTAATTATTTATATACATATTACTCCACATTATATCCATCCAAATAACATAGTTTTGAATAACAAATTACACCATGGTGTGGAGATGGTAAGTCGTACTTACACACGCATGGTGGCATTATCATTCATAGGATGGATAGAATAATGAGTATGGTTGTACCATATTTATAATAACATCAAAATATGTAGAAGGTACTGGATTTATTATTTTGGTATGGAAATAACAAATAAATAGAAAGTGGAATAAGAAAAGAACTTTGAAAGAGGTGATAAAATAATTACCTCTTCTTTGGGTGTTTACTTTTGATTTGAACAAAAGGGATCCTTAGGTTGGCTTTCTGCTAAAGGGATGGCCTCTAGGTTTAATTGAGAAAAGTTTGGAGGAGATTTTTGTAGGTTTTGGCTGAGCCAAATGGATTTGGAGGTGTGATTTTGAGATAGGGGGAAGTACCCTTTTATAAGAGAGATGGGGTCACTTTAGGAAAAGTTTGAAATATTATTATATTATAAAATCATTTTCTGTTTCTAATGGCTCCAAATTGATTTATTTTGTATCTAAGGTGGTTATGGGTCTAAATAATCTCAACTAATAGGTATTAGACAAGTTTAGGTCACCATATTAACCCTATCTTTTAGATTTAACTCTTAGTTAAATAGTTTAACTTTTACCATGTCCTCTTGTATTATTATAATAAATGGTTAATAAACATACTATAAAAATCAAATAGAACTCAAAGTGGTTAATTATTGATATATAAAACCTTATATAATTACTTTGGCCGAACCTTTGATATTTATAAATATTATATCAATTAATAATATAGTATTTGTTTTAAAAACTCATTTATGTCAATTTTGACACTATTTGGTATTTTGTTTTTGTTAAAGTCATAAAAACATTATAACTTAAAAAAATTTATTTAATAAACCCTAAAATTTCATATTAACCTAGAAAATTATTTTATGGCATAAAAACCCACAATTTACATTTATTTTTATATTTATAATATCAATTATTTTAATCTTTCATTGATAAAGTAATTACTGCATCATCATTGTGTCATAAATAAATTTAATTATTTAATATACAAAAATTATAAATAAAATACCATTATGTAGGAAATATTTTTATATTTATAATAAATATTTATAGTCGAATTTATCTTATGTATAACTCTATATTTAAAATGGTTTAGTTATTTAACTTGGAATTTAGCACTTTTAATTTTTCTTTAAATAAAATAATAATAAATGTTCTAATCTAATCCAAGTGGACCAAAAGGATCTTATTTTATTAATAAGGTTTATTTTGGTCGAAATAAAATTATACAATAGAATTAGGACATGTGTTAGGGTAATTATAATATCATTTTTACCTTTAATTACCCTATTTACTTTTAACCGTGGTAAATAAAAGTCAAAAGTTTCTATTCACCAAAAATTATTTTCAACATATTGAACCAAATTTTACTTAAGAATTTCAACTTTTTCTCTTAGATTTTTTAAATTCAATTCACAGAAGCGGTAAAATGACCTTTTATGCAAATTTGCAAATGTGCCTAGAAGGTGGGTAAAAGACGTTAAAAAGTTCAATAAAATTTTATACATCTAATTTTATTATAAAATGACTCCAATGAATTAAATTGAACTTATATAGGTATTATATATCTATTTTTACTTAAAAAAATTAAATAAAATAAATAATTATTTAAATAAAAAGTTGGTTTTGAACAATAACGTAGTGTTTTCACTATTCATCAAAAATTGAAAGTTTTCAGAAAAATACAAAAAAATCACCATAAGATAATTTTGATATTCTGAATTTAGAAATGAATTCTATTTTACCAAATTCAAAACATATAAGTTTCATTAATTAATTTAAAATTAATTCCCGTTTTCAAAACCAAAAAGCGGGTTTTTAAAAGTAAAAACTATCAAAAGATTAACATGTGTTTATGTCAAATTTATTTTTGAAATTACTTATAATGACCTAAATTGTATTAAATAATAAAAATATAATATAATTATTCTTCCAAAACATTCAAATTTATAATTTAACACTATAAATTATTTTGATTAAAAAAATTGTTTTCAATTAAAATTTAGCATTTTTTACTATTCATCAAAATATGAAAGTTATGAGAAAAGTACCAAAAAATTATACAAACTAAATTTTTATGCCCCGCTTCTAAAAAAGAATTTAATTTTATTAAATTTAATATATAAATGTGTCAAATATTGGTTTTAAAAAGTTTTCTCCATTAAAAGGCGGTAAAATTTCATTTTTTGAAAAATACTTCTTTTATCTGAAAAAATGAATTTGTTCTTATATTATGTCTAAGAAACACATAATATGGATTCTAAAATTATATGGAGTGTATAAAATTCAAAATTCAGTTAGTAATGTTCATAACCACTTTTTGAACGGCTAGTTTGGTAAGTCGTGGTGCGCTCGAACTCAATGTTGTGGGTATCACAAGTTATTGAATTACTTTAAATAGATAACGTACTATGAAATCTTGGGGTGTTACAGCTTATAGCATATGTTATTTCTCTTATTATTTGTTTTTCTAGCTACTAGTATGCTTTGATTAATTTAATAATAAAATTTATTATAATGAATTTTTTAATTATGGTTTACATTTTTGATCAGAAGATAAATTTTTTCCCTTATTATAGAATGGATAGAATCTGGATGTATCATACCGATCAGATTTCAAACGAGTTTCAAAATAATTTGGAGAATTTTTTAGATTTTTCATTTAAAAATGCTTCAGATTAAGGTTGTATATAGTTTCCATGCTATAAATGTGTTGGAAGATCATGGTTAAGATGGGAAGAAGTTAGTTTCCATTTAATGAAATTTGGATTTCAAACAAACTATTAAGTATGGTATCACCATGGAGAGAAAAGTCAGTATTATACTGTTCATGAATGAAATGAAATAAGTGACATGGAGAATTTTATATTTTATTGGTTTTTATTTGTGCATCATTCCAAGAGAGATATTATGTCGGTTCAAGAAGGCAATGATATAAGTACACATGAGGAAAATACTGAAGATGATGTTGAGAGAGTGAAAATTTTATTGGATGATGACAGAACACCAATATATTAAGAATGTATTAAAATGACCAAGTTAGAATTTTTAATGTGGTTATATCATAGGAAAACCATGTATAGAATTTCCAATACCACCATTTATTATATTCTTACATTTTTTAAGGGATTTATTCATGATGGTGTAGATATTCCCTCAAATAATTACAAGGCATGGAAGTTAATTAAGTATCTTGGATTTGCTACTAATAAAGTCCATGTTTGTCTGAAATATTTCAGTTTATTTTAGGAGGAAACATCTAACTATAATGACCATAAAGAATGTGGTATATCTCAATGGAATACAAATACAAATGGAACACCGTCTCATGTGACAAAGAAAGTCATGTGGCACTTTCCATTGATTCCTAGACTTCAAAATCTATTCATGTATACAGAAATATCATCCAATATGCGATGGTATGATACTGATATAATTAAAGGTAATTATGAGTTGGTTAATCTTGCAGATGTATTAGCATGGTGGAAATTTGATGCACAACATCTTGATTTTGTAGCTGAGGTGCATAATGTCATGCTGGGTCTATCCTGTGATGGTTTTAATTTGTTTGGTCATATAGTTACTACTCACGGTACATGGCCAGTTTTTATTCATGTTTATAATCTTCCTACATGGATGTGTATGAAAAAACCATTCATGTTATTGAGAATGTTTATATCTAGACCTTATGATCCCAGTAATGATATAGATGTCTACTTACAGCCTTTAATAAGAGAGTTGAAACGACTTTTGGATTTGGGTGTACGGACATTCAATGCTTCTTCAAAGAATATGTTTTAGATGCATGTTTCCCTTCTATGGACCATAAATGATTTCACTTCTTATGAAATGATTTTTGGGTAGAGCATGAAGGGAAAACTATCATGTCCCATTTGTATGAAGAATACATGATCTAGAAGGATTAAATATCATCATAGTTTCAGTTTCATGGGACATCGATGATTATTTCCAATGGATCATCAATACAAGAAGAATCATCAGAGGTTTGATAATACTATTGACACTAAACAACCACCTCAACATATGTTAGGAAGTTATGTGCTTAATGAATTGAAATATTTCAGTTTTTCACTAGGTAAAGGTTAGTTGAAATATAAAAAGAGGATGAATGTTGCCACTGAAACCACTTACAATTGGAAAAGGAGAAGTATTTTTTGAGTTTTCATATTGGTCTACCAATTTTTTATGTAATTTTTTATACGTAATGAATATTGATAAAAATATGTTTGAAATTTTACTTGAAATTCTTTTGAATATCAAGGGGAAGACCAAATATGACTTTCGATCTCATCAGGACTTTTTGGATTGGGGTATTTGACCAGAACTACATCCTGTGTATATCGGTGAAAAAAAATGGAAAATTACTTGTGCTTTTTATGTGATGACATCGGTATAGAAAGATCAATTTCTAGAAGTATTTCAAAATATCAAGGTTTTTTATGGTTATTCCAGAAATATATCTAAATGAGTCAATAGAAGATATTTGAAACTAAAATCCCTAAAAACTCAGGATTATTACATGCTTCTTCATGAATTTATTCCAATATAAATTTGGAATTTTCTATCCAATAATGTATGGGTGATAGTGATTTAGTTGTTCCATTTTTTTAGAGACCTTTTTTCTAAAATATTATCCAAGTTATTCTTGATAAAAATGAAGCAAGAGGCATTGTTAATTCCATGTGAGTTGGAAAAAAATTACTCCATCCTTTTTCACCTGTATTTTACATTTAATAGTTAATATTCCAACTGAGACACTTCTTGGGGGACCGGTAGCTTTTCAGTGTATGTATACCACTAAAATAAATATGTACACAATGAAATCATATGTCCAAAACAAGAATTATCCTGACAGTTCCATTGTGATGGGTTATCAAGCCCAAGAATGTATGGATTTTTGTTCATTGTGTTTTTTTATGTGAGAAAAAGACATAATCGGCCAATGATAAATGAAGATGAGTAGTGTGAGTAAATACAACCCTCATTTCAATCTCTTCCCCAAATAGGAGGAATTACTGGGTTATATACATTGGTTACATTGGTCTTTGAAGAGCGAGATATGGTACATCACAAAATCTTGTTTAATTTTGGTTTTTTTTTATGAATATATCAATTTAGTAATTTTAATATCTATATTTTATCTCATACCATGTCATTTCACATATACCTTAGACTTTTATTACCATTTTATGTATGTAACATAATCAAATTATAAGTAGAGTTTGTTGATCTTTGCCTTTGATAAGGAGAGAGGATTTGCATAGCCAAAAGTTTCCATCTTGGTTGAAATAAAAGGTATGACAATTACTTTAAATAGCTTAAAATATAGATATCAATTTAATTGTATAACTCATATCTATTTCAAGTATTGAGATTACCTACTGAATCTGTTTCTCAAGAATTAAGAGTGTTGGCTTTTGGCCCCAATTCCTTATTCTGTGACTGAAAATATTTAATAATAAATGGATATAAATTTGTTACAAATGATAGATAGGTGAAAATGAGAACACAGCATGATGGTGTTATGTTAACTACTATAACGTATTATTATGCCAGTGCATCATATAGTCGACCTTGATATAAAGATGTGTATTATTATGGACAGGTTGAGAAAAATATTATTATTATATTATTACTCTCAATTTCGATTCACTATGATGAAATGTAAATGGTTTAATTCAATGAAGAAATGGGGTACATTTATTAATTTTTGTGGATTTAGAGTTATTGACATGAGTTGATTCCTTCATACTGATGAACTATACATTTTGGCATCAATGTAAAAAAATTGTTTTATATGAAAGATTATATGAGACCTGATTACGGTGTCATTAATAAAGTAATCCTAAGACATATTTTTCATGATGATGGGGATGATATTTACACCATTGACTCCCCCATCAGTGTTGACCAAAATATTTCATTTGATTACACAAATTGTCTTTTTGTGAGAGTTGATATTGAACCAAAGGTAGTGGAGGGTAATATATAGAAGCAACGATATATGTTCAGAGTTCATTAATTTTACCTTGACATGAGTTTATCATGTTGGTATTAATGTAATTACTTTAATTTAGTTTTATTTTGGAATGATATGTCTGTTTTAGTATTATTTGGTTTTGTTTCATTTAATTATATTTATTTCAATTTAGAAAAATTGGGTTAAAATGGGTTTTTAAAAAATGTATAACTTGGTTTTAAATTATCATTACTAAAAGATGTTATGAAATTGTTTGTCTTCTTTGAATTCTAAGTTTTATGCATGATTTTTAAAAACTGTTTCTAAAAAATATACATTTCATTATTATGCAGATTATGAATAATACTATAGAATCTCTTAAGAAGAGATTATTTGATGTTGATCATGGTAGACGCGAGTGTGGGTTGCCTTCAAAGAGTATAATAATTATAATATTTGTCTTTTACATTATATATAATGTCTTGTTTATATCCTTTATTTAATTTTTTTATAGGTATATATAGCTCCAAAGTTTCCTCCTACCAACATGGGTTTGGGCAGGGATCCTCCTAGACCTAGATGGAGAACCCATCTTACCACTGCCCTCATTAACTCATCGGTGGACATCCCATCTACAACACATGTCCATCCTCTTCTTGAGACTCCTGAGATGTTCCCATCCATCCCCTGTCATCATCTCATTTATCATCTTCTTCCCATTCCATGTCTACACCAACTCGACCAATGTTCCCACCTTTACCATATCCATATCCATTCATGTATCCCTATACATACTACCCATATTATGAAATGTCTACACTGCCTCATTTTCCTACCATCCATCCTACATATATTGAGTATGTTCCTTCAGTTTTCACTCTAGTTCATGAAGATTAACTAGAGCATCCAGTGAAATGGATACTTCCTTTGGAGGCTTTCAATCCAGCACAGTCCACAGATGCCTCACAACCTATTCAAGATCCTACATCAGGTTTTTTTATTATAAATGTGTCAAATTATATCATTTCATTTTTGTCCTATTATATCGTCAATTAACTCTTAGTTTCCCCCATCTTATCTTATTTAGTGTTATCTTCTAGTAGACGATGTAGGCGCACTCATATGTAGGAATCCTGGAATCACGAAACTCAGATTATGGTGGATTACAATCCTCAAAATCAAATGGTTGGTAAAAATTCTAGGCAGTGTACACGTTTCATGGTCGCTTTATCTAAATACCATGATATCATTCCGGTGGAACCGGTCTCATGGAGACATATCAGTGATGACATCAATGATAGGTCATGGGAATAGATATGGGTAAGAAAATTTTATAAATTTATATCTATATTAGTAATGTATTTATATGAATTAACATGTTCATTGTAGAGTTGATTTAACTTTACTAATATTGAAGATGTCAATGATTCTAGGTTGAGTGATCTTGGAAAGCTCTAGAAGTCATATAAGAATGACATACATATTGGTTGGAGGAGTAGAGTTGGTACTAATTTAGAGGGTGTACCCACATACCCTGACTGTCCAAAAAGTCAATATCAAAAAATGATCGCACATTGGAAGACTGAACAGATTAAGGTACTTCCAATATTTAATGGTTTTTATATAAAATTTAATTCTTATTACCTGTATTTATTTTTTTAGGAGGTTTCATAGAAAAACAAAAGGAACAAAGATCGAATGACATATCTACACACATTGGGACATAATAAAATGCCTGAGCATGAGAAGTGTCGGGTACTTTCATATAAATTAAAATAATGTCCTCATTTATATTGTTAATTAGTTACCTTTTCATGGAAAATTATACCAAACCCAAGATCACACACCTAGGTAACCAGAAGAAAAAACATCAACAAAGAACCACCACAAAAAAGTGTTCATTAATGTTTTTTATTGGAACTGTTGATGGATTTCTGTTCACTGATTTATTTTATTGATAACATGTTCACATAAATTCATCATATCTCCCCCTTTTTTAGTCCATGTTTCCTAGAAATGACATCTTATACCAGTAGGAGAAGTCTTGTATATTTTTCTATAAAAGTAGAAAAATTACACAAAACCCACTTTAGAAAACCACCAATCATTTATGAGTGTCATTTACCTCAATGTTTGTAAGTCTGTAATGCAGATTACTTGAATCTAGATTTATACATTTCTCATATATGGTTGCAATATAGATTTGTGCATTTATCCTTTGTAGTAAGCTGTATTGGGAATCAAATATCTTATACCTCTTTCCAAATTATTTTTCTCTAGTAGAAACAAAAGTATGGAAGTTCAATAAATGCGCAGACACAAAATAATATTGTAATTTTGTTTTTATATATTTCAAATATTTATAAGAAATTCATAATTTAATATGTTTTTTATAATTTCAATAGTCTTCCTTGGAGGCCCTCGATGAGAAGGAAGCTGAAAACTTAGGGCCAGATGATCATTTGAGTTAGGTGTTAGGTGTGGAGCACCCAGGGAGAGTCCAATGTAGACCAGGAAAAAACATTTTCCCATCTAGGTATTGGTCCTCATTGAGATCCTCTCAATCCTATCAGACCTCTGAGCTGGAAATTGCATGTGCCTAAGTAGCTGAGTCAGAGAAATAGCTTTAGAAGAGTGTAAAAGAAGTAAGTTGATGACCGAACATTTCATGAAAGTTATTTCAGTTTTGAGTCAGTCACTACCATCAAAGGATGATACTACTTTTCATTCATGTATGGCATAAATACGCTCTTTAAATGATGCCTCGGGTGATTCCCATGAGGGTCCTAATGGTAATGATGGTGGTAGAGATAGATTTGTTGGTGGTGAGGATGATGTTGATGCTATTGTTGGTGATGAGACTGTTGATGATGATGTTGATGGTGTGGTTGGTGATGATGTTTCTAATGATGTTGGTGATGATGATGATGATGGGCATGAGGATGGGTATGAGGATGATGGTGATGGGGGATATTAATCCCCTCCATTTTTGACTTAGTAGAGAGACTTTTACAAGTACTTTAAGAACATGAATTGATTTTTTGTATGAATTGGGATATACATGTATGTTTTATTTGATTTATAGGTGTAGTGTGGTTTTTTTTTGTTGGATATGTTGTTTATTTTTTTGGACTAGTAGACTGCTTGTATGATGTGAATTTATTCAGGCAATGAAATGAATTTTGGATTATGTTTTCATCGGGGGTTTTAAATGGGAATTCTTTAGTTAATTTTACATATTCATAATTCAATTCATTCACCTTTCATAAGCACTTGACTTTGGTTTCCTTGAAGATCTACTCCAAAATCATCACATTAAAAGGTCTGCTATCAAGACTATGTCCAGGAAGTTATTCTAGAATAACAACAGTAATTTCCTTAATCTTATACATATATTGCCTCCACTTCAACCTATATCTTTCTTGCAATACTATCTTTTAATTCCCTATAGTTCCATTCCTACATATTTTTTAAAGCATGAAGGTTTGATCTTGAGAAATCCAAATATAAGGGTGTGGTGCATTCTCGTTGTTTGGTTTTATGACACATTATATGTTAGTTTTAGTTTATCTTTTCCATATTATTTCACATCACCCTATTGTATTTTGTTCAGGGTTTCAAGGGATTTACAAATTCAACATGGGAACTCATTTTTCAGCTAAAAAATATCAATGGAGAAAACTATCCTGTGGTATATTGATGAGTATGTATAGATTTACTAGAGTCAATGAAGATTTCTTCTTTTTAGTATGTATGTTTTTCGCATCATTTTACCTCTTTGACACTTCCTTTCCATGCCCTGAATGTAGAACATTACTATGGATGGCTAGAAAAGGGAATCAATGAGAGGCCCCATGTATGTCTAAGATTTCACTTCATGTTTTCTTCCACCAATGGTTTTGACCACTTTATCTATAGCACATGTTTAGGGATTTTATACTCTATGCAATTAAAGAAGAGGATCATATCATGTTTCCTTTTTTATGTTACTTATCTATTTATTGGCATGTATTGATATTGATGTTATCACTTTGAAAAAAAATTATATCATTACATATTTTTGAATTAATACCTTACCTAATGGAAGAATATGTGATGATTTTAAATGTTTGGTTTCCATAAAAACTATTTCTTTTTCAAGCGGTGGTAATGTTTGGTTTCCATACCTCCTTGAAATATATCATTATATAACGGTATTCCACATACGCCTTTGTTTGAAGAAACCTTGCACATGCATCTATGACTACCCCCTATATCTTTTCGTAGTAAGTATGGAAGGAAGCATTATTTTTTTATCCTTTCCAATA
Organism: Viscum album; assembly: GCA_963277665.1. Taxonomy (NCBI): domain Eukaryota; kingdom Viridiplantae; phylum Streptophyta; class Magnoliopsida; order Santalales; family Viscaceae; genus Viscum; species Viscum album. The sequence goes on from OY728157.1 coordinate 1,770,683,797, forward strand.
CTATACAGCCGGTGGTAGCTCAGAAAAATCCAATAGTTGTGCTTGTACCAAAAACAATGGTCGCGACCATTTCTTGAACACTTGTGGCAGATATTTTTCTAGATACATTTATTCTGTCATTGTACTATGAATATTATCACTCAAACTTGGATCTGAACTTACCTCATCAGGCCGAATCAAACTGGAAACACTTTTCTCCTTACTTTTCTTTTCCTGTCTAGTCTTCACACCTAAAACTCCACTTCTATTTTCTATGACTGCTCGAGTTTTACCAAAAGAGTATACATTTTTTTAACATATGTTTGTACTATACTTAGGCAAACACATCTAGGACTCATTACCTCCATATATAGGGGAGGTGATGAACCAGGAAGAGAATGACCATCAAAAAACTCGGTCAATATGTGCATGAACTGTGTAGTTATTGGAACTCTCACCCTCACGCCTTGCAACAAACAACAAAAATTTCTATTTTTTAAAAAAAAAAGTGGAAAGAATGGATTCATGCACCTATGATGGGTTTTTAGATACTGCCTGGTTCAATGGTGTTTGGAAAAGCATGTCTGGAACTAGAGGAATCGAAAGACTAGGTGGAAACTATTGATTGGAAAATTTAGTTAACTCGTGCATTTGTTCCTGATTAGATCATAGCTTCTCAGGCAGCTTACTCAGGTCCTATGGCTATACCACTTCTATAATCTAGTCTCTTTATTTAATATCAAGTCTCACACTACAAACATTATCTCAAGTAATGATTGACCTACCTCTTCTAGCTTCTGATGTCTTTCCCTTAGTATGTTCCTTGTACATCTGGGTTGTCATCACCTTAAGTTGTTACGTCTCTATCTTAAAATTTATGATTTTTATTGCTATAGATGAAACCCGACTCTCCACTTTTACAAGTCGGTTCTTCACATTCATGTAATTAAAACTTCTATGTCAAGTGGTTTCATAACTCACCTCTTTAATCCCAGCTATCATGGTTATTCATACCTTAAGCACTTGTTGATCTAGAACTATTGCATCTACTTCAGATATTTATTTTCTGAGTTCCTCTACCACTATTTCCTCCTCCTTTATTCTCTCTATAGAAATATCTCAATGAAATAACCACTTGATAGTATCCAAGGTGAGAGATATAAAAGATGAAGTTTCTATTAGTGAAACCAGCTTCAACGTACCTAAAAAGAAGGGAAGAAGAACCTAGAAAATATGGGAGAATAAGAACCTAGAAAAGAAGGGAAGAAGTCTCTGGGTTGTGTTAATTCCTGGTTCGATGGACTAACCCACCCATATTGTTTCTTGAAACATATATTTATGTCTAATATTAATTATTTCTATTTCACACAATGTGTGATGTTCTGTTTTACATTATTTCCATTGATGTTTGTGAAAATTTGAAACAAAAATGCTCTTACATGTCTATAAAAATGTGAAACAGCAATAAATAAACCTATACATTTTTATAGAGTATTTTTGTTATTTTTTATATATTTTTGTTTTTCATAAACAATAAAAATGTGAGACAACAATACTTTTAAAAAATTTGTAAAATAGCACATCACATTTTGATAGAGTATTGTTGTTCTTAGATTTAAGAGTATCTACTATTTTGATGTGTTAATTTTTGAGAGAATCATAATATAAGTCTAAAATTTCAGTATCCATAGGGAAATAATATATGTATAAGTTTCTGTATGTGTCATGTGAGTTTCTAAATCATGTGACCCTTGGGTTATGTGTGTGAAATTTGAGATTTTTTCTCATAGTGGGGGAAGAGTCATCTATGGTGCATCTATTCCTTGATTCAAAGTATTACATCATTTTGGTGCTTCTCGATGATATTTACCTTGATTATATTGAGTTTATATTTTGGTTTTTATTTATTAATTAATTAATTATGAGGCCTTTTTAATGATACAAGAACTCGTGTGCATCGAGGATAACTGGACATAGCTTGAAAAAATGTAAATATTTTATAAGGTAAGTGGTCCCTATTATTTATTTCATTTTTTATGTGTTATCATTTTAATGTGTTTTATCTACATCACAATTCATCTTTTAGAAATCCGTGTTTGTAAAATTCAATTCCAAGGTTGAAAATCCATGGTTTTTGTTTGGTTCATTATATGTTGGGGATCTTAGTGCATGGTTATATCTGAATTTGATCAACAGGTAAAGTAATTTTGTTATGTATCCAAAATTTAACTCTAATATCATTTATTTGTTCTCATACCTTCTTTATCATTCTTTTTTTACCCATTTTTTCTATCAAATGTTTCTAAAACATTAAATTTTCCTCTTGTTCTTTTATGTTGTATCTTATTTTGATCTGATTTTGAAGCAGATTGGGGAGTCAGCTGGCGCTGATTGTAAAGATATGCTTCAAGAAATTAATCGGATGATTGAAAACAAACTTATTTTAAATTATGAATCATTAAATATTTCATTTTTTGTTGTTTTATGTTCTATTTTATGATTAGTTTTTTCTGTCTGTGATACTTTTGGATTGTTTTGATCTTCATTAATAGACCACAAAACTCTACATATGTAAGGTAGGCTAATGAATTCTTTCACCAAGACTCTAATAATTTATTACATGACATAAGAATATATTATGTCATTTTAGAGACATAATAGGATAGTACATGCATCATATAGATTGAAAGTTGTATTTTTATCAATGTTCTTCATGGGTCATGTCAACTAGATATTCCTTGATAATCATAGGTTCATCATTTCAAAATGTTGGATGTCACCTTGTATATAACCATCATATATATAGAGTTACAGTTATGATGATCCTATTCTAGTGATTCAGCATCCAGTTAATGGATAGTTGGATGATGATATATAAATTTATGGACCTCACTAGGAGGTATCTCGACCCATGAATTTATGGTAGATCTTCACCCAGTTTCAAAGAGAGTAGACCCACCCATTGAGTGTATGTTATCCCTATTGAGTTGAATGAGACTACTCATATATTGATTATACTTTATGAGTTCTAGTGGTAGAGGCCTCTTAGGTTTTCTAGAAATCCAAATCCCTATTGAGTTGAATGATACTACCCAAAGATTGATTGTACTTTATGAGTTCCAGTGGCAGAGGCCTCCTAGGTTTTCTAAAAATCCAATTCCCCCAATAGAAAAGAATTGAATGGTGTTGATGAATCACATTTTCAATATGGTTTAGAAACCCATAGATCATATTTTTTCTGGCTTTGAGTATTTTACATTGAAAAACTAGTCTTTGTTATATATTGATAAATCAAACTCTCAATGAGTTCAATCTATCCTTGTTATTATTTAAAATTTTGTTTATAGAATATTTTCATCTATAGACGCTAAGGATATTATGTGTATAGAATATATTGAACTTTTAGTAGGGTATCATGTCTATGTACCGGAATATATCTAGGATCATGGATATTAGAAGGTACTCATTTGAAACCACACTTGAGAAATGCAGAATGTTTTTTTATATAAAGAAGTAATGTTAGTATATTGATACATTTGATCTATGTCATGAAAATATTTGATGAAGTTTTAAACTGGCTGTCGACTACCTAATGCAACTCTCCTCTATTATTTAGTAATGGTATAAAAATATAGGATATAAAACTAACATAGTTGGAGTTGTAATATACATATGTATATGAGTTCATAAAAAGTGAAATGATTGTAATGAAAAAAATAATACAACCCACTCCACACTATACTCATCAAGACATGGGTGAGTACTCTACCTGGTTTGACTAGTATTAGAGAGGGGTGATGCACTCATGGTCTGAATTCACCCAGAGGGAGAATGATGTATCACCCATAATCCCATACCAAGAAACATTTTATTGCCATACTAATGACTGGCTAGTTAATGAGACATCTTCAAACCACACAACATATTCTAATATTTAATTCCTAGATCAACATCCCCAAATAATTTCATACATGGTGAGAATTATACTCTCATATGGTGATATAAATCACCCTAAGATCTTGTGTCTAACTTCAACATATCATTCCTTTAAATTTATGGTTAACACCATCATCCTATGTTTCTCAACTACTATGGATACTATTAAAATCCAATGGTCAATACCACCTCATGGGCCCTTTCCCATATGCACATGACCCTAAGGACATCGGCCCCATGGTGAGAAGAAATTATCATTACCTTATCAAAAAAAATCAAAATATAAAACCTCAATCATTATCCATGATAGGGGTCATTACCACTTGTTTCATCTTGGGTAGGCCCATCACCCCACAGTCTCACAATCCATACCTATTATGTTCATATGGAACCATATCAAGAAAATCATTCCATAATACTACCCATTACATCATGTGGACACTTTCTAAATAGGAATCAAGATACTAACCAAGCAAGGGTATACCAAATATGGATTAGACCGTCATTACTCACATGGGGATACCCCTGGGATTCTTACGTGAACAATGAAAATCATAAGTGGTACCATTTATAATCACATACAAGGACCTTCCCATGCCCATAAATCATATGATTCATAAACACACCAATAGAAAAGGAAATATTATAGCACAACCTACCCAGTACTATTAGAGACCTGCACATTGAATCCCATATTCAAATTTGACCCAAGGAGGAAGAGATTGAGAAACCAAAGAAAAGGAACTAAAATGGTTATTTTCATTGAAACTAACTACATGAAAGAAAAAAAATATAAATATATGATGGATTAAACCAAAGGATTCTTAGGCTTTACCATAAAAATATCCTATAATAGACAGAACTAAGAACCACCACCCGATAGACAAGATCCCCTCTTTGGAGGAGAAGATAGAAAGGGAAAGGGGGAATCTCAAGCTACCTGTTCACTGGGGAATCAAAATAAGGCTTCCTTATTTAAATAAAATTAAAACAAATTAATTAATATAATTAAAATTTAAAATAACCCTTAGGTACCTAGTAACTGGACACTGGGTATGTGCTCTAAATCCACCAGGTGGTTGTTAGACCTGACAACCCCCCCCCCCCATTCTATTGGGCCCATAAGATACCCATTACTTTTCCACTAGGTACCTAGTAGATTTTGTATTCAAGATAGAAGTCCAAAACTAAGACCATATTTCCAAATCCAACCCTTGGTCCTTCATTGACCCCATTTATATCTCAAATATGCCCAATTATGCACAATCTGGATTAACCTAGAACTAAATGACCTCACTCAAATACCAAATTCATCACAACCTCCCCATCATAGAATGAGTCTTCCTCGAGCTATATTCGGACACAAAATTGACCAACCCTAAACAAGACTCAAGTGTTCCATTCACCATACTCTGAAAACACCATAATGATTATAAACATATATGTCCACTCTAGATCACCCTAAATAACAGACACAAAAAAACTAATTTTAACTATAGTCACTCACTGCTATAGGATTCACCTACCTGATCACATAAATATAAAACTATCCAATATGATGATGGTACCATACCTGACTATCTTTCCAAGTTCCAAACATACCCCTATCACACACAGTGTCTAGTTATTAACCAATCCATTACACATAGCCACGTATCATACCAGATTCCCAAACCCTAACCAATACTTTTTCAATCCATTTATACATAACACACACCATGTTCATGCCACTCTTAAATCAAACCTTTCATATGGAGAGGTTTATGGATATTTTTATTAATGACATCCTCAATTTTTCTAGAATCAATGATGATAAATCTTGAGAATTTTATGATTATCTTGAACATACTTCATGAGAACTAGTACTATGGAAAACCATTGAAGTTATTGTTCTTGATTTGGTTTGTTCATTTATCATGGAATTTCTTCTCAATGGTAAGGGTATCAGTTGACCTCATGAATATAGAGTCCATGATAGATTGGTTTCCACCTAATATGGTGTTTGAGTTTCATAGTTTCCTTAGGATACTAGGATATTACTACAATTTTAGGGTTTAGTTATCCAATATTTCAACTCCCATGAATACCATTACCCAAAAATGGAGGACATTCATCAATACTTACCACCTAAGGATAGATTGTGGCATATATTGTGGTTTGTAACTAGTTTTTATTCTGGTTTGTATTGTTTTTACAGGTGAAGGATGGAAGGAAGCAAGAAGGCGGGCAGCTGTTACATTTTTGGGAGAAGTATTTATACCCACGTTTCATTGAACCGTGGGTATATTATATGTGTGGGTAGCTTCTTCACTTATGGAAGAAGAATCTATACCCATGGTTTAATGAACCATGGGTATATTAGATGTGTTGTTAAAATCTATACCCGCAATTCTACAAACCATGGGTATTATGAAATTTTTATAGGATATACCCACGGTTTTGTAGAAACTGTGGGTATATGGCTATATCGATGACTTAGTAGCCCACAGTTCATGAAACCATGGGTATAACCTATACCCATGATTTAATGGGCTATACTCATGGTTTGAAACCATGGGTATAGGTGATATTTCTAGTAGTGTGATGAGCTGATAACTCTTGATGCTTTATGTTTGGTGTTTTTAGAGTTTCCTACTGGGTATTTTTATACTCACCCTTGAATTAGTTATCCCCACACATGTCATTTCTTATGAAGATGAATGAACTTTTTACGGTGTCTCTAAAGGACTAGTAGTAGGTAGATCTTAGTTTGGTCTAGACATACTGAGGTGTATACCGATGTTGCATTGATAGCAGTTCCCTCCTTCTGGGTAGGTTGGACTTTATTTTTTCTAGTTTTGGGTGGGCTTGTATTTGGACCTTTTTTCTTTCCAATAATTTATTTCATGATTTGATTGTGTGATTATAGATATATTCATGCATTTTTATCAGTTTTTTTACATTTTAGAATTGTATGGGCTTGGAGATGTGTGTTTGTGTACAAGCACATTAGAAAATGGCCTCCCATTTTATATATTCTTTCTTGGTGGTTGTTGTCATCCCCTGGCCTATAGAGGTTTCCTTGGGGTAGTTGTGTCTTGGACTTCTACCAAATAGGTGGAACTTAGTGGTATGGGTTATGAAAAAACTACAAAAAAGAAAGTTTTTTAACGTATATGGATTGACTACATTTTCCTTCCATTGTAGCTGTATTTAAATATCAAGATTCCACTACAAGTTAACATTATTTTTCAATGTATACCTTTTTCCATTCTTCTAGAATTTTTTTTAAGATTTTTAAAATAAAACAGATATTTATCATTATGATTATGAGAAAATGGAATGTTTTTCCTCATGGGTTCAAATGATTTTTTCAATGATTTTATGATGAAAAAGTCTAAGATTAAAATTTTTTATTCATTATATAGTACTTTAAAATTATATATGTTGGTGGGTGAGCCTGATATATCTTATGACGATGATTGAGATTAATATATATCTCCAATGCATTAGGTAATTACATATTCTTTTAATGAGAAAATGAGTGAGATAATCGAGTCGGATACTCTTATGGAATTAAATAGGCTTCAGTTATTCTGCCACGGGATAAACATAGGTGAAAATGCGTTATGGATATGATGCTTCAAGATAATTAATTTATGAATTAGAATATTTTTTATATATATATTTTGATTTTAAATGATATGTAATGTTCTGGAACTTTTAAAGGTAAAATGTTAGTTTTTCAGAGAATTTTTTTCATGATTCTTTCATGGTTTCATTTATACATCCTAATGGGTTTCAAATATTTCTTTGAGAAAAGTATTATTTTATCATGTAGATATTTTTTATTTAAATTCTCAATGTTTTATTATTAATAGGTAAAAATTATCATGGGTTTTCATGTTTTCCACTGGACTAATGTGATTTATTTATTTTTATATCCTTTAATATGATTTGTTTTTCTCATCTAATTTTTTAACATGATTTTCAAAGCACCTAAGTATGTATAGGAACTATATAATTTTCAATCATTCTACTATGGTGACTCATATTAAAATATTAATATGTTTTTAAAAAGAAATAAGAGATAAAATTTAAGAATCCTATTATTTTAGGAAAAACTGAGAATGAGTGGAAGTGTCTACTTTATATTATAAGGGTTTAATATCTAAGAGTTCTCCTAATTCTCTAAAACTCTAAAAATAAAATATCATTGAAATGTAAGAAAGTACAAACCTTATTATAAATCATGTAATTATTGGTTGTTTATGTTATAAGGTGTTATATTTAATCATGAATTTTTTGATCACTCCATATATTGAATTCATCATTAATGTTTTAATTACATTAATAATATTAATATTTATAATTCACCCCATCTTGTCTTTTACGTCACTTATGTGGGACCTAACAAACCCTACATTCTTGACTTATCTTTCCTTGAATTTCCAAAATGAACTAGACAATGAACTACATTGACCATGTATTTAATCATATAGTTTCATTTTTATCAAAGGACTAGAGATGTCTTCTCCATTAACTCAAAAGGGATAAATACTTTCTTTACTTATTCAATTAATATCATATCACTTATGACACACCCAGTATATTCCACCTCACAGTGATCATATGACATCATGATATTTATCCATATATCAAATAACTATATTCATGATATAAATTAATAATAATATTAAGTATAAGGAATAATACCCTCCTTTATAGTTATTAATATCCAATGACACATAAACATGTTGAATTCATGTTGGTGGGTCTTTCTTCATAACCTCCCTTCTTGAATATTACTATGTATGAAATTCTTGAGAAGAATCCATAATGTCTTACGATCCCCAAACACATTATAGATAAACATCATTTTTTCCCTTTAGAATAATATTATCTTTACCATAAGACATATTTTTAAAAATATTTCCATAACTGTGGTACCCCATGAATAACAAACATTCATATTTTATTACTTTAGATAATTATTCATGACATCTTTTTATAATAAAAACTATAAAACCATAATGTTTTAGTTTTTTTAGAGCATAGATATATTATCATCTTATTTAATAACAATCCTCAATATATCCCACAACTCTCTCTCATATGGTTCTTTCTTAGTCATGTCCAATTTGAGACCATCCATCATAACCTAGGGAAATGTAAACAAAATAAAGGCTGAGATCAAATGATCAATAAGGGTAAATATGAGAGATATTAATTTATGATAATAAGTGATCATAAGATAATTATAAGGGTATGATAACATGGTCAAAAATTATTAATACATTCATGTTGGACCCTTTGTGAGATAGTTATTTTAATAATCAAGAATCGTGCCAATTAACAAATCATGATAATTCACATATTATGTTTTAAGTAATGATAATCATGTCAGTGAATATTTATAAATGAATAGATTATTTCACATGGTATAATAAATTTCAATAAGTCAATAAATTATGGGTATTTGTGTTTCAATATATTTACAAGTTTATATTTACATGCAATTATGAATTTCACTTAATCTGGTATTATTCTGTATAAGACAAACACTTTGTAAGTTTTTCAAAGTCTCTAACACCGATTGGTTCAAAGGAGTCACTGATGGTTGAATCACTAATGAGGACTCACCAATTGAAGAAGAATTTGATGCAGGACTCACTGAAAGAACAAATGACACGCTGATTGACAAGTCACCGATGATCGGTCACACCGATAGCTCAAGCGACTCACCGATAGGTGACTCACCGATGGGCAACGCACCGATAGTTTAAAGGACTTACCGATGGACGACTCAACGATGGGAGAAGATAGTTCAAAGTAATTACCAATGTACAAGTCACTAATGGGCGATGCACTGATAGTTCAAAGGACTTACCAATGGATGACTCACCGATGGGCGGCAATAGTTTAAAGGACTTACTGATGGATGAGTCACTGATGACGACTTACCGATTCCCAAACAGACCGATAGTAAAAATGAATCATTGATGCCCAGAGTCACTAATACTGATGGAAAGGACTCACTGATACAAATAGTCACCGATGTTGATAGAACGATGCTAATGACTCACCGATGCTTATGACTCACTGATAGTCATAAAGAACTGTTTTTATTTTGTTAATTAAAAATTATATCTAATGGTCATATTTAGAAAAATTAATGTTTCTAAAATTATTTAATATTGTTTTTAAGATATTCATAGTATAGTAAGATGTATATACACATGGAGACTCACTTATAGTTCAAAGGACTTACCGATGGATGACTCACCGATGACGACTTACCGTTGTCTAGATAGACTGATAGTACAAATGACTCACCGATGCCTAGAGTCACTGATAGAGCAAATATTTTCAATTAATTTATATTTAATATCATTTTTTTAAACCCACAAAAGTGTTCATATAAGATGAATTGTTTCATTTTTATGATTTTGGTGTTATTTTGAGCTGAATAGTAAAAATTGGCCATTTTGGATTTTTAACAGTTTTAACTTATTTCTGTAGTTTGGACATAAAATTATCTACATTGATCCAAATTTCAAAATTCTTTCTTTTCCAGATTCTGCACATCCAGGAATTCATTTACTATTTTTGGATTAAAAGCTGAATCAGCCATATTAAAGCTCAAAAGAAGCTCACAAGTTGGCTCAAGAAAACTGTTTCCAGTTCTGCCTAGTTTTGGTGTGGGATTCATACCTCATCCATTGTGGGCCCAATTCTTGTAAAATTTGGTGGGTGGACGCAAAAGGCGTTTTGGAGCATCTTTTATTAAGGAAGAACCGCGGGATTCGGCCGTTTGAGGGTCCATTAAAGCTTCCTAATCCGGGGTTTGGCGTTTTGGAGATTCTGACCGGACAGAATAAATGATCAGAGTAAAAGGACCATAACTCTCAGACTACCTGTCCAAATCCGATGAGATTTTTAGGAGACACGGAAAAGACAATTATGAACAACATTTAAGAAGGGATCAATGTGTGAAGAGGTCATTTATTGGGTCCAAAACGCGACAACATTCGGAGGACAGAAATCTAGCTATAAAAGGAGGAGAGCTCCTCCTCCTCAAGACATCTCATTCTTCATCCCATTCCTTCTGGGACACCAAGGAGAAGAACTTCTCAGATTTCCCTTTTATTTATTTTATTTTTCTTTATTTTAAAATGTCTTTCCTCTCCCGCATTATCTCTCTTACCCCATCCATGGAGGGGTAGTTTCATTTGAGTGATCGGAAAGAGGAAAGGCTGGACCTATGTGTTGTGTTTGAGTTTTTGTGCTTGAAATAAATAAAATTTGTTCTTCTTTCTTCTTCTGGTTCCAATTATTAATTCAGTATTAAATTATGAATGCGTTTGTGTTAAGGTTTTGATTCTGAAATTATAAATTTCTTTGGTCGATGATCACATCTCCCTCCACCCAATTCTAATCTGTATACAGTGGAACATGATTAGGGTTGGGTGGTGATTGCTCGACGGTTGTCAAGCACGTGTGTAGGATTGTATGTCGAAATCTTGGTTTATTAGGGAAAAAAAATTATAGGTCTGGGATTGCTCTAATTAATCAAGAGACCTTCTACAACCCTAAACACATTGGAAGGAGGATAGACCAATCTAAGGTTTTAGAAAGGAAAATTCTCATCACATCTCTTTTACCAGTTTAAAGAAGAAGAAGAGATAAAATTTGGAAACCATGATGGCACAAAACTAAGTCTAGCCGAACCCAATCCGATCATTGTCTTTATCATTTGTTAAAATCAATCAATTTTTGTTGTTTGTTTCTCTCATAGTCATTCAAATTAATTAAAACTAATCTTTTTATGAAAACCAACAAAAAGTGACAGCCTTGTTTTGTGTGCACTCCTCTTCGGGAGACTACCTAGGATCAACTGCTATACTATACTTAGGCAAATAAAATATTGTTTTTCCATGCCCCACGACAGGCGTGCGTCAAACTTGGCGCCGTTGCTGGGGAGGCAGTGCCTTAAAGATTTTTTTAAAAAAAATCTCTTTTGAATGACCCGTAGTTCAAATAGCAATTTATTAGAATTCGATCCAGAAATTGAGCGCACAATAACCAAATTGAGAAATCAAAATCTTCCCAAAGATTTTGAAGAAATCAATCTCACCAATTCAAGTGATACCTTGAGTGGAGACTTTGAACCTTTAATAATGGCTGTAAATCCCAACCGAACCCTACATGACATCTGTGCACCTCAATTTTTCAATCAAAATTATCAACTTGCAATTCCTGCCATATAAAATGATTTTGAATTGCGAATTAACATGATCCAATTGCTTCATAAATTTCATGGTCTTGCAGGTGAAGATCCAAATCGACATATTCAAGAATTCACCTATGTCTGCTCTAGCTTCAAACCTCGAGCAGTCACGGAAGAGAATGTGAAGTGGAGGGATTTCCCCTTCTCACTAGAAGGAGCAGCAAAGGAATGGTTGTACAATCTGAAACCGGGGGAGATCAGTGACTAGGAAGATCTAAAAAAATGATTTCTACAAAGATACTTCCCAACATCTAGGAGCACTGCAATAAATAAGGAGATTTATGTCATCCATCAATCAAATGGAGAAACACTCTACGAATATTGGTAACATTTCAAGAAGCTTTGTGCAAGTTGTCCACACCAAGAAATAGAAGAGGACCAATTCCTTGTGTGCTTCTACCAAGGATTGCTTGACAATGACAGGAATATACTAGATTCCTCATCGGGAGGAGCCCTCATTGATAAATCACCTGCAGATATACGAATTCTTATTGAAAAGATTGCACAAAATTAATAGCAGTTTGGCACTCGAGGTACAATCACCAGAGGAATCCATAAGGTAAGAACATATGATTCAGGAGATTTAATTAGGAATGAAATGGGTGAACTCACCAGGTTGGTGTGACAAATAGCTGTGAACCATGTGAAGGAACAACAAGGACCGAATCAGGTATGTGGTTTATGATCTTCTAATTCTCATTACACTGATCAATGTCTAGAAGTGCAGGGGACAGAAAGTTGTGTTGCAGCCTATCAACAAAGGAAATACCAACCACAAACCCAACCAGGGTATGGGTTTCAACAGAACCAAGCCAGAGAACCTTTTCAGAAGCAATATAAGAACCTGATAGCATTCCAACAACCTTATCATAATCCCTTCCAACAACAACAAACTTTTCAACCACCACATTTCCAGCAGAAGAATTATGAGCAACCATCCATAAGTGCACTGACAAATGAAGACCAACAACTGAAGACAAGAGTTGTGGGAATAGAAGATAAGATGGACAAGCTAGCTGATCAATTTTCAAGCATTATGGATGCTCTCACCAAGAACCAAGGTAAGCTTCCTACACAAACAATTCCCAATCCAAAAGAGAATGTTAGTGCAATCACAACCCGAAGCGGGAAGGAGCTCAAACCACCAGAAAAATATGAGGAGGATGAATCTAGGGAACCTGCTGAAGCTCGTCCTGTATAACCAAAAGATGGAGTCAACAAAAAAGTAGAAAGAACAAGGTTCAAGAAAGAAAGACTAGAAACACCATTTCAGAAACAACAAAGGGAGAAAAAGGATATTCCAGCATCATTCCCATCATCATTGGTTGAGTCAAAGAAGGGAGAAGAAGAATGACTTCAATGGGAAATTCAGGAAACATTTCGAAAAGTTGAGATTAACATTCCACTACTGGATGCAATCAGGAAAATCCCTAAATATGCAAAATTTCTGAAGGAGCTATGTACTAAAAGAAAGAGGCTTGATGGAAATGAAAGAATCAACTTAGGAAGAAGCATCTCAGCATTGATTACACCACTGATACCGCAAAAATTTCAAGATCTAGGGACTTTCTCTATTCCCTGCACTATTGGTTCATTAAATTTTACTGATGCACTATGTGACCTTGGAGCTTCGATAAATGTGATGCCTCATTCTATGTTTTCATCTTTGCAGATCGGAGAACTAAAATCAACTCGGGTGGTGGTACAATTAGCAAACAGATCCACTGTTTTCCCAGCTAGAGTCGTTGAAGATGTACTTGTAGGCTTTTATGTCCTTACCATGGAGGAAGACCGAGCACCATCCCAATCTCCCATCATCCTAGGGAGACCATTCCTGAAAACAGCAAGGACAATCATCAACGTGCATGAAGGAACACTCACCGTGGAGCTCGGAGATAGTACGGTACACTTCAATATTCTTGATACGATGAAACACCCGTCTAGCAATCACTCACTTTATGCAATCTCCCATGATGAAGGTATAGAACCAATTGAAGGCTCAGGTATGCTTCATGACTTTTTATCTATGGGAGAACACATTTCATTTGAATTTTATAACTCCCATGAACCTGAAAATTCTGATATCATGTTGGAGGATGAGGTAAAATCTGATTTTTTCGATGATTTGTTAAAAGGAAGTGAGATTATTCCCGAGAATTCAACATTAAAAGTAGGAAACCTAAATGAAATATCATCCCTTGAACAACCCCCATGTTTAGAGCTGAAGCCTTTGCCATGTCACTTGAAGTGTGCTTACCTAATGGAAGGAGAGAAATTGCCAGTAAGCATTGCCAATAACCTATCCCATTCACAAGAACAAACATTGATTGGCCTTCTCAAAAGGAATGTCAAAGCTGTAGGATAGAGTTTAGGTGATATTCCTGGAATCAACCCTAAGGTATGCTCTCATAGGATATTTTTATAAATTGAATCTCGTCCAGTTAGACAACCTCAAAGAAGACTCAATCCCACAATCATGGAGGTCCTTAAGAAAGAGATTGAGAAATTGTTAGCAGCTGATATCATTTACCCAATCTATGATTCTCAATGGGTCAGCCCAATTCATGTAGTCCCCAAGAAAACTGGCCTGACCACTGTTACAAATGAAAGAAATGAACTGATCCCCATGAGAATACAAAACAGCTGGAGAGTGTGTATAGATTACAGGAAGTTAAATCAAGTTACCAGAAAAGATCACTTTCCTATTCCATTCATTGATCAGATGCTTGAAAGGTTAGCTAGAAATACTCATTACTGTTTTTTAGATGGATTCTCAGGATATTTTCAGGTACCAATTGCACCAGAAGACCAGGAGAAGACAACCTTCACCTGCCCTTTTGGAACATTCGCCTACAAAAGGATGCCTTTCGGGCTATGCAATGCCCCAGGTACATTTCAACGGTGTATGGTGAGTATTTTCTCGAACCACATTGAGGATTCTTTGGAGGTGTTTCTTGATGATTTCACAGTTTTTGGAAATTCATTTGATCATTGCTTGGGAAATCTGGAAAAAAATTTGAAAACATGCATTGAAAATAACCTTGTCTTAAATTTCGAAAAATGTCATTTCATGGTTGAAAAAGGGATAGTGTTGGGGAACATAATTTCACAAAAATGGGATTGAGGTTGATAAATCAAAAGTTGATGTAATAAATTCCTTGCCATATCCAACATGTGTCAAACATGTTAGATCCTTTTTAGGGCATGTAGGATTTTATAGAAGATTCATCAAGGATTTCAGTAAGATTTCTCTCCCTCTCTCAAGATTACTTTTAAAGGATGATAAATTTAATTTTGATTGTGCATGTAGTGAATCATTTGATGAATTAAAGGAAAGGCTGATAACACCACCAATAATGCAGCCACCCAAATGGGATTACCCTTTTGAGATACTTTGTGATGCATCCAACCAAGCAGTGGGAGCCGCTCTATCACAGAGAATTGACAGCAAGCCTCAAGTCATCTCCTATGCATCAAGGAACTTGGATGAAACACAAATAAATTACACAACCATAGAGAAGGAGTTCCTTGTAGTCAGTTTTTGCACTAGATAAATTCCGATCATATCTTCTGGGCACTAAAGTTGTTTTTTCTGATCATGCAGCTCTTAGGTACTTAATAAAAAAGGCGGATGCTAAACCACGGTTGGTGAGATGGATTCTACTCTTACAAGAGTTCAATTTGGAAATCAAAGATAAGAAGGGGACTGAAAATCAAGTGGCTGATCATCTGAGTCGACTACCCCACACCGCTGAAACAGAAATACCAAAGCAGAACCCACTTAATGATGAGCTTCCTGGAGAACAACTCTACATCATCAACAGTGAAGTACCATGGTATGACAACATTGTCAACTATTTGGTAACATCTCAGGTACCCTCTCATCTAAGCTCTCATCAACAACATAAGCTTAAATCTGAATCAAGATTTTACATTTGGGAAGATCCATTTCTATGGAAAATTTGTAATGATCAAATCATAAGAAGATGCTTGCCAAGAAGTGAAATTGAATCAGTGTTTGAATTTTGTCATAAATTATCTTATGGAGGCCACTTTGGACCTCAGAGGACTTCCCGAAAAGTTTTAGAATCTGGACTCTACAGGCCCACCTTATTCAAGGATGCATATGAATTTTGTAAAAGATGTGAAAAATGCCAATTTTTGGGTTACATATCCAAACGACATGAAAAGCCAGAAAAACCAATAACCTTTTGTGAAATTTTTGAAGTTTGGGGCATAGATTTCATGGGACCATTCCCAATGTCATTTGTAAATTCATATATTCTTTTGGCTGTAGATTATGTTTCAAAATGGGTGGAAGCAAAAGAAACTAGAACTGATGATGCAAAAGTTGTTTGTGATTTTGTTATGGCTAACATTTTCTGTAGGTTTGGTGTTCCACGAGCAATCATCAGTGATCAGGGAACTCATTTCTGCAACAGGAAAATGGATGCATTGCTAAAGAAGTATGGGGTGCATCATAGAACATCTACCCCATACCATCCCCAAACAAATGGCCAAGCAGAAGTCTCTAATAGAGAAATCAAAGCCATTCTGGAGAAGACTATTAAACCCAACCGAAAGGACTGGAGCCAAAAGTTAGATGGTACATTATGGGCATACAGAACGGCCTACAAAACACCGATAGGGATGAGTCCCTATAGATTGATTTATGGAAAGAGTTTCCACATTCCGGTGGAGTTGGAGCATAGAACCTACTGGGCGGTCAGAGAGATGAATCTGGACCTTGAGAAAGCTGGGAAAGAAAGAAGATTGCAGTTGCAGGAGTTAGAGGAAATTAGAAGGGAATCTTTTGAAAACTCAATGATCTATAAAGAGAGAACAAGGATGGCCCATGACAAGATAATTCAACCAAGAACCTTCAACCCTGGAGATCACATGTTACTCTTCAAATCCAGACTTAAGCTTATGCCAGGTAAACTTCGTTCCAGATGGGAAGGCCCCTTTACTGTTATTCATGTATATCCCTTTGGTTCTGTGCAGATTCAAAAGGAAGGAGGAGGAAACCCATTCACTATAAATGGGTAGAGGCTGAAGAAGTTCCATGGGACCGTACCTCAAGAACCAGTGGAGGAGATCACACTCCTTCACCCTGAATACAAATGAACACCTACCAGGTTGCATCATTCCTTTACACTTGATTAAATGTAGTAACTCCATCTTTTTGAAACATACATAAAAAAATTCCATTTACATGCATTGAGGACACTACATCAATTAAGTATGGGGGAGGGAATCTTGTAGTCCAGGAGATTTTTCAAAAAATTTAATTTTTGTTTTGTTTTGTTTTGTCAAGCCAACAGCATTAAACAAAGGCGCTACCGGGAGGCAACCCGCATTTTCCCCCATTTTCCACTTGTCTTCTTAGTCATTTACCAGCATGATTTAACGGGCCTGCACTATCAATTGTTTTCATTTTTTTATTTCAGGTCCATTAATGAAGAGGGTGTAGTGAGATTATACGTCGTGAAGAAAAGGATACATTTGACAGGGGAGTAAGAGTTTCAATTCTATATTATCCAACTTTATTCCCTACATTTTTAGTATTTTAAAGAATTAATCAAAAAAAATGCATGCCCACACTTGAATTCATGTTTTACTTGAATTCTCTAGGAGACATGAGTTTCATAGAAATCCAGTGATTCTATGTTTTAGATTTCAATGTTAATGAGATTGAATGATTAAAATAGATAATTGGATGATTAAAGTGAAGCAAGGATATTGAAATAAGGACTCATGATTTAAGGGAATTAATTGATTCATGTAAATGAAATTTCCCTTCTATTTTTCATTCTTTGAATTTCTGAAATTCATGTGAATTAATTTGTTATTATTAATCATTCCATGAGTGATTTTCCAATATCATATTCTCATTCCTGAGAGGATTTCTAGAACAAATATTTCCTATTTTATCTTGAGCATATTTCTTGAGTGATCTTGGGACGTGCCACCTACTAGAACTTGTTTTTAAACTTGTCAAAGCTATGACTATACAAAACCACATTTAAAATGATTGAGGCACTACATTGGCTAGCAACATATTTACCTGAGACCCACCCTTACATTTATCCTTCATTAGCCCATAGAAGCCATGAATTTCCTTATAGGTTTAAGCCACATTACTTGCTGATATTTCCTTACCTACACACACTTTTAGTATTTTTGCATGGTAATTCAAGTTTGAGTGTGGGGGAATGGCCTTTCGTGTGCGTTTATTGGGATATGTATCATTTTTTGGGTGGTGTAATGTGTGCGTCATCATTTTGGGCAATGTATTATTAGAAAAATTGGGCATGAGTCATCATTTCATTATGCTTCTTTCATTTCATCTGGTTCTCCATAAAAAAAGAGAAAAAAAAATTTCAAAATAAAGCTATGCCTGTCTGGAGCTTTACAAAAAAAAAAGAAAATAAAGCTATGCCTTTCTGGAACTTTACAAAAAAATAGGGACAACTTGGATGATATCATTCTTTGTAATCATTTATTGACTCATGACTCATGTCATTGAAAGGGGAGTGGTGTTGTGATTCACATTTCAAGGGGATTTGAGTGAGGTTCATCTTGTGTTTTCACTTGATTAATCATGCATTGTACTTAAGAGTCAAACCTCCTACTTTTGGCCTTAAATTATTTCAATCATTTACCCACCAACCCTAAGCCACAGAGTCATTTGAACCTTTATTGCAAGTACTCATGATTTTATGTGTGTTTTGTCTTTACAAAGTAGAGAAAGTGGTTACTTTACAAGCCTACGGGTAAGAAGCATGTTCTCATGATATGAGCATAACTCCACTATTAATTGTATCATGAGTGATGAGAGAAAAGATTCAAAAGTGAGGTAGTTCATGATTTGGCATGTTTAATAATAATAAATTGAGAAGATTGAATGAATGAAAGGAGAAGCTTCCTTATTTTTCAAAGGGGAAAAGTAAAATGCATGAATTGATTGTTTCTTATAAAAATGGGAAATTAAATTGTTATTTTTTGTGGAACTGGAAAATTTGATTGGACATTTATAATCATTTGATTTTATTCCATTTGAAATTTTAATATTGGTGACATTGGTGCCCTTTGAATTCCATGTTGAGATTTTATGCTTGAGGACAAGCATAGTTTAAGTGTGGGGGAATTGATAGAGCAAATATTTTCAATTAATTTATATTGAATATCATTGTTTTAAACCCACAAAAGTGTTCCTCTAAGATGAATTGTTTCATTTTTATGATTTTGGTGTTATTTTGAGCTGAATAGTAAAAATTGGCCATTTTGGATTTTTAACAGTTTTAACTTATTTCTGTAGTTTGGCCATAACATTATCTACATTGATCCAAATTGAAAAATTATTTCTTTCCCAAATTCTACACATCCAGGGATTCATTTACTATTTTTGGACTAAAAGTTGAATCTGCCATATGGAAGCTCAAAAGAATCTCACAAGTTGGCTCAAGAAAACTGTTTCCAGTTCTTCCTAGTTTTGGTGTGGGATCCATAACTCATCCATTGTGGGCCCAAATCTTGTAAACTTCAGTGGGTTGACGCGCAAGTAGTTTTGGAGTATCTTTTATTAATAAAGAACCACGGGATTCGGCCGTTTGAGGGTCCATTAAAGCTTCGTAATCCGGGGTTTGGCGTTTTGGAGATTCTGACTGGACAGAATAAACGATCAGCGTAAAAGGGCCATAACTCTCGGACTACCTGTCCAAATCCGATGAGATTTTTAGGGGACACGGAAAAGACAATTATGAACAACATTGAAGAAGGGATCAATGCGTGAAGAGGTCATTTATTGGGTCCAAAACGCGACAACATTCGGAGGACAGAAATCTGGCTATAAAAGGAGGAGAGCTCCTCCTCCACAAGACATCTCATTCTCCATCCCATTCCTTCTGGGACACCAAGGAGAAGAACTTCTCAGCTTTCCCTTTTATTTATTTTATTTTTATTTATTTTAAAATGTCTCTCCTCTCCTGCATTATCTCTCTTACCCCATCCATGGAGGGATAGTTTCATTTGAGTGATCGGAATAGTTTCATTTGAGTGATCGGAAAGAGGGAAGGCTGGACCTATGTGTTGTGTTTGAGTTTTTGTGCTTGAAATAAATAAAATTTGTTCTTCTTGCTTCTTATGGTTCCAATTCTTAATTCAGTATTAAATTCTGAATGCGGTTGTGTTAAGGTTTTGATTCTGAAATTATAAATTGTTTTGGTCGATGATCACATCTCCCTCCACCCAATTCTAATTTGTATACAGTGGAACATGATTAGGGTTGGGTGGTGATTGCTTGACGGTTGTCAAGCACGTGTATAGGATTGTATGTCGAAATATTGGTTTATTAGGGAACAACAATTCCAGGTCTGGGATTGCTCTAATTAATCAAGAGACCTTCTACAACCCTAAACACATTAGAAGGAGGATATACCAATCTAAGGTTTTAGAAAGGAAAATTCTCATCACATCTCTTTTACCAGTTTAAGGAAGAAGAAGAGATAAAATTTGGAAACCATTATGGTACAACACTAAGTCTAGTCGAACCCAATCTGATCACTGTCTTTATCATTTGTTAAAATCAATCAATTTCTGTTTTTTGTTTCTCTCATAGTCATTCAAATTAATTAAAACTAATATTTTAATGAAAACCAACAAAAAGTGACAACCTTGTTTTGTGTGCACTCCTCTTCGGGAGACTACCTAGGATCAACTGTTATACCATACTTAGGTAAATAAAATATTGTTTTTCCATGCCCCACGACAGGCGTGCGTCAAACTTGGCGTCGTTGCTGGGGAGGCAGTGCCTCAAAGCTTTTTTTTTTAAATCTCTTTTGAATGACCCGTAGTTCAAATAGCAATTTATTAGAATTCGATCCGGAAATTGAGCGCACAATAACCAAATTGAGAAATCAAAATCTTCCGAAAGATTTCGAAGAAATCAATCTCACTGATTCAAGTGATACCTTTAGTGGAGACTTTCAACCTTTAATAATGGCTGTAAATCCCAACCGAACCCTACATGACATCTGTGCACCTCAATTTGTCAATCAAATTTATCAACTTGCAATTCCTGCCATAGAAAATGATTTTGAATTGAGAATTAACATGATCCAAGTGCTTCATAAATTTCATGGTCTTGCAGGTGAAGACCCAAATCGATATATTCAAGAATTCACCTATGTCTGCTCCAGCTTCAAACCTCAAGCAGTCGCGGAAGAGCATGTGAAGTGGAGGGATTTCCCCTTCTCACTAGAGGGAGCAGCAAAGGAATGGTTGTACAATCTACAACCGGGGGAGATCAGTGACTGGGAAGATCTAAAAAAATGCTTTCTACAAAGATACTTCCCAAAATCTAGGAGCACTGCAATAAAGAAGGAGATTTATGTCATCCATCAATCAACTGGAGAAACACTCTACGAATACTGGGAACATTTCAAGAATCTTTGTGTAAGTTGTCCACACCAAGAAATAGAAGAGGACCAATTCCTTGTGTGCTTCTACCAAGGATTGCTTGACAATGACAGGAATATACTAGATGCCTCATCGGGAGGAGCCCTCATTGATAAATCACCTGCAGATATACGAATTCTGATTGAAAAGATTGCACAAAATTCACAGCAGTTTGGCACTCGAGGTACGATCACCAGAGGAATCCATAAGGTAAGAACATCTGATTCAGGAGATTTAATTAGGAATGAAATGGGTGAACTCACCAGGTTGGTGTGACAAATAGCTGCGAACCATGTGAAGGAACAACAAGGACCAAATCAGGTATGTGGTTTATGATCTTCTAATTCTCATTACACTAATCAATGTCCAGAAGTGCAGGGGACAGAAAGTTGTGATGTAGCATATCAACAAAGGCAATACCAACCGCAAACCCAACCAGGGTATGGGTTTCAACAGAACCAAGCCAGAGCACCTTTTCAGAAACAATATCAGAACCCGATAGCATTCCAACAACCTTATCATAAGCCCTTCCAACAATAACAAACTTTTCAAACACCACCTTTCCAGCGGAATAATTATGAGCAACCATCCACAAGTGCACCAACAAATGAAGACCAACAACTGAAAACAAGAGTTGCGGGAATAGAAGATACGATGGACAAACTAGCTGATCAATTTTCAAGCATTATAGATGCTCTCACCAAGAACCAAGGTAAGATTCATGCACAAACAATTCCCAATCCAAAAGAGAATGTTAGTGCAATCACAACCCAAAGTGGGAAGGATCTCAAACCACGAGAAAAATATGAGGAGGATAAATCTAGGGAACCTGCTGAAGCTCGTCCTGTACAACCAAAAGATGGAGTCAACAACAAAGTAGAAAGAACAAGGTTCAAGAAAGAAAGACTAGAAACACCATTGCAGAAACAACAAAGGGAGAAAAAGGATATTCCAGCACCATTCCCATCATCATTGGTTGATTCAAAGAAGGGCGAAGAAGAATGACTTCAACGGGAAATTCAGGAAACATTTCAAAAAGTTGAGATTAAAATCCCACTACTGGATGCAATTAGGCAAATCCCTAAATATGCAAAATTTCTGAAGGAGCTATGTACTAAAAGAAAGGGGCTGGATGGAAATGAAAGAATCAACTTAGGAAGAAGCATCTCAGTATTGATCACACCACCGATACCTCAAAAATGTCAAGATCCAGGGACTTTCTCTATTCCCTACACTATCGGTTCATTAAATTTTACTGATGCACTAAGTGATCTTGGAGCTTCGATAAATGTGATGTCTCACTCTGTGTTTTCATCTTTGCAGATCAGAGAACTAAAATCAACTCGGGTGGTGGTACAATTAGCAAATAGATCCACCGTTTTCCCAGCTGGAGTCGTTGAAGATGTACTTGTAGGAGTGAGAGGATTAATCTTTTCAGTAGACTTTTATGTCCTTACCATGGAGGAAGACCGAGCACCATCCCAATCTCCCATCATCCTAGGGAGACCATTCCTGAAAACAGCAAGGAAAATCATCAACGTGCATGAAAGAACACTCACCATGGAGCTCGGAGATAGTACGGTACACTTCAATATTCTTGATACGATGAAACACTCGTCCAGAAATCACTCACTTTATGCAATCTCCCATGATGAAGGTATAGAACCAATTGAAGACTCAGGTATGCTTCATGACTTTTTATCTGTGGGAGAATACTCTTCATTTGAATTTTATAACTCCCATGAACCTGAAAATTCTGATATCATGTTGGAGGATGAGGTAAAATCTGATTTTTTCGATGATTTGTTAAAAGGAAGTGAGATTATTCCTAAGAATTCAACATTAGAAGTAGGAAAACTAAATGCAATATCATCCCTTGAACAACCCCCATGTTTAGAGCTGAAGCATTTTCCATGTCACTTGAAGTATTCTTACCTAATGGAAGGAGAGAAATTGCCAGTAATCATTGCCAATAACCTATCCCATTCACAAGAACAAACATTGATTGACCTTCTCAAAAGGAATGTCAAAGCTGTAGGATGGAGTTTAGGTGATATTACTAGAATCAACCCTAAGGTATGCTCTCACAGGATATTTTTAGAAAGTGAATCTCGGCCAGTTAGACAACCTCAAAGAAGACTCAATCCCACAATCATGGAGTTCGTTAAGAAAGATATTGAGAAATTGTTAGCAACTGATATCATTTACCCAATCTCTGATTCTCAATGGGTCATCCCAATTCATGTAGTCCCCAAGAAAACTGGCCTAACCACTATTACAAATGAAAGAGATGAACTAATCCCCATGAGAATACAAAACAGCTGGAGAGTGTGTATAGATTACAGGAAGCTAAATCAAGTTACCAGAAAAGATCACTTTCCTATTCCATTCATTGATCAGATGCTTGAAAGGTTAGCTGGAAATACTCATTACTGTTTTTTAGATGGATTATCAGGATATTTTCAGGTACCAATTGCACCAGAAGACCAGGAGAAGACAACCTTCACCTGCCCTTTTGGAAGATTCGCCTACAAAAGGATGCCTTTCGGGCTATGCAATGCCCCAGGTACATTTCAACGGTGTATGGTGAGTATTTTCTCGGACCACATTGAGGATTGCTTGGAGGTGTTTCTTGATGATTTCACAGTTTTTGGAAATTCATTTGATCATTGCTTGGGAAATTTGGAAAAAAATTTGAAAACATGCATTGAAAAGAACCTTGTCTTAAATTTTGAAAAATGTCATTTCATGGTTGAAAAAGGGATAGTGTTGGGGAACAGAATTTCACAAAATGGGATTAAGGTTGATAAATCAAAAGTTGATGTAATAAATTCCTTGACATATCCAACTTGTGTCAAACATGTTAGATCCTTTTTAGGGCATGCAGGATTTTATAGAAGATTCATCAAGGATTTCAGTAAGATTTCTCTCCCTCTATCAAGATTACTTTTAAAGGATTCTAACTTTAATTTTGATTATGCATGTAGGGAACCATTTGATGAATTAAAGGAAAGGCTGATAACACCACCAATAATGCAACCACCCAATTGGGATTACCCTTTCGAGATACTTTTTGATGCATCCAACCAAGCAGTGGGAGCCGCTCTATCACAGATAATTGACATCAAGCCTCAAGTCATCTCCTACGCATCAAGGACCTTGGATGAAACACAAATAAATTACACAACCACAGAGAAGGAGTTCCTTGCAGTCATTTTTGCACTAGATAAATTCCGATCATATCTTCTGGGCACTAAAGTTGTTGTTTTTTCTAATCATGCAGCTCTTAGGTACTTAATGAAAAAGGCGGATGCTAAACCACGATTGGTGAGATGGATGCTACTCTTACAAGAGTTCAATTTGGAAATCAAAGATAAGAAGGGGACTGAAAATCAAGTGGCTGATCATCTGAGTCGACTACCCCACACCGCTGAAATAGAAATACCAAAGCATAACCCACTTAATGATGAGATTCCTGGAGAACAACTCTACATCATCAACAGTGAAGTACCATGGTATGACAACATTTTCAACTATTTGGTAACATCTCAGGTACCCTCTCATCTAAGCTCTCATCAACAACATAAGCTTAAATCTGAATCAAGATTTTACATTTGGGAAGATCTGTTTCTGTGGAAAATTTGTAATGATCAAATCATAAGAAGATGCTTGCCAAGAAGTGAAATTGAATCAGTGTTTGAATTTTGTCAAAAATTATCTTGTGGAGGCCACTTTGGACCTCAGAGGAATTCCTGAAAAGTTTTAGAATCTGGACTCTACTGGCCCACATTATTCAAGGATGCATATGAATTTTGTAAAAGATGTGAAAAATTCCAATTTTTGGGTAACATATCCAAATGACATGAAATTCCACAAAAACCAATAACCTTTTGTGAAATTTTTGAAGTTTGGGGCATAGATTTCATGGGACCATTCCCAATGTCATTTGGAAATTCATATATTCTTTTGGCTGTAGACTATGTTTCCAAATGGGTGGAAGAAAAAGCAACCAGAACTGATGATCCAAAAGTTTTTTGTGATTTTGTTAGGGCTAACATTTTCTGTAGGTTTGGCGTGCCACGAGAAATCATCATTGATCAGGGAACTCATTTCTGCAATAGGAAAATGGATTCATTGCTGAATAAGTATGGGGTGCATCATAGAACATCTACCCCATATCATCCCCAAACAAATGGCCAAGCAGAAGCTCTAATATAGAAATCAAAGCCATTATGGAGAAGACTGTTAAACCCAACCGAAAGGACTAGAACCAAAAGTTAGATGATACATTATGGGCATACAGAACGGCCTACAAAACACCGATAGGGATGAGTCCCTATAGATTGATCTATGGAAAGAGTTGCCACCTTCCTGTGGAGTTGGAGCATAGAGCCTACTGGGCGGTCAGAGAGATGAATATGAACCTTGAGAAAGCTGGGAAAGAAAGAAGATTGCAGTTGCAGGAGTTAGAGGAAATTAGAAGGGAATATTTTGAAAACTCAATGATATATAAAGAGAGAAAAAGGATGGCCCATGACAAGATAATTCAACCAAGAACCTTCAACCTTGGAGATCACGTGTTACTATTCAAATCCATACTTAAGCTTATGCTAGGTAAACTCCGTTCCAGATGGGAAGGCCCCTTTACTATTATTCATGTATATCCCTTTGGTGCTGTGCAGATTCAAAAGGAAGGAGGAGGAAACCCATTCACTATAAATGGGCAGAGGATGAAGAAGTTCCATGGGACCGTACCTCAAGAACCAGTGGAGGAGATCACACTCCTTCACCCTGAATACAAATGAACACCTACCAGGTTGCATCATTCCTTTACACTTGATTAAATGCAGTAACTCCATCTTTTTGAAACATACATAAAAAATTCCATTTACATGCATTGAGGACACTGCATCAATTAAGTGTGGGGGAGGGAATCTTGTAGTCCAAAAGATTTTTCAAAAATTTAATTTTTGTTTTGTTTTGTTTTGTTTTGTCAAGCCAACGGCATTAAACAAAGGCGCTACCGGGAGGCAACCCACATTTTCCCCCATTTTACACTTGTCTTCTTAGTCATTTACCAGCATGATTGAACGGGCCTACACTATCAATTGTTTTCATTTTTTTTATTTCAGGTCCATTAATGAAGAGGGTGTAGTGGGATTATACGTCGTGAAGAAAAGGATCCATTTGACAGGGGAGTAAGAGTTTCAATTCTATATTATCCAACTTTATTCCCTACATTTTTAGTCTTTTAAAGAATTAATCAAAAAAATTCATGCCCACACTTGAATTCATGTTTTACTTGAATTCTCTAGGAGACATGAGTTTCATAGAAATCCAGTGATTCTATGTTTTAGATTTCAATGTTAATGAGACTGAATGATTAAAATAGATAATTGGATGATTAAAGTGAAGCAAGGATATTGAAATAAGGATGCATGATTTAAGGGAATTAATTGATTCGTGTAAATAAAATTTCCCTTACATTTTTCATTCTTTGAATTTCTGAAATTCATGTGAATTAATTTGTTATTATTAATCATGCCATGAGTGATTTTCCAATATCATATTCTCATTCCTGAGAGGATTTCTATACCAAATATTTCCTATTTTATCTTGAGCATATTTTTTGAGTGATCTTGGGACGTGCCACCTGCTAGAACTTGTATTTAAACTTGTCAAAGCTATGACTATACAAAACCACATTTAAAATGATTGAGGCACTACATTGGCTAGCCACATATTTACCTGAGACCCACTGTTACATTTATCCTTCGTTAGCCCATAGAAGCCATGAATTGCCTTATAGGTTTAAGCCACATTACTTGCTGATATTTCCTTACTTACCCACACTTTTAGTATTTTTTCATGGTAATTCAAGTTTGAGTGTGGGGGAAGGGCCTTTCGTGTGCGTTTATTGGGATATGTATCATTTTTTGGGTGGTGTAATGTGTGCGTCATCATTTTGGGAAATGTATTATTAGAAAAATTGGGCATGAGTCATCATTTCATTATGCTTCTTTCATTTCATCTGGTTCTCCATAAAAAAAGAGAAAAAAAATTTCAAAATAAAGTTGTGCCTGTCTGGAGCTTTACAAAAAAAAAGAAAATAAAGTTGTGCCTTTCTGGAGCTTTACAAAAAAATAGGGAGAACTTGGATGATATCATTCTTTGTAATCATTTATTGACTCATGACCCATGTCATTGAAAGGGGAGTGGTGTTGTGATTCACATTTCAAGGGGATTTGAGTGAGGTTCATCTTGTGTTTTCACTTGATTAATCATGCATTGTACTTAAGAGTCAAACCTCCTACTTTTGGCCTTAAATTATTTCAATCATTTACCCACCAACCCTAAGCCACAGAGTCATTTGAACCTTTATTGCAAGTCCTCATGATTTTATGTGTGTTTTTTCTTTACAAAGTGGAGAAAGTAGTTACTTTACAAGCCTATGGGTAAGGAGCATGTTCTCATGATATGAGCATAACTCCACTATTAATTGTATCATGAGTGATGAGAGAAAATATTCAAAAGTGAGGTAGGTCATGATTTGGCATGTTTAATAATAATAAATTGAGAAGCTTGAATGAATGAAAGGAGAAGCTTCCTTATTTTTCAAAGGGGAAAAGTAAAATGCATGAATTGATTATTTATTTGAAAAATGGGAAATTAAATTGTTATTTTTTGTGGAACTGGAAAATTTGATTGGACATTTATAATCATTTGATTTTATTCCATTTGAAATTTTAATATTGGTGACATTGGTGCCCTTTGAATTCCATGTTGAGATTTTATGCTTGAGGACAATCATAGTTTAAGTGTGGGGGAATTGATAGAGCAAATATTTTCAATTAATTTATATTGAATATAATTGTTTTAAACCCACAAAAGTGTTCCTATAAGATTAATTGTTTCATTTTTATGATTTTGGTGTTATTTTGAGCTGAATAGTAAAAATTGGCCATTTTGGATTTTTAACAGTTTTAACTTATTTCTGTATTTTGGCCATAACATTATCTACATTAATCAAAATTGCAAAATTATTTCTTTTCCAGATTCTACACATCCAGGGATTCATTTACTATTTTTGGACTAAAAGCTGAATCAGCCATATGGAAGCTCAAAAGAAGCTCACAAGTTGGCTCAAGAAAATTGTTTCCGGTTCTTCCTAGTTTTGGTGTGGGATACATAACTCATCCATTGTGGGCCCAACTCTTGTAAACTTCGGTGGGTGGACGCGCAAGGAGTTTTGGAGCATCTTTTATTAAGGAAGAACCGCGGGATTCGGTCGTTTGAGGGTCCATTAAATCTTCTTAATCCGGGGTTTGGCGTTTTGGAGATTCTGACTGGACAAAATAAATGATCAGAGTAAAAGGGCCATAACTCTCGGACTACCTGTCCAAATCCGATGAGATTTTGAGGGGACACGTCCAATAAAATTATGAAAAACATTGAAGAAGGTCTCAACTCGTTAAGAGGTCATTTATTGGGTCCAAAACATGACAACATTCGGAGGACAGAAATCTGGCTATAAAAGGAGGAGAGCTCCTCCTCCTCAAGACATCTCATTCTCCATCCCATTCCTTCTGGGACACCAAGGAGAAGAACTTCTCAACTTTCCCTTTTATTTCTTTTATTTTTCTTTATTTTAAAATGTCTCTCCTCTCCCGCATTATCTCTCTTACCCCATCCATAGAGGGGTAGTTTCATTTGAGTGATCGGAAAGAGGGAAGGCTGGACCTATGTGTTGTGTTTGAGTTTTTGTGCTTGAAATAAATAAAATTTGTTCTTCTTTCTTCTTCTGGTTCCAATTCTTAATTCAGTATTAAATTCCGAATGTGGTTGTGTTAAGGTTTTTATTCTGAAATTATAAATTGCTTTGGTCGATGATCACATCTCCCTCCAGCCAATTCTAATCTGTATATGGTGGAACATGATTAGGGTTGGGCGGTGATTGCTCGACGGTTGTCGAGCACGTGTGTAGGATTGTATGTCGAAATCTTAGTTTATTAGGGAACAACAATTCCAGATCTAGGATTACTCTAATTAATCAAGAGACCTTCTACAACCCTAAACACATTGGAAGGAGGATAGACCAATCTAAGGTTTTAGAAAGGAAAATTCTCATCACATCTCTTTTACCAGTTTAAGGAAGAAGAAGAGATAAAATTTGGAAACCATGATGGCACAACACTAAGTCTAGCCGAACCCAATCCGATCACTGTCTTTATCATTTGTTAAAATCAATCAATTTCTGTTGTTTGTTTCTCTCATAGTCATTCAAATTAATTAAAACTAATCTTTTTATGAAAACCAACAAAAAGTGACAACCTTGTTTTGTGTGCACTCCTCTTTGGGAGACTGCCTAGGATCAACTGCTATACTATACTTAGGTAAATAAAATATTGTTTTTCCACGCCCCACGATAGGCGTGCATCAGTCATCGATATCGATGGAAAGGACTCGCCGATACAGAGAGTTGTCGATACTGATAGAGCGATGCTAATGAATCACCAATGCTTATGACTCACCGATAGTCATAAAGAACTGTTTTTATTCTGTTAATTAAAAATTATATATAATGGTCATATTTAGACCAATTAATGTTTCAGACATTATTTAATGTTTTTTTAGGATATTTAGAGGAAAATACAAGGTACATTCATGTGGGGAGATCATTATGTTTTTTGGACCTTGAATTATAAAAATAATTACTAGTTGGATCATTCGATGTAGCGAAAACAAGTGAAAAAAGTGTAAAAGAACTTCTGCAACTCTCGAGCATACTTCAAAAACCCAAGAACTCAAAAGGAAGAACATACAGGGAGATAAAAAGATCAAGATAAACCTATTGAGCTGAATTGAACCTCTTTCAATCAAGAAGCTACACATATCATACTCCTTGAGGCCAGAACACAGAGGCTATGACACTCTGTTTTGGATTCAACTTCCAGAAGAGGACTCAAACTTCAATTCCACTACATCAAACGAGTCCAGAGATACATCGTATAACACACAGAGCCTTCTAAACCTAAATCTACATCTTTATCTCTGTTTTTTTATTTATTTACATTTCTCAGTAGTGCATGTATTTTTCTGTTACACACACACTAACTCATTAGAATAACTAGAGGATACTTGATATCCTCAATCTCACACTCTATTTATCCACTTGTATCCCACGTAGAACTGTGGAAGTGGTCTTGTATAACCTATTTTTTGTTTTTTCCATGAAGAACTATGGTAGAGGTCAAGTGTGACCTAAATATCCTTATGTGTTCTTGTGAACCCCGATCCAGGGTGTGGATAAAACGTGTTTATTAATTTAAACTACTTGGTGGCAGCTAATCTCCAAGTGGAGAGGACTAAGTCTCAACTTGATACTAAACCTCTTGTTTTATATTACATTATGCTTTTTGTTATTTTATTTTACTATGTTTTATAAAAAAATATCATTCAAAAAAATTCAAACTCTGATAGTTAGTTTAGAAAGTGTTTATAACAGTTTTGAACCAGTACTTTAGTTTCAAAAGTTATATTAATATGTCGATTAGTATAGCTGAGAACTAATAAATCTCTTGAGAAATTAATTGAACATTCGGGACTCTTATAAATTCACTACAAACTAAAATGGATTATATTTTTAATTGGGATAAATTTTCAAAGAACCAATCTTTAACAGAAATTTTTATAAGGACTCAATTCACCCCCTCTTGAGTACTCTACTCCAACCAACATTTGGTATCAAAGGTTTTAGTAATTTTTCAATTTTCAAATATTTTAAAAAAAATTAACTATGATTGTAGTTATATTTCAAAGATCTTAAAATTTCTTTTAATACTAAATTTTTATCTCTTTGAAATATTTTCCAAATTTATATTATGGATAATAGATTAGAATGAGATACTATAAATAGACCACATTTTTTCAATGGAACAAATTATGCTCGGTTGAAGCTTAAAATGAAAATACATTTAGAAAGCATGGGATTTGAAATATGGACTGCTATTGAAAGTAAATATGCACTCCCTACCACTGCTAGAAACACTTGGGATGAAGATACCAATACTTTCTATAACAATAACTGTAAATAAATTAATTATATATATTGTGCACTAGGAGATGAATAATTTAATAGCATTTCTATCTATAGAACTAATCATGAGATTTGGGACACTTTAGCTGTTTCTCATGAGGGAACAAATGATGTGAAAGAGATGAGATTAAACACTTATACTATTAAATATGACAATTTTAAAATGAATCCTGATGAATGTATTTCTGATATGTATCTCAGGTTCAATGAAATTGTGAACGCCATGATTTCTTTAGGAATAGATATAACAGCAAAGGATTAGATCATGAGGATTTTGTGATGCTTACTAGAGATATAGAGAGGGGTATCAGTATCTATAATAGAATCACGTGACATTGATAAACTTCTAGTTAAGGAACTAATTGGAAAATTAATGATGTATTAAGAGGAGCTAAAGGTGAATCAAGAGGAGGAAGAGCCAAATAGAAAATTTGTAGCCTTAAAGACTACCACTTCCAAGATCAATGATAAAGATAAAGTTCAAGCTGCTATTGAGAGCACAATTAGTGAAGAATCAACTTCAGATAGTGATGAGGAAATGGCCCAGCTGGCCAGGAGATTCAGAAAATTTTATAGAAAGAATAAGTTCTTCAAGAAACCAAACTATAAAGGAAAATATTACAAAAAAGGCAATTGGAAAAAGGATTGGAAGAAGACTGAAAAATCAGAATAAATAGTTTTCTATGAATTCAAAAGGAGTGGGCATGTCAAAGTTGACTGTCCTAAATTAAAGTATAAAAAGAAGTATGAGTATAAATATAGAAAATATAAGAAAGCAATGAAGGACACCTAGAGTGCATTAGAGGATAGCTCCAGTGAATCTTCTTATTCTCATAATGAGAAAGAAGATATGGAAAACATGTTCTTTATGAAAAATACCTCAGAGGTACTCTTAAACTCTCATGTACCTAATGACTATTATTCTAGAGATGAATCTGAATTTGAAAATATGAAAAATGATGAACTATTTGAGTATTGTAATATGATAGAAGAAACTTGTAATGAAATGAAGTATACATCATTAAATAAATATCATTCACTCTCTAAAAATACTAAATCTGAACTTACTGTTGATAAAGATAAAAATTCACAACCACTAAAGGAAAATAATGATCTAAAGTTTTATAATGATCAATTAAAAAAGGATCTAAAAAATTTTACCAATGGGAAAAACATACTTACTTAATTACTTGGTAAATAGATAGCTCTTAGGTATACTACTGGAATAGGATATCATCCAGGAAAAATAAATTTATCTAAAACACATTTTATAACTAAATCTAGAAAATATGCTTCTCTGTCCAAAAATTAGGATTTTACTACAAGTTCCAGTTCTGAAAAATCTTTTACTACATCAAGTTTTTCTGGAACAAATAAAGTTTATTTTTCAAATACTTTATATTCTACATATAGGAAACCCATAAGAAAATTCTGGTTTCCTAAAGTCTTTATTACTAATGTTTCTGAACCCAGACAAATATGGGTACCAAAATCTTTTATTGGATGAATTGTTTTGTAGGTAAACTTCCTAAAGAGTTCCTATAGAAATATTTGGTACTTAGATAGTGGTTTTTCATGACACATGATAGGAGATTACTCAAAATTCAAGAACCTCATTAATATTGATGGAGGACATGTCACATTTGGTGACAATGGTAAAGGAAAAATCATCGGCTTAGTCTAGATTGGTAATCCTAAATTTATTTCAATTTCCAAAGTACTCTATATTGATGGATTAAAATATAAATTACCTAGAATATCTCAACTGTGTGATGATGGATTTAATTTCAAATTTTAAATTGATTCATGCCATGTTTTTTATTCCAAAAATAAGTTAGTATTTACTGCTCTTAGAAATGATAATGTATATGCTGTAAATTTTGACACACTAGTATCACACAATGTTTCCTGCCTAAGTGACTTTCACAAATAGTCTTGAATATGAAAAAGAAGACTAGGACATTGTAATGTACACTCCCTTAAGAAATTAACCAGAAAATTTTTTGTTAAGGACCTACCCAAACTAGAGTTTCCAGATAATAAAGTGTTAAATCCTTATCAAAAGGGAAAGCAACACAAAATCTTTTTCAAACCAAAGAAATAAGTTTCCACTTCTCAACCTCTCGAGTTGGTTCATATGGACTTGTTTATACCATCTAGAGTTTCAAGTCTCAATGGGGAGCACTATGTTTATGTTATTGTATATGTATTCTCTAGGTATACTTGGACCTTTTTCTTAGCTCACAAAAGTGAAGATTTCTCTCATTTTACCAAGTATGATAAGACTGTAGAAAATCTTAGTGGACTTAAAATTAAATCTCTAAGAAGTGACCATGGCCGTGAGTTTGAAAATACAGACTTTGAATATTTTTTCTCACACAATGGATATAGGCATAACTTATCTTTCCCTAGGACACCTCAACAGAATGGTATAGTAAAAAGAAGAAATAAAACCCTACAGGAAATTGTCTGAACTATGCTCAATGAATATGACCTACCAATTTATTTTTAGGCTGAAGCTATTAATAAAGCTTTTTATATAATAAATAGAGTTTTAATCAGACCTATCTTTAAGAAAACTTTTTATGAGTTGTGGAATAATAGGAAACCCAAGGTAAATTATTTTAATGTGTTTGGATGTAAAGTTTATATTCTAAACACTAAATATAATCTAGATAAATTTGTCTCCAAAAGTGATGAAGGAATATTCCTTGTATATTCAACATTGGGCAAAGCATATAGAGTCTTTAATAAAAGAACCAAATGTGTGGAGGAATCTATACATGTCAAGTTTGATGAAACAAACCCACATGAGCCTAAGACCTCACTAGAGAATCTTGAAGAGGATATGTCAACTCTGTACATTAATGAAAAACCCTCTGACCATCCTATAAAGGAATTTATTAAAACTTCTAGTTCTGGAAACTCTCCAGATTCTAGCCATAATGAACCTGAATCTGTTGATGAACCTGAAATAACTAGACCTACTTTTACTATACCAACTAGAACCCTTAAAACCCATCCCTTAGATGTTTTAGTTTGATATTTAGATAGAGGAACACAAAATAGATCTTCCTTGAGAAATCAGGTTGAACATCAAGCATTCTTTTCACAACTTGAACCTAAGAATATCAATGATGCAATCAATGGTGAATTTTGGGTGATGGCCATGCAAGAAGATATTAATTATTTTGAGAGAAAAAAAGTCTAGAATCTTGTTGCTAGACCAAAATATACCTTGACCATAGGAACTAAATGGGTGTTTAGGAATAAATTATATGAAGATGGAAATATAGTTAGAAAAAAAGATAGATTGGTTGCACAAGGCTATAATCAAGAATAGGTAATTGATTATGAGGAGACCTTTGCACCAGTAGCTAGGATTAAAGTCATTAGAATCTTTCTTTCCTATGCAGCATACTTTTATTTCAAACATTATCAAATGGATGTAAAAAGTGAATTCTTAAATGGTTATATAATCGAGGATTTTTTTTTGAACAACCCCTAGGTTTTACAAATCCACTTTTTCCAAATCATGTTTTCAAATTTTCTAAATCTGTATATGGTTTGAAACAATCTCCAAGAGATTGGTATTATAGGTTAAGTAACTTTCTTATTTCTAAATATTTTACAAAAGTAGTTATATATCCTAATTTATTTGTAAAAAAAATTTCTAAAGAAGTTTTAATAGCTCAAATATATGTAGATGATATTATTTTTTGTTCTTCTAAAAATTCTTTATGCAATGATATTTCAAAAATGATATAAAGTAATTTTCAAATGAGTTTGATGGGTGAACTTAAATATTTTCTTAGATTTGAAATATTTCAAAACAAATAAGGTATTATTTTAAATCTAAGTAAATATATTAAAGATATTTTGAAAAGATATGTATTTAATGGCATTAAGAGTAGTGAAACACCTATGAGTTCTACTTGTAAGTTGGATCTTAATGAAAATGGAAAATCTATTAATCAACCCACTTATAGAGGAATGATTGGGAGTTTACTATACTTAACTTCTAGTAGGATAGACATCAATTTTAGTGCATGTATGTGTGAAATATTTCAAGAAACCCCAAAAGAGTCACATTTAAATGGTGTTAAAAGAATTTTCAAATACCTCAAATATACAACTAATTTAGGTCTATTCTATCCTAGAGGATAACCTTTTGATATGGTTAGTTATTCTAATTCTGACTTTGTTGGGTGTAAATTATATAGAAATATCACCTCTGGAATATGTCACTTTTTGGGAAAGACTCTAATCTCATGTTGTAGTAAAAAGAAAAATTATGTTGCATTATCAACTGCTGAAATAGAGTACATTGCTGCTGGTAGTTGTTGTGCACAAATTTTGTGGATGAAACACACTTTATTAGACTATGGATTTCAATTCATACATATCCCCATAAATTGTGACAATACAAGTGCTATTAACATTTATAAAAATCCAATTTCTCATTCCATAACAAAACATATTGATGTAAGACATCACTTTTTGATAGATAATTATCAAAAAGGTGATATAACTCTTGATTTTATTGGGACTGAACATCAACTTGATGAAATTTTTACCAAACCCTTAAACTATAAGAGAATGAGATACATCATACATGAACTAGGAATGGTAAATCTATAAAGACTATTCAACCTTATTCCCTTAGAAAAATCTGTTTGCCTGTGACACTGATCACTGTGACACCGATCGTGTGAAACCGATTGTGTGAAATCGATCAAGTAAAACCAATCATGTAAAACCGATCAGTGTGAAACCAATCAGTGTGAAACTGATCAGGTGAAGTCGATCATGTAATACTGATCAGTTGAGACCGATACCATTAGAGTGAAATCGATACCAATAAGGACTTTTTAGTAAATTTGTTTGTCTGTATCTTTTAAGTAAAACGACACAGTTTATTATTTCTTACTTTACTATTATTCTATTTTGTATTTTTACAAAGTACAATCCCTAAATGATAAAATTAAATTGATCCACACTACTTCTACCCTTCGACCTTTCACTACCCACTCTACCTTAGAACCTTTGACCTTTCGACCCCTTCTTCGAACCCGAACCTTCAGAATGCCAAGGAAAAAGAGTGAAATGGAAAGAGTAAGTGAATCATCATCGGCCAAGTGTCATAAAGGAGAATCAAGCAGTGATGCAAGTTTTGTGAATCCGAAGCTGGGAAGCCGCATAGTAACTCCTAAGAAATAAGTGTCTGCTGAATAGTTGTTGTCAAGCAAGTCTCTCTTGTTGAAAGTTTTGGAATCACAAGGGTGGATTACCTAGTTTGAAGATAACGAGAGACCTTTCTATCCCAATATGGTACAAAAATTTTATCTCTATTTTGAAATATTTTTAGAAGGAGCTGAGGAGGCTTAGATGAAATCAGTGGTAAAGGGAAAGGAGATCTTGTTTTCTTCAAGAGAGTGGGATAAATGCTTGAAAATGCTACATGAGGGAATATTTGACTACTACCATGGTAACGTTCCACCAACTTTAGATTTATTTTCTTATGAAAATGCATTGAAAGAGTTGACTGGAAATGAGGAGTCAAGGAGGCTGATAGCTTCAGAATTATATGGAGAGGCCAGAATGCTACTCAAATTCATCCAACACCAAATCTACCCAAGGAAGGGAGATTTTTCTTCCTAAAAGTATTATGATGTTTTATTGATTTATTTTTTGAAGAATAAGGTGAAAGTGAACTTGTGTAGGTACCTTATAGTGCATATTTGTGATATGATCAAACCATCTTGAAAAGAAACTTGTCTATATTATCCAAGGATGATTTCTGAAATGTTTAAGAGTCTAGGATGTGTGGAGGATGAAGATGAGGTGATTACTGCATGTAGTGGTTTCTGCCTACACAAATACATTCGTAGAAGGATGAAAATCAATTGGAACCCATGGAAGATATTTTGGGTAGAAGATGAGGAAAAATTATATGAGGATTATAATCCTATATATCATCCTACCAGACCAAGGGATCAAGATGATCTAGGTCTTAAACCTGGTGGGCAAGTTATGTATTTAGATGAAGAACAAGCTGAGCCTGAGCTGAAAAGAGAATAGGGGTCTCCTATAGATGATAAGAGTGACCCAGATATCGCTGAAATCCCTAGATAAATTTTATATAGACCTGAAATTCCACCATTAGAATTAACTTTTAATGAACCTTTATTAAATGATAATGATGATGAGGAAGAGATTGAAGTCTCTAGATTTGAAGTTTATGTGAGCAGGACTGATGAGTATGATGATGATGATGAGGATGATGATGGTGATCATGTGAGTGACTCACTAAAATCTGGACAAGATGTAGTCAGTTCAAGTGAGGAGTTTGTGCATAGAGATGATGATGAGGATGGTAGACAGGATGATGTTGATACTTATGGAAAAGTTGATGTTGATGGTGTTGATAATAATGATGGATATGTTGGAAATGAGGATGGACATAACCACCCTGATGATGTTCAAGACATTATTCAGGAACTTTCTAATATTATGGATGGAGGTCAAGAGGAAGAAGTTGAAGTTTATATTGTACCTATTCCTAAAAATGAGGGGGAGCCTCAAGTGGATGGAGGTCAAGAAAAAGAATGTGAAGCTCAGAATGTACCTGTGCCTCAGAATGAGGGGGAGCCTCAAAGGAAAAGATTAATAATTTATATTGTGGATTCTATATATTGGAATTGTTCTGATGAGTGGAATATAAATACAAGATATATCCTATTTGGGCTAGATTATGATTCAGATGAGGAGATGTTAGCTCCTCCTTCTCCACAAGCTGATGTGGAACCGACTGCTCCTGTTTCACCTACTTTTCCCACTAGTGATGAGCCTATTATACCTTCAGTGCCTAGTGACTATGTCACCAAGGCTGGTCATAAACAATTCAAATCTGATGTATGTAAATCTATGAGATCCTTTATTGAATTCGGAAATTAAGCTTCTACTTTTATGAGTATTTCATAGGCAATGCTGCTAGGATTGAAATAATCATAATTCAGGAGATACAACCCAATCTTATCACTACAGTTGAGACCATTGTGAGAAATAATTCAGTGTTGGGAGAAAAAGTGAAGAAAATGGGTAGTGAAATGGTATCCTTATCCAATGAATTCAAAACCACACTTGGTGGTGTTATGGAGGTTCTTAGGAACCTTGTTACACATCTATAGAATGCATATTTGAAAAGGTTGAAATAGGATCTTGGAAAAATGATTTCTGGTGCTTCTAGTTCTAGAGTTACCAGGCCTATTGCTGATATAGAGTCCCTCAGGACTGTGATAAGAGAAGAGATCAAGCCTGTAAAAAATGATTTGGATAAATAGAACCTTTCCAAAGTACAAAGGACTAGTGACCATGTATATAACATGGCGAGACAATGTTCAAATGAGGCCACTACTACTCAAAATGAGATTAGAGATAATGTGGACAAGTATTTTTCTAAAATATACCAAAATCATGAGTTGAATAACAACTTTAAGTACTTTGATGAGAACCTCAAGATACCGCCAGTGACTGAGGCATTCAAGAAGCAAGTGAGCCAGCTGAAAGATTTTACTCCCACATTGGAGAAGTTCATGGAAAACAAGGAGGATTTCGAGAAGGCTATGCAGTATGGGGTGAAATCATCAATGATTTTATCAAGATTTTGAATCCCTACCTGTATGTACAGTCTGAATCTATAGTGGTCCCTACAGGTGCTTCCATCATACCTACTTCACTACCTCTTGCTCTGATGTCACGGTCTTAAGCTTTATCTCAGATCATACCAGTGTTCCACAAGCATCCTCCTAGTCGTGTTCTGTCAGAGCAGAGACCAAGCATTACATCTACTGTTCCCACAGCCATTGCTTTACCTAGTGAAACCATTCAATCATTCCTTCCTACATCCACATAATCACCTCCTGGACCCACTATTTACCCTTTATAAAATGGAAATCTCCTCAAAATCCAAAGCCTTAGTTGTGGATCATTCTTTGATAGGGCTCTATACTTTTATTTTGATGAGTATATTTTGATGTTTGTACTCTTTTTTACTTTCATGAATATCAATTTTACTTCCATGTGTTTCAAATTTTTTTGTGTTATTTTTTATCCTTTATGTTTCTTTTCACATTTTTGCTAATCCCAAAAGGGGGAGAAATATATGGATGGAATAAACTCTTAACCTAAGGGGGAGAACTCTGGAATAGGAAAGATTGCATGTAATCAATAAAGAATATATATATATTACACCTCTAATATAAATCCCTAAGACTGCTCTAATACAATTTACTATGGGGAACATGAAAGTGATCTGATATAACTCTCTTGTAAGAACCTTCTATATATACTCTGCTACAGTTATTAAGGGGGGCATAAAATGAAAGACCTTATAGTTATATTGAGAATTCACACTCACTATGGGTATGCTAAGCCAAGTTATTCTTATTCCTTAACATCATGTATAACTCATTCATGAAATGATTTGTGATTATCAAAAAGGGTGAGATTGTTGGACCCTTTGTGAGATAGTTTTTTTAATAATCCCAAATCATGCCAATTTACAAATCATGATAATTCACATATTATGTTTTAAGTAATGATAATCATGTTAGTGAATATTTATAAATGAATAGATTATGTCACATGGTATAATACATTTCAATAAGTCAATAAATTATGTATATTTGTGTTTAAATATATTTACAAGTATATATTTGCATGCAATTATGAATTTTACTTAATCTGGTATTGTTCTGTATAAGATAGACACTTTGTAAGTTTTTCAAAGTCCCTGACACCGATTGGTTCAAAGGAATCACTGATGGCTGACTCACCGATGAGGACTCACCGATTGAAGAATACACTGATGCAAGACTCACCAATAGAACAAAAAACACAACGATGGACAAGTCACTGATGATAGGTTACACAGATTGCTCAAGCAACTCACTGATAGGTGACTCGCTGATGGGAGATGCACCGATAGTTTAAAGGACTTACCGATGAACGACTCATCGATGGGCGATGATAGTTCAAAGGAATTACCGATGGATGAGTCACCTATGGGAAACACACTGATAGTTCAAAGGACTTACTGATGGACGACTCACCGATGGGCTATGATAGTTCAAAGGACTTACCGATGGATGAGTCACTGATAACGACTTATTGATACCCGAACAGACCGGTAGTACAAATGACTCACCAATGCCTAGAGTCACCGATACCGATGGAAAGGACTCACCATTATAGAGATTCATCGATGTCGATTGAGCGATATAATGACTCGCCGATGCTTATGACTCACCGATAGTCATAAAGAACTGTTTTTATTTTGTTAATTCAAAATTATATCCAACGGTCATATTTAGACAAATTAATGTTTATGAATTTATTTAATGTTGTTTGTAGGATTTTCAGAGGACAGTACGAGGTACATGCACGTGGG
The DNA here is from genome assembly GCA_963277665.1 of Viscum album. NCBI lineage: Eukaryota > Viridiplantae > Streptophyta > Magnoliopsida > Santalales > Viscaceae > Viscum > Viscum album. The sequence continues at coordinate 1,770,724,987 of OY728157.1, forward strand.
GATATCATTATGTCTGTTGGACCACAAAGTATAAAAGAATTACCAGATGGATCATTCGAGGTAGAGAAAACAAGTGAAAAGGTGTAGAAGACCTCCTGCAACTCTCAAGCATACTTCCAAAACTCAAGAACTCAAAAGGAATAACATATGGGGAGATCAAAAGATTGAGCTAAACCTGCTGAGCTGAATTGAACCTCTTTCAATTAATAAGTTTCACATCTCATACTCCTTGAATCCAGAACACAGAGGCTACGACACTCTGTTTTTGAGTCAACTTTCAAAAGAGGACTCGAACTTCAATTCCACTACATCAAACGAGTCCAGAGCTGCACTGCATAACACATAGAGCCTTCTAAACCTAACTCTACATATTTATCTATGTTTTTTTCATTTATTTACATTTCTTTGTAGTGTGTGTATTTTTCTGTTACACACACACACACTGACTCTTGTGTATAATTAGAGGACACTTGATATCCTTAATCTCACACTCTATTTATCTGCTTGTATCCAATGTAGAACTATGGAAGAGGTATTGTATGACCTATTTGTTGTTTTTACCACTAAGAACTATGTTAGAGGTCAAGTGTGGCCTGAATATCCTTGTGTGCTGTTGTGAACCCCGATCCAGGGTGTGGATTAAACTTCTTTATTAATTTAAACTTCTTGGTGGTAGGTGATCACCAGGTGGAGAGGACTAAGTCTTAGCTTGAGACTGAACCTCTTTTTTAAATTCTTCTATTCCTATTGTTATTTTATTTTACTATGTTTTATAACAAATATCATTCAAACAAAGTCAAACTCTGGTAGTTAGTTTATCAAGTGTTTATACCAGTTTTGAACAAGTAGTTTAGTTTCAAAAGTTATATTAATATGTAGATTAGTATAGCTGAGAAATAATAAATCTCTTGATAAATTAATTGAACATTCAAGACTCTTATAAATTCACTAAAAAATGACTTGGATTATATTTTTAATTGGGGGGAATTTTCCAAGAACCAATCTTTAATAGAAATTTTTATAGGGACATAATTCATCCCCCTATTGAGTACTCTACTCTGACCAACAATTCACAACAATTCATAGACCATAAATCATGATTCATTTCATAAGGAACTATCATAATAAAATACTTGAGTCATAAGATTGAATAATTATCAAAAATAAATCATGAGCCATGAGATAATTTCATAAGAATAATACACAATTTTTTTTGTACACATAAGTATAGAAAATCATTTCCATAATCAAGGATAAATTCAAATATCATCATAATATATTAAACTGAGACCCATAGTGGATTGGGATCACTCCTCATTCCCATAAACACGGTGGAAATAGTCCCATAATGGATTAGGTTAACTAACAATTTGATTTAATTTTATCTCATGATATATCAAGATTTACCTAATGCCTGGGAGGGGTATATAATTCTGATCCCAACCATCAAATAATGAAATCCATATATATCTATTCCATGAGAACATGAAAAAATTTATATTTCAACACCAACTGATTAAAAAAGTAAATTAGATATGTTTCATGAAAAAAATCATATAACATTTCATGAACCATCCAGATAAAATAGGTGTATGGAGTCATAATAACATATCCAATAACAAAAATCTTTGAATTTTGAAACAAATGAAGAATACCCTTTTAATATTATTTGATAAATAAATTTTAAAAACAATAATAAATAACCTTTATCATTTTAAATCATTAAGAATTGGAATAATTTATAAAATCGTTTTAAAACATGAAAAGGAATATTTATAGAGGAGAATTATCATAATGGTGAAAGAATGTATTCATACAAAAACATTTAAGAGGGATATTTTTTTCAAAATTACACATGTTGAAAACATTAAAACATTATTTTAAAACTTTGGTAAATAAAATAAGAATATTATAAAATGAACTTAATAAATTATTGAATCGTGGATAAGGACATCCATAAAATGAATATGTACATAGAGTAGGAATATTCTCGATTGAAAATAATAGGTGGGGTAGATTTCACATAAAATAGTCATATCGAGTAAATTATTTACCTAGGTAAATGAACATGAGATGGGAAATTTAAAACCTCAATAATAAACAAAGAAGAATAAAATGGTAAAGTTTTTTTAGATAAATATCACACAAATTTACCTTAGATGGAAAATCATTCATAACTATCTCGAATTTAAAATGAGATTAGAATCAAACCCTTAGATTTTCCTCCCAACATTCAAAAACGATCTTTAAAATCCTTTATAATAAACATATACATATTAATAAGTTATTTTATAACCTTATTAATAAATATTACCTTTTATATTATTCAATTATAATTTTCCAATACACATGTATTAGTTAGATAATATTTATTTTCATTTTCTAATGTTAGTAATTTCAATTGATTCGCACATATTTTGTTATAGCGACGTAGAACCCCATTCATTGATACCAAGTTCATAATTAATATAATATAAAAGATATTTAAACCATTCGGTTTTATTAATTTATGAATCCTCATGTTTACTTGATGGAAACCATGGGCATAGTTCGTGATAACGGGATACATGATGAACTGATTTTGTGTAATTTACCGATATTAACAGATTACTTTATAATGATTGATAATTTTTTATGTAATAATTTTATAACCATATTTATGAAAAATATTAATCCTTAATATAATATAAATTAATAAAATATATTTTAGAACTACCCATATATGTTAGTAAGGGAAATGGAATATGCCACTCATTGGAGGTAGTGGTTCGCACATACATACAAATGATGTTTTCATTTTCCATAAAATAAAAAAATGTAGAAATTGATTTATCTTGTCATAATAAAAATAATATAAAATTTATTCATTAAATACCCCTTTTGGAAAATCCATTTAAATCAGTTATTAAAAATGGAATACATTTTCCATGGAGTCGGTAGTCCACACAGAACCCGAGTGACGTATTCATTTTTTGAATGGAGGGGATGGAGATAGATAATGGTTGTTAAATTAATATAATAAAATTTAAATATACTAATAATTATTATTTAATTATATTAGAATAATTATAATAGTATTTAAGGGGTTTGAATGAGATAGATCAGGAAGAGAATGATAAAGAGTGGGTAATACTCACGTTGAGAGTCTAACTTTTCTCTTGAAGGATCCTTTGGAATTGGAGGAACTAGGGATTATTATTGGAAAAAGTGTTTGTAAAACATGAAATAGGAATATAGTGGAGGTAAAATTGGTTTTTTTTTAATATAACATTGAATGAGTGGTGTGCCTTCAAGTTTGTGGAAGTTAGCTCCTTTTATAAGTGAGAAAGATGGACTTTGACTTGGAAGTGAATGATAGATAAGGGGTAAGAATGGAATTGTAGGATAGATAGAAGAGATTGGTGAGGAAATGATGAAGATAATTTTTTTACTTTAAAATATATCCATGTTATTCTATAAGTTCTAAGTATTATTTAAATTTAACAAAATTTTATCCACTTAAGTTACCCATTTTTACACTTATTAACCCTGATTAAATTTTTACCATGGTAATTATTTTTTTACTAAAAGTATAACATGAAACATCATAATAAATTTTTATATAGTAATTCAGAATTTTGAATCCATTTAATCCAAGTAAATTTCTAAATATGATAAATAACTTTTAAATTAAAATATAAGATATATAAAAAACCTATTTTTGTAGAAAATTATTTTTTATACATTAAATGTTTTTATACTTATTTCTTATCAATGAAAAATTATATTAGTGTTAATATAATACTAATATAAATAGTATATTTTATCATAATTTAATCATAATTATTTAGTTTCTTGAAATAAAAATATATAGTGTATAAAATGCCAATTTTTCGAAAAAATATACATAATATGGTCTTATTAGTTATTTAACTAAATTAATTGAATTTTATCAATGAGTTAGTGTTAAAATGAATTTTATTTTTATTTATACACATATTTCATAATGAATTTTCCTTTATTTATATCTTTCAATTCAATGTCTATATTATAACAGTTATATCACTTTTTTTAGTTCGGTGTTTTGTGTGAAACAAGTTATCAAATGCATTAAAATTATTTAAAAGAAATATATTATAAAATATTAGGGACTTAAATTATACTCACTTATAAATAATTTCATAATATAAATTTTTTTATTATAGATGAGGATACTTCTAGCTCATTACATCCTCAGGTTCCCACATATCTTCCTTGATGTTATGGTTTCACTACAAAATCATCACCAAATGAGTGGTTTTATTCCACTGCACATTATCTCTTTGATCAAGAATCCATACTAGTTTTTCCTTATAATAAATATCATTATAAAGCTATACAACCTCTTAGATTAGTATATTTGAAGAATTAGGTTTGTAGTTCCTCAAAATTTATTCTTGGAATACATCGTGAACTTGGGATAATTTCAGTAGAAGTTCCAAGAAATTCATCCCTTTTACCGGTGAAAGTTCCTATTGCTATGGTGGTGGATATATCTTATTTGATGGTCACGAATATTGCTATGATTTTTATAGAATTTTTAGGGGTGAATTATTTCAATGATTCACTCGTTGTTCCTTCAACACCAGCCCCCATGGCCGGTTTACCCGCCATTCTGAACATTTTTTTATCTACCCACAATTCTAGTAAGGTCAATGGTTGTCCTCACTACCACAAAACAGAGCAAGGGAGGTGCTTGGTTTTATTAACACTAGACAAAAAGCATTGATAGAAGATGGGGCCTTTATCAACACTAGCTAAAAGCACTGATAAATATACCCTTTATTAGTGCTAAAAATGATGATAAAGGATAGATTTATCAGCGCTATTATTAGCACAAATAAAAGTTTTTAATAAAAAATATTATTAATTTGTATAATATAATTATATTTATATTCAAAAATAATGTTTATTTGTATACATTAAAGAAAAATTCATATTTATAATTAATATATATTTTTTAATAATTCAAATATATATATATATAATGTTTTAAAAAAAGTATTTCTAAGATTATAATTATATATATATATTTAAATAATTATAAGATTATAATAAATTTCATTAAATAATAAATATATTTATTAGATCTATTGGATTTATTATATTTATTATATTTATATTTATTAGATTTATTATATTTATTATATTTATTATATTTATTATATTTATTATATTTATTATATTTATTATATTTATTATATTCATTATATTTATTATATTTATTATATTTGTTATATTTGTTATATTTGTTATATTTATTATATTTATTATATATTTATTTTATTTTTAATTAATATATATAAATACTTTTTAAATATATGTATTTATAATTATAATTATTAAAATATATATATTTCTAATGAATTTAGTCAATAAATATATTGATCATGCATAAGTAGATGTGCATATGTGTTATGTATCATAATTGTTGTTCATTTATACATTACAATCTTCTTATTATTCATGTTTTCCATATGTGATGGCTCGTTTTTTATTATGTATACTTTACTAGGTATATGATTAATTCATGTTACCCATATGAACTATTATATATGTTCCCAAAAATATTTATAGAATTACATTAAATATATTTAAATAATATATAGATTTATTATATTTATAATTATTAAATTTTAATTATATATAATTACTTTTCAAAATATATTTATTTGTAACTATAATTATAACTATATATATTTAAATAATTATAAAACTACAATAAATACATTTATTATAATTTTATAAATATATATATGTCACGACCCCCTCCCCACAAAGTGTACCCCTCCTGGGCCGGCAATGTGAGAAGGGAGATAATGACCCCCGAGTCCCGCCTCCAGTAGGCCCCGGGTTCACGACTAGCACCGAGGGTATAGTAAACACACAAATGGGAGGCATTATCCTCAAAGATAACACATGCGGAAGAGAGAGATAAGATAGAAACCAATGAACTCCAACTCAGACTGCAATATAAATGAAATCCCAAGTACACATATGTAATGTCATGCAAAAAATACTACAACTGAAAGGGGAAAACTGCAAGTACCCAAAAGAAAGTAAAAACAACAGCAGCCACGAAGCCCAAACAGCTCCTGAAACCCCAAGCTAGTAGAAACCAGCCTGATCTCCAACCTTCTCCAAGTGACCTGAAAAACTGTTTATATAGACATAGGGTGAGTATAACAGTATACTCATTTGGATCCTCCCCAAAGCCTCTCGTGAAAAAGTAAAGAAAGCATGATAATCATAGTGAACAACAAGTGAAACTAACTCATCACCTAAATAGGTATACTAAGTTCCCAGCCTCACCATGGATACTCTCACCAAGTAACACGTACAAGAGTATATAATATAATAAATAATATCAAGGGTAACCCTCTACTACTTCCCCACTGGTTTGCCACTTTTCCCCAATATTGCACATCCTAAGCATCTCTCTTTAAAAAGGCTTACCTGCAGACACCTAGGCGAAGCACCACAACATGAACCTCGTGCAACAAAACCACCACATCCATAGAAGAAAGTAACAAGGTAGTTTTTTGGATCCACCACAGCTTGCATAATGTGTATCATACATCGGGCATTATACCTCAAGCCATTATAGCCCATAAACCAAGTAAGAATCCTCAATCCATCATAGCCTATACACGTTACGCCTATAGTAGTCCATAGAATACTATATCCATAATATACGTGTGTGAATAACCACAAGCCATTATATCCCTCTACCCACATATATAAAGAAAACTAACAGTTGTGCCTACCATCACAAGTAACTACCAATAGAAGAGAGCGGGGCTAAATGGGGTAGTCAGCCATCCATCCTCCCACTAGAATGTTGGGGAAAACACCCCCCAGGGCACAGAATCCTCGGGGTGTCAGTTTCCCTAAACAACAGGGTGGAGTATCATATAAAAACACAAAAATTATAGAATATACTATATCTCACAACCACACTATGGGAATAACCTAGTCTTAGACTCAACTGTAGCTAACGTCTCTCGGACTCCTGGCTTCCACTTCTAAGACTAGGTATCCTATAAGCACACGACCATTTAAATAGCTTTATTACATTACTTCGTTCCCTTTTTATCAGTTCCACTTTATGTTAATTAATTCTTTAAACATTAATTAACCATTAACAATTCCACATTAAATTTCATTAGCATCACACCCAAAGTCCACTATCCCTTTAAAATTGTAACCTCATCATTACGTCCCAGCAATCTCCAACCCCATAGGTTAACATCATTTATTCAATTATTTATTTACATCATTACTTTCCCATATTCCCAGAAATTCTATAAAACATTCTATACTACTAAACACAAGGGGGATCAAAACGGTGAGTAGATGAACTACCCATCGAGTCTTTGTCGCCTATAGAAAGAGCGTAGGCCCATCCTCCCTTTAGAATCTAAACACGGAAAGCATGTGTCATACCCCACACATCTTCGCCCCTTTCGGAATAAGGGTAAGCAATACTAGATACCTTGAGCGGTGGAGAAAGTAAAGCAGATAAACAACCAATAAGAATCAGCAAGAATCCAAACATTCACATCCAACCCATTTCATCATCCCTGGTGTCCTCCCTGACACCCACATGCATAAACTGATGCATCTCACCACTCTAGGATCCAATTGCTGCCACAACCAGTAGGCCTCCTTACCCCCACATATCACAATAGCCATCCAGGCTCACATCACAACACAAGCAGCAGGAAAACAAACTTCATATCAATTGGGCTATTGGCCCTTAAACAAGAAAGAGGGTAACTCAGAACCCTACAAGGAATTATCTTTTATCAAACAACCAGTTTTTTAATCCATCTTGGATTAATTGATTTATTATTCGTAGGTTCCAAATTCGGGAAACCTAACCAGTAATTTATCACAAATAATTAAACATGTTTACTTCATCAATTTTATTAACATCAAATTTAAACAACAACCATCAGATTCATTCATATGCCTCTTTATCTTTAGCCAAACAATTGTTAATAAATTTAGGCTTTACATTTTTTACTAATTTCCATCAAGAACTAAAAGATAAAAAAAGAAAGCATATATATCACACTATCTAGAAAAAAAAGATGCAATAACATACCATGGATATCAATTTATTTATCCGGTTCAAATATTTGATATGTAAATTTCATTGTGACCTAGTGGGTTAAAACAAGCTAACTCTAAAGTTGCACGTAAAAGAAAATAGAATCAATGAATCCCCTACCTCAAACGGTTCTTGATGTTCTTTATACGAGAACAATCCACACAAAGGGTTACGATATCCTCCCCCCGTGACATCTATATCCACCCGAGGATGCAGAGACGCCACCACACCGGTCAACACCCAATAAAATTCCATTAGGAACATGGAGATAGCATTACATAAAATGGCGAGGGGAAATAGAAGGAGATAAACCCAAAAGAATGATGATAAAATATACCTTATATCGGAGATCGATCGATACTGCTTGGCTGCACCAAAAATGGAGGGGAACCAATCCAAGGAGGAAATTTTGATCATACCACTCCTATGGAAAGGAATGTATTGTTCGAGCGTCTCACACTTGAGAATAAGGGGGAAGAACTAGGGAGGAAGATATATCATCCCTTTAGAAGATTTAACAGAGCAGTGGTTTAAGATATGGTGTATTTTCCATTAAAAGTGGATCACATTAAACCACACGGTTTGACCAAGTAAAAGCATCCCAAGCCTTAGGGAAAAAATTAATATAGGAGTTATGGCCTTTGAATCAGTCTTAGAGTCCTTAAAAAGGGGCTTTAAATGCATTTTACGTCAAAGGAAATGTTAAAGGGGCGAACTGTAGGAAGTTGGAAAAATTGTTCATGAACTCAAAATTTGGCAAAGGAAATAGAGATTGCAGTTGGAACCTCACCATTCTGGAAACACTTTACACCCTACCATTCTGGGAACACTGTACACCCTACTATTTTTTCAACACTGTACACCCTACCATTCTAGAAACACTGTACACCCTACCATTCTGGAAACACTATACACCCTACCGTTTTGGAAACATTGTACACCCTACTATTATGGAAACACTACACACCCTACTATTTTGGAAACACTGTACACCCTACCATTCTGGAAACATTGTACACCCTAACGTTCTAGAAACACTATACACACTACCGTTCTAGAAACGCTGTACTCCCTACCGTTGTGGAAACACTGTACACCCTACCCTTCTGGAAACACTGTACACCCTACCATTCTGGAAACACTGTACACCCTACCATTTTGGAAACATCGTACACCCTACCATTCTGGAAACACTGTTTATGAACTCAAAATTTGACAAAGAAAAGAGGTCACCGTTGGAACCTCACCATTATGGAAACATTGTTCATGAACACAAAATTTGGAAAAGGAAAGAGGTCACCGTTAGAACTTTACCATTTTGGAAACACTGTTCATGAACTCAAAATTTGGCAAAGGAAAGAGGTCACCGTTGTATCTCACTGTTGGAACCTCACTGTTGGAACCTCACCATTGCACTATTCACGTAAGGCTACCGATGAAACTGTTTACATAAGGTCATCATTGCAATGTTCAGATAAGGCTACTGATGACACTATTCACATAAGGTTACCATTGCACTGTTCACCTAAGGATACCGTTGGAACTGTTCACAGCAGTCTACCGTTGGAACTGTTCACAAGGCTACCATTGGAACTATTCACCTAATTGGAAATTTGTAAAAGTGATGGGGATAAGTCACCTCGACCTCCCGGATGTATGATACACATTATGCGAGCTGTGGTGGCTCCCAAAAACTACCTGGTTACTTTCTTGTGTGGATGTGGTGGTTTTGTTGCATGAGGTGCATTTGTGGTGCTTCGCCCAAGTGTCTGCGGGCAAGACTTTTTAGAGAGAGATGCTTAGGACATGCGACATTGGGGAAAAGCAGCAAACCAATGGGGAAGTAGTAGTGGGGTACCCTTGATATTCTTTATTATATTATATACTCTTGTATGCGTTACTTGGTGAGAGTACCCATGGTGAGGCTGGGAACTTAGTATACCTATTTAGGTGATGAGTTAGTTTCACTTGTTGTTCACTGTTCTTTAGCATGCTTTCTTTACTTTTGCACGAGAGGCTTCTGGGAGGATCCTACTGAGTATACTATTATACTCACCCTATGTCTATATAAACTGTTTTTCAGGTCACTTGGAAAAGGTTGGAAATCTGGCTGTTTTCTACTAGCTTGGGGTTGTAGGAGCTATTTGGGCTTCGTGTTTGTTGTTTTTTTTACTTTATTTTGGGTAATTCTAGTTTTCCCCTTTTAGTTGTAGTAGTTTTTCATGACATTACGTATGTGTACTTGGGATTTCATTTATATTGTAGTCTGAGTTGGAGTTGTTTAGTGTCTATATTATCTCTCTCTTATACATGTGTTATCTTAGAGGGTAATGCCTCCCATTTGTGTGTTTACTATACCCTTGGTTCTAGTCACCAACTCAGGGCCTACTAGAGGTGATACTCGGGGGTTATTATCTCCCTTATCAAATTTCTGACCCAGGAGGGGTACACTTTGTGGGGAGGGGGTCGTAACAGAGTGGTATCAAAGGTCTGGTTGAGGGATAGGATGGATTTTGGTGTTGGGCACATGCGAGGTTGCATGGGTTGGTAGGGAAATGGTTTTATTCATTTTTAACAAGTGATGTAAACACTGGAGACCTGCTAAGACATAGGCTTTTAGGGCCCCCTATGATCTGATGTACGGACCGTTAAGTTTACAATGGCTACTAAATGAGGTGATACTGGTTGCAGGGTAGAGACCTAGTAAAGGATCATTCATCATTCTTCTTTGTGCTTGTGTTTTAATGGGTATACCTTGGTATAGGTTAACCTAAAATGAATAAAAGAAAACAATTAATTAATTAATGTTGAGTCTTCCATATTCCAGGTCTAGGAGCTCTGATTGTTTGTTATTTTATACGTATGGATCCAGTTTGATGTCCTCATCAGGATCGGATAGAAGATTTCCAACAGGCTGTGCCAGCATATCATCATAGGGTAGAGGTTGACGACGACGACACTTAGAGAAGGACACTCCGAGAGTTTCAGTGCCAGAGTCTATAGAAGTATAAGGGCTCCGTTTCAGATGCAATCACAGAAGACTGGTTGGAGGAGGTTGAGATAGGCTTCAATTTGATCTATGTTCAGAAGGAGCACTGGGTGTCCTTGGTTGTGACAATGTTGTGTGGAATAGTGAGGCAGTGGTGGTTCTTGTTCCTTAGGCATCGCGAGGAGTCAGCGATCTCATGGGAGGAGTTCTGAGACAAGTTTAGATTCAAGTTTCTTTCTTCGATCGTGAAGGCGTCCAGTCGCCAGGAGCTTCTTACCCTTTGACAGGGGATCTCTAGTGTGCAAGAGTTTGGAATCCATTTCAGGAACCTTTTACGATATGCTTTAGACCTGTTTCCAGATGAGGAGGCTAGGGCGAGGCATTTTGAGGAGGCTTTGCATCCAGATTTCCAGTTCTAGGTCACCCCATTTACACTGAAGACATATCTTGAGGTGCTAGAGAGGGCAGAGTTCATCGAGAGGACATTTTCCAAAACCAGATCATCACAAGAGGAGAGTCTTCATGATTCCTCATGAAGCAGATCTGTGGTCTGGGGTTCCTTATTTTCAGGGCAGAAAAGTTTTCGTTCGGTCGGGGGTAGGTCCCAGCCCTCACCATCTCATTTCTCTGGGGGGAAGTAGCTCTCAGGCCTATTCCAAGGGATCAGGAACTTGTTTTTCTTGTGGTGGTTGAGGTCATCAGCAGTGAGAGTGCATGACCTTTCAGAGAAATCATCGTGCACCAGGTGCTCCACTCTAGGTTCCTCCGTTGAGGCAGTTTCAGCTGAGGCAGCAGCAGCAGGTTGCACCAACTTTAGATCAGCAAAGGGTAGATGTGGTAGGTAGAGGACAACCCTGTGATGCTCCTCGTCCTTAGAGAGTAGAGTGCGTCTATGGTGGTGGTCATCATTAGGGTCAGAGAGGCCGTGGAGGAGGTCGTGGTCAGCTTCATGCTTTAACGTTGCCAGCGCCAGGTGAGACAGACATCGTCTGAGGTACCCTTTTATTATTTTCTACCTTGGTGTATGCCTTGTTTGATTTAGAAGTGACACACTCCTTCATATCACCTACCCTTTTCTATGCTTTGGGACTTGAGGTAGAGAGGCTTCTAGTGCCCTTGGTGTTGACTATGCCAGTTGGAGGTCGAGCTGACTTGTTTGAAGTATATAGAGACTGTGAGCTAGTGTTTGGGTAGCACCGCTCTTGGGGAGATTTCCTATGTTTATGAATACAACCATATGATGTCATCCACAGCATAAATTTGTTGTATTCGGTGCAGGATATCGTGGATTTTTTCAGAAATCAGGTTGTTTTTTTCGATGCGGATGGAGATCTGGTGGTGTTTGTTGGTAAGAGAGACCCTCAAATGGGTCATAGGTGTGTTTTTTTCTTATCATCCATGATGTATTAGATGATGTTGAGTTCTTCAGTGGTTCAGTAGTTGGAGTTTCCTAGGGTCGTAGAAGAGTACCTTGATGTCTTTTTAGAAGAGGTTGTAGCATTACCCCCTCGACGAGAGATTGAGTTTGGGATCGAGCTACAACTAGGAGCGTCTCCTATCTTAATGTCTCCATATAGGATGGCCCCTTCTGAGTTACGAGAGCTATGTATACAGCTTGATGGTCGGTTACAATGCGGTTTTGTTCGGACATGTTTTTCACCATGGGGTGTACCAGTTTTGTTTGTAAAGAAGGATGACGGCATTTTGCAGTTGTGTGTCGATTATTATCGCTTAAACAAAGTGACAGTGAATAATTTTTATCCTCTTCCATGTATTTATGATTTATTTGATCAACTAAAGGGTGCATGTTGGTTCTCAAAGATTTATTTGAAGTCGGGATATCATCAGATGCATGTGAAGGATGAGGATATCCTGAAGACTACTTTTCGTTGTCATCATGGGAATTATGAGTTCGTAGTAATGTCGTTCGGTGTGATGAATGCTCCAGCTATATTCATGGGATTGATGAACATTGTGTTCTGTAAGTTCCTGGACATGTTCATGGTGGTTTTCATCGATGACATCCTTGTGTACTCTACGTCTGAGGAGGAGTATGGGGATCATCTACCCGCCATTTTGGGAGTTCTTTGTCAACATCAGCTGTTTGGGAAGTTGTAGAAGTGTTCATTTTGGGCTCGAGAAGTCCATTTCTTAAGGCATTTTGTGTCCCAGTTGGGATTAGTTTTAGATCCATCGAAGATATAATTAGTTTTGTCTTGGGCATCCCCCAAGATAGTATCAGAGGTGCGAAGTTTCCTTGATTTCGCAGGCTATTACAGGAGGTTCATAGCCAATTTATCTCGATTTGTGACTCCTCTGACAGCTTTGACCAGGAAGGATCAGGCATTCATATGGACTAATCAGTTTCAGATAGCTTTTGAGTATCTAAAGGAGAAGTTAGTAAGTGCTCCAGTTCTTTGTCTTCCAGTAGAGGGAGTTCAGTTTGATGTTTTCTACAATGCTTCACATCTGGGGTTAGGTTGTGTTCTGATGAAGTAGAGATCATTTGTTTCTTATGGGTCTCGGTAGTTTCATCCCCATGAATGCAACTATGCCACCCATGATCTTGATTTGGCAGCCTTGGTGTTTTCTCTAAAGTTGTGAAGACATTACCTCATTGGAAAGTGCTTTGTGGTTTTCATCGATCATAAGAGTTTGAGGTATGTTTTCTCCCAACATTACTTGAACTTGCGATAACATCGGTGGATGGACTTCTTACAGGAATACAACTTAGAAATATCATATACACCTAGAAAGGGGAATTTTGTAGCTGATGGGCTGAGTCTGAAGTCCTATAGTGATGCAGTGTGTGAATCTGGTGACTCATTGAGAGTAATGAAAGAACTGTCAGCATTACATCTTGATATGGGAGAAGTTGGGGGAAGAGGTTGTCTTTTTCAGATGACGGTACAGTTATCTCTAGTGCAGTGGGTGGAATATTCCCAGTTTGGGGGTCTTGAGGTGGAGGTATATAGAGACTGAGTTGTTTGTGGCGAGGCCCCTGATGGTTGGACTGAGGATAAACAACATTGAGTATTGTATCATGGAAGGCTTTTTTTTCCTTTGGCGATGTGCGATACGGTTCTCAAAGAGTTCCATATTTCACTTTTAGTGATGTGTCTTGGAATGACAAAGATGTATCGAGCCTTGAGGAGTTAGTTTTGGTGGCTTGGGCTAAAGCGTGTTGTTGCAGAGTTTGTGTCTCGATGTTTGGTCTGCCAGAAGGTGAAGGTCAAACACCGTGTTCCTAGTGGTCTGCTCCAGCCATTAGATGTTCCTCAGTGGAAGTGGGAGGAAATCTCAATGGACTTTGTTATTGGTTTACCTCGAGCTCCGGGAGTACATGATGCTATTTGGGTGGTATTGGATCGTTTAACAAAATTGGACCACTTCATAGTGATCAAGGAGTCAAGCTCAGTGGAAGTTTTGTCGAGGTAGTATCTGGAGGAGGTGGTGAGACTTCATGGAGTCCCAAGGATGATTATTTCTAATTGAGATCCTCGTTTCACCTTTAGGGTGTGGAGATGTCTCTAGAATGCTTTTGGTTCTCAACTATTCCTTAGCATTGCTTTTCATCCTCAGACAGACGGTCAGACAGAGTGGACTATCTAGACTCTTGAAAACATGTTACACTCTTGTGTCCTAGATTTTGGAGGTTCTTGGATTAGGCACTTACCCTTGGTGGAGTTCGCTTAAAACAATAGTTTTCACTCCACCATCAGTATAGAGTCGTTTAAAGCCTTATATGGTTGGCCTTTCCATTCTCCGTTGTGCTGGACTGGGGTCGGAGAGTCAGCAATTCTCAAACCGAAACAAGTGCAGAATACAACAGAGAGGGTTCAGGTGATTTGTGAGAGGATGAAGATAGCGCATGATCATCAGAAACCATATGATGATCAAAGTAGGAGACCCTTATAGTTTTATTTGGGGGATCACGTGTTTCGGAAGGTGACTCCCTATCATGGGCAACGAAGGTTTGGTTGTGGGAGTAAGCTTTCTCCCCGGTTTTTTGGGCATTTCAAGGTGTTAGCTCGTGTTGGAGTTGTGGAATATCGAGTAGCACTTCCCCCTTAGATGATATGGATACATGATTTTTTCCATGTATCACAAATCTGTTGTTATCTTCATGACGAATCACATGTCATCGATTGGGGAGAGATTGGTGTTGATAATGATGCAACCTTCGAGGAGCGGCCTGTGGAGATCCAATACCATAAAGAGAAGGTGTTGCGTGGGCGTTCTATCCCCTTGGTTCATGTCTTGTGGAAACACGGTGGTATGGAGGAGAGTACCTGGGAACGTGAGTCATAGATAGGTGCCCAATACCTTGAGTTTTTTGATGCTTAACTATTTTCATGTTAAAAAAAATAGACATGTTCTCTTTGAGGTTGTAGACCTTTCGTGTTTATGAGATGGATTTTTTTGGTTGCTTCTTGTAGCTTGCTCTATTTTGAGAGGTATCTCAATGGGTTGTTTTTTAAACTTCTTTTTGGTTTCCTTTTAGGTGGGTTTTGAATTCTTGAGGATGAGAATGTTTTGAGTGGTATTTGATGTAATGGCTCAGACCTCTCTGGTCTATTCCTTTACAAAGAATCTGGTGTCTAAGGTGTTCTGGGAGGTCAAGGTGACTTATCCCCATCACTTTTCCAAATTTCCAATTCGATGAACTGTTCCAACGATATCCTTGTGAACAATTCCAATGGTAGACCGCTATGAATAGTTCCAACGGTAGCCTTAGGTGAATGGTGCAACGGTAACCTTATGTGAACAGTTTCATCAGTAGCTTTATGTGAACAGTGCAACAGTGATCTTTTGTGAACAGTGTCATCGGTAGCCTTATGTGAACAGTGCAACTGTGAGGTTCCAATGGTGAGGTTCTAATGGGGACCTCTTTCCTTTTCCAAATTTTGAGTTCATGAACAGTGTTTCCAGAACGGTGAGGTTCCAATGGTGACCTCTTTCCTTTACAAAATTTTGAGTTCATAAATAATGTTTCCAGAATTGTAGGGTGTACAGTGTTTCCAGAAAGGTAGGGTGTATAGTGTTTCCAAAATGATAGGGTGTGCAGTGTTTACAAAACATTAGGGTGTGCAGTGTTTCTAGAATGGTAGGGTGTACAGTGTTTCTAGAATGGTAGGGTGTACGGTGTTTCTAGAATGGTAGGGTGTACGGTGTTTCCAGAATGGTAGGGTGTACAGTGTTTCCAGAACGGTAGGGTGTATAGTGTTTCCAGAACAGTAGGGTGTACAGTGTTTCTAGAATGGTAGGGTGTACAATGTTTCTATAATGGTGAGGTTCCAACTGCAACCTCTATTTCCTTTACCAAATTTTGAGTTCATGAACAGTGTTTCCAGCTTTTTACAGTTCGCCCCTTAACATTTCCTTTGATGTAAAATGCATTTAAAGCCTCGTTTTAAGGACTCTAAAGTTGATTCAAAGGCCATAACTCCTATATTAATTTTTTCCTAAGGCTCATGATGCTTTTACTTGGTCAAACCGCGTGGTTTAATGCAATCTGCTTTTAATGGAAAATCCAACATATCTTAAACCAATACTCTGTTAAATCATCTAAATGGATGATATATCTTCCTCCCTAGTTCTTCCTACTTGTTCTTGGGTGTGAGACGCTCGAACATTCCATTCCTTTCCATAGTAGTGGTTCGATCAAACTTTCCTCCTTAGATTGGTTCCCCTCTGTTTTTTGTGCAACCAAGCAGTATCGATCGATCTCTGATATAAGGTATGTTCTATCGTCATTATTTTGGGTTCATCTCCTTCTATTACCCCTCTCCCTTTTATGGAATGATATCTCCTTGTTCCTAATGGACTTTTATAGGGTGTTGACCGGTGTGGTGGTGTCTCCACATCCTCGGTTGGATACAGTTGTCATGGGGGGAGGAGATCATAACCTGTTGTGAGGCTCGTTCTCGTATAAAGAACGTTAAGAACCTTTTGTGGTAGGGGATTCATTACTTCTAGTTTATTTTATGTGCAACTGTAGAGTTATCATGTTTTAGCCCACTAGGTCACAATGGAATTGACATATTAAATATTTGAATCAGATAAATAAATTGATATCCATCATATATTATTTCCTCTTATTTTTCTAGATAGTGTGATATCTATGCTTTATTTGTTTATCTTTTTGTTCTTGATGGAAATTGGTAAAGAATATAAAGTCGGAATTAATTTACAATTGTTTGGATAAATATAAAGAGGCATATGAATGAATATGATGGTTGTTTTTGTAATTTTATGTTAATGAAATTGATGCAGTAAGCATGTTTAATTATCTGTGATAGATTACTGGTTAGGTTTCCTGAATTTTGAACCTACGAATAATAAATCGGTTAATCCAAGATGGATTAAAGAATTGGTTGTTTGATAAAAGATAATTATTTGTAGGGTTCTAAGTTACCCTCTTGCTTGTTTAAGGGCCAAGATCCCAATTGATATGATGTTTTTTTACTACTGCTTGTGTTGTGATGTGAGCCTAGATGGATGTTGTGATATGTGGGGGCAGGTAGGCCTACTGGTTTTGGTAGAAGTTGTCACCTAGAGTGGCGAGATGCATTGGTTTATGCATGAGGGTGTCGGGGAGGACACAGGGGATGATGAAATGGGTTGTATGTGAATGTTTGGATTCTTGCTGATTCTTATTGGTTGTTTATCTACTTTACTTTCTCCACTACTCAAGAAAGATGGTCTTGCTTACCCTTCTTCCGAAAGGGGCGAAGATGCATGGGGTATGCCATGTGCTTTCCGTGTTTAGCTTCTCAAGGGAGGACGAGTCTACTCTCTTGCTATAGGTGGAAAATACTCGATGGGTAGTTCATCTACTCACTATGTTGAGACCCCTTGTTTTTAGTAGCATAGAATGTTTTCTAGAATGCCTAGGAATATGGAAAAGTAATGCTATAAATAAATAATTGAATAAATGATGTTAACCCATGGGGTTGGAACTTGCTGGGATGCAATGCTGAGGTTATAATTTTAAAGGGACGGTGGACTTTTTGTGTGATGCTAATGAAATTCAATGTGGAATTGTTAATGGTTAATTAATGTTTAAAGAATTAATTAATGTAAAGTGGAACTGATAAAAAGGGAATAAAGTAATGTAATAAATCTCTTTAAATGGTTGTGTGCTTATAGGACACCTAGTCTTAGAAGTGGCAGCTGGGAGTCCGTGAGACATTAGTTGTGGTTGAGTCTAAGACTAGGTTATGCCCATAGTGTGGTTGTGAGATATAGTATATTCTATACTTTTTGAGTTTCTATACGCTACTCCACCCCATCAGTTAAGGAAACTGACACCCTAGGGATTCTAATCCCTGGGGTTTTTTCCCCAATATTTCGGTGGGAGGATGGATGGTTGACTACACCCTTTGGCCTCGCTCTTTTCTCTTGGTAGTTACTTGTGATGGTAGGCACAGCAGTTAGTTTTCCCCATATATGTGTGTAGAGGGATGTAATGGCTTGTGATTATTCACACACGTATATTCTAGATATAGTATCCTATGGAATACTATAGGCGTAACGTGTATAGGCTATGATGGATTGAGGATTCTTACTTGGTGTGTGGGATTTAATGGCTTGAGGTATAATGCTCGACGTATGATACACGTTATAAGAGTTTTGGTGGCTCCCAAAAAATACCTGGTTACTTTGTTGTGTGGACATGGTGGTTTTGTTGCACGAGGTGCATGTTGTGGTGCTCTCCTAGGTGTCTGTGGGCAAGCCTTTTTAGAGAGAGATTCTTAGGACGTGCGACATTGGGGAAAAGTGGAAAAAAAGTGGGGAAGTAGTAGCAGGGTACCCTTGATATTCTTTATTATATTATATACTCTTTTATGCATTACTTGGTGAGAGTATCCATGGTGAGGCTGGGAACTTATTATACCTGTTTAGGTGACAAGTTAGTTTCACTTGTTGTTCATTGTGCTTTAACATGCTCTCTTTACTTTTGCATGAGAGGTTTCGGGGAGGATCCTACTGAGTATACTATTATACTCACCCTATGCCTATATAAACTATTTTTAGGTCACTTGGAGAAGGTTGGAGATTGGGCTGGTTTCTACTAGCTTGCGGTTGCAAGAACTGTTTGGGCTTCGTGGTTGCTGTTGTTTTTACTTTATTTTGGGTACTTGTAGTTTCCCCCTTTCAGTTGTAGTAGTTTTGTGTACTTGGGATTTCCTTTATATTGCAGTCTGAGTTAGAGTTGGTTGGTGTATATCTTATCTCTATCTTTCGCATGTGTTATCTTATAGGGTAATGTCTTCTATTTGTGTGTTTACTATACCCTCGGTGCTAGTCGCCAACCCGGGGCCTACTAGAGGCGGGACTCGGGGGTCATTATCTCCCTTCTAACATTGTCATCCCAGGAGGGGTATACTTTGTGGGGAGGGGGTCGTGACAATATAGTATAAGTATATTTATAATTATATACAAATATTTATAAATATATTTATTTATAGTTATAATTATAACTATAAATAAACATATATATGTAAATAATTATAAAATTATAATAAATATATTTATTATACTTATAAAGTTATAAACATATATAATTAACTAAATATATTTATAAATATATACAAATATTTAAAAATAAATACAAATAGTTATAATTATAATTCCTAAATAAATATAGATATATTTAAATAATTAAAAAATTATAATAAATATATATTAATTATATATATTAATTATATATATTTATATACAAATATTTATAAATAAATACAAATAGTTATAATTATAATTCTAAATAAATATATATATTTAAATAATTTAAAAATTATAATAAATATATTAATTATATATATTTATAAAATTATAAATATATTTTTTATAATTTTATAGTTATTTATATATATATATATAATTACAACTGTAAATAAATATTTTTTTATTATAATTTTCAGCTACAAATAAATATATATTTATTTATATTTATAAATATAAATAAATATATATTTATTTAAATAATTATTAATTTATAAAAAATATATTTATTATTTTCATATATAATGTTATATATAATTAAATATATATATATATACTGATAAAAAAATATAAATATTTACATTTATATTTATATTTATATTTGTAATTATAGTTATAAATAAATACAGATATATTTAAATAATTATAAAATTATAATAAATATATTAATTATATATATTAATAAAATTATAATAAATATATTGACTATATATGTTAATAAAATTATAAATATTAGAAATATAAATTTTTTATAATTTTATAATTATTTAAATAAATATTTATTTTTTTATTTATAATTGTAATAATAAATATATATATATATATTCATTTAAATAATTATAAAATTAGAAGAAATAGAGTTATATATATCTATAATCTTATAAATATATATAATTAATATATTTATTATATATATTTCTAATATTATAAATATAATATGTATATTTCTTATAATTTTATAAATATAAATATTTATTTATTTATTTATAGTTATAATTATAAATAAATAAATATATATATTAATCATATATATAATTTTATAAATATATATAATAATATAAATAAATTATTAACATTATATCTTTATCAACGCTTTTTTAGCACTAATAAAGATAGGCTTTTATCAGCGCTAAAAAATGCTGATAAAAGGTGTATTTTTCAACGCTATGATTTTAGCACTGATAAAGACATCGTTTATCAGCGCTTTTTATCTAGTGCTGATAAAAGGTACGACCTCTTTTATAAAGAAACTCGAACATTCTCCTATATTATCGCACCCATCAAGCTCACATGGAAGCTGACCCGTGTGTCGTTGACCCCTCCCCCACCGACCCCCCCCCCCCATCGTCGTCGACCCCTCCTCCACCACAAAACCTCTTCCGCCATGTCCCCTTCTCTACTATGGACGCTCCTCCACCATGGAATCTCCTTGGCCGCTGATGCTCATCCGCCATAGACCCTCCTCCACCGCAGACCCTCCTCCGCTACAGACCCTCCTCCACCACATACCCACCTCCACCACGAACCCATTTCCACCGCAAACCCCCCTTTAAGCTTTCTTGAAGCCCTTATACCTCAATCTTTGGGTGTTTTTGACTCTGATTCTTCAAGGAAACATCAATTAAGTCTTTTTTCGCTTGATTTATCCCTCTTTTTAGGGTTTCTATTCCCCCTTTATTGAGTTCTTATTTTCTAGTGGGTTGTTTGACATAATGTTAGTCTGATCTTGTGTTGTTGGGGAAAATATTCATGTTTGAGTTTGGATCTTTCCTCAATAGGGTCTTGTTGAGGTTCAGTTGTGGTTTCACACTGATTTCTGAAGGTTTCTAAGTGTGAGGTAGGTGATTACATGCTTTTACATTATTAGATGATTTTGATATGCTTTCTTGTTTTCTTATATGTGTTCCATAGATTATTCATGTGGTGTTAAACATGTTTTGGAAATTTTTTGACATGCATATGTGATGAAAGTTGATTTTTGAAAAGAAATTAGTTATATTTCTTATGTGCTTTGAGGTGGTGTTCCTTGAGAATGTTTTATTCCTTGTCTAAAATGTGAGATTTTTTTTTCAAAAGATATTTAAAGTTGAAAATGTGTTGAAAATTGACTTCTCTAAGGGAAATGGATTTTTAGTGTGTGTTGGTTTCCTTGTTGTGTACCTTAAATGCCTTTTTGAATTGTAAAAGTAATGTAAAGCATGTTATGAAATAGTTTTTATGTGATCGTGATTTTAAAAGGGGGATTTCCCCATATGCTTGAATCATTGTTTAAGATCCCAACACGAAGGTGATAATTTGATCATATCATTGAGGCATACTCTGAATTTTCCCTTGTTTGGTCTTTATTTTGAGGTAGTTTTAATGAATATGAAGCATCCCACCTCTGAGTGATAGTAGGTTCTATATCGAAGGAAGGTTTTCTTGTCTTTTTATTCTATCCATAACCTTATTCGATGTAGACCATATTTTGGAGTTGGTGACTCCTTCAACTATGTCAGAATCATACTCCTTAATCCCTCCCTCTACTACACATCCACCTTTAATGATCAACATCATTGAGGCATATCCTTCTTCCCTCTTGTTTTGAACAAGTACAATGGTTGATCTAACATTTTCTCTCCCCATCCTTCACCAATATGGTTGTTGAATCTGTGTTTTGAATTTGTTCAATAGTCATTCCTTTCCAATTAGTCACTTCCCTTTTGTAGTTCAAATATCAAAAGTTCCTACTTACTTCCCATCCACCTCCCATTGTTCTGGTGGATTTTTAACACCCTTAGTGTTAACCCTCCATGCACCTACATGATTTTATTAAGGATATCTATGTTGATGGTGAATTGTCAACCTGACTTCTCTTTTCACTTGTCATGCACTCCCATGTGACAGATGGTACACTTTCCACTCCCTGTTTCACACATCAATCATGGATCATGTATGCTTAAGAGGTATAGTAGGGTCTTCCCCACATAGTTGAGATGCACCAAGACCCCTATCTTTCCAACCATCAAGACCTTATACTATGGGTAACTCTTTCCAAGGTATTTTGTGTGGTGTGTAACTCATTTTCCTCATATACATGTTGGGATTAAACTTTTTAGTGTCACACAGACCCTCAATAACACATAACCCTTTTGTTATATGCTCTATGACATTAAATTGGTGGGAATCCTTTTGGTCCAATCTATAATCCATTAATATAGAAAATTTTTTCTAAGAATCATCACTTTAAACTATGTGAAACTTGTCTTGGGGATATTCATTTGGTGAGAGGCCGCCATGGAAATCCTTTCACAGTGGGTTCATACTCTCTCCCTTTCCATAAAATCCTCTCCAGGATACCCCTATTTTGGCTCAATTTATAAGAACTTAAAATATAAGAATCCCTTTATATCCAAGAATCGTGACCTTAAACTATGTTAAACTCTTTTTGGGGATGATTTCATGGAATGAGGACTTTTTGTACCTCCATTCACATTAGTTTTTGAACCCTATGATTCCACGCAAATCTTTCTAGAACAATCCCCTTTGGTCTGAGCTCCACAACTTTAAAATGTTAGTGATCTTGTTTCAATAATTATGAAATTAATATATGTATACATATGGACCCATTTAGTCCTCAACCAACATCAGTTTTTCATTTCCTTTGGTTTTTCTCTAACTAGTATCCCCCTTCATTGCATCTTCACTCAAGAGGACTCCCCTATTTGGTGTCGATCACCTACCACACCACCTCCAAGAACTGCACGTGGGGTGATTCTCAGTTCTATCTAATATGTAGTGACACCTAGACCCCCTATCCTTGGTCCAGTTTCAAACTTCCCTGTCACTCATGCCTTGTTTTTGGAATTCATCGATCCACTCAGAACCTTAGTTCCTCTTTGAGGTGTAATGGTCAGATAGAAATTGTCAGATCTATAGGACCTTAAACTACCATTAACCCCTTTTTTCCTAGCATCATAACCCAAAAAAATGGAAAATTACCCCCACATAAAACTTTAAAACATGTTCCATCATTTCCATGGGACACATATTCTAGCAATAATCCACTTAGGCCTAACCCAGGTGCTTCCATTCACATTGGGTGTGATCCTCTCTAGCCAAATAATTCATCTCATCCCTTTTAGTCCAAGCATTATAACCTTAAACATTGTGATCATTATTCAAATTGATTTCCATGTAACACTAGGCATCTCAAAACCTCAATTAAAATTAGTTTCATATCACCCTTTGTGCCACATAGGCTTGTCCATGGAAATTTCATTTTGAATGGAATAACCATAAACTTACCAAGGAAAGCATAAAAAATTCATGTCAGATTGAAATCATATAAAGGGAAACCTGAAATAAAGTAAGGATCCCTCCTTCTAAGTCACCCCTAATACTTGGTAAAAAGTAATGGAATGGCCATAAAATGTTCAAAGCCCACAAGACTCTCTAACCATCCCCATTAAAAACCAATATGTTCTCACTAAACCCACTAGTTCTATATTAAGTGAGATCTAATCCTGACTTTTTCACCCCCTTCACAAGGTACTCTATGAGGCACCACCCTCCACACTCCCCTTTCATGCATCCCACTATGTTAACATGGTGTATGTTATTCATGTTGGTTTTCAAGTCTCGGTCATGTGATGATAAATTGTATCATATATCATACCAACCATATGATGTTAAATTTTTCATGAAATTTCCTTGTTTAAAGATATTAAATTGCATGGTTCTCATCCTCATTAAATTATGTAAAACTCCCAAATGTTATTTCCCTTTCTTGAGAGTACCCCCCCCCCCCTTCGGTGTTAGTCACCTACCATAGTACTCAAGTTCCTCGACCGTCACATGAAAATCAAGACAATACTCCCCTTGAGATACAATTTTTACCTTTAATAATGTTGATATTCCCCTTTAATGTTCTTAGATCCACAGTGAAAAAATGTTCAGATCATTGAAATCTACTTTAATTATTTTTGGAGAGGTAAGAATTCTCTTGAGACTTATAATGATACTCTCATCACTTTGATTCTAGTGGTTACTGATATGAGTTTCGTTAAGGGTTTTATAATGACTAGTCTTTGTAATGTTATTTATAAAGTCTTTTTTAAGATTTTAGAAAATAGATTATGGAAAACCATACCATAAATTAGTTTAGTACCATAGTTCTTTTCTTATTTTGACTTGAGACATGATGTACTTAAAAGGATCGGGAAATCTATATAGTTTCTTCTAGTGATGAGTGGCGTAGGGAAATTATTTGTGTGAAAGGAATGACACTTGAGAAATTTTTGATTATGTAATGGGTTCATGATTATAGATTTTCTTATGTGTATTTATAAAGGAAATAAAAAATTGATTTGGTGTGAGCCAAGGATCATTGGGATAATGCAGTGTTTTTAGTAAATTGGAACATGAGTGTTTCATGGTTGTGAGTGTGGTCACTGACTATGGAACATATCCGTTGGGACTCTGGTGTTGTGGGAAGGATAATTGATATAACTGGACAATATAAGCATGGATAAAAGATATCCAATGTTGGGTAGCACAATATAAAATGATTATATAAATTATTATTATTACACCAACCTTTGGAATAATGTGATAGAATCATACAACACTGATTGATTTGGGATGAATTGGGGTGTTTTATATGTATCTGTAATAAATTTTCTCTCTTGGGATTTATGTATTTGTGAAAATTCCTAAGTGTATCTTTTAAAATGATTCAAGTGTTTTGAAATGTTTCTTAAAAAATTATATGTGTTAAACATACCCTTTTTTGGTTGTAAATAGCTTTAAAATGATTTAAACACTTGGCATGGACTTAGGTTTCATGACATGTGTTTGTCAACTCACCCAATTGTATTTCATAAAGAGGTATGAATGTTTTGAAAGTGTATTTAATGATAGTTTAATTTTAACAAGGGGTGTGTGAAGTTTTAAATAAAAAATTGTAAAATATAGAGGGTTTTCACTCATTTTAAATTATTAAGATTGTTGGGTCATGAAGTTGCCTTCAATGCTTTAAAAAATGAATTGTGGTTTTGTGAAAGACTATTTGAAACTGGTTGGTTTATTTTAAAAAGGGTGTGTTACTTTAAAGAGTAATTTGTGTAAATGGTGTGTTTTTTTAATGGGATTTCAAGTGTGATTTTATAAATAGTTTTCAAAGGGAATCTGAAATGTAGTTTTTCTATAATATTTTAAGTTTATATTTTTATAGAATTAG
Organism: Viscum album; assembly: GCA_963277665.1. Classification (NCBI taxonomy): domain Eukaryota; kingdom Viridiplantae; phylum Streptophyta; class Magnoliopsida; order Santalales; family Viscaceae; genus Viscum; species Viscum album. The sequence continues at coordinate 1,770,750,838 of OY728157.1, forward strand.
GAAAACTATTACATTACATCAATGTTTTGTGTATTTATTTTTTAAAATATTAATATTACTAAATCAAATAATATGGATATTAATAAAGAATGGATGGATGTTAATCTTTTGACAAAAAAAGTATGAAGATGGCGTGAAAGAGTTCATCAAGTTTGCAAAAGATCATGCATATGACTCTAATAAAATTCTTTGTCTGTGTTTACAATATTGATATTTAAGACTAATTAGTATAGAGGAGTTGGAATAACACTTGATCTATCACAAAATAGATTGAATTTATAAATGTTGTAATAAATACGGGGAAAATTGAATGTAGATATTGACTGGGACAGCACTGCGTTTTATGGATCATCTGATATGATTACAAGTGTGAACAATGAAGAAGACCGTATCAAGGATGTGATTATAGATGTGAATAATGATGAAGATCATATTGAGGAAATGATAAGGAAAGTTGAAGATGAAATTTTTGATTGCCCAAAATTGTTTGAGAAGTTAAAGAGTTGTGAAAAGATGCCATTGTATGCTGATTGTACTAAATATATAGTATTGTCAGTCGTACTGAAGTTGTATAATTTGAAAGCAGGAAACAGATGGAGTAATGATGGTTTTATGGAACTAATTTCTCTACTAAATGACATGATCTCATAAGATAATGAGCTCACGAGCCGAACATACGACACCAAATGAATGATATGCTTGTTGGGTATGATCTTTGGAAGAATGCACGCCTTACTGAATGATTGTATATTTTTTTCACAAGGACCAAAAATCACTTATAGAATTCCAAAAGTGTGGTTCTTCTTGATACAAGAAAGATTAATCTGGTCCTATGAAAGTTTTACAGTACTTTCCAATCATTCCAAGGTTTAGGCACCTATATAGAAGTGAGGAGACTATAGGGTAATTAACGTGGCATGCAGATACAAGAATTAAATATGGGAAACTATGTCACCTAGAAGACTCTTCTTAGTGGAAGATAATTGATCATGAGTATCCTCAATTTTGAAATGATTCAAGAAACCTTCATCTTGCATTATCTACATATGGAGTGAATCCTTTTGGTTTTCAAAGCAGTACTCATAGTATATGGCCGGTTATGTTGGTAAATTATAACTTACCACTATGGTTATGCATTAAATGAAAATACATCATGTTATTTATGCTTATATCAAGACCAAAACAATCAGGTAATGATATTGATGATTATCTGGATCCATTGATTGAGGATTTGAAATTATTATGGGATTCAAGTGTTATGTTGTATGATGATTATATAAATGAATATTTCACTTTGAGAGACATGTTGTATGGGATGATAAATGACTTTATAGCTTATGAAAATTTGTTAAGATATATCATTAAGGTAACTCAGGGGTGTCCCATTTGCGAAAAAAGGTACACAGTCAATTAGGTTGAAACATTCATTGAAAATAGTGTTTCTAGGACATCACAACTTTCTACCCTGACAGCATAAGTACCGATCTTGGATAACATCATTCAATGGAAGTTAGGAATAACGTACATCTTCATCTCCATTAATAAGTGATCAACTATTTGAGAAAGTAAAATATATGGACACTACTTTTGGTAAACCATTTTAGAAAAAAATTATGAAAACTGGTTGGAAAAAGAGATCAGTTTTTTTAATTACCATACTGGAATTGTCTGTATGTCAAAAAAATTATTGATGTTATGTATGTTGAAAAAAATGTATGTGATAGTGTCATCAGCACATTGCTAAATGAACTTGGAAAAACAAATGATGGAATTAAGGCTAGGTTGGACATCATTGACATGGGAATACGAGAAAATTTGGCACCAGTGAAGGGTGAAAAATGATCATTTCTTCCTCTTTCTGCTTACACTCTTTCCATGTAGGAGAGATATCATTTTTTCAACTTCTTGAATGACGTAAAGGTTCTATAGGGGTATTCATCGAATATCAAGAACATCATTTCAATGATCGATTTAAAGTTAAAGGGCCTGAGATCACATGGATGCCTTGTTTTGATGTAAGATCTAATTCCCATAGCTTTACATTGCAATTTTACCAAGAATGTATGTCATACATTAACCAAGCTCTATTTCTTCTTCAAAACTATATGCAGCAAAGTTATAAACCCAACGAAATTTCCAACTATAGAAAAATAAATTTCCATCATATTATATGAATTGGAAATGTTCTTCCTGCTTAGAATATTTGATATGATGGTTCATTTGATGGTTCACTTGGTGAGATAGATTTGACTATATGGTCCTGTACACTATAGATGGATGTACCCCATTGAACGGTATATGAATATTTTGAAAGGGTATGTCAAAAATCAAATTCGGATAGAGGGTTGTATTGCAGATCGATATATTGTTGGGGAATCCATTGAATTCTGTATTGAATACCTATCCGATGTGGAAAACACTGGTCTACCAAAATCTCATCACACTGGGCAACTTGCAGGTGAAGGAATTTTCAGCAGAGAGGTTGTCACAATCAATATTACAGATCAGGAGCAGACTCACATTAACATTTTGCATAATAGTTTGGATATTGACCCATATGTTGAAACCCACAAAGAAATTCTTAGTCCTTTGAATCTATCAAGGGAATAAAATGAATATCAAATAAACATAATCAACATTTTATAAGATGGTTTTGGGACCATATTTTTAAGGAGTCAGATGAAAATCTGGAGTCAATTTCAGAACAAATTTGATGGCTAGCCGGAGGACCAAGTGTGTATGTATTATCTTACAATGATTATGTAATTAATGGTTATACATTATATACTAATAAACATGATGAAGAAAGTACCATGCAGAATATTGTAGTTACACTTGTGACTAAAGCGATGCATGTTTCTGGTGCTAAGGAAAGAAATCCAATTTACGTGAATATGTAATACTTTGACATCATCAAACAAATATGGGAGTAGGATTATACGACATTCCAAATGCCTATTTTTCAATACAAGTGGGTTAATGATAGGTGTGATATTAAAATAGATGAATTGGTATTCGTGAAAGTTAATCTCAGTAAGGAAGGGTACAAAGAAGAACCATTTATAATGTCATCACAGGCAGTACAAGTATTTTATGTTCCAGATCTCACAAATTGAAATTGGTCAATTGTTCTGTTATCGACCAAAACCAATGAAAGTTCATATGAAAATTCAATGGAGGATGACCTTTTCATTGGGATGTCGCAATCATTTTGCAGCGTTCCCAATGTAGAAGGTTTTTTTATGTCAAAGGAGACCACAATGAAGGGATTTTTATAGTCGATATAGGGGCCAAATCCCTTAAGCCTTAAAAAAAGAGTTCAATAATCATGTTATATTTTTTGTGATATACATCATGTTACCTTATGTTATTATCTGTTCGCTACTACTTTTATGTTATCTAAATTAAATGTTAAACCAATTCTGCAGATAATGAAATTTGCAAGTGCTGATGCTCCCAATACCAAGGCACAACGGGTCTCTCAACCTACTGCTGCACCCAGTGCAGACGTACAATAGGTTTCTCAACTTGTTGCTGCTCCCAGTGCATAGGTACAACCACCATCAACACATGTTAATTCTAGCACTCTGGAGGAACATATTGATGGTGTTGAATCCAAGGAAATGGTAAGCGATGAAGAACCAGCGGCGTAAAAAAACAGGAGCGTCGTAGTTTGACGGTGTTAGCAAAAATCATCAAGGAGAAAGTGAAAGGAATCAAATACGAGGTCAGATGGAATATACGGGGACATCATGTTAACCCCAATAATTCCATGTTCAGTAGTTACATTGGAATCGTCACTCGACAACACGTGTCGATTGATGTACATTCATGGAACCATGTTTGTCACTGGGCTTATGACACTGATGTGGGAAGAGATTATGGTAATATTATGATATAATTTATTTAATTTACTAAAAAATAAAATAATAAAACATCGAATTACTATTCATCATCCCTTGTAGATAGAATTTATATTAGATGACTTACACAAAGACTATATATTAAGGGTTGTTGGAAGGATTCATAGAGGATTTCATACAATTTTAATGTGATGTCATCTTAAATATGCTGAAAGGAAAATAAACCTACACCCACCTCTTATTTTTGAACACTTGATAACTCGAGTAGCATGGGATACATTTACTGGCCATCATGCGGAGCAGTCTTTTCAGTTACATTATGTCTGATAATATGTTGTTTGGAGATACATGTATTCATCACTTTGATTGGTATATTTTTATATATGAAACAACAACTGAGTACTAAAAATAAGGAATGGGTAGAAAAACTATCGTACCCCTACCGTAAGCAAGTATGGGGTACACTTCAGTTGAAAAAAATTGTTAAGTATTTTAAATCTATCGTAATACTTTTATGTGACATAAAACAACACCATAACTGTGTTTCTATATTTATATGCATATTGATGAATCCAAATTCAAAGACACTTCCATCCTACACCATGTTCTATGTAAGGAGGTGCGTGTTAATAAATATGGGATACTAATAGTTGAAAACTCACAAAAAGTGTGAGAAACATGTGTAAGTATGGAATAATAAAATTTTGTTTTTATTTAAATTACTATTACATAAAAATGATTACTTATTTTCCAATATTTTCTATCCGATATAGTCATAGGAATCAATAGCACCCACACCAGATGCATACATACTTTCGGTGGCCTTGAAATGGCTAGAACAGTATGGCCGCATTAGAGGTGTGGGTTTTGGGGTGACACCCCAGACATATTTTGAGAAAAAAACAAGAGGATGATCAAATTGAAGAAATAAAAAAGATTAGAGAAATAGTATATATCCTTGAAGAAAAATTCCAATGGAAAATAGAGATGCTAGCAACTTTGATGGGGGAGGCAAAGAGAATAAATAACTCAAGAACAACCGGTGCATGAAGATCCCGCCCCACCCCCACCAGCTTTGAGGCAAACCATTCCCCTCAAAAACCTGTTTTAGCTAAGGTAATAAATGTTATAATAATTGTTTATATGAAATGTGAATTATATAGACACTGATACCTTTCCTATATTGATATTTTATAGGGTGAAAATGACTGTGATTTATATCTATCAACACTCACCCATCACCTTGTAGCAAGGGATATGGTGTTAAATATCCATAAGGACATGCTACACGATAGACCACATCTAATAGGTCATGTTAGAGTATCGATTAATGTATCCCATGATTCGAGCACTGAGCTACCTGTTCCAATTGATGCTGAAGATATTCATAAGGTCGAACAAGCTCTTAGAACATTCATCGCATGGTCATCACATCTTGTAAAATAATATATCAACATGAAGGTATTCATTTCTGATTTATTTTTTAAGTTAAACCTTTGAAATTTAATGAAAAAAGGTCTGAACCAATGAATGTTATCATAGAAGGACAAAGGGAAGGGGTGAAATGAAATAATGGATCAAAATCATCTCAAGGATCAACCAACCAATCGAAACAATCTACCTAAAGCACCTTAACCCCACCTGTTCTATATCTGCATTTATTATCATTACAGGAACATGTGGATACGAAGTTGAAATATGGTCGTACTCACACAATTGATTTTGAAGAAAATATGTATGGAGGGAAAGATTCAGACTTCATTGGTGTTGAGAATATAAGTGAAATCCTCGATTATGATTGGCTAGGCAGCTCAGTTGTAAATGTATACATAAGGTATGTTTTGATGATTTGATTTTCCAAAAGATGATATACTATGTTAATTATGACTAAATACATTTCATATTTTTCACAGGCATATATATGAAAAATAATTGAAGGTTTTCCCCTATGAAAAAAAATTTGGACTCATTTGTCTGCACATCACCACTACAAAATAAGAAAAAATATATTCTAAGAAAGAGGTTGAAATAGTGGCAGGCTTGCTCAAATCATTTAAAAGAAAAAATATAGATGATAGACTCTTCTTAATACCAATGATTTAGGGGTAAAACTATAATATTTAATCATATCAAATATATTTTCATTTCTTTCATTACTTATTCCTTTTTGTGTTTTTAGGCAGCATTGGATGCTCATTGCAATCAATTTGGATACTCTACAGATTTATTTTTGGCATTCAATGCATGGATATCCAATAAACTGACCACACATGGTGACATTTTTCAATTTTTAATACACTACATCCAAAATTTTAGAACTAAACATCTAGTTATATAATTTATATTATCTTTTAATGAGTATTCTGTTATGATAGGGTGGTGCATCAATATCGTCTACATCATGGAATGAAGCCAGGGGATAAGGACAAGAAACATTATAAGTACTAAGACTGGAAAAATATCATGGTATATATAATAAGATTTAACTATCAAAACATGTATCAAAACAAATTACTTGTTTTTCTCAATTTTTATGCAGTGTCCGAAACAAACAAATAGAAAAAACGGTGGTTATTATGTTTGTAAATTTATGAAAGAGATCATATTTAATCAACAAACTAGCATCCTTAAAGAGGTATTTTCAAAGATAATTAATATCACATTTAAAATATTTATTAATCCTCTATGTATTTATATTTTTTAGTACTACTATGACTGTTGAAAAGACTCATATTCACAAGATGATATAGATTTGTTTAGAAAGGAATGGGGAACATACCCGATGGAAGAATGTGCAAAAATAGCATGAAGATGTGACTTCTGTAGAAGTAGTGGATTATTTCATATTTATGTTTAATTTATTTCTTTTTAGTATTAAACACATAATAATTGTTTTCTTATAAAGGGGAATTCCTTTGTTCGAGTTGGGGATGTCTGTTTGAACGGATCATGCTCGTGAGAGATTGGACTTCGAGGCTGCAACTGAGATAATGACAACAAGTAAATGGGTCAAGAATATATAAAGGTGAATTCCTACTACTTATGTTATCCTTATATGATCATTTATATCTCCCTTATTTACACTTATTGAGTATCTATGATCACCCTTTCTTATGTTTCATATCCTTAGGTTATGAAGAATGGTTTTAGAAATGATGTGTCTTTTTAGTAAAGAATAACTTAATGAGAGACTCTTATGAGCTAGTTCTTTATGCTTCTATGTTTCCAAAAGCACTAGACCTAAACTATTCTGTCATGGATAATTATGTTATGTATGAAATATTAATCTACTAAGATGTTATATCTATGTATGAAATGTCTTGGTCAATATAGTTGGTCTTAGAGTAACTGACTTACTCAAAACCAAGAAAACACATTCAGCTATTTTGATACTTTAGGTAAATGATTCATAAGTCATTTGAAACATGTAGGAATCAACCCCACCTCAATACGACTCATGATGTGACTCGTATGACTCAAAGAGTCTCTTCTTATTTAATATAGGCATTATTTTTAGTAAAAAGAACAAGTGACATAATGAAAATGGAGAAAACACATTCAGATTGTTTTGATGTTTTATAAAAATGATCTATAAGTCATTTTTGATGTGTAGTAACCAAATTCACCTCAATCTGAAGCATGGTATGAACGTTATGACTTTAAGTGTGTATTTTTGTATTAAATTAACAATAGATTTAGAAAAAAGAACAAGTGACATTCTGAAAACTGAGAAAACATATTCGAATTGTTTTGATACTTTAGGACAACAATCCATTAGTCATTTGTGACATGTAGGAATCAACTACACCTCAATATGATGAACAGTGTGACCAGTATGACTAAAAGTGTTCGTTATCAGTTTAAAATTGACATTTTAGCTCAAAACGTGTCACTCACTAAAACCAAGAAAATGTGCTCCAATTGGCGTCATAATTTAGGAAAATGATTCATGAGTTCTTTGTGACATGTATGAATCAGTCTCAGGTCAAACCGATGTACGATGCGACCGATATGACTCAAAATATGTGTTTCCAGTTTGAAATGACATTTTAGTAAAAAATCATAACTGACATACTAAAAACTGATCAAATGCATTCGGATTATTTTGATACTTTAGAAAAACAATATATAAGTCATTTTTGATATGTAGGAATAAACTAAACCTCAATCTGACGCATGGTGTGACTGGTATAACTCAAAGTGTCTCTTTTTATTTAAAATTGACATTAATTTTATTATAAACACAACTGGCATACTGAAAAGAAATCAAGTGAATTCAGATTGTTTTTATAATTTAGAAAAATTATCCATGAGTCATTTTTGATGTGTAGGAATCAACTACACCTCAATAAAATGAATGATGTGACCGGTATAACTCTAAATATGTCATTTTATTTAAAATTAACATTAATTTAAGTAAAAAAGAACAAGTAACATACCAAAAACAAATAAAATGAATTCAGATTATTTTGATACTTTAAGAAAACTATCCATTAGTCATTTTTGACGTGTAAGAATCAAATTCACCTCAATCTGACGCACGGTGAGACTGGTACGACTAAAAGTGTCTGTTATCAGTTTAAAATTGACATTTTAGCTAAAAAACGTGTCGCTCACTGAAAACCAAGTAAACAATCTCTGATTGCATTCATAATTTAGGAAAGAGATTCGTAAGTCCTTTGTGAGGCGTATAAAGTAGTCTCACATCAAATTGATGCACAATGCGACTGGTATGACTCAAAATGCGTGTTTCTGGTTTGAAATGATATTTTAGTAAAAAAACACAACTTGCATACTAAAAACTGGGGAAACACATTTGTATTGATTTTATACTTTATAAAAATGATTTATGAGTCATTTTTGACATATAGAAATCAACCCCACCTCAATACAACCCACGGTGTGACCGTTATAACTCCAAATGTATCTTTTTTATTTAAATTTGACATTGATTTAAGTAAAAAAAACAAGTGACATACTGAAATTAAGAAAACACATTCGGATTATTTTAATACTTTGGGAAAATGGTCCATGAGTCATTTGTGATGTGTAAGACTCAACCCCACTTCAATCTGATGCACGGTGTGATCGGTATGACTAACAGTTTCTGTTATCAATTTAAAATTGATATTTTATCTAAAAAATGTGTCACTCACTGAAAATCAAGAAAACACACTCCGATTTTCTTTATAATTTAGGACAGTGATTCATAAGTCCTTTTTTGATGTGTATGAAGCAGTCTGACGTCAAACTGATGCACGATGCGACTGGTATGACTCAAAATGCATGTTTCTGGTTTGAAATGATATTTTAGTAAAAAAAACACAACTGGCATACTAAAAATTGAGGAAATGCATTTAGATTGTTTTGATACTTTGGGATAATAATCCATGAGTCATTTGTAACATATAGAAATCAACCCCACCTCAGTACAAAGGACAGTGTGACTGGTATAACTCCAAATGTATCTTTTTATTTAAAATTGATATTAATTAATTAAAAAGAATAAGTGGCATACTGAAAATAGAGAAAACACATTCAGATTGTTTTGATACTTTTGGAAAATGGTTCATAAGTAATTTGTGACATGTAGGAATCAACCGCACCTCAATCCAACATATAGTGTGATCGGTATGACTAAAAGTGTTCGTTATCAGTTTAAAATTGACATTTTATCTCAAAACATGTCACTCACTGAAAACCAAGAAAACATGCTCCGATTATCTTCATAATTTAGGACAGTGATTCATAAGTCCTTTGTGGCGTGTATGAAGCAGCCTCATGTCAAATTGACGCACGATACGATTGATATGCGTCAGAATGCGTGTTTCTAATTTGAAATGATATTTTAGTAAAAAAAACACAACTTGTATACTGAAAACTGAGGAAACACATTTGTATTGTTTTGATACTTTAGAAAAATGATCCATGAATCATTTGTGATGTGTAGAAATCAATCTCACCATAATACAACACACGGTGTGACTGATATAACTCCAAATGTGTCTTTTTTATTTAAAATTGACATTAATTTAAGTAAAAAAGAACAAGTGACATACTGAAAACTGAGAAAATGCATTCGGATTATTTAGATACTTTAGGACAATGATACATGATTCATTTGTGATGTGTAAGAATCAACCTCACCTCAATCTGACGCATAGTGTGACCAATATGACTAAAAGTGTCTGTTATCAATTTAGAATTGACATTTTAGCTCAAAAATGTGTCACTCACTGAAAATCAAGCAAACACGCTCTGATTGTCTTCATGATTTAGGACAGTGATTCATAAGTCCTTTGTGACGTGTATGAAGCAGTATCACATCAAATCAACACACAATACGACCGGTATGACTCAAAATGCATGTTTCTGGTTTGAAATGATATTTTAGTAAAAAAACACAACTGGCATACTGAAAACTAAGGAAATGCATTTGAATTGTTTTGATACTTTAGGACAATGATCCATGAGTCATTTGTGTAATGTGAGAATTAGCCTCATCTCAATACAATGCACGGTGTGATAGGTACAACTTCAAATGTGTCTTTTTATTTAAAATTGACATTAATTTAAGTAAAAAAGAATAAGTGACATACTGAAAACTGAGCAAACACATTCAGATTATTTTGATACTTTAGGAAAAAGATTCATGAGTCATTTTTGACGTGTAGGAATCAACCGAAGCTCAATCCAACACATAGTGTGACCGGTATGACTAAAAGTTTCAGTTATGAGTTTAAAATTGACATTTTAACTCAAAACGTGTTACTCACTGAAAACCAAGAAAATGTCACCAATTATCTTCATAATTTAGGACAATGATTTGTAAGTCCTTTGTGACATGTATAAAGTAGTCTCACATCAAACTGACGCACGATGCGACCAGTATGACTCAAAATGCGTGTTTTCAGTTTGAAATGATATTTTAGTAAAAAATAGAACTGACATACTGAAAACTGAGCAAATGCATTCGGATTATTTTGATACTTTAGAACAACGATTCATGAGTCATTGTGACGTGTAGGAATCAACCACACCTCAATCTAATGAACAGTGTGACCGGTATAAATCCAAACGTGTCATTGAAATTTGATATTAATTTTAGTAATATAACAAGTGACATACTCAAAAACCGAGTAAACCCCTTTACATTGTTTTGACATTTTAGAACAACGATCCATAACTCATTTGTGATGTGTAGGAATCAACCCCACCTCAATACGATGCGTAGTGTGATCGGTATAACTCCAAATGTGACTTTTTTATTAAAAATTGACATTTTATTAATATATATTTTTTTCATATTAATGTTCAATTTACTTCTTTATAGCATTGCTAACATGATATTTATTTTCTTATATAGGTGAAATATTTTACTTGAGTTGGGATGATTTGTTTGACAACTAATACCATAGGCAGATATTTTTTAGAGGGGATCATGAACGTCAAAAGATGAAACATTAATGTTTTTAACTGTTTGTTGGATAGTTGTAAATGTAATTATATAAAACATTATTTTAAATGTATATAGCTGTGTTTTTTTGTATATATCATGGGTGAATATTTTTGTATTCATGATGTCAATTAAATGTATATAGCATTGTTTGCTAAACCCTTATATACGCTGCTTGTTTTTTCATCATTTGCGTTGTGTATGCGTTTCTTTTGTCCTATTTTGTTCTTATCTCACATTTATTATAATCTTCTTTATTTTGTATAGTGAAACCATGTGAGAATTGCACTATCTTAAATTGTTGTATTTTCCACTGTTTTTGTGGAGGTTTTTGTTGGGTGTGATGTTATATAAACAACACATCTCAGTCGGTTAGATCTTTATCATCACTATTTATCAACGCTATTTCAAGTGTTGATAAAGATCTCCTTTTATGAACGCTAATTAATGAAGGTTTCGGGCGTAGCGGAAGCGCGTGGATGGATGTGCCCACTTGGCTTTTTGTCATTAGCAATGATCAATCCGGGATCAATACGACGATAAACGACAGTCTCCACGGATCGAATCACAGAAAAAGACAAAGAATATGGTTTGTCCCGGAACCACAAACAAGGATCGTTACAGGTTGATTATAGTTAATTTAATTAATTATAAAGAAATACCTTTTGGGTGTTCTTTCTTCGTTGATGTTCTCGATCACGTTGTCGATGTGATCCGTCGTTGCATCGCAGAAGCCAAGTGTAAACTCTCTCTAGCGGTGATCCACACGTGTACCTTGTATCTCTGGACGTCGCCAAAGGATTCTCCGGGTGCTAGCGTGGAGAATCCTTTGCTTGCGTTGTCCGCCTTAGATCATCTTGATCTGATGGAAGAGCATCTCTCTCGGTCTTGAGAGCGTTCTTGGAGAAAGAGGTTCTTTCAGCCTTGAAAGAATTCTCCAGAGATGTTGTGCACAACGATTCTCTTGTGTGTAGGAAAAGAGTTGGGGTTGTGAGGATATTTATAATCGGGTGTGTGGGGTTATAGAGTTATGACAATAAATAAACGCGTTACGCGTTTTATTTATTTCATTGACTCTTATTTAAAACCCCCATGTCGAATAGATAATTCCTTGATATGCGCCCACGCTGATTATAATAAATATCATTTAAAACAATATTATATCCTCAAAATCCCGACTGGAAAAACTACACGGCGTGTAATAATAAATACACGGCGTGTACTTGTTTTTCATTGAAAACTACACGGCGTGTACATTAAATGTACACGACGTGTATATCTTATTTTCATTTATTCATTTCCTTTTCAAAATAAAACTACACGGCGTGTACATTTAATAATACACGGCGTGTACTTGTTTTATTTTATTTTTCCTCCATCATTTAAAACAAATTAGGCTTCCTTGAATAATTATTAAACCACGTATGAGAATAATCTTTATTCAATTTGAGATACTTGGATACACTTAGTGTGTGACCCTCTAGGTCTCTTTCTCGTTGGCATTAGGCAGACTTGCCTAAAGTCCAAGATTACTGTCTAGCAACGGGTCAAGGCACCCAAGAGAAATAAGTTGACGCCGCATTGACGTATCACCTCATACGAAGGCTTACTGTGTAATTTAATCTCTTTGTTTTAATATCTCATCAAGCAGGTTTCATGGTAGTGTCATAAACCTATATGCTTGATCCGTCGTTCTTTGACTACCTGAAATAAACTCATCGTTTACACCATGGCCATGAAATTTAATGCGACAGTTCTATTTCAATCAAAGGACCGAGATATCAACTTTCATAAATGGAAGGGACAAATCCTTCATTGACTTATCCATTAACAGCATGTCACTCGTGACGCACCCAACGTACCCTACTTCCCGCCAACTGTCTGCGTGACGGTTTTCGTCAGTAAATCTAAGTGCGCGAGTCATGACATGAGTTAATGATAATCTTCAAGTCTAAGGACCATTACACACGCTCGTAGATGGCAATATCCGATGACACCAAGACATGCAGAATTACTACTGGCGGGTCTGTTCTCATAATCTCCCATCTTGGATATTACTAAGTGCGAACTCCATGAGAGAGAGTCTCGTCTTCTTACGAGTACTTGCACATGACGGTCTGTATACTATGTGTCCTAGCATAGTATGTCATCCAACCGCAGAATTTTATTTAAGAATATTGTTATATCATTTCAAGGTTCTCATCATAGCGGGGATCTGCTATGACCTTATTAATGCAACAAATATTTCAGGACATTATTATATTATAGTCATGCTGAACAATGAACAATATATAATAAGTGAACATTTATGTAATCAAAGTTCAAAACAGTTGGTTCTGAGGACACCAAACCTTACAATTAAACCGTGATAAAGTGATCTTTTTTATCCGGACTCATACCGGTGTTTTTTGTAATACCAAAAAAAAACTTTTTTATTAGCATTTTTGTTTAACGACCCTTTTTAGCGCTCTTAAAATCTTGTATCCATCTGTTTTGGAGGAACCAATTCGTAAAGGCTTAGTCGAGTGCGAATAGACGGTGTGCAGTTTGGTGCTTCTCTGTTTCCTGGTGGTCCAGGGACATTCACTACAGACGTTATTTGAGTAAGCCAGCAGTTTGCGTCAGGCTTTTGGGGCTACCTCTCCCTCTCCATTACCCATATATTATTCAAGCTGTGGGTAATGCGATGGGGTCCTTTTTGTGTGCGGATGAAGACACTAGGTTTCGAATCCTCATATATATGTTGAATGGGACTTGGATTCTGATTTTCCCTCAAGAATCTTGATTAGGGCAGGGGATAAACTCTCAAGGTGGCAATGGGTTTTTCATCAAGCTTTTCCCAGGTTCTGCATGGTTTTCCGACTTCGGGGACATTCGATGGAGGTTTGTAGAATAAATTGTAGAAGAAATCAGAAGGGGTTCGAGATCCCGTTACGGGAAGATGAACTAGCTATCGGGGATGCTTCTACTACCAGTGGGGGTCAGTTCCAGAGGTTCCTGATCCTGGTTTGGTTAATTTGATGGTTTCAGGATCAGAAATTGTTGCTTCCTATTTTGTCCCTAGCCTGAATATTTCGGTAGGGGAAGGTAGCAAGGAGTTGGCACAGTCGGAGGGTTCTTCTTCAGATGGTTCTTTCGATGATGTTGCGAAGAAGGTTCCAGAGGTATGTGTGTCCAATGGTTGGTGGCTATCGGAAAGGTCGCCAGCGGTCATCCTTAACTCATTGGGCGCGTTGTCTGAATTTAAAACAGACCAAATATTTTCAAATTTGGTGAAAGGTACTCATGTTACAGACACTTCATCTGACGTTCTGATCCCAGTCCTGCCTGGTAATCCTGACAGCTCTGCCTTGACTATCTGTAAGGCGTCAGAGGTCCATGATAACATTTTTGTTTAGCTTTCAGGATTTTCTATCGGCTCTTTACCAATCTTCTTCGCCGGTTCCGGGTTTGGGTGGCAACGTCCCGAGGCTGGCCTCCTCACCTGCTTGTCCTAATTTTCTTAGCAACAAAAGTATGCTGAAAGGGGTGGTGAAATAAATCTCCATATCTTGTAATTCACCGGAGCGCATGTTCATAGTCTCACTCTTTCCCGAGGGGGTTCCGTCAGAGTCACAGCTGAAAAGAGAGCACTCTTCTAACAGGTTCTCTGTGTTAGAAGAGGTTGAAGAAGGTGAGAAGAATCAGGTCTCTACCAGTGATAGAGAACGGGATACACAGAAATAGGTATCTTTGTCAGTGGATAGCATTCGTATTTCTTAGTCGATGGCGAGGGATGCCTCAGTTTCCAGAACTGCTTCAAAGTCAGATTCTCTAGGCCATGTGGCCTTTGCATCCCTTGTTTAATGGTTGCTATTATCATATGGAATGTGATGGGTCTTGGCGTGAGGGTGAAGACAAACTATCTCCCTAATGAATCTTACTGTCAGCAGGCTTCCCTTGTGGTGGTTTAAAACATAAACAAGGTAATGACTATATTTATTTATTTCCTCTGAAAATTGGTTTTATGGAGTCTCTGAAAGCTTGCCCGCACAATAATCATATATGGGTCTTCTGGAAAGAAGACTTATTAGTGGAACTTATTGAAGCGCCTGTGTAGCATATTATCACTAAAATCAGTAAGGAGGTATCGAGTTAACTCTCTTCTCTGTTTATGAAAAATGTGATCTATTGGACTGAGTGGATTTATGGCAGCAGCTCTCCTTGATCCAACTAGGTGTCTCGCCATGGTTCACAGGGGGTGATTTTAAACTATTGCAGATATCTCGAAAAAGAAACGATGGATCGGAATTTTCTAGACATTCAATACATAACTTCACTTAGTTCATGACAACAAAGTGATTAATGGATATGGGATTTTATGGGAATATGTTCATGTGGTGCAATAATAGGAAGGGGAGTAGAAGAATTTGTTGGATACTTGATCGATGTCTCACCAATCTTCAAGGAATAGATTCACTTCCACTCACTACGGTGAAGCAACTCACCAGGGCTATATCTGACCATGCTGTATTGTTAGTTATTTTAATAGAGGAGACCATGAGGAATAAATTCTTACTTTATTCTAAACACTGAAACCTGTTGGATGGATTCACGCAGCAGGTTAAAAGTTCATGGGCGATACCGAAAAGGGGCAATGCTTGGGCCGATCTCGTTAAGCACCTAAAATGCCAGAACAATGATTTTTAGTCTTGGATTAACAATTGGAAAGATGGGGATATCAACTTTGAAATTCTTAGAGTAGATACTAAAAGGATGGAAGAGAGCCCTCAGGCGAGATGGATTGATGATATGTTTATTTCTATTTCACAAAAAAATAGAAGGTGTGAGCGGAGAAGCCGGTGGAGACCAAAAGGATTCATAGGGGCAGATCTAGAGCTCTATGGCTCGAAGAAGGGGATCACAATACATCTTTTTTTCAGGCGTGTTAGAAAGAAAGGAAAATGGATAAATGCATTAATGTGCAGCTTGTGGATGGATCTTTTACTTCATACATGGAGGTGGCAGGGAAGAAGGCCTTGGATTATCTTGAGAATCTGCTTGATGGACCAAATGGAGGCTTGGGATATGGAATTATCAGGAATGATATTGAAGATAGTTTCATGAGGTTCATTCCAAGGATAATGGATGTCAATGATAACGAGATGTTAAAAGCTATCCTGGAGGAATAAGAAATAAAAAAAACTGGGTTTAGCATGTCGCGGAACAGTGCACCGGCCCTCGATGGTTTTCCTGGTTCCTTCTTTGTGACTGCATGGATTATTGTTAAGGATCAGGTCAGGGATGCTGTACAGGATATCTTTAGAGGAGGAGCAAAAAATAGACCTGTCACCACTTCAAGGGTGGTTCTAATTCCTAATGTGAAGGACCCTACTTCTCTTAATCAATATAGAAAAATCTTCTTATGTAGCTTTTTCTACAAAATCCTTGATCATCAATAGAAGGCTCAGTGATGTGATCCCACAAATTATATCGGACGAGAAGCATGGTTTTGTGAAAGGGGGAGCATTCAAGGGGCCATTGGAATTGCTAAAGAAATGGTGGACAATTTGAATAAAAAGACACTTGGATCAAATTTAATGATTAAGGTGGACATGGATAAAGCTTAAGATAGATTGGAGTGGAGATTCATTACAAGGGTTTTGAGGAATTTTGGATTTCAAGAATGGTTTTGTGATCTTTGCTTTAGGTTCTATGATTCCTCATGGCTGTCTATATCCTTGATGGGAAGGGGCATTGGATTTTTTAGGTCAGTTTTTGGAGTTTGGAAGGGCGATCCTTTATCCCCTAGTATTTTTATTTTAGCTCTGGAGGCTCTCACAAGGAACATCAAGTGGAATTTGGAAGATGGGAAAATTCTACCATTCAGGAGCAGGTTTTGTAGCGACATGATTTCCCATTAAATGTTTGCTGATGAAATTTTGTTTTTCATTAATAGAAGGCTTAAGTCTGTTACAGGTTTCAATAATTTCATGTCATCTTATGTCTCTTTAAGTGGTTAGTGTGTTAATCCAAGTAAGAGCAGTGTTTTTATTTTGAACAAATCCTCAAGAAGGATAAGTGGTATTATTCAAGAAAACGAGGTGGGAAAAGGTAGCAACTACTAATGAATTATCTTGCAGCCCCGATTTATAATGGGAGAATCAAAAAAGTTTTATTGGATGGAATATCAATTGGATCACGGTGAGGATATGCAAATGGAAAATCAAGTTTCGATCATTCAGAGGTCGGATCACTCTGATTAATAGTGTCCTATAATTAGTGCCTATGCATATTCTATCTATTTTAAAACCCCAAAAGGGGACACTATCAAATATTAAAAGGATCATGAATTCTTTTTTTTGGTTTTCTAATCATGTTGGGAGTTGTCATTGGGCATCTTGAAAGCATTTGGCTAGGCCGGTGGATGACGGAGGGATTGACATACGAAGTGTTAAGGAATCCACGTATGGCAAGCAAGTGAGAGAAGGGTGGGAAATTATGAAAGAGAAGTCTTTATGGGGGAAATTCATGAGAAATAGATATGTGGAAAAATGTGAGGAATGGACAAGGAGATCCAGGAGGCTATCCAATCTCGCACGTTGTATGTTAGAACACAGAGGGTTTGGAGGATAAGATGAGATGGATTATCGGCGAGGGGAAATTAATTTCTGGAATACAGACTGGGTTGGTTATGTTGTGATGTTTTGTTCATGATGTATGGTCCCAGAATTGTCTTTCATGGAGGCCAATAGGTATTTGGCTCTTTTAACGTGATCTCTCAATCAAGAACAGATGAGGCTTTATGAGAATATTTTTCTGACTGAAGAGCCAGTCGTCTGTCTTTTTTCGGGTTCATCATCTGGGGACTTCACGAGCATGGACTACAGGAATATGAGGCATGCTAGAAGTAGAACGGATATAAGGGATTCAAAATTATGGTTCAAGGAGCTTCCGAAAAGGTTGATTTTCTTATTTGGAGAATGAGAAATGAATCCCTCCCAACAAACAAGAATGTTCAGAAGTAGGGCGTCCATTTAACTTCCAGATGCCGTTATTGTTTATTGCCGCAACAGGAATCAGATTTTCATTTATTTTTCAAGGGAGAATGGGTGTCGGGGATATAGAAATTCATCGGGTATAGATTGAGTTTTCAATTTAGGGGGACTCCATGGAGAAAGCCGTCTCCACCTGGTTTCACGGCTTTGGTATGCATGGGATGGGAACAAAGATTCATGCTGTTATTTTTCTATTATGTGTTGGACGTTATAGGATGCTAGAAATAAGTCGCGCGGGGGAAAGATATTCTCACATATATTTTTTCAGGTCCGGGTGAAGGCGAAGGTGGAAGATCTTGGTGCTGTTATTCGCAGTGTGTTCTCTTCTTCTTCTTCATTACAAAACTGACTTCCAAGGTGTTGTGATCACTTGGCCGCTGGCAGAGGCTTTCAGGGAAGATGTATTAAGTGGAAATGGACCGTATCTAGTAGGGGAGATGAGAGGAGGAGGGTTGGTGAGTGACAACAAGGGCTCGGTGTTATGGGTTCTAGCTCCTTTTATGGGACAGGGACCTCCATTGAAGCGGATACTAGAGCATTGGTTACGGGCATTCTTTTGTACAGGTTCCATATTATTCATATTATCTATATTGAATCTAATAAAGCTTTGCATGTGGGGTTTCTTCAAGGGAAGGTCAGATATCCTTGGGAGTTGGCTTGGTTAGAAATTTCAGATTGTTTTTCATGCAAGGGATTCTGGTCAACCACAATTGGAGGTAAGGGAATTTTGCGACTGATGTGTTAGAAAGCAAAGGGATACCAGATGAAAATATCATTCTTTACCCTGGGGTTGGATCTTTACCTGATTATTTTCAAACATTTGTTAAGGTCTATTCCCTTGGACTTCATTTCTGGGCCCCTTGAGAGGTGGTCGGTCAGTCAACTTCCACCTCGATAGGATCAAGAATCTCAAAGGGAATGATATATTTAGGGATTATTTTTCCCTTTATTCCATATCTCAAAACCTTCTTCTAAGGAAATGTTCTTTGGAATAGCACATTACTAACTATAAACTCTAGATCTCATCAGGGATTCTCATCATTACTCTTCTGTCGACATTGAGCAGCCATGACGTGCTACTAAATAACTCTAATTTTAATTTCCATTTCCATAGCTAGATCTAATCCCAATAGGTTTTTTCTCCAACTTCATCCAAATAAGTTGGATTTTTTCACTTATTTCCATATAGGGCTTCAAGTATCCATTTGAATTCTCAAGTGAAATCCATCATTGTGTGAAATTTTGACTTGACGTGGGCGTTGGTCCCAACCACCTTTGAAATCCAAAGATAAATATCACAACATATCCTATAAGGTTTGAATGGTCCTCTCTAACCAACCATCTATTTGAGTATGATATAAACTACTAATTTTTAACTCTATTCAAGGTTTTCTAAAGTCTTCTCCAACATTTTTAGGTAAACCTTAGATCTCGATGAGATACAATTGAGTGTGGTGCTTCATTCAACCTTACCACTTCTTTAATATATATCTTAGAGAGATTTCAACGCTTGAGATTAAATTATAGTATGTGAAATTTTATTTTCCTTAAATTATAGCACAATTCATATTTTAATATTTCATGTCAAAAGAAATCTAATTTGACATGAATATCAATTTTGAACTTATTATGACCAAATAAACATGGAATGAATTTTTCATGTTTTCCATTGGAAATAATATTTTATGAATATTGAAAATGTATTATTTAACTAATACCCATTTTTTGAAAAATATTTTTTTATAATATTTATAATTAATTATGTATCTATTATCAACTTGATAAAAATAAATACAAGATCATTTGGAGGTAGAAAATGACATTTTTCAAAAAACTATTTCTAAGTGTATAATGTTTTTCCATTTTAATGAATTAAAATAATATCTAATAATGAATGATTTAAATTAAATTAATATTTTATATAATTATATGAATTTAAATTCAGATAATGATGAGTGTAATTCATAGAGTTAATGTCAGAATTTCTTATGCTTGAAAAACACATTTTCATGAAAAAACTATTTTTGTCACGATTTGTAGGTTTATTTTTAAATTAATTTCACCCACTTCTAGAAATTAAATCTTGAAAATGAATTATATATTTGGAATCATGAGGTTCAAATATGGTAAATAGGTTCATTTTTTAGATATTAATAGTAACCATAATAAATATGTGTCTCCTATGTAAGGGAAAACAAGTAAATCGTGGTTAAAATTGTAGGATAATGTCTAAAAATCTCCATAACAAATTTATTTTCTCTATTGGATAAGTTTTTATAAATTAAAACTAATATCTCTAATATTTTTTCATATGGATAAAACGAGTTTTTTATCAATTATAAACGGTTGTATTAAAGATTTTTTTTTATAATTGTAATTTCTTTTTAATTTTTAGTTATGTAATAATTACCTTAAATACTTACACAACACTGACACAATTCTTATTCAAGTAATTCAAAAATCAAGTACAAGATTTTAAAAACATTAAATGTATTGCAATTTGGATGAATTATGTTGATCCATAAATTTTATGGTAAATTATAATAATGTATAATTAATGGTAAATTATTTTTTTTAAAAGGTTGGGGTCGAAACCTCATTTTTATTATTAAAGCTAAGCAAAGACCTTTTTAACTGGGTAGAGGGAGACCAATTACAGAGCCCGTAGGGCCTGTGGGCATTTAGCCCATTACATAGCCCGTAGGTCCAAATTTTAAGCCCAAAACCCATTATGTGAATAGTACTGCTACAGTACCCGCGCTACTACAGTACCGCACAGTACCCGCCGTCGCTACAGTTCCCCTGCCGCCGCTACAGTGCCGCCATTGCAACAGTATCTCGGCTGCTACAGTAGCGCTACAAATGCTGCTACAGTACCTGCGCCCCTTGGGTTTTGAACCCCCATTTTTCATGTAGATTTATGGGGTGCTTACCACTAAGCCAAACCCCAACTACAATGGTAAATTAATTTATATTCTAAATCCCTTTTAATCTTGATGACTTTAATGTCGAATTATATGAATAGTACCAAAAAGGACTTTATTGATATTTTATGTTAAATAATGTTTTATTAAATGATTTAAAAATAAAAAAACAATGAAAGAGGATAGGTGGAATGGTAAATGGAATACAATTTCATCAATGAACCATTTTTTAGAATCCTTTCACCTTAGTTAATAAAGGATAATAATGAGGTTAAATAAAAATATGAGGTTTAAAATGATACTTAACCCTATATAAATATTGTTGGAAGATAGTATCTAGTCCTTTGTCACATTATCTTAATAATTATATAGTTTTGGAGCCACTTTTTCATGATTAAGACTTTGTAATATTTAAAAGTTTAGAAAAATACATGTGTCACTTCCTTCACTTATAAAAGGACACCTATTGTACTCCATTCCTCACAGATTTTTTGAACTATAGATCATCCATTACCAAACCATATCCCTTCCCTACCTTCCTCCCCATGACCTAGATAACCTTCTATCACTAAATGACCAGCCTAGAAGGATTATGGTGTAAGCCAAATGTGGTTTCTTGAAGAAGTGGTATATTTTTTTAACTGAGTGTTTTCATTTCATTTCCTCTTTTACAACATTGAAATCTTTTATAACCATGATTATATAATAACATCATTAGATTACATATAATTAAATTTTTTTATGTTGGTTTCACAACCTATATTCATCTCTTTTCCATCCTATAGAAAACGAAAACAACGTTCATCCATATGTACAACCTACCATCTCCACATTGCAGTGTAATTCGTTTTTCATCACCACTTTACATGGATGGTTATAAAAATAGAAATAATAAATATATATGATATTTATGATATAATTATAATTCTTGAAATATAATATGTTATTTTCCTTCTAACCCTTCCACTAGTTAAGAAATTATAACATTGCTCATGTGTATGTCTGGGCTACCGCTTCGGTGAAGCGATGTGATTCATTTTTAATGTCTAAATTTAAAAATGATTCTAAATATGTATGTAATGAATGTATATGAAAATTTTACCATTATTAATATTCTATAGATGATGAATCTTGGAGAAATAGAATGTACTAAAACTATCGAACCTAAACTTACATGAAAAGCGAAATAATTCACTCAAAAACAATGATTTTAATAAAAAATATTAATAAACATGTATGGAAATGTTATGAGTGGATAATATATGATATTAAAATTATTCTTATGGTCATGGTATAGAATTATAATAATTTTAAATTTTAAAATGGAGGATAAAATCACTTATGAAGCAATTCAGATTTGAGGTAAGGGTTTATTTCATAAACTCATCCTTATTCGGGATTGTTTTTATTGAGTTTACATTGGAGTAATTATATGATATTTATATCTTAAAAACAATATTTTTTTTCTACTATGGTTATTTCTAGGTTTTTAATTATTCATTCCATTTTTACCATATTTGGCACTCAAAAAGGCTAAAAGTATGTTTTAAAAAAAACCGACATTGCTTTTCTATTCAATCTGGAATATTTTTATTACATATATATTTTCATTAAAATATTTTCAAGAATATTTTTAATATTTTCCAGTGATTTATTAAAGAAATTTTTACTTGTGTTTTACTTTCTATAAAATGCTTTAAAAGGAATCTTCTTTTCATTTTTGAATAAAGCGTTTCTTACCGAACATGTGAAAAGAATATTCATTTTAAAATACACCGTATGAATGGATTTTCTAGCCTTCATGACTAAACTTTTATCTAAAGATCCCTTTACAAGTTTCAATTTTTCTTTTCAAAGAAAATTTTTTCTCTAATATTCTAGAAATTTTTAAAAGGTTGGGGCTGAAGCCTCATTTTATTATTAAAGCAAAGCAAATACCTTTTTTAACTGGGTAGAGAGAAACCCATTGCATAGCCCGAAGGCCCAGTGGGCATGTAGCCCATTACATAGCCCGTATGTCCAAATTTTTGGCTAAAGAACCATTCTGTGAATAGTACCGCTACAGTACCCACCTGCTACAACACCACACAGTACCTGCCACTGCTACAGTGCCCTGCCGCCGCTACAGTGCTCTGCTGCCGCTACAGTACCCGTCGTTGCTACATTATCTCTGCTGATACAATCCGCTATAGTACTGCTACAATAAAGATGGTTTGTGATCTATTAATACCATCTTCCATATTACTAAAGATGGCTTGTGATCTTATTATATTTATTTATTGGTGAAAATATATATGTGTTTTTATCCTAGTTTTTCAATATAAATGTTTGTGTTAATTATGTATTTAATTTTAATTCACCTGTTTCATATGATGAATTCATTGGAGTTAGTTGTTTGTGGGAGAGGTGAATTATATCCATTGATACATTAATAGCTCTCATGAGACAAACTAGTTTCAGTTTCATTAAGACACCTTACCTGTTTCTATATGATGTCTTAGCACAAGTCATTGATGGTAAGATTATGATGTTAGACATTATAGATTCTATAAATATGAAACTAGTTATTCTTATCCATTTGATTATTCATATTTCTATTCCATCTATGGATTTAGTCCCCTGTTATGATATTAGTTTTTATGGAATATTTGATTAATATTTATCACCACCATATTGTTCATGATATATTTATTTTATTATAGATTATGTTGTATGATTTCCCTCACCGAGCATCTAAGGTCACCTTTTATTCTGTTTTCCTTTCCCCGTAATACCAAGAAGGGATCTATGAATGATTTCAAATATTTACTAGAATAAATAATAATGTTCTCACAATATTTTTTAAGTTGCATTTCATGCTTTCAGGTGTAATGTGAGAATAATATATGTATATCGTCTCCCAAAACTACAAAACTATTCAATATATTGGGTTATGATCCCTAATATTTTTTAACAATATAGTAAAATAACTTCTAACTCCGGGTTACTAAGGTCGGGTTCACAATTAGTATTGTAAAGACCCGTAAATTTCAAGGAAATTTTTTTCTTAATTTTCTTTGGAATTTTACAAGAACGCAGTTTCTGACGGCACCTGATTCCGAGGCTCGGTGTGCCCGAAATCATTTTCCGAAGTTTGGCTCGGGTACGTTCAGTGAACGGACGAGCGGGTTTTTCTAACTTTTGAACCGGTGCTCGGAATCAAATTCCGAGGGCACCGATGAAATCGCAGCGCCGGTATTTGCTTAGAAACGCCTCTTTCGGAGTTGCGTTTGCTCGGGTATGGTTTTTAATTTTCGGGCTTAAAGTTAAGAAATAAAACAATTTTACGACAAACTTTATTTTATTTCACTTAAGCCACTTGGAACTCACTTGAAGCCACTTAAAGCGGCTTAAGCTGAGTTGTTGCAGATATGATGTTATCCAAAAATATCCTACCCTCTTGGTAGGATATTTGTGAGGTGAGACCCGCACGAGCCCCACCGTTTCTTTTCCGCTAAGTAACGCACCCGCGAAAACCCGTCATTATGAAAGTCAACTGATGCGTTTTCTTAAATTCTTAACGCACCATTTAATTGGGCAGTTTTCTTCGTTGAATTAAATGGGCGGTTTATTCGTTGAAATTAATTCTATGAATTAATTTCATTCGTTTCTTAACCAGTTTGAAATCCGTTGGCGTAATAATAAAATAAGACCAACGCACGGCTTCTGGAAAAATGTTCGTTGAGAGGATTTGACAGAAACCAAGAGTTCTTCATCCTCCTTCGCGAAGAACGCGAAGAACGCCGAGCCCTCGGAAATCGACGACGCGACGCCAAGTTCCGCGACGCCGGCGATTCTTCTTCCGCGATGTTCTTCCACGGCAATCCAACCCCGCGACAACCTTCGATTGGCAGCAACAAGGTAGGGGGTTGCGCTCTTTTCTTTTCTTTTTTTTTTTTTTTTAAAATTACCTTGTGGATTAAAACAACAATATGGATTTAATTATTATTAATTAAATCTTTTTGTTCTTGAACCTCGGAGTTCGCCGACGCGACACCCTTCCGCGACGACGCGACGCCGGATACCGCGACGACGCGACGATCCCCTCTTTCCGCAAAGAACGCGCGTGCGACGACTTGACGAGGTAGAGATTTTATTTTGGAAATGCCCTTATTCCCGTGAACGTTTTTTTAAAATTAAAGAACCGGTTCAAATGAACAATTCTATTTTATTAAAATTGTTGTTTCATGTGTTGAATTATTTTCTCCTGTTGTTGTTAACTAACGCGGAGGGTGCGGGCCAAACGAACATGGCCCGACAACCCTCCGCCGTTCTTCGTGGTTGTGCGGTTTTGGCGGGCGACAGAAAATCGTGACGCAAGGGCAGTTTGTCGATCCCGCAGTGAAGAACGGAACCCGGGAGGAACAACGACGCAGACGGGAAGGAAAACGGACCACTGGAGCAACTCCGGTGGCCCGCGGAAGCGGCCGACGGCCAACGGACTCGCGACCGCGCGGGTCCGGTTCTCACGCACGGGACGCGGCATAGCCGCGTCCGTTGCTCCTACGCGACCCCAACGCGGGGCCGCGGCATCTCCAGACCGCGGGGGCGGCGCCCCGCGGCACCCAGGCGCTCGACCGACCCTGGGGGGGGGGGGGGGGGGGGGGGGTCAGGCCGGGTCGGCCCGGGCCCGGACCCCCCGTTTTCGGTCAAACACCCGTAACTTGAGCTACGGGCCTCCAAACGACTCGCCGTCAGTGGCAACGCGATCCTTGGATCGAGACGTTCGTTTCGGTATATCGCACTCAAGGTTTCGGAATACTTTGAGTTCGTCCGGGTTGGTTCGTACACGAAACCAATCGGGCCTTCGGAGCGGAAACACTCATATCTTGAGCTACGAACGTCCGATTGACGTGCCGTCAGCTTTATTGAATTCCTCTATGTGAGACGAATCTTTTGGCTCACTCCGCCCGAGGTTTGGACGCAGGTGGAGTACTGTCAGGTTGGTTTTGCCTTAAAAACCAACCGGGCCCCTAGGACGAAAAAGCCAATAACTCTCAGACCGGGCGTCCGATTGATGCGCCGTCTGCGACGTTGAGTTCCTGTTGACGATACAGAACTTTTGGATACATCAACTTCGGACTTTGTGACAGTTGATGTATCGGCCTCTCGGCTCGTGGAGCGGACCCTCCCGAACGAGCTTGCTGTGTGCGGGAACCCTAGAGCTGGCTGCGACTGCTACTTCGACAACGACGATTGTGCAGAGATCCTCAGTGGACTGCATCGACGACTGTGCAGAGATCCTCAGTGGACTGCAGCGACGACTGTGCAGAGATACTCAGTGGACTGCGACGATGAAGACAGCTGGTCTTGTATCCTATGTGGGTCCTAGCTGTGCTGGTCTTGTATCCTATGTGAGTCCCAGCTTAGATGATTCAATACTGGTCTTGTATCCTATGTGGGTCCTAGTATAGATGAATCAATGAAGACAGCTGGTCTTGTATCCTATGTGGGTCCTAGCTGTGCTGGTCTTGTATCCTATGTGGGTCCCAGCTTAGATGATTCAATACTGCTCTTGTATCCT
Organism: Viscum album; assembly: GCA_963277665.1. Lineage (NCBI taxonomy): Eukaryota > Viridiplantae > Streptophyta > Magnoliopsida > Santalales > Viscaceae > Viscum > Viscum album. Next base: position 1,770,777,681 of record OY728157.1, read on the forward strand.
ATGTGGGTCCTAGTATAGATGAATCGATGAAGACAGCCGGTCTTGTATCCTATGTGGGTCCTAGCTGTGCTGGTCTTGTATCCTATGTGAGTCCCAGCTTTGATGATTCAATACTGGTCTTGTATCCCATGTGGGTCCCAGTATAGATGAATCAATAAGACAACTGGTCTCGTATCCTATGTGGGTCCTAGCTGTGCTGGTCTTGTATCCTATGTGGGTCCCAGCATAAACAAAACAATGAAGACGACTGGTCTTGTATCCTATGTGGGTCCCAGCTTAGATGATTCAATATCTATGTCTGATCATCTCTTCCGCCTTTTCGATAATGTATACCTGTGTGAGCTGAATCCTGTGTTACTCTCCTTTGTGGATTGTGTTGAACTATCTTGTGTGGATTTACTGTTTACTCTCCTTTGTGGATTGTGTTGTGCTATCCTGTGTGGATTTACGTTTGCTTTCCTGTGTGGATTTACGTTTTGCTCTCCTTTGTGGATTGTGTTGTGCTATCCTATGTGGATTTACGTTTTGCTCTCCTTTGTGGGTTGTGTTGTGCTATCCTGTGTGGATTTACGTTTTGTTCTCCTTCGTGGGTTGTGTTTTGCTATCCTGTGTGGATTTACGTTTGCTTTCCTGTGTGGACTAGGTTGTGCTTGAGCTCGGATGTTGGAGCCGAACAGAGATTGATGACTTAGGTATATGTATGGGCATATACCTAAGCAGTGTCGGTTGTTACTTCGTGATTGTATCTTTCCGTTGTGGGTTATCCTTTGTGGATTTCGGGAGACCTTCGGGGGTCTCGGGGTCCCTACTGAGTAGCTTATACTCACCCCTACACGGGCTATGCCCGCACTTCGTTGTGTTGGATGCAGACGACGGACAACGCTGAACGTGGTGGAGGCTTGCGGAGCAGGACGGTACCTGGAGGTGGACCACTGGACGGGACGTACTCGGAGCGGTCAGGTGGACCCGAGGAGTAGTTGAGGCTATCTGTACCCACCCTTCAGGTGGGACTTCCAGAGGACGGCTCGATGCTATGGCTTTTCTTTTCAGTTGCTGTTTTCCCCTTTTAGTTGTACTTTACAGTTGAGCTTGTATTTCCGGCCCCTTTTTACTTTCAGTACAGCTTGTTACAGTTTTTACTTAGTGTTTACTTTTCCGCTTGCTTACTCTGTGGTGCTTGTTTACTTTTCAAAGGCAATGCCTTCCCTTTTTCCGGGATTTACGCCTTGGTGCTAGTCGCCAGCCCTTGGCCTATGGAAGGCGGGTTTGGGGTAGTCACGGCACGGGCCCTGAGGACGGGTCGTGACAAATTGGTATCAGAGGTGGTCGGTTCTACCGCAGACTCTGATCTTTCTTCTCTGTGAAGCAATAGTGTTTAGCGTATTGGGTGTGGTTATCAGTCCAGGGAGTCCAGTGTTGGTGCGGCGGCCGACGTATCCGTACACCAGGACCCTGACTTCTGATTTCCGACTTAATGCACGAAAACACTGATTGCATGTGTGTTCAAGTTTTCTTTGTGATTACTTGTGTCAGCTCACCAGGTATACAGTTCTGACTGTGGCGCACCTGCTTCTTCCAGGATGGCCCCACGACGGCAGCCAGCTAGGGTTCCGAGGGTGGAGCGTGATGACAGCCCACCGAGCGACGAGGCCTCGGTGCAGGGCTCCTTGTCAGCAGAGGCACCGACGGTACCTTTACCCGCCGAGCCACCGATGCTACCAGCCCCAGCCGCTGACGATGCACGTCGCCTTAGCGCGCTGCACGAGTTCCAGCGTCAGCGACCGCCCAGGTTCCGTGGGGAGACGGACCCCCAGGCAGCCGAAGACTGGCTGGAGGCAGTGGTGCGAGTTTTCAGGCTAGTGAGGATACCAGCAGACCTCATGGTGATCCTCGCGGCGAGCCTACTGCACGCAGCAGCGGGCCGATGGTGGAGCTTGATGCTCCAGGTGCACGACGAGACATCTCTTCTCTGGACGGACTTTGAAAGCATCTTCCGCTCCGAGTTCGTCTCAGCCACCCTCCGTGCGGTGCGCATTCAGGAGCTTCTTCAGCTGCGGCAGGGCAGCTTGACAGTGGCCCAGTACTCGGCGAGATTTACCGATCTCTCGCGCTACTCCACAGATATGGTACGGGACCCGTTCTTCCGGGCCCGAACCTTCGAGCAGGGACTGAGGCATGAGATCAGGGCTTCAATGATCTCCCTCAACATTCCGACTCAGGCAGAGGTGTTGGAGAGAGCCCTTCTAGTGGAGAGTTTTCTCGCCGAGCAGGCTCCAGTGACAGGGCCCTCCGCAGAACGGCCCGTAGCAGGGTCTTCTGTAGCTGGCAGTAGACAGGTGTCGCAGAGGTTCAAACGGTCCAGACCATCAGATGGGCAGTCTCAGGATGAAGATTCGGTTGTGCGGGGCACCCGAAGGAGAGCCAGCTACACGAGGGGCAAGCATTGCTACGCATGGAGCGAGCGAGGTCACATGGCTCGAGACTTCCCGAATCGTCTTACAGATGAGCAACAGGTGGTAGAGGGACCTCCCAGACAGAGGTTCGGCCACGGTGGTCCGCAGGGTGCAGGAGGACGAGGCAGAGGAGCTGGCCGAGTAGCCGATGGTGGGAGACACTTCGAGGTGTTGCCACCACCACCACCAGGAGGTCCACCCCGACCGCAGGGAGTTGGTGGACATGGGAGAGCTTGGCTTCAGGCAGCTGAGGCCTTCGATCATAGAGCTCTGGGAGCAGATGGACAGGAGCAAAACTAGTGAATACGTCTTTTGTACTTCTAGTTCCTTGTTGGTGTTGTGTAGCGTCTTTGTATTATGAGCTGCAATAATAAAAGACGCATACCCTTGTGATGTTTTCATTCCTGTCCTCTTTTGTGTTGTTACTAAGAGGTTCCAGTTTAGACTGTTGACTTGACCCTCACTTGTGAGACATCTACTGGAGGAGACCCATTTACCACACACTGATGCCGACAGTGTGACTCAACCCTTGGAGGCGAGAGTAACAGTTGAATCTCTTGGTAGTAGCGTCGAGGCCTTACGACGTCATCCTTGGTATGGATTAGTATCATCCATGTTGGGATTGACGGTATTAGGCAAAGAAAGTGGTTCATCCAGGGGATGAGACCAGATTTCTCTTATCGGCAAGGAAGAAATCTTAGCAGCACTTGTGGGGCCGGAGATGGTCCAGGCCACGGCAGAGAAGGTCCAGGTCATCCAGGAGCGGATGAGGACAGCTTAGAGCCAGCAGAAGTCATATGCTGACAGGAGGCGGAGGCCACTAGAGTTCGAGGATGGCGACCACGTCTTCTTGCGTGTCTCACCTCGACGTGGTTTGCGGAGATTTGGCCGAGGCGGCAAGTTGTCTCCACGCTTCATTAGACCATTCCAGGTCCTCAGCAGGATTGGCGAGGTGGCTTATCGCCTGGCTCTACCACCTCAGTTGCACCGGGTGCACGACGTCTTCCACATATCTTAGCTGAGGAGACACGTGCACGACCCGATGCACATCGTTGACCATGGGGAGCTAGACGTGGATGATGAGGCGACTTTTGCGGTGGTCCCAGTAGAGATCGAGGATCGACAGGAGCGGGTCCTACGTGGATGATCGATTCCTCTAGTGCGCTTCAGATAGCAGCACAGGAACCTCCAGGAGAGCACTTTGGAGCGGGAGGCTCAGTTGCGTGCTCAGTACCGCCTTTGTATCCCTAAGTTTGTGGTGAAGCTTTACGGGGACGTAAAGCCCTGTGGTGGGAGTAATGTAAAGACCCGTAAATTTCAAGGAAATTTTTTTCTTAATTTTCTTTGGAATTTTACAAGAACGCAGTTTTTGACGGCACCTGATTCCGAGGCCCGGTGTGCCCGGAATCATTTTCCGAAGTTTGGCTCGGGTACGTTCTGTGAACGGACGAGCGGGTTTTTCTAACTTTTGAACCGGTGCTCGGAATCAAATTCCGAGGGCACCGATGAAATCGCAGCGCCGGTATTTGCTTAGAAACGCCTCTTCCGGAGTTGCGTTTTCTCGGGTGTGGTTTTTAATTTTCGGGCTTAAAGTTAAGAAATAAAATAATTTTACGACAAACTTTATTTTATTTCACTTAAGCCGCTTGGAACTCACTTGAAGCCACTTAAAGCGGCTTAAGCTGAGTTGTTGCAGATAGGATGTTATCCAAAAATATCCTACCCTCTTGGTAGGATATTTGTGAGGTGGGACCCGCACGAGCCCCACCGTTTCTTTTTCGCTAAGTAACGCACCCGCGAAAACCCGTCATTATGAAAGTCAACTGATGCGTTTTCTTAAATTCTTAACGCACCATTTAATTGGGAAGTTTTCTTCGTTGAATTAAATGGGCGGTTTATTCGTTGAAATTAATTCTATGAATTAATTTCATACGTTTCTTAACCAATTTGAAATCCGTTGGCGTAATAATAAAATAAGACCAACGCACGGCTTCTGGAAAAATGTTCGTTGAGAGGATTTGACAGAAACCAAGAGTTCTTCATCCTCCTTCATGAAGAACGCGAAGAACGTGAAGAACGCGAAGAACGCCGAGCCCTCAGAAATCGACGACGCGACGCCAAGTTCCGCGACGCCGGTGATTCTTCTTCCGCGACGTTCTTCCACGGCAATCCAACCCCGCGACAACCTTCGACCGGCAGCGACAAGGTAGGGGGTTGCGCTCTTTTCTTTTTTTTTCTTTTTTTTAAAATTACCTTGTGGATTAAAACAACAATATGGATTTAATTATTATTAATTAAATCTTTTTGTTCTTGAACCTCGGAGTTCGTCGACGCGACACCCTTCCGCGACGACGCGACGCCGGATACCGCGACGACGCGACGATCCCCTCTTTCCGCAAAGAACGCGCGTGCGATGACTTGACGGGGTAGGGATTTTATTTTGGAAATGCCCTTATTCCTGTGAACGTTTCTTTAAAATTAAAGAACCGGTTCAAATGAACAATTTTATTTTATTAAAATTGTTGTTTCATGTGTTGAATTATTTTCTCCCGTTTTTGTTAACTAACGCGGAGGGTGCGGGCCAAATGAACACGGCCCGACAACACTCCGTCGTTCTTCGTGGTTGTGCGGTTTTGGCGGGCGACGGAAAATCGTGACGCAAGGGCAGTTTGTCGATCCCGCAGTGAAGAACGGAACCCGGGAGGAACAACAGCGCAGACGGGAAGGAAAACGGACCACCGGAGCAACTCCGGTGGCCCGCGGAAGCGGCCGGCGGCGGCCAACGGACCCGCGGCCGCACGGGTCCGGTTCTCACGCATGGGACGCGGCATAGCCACGTCCGTTGCTCCAGCGCGGCCCCAACGCGGGGCCGCGACATCTCCAGACCGCGGGGGCGGCGCCCCGCGGCACCCAGGCACTCGGCCGCTCGGCCGAGCCGAGCCAGGCCGGTCCGACCGGCCGGGCCGCGCCCTGGCCGGACCGGGTCGACCCGGTTCGGCCGACCCCCGGGGGGGGGGGGGGGGGGGGGGTCGGGTCGGGTCGGCCCGGGCCCGGATTCCCCGTTTTCGGACCGTTTTCGGTCAAACGCCCGTAACTTGAGCTACGGGCCTCCAAACGACTCGCCGTCAGCGGCAACACGATCCTTGGATCGAGATGGTCGTTTCGGTATATCACACTCAAGGTTTCGGAATACTTTGAGTTCGGCCGGGTTGGTTCGTACACGAAACCAACCGGGCATTCGGAGCGGAAACGCTCATATCTTGAGCTACGGACGTCCGATTGATGTGCCGTCAGCTTTGTTGAATTCCTCTATGTGAGACGGATCTTTTGGCTCACTCCGCCCGAGGTTTGGATGCAGGTGGAGTACGTTCGGGTTGGTTTTGCCTTAAAAACCAACCGGGCCCCTGGGACGAAAAAGCCAATAACTCTCAGACCGGGCGTCCGATTGACGCGCCGTCTGCGACGTTGAGTTCCTGTTGACGATACGGAACTTTTGGATACATCAACTTCGGACTTTGTGACAATTGATGTATCAGCCTCTCGGCTCGTGGAGCGGACCCTCCCGAACGAGCTTGCTGTGTGCGGGAACCCTAGAGCTGGCTGCGACTGCTACTTCGACAGCGACGACTGTGCAGAGATCCTCAGTGGACTGCAGCGACGATTGTGCAGAGATCCTCAGTGGACTGCAGCGACGACTGTGCAAAGATCCTCAGTGGACTTCGACGATGAAGACAGCTGGTCTTGTATCCTATGTGGGTCCTAGCTGTGCTGGTCTTGTATCCTATGTGGGTCCTAGCTGTGCTGGTCTTGTATCCTATGTGGGTCCCAGCTTAGATGATTCAATACTGGTCTTGTATCCTATGTGGGTCCCAGTATAGATGAATCAATGAAGACAGCTGGTCTTGTATCCTATGTGGGTCCTAGCTGTGCTGGTCTTGTATCCTATGTGGGTCCCAGCTTAGATGGTTCAATACTGGTCTTGTATCCTATGTGGGTCCCAGTATAGATGAATCGATGAAGACAGCTGGTCTTGTATCATATGTGGGTCCTAGCTGTGCTGGTCTTGTATCCTATGTGGGTCCCAGCTTTGATGATTCAATACTGGTCTTGTATCCTATGTGGGTCCCAGTATAGATGAATCAATGAAGACAGCTGGTCTCGTATCCTATGTGGGTCCTAGCTGTGCTGGTCTTGTATCCTATGTGGGTCCCAGCATAAACAAAACAATGAAGACGGCTAGTCTTGTATCCTATGTGGGTCTCAGCTTAGATGATTCAGTATCTATGTCTGATCATCTCTTCCGCCTTTTCGATAATGTATACCTGTGTGAGCTGAATCCTATGTTACTCTCCTTTGTGGATTGTGTTGAACTATCCTGTGTGGATTTACTGTTTACTCTCCTTTGTGGATTGGGTTGTGCTATCCTGTGTGGATTTACGTTTGCTTTCCTGTGTGGATTTACGTTTTTCTCTCCTTTGTGGAGTGTGTTGTGCTATCCTGTGTGGATTTACGTTTTGCTCTCCTTTGTGGGTTGTTTTGTGCTATCCTCTGTGGATTTACGTTTTGCTCTCCTTCGTGGGCTGTGTTGTGCTATCCTGTGTGGATTTACGTTTGCTTTCCTGTGTGGACTGGGTTGTGTTTGGGCTCGAATGTTGGAGCCGAACAGGGATTGATGACTTAGGTATATGTATGGGCATATACCTAAGCAGTGTCGGTTGTTACTTCATGATTGTATCTTTCCGTTGTGGTTTATCCTTTGTGGATTTCGGGAGACCTTCGGGGGTCTCGGGGTCCCTACTGAGTAGCTTATACTCACCCCTGCACGGGCTATGCCCGCACTTCGTTGTGTTGGATGCAGACGACGGACAGCGCTGAACGTGGTGGAGGCTTGCAGAGCAGGACGGTACCTGGAGGTGGACCACTGGGCGGGACGTACTCGGAGCGGTCAGGTGGACCCGAGGATTAGTGGAGGCTATCTGTACCCACCCTTCAGGTGGGACTTCCAGAGGACGGCTCGGCGCTACGACTTTTCTTTTCAGTTGTTGTTTTCCCCTTTTAGTTGTACTTTACAGTTGGGCTTGTATTTCCGGCCCCTTTTTACTTTCAGCACAGCTTGTTACAGTTTTTACTTATTGTTTACTTTTCTGCTTACTTACTCTGTGGTGCTTGTTTACTTTTCAAAGGCAATGCCTTCCCTTTTTCCAGGATTTACGCCTTGGTGCTAGTCGCCAGCCCCTGGCCTATGGAAGGCGGGCTTGGGGTAGTCACGGCACGGGCCCCGAGGACGGGTCGTGACAAGTATGGAAGGAAGTTTTGTATAAACCATGGAATTAGATTTAAGAAAAAAATAAATTAGAGTACATACCCTATGATAGACTTGGAAGATATATCTAATTGTAAGATAATATCATATATTTTTTTTGTTTAGGAAGATATTATGATGTTTTCCTAGAAATATACCCTTATCTAGATACTACAAGTTGATGCGGGTTTGTAATAGATTTATATATAGCTAATGACCTTGAAAATAGTTGGTTGAGTATATCTCAAACATCATTCTGGTGCAAGGTAAATGGACCCTTACAGCATGCCAGTCTTGACACTCCCGGGGGATATTATTGGGTTAATTCATTTTTTATTTAAAACCAATTATCAATTATTTGATTTTTTTTATTTTAGACTATTCTTAAAGAAACCAAGATTATGACTATAAGATTAGCTATGCATAAATTTTTATGCAATGTAAAGTGTTTCTCCAGTTTCATAATTATAAATTATGAATCATAAAGTTCTTATCTAATCTAGTGTATGCCACTGGTTAGAAATAGATATCATTAGAAGGAATAAAAAACATATTAATGCATATAATCTTTGTAGGGATTTCCCTCCTCGCCAAGACATTGAAGGTGCTTCAGGTGGAGTTGGACAAATATTAACTATTTTAGGGAAGCTAAATAAATTCATGACCTATAACCTTACCCATATGGAGCATCCCACTAATCCACTATGCAACATGACAATGTGAAATATTTTCGTGTGACAACATCCCCCTTCATTCAATGGAACCAAAAATCTATATTTATATGAGAAATGGGTAAGTTTCATAGATAATATATTTCTTGATTTGGAATGTAATGAAAGGTAGAAGGTTTTCATGCAAGTTTCTCATCTCACAGGAGATTCAGATCAATGTTTGTCTTTGATTTAAAACACTATGGATGTGGAGGAAGTAGAAAGGATGGAGTATAAGGGTTTTATGGTACTTTTCTTGAAAAAAATATTTTCATCATGAACAACATGTGGATATAGAGATAAAATTACCAAGTCTAAGATAAAACTATGAGGATTTTTTTAAGTATGAAGCTTACTTTATGAGGATAAAAAGGAATTTTATAGACTAAATATGTAATCCAAAGAATAAGATTGACCATTTACTTTATGGGATAAAACCAATCCTTTAAAATGAACTAGTCTCACAAACCTTCTCATCATATAAGGATATAGTATTATGTGCTACAAAAATAGAGAAATAATTCCCCAAGTCTTATGACTTAGAAGGAAAGAAAGAGTATAAGAGGTTGGTTGAACACTCTATAAAAGGAAATATGACAAAGTATGGAATAGTTGAATTTATATCTTTTAATAAATGTGGAAAGAAACTCTATAGAACATACATGATGAGAAAGATAGATTTCTTCATGTGTGGATAAAAAGGCCACCGAGATCATGATTGCAGCTCCAAGAAAGAAGCTTCCAATGTTTAGTGATTCAACTGTTTGAAGATGGGGCACTAAGTGAATGAAGGTCCCAAGAATCCATAGATTTTTACTAATAAAATTTCAATGGAGAAAGTCCAAGATTACTTAATAACTATAGATAAAGTTGAAATTCCTAATGATGCGGTAGTAGGTATGTTGATCGTAACCTCAAATTTAGATAATGCATTATTTTATTTTGGTTCTTCTTAATTTTTTATATCTTCCATGTTTAACAAGAAAATTTAATATTTCCCTAGCACCTTAAGAAGGTAAATTTAAATCAAGACTCATATTCGAGATCTTAATACAACAAGGATATGATGTTTTGTTCCCATTATAACACATAGACTTACCCTATTTGAAAACATTATCATTATACCTATGGTTGAGTTTGATATAATCCTTTGTATAGATTTGATTTTGTATTATAATGTGAAAATTTGTTACTAAGAGAAGTATATTACAATTTGCGATGGATATATAGAACCCCTCATCTTCATGGGGGGGGGGGGATATATCATTAGAATCATATATGGATATGCCTCTAGTATCTATCCTTAATGAAATTATTATATAATAAGAGAAGACACAACCTATGAATAAAAAAGGTATCCTTAGAATAGAGGATGTGCCAATTTTTTATGAATACATTAATGTGTTTCCTAAAGAACTATTTGGACACCCACCCGAGTGAAAATTTGAGTTTTACATTGATTTCATCCTTGATAACAAACCTATATCTAAGACTCCCTAAAGTATGGCTATATCAGAATTAGTGTAATTGAAGAAACATTGTTGTATTTGTGTGATAAAGGATTTGTACACCCTAGTGTTCACCTTGGGTAGCCCATATTCTTTTTAATAAAAAGAAATATGTGTATATGAGGTTGTGCCTCGATTATAGATAAATCAAATCCATTACTATTAAAAAGGTATCGTCTACCCCACATAGATGAATTATTCGATCAACATTAAGGAGTTCAATATTTTTCAAATATCGACCTTTGTTATGGATGTCATCCACTATGATTTAAGGAGGAAATTCTAAAGGAGACATTTTGTATGAGGTACATACATAAAAAATTTACAGTAATTCTATTTGGATTGTATAATACACCCTCTTTTTTTATGGATCTGATGAGAATAGTATTCAAGTAATATCTCAATAATTTCATTGTTGAATTTACTAATGGATTCTTGATATAATCTAAAAGATATTATGACCATAATATTCATTTTTGATTCATTTTCATGAATCCTATATAAAATTATTTATATGGAAAATTTAGAAAATTTGAATTTTCACTTTAGGAAGTTTCTTTTCATAGACATATTTTCTCTAAGGAATACAAGTTGATCCTTCAAAGAAAAAGAAAATGAAGGAATGATAAACACGAATGAATATAATTTAGGTGCATTATCTCCTTGGATTAGAAGGTTACTATTCAAAATCTCACTCATTTATCTAATCATTTAATTAAGTTTACAGGTAAAGGGGTTAAGTTCATATAGATAGAAGAATGTAAACAATTTTTTGAAAAATTAATGAGGAGGTTCTTAAACGAACTTATATTGACTTTACCATTGGGAAAGGATAGTTTTTTTTATATATAGTGATACATCAAAGAATGTAATTGGATGCCTCCTTATGAAAAATGATAGAGTTATTACTTATGAATCAAAGTACTTAAGATTCATGAATAGAATTATCCAACCCATGATGTTGAGTTGGAAGCATAAATCTTTACATTGAAGATGTAGAGTCATTTCCTTTATGTTGAAAGATGTGAAATATATATAGATCACAAAATATTGAAATACATCTTCTCATAGAAATATCTCAACATGAGGAAAAGGTGATGGATAGAACTACTTAGGTATTACAATTTCTCAATATCTTACCACCTTGGAAAGGTGAATAAGGTAGTGGATGCATTGAACAAGAATGATCATGAATTCCGGACCAAAATGAGGATTGAAAGGGATCAAATGTTCAAGGATTTAGTAGATATAAATATGGGAATTATTATTGAAGGTGAAACCACACTCCTTTTCCAAATGATTGCTAAATCATATTCATTGGAATAGATAAAAATTTCTTATCCCGATGATGTGAATTTTCAAAAGAAAATTAAAGACATGAATGATGAGTAATTTGTAGACATCATTTATGAAGATGGAGTTGTAAAATTTAGAAATGGATATGTGTTATATCTATACCTGATCTAAAAATGGAATTATTAGATGAATCTCATAGCTCAAATTTCTTTATACACCCTTATAGTACCAAGATGTATAGGAATTTGGGGAAATTTTGGTGGGATAATATGAAGTGGGGAATTGTTGATTATGTATCAAGATGCATTGTCTTTCAATAGCTAATTGATGATATAAAACATCTTAAGGGAGTTATGAAACCTTTGCTTATTCCAATGTGGAAATCGGAAGTCATCACTTGTGAAATTTTCACTGTATTACCAAAGACACCTTTAAATAATGATATTGTATGGTTTATTGTTTTTTTCCTTACTAAAAATTCACATTTTCTCACTATAAGATAAACTTTACCTCATGAGTACCTCATAAGACTATATATTAAAAAAGTTTCAATCCTTGATGGCGAACCACTTTCAATTGTATCTGGTAATGATCTATAAGAAGTGTATTGATACCGAGCTTCATTTGAGCATCGCCTATCACTCATAAACTGATGGAAAATTCTAAAGGACTATATAAACATTATAATACACGTTGACATCATTAACACTTGACTTTCTTGGTATGTGGGACCTATACTTATCTTTTTTTTCTCTCCAATTTTCATATAAAAAATCTTCCATTAAAGTATTTAAATGGAATTGTATGAAGCAATCTATGGAATGTGATGTTGTACTCTAACATATTGGGATGAAGTTGGTGAAAGGAAGCTTGTAGGATGAGAAATCTTTGAGGGAATTACATTAAAGGTAAATAAAATTCATACCCATATTACAACATATCAAATTAAGAGAAAGATCTATTCCAATAACTGATAGAAATGTTTGGAATTTCAAGTGGGAGACTATGTTTTCCTAAAAGTATATTCATAGAAGTGTTTTTAGAGTTCAATAAGAAAGGAAAATGGAGCCTTGAGTATATCAAAAATTTCAAAATTATAGAAAGAATTAGACTCATGGCTTACCACTGGAAAATTACATCGAGCCTCTCTGATGTACATGAAGTGTTCCATATTTAATTTTTGAGGAAATATATTCCTGAACAAATGAAAGTTCTCACTTCTGAAGAAATAAAATTGGAACATGATCTATCTTAATAGAAAAAACCTCTCTACTATATAGATACTATAGAAAAAGTGTTGTGGAATCAGATAACTCGAATATTAAAGGTACTTTTGGATAAATCATAAAATCTATGAAACAAAATGGGAACCTGAGGATTCCATGAAGAAAAATCACCCTCATCTATTTAGAATTTAATATCGATGAAAATTTTGATGAAGAAATTGTTTAAGGAGGGAATATATAAAAACTTAGTTTCAGTAATAGTAAGTGAAAATTTTATTTCCATGAAACTATAGTACAATTAACATTTTAATATTTCATAGAACAAAAAATATAATTTCACACGATGGATATAGATTTTGAACTTATCTTGTCAAAATAATCATATAATAAATTTTTGAAAATCTTCTATTGAAATAAGATTTTAAGAAAAATTGAAAATGTAGTATTTAACTAATCATAATTTTGATTATATTTTTTCATAATATGTATAAATAACCATGTGCTGATTATCAACTTGGTAAAAATTGAGGCAAAATCCTTTGGAGGTAAAAGAGATATTTTTTAGAAAACAATTTTTAAGTGTACAGGTTTTCCATTTTAATTAATTAAAATAATCTCTAATAATGAATAATTTAAATTATGTATCTAAATATATGAATTTAAATTTATATAATGATTATTTCTAGTCATATAGTTAATGTAAGATCATTTTATGCTTGAAAAATGCATTTTCATGAGAAACCATTTTTCATCAAATTTTGTGGGTCTGTATTGAAATTAATTTTAGAAACTTTTAGAAATTTAATCATGAAAAATGGAATCCATATTTGGAGTCAGGTGGTTAAAATTTGGTAAATAGTTTCCTTTTATTTTTAGTCATTAAGAATAGTAACCCTAGTATTTTTTTTCACCTCGGTAAAGGTAAAATGGGTAAAACTTCGTTAAAAATATGGAATAAGGTGTAAAAATATCCCTAAACCTATATTTATTTAATTGGATATTTATTTTTGGACCATAACCATCTATGATTTCAAAATTTATAAATTTATTATCACTTTCCTTTGATTATAATAATATTTTTATTTCAAGTAAAGGATAAAGTCAAAATTGTCACTCTCTTTGTTTTAATATCTCTAATATTTTTTCATAGGGAGAAAAAAGTTTTTATTTTCAATAATAAATGGTTATTTGTGATATGAATATTTTTTTATCTCGGTACTTTATTTTTAAATTTTAGTGATGTAATATTTTCCTTAAATTCTTATAAAAGTTTGATATTATGCTTGTTCATGTAATAGATAAAATAAGTAAATAAATTTAAAAACATTAAAAGAAATAAAATTTGATTTAATTATCATGTTCCATGAATTTTATGGTTAATAATAATTTATAATTTATTTTAATAGGTTTTATATTTTAAATACATTGTAATCATGATGACTTTAAAGTCAAATTAAATGAATGGTATCAAAAATGACTTTAATGATATTTTATGTTAAATAATATTTTCTTAAATGATTTAAAAATAAAATAAAAATCTTGAAATGTGATAGGTTTAATTAAAAATGATCTATAATTTCATCCATTGATCATTTTTATTCTAATTTTTACTATAGAATTAAATTTATGACCCTTAAAGGCTAAAAAAATGTGTGAGCATGGTTAAATATAAAATGGGTTAATGAAGGAGTTAGACAAAAATTTAAGGTTTAAAATGAAAAAAAACCTTTATAAATATTATTATATATTTTATTTTCAACCCTTATCACATTATCTTATTAATTGGATCTATTTAGATCCACTTTACCATGATTAATAGTTTATAATAATTAAATGTTTAGAAAAAAATACAAGTGTCCCACTTCCCTCACTTATAATAGGGTACCTCCTCTACTCCCTTCCTAAAATATTTTGAGCACTCTATTTTGACCAATACCTACCCAAATACCATACCAAACTTTCTCCCCATGACCCAGAGGCTCTTTTCTAATCAATTAACCAACTTGTAAGGCCTGTGGTATAAGAAAAAGCTGGTTTCCTAAAGAAGAGGTATAAATTTTAACTGCGTGTTTTCATTTCAATTCCTCTTAATCCTAATAAAAATATTATATAACCATGATCATATAATAAAATAAGTATCTTTCTTATACATAAATTTTATTATTCTGGTGTCACAACCCATATTAATCTTCTTTCCATTATATGGAAATTGAAAACATTGCTCATGCGTACGTACGACCCGTCACCACGTATCAATGTAATTCTTTTTTCAACAACACTTTACTTGGATGTTTATAAAATTGTAAATAATGAATATATATATATATATTATATTTTTTGAAATTATTTTTTTTATATGTATAATATATCATTTACCTTATTAACCTTCAACTTGTTAAAAAAGATAACACCGCTCGTGCGTACATGTGGACTACCACCTCCATGAAGTGACATGATTTATTTTTATTTTCTAGATTTCAAGGATGATTATAAATATGTATTCAATGAATATATATTATATTTATATTAACTTTATATAGATAATGAAACCATGAGAAATATTCAAGTATGAAACAATTAAACCAAAACATACATGAAAAACGAAATTGTTAATACTCAGAAACAATAATTTTAATAAGGAATTAATAACAAAAAGGTGTTAAAATATTATAATTGGATCATATATGGTATTATAAGTATGTATATGCTTTTGGTATAGAATTTTAATAAATTATAATTATTATACCCGGGGATTAAATAACATACAATGCAAGTCAGACATGATCTAAGTGTTCATTTAACAATCACATCCTAATTCAGGGTTATTTATGTTTAAGTTTCCATTAAAGTAATTATATGATATTTCTATCTTAAAACAAATATATTTTATACTAATATTATTATTTATAATTTTTTTTAAATATTATTCCCAATTTTACCTTCTTTTTCACTCAAAAAACAATAAAATAACTTTTTAAAATAAAACAAACTATATTTTTATATTTGACTGTGAAACTTTTTCATCCATGTCTATATTTTATTTAGAATATTTTTAATACATTTTTTACTACACATCAATGGTTGATTAAAAAATATTAATGACCTTTTTGTTTCTATAAAATGGTTTAAAAGGAATTTTCCTTTCATTTTCATAACGAGGTACTCCTTATCAAAGGTTTGGACAAAACCTTTGTTTTAACATACACTGCATGTAAGTATTTTCCCACCACCATTACTACTCTTTAATTTGAAGTTTATTTTATAAGTTTTCATGGTTATTTTCAAAGAAAACTTTTTTTTATAATATTCTGATTTTTTTACAATTTAATATAAGCGGTTTTATGATTAAAAATTCATTTTACTCAAGAAATATTATAGTTAGTTTTTAATGTATTTTAATATATATAAACATTATTTAGTTAATATAATTCTTTATTGGGGATATAATCTATTAATACCATACACCATATTACCATAGATAGATCGTGATCATGTAATATTTATTTATTAGGGAAATATTAACATTTTATGTGCTAGTTTTTCATTACAAATGTTTATGTTGATTATTTATTGAATTATTATTCATCCCTTCCATATGATGAATTCATTATAAGTAGTAAGTGGTGGGAGGGGACCATTATAACCCCTAGATAAATTGTTATGTCTCACCAGACAAACTAGTTTGGGTATTTGGTGTATGCATTACCTATTTACGTATGATTTCTTAGCACAAGGAATTGATGGTAAGATTATGATGTCTAACATTATGCATTCTATCATTATGAAAATATTTATTCTTATCCATGTGAATATTTATATTTCTATGTCTTCCATAGATTTATTCCCATTTAATGATATTATTTTATAAGGAATATTTGATTAATATTTATCTCTTCCATATTATCAATGCATTATTTATTTTCTTGTATCTTCTATCGTACACATTTGTGCACTAATCATCTGATATCCCCTTTGATTGTGTTCTCCTAAACCTAGGATATCAATAAGGGATATATGAATGAATTCAAGGATTTAATAGAATAAATAATAAATGTATCATAAGAATTTTTATGTTTTAGTTCATGTTTTTAGATGTAATGTCAGAATTGTATATGTATCTCACCTCTTAAGACTAATAAACTATTTGATACTTCTGGATGTAATGCCTTTTATTTTGTGCCAATATAGTAAAATTACCATTGGTTCTAGGTTACTGGTTTTAGTGTGTAACAAATTTATTCAAGAGAATAAAATTATCTCATAGAAATGAAAATTTTTCGACTTCATATATTAATCAACTACATCCCAAATTGAATTACAACATTTAGATATATTGGGGAGTCCTATGATGAAATAAATGGATATGTTTTCCCATTTACATACAGGTATGGGTAATGGTTGCATTATCCCATTAGACTTTTGACTTTCATCCTTAACTTACTGACATAATAGTCATTGAGATATAAACTCTGAAATATCACTCTTCATGATGTCAAACTAGAAATTTACTTTTATATCTCTCTACCTCCTTTTACATCTACGAGGGATAGATAATGTTGAGATATGTGCTTTATCTAGTAGTAAATTCTTCATTTATGGTATTATGGGGACACACACCAAGTTATTTAATCATATCAATCCATCATGTTCATGGATGAACTTTGAAACATTCCTTAACATCTTTTGCAGTTCCACTTACCCCTTTTACAACTCCTTAATCTTCACATTGATGGATGGTTGGACATTAATTTTATAAAGATAGGATTTATCCCCTTCTCTCTTGATTAAAATTTTTATCCTTTATAAATTCATAATTATTGTATCTCATTCAATACTTATCATAGAAAAGATAACATGGTCCATCAAAATCAGAGCATCATCCACCTTGTTCGACATCCTAGGGTGGTAATGTACTGAGCAATGATAATATTTAATCAATTATTACCTTCCCATATGATGTATATTAAACTCT
Source organism: Viscum album (assembly GCA_963277665.1). Lineage (NCBI taxonomy): Eukaryota > Viridiplantae > Streptophyta > Magnoliopsida > Santalales > Viscaceae > Viscum > Viscum album. Next base: position 1,770,795,148 of record OY728157.1, read on the forward strand.
TTCTACATGAATGTAAAATAAAATATTTTATGATTTGGATAGTGTGATCACAAGTGTAGTGACCAAACTTATCTTTAGTTCTTGGAAAATTTATTTACATTCATCTATTCAAAGGAACTTGAATATCATATAAGTTTTTTAGGTTAGTGGATTTGATAACACTAATAAATTTCTAAAAAATAATTGATAGTATCAAAACATTCCAAGAATGCTACAAATATCAGTCATTGTAGTTGGTATATTTCATTGATCAATAAGCTTCATCTAAAAAGGTTCTATTGATATACCCACACTTGTAGTTATGTAACTTAAGAATGATACTTTTTGTAACTATAATTCACAATTTATGAATTTTTTAAACATATTCTCCTTTCTCAAGGTCTTCATCACAATCCTTAAATGATCTTTGTGCCCTTACTTTCCCATATAACATAAGAGAATATCATCTATAAATGATACTATAAACTAATCAAGGTAATCTATAAATACTCTATTAATTAAATTCATGAACATTTTAGGGTAATTCATGAGTTTAAAAAGTGTTACTGTAAATTCATAGTTATCATACCTCATTCAGGAGGTTCTATTCAGAATATCCTACTTTTTAACCCATAATTGATGATATCCAAATTGAAGTTAAATCATTAAAATATATTGAGATCCCTATATTTGATCAAGAAATCCATTAATATGGGGCATAAGATACTTTCTCTTAATATTTTACTTGTTTAGTTCCTAATAATCAATAAAAATACACACAGACTCATCTTTATTATTAAAAAAATAAAAAGTTCACCACATAGTGATTCACTACGGTGTATGAATCCCCATTCTAGTTTTCCTTAGAGTTGTATCTTTAATTCATATAACTCAATTAGGGTCACTATAAAATAATATTTGCAAATATGTGAAGCACTAGGTATGAAATATATTAAAAAAATCAACTTCATGATTTGAGAAAAGACTAGAAAAATATTTAGGAAATACATTGGCATATTCCTAAATGATGTGAATATATTGAATGTTAATCTTCTCCCCAACCATTTGGGATAAATACCCCTCATGAATAGCTATTAATACCCATATAATGGATCTAATTTCCATTAGAACTACACGTTCATCCTCACATAGATACACAATCATTAGAAAATTCAGAATATAAAATGCGACTTCTCTCCTTTAGTAATTAATATTGGATATATGTAGAGAGAGAAAATCCATGTCCAAAATCACATCAAATCTAACTACAGGGAGAATAATAATATTTGAAGGAATAAAATTACAACAAACATCAAGCATATATGACTTATAGACTTGAGTTTAAATTATGTAAAGAGAGTCATTCCATTCCAAAACTCACAAAAAATCAGAAAATAAAGAGAATAATAATATTTTCCAGAATTATATTCCCACAAACATTAACTAGATAGGACCTATAGACTTGATATTTGATCACCATAACACTAGGAGTTTTCTTTGATATATCAATATATAATCATTAAGGTGGTGATGTGATACCCTTAAAAAATTATCCATATATAAAAGTGTGGGTATAACCATATATAATATATTTAACATTCATGAAGGTATAACATGTATAGATTTATCTATTTCATTCAGGTTCTTGTCATTTTCATACACCAAAAATGTTATTTTAATTATCAATAAACATTAATTAGAGTAATAAATCATAAGATATTGGCAATCATTACTAATATGTCATAAATTATGACTCCTCCATTCAACCCATGACATTCTAGGTTTCAATCTATATTTTCCATAGTCAATTACTATTAGTATTTATAACCCAAATATTTTAAAATCCCTCTTAATGATTCATAAATGGAATATGGATTAACCAAATCATGTATCCCAGTGGTGTTAAACCATGTGTATAGTTAAGCCACTTTTTCATGCATCAAGTGGAGATTGAGTTAATACTGAACTACTTTTTTGGATTTATTAACCCTAGGTGCATCTATACCATAACTGTCACGACCCGTCCTCAGGGCCTGTGCCGTGACTACCCCAAGCCCGCCTTCCATAGGCTAAGGGATGACAACTAGCACCAAAGGCGTAATCCCGATAAAAAGGTAAGGTATTGCCTTTAAACCTGTAACACACACTTTCTGAACACAAGCTGTAGAAGCAAAAAGTACTAAAATAGAAAAGAAAAGTGTGCTGAAAGTAAGTGGGCCAGTATACAAACCCAACTGAACAACAAATACAAGTAAAAAAGGAAAACAACTCCTGGATCATCCACCGGGGTATCCTACCTGAAGGGTAGGTACAGAACTCAAACAAATCGTCCCTGCAGTATGTCCCGTCTAGTCCAGTTCTGAGTAGCCTCCCGTCCATCACCCTTAGCCTCGATCACTACTGACCGTCGTCTGCACAGAACACAACAAGGTGCGGGCGAAGCCCGTGCAGGGGTGAGTATATCAATACTCAGTAGGGGACCTCGAGACCCCCGAAGGTCTCCCAGAATCCACAAATGATAAACCACAGTAGAAAGATATAATCACGAAGAATCAACGAACCCTACTTAGGTATATGACCATACATATACCTAGGTTATCAATCACAGTCTGACTCCAACTCTCGAGCCCAAGCACAAACCATTCCACAAAGGAAGTAAAGTCAAACACGAAGATGATAATGGTTGAAAGATATGACTCAACTCACACAGGTATACATATTTCGTAGAGTCATAGAGATGATCAGATGTAGTCACTGATTCATCTAAGTTGTCAGACCCACATAGGATACAGGACCAGCTAAGCTGTCGGACCCACACAGGATATAGGAACAACTATTCTGTCGGACCCACACAGGATATAGGAACAGAAGTTAGAACTGTCGGATCCACAAAGGATCCCAGTACAGTAGTCACCGCTGTCGAACCCACGAAGGATTCTGGTACATTAGTCATCGCTATCGAACCCACGGAGGATTCTAGTACAGTATTCATCGCTGTCGAACCCACAGAGGATCCTGGTACAATATCGTCGCTGTTGAACCCACGGAGGATCCTATCATCTTAGTCGCAGCCAGCCCTAGGGTTCTCGCACACATCATGCTCGATTCCGGGAGGGTCCACTCCTCGAGCCAAGTGTCGATACATAAAATATCACAAAGTCCTGATTTGATGTATCCCGTAGTTCCGTCTCATCATAAGTAACCCAACGCGACAGACGACGCGTTAATCGGACGCCCGGTCTGAGAGTTACTGGCATTTTCGTTCTAGGGGCCCGGTTGGATTTTACATTCGATGCAAACCGACCGTTTTCCAAACTTACCCAAAACTCACTTAGAGTATCTCAAAAGGACCACCTCGTTGTGCGGGTCCCAGTGCCGCAGACGGATCGCCAATCGGACGCACGGTCTAGGAGATATTCGCCTTTAAGCGAAGACGGGCCCCGACCTGTCAGGCCTAGTGGGCTGGTGGGTCGGCCCGATCCGGTCCGGTGGGTCCAAACCAGATGGGGGTCGGCCCGGCCCAGTGGGGTGCGACCCACACGGGGACCCGGCACACGTACGCGGGCTGGTCCGGTTCGGCTCGCCCGACGGCGCCACGCGACACCACCTCCTCCTCTGCCCGGCCGACCGTAGCCGGCCGGTTTGGTCCAGCGCACGCGGCCCGCAGACACGGGCCACGGTTCTCCTTCACACGGTGCCTGCAGGCACCGTGGTTCTCCAGCCCGACCGGCACCCACCCGACCGGTTTGCCCAGCCGAGCGGCCCGCGGATGCGGGCCGCGTTCTCCTCCACGCGGCCGGCGCGCGGTGGCGGCGGCCGCCGCCGCCCATTGACCTGCCTTCTATGGATTACAGGGTTCATTTCGGTGGTCGGATTTTGGATCTTTCTGCACCGAGGGTTCTCCTGGGATGCCACCCTCAGCGTTGGACCCTCTGGATTTCGTCGCTGCCACTTTGACTCGTCTCCCATGAAGAACGCAACAAGGCAGATTTGCAGAGGGGTCAGGTCTTGTTCGGGTCGGCCCGCGCCCTCTGCGTTAGCATTCAATCAGGGGGGTTCACAATAAATGGATCACAAGATTAATAAAACCCATTTTAACCCGCAACAAATACCTCCCACAAGAACGAGCGATTTGTGGATCAACCTGTTCGTGGGTTGATCCGCGTTCATCGTTTTCAATCACAAGAACGGGGAAAAACTCAAACGGAAATAAACCCCTACTTGTAATCGGTGTTCAATCGGCGGAGTCACGGGAAGGCAGTGTCGTTCCGTTGATGTCGGGAGGAGATGACGTCGTCGTTGGAGACGTTCTTCGTGGGCGGCTTCTACTCCTTTAACGCGGATGGAGGTCGTTGGAGATGTTCTTCGTGTTCTTTGTGGGAAGAATGCTCTCACTCAAATTCTTCAAAGCTTCACTAAGGTATTATGTGCCAACCAACATAAAATAAAATAACACAACTTATTAAAAGTATGGATTAATGAATTCAAAAGATTCAAATTCATTAAGTTACATCCATTAATTAAAAAGGTGGGTTGGCTCATTAATTTGGAGGGAGGAGGTGAAGAGACTCCAAAATAAATAAAGGGAGAGTTTCATCCTTCTTAATTGGGGGTTCAAGGAGTTAAAGGGGAGTTAAAGGGTTCAAGTGGCCCCCACACTAAAATATCCTCCTAAGGATGGTTAGGGTTTGGTGGGCCCCGCCACTAACCTCCACTTGGTGGTTTTAACCACCATTCAAATAAAAATGTGTTACATAGATTTTTATTTAATTTTAATTAGTAACCCCAGGAAATTAACTCATAATCTCGATAAAATGAAACTGCGGTAAAGGTCTTCTTAAGTGAATACCGGCGTTGTGATTTCAATGGTGCCCTCAGATTTCAATTACGATCACCCCTTCAAAAGATATAAAATCTCGCACGTACGTTTACTGAACGTACCCAAACAAAACTTCAGAAATTGATTCCGGGAACACCGAGCCTCAGAATCAGGCACCGTCAGAAACTGCGAAATCGTAAAATTACCATGTATTTAAGAAAAAATTTTCCATAGGATTTCTGAGTCTTTACATTCTCCCCACCTCAGGGCTTTACGTCCCCGTTAGCTATAACACACATTAGGGGAACAAATTAGGGTACTGAGCACGCATCTGAGCCTCCAGCTCCCATGTGCTCTCCTGGAGGTTCCCGTGCTATCAGTGAACGCGCACCAGAGGAATCGACCGTCCACGCAGGACCCGCTCCTATCAATCCTCAATCTCCACTGGAACCTCCGTGAATATTGCCCCGTCATCGATGTCCAGCTCCCTGTGTTCTATGATGTGGGATGGGTCATGCACGTATCTCCTAATCTGAGATACGTGGAAGACATCATGCACCTAGTGCAACTGAGGTGGAAGGGCCAGGCGGTAAGCCACCTCGCCTACTCTACCAAGGACCTGAAAAAGTCCGACGAATCGTGGAGATAACTTTCTGCCTCATCCAAATCTCCGTAGACCTCATCGAGGTGAGACCTGTAGAAAAACGTGGTCGCCATCCTAGAACTCCAGTGGTCTCCGTCTCCTACCAGCATATGAATTCTGCCTGCTCTGTGCAGTCTTCATCTGCTCCTAGATGATCTGCACCTTCTCCGTCGTAGCCTGCACCATCTCTGGTCCTACAAGTGCTGACTCCCCTGGGTCAGTCCAGCACAAAGTCAATCTGCAAGGTTGGCTGTAAAGTGCCTCATAAGGTGCCATCCCGATGGTGGATTGGTAGCTGCTGTTATACATAAACTCTACAAAGGGTAAGTGATCCTCCCAGCTACGACCAAAGTCGAGGACACATTCATAGAGCATGTCCTTGAGAGTCTGAATGGTCCTCTCAGTCTGACCATACATCTAAGGATGGAACACAGTGATCAAGCGAAGCTGCATCTCAAAAGCCTCCTGCAACCCCTTCCATAGCCGAGAAGTGAAACAGGTATCTTGATCGGAGACGATCGTTGATGGAACACCATGAAGCCGTACAATCTCATGTACGTAGAGGCGTCCCAAGATCTTTACTAAGCCCCGCTCTCTAATCGATAGGAAGTGGGCCGACTTGGTGATTCAGTCGACAATCACCCAGATAGAGTCGTGTCCTCTGGATATACATGGAAGTCCCGTCACGAAATCCATGGATATCCCTTCCCACTTCCACTCTGGGACCTCTAAGGGTTGAACCAAGCCTGCTGGAACCTGGTGCTCCACCTTCACTTGCTGAAAAGTGAGGCATCATGAGACAAACCCTGCTACTTCCTTCTTCATACTTGGCCACCAGTGCTGTCGTCAGAGGTCCTGATACATCTTCGCTACTCCTAGATGTACCGCCAGAGGGGAAGTGTGGAACTCCCTCAACACTTCCTCCTGAAGTGCACTGGTACCATGGTCTGTCCTCTGAAGAGAATGACGTGCTCCCCACCTTTTGAAAATCCATAAGGTGCCTGCCCTGAGGATATCTGAGCACGTAGCGTCTCACAGTCAATGTCCTCACGCTGTGCCTTCCTGACTCGCTGAAGAAGTGAAGGAGTGACTGTGAGAGACTACAGAAAGGCTACTCCATCTCTATCCATAAAGGATATTTGCAACGCGGCTAGCTGCTATGTCACCTCTCCTAGCAGCTGAATGCTTGATCTTCTACTAAGAGCATATGCTACAACATTCCCATTCCCAGGAGTATAGACTATCTCAAAGTCATAGTCCTGGAGAAACTTGAGCCATCTTCATTGTCTCAGGTTCAGGTCCTTCTGCGAGAAGATGTACCTGGGACTTTGGTGGTCAGAGTAGACTGTAAAACACTTGCCCATCAGATAGTGCCGCCACATCTTCAAGGCGAAAACCACTGCTACTAACTCTAGGTCATGGGTAGCGTAGTTATACTCATGCTGTCTCAGCTGATGAGAACCATAAGCTATCACTGCTCGCTCATGCACCAGGACACACCCGAGTCTGGTCCCTGATGTGTTGCAATAAACTATGTACCCAACGCTATCTTCCGGTAGCTTAAATATGGGCGCACTAGTAAACCTCTGCCTCATCTCCTGAAAGATCTGTTGGCATCTTTTTGACCACACGAAGGGTTTCCCCTTCTTCATCAATGTTGAATGTGGTGCTACAAATCTGGATAAATCTGGCACAAATCTCCGATAGTACCCAGCTAGTCCCAGAAAACTCCGTACCTCCATCACACTCCTGGGTGGCTCCCAAGAAAGTACTGCCTAAATCTTAGCTGGATCTACAACAACTCCATCCTCCGAGATGATGTGTCCTAATAAGTGAACCTATCCAATCCAAAACTGGCACTTCGAGAGCATACCATAAAGCTCGTGCTCTCAGAGTGTGTCCAGTACTACCCATAAATGGTAGGCATACTGCTCCTCAGTAGTCGATTAGATCAGTATGTCATTGATGAAGACTATGACAAAGCGATCAAGGTAAGGCTATAAGATCCTATTCATGAGACTCATGAACACTACTGGAGCATTGGTTACGCCGAAGGGCATAACCAAGAACTCATAATGGCTATACCGACACCTAAAGGTCGTCTTCTACACATAATCATCTCGAACTCTGAGCTGGTGATAGCCTGACCTAAGGTCTATATTCGAGAACCATTGTGCTCCATTGAGCTGATCAAAGAAGTCGTCAATACTCAGGAGTGGGTACTTGTTCTTCACGATCACCTGATTCAGGCGATAGTAGTCAACACACAGTCGTAAGCTCCCATCCGCCTTCTTGGCAAACAAAATCGGTGATGTCCAGGGTGAAACACTGGGTCGGATAAATCCCTTCCCCTACAAGTCCTCCAACTGTACCCGCATCTCACGAAGCTCGGCATGAGCCATCCGATATTCTGGAGTAGATATCGGTGTCGTCTCGGGGTACAGGTCAATGTACAAGTCTAACTCTCTACAAGGAGGTAGTCTTGGAATGTCGTCAGGAAAAACATCTGCGTACTGATCCACCACAATAGGAAAACTCGGACTCCGCACATCAACCGCTCTGAGGATGAGACTAGCCAAATGATGTGTGATCGGCTGTCCCCTCATCTGTTTAAGTCCATCCTGCACTGCAAAGTCTCCATTCTCACCGGTGAAGGTGAACCTGGTCCCATCCGTATGGATACACCGCACTTTGCGCCTAATACAGTCAATCTGGGCATGAACTGTGGATAAGCAGTCCATACCCAAGATGATGTCATAAGGCCTCGACGCCACTATGAGGAGATCCCAGCCGAAGCTCTCACCTCCTAGAGTAAGCTCACACTTCCGGCACCAGTGCGTAATCGTCGAGTCTACTCCCGTAGGAGTCTCTAGCTGTAAGGATCGAGCCAACAGATCCGTCAGAATCTCTGAGCTCAGAATGAGGGAAGTGGAAATAAAAGAATGACTCGCACCTGTGTCTATAAGTACTGCATCAAGGGTGGAGTAGACACAGATAGTACCTCGAATCATCTCAGGTGCGCCATGGTCATAGGCCTCGACTGCCTGGAGCTGAGCCCGCTTCTATCTACCAGCTCCCTGTGGTCGGGGTGGACCTCCTGGTGGTGGTGGTGGTAGAGCCTCAAAACGTCATCCACCACCCGCTGCTTGGCCAGCTCCTCTGCCACGTCCGCCTGCTCCTGGAGGACCACAACGGTCGAACCTCTGCCTCTGCCTAGGAGGTCCCTCTATTGTCTGCTGCTCATCTGCATGGCGGGTTAGACAGTCACAAGCCATGTGTCCCTACCCGATGCATGCATAGAACTGCCTGCTCCTCGTATAGCTGGCTCTGTCTCGTGTGCCCCGCACAACCAAACCTGTATCCTGGGGTCTCCCACCTGACGGTCTGGTCCTCTTGGCCTCTGCAACATCTATCTACTACCGGCTGCAGAAGACTCAGCTACTTATCGCCCTGTGGCGGGTCTCACTGCCGGTGACTGCTCAGTGAGAAAACTCCCCACTAGAAGGGCTCTCTCCAACACCCCCGCCTGTGTCGAGATGCTGAGGGGAATCATCGAAGCCCTGATCTCATTCCTGAGTCCCTTCTCGAAGGTCTGGGACCTGAAGAATGGGCCCCACACCATATCCATGGAGTAGCGCGAGAGGTCGGTGAACCTCACTGAGTACTGAGCTACTGTCATGCTGCCCTGCTGCAGATGAAGTAACTCCTGAATTCGCACCGCACGAAGGGTGATTGGAGAAAACTCTGAGTGAAAGAGACTCTCTAAGACTATCCAGAGTAATGATGCCTCGTCATGCACCTGGAGTATCAGGCTCCACCATCTGCCTGCTTCCGTATGTAGGAGACTCGTGGCAAGGATCACCATGAGGTCGGCTGGTGTCCCTACCATTCTGAAAACTCTCACGACAGCCTCCAGCAAATCCTCAACTGCCTATGGGTCCATCTCTCCCCGAAACCTGGGCGGCTACTGGTGCTGGAACTCATGCAACATACTCAGGCGGCATGCACTCTCTGTTGATGGAGCTGGTGGTATCGGTGGCCCAACGCGTAGTGGTACCGCTGGTACCTCCGCTGTGATGGGGCCCTGCACCGAGACCTCATCGCTCGGTGGGCTACCATCTCGTATGTAACTCGGAACCCTAGCTGGCTACCTTTGTGGGGCCACCCTGAAAAGAAACAGGTGCGCCATGGTTAAAAGAGTATACCTGGTGAGCTGACACAAGTAATCACAAAGAAAACTTTTTGAAAGGAAACACACACACAATCAGTGTTTTCATGCACTGAGTCGGAGATCAGAAGTCAGAGTCCTAGTATATGGATACATCGGCCTTCGCACCAACACCGGTTTCCCTAAACTGATAAACACACCCAAAACACTTAACACTATTGCTGTTAAAAGAACCAGAGTCCAAGTTCTGCGGTAGAACCGACTCCTCTGATACCAATTTGTCACGACCCGTCCTCGGGGCCCGTGCCGTGACTACCCCAAGCCTGCCTTCCATAGGCTAGGGGCTGGCGACTATCACCAAATTCATAATCTTGATAAAAAAGGAAGGCATTGCCTTTAAAACTATAACACACACTGTCTGAACACAAGCTGTAGAAGCAACAAGTACTAAAATAGAAAAGAAAAGTGTGTTGAAAGTAAGTGGGCTAGTATACAAACCCAACTGAACAAAAAGTACAAGTAAAAAGGGAAAACAACTCCTGGATTGTCCACCGAGGTATCCTACCAAAAGGGTAGGTACATAAATTGAACAACTCATCCCTACGGTACATCCCATATAGTCCAGCTCTAAGAAGCCTCCCATCTATCACCCTCATCCTCGATCACTGCTAACCGTCGTCTGCACAAAACACAACAAGGTGCGGGCGAAGCCCATGCAGGGGTGAGTATATCAATACTCAGTAGGGGACCCCAAGACCCCCGAAGGTCTCCCAGAATCCAAAAAGGATAAACCACAGTAGAAAGATACAATCACAAAGAATCAACCAACCCTACTTAGTTATATGCCCATACATATACCTAGGTTATCAATCACAGTCCGGCTCCAACTCTCGATCCCAAGCACAAACCATTCCACAAAGGAAGTAAAGTCAAACACCGTAATGATAATGGTTGAAAGACATGACTCAACTCACACAGGTATACATCTTTCATAGAGTGATAGAGATGGTCAGATGTAGTCACTGATTCATCTAAGCTGTCAGACCCACACATGATACAGGACCAGCTAAACTGTCAGACCCACACAGGATACAAGACTAGATATTCTATCATACCCACACATGATATAAGAATGGAAGTCAGAACTGTCAGACCCACGGAGGATCCCAGTACAGTAGTCATCGCTGTCAAACCCACAAACGATTCTTGTACAGTAGTCATCGTTGTCGAATACATGGAGGATTCAGATACAGTAGTCATCACTATCGAACCCATAGAAGATCCTGGTACAGTATCGTTGCTATCGAACCCATGGAGGATCCTGTCATCTTAGTCGCAGCCAGCCCTAGGGTTCCCGCACACAACATGCTCAATTCAAGGAGGGTCCAATCCTCGAGCCAAGTTTCGATACATAAACTATAATGAAGTCCTGAGTTTATGTATTATGTAGTTTCGTCTCATCATAAGGAACCCAACGTGACAAATGATGCGTTATTTGGACACCCGGTCTGAGAGTTATTAGCATTTCCGTTCTAGGTCCCAAGTTGGATTTTACGTTCGATCCAACCCCGACGTTTTCCAAACTTGCCCAAAACTCACTTAGAGTATTTCAAAAGGACCGCCCCGTCACAAGGTTCCCAGTTCTGCAGATGGAACGTCAATCGGACGCACGGTCTAGGAGATATTCGCCTTTAAGAGAAGATGGGGCCCGACCCGTCAGGCCTAGTGGGCTGGCGGGTCGGCCCGATCCGGTCCGGCGGGTCCGACCCGGATGGGGGTTGGCCCGACCCGGTGAGGTGCGACCCACCCACAAACCCGGCCCACGTACGTGGGTCGGTCCAGTTCGGATTGCCTGACGGCGCCATGCGACACCACCTCCTCCTCTGCCCGGCCGACCGTAGTCAGCCGGTTTGGTCCAGCGCACGCGGGTCGCGGAAACGGGTTGCAGTTCTCCTTCATGCGGAACCTTCAGGTGCCGTGGTTCTCCAGCCTGGACGGCACGTGGCTGGCTAGTTCGCCCAGCTGAGCGGCCCGCAGACGCGGGCCGCGTTCTCCTCCACGCGGCCGATGCGCGGCCGTCGCCATCGGCGCCACCACCCTGCGACCCACCTTCTACAGACCACCGAGTTCATTCCGATGGTTGGAATTTGGATTCTTCTACACTGGGCTTCTCCCGAGATTCCTACCTCAGCATTGGGCCCTTCATATTTTGTTGCTGCCACTTTGACTTGTCACCCATGAAGAACGCAACAAGGTAGATCTACAGAGGGGTCATGCCTTGTTCGGGTCGGCCCGCGCCCTCCGCATTAGCATTCAATCAGGGGGGTTCACAATAAACATATCACAAGATTAATAAAACCCGTTTTAACCTACAACAATGACCTCCCACAAGAACGATCAATCCGTGGATCAACCTGTTCGTGGGTTGATTCGCGTTCATCGTTTTCAATCACAAGAACGGGAAAAAACTCAAAAAGAAACAAACCCCTACTTATAATTAGTGTTCGCTCGGCGGAGTTTCGGGAAGGCGGTGTTGTTCCATTGACGTCAGGAGGAGATGACGTCGTCGTTGGCAACATTCTTCGCGGGCGGCGTCTACTCCTTTAACGCAGATGGAGGTCGTTGGAGATGTTCTTCGTGTTCTTCGTGGGAAGAATTCTCTCACTCTAATTATTCAAAGATTCACCAAGGTATTATGTGCCAACCAACATAAAATAAAATAAAAAAACTTATTAAAAGGATGTATTAATGAATTCAAAATGATTGAAATTCATTAAGTTACATCCATTAATTAAAAAGGTGGGTTGGCTCATTAATTTGGAGGGAGGAGGTGAAGAGACTCCAAAATAAATAAAGGGAGAGTTTCATCCTCCTTAATTGGGGGTTCAAGGAGTTAAAGGGGAGTTAAAGGGTTCAGGTGGGCCCCACCCTAAAATATCCCCAAGGGTGGTTAGGGTGTGGTGGGACCCACCACTAACCTCCACTTGGTGGTTTTAACCACCATTCAAATAAAAATGTGTTACACACATTTTTATCTAATTTTAATTAGAAACCCCAAGAAATTAACTCCCAATATCGATAAAAAGAAACTATGATAAAGGTCTCCTTAAGAGAATACTGGTGCTGTGAGTTCATCAGTGCCCTGAGATTTCAATTCTGAGCACTGCTTCAAAAGATATAAAATCCCGCACGTACATTTACTGAACGTACCTGAACAAAACTTCAGAAATTGATTTCGGGCACACCGGGCCTCGAAATCAGGCGCCGTCAGAAAATGCGGACTCGTAAAATTTCCATGTATTTAAGAACAAATTTTCCATAGGATTTCTGGATCTTTAGAATAACATATATCCATTTTTTTATCTGGATGGGGTATTACTTATTAGGAAACCACCCAATATATACTTTACCAAAATTTTAGAAAATTTATTATATTTACACTTACCCTTAGGTTTCTCACTAATTGTTTTTAATCCTAATCCAAAAAAATAATGAAACTTTTTTCTAACACCAAATGATCCAACCCATGAATAACATATATGAATATACCATCATTTTAGATGATTATACATAACTGTGGGAAGTGCAAAATTAATAACGAGTGAGCTCTAATGCTCAGTAAGGGTAAACAAGGGAGATATCAATCAATGATCATAAGTGAGCTTTAGATATACATAAGGGTATTCAAAAATGATCATAACTCATGAAAACATACAAAAAAATTCATAGACCATAAATAATAAATCATGGAATGATGATTTTTAATAAAAAACATTATTCATAAGAGATAATAATTATTAAAAATAAATCTTGATCTATGGGAGCATGTCATAAGAATCAGACATAAGTTTTTGAAATACATATAAGCATTGACAATCATTTACTTATTCATGGAAAACTTCTAAGACCATCATGACCCATTAGATAAAGTTCCATAGTGCATTGGGTTCACCTCCTATTTCCATAAACATAGTGGGAAAAGTCACATAGTGGATTGGATTCACTTACTGTTCCCTTTCATATTATCTGATGAAATATCATGCTTTACCCAATGCATAGGAGGGATATATCATTATGGTCCCACCCATCACATAATGAAAACCAAATATATATATTCTATAATAATATGTAATCATTCATATTTAAAAATCACCTAATTAACACAAGGAAAAGAGATTATTTTTTATGAAAACCTATATAGAACATTTCATAAACCATCTAAAGAATAGAGGTATATGGTGACATAAGAAAATATCCCCCAAGGAACATCAACATATGTTAACAAAGATGAAAAACACCATTTTAATATTATTTGATAAATAAATTAAAAAAATAAATATCCCTTTTTTAAAACCATTAGTAATTAAAATCATTTATAAAAACCTTTTAAATCACTAAAAGTAATATTTATAAAGAAAAATGTTTATAATTATGAGAGAATGTGTTCTTAGAGAAAACATTTAAGAGGGATATTGCTGTTAAAATTACACATATGGAAAATGTTAGAACATTATTTTCAAACTCTTATAACTAAACACATAATAGTTTTCAATGATGTTAATAAATTATTAAATAATGGATAATGATATCTATGAAATTAATATAAACATATAAGAGGAATATTCCAAACCAAAAATAAGAGGCGAGGTCGGTTTCACTTAAAAGTGTTACATTGGATAAATTATTTTCCATGGGAAATGAAATTGAGATAGGACACATAAAACTAAAATAATAACTAGAGGGAAATAAGGTGGTAGAGGTTTCAAAGATTAAGTTCACAAAATTTTTCCACACATGAAAATTAATTCATAATAATATCGATTTGAAAATGATATTAGAAATAAACCCTTACCTTATACTCTTAAATTTAAGAAATTATATTTAACCACATGTATAATAAACATAACCATATTAATCATTTATTTTATAATATTATTCATATATATTTCCTTTTATATTATTCAATTATAATGATTCATTATATATGTATTAGTTAATGTTTATTTTCATCATCAGATGCTAGTAATTTCGATTGTTTCATGCATGTTTTGTAATAATAACATTGAAAATCATTTTTTGATACCATGTCAATCATTACCATATTATAAAATATATTTAAAACATTGTGTTTCAATTATTTATCCATCCCCATGTTCACTTTATGGTAACTATGGGAATGTTTGTGAGAACGAGATACAATATGAACATGTTTTAGCTAATTTACTAGTATTAACATATTACATTATAATGATCATTAATATTATTGTGTTATCATTTAAAAACCATATTCATGAAATATTATAATCTTAAATAGTATATATATTTATCAAATATATTTTAGAAACAAACATATATGGTGGTTATGAAAAATGGAACATGTTTCTCTATTGTGGTTGTAGTCCTCACATACACACATACATTTTTTTTCATTTTACATTTTTAATTTTACATAGAAAATAAAGAAGGTAGAAATTTATTTATATCTTTATAATATTAAAAAAATATTAAATTTATTCATTAAATACCACATTTTACATAACCATGTAAGGTGATTATGAAAAACAGAACACATTTATCCTAGAGGCGGTATTCCACATGTAACATGAGTGATGTTTTAATTTTTGGAATAATTGGGATAAAGATAAATAGTGGTTTTTATATTAATATAATAACATTTTATTTAAAGAGTGGGTAATACTCAAGTTGATAGCTTGAATATTCTCTTATAGGATAGAGTATTTAGGGATTATTCATATAACAAGGTTATAAAAACATTTAAGTGTACTGAGGGGGAGGTAAAATTGATATAGGTTCAAGATAATTATTAATAATAGGTGTTTCTTGAATTTCTTGGAAGTGGTCTCCTTTTATAGGTGACAAAGAGGGACATTGACTTCAACGTGAAAGTGATGTAAGGGGTAATAATGAAATTTCAAGAGAGTTAGGTGAGGAAAGGTTAGTGAGACATGTGGGTATGGATTTCCAATCAACCAAATCCATTATAAAGGGTCTAAGTTTCATATAAACTTAAAATAATTTTATCCACTTAAGTTACCCATTATTACACATATTAACCCAGATTAATGTTTTTCCATGGTATTTATTTTATTAATAAAAATTTAATATGATCCATATTACTAAATTTTTATGCGATGATTCCAATGATTCAATCCATTTAAACCAATTAAATTTATAAAAATTAGAATATTATTTTTTAAATTAAAATAAAAGATATATATAAAACCATTATGTAGAAAAAATTATTTTTATATATTAAATATTTTTATTCTTATTTACCATCAATTACTAAATAAATTAGTGTTAATATAAGGCTCGGACCTTAAAAATTACATAATATTGAGTTTTAGTCAAGAATTAACTTTATTTGACTTTGAGTATCTTTTCATGTTTAGATTATTAGATAATTAGGCTATAACTCATACATTGAAAAAATATATAATAAAAACTTGAAATTTCTGATTTGTATCCATTTACTAAATAAATTAACACTTTTAAAATAAAACATGATTTCTTTCATGTAAAATCCCCAATAAATTCAACTTGATTTCTTACTTTCTCTTATGCATCCTTAAATACTGATAAAATCAATTGAAAACATGGGATGTGTATAGAATCTCAGTAAGGGATATAAAAATAAGGATAACCGTTAGTTTGATGAACACATGAAAACCCATATAATGTTTACCTTTATCTTCAGATTTCTTTGATAATATGAAATAAATCATATTCAAAAGAAAAAATAGAAACCATTTTTCTCAAATAGATTCATTAGAACACATATCAAGCAATTAAAACTCATTTAGATGACTTAGAGAATCATATACATAAAACTATTTCAAAATACATTTAATTGGAATAACCATATGGATGACTTATAGTATTTTAATTACCCATTGCATTAGAGTGTTGTATAGGAACACCCATAATTTAACCTATTATGGGATTACTCATAATTATCTAGGATTCCCCATTTTAAGCTGTAATGTGTTTACTCGGTGCTATCAAATCCATGCCAAGTTAAGCTGTAATGGGCTTACGTGAAATTATTTTTGTCACACCATGTCGAGCTGTACTGGGCTTACCCAACACTATATGGGTGTACCCATTTATCATGTACAACGAACAAGTACCATATAATGAATAAAAAAATCATTCTTTCAATTTTTCGTCATAAATAATTTCAAAAACTATTTTAAAATCATAATAAAATCACTTTTGGATATCAAAATACCCTTTTCTTTTAAAAACCTATTTTCAATACCACAATACCCTTTTCTTTTGAAAACCCTTTTTCATTTACAAAATAACCCAAAAAATGAATTTTTATTTGAATAAAACATGAAATCATGAAAATGAAGCTAGAAATAAAATAACATTCATGATAGTAGAAAATTCATTATTTTCGTGTACGTTAAGAATAAAACATCCCTTTTAACGTTTATCAAAACATTGCATGCAAGAAATGTAAAAAGATTCATTATTATTATTTTTAAATAAAATAAAAATAAACATAAAATATAATTTATAAATCTTTTATGTCTATATAAAATTATTAATAAAATCATTTTTAAAATATTTTCTTGAAAGTGAAAGAGAGTTTTAGGGAAAAACATTAAAAGATGATTTTTTAAATGAAAAGTCCTTTATCACTTGGGACACACATAAATCATAACAACAATTAAATAATAACATTTAAAAAACCAATAAATATCATGATAATAGATAAATTAATGATATAAAATGTCAAAGTGGTTGTATATACACCTTATAAAATAATAAAGGTGCATAACATCAATAATTTCTTCAATGAAAGGAAATTGAGACGAAGTCCCTTACCTTGAGTCCAAATTCTCACGCGTGTCTTTATATTCAAGAATAAAAAACTTATGTTAATTATTTACTTTATTTATAACCCTTTTAATTTCTATTATTACATTTAATTCCCTTATTAAAAAATTATATACAACTATTTAATCAATTAAGTTTATGTCGGATGTTTTGACTATATTCAACTTATGTGTCAAAACTAACTTTGGTATGTCGAATGAGGTCAATGAGGTCCTTATTCAAACATATTCAGAATAATAATCATGAAATAATTATAATATATATACAATAATTATTATTTTAAAATAAATAATTAAATATGGTTATGAAAAATGGACTAATGTTGCAATCATGGAGATGGTAGGTCGTACGTACGCATAACCATTTTTCCAATAATCATTATGGAAAGAAAGTAGGTAAAATTTATATTTTCATAAAAATAAATATATCATAAATACAATTTTATTTAATTATATTTACTTATATATATACCATTATTTTTATTTGTGGATGATAAAATAATAATCACATCGCTTCGCGGAGGCAGTAGTCCACACGTCCACGAACGATGTTATCACTTTTCCAGTGTGTGAAATAGTAAGAAGAAAATGATATATTATATTTATAAAAATTTAATTATTTCATAAATATCATAATTATGTCATTAAAATAATATATATTCATTATATTTACCCTTATTACCTTCCATGTAACACTTTAGTGAAAAATGCTTTACATCACTTCGTGAGGTAGTAGTCCTCCGCACACACAAGTGATGTTATCGTATTATTTATGGTATGAAATTTATAAAGGGTGTATAAGATATATTGAATATAGATTTATAATAATTTTATAAATATAATAAATATAATATATAAATAGTATTTTCATCATTATTCCCAACCATTAGAGGTGGTATGGAAAAACGAACGACATCCTTTCACGATGCGGTAGTCCGCTATACACATGAATGATGATTTCATAACCCCTTTGATGTAATTTTGTGTGGTTATAGGTCATAAAATAAAAATAAAAAAATATAAGTATATTTAGGATATTTTGGTTATTATATAATCATGTAATGAGGATAATTTAAGGAGGTGGAGAAATAAATAAAACAAAAACACAAGTTGATGAACGTTACATCTTCTTTAGGTAACTCATTTTTGTTTTCACCAAAGGGATTCCTTGGATAGATTTATGACCAAAATAATACTACTAGTATGATATTATAGAATAGTATAAGTGATCTGGGTATGTTTTGGCTGAGAGAAATGGATTTATAGGTGTGAATAGAAGAGGATATGGGCCATTTATAAGGGAGGTGAATGGAAAAGATGTAAATTTTTGAAAGAGGGAATGTCACCCTCATTTTTTCTATGTAAAGTGGATATAATAATGAAAAAATAGATCCTAGAAGGTATAAGGTCTAAATATTTCCATAAAATGGGATCTTGATAAGTTTATAGGTCATTTTCCCCACAGGTTTAAAGTTTAGTCACTTGATAATTATCATTTTTACATTAATCACTGTGACTAATTTTAATTAGTTTCACTAATAAATTTGGTAAAAAATTAATTTGAAATTATTAAATATTATAAATTATTCTTATTCCAAATATGGAATCCATTTTTAAAAATTCAATCCATAGAAGTGGAAAAATTTAATTTAATATTAATCATGCAGTCCCTCTGAGACAACATGTTTTTAAGGAGAGTATTTTTTAGAAAAATATGGTTCTATATTAACTCAATGACTAAATATAATAATTATATGAAACTAAAATAATATTTAATTATATATGGTGTATAAATATAATTAAAAAAATTCCCCATTATGGATTATTTTTATTAATTAAAAAGGTGAAACATTATGCATTTTAAAACTATTTTTAGAAAAACATATCTTTAAACCCAAAAACAAACTTATGTTAAAAACAATATAAATTTTATTAATGAGTAATTAAGTGGACTAAATATAACTAAATAATACATATATTACTTAAAAACATACTCAAAACATATTTATACTTTTAAATATCTTAATTTATTAATAAAAAATGACTTTTTACAAAAAATCGGTATTTTTCAAAATTCAATGAAAAAAAATGTTTTTATAAAAAAAACAAAATTTCACCCATTATAAATTTTGATAATCTGATTTCAAAAATTATATTCATTTTATGTATTTAAAATTCTAAAATTTATAAATTAATATTTTAAATATAAACTTATAAGAAAAGTGTTTCATTAAACTATTTACTTTTTGATTAGAAATTACTTAATATTTTCATAACTAATGCAACTATATATTTCATATTAATAAGTATAAAAATGGTTGATTATATAATTATCTATGTTTTTACAACCTTCCCCAAATTTATAAATCTTTTCCTCATAATTTTACTCACTAGTTAAGTAATAAATGATACTTTTCCATCATATCATTTTCAGATTCCCATGTTGCCACTTTAAACATATATATTTTCAATAAAACATTATCCTGGTGAATCAAATTATTCCAAAAAAAAATCTCTATGGTCAATAACTTGAATTGGTTGTTCCTCATAAAAAAATATTCTATTCTAACTGAACTACTTCAGGGATTAAAACAAGTGATGAATCTAGAACATATTTCCTTAACATTGAAACATAGAATACATTGTGTACCTATGAGAAACTTAGAGGCAAATCCACTTGGGTTTCAACTAATCCAAATTTCTCTAGGATTTTATATAGTTAAACAAAACAATAGAATAAGATTCCCCTTCTTACCAAAATTCATCACACTTTTCCCTATATAAACTTTTGGAAAGACACGATCACCTACCTTGAAAAAAATATCTTTCCTTTGGTCATCCACATAACTTTTCTGGATGCTTTGAGCTTTCCTCATGTGTCACCGAATCATCTGCACCTTCTCATAAATTTTCTCTACCAACTATAGTCCCATAAAATTCATTTCTCTTAATTCATCCCAAAATTTTTGTGTCAAACACCTCTTTTCATATAATTTCTCAAATGGTTCCATATATATACTGGAATGAAAAACAATTATTATAAGAAAACTCAACCAAATAAAGATGATCATCCCAACTTCCATGGTAATCGATTGAGAAAGAATGAATAATATCTTCTAATGACTGAATTGTCCACATATAAAGTCCATTATATTGAGTATAAAAAGTTTTACTCACATTTAGTTTAGTAACGAATGACTTATGAAGTCCTTTACACAAATTAGATGTAAACCTAGTATCATGGTCTGATACAATAGAGATAGGCACTCCATGTAACCTAAAAATCACCTTTGTATATAGTATAGAATTATGATCTAAATACATAATATCTTGAATGGGATGGAAATTTGAAAATTTAGTAAATCGATCAATAATAACCCAAATCGCCTTATTACCTTTAGAATTATTTGGAAATACTACCACAAAACCATTGATATATTCTCTCATTTCCACTCCAGCACTGTAAAAGGTTGAAGAATATCCTTTGGAAACTATTGTTCTTCTTTAAAATACTAAAAAGTCATGCACTTCATGGTGATGTTATAAATATCTCTTTTCATTCCATTCCACCAGTAACACTCCTGAAGGTCTCTATATATCTTAGTACTTCTCAGATGAATAGAAAATGGGGAACTGTGAGCTTCAGTTAACAAATAATTCCTCAATTAGGAATTACAAGGAACACATAATTAATTTCCAAATCATAAATCACCTTCTTCATCAATATTAAAATTAGGTACATTACTCTTCTTAATGGATTCTACCATTTCCTATGAATATTGATCCTCTTTCTGATTTCTCTTAATTATTTAAAAAAAAGTCAAATGCACTGAAACGTAAAGAAAAGCAGAGGATGTTCCTTCATCCACAACTTCTAGGAAAAAATTCATCCAATAATTAACCAAAGGGTCACATTCCATACATAACATGGTTAATGTAGAATAAATTTTCTGATTCAAAGGATCAAAATATTTGTTTTATTTTCCCAGATGGTAATGAATCATGTAATCATAATCCTTGATTAGTTCCAGCCATCTTCTATGTCTCCTATTCAGTTATTTTTAGTGAATATATACTTCAAAGTTTTGTGATTAGTTAATATTTCATACTTTAATCCATAAAAATGATGCCTCCAAATTTTTATATAAAAAAATAAGTTCATTATTAATCATGTGTTGGTTAATTTCACTCATGATGCTTTACCTAATTTGAATAATAAGGAATCACCTGATCATTATACATTAAGACAAAACCTATTCCTTTCAACAAAACATCATTGTAGATGAAAAATTCACTATTTTTAGAAGGCTAGAAAAAACTGGATCATTCCCTAATATTCTTTTTAGTTCATGAAAAAATCATCACATTCTTTTTTCTAGATGAACTAAACTTCTTTTTGAGTTAACTTGGTTAATGCGCTATACAAAAAATTAATGTTTTCAAAAAATAGTTGGTAGTAACCCACTAATACAGTAAAACTATGAATATCTATGATATTTATGGATATTTTCCATTCATCATCAACTTTTTTTTAGTTGGGTGAACAATTATGAGATCTTTAGAAACAATATGTCTAAAGAATGAAATTTGTTTCAAAAAAATTCACACTTGATAAATTTACCTTATATTTTATTTAAATTTAAGGTTTATAAAACAACCCATAGGTGTCTTTAATGATCCTATTTAATTTTATAATATACCAAAATATCATCAATAAAAACAACCTCAAAATATCCCATGAACTCATCAAAACTTCTATTCATAAGATTCATTAATACTACACATGAATTAGATAACTCAAACGACATAACTAAAAATTCATAGATCCCATATTTATTATGAAACACAGTCTAAAGATTGTATGATTCCTTTACATTTAACTAATGGTACCCTAACCTTAGTTCATCCATTAAAAAATACTATCATACCTAGATCTAATCAAACAGATCATCGATATGAGGAAAATAATACTTGCTCTTAATAGTGATTCTATTTAAGTGTCTATAATCAATTAAAAATCTCATTGAACAATATTTTATTTTAATATAAAATAAAGGATAACCTTGTGGTGAAGTTTCTTTTCGAATTAATCCTTTATCTAATAACTCATGAATTTTTTTCAATTATTAATTTTCCACTTGAGACATTTAATAATGGGGTTTAGAAAAAGGATTAACATCATGTTCTAAGTCAAGAGTAAACTCAACCTCTCTATTAGGAATAAAACCTTGAACATCAACTTGAAAAACATAAATGTATTAATTTACTACTGGAACCTCACTAATTTTAACAATTTATTCATTTTCAACAATATGATCTAGGTAACTTTCACTTCCATCTCTAATCAATTTTTCAGCTTCTTGGTATGTTATCAAAGGCATGAAATCATTGAACGCAACTTTCATAGCACTACAATATATCTTATAATGATAAACAGAAAGCTAATACATACCAATAATGATATAAAAATCTACTATGTACATTTCAATAGGATTTAAAAGAAATACCAACCCACTAATAACAACATGAAGATTCTTATAAATCTTGGTTTCTTCAATACTTTCACTCGGAGTTTTCACCAAAAGTTATATCATAATTTCATGAGGTGATATTTTTAATTTACATAAAAATTTATCAAAAATTAAATAATGTGAAGATCTAGATTCAAAAAGGGTATTGGAATTATTATAATACACAAGTAACATACCTTTCACCACTTCATTCCATGGACCAACATCAACTTTAGTAGTAGAAAATGACTTTGCTACACCTTTCTGTTTCTAATCATTGTGATGTCTATATTGCGACACTAAATTAAAACATGAAGTAACATAATTAACCAACTCATTACAAATAAAATACCTCACCATTGGATGGATATAGGTTACCCCATTCTTTGGTTGTTCAATTCTCTTTTCTTTATAGTCACAAATCTTGTGACCAAACTGATCACATTGGAAACACTTCCTAGATCCTGCCAAAAATTATTTAAAATTTCATTTCCAAACTTAGAATATTTTTGGGTCTTTCCTCCAGACTTCTTATCTAGATTTTTATTTTTTATTTCCACCATGACCTTTTCTTACTATTTTCATCTTGATGGACATAAGTTTTAACATACTCAATCTCAACTTTCTCATCATAATAAACCAATTTATCATACCTTTTAAATTATTTTATGTACAATGCTCTTTATAAACATGGTTTAAACCCTGAGAAAAACCTATTTATCATTCTATCAGTATCACAAATAAAATTGAGAACATACCTGGAAAATACTATGATGTTTTCTTCAGATGCAGCTGTAGAATCTTCATCTTTCGACCTCAATTATAGGAATTGTTTTTCCATCCATAGTTGAATAGACTCAAGGAAGTATTTATCAAGAATAAATCCTTGAATTTATCTCATTCCATGGTATAAATTTCATCTTTCTCTCTAGTATTCTTAACCAACTACCACCATCGATCAACTTTGCCTTCAAAATGATAAATGGAAAGGGTTACATTTTGACATTCCAAACATGCCATAACATAAAATATATTCTCCATAGCATCGATCCAATCTTTGAATATCACGAGGTTAGATGATCCACAAAAATATGGGGGATTTTTCCTCATTAAATTATCTAGAAAATACATGTTCTTTCATGGAAATTGGGTTCCTCTATAGCATAGATACCTCCACCATTTTCACTTGAGACAACCGATCCATCACTCGAACAAACTATTATGTTACAATTCAAACCATCTATAGATGCTAATTTGGAAGGATATCATCCTCTCAGTTCCTTACCACTACAAATTATCTAATTACTCTATAGAAACCTATTTTGAATAGACATAGTTTATATAGAGAAACATGGTAATCTCTAAATTCTATTACATTTTAACTTAACCATAAGGTAAAATCATTTAAGGGAATGCTATTAATATTACCCTAACATATATTATTATCTAAAATATCCTTTAGTACAAAGTATAAGGCCCAAAATATAAACATAACATAATATTATATTTTTTTCAAGAATTTACTTTATTTCACTTTGAGGATATTTTCATACTTAGAGTTTTATATAATTAGTCCATAACTCATACATTACAAAAAAAATTATACAAAGTGGAAAATTATGATTAGTATCAATTTTTCCAATGTTGGGAATAGTGTTACATTTTTTATCAATAACATGTAAATATGTATTTGGTAAGTTGATGATGAGAAGTGGTGATGCCTGTATAATTGTTATGGATTCCTAGAATTGGATTTCACACTTGAGAAATTCACTATTTTACAAATCCAACAATTGATAAAGTGATCTAAAATGGAAATAACTAGTAATACGGAGGATTAACTATGTTCACAACATTTTTAAGAAGAAATAAGACCATAAAAATATTTATTTCCATTGAATATGCCATGAAAAAATGATAAAAGGCAAGGAACATTGTTTTTAGGAATTTACATAGAAGAATAAAAGATTGAGGAGGAGTTGGATGGTATTATTTTTAAGAAGTATTGTGTTTTATTTTGAATACCTAGATTATTTCTAAGTATATTCAAGGATTAATTATATAAAAAATATGTCCATCCTACAAGAAATCCAAGTTCATATCGACCCTAACCACTTATGGAAATCAGAGGTCAACTACAGCTGTGGGAACTAGCCTTAGGCTAGCATGAGGGAAACAGAGGGGACCGCACCCAGTAGTGCCCATGTATAAGGCATAGGAGCTGTAGTGCCACTGTACGGGGTGGCATGGTG
Organism: Viscum album; assembly: GCA_963277665.1. Lineage (NCBI taxonomy): Eukaryota > Viridiplantae > Streptophyta > Magnoliopsida > Santalales > Viscaceae > Viscum > Viscum album. Next base: position 1,770,820,387 of record OY728157.1, read on the forward strand.
TCAAGTAGAATGGTATGGGGTGGTACTAGGAGAGAGATGATATTTTTTTTCCACTTTTTAGTAGTGGTTAATTGATATAACTAACCCCTAAGATATGACCAATTCATTAGGGATGCAGTGATTACTAGTACTATTCCTGAATCATTAAAATGATGTATATAACTAGAGTCATATAATTGATCTTATCTGGTCCATTTAATTAATATCATAGATCATTTTATTCCTCAACACACCTTGACGAACACCAATATTCCAGAACTAAGTCTGATCCTTTCATGAATGTCACTGTCCATCTTTTTAGACCTCACTAACAAAATGATGATTGTTTTATCATCTCAACATCTTGCATGCAATTAGATTTTTCATGCATGTGATAAAAAAATAAAATGATCTATGGATTAATTGAAAATGATAGTTATAGGAGTCCATTCATCTATGAGGGATTTTGAGATTCAAGATAAATAATGAGCATGTGATTATCATTGCATGTATGTGATCACCATGAATAACATCATTAACTCAAAAAGATTATACGACCTGTTTCTAGATTTTATTTGAGATATCTTCAAATGAATTGGGTGTGATAAATATTAATTTCCACATAATATAATTATGGATCTCGACGTAACTTAAAACTCATATATGAGGTGATAAAATCCTCCGATAAATAGAGACCCCCTAAGACTGATCAGTACTATCGATACCTTGAGAAGCTCTCATTTCCTATATAACAGGGCACCATGATCCACTGGTTCATAATGGATAATCCCTCCCATATATCTAATAACTTTGTTAAGGATAAGAATCTCATGAGTGAATAAAAACTTAAAATAATTCTTGAATTTCTTTGTGAAGAATAGAGTTCCATGAAGAGAATGAGACAACACAAAAACACGACACCTTGATGTTCATGAATTTCTAAGATCCAAAAAACATATATAGTTTGTGTGACTTGGTTGATACATCAACATGTATCAGAAGAGTTTTTCATAAATAAGTGAATTCTCATGAATAGGTGGAAGTAAATATGCACAAACAGTTTGTGCTGAGTGAAGAAGGAAGGTCGTTTACCCCCATCCTCATAAAAAGGACATTCATGACACACATTCTTGACACACATGAATCGATCCAAAACTAAATAAATAATAGACAGTGTGTAGTTTTTTAGGGAATAATAATTAAGTTAAGTATTTTAATTAAGAAAAAATAAGTATTGATTTCATGAATTAACATCAATTGTAAGAAAATGAATTGAGAAACAAAGAAAATTTTTATTGCATGTTTAAATGCATACATACCAATATTGTGATAAAAAACAAGATATTTAGATAATGTGAAATCCATGCATGAATTTTATTTGAATTGATCTTGGGAAAGTATCATTCTTTCATAAGAGAGTGAATAATATTATGTGCACAAGTTAGACACATTTAAGTGAGGTCGGGTATTCATTAGTAGAAGAAATAATTACATCACGAGAATTGTTTCATTGAGACATCTAATCAGTTATAGGTGGTCAGATCAATATGGAAGGACCAATAGACCTGAACAATGGCCGTTGAAGGTACTTGTACAAGTATACAGGAGAATCAAATCCTACAATCCCATAGAGTAAGATTAAAGAACCATCTTGCAGTTGATCAAGAATTTCATAAGAGGTGAAGTCTTTTGGTTAGTGCTGGAAGTAGTTGAATTCTTTTGGTTAGAGTGAAGAGTATAAGGATAATATCAGTTGGAGTTGAAGAAATGAAAAAAATTCTCTCAGTTAGATTTGAGACATTGTAATTTCTTGTTTGATAGTGAAGAATCCATGTTGGGGGCTAACATGGCAAGGAGTAGTTATTTATACTAAACCTTGTAAATACTAGGTGTTTCTCTCTCAATTACTATTACTACACATGAAGTGATATTGAGAGATATTATTGAGTTGATCGAGAAACTTAACAAGTTCGAGAGGTTTATTTTGGAAGAAAATGGATTTATAAAAAGAAACCATTAATTCACCCCTCTCCTATCAGTGGTCAATCCTTCCTAATGATCTACAAGTAGTATTAGAGAATTAGGTTCCCAAAAATGATTCAATAAGTATTATAATAGATAAAGAATATTAATTATATCAATAGATAAGGTGTTCCAAAATTTTATGAGAGGAATTATCACAGTTTGAATAATAGGATTCTTACATATCTCCTATCACTCAGTCTAGAAGTTAAAGACGCCACAATAATGGGTTTTTCACCCATTGCTAATTTTTTTTCATGAAACAAGATGATAATAGAAATATTGTTGTATATAGTAAGAATCAAAATGAAATATTGACGTCTCTAATAGAAAATGTATATATAAAGGTCATGGGTCTCTATACTGATAAGTATATTTGGTTTAAACTTAGAAGAAGCTATGAAGGGAATGTCAATGTCAAGGAATCAAAACTACAAGTTTGTTGGATTATGTTTGAGGAAATTAAATATAATTATTAAGAAATTATTAATGATTATTACACTAGAGTAAATGATATTTCCATCAACATTCCAATATTTGGTGAGAAGCTGAATGACTCTATCATCATAAAAAAATGATGAGGGATTTTATAGATTGTTTTGATTCAATTTTATTTACATTGGAAGAAATAAATGATTTATCTCTTCATGAACTGAAAAAAATTATCATAACCTATGAGATCAGAAAAATTCAATATTTCAAGAAGAAAGATAAAATTAAAATGGCCTATGAAGGCTTGAGAAAGGGAAAATTCATAGAAGAAGAGGCAGAAGAATTTGAAAATTCATACATTGATGAGGATGATTATGAATTCAATATCATTATTTACCTTATGTAAAATAGTTGTATGGAAGGGAAATGGATGGTTAAGAATAATAAATAACCTAAATCCTTCAACCATGGTAGCACTAGTCATTTTTTCAAGAACTTTCGAATAAAGAAGGTTAAAGACTTTGAATCATATAATGAAAGATCCCATAAACATAAATGAGATTAGAAGAAGAAGAAACACTACAGTAGTAAGAAAATAAACATTATGATTAAGCATAATAAATATTCATTATCAATTTATTCCTCAGATAATGAAATTATTTTGTTTTCCCACATAAATAGAATAAGTGTTTCATCATGCAGTAATGATGATGAATATAAACATAAAAAACATTAATGGAATCCAAAACAAGAATTAAAACTTTGCATGGAATAGATCAAATTTCTCAAGAAATAAACAAAGAAACTTGGGAATGAAATAAATACATTAAATTCTTAAAATAATAAGGAAGAAATGGTTCCTATTGATGAATAAAATAAGGAGATGATCAAGAAAGATCTATCCTTTTCTAATGAGATGAAGATGCACATATTAAAAATTTCTGAACAAGATAAACCATTATGTGATATTGATAAAAATTTAACTTTTAGATAATAAGATTTTTTTGAGACACAATCCATTTGTTTCACAGTTCAACATGAACTGAACATGGATAGAAAATATTTCAATAAATCTATTGAGATCAAGGGAGAAACTTCTCAAGCTATAGATATGATTAGTAAAATTACAATTAATAATTTTAAAGGATATGTTACTTCTAATAGTGTATGTACTAAATCCAAAGCTGAAAATATGAGGGCCAAGGAGAATTATAGGAAATAAATTACATCTAGGGAATAGAGAAAAATTTCATGAAGGGTAAAATCCCCAAATAAAAGGCAACAAAAACACAAATCTAGATTCATATAGAACTAATATGAGAGAGTAAAGTTTCATGGATTTTGTTGGTGTTATGGTAGGCATGGAAAAAATACTTATCTTGTTGGTTAAATATGTATTTACTAGGTATGAGGCAAGAATTAATGGGGGTCAGTGAGAATTTGAGGAAAAATATCAATGAAAATAACATATTAATAGATCTTCACCACATCTATCTAGACAAAAAAATTCATATTTTGTAATAAGTTTATAGAATATGCAATTTGGAATGTCACAAGGAACATGTTTGCATAACAAGGTTAGAAGTAGAAGTTTTCTATGTTGTGAAAAGGGAAAGGTTACAAAATAAAACCAATGAAAATTAATGTAATGATTTTGAGAAGAATTAACACCTCAAGAAATAATGCCTAGTTTTTTTGGAAACATCCGTTCAAATTGGATAAAAATTGGAGAAAGCAGGGAAACTTTCTAAATCTAAAGGAAAGAAACTATACATAAGAAATGAGTTAGAAGTTAATGATAAGTTTTACATGAGTGGAAAAATTATGATTCAATAGAATAGGTTTAGAATAATTATTCAATATGAAGAATATGGGAAGAAAAAATATACTCAAATTAGTGAGTCTATAAATAAAAGTAATATTTAAAAGGAATATTCCCATGTTGAGATTGATAGAAAAGAATGAAACATATTGAGTTGAATCTCTCAGTATGAATGTTACTTCTAAGAAAAAAGGAGTTCCCTCCTTATTCCCTATTAGTTTATGTGTTTGAACTAATAATGAATGGAATTAAAGGATTTGTTTGAGTCTGTCACTTCTAGACTGCATAATGAGATTTTACTTCATGGAGTATACTCCTATGAAATTGAAGAAAAGTGTGCATCCCTTGAGGGGGAGTAACTATGAGAATGAAATAAAAAAATTATGGGAAATTTATTATTTATGATCAAGGTTATCCAATCACACATTCATCACCTGTTCATAAATTTATTATCTTATCAATTGAGGGGGAGTTATTGGTTGATGAAAAAATGAGATAAAATGGTATTTTTTCATTAGACTTAAAATTTTTTATTTGTTTTTAGAAGTATGTGCATGATTTATAATGTCATTGAAAAATATATTATTTAGAAGCCATGGAATGATAATTGAGACATTCTAAGAAGGATTTCACATGCATGGTTCATTATGGATGGCATTGGAATCCTTAGTCGTATCTCTCTCTTTTTTTCTCCATTATTTTATCCCCAGTATACATAGAGATGATTAACAAAAGGTGATTTTCTAAGTGAATATTGTGATATTATTCCTCTCTTAGAGGTATTTTGAAAATAATCTTAAAAGTAAGAAGAACATATTTTTGAGAATATCTCCACTTTTACTTTTCATTTGACTTTTAATAAGGGGGAGAAAAGTGTTAGCACACATATTGAATCATATAAAATGTGATAAAATTGTATTGAAAACAAAATACAAATGGGGGTATTGTTGTGACCAGTGTTGCATTTTCTTTCAATAACATGTCAATATGTGTGTTTTAAGTTGATGATGAGATGTGGTGATGCCTAGAGAATTGTTATGGATTCATAGAATTCAATACCATGCTTAAGAAATTCTCCATGTTGCAAATATTATGATTGGTTAAGTGATATTAAATGGAAGAGACTATTTATATAGAGTTTTCATTATGTTTAAAATATGTTGAATAAACAATAATGCCATGAAAATATTTATTTTCATTGAATATTCCATTAAAAAATGATAAAAACCATGGAACATTATTTCCATGAAGTTACATAGAATAAGAGAGGATTGAAGAGGAGTTTTCTTGGTGTTATTTTTGATAATTATTGAGATTCCTTTTGAATGCCTTTATTATTTCTAAGAATATTAAAGGTTTATTTATATTAAAAATATGGGCATCCCATAAGAAATCCAAGGCCATCTCGACCGCAACCACTTGTGAGACCCAGAGGTCAACCATTTATGGGGGAACTAGACTCAGTCTATCATGAGGGTGGTAGGGGAGACCGCACTTAGAAGCTCCGATGTATAAGGTGCAGTAGTGAAAACACCACTGTACGAGGTAGAATCCCAACATGTGACATGTATTTTGTAGACAAAGTACAAGTTGATTGTGACTTCAGAGGAGCTTAGGGATATGGGATGCTTGGATCACATATGGTGGTCGTATCTTATCTCAGTAGTTTTACTTTTCATGTTTTGTTAGGTTGGGACATGTTTCTGGTTGGGTGTGTATTTTTTCCCTTTAATCTTAGTTTACACTACATAATCTTGTACTATTTAGAGGTTTATGCATGCTTGGATTATTTTATAGAACTGTGTCATCTTTTATTTCTTTCCCTCTACACTTTTTCAATGAGTTGGAAGTGTGTGTGTGTGTGTATAGGTGGTAGGGAGAATGGTATGGGGTAGTACCGGGAGTGAGAGGAGATTTATGGAAACTTTTTAGTAGTAGTTAATTGATATATCTATCCCCCAATATATGTATAATTCTATGTGGGATGTAGTGGTGAGAATTATTGTTCCCGTATCATTAAAATTAATTATATAACTGGAGAAATCCAATTGATCTTATATGTGATGTATAATTGATCTAATCAATAATCTAATTTCTTGACACTCCTCGATTAACACCCGTATATCGGGACTAAGGCCAATCCTTCCATGAATTACTCTGATCATCTTTTAATACATCACCGATGGAATGAGGATTGTCTTATCGTCTCAATATCATGCATACAATTATATTTTACATGCACGTGACAAAACAATGAAAATGAGCTACGACCATACTGAAAACTATAATCGTAGGAGGACATTTGACTATAAGTGAGTTTGAGATTTAGGATGAATAATGAGCATGATATTCTCACTACATGCATGTGATCATCATGAAAAACATCGCAAACCTATAAATAGTATAAACCATGTTTTTAGTGTATGTTTGAGATATCCTTGAATGAATCCGGAGTGATAAATATTACTTGACATGTCTTATAGTTTGTGATCTTGATGTGGATTAAAACTCAAATATGAGGTGATGTAATATGATAATAAATAAAGAGATCTTGAGACCATCCAATGATGCTGATAATTTAAGATGCTATTTTTCCTGTTAAACAGAGAATAATGCTCCCCTGTTTTGTAAAGGAGAATCCCTCCCATGTAGCTACTTCCAACATAATGGAGAAGAATCTTGCAAGTGTTCAAAAAGTGAAAACCAATCCCCAATTTCTTTGTGAAGAATGGAGTTTTATGAATAAAAAGGTTTAGTGAAAAAATGAATCTCCCTAGTTTTCATATAGTTCTGAGATCCATAAAATCATTATCATTCACACAACTTGGTTGAGACATAAAAAAGTACCATAGGAGCTATGGATTCATAATTACATTCTCATGAACACATTTAAGGGACTGCAAACAAATAATGTATCTTACAAGAATAAGGAAGGGTGTCTACACCCATCCTCATTTGAAGGACATGCATGACACACTTTAATGACCCACATGCATTAATACTAAACTAAATAAAAAATGGATAGTGTGTGCATGATGAATACAAGTGGATAATATATTTGAGGATATAATAAATAAGTGAGGAGTTTTAATTAAGAAAATAATAATTAGTGAGTGAATTAATGCACATAAATTTTATGAACATGCATTGAGAAACAAAGTGAACTTTGTATTGTATTCTTACATGCATACATACCAACATTGAGATACCTGAAACAAGATTCTCGGATTCCATAAAATCCATAAATCAAGTGTATTTCAATTGATCTTGGGAAAAATCATTCAAAAAAAAGATAATAAAGAATATTTTATCCATAAATTCCACACATTTAAGAGAGGATGTGTCTTCATCTGTATAGAAAATAATTACAGCCATAGAATTGTTTCACTAAGGTAATTGATCTGTTATAGGTGATCAAATAAATTGGGCAATACCAACAGACCTGGCCATTGGCTGTTGTAGGTAATTGAAAAGGTACATGGTCAAGATAAATCCTAAAAGTCCATGAAGAAAGAATATAGAATCATCCTGCAGTATATCAAGCCTTTTATCATATTTCAAGTCTTATATATGGTGTTGGGAGTAGGTGAAGTCTTCTAGTTGAAGTCAAGATTAGAAGGAGTCTATCAGTTGGAGTTAGAGAAGAATTCTTTCAGTTAGAACTATTAGCAAATGTATTATCTTAATTAGAGTTGGATCATTATAATAACTTGTTTGATAGTGGATAATTCATGTTGGGGGACCAACATGGTATGGATTATATCTTTGTATTTAACCTTGTAAATACTATGTGATGCACTCTATATTTCTAATACTACACATGAATTCATATTGGGTGATAATATTTAGTGTATCCATAACCATAACAAGTTACAGAGGCTAAATTTGAAAGTAAATGGATTTGTAAAATGAAACCACTAATTCACCCCTCCCCATTCAATGATCAATCCTCCCAGGGATCTACACCCCATAATATAAATTTTTTAAAATAGAGAATGATTTATTTCATGGAAAATATTCATGACTTTAAACTTGAATTTTCCTTTTACTTACCCATCTATAAAACTTTAGAAAATAAATTAAAACATTGGATAAGAAAAAAATCGTAGAAAGGAATACAAAAGGAAGGAAAATTTTTAGTCTATTGAAAACATGAAAAGTCATATAATGTTTACCTTTATCTACAGAGTTCATTGAGAATATGAAATAAAACATCTTCACATGAAAAAAACACAACATTATTCTCAAAGAGAATCATTGAAACCCATATGAGGTTATTAAAACTATTTTAGTTGACTTTGATCATCATATACATAACAGTCTTTTAAATACCTTTTAATTAGAATAACCTTATGACTAACTTCCAACATTTTCATTACCCAATGAATTGGAGCACTATCAGGGTGTACCCATCATTTAAGATATTATGGGATTACCCATAAATTTTTGGGAAAAAACATGTTAATTTGTAACAGTACTACCCAACGCTAACTAGGCCACCCCAAGTTAATCTGTAATGATCTTACCTGGATCTATCTGGGCCACCCCATGTTAAGCTATAACGGGCTTACCCTAAACTATCTAGGTGCACCCATTTATAATATATAGTTCTCAAGTACCATAAAATGAATAATTTTTTTTATGTTTGAAATTTTCATCATAATTAATTTTAAAAACTCTTTTAAACTAATAAGAAAATCACTTTTGGATATCATAATATCCATTTATATTAAAAAACAATTTCAAAACCATAATACTTTTCTCTTAAACCCATTTTCAACACCAAAATACCCTAAAAAGGAAAGGTTTTTTATTTTAATAAAACATAAAATCTTGAAAAAGAATATATAAATGAAATATCTTTTATAGTAGTGCAAAATTAATTTTTTACATTTACATTAAGAATAGAACATATATTTTTATTGTTTCTCAAAACATTCCATGTAAGAAATATAAAAAAGATTCCTTTTGAAAGCCATTTAAATAAATTAAAAATATATATAATATACTTTATATAACTTTTATGTCTATAAATATCATTAATAAATTCATTTTTAAAACATTATCATGGATGAGAAATATATTTTGAGGGAAAATCATTAAAAGATGATTTTTAAAGTAAAAGTCCCTTATCACTTTGGAAAAAACATAAATAATAAAAACAATCAAAGAATAAAATAAAAAAAAATTAAATATCATTATAATAGATAAATTCATGATATTTCATGTTAAAAGGGATTTATATATACCATAAAAAAGAATAAATGTGCATAACACAAAAAATTTACTCAATGAAAGGAAATTGAGATGAAGTCCTATACTTAGAGTTTAATTTCTCATGTGTGTATTTATCTTCTTGTATAATAAATTTATTTTAATTATATGATTTATTGAGAAAATTTTTCTTTTTTATTATTAATTTCATTTACCTTATTAACAAGATATATAAAATTACTTAATATATTAATTTTAAGTCTAATGTTTTGACTATATTATACTTATTTGTCAAAACTGACTTTGGAAGGTCGACTAAGGATAATAAGGAAATTATTTAAACATATACATAATAATAATCATGAAATAACTATCATATATATAAATAAATTATACTTTTAAAACAAATTATAAAATATTTTTATGAAAAATAAACTAACATTGTGATTATAGAGACAGTAGGTCATACGTACACATGAGCAACGTTTCAATTTTTTCAATGATCATTATGAAGATAAATTAAGTAAAATTTATATTTATAGAATAATAATACTATAATAAATAACATATTATTTTATTATATATAAGTATATATATAATTCTTGTGATTTGGTGATGAAAAAAGAATAATCACATCACTTCAAGGTGGTGGTAGTCCACACATCCACGAACGATGTCATCACTTTTCCAATGTGTGAAGAGATAAGAATAAAATGATATATTATATTTATAGAAATATAATTATGTTTGGAATATCATAATTATTTTATTTATATAATATATAATCATAATATTTACCCTTATTAACTTCCATTTAACATGTTAGTAAAAAATTCTTTACATCACTTCATAAGGCGGTAGTCCATCGCACACACGAGCGATGTTATCGTATCCCTTACGGTATTAATTATAAACATGATGTATATGATATAATGAATCCAAAGGTATAATTTTGTTATAAATATCATAAATTTTATATATAAATATTACATCCATCATTATTATAAACTATGATAGGTTGTAATGGAAAAACAAACAACATATTTTCACAAGGTGGTAGTCTGCCGTACACACGAATGACGATTTTGTAACCCATTTGATTGAGGTGTGTGTATTTTTAGGTAATAATATAAAAATAAAAACATATAATTATATTTAGGATACTTATATTATTTTATAATCATGTTATAAGTATAATTTAAGGGTTTTTTACATAAATAAAATTAAAATGCATGTTGATGAACGTTACCTCTTATTCAGGTAACTCCTTTTGGATTACACCAAAGGACTTCCTTGGTTGGATTTATGGAATAATTAAGCCTTATAGGATGATATTAGATAATATGAGAAGTTATTTGGGTAGGTTTTGTCCAAGACAAATATATTGAGAGGTGTTAATAGAGGATGAAAGGGGGGCCTTTTATAAGGGAGGTTAGTGGAAAAGTTATACATTTTTGAAAGAGGGAATTGCACCCATGTTTTTTCCATTTAAATTGGATCCCATAATGAAAATAACTCTATAATAGAAGGTATAAGGTCTAAATATGGCTATAAAATTGGTTATTTACAAGTTTATAGGTCATTTATCAATATATTATTAATGTTTAGTAACCTGGTAATTCTCATTTTTACATTAAGCACTATGATGAATTTCAATCGTTTTCACGAAACAATTTTGTAAAAAATTAAGTTGAACTTATTAGAAAATAAATATTAATATTATTAAAAATATGGAATATATTTTTCTAAATTTATTTCACATAATTGTAAAATTTTAATTTAACAATAATTCTACAGTTACTGCGAGACAACCGGTTTTTAAGAAAATTATATTTTAGAAAAAGATGATCCTATATTAACTCAATGAATAAATATAATATTTATATAAAAATAAAATAATATTTAATGATATATATTCTATAAATTTAATTTAAAACATTCCCCACTAGAGATTAATTTAATTAATTAAAAAGGTGAAACATTTCTCATTTTAAAACTATTTTTAGAAAAAAAACCCTTCTTTAAACCCAAAACAATCTTATATTAAAAAATAATATAATGTTGATTAAAAAATAATTTAATGGAATAAATATAAATAAATAATAATTATGTTACTAAAGAACATATTGAATAATATTTAAAATTTTAAATTACTTAATTTGTTAAAAATGAATGATACTTTTACAAAAATAGGTACTTTTCACTCTTCACGAAAAAATCAATATTTTCATAAAATTACTAAAATTTCACCCAATGTAAATTTTAATATTATTATTTAAGAAATGGTATTTTTTTTATGAATTTAAAATTCTAAAATATATAAATTAATCTTTTAAATATAACTTTATAAGAAAAGTGTTTAATTAAACTATTTCCTTTTGGATTAAAAATTACTTAATATTTTTATAACTAATGTAACTATCTATTTAATATTAATGAGTATGAAAATAAATTATTCAATAATTACCTAGGTTATTAAAATTAATATATTATTCATATAAAAAGTTTATTTTTCACAATTTAAATATATTGTAATTTTTTTATTGAAATAAAAATACATAGCGCATAAAGAGCTATATTTTAGAAAAAATACATAAAATGATCTTATTATATATTTAGTTGAAATAATTTAATTTTATAAATGAATTTTTATTAAAAATTAACTTTATTTTTATTTCTAAACATATTTTAAAATTTGGTTACCTTTATTAATGCTAAAAAAATTCAATGTCTATATTATAATGGTTTTATCATTATTAGTTTTGGTTTGGTGTTGTGTTCGATACAAGTTTTCTAACACATAAAATTTATTTAAGATAAATATATTATAAAATATTGGGGTGTTAAAACAACATCACTCGGTTCAAATTATAGTGGGGAACTATTAAAAAGTTTTTTATGTGAAAAATAAATTATAGAAATGATCACATTAAATTTATTAAAACAAACAATCATCATGTGATAACTTTTCATTAATATTTCAATAATCAAAAGTAGAAAATAAGTTTGTTCTAGGTAACTTTATCTAATAGAATCCCAAATTTACTAGATACTATTATTAACATATTATAATATACTATATATCATATGATAAACAATCCTCTTCAAAGGTTTTGATATAGGTATTGGGCTTGCCATTTCTTATTGATTAATTTTTCTAACTTTGTCTTCACTACTTTAGGAAAATCCCACAATAAGTAATATCACCAATTATTTATTCTTTTTTCTATATTAGAAACATGAAATCATATGTAATACCAAATTTAAAATATTATAAAAATATATATTTTGATAATGCTTTATTATCTTGGTATAATTCCAAAATATGTAATAAATCATTGCTCAAAATGCTTTTTAAGTTTCACCAGGAACTGAAACATACTTAGTCAAAGTAGATATGGATAAAACTATATTTAATGAGATTATATTTCTTGTTTTATTAGCCTTAATCCAATATAATATCAAATTTATCTAAAATTATACTTTTTTATACCCTCTTGATAACAATTATTCTCACTTATATACGTATAAGGAACTTATCCTTTACACTTTTTTAATTATCATTGGATAGTTTTTACTACTACTTTATACAATTATCTTGGGATAATTTGATTTTTTTCACTATTATTTACATATAATCAATATTAAATTATAGTAAATATCATTACATATGTGATATATTTCAAGAATTGAAGAATATGGGATTATATTAGTCATAGTAATCTCCTTATATTCCTCATCACATTACCTTGGAATGATTTTTCACCATGTGACATGGGAAAATATTCTCTCTTGAATCATTTCCCCTTTTATTTTTTAATACCTTGTAAATGTATGTATTATAAATTGATCTAAGAAAATCCATGGATCTTTTTATGAATATATTATTCCCTATAACATTTATTGATAATTTAAGTCATTCTTATAGAAATAGTTTCATCATAGTATTAAGTAAATTTAAGACATAAAATTTGTTTCCCATATATTATCAACATATTTTACATTGAAAACTATATAATTACCACAAAACTATTTTATAAACTAATGGGATTAATACTGTTTTAATAAATATAATTATAATAATCTGAATCTATTAAAATCCAAAACCCAAGATCACTGCATATCGATAAGTGAAATGTATAAAACTTGAAATGATGAACACTATAAAACCAATGTAAATTTTATTGATTTTGAAACTGATTTATCTTTAAATGAATTGAATGATCTTGACAATGATCTCTAGAGTGGGTATCAAATGATTCATACCCTTGGAGGTATCCAAAAGTTATGATGAATCATTTGAATATAAAAAATGATTCACCATCAACCACGATGTGCTAGAACCTCATGGAATAATGGTGGTAGGTGATAAGATCATTCAAAAAAGGTAATATCATACAAGTATTTTGTAAGCACCCACACACCAATTCCATTGCATGAAATTGGAACAAATGAAGCCTCAAGGATGTTTCTTATATTTTTTCATATTTACTCATGCATTTTAACACATGAGTAAATTTTTCATCCACCCCATGCATCTCAAAAAAGTATAAATTTCCCAAGAGTTACATCATATGTAACTCTTTATTAAATGATAGATTACAATGTAATGGATCTTAACATTAACATATTATCATTTGTTATATAATTAGTATCATAGCCTCACCAAATGAATAATGGTATATTAATTATGTAAAAGTAGAGGTATTGTATCATAATAATATGCCTTATAATACCAAACTATTATAAAATATTATTGAGCTAGGAATTATCATATAATCAGATTACATGATCCATCAGACACACCCCAACTATAGGCTATATCATTTCCATGAATCACATAAAAAAATGATTGATATGTCCTTACAATATCCTTAATTATAAACAAATATTGCATGGGAAATCATACTACATAGATATATCATAAAAACCAATATGCCTAACCAAGGTATATTAAATACCCTTGGTTTCTTCATGTCATACCATACAACTTGTTTATATCATACTTTATGATATAATCAAAAATAATTCTCATTTGTAATGTATTCAATACATATCACTATCAATATCTAAATTTTTGAGTGTATCTTGAGCTACTTCATGTTTTGATAATTAAAAAACATTACCTATTTTAAACCACTCTTTGTTTTGAACCACTTTGTATTGAGTGTCTCCTTGAAATTCATCACATATTCATAATAAAAAAAAATCTCTTGTTTTATTCTATTTAACTGAGGTATTAATACATTTATATGATTAATTATAATTTTCATACCTTTATTAAGTGTTATCTTTAGGTAGTTTTCTTATATATTGTTTAAGGATGAATTTTCTTTGATTATTATATTTATTTTCTTATATTATCTTTATATTTATGGATTTGATTGGTCATAATAGGTTATATAAGTTTTATATTTAGTTCTTAGGATAATTAAATAATTTGCACTACTGGAAAAACGACCTATACCCACGGTTCAAAACCGTGGGTATAGCCCCCAAAACCGTGGGTATAGGCTATACCCACGGTTTGGGGAACCATGGGGCTGAGTGGCGTCGGTATAGGGGTCTCACCCTATACCCACGGTTTAGCAGAACCGTGGGTATAGCCTTTTCAAATGGAAGACCACGCTGCTCCAGCGTGGCACACACCAATCCCCACGGTTTCCAAACCGTGGGGTATTAAAAATCGGAAATGGGGGGCCGCTGGATTTCGAACCTGCAACCCAGCCACGCCTCACAGCCGCGCCTCACCACAAGACCAACGCACCTATAATATCTATTTGTTATATATGTATATATCTACAAATATATATTAATATAATCCACGGATTTCAAACGACAAGAAATTAATTCAAAAAATGCACCTGGGAGGATTTGAACCCGCGTCTCACGCGGCTTTTGCAGCGGAATACGGAACTCGTGACCAACCCAGCTAATTGAATTTTATTAACGTTTCAATCTGGTTTTTTACTTATATTAAAAATAATCGAATATCTAAAAAATAAAAAGATACAGAGATTCGAACACCGGTCTGTCATATATGAGACAGAGACCTGAACCAACTAACCCAGCGAAATTATTGAACTAAAATCTTCACTCCATATAATTATATTAATTTGGAATCATGTTCCCGCCAAAAAAAAATCCACTCCCGCGGGAATTTTCCCCCCCCGCCATAACAAGGAAAAGCTATACCCACGGTTTTGGAAAACCGTGGGTATAGGTCTTGTAAAAAAAAACCCCTATCCCTACGGTTTTTCAGAACCGTGGGCATTGGTCTCTATAACAACCCGTATACCCACGGTTTTACCAAAACCGTGGGTATAGGTCTTCAAAAATAACCTATACGCACGGTTTTGCCAAGAACCGTGGGTATAGGGGACCTATACCCACGGTTTTGGAAAACTGTGGGTATAGGTTCCTATACTAAACCTATACCCACGGTTTTGGGAAACCGTGGGTATATGGGTGTCCTATACCCACGGTTTTGGGCAAAACCGTGGGTATAGACCCATTTTCCAGTAGTGTTGGGACCTTAAAATATCATTTATATATGTTTTTTACTTTTCCTACATAGCCAATTCATGTATCCAAACATCCCATGTAACCGATTCACATAGAAAAATCTTCAACATAGCCAAACCATGTAACCAAATTTCCAAATACAGTTACCTTCCATATTTCAATCATACCTTTGGCTACAGAACTAAAAATTAGGTAATTATTATTATTTCAAAGATAAAAATAAGTATATACATTTCATTAGAATATATGAAATTATGAATCAATATTTTTCATGTCTGAAATTTGGTTAGAAGTCACATAATGGTTTTAGTCTGAATTCTATATGTTTTTAAAACTATTTTTCTAATGTATTTTAATGATAACTTGAGCTATAGAGGTATGGTTAATATTATTATTGAGTCCTTGTAAATATAATGAAATTATATAAATATAATAAAGCTATACCTACTATTTATTATATCATTTAGAAGGTATTTTTACATTATAAATTTAAAATCAAACTATATTGAAATCCTATAAATTTGTATACATGAATATTCAACTATGTGAGACTTTTGGTTATGTGAATTTCATCTACATAGATAATTCCCTTACAAAGTATATTTTCATAAGAGAATATTTATATATTTTTGAATTTGGTTATGTTAAGGATTTGGATATGTGAAACCTACTACATAGATAGATTATATTATGTGATTTTATTTATGTGAATTCTGCTATGTCAATTTGCATACATGAATTTGGCTATGTCAATTCACCTACATCAATTCATCTTTGTGAATTCACTTAGGATAATTTGGTTACATGAAAATTATTTATCAATATAAATTCAATTACATGATCAATTTAACCTATGTTTTTTTGAGTATCTACAGGTTTTTCTTAAACCTAGAAATATTCTCCATTTTCCATATGTTTCTTATTTGTTTTATTTACTACAAGTTTGTTATGAATATTATTATATTTTTACTTATTCTAAAATTAGTAATCAATTATCTATAATCCTTCTAAACATGTTTTATAATATTTTATAATGAATTAAATTATATTCTCATGGTATTATACATGTGTGAATATTCTTATTGAAATTATAGAACTTGAGATATTCAAATTAAAACTAATTGATACATGAAGAGATTGTATCATGTATTTTCAAGGAGTTTTTTCAAGGAGATTAATAATCATTATTAACTACTTGATTAATTATTCTAAACATGGTTCTATAAATATCACATGATTTTTTATAGAATATCTAGAGATAACTCACATAAATATTAATTATATCCAGTTTATGAAAGATACAAGTGATTTTTTTAGGAAATAAATATGATCAGTACGAATGTATGTAAATATCATATTTAAAATTATAATTATTTTGGATTATGAATATTTATTCAATTATGAGTTATGGGATTATTCTAAGTAATTCATGATCAACTTTTATTGATTTATATATTAATTTATTGTTATTCTAATAATTTTTTTTGTATAGAATGGTGTTTAATTTCTATTGTTTGTTGAAGTTAATTAAAATTTACATGCATGTGAATATTTTATTATGGTAATTTATGAAGGATAATAGTGGATTTTAATGTGAAGAAAATAGTCACTGATATTTCATATATAAAAATATTAAGGCATGAAGTGAAGAAATATAGACATGACTTTGATTTAACTATTATGTGCTATATAGTTTTAAATTGAGTCCTACAACACTATCATTTAATTTCTTACTGAAGTAAACTTATGGGTTTTCAAGTTTCATTATTTTAAAATCTTGAAGGGCATAAGTAATAACTAATAAAAATGCCAGTGTCTTTATTGATAATCATTCACCATGTTTAATTTTTTTATTCTTTCATTATGCTATATCTATCTAGGTTGTATTATCACATATAATGAATCTTGCACATGGTTATACTACCTTAAAAAAGGTATTTCTGGGATTATTCTATCCCCATAGAAAACTAGGTTTACTTGATACCCTTAGAATATTGGGTTCCACTTAAACTATAAAAAACAATGGAAATGACCACTACTATAAGAGTCCTATTTTAGTCTATCCCCCTAAATGATTGGGTTCCTCTTGACCAGTAACATAGAAGATTTTAGGACATATCATGTGAAATTATAGGTTGGGTATACACCTGTAAATTAATGGGTTAGGTTTCCACCCATATAATATTGGGTTCCCTCTAAACCCAAAAAAATCAACATGTTAGGAAAGATCCAATAACCCTATAGGTTGGGTCTTCTCCTATAAAAGGATGTGTTTTTTCAAAAACCATAAAAGATAAGGTAATTGGGTTAATACTCCTAGTGTAAAAAATGTGGATGTAAAGAGTGTTCACACTCTCTCAAAAGTGATATACCAAAGTGGGTTCAATTTTATTAAATTCTAGAAAGGTGTTAAGAGTTTAATAGGGTCATTTAGATCCAAACTGCTATAAAATTATTGGGTTCATATTTTAATTTCTTTCATTTTGTTTTCCCACTATTTTATTTTATTAGTTTGGTTGAATTGTTTTTTATTTGTACCAATCACTCTATACTATTAAAGTTAAAAATCTAATTAATTATTAAGGAAATAAATTCCCCCTTCCATTTCCATAACCCCCATGATATAATAATTTGTATCATATGAGAACCATTTTTTGGAAAAGTTAGTTTTACACTTTGTTTGATACCTCACAATTAGTATCATAGATTGGATGTTTTAAGATATATTATTCTCAATTTAATTATTTATATTAATTATTATTTTTATCTAAGTCCTTAATAGGGATAAGTGAAATGTATTTTTCAGTGATGGTAGACTTAAGTAATAAAAACGGGTTTAATCTAACATTTACTCCATATTTCAAAGGTAATAAGTATATTTAGTGGAATATCTTGATGGAATCTTATCTAAAGAGTTTTAATATTATATTTTGGGGTATTGCGATTAAATAATATGTCTTACCTAAGTATAATATATTGGATTTGAAATTATATGTTTCTATTAAATATGATCTTAATTATATGGGCATGAATATTCTTTATTATTATTTTATAGACAAATATTTTTGAAAAAAAAATTAATAGTAGAACTTATCTGAAAATTTGAAAATAGATTGAAGCAACTAAATTTTAAGAATGGGACTCCAGGAAATTTATTTTTATTAATTATATAGATTATAGACACATGAAAATAAACCATCCAGCCAAGGAAAATGGAAAACACTATTTTCATGATGGATATACTAGTCAAGGTAATTCACGTTTGAATTTAGATTTTTCAAATCATATTTTTTATGGGTTCAAAGAGAAAGTACATATTAAATCCCATTTTCTAATGCTTAAAAACATAGTAAGGTAAAAAATAAATAAAATAAATATGTGATGACATGGAGTGATTTTAAAAGATCATGAAAACAAGATAGAATTCCAAAACAAACTTGAAATGTTGTGTTATTTTCAAAATACCCTAAGGTAACATTTTCACCCCCTAATTATTATTTTTCATGTGACGAATGTTCATCTGTTAGAAAATTTAGAAATATATTTTTCATAAGTATAACTAAATATAGTGATTTTAATTTTGATTATCAAGCTAATATCATTTATAGAAATGATGTGCTATGTATTGAAGATATGAAGGAAATGTGAGATTTTTATGATGATAAAATTAAAAAATGTCTTCTAAAAATGTTTCACTAAAATAAATATATAAATTTTCTTACGAAAGGATAAATAATTTATCTATTAAATTAAAGAATACTGATTTGGAAATTTTAAAGATTAAGGGAGAAAATGAAGCATTAAATGAAAATCTTGGAAACATAGCTTCTTCTACACATCAAAATGTTTGTGATGATTTTTGATTTTGTTAAAAGATAAAATGAAAGGATAAATAATGAATTACATAATGTTATAAATAAAAATATTTTTTTGAAAAGGAAAATTTATAATAGATATGCTTCAAATGTCAACATTGGAAAGATTTATTAATTCATGAAATTTTATGATAAACAAAATAGGATTGGGAACAATTATTTTATTATTACTATGATTAGAAATAAATTTTAAAAGGAAATTTGGTTCAGTTGATTGTTTTAAATATTCATCTTGTGGTCAATATACTTTTCATTATCCTTTATTGTTAACTTAATATTTTGTTCAAAAATGTATTTTCATCTCTAAATAGTTTTTAATCGAAAAAATATCTAAACCATCTACTTATTGGGTACCGAAAGGTATTCATTTTAATTAATGTGAAACTAAACCATTATTTATACCCAGGTAAAATTTATTTAATTTCATATTCTTATTTCCAACATGTATGTCACTATAGTTTTATTCTTAGAATGTTTTAATGAGTATTATAAACCTTAGTAATTCATTTTGTTTATGCTTGAATACAATGTATAATTTTGGGATTATACCACGTACTTAAATATTTAAATTTTGTTTTGTTTAGTAATGGTGAATAAATTTATGTTTATATTTCATTATCATGAATTTTCATTTTCATATGGAATATGAATTTTCAATTTTATTTGTAAACTATGGTTTATTGGAATGTTATTATTATTTGAATACTTTAAAAATTATTTAAATATCTTATAACATGTTTTGTGACTTATTTTTATATAATTTTATGTCTTTAGAGGAGTGTTCATTGATGGAATTAAAATTATTCTTGAACCACATTTGTATTGTCATTTTGAAAGAAGGTCATCAGTTTAAGGAGAGTTACTATTATTCTAAATTCTACATTCATCATGGATATTTTAGTTATTGATATTTATTATACATAGTTTTATATGTGTATTTGTAAATAATTTAATATTATGTAAATAAAAAAATATATTTTTTAATTCTTATAAAACTTATGAATAGGTTTTCTTTTCTAAAAAGAAGGAAGTTAAAATTAAGGTGGAAGAAATTTATGTTTCTTAATTTTAAATTTATTCCATACTTCTCAACTATTTAAAAATTCAGTTTCAAAAATTTTAATACAAAATTTTCAATATATTTAGCTTATTTGTGAAGTCTTTTAAAGTATAGAATCAATTTTCAAGATTAAAATATGTAAATTATTTAAAATTTTAAATCTAATTTTTCAAGTTAAAATTTTGTGCTTAAAATGTGATTTCACTATTTTAATGAAAGTTAAAATTGAATTTATTTATAAAATAGTATATTTATTAAAGATACTGAAGATGAAATTTAGGGGGAAATTTACCATTTTTAATTCACATTTTTAGAATGTATCAATTAAGGGGTATAAAACCATATTTAATATATGGAATTTTTTTCTAAAAACAACTATTTTGTTTAAGTCTATTTCAAAATTTTCTCAAATATAGTTTTGATTTACTCTTAACATTTCTTAAATGTTAAAATACTGTTACTAGTTTATAGAATGATAAATCATGTGTAAGTTTAAGTTTTTTATTTTAAAATATATTCATTTATGCATGAATAAATTTTTTTATTGCCAACTTATAAAATCTATTTTAAATAGTGTAAGAATAAACAATCATTCTTGATATTTAATTCTTAAATTTACGAGGAGTATCAATGTGTTTATATATTGAAATTTTAATGTTTAATTGAAATATAAATTAATCTAGAATATGTTTTTTAGTTTTCTATTTTTTTATTTATATACACATTTTTTTATTAGATTACTGTTTTAATTCTTCTAATTTACATTGGTTTATGTCTACTTATTATTTAAATTTCCAATTTGTATAAAAGGTAATTTTATGAAGGGTTTCCCATTAATTTTTAGTAAGAATATTTTTAAATATTCTATCCTTATACAATAGAATTTTTTAAAAATATAAATCATTATAATGGCTCCTTATAATATTTATTAGAATTATTTTGGTATAAAAAAGTTTAAATTTTCAGTCATATTCATCTTTATATATTTTTTCTTCTATTTATTTTAATTTAATCACATGAAATTAGATTGAATATGAAAATTTTAAGATATTATTTAGCAAATGTTTAAAATCAGGGGAAGTTAATTTTTGAATTTATTTTTCGATATTGAATTTAGAAGAGTTAACATCTTTCTCATTAACTTCAAAGAGATAATTTTCTATAACCATATATTCTTTCTAATTTTAAAAATGGGGATAATTTTTGAAATTATGTTTAGTTTTTTATTATAAAAAAGGGGGTAGAAATTTTAGTGGATCCTTGAAAAATTTCATGTTTTTATAATTACAAAACTATAATTATTTGAACCACTTAATTTTCTAAATAGCTTCTTGTTTAGTAGATCATTAATCCACATAATATTTTGATAATGAAAAAGCATTAACTGTTTTATAAATTTTATTATATGTATTAATACATATATTTCTGTAATTAAAATTTCTCATACCTTTATTATGTTTTATCCTTAGGTTTTTATCTTATATATTTATTAAGTAAGAATTCTCTTTGATTCTTATATTTATTTCATAAAATTATCTTTATAGTTCTTATTTTATTGGTCATAACATGTTCTAGAAGTTTTATATTGAGTTCCTAGACTAAATAAATTATTTTTTACCTTAAAATATATTTTATAAATCTTTTTTATTATCCCCATCTAGCCAATTCACATAGCCAAATCTACCACGTAGCAAATTCTTCTATGTATCCAAATATCCAAATTCAATTACCTTATGTATTGTAACCATAAAATTGGATACAAAACAAAAAATAGATAATTTTTTAAGTTTGAAAAATAATAAAATTAGCTAAATTTCATTAAAAGAAATATAATTCTTAAAAGTTCTCAATATTTTTTGAAATTAGGTTATAATTCACTGAATGATTTCAATATGAATTCTGTAGTTTTTCATAATTTATTTGCTTCTATATTTTACAGATATCTTGAGTTATATAGGTCATATTTAGGTAATTGTTGGATTTTTGAATTATAATGAATTTATCTAGATATAACTAAATTGGAAACAAAACTAATTCTAACTTTTAGATTATGTGATTTAGGTCTGAAATTTAAAAATTCAAACTATATAGAAATCTTAGAAATTTTCTTACTTGAATATTCGACTACATGATAATTTTGGTTATGTGAATTTCTACTACCTAGATAATTACATTATGTGGTATATTTTCCTACATGAATATTTTTGTATGTGTAAATTTGGTTACATGAAGGATTTGGATACATGAAACTTTCTTTATATACGGATTTAATTACGTGAATTCAATTATGTGAATTTTTATTTTTCAATTAAGCTATGTGAATTTGTTTACAAATTTGGTTATGTAAATTTGGATATGTGAATTCTCTTGGTGAAATTGGCTTTGTGAAAATAATATATGTACAAAAATTTATTTACAAGATCAATTTCACCTATGTGGTTTTGTGAGTTTCCACAAATTATTCTTAAACATATAAATATGATATATTTTCCATATATTTTATATTTATTTTTAATGTAGGTTTATTATAAATATACATTTTATTTTACTTATTCAAAAAAATTTCATTTATTTTCCAAAATCCATGTGAAATAGTTTTAGATTATTTTTTGATTAAATAAATGAGATACACATGGGATTAAGCATGTATAGATATTCATGCTAAAATTTTGGAACTTGAGATATTCAAATTAAAAGGGATTGATATATGGAGAATGTGTCTTGTATATTCTCAGGGTGTTTTCAAGGATATTAATATTTATTATTAACTAATGTAGTAATTTTTAGAAACTTGATTCTCTATAAAAAAAATGTTTTGTTTTATAAAATATAAAGATAGAACTCACATGGATATTAATTATCTATTTTTTATGAAAACAACATGTGAAACATTTATCTGAGAAATAATCATGAGTAGTAAGAATGTATGGAAAAATAAAATTTCAAATTAGATTTTTTTAATATAAAGAGTTAATCATTCATGAGTTATGGGAGTATTCCTTGTAATTTATGAGAAAAAATTATTTATTACTATATTAATTGTTTATTTTTCTAATGATTTTTTGTTTATATAATGGGTTTTTATTTTTATAGTATATCAAATAAAATTAAAATTTGTGACCACATGAAGAATTTGTTATTGTAATTTAGAAAGGAAAATCATGACTTTTAAATTAAAGAAAATA
Organism: Viscum album; assembly: GCA_963277665.1. Lineage (NCBI taxonomy): Eukaryota > Viridiplantae > Streptophyta > Magnoliopsida > Santalales > Viscaceae > Viscum > Viscum album. Next base: position 1,770,844,501 of record OY728157.1, read on the forward strand.
TCCATTTCTATTTTTTGACATAAAAATACTGAGTCATGTGGTGATCAAATATAGACATGATTGTGGTTTAACTATTATGTATTTAATAATTTTAAATTGAGTCATATAGAATCATCATTCAATTGTTTACTAAAGTAAACAACTGGTTTCTTGAGATTCATTATTTCAATATTTTGAAGGGTCCAAGTACTACCCTATCCATATGCCAAATTATTCATGTGAAATCATTAATCAAGTTAAATTATTTTATTCATTATTTGTGTTGTACATGTATTGGTTATATCATCACTCTTATAGTTTCTTTAATGGGGTTACACTACCATAAAAAAGGTATTTCTATGTTTAGTATTTCCTCTTAGAAGAATGGGTTTAGTCTACCCCCTTAGAAGAATAGGTTCTAATTACCCGTAAAAGAGAATATGAAAGGGACTCTCTTATAAGAGTCTAGGTTTAGTGTGTCCCCTAAAAATACTAAATTCCTCTTGACTCATAACATAAAAAAGGTTAGGAAAAATACCATGAGGTTCTGGGTTGGGTATTCACCTATAACGTAAAGGTTTATGTTTCCATCCATAAAATATTGGGCTGCACCTAAATTGGAAATATGAAATAGTTTAGGATAAATCCTGTAAAAAACAAGGCTAGGGATTCTTATACAAAAGTCTATGTTTTTTTCTAAAACCATAAAATAAGCCTCTAGTTTTGAAAAATGTGGATGAAAATTGTTTTCCCTCCCCCTAAAAAGTGATATACCATAATGGGTTCCATCTATTTTAGTTTCTGAAAGGGGTGAAGAGTGGACTTGGATCATTCAGATCTCAACAAATATAAAATTCTTATTTTCATATTTTACTAAATTGAATTTTAATTTCACTCAATTTTCATATATCAGTGTGGTTTAATTTTTTAATATTTGAACTGATCAATTTCTACTCAAGAATTATAAAATCTGATTAATTTACAATAAAAGACAATTCACCCCTACATATCCATTGTTATCACCCCTTTGGGATATAATTCCACTTTTACTAAAGCATATATACTATGTATCATTTCACCTTATATCAGATCATATAAAATAAATTGTGAAATCATATCTAAAAATATTTTGGATATATTATAATGAACTTTTGGAAATCTATCATTAACTTCACTTTATATCATATCATATGTAATACCTTGTAAACAACCTTTCAAAAATCTTATAGATTAACTATAAAACACTTTAAATAAATCTATCTTATTCAAAATAAATCCTCATTTAGTAAACAAAAATGTGACACACCAAGGTCCTTTGTAGTATCGAAAAAAATATGAATCACTAGATCTATAAATGTAAGAAAAGAGTGGCCTCTATAAAAAAATAAATTCCACTCATGTTACAAAGGTATCTTACATGATCTCCATCAAAAACATGTATCTCTATATTTGTGTCCACCTATAAAATCACATGACTTCATAGATTCTCATATGTTATCTTTATTCAAGATACTAAGTGGATAGGGGTCACAGAATATGTCAATATCATATATCCAACTCATATGTTCTCAAATCGTTGAGTATATACTAACCTATTCAATGAATACATCACATTCCATTCATCTTTATAAACAAGAACATCATATTCCCCTCATCCAAAAACATAACCACATCATATGTACTATCTAGTTGTTGCTAGACACTCCCAATTCTCTCTAAATCAAGGTCCCATATGGAATACTCATCATATGATAGGATAAATACCATATTGTTTGGACTCCATCCAATGAAATGATAAGAAACATACCCAACTACTAATTTATTAACTAAACCTAAATGATTTCATTAAAAAGGAATCAAGTATATAAGTTATCACTCTAGGTATCTTACTAAATTCAATTAATGGGGACACATAAATTATCCATTCAACCCTAGTATACTAAATTCATAGTATATGACACTTTATGTGGGATACCTAGTTAGACATTGCATGCACAAATTAATTATTCTACCACATGAGCATAGTTTATATCTCAGAAAAGAATCCAACCCATGTTAACCCTTGAATTTCATTATAACATATGATACCTAATGCTGAACACCAGTTAGGGATAAATCAAAGTTTTGATTTTAGAGGTAAATTATCACTACACTTCATGGAATAAATATCAATATATAAATATATGTAGCGAATATGAAAAAAATTATAAAGTAGATATTTAATTTTAAATTCTTAAAACTCTTTAAAAATACTTAAGAAAACACTATATAAGAACCTTTCAAACATATCATATATGTTAGACTGCTATATCAGCTGTATGTTTTCTTTAGTTTCTGGGGTTTTGTTAACTCATTACATCTATATGTAATTATATTAACATATCTATATTAACATATGATAACAACCTCCCACTCAAACCTTTAGTGAGTATCATATATGAGGAAATCAAGTTGGAATAATGGAAATAATTTGGAATCATATTCCTAATGTTCAATTACTAGAATGTATTTCAAAATTTCTAACTCTAAATCATAGAATGTTATGATTTTAACTTGTATTGTTTAATTAGATCTCCTTTTAAGTATAAAATTACCATGATTGAAACCCTTTTCCTAAAAATTTATCATTGAAATCTTTTAGTGAATATTGAAACTATTTATGTCATTACATTCCATCACATCCAAAACTCATTTTGTATAAAGTGATATTAACTATGTTTTCATAAATAAATTTTAAATTTTAAATTTTTTTAACATATTGTTCCTATAATTAGGTATTCCTAAACCCCATTGTGTTAAATTATTAATATCATAAGTGGAAAAAATGATTTATCAGTGAATTTTTGAAAATTGTTTTAAAGGCCTTAACTGCCAATTAACATATTAGAATATTAAATTGAATATTTTTGGGGTTTGACACCAAGTTAGTGTGAGATTATGAGGCCTAGAAATCCTTAACAAAGACTGAATAAAAATATTAATTGTATTATATTAAGTGCACATAATTTATTCAAAATAATTGAATAACTCCATAATGGTGCATCATATGAGAAATTTGATACCACTTTTATGTTCGAAACGTGGTGTTTACCTTAGGAGGGGTATAAAATTTGAAGCCGTCAGAAATTTGGATTCCTTGATCATGAGATAAAATTATTAAATAATATATAATATATTATTTTACTAAAAATAATTAAATATCTCCCAAATAGTATGTCGTATGGAAAATAAAAAACCATCAATGGGTGTGGAATGAGGGGTTTACCCTAGATAGGGTATAACATTTGTAAGTGTCAGGCGTTTAGATGCCTCGCTCATGATAAAAACATTTTTTATTTAAATCAATTAATTATTTGAATTTTTAATTAATAAATCATTAATATCTCTCAAACGATTCATCTTTTTAGAAATCCAAGATCACTGTTGTGTCCGAAACGGGGTGTTTACCCCAGACAGGGTATAAATTTCATTAGAAACGAGTGTTTGGTCAGCATAATTTTTAAGTTAAGTTATTCAATTATTTAATTACTAAATTCATTATAAAAAATAGTTTCCCCCCTCTCTCCTCACTTCATCTTCTCCACACACATAAACTGCATTTTCAACTGATATCTTCACTCGAAAGCTTCCGAATCATCATCATTTTAATCTGTTTAATTACAACATCTTAATGAGGGTAAAGTAAGGACTCTGTAGTAAATTTTTGGTTGAATCTTGGATTAAAATGGGTGTTTCAAATTAGGGTTTTAAATGCTCTGCTTTTGGGTTCATATACCACATCAACTCTTGTTTTTGGTGGTTCTAATTGATTGGAATCCACCTAAAACCTCCTTGAACACATTCGATAGGTCTCTGGGGACATGATATCACTACTATAGATAGTGATTTTAAAATATCTAGAAACATATTTTAACAGCACTAGAAAAGTACTGGTAATCACAATGAAGATAGGGGGTACCCTTTATCAGCACTAAAAAAGTGCTGATAAAGGGGGTCCTTTATCCGCACTAAAAAAAGCACTGATAAAGGCCTCCATTTATTAGTACTATTTTTAGCATTGATAAAGGATGACATTATCTGCACTAAAAATAGCGCTGATAAAGTAGGCCTTTATGAGCGCTCGAAATAGAACTAATAAAGAGGGACTTTATCAATGCTCAAAATAGTGTTGATAAAGGCCTAGCTTCTTGATGTGCTATTTATATAATAGAAAACCCACCAGAACCTGCACAACCCACACACACCACTTTCACAAAACAACACTTACATAATGCACACAATAACAAAGCAGTGCACACAAGAATAAATTAGCGCACACAAGGGTTTGGAAAACAATTCTATATACATTTCAAATAATGTTTTATATAATTACATTTAAAATTATCCAAAAAATAGTTAAAAACATTAATGTTTCATCCTTTGATATCCGTGATACCCTCTAAAAAATTTCTGCCCATAGTATTAGTTTCTAAAAAAATCATACCAACTCAAGAAAAAGGTTTCACCTATATAATAAAAAATATATTATGTTTATAATACTATAAAGAAATAAACTAAACATTAATATAAAAGTATACATTAATAAAATGTAAGTTTTTAATAAAAAATACACATATGGAGTTATACAGGTCACACCGTGCGTCTTATTGAGGTGGGGTTGATTCCTATATTTCACAGATGAGTTATGAATCATTGTTTTAAAACATCAAAATAATACTAATGAGTTTTATTTGTTTTGAGTATGTCCCATATTGTTTAAATAAAATTAATATCAATTTTAAATGAAACATTTGGATTTATACCAGTCACATCATTCATCAGATTGAGATGATGTTGATTCCTACACATCAAAAATGACTCATGGATTACTGTTCTAAAGTATCAAAATAATCTGAATGAATTTTCTTGGTTTTCAGTATGTTGATTGTGTTTTTTTACTAAAATTTAATTTCAAACTAGAAACATACATTTTGAGTCATATTGGTCTTATTGTATGTCAGTTTGAGGTGATAATGATTCATACACATAAAAAAGTACTTACAAATCACTCTCCTAAATTATAAAGACAATCAGATGGTGTTTGCATGGTTTTTTGTGAGTGAAACATTTTGATCTAAAAAATAAATTTTAAACTGATAACAGACACTTTTATTAATATTGGTCACACCGTGTGTTGGATTGAGATGTATTTGATTATTACACATCAAAAATGACTCATGGATAATTATCTTAAAGTTTCAAAACAATGTGAATGTGTTTGCTCAGTTTTCAGTATGTCACTTGTTCTTTTTTACTTAAATTACTATCAATTTTAAATAAAAACACATTTAGACTTATTCTGGTCACATTGTTTATCGGATTGAGGTGTGGTTGGTTCTTATATGTCACAAATGACTCATGGATCATTTTTATAAAGTATCAAAATAATCCAAATGTGTTTTCTTGGTTTTCAGTATGCCAATTTTGTTTTTTTACTAAAATAACATTTCAATCTGGAAACACAATTTTTGAGTCATATTGGTCACATCGTGCATTGGTTTAATGTGAGACTACTTCATACATGTCACAAAGGACTTTTAAATCAATTTAATAAATTATTAAGTCAATAAAAAAGTGTTTTCTTAGTTTTCAGTGAGTGACACATTTTGAGAAAAAATGTAAATTTTAAACTGATAATAGACACTTTTAATCATACCAGTCACATCGTGCATAAAATTGAGATGATATTGATGTCTAAACATAAAAAATGACTCATGGATAATTTTTATAAAGTATCAAAATAATCAAAATGCATTTGATCTATTTTCAATATGTCACTTGTTCTTTTTACTTAAATTATTCTCAATTTTAAATAAAAAGACACATTTGGATTTATACCGGTCACATCGTGAATTGTATTAAGGTGAGGTTTATTCTTACACATCAAAAATATCTCATGGATTGTTTTTCTAAATTATCAAAACAATCCTAATGCATTTTCTTGATTTTCATCATTCCAGTTGTGTTTTTTTTCTAAAATTAATGTTAATTTTAAATAAAGAGACACTTTGAGTCATACCGATCACACTATGCTTCAGATTGAGGTCCGGTTAATTCATACACATCAAAAATTACTTATAAATAATTTTACTAAAGTATCAAAACAATATGAATGTATTTTCTTAGTTTTTAGCATGTGAGTTTTGTTTTTTACTAAAATATCATTTAAAACTAGAAACACGCATTTTGAGTCATACCAGTCGCATCATCCATCAATTTGACACGAGAAAACTTCATACACATCAAAAATAAATTATGAATAATTTTCCTAATTATGAAGACAATCAGATAAAGTTTGATTGGTTTTTATTGAGTGACACGTTTTGAGCTAAAATGTCAGTTTTAAACAGATAACAAACACTTTTAGTCATATTGCTCACACCATTTATCAGATTGAGGTGTGATTGATTTCTACATGTCAAAAATTACTGATGGATCATTTTACCAATGTATCAAAACAATTCAAATGCATTTTCTCAATTTTCAGAATGTCACTTGTTCTTTTTGCTAAATTTATTGATAATTTAATATAAAAATACACACATAAAGTCATAACATTCAAACCGTGCATCGAATTTAGGTGTGGTTGATTCTTACACATCAAAAATGACTTATGGATCATTTTCTTAAAGTATCAAATCAATCCTAATGTGTATGCTCAATTTTTAGTATTTTAGTTGTTTTTTTACTAAAAACACTGTCATTTTTAAATAAAAATAGACACTTCGAGTCATACCAATCACATCTTCATGAAATTTGTGTACATTATTCTATCATAAATACTACCCATTCTTTTATAAATGAATCTATATCATCTTGTGAATATGGATATTTTCGAAAATCATGGTAGTACTGAAAAAATATAAATACACAAGGGATTAATAAATATTTTAAATGAAATAGTAATTATTTTTGAAAATACCTCTTTAGGGATGCTGGCTTGTTCATGGAATATGATCTCTTTCATAAATTTATAAACATAATAACCGCAGTCTTTTTTGCATGTTTTTTTAGAACACTGTAGAAACATTGGAATAAATAAGTAATTTTTTTATATGTGTTTGGATAGTGAAATATTATTATATATACTCTGATATTTATCTAATTGTAGTACTTGTGATGTTTCTTGTCCTTTTACCCTAGCCTCATTCCATGACATAGACGATATTCATGCATTTCCCTATTATAACAAAATCCTCATTAAAAGATAATTTAAATTATATAATTATATGTTTAGTTCTAAAATGTTGGATGTAGTGTTTTAAAAATTGATCAATGATATCATGTGTGGTTGGTTTTTTGGATATCCATGCATTGAATCCAGGAAACAAATCATTGGAGTATCCAAATTGCCTGTAATGAGAATATCATGCTTCCTATGAACACAAAAAATAATAAGCAATGAAATAAATTAAAATATATTTGATACGATTAAATTATAGATTTTTAACCCTACATTATTGGTATTAAGAATAGTCTTCATCCATAATTTTTTTGTTAAATGATTTGAGTAGGCCTGCCACCATTTCACCCTCTTTATTGGATTTTATTTTTGTTTATTCTATAGAGGTGACGTGAGGACTAAAGAGTCCAAATTTTTTTCAAGGGGAATTACCTAAAATTGTTTTTCATATATACTCCTAAGAAAAATATGAAATGAATTTAGCCATAATTATCATAGTATGTCAACTTTTGGAAAATCAAATCATGAAAACATCCCTCATGTATACGTTCACAACTGAGCCACCTAGCTAATCATACTCCAGGATTTCAATTACATTGTCAACAATAATGAAATATGTATCTTACCCTATGTACATATTTTCATCAAAATAAATTGTGTGATTACCACCGTATTTCAACTTCATATTCACATGATCCTACAATGATAATAAATGTGGATATAGAACTGGTGCGTTTAAGGTGATTTCGATAGATCGTTTCGATCAGTTGTTTGATCCTTGAGATAGTTTTGAGTCGTTCTTTATTTTTACCCTTGTCCCTGTGTTTTTCTGTAATAACATTAATTAGTTCATACCTTTATTCATTAAATTTTAAAGTATTATCTTGAAACATAAAATTGTAAATGAATACCTCCTTATCAACATGTTTTTTACAAGCTGTGATGGCCATGCGATGAATGGTCCAAGAGATTGTTCAACTTTATGAATATCTTAATTATAAATTAGAATAGGCAGATCGACACTCATCTCATAAGATATGTTAATCAAAACTTTTACATGACCTTTTGGAAGTTTTATGTTGTGTAGCATGTCGTTTTGGATATTGAACACTGTATCCATCATTATAAGGAGATGGGTGGGTGTTGATAGATATAAATCATAGTCATTTTCACCCTATAGAATATCAGTATAAGAAGGGTATCAGTGTCTATCTAATTCAAAATTCATAGAAACAATTATTATAACATTTATTACCTTAGTTAAGACATGTTTTTGAGGGGAATGGCTCACCTCAAAGCTGGTGGGGGAGTGGGGCGGGATCTTCCCGCACTGTTTCTTCTTGAGTTTCTTCTTCTCTATCCTCCACCATAACATTTTTTATGTTCTCTATTTTAAATTTAATTTATTATTCAAGGATAGATACTCTTTCCCTCATCATTTCAATTTTTCACTTTGAAACTCTTGTTTTTTTTTCTCAAAAAATGTTTGGGGTGTCACCCCAAAACCTGCACCTCTGATGCGGACATACCTTTTTGGATGCTTCAAGTTCACTAAAAGTATGTATGCATCTAATTTGGATATTTCTGATTCCTATGACTATATCAGATAGAAAAAATAGGAAAATAAGTAATCATTTTTATGTAATATATATTTAAATCAAAACAAATATTTATTATGTCATACTTACACATGTTTCCCACACTTTTGTGTGCGTTTTCATCTATTACTATACCTTCGTTATTTACACGTGCCTCCTTCTATATCACATGGTATGGGATGGAAGTGAATTTGGATTTGGATTCATCAATCTACATATAAACATAGAAAAATATTTATGGCATTGTTTTATGTAACATAAAATTATTACGGTAGATGTAAAATACGTACCAATTTTTTTTCAAGTGAAGTGTACCCCATCCTTAGTTTATGGTAGGGGTATGATGGTTTTTTTTCTCATTCCTTATTTTCATCACTCAGTTTATGTTTCATAAATAAAAAACTATCAATCAAAGTGATTCATACATGTATTTTCAAACAAAATATTTCCAAACATAATGTACCTAAATATATTTCTCTGTATGATGGCTAGTAAATGTATCCCATGCTCCTTGGGTTAGTAGGTGTGCATAAAGAGGAGGTGGGTGTGGGTTTATTTTCCCTTCAGCATCTTTAAGATAATATCTCATTAAAATTGTGCGAAATCCTCTGTGAATCCTTCAAGCAACCCTTAATACATAGTCCTTGTACTAGTCATCTACTATAAATGAACTCTACAAGGGATGATGAAGAGTAAGTTACTGTTTCATTATTTTATTTTCTATTACATTAAATAAATGATATCATAATGTTACCTTAATATCTCTACAAATCAGTGTATTAATCCCAGTGACAACATGGTGCCACATAAATACATCAATCGACACACGTTTCCAAGTGATGATTCAAATGTAACTACTGAATATGTTCTTATTAAGGTTAACATGCTGGCCCTTCTTATTCCATCCGACATGCTATTTATTTCCTTTCAATTTTTCCTTAAGGATTTTTGCTAACATCATCAAACTACGATGCTCCTGTTTTTTCGGCACCACCATTGTTTTTTTGCCTTCCATTTCCTTGGTTTATAAATCATTAATATGTTCCTCTGGAGTGCTAGCATCATCATGTGTAGATGGTGGTTGTACCTCTGCACTAGGAGAAGTAGTAGCAGGTTGTGAAACCTGTTGGTCCTCTATAATAAGAGCAAAAATAGGTTGAGAGACCAGTTGTTCCTCTACACTACAAGCAGCAGCAGGTTGAGAGACCTGCTATTCCTCTTCACTACGAGCATTAGTAGGTTGAGAGGCCTGTTGTGCCTCTATATTGGGAGCATCATCACATACAGAAATAATTATCTACAAAAGTGGTTTAATATTTAATTTAGATTACATAAAATCAGAAGATAATAGATAATAACATAAGGTAACATGATGTATATTATAAAAAAAAATACAATATGATTACTGAACTCTCTCTTTTTAAGGCTAAAGGGATTTGACCCCTCTATCGACTATCCAAATCCCTTCATTGTGGTCTCCTATGACATAAAAAACACCTCCTACATTAGGACCACTGTGAAATGATTGAGAAATATCAATGAAAGGGTCATCCTCTATTGTATTTTCATATGAACCTTCAGTGGTTTTGGTCAATAACAGAACAATTAACCAATTTCAGTTTGCGGGATCTGGAACATAAAATACTTGTATTGTCTTTGATGCCATTATAAACGGTTCTTTTTTGTACCCTTCCTTATTGAAATCAACTTTCATGAATGGAAACTCATCTATTTTAACAAAACTTCTATTATCAACGCACTTTCATTGAAAAATTGGCTCTTAAAATTTTGTATAATTCAACTACCATATTTTTTTGATGATTCCATAGTATGAAATATTCGTATAAATTGGATTTATTTTCTTAGTACTAGAAACATGAATCACTTCATCTACAAGTGTAACTCTACTATTATTCATGGTACTGTCTTCATCATGTTAATTAGTATAGAATGTATAACTTTTAATTACATAAGCGTTATAAGATAATACATAAACACTTGGTCCTCTGGCAAGCCATTGAAGTTGTTCTGAAATTGAGTGTAAATTTTTATCTAACTCCTTAAATATATGGTCCTAAAACCATCCTATAAACTATCAATTATGTGCTTTTGATATCTATTTTTCATCCCTTTATGGATTCAAATGCCTAATAATTTATTTTTAGATTTTGACAAATGGGTCAACCTTCAAACTATTATAAAAAATGTAAAGGTGGGCCTAATATCGATTTGTAATATTGATTATGATAACTTCTCTTCAATAAATTAATTCACCCATAATCCATCCAGTGTGATGAGATTTTTTTAGACCAATTCATTTCACTCTGGATAGGTATTTTGTATAGAATTCAATAGTTTCCTCAACAATATATCGCTCCACAATACAACCCATCAACCAACTTCGATTTTTGACATAACCTTTCAAAATCTTCATATACCATTCAATGGGTTACATCCATATATAGTGTACATTACCACATAGTCGAATCCCTCTCACCATATGAACCATCAAATCAACCATCATATCAAATAATATTGATGGGAATAATATTTCTAATTCACATAATATGATGAAAATTTCTCTTTTTATACTTGAAAATTTTACTGGGTCTATTACTTTGATGCATATAGATTTGAAGAAGAAATAAAGATTTATTAATTTATAACGGAAATTATTGGGAAAAATGAAATGTAATGCTTAGGAATTAGATCTTTCATCAAAATTTGGTAGTCATGTGATTTCAGAACCTTTAATTTTAAATCATCCATTGACACGTTGTTCTTGATATTCAATGAATACCCCTATTGAAAATTTATTTCATTTAAGAAGTTAAAAAAAATAACATCTCTCTTACTTGGAACTAGGTGTAAGTAGTTGAAGGAAGAAAAGTTCATTTTTCACCCCTCACTGGTACCAACTCTTCTCATATTCCCTTATCAACCATGTCCAACCTAGCTTTAATTCCATCCTTTGTTTTTCTGGGTGCATTTAGTAACGTGCCAATGAAACTATCACATATATTTTTTTCAACATTCATAACATCAAGAAAGTGTTTGACATATATACAATTACAGTATGGTAATTCAAAAAAAAGCTGATCTATTCTTCCAACTTGTTTTCGTAAGGTTTTTTAAAAACGGTTTACCAAAAGTAGTGTTCACATCTTTTAATTTCTAAAAAAGTTGATCACATGTTAGTAGAGATGACACTGTATATTCTTATAAACTTCCATCAAATGATGTTATCCAAGTTTGGTACTTATCTCATCAGGGTAGAAATATACAATGTCCTAAAAACGTGGTTTTCAATGAATGTTTCAACCTAATTGACTGAGTACCTTGTTCACAGATGGGACACCCATGAGTTCCTTTAATGCTATATCCTCACAAATTTCCATAAGTAGTAAAGTAATTTATTGTCCTGTAAAACATGGATCTCAATGTGAAATCTTCAGTTTTGTAAGTATCATACAACATAACACCTAAATCCCACAATAATTTAAAATCCTCATTCAATAGAGCCAAATAAATATCAATATCATTACCCGGTTGTTTCGGTCCTAATATAAGCATAGATAACATGATGTGTTTTAATTTCATGCATAACCATATTGGAAAGTTATAATTTACCAACATAACCAGCCATGTACTATGAGTGATGATTTGAAAACCAAAAGGATTTACTCCATCTGTAGATAATGCAAGATGAAGGTTTCTCAGCTCGTTTCCAAAATCAGGATACTCCTAATCGATTCTCTTCCACTGAGGAGAGTCTTCTGAGTGATGTAGATTCCTATATTTATTTCTTCTATATGCGTGCCACATTAATTTCTATATAGTCTCCTCACTTCCATATAGTATCCTAAACCTTGTAATTATTGGAAAGTACCATACAACTTTCGTAGGACCAGATTCATCTTTCTTGTATATAGAAGAACCACACTTTGGGAATTCTCTATGTGATTTTTGGTCCTTGAAAAATAGTATATAGTCATTCATTAAGACTTTTATTCTTTTAGAGATCATACCCATCGAGTTTAAAATTAATTTGGAGTCGTATGTTTGGATCATGAGCTCATTATCTTCTGGGAGCATGTCATTCAATAGAGATTGTAATTCTGTAAAACTAGTGTCACTACATCCGTTGCCTACTTTAAAATTATACAGATTCTGTATGGATGACAATGCTGTATATTTAGTGAAACCACCATACAAAGGAGTCTTTTCACAACTCTTTAAATACTCAAACAATTTTGGGAAACCATGAAGTTCATCTTCAATTATCCTTTTCATTTCCTCAATATGATCTTCATCATCATTCACATCTATAATCACATCCTTGATATGGTCTTCTTCTTTGTCCACAATTTTAATTATATCACATGATCCATAAAACACATTTTTATCCCTCTAACAGCTATATTAACTTATTATCTATGTTTATTCCAACATTTATAACTCCATTCTATTCCATGACAGATCAAGTGTTCTTACAACTTCTCTGAACTAACTTGTCTTGAATAACAACAATATAAACACAAAAAAGGATTTGATAAGGGTCGTATGTATGATCTTTTGAAAACATGATGAGCTCTTTCACTCCATATCTACACTCTTTTGTCAAATTATTGGCATACATACATTCTTTATTCTTAACCATTCTATTTGAATCAGTGATATTAACATTTAAAAAATAAATACAAAGAATATTGATATAATGTAATGGTTTTCCTAATTCAATAAAAATATAATCTTAAAATATTATAGAAATACTACAGTTCAAATGTATATTTAAATCTATCTAAAACATAACACTTGAAATCCCATTAAAAATCCAACCATTTACATAACTTCCTCTTTAAAATAACACACCCTTTTAAAAATAAATAAATCAGTTCCAAACACTCTTTAACAAAACCAAAATTCATTTTTTAAGCATTAAAGGAAAATTCATGACCCTACAATATTAATCATTTAAAATGAGTGACAAACCTCTAAGAAACATTTCAAAACACATGAATAATTTTAAAATATCCACTTAGGAATTTTCACAAAGTCATAGATCCCAAGAGAGGAACTTTATAAAAGATAAAAAGAAAACACCTCGATTCATCTCAAATCAATTAGTGTTGTATGATTCCATAACATTATTCTAAAGGTTGGTTTAATAATAATAATTTCCATAATAATTTGATATTGTTCTCTACACCACTACATATTTATTATCCATGATTCCATTGTATAGTTATATCAATTATACTTCACCACAACACCAGAGTCCCAATGAATATATTCCATAATCAGTGAAAACACTCATAACCATGAAATACTCATGTTCTAGTTTAAAAAAAAACACTGAATTATCTCAATGATCATTGGATCACACCAAATCAATTGGTTGCACACCCCATGAACAATGTATATGTATCTCACATGAAGTACTATAGGTTCCTTCCTTTATAAATACACCTATGAAAATCTATAAGAATGTACCCAAATACTAAATCAAGAGTACTCCCAACACTCCACTTCTCAAGTATAATGAATCCATATGCCTACCCACAAAGTTTTATTTTTATAAAATTATTTCTTGGTTATATAAAACCCCTATAATTCCAACGAATTGGAAGATCATCCAAACCCGTATAAAATAGTAGTCCCCCCCCAGCTCCCACTATAATACCTAATAGATAACTCATGGTAGGAATTTACCCTTCTCATCTATGGGGGTTTGTAAAACCTTCCCCAAAAATTAAACCTTGAAGAGTTTCAAAAAAAACCTATGATAGTATTGAAAATTGGGAAATATACTAGATAATATAAGCTAAAATAAGATAAAGTGATTGAGGAAACATTTGAGAAAGAAAAGTAAGAAGATCATTGAAGAATGGAAAAGAAATAGAAGATAAGTGGTTGGTTAGTGAGTAATAACCACTAAAATATCAAACACTGCTAGTGTTTAAAGGGAGTGAAAGGACAAGAGAGTAGAATGAAAAATAAGGGAAATTTTTAGAGTTGAATAAAAAATATTAAATTAACATATTATTTGTTGAGGCTATAGTGAAAAAGTATACCTATAAAAAATTTATGAATAAAATTGTTTATAAAAAGATAAATCTAATGGAATTGGGAACCATAACATTGATGGGGTATTTTTATATTGTTGTATGAAGAAGCCTATTGAAGTATTAATGTGATCTTGTTAACTTTTTGATTCTGATTCATATTGGGTCTAATGAGTTTGGTTAGGCTTTGAGCGGATTATGAGTTAGCATGAATGTAATGTCTTACTTAATATTTAAAATCTATCGATTAAGAGAGATTAATCCAACTCAAGTTATGATTTAACTTGTAAATACTACACTCTGGTGTCCACTATATTTTCTCAAGGATTGAATTTTCAAGGTGGACAAGTTCAAATTCCCAGTGGACTTTATTTTTATAGACATGGAAAAAGATAAGGTTCTTAAAATATTATAAGGACCATACCCATAAATGGTAGGTAATTTATATAAGTTCAAAGTGTGGAGTTATTCATTAGAGTTATTAGAGTATAGGTGATGTTCAATATCCATCAAACAATAAAAAATCTAGTTAATAAAGTAGATGAGTAGGGAGAATATAGATTACAAGTATTTGAGGATAATACTGTCCATGGAAAATTATTTTATGTAGAAAAATTAGTTAATAAATAAGTGAGTCAAAAATATGTATGGAGATAAAAATGGTTTTTGTAGATACTTCATACAAATAAACATTCATTTTTAGTGAAATCACACATAAAAAGCATATGTCATTTTATTCTTTCATGCCTAGAATAATGCATAGGCATGGACCCTTACCAATAATCCAAGATCCAAAACCCTTAAATCATAATATTCAAACTCAAGTGTATCTCCAAAGGTGAAATCATACAACATTAAAAATGGAAACAAAGAACAACAATCCCATCACCCTGGTAACTTGGACTTCCCATCAGAAAAGTTTTTCATGATGAACTAGTATGAGGTATGTCATATGTTGTGACACATCCCTAATCCTCTCAACTAATAACTCACCAACTCATAAAAAAGATAGACATTGATACCAACTGTTCATGAACCAGAATGGGTTTAACTGACCTATCACCCGATCTAGCATGAGAAAAAACCTCTAGAAACCCTCCTCGTATGTCATACCAACTAGTCACGAGGGCATAAATAGAATATGGTGGAGAGAACATTTCATTAGAACAGAGTACAGTAACCATAGAAACAAGGAAAACCAACATGAAATTCATTTAGTGCACAAACAAGGACCACCAACGACCATGTTTTTTAGCTGGGTGTTTAGCCTATACAATTAACAACATCATCATTAATATAAAATTGTAGTAACATGTGAAATGAATTAGAAAGAAGAGAAAACTCACTGTGGAGGTGCGGTTCAGCGCGCGGTGGAGGTGCGTTCACGGTAGAGGAGAGGCATGTGGTGGCGGAGTCCTCTGGCGGAGGAGAGGTGCACGACAGAGGATTCCTTTAGAAAAAAAGAGGCGAACAATGGAGGATAGGTGCTCGAGGAAGCTGGGTTTGTAGTGGAGGGAATCACAGATGCGTAGGAGTCGATGGCGGAGGGGAGGCATATGGCGGAGGAGTCCTCTAGTGGAGGAGAGGTGCACGACGGAGGAGAGTCATGCAGTAGAGGAGAGTCGTGCGATGGAGGAGAGGTGCATGACAGAGGAGAGGTGCGTGGGGAAGGTGGGTTCACAGTGGAGGAGTTTGCGGGAGAGGAGGAGGAGGAGGAGGCGACAGCTATATCGATCGGCTTTTGCGAGATCTTGAGGGGTGTGAGGAAGGAGTAAAAAGTTAGGATTTCTTTATAAAACCCAGTGAATATTTTATTAGCACTATCTAAAAAGTACTGATAAAGGTATGTTTTATCAGCACTAAAATAGAAAGCACTGATAAAACATGCCATTATCAATGCTTTTTTAGCACTGATAAAGATAAGCCTTTATCAACACTAAAAAGCATAGATAAAGATATAATGTTAATAATTTATTTATATTCTTATATATATTTCTAAAATTATATACATGATAAATATATATTAATATTTATAAAATTATAATTTAAATAATTATAAAATTATAAGAAATATACTTATTGTATTTATAATCTTAGAAATATATATAATAAATATATTCATTATATATTTTTATAAGATTATAGATGTATAAAACTATATTTCTTCTAATTTTATAGTTATTTATATGAATATATATATATTTATAATTATAATTATAAATGAAAATATATAAATTTATTTAAATAATTATAAAATTATAACAAATTAATATTTAAAATATTTATAAGTTTATTAATATATATATTGAATATATTTATTATAATTTTATATTTATTTAAATATATCTATATTTATTTATAACTACAAATATAAATATTTTTATTTATTTCTCAATATTTTTATAAATTTGTAAATATATTTAGAAATATATATATTTAATTATATATAACATCATATATGAATATAATAAATATATTTTTTTATGAATTAATAATTATTTAAATAAATAAATATTTATTTATATTTATAACTAATAAATAAATTATTTATAGTTTTAATTATATATATATATATATATATATATATAAAATTATAAAATTATAACAAATATATTTATAATTTTATAAATATATATAATTAATATATTTATTATAATTTTTAATGATTTAAATTTATTTACATTTATTTAGAATTATATTTATAACTATTTGTATTAATTTATAGATATTTGTATATAAATATATATAAAAAATATATTTATTATAATTTTTTAATTATTTATATATATCTATGTTTATTTAGAAATTATAATTATAAATATTTGTATATATTTGTTTAATTATATATTTATAACTTTATAAGTAGTATAATAAATATATTTATTATAATTTTATAATTATTTACACATATATATTTATTTATAGTTATAATTATAACTATAAATAATTATATTTATAATTATTTCTATATAATTATAAACATATATATATATATATATATATATATATTTATAAAATTATAATATATGTATATATTTATTGTAATTTTATAATTATTTAAATATATATATAGTTATAATTATAATTACAAATAAAAATATTTGAAAAGTATTTATATATAATTAAATTTTAATAATTATAAATATAATAAATATATTTATTCCTCAAATATATTTAATGTAATTTTATAAGTATTGAGAACATAATATAGTATATATATGGGTAACATGCATGAATTAATCATATACACCTCATAAAATATACATAATAAAAAACGAGTCATCAATGGACTACATGAATAAGAATAAGAGTGTAATATATAAATGAACATTCATGATGATTCATAATATATATTCACACATGATCAATATACTTATTGACCAAATTCATTGGAAAAACATATATATTTAATTATAATCTTAGAATTTTTTTAAAACATTATATATATATATATATATATATAAATTTGAATTATTAAAAAATATATTTTAATTATAAACATGTGTTTTTTATCTAATGCATAAAAATAATTTTTTTAATATAAATATAATAATTTTATATAAATAATTATTAAAAACTTTTATCAGTGCTAAAAATAGCACTGATAAATATATCCTTTATCAGTACTTTTAGCTAGCTCTGATAAAATCCCCCCCTTATCAGTGCTTTCTGCTTATCACTAATAAAATGAGGCGCTTCCCTTGCCCCGTTTTGTGGTAGGTTATAGTTTCTTCTTCTGTGTAGTTCTTCTTCCTTTCGCCTATGTGAGCCACCATTGAGAAGTATGTATTATTTTCTTTTAGTTTTTATTTTTTTAATCTTCATTCTAAAAATGAAAAAAATGGTTGAAATAAAATAAAATGATAAAACTTGTGTTATATGAGTTTTTTCCACAAATTAGTAAGGGATGTTTTTAACAAAAAATGGATGAATAATAATATGATGAAACCCAAATTATCAATGAATATGTATGTGAAATATCCAATGATAATTATCAAATTTTGATTTTTCAAAATTTTTGGGTGATATGTAAATAATTATCTAATATAATTAACAGGGATAATTATAAGTAATTATCTAACAATAATTACCTCAATAATTTATTTTGAGAATATAATCTTGTTAAAAGAAAGGATAATTGTAAATAATTATCATGTAATTAATAATTAGGTAAATTTTTTAAACAATAACTAGGATGATTTGAGAAATGATAATTTCATCAAATTATTGAATCAATAATTATTTAAAATTATCAAATGATTATTATTTGTATGACCAAAATATAATGAATTATAAAAAGATAATTAATTATGAATATATATATATATATATATATATATCAATAAATACACTTGAGATAATTTATTAAAATTATCTAATGTTATTTATTTTGATTATAAAAAGATATATATATATATATATATATATATATATATATATATTTGATAATTACTTTGGAAGTTAAGGATAATTTTATAAATATAAAATTATCAAAGTGTAATTGAATGAACTATTGAAGGATAATTTGAAACACATGCGTTGACATAAAACAATAATCAAGATATTATCCAGGAGAGAGAAAATGTTATCACATGTGATATTTTATTTCAGTGTGAAATAAAATAGATGTTTCGATTATAGGAACCCTTGATGAATATTGACCATTAGTGTGTTAACACTTACAATAATAAGGTTGTGAGAAGGTGTATTGAACCACAAATGGTGATTTATCTTTGTTGTTGATATCAACAACCTTAATGTGGGTTGTTCGGTCACGATGCCTAATTTATATTAACCCTAATTTTTTTGTTTAAGTTCAATTTTTTGAATTAAAATTCATTTTTTTAAATCTGAATCTTATAGATTTCAATTTATTTATTAGGAAACCCCAATTCTGGTAAATTGGGGTTTTTCATAAAAAATGGGTTTTTGGCATGAAAATTCGAATTGGTGGGATTTAATGGTAAAAAATTTATATTCTTGTTTTAATGGAAATAGAAGCAATTGAATTTTTTAATTTAATTGTAGAAATTAATTTGATGGAATATTTATTAAAAACCCCAATTTCATTGAATTGGGTGCTTGTGATGAATTTTTTGGATTTTGTTAAATTGTAAAAATGGTTTAAAATGGTTTGATAAAAACCCAGTGGTTTTATCTTGTTAAAGAGACATGTTTTTGATTAATACATGTTTTGGTTTTAAATGGAAAATTGGAATTAAAATGGAACTATGAGAATTAATTGTATTTTAAGTAGTCTTAAAATAACTTTACCACCATTGATTGTGTAAGAGCACACAAAAGCCTTATGTAGATTGTGAATTATTTGGACACACTCTACAATTACTACAACATTATAAAACATACATGTAGTAGGTAACATCCCTTTGGTGATGGCGATGTGTCCTCTCTAACCAGTGTCTATAGGATGTATGTGTACACATATTTCGATGATCACTTAGAGAGTGCAGAGTCCTATAGCTTGAAACAGATGTACCTATTTGGAACATGACCATGTTGCTCTTTTTTTTTAATATTTGAGATATAAAATGTATTCCAATATTGTTAAATTGTTTTACATGACCCTTATAAATTTATATAAATAGTTTAATATAAAATGTTTTATTTAAGCCATAGTTTTATAATTATTCCATAACTTATAAAGTAAAGTCTGTGTTTAAAGTACTTTCCATCTTTTGAACTCTATAGCATGATTTGTTTAAATATGATTTAAAATTTAAAACCTATTTAATTTAAAATTTGAAGTAAAATTTAGTTAATCTATTATTGGAATTTGTTATAGAATCCTTGGTGAGGCCCTAATGGGTTTTTTTATCTCACACCCTACTTGTGCCTTTGTGTATTTGTAGATTATCTTCCTCTACGTACAAGCAAAGGAAAATTATCACATGTAGGTGGATCTAGCTGTTGAACCATGGTCCTGGTGAGTTGTGTCCTTAAAGTCCTGAGTTGTGTTTTCCCTATTTTAGTACTTGGGTTGTAGTACTCTGGGCTTGTTTATGCCTTATTGTATTATTGTACTTTACTCCCAATGGAGTTTTCTTTTGATATATATACTGTCATACTTCATTTACTTTGTTATTTTTGGTGAAAAAATTGTTCGCACTTTCATGTTGTATGATTCCAGGTGCTAGTCTCCAACCCATGGGGATTGGGAATGCCCTTCAAGCTATGCCAGGACCAACTCGGTTATCGGGTTACCAGGGTACCCAGGCTGGTTCATGACAATTTCTATTTACCACTATACCATAAAAAATTAGGATATCAAGAGAAAACAATTTTTATTTAATTTGAATAATCCTTTAGGAAATAGGGGTAAGCAATTTCTTAGGGTAACTAAATATAACTTTTATTTTTTTTAATTTCCACATATCCTAAACACTTTAGGATATAAAATAAAAATCACTGCAATTTTAGACCAGTATGTTTTTTATATTAACTTTGAACTTTTCTAAGTGAAAACCTACTCCCAATATCTTATTATGCACTATATTCTATTTTTAATATCATGATAATAAACAAAAACTCTTTTGTGTTAGTAAATAAAACTTTTTTACTTTTAGTATGAATACTTAACAAATAAATAGTTATTTCCATATCATATATGGTATCTATATATTTGGAGAATCTTACACTAAAATTATAATCTATGTTGTAAAATATTCCACTAATGTGTGGCAGGAACATATTCCCTCATATTTTAACAAATATCTAGATAAATAGTTTATTCTGGATAAAACATCTTTCCCCTTGTCTCATTTTCAAACAATGTTAGAGAATCTAAAGAATCATAAACCATGTGTATATAATTAATCACTTAATTTTGTTCAAAAAAATTCTTTGTTAATGAAAAATGTAACTTATCATATAATAGAAATGTCACGAAAAGGAACATACCATGCTTATATCCAACTAATCTTGATTTATTCATTTTTATTCAAATATTTGATGTATGAAACCTCTTATTCAACACTCAAATGAAAACTACAAGATCTATAAATCTATCCCTTGATTTTGAATACTTGTATAATTAAAACACTCATAATGTATACATCTTGTATCATATAACCTTCAAAATCAAGAAATTGATTTCAAAAACATTGATACCTAGCATGGAAAATCCATGGTGTTTCTAAAATCCTTTAGGTGTATCATAAAATTTAATATTATGGAATCATCACACCTTTTCTTGATAACACCGTTATGTTTCATTGAATATGGATATCTTTTTAGAGAAACCTTATTGGACCCTATAACTAACTTTTCATCTTTTATTTTACAATTTTAATCAATTTTAATATAATTATATGTATATAACTTAGTCATCATATGTTGAGTTCAACTTTTCTAAACTATTGAGATTATTAGGTCAAAAACTCTTTGAATTCATTCATACTGTCAGAAAATTTATATCAATAAAAGTAGTATGAATTTTTTGAATAGAACAATCCTTATAAGAAATCCTCAATCTCACCAAGTATTTATCTTACTCAATCACATTGACTATAATTTTATGTAGCCAATCATATTGAGTATATTTGAAGAAAATCCTTAGTTGATTATTCATATAATTCCTTGAAAACCATAATAAAATATAGATTCACTTGTTGAAGAATTTCAACACATAGTTTTTCTTGATGGTGTTTCACTAACACATAATTTATATTACTTATGAAACTTTCTGTAGTTAACAGGAAAATGAGTTTCTTATATTAAACACCTATTTCTTATAGTATTGATATCATATAAATGTTAGATGATAATGGTATTATTATAAATAATAGATTATTTTTTTAGATGAGTATCATGTTTTATTAGCATCAAATAATGAATATTATTAAATGGTTTCCCACTAAAATAATAACCCCTTTGAATATATGATATTCATAAGTAGGATAAGATCCATATTTTAGAAAGAGATGAGTCCACATTAACATTACTCTAATAACTTCGTTATTTAAGTTGGGAGTCATCCCAATAATATCATATATGATTTATGAATGGTTAAACAGGTAACTCTTTACTCAATACATCATATGGATATACCAAACTATATTCCTTTAGATCATAACTCCTAGGGTTTACCAAGTAAGTGTAACTAACAGAAAACACTAAGAATTGGTTGATAGAAGATAATTTAATGGAACCATTCTTTGGTATAACCCATATATTGAAAAAACTAGGGTCAACCATTACTTGTTTTACGTAAATAATATAATCCCAGGGAACCTACCTTTGTCATGTAACAACCCAGTTAGATGATTGAGGTCTTGAAAAGTGCCACTTCAAAAGATTTCTAACACTTAGTATTTTGAGTGGGAATTAATCTCTCCATATTATTTCAATTTGTTCACTTTATGTTTACATGATTCTAATGACTTATTTTTGGAATCCTATTCACTCCTCTAAATTAATATATTATAACCATATTAATATATAAATCTTTACACAACCCACAATTTGTGTTACCCACCAAAATATAGAAGTCATAAATAATTACACATATCACAATTCATATAATTTATAAGTTATGTGGACTCTTTATATAAAGAACTATAATTATATGTGATTGGAAATATTTACATTAGTAGGAATAGAGAATTAGATAGCCAAAAATAACCTTTATATAACAAGGCATAACATCTAGGCCAATGAGATGTGTGGCCTAAAGTCCCTCTCCTTGGGGAGACTTTACTCAAAAGATAATTAAATTCATGATAAATATACAATCTAATATAAATAAACATTTATAAAAATCAAAATTCAATATAATTAATTTAAATACAAACAAAAGTTAAGGTAGATGTAAACTAAATCTTATGTAATAGTACTTAGCATGTAATGAAATAATTTTTAATTTAATAATAAATAATTTCACAAATTTTAACTTAAGTGTAAAAATATTCATAATATAAAAAATTTATATCCATAAATAAGTAACATTGAAATAACTTTTAAATAAATGAAACTTCCATAAACTTAAACATAATATAATTATTTATGAAAAATTAATAGATTAAATATAATTGAAAACACATTATAATTTCATCTCATCTTGTGGACATTCCATAACATGGAATATAAACTCTTTATATTAATTTAATAATATGAACTTTTCATATTATTCATTAAATAGAATTTCTCTTTAAATATATGATATTTTATGAATTATAAAAATGTTATAATCCCATTTCAATTATGTGAAAATTTTATATAATCCAAATATCACACACATAAACCTGATTTAAACCTTAATCAAATTAATCATCAACTCTTTTTTATGAGGATTAAATAATTTCACAAAACATGGCTTTAATTAGAAAAAATAAAATTAATAATTTTTGAATAATTCATAATTTCAATATAATCACTTTATATTTTACCTTATTCAAAAATGTATAAAACTTTATAAATCACGCTTATGATTTCTAAATAAAAATATTATTTCTAGATCAAAAGGAATTCCATATTAATTTATTAATATTTTATAAAAATTTATTTAATTAATAATAAACTCTTTATAGTTAACTAATTTATAAAATATTTCTAAATTAATAAATATCCCCAAAATTCATTTTTTAATCAATATTTATAAAAAAAATATAAATAAAAATTTAAATTAATAATACATTATTAATAAAGATAAATTTTTATTGATCACTCTAAATTTATGATACATGAAAATTCATAGGATACAATTTATAATCATGTACTATGATCCAAGAGATATTATAATTGGTAATTAATAAAATAGTCATGAACACTATCAGTTATATTTTATGATTGATAGAAGCATAATCTTTTAAAATATCACATAATGTATTTTATGATATATAGAGATATTTTATTGATGACGTGACACTATATTTTTGATATACACGAACCAAAAAACATATTCTATGATTGGTGGGAGTCATACGCTTTGCTCAATGAAAATACATGATTTAAAATCACGACATGGATCATTATACCATTTATCATATGTCTCAATTCAAAATCCATAGAATAATATAAAGTATTTTATTTAATGGCTGACATAAAATATAAAATATGATAGAAATTAACTTTATTTCTCACATGGTTTCACAAATCTAAATGCATGGGTTACTCTCATATAAGTGATGGAATTATTCAGGGTCTAATAACTCTTATATGGTGGAATTGATTAAAATACCCAACTCTTGATCACCATATAAAGATAAGTGAAATCACATGAAACTAAAAACGAAGAATACCATAAAAATGGAAAACCTTTTACTTGTGTTTTCATCACTACGTCTTTGAACAACTTCAAATGAGCTTGAAAAAGATCACTATAGTGGAAATCATAATATTCTTAACTATAAAGATATCCATGGTTTAGTATGAATCATTCTATTGTCGAACATGATTCCCCATCCACTACAATGTGCTATCACCTTGTGGAACAAAGGTTGTATGAGATGAGTTCTTTGTGAATATGGAATGCTCACCAGTACAAAAACACATTTTTATGTTATTTTTTTAGATTTTTAACGTTGGATTTGAGGTGACATCTTTGCGAGAAATGTTAAAAATATGATTTTTAACGTTGATTATTTAATAAATGACATTAAAAATAAACGTTTTATGGGTTTTCATGTCAGTTTTTTAAAAAATTCTGTGAAAGACCATCTGGCTTATAAAAAATGATGTTAAAAAGCTATTTTAGGTTAGTTTTTTAAAAAATGATGTTAAAATTCATTTTTAACATAGTTTTTTAAAAAATAAACATAAAAAATGTCTGTAATATTATAGATAATTTTCTAATCTTTGATTTGACATGTCGTAGAGATCAAACATAGTTACAGATCAAAAGTTATGAGCATTAGAAGTTTGTTATATTTTTTTGAGGAAAGATCGAATGAGCCAACCATAGCTTTGTATTAGAATTAATTTTATAATTCGAAGGAGGATTTGTATTTTTACCATGATACGAAGCGTTATTCATCATTATAATAAAAGTAGAATCATTAAATGATATATAAATTAATAAAACCAGTTATAGAAAACATAAATCATGGAAAAATAATTTCATATACCTTAACGAGATCAAGAAAATAAGAAATAGTGGATTCACATTGAAGATCAAATGGTTCGAATCGGTGGAATGATGATGGTTGAAAGAAATGATCGTTAAATGGTATATCAATTAAGAAAATTGATAACAAAAAATGTAAATCATGGATAAATAATTGCAATTACCTTGAGGAGATCATGAAAAGAAAAAATAGGAGACTCACATTGAAGATTAAATGAGCGGAGTTGATGGAATAATGATGGTTGAAATAAATGATCGTTAAATTATGATATGTGTATAATGAAAACATATAATTGAGGTGGTAAAATAAAATGTGGTATTAAATTTTTTTTTGCGGAAATTGAAAATTTCGATGCCGCAATGTAAAAAAATTGAAATTACACATTGGGGGTTTTAAAAAATATCTTTCACATCAGTTTTATGATAATATTCATGAAAATATATTAAAATTTTCTCTGATTTTTCACATCAGTTATATAAGAACCGACATGAAAGATAAATCTTCATGTCGTTTTCAAGTCTGTTATTTAATAACCGAAATAAATAGCCATTTTTCACATTAGTTATTAAATAACTGACATGAAAAATGTTTACAAAAATGTAGTTCATTTTACAAGATTCAATTTGACTAGTCACAATCTCTAACGGAGTTACAGATTAAAATTTATAGCTATCAGAAGTTGATCATCTCTAAACAAAGTCTTAGAGAAGGCCAACTTTTGATGACCATAACTTTTGATCCCTAACTCCATTTGAGCTCCAAGACTAGTGAAAAAGAATCTTGGGAAATGAAATAAATTTTTTTAAAAAATTTTCACTTTAGTTATTTAATAACCAACTTGAAAAATTCCTTTTAACATCAGTTATTAAATAATAGATGTAAAAAATCATTTTTTCACATCTATTATTAAATTACTGACATGAAAAAGTCATGAAGATTTTTTTTTCATGTAGGTTATTATATAAATGAATTGAAAAATTATATAAAATGGATTTTCACATTATTTATATAATAAACTAAATGAAAAATCAATTTTCATAGATTTTCATGTTGGTTCTAAAAAACCGACGTGAAAAAAGGTGATGTTAAAAATAGTTTTTTACTAGTGGATGGTTGAGTATTGTAAAAGTACCCAAACCCCGATTTATTCATATGGAAGTGGTCTCTATGAATCCCCAAGTATTCCTCTCAATAATTATTAAATTTACTCATGAGTTTCCATTCATGAGTAAATGCTTCAAGAAACCCATAAATCTCATACATGTATGAATTTACTGAGAATTACATCATATGATACTCTTAATTCAATGAAATATTATGGTTGAATACATTTGGATGTTGACATGTTAACATTTGGATACTAATGAGTATCACATCCCTTTGAAATTAATCTTATTATATGATTCATGGAAAATAAGTGTTATATTATCATAATAATATGCCTTACGATACCTGTCTATTGTAAAACATGATAGATCAAGGTTATATCATGTAATCACATTACATGATCCCTATAATAAACCTCAATCATATAATATGACATTTATATTCATCACATGTAATAAATTACTGATATTTTTTTTATACCTCAATTGTAGACAACCATTGCATGGGAATCCAAATAATATGGTTATATCATAAAAATGATATACTTAACTACAGTATATCATATACCCTTGGTTTCTTCATTCCATAAAATAAAACACTTTATATCATAATTTATGATATAGACCAAAACATATCTTATGGTTAATGGATTTAGGGCCTAACTCCCACAAATATGAGGTCCACCTTCATTATTAATAAAACAATCTCTTATGGTTTCATCAAATCAAATATTACATGATGATGATGCTTTCTATAATATATAAATAGATTTTTTTTTAACTTTTATACCTTATTATCATTATCTGGTATAATTTACCCTTCAGGTTACATTATATAGACATATTCCATAAGGTTTCCATTAAGGAATAAGGTCTTCAAACACAATTTCAATATTACATGTTCATAGGAGTTCACTATGTATATTTTCTAATAGATTTAACATGATGATTAGTGAAAAAGATTTTCCATATACTATGATTATAAATCACTTGAATAATTTGTTAACCAAAGGGGCCTTATATGAACAAACATTACCATTCATGTCTAATTTATTCTTGAATACCTATCAATGGATTTATATCAACTGGAGAAACCACCCAAATATAAAATTGGGTTTTGTTACATGGAATCTACTTATGAATTTATATGAATATTCCAATCTTAACTTATTTCCTTTTAATGATTCTTGATTGGATTTAATATTCTTATTGAATAATATATCACCAAACATGGTGAATACAAAACCACATCTTTGGTTTCAAAATTTCTATAAAATATGTATCTCTATAAAAATTTCTCTTATCTATAATATAATAGCCAAGAACCCACACTCGCAGGTCTTGTGCTGAAATCCAAAAAATTTACATTTCTGGCAATGATGATGATAATTGTGACCCAAATTTTTCCATTAAAACCTTAAAACATCAAAGGAAAACTTGGATCACATACATATTGGGGGAATTTTTATGTTTATAATTTTATATAATTAAGACAAAATCTTACATAAACAACTCATATCAACATGGAATCATAAGCCATTAAAAGAACATTTCTCCCCTTTAAACCAGATTTTCTTATTTCACAATAGGCCATCAACATCATCCACGTAAAATCATTTATAGAGATAAATAATTCAAAATAATTTTTTAAAATATGGAAAAAAGGAAACATAAGATGGGTGAGCTCAGATGCTCAGTAAAGGTAAACATATGCATTAACAGTTAAATTTCTTCAACATGAATAATAGTGAATAAGGTAATGATGACTTAATCGAAGTGAATGAGAAAATAATAAAATAAATCATACCCATAAATTCATGGACCATCAAATATAAAATATATGGAAAATTCAAGAGTCATCAAAATCAATAATCAAAAGCCAAGTGATATTAATATCAATCATGAGAAGCATTATGAACTCATAGCAGACATAAGGAAAACATGTTGGTATCTTAGAACATCATCTAATTGGAACCTTAAAAAATTCTTACAAATGGAATAACAAGTATGGACGACTTCTATATCTAGAGTACCCAATGCATCAGAGTGATATCAGAGTATACCAATTGTATAATCTATAACAGGCTCACCTAGTGATATATGGGTGCACCCATCATTTATAATTTCCTATAACCGAATACATATAGAATTCATAAAAACTCATTAAAACAACATTTATTGTTTTTATAACATGATTAACCTATTAAAAGGTAACAAGTTCCACTACAATCTCTTTAAAACATGGTTAACCCATGGAAATGAACCAAGTTCCATAAAAATATCATTGAAACATGATTATCCCATTGAAAAAATGGGATAAATAACAATATATTTGAAACATGATTAGACAATGGAAAGGAAGTGGGTTAGAAAACAATCTATTTGAATGATTAATAACCCATGTAAATTAAATGGGTTTAATTTTTTTTTGAAACATAATTAACCCATTTAAAGAAATGGGTTAAATAGAAATATCTTTGAAACATGATTAACCCATAGAAAAGAAATGTGTTAAATAAAAATACATTTGAAACAAATATAATCCATAAATAGAATTAATGAGGCTAGTATAAATACAAAATATCCCCATTGGAGGCTAAGTAACAAAAAGGGGTTTTGACATTGATGAATTTAAACACCATTACAAATCATTAAAATATTCTTGAGGAAGATAATCTTTAAACATTCCAAAGCATCCCATACCACTTTGAAATGTTTGAACCATTAACCCCATGAATGGAATAACAATAAATAAAACATATAATATCATTAGAATAAGTATATTAATTATATAAAATTTAAAATTATAATTATATACACCACGTAAAAGAAGATAGGTATAAGACATAACAAAATTCACAAGGAAGGAAAATTGTGAGAAAAACTCATTACCAAATTGGTAACTTTAAAACTATGAACCCAAAGAAAGAATAATAATTAAATTAAAATTTTAAATACCATTAATATAAAATAATTCATGATATAATATCTAAAAATTAGAAGTATATACGCCACATAAATGAATTAAGTGGTGATTGTGACATTTATCTCATAGATGTAAAAAGTGACATGAAAATACATTACTACTTGAATAACTTTTGAATCATGGGATCCATGAAAGATTAACATAAATTAAATCTTTAAAAACCACTAAATAAATGAAATTCATGATATACATGTCATGGGAGAAGTATATACACCATATAAAAGTAACAAGGTGCATAACAATACAATATTCCTCAATGAAATGAAATTGAGATGAAATCCATTACCTTGAGTCTAAGTTTCCATGATTGTCCTCTACATCCATGAATAAAAAAATATCATAATTATATTATAGATTAATAAATTTTTTCAAGTTTATTATTATTTTATTTCGATTATTACAATTTTTTAAACAACTATATAAACAATTAAGTTTATGTGAGGTGTTTTGATCATATTCGATTTATGTGTCAAAAATAACTTTAGTAGGACAAATATGGTCAAAGGGATAATTATAAAAAAAATTTCATAATAATTATAATTAAATAATTATTCTATTTTTACATCAATTTTACTTTTAAAACCAATCATGAATGATGGTTATGAAAAATGAACCAACATTACAATCATGGAGATGGTATGTCGTATGTACGCATGAGTAACGTTCTCATTTTTCAATGATCATTATAGAAAGAAGTAAATTAACATTTGTATTTATAGAATAATAATTATATAAAAAATACCATATTATTTAATCATATATAATTATATATACAATTCTTGGGATGTAAAAGGAATCACATCACACTGAGGGGGCGGTAATCCAAACGTCCATGAACGACATTATCACTTTTTCCAATGTGTGAAAGGTCAATAAAGAAAATGATATATTATATTCACAGAAATTTAATTATTTAATGAATATAATATAGATTTTATTCATTTCACATATTTTAAATGAATACCATCCATAATACATTTCCTGAAATGTGTGAATGTATCACATCACTTTGAGGAGGCAGTAGTCCACATGTCCACAAACGATGTTATCACATTTACACAAAATATAACACATAAAGGTATGTTTTATATAATATTTCTAGAAGTTTTAAGACAAAATAAATATCATATATATATAATATAAAAAAATATTGTGTTTTGTCATAATTACCAACCATGAGATGTGGTAAAGGAAAACTGAACGACATTGTTACGTGAGGTGGTAGTTCGTCGTACATGAATTATAATCTCATTACCCATTTTATGGAAGTGTGTGTATTTTTAGATAGAAAACTTAAATTGACAACATTTAATAACATTTAGGTTACTAATGTTATTATAAAATCATGTAATAATAAGAAATTAAGGGGTGGAGAAACAAATACAACATAAATGAACATTGGAAAATGTTTACTCTTTTTTTGGATAACTCCTTTTGGTTTCCTCCAAAGGGATTCTTGGTTTAATTTCTGAAAAATTTGATGATAATATGTTTATGGTTGGTATGTTGGGATACCATTTGGTCAGAGTTTTTATGGTCCAAAGTGTCTTCATAGGTGTGAGGAAGGGGGTAGTGAATGGCTTTTTTTGATGGAGGGGGAGTGCCATTTTTTTAAATACCAAATGATATACACTATTGTGAGGTCTATCATATCTCATGTGCCTAAAAAATGGTAAAATAATGTATTAAATTGGATTTATGGTTAATAAAAACCACCACCACACATAAATAAGTGAATTTCATAATTTTTCCTTTAACTTCTAGGTTTCCCTAATTTCATTATTTTGGATTTTATTAAATTAACTAGTTTTCTAACCTAATTAATTTCACCATTAAGACTAAATTAAAGTTAGATTTATTAGAAAATATAGAACCAATTAATTATAAATATTATATATAATTTTAAAAAATATAAATCCCAAGTGTGTTAGAAATTAATTTTAAAACAAGCGAATGTAACGCGCAAAAACACTACCTTAATCTAGACCGTGCTAACAATGTTTTTACACTACATGGGTCAATATATTATTTATAAAATATAAATTGGTCCATTAATGGATCATATTTTATATTTATTAACACTTAAAATTTACTTGGCCAAAGATAGGATTTTTATTAATTTTAAATCATTTAATAAAATTTCATTTATTATAAAATAACATTAATATCAATTTTGACATTATTAAATTAATTTAAATTAAAAAATATTTAAACAATGATGGAATTAAAATATATTAATTTAAAAGTTTTGTAACATGATAAATTAATCTAAAAAAAGTAATTTAACATATCAATTCATTAAATTTACTTTACTTTTAATGTTTTTAGCATCATTTATTTTATTTAATTACTAACTAAATAATCCATGTGTTTGAGTTTGTTAAGTGTTTAATATAATTATATCATATATAAAATATAAAGTTAAATTAATATGATAATAAATAATTTACCTTTCAAAAAAAATGTTTCTAACTTAAACTATGTAGTTTCTTCCATACTATAAATTTTTATAAACTTAAAGTTAAGGAATGTTCCTTTTTTGTCTTTTTCTTTACTTAACTTATTATATGGGTCCATTTCTTGAACATGTGTCCTAATAACTCATAAAATTTTAACCAAGTGGGTTTATGGTTTATCTATTGGAATAAAATTTTCTTTGGACAAGTTTCTAGGTCATTTTGGCTATTAAGATTAAGGTTTAGTCCCTTGTTAAGCTTAATTTTTCCTTAATCACTATAATTAGTTTTAATTAACTTCACTAATATTTTTTCTAAAAAACTAAGATGATATTATTAGAATATAAATGTTATACCTATTAAAACCATTTATTTATATTTTTTCAAATTCAATTCATATAAATCGAAACATTAAATTTAATGCTAATCCTGTAGACATGGTGAGAATGTGGGTTTTTAAAGTGAAATATTCAAAATATCATTCAATATTTATATCTAAATGAAATATAAAAATTATTCCAATGACCTAAATTATATTATTATGTATATAATGTATCTATTTTTACTTTAAAAAAAATTTAAAATATAATTTATAATTAATAATTTTAAACAAAAATGCAATTTTTAACTAAAATACATTGTTTTTAAATATTCATAAAAAATGAAACTTCTTAGAAAAATAACAAAAAATCATCCTATTATAAATTTTATATTATAATTTTAAAAATAAAGTTTATTTTTACATAAAAAAATTATAAAAGTATCATTACTTTTATTTTAAATATGTGTTCTATTAAAAGGTGTTAAAACTACATTTTAAAAATATACTGTTTTTATGCTAAAAATTGGATTTATGCTAATTTTAATCCTATAAAATTTATTGGATGAATTTAAAAACATTTTTTAAACATGTATAAATAAAATATATTTAGTTATATTTACACTTTCTAATATGAGGTCTGGGTGATAACTTCCATATTAAATAATAATATCAACATTATGTTATTGTTTGGTAAGACTTGGC
This sequence comes from Viscum album, assembly GCA_963277665.1. Classification (NCBI taxonomy): domain Eukaryota; kingdom Viridiplantae; phylum Streptophyta; class Magnoliopsida; order Santalales; family Viscaceae; genus Viscum; species Viscum album. The sequence continues at coordinate 1,770,878,018 of OY728157.1, forward strand.
CTTGCGTGTATCACAAGTTATTAGAGGGACTTGATTTTGTGTACAACAAAATATAAACTTGGTGTTTCATTTGATTCAAAATAAACTATATATTTCATGTAACATAATATATTAATTAATTTAAATTAAATTTATAAAATATATTTCATAAAATCTCAGGATGTTACATCCTAGCATCCTTAAAATGAATTTCTACCTCAAAATTCATCTTGGTTATCAAATGATTAAAATTTATAGAATTTCTTTATCAAAACTCACATCATAAAAATATTTAATAAAATATCATATTAAAAAGAAAAATTAGAAAACACAAAGGTCATTGGAAGTTACACATTACTAGGATTCCACTGAGGGAGAACATAGGTTGGAATGGAGGAAAAGAATATATAACTATATAGGGTGATTGAGGTCATTGATCAAAATCATCTAAATGATCAATGGAATGTTAAGGACCTAAAAAACATAATTTTTTAAGATCGAGAAGACCACCAATTCATCATAATTGAAGGTACTGTGATAATACCTTTTTGTTTAAAGATCCCTTTTCTAGAGTTAAATAATTCTCTTACCATACAAGTCAAAAAAAAAATTATATACTTACTTGATGAGTAGAATAACATAATTTAGTCAATTTATGAAAAAATATCATATTTCTCTACAAAAAATGAGTATTCAAGATGAATTCTTAACTCCCAAATCACTAAAATAAACTTGTAAAGACCACATAACCATAAAAGGAATAGTCATGCTATTCAACCCACCTTTAGACATTCACCAAAAAAAAAGGTTATAACATGGTAAGATAATTAAAAAAATTAATAAAAAATAATAGGATACTATAATATTAAAATATAATACCCAAAGTTGAAAATAAATTATTCCTTAAATAATTATCCATAATATTCTTCAAATGTTTCCTGACTAAGTTTGAAGCAAAATATTATAAGGATTTGATCATATATTCTTCCAATATAAATAAACCAATATTAATCAAATAAAATACAATATATTTTTCAAATAAACTTAATATTTTCCTGGAAAAAAAGTTATACTAACCTGGAAATCATATAGACTGGTGGTAGTGCGTGAAACCCATATCATCCTTCTGTTATGGGTTCATTCCCCATCAACTTTCTGGATGACACAAGTTGTTACCGAGAATACAGTTTGTACCTTTTTTTCTTTAAACATAAAAACTAATTACTACCTAAAAGCTCTTAATTTTTATTCTAGGGGTTAAAAATACCTCATCCCAAAAAAAATCTCCAAAAATAACTTTAATATCTCATCAGTTAAAACCTTAATGGGGTGTCTAATACTTTGAACTTATGATCATCATTAAGCTTGTAGACCTATGATGGTATCCATAAATATTAATATATACTCACATTAAAATATCATAATCTCCAAAGTTATCTAAACCAAACATTTATACCAGCTATAATAGCCCATAACCCATACTCTTGGATCCTGTGCTAAAATCCATAACTTTTTATTTCTGGATATAATGCTGATAATTGTGGCCCAAATTTTTTCATTAAAACTATAGAACATAAAAGGAGAAATCTAATCACTTACATACCGGTGGACTATTAGGTTTAGAGTTTTAAATAATTAGAAAAAAATCTTATGTAAACAATTTATAAAAACATGGACTCATAAGTTGTAAAAATAACATTTCTCCTATTTAACCCAACTTTTCTTATTTCAAAATAGGTCATAAACACCATCATTGTGAAATCCTTTATAGACATAAAATTTTCAAAAATATTCTTTAAATTCTAGGTAAAATGAAACACGAGAAGGGTGATCTCAGATACTCAGTAAGGGTTAAAATAATACTTGACAATTAAATTTTATCAACATGCATAAGAGTGTATAATATAATGATGAATTAATCAATTTGTATGAGTGAATCCTAAAAGAACACATACCCATCAATACTTGGACCATAAAATATAAAAGACATGGAAAATGAAAGAGTAATCAGAATCAATAATCAAAAGCCATGCGATATCAATCTCGATCATAAGAAGCATTATGAACTCATTGAAAGCATAAAGAAAACACATTTATATCTTGGAAAATAATATCATTAAACCCTTACATAACCCTTATAAATAGAATAACCAATATGGATGACTTCTATCTCTGGATTACCCATTTCATTGGATTTCTATTTAGGTTCACCCATCATATAAGCTATAACGGGCTCACCAAACGATATCTAGGAATACCCATTAATTATAATGTACAAGAAACAAATACATAGAGGATTTATTAAAAATACTTGAAACAACATTTACTATTTTCATAATATGATTAATCTATGAAAAGTAAATACGTTCCACTAAAATATCTTTAAAACATGGTTAACCCATGAAAATGAACCGATTTCTATAACAATCTCAATGAAACAAATTATCTCAAGTAAAATAAATGGGATAAATAAAAATATCTTTAATAAATGATTAAACTATGGAAATTAAATGTGTTCCAAAAAAATATCTTTGAAACATGATTAACCCATGTAAATTAAACGGTTTCTAAAACAATCTCTTTGAAACATGATTAACCCATGTAAAATAAATGGGTTAAATAACAATATCTTTGAAACTTGATTAACCCATGGAAATTCAATAGGTTAAATAAAAATATATTGTAAACAAACATAATTATTCTAAATAATTAATGAGGTTTGTATCAATAAAAAATATCCCTAGTGCTTGATAAGTAAAAACAAGGGTTATTAACTTTAATGAATAGAAATACCATTAAAATATATTTAAAAAAAATTCTTGAGTAAAATAATTTTTAAACATTCCAAAGCATCCCATACCACATTGAATCATTTGAAACATTAACCCCATGACTATGATAATAATAAATTAAACTTGTAATATCATGAGAATAAAGAGATTAATGATATAAAATGTCTATAGAGAAGTGTCACACCTGGGTTTTTGGATTTTTCTTTGTTCTGGTTTGGGTTAGGCTATAAGTTATTTTTCTTAGGAAATAGGTATAATGAGTTTGAATTTTGAATTTTTTCCTTTTTATATCCTTATCCTAGTGCTTTCCCATGAGTTCTTCCATGAATTTTCAAGAAAAAAATTGAAAATTTGGTGGACAGAACTTAGTGCACAGTTAGTGCACATTTAATAGAAATTGTGTGACCTAGCTAGGTAACCATGTGGTAGGTCTAGGCCACAACTAGAAGTGACTACGCATATTCATCATGGTAAGATAGACCATACATATTACCCATGAAATAGGTGTCTCCCTTGAAAGAGATGGTTGCATGGTCGTTGCACAGTTTCACATACTGTGTAGCCATACCAACTCATTAAAATGTTTTCTCTCTTTTCTCTCCCCCTAATTTTAACCCCTTTTACCCCATAATTCTCAATACTTTAGGTTATCCAAGCCCTATTTTCACCTCCCTCCATTGTCCCCTCCCCTTGGGCTTCAATATTTGGGAGTATTTGGCTTGGTTTCTTCAATATGTCTCAAGTAAGTCATCTTCTACCTTGTTTATCTCTTCTATTTTAGGGTTTTATTTATTCTCCTTGGGGGTTTCAATGTTCCAAAAAGTAGGGTGGTTTGATTTAGGTTTAGATATTGATGGTTAGGGTTCAATATTTATGTCTCATGTTTGATCTTTCCTTCTTAGGGTTTCCTCGAGGTGTGGTTGCGGTTTCTCACCCTTTTCTAAAAGATTCTTGATTCAAGGTAGGTGGTTCAATGCCCTAGTATTCTGAGATAATTTTATTTGTTTGTTTAGTTAATTTTAACATGTTATATATTTTATTTGTGCAGTGTGAAGTATAATTTAGGGATTTTTTGGCATGATTATGTGGTGAAAATGAATTTTTATAAAGGAAATTGTCTAGATTCTGCATATGCTTTATGTAGCATTTTCTAAAAAGGGTTTTATGCCTTGTGTGAAAGATGAAAAATATGTTTTCATGGGAACTTTAGGTGAGAATGTGTTGGAAAAGGGTTTTTAATGTAAAATAGATCATTTTGGAATATTATCATTGTTTTCCACTTTTGAGTATGAATTTTGAATTGTTTGAATGATGTAAAGCTTGTTTTAAAAGTGGTTTTAGGGTATATGTGGCTTTATGAAGGGGATTGGCCCATTGAATTGGTTGGTTTTGATTGTGTGTATTTTATTGATAAGGAATAATTCATGATTTTTGTGAGTGAAGGTAAATGTGTTCAAAAATGGGTTTTTTGTGGGGTTAAAATGGTAAGTATTTTTTTATGAAAAAATGGTGATTTGTTTGAAATTATTGGTATTGTTTGTGAAATTGGTGATATGTGTAACATGTGAACATAAAATTTATGCCATAGGAATCCCAGGTATCTAGGTGTGATGGATAGTTCTAGTACAATAGATGATATAGAATTGGTTTGTCTCGGTTTTGTTTAGCAGGATTTACGCTTACAACTCTAACTAAACATTATGATGATGGGATACCCCTAATCTATTAGGGGTGTCCCCTTCTAGTGGATCATGATTGAGAGATATTTAAGTCATGGTTTATAAGCTATGTTTCACTGAGGTATGAGGTTCTAGTGTCCCACTCGAGATAGATTTACTCTAGGGATTTACCCATGGCACTCTACCTATCATGATGCTTATAAAGAATTCTACCATCCATCAAAATACGGTGGACCTCATGTGTGTGTGTGTTTATAATTTTTTACTCATAATCAAGTGATTGAAAAATGGTTTTCCTTGGAAGTGTCTCTCTTTTTTTAATGGTTTTCCTTGTAAGTGTCTTTTTTTTAATGGTTTACCTAATGAATGTTTTTCTTGAATTTTTTTAAAATAATTTACTTAAATGAACATGTTAGATTATATTTTAAATGTTTTAGCATGGAATATTTTTATTTGGGTGGAATCCTACTGGTATTTGGATCACACCCTATATACACATTTGGGTTTATGTAGACATAGCTATGTGTTTGACTCAGGTAAATGCTTGGTGAATTGGGATAATAGTTTGGGTCTCTAGTGATATTCTATATGGATCTTGGTGGTGGTGACTAGAGGATGTTACTCCACTTATTTCATAGAGGTTTAGGAAGATGATTTAGTCTCCTTTGTTTTGTAGACTTTTTTTATTGGAGTATAGTTCGTAGTTGTAAACTTTAAATCTAGAAGTTGGTTATGCTGTGTTTGGTTGTATACTTTTGGTTTGTCTTATTTATTATCACTGGAAATTTATGTTTATGTGATTGAGTAAAATCATTCCCAAAGTGTTTCATTGATACTCGAGCACTAGTTTATAGCCCGTTGAGATTTGAAATTCCCTTCGGGCCATATCATGGATCGGGTCAGGTGCCATGTCAGATGGCTACTTGGATTGGTTCATGACAAAATGGTATCAGAATAGGTTATGCTATTTGGGTCATGTTCCTTGGGGAAGAGTTAGGGTAGACTAGAGATAGGGTTTTCAAGGCTTTATGTTTTGATTATGAGTATGGTTCCTTTCTAGCACACCTTGTGATGGGACTCAAGTTACTTGGGGAAGTTGGGTTTTGTTTGGGTCATTTGGTTCTTGTGGTTCATCAATGTTTGTGGAAATGAAATGAGATTTAGAACAATGGTATCAGTGAGATCGCAGGGCCTGAAAATCCATGTGGAGTTGGGGACATGGTCCTAGAACACTCTCTTTGATGGTGGTGTGATTTTTATGTGGTCAAAAACCATGTGTCCGAGTCACCCATAAGAACTAGTTTCCTATTTAATTTTCTTGTGTTTCCTTGAGTTTTGAGAAACTAATATGAATAACTTTTATTGAAAATTTAATAAAATTTGTATTTTAAAGTAGAAGTGGTTTTATTTTCAAAAGGTGGAAAATGGGTTTTCAAATTTTTTTTCAATGAAGCTTTGGAAAGGTAGATTTTTATGAAACAGTTTTGAGTGAATGAGGGTGAGATTATCAGGATTGGATTTTTATAATCAAAATTTATGGTTTATATAAAATTGGTTGTTCAAAAAATGGAAATTTATTTTTAGAAGGGTTTTGGAAATGTTTCTCAAATGAGAAGAGTTGAGTTTTAATTAAATGGTAGGGGATGAAGTGGGAGTTGTTGTGCAGAAGAAAAATTCTTTGAAATGGGATGGAATTTTTTGGGAATTGAGTTGAAATGTTTGGAAATGGGTTTTATTTCAATGGTTGGTGTTTTTTGTAATTTTTTTAAGATTCAAATTGGGTTTCATATTTTGTGGATAGTGTCCTTGATAAAGTGGAGGTGTGGGTTGAATGTTGTTTTGGAAAATGGAATTTTTTTTATATTTGGTATTCTCACAGGTGACCACATGCATGGGTTATGTGAGGAAAGTGAATGAGTGATAGGGGTGGAACGAGGACATTCATGTGTGAGTCCCATGAGGTACCATTGGTGAATGTGAAACCCACCAAGTCCTATTTTATTTCCAAAGGCATTTTTAAAGAGAAGGTACTGTGTGTCTTTTTGTATGTTTGGGAATTTTGTTGTGGGTTTTTTGAATTTGAAAAACCCTATTGTTTGTACAATGTTCTAGGGTTGTGTTTCATCAGTAATTTGGTTTGATGTAATGGTTAGTGGTATCTTACAAGAAGTGTTTCGAGGAGCCCTTATGGTGGTTCCATTTATTATTTGATGTTTTCTATAGTACATTCTATCCAAAGGACCAGTTTGATTGGTTCCTAGGGGTTTCTTATTAGATATTGTGAACCCCCATAAAGAATTGGTGTATATTCAAAATCTAGCCACAGGTGATTCTCCATTGGATGACCCTACAGTTGATCAATTTAAGGACCCTCTCCTTGATTTTTTGGAAGATAAAACTTCCTCCATTTTTTTTCGGTTAAGTGAATCCTATCATAGTGGAAGAGTGACTGTGGAAGGAGTTAAAAGAAGCTTTGGCCTCTTTGAACTGCATGATTCATTGAATGTGAAGTTTGGAACTGTTGTGTTTGAAGGTCCTATATGGAAGCGGTGAAGGGAATTACAGGGAGAAAATGTGGAAGAATTCTGGAGTTGTCAGTGCTGGATACTATCCTAAAGGGCTTTTGGGTCTTTATTTGGCTTCATTCAAGCAAGGTTCCATGTTAGGCCACTGATGTGACATGTTTGGTCGTAAGAGGCTGTTATTACTATTTTTTGGAATCGTGTGTTGTTTAGGAATCGGTTTAGTATTCCTATCCTTTTAATGTTTCTATCAATTGAAAGGGTCATGTTCGGTGGAATCTTTTGGTGTAGTGTTCTTTTTTGAATGCAAAGGTTGGTGTTGTGAAACCTTTTGAGAGACTATATTTTAACAAAATCATGTCCTACTTTTTAGGAATTTGGAATTTCTCTGTTCTGAGTGAAAGTGTGTTTCTTGTTCCCCTACTTCTATTGTTTCATATTCAGGGTGAAAGGGATAATGCATGTCCATATCCCAGGCCCCTGTCTTGGTGAAAGTGCCATGTCGGAGTAAGTGGATTTCGAGTGTGCTGTGTTTGTTGGTGTTGTCTGAATCATGTGGTAGCTTGTGGCACCAGAAGGAGAAATTTCGATCAGGGTTTTTCTGAGGCCTCACTACAAGGCATGAGATGTTTAAATCCATATATCTCTATCCATACATCCTAGAGTGAAGATGGAATGTAGTTAATAACCTCCATAGGTGTAAAGGATCTCGGTATATCAATTGTCCTTACTATGGGAATAAAATATAGTTTAATCCCTATGTAGTTATGTCATTTTAAATGGTTTCATTTCGTGGAAGGATTCATGAGGAAATCATTTCCACAATGTGAACAAAATTGGTGGTATATTTACTCCTTGGTTATAATAAGGTGTGATAGTAGTGAACTATGTGTTATTTGATGGTCAATTCTGTGAATTTATCATTGTTTTGGTTTGGGCTTATCTGAGGATGGTAACACACCATGATAGTAGTGAACTATGTATTGTTTACCATTTGTTTTATTATCTTTTACATTTTATACTTTTTAGTGGCGGTTTGGATGGGGTTGGGTTTCCCATGCCGGTTTATGTGAGTTGGTCCTTATGGTGGGGAGACCCATTGTGGGGATCGCTAAAATTCATCTTGAAGGAATTGATTTCAGCCTATTACTTACGGTGGGGAGTCCATTTGATCCTCCTCATGTTGGTATTTTGGTTTCATTATTGGTTTTGGCTTGGTAGTTGGTAGTCTATTTAGGAGCTATATATCCACAATCTCATCTCTTGAGTAAAAATTGGTGTTGAAGCATGCCCAATAGTTTTGTGAAGTAAGGCTATGGTAGCCTCATTTTTGTTTGTTGTTTATTTCAGGTAAATCACATGATATTCTTTGGAAATGTTTAAGTTTTTTTATCCTGAGATGTGGGATTATGCATTATAGAAGTTTCATTTCCTTTGATCAATCAATTAGAGGTGTGTTAACTTTTGGGAGTGGGTGACACTTAGTGGGGAGTCCATTTTGGTCTCCTGAGTTCAATTTGTAAGTATATTTTTTCTATTGATGATGTTATAATATTTTTCTCATCTATTAGGAATCTCCATGAGTGGTGAAAGAGTATCAGTTTTTGTTTTTGAATTATGCCTTGTTGTGTATTTTCTGGGATGGAAAGTTTTATGGTGAGGATAATTGTTACACTCGGGTTTTTGGATTTCCCCTTGTTCCAGTTCGGGTTAGGTTCTTGGATATTTTTCTTGGAAATTGAGTGCGATAGGTTTGAATTTTGAGTTATTTCCTTTGTATATCCTTATCATAGTTTTTTTCCATGAGTTCTCCCATGAATTTTCAAGAAATTGTTTATGAAAAATTTGTGGACAGACCCCGGCGCACGGTTGGCGAACGATTAGTAGAAATCACATGCCCTACCTAGGTAACTATGTAGTAGGTCTGGGTCATGGAAAATAGTGACCAAATGAATTACACATGGTAATTCGGACCATATAGATTTCCCATGCGGTAGGTGTCTCCATTGGTATATATGGTTGCACGGTCACCACATGGTTTTACTAACCGTGTAGCCATTCCATCTCATTAAAAATATTTTATCTATTTTCTCTCTCCCTAATTTTAACCCTTAACCCCTCCTTCTTGATGATATTAGACCTCTAAGCCATAGGTGTGCCTCCATCCATCCTCCCCTCCCCTCAGGCTTCAATTTTTGGGTGTCTTTAGCTCAGTTTCCTCAATATCCCTCAAGTAAGTCCTCTTCTCCCTTGTTTCTATCTTTTTTAGGGTTTTCTCTCTTCTCTATTGGTGTTTCGATTTTCTAGTGGGTAGGAGGTTTGATTTTGGGATAGTTATTTATGGTTAGGGTTCAATCTTGAAGTATCATGTTAGATCTTTCCTTATTAGGGTTTTCTCAAGGTGTCGTTGTGGTTTCACACCCTATTCTGAAAGCTTCTTGGTTTAAGGTAGGTCGTTCCATGCCTTAGCATTCTAAGATGATATGATTTATTTGTTTAGTTAATTTTAACATGTTCTATAATTTATTTTCATGGTGAAAAGTATAATTTTGAGATGTTTTGGAATTCTTATATGATGGAAATGGATTTTTATAAAGGAAAATGGATTGATTTTGTTAATTCTTTATGTAGAGTTTCCTAAAAAGGGTTTTATGCCTTGTGTGAAATATTTAAAATATATTTTCATGGGAACTTGAGGTGTGTGTGTGTGTGTTTGAAAAGGTTTTTAAGTGGTAAATGGATCATTCTAGAATGTTAGCCTTATTATGCACTTTTGAGTATGAATTGTGAATTGTTTGAATGATGAAAAGATTATTTTAAAATTGGTCTTAGGGTATGTGTGGGTTTATAAAGTAGATTAGACCATTTAATTGGTTGGTTTTAATTGTGTTTTTTTCTTATTATTAGTAAAGAAGAATTTATGATTTATATGAGTGATGGTAAATGTGTTCAAAAGGGGGGTTTTGGTGGGGGTAAAATGGTAAGTAGTTTTTTATGGAAGATGGGTGATTTAATTGAAATACTTGGTATTGGTTTGTGAAATTGGTGATATGTGTGACATATGAACATGAACTTGATCCCATGTGAATCTTGAGTATCTAAGTGGGCTGGCTAGTTCTAGTACGCTAGATGATATGGAATTGGTTCATCTCGGTTTCATCTAGCTAGATTTGCGCTTACAACTCTAACTAAACATTATGATGATGGGAGACCACTATGCCATTGTGGTGTCCCTCCTAGTGGATCGTTCATAAGAACTTAGTTATTATCGGTTTCTAATCTATATTTCAATGAGGTATGAGATTCTAGAGTCTCACTTGAGCTAAATTGACCCTAGGGATTTACCCACAGTGCTCTACCTATTATGATGCTTATACAGAATGGCACCATCTGTCAGCATATGGTGGACCTCATGTGGGTGTTTTTATAAATTATTTATTTATCTTAAGAAAGTGATTATGAAATGGTTTTACTTATAAGTGTCTCTTTTTTATTTAAGGTTTTGACCAATGAATGTTTTTTTTCAGAATTTTTTTAAAAGAATATACTTAAATGAACACATTAGATTATCTTTTAATTTTTTTCAGCACATAATATATTTATTTGGGTAGAATTATATTGGGATTTGTCTCACATCCTATATACACCTTTGAGTGTATGTAGACCTCACTATGTATTTGACTCTGGTAATGTCTTGGTGCACCAGGATGGCGATTTGGGTCTCTAGTTTTATTCTATGTAGATCTTGGTGGTGGTGGATGGAGGATGTTACTACTCTTATTCCATGGAGGTTTGGGAAGAAGATTTAGTCCCCTTTGTGTTTTAGTTTTTTTATTGTAGCTTTATTCATAGTTTTAATCTTTAAATGTGGAAGTTTTTTATGGCATGTTTGGTTGTGTACTTTTGGTTTGGCTTATTTAATATCATTAGTTGTTTATGTTTATGTGATCAGGTAAAATCATTCCCAAAGTGTTTCATTGATACTCGGGCAATAGTTTCCAACTCGTGGGGATTGGGAATGCCCTTCAGGCCATTCCACGAACCAGGTTGAGTGCTAAGTCAGATGGATACCCGGCATGGTTCGTGACAAGAATTATTTAAACCTTGTAAAATAAGATAGGTGTAAAACATGAAAAATATTATAAGGAAGGTGAAGTGTGACAAAAAACCATTACCACATTGGTAACATTAATGTCATGAACCCTTTAAAATAATAATAATTAATTGAAACTTTTAAATTCCATGAATATAAAATAATTCATGACATGATACATCAAAATGTGTAGTATATACACCACAAAAAAAATGAGTAAGTGGTGATTATGAAATTTATCACACAAATATAAAAAGTGAGATGAAAATCTATTACAACTTGGGTAACTATTGAATCATGAGATCCATGATAGAATAAAATAAATGAAAACATTAAATATCATGAAATATATTAAATTCATGATATACATGTCATATTAGTAGTATATACACCATACACTAGAAACCAACTAAAATATGCCACAATGAAATGTAATTGAGATGACATCACTTACCTTGTGTCCAATTTTTCATGATTTTCCTCTATATTCCAAAATAATAAACTTATTTTAATTATATAATTTATTCATAACCTTTTTATAGTTAATTATTACTTTTATTTCACTTATTACAATGTTGTAAACAACTATTTAAACTATTAATTTTACATCAGGTGTTTTGAAAAAATTCAAGTTATGAGTCAAAAACAACTTTGGTATGTCAACTATGGTCAAAGGGTTCATAATATAAAAATATACACAATATTAATCATGAAATAATTATCATATTTATATATAAATTATAATTTTAAAACCATTCATAAATTATGGTTATGAAAAGTGATCCAATATTACAATCATGAAGACAGTAGGTTGTACGTACGCATGAGTAACATTCTCATTTTTAAATGATTGTTAGGAATAGAAGGAAAGTAACATTTATCCTTCCATAATTATAGTTATATAATAAATAAAATATTATTTAATCATACATACTTGTATATATAATTATTTTGATGTAAAAGGAATGAAATCACACTGAGGATGTGGTAGTCCACATGTCCACGAACGACATTATCACTTTTTTAGTGTGTGAATGGGTAATAATGAAAATGATATATTATATTTCAAAAAATGTAATTATTTCATGAATATAATATATATTTAATTTATGTCACACATTTTTAATTAATACATTCCATGAAATGCATGAACGTATCACATCGCTTTAAGGTGGCGGTAGTCCACACGTCCACAAACGATGTTATCATATTTACACCAAATGGAACAGATAAAGATATGTGTTATATAATAATTAAATAAGTATGATGAAAACATAAATATAATATCATATATATATATATATATCATATAAAAAATATTGTGTCCATCATAATTCCCAACAATGAAATGTGGTAAATGAAAAATTGAACGACATTATTACCTGAGGTGGTAGTTCTTCGTACGCGAACGTTAATATCGTTACCCATTTTATTGAAGTGTGTGTATTTTTAGGTCTAAAATTTAACTTAAAAAAATTCAGTATATTGATCATCCTGATTTTATGATATAATCATGGAATAATAATAATTTAAGGGGTGTAAAAACAAATAAAACATAAATGCACATTAAAGAATGTTACATTTTTTGGTTAACTTATTTTGGTTTTCACAAAAAGGTTTCCTTAGATTAATTTATTACCAAGGTTAGGATTAAATTTTTATGGGGGGAGTGTTGGGATACTATTTTATAAGAGTTTTTATGATCCTAAGTGTCGTGAGAGGTGTGATAAAGGGTAAGAGTGAATTCATTTTTATGATGGTGGGGAAGTATCATTATTATAAATACTAAAATGTATACACTATTTAAAGGTCTAACTTACCTCATGTGTGTAAAAAATGTAAAAGTAATGGATTAAATGGAAATTATGGTATATAAAAACACCCAACACATAAAAATTAGGGCATTTCTATGATTTTTTCCTTAACATCTAAGTTTCCCAAATTTTATCATTTTGGTTTTTATCAATGTAACTAGTTTTATAACCTAAGTAATTTAACCATTAATACTAAATAAAAGTGAGATTTATTATAAAATATAGTCCCAATTAATTATAAATATTATATACTTTTTAGAAAATATAAATCCCATGCATAATGGCAATTAATTTTAAGACAACCACATGTAACGCGCAAAAACACTATTTTCACCCAGACTATGCTAATAATATTTTTACTATCAATGGGTCAATATGTTAATTATAAAAGATAAATATGTCAATGAATGAAACATATTTTATATTTATTAATAGTTAAAATTATCTTTGAAAAATTTAGGTTTTTTTTTCATTTTAAACCATTTAATAAAATTTCATTTATTGTAAATTAACATTAATGTTAAGTTTGAAATTTGTAACTTAATTTTAATTTAAAAATATAAAAAATGATGGAATTAAAATATATTAATTTTACACATTTTTAACATGATATATTAACATAAAAAAATAATTGAACATGATAATTAATTAAATTGAATTTCCATTTATTGTTTTTAGCACCATTAATTTTATTTAATTATTAACTAAATAATCCATGTGTTAGAGTTTGTTAAGTGTTTAATGTAATTATATCATATATTTAAAATTAAATTTAAATTAATAAGATAAAATAAACTCATTTAAATTTAAAAAATGTTTACAACCAAAACTATGTAGCTTCTTCCATACTCTAAAGTTTTATAAACGTTAAAGATAAGGAAGGTTCCTTTTTGTCTTTTTCCTTACTTAACTTATTATATAGGTCAATTTCTTGAATATGTGTCTCAATAACTTATATGTTTCGAAATGATATGGGGTATGATAGAAATATTTTCATCTAATGGGCTTTGGAAAAGTTCCTAGGTCATTTTTTCCTTAAATTGAATGTTTAATCCCTTATTGAGCTTAATTTGATGTTATTTTCTATAATTAATTTTAATTATTTTCTCTAATATTTTTGGTAAAAAAATAATTTGATCTTATAAGACTATAAATATTATACTTATTATAACAATTTATTTACATTTTTCAATATTCAATTAAAAAAAGTAAAAAAATTAAACTTAAATCTAGTCCCACATACGTGGCAAGAAAGCTAGTTTTTAAAGGGAAAATGTTCAAAAGTTCATTAAGTATTTATAACTAAATAAATAATATAAATCATTATAATGAAATAAATTGGATTAATGTATATATAACTGATCTATTGTGACTTTAAAACACATTTAAAATATAATTTAACATTAATAATTTGTAACGAAAAGGAAATTTCCATCTGAAATGTAGTATTTTTCACTATTCCTCCAAATATAAAGCTTCTCATAAAAATACCAAAAAATAACCCTAAAAAAATTTGATGTTCCAATTTATAAAATTTATTTTACTTTTAAGTATAAAATTACAAATGTTTAAAAAATAATATTTTAAATAGGTGGGCCATTAAAAGGCAGTAAAACTACCTTTTAAAAATTTAGAAAATTTTATGCTAAAAATTGGTTTTATTCATTTTTTAAACCTACCACATTTATTATATAAATTCCAAAACATTTTATAAAAATTTGTAAATAAAATATATTTATTCATATTCACACCCTCCCTTATAATGATCAGTAGATAACTTCCATATTAAATAATAATATCAATAGTATATTATTGTTTTATAAGACTCAACCTTGTGTGTATCACAAGTAACCAAAGAGACTCAATATTTCTTGAAATGAAAGATAAAAATGGTGTTGTGTGTCCTGAAATATAAACTATATATTTCATGTAACACAATATATTAAATAATTTAAATTAAATAAAAATAATATATTTCATAAAATCTTGAGATGTTACATAGACTTATGGAGATAGTGTTCATGTACCAACTCAAGCACATTTGATGCCTTGGATTTATTAAAGTATCAATTTATCCCACTATTTTAAATGATAAAATCTTCCCTATTATAAAAATAAATCTAATCACTTGACTTATACAATTCAAAATTTGGGATGTTTCTATATTAAGTAGCTTTTAGGATAATTAACTGAGATACGCTGAGTTAATTTTTAATGTACGTTTGTTACTAAAATTAATTTTAAAAAATGGTTCCCATAAAAACACAAGAATCTAGAACATGATTAATTTATTTTATATTATAACTTATATGAAATTAATTAGTCAAAATATTTGATATATTATTATGTGTTAACATCACTATTTGGAAAACATGACCTAGAAGGAATTATAGAAGACTTGAAACATATATAAAACTGTTCATAAATCCTTATTCTATAAACATTATCAATATCATATGAATATAGTAATTTGTGTTTAGTATTGTATATATACAACTTTTACATGATCTATGGAATCTTGGTTAAGAAATTCATTGACTATCCCTGTAAAGACCCGTAAAATTCAAGGAATTTTTTTTCTTAATTTTCTTTGGAATTTTACAAGAGCGCGGTTTCTGACGGCACCTGATTCCGAGGCCCGGAGTGCCCGGAATCAATTTCCAAAGTTTGGCTTGGGTACGTTCAGTGAACGAACGAGCGAGAATTTCTAACTTTTGAACCGGGACCCAGAATCAAATTCCGAGGGCACCGATGAACTCGCAGCGCCGATATTCGCTTAAGGAGACCTTTTCCGAGGTTGCGTTTATTACGGGTTGAGAGTTATTTTTTGGGAATTTAAAAGAAGTTAAATAAAAATGTGGAAACACTTTTTATTTTTAACTTGTTGGTTATTTTCTCCCAAAGGGAGTTAAAGGTGCGACCCACATCCACTTAACCTCCCTTGGGAGTATTAAGTGTGGTGGGGCCCACACTAAGCATAAATCTTCACCTTCTTTCTTTTTAAACTCCCAATAACCCCTCTTTAATTAACTTGACAAGTTGGGTTATTAAATGGGTTGAGTTGTTTAATTTCAAACCTTTGAATTTCAAAATGGTTTGGTTGTGTAAATAAAATAAGTCCTTAGCTTATTTTATTTGGGTTAGAATTCTCTAGCCACCTTGAGAGGTTTGAAGAATTCTCTCCATCTTCTTCAAACTTTGACGAAGAACGCGAAGAACCTTCAGACATCGACGAAGAATGCCACGTTCTCGGGAATCGTCTTCCGCGACGCCATACCCGCGACACCGACGACGTCTTCTTCCGCGTCACCTCTTCTGAGACGGTTTCCCGCGACGAAATCGCCGTCAAAGAACTTCGAATCCTCGCTTCACGACATCGACGTCCTTCTTCCGTGACGCCGACCACCGCGACGCTCGTCTTCCGCGAGTCGTTGACGATCATCGTTCTTGAAACCAAGGTAGGGGTTTGTTGTTGATTATTTATTTATTTTCGTTCTTGGTTCTAGAATGAAAATCTTGAGGATTAATGTTTAAGTGTTATCGACTAACGAGAGGGGGGCCGGACCGCACAAACACGGCCGAATCCCCCCTCCTTTGTTCTTGAATATTATTTTCTTACGGATGAATGAGATGGCGTGGTGGCGTCGCACCACGCGGGAATCACACGACAAATATTGCGCGGCGCCGTCGCGCCGCGCCGCGGAAAGATTATCAAGAACGCGACGCCGTCACGCCGCGTCGAAGGAAACCGAAGGCGCCGCGGCCGGAGCGGGGCTGCGGCGGAGGGGCCCGGCGGAACGGGAAGACCGGCGGCCAGCCGGGCCGCCGCTGTCGGAAGCCGGAAGGGGGACCGGCCTTGCCGGTCCCGTTGAGGAAGAACCGGCCGGCCGGAAGGGAGAAGAACCGGGGGAATTAATTCCCCCGGCTGGCCAAAACCGGCCCCCCATAAAGGGGGGGCCGCGGTTACACCAAGGGGGGGGGGGGCAGCGCCCCCCCGTTTCTTTTTTTTAAAAGGCAGGCCCCCTCACGTGGGGGGGCCGTTGTTTGTCAAAGGCGCGACATGATGCCGCGCCGCCAGAGGGAAGAGGCGGGGGCTTTACCCCCCCGCGCGTGGCAACCGAGCGGCGCCCCGGCCGCGCCGCCGCGCCGGGCCGCGCCGGACCGCGCCGCCGCGCCGGGCCGCGCCGGACCGCGCCGCCGCGCCGGGCTGCGCCGGACCGCGCCGCCGCGCCAGACCGCGCCGCCGCGCCGGACCGCGCCGGGCCGCGCCGCCGCGCCGGGCCGGTTCGGACTCGGGTTGGGTCGACCCGGTTCGGGCCGACCCGGGGGGGGGGGGGGGGGGGGGTCGGGCCGGGTCGGCCCGGACCCGGACCCCCCGTTTTCGAATCGACTTCGGTCTTTTGTCCATAACTTGAGCTAAGGACCTCCTATTGACGAACCGTCAGCGGTAGTGTGATCCTTGGATCGATACGGTCCTTTCGGTATATCGCAATCAAGGTTTCAGAATACTTTGAGTTCGGCCGGGTTGGTTCGTACACGAAACCAACCGGGCCTTCGGAGAGGAAACACTCATATCTTGAGCTACGAACGTCCGATTGACGTGCCATCAGCTTTGTTGATTTCCTCTAAGTGAGAAGGATCTTTTGGTTCACTCCGCCCGAGGTTTGGACGCAGGTGGAGTATGGTTGGGTTGGTTTTTCCTTAAAAACCAACTGGGCCCCTGGGACGAAAAAGCCAATAACTCTCAGACCGGGCGTCCGATTGACGCGCCATCTGCGACGTTGAGTTCCTGTTGACGATACAGAACTTTTGGATACATCAACTTCAGACTTTGTGTCAGTTGATGTATCAGCCTCTCGGCTCGTGGAGCGGACCCTCCCGAACGAGCTTGCTGTGTGCGAGAACCCTAATGTTCGCTGCGACTGCTACTTCGACAGCGATGACCGTGCAGAGATCCTCAGTGGACTGCGACGACGACCATGCAGAGATCCTCAGTGGACTGCGATGACGACGGTGCAGAGATCCTCAGTGGACTGTGACGATGAAGACAGCTGGTCTTGTATCCTATGTGGGTCCTAGCTGTGCTGGTCTTGTATCCTATGTGGGTCCCAGCTTAGATGATTCAATACTGGTCTTGTATCCTATGTGGGTCCCAGTATAGATGAATCAACGAAGACAGCTGGTCTTGTATCCTATGTGGGTCCTAGCTGTGCTGGTCTTGTATCCTATGTGGGTCCCAGCTTAGATGATTCAATACTGGTCTTGTATCCTATGTGGGTCCCAGTATAGATGAATCAATGAAGAGTGCTGGTATTGTATCCTACGTGGGTCCCAACTTAGATGACTCAGTGCTGGTCTTGTATCCTATGTGGGTCCCAGTCGTGCTGGTCTTGTATCCTATGTGGGTCCCAGCATAAATGAAGCAATGAGGATGGCTGGTCTTGTATCCTTTGTGGGTCCCAGCTTAGATGATTCAGTATCTATGTCTGATCATCTCTTTCACCCTTTTCGATGATGTATACCTGTGTGAGCTGAATCCTGTTGTTTTCCTGTGTGGATTGTGTTGTGCTATCCTGTGTGGATTTCGTTTTGCTTTCCTGTGTGGAATACGTATACTTTCCTGTGTGGACTGAGTTGTACTTGGGCTCGGAGGTTGGAGCGTTTTGGAATTGATGACTTAGGTATATGTATGAGAATATACCTAAGCAATGTCGGTTGTTACTTCCTGTTTGTATCTTCCTTTGTGGTTTATCCTTTGTGGATTTTGGGAGACCTTCAGGGGTCTCGGGGTCCCTACTGAGTAGCTTATACTCACCCCTACACGGGCTATGCCCGCACTATGTTGTGTTGGTTGCAGACGACGGACATCGTTGATCTTGGCTGAGGCTTGCAGAGCAGGACGGTACCTGGAGGTGGACCACTGGGCGGGACGTGTTCGGAGCGGACGACGGGACCCGAGGAGCAGTGGAGCTATCTGTACCCACCCTTCAGGTGGGATTTCCAGTGGACAACTCTGTGTAGTGGCTTTTACTTTACAGTTGCTGTTTTCCCTTTCGAGTTGTACTTTACTTTCAGTTTGGGTTTGTATACTGGCCCATTTACTTTTCCGCACTTCAGTTGTACTCTGTTCTTACTTAGTGTTTACTTTTCCGCTTGCTTACTCTATGGTGTTTGTTTACTTTACAAAGGCAATGCCTTCCCTTTTTATCGGGATTTACGCCTTGGTGCTAGTCGCCAGCCCCTGGCCTATGGAAGGCGGGCTTGGGGTAGTCACGGAACGGACCCCGAGGGCGGGTCGTGACAAATTGGTATCAGAGGAGTTCGGTTCTACCGCGAACTCTGATCTTTTCTATGTGAAGAAATAATGTTTAGCGTATTGAGTGTGGTTATCAGTCTAGGGAGTCCAGTGTTGGTGCGGCGGCCGACGTATCCGTACACCAGGACCCTGACTTCTGATTTCCGACTTAATGCACGAAAACATTGATTGCATGTGTGTTCAAGTTTTCTTTGTGATTACTTGTGTCAGCTCACCAGGTATACTGTTCTGACCGTGGCGCACCTGTTTCTTTCAGGATGGCCTCATGACGGCAGTCAACTAGGGTTCCGAGAGTCGAGCGTGATGACAGCCCACCGAGCGACGAGGGCTCAGTGCAGGGCCCTTGTTCAGCAGTGGCACTGGTGGTAGCACTACCCGCCGAGCCCCCGATACTTCCAGCACCAGCCGCTGACAATGCACGTCGCCTCAGCGCACTACATGAGTTTCAGCGCCAGCGACCACCCAGGTTTCATGGAGAGATGGACCCCCAAGCAGCCGAGGACTGGATGGAGGCGGTCGTTTGAGTTTTCAGGTTAGTGAGGACACCAGCCGACCTCATGGTGATCCTCGCAGCGAGCCTCCTGCACGCAGCAGCAGGACGATGGTGGTACTTGATGCTCCAGGTGCACGATGAGGCATCTCTTCTTTGGACAGACTTTGAGAGCATCTTCCGCTCTGAGTTCGTCCTGGCCACCCTCCGTGCGGTGCGTATCCAGGAGCTTCTTCAGCTGCGGCAGGGCAGCTTGACGGTCGCCCAGTACGCGGAGAGGTTCACCGACCTTTCTCGCTACTCGACAGACATGGTGCGGGACCCCTTCTTCCGGGCCCGGACCTTCGAGCAGGGATTGAGACACGAGATCAGGGCTTCGATGATCTCCCTCAACATTCCGACTCAGGCAGAGGTGTTGGAGAGGGCCCTTCTAGTGGAGAGTTTTCTCGCCGAGCAGGCTCCAGTGACAGGACCCTCTGCAGGACGGCCCGTAGCAGGGTCTTCTGCAGCTGGCAGTAGACAGGTGACGCAGAGGTCCAAGCGGGCCAGCCCATCAGAAGGGCAGTCACATGATAAAGATTCGGTTGTGCGGGGCAACCTAAGGAGAGCCAGCTACGCGAGGAGCAAACATTGATACACATGCAGTGGGAGAGGTCACATGGCTCGAGACTGCCCGACTCGTCTTACAGATGAGCAGCAGGCGGTCGAGGGACCTCCCAGACAGAGTTTCGGCCACGGTGGTCCGCAGGGTACAGGCGGACGAGGCAGAGGAGCTGGCCGAGTAGCCGGTGGTGGGAGACACTTCGAGGTGTTGCCACCACCACCACCAGGAGGTCCACCTCGACTGCAGGGAGTAGGTGGACATGCGAGAGCTCAACTTCAGGCAGCCGAGGCCTTCGATCATGAAGCTCTGGGAGCAGATGGACAGGAGCAGAACTAGTGGATAAGTCCTTTGTACTTCTAGTTCCTTGTTGCTTTTGTGTAGAGTCTTTGTATTATGATCTGCAATAATAAAAGACGCGTACCTTTGTGATGTTTTCATTCCTGTCCCATTTTGTGTTGTTACTAAGAGGTTCCAGTTTTGACTGTTGACTTGACCCTCACTTGTGAGACATCAACTGGAGGAGACCCAGTTACCACACACTGATGCCGACAGTGTGACTCAACCCTTGGAGGCGAGAGTAACGGTTGGATCTCTTGGTAGTAGCGTCGAGGCCTTACGACATCATCCTTGGTATGGATTAGTATCATCCATGTCAGGATTGACTATATTAGGCGAAGAATGTGGTTCATCCAGGGGATGGGAACAGATTTCTCTTATCGGAAAAGAAGAAATCTTGCAGCTCTTGTGGGACCTGAGATGGTCCAGGTCATCCAGGCGCGAATGAGTACAGCTCAGAGCCGGCATAAGTCATATGCTGACAGGAGGCGGAGGCCACTAGAGTTCGAGGATGGCGACCACATCTTCTTGCGGGTCTCACCTCGACATGGTTTGTGGAGATTTGGCCGAGGCGGCAAGTTGTCTCCACGCTTCATCGGGCCTTTCCAGGTCCTCAGCAGGATTGGCGAGGTGGCTTATCGCCTGGCTCTGCCACCTCAGTTGCACCAGGTGCACGACGTCTTCCACGTATCTCAGCTGAGGAGATACGTGCACGACCCGACGCACATCATTGACCATGGGGAGCTTGACGTTGATGATGGGGTGAATTTTACGGAGGTCCCGATAGAGATAGAGGATCGACAGGAGCGGGTCCTACGTGGGTGATCGATTCCTCTTGTGCACATCAGATGGCAGCACGGGAACCTCCAGGAGAGCACATGGGAGCGGGAGGCTCAGATGCATGCTCAGTACCCTCATTTGTTTCCCTAGTTTTTGATGTATCTTTACGGGGATGTAAAGCCCTGAGGTGGGAGTAATGTAAAGACCCGTAAAATTCAAGGGAAATTTTTTCTTAATTTTCTTTGGAATTTTACAAGAGCGCGGTTTCTGAAGGCACCTGATTCCGAGGCCCGGAGTGCCCAGAATCAATTTCCGAAGTTTGGCTCGGGTACGTTCAGTGAACGAACGAGCGGGAATTTCTAACTTTTGAACCGGTGCCCAGAATCAAATTCCGAGGGCACTGATGAACTCGCAGCGCCGATATTCGCTTAAGGAGACCTTTTCCGAGGTTGCGTTTATTACGGGTTGAGAGTTAGTTTTTGGGAATTTAAAAGAAGTTAAATAAAAATGTGGAAACACTTTTTATTTTTAACTTGTTGGTTATTTTCTCCCAAAGGGAGTTAAAGGTGGGACCCACATCCACATAACCTCCCTTGGGAGGATTAAGTGTGGTGGGGCCCACACGAAGCATAACTCTTCACCTTCTTTCTTTTTAAACTCCCAATAACCCCTCTTTAATTAACTTGACAAGTTGGGTTATTAAATGGGTTGAGTTGTTTAATTTAAAACCTTTGAATTTCAAAATGGTTTGGTTGTGTAAATAAAATAAGTCCTTAGCTTATTTTATTTGGGTTAGAATTCTCTATCCACCTTGAGAGGTTTGAAGAATTCTCTCTATCTTCTTCAAACTTTGACGAAGAACGCGAAGAACCTTCGGACATTGACGAAGAACGCCACGTTCTCGGGAATCGTCTTCCGCGACGCCATACCCGCGACACCGACGACATCTTCTTCTGCGTCATCTCTTCCGCGACGGTTTCCCACGACGAAATCACCGTCAAAGAACTTCGAATCCTCGCTTCATGACATCGACGTCCTTCTTCCGTGACGCCGATCACCGCGACGCTCGTCTTCCGCGGGTCGTTGACGATCATCGTTCTTGAAACCGAGGTAGGGGTTTGTTGTTGATTATTTATTTATTCTTGTTCTTGGTTCTAGCATGAAAATCTTGAGGATTAATGTTTAAGTGTTATCGACTAATGAGACGGGGGCCAGACCGCACAAACACGGCCGAATCCCCCCTCCTTTGTTCTTGAATATTATTTTCTTATGGATGAACGAGATGGCGTGGTGGCGTCGCACCACGCGGGAATCACACGAAAAATATTGCGCGGCGCCGTCGCGCCGCGCCGTGGAAAGATTATTAAGAACGCGATGCCGTCGCGTCGCGTCGAAGGAAACCGAAGGCGCCGCGGCCGGAGCGGGGCCGCGGTGGAGGGGCGCGGTGCCGTCGCACCGCGCCGGACGAAGAAGGCCGTGGCCGGTTCCGGGCCGCGGCGGAACGGGAAGACCGGCGGCCAGCCGGGCCGCCGGTGTCGGAAGCCGGAAGGGGGACCGGCCTTGCCGGTCCCATTGAGGAAGAACCGGCCGACCGGAAGGGAGAAGAACCGGGGGAATTAATTCCCCCGGCTGGCCAAAACTGGCTCCCCATAAAGGGGGGGCCGCGGTTACACCAAGGGGGGGGGGGGCAGCGCCCCCATGTTTTTTTAAAAGGCAGGCCCCCTCACGTGGGGGGGCCGTTGTTTGTCAAAGGTGCAGCATGATGCCGCGCCGCCAGAGGGAAGAGGCGGGGGCTTTTCCCCCCACGTGTGGCAACCGAGCGGCGCCCCGGCCGAGCTGGGCCGCACTGGACCGCGTCGCCGCGCCGGGCCGCGCCGGACCACGCCGCCGCGCCGGACCGCGCCGCCGTGCCGGGCCACGCCGCCGGCCGGGCCGGGTCGGACCCGGGTCGGTTCGACCCGGTTCGGGCCGACCCAGGGGGGGGGGGGGGGGGGGTCGGGCCGGGTCGGCCCGGACTCGGACCCCCCGTTTTCGAACCGACTTCGGTCTTTTGCCCATAACTTGAGCTGCGGACCTCCGATTGATGAACCGTCAGCGGTAGTGCGATCCTTGGATCGAGACGGTCGTTTCGGTATATCGCACTCAAGGTTTCTGAATACTTTGTATTCGTCCGGGTTGGTTCGTACACGAAACCAACCGGGCCTTCGGAGAGGAAATACTCATATCTTGAGCTACGGACGTCCGATTGACGTGCCGTCAGCTTTGTTGATTTCCTCTAAGTGAGACGGATCTTTTGGCTCACTCAGCCCAAGGTTTGGACTCTGGTGGAGTACAGTCGGGTTGGTTTTGCCTTAAAAACCAATCGGGCCCCTGGGACGAAAAAGCCAATAACTCTCAGACCGGACGTCCGATTGACGCGCCGTCTACGACGTTGAGTTCCTATTGACGATACGGAACTTTTGGATACATCAACTTCGGACTTTGTGTCTGTTGATGTATCAGCCTCTCGGCTCGTGGAGCGGACCCTCCCGAACGAGCTTGCTGTGTGCGGGAACCCTAGTGCTGGCTGCGACTGCTACTTCGACAGCGACGACCGTGCAGAGATCCTCAGTGGACTACGGCGACGACCGTGCAGAGATCCTCAGTGGACTGCGATGACGACGGTGCTGAGATCCTCAGTGGACTGTGACGATGAAGACAGCTGGTCTTGTATCCTATGTGGGTCGTAGCTGTGCTGGTCTTGTATCCTATGTGGGTCCCAGCTTAGATGATTCAATACTAGTCTTGTATCCTATGTGGGTCCCAGTATAGATGAATCAACGAAGACAGCTGGTCTTGTATCCTATGTGGGTCCTAGCTGTGCTGGTCTTGTATCCTATGTGGGTCCCAGCTTAGATGATTCAATACTGGTCTTGTATCCTACGTGGGTCCCAGTATAGATGAATCAATGAAGAGTGCTGGTCTTGTATCCTACGTGGGTCCCAGCTTAGATGACTCAGTGCTGGTCTTGTATCCTATGTGGGTCCCAGCCGTGCTGGTCTTGTATCCTATGTGGGTCCCAGCATAAATGAAGCAATGAGGATGACTGGTCTTTTATCCTTTGTGGGTCTCAGCTTAGATGATTCAGTATCTATGTCTGATCATCTCTTTCACCCTTTTCGATGATGTATACCTGTGTGAGCTGAATCCTGTTGTTTTCCTGTGTGGATTGTGTTGTGCTATCCTGTGTGGATTTCGTTTTGCTTTCCTGTGTGGAATACGTATACTTTCCTATGTGGACTGAGTTGTACTTGGGCTCAGAGGTTGGAGCGTTTTGGAATTGATGACTTAGGTATATGTATGGGAATATACTTAAGCAGTGTCGGTTGTTACTTCCTGTTTGTATCTTCCTTTGTGGTTTATCCTTTGTGGATTTTGGGAGACCTTCAGGGGTCTCGGGGTCCCTACTGAGTAGCTTATACTCACCCCTGCACGGGCTATGCCCGCACTACGTTGTGTTGGTTGCAGACGACGGACAATGTTGATCTTGGCTGAGGCTTGCAGAGCAGGATGGTACCTCGAGGTGGACCACTGGGCGGGACGTGTTCGGAGCGGACGGCGGGACCCGAGGAGCAGTGGAGCTATCTGTACCCACCCTTCAGGTGGGATTTCCAGTGGACAGCTCGGTGTAGCGGCTTTTACTTTACAGTTGTTGTTTTCCCTTTCGAGTTGTACTTTACTTTCAGTTTGGGTTTGTATACTGGCCCATTTACTTTTCCGCACTTCAGTTTTACTATGTTCTTACTTAGTGTTTACTTTTCCGCTTGCTTACTCTGTGGTGTTTGTTTACTTTACAAAGGCAATGCCTTCCCTTTTTACCGGGATTTACGCCTTGGTGCTAGTCGCCAGCCCCTGGCCTATGGAAGGCGGGCTTGGGGTAGTCACGGCACGGACCCCGAGGGCGGGTCGTGACAATCCCACCTCGATGATCTTATATATTTTAGAAAATATATTAATTACTTCACTATAAATTCCTAAAATCTATTAAAGGTATATAAATAAGTATATGGAAAAAATTATATATTCATAAATAAATATAAAGTATTCCATTTCTTAAAACTTAAAATGTATGTATGTGAAAATACCTAGAATTTTTAGCTTTAAATATTCTAAACACCATTTTGGGCCCGTCATTGAAAAATAATTTTAGACTCACTTTAAAATATTTTTTATTCTATAACTAATTAATATTAAACTCTTATATTTTATATTCATCATTAATTACTAATATTGTAAATTTTGGATTCAAGTATATAAAAATAATAATTAATTATGATATACCAGAACAACATTCATTCAAATGTGAAACACTCTCTCATTGTGTCTATAACTCAATGCTAAGATAAATGTTTTGGTAACACTAAAAAAACTATTATTAAACAAGAATAATTCAAATTGAAAAATTGATATTGTATATTTATATTATAAAACTTAGGTTTCACCCTCTATTAGCTACTTAGAAATTTCACCTTATTTTTCATAATCTTTATGAACTTACTTGTTTACTATATTTGGATAAAAATAAGTGAGTTATATATTGAATTTAATGGAAAATAAAAGATTTTAAAAAATTATATGAAGTGTTAAATATATCTGAAATAGAATATTTTACTTGTTTCTACTTCAATTCACTTCAGTTCCACTTCTAGTGACCTTTCTTTCCACATGTGAAGTAGATAACCTCCAATTCATTATAGTATCTTTGAATATTTTCCCTCTTTGATGGATATGGTTAATAGACTATTGAATCTAAAAATTTCATATTATTTTAAACCGTTTCCCTGATTTTATTCACCATAATGGGTGAGGAACCCTGTTCCCACCAATCCCTATCATCTTAGTGAAGCAGAGTCAAAAGATTCCTAAGCAGATCCTCCATTGTATTCATCTTGTAATTATTAATTAATATATATAATCTAGGTGGTAAATATGGTAATATGAGGTTTGGGGATAATTTTTTTTATCCATATAGAAACCCAAATTCTCTAGAAGATTGATATACTTCAACATCTTGAAAAAAATATTGCCATCTAAGTACTCACCTTCTAATTTAAACTTCTATAGTACAATGAAAATCTTGTTTATCTTTAAACTATCTTTATCCTTTTTAATTTATCAATATTTTTTTATATTAGTGTATGCATACATGTCTTTATGTTGAATCTTAATTTCTCTAAAAAAATATAATAACATAATAAAATGGACAACTGAATAATCCTACATATTTATCTTGTAATCATCCTTTTCAACTTTACTTGTTCAATGAGGAGGGAGAATGATAATAGGAAATTACAGAACATAACACAAATTTTTCTATCGTAGTGTAGTGTACAAGAGAGTGTACCACTCTTGAAATTTTTTATTAGTATAGAAATTTTACTTTTTAAGTAACTAACAAAGCATTCCTATGATTTTGCATTCAATTTTTCTATTACAAATAAATGCAAACATATATTATTTTATCTAGATATCAATTTTGATGTAATAAATTAATTTTATTAGTCTCTCTCTATTTTATCAAATCCTAACATCCCTCTCTTTTGGATTTGGAATATACTGTTAGTCAGATATTCTAGTGGAAAGGATCCATATTCTTCTTCTCATTACCCAAACTATGGCCATGGAAATTAATCAAAGGTATTTAGGTAGTATTTACATTCCAACTACATTAACCCACATTTCCATGATCCGTTGAGTAGATTTTTCAATACTGAAACTAGATATTAAGACTTCCTCAACACTTTTCTAAAAATCATATTAAATATATTATGAATATTTCCCTTAATGTGAATTTAGTTAAGTAATATAATTTTCATTATTAAGACTCTTTAAAATTGAAAATTTTCCTTGACTATAGTCGGATTGACACTTTAAATATGGTTATAAATTAAATCAGAAGATTAAAGTGATTTTTTAACATGATTTTTATTTTTGGATTTTTTAAACTTATTCCTAAATATTTTATTTTATATTATTCACATGCTTGTTAATATTATTTTGGATTTACATAATTAATTATCAAATTATGGTAAAAATAATTTATGCATAAATTATTATTATATTTCATATTAGCTTATTTTTTTAATTTATTTACTTTTCATGATCATGTTTAATCACCCAAATAAACCATGCATCACATAAATAAATAAATAAATAAATAAATAATTCTCTGAAAAATAAAAAAAAAGTGATATAATCATGAGATTTTATATACTTCTTGGTTTGTTGAGTGGAGATAAACCAACCCTAAGCCTTGGGGAAATATTGCTTTAATCCCATTTTTATCTTGAGATGTAGAGTTATACCATTAAACATTGTATCTCATTGATTGGTTTCACATTGTAAAGGGTACTTAATAATTTCCTCTCTCTTAGATCTCTATCAATTATAAATGTTCACTCACTTCCATGTTAGGGGTACCAGGGTTTTAAGGTTTAATAAAATAAAACTTCGACACAGAAACCCATACATAGTAAAAGAGGGAGGTATGAAACACAAATCATGATGTTAAATTTAATAATAAATTATCACATAAATCATTATAGTAAAAATTAATTGATCAACCCCAATACGTAGAAAGGTCAGTAAATGTCATGATTAATCAAAACATGCAATAACTATGCATTTACATCAAAAAAATTAATTTCATTTCATTCTAATTAAGATAAATTTATTAAAATTAATGAATCAATATACTAATTAATCAATTAATTATATTAATATTTTTTCTAAATAGTCTTCAAGATATGACTTGATTTTGATTTTATATTATTTTAAATAAATTAAAATTTTTATTTTAAAATAATTAAGAACATGTATTTTTCTGATAAAGAAACACGACATGTAAATTTCTAGACCAGAATAAAATAATTACTATAATATAAAACATGCATAGTGTGAATATTAGATGTGACATGACATCCACATTTTTGCATTAGATTAAATCCATTTTTGGAATTTAATTCTTACACAGTATATTCTATCACTCGATGAATATTTTGATATATGTTGTATGTGGACCCTATCATGTACTATGTACTTTCATATTATGTATACCAACACTATGTTTCATAATATACAAAACTTGTTGTTCTGTCGGTCAAGAATCCTAGTCTGTGTGGTGTGTATGAATATAGTACTTGTCGTAAATAAACATGAATTTTACCACAAGAAATGCATGTGAAGTACATGGTGTGTATTAAAAATCATTACACGTAATGTATTTATATAATTTATAGGGATAATAATAATTAAGATTTTATATTCCCAATCCATGTTAAAAAATAACTTGGTGTGTACCTAGTATGGAAGGAAACTTTTCACATGGCTTCTATATCTAGCTAGACATCACATAGTTTATGTATCACTTTAATTTCCCATATTTTGACCCAAATGACATCTCTAATTAGTGTTTACCTTGAATTAGTTTCACATGTTACACAATGTTTAATTCTTACTATACATCATGAAATATGTTTTTGTCTACGTCGCATGACTAGCAGTCAATACACTATCTGTAATGAAACTACATAGCTGATCACAC
Organism: Viscum album; assembly: GCA_963277665.1. Lineage (NCBI taxonomy): Eukaryota > Viridiplantae > Streptophyta > Magnoliopsida > Santalales > Viscaceae > Viscum > Viscum album. Next base: position 1,770,907,005 of record OY728157.1, read on the forward strand.
AACATGTCATGATTTATAATCAATCAAAAAATTTAAGGTTACATTGTTTGTATTCCACATATAGGCCATGAATTATCTATCTAACATTATGAGACACTGGTGATCAATGCAAGATGTGTAATAATATCATGTACTGGTCCACACATCATTATGTGATTGTCATGAAACACACCTTATATATTTGAACATGGGTCAAAGATGTGTAATTTTGTATTACATGTAATGTATAAGTGTCATAAAACTAGAAATATTATCACCTCTGTATGGGATCTTTGAAAATTATTCATGAATTATTGAGCTATTCTTGGCCATATAAACGTGAAGTAACATGTCATATAAACCTTTGGCTTAAATAAAAAATTTATGGAAACAATAACTAATAAAAAATCCAAATAATTAGATCAAAAAAATTATGAATAATTATAAATTAAAATATGAGGTACTTGTTGAGTATAAAACCAAAATATATTAGATATTATCTTCCATATTTCATTTATATTTAGTTTAAAAAAATAATTACCTCAAATGAGAAAATTTTTATTGATCAATTCTGATGAAGATATTATTTTTTCATCATTTTAGTGGAGAATATTTTAATCCAAACATGCTTTATTAATCCCTAAATCCCATAAAACTTTCATATATATAAAAATACATGCTATAATAACTATTAGATAGTGTGATATCTCAACTAAATCTATTTTTTCTAAGAACAAAACCCTGAATTCTTTATAAGATAGATCATGATTATAATTTCACTGAACAACATTCCATTCCCAAGGATTCTTATGTGATCTTCCAATATCCCCTTTAGTGATATTTGTTTTTCCAAATTCTATGATTTCCACATACTCCGCTTCCATTATAGATTGTGCAGTTACTAGTTGAAGTATATATATCTAGCTTAAAGTTGTTCCATTGAAAGTGAACACATAGATAGTGGTATTTTTTTATATGTCTACATATCCTCCAAATTATGAATCCATGAACCCATATAGTGAATTATCAATTCCAAAAAAGTGTGTCATGTCTACCATACCATTGGGAAACCAGAGTTTCCAATTCATCATTTCTAAGTACACCTATCCTAGATTTTCTAGGAATCTGTTAATGACTCCCATAACATAGAAAAAGTATGGCCTCATAAAAACCATAAAATATGTCAATATTCTGACTAATTATTCACATGTAACCATATAAATGTACTCATACTTGTATTCCATTCTCAATTACTTCTCCTTGGATAACTCAAAATTTTAGGTCATGGGGGTCCTAACAGTCATAGATTCTATCATTTCCAATCATTCCAAGACCTTCAGATATCCATCAATTGAGATAGAGAGGAAAAGTTAAATTCATTATGTACCTTGCAATACACGTTTTAAATTTTCTCTTTATATAAATAAAAACTTTCATCTCAAATTTTATAAAAAAATAGAATTCAACTCTCAATCTTATATGTCATTGGATCCAACAAAATTATATCATCCACATAGTGAAGAAGAATGATGAAACTCCCATAATAAAACACCTTTTGATGAAACAAATTGTCTATTTTTGTTAATACTATTCCCTTATTTTCTATAAAGGCATCTATATTCAAGTTCTATTTCCTAGTTGTACTTTTTAGTATATAAAAACTCTTTTTGAACCAAAACAATGGTCTTTATATTCTATTTTCCATAGAACCCATTGGTTGTTGTATGAAAATTTCTCACTCTAAATCACAAAGAAATAATTTAATATTTATATCAAAATAATTAATATATATTGTGTCCATAGATGTAACACTCTAGATTCAATTATATTAAGTTATCTTTTTCGTTTTAAAGAAATTATAGGATAATGCATATAGATTTATCTAAGAATGTGATTAAAAAATAATTTATAAAATTTTATAAATTTGATTTGAGGAAATTAATTTCATTTTTTAATTTATCATATTCAAATTATAGTAGAATTATTTTTTATATTTTTTAAAAATAGTTGACTTTTATAAAAATAGTGAAAAAATAACGAATTTACAAAAATATAAATTTTATAAAGTTATAATTCCATTAGAGTATTTTGATATTCTATTAAACCTTTTATCTAGAACAAATATAAATTTAATAAGTAATAGAATTCATATAAAAATATAATGTTGAACATATAAATATATTCTTAACAATTTTGAAATCAAAGTAATGTTTTTTTAAAATAATTTTTTTTTACTTATTTTATTTCAATAAAGTATTTAAAAGGAACCTATATGTTTTTATTTGTAATAAAAATAAGTATCATTTTATTTGATATGATCCAATTAATTCAATTAGAATAAATATTATTCTTTTTTCTATAAATTCATTTTTATTCTTAAAACAAACATTTTTCTAGATATGTTTTTTATTGTGTTTTGTGAACATATATTAAAAGTGATTTCTTCCAAATTTGGGTGTTGAATCATATAAAATATCTTAAATATTAGGAATAATTTTTTTTAATACTAGTAAATAATATCACGTCAATTTTTTTTTCATATTCAACAGTAACCATGGTAAATATTTATCACCTTGGTTAAGAGTAAAATGGGTTAAAATGTAATGCCCCAAGGTTTTGAAAATAAATATAGAATGCAATTTTATAATCTATCCATTAAACACAATTTTTCCTCTTCTATACTTTGAATTTCGAAAATTGGTCATTTAGAGTTGCGTTCTGTAAGTCATTTGGAGTCTGATAGAACAAACTTGATTTTTGGTGAATAGTAACATATCCTTATGAATAGTAATATGAATCGTAATATGACCCCTATGAATAGTAAATAATAATATTATTTTATTTTCTTAAGGTAATATGATAATGTGATCTTAATTAATTTTTCAATGTCACATAAAACTAATTACACTTCAAGATTGTTATTTTTAAAATTAACTATGACCTTATTTAAAAATTAAATTAATAATATTTAGAAAATTATTTTTGAAAAATGGATTTCACTTTTGAATTATACACATCGAAAAATGGTAGGGTTGGATTTTTGGGATTTTTCTGATATTCTTGAATTTTTGATGAATAGTGAAATACGATAAAATACCGTATATACAAATTATCAGTTAAATACACTATTTATGACATCACAAGTGATGCAAGGCTACTTGGTTTGAACTAACATGCACTTATTACTATTAGGGGTCACATGAAACCACACTGTTGGTTGTATTGGGGGAAATTATAAAATAATGAATTAAATATTCAAAATTTACTCCTCTCCTCCACTATAAAAACCCCTCACCACCCCCTCTTCTATTCACTCCTCTAAGACTTGAATCTCCTCAAATTTATTCCCAATTACCCTTACCTAGTCTCTCTCCTACGTCCAAGAAGCATATGGTCTTTCCAAAAGACCAAAACCCCTTCTCTTAAGGAGTTTTTCAAGGAGGTTATTTCAAGAGGTAAAGCACCCTTATTTTTCATTTGGTTTCATTTCAATTTATCTTCTTTTGCTATCCTCTCCTCACCTCCTCTGTCCAAATGACCATGATAACTACAGTAACATCTATATACTCGATTTATATCATGTTAATGGAATAACCATCATAAATATTCTTACTCCCTCCCTTTTATTTTTATAAACAAAATCGACATCTATGAGGTTCCGATTTATAACCTTCGTGGACGATGAAGTTTCATTCTTCAATTTCTTCTTCATTACTGGTCATGAAACCATATTCATGGTTGAAACAGAATATAATATATGTGTTATATCCTAATTAATATTCAGGAACCAGAATATGTATATATAATTAAGTTATATGACAAAACTAGTTCATAATATTCCAAATACCGCCGAATAATCGAAGTGGTTATCATCTAATGATTCATCCTCATTCCATGTAACCAAATGATATAAATGAAAATTATAAATTATTTATGTTAATTAATAATATATAATTCCATTCCTAGAGATTTATAACCATTATACATGAACTTCATTACTTAAAAACAAGTGAACCGAATATGAAAATAAAGGAAACAAACACTCCAGAATGATGAAATTCAATACAATAACTTATCAATAAAGACATAAATTAACTAACCATAATTATGGTAAAATAAATAAATTTTTAATAGGTTCTAAAATAAGTTATTAACAAGTATAATTTCATATTATAGGAGCCTAAGTACAATAGAAGAAAATGTTTGGAGTTAAGGTAAGGGTTTTCCACCCGAACTTCCATTTTCATTCGGGTTACTTTAATTGTCTAATTTCCTAGATGAAATTATTATGTATTGTTATGTAATCATCATATTTTCTGTGTGAGTATTATATACATGTTTACAAACCAAAAAATTTCCTTATTTTATGGATAGTTACACGTTTTAAAAAGAACTTTTAAAATTGTTTCAAAAATACAAGCCTGATTCAAGAGAATTTCTCAAATTCTTACCTATTTTCAAGGGCACTCTATAATCTGTTTTTGGAAACCATTATCTTTATAAAATCAATAATTTTATTAAAAATTACTATATTACTTCACTTCTGGTTTTATACCAAGATTTTTCCAATAGAACTCTTCTTTTCAAAATAAAAGAGTATTTATCTCCAAAATTTCTTAATGATTTTATAAGAGTGTTTTCATCTAATTCAACACTCCTGTTGATTACATGGTATTATTGGGTTTAATCATTTATAAATTCATCTACCATATTTGTCTTAATAGTTTATGACTAAATCTATTGTGGATGATCTATCTTAAACCATTCATCATATTACTCTGAATGGTTAGTGTTTATGTTCATTAATTGGGGAAAGTTAGTTACATTTCATATGATATTTTCAATATGGATATATATGTTGTTTATGTTGATCCCCACTCATATGAGGAATGCATTAGACTTATTATGTGATGGGTGGGTCCCGCTATAGCCCCTCGATGCTTCGGTAGGTCTCACGAGACAACTAGATGTGAAATTGGCCAAGGCCTTTCCCAATGTGATGTCGATTTTGGTCGAGGACTTAATCATTAGACATCTTATCCGAGGCCATGAAAAAATGTTTCAGAATGTCCGGAATATGCACTTACCTCATTATGAAGCTAGTAATTGAAATTTCATGTGGTTTTTTTACTAGTATAATACCCATGATTATGTTTTATTATGGAATTATTTACTCAGATCATATTCCTGTCATAATGTATTCAAGTTTATTATTAAATTCATGAGTTTTCAATTATTCACCATTTTTAATGTTTATATTATCTTTCACTGTATTTATTACCCTTACTGAGCGTTTGATCTCACCCATTTATTATGTTTCATTTTCTCAGGGCAAGAAGAATTATATTATGAATGACATGCTGAAATAGCCTAGGAGTTATGGAAGTTGTCTAAGGAGTTTCTATATTGTTTTTCATTTCAAGTTATAAAGATGAACTTATGTATGTATCTTGTTTCCAATAATACTAAAATAATCAGTCCTTCAGGATTTGTATTCCTTGTTTGTATTCCAATGTAATCAAATAAGGCACCGACTTTGGGCAACTGGGGTCGGGTCCTTACAGTTGATATCAAAGGAAGTTTAGTAGAATACGTGGAAACTAGATTTAGAAAACATAAAATTAGGTAAGAGTACCTAAGTTAGTCTTTGAGGAAATACATACAATAACGTCCTGGTATTTTTGTAAGAAATAGATTATGTGAATATTTCAAGCAATACATCTCTGTCTAGATACAAGAAGGTAGAGGCGGCTCTGGCACATATGTATCTAGAGGTAAAACCTGAAAACACTACTTTGAGCTAGACTCGAACAGGAACTGGTGAACGATAACAGACCTTGCTGCACTCTTGGTTACGACACTCCCAGGGGATATGCTTAGGATAATTCACATTTTCTTTACATTCTATTATGAAGTATTGAAATGTAAAATATTCCTCAAAGAAACCATTTTTGTGAATATGGGATTATCCATGCGCATGATCTCAATTTTTATGTGTATTTTTAAGTTAAGATTATACATTATGATTCATAACCTAATATGATGTATTCCATTATATAGATATGGAACCTAGTGGATGAAATGGAAATCGCACGAATGTATGTGCCCCCTGTAGGGATTTTCCTCTAACGTAAGATAATGATGTTGGATCTAGTGCTGTGACTGGTGCTGAGCAACTCATAACTATACTGGGATAACTTACTCAGGTTATGGATAATAAACTTAACCATATGGAGCATCCGGATCCACCATGTGGAGGAGCCATGCTAGATCACTTTATGCAACAACAATCTCTATCATTCAACGGGACTACAAACCCGTTTTTAGCAGAGCAGTGGATATGTTCCCTTGAGAAGATATTTCTCTCTTTGGGATGTAATGAAAGAGAGAAGGTTGTCATGACAGTATATCATCTATCGGGAGATGCAGATCAATGGTGGTTATTAATCCAAAACACATAGGAGGAGGAAGAGATATAAGAGATGGAATGGAGGGATTTTAACGAAATATTCTTAGAAAAATATTTCCCTCGTGAGTAGTGAGTAGATATAGAGAGAAAATTATTGAATCTAAGGTAGTAGGAAGATGATAATTCTTCAAGGTACAAAGATAACTTCAAAATATTAACAACACATGTTGTAGACTACATAATAAATTCAAGGAGAAAAATTGATCGATTCTTTGATGGCCTAAAGCCATTCCTCCGGCAGGAACTGGTATCCCAATGTTTTTCATCATATGAGGATATAGTTTCATGTGTCATCAAGACAAAAAAAGAATTCTCTAAGTCTTATTACTTTAAGGGAAAGAAAGAAAAGAAGAGGGATGCTGAAAACCCTGAGAAAGGAAATAAGGAAATAGAGAAGAAGGGAAGAGTTGAATTTTCACCATGTGGCAATTGTGGAAGGAAACACCCTGGTGCATTCTTAAAAGAAAAAGGAGTATGCTAAAAATGTGGTCAGAAAGACCATCTTGCTGGTGATTGCAAAGGGAAGAAGGAAGCCAATGATGTTCAATGCTATAGTTTTCAGGATATGGGACACTATGCTAATGATTGTACAAAACGTCAAGGAAATATGCAATAGAAAAGACTAAGGGATCATGGAAAAGCTTATACAATAATAACTATAGAGTTTGAAGTTCCTAATGACGTGGTCGTAGGTACTTTAATTGTTTCCTCAAGTTTAGCCAATGCTTTATTTGATTCTGGATCATCACGTTATTTCATATATTCCCAGTTTTCTAAGAAAATTAGATATTTCCAATTTGATTTAACAAGGGAGTTGTTAGTAAAAACTCCTAAGGGAAGTATCATTTCTACAAAGTTCTATGAATCAGTTCCCATTAGGGCATATAAATTTTCTTTATATGCCGATCTCATCGTCATACCCATGATTGAATTTGACATAATCCTCTGTATGGATTTTCTTTCAGACCATGATTCAAAAATTTATTGTAAGAAGAAGGAGGTTATGATTTTTTTGATGAAGATGATAAAGAACACCTTATCTTTAGAGTAGAATCATCACCACCAGATTCTTATCAATATCTACCCCTAGTAACTCAAATAAATTCAATTATCGGGGAGGAAGAGAATGAAATAGCTGTGAGTGAGGAATGGAATGTTCAAATAGAGGATATACCTATTGTGAGAGAATATGTTGATGTGTTTCCAGAAGATTTACCTAGACATCCTCCAGAACAAGAAATTGAGTTTTCTATTGATTTAATTCCTGGTTCAAGGCCCATATCAAAGACCCCTTATAGAATGGAAACTGTGGAATTAGTGGAACTAAAGAAAAAAATATAGGAATTTAGTAATAAGGGATTTATTTTCCCTAGTGTTTCTCCATTGGGAGCCCCTATCCTTTTTTTAAGAAGAAAGATGGATCTATGAGGTTATGTATCGACTACAGGAAGATCAATGCTATAACAATAAAGAACAAGTATCCCCTACCTCGCATTGATGATTTATTTGACCAACTGCATGGAGCTCAATACTTTTCAAAGATTGACCTTAGATATGGATATCATCAGTTGTGTGTGAAGAAGGAAGACATTCTGAAAACAGCATTTCGAACCAGGTACAGGCATTACGAGTTTACAGTGATGCCTTTTGGATTGACTAAAGCACCCTCTATCTTCATGGATCTAATGAATAGAATTTTAAAGGAATATCTTGATGATTTTATAGTGGTATTTATTGATTATATCTTGATATACTCCAAAAAGTACGAAGATCATTAAAATCACTTGCGCATTATTCTGAAGACTCTTAGAAGACATGAATTATATGGGAAGTTTAGCAAGTGTGAATTCTATCTTCAGGAGATTTCTTTTCTTGGCCATATTGTCTCTAAGGATAGAATCCTATTTGATCCTGAAAATACAAAGGCAATCCAAGATTGGCCCATGCCAACAAACATAACTGAGGTATGCAGTTTTATTAGCTTAGCAGGTTATTATCAGCGTTTCGTGCAGAATTTTTCCCGACTGGCTAACCCACTAATGAAGATCACATGTGAAGGGGTTAAATTTGTTTGGAAAAAATATTGTGAAGAATGTTTCGAAGAAATAAAGAGAATATTAGTCAATGATCCTATATTGACTCTACCATCGGAGAATGACAAGTTTGTTATTTGTAGTGATGCTTCAAAGAAAGGACTTGGTTATGTCCTTATGAAAAATGATAGGGTTATTGCTTATGCATCATGACAACTAAAAATTCATGATAAAAACTATCCTACTAATGATCTCGAGTTAGCTGCTGTAATCTTTGATTTGAAGATATGGAGACATTATCTCTATGGTGAAAAATGTGATATTTATACTGATCACAAGAGTTTGAAGTATATTTTATCACAGAAAGAACTCAACATGAGGAAAATGAGATGACTTGAACTACTCAAGTATTATGATTTCATGATACACTACCACCCGGGGAAGGAAAATAAGGTGGCAGATGCCTTGAGCAGAAATGATCATGGAGTTTTGAACAAGATGAGAGTTGAAAGGGATCCTATTTTCATGGATCTAGTAAAGATGGATATGGAAATAACCGTGGAAGGTGAAACATCAATGATTTTTCAAATAGTTTCCAAACCATATTTAATAGAAATGATAAAAAGTTCTCAGGCTGATGATGAGGAGTTTCAAAAGAAGATTAAAGCTGTGAATGATGGGTGATTGAGTGACTTCGTATATGAAGATAGAATTTTGAAATTTGGGAAGAGACTTTGTGTTCCCGATATACCTGATCTAAAAAGGGAATTGTTGGATGATGCTCATAGTTCCAATTTCTCTATACACCCTGGTAGCACTAAGATGTATAAATATTTGAAGGAATATTTTTGGTGGGACAACATGAAGAGGGAGATTGCTGATTTTGTGTCAAGATGTATGGTTTGTCAACAAGTGAAAGCTGGAAGCCAACAACCTGGAGGAGTATTGCAACCTTTTACCATACCTGAGTGGAATTAGGATAATATCATGATGGACTTTGTCATGGGACTACCAAATACTACTAGAAGGAATGATGCGATATGGGTCATTATTGATCGTCTTACCAAGTCAGCACATTTTCTTGCTATAAGAGAAGATCTACCACTTGAATGTCTAGCAAGACTATATATTAATGAAGTTTTGAGACTTCATGGAGTACCCCTATCAATTGTTTCTGATCATGATCCACATTTTACATCAAGATTTTGGAAAGGTCTTCAGAAGGCCCTAGAGACTGATCTTTGTTTGAGCACTGCCCACCACCCACAAACTGAAGGACAATCAGAATGGACTATTCAAACATTGGAAGACATGTTGAGGTCTTGTTAACTTGATTTTCAAGGCATGTGGGATAAATATTTACCTCTCTTAGAATTTTCCTACAATAATATCTTCCATTCAAGTATTCAGATGGCACCCTATGAAGCATTATATGGGAGGAGATTTCATACACCAACATGCTGGGATGATGTTGGTGAAAGAAAGATCGGGCGCCCAGAACTTGTAGAAGAAACAACGGAGAAGGTGAAGATTATCCAGAACCATATCGAAGTAGCTCAAAGTAGGAAAAAGAGCTATGATGATAACTAAAGGAAGGATTTGGAGTTTCAAGAAGGTGATCACGTTTTATTAAAGGTATCTCCATGGAAGGGTATTATACGATTCGGTAAGAAGGGAAAATTAAGTCCCAGGTACATCGGACCTTTTGAAATTCTGGACCGAATTGGAGCCGTAGCTTACCATTTGGAAATGCCGCCAAGTCTCTCCAAGGTTCACAATGTGTTCCACATGTCAATGTTAAGAAAGTACATGCCAGACCCAACACATGTACTCACTTATGAAGAAATAGAACTTGAGCTCGATCTATCTTACTGTGAAGAGCCTATCAAGATTCTTGATACTAGAGAACAAGTATTTATAAATCCGACAACTCGACTGGCGAAGGTTCTATGGAGGAACCATAAGATGGAGGAAGCAACATGGGAGCCTGAGGATCTTATGTTAAAGTCATACTCGAATATTTTTAGGTAATATTTTGTGAATTTCAAGGATTTAATTTTTGTAAGTAGGGGAGAATGAAACACCCCAAGGTTTTGAAAATCAATATAGAATGAAATTTTATAATCTAGCCATTAAACACAACTTTTCCTCTTCTATGCTTTGAATTTCAAAAATTGGTCATCTAGAGTTGCGTTCAGTAAGTCATTTGGAGTCTGATAGAACAAACTTGATATTTGGTGAATAGTAACATACCCTTATGAATAGTAATATGACCCTTATGAATAGTAAATAATAATAATATTTTATTTTCTTAAGGCAATATGATAATGGGATCAAATTAATTTTTCAATGTCACATAAAACTAATTGCACTTCAAGATTGTTATTTTTTGAATTAACTATGTCCTTATTTAAAAAATAAATTAATAATATTTATAAAATTATTTTTGAAAAATGGATTTCAATTTTTAATTCTACACGTCGAAAAATGGTAGGGTTGAATTTTTGGGATGTTTCTGAAATTCTTGAATTTTTGATGAATAGTGAAATATGATAAAATACCGTATATACAAATTATCAGTTAAATACACTATTTATGACATCATAAGTGATGCAAGGCCACTTGGTTCGAACACACATGCACTTATTACTATTAGGGGTCACATGAAACCACACTATTGGTTGTCTTGAGGGAAATAATAAAATAATGAATTAAATATTCAAAATTTACTCCTCTCCTCCACTCTAAAAACCCCTCAACACTCCCTCTTCTCTTCACTCCTCTAAGCCTTGAAGTTCTTCAAGGTTCTGCCCAATTAACCTTTCCTAGTCTCTCCCAACTTCCAAGAAGCATCTGGTCTTACCAAAAGACCAAAACCCCTTCCCTTAAGGAGTTTTTCAAGGAGATTATTTCAAGAGGTAAAACACCCTTCTTTTTCATTTGGTTTCATTTCAATTTATCTTCTTTTGCTATCCTCTCCTCAAATACTATATACAAATGACCATGATAACTACAGTAACATCTATATACTGGATTTATATCATGTGAATGGAATAACTATCATAAATATTCTTACTCCCTCCCTTTTATTTTTATAAACGAAATCGACGTCCATGAGGTTCCAATTTATAAACTTTGTGGACGAAGAAGTTTTGTTATTCAATTTATTCTTCATTACTGGTAATGAAACCATATTCATGGATGAACCAGACTATAATATATGTGTTATAGCCTAATTAATATTTAGGAACTAGAATATGTATATATAATTAAGTTATATGACAAAACTAGTTCATAATATTCCAAATACCGCCAAATAATCGAAGTGGTTGTCATCTAATGATTCATCCTCATTCCATGTAACCAAATGATATAAATGACCATTATCAATTAATTATGTTCATTAATAATATATAATTCCAATCTTGGAGATTTATAACCATTAAACATGAACTTCATTACTTAAAAACAAGTGAACCTAATATGAAAATAAAGGAAACGAACACTCCAAAACGACGAAATTCAATACAATAACTTATCAATAAAGACATAAATTAACTAACCAGAATTATGGTAAAATAAATAAATGTCTAATAGGTTCTTAAATAATTTATTAAAAAGTAAAATTTCATATTCTAGGAGCTTAAGTACAAGAGCGGAACACGTTTGGAGTTAAGGTAAGGGTTTTCCTCCCGAACATCCATTTTCATTCAGGTTACTTTTATTGTCTAATTTCCTCAATGAAATTATTATGTATTGTTATGTACTCCTCATATATTCTATGTGATTATTATATATATGTTTAAAAACCACAAAATTTCCTTATTTTATGGATAGTTACACATTTTAAAAGGAACTTTCAAAATTGTTTCAAAAATACCAGCCCGATTCAAGGGAATTTCTCAAATTCTTACCTATTTTCAAGGGCACTCTATAATCTGTTTTTGGAAACCATTATATTTATAAAATCACTCATTTTATTAAGAAATTATTATCTTACTTCAATTATGGTTCTATACAAATATTTTTCCAAAAGAACTCTTCTTTTCGAAATAAAAGAGTATTTATCTCCAGAATTTCTTAATGATTTTATAAGAGTGTTTTCATCTAATTCAACACTCTTTTTGATTCCAGGGTATTATTGGGTTTAATAATTTATTAATTCATCTACCATATTTGGCTTAATGGTTTATGACTAAATCTATTGTGGATGGTCTATCCTAAAACCATTCATCATATTACTCCGAATGGTTAGTGTTTATGTTCATTAATTGGGGAAAGTTAGTTACATTTCATATGATATTTTCAATATGAATATATATGTTGTTTATGTTGATACCCACTCATATGAGGAATTCATTGGACTTATTATGTGATGGGTGGGGCCCGATATATCCCCTTGATTCATCGGTAGGTCTCATGAGACAACTAGACATGGAATTGGTCGAGGCCTTTCCCAATGTGAAATGGATTTTGGTCGAGGCCTTAATCATTAGACGTCTTGGCCAAGGCCATGAAAAAATGTTTTAGAATGTCCAGAATATGAACTTACCTCATTACGAAGCTATTAATTTAAATTTCATGTGATTTTTCGACTAGTAGAATACCCATGATTATGTTTTATTATGGCATTATTTACTCATCTCATATTCCTGCCATAATGTGTTCAAGTTTATTATTAAAGGCATGAGTTTTCAATTATTCACCATGTATAATTTTTATATTATCTTCAATGTATTGCTTACCCTTTCTGAGAATTTGAGATCACCCCTTTATTATGTTTCATTTTCTCAGGGCAAGAAGAATTCTATTATGAATGACATGCTGAAATAACCTTGGAGTTATGGAAGTTGTCTAAGGAGTTTCTATGTTGTTTTTCATTTAAAGTTGTAAAGATGAAATTATGTATGTATCTTGTTTCCAATAATACTAAACTAATTGGTCCTTTTGGATTCATATTCCTTTTTTGTATGCCAATGTAATCAAATAAGGCACCGGCTCCGGGCAACTGGGGTCGGGTCCTTACATAAAAGGGTTAAAAATAATGGGATGCAGCTTCAAAATAACATTAACAAATTTCTTAAACATCATTTATTTGTTGGATTGAGACTTCAAAAATATTATATTTGAATATATTAAATTTTTTATCACTTTAAAAATAAAATTACTTTATATTATTAACATCTTTTATGTAATTTCATGTTTTTCACTCCCCTCACTTATAAATGGGTCACATTTTATCCTCCATTGTTCATAAAAATTAAGACATATATATTAAGAAATACCTAAAAAAACTTTCCAATATTATATCCATAATTTATTGAGATCTTATACTTAACCTAATACCATTCTAAGAAGGATTAATTTTTAATCCAAATGTGGTCTCTCAAAGAAGTGATAATCCTCTTGACTCTTTCAAAGTAAATTTCATTGTATAATTACTACGAGTCTATTGTATGCACAATAAAATAATTAATCCCATATATTCAATATAATGATATGTTATTGTGATTATGGTATAACCATTTTTAACCTCCTTTCCATCATATGGAAAATGAAAACATCACTTGTTTGTATGTAAGACCTACCATCTGTATATAGTAGTGTAATTCATTTTTCATCACAGTTTTACATTGATGGTTATAAAGGTGGAAATAATTAAATAAATATTATATTTATGAAATAATTATAACTCTGTAAATGTAATATATCATGTAATTTCTTACCCTTCTATCCATTAGAAAATGACAACATTTCTCATGAATACGTGTGGGCTTCCCTCTCCACAAAGTAATGTGATTCATTCTTCTATTACCACCATATATGGATGATTATAAAATTTTATGTAATGAATCATAATTATATTCATGAATATATTAAAATTTTTTATATTATGGAACCATTACATAACTCATTTAACCATGGATAATATACCGAAGTAATTTTAGAGAAAAATACATAATAACCTTAAAGTGGATGACATGGGAAATAACTTTTCAATAAATGAATTTTAAATAATTATAAATGAACCTTATAAAATAGAATATAATTTTAAATTTTTATTGATAAAGTATTTATTCAATTTAACCTAATTTTATATGAGGACCAAAATGTACGACTAAGCAGTTACCTAAGGTAATGGATTTCTGTTAAAATATCATTTTATTTTAGGATTTTTTATGTCAATATTTTTTTTAGAAAATTATGTGATCCTAATATCTTATAACCCATATATTTTATTCTCCTATATTTATTTTTTGTGGTTACATGTTTTTATTCCATTTCTTCTCTTCATGGATCAAGAATAAAAAATATGTTACATTTAAGGTACTTTCTTTTAAAAATAATGTTTTGAAATTTTCCTTCCAAATATTTTTTTAAAATTTTTTCAAAAATATTTTTACTATTATATAAATTTTTATTAAATTCATTTTTCCATGTTTTATTTTATTTAAATTTTTTTAAATGGGATATTATTTTCATGTTTCGAATGAGTCACATTTTACCAAAGGTTTGAACAGAATATAGGTTTAAACATTCACTTCACAAACAATATTTCATGTCATCATGCCCTCTCTTTCATTTTAAGATTCCATTAAAAAATTCCATGGTCATTTTTAAAGAAAATATTTTACTCAATATTTTTGAAATTTTTATTTAAAATGATATAACAAGAAAAAGATATTATTTTTTTAATGGAATGAAAGAAATTTTTTGAAAAGGGATTTATAACTCTATTATTACAAGAAGTTTAATGGTTATTTTTATAAATGTGTTGATTATATTTTTATTCCTAATATATGGGTTTTACTAAGAAACCTTCATTTATGATAAATCAATGGTATTCTATGATACTTTACTTATAATGGATTATCTCATATTCTGAGACCATTCAATTCCATTTGATCGTGTTCTCTATCACTCTCAATTATTCATTGGACATTATTTTTCACCTTCATTACTAAAATTTTATTATCATGGATGAATTCAGAATCATTTATATTACTTTGATAATGTTTCAATAGTATACCATTTCTATATATGGTATTTGTTGAAGTATTCTTATTAAGTAAGTTATTTCATTTATTAGGGAAATATTGGTATTTTTTATTTTTGATTCAATGCTGATAATTGTTGATTAATAAGGAATCTTTTGAATGAGTTGTATTGATCATTAAATATATTAGAAATTCATATGACGTTAAAGTGTAGAGTTGAACCCAGTTGTAGATATCCTCTTTATTAATAAATAATCCTCATGAGAGATAACTATTGGAGTTCTATATTAGATGGGTGTTCGGTTTACACCTTCCAACTTATTAGGAATAATGACTTCATTGAGTTTCCTTGAGGGTAAGATTCATGATATTTTGGTTGAGAGGCCTCAATCAGGAATGTATAAATTTTTCATTTCCTTTATTAAGAATTTAGTTTACATTATCCATGTGATTTATATGTAGATATTAGCCCTGGATATTCATTCAAAACAAGTTGTTTATTGAATATAATGTTTTTTAATTATCCACTCTTACATATTGATGATTCCTAATTTACTCATGATATATTTAGTTGCATGTAACCCTTAATGATAATTTGATATCAACCCTTATTTCTATTCTTTTATCTAGGATATGAATAAGTATATTATAACTAATTTCAAGGATTAAATAATGTTTCTTATACTATGTTTTAACATCTACAATGTAATATGGGAATAATGTATGCATCCATTTTTCCAAGACTACTAAACTGGTTGACCCTAAATGGTTTGATCTCTTATATCTTGTATCAATGTAATAAAGTAAACAATAACTATATGATTCTAGACATGGTTTGTTATAATAGTAACCATTTTTAGAACTATTTGTGTTTTTTAATTCTTTAAAATTGAAGAAAATATTTAGGATAAATCCAAACCTTCCATTTATTTATTAAAAAAAATGATTACCTAATACTGTTTCCTACTATTCACTTCTTTGTTAAACATAAAGAATCATTTGTTGTACAATTCTCCCAGAATGAAGTTTTATTATCTCACATATTCTAAAAAACATTAAAGTAGTCTATTTCCTCTTTCATTTATAACTCCCAATGTTGTGATACATTCAAAATTTTGGACTCTTTTGGGTTCTTAGGTTCTCCTCCATCCATAAGAACTAAGAAGTGTACATCACTTTTGAACCTTTTCATTGGATACTATTCTCAAGTAGACCATCTTAATTAAAATTGGGGTTATGATCATTTAGGAAGACCTACTCTAGATATTCATATTCTAGATTCTTTTCCCTAATAATCTTCAATTATTGAGCATTATACTACATATGTCCACAGTGATACTAGCAAAATCCAACTTCCATCTAAAACATCACCTTTTAAATTTTTTTGTATCTGTAGAACTAATATACACTTTGAACTAACCTGAACTTATGCGATTATATCCAGATGAACTTTGGTAGACATTGATTGTTTATTCTCTAAAAAATATTATTCTATGTTATGATTCTTTTAGAGGATCTTTGTATTGGATAAGACATTTTAGTTTCTAATGAAATTCCAATATTCATTATCCTAGAGTCAAAATCCAAAGTTTATATAATAATAACTGATAAAGAAATATATAGGTGTTTTTTATTCTAGCCAGTCCCCCCCTTTCATTTAAATGGATATAAGATAAAATTATATAAAAAAAATTAAATGAGATATGTAAATAATCTTTATAGACGAAAATTCTTCTAGAAGATCCTTTCCAAATGGAATAGAAGGAATTTGATTAAAAATATAGGCCACCTAGTTCACTTCCTCTTTTTAAAACACCTTGGGTAAAATGAGATATAATCTCATAATTCTTGACCAATTATTAAGTATATGATTCATTAATTCAATGAAACTATAATGTTTTATATCTCTAGGTATGGTCTTCTAAAACTGAATGAATTTCCTTTAACATAATAAAAAAACTCTATAGTTTTTACTCTATATTATTATTATACCTCAAAATTTTTTGTATTTTTTTGATATAATTTTTCCACAAAGACTCTCCATCGAATGAAGGTTACAAAAACTCTAGACTATTATTGATAAAAAAACCCTATATTTTTCATGTTTTATCATCAATGAAGTTACAATATTACAGTGATCCTTTTTGAGAATGAATTGGGCTTGACCTCCATATATCTATATATACCATCTCTAGCATATGATTCTAATGTGTTTTACATTCAATTTTGAGGGAAATATTTTTCTACTTTCCAAGGTTATGCATTCATATGTTTCATACTCCACACATCCAAGTTTTAGCATCCCTTTTTCATCCAGGATTTTCATTCCCTTCTCAACCATGTGATAGAGATATTCATATCATAACTTTACAATTAAAAAATTACATTGTCCAACATAAATTTATCCTTATGAATTATTATGTATATTCAGTGTATAATCTATCACACCTTTGTCCACTACTAAAAAACCTCATGTGATTTTTCTACAAGTATCTATAAATGTGATACAAAAACTCAAATCATATTGTAGTTTTATCAAAATCAATATCTTCTATAACTCAGTATGTTCCACAAACATTACAAATATAGAAAGAATCTTTTCATTTATTGGATTAAAGCATCCCAATTTCTCATAATATCATGCACTTCATCATATTTAAGGTGAAACTTATAGTCTTCAAGATTTATAATTATCCATGAATTATCTCTCAAAATTTGATTGGAATGATTTCCTATAGTCAACAATCGATAACTTAATTTTACCAATGACACTCAACCCCAAACTTCTCTTATCTTATAGAATAGGTTTTTTGGTTGAAATTATAGAATAATATTATTAAGAATTTTCCCTTTTGTCCCTAAAGTCCTTCTTCACAAGCCATTTCTTCCAGTAATACTTGTATAAGGGTTTTGGACCAGTCAAATCAACTTGAATCATTTCCTTTTTTCCCTTTCACTTTCTTTTAAAATTTTCATTGAGCAAAGTGTCCTATACCCTCCTCCCTAAAGAAAATTTTGGTAGTTCTATGTCTATATTTCCCATAAATATATCCATCCAAAATAAGATATCCGATGGTCTCAAATAGTAATTCCATCTTTCTAATAGAATTTACCATAGTCATAACCATCATATCCCATCCTTCCAAAAGTGATTATAGAAGGATTAAATCCCACACTGTCCCTATGAAATTCATATTAATAGTCTCTAACTAACTCAGAATCATATTAAAGTTGATGAAATGATCTTCAAAATACCATCATTATAATATATTCACGCTAAAAAGTCATTGTATTAGAAAAACTTTTTTTGTAGTGGTTGGATTCTTATACATGTTGGTATGTGTTGAAATCAATTCAATAGTAGTCTCCAAATCCAAAATATTAAAGTCCATATTATATGATAGAATCATCTAAACTATATCTAATGAATTTAGTTCAAGTATTTTTCCTTCTTCCATTGATGTTGCTTCATATTCGGCCATTTAAATGGGATCATAATATCTCTTTGCAATAGATAATATTCAATTTGTATCCTCTATAATATAATCTTTTTCCATTCAAAATTATCAATCTATAAATTGACTTATTCTAATTCCATAACTCCAAAATATAACTCCCACTGAAATAGAAAATCATGAATTCATGATTAGGCTACCAAGAGTGAACTAAAAGTACAATCTTATAAAATCACTCAACACTGATCACTGACCACCTGAACATGTTTTGAATGTATTAAAATATATAATTAGTATTTAATACCACCTTTTTCACATACTACCATTTTAGAATAAGTCCTCTAAAACTTTATATGTAGAATGAATTATGATACTAATGTATCTAAAATGGTGAATAATTAAAACTAAAAATATTCAAAATATCACAACCACCATGTTATACAATAAATTCCCAAGTACAACAATAAGAAAAAAACTCAATGTAAAATTGAAAAATACCTATTATTAAAAGGTTTATGAATTTAGTAACTCCATAGGGGTAACATTAAAATGTATATATTATAAAGAATATGATATCAGAGAAACCCTTGAGTTATAATCAACATATATACTATAACTATACCTATTAATAAAAGAAAATTACATAACAATTCATCATTATATAAGTGATCCTAAAATATCTCAATATATTCTATCATCTTAAAAACCATCCATTTTTGTTGGATCCATCACTATTCGATATTTTTAGATAATCACTGCTCGATCAAAGACACATATCACTATCCTCTTAGTAAACCATCTAAACTTCAAAATTTTAGTGAATAATGCCAGATTCTAGATCTTATTCTTCATTCCTTTCCAAACCTCAAGAATATTGTTTCATCCATTTGTATTCTAGACTTCTCTAGTTCCATTTCTCATTTCTTACATTTAGTTTTGTATCATAATTTTCAAGATCAATCCTTTAAAAAATTTCTAACACTTATCCAAAAATAAAAGATTCTTCCTATCCAAACCTAACACACCAATAATATGACTTCACTTATCCTTTGGTTTGTAATATATTTCATAGAATCTAATCATATAGAATACCTAAATTCTCATATATATCACTATTCATCAACTTGAATAATGTTATTATAGATATATCATTATAAATATGTATAGTTTATGTTTTACTATATATTTTCTCTTTCATAGAATAGATTTTATAAATTTAAACTTATGTAACCTAAAAACTTTTTTTATGATTGCTTCTATATGCTTCAGATCACACACACAAAAAATATAAACTTATATTATATTTTTATAATATCAAAAAACCTCTATGATATTCACATGGGATCAAATCATGGTCATGTAAAATTCTAACATGGTTAACTTATTATATTTTATGCATCAATTTTATATATAATTGATCAAAATTTGTTTGAGTAAAAATAATAAATGAATAATTAATCATAGAATACGTTAAAATAGAATTGAGTGAAAAGGTGAGTACCAAAACACAAAAAGTTTTATGGAATGATCATTATAAATATGAGAAATCAAGACTATAGTCTATCCACTTGAATGTATGAATAATCTCTTCAAGTAATTTTTGGATCAATTATCATTGTGAATGATATCCCTAGAGAGTGTTAGAACCTAGTCATTATGTACATTGTTGATACTGTGAGAGTTTGATGATTTTTTTGCATCATTCATGAAAAGTAAACTCTAGTGGGGGAGTTGTGTGAAAAAACTATCAAAATGGATTATCTTGTTATGATGCACTACTGAGATCTTCCATAGCCTATGTTTATCCATGGTATCCTTTCCATGTTAAAATGAAAGATTAAATATCCACTCAAGTCCAAACTCTTTTATGAATAGTAATACTTATTATATTCATCCTTTCTTTTTTATTCATGTTATAATGAGGGATTATACTTATAAATTTTTTATATGGGTTTTTATTTAGAAAATATTATTTTAGGTGGTTTAGTCAGGATATATTTATACATATAGTTCATCCATGGTAAGGTTAGGGATTATATTTAATTACATTAAGAAGTTAGATATATATATATATATATATATAACTATATTTATTATACTTAAATAATTTTATTAAAAAAGGTTGAAGTACCAAAATTTATTGTGATGTAGAGTGTTGTTTTTATTGTTAATGAGAAGTAAGGACAATATGCATGCAAGTTAAGATAAAGAATAAATTTAAAGATAAAGATGAAAAGTCAAGAGGAGTAACTCAATGAGTGAAAGAAATATGCATGGAATAAAATTCTTAAATTGATTATGAAAATAATTTTAGTTGAATATAAAAAATGTTTTTAGAATATAATACCTTGGAATGTTATGATAAAGGGTATTGTGAGTATGTATGATTAATTAGAATGATGAAAGTGAATTTATTTATGGAATTATGATGAGTGAAGATTATAGATGTAGTTTTTGTTGTATATTTAAGTAAGAAGCTTATATATCTAATGATTATTGACATAAAATATAGTAAGAATCAATGAAAAGTGATTATTATTGATGAAATCACTATCTACATTGTTACTAGATGAGTTTGAGAAATAGGCTACAAGTTGATGAAGTCAATAAGATATCTATGAGTTAAAATGAGAATATATTTTTAGATATCAAAGTTATTAGAAAATCACTATATATTGATTGAGAAAATTAATTTAAGGATGGATATGTTTAATGAGTTGAATAAAAAATGCTGGTATATGTGGTTGGACTATCTGAAATGTAAGATCCTGGTTTTTGGAAAGGTATGTTTTCGTTATGTTTTGGTTGAATCCCTTATTTCGGGCTTCAAAGGATGTTTCCTGAATGTGTGAGAGGCCTTGGGGATGTTACAGGGGCTTGGGGCATGGAAGAAAGAAATTTGGTCAATACAGGCCAGGGCGCACGACCTACGCACGACAAGGAAAACCGTGCGGCCTGCCCAGGATAAACCGTGCGACCCTTACTCCTCCGGACAGAAGCATGCGCACGGTTTGCACACGGCTTTCCAAACTGTGCGGAAAAATCGTATGAACCCTCCTCCTCTAGAAAGTGGTATGTGCACGGTTTGCGCACGGTTTTCAAAACCGTGTAGACAAATCCTGCGGCCACTTAAAGTTGGGAAAAATTACAAGTTTTCCACTCCGGGATTTAAAACCCCACTCGGGATTTCCTCTCATTTCCTCCCTCTCCACCCTAGGCGTGAACCAAATTTCCTAAAGACTCCAAGAGACTGATCTCCTTAAATTCTAAGGTGTTTTTGGTGCTGTTGGTTGCAGATCTAAGCTCCGGGTAAGGCTAATCCCATCCTTGCTTCTCTTTTTGGTTTAGGGTTTGTATCTTATCTCCCTCTCGCTCCGAAGCTATAAAACCCTAACTTTTGGGTGAGTTTTAGGTTGAAGATCCAAAGGTTGGTTGGATCGAGGTCTAAGGACTGGATTGAGAGTCCGTTCAACCGTGATTTTGAGGTAGGTGGTCTACAAGTGATATCCTATAGTTATTTGGGTATTTGTGCATGTTTAGTTGTGTTCTTTCTTTCCTTTGGTTATGTTTCTGATAACCTTGGCAAGTTTGGTAATAATGGTGTTTAAAATGGCAAATGGGAAACCTCACGATCCCCGTGGGATGTGTTGGGATAGACTTGACCTAATTAGGGCCATCGATGGGATGTGACAGCTTTTCCCAGGTTTCAGGATTGTTATTAAACAAGTGGCCTTGTTGTAGTAAATTGTAGAGCACTTGATGAACATGTTGGCATGATTGGTTGAACTTGGAATAGAAGTTAGGTGATGCAACTAGACTTGGAAATAACCTAGGGGTTATTTGAAATGGAATGAATGGTTGATTCATGAAAATGATAAATGGGTTAAATGGGTTAATGTGTAAAATGATTTAAGACCATAATGGGACAGGTTATGGGTTTGATGTTCAATGCTTAGTGAGATAGGCATAACACATGGGAATTGCGTAAATGGTTAAATGATGTGAAATGGTAATGTGTTAATGGGTTAAGGCATGATGTGGATTTCCATGTGGGTTTTTGTGAATGGTGTTTTCCCAAGGGCAATGGTTTGGATGGTTACTTATATATAAGAATGTGCACATGGCTTCATAGAGTGGGGTAATACATGGGGATCTACACCCACGGGTCGAGTGAAGACTGAGGTTCTGAACTCCACCCTAAATGCACGGGTTAGGAAAAGGGACTGAGGGTCTATTCTCCCAACGGTTGCATCCACCCGGACTAAGGCTTCGAGGTGAGGTTATAGTTGCAATGAGGGGGTTAGTCCTAGTGAGATAGGATAATGATGTGTTTACCCTCTTGCATGTGATTGTTGGCCTTAGACCGATGTAACATAATGTATGTGATTAACCCATGGATATGTGATGAAATGGTAAGTGATGATAATTGGTAACAAATGTATGGTAATGGAAATGGATATGGCTTTGGATCTGAACTTGTTAATGAAACCTTAATTAACTACATGGAAATTATCATTCATATTGATTTTGCATGTACTACCTGTTTATACTAGATATTTTGTAGACACCATTGGTGGTGTCCTACTGATTTGTACTCACACCCTGCTCGGGCCGCCGTTGGGTACCTGAGAATACTTCATGATTGCAGGTCAGGATAAGGGCAAGGGTCCTTGCTAGATAGTTGAGTGGACATGGGTATCACTTGGTAAAGGATCCTGACTTGGATTCGGGACCATTTTGGGGATTTTGGCCGTTATCTTTATTTTGGGATTTTGTCCACTTTTTCACTTGTAGTATGACATGAAAAATTTTATTGTTAGAAATTGTTGTTATACATGTTCCTTGTTTGTTGATTATTGTTTTCGCTATTGGTTCATTTCTGTTGTGGATTAATCTGATAAAAAGGGGGTATAGTCTCCCCACTGGACCACATAGACCCCCGCTGCTAGTCGGCAGCCTTTGGCATATGGGGAGGTGTGCTTAAGGTCATGTAACCACCCGGCTCGGAGCACCGGTTTAGTGGCTTCGGGGTTGTGGACGTTAAAAATTGGTATCAGAGGAGGTCTTTCTTCTCCTTCTCTGAGGTCTTGTTATTTGGGATTGGTAGCCAAGGGTTAAGATGTGTCGGGCCTTGGTAATGAGCTCGTGCTTGGGAGTATCAAACCCATGTATGATGGAAAACCCAAGTCACCCTGGGTGGGAAATGTTGTTCTTGATTGTGTGATGTTATAGTTGAGGATATTTCATCATTGGGTGATTAACATGTGGTTTGATGTGACTATTTTATGATATTTGGCTCGTGGCCTTAACGACATGAGGATTCACATTCATGCATCATTGTAGGCACCTAGGGAGATAGGTGACATTCTTTGTGATTATGCACACGCACGGGATGGGAATGTGAGGTAGGAAAGTAGGGTGCATCATTCATTTCATGAAACCAAGAAATAATGAGAAGATTTAAATAAAAAAAGTTGGTTGTTGTATCTAGTAAAGAGATTTTGATGAAGTCATGAAAGTTTTATGGTATGCGTACTAAATCTCAGGCTTGGCAATGTAGATAAATGCCACCAGGACGTCAGTTACCTATTGCGCAACAGGAGGGTGTTGCTGAGAACACTCCTCCAGTAGAAGAGCAAGAAAATGTGGTGATAAATGAAGGTATAGAAGACTAGTTCCGGGAGAACTCGGCTCGCCTTATGCAGATGATGGATTAGGACCCAGGGCGGGTTGCACTGAGTATGTTTGAGCGGACCAGGGAGTTACAGCTGCAACACCCTAGGACCTTCACTGGAGAGGGCAGTCCAGAAGTAGTGGAGTTCTGGTTAGAGTCTGTCTAGATGATACTGGACCATTTGGAGACCCCTGTTGAAAAGAAAGTGAAGCTGACCGCTTATATGTTGCGAGGACAGGCTAGGCATTGGTGAGACATTCAGGCTCAAATCGAGCAGGCTGAGGGAATGTCATGGAAGGTTTTTTAGGAAAAGTTTCTGGAGCATTTCTACCCTGAGACTTTGAGACAGGAGCGGGCTTTAGAGTTTATGAGCTTGACTCAGGGATCGCTATCGGTGATGGACTATGCTAGTCGCTTCATTTATTTGAGACGCTTCGTCCCAGTGTTAGCAGGGGATGAGGCAGCAGTAGCAAGGAGTTTATAGGATGGTATGAGAAATGAGATCAGGTCTCAAGTAAACATCTTCCACTTGGAGAGGTTCACAGAGGTAGTAGATTAGGCACTGATCTCAGAAGGAAACCTGAATGGAGCTTCAGGTAGGGGCTTATGGTTTCAGTGGGACATATGAGCGGTGCAGCTACCGAAGGTCGAAAGCAATGCCATGAGAGCTCACAACTTGGAGGA
The DNA here is from genome assembly GCA_963277665.1 of Viscum album. Taxonomy (NCBI): domain Eukaryota; kingdom Viridiplantae; phylum Streptophyta; class Magnoliopsida; order Santalales; family Viscaceae; genus Viscum; species Viscum album. The sequence continues at coordinate 1,770,932,297 of OY728157.1, forward strand.
AGTGTGAAAAGTGGATAGAAGAAAGGGTCAACCTCTCAGAGTGGAAATCAGGTATTCTTCTATCAGTGCGGTAAGTCGGGGCGTATGAATGGTCAGTGTCCTCGACCTCCAGTTTAGTTTCGTTCGTGCGGCAGGATGGGGCATGTGTAGAGGTTCTGTAGGAACCCTCGACAGGCGGGTGAGCATGATGGTGAAAAGCAGGCACTGAGTATGGGAAGGGGACTAGTTTCCCCGTATCAGGTGGGAAGTTGGAGCTCCACGGGTCGTACTAGCTGGGGCGGTGGACGTGGAACTCCAGGGAAAGATCTCTCATACCAACAGGGAAGTATAGCATAGAGTAATCAGGCTAGAGCTCAGGGTAGAGTGGCAGGCTAGATTTAGGCAGTTCAGTTTGCGCCTGGTGATGGTGAGGTGAGACCATCGACTGTTCGAGGTACGATCCTTGTAGATTCTACTTTTCCTAGTGCGTTGTTTGACATAGGTTCCACACACTCTTTTGTCTCTGCCCAACTTGTGGTAGCGCTGGGCTTACCTATGGAGAGGGTTTATGGAGTTATGTCAATTGACACTCCGTTGGGGGTGCGGGTTGAGGATATCAATCAGTGTAAGGGATGTGCCTTGGAAGTTGGTGGGTATCGTTTTCTGTGGGACTTGTTCATTCTCAAGATGTTAGGGTTTGACCTAATCCTAGGAATGGATTGGTTGGTGTTGTATCGGGCGCACATAGACTGTTACCATCGTAGAGTATCTTTCAGGTCTCTTGAGGGTGACGCTTATGTCCACCGTGGCGAATGGGATGTTTGATCAGGGCGTGCAGGTCCGTTTTGTCAACAGATGAGTAGACTCACAGCTCGAGTGGCATGAATCATGATTTATAACAATGCGAGAGGAGAGCAGTCTATTTTCCATCCTGTGGTGGATCGATTTCAGGATGTGTTTCCTGAGGAATTCTCAGGGTTACCCCCCGAGAGGGATGTTGAGTTCATGATCGAGTTGCTGCTGGGAGCAGAGCCAGTTTCTATTCCGCCATACCGAATGGCATCGGAAGAACTCCAGGAACTGAGGGTTCAGCTTGAGGAGTTGGAGCATAAAGGGTTTATCCATCCTAGTACATCTCCTCGGGGATCTCCTGTGCTTTTTTCAAAGAAGGCCGATGGGTCGTTGAGGCTGTGTGTTGGCTATCAAAGTTTAAATAAGATGACAGTGAAAAACTAGTACCCTCTTCCTAGAATTGATTGACCCGTTTGATCAGTTGATGGGTGCATCGGTGTTTTCTATGATTGATCTGAGGTCAGGTTACCACCAGTTGAGGGTGAGGTCTTCCGACATACCGAGAAAAGCTTTCCGGAGTCGGTACGGGTTGTTTGAGTTTGTGGTAATGCCTTTTGGCTTGACCAATGCACCGGTAGTGTTTATGGCTTTGATGAACGGGATATTTCATCCCTATATAGATCGATTTGTGGTTGTCTTTGTAGATGATATCTTAGTGTACTTGAAAACTCACGACGATCCTGACCAACATCTTGACATCATATTGGGTATGCTAAGAGAGCATCAGCTATATGCCAAGCTATCAAATTGTCAATTCTAGATAGGTGAGGTGTATTCTCTGGGTCACATCATCTCGGAGGCAGGTGTGTCAGTGGATCCAGAGAAAGTGTAGGCAGTTGTAGCCTGGGAGCAGCCCAAGAGTGTTTTTGATGTTTGGAGTTTTCTGGGTTTGGCCGGCTATTACCAAAGGTTCATTCAGGATTTCTCTCACTTGGAAGCACCACTCTTGGGCTTGACCAAGAAAGGAATCAGGTTCGAGTGGTCTGAGGCTTGTGATAATTCCTTCCAAGAGTTGAATAAACAGCTGACGACCGAACCTATCTTGATCTTTCCTGAGTTGGGAAAGAAGTACATCATGTTTTGTGATGCGTTTGGAGTCAGACATGGGGCTGTGTTAACACAGTATGAGCGGGTTGTGGCTTACGGGTCAAGGTAGTTGAGACCCCATGAGCAGAACTATCACACTCATGACCTTGAGTTGGCTACAGTAGTGTATGCCTTGAATTGTTGGAGGCACTATCTGTTGGGAGAACGGTTTACCGTGTTTACCGACCATAATAGTTTAAAGTAAATCTTCTCACAGTGGGATCTGAATCTTTAGCAGCAAAGATGGGTTGAATATCTCCAGTCTTTTGACTTTGAGTTGGTGTACACGCCAGGAAAGGGAAATAGTTTTGCTGATGCTCTGAGCAGGAAGGTTTAGAATCAGATGGTTCAAGAGTCCAACACCGAGTAGAAGGTAATGGATTTGTTGGAAGAAATGCACCTGGAGGTGTAGGAGGAGAGTGGTTAGGTCACTCTTGCTTCCTTAGCGATGGAGTCGATGCTTTTGAGTCGGGTTAAGGAAGTTAATCTTGATGATCCTGAGTGTTTGATCATGAAGGAAAAGCTTAAAGGTGGGGAGCTACCTTCTGGTTGGGTCGTCAACGTGGAAGGTGTTGTTCGGGTTTGGGATTATGTGGTTGTTCCAAAGTGTGTGCGGGAGAGTTGATGCGTGAGTTCCATGCATCAAAGTGGGAAGTGCATCCTAGTTTGACCAAGATGTACCGTGATATCTGAAGGCAATTTTTGTGGCCTGGGATGAAGAAGGAAGTTGTGGGCTTTGTGGCATGGTGCCTTACCTGTCAGTAGGTGAAGGCCGAGCATCAACGCCCAGGTGGTTTGTTACATCCATTTCCCATTCCGGAATGGAAGTGGGATGATGTGACAATGGGTTTTTTCTTGGGTCTTCTGAGGACGCCGTAGAATAATGATTCAATATGGTTGGTTGTGGATCGGTTAATGAAAGTGGATCATTTCTTACAGATTCAGGAGACCCATACAGTTGACCAGTTGGGTGAGATGTATGTTCGGGAAATAGTGTGGTTTCATGGTGTTCCGCGAACCATAGTTTCAGACCGAGATCCGTGTTTCACATCGCGTTTCTAGAAAGGGTTGCAAAAGGCACTTGGTATTCATGTGTTTTTGAGTACGGATTTCCACCCGAAGACGGACGGCCAATCAGAGCGTACGATCCAAGTGTTGGAAGTCATGTTAAGAGCTTGTGTCTTGGACTTTTGTGGTTATTGGGAGAGGAAACTATCGTTAGTTGAGTTTTCCTACAACAACAGTTTTCAGGCTATGATTCAGATGGAACTGTTTGAGGCACTCTACGGGAGGCCATGTAGATCTCCATTGTGTTGGCTAGAGGCTGGTGAATCTGAGTTGTTGGGACAAAGTATCATGCATGAGACTTCATAGAGAGTTAAGTTGATTAGGAAGCGGATGGCTACGACTCAGAGTAGGCAGAAGTCGTATGTAGATCAGAGGCATAGACCTCTTGAGTTTGGGGTGGGTGATAAAGTGTTCCTTTGGGTTTCTCCAAGGTTGGGTCACCGACTGATTCGAAATTAGGGTAAGTTAGCACCCATGTATGTGGGTCCTTTCAAAATTGTGGAGAGGATCGGACCAGTGGCTTACCGATTGGCTCTTCCACAGCGGTATGATGGGATGCATGAAGTGTTTCATGTGTCGCAGCTTTGACGGTATCATCCTGACCCATCTCACATGGTTGATGTTGAGGATGTGGAGCTTGAGGCTGATGTGTCCTTTGAGGAGCATCCGGTTCGTGTGGTGGATCGTAGTGAAAAGGTCTTGTGAGGCAAGGTTGTGCCATTAGTGCGAGTACTATGGCAGCATGGGAAAGTTCAGGAAGAAACTTGGGAGCAGGAATTAGATATGTGGGATCAGTGGCCCGAACTCTTCTCTTCGGTGGATCAATGAGGCTTGGAAGCTCGGCTCGAGGACGAGCCGTTATAAGGTGGGGAGGTTGTAAGATCCTGGTTTTTGGAAAGGTATATTTTCGTCATGTTTTGGTTGAATCCATTGTTTTGGGCTTCAAGGGATGTTTCCTGAATGTGTGAGAGGACTTGGGGATGTTCTGAGAGCTCAGGGCATGGAATAAAGAAATCTGGGCAAGACAGGCTAGGGTGCACGGCCTGCGCACGGCCAGGAAAACCGTGCGACCTGCCCAGGATAAACTGTGCCACCCTTCCTCCTCCAGACAGAATCATGCACAAGGTTTGCGCACAGTTTTCCAAACTGTGCGGCTAAATCGTGCGACCCCTCCTCCTCCGGACAATGGCATGAACACGGTTTGCGCATGGTTTTCCAAACCGTGCAAACAAATCGTGCGACCACTTAAAGTTGGAAAAAATTACAAGTTTTCCACTTCGAGCTTTAAAACCCCACTCGGGATTTCCTCTCATTTCTTCCCTCTCCACCCTAGGCACGAACCAAATCGTCCAAAGGCTCTAAGAGACCAATATCCTTTGATTATAAGGCGTTTTTGGTGCCGTTGGTTGTGGATCGAAGCTCCAGTTAAGGCTAATCCCATCCTTGCATCTCTTTTTGGTTTAGGGTTTGTATCTTCTATTCTTCTCATTCCGAAGCTCTAAAACCCTAACTTTTGGGTGAGTTTTAGGTTTAAGATCCAAAGGTTGGTTGGATCGAGGTCTAAGGACTCTATTGAGAGTGCGTTCAACTGCGGTTTCGAGGTAGGTGGTCTACAAGTGATATCCCATAGTTATTTGGGTATTTGTGCATGTTTAGTTATGTTCTTTCTTTACTTTGGTTATGTTTCAGATAACCTTGGCATGTTTGGTAATAATGGTGTTTAAAAATGGAAAATGGGAACCCTCACGATCCTCGTGGGATGTGTTGGGATAAACTTGACCTAATTAGGGCCATCAATGGGATGTGCCAGCTTTTCCCGAGTTTTGGGATTGTTATTAAACAAGTGGCCTTGTTGTAGTAAATTGTAGATCCCTTGATGAACATGTTGGAATGATTGGTTGAACTTGGAATAGAAGTTCGGTGATGCACATAGACTTGGCAATAACCTAGGGGTTATTTGAAATAGAATGAATGGTTGATTCATGAAAATGATGAACGGGTTAAATGGGTTATTGTGTAAACTGATTTAAGACCATAATATGATAGGTTATGGGTTTAATGTTCATTACTTAGTGAGATAGGCATAACTCATGGGAATTGGGTAAATGGTTAAATTATGTGAAATGGTAATGTGTTAATGGGTTAAGGCATGATGTGGATTCCCATGTGGGTTGTTGTGAATGGTGTTTGCTGAAGGGAAATGGTTTGGATGGTTGATGGTTACTTATATATAAGCATGTACACATGGCTTCGTATAGTGGGGTATGACATGAGGATCTATGCCCATGGGTTGATTGAAGACTGAGGTTCTAAACTCCACCCTAAATGCACGGGTTAGGAAAGGGGACTGAGGGTCTATTCTCCTAACGGTTTCATCCACCAGGACTGAGGCTTCGAGGTGAGGTGTTGGTTGCAATGAAGGGGTTAGTCCTAGTGAGATAGGATAACGATGTGTTTACCCTCTTGCATGTGATTGTTGGTCATATACCAATGTAATATAATGTATGTGATTAACCCATGGAGATGTGATGAAATGGTAAGTGATGATAATTGGTAACAAATAAATGGTAATGGAAATGGATATGTCTTTGGCTCTGAACTTGTTAATGGCACCTTAATTAACTACGTGGAAATTATCATTCATATTCCTTTTTCATGCACTAACTTTTCATACTGGATGTTTTGTAGACACCGTTGGTGGTGGCCTACTGAGTTGTACTCACACCCTGCTCGGGCCGCTGTTGGGTACCCGAGCAGACTTCATGTTTTCAGGTCAGGAGAAGGGAAAGGGTCCTTGCTAGATAGTTGAGTGGACATGGGTAGCACTTGGTGGAGGATCCGGACTTAGAGTCGGGACCATTTTGGGGTTTTTGGTCATTGTCTTTATTTTGGGATTTTGTATACTTTTGAACTTGTTGTATGACATGACATATTTGATTGTTCAAAATGGTTGTTATACATGTTCCTGGTATGTTGATTATTATTTCCGCTATTGGTTTTTTTTTCTGTTGTGTATTACTCTGATAAAAAGGGGGTATAGTCTCCCCACTTGACCACATAGACCCCTGCTGCTAGTTGGTAGCATTTGGCATATGGGGAGGCGCGCTTAAGGTCATGTAACCACCCGGCTTGGAGCACCGGTTTAGTGGCTGCCGGGTCGTGGAAGTTACATGAAAGATGATATTCATAAATTACATATGAAGGGTCAGTAAGAAGTAATTCATGTAGTAGAATATTTTTATAAAGATTTTTTTTCTAAAATGATAAATAAATGTTGATATCATTATGAAATATGAATTATAGATGCACACTAAGATATATTAAAAATATGTTTTATTAAGATGTTGATGGGATAAGAATATTTATTTAGTGATGATATTTTATAGTGAAAAGGAAGAGGAAATGCTGAGATAAGAGGTGGTTTGGGAAGTATCATGATCAAAACATTGAATAAGGATAAATAAAGATAAACTAAATATAAAATTGAAGCTTTAGTGGAATTAGTTATTGATTGTGCACTAAAACTAGGACCATAATACCATAGTGTTTCATGTAATATCATGGTCGACAACAATGCTTCGTTTTGAAATGCATGAGAAGTATGTGTGGTGAGAAAACCCTCTACATTATTTGATTATTTAAGAACCAAAGAGTTGGTTCAATTATATATCGCGATAATCATTCATCAAAGTCTTTTATGAATGAATAACAACATGATAAAATTGATGGATTCCATACGATGGAACCAAATCATTCACATGTGTATGAAAATTTCCATTCAAAAAAGAGTATAAAAAATAACTATATTGAAGGATGTGATTATATAATGTTGTGTGTGAGATATTTTTGAGCCATACATGATACTATTTTCCTTTCCCAAAGCATGATCATCACTTAGTGAAGGTGCTATAATCCCTTCAATAATTCAAGGTTCCCCATGAATCATTAGTGGATCCATTGGCTAACACACCCCACTATGAGGTAGGAGGATTTTTTTGTTTCTCTATGTGATAATAATTAATCTAAATGTGTTGAAAATATGGTGGAATCTATTGATGTGTAGGAATTTAAGGTATATCATTGTATGCACTATTTTTCAATTACGTGTGTATATTCAATTCTTTGAGATATATTATTATGTTTTTTGGGTTATCTTCTAGTGTCAATGACCATTATATGATCAAATTGAATATATAAATGGTATTAAATCCATGATTCTCTAAGGATTAAATGTGTTTAATATATTTTTTTAAAAACACCCTCACCACGACATAAAACCTCCTTTTGTGGTTATTTTCTAGGATTCATAAAGCACCACTTTCACATCCATGGATTCAAATCCCTACGGTGAAAAATATTTTTCTCCTCAGGAATCTTCTATTCAGAATAGCGAAAGACAGAACACCAAGATATAGAGAAAGATGTGGTATCCTTTAAAAAAGGGATAAAATCTATTTTTTACTTTTAATAATTTAAATGGATTATAAAATCTTTATAATTTATAATGAAAAATATTTTGGGAAATTTTAATTTATAAAAGGTATATTAATTATTTAGTTATAAATTATTTATAAATTATTTAATTTTATTGAAACATTAAAAAATATTCCTAAATATTAAATGTTAAAATTTAAAATACATTTTAAATATTATATGACAAATCTTATGATGTTGAAATAAAATGGTTATTTAGAATAAATAATAAATAATTTATAAATGTTGATAAATTACAAGTCTAAAATATAATGGTGTTTTTATTTATAATTATGAATTATTATTGATTTATTAATTTTAATTTATTTAAATTAAAATAAAGGCCTCATTTAAATATATTATTTAATCCTAATTAAAACTGGTTTGATTTTTAATTTGATGAAAGGTTAAAATAATAAATTTAAATTCCATATAATATGAGAGGATTCCTATTTATTTTAAATATAAATTGATTATATTTGTGCTTTAGTAAATTTATAAAATGTTTATAGTCATCTTTTTTATGAATAGTTCATAAATGTCTTATGTTTGGAAAATAAATAAAATGATTATTTATTTTTTAATTCCTTTATTATTCAAGATTAGTAATTTTTTTATTAAATGTGAATATTTTGTATATAAAATTTATATGATAAATTTATTATTAGAAATATCCTTTCATTTCATGATAGATATAAATGATATAATTTAGCCTTTATCTACCATGAACTTTAACTGTAATTGAAGTTATTAACTTGAATTTAGTTTTTGGGCATAATTACTTCATATTAGGTGTTTATAGTTATCACAAATTCTATTTTCTATTTGGTAAATTCTCCTCAGGTAGAGGGAATTGTGTTCAGACCACCTATAAGCATGGAGGCTTATGACTTACCTATAAGGGTGTACGGGGTTGGATATATATCACTTTGGGCATACTCATGTGCAAATTATCAATCTCATATAACTCAGTGACTTTTCATGAAAATTTCATGTACCTTATGAATATGATGAATTTAGATATGTATGAATATGTTTTGGCTCATATTATCAGATGAATGAAACATACTTTGGGTTATGTAAGGTGTTTCAAATTAATGTGGTTAGAACACATTAATTTGGTTCTTAAAATTGGGATTCCAAAACTAAGTCATTTCAACCTGGATACATAAAAGGAATAAAGGACGATAAGATAAATAATACATATGATGTAATAGTTATGAATTAAATATTAATATGATATATATTAAATTATTGAGACCTTAAATTAAAACCCCTCAAATAATAAGTGTGAGACTCCAACCAATGGGACACTTATCAAGACCTTGGTCATTGAACCATGTAATTTCTATCAAGAAGGGTTCCCTAGGATTATCTTTCATAAGGAAAAAATGTAATAGATAAAACTGGACCATCCTTGGGTTGATTCTTAAAAAGTATTTTTCCTCTAGATTGTCGTTGTTTATTATTATCTAAGAGTTTTATTTGGGTAATATTTATCTATGAAACCCTTATGAAGGATACCAGATAAATAAAGTTGAGTTGATCCATGTGATGGATTTTGTTAAGTGGTTATCCACTCAAATATCCAAGAATAATAAATTTTATGACTTTAATATTTCCCTACCTAAATAATTAATTAATGAGAGGAATGATAAAATAAACTCATCACATACTAAAATATAGATCTTGACTTGCTAAAATGATATGACATTTGGGGTCGAAAATTTTAATTGGAGAACCATCATTTAAAGTTCTTATTGAAAAGATATAAAACATGAAACTCACCTATGGATATGTTCTTATTATATATTATAGAATAATTTAAATTAATAATTTTTAGATCATTAATATGTATAACCTATAAAACATTAAAATAGTTTAACCTAGGTTCGAGAAGTGTTCTCAAGGAGAAACATTCAGAGTATTTGAATATGAATTTTATATAAATTAATTAAACTTACTCTAACTCATTATTATAAAATATTGGGTGTGTATTATACATTTATATTGAAAAATACATACATGTTGATAGGAGTTAATTGGTAAATGTAGAAGTATATCTTCATGTTGGTAATAGATAAAAATTGATGCATTATAAGCCGGAACTTGTGCTAATATTCTACCTAGTAAAATATTCATATAATTGGAGAACTATTTTTATATTCCTACCATAATTTTTTTTATTTATATATCTTGATTATAAATGAAGGTATTTTAATTTTTTATTAAAGACAAGTGTTGTTATATATATAGAAATGAAATATTTTATGGTTTTTTGAATATTATGAAATGTTTATAAATTCTAAATTTTAATAATCTTGTCTATAAAATTTTGTATAAGAAGTTAAATGTTGATTCTTATCCAACCTACCATTGTTACTATTTCCTCAAATATATAAAGAAGAAAGATATTTGAATACTCTTTAGAGATTGATCATTGGTCTCATTTTATTGTGAATATTTAGATACATGTAAATATTTTTTATTGAAAAGAATGAAAAAAGAAAAATTTTAGTAGAAATTGTGAGATGGATAGAGGACTATCAGATCTCATACATAGTGATGTATGTACACTAATTAGTACACTAGAAAATGGTGGTTTTAGGTACATATTTATTTTTTATGACTTCAGTTGACATGCATATGTTTTTCTGATGAAACAAATGTGCTTAAATTTTGAAAAGTTAAAACAGTTTTAAAATGAATTATAAAATTAAATAAAAATAGTATTATGATTATATCATCTGATTGGGGGTGTTGAATAGTTTATAGAATAATTAATAACTCATATGATAGATTTTGTTTTTTTAATTAAATCACTCCTCCTAAATCACCATAATGTAATTATGTGTTTAAAAGGATGAATATTACCTTGTTAGACATGGTTTGATTTATGATAAACCCACGAGACCTTCCATCTCATTCTAGGGTTATTCTCTATAAACTATTTTATTTCTATTAAATTTAGTTCCATTGATAGTATTAATAAAGACACTATATAATATATGGACTGGTAAATGTCCCAATATGTCTTTTATGAAGATTTGGGGTTGTTAATCATTTTTAAGATGATTGGATTCTTATAATCTTGACTCCAAATCTGATAAATACTCATTTTTGGATATCCTAATGAAACTATGGGGTATTTCATTTATAATCCTACTGAACACAATTTTTTTGGGGCCTGGTGTGTTGTTTTTCATTAGAAGGAACACTTGGACCGTGGTGTTACTTGGATAAAAGTTTAACTTATAGAAGTTCAAGGTAGACACATAGGAAGTGTTACTAAGATGGAAGTTGAGGAGGTTCCACAAAGAGTTGTGGAATAATATTTTACTCAAGTTACACAACAAACTTAAAGGTTTCGTGATGATAAGGATATTTTCATAGTTGATGAACATATTACCAACCAATAATACATTGGGTGTTACGATTATGATAAATGATTAAAATTCATGGAACATGAGATGTAAAATATATATGATAACTAAGTTTAAAACATGGTGGATTCACTTCAAGGTGTGATTACCATAGGATTAAAGTGGGTTTTAGGAAAGAAAACTGACATAGGTTGCATAATGTCAACCTATAAATAATTTACTAGTGAAAAATAGGATTTGACATCATTTTTTTTTCAATTTAAACATTATTTTTAATATATTTATCTAAAGGTTACTTAAAAAAAGGTTTTTGATATTTATGTTTTAAAAATTTATACTGAAAAAAAGAGTTGGTTTCATTTTTGGCATTAGTTTATGAAAGAAACTGATGCCGAAAACCAAACTAAAACCATTTTTGGTTTTTCTTTTTAAAAAACTGATGCTAAAAAGGTGATTGGTTTGGTTTTTGGAATCATTTTCTTAAAAAACCGATGCTAAAAACCATACTATTTTAATTTAATGATTTGGCATTGGTTTTGAAAAAACCTGATGCTTAAATTAAAAAAAAAGAAATATTTAAATATTAAATCCCCAAAATAATCATAATTCTTGTAATAGAAAAATATTATACAGTAATCAAATAACATGTATCATTAACTAAAAATCTCTAAAAACATACATACTTTAATCTAGTTGATCAAAAAAAATTATCTACACATTTTTATTATAAAGTAGAATTAAAAAAACATACTTGAAATTTACAACAAGATCATTGTTGGTTATTGTTTTTTCATTCATTTGATATCATCACTTTCAAACACCTATTATAACAAAAGGATTAATTTTTTTAACACATTTTATTAGGAAAATGAAATAAAAATTAGAAACATTAGAATATACACACCTTAAATCGTAATCATACTAACAAAATAGTTCAAAAAAAGTTTGAAGATAGTTAAGTTCACCTTGCATGTACAAATTGACATCATTGAATGTCTAAAATGAAGTTTAATAACATAATATTAACAAAAAAAATAAAATGATATAATATATAAAATAATTAATATGACTAACGTGATCATAATCAGTCTTTACCCCAGTTGTGATTATCTCATACATGAAACGTAGAATATAATAAAAAAATTGGACATATCCTTTTTGATGACGACACTGCAGTTAATAAAACATTAAATTCATAAAAAAAACCAATATATATACATATATATATATATCCAAAAATTAAAATAATATCTAATATAAAAAATAATTACCATTACTTTCACATAGTTGATTGTATTTGGATTCTTTATTGACAATTGATCTTTGATAGAAATTTCCATGACCTATATTTTCATATATACATAAATTAATAATACATGTATAAACAATGAGAATTAAAAATAACGAGAATATAAAAAACAAATAAAAACTTACTTTTCTAACAAGGTGGAAACTTTTCTATAAACACTACCTAATAAATAGAAAAACCATTATAATGTGTATTTACTTGGGCAGAATACACCTTACATCCAATGCCCCCCTATAAGACAAAAAGGTTCACATTTATTGAAATTATAATGAAAATTAGTTAATAATTATGTTTTTTATATAACCCACTAAGAAATAGAAAAACCCAACACCTAATATCCATCATTGATAACCACTCACATATATATTTTACTCTATTTTCAGTCAACACATATTGCACATATGTGGAAATTTATTTTGGATCTATAAAACCTTAAATGCATATACTATCATTTTAAACAATTAGTGTGTGTAGATACCAAATAAAAAAGTAATATAGTTAGTCAATTTAAACCATCTTCTATTAAAAAACTAAAAAACTAAAACATCAATTTACTTACATGGAAAACATCTCAAACACAAACACACTAAGCTCTTTAAAATCAATTAGATCCATGATATCTTTGTGGAATATTCTCAATGTATAGTCTCTTCCACATATATTGGATGGAATCCTAAACTCATAGATATTAACTAACGAAGAAGAAAAATGAGATAATATTTCTATCCCATTAGAAATATATGAATTATCTATAGTTGTTTTTCCCTGAGCCTTTTGTTTCCATTGTGCCATTTTTTTGGATATTAGATACTCATATATAAGTTAAATGTGAAAAAAATAATAAGTAATTTTTGATTAGATGTAATTAATATTTAAAAAATACATACCTCATTTGATATATAATGAATAAGGATATATGGACAAAGTAAAAAATGATCAATACAATCCCTAACTCTAGTAATCTCTATGGTAGGGAATGGTAGTAGAGAAATATGATCAATAATATTAGGTATCAATACTCTAAAATGACCCATATGAATAGGCTAGTGATGTATAGAATCCCCAAAAAATGAACGTCTCTGAATAATACAATATGTACATCAAGATCTCCGATATACAAATCAAAGTATAGGGTTGGGTCTAAGTGAGGAGGTGGAGGATCTGAGTAGGTGGGCTAGGCAGGCTGGGAAGGCTGTATAGACTGTGACTGTCTCTTCATTTGTTCTAACATACCCTGATATATAATTGCTTGAATTTGATCACCCATGGGCTTTTTCATATATTTCATATAAGCTTTTAAGGATTTAATTTTTGGGTTTCTTGATTGTTTAATTCATTGACAAAAAACTTTTCAAATACTAACACCAACCTCATTTCCTCTTACATAGATAGCGTGTTCTGGATTTCCTAAAGTAGTGGCTACGATTTCCATCCAACCCTCAAGGATAAAATTTTCCTATGTTGATTGATCCTGAAGTTCATCCTGAAATAAAAAATTAAATGGTATATTAGTTTTGTTAATTTATAAATTACAAAAATTCTTGAAAAATAATAATTATTTACTTAAAATTATTTCAACTACATCATTAGCTTTCTTAGTGAGATATTTTTCATTTTTTCTTCTTCTTGCTCTTTTAAATTTCTCATCGTGGGTGGGTCAACATGGAAGACCGAATTATATCTCATGAGAACCACTTGTGTAGTGATATCTTAGTGATTCAAACTTTTCCTTAATAATTATTTTCTTTAATAAATGATACCCTTCACATGATAAATTATGAGGGTAAACATTCTACAACTAGATGTCTTGATGAAATTTCCTAGAGTCCTATTATATAAAAAGTGAAATAATAAGTAATTAGGTGTATATATAAGAAATTTTACAATATAGTGAAAAATAATAATCATACCTGAAATGTTTCATCATGTATGGTAGAAAAAATTTCTTCCATGTATCTTTATCTAAAAAATGGATACTTAAGGCATGGGATTTAATTTTGTCTCTTTCTAAACACATATTTTTTTTCAACTTAATTTTGAAATCCCTCCATCGAATCGCTACTAAAGTAAGAAATTTTTTTAAATACTTTTGTTTCATTAAAATTAAATGTCATCTATAATTTCTTAACATTAATATTATATATTTAAAATATATCATATTCGAAAAATTAGATAAAATAAATTAATTGAGATATTTTACCTTAACGGTCTCCCAAAGTTATTCTATCACCATCTTATCGATAGACTTTCAATCAAGATATAAAATTATAATTCTATAATGGCTCTTCATGTCGATATAACTGATCAAATGCATTGAATTTGGGATAGTTTCATTATTATTATCATCAAAATGAATATGTAATCACTCCTCTCCATGAGAAATTGAAAATTTTAGTAAATATGTAATTCCATGATTACCAACTCAAGAATTTTATTTTTGAATACTAAAAGCAGAAGACTCCCCCACCGATGTCTCATTAGTAGTCCAAAAATTAGTTTTTTATAAATTAAAAATTTCCATTAATTAACTAATTATATTACTATATATTTAATAATATGAAAAAAGATAAATACCTAGGTAGATTTTCTAATATATCTGTATTCGTATCTATTATTGTCACGAGAAAATGTAATGAAATTATTGTGTACCTAAATATTATTAGACATGTTAGTAATCGGAAAACAAGAAAATATAAATATGTAAGTAAAAAAAGTGGCAGAAATGTGTAAGTTTTAAAAAATAAGGATTTTATGATTCCTATCCAAAAAAATATGCAAGGTGGACTATTAAATCGGAAAATTACTTTTAAAAAGATATAAACATTTAAAAATTTAAATATCAAGGTTTGAAAAGGGGTTCTCATAAGCGTAAATTAAAAAAAACATAATAATGCACATTGGGTGTGTCAATGTAAAAATGTTTAACTATACCCATTAAATATCAAAATTTAACACAAAAAATAAAATAAATAATCGAATATATATATATATATATATCCAATACTTATTAAATAATACAATTTTTACACATGTAAATTTTAAAAAATCAATATAATGTAAATAATTACCAAATTAATTAGGAGAGTAATGTACTATTTTCCCATATCCCTTCAGCATGATCATTTCATATCACATGCACTATGTCTGTGTTATATTCATTGTTATTCGGGAATTGTGTAATAGACGAAGAAGGCTCATATAGATCAATAATATCATCATCATCCTCATCAACCAAATAAATTCTTTTCCCTTGAAAAATGATGGACCACTGGTCATTCAATGGATTGATGACATAAAATATTTTCTTTGCTTGTGTTTCCATGATAAATGGTTTCTTTTTGCAGCTAAATATTTTTAAATCAACCAGTTTAAACCCATAGTCATCATGTTTAACACCACTATTACTTATATCCCCATTACACATAAACACCATGACTCGAAATTTAATATAATAAATTTCCCATATATCTTCAAGAACTGAAAAATATTGTGTTTATACTAGAATTGGGTTTTTATCTTTTTCACTCAAAAAATTAAGTGCTTTGGTGACAACCATTACACTACTATTTTGAATGGAACTTATATCATCCAAATTCTTTTTGTAAAATGTGTAGCCATAAATATCAAAACCATACCATGTGATCACATTAAGAGACGATCCCCCTTCCAACTATTTCAATGTTTCTTATGCAAATATATATGTGATGAATTTCTATTTAAACCATGAAAAAATGTCTTTTTATTATCAATCATCAACCACTTTTCATTTCTTTTCAGACATCCTAGCTTTAATTATACCATATGTGATGATATATATGATTAAACCTCCTTTTTGTTGTTCAAAATGTATAAATGTGCCTACATCACTTCATAATGTGGAATAATATTTACCTATAAGCCTTTAATCCTGCTACCTTCACTATCAACTATCATCTGTCAAGATATAGGGATACCAATATACTCCACATCATACAAATAATAAGTATATAACTCAATCACCTCTTCTATTATATATTTTTGACCAATAGAGGCCTCTGGTCGATAAGTATTTTTAACATATCCCTTCAAAATTTTCATATATATTTTGAAAGGATATATCCATCATAAATAAATAGCCCCACATGTTATTATCTCATAGACAAAATAAATCACCAGATGAACCATTATATCAAAAAAGTAGGTGGGAAATACATTTCTAGTTTATAAAGAAAAAGAGAATCTTCATTATCCAACACATATAACAAATTTGGATCAACAAATTTACTATAAATGAATTTGAAAAAATTTCATAACCTGGTGATATTATTTCTGAAAACTATTAGCAATATACCATGCAATGAGAATGGTAGAAGTTGTTGCATCAATACATGAGAATCATGAGATGTAATACATATTAATTTACAATCCTTCAATGAAACACAATTATTCACATTTTAAGAATAACCAATGGGTACTTTAAAACCATAAAGACACTGAAAAAAATTCATCTTCTCAATATTGCTTAATGTGTGACAAACCAGAGGTAAATATGTTCTGTTTCCTTTTATAGTGGGAGATAACTCCAAACTAATTCTCATTGATATCAAGTCCAATATAGCATGAAATCCATATTTTTTATTTCATTTTATGTATAACAAAGTTCCAATCAAACTATAAAATATGTTTTTCTCAACATGCATAACATCGACGTTATGTTTTATCTCTAAAAATATCCAATAAGGTAGTTTGAAAAGATAGACTGTTTCTTCGAGATATTTTTTTGAAAACCATAACATCTTTTCTTTCTAAATGTAGAATCAATATTTTTTACCCTGTCATAATATTCTTCAACAAAAAATGGTAGAGGGGGAAGGTTGTATTCCTATAAACCATTAAGTAATTTTTTCAATCTATTATAAGGATGATCAATTAGAAAAAATATTTTATGTCCCATGTACATTGTCTTTATTCCATTATGCAATTGATAATATGAAGTCTCTTTATCACAAATTAGACATGATTTATATCCCTTAACACTATATCTAGATAAGTTTTTATATATATTAAAGTCATTTATAGTGAAAATTATCATAACATACAAAATAAAACACTCTTTCTTGTATGCATTAGAAAATTTAACACCTCACTCCTATAGTAGTTTCAAATCATCAATAAATGGTGAAAGATTCACATCAATATCATTTCCCAGCTGTTTTGGTCTAGAAATTATCAAACACATCATAACATATTTTTTCCTCATACATGGATGCAGGGAAAAGTTATAAACTACCCAAAAAACAGGCCATTAACTATGTTGGATACTTTGCCTCTAATATGGATTCATTCCATCAGTACAAAATCCCATTCTGAGATTTATAACTTCACTTCCAAAATTAGGAAATTTTTTTATCAAATCCCTTACATTATGGTGAATCAATAAGGTGACATATGTTACTATCGGAGATGTACTCATTTGAATTCCATCTTAACCTTTTTTCATCAATTGAATTTTCAAATAGATGATTCAAGCAAATAATTATTGTAAGGTATAAAATTTCTTTATTAGGATCTTTGATTCTGGTACCTAAGAATGAATCATAGTTGAATTATAATAATTTTATGAAAAAATTATTGAATGATATCATTAGAAATTAAAAAAATTAATTTTTAATAGGTTAGATTTATGTACCTGAGAATGAATCTAAGTTAACTTTTTCATCCCTCTTATAGATTTATTACCCACATGTAGGATAGCTTGATAAATATTTATATTCTTTCCTTTACAACACTCAATCATTGGGGAAAGCATTTATCTTTTATACCCCAATAACATTGGGAATAATATTTTCTTCACATCATAATTGAAATTTGGAAGCCCATAACCTTTTAGAAGTAGCTCTTTTAAAATCTCAAGTAAGTTGGAGAAACTTTTATCACTCCACCCATTTATTAATTTCTAGTTAACTAATCTCAAAACCGCAAATAACGCTGTATATTTACTACAACCTGGGAATAATGGTTTTTGAGAATAATTATACAATTTTTCAATAGTTTCTATTTTTTTGATGGTTTCAACAACTAAATCATGAATTAATTCTTCATTATGATCTTCTGACTCTTTATGAATATTGTCATCAACACTAGATTTTGAATTTTTAGTTCTTTCACCATGCCAGATCCAATATGTATAATTATTTCTAATACCATCGAAAATGAGACGATCCTTTATTTATCTGAATTTTAACTTTTTCATATTCAAACACTTCACACATGGGAGAAAAATCAAATCTATGTTTTGAAGATTTCATTTAGAAAATTAAAATAATTCATTAACTCCGTTTTCATATTAACTATTGGTTCTTTGGAAATTTATCCAATTACGATCCATTCAATACCTGATATCACAATATGATTAGTTAATATATTAAAAAATATAAAAATTTAAATAAATAAATAAATATACATATATATAAACATATAAATTAAAAAAACACATTCAATAAAATTTTTTGGAATAGAATTATAAAGTATTGGTTCTCACAAAATCATATATAGGGAAACAATATCCTTTGAGGAATATAACATGACTTTATACCACATAAATATTAAAATATAACATCAATGTGATAGAACACAATAATTACATCAATAATATATAATGTAGTGATATTTATTAGATCACATTATCAAATTATATCAAAATGACAATATCATATCAATGATTGAATGACCTTGTCAAAAAAATAATTTACCATATAATTATATTAAATCAAATCGACCACACATCAAAAGGTATCATATTATTATTTTTCAAGTCACAATATCATTTCAACAATTCATTCCAAATATTCATATCATTATTATTAAGAAAATATAAAAAAACAAATTCTAATTCAAACCACATGATTTAGGTGAATTTATTCAGCTGCTACTATTTTAATCTTTTTCAAATTATAAATTAATCTAAATTCATCATCATTGGATAACTAACATCCAATTAACTTTGGTTATATAACATAATAAAATATTACCTTTATCCATAACCTCTCCTAAAATCCCATTATAATAGATCAAGTTAAACCAATTTATTATAAAATTTTCATAAAAAATTAATCAATATTTAACACACATCACAATGTCAAAACAAAAATATGAAAGAATGAAATTTTACATATCATTTACTTCAAAAAAACATTAATCAATATATATCTTCATGACCATTTGATAATTTCACCAAATAAAAAATTTATTAAAATAAATAATCTTTAACAATAATTTTTTTTAACAAAAATCAACTACATACAAATAATTGAAACAATAACTCAGTAATATAAGTAAATGATAAATAATTTAAATTCAAAATGAAAAAACTTAAAAAATTTATATTTAACCAAGTAAAATGGATACCTAATTTAAACTTTCTCCCTCAAATTATTTAGAAGATAAAAAACTGAAAGATTTAATTTTTTTGTATAAATGAACAATAAAAAAGAACAAATAAATAAAATCAAACTGTGGATGATGGTCGGCCAGAAAATGATCTGCGAAGAGAAATACTTATGTAGATGATGAAACAATGACAAAATATGATGAATCAAGGTTAAAAATTGTGAAATGATAATAAATATCAACTAAATAAACAACAATCACCATTGGGATCACTGGGTCATTGCTATCAGGCTCGTTGTGAGTCAAGAGAGGCTTCAAAGTTCTCAAAAAATGAGGGTTTTTCAATCCTGTATCATTCTTTTTAAAAAAATTCAGTTTCGATTATTAGAAAAACAGAAGCCATTTTTTTTTAAATTTTTGGCATTGGTTTTCAGTAAAATGGATGTTGAATTTTTTTTATTTATGGCATTGGTTTTACTGAAAATCGATATTGATTTTTTTTCATTTACTACGTCGTTTATTTTAAAAAACCAACCCCCTAAATCAACTATAGTACTATTTTGTGGTCATTTTTTTAAAAACTGATGCCAAAAACCAAAATTACTTTTTCTTACATCAGTTTATGTTAAAATCGAGGTAAAAAATTTCCTAGAGAAATTTTTTTCATCTGTTTATAAAAATCGATGCCATATTATCGATGTTGAAGCCACTATTTCTTAAAGTGATTCCTAGTGTCAAAGGGTTTTAAAAAAATTATGGTATTAACTATGAATAGATTGTTTCACTTGTAGAGATGATAAATTATGTTCATATTCTTTATTCCATAACATTACATTATGGTTATGATATTTTTCAAATGGATATCAAAAATAGTTTCCATAAATTAAATTTATGTAATGATGTTTATATGATACATCTAAAAGGTTTTTTTATGTTCCAAATGTTTCTATTAAGTTATGTAAGGTACAATGGTCCATTTATGGACTTAATTTGGATTATTAGAGTTGTAAAATCTAAATTGATGATATAATCAAAGAGTTTTGTTTCATTAAGAAATAAAATGATTCCTTTATATATAAGTGGGTTAATGGGAGTTTCATAGTGTTTTTAATATTGTACATTGATGAAATACTTCTTATTATAAATGATATCCTGACTCTTCACTCAAGAAAGATGTCACTCGGTAAATTTTTCTCAATGAAATACATGGGTGAAGCTACCTGCATACTCAATATTATGATCTATAAATACATATATAAGTGGTTTATTGGATTAAGATATAATATATATATTTGTAAATTGATAAAGTAGTTTAATAGGGATAACTCCACGGGATGGTCTTTACAAGTGTTTCATGGAACAAATATTAGTATGATTTTTATCCTTATAATGGTTTATAAAGGATAGATAAAATTCCTTATGTGTCCACTATAGGATCTATCATGTATGCCTTTTATGTACTCATCCTGGTGTCTATTATGATTTGATCATAACTACTCAATACCAATACAATCCTAGTGAATGTCACTATATTTTTGTGAAGAATATTCTTAAGTACTCGATAAGTACCAAGGACACATTAATAGTCTTTAGAGGAATTGAAGAACACTTTGTAAAGGGTTACACATATGATAGTTTCTAATTAAAGAAATATTATATCAAATCTCAATATGGATTCATATTTTTACTAAATGGTGGGGCTATTAGTTTCATGTGTTTTAAAAAATCCACCATAAGAGACTCAATTTTTTTGATATAGTACATCACTGCATCATATATTGTAAAGTAAGTTATTTAGATCAAGAATTTCATTACAAAACTTGGGTTTATTATTAATATTAAGAGAGAACATGAGCTATATTGGGAAAACAATGGGGTTGCTTTTTATTCCAAGGAACTAAGGTTTCACTAAGGGACCAAACATACCGTTCATAAATATTATCTTATACAAGAAATCCTTAATAAGGGACATATACGTATTAGTTGGGTGGATACACAAAATAATGTAGCATATCTGTTGACAAAACCATTACAACATAAAATAAATGAGGGTCATATAGAATATTTGGGTGTTAGAAACATGATATATTGGTTGTAATGGTTTTAAATATATTTTGTTACTATAATAAAGGCAATATATATTTATCATTCATTCATGTGTGCTATAATTTATTTAAAATGAATGGTTTAATGATAATATTACCTCAAAGTAAGTCATTGAGTTTTTTCTAAGTGATGATCAACATGAAGTATTTTGTGTTGTGATGATGTGTTAATGTTATCTTGAAAAATTCTTATCACCATTACAAAGTTTTTTTAGATATGAAGAATATATTCAGGTGGTAACAATTAGAGATATGTTACATTGATCCGTTAAATTATATCTCATGAAATTTCATACAGTCATCGATATACTTAGGGGGTGTATATGTGATACCAATCTTTCTTACCCGAGGTTGCAAAAATAACTAGAATGAGAACTTAAATACTATGATAACCTAATTAGAAAATTCAAAATATGAAATCAGCTAACTAGGGGTAGGTTTGGTATGTTTCTGATCATATCGTCAGTTATAGAAAACCCAATATGGTATTTTCCACTTATATATAAAAAAATTCATCTAGACCATGATTAAATTAGACTAAGGAAATATATGTCTATGATTATTTGGGTCGCATTTGATGTTTCCATTTACTTGGATGATTAAAATATGTTGTACTCGATAAATATATGAATCACATGTGATATATTCATTGACTTGGTTATTATTTTCAATAGAACCAAGAAAAAATGTTTTTTAATACCAAATTGACATGTTCCTGTCTATTGTTCACTTGATGTCATAGACAAAAAGATAATATAGGTGTAAATACGATGTATATAATACATTTTTGGAGGACATGTTCATACATAGATATGAGTATGTTTGAGTAATATCACACTAGACACCTTATTAGATTGGGAATCACTATTATTTCTTAGAGGTCGCTCTATTCTCACATCTACAAAATATGGATTTTTTATTTATGGTAAATAATTCTAAATATTATAGATAAATATCAAGAGATAGTGATAAGATTTTAATGAGACAAAATCTTGGTTAAATAATGATTCCTTCCCACACCACTTGTAATAATTATTGATGATAATATAAAAAATTATATCCCGCACTAGACCTAAACATAGAAAGGTAATAATATCACACATTGGGGGTGAACCTTGCAAATAAAATTTAAAATTATCTCTTGTTTACCATGATTATTTACATGTTGGGTTGTGTGTTAAGAATTTAAAATAAACCCCATTAATCCAAATATCTATAGAGGTTTGAATAATAAGAGGGGTTAAAGTGAAAGTGATAATAATTTAGTAAAATTAGTTTACACTAATTCATCCCCTCTAAGTGTAACTACCCAATCCACTAGGAATTAAAATTGGTATCAAATCTACGATCATTCATATGATTGGATCTATATGTTCTTCTACCATTTTTAATATATTATGATAAATCATATATTTGAAGATGTTTTTGAGTTTCCTAAGATAGAGAATAAAAATTTTGTTCCTATAAATATTGATATTGATATTTCTTCAAAAACATTAAAAAAAGAATAATAAAGAATCTAAAAAGTTGAGAATTATCTTTCAATAAAACAAAGATAAATATTACCGAACACTATTTGAGGGTAATAAATGGTGTGACATTCCTATCATATCTATTAAAAGTTATCATATTGAAGATTCTTTCCCAAGATGGAAAGAATCGATGATTATTAAATTACTTACTCGTTACTATTATAAAGTTAAGATTTACTTGAAAAAGTTTTATCATTGAGGTTTTTACCTTTATAATTTCATATATCAAGGATTTATAATATTAAAAGACACAACAAGATTTTGAGGAAAATAAAATATAAAGGCATTATTAGATAATATGGTTAAGTATAAAAATCTCTTAAAATATGTGAAAGCCAAGGAGAAATATTTATGGTTATTTGATTAAAAGTATTCCTTGGTAGAAGAATACTTTTAAAATTATATTGGTGAGAAAGATAAAATTAATAAACTATTTAAGGATAAGATTAATTCACTAGAATAAACTCAAAAATATATCATTGTTTTCTATAATTCTTTGTTAGAGAATAAAAAAAATCAAATAGAATGATCATTATTTATAAGAAAATAGAAATCTACATGAAGAAAGAGTTGATAGACGGTGAAATGAATTTGGAGGAAGGATGAAATTCCATGAGGATGAGGAAATTACC
This sequence comes from Viscum album, assembly GCA_963277665.1. Lineage (NCBI taxonomy): Eukaryota > Viridiplantae > Streptophyta > Magnoliopsida > Santalales > Viscaceae > Viscum > Viscum album. The sequence goes on from OY728157.1 coordinate 1,770,956,084, forward strand.
CTCAACTTAATATGCCTCAGACATAATGTTAATATCATATTTTTGGAAGGAGGTTAACCGGAAACTTCCCAAGAAATAGAAAAAGGAAGTAATACATAATTTTATTGGAAAAGAGTCTCACAACAAAAAAACTCATTTTAGTGGAAATAAGGGCAGAGAATCATAAAAAACTCATATAATACAATATTAATTAAAAATGTTACTCTTGGTTCTGAAGACTCTATGATCACTAATTCAATTTCTTTGAATAATACATATTAAAATTTAAATTTTGAACATATATGGGGGGATAAAATAGAAATAGACCCGCCACTTAATCAAATGTGGATATAATAAAGTTATAGTTTTTTAGTCTACCAAATCACAAGTAGAAAATTGGGTTATTGCCACAGAATTATAGCTATAGTTTTCAAAATCATGGATATAGGCCATTTTTCTAAGGGATATCACCACATTTTTTAAAACTATGGCTATAGGTCTCCTGCCCTTTCATGGGAGAAAATATTTCCCATATAAAATAGAGCAAGAAACTCTATTTCAATTGTTTTGTTAGATACCACCATGGTTTTGAATAATATATATAACATAATATATATTTATATACTTGAAGATCGGCATAGTGTAGTGGTTAGGTGGCTAAATTCTATAGGTGAGGTATATAGATTGTTTCTGGGTGGAGACATATTATTTTTGGGTATAGCCATTGTTTTTAACCATGTAAATAACACCTATGGCCATGATTTAAATTATGTCCATTGATAAACTGCCACAATTGACCAAAAAGAGACCTATTGCTATGGTTTAAACTATGGAAATAAGTTGGGCCCTAATGCCACGACGACAACAACCATGATTTATGAAAACTGTGGTCATAGGATATGGCCACGATTTTGGGATTTATTGCCACAATTTTCAACCGTGGAAATCATCCAATTTTCTAGTTGTGAATGGAACTTAAAAAAGTGTTTTATACCAAAAAAAGTACTCATTTTGTCCATATAATATTACAAAGGATGAAAATTTGATTTTTTAATGGAGCTGGTATTGTGAAAATTTTAGACACGAGTTCATTGACCATTGTTATAACATTATAATTATTAAAATATAAATAAGGCATATATTAAAGGTTTAAAATGTGAGTTTAATAAAAACCATTCTGGAATGGGTTAGTGTTCACATAAGATAGTAATTTTTTAAATTCTAATAAATATAAATATATTGAGAAATTTAATATATGTTTTAATAAAGGTGTTAATTGTGATGATAAGTTCTATTTTATATCTATGAATCATGATTAATTTACTATTGAATAACAAAGGAAATTAAATAATTACAAAAACTCAAAGAAATAAGGATGATAATTTCACCTTGAGATAGAAGAAAAAAGAGAAATTAAAATAAACCATATTAAAGAAGAATATTTTTAGATATGCCACAACAAAGAAGACAATCTTCTATTATGGAATAAAAGGCTACATCATGGATAGTTGTAATAAATCCATGATCACTAATGTTTTTTAAGAAATATGTAACAATAAATAAAATAAATACAAGAAAGAAATGAAAGGAATTGTTTTGTGGAATACATTTATGAAGAATAACTTAAATTTCATGAGAGGTTTTCAAATAAGGGATACTTAATAAATCATGATAAATCGTGTGAAAATATAAGAAGGTTGAGAATGTTTATAATGAGTGTATAATTGTTTGGAAACACTGGATGGAATTAGCAAGAAATATAGATCTAATGTAAAATAATGAATGTTCCTTACTAACTAATGTGAACAGATCAATTCCACATAAAAAATATATTGAAGAAAGGAATAATACCATACCGACTAAGGAAATTTATGTTTTTTAAAATAAATAGAAGAGTGAGAATAAAGATTTATCATATATCTGGAGCTAAATTGAAAGGATATTTTAGGATGAGATATATATCTCAACCGTGATTCTCAAAATAAGTACCAAATAAGAAACTATATTATTCCCATAAATTGTATTATTAGTTTTTTTTCATGGAATTGAAAGTGTTTAAATCCAGGGGAGAACATAAAGGGATCTAAAAATGTGTGAAAACTTTGTAGCTAGATGATATATCCTCCAGGGAGAAATTTTATTGAAACCCTACTCGTTATGTTTATAGATTCAGAAGGGAAAGTCAAGGCTCCCATTTTTTCTAGGAAATTATTGAAGAGAAGGAAACCTTGGAGGGATAAAAAATATTCATAAAAAGGTATACCAGTCTCTTCCTATCTTGGTTCTAGGGCAAAATAAGTTTTCTTACTAATGGTATCAACATGAAATGGATTATTCTAGATCGAAGCTTATGATATTGGGGGAAATTTTAGAATGATTCTAGGCCTCTCTATATAAAAACCTAGATTTAAATATTAAAGATTTATATTGGTAATTATGCTATATGTCTAATTTAAATAATCTTTATTTTCTGGGGAAATTCAAAAGAATTTAATTTTTTTGCTTAAGTTTCCATTTCTTTAACTTAGTCTTTTTGTAATATGGTTTTTCTATGACACAAGTGTGAGTTCTATTTTATTTTTCATTTACATAATATATATATAATAATAATTATACTTATGATATATATAATGAAATTTATTATACTATAAATATAATAAATGTATTTATATTTTTATAATTTTGGATATAACTAAATTTATAATATAACTACATTTATAATATTATAAATTAAATAAATTTAAAATTATAATATATTTATAATTTATTATTAGAATAAAATTATTTATATAATTATAAATATATTTTTTTATTATATTTATAATATAAATAAATTATTATATATAATTATATAAATATATTTATGTTCATAATAATGACAAATATAGTTATATTTTTTTATATAAACATGAATATAAATATAAATTTATTTATTAAAATTTTAAAAATAAATATATCCAAAGTCATTATATATTTATTATAACACCCCATGATTTTATGGTATATAATGTTTGAAATTTAATTTCCACAACATTATAGGTTTTACACAACACCAAACATAAAAGAATAATGATATACAATTAAATATCATTATTTAAAAATGACCATTTTAACCTAGCCATAAAATTGGCCAGAATTAATAGTACTAACCATATTTTTAAATTTATATATTATATTTAATCAAATGTTTTCACATTCATCCAAATAATTTTATTGGTATAAGATAAGAATGAATCCAATTTTACGCATTAAAAGGGATATATTTTTCTAAAGGTAGTTTTACTTCTTTTTAATGGCACACTTGTTTTAAAACTAAATTTTTACGCTTTTATAAATTATATAGAATAAAATAACATTCATTTTTAAAGGCTTAATGTCAAAATTATCTTAGGCTGAAATTTTGGTATTTTTCTGAAAATATTTATTTTTCATTGAATAGTAAAAAAATATGATTTTTATAAAACTGAATTTTCATTATAATTAATAGTATATTTGAATAGTAAACTAACCTATTAAAGTATTAATAAAATTTAAATATCTTATAAATGAAAATATGGTTTATTTATATCATGGAATAAGTAAATAAATGTTTTAAAAATGATAAATTAAGCGTTTCTATTTTTATGAAACTTAAAAGTTTATTTAAAATTTTATAATTAATATAATGATTTAATAGAAAATTTATTTTTATAAAATATATTCATAAATTAATATATATTTTCTTATAATTATAATATAATTTTATGTTAACTTAATAAATGTTTCTATGTTTTATAAAAACCGTTATAATAGTAAAATTAATATTTTCTGAGTAAATGATGGTTTTATTATAAAATTAAATTTCTAATATCTAAAAAATAATTTTTATAAAATGGAGTCCATTTTTTAATTATAAATTTCAAAAAATTGTTATGGTGAATTTTTTATTTTTTCTAAAATAGTTGAATTTTTTAAATAGTAAAAAATGGTAATTTACAGTATATACACATTATAAGGTAAATTCCTTAAGTAATCACTAATGTAATCACCATAGTATTGAACTATAATTATCCCTTTACTTTATTTATTCATGTAATAATCACTATTTCTTGTCTTGAGCTAAAATAATATACCAATGAATAAAATAATAACAAAAAACACCCCCGACTCCACTATAAATACTACCCCTCACTACCTCTTCTCATAACACCTATTAATACTTGAATATTATCCAATTTATACCTAATTATTTTTCCATGTCTCTTACCCATGTCCAGGAGCCATTTTTATCACCAAAATACCAATCCCAATCCCCTAAAATGGTTCTCAAGGAGAAGAAATTCAAGAGGTAAAATCCTCTTTCGTTTTCCTTTATTTTAATTTCATTTTCATTTCATTTTTTATCCATAACTCAACTACTCTATCAAAACATGAATGATAACTCTAGGATATTATATATAATGTAATTTTATTGTGTTAATGGAAAATACGTCATCAATCCATTCTCCTCTACCTTTTATACTAAAATGAAAATATCGTCCATAATGTGTCGATTTACCACCATCATAGATGATGTGATTTACTTTTCCATTAATTCTATAAATACTGGTCATAAACACATTATTATGGATAAATAGGATTTTATTATACATATTATAAGTCATATAATTTTCTAGAACAAATATATATACATAATATTAATTAATAAAGAAATACTAGTTCATGATAATCAAAAAATCACCAAAATAAACTAACATTCGTCATTAATGTTTTATCTAATGAATCACCCTCATATAAGGAAAAAATGATATGTAAGACTATTTAATATTCTATAAGTTCATTAATTACATTTAATTTTAATTCTGGATAATCAATCCCATTTTACATGAACTTCCATCAATGTATACAAGTGAACCAATCATGAAATCCAAGGAAACGAACACTCTTGAACGAAAAAGTTGAATCTTATAACTCATAAATAAGGACATAAATGAACTTAATAATAATATAAATAATAAAATACATTTTTAACAGGTTATTCATTAAATTACTAGTGAATCCAATTTAATTATCCATTACATCAAGTACAAGAGTAGAACGCTTTCAGACAGAATGTAATGGTTTCTTCTTGAACCTCTATTTTTCATTTAGGTCACGCTATCCCTATTTTTAACCCAATGTAATTATTAATTATTTTTTATATAATTAATCTAAATTATGTATATATATACCAAATTTTTTTATCCAAATCATTTTATCTTCCTTTTATGGGTAAGTACATTTTTATAAGGATTTATTCATAATTCCCCCCCAAAAAGCAAGCCTAATAAAAGGGAACTTCCCAATTTCATACCCATTTAGAAGTATACTCTATAATATGTTTTAAGATTAAATTATTTTAATTAAATTACTGAATTTATCATGAAAATATATCTTAGTTCATTTCTGGTTTTATTCAAACAATTATTCCTTTTCCTCTTTACATACTCTTTTATATTATTCCTTAAACTGCACTGAAGTGGATCATTTCTAATGTTTCTTAAATGCTCTCTTTACATGTTTTAACTTCAGTTGGAAATCATTTATGACTAAAATATAATTTCATTTTCAGACCCTATTATTTTCTTTCATAAACTTGTTTATAATCTTATTTTACAAATACAAATTATTTTCTAAAAAAACTCTTATTTCCAAAGTAAAAATGGGTTTTCTCATCTAACTTTTAATTCTATGCGATATATACCTTGTTCACCACTTATTTCTTATATGTGATGTAAGTAATTACCTTGATATATCATATTATGTTCCTAATTATTCTCACGATATTATACATTTCATTTAATGTTATTCCTTTATTGGGATTATGATTCAAATGTTTCAATGGGCCATGAGACACTTTGGAATGTTTAAAGATTATTTTCCTCAATAAATTTTCAATGGTCCCATTTAAAAGTATCTTCATCTATGTAAAACATATTTTGTTTAATCTTTTAATTAATTGAGGTTTATCTCTTATGATACCATCTACAATTTTTTTGGATGTTTTATGGTCATTTTTACCATGGATGTGATATTTTGATACCATTCATGGTTTTTGGTTAAAGTATTCCATATCATATTCCTTTTTTTTCAATACAAATGTTTATATAGTTTATTTTTCACCATTTTTATATGAGGACTATATTGGACTTAGTAAGTGATGGGTGGGTCTTGCTATATCCCCTCGATACATCAGCAGGTCTTATGAGACAAAAAAGATATGGATTTGGCCATGGCCTTAACCATTTCTTTTTAGATGTCTTTGCTGAGGCCTCGATGGTATGTTTATGATGTCTAACATCATGAATTACCTCATTATGATATTAGTGAATGATATCCCATGTGATTATTTTACTAGTATAATATCCATGGTGAAGTTTCATTATCATGTATTTATTTATATGGAATTTTTTATTCATCTTTTCTTCCTTCCATATTATACTCAAGATCTTTTTTTAATGGAATGTGTTTTCAGTTATTCACTATGACTTAATATTTTTGTTCATTTATGATAGCATCCACTATATTTCATACCCTTACTAAGCATCTGATATCAGCCCTTACTTATGTTTTATTTTCCCCAAGGATGCAAAGAAGTATATTATGAATGAATTTCATGGATAATATAAGAGTTTATTAGTGTTTCCAATATAGTTGCTTTATTGTTTTTCTTTCAAGTTGTAATGTAACAATTTTTTTTTCATATTATTTTCCAAAGATACTAAACTATTTGGTATGTTGGTATGATACTTCCTTATTTATTATACCAATGTAATTAAGTAAGACACTAGCTCCAAGCTTTTGGGGTTAGGGTCTTTAAAGTTGGTATAAGAGGAAGTTTAGTAGAAACCTTGGAAAAAATATTTATAAAACCTAGATCTAAAAGCATAATCATAAGATATAATTTGAGGATAATATTTGAATAAAATCTAGAATTTTGTTAAGGTAGAGATTATGTGGGTCTTCTTTAAAATACATCCCTGTATGGATACTAAAAGTAGACATTGTTCTGGAAAAAATGTACATAGGGGTAACAACTCCGACAAGGTGCATCGAGCCTAACTAAGTGTAACCTAGTACACAAAAATAGGACTTAATGTACACCTATTTTGACACTACATTGGAATATTATTAGGATAATTCACATTTTATTTACAAACCATTATGAAGGATTTGAATAAATAATGAAAATAAATTTCCTAGGTTAATCCTAAGGTGTTTTAGGTTAAAAATAAGGTTTCATGATATTCTATAAATGATTTTATGTTTTTCTAGATATGAATTTTCTTACTCACACTATGATTTTTCTTAAGTCAATGGTTGGAACCCAAATGGTTCATGTTAACATTGAACATGATGGACATGGTGGTGGCGATGAGAAACCAAATGGAATTATAAATATCATGTTCATGCCAATTGGTTTTCCCGAAATATTATTAACAAAATATACATTAAACAACTCCAAAAATCACAAAAGAAGAGAAGGATGGAGTTTTTAGAGATCTATAGTGGTGGAGACTATGGATGAAATAAGACTCAATTTCCATCATGTAAGAAATCTAGATGGAGAAACCTAGGAACTTGTCTCAATGAAACGAGTAAATGATTTATGTGTGGGAAAGGACGTAAAAAAATAGTTTCCAAGGAAAAATGAAGAGTAACATGGAAGTAAATAAAACACATCATAATAATCCATTTTTTGTTCATTTACTTAAATGTGGGGAATCTAGGCATTACTTAAGTCAATACCCTATTCCATATGATAAACTATAGACTGTAGAAAGACCTACGTGGAAATAAATGGATGAAACATTTTTGTTTTGGGGTTATATCGATAACATTAGTGATTATACTTATTTCAAGAATGTCCATAATATCTATTTTTCAAGTTATATTAACATAGTTTTATAAAAAGAACAATCCGTAGTCTAGGTGGCAGCTTGTCACGTCTGGTAAGGCCACAAGATTTGAACCCACAACCGAAGAGAGACAAGTGTGAAATAGCTACCAATAGCCTACATTAAGTCCTAATTTGCATAAACTTTTTCATATTATATGGATAAAGGTTATTTTTATATTAGGGAGTTTTTTTTTCAAATATAAAACCTTAGTATTGGAAAATTATTAAGTGATTAAGTGATTAATGATATTTCAATAGATGCTGAATATTTTAAGGAATAAAAGTTAAATTGTATTTTTGATTCAAATATGGTTTTATTGTGGACTTATAGTGATTAAAGTTATTTATGGAAATAGTTAGTATATCTTGTAAATTTAGAGACCTTTGTGGATAATGAATTTGGAAAGATTTATTTTGGATGAGTCTAAAGATTGGAATGGATTAAGTTAAAAATTGGATATTATTATTTAAGGTTAAAATATGATTTATTGGATACTTTTTGCTAATAATTTTGCTTGAAGAAAATATTTAAAGGATAAAGGAATTATTGGTTGATCTTATGGTTTATAAAAGTGATTTACATGTGAAAAAATCATTTTAAAATTTAATTTCTAGGTGTGAGGGATGAAGTGAAAATAGATCGAAGCACAATTAAAGGATGACATTATGCTTATGACATGGAAAGTGATAAAGTATATTTATTTTCTCAATTACTAATTTGAATATTAAATGATTCAATCGAATCTAGAAAAAATATTTTGGAATAAAAACTTTATCAGTTTAATTTTTTTTCTATGATATCAATGATCATTTTACCAATCACATGATTTACGGTTTTGTGATGGTTAACTTTCTAATGACCATGTTCTCTATCACTCTCCATCAAAACATTATAGTTAGATTTATCTTCCATGTTCATTTCATCAATTTCCACTAATTATTTCCTACCTGAAATCGTAGTTTTTTGGTGACCTTCATGTTTCCCTTTCCCTCTTATTAAGAGAATATTTTATTAACCTTATTTCTGATATGGGTTTCTAATAAAGAAATTTTGAAGTATCAACCTTTGATTTTTGAAGTAAAATTTTAAATTATGTGGATGAAATTTATTGAATAAAGAGAGGATGAAAAACCCCAATATTTTATGATATGTACCTTTTTAAATTTAATTTCTTCAACAACATTGGTTTCACACAACACCAAACTTAAATGAACAATTATATAAAATTAAATATTATTATTTTTAAATGACAATTATAACCTAGCCAGTAAATTGGAGGGAATGAATAGTATTAACCAAATTATGAAATTGATATATTATATTTAATCAAATATTTTCACATTCATCCAAAAAAGTTTATAGTCATAAGATAAGAAGGAATCTAATTTTACGTATTAAAAGGGCTATATTTTTCTAAAGTTAGATTTACCGCATTTTAATGGAACACTTGTTCTAAAAATATATTTTGAAACTTTTATAAATTATATTGAATAAAATAAAATTAATTTTTAAAATAGGAATTTAAAAATTAGCTTTGGGTTAAATTTTCTTATTTTTCTAAAAATATTTATTTTCTCGTGAATAGTGAAAAATCCGTATTTTTATAAACTGCTTTTTTCATTATAATTAATATTATATTTTAACAATAATATCTCCCATTAAAGTATTAATAAAATTTAGGTATCTTAATAATTAAAATATAATATATTTATATCACGGAATAAGTAAATAAATGTTTTAAAAGTGATAAATTGAGTGTTGGTATTTATGTGAAACGTAATTTTTATTTATTATTTTATAATTAATATAATGGTTTAAAATAAAATTTATTATCTTAAAATATATTCATAAATTAATATTTTTATGACTTATAATTATAGGATAATTTTATGACAATGTATTACATTTTTCAAAGTTTCATAAAAATAGTTGTAATATTAAAATTGATATTTCTCACATAAATGAAGATTTTATTAAAAAAAATAAATTTATCATATCTATAAAATTATTTTGATAAAATATAGTTCATTTTTTAATTCAAAAAATAAAAAAATGGTTATGGTGTTTTTTTTGTATTTTTCTAAAATAGTCGAATTTTTTGTGAATACTAAAATATGGTAATTTATGGTATATATACATTATAAATTAAATACACTATTGCATGATTCATATATAATGTAAGAACCATAATATTTAACTATCCTTATATCCTTACTGTATTTAGTCATGTAATAATCACTATTTCTTTTCTTGATCCAAAACAATAAACTAAGGAATAAAATAATCAAAAAACACACCTCTCCTTCACTATAAATATCACCCCTCACCAACTCTTATACAATTTCTACCTAATACTATTCAAAAGTCTCTTACCCATGTCCAGGAGCCTTTGGTATCACCAAAAAACAATCCCAATCCCCTGAAGAAGGTTCTTAAGGATAAGAAATTCAAGAGTTAAAATCCTATTTCACTTTCCTTTATTTTCTTTTCAATTTATTTTTTTTCTTATCCTTCCCTCACCTGATCTATCAAAACTTGAATTATAACTATAATATATATATATATATATTGTAATTTTATGGTTTTAATTTAAAATAAAACTTCAATCTCTTCCTCCTCTACCTTTTATTCTAAAAATGAAAATATCGTTTGTGATGTGCCGATTTACCGCCATCATGGATGATGCATTTTAATTTTCCATTACTGCCTTAAAGGATGGTCATAAAACCATTATTAGGGTTAAATCATATTTTATTATACATATTATTAGTCTTATAATGCTTTGGAACATATATATATATATATACATAAAATTAATTTATAAAACAAAATTATTTCGTGATAATTGAAAATTCACCAAAATAAACTAACGTTCATCATTAACATTTTATCTAATGAATGATTCTCATAACTAGAAAAAAATGATATATAAGACCATTTAATATTATTTAATTTCATTAATAATATATAATTTTAATTTTGTATAATTAATCTCATTTTAAATGAACTTCCATACATGTATACAAGTGATCCAATCATGAAAACCAAGGAAAGAAGCACTCTTGAACGACAAAGTAGAATATTATAACTCATTAAAATGGATATAAATGAACTTAATAAAATTATAAAAAATAAAATACTTGTTGATTTGGTTTTGAATTAAATTATTATTTAACCTACTTTATTTATCTAGGATGTTAAGTACAAGAGGAGAATGCTTTCGGACATAAGGTAAGGGTTTCTCCCCGAACCTCCATTTTTCATTCGGGCTACACTTTCCCTCTATTTACCCAAATGTAATAGTTAATTAATTTTTATATACATCCTATACAATATTTTTATATGTTTCAAACTCATTTATCTAGATCATTTCATCATACTTTGATGGGCATGTACATGTTTTATAAGGATCCATTCTCAATTCCTCCTAAAAAGAAAACCTGATTAAAGGGAAATTCTAATTTTATACCCATTTTTAAGTATAATCCATAATATATTTTAAGAAACCATTATTTTTTAAGTTCAAAAATTTTATTGAATTTTTTTTTCTAAGTTCTTTTATGGTTTTATGAAAATAATTATTTATTTTCCTCTATAAATACTCTTTTATATTTTAATATAAACCGCACTAAAGTGGATTATTTATAAAGTTTATTAAATTATCTTTTTACATGTTTTCACTTCAGTGAGAAATATTTTATGCCTCAAAAATAATTTCACTATACATACATTTTAGTTTCTAAGTTATAAATGTTTAAAATGTTATTTGACAAATAAAAATTATTTTCCTAAATAAATCTTCTTTCCAAAGTAAAAATGTTTTTTCTCATCTCACTATTATGTCTGTGAGATACATGACTTGTTCACCACTTATTCTTTGTGTGTGGAGTATGTACTTTCATTGATATATTATATCATGATTATTCTTATTCTCATGATATTCTCTATTTAATTTAATGTTATTTTTTATAGGTATTATGATTTAAATTCTTTAATGATGTATGGGAAAATTTTGAATTTATAAATATTATTCTCCTCAGTAATTTTTCAATGGTCTCATTTAAAAGTATTTTCAACTATATCAAACATCCTTTGTTGAATATTTTACTTCATAGAGATTTATATCTTATGGTACCATCTACCATATGTTTTTGAAGGGTTTATAGTCAGTTTTACCATAGATGTGATATTTAGATACCATTCTTCTTTTATGGTTAAAGTATTCACATTTTGTATAATAGTTTTTTAATATGAATGTTTATGTATTTTATGTTTCACTCTTTTCACATGAGGAATGTATTGGGATTAGTAATTAATGGATGGGGCCCACTATATCCCCTCCATGCATCAGTAGGTCTCATTAGAAAAAAATATGGATTTGGTTCAGGCCTTAACCATTTATTTTCAGATGTCTTGGCTGAGGCCTAGATGGTGTATTTATGATTTCTGGAATTATACATCCAATAATTATGATATTATTAATTGATATCCCATGTGATTATTCATCTAGCAGAATATCCATGGTTATGTTTCATTTTCATGTTATTATTTATATGGAATTATTTATTTTTCTTTTATTCCTGCCATATTATGATCAAGATAGTTTTAATGTAATGTGTTTTTTGTTATTCACCATTCATTATTGTTTATGTTTATTTATGATAGAATCTGATGCATTTTTTACCATTACAGAGTATTTGATCTCACCCCTTACTTTTTTTATTTTCCCCCAAGATGTGAATATGTATATTATGAATGAATTGCAGGGATAATCTAGGAGTTTATTAGTGTTTCCAATGGAGTTTATTTATAGTTTTTCTTTTAAGTTGTAAATTAAAAATTATGTTTGTATCTTTTTTTCCAAATATACTAAACTATTCGGTCCTTCAGGGTGTGACTTCCTTGTTTATTATACCAATGTAATTAAGTAAGACACCGAATTCGAGATTCTGGGGTTGGGGTCTTTACATTTATAATTTTTTGATATAAAAATATAGTTATATAAATATAATTTTATATTTTTTAATATACTTAGAAACATAAATATAATTATCAATATATTTAAATATAACAAATAATTATATATTTTTTGTATATTTTTTTATAATTTTAAATATAATAATATATATAAAAACAATTTGGGTTCAAGTCCATTTATTGAGGAAGGAAAACACATTTTAACTATTTTGAGAGGGAACCCTTACATGGATCGTAGGCCTAGAAATTACATGAAGTAAAATTCTAGAGGCACAAATGCCTTTTTAACATGGATATTTTATAGACTTTACAATTCGATGGACCAAAGGCCATGTGGATTGAAAGACCTTTTTTCTTGGCCGAAAGGACCATTTTTAGCTATAAGGCCCCATTAGTGAATAATGATTCTATAATAGATACTAATACTATAGTTCATGACACTACTATAGTTCCTTATTTAGTACCCATTACCATTACAATGTCATTACTGCTACAATGGTGTAATGTCAAGGTTCTAGGTGCCGCCCAGAGGTTCCCTGTACCCAGTTGGTCACATGGCCTCAAGTTCATTTCCTAGAATTCCAGAGGCTACTGACTAGCAGTGAGGGCCTTGAGCATGATAGTGGGGAAACTATTCCCTCATTGGCAGAGTAATACAATATAAATAAATAGATTATAGTTCAGAATTAGTAATTACCATACAATAGTGAACAATGGAAGACTAAAAATAATAAAAACTAGAGTGCATACATAAATGATGCATGATATATATATGTATAGGAATGAAGCCAAAAAAGTCACAATGCTGGAATAAAGTACTAAACCAAAGTATAAAGAAAAAAATAAACTCCAACAACATCGCTATCCTCAGCTTGGTCCCATGCTCTCGAGCTCCACAACAGTCAAGTACCTGACGTAGAACGGTGCTTTCCCTTATCTATACCTGCAATAATATAATCTATTTGGGCCCAAAAGCATAACCCATACAGAGTGTGAGATGAATCCCAGTAGGCAACCACCCAAATATCTGTGCTTAAAAATCAATGAATATATGTGGCATGCAATAAGAAAAATGAAATAGTAAACAAAAAATTACTAAAAATTAAAAAAACCTATAGTTTCAATTGCTTTCATTTTTATATATCAGGTAAGTAGATAATCAAAAACAAGTAACCCTCTTGAAAGTAATCACATACTGACCCCTCTGGTTTAACTAATCAAACAAAATAAACCCTCTGAGAAGTACTCACAGTCTAACCCCTCTAGTTCAGCTTTATCAAAGACTCTCTGAGAAAGCACTCACTGTCAATTCCCCCTATGGTCTCATATCGACAACTACAAACACTATGAGGAATCACTCAACATCCAATTCCCCTTGTGGTCTCACAATGTGGAACTATAGAAACTATGATGGAGCACAAAGTCCATCCCCCCTATGGTCTTGCAACAGAAAAGTAAACAAACACTCTAGAGAATCCCTCATCATCCATTCTCCTTATGGTCTTCTACACCAGGTTCCCATAGCCCTGTGTAAGTCAATCATGTACAATGATGTTCAAAATCCAAATCAAACCTTAATAACTACTTGGATAATATCATTCAAGAACTACTTATCTAAACAACTACAATCATATAACAACATCTGATAATATCACTCCATCATAACAAAACTAGGCATGGAAAACAAGCCGCCTAACCAACAAAGCTAGATCAAACGATCAATATCAAAACAAACATGGGAAACACATCCATAACATAGAAAATAAACCCTATTCTCAATCAATATCCCTAAATCATGTAATCAGGGCATAGTAGGCATTACAGGGTTAAAATACCTAAACACGCAATACCCCAAACTAGGGTATTGGGCAATTTTGAACATATAATTCAAAGAAAAACTACATAAAGGCAAAAAATACCTACCTCAGAATTGTACGAAAAATACACTTGAATGGTGTCCCTTGAATCAACCTAGAATGATGCAGATCTATAAAAATTTCTAAAACATTAAACCAAATATATCTCACAAAAGAGGAGAAATCAAGAGATGAATATCTAGAAGAAGGAAGAACTCACCATGGAGATTCCAATGCAATCAACGATGGTTGATTTGGAGCATGAAGGGAGGGTCAGTGGATTAGAGAAGAATCATGATCCTAGGTCACTCATGGATGATATGTCATTAGAAGGAGGGGTTTCTGTGAACAAGATGCGACCCATGTCTAATATAACAATTAAAAACTATAGTACATGGCATGTTCTTTAAAGATACATGGCATGTACTTACCTTAATCGGCCCCCACTTTAGGCAGTATTCAGGTTACCCCACAAGGAAATGTAATCGACCATTACACGGTCAGTACACGGTCACCCGTAGCAACCAGATACACGATGTGTACTCTAAAGTACACGACGTGTACTCCTTAAATTTCTATATTATACTCTTTTTTCTCAAAAACACCAAAAAAGAAAAACTTATACCTAAAAAGAAGTTACGAGTTCTTACAAGCTTCTCCCCTTAAAGAAAATTTTCCCTGAGTTTCCCTAACAAGGAAGCATAGAAGAAGAATCCTCGAACAACTCCGACCACTGTGATTGTACATCAGTCTCCCTCTCCCAAGTCTCATCCTGTACTTTCCCATTCTACCATAGCACTCATACCAGAGGAACATACCGACCATAGTGAACCTTTGCATTGTGATAAAAAATATGAATAAGATGCTCCAAGAATGATGTATCCACATCTAGCTCAACCTCCTTAGGTTGAAAAACATGAGACGAGTCTAAGAAGTAATGTTTAAGTTGAGAAACATGGAAGACGTTGTGCATATCCTAGTACCTCTGAGGTAACAACAACCGATAGGCAACCAGTATGACTCTCTCCAAAACCTCAAATGGTCCAACATATCTCAGCAAAAGATTTCCCTATCTCCTAATCCTCATGTGTCTCAAATTTAGTGTGGCATGTAAAAAAACACAATCATAAACCTCGAACTCTATAGGTCATCTCCGTCGATCAACATAAGACTTCTATCATGAATATGCAGTTTCCATCCTCTTCTAAATAAAATCTATCTGATCTGTGATCTCCTAGATTAGACGAGGTCCCATCATAGCTGCCCCTCCTGCCACTATCCAATATAAGGGTGATCTGCATGGCCTACCATAAAAGTCTCATAAGGTTCCATATAAATAGTTTCTTGAAAACTATTATTGTAGGTAAACTCCAAAAGAGGTATTTGATTCTCCTAAGAACCTCCAAAATCAAGGACACATGCTTGAAGCATGTCCTCTAGAACCTGTATCATATGATTGGACTGGCCATCTGTCTGGGTATTGTAAGCTGTACTCAGAAGTACTTATGTACCCAAAGCCCTCTGTAATCCCTGCCAGACCCAAGAGGCAAAATGAGAATCCCTATCTGAAAAAATAGAGTGAAGAAATCCATGTAAATGTACAATATCCTAGATGTAAAAACTTTCCATCTCTTCAACACTAAAGGTCTCCTTGATCGGCAAGAAATGATAAACCTTCGTGATCCTGTCAATGAAAACCCATACTGCATAATTCCCTTGAGGTGAACTTGAAAAACTTGTCACTAAATCCATCATGACATCATTCCAATTACACTCAGGTATGGGTAACTACTGAAAAATCTATGTTGGTCACTAATACTCTGCCTTCACCTGCTGACAGGTAGACCACCTCATGAAAAACCCACCAACATCTCTCTTCATACTTGGCCACCAATACTGATAGTGTAAATCACAATACATCTTAGTGACACCAGGATGAACTGACCAAAATGAGGAATGAAAGTCCCATATCAGATCCTCATGTATGTCTCATGAAACCCATACACACCCATGAAAATGAAAGATCTCATCCTCACCTACGGTCTATCCAGGAATAGGGTCCTCTCTTGACACACTTTCCCATAGGACTAGTCCTTCAAAATATGATAGATACCTCATTCTCACTCGATCAAGTAGAGTAGTGGTAACAACCACAGAAGAAAGAAATGTCTTCCCCTGACTATCGTGCACCTCCAAATGAATCTTAGATAACATAGTCATAAGATGCCACTCACTAATGGCCTCCCAAACTACATGTATCTATGTCCTCATACTCAACACATCAACTACTATGTTTCATTTCTCAGGCGTATAAGCAAACTCAAAATCAAAGGAATGAAGGTATTCAAACCACCTTTGCTATCTCAAATTCAGATCACAATTAGTGAAGATATACATGAGACTTTTTTGGTTGGTGAAAACAAAAAAATGCTCTCCAAAAAAATAATATCTCCAAAAGTGTAAGGCATGAACAACTGTATCCAAATTAAGATCATGCATCGGGTAATTCCTCTCATGTGGCCTCAACTACTGAGACCCGTATGCAACGACTCCTTATCCTTGCATAAGAACTTCTCCTAGACCGATACTTGATGCATCATAGTACACAGTATACCTATTTACCGGCTCTAGAAATACTAGTATCAGTGATGAATTCAACCTTCATTTAAACTCCTAAAAGGTTTCCTCACAAGAATCTGACCATAAGTACTTCACACCCTTCTTAGTCAGGCCTATAAATGGATTTTCTAAGCATAAAAGTCCTGTATGAAATGCCTATAGTAACTATCCAGCCCTAGAAAACTTTTTACCTCAAATATATTCTTTAGATGTTCCTAGGAAACTACTACCTTCACTTTCTATGGGTCTACTGATACTCCTGTCTCTGAGATAATATGACCCAAGAAGTGAATCTAGTATATATAAAAGTGCAATTTTGAGATCTTAGTATATAAATGATGCTCTCCCAGTGTACTTAAACAAATCTCAAGATGTGTGGCATGGTAATGTTGAGTGTGAAAGTACACCAAGATATCATCCACAAAAACTACCACAAAAGAATCCAAGTATGGATGGAATACTCGGTTCATTAGTGCCATGAAAAATTTCAGAACTTTCGTGAGACTGAACGACATAAACACATATATGTATAGACCATACCTACTCGGAAAGGCTGTAAGAGGTATATATGATGGTGTAATGTGCAACAGATGATAACTGGATCTCAATTCAATCTTCAAGAACACTCAGGATCCTCAAAGCTGATGAAAGAGGTCATAAATCCTCATTAAGGGATATTGGTTCTTGACCGTCAACTGATTCAACTTTTGATAATCCACACAAAGTTGGAAGATACCGTCCGCCTTCTTCGAAAATAGGATAGGCAAACCCCAAGGAGAAGTAATGGGTTAGATTAAACCCTTATCTTGTAACTCTTGTAACTGCTTCTTGAGCTACTGTAACTCTAGTGTAGCCATCCTATAAGGAAGAATGGACATCGATTCCACTCCTAGAATAAGCTCAATAGAAAAGTCAACCTCTTTCTCTAGAGGAATTCCTAAAAAGTCCTCTGAAAAGACATCCCTGAAACGATCAACCATTGGAGGAAGGCCCAAATGTGAAGTCCCCTGGTCATCTAGATATATACTAACAATATAAGTTGTAACTCCTCCCAACCCATGATGCTTGGGTCCTACTCTGCTCGCCTGTACATTCCATTCATCATTGTGTAGAAACAAACAGCCCTCTGGTGACATAAAAATCACCCTACGATGATAAAAATCAACAAAATCCTAGAGGGGAATTAACTAGTCCATTATGAGAATGAAATTATAGCCCATCATCTCTAAGACATAAAGGTCCCATATGAAGTGACACACACCAACCTCAAGAGGGAACTCCTTTCACTGATGTACAATAGTCGTGATTGTACCCAACAGAGTGTCCTATGTCAAGATATCAGTAGAGGTAATGATACAGAGCCCAAGGCTCTCTACAATAGAAATAGATATGAAACTATGAGAAGCCCTTTTATTGAAAAGTGAAAAGGCTAAGACTAAGGAAACTAGAATCCTACCTTGAACTGTAGAGGGTCCAGGATCCTGCTCCTGCTGGGTCTGCTCCACTGCAAAAGTCTAACCTATACCACGGACCTGCAACCCTACCTGACCACCCTGAGATGATCAAACCTATTGTCATTGAAATCCTGCTGACTAGATACCACGACCCTGACCTCCACCTCAGCCTGAATGGCCAGAAAAACTCCAGTTATCAGACTAATGAGAAACTGGTGGTCCTATTCCTAAACATGGAGTGATAGAAAAAATCATATCACCAGCTTCTGGTGAGAAAAGCTGACAGAAAAACTGAAGATAGCCCATCTTTTTATAAGATCATCACTCCACTAGGTCTCTCAGGCAATGTAGCCTTGTTTTCTCGCTCTTCCCACATTATTAGTACACCACATAGACACCAGAATAAGTATTATGCCTACTTGGATCTCCACACATAGACTCCCTACGACACTTCTTGCTATCAGTTGGAGGGGTACCAACCCTGGATTCCAAGTCTCCCAGGCTCACAAACCTAGAATCCCTTAGGTTTCTCTCTATGATCAGTGCCTGGTTGACTATAGAAGTGATGGAAGTCAACCTGAAGATATTAACCGGAGATTGGATATCATGCATTAACCATCCTCAAACATCCTCGCCAAGAATAACTCATCACCCCTAGAATGGGTGTGAAGTGATGCAGATCTATGAATGTAACGACCCGAAATTTTGAATAAATCTTGTTTCCTAATTTTATGTGTTATTTTATTTTGTTTTTTATACACAACAAAAATGTTTCATTTGATAACATGAGTATAATTAAAATGAGACCATTGGGTTTTGACTGTTATGTGACCATTGGTCAATATGACCCCTAGAAACTAAACGTTTTGATTATTGTCTCTAAATAAAAGTAATCTTGGTTAATTATTATAGAAAGAAGATTCGATGGCCTCACCCAGTAGTCTTGGACTGATCGAAGCCCATCTAACAGAACTTGGGAAAGAGGTAGCACCACTGGGATTTTCTTTGGACCAAACCCAAGCTGAACTTCATCGTGTGAAGCTAGAACGGAATCGACTTTGTGAGAAGTTCAAACTGATAGAAATTACTACTCATGCGATGTTAGCCGAGCCTCCCTCAGATTCTCTCACCTTAGAACACCTTACACTTAGGTCCTATGATGGTGTGATAAGGGGTTATGTAAGGAGACCGTAACTTCCTTATGTAATCCTTTGTTTTAAATAAAAATTGGGATTTCTTCTTATGATGAAGTTTATGAATTTTTAAATGACCAGATAAATATAGTATGCATATTTTTGATGAATTTTAGAAAAAGGATATCTTAAAAATGTTTATGTAAACCTTAAATAATTAAAAATGTGTAATGATTTTCAAAAAATGGTCTTCTACAATTATGTTCAGTACGAAATTTAGAGTCTAATAAGATCAACTTGATTTTTTATGAATAGTAAATTATGAATAGTGACTTTATGATTAGGAATAGTAATGTGTCCAAATGGATTATTAATCTCACTTAAAGAAAGTATTAATATAATCTAGGCACCTTGATTAAGTAATGTGATTCAATAAAATGGTTAAATAACGGTTTCATAAATTATTATTCAAGTATTAGTTTTTTCGAGTGAATAGTATTTTTTAATTAAAAATTAAATTAAAAATATTTTAAAAAAATATTTTTATAAAATGGATTTCATTTTTGAACTCAGAGCACCGATATTAGGTTATGGTAATTTTTGGGGTTTTTTTCTGAAAAAATGAATTTTCAGTGAATAGAGTATTTATTTAAAAAATAAATTAAAAATATTTAGAAAATTATTTTTATAAAATGGAGTTCATTTTTGAAATCAGAGCATTGATATTTGGTTAAGGTGAAATTTTGGGATTATTCTGAGAAAGTTGAATTCTCGATGAATAGTGAAAATACAGTTTTTAAGTTATGGGTGTTTAATGACATCATTAAATGATGTATTAAGTTTGTAATCAATATGTTCGACTTATGAATAGTAAGATAAGGTATGAGGTGTCCCAAGTGTCCAATACCATGGGAAAATACCATGGGCAAGCCCATGGTTTTGCCAAAACCACTAATGAGGTGTCCCTTGGCCATTAATGCCTTGTCCCCTCACTTTCCCTATAAATACCAAGCCATCCTATCATCTATTAGACTCCCCAATCTCCCCCAATGAAGTTCTGGTCTCATTACTTCCCAAGGAGTCCTCCCAAGGTGCCCCCAATCCCTCAAGGTCCCAAACTTTGAGTTTTAAGAGTTACGTTTTAAGGTAAGGGATCTGACCTCTCTCTTTCTTTTCAAGTAATCTCTTTTATGTCATTTCTTTTACACTCCATGTTATTATGTTTGAGGATGTTCTTATATATTCATATTACTGCCCTTTTCATGTTCATATGATGAGAGACCCCATATTTCTCTCATCAATTCGTTTTAAGAATGTTTAAGTGACGTCGTTAGGCTGCCGAATTTTTAAGGGGATTCTTTCACCCTTCTCATTCTTTTCAAAAGTCTACTTTCATGTCAAGTCTTTCAAGCTCTTTTTTTTTATTATTTTGGGGTATGATATCTATATATATCAAACTGAACTTATATGTTCACATGATGAGAGACCCTATTTTATCTTTTCAAATCATTTTGTTGAAGTTTAAGTGACGCCGTTAGGCTGCCAAATTTTCATAAGAGAAATCTAATTTTTGTCTTCCTTCCATGTTTTTCATTTAAAATGGTATGTCCTTAAAATTTCATTACCATGTTCATATATCCTTCTTATTCTGTCCCTCTACTGTTTTATGGGTCATTTTTGAATGTTTTACCCATGCCCCCTCTCCTTTCAATGTTTTCTAAAACCCCGAAACATAGTCGTTATGCTGCAGAATTTTCGTCTCAAAATGCCTCTCTCTTTTCTCAAATTTATTTTATGTTATAAAGTGAATAATCAAAGCTCTTATTTCTACAAGGGTATTCACATATATATCAAAATGTTCTATTTTAAATTCTGGGATTTACATACATGAGACCCACTTTCCCTTTTCGTGGGTTTAAAGTGACATTAAGATCATGTCTTTAAAGCAGTTTTTAAAACGTTATGATTATGAAATGAAACCCATTTATTTTGTTCTATATGGGTTATTTATGAAATGTTTGATGATGATATATGTGGCTCACATGATAGTAAAGGAAAAATTAAGGGTGCGCCCTGATAGCGCTCCAATGCATTGGGTAATGATGTAACCACTAGAGATTACAATTTTTGCGATACCTTGGTGAATAACCTTGGTAATTTTCAAATGACACCTTGGGGATGGACCTTGGTGATATGTTCATGATTTTATATTTTAAATGATGTAGCCACATCTTCAAGTTATGAAAATGTTATTTTTATTATGATATGCCTCATGATTTCATTCTCATGCCTTAAAGTTCTTTTCATGACCTTATTGAAGTATCTCAAGTTCACATGTAAAATGTTTATCTTGTTTCCCTTACTGGGATTTTTGCTCACCCTTTCTTTTTATGTATGTCCCCAGGTTATGTGATGCAGTAATGAACCTAGGATGAACATGAGGTGAAGCCTTTCAAGTGTTTTAGAAGAATGTTTTATGTTTTCATGTTTAAAGTTCCTGGTTTCCAAGACACTAAACCTTAAAGATCCTCGGTTTTGTAAAATGTAATGAAAGTTTATGTGATAAAAAGGCGGGATGCTATAGTTGGTATAAAAGGATGGTTTAGTTATTTGTGAAAATTAGGATATGAAAACTCTAGGAAGAACCCTATAGAAAAGTTTAAATATAGGAAATCTTCCTGGTATTTTGGTGAGTATTGAGTAAGGGGTTTCCAAGCAAATACATCCCTGTCTCGATACGAGCAGGTAGAGGTGGATCTGGCACAGATGTACATAGGGGTAAAACCCGAAAACACCGCTTTGAGCTAGACTCGAACGAGAACTGGTACACGAAAACGGGCCTTGCTACACTCTTGGTTACGACACTCCCAGGGGATATGCTTTGGTAAATTCATAAGCTTAGTATGAACCATTGTTAAAGGAACAAAGATAAAATAAAATAAAGATTCACAAAAGAATATATGATCATGGATAACCTAGATGGGAACCTAGGGGATCACAAGTTAGGGTATAATTTTCTTCTACATGTTATCCTTATATGCTTTCAGTTCCTTTTCATGATTATTGGCTAAGTACTTAAGCCCCTAATTATGCTTTCTCTTCTTAGTTAATGGTGCGAAATGGAAGAACATGTCCCAACAACCAATGTGATAGGAAATGTGACGATTGTCATATTAATATGACAGAGATGATTAGGGGATTAAAATATGATTATTATTTTGGAAGACGTTCACTATTTTGGGTACCCTATATGATCGAGGTAAATAGATTACTACAGTATTTTCATTGATGGGTAAGGTTGACTTATATTTTGAAGAATCGATGAATTTAAGGTGGACTTATAGTAATTTGGGTTACTTATGGGAATGATTAACCTATCTCGGGTAAAATATGTTTAGGTTAGATACTTTTGTTATAAGATGTTAGGAGTGGTTGATGTTGTTTGGAGATGAACAATGAAGTTTATTTTGGAAGACTATGTTATCAAATCCTTCTTGTATTTGGGTTTCAATATTAATTTGGTTTATTTTGAGGAATTTTAAGGACCGTTATTTATGGAATGGACTATGATGAACTTTGGGTAGTACCATGGAACTTTGAAGATTTGAAATTAGTTTCCATTCCTATGGGATTATTTCTTTTTGAAGAGTTGTTTTACCTTACCCTTTCTGTTTTGGGATAATTTTTAAAGATAGAAGAAATAGATAGTTAATCTTTTGTGGATTATGTGATTCTCTATAAGATGATTCTTGTGTTTTGATGAGACCAAGTAGTTTTGAATGCTCATATTTTGGAGAAAAGATTAGTTTTGGGTAGAAACTTATTAAAGGTTGAAACTCTACATGAAGATAGGTATATTTTCTTATGTTTTTGTTTTATGTTGTAAATTAATTCCTCAAAATTATGAAAAGGAACGTAAAACAAAAATGTTGTTGGTTTACATTTCCTACTGGGTAATCAAAGACCGTTTACACACATCATAAGTTTGGGATTTTCTTATGGTTAACTTTCTCCTAATCATGTTTTCTATCACTCTCCTTCAGAACTTGACCCTTTGTTTTCTCCTCCATGTCCATGTTTTCGTACATGGAATCCTAGTGTGGGCTAACTCGGGTGACCTTTGTACTTACCTTTTTTTTCTTTCAAAGTAATAGTTTTACTGACTCCTTTTTCGATGTGGGACTTTGAATGAAATTTCAAAACCCAATTTTAAAAATTGCGAGGACGCAATTTCTTAAGGGGGGAAGATTGTAACGACCCGAAATTTTGAATAAATCTTGTTTCCTAATTTTATGTGTTATTTTATTTTGTTTTTTATACTCAACAAAAATGTTTTATTTGATAACATGAGTATAATTAAAATGAGACCATTGGGTTTTGACTGTTACATGACCATTGGTCAATATGACCCCTGGAAACTAAACGTTTTGATTATTGTCTCTAAATACAAGTAATCTTGGTTAATTATTATAGAAAGAAGATTCGATGGCCTCACCCAGTAGTCTTGGACCGATCGAAGCCCATCTAACAGAACTTGGGAAGGAGGTAGCACCACTGGGCTTTGCTCTGGACCAAACCCAAGCCGAACTCCATCGTGTGAAACTAGAACGGAATCGCCTTTGTGAGAAGTTCAAACTGATAGAAATTACTACTCGTGCGATGTTAGCCTAGCCTCCCTCAGATTCTCTCACCTTAGCACACCTTACACTTAGGTCCTATGCTGGTGTGATAAGGGGCTATGTAAGGAGACCATAACTGCCTTATGTAATCCTTTGTTTTAAATAAAAATTGGGATTTCTTCTTATGATGAAGTTTATGAATTTTTAAATGACCGAATAAATATAGTATGCATATTTTCGATGAATTTTAGAAAAAGGATATTTTAAAAATGTTTATGTAAACCTTAAATAATTAAAAATGTGTAATGATTTTCAAAAAATGGTCTTCTAAAATTATGTTCAGTACGAAATTTAGAGTCTATAAGATCAACTTGATTTTTCATGAATAGTAAATTATGAATAATGATTTTATGATTAGGATTAGTAATGTGTCCAAATGGATTAGTAATCTCACTTAAAGAAAGTATTAATATAATATAGGCACCTTGATTAAGTAATGTGATTCAATAAAATGGTTAAATAACGGTTTCATAAATTATTATTCAACTATTAGTTTTTTCGAGTGAATAGTTTTTTTAATTAAAAATTAAATTAAAAATATTTAAAAAAATTATTTTTATAAAATGGATTTCATTTTTGAACTCAGAGCACCAATATTATGTTATGGTAATTTTTGGGGCTTTTTCTGAAAAAATGAATTTTCAGTGAATAGTGTATTTATTTAAAAAATAAATTAAAAATATTTAGAAAATTATTTTTATAAAATGGATTTAATTTTTGAAATCAGAGCATTGATATTTGGTTAAGGTGAAATTTTGGGATTATTCTGAGAAAGTTGAATTTTCGATGAATAGTGAAAATACAGTTTTTAAGTTACATGTGTTTAATGACATCATTAAATGATGTATTAAGTTTGTAATCAATATTTTCGACTTATGAATAGTAAGATAAGGTATTAGGTGTCCCAAGTGGCCAATACCATGGGCAAATACCATGGGCAAGCCTATGGTTTTTCCAAAACCACTAATGAGGTGTCCCTTGGCCATTAATGCCTTGTCCCCTCACTTTCCCTATAAATACCAAGCCATCCTCTCATCCATTCGACTCCCCACTCTCCCCCAACGAAGTTCTGGTCTCATTACCTCACAAGGAGTCCTCCCAAGGTGCCCCCAAGCCCTCAAGGTCCCAACCTTTAAGTTTTAAGAGTTACATTTTAAGGTAAGGGATCCGACCTCTCTCTTTATTTTCAAGTAATCTCTTTTATGCCATTTCTTTTACACTCTATGTTCTTATGTTGTAGGATGTTCTTATATATTCATATTACTTCCCTTTTCATTTTCATATGATGAGAGACCCCATCTTTCTCTCATCAATTCGTTTTAAGAATGTTTAAGTGACGCCGTTAGGCTGCCGAATTTTTAAGGGGATTCTTTCACCCTTCTTATTCTTTTCAAAATTCTACTTTCATGTAAAGTCTTTCAAGTTATTTTTTTATTATTTTAGGGTATGATCTCTATATCTATCATACTGAACTTATATGTTCACATGATGAGATACCCTATTTTATCTTTTCAAATCATTTTGTTGAAGTTTAAGTGACACCGTTAGGCTGCCAAATTTTCATAAGAGAAATCTAATTTTTGTCTTCCTTCCATGTTTTTCATTTCAAATGGTATGTGCTTAAAATTTCATTAAAATGTTCATATATCCTTCTTATTCTGTCCCTATACTGTTTTATGGGTCATTTTTGAATGTTTTACCCATGTCCCCTCTCCTTTCAATGTTTTCTAAAACCCCGAAACATAGCCGTTATGCTGCAGAATTTTCGTCTCAAAATGCCTCTCTCTTTTCTCAAATTTATTTTATTTTATAAAGTGAATACTCAAAGCTCTTATTTATAAAAGGGTATTCACATATATATCAAAATGTTCTATTTTAAATTCTGGTATTTACATACATGAGACCCACTTTCCCTTTTCGTGGGTTTAAAGTGACATTAAGATCATGTCTTTAAAGCAGTTTTTAAAACGTTATGATTATGAAATGAAACCCATTTATTTTGTGCTATATGGGTTATTTATGAAATTTTTGACGATGATATATGTGGATCACATGATAATAAAGGCAAATTTAAGGGTGCACCCTAATAGCGCTCCAATGAATTGGGTAATGATGTAACCACTAGAGATTACAATTTTTGCGATACCTTGGTGAATAAACTTGGTAATTTTCAAATGACACCTTGGGGATGGACCTTGGTGATATGTTCATGATTGTATATGTTAAATGATGTAGCCACATCTTCAAGTTATGAAAATGTTATTTTTATTATAATATGCCTCATGATTTCATTCTCATGCCTTAAAGTTCTTTTCATGACCTTATTGAAGTATCTCAAGTTCACATGTAAAATGTTTCTCTTGTTTCCCTTACTGGGATTTTTGCTCACCCTTTCTTTTGATGTATGTCCCCAGGTTATGTGATGCAGTAATGAACCTAGGATGAACATGAGGAGAATCCTTTCAAGTGTTTTAGAAAAATGTTTTATGTTTTCATGTTTAAAGTTCCTAGTTTCCAAGACACTAAACCTTAAAGATCCTCGGTTTTGTAAAATGTAATGAAAGTTTATGTGATAAAAAGGCGGGATGCTATAATGAAGCAATAAGAATACTCTATAACTAAAAAATTACCCTACTCTAGACTCATGAAATCTTGGGCTCGATCATCCCTCAAAGTCTCTGGGTTTAAGTAATCTTAGAAGGCATACTGAAACTCATCCTAAGCCATAACCTACTAGTGCACCGCCTGTGAGATCACATACCACCATCTCTTGGTGGAATCCTAAAGAATATAAGTATCAACCTTCATCCTCCTATCTGGAGGTGTCTCCAGATGCTCGAAGATTGACAACTTGGCTTCTAACCATGACTCTGCAGCCTGAGGTCCACCTTCCCCTAAGAAAGTGAGAGGATGCTGGTATTGAAAAACCCATGTCAATTATGACATAGATGGGGTAGGATACAGTACTCCTTGGAAGGTTTACAATAACCTCATAAAGCCCTCTCAAAACTATGCATCGACACTTGTGTCCAGAATAACGTCTAGTGCCAAGATGGGCATGACTGGAGGATCTGATAGTAGTCTCTGATTAGCCATGTCCGGTGTATGATCACTGTCTTATATCTGGCATACAACTAGAGGAATTCTCAATGGCATGAATATGCAAGGTCAAGCACACACCACAATTCAAGTTTATCAAGGGATAAAACATAGATGTGTAAGAAAATAGTAAGAGAAAGAAAGAATTCATGTTTTTCAAAACGTGGATACACAGCGTGTATGTCACCTACAAAACATGTACTTGAATCATGTTCCCCTACCTGAGTTCTTCTACACGACTAACCCACAGGGTTCTCCTTAAGAAAGACTACACAGTGTGTTTGTGACAAACACAACGTATACTATAAATAAATTCACCGAATCATGTTGTTAGTCACATGGCCTGTTACATGGCTGAATCTACATGGTGTGTTTGTTCTATACACGACATGTACTAACTACCCTTAATCCACCCGTGTGGTTACTCACATAGCTGGACACATGGTCTATAGACATGGTGTGTACGTCCAGTACTTGGAGTTTTCCACCAAGGATTTTCCAACCCCATGTTTCTTACTACATAGCTAGTGACACAGTTAGAGACTACACGACATGTACATAAAGTACATGCATGTACTTAAGAAAAACAGTTCCTTTCCAAATAGAAGGACACATGGAATGTATTCTGTAATATACAACATTTATTCTGTGTTTTTCTAGAGAGTAATCCTTAAAAACTATTCCGGAAGCCCATAATACACTAAAACAAACATAAAAGTTCCAAATTTCAATCCATGGGGGCCCATAATCCCTACAAATCAAATATTGACATCATATTCATGTTATATACAAGAAATAAAAAAGAAATGATCCACCAAATCCTGATCCATGAGGGTCTATAACACCTCAAGAACCATATTTTGGTGCTCATTTAA
Organism: Viscum album; assembly: GCA_963277665.1. NCBI lineage: Eukaryota > Viridiplantae > Streptophyta > Magnoliopsida > Santalales > Viscaceae > Viscum > Viscum album. Next base: position 1,770,984,674 of record OY728157.1, read on the forward strand.
ATGAAACCTTTAATATTAGAAATACACTATCAAATTGTAGGTATTCTATCAAGGCATCTATCACAAAAACCTGCATATCTAGCACAACATCTATCACAACAACATGAAATCTATAATTCTCCCTAAATGGTATGGAAAGAATGCATGACATGTGATCTCTAGAAAGTGTCTATATGATCAATGAGATGTCATACCCTCATCTCATCAGGTTGAAACAGAAATAGAACCTCAATAATATCAACAATAACAACAAAAAACATGTGAATCACCCAATGGTGAAATTAAATCAACTATTAAAATTGAAAAACTATCAAAATTTCAATAATCGAGGTAAATTAGATTTTCCATGTACACGGGTTAGCTACTCCTGGACACAACTTATTACCAACTACCCATTAATTGCTATCCCTCTCTATAAGCTCCAAATAGTATGTTAAGAAGAAAATAACCTGCCTCTGATACCAATTTGTAACGTCCCGGTTTTGAGTTCCCCCCAGAGGTGCCCCGTACCCGGTTGGTCACATGGCCTCAAGTGCATTTACCTGAATGCCAGAGGATTTCTACTAGAAGTTTAGTCCTTGGGTATGATAGTGGGGAAACTATTCCCTTATTGGTAGAGTAACACAACAGAAATAAGTAGATAATAGCAGCAGAAACAGTAATTACCATACAATAGTGAACAACATAAGATTGAAAGTAATAAACAACTGGAGCACATATATAAATGATGCATCATAAATATGTCTAGGAAAGAATCCAAACAAGTCACAATGTTAGAATACAATACTAAACCATATTATAAAGAAAAAATAAATAAACTCCAGTAGCATCGCTAGCCTCAGCTTAGTCCCATGCTCTCCATCTCCACAACAGTCAAGTACCCGACATAGAAGGGTGCTTGACCTTATCTATACCTGCAACAATATAATCTATTTGGGCCGAAAATCATAACCCAAACAGGGTGTGAGACGAATACTGGTAGGAAAACACCCAAAGATCTATGCCTAATAGTCAATGAATATATGTGGTAGGAAATAAGAAAAATGAAGCAGTAAACAAGGAAGTACTGAAAAGTAAACAAACATAGAGTTTTAATTGCTTTAATTTTAATATATCAAGTAAGAAGCTAATCTAAAACAAGTAACCCTCTGGGAAGTCATCATATACAGACACCTCTAGTTCAACCAGTCAAACAAAAAAAACCCTTTAGGAAGTAATCACAATCTAACCCCTATAGTTCTGCTTTAGAAAAGACTCTCTCAGGAAGCACTCACCACCAATTCCCCCTGTGGTATCATATCGATTACTAAAAACACTCAAAGGAAGAACTCAACATCCAATTACTCCTATGGTCTTAAAATGTGGAAATACATACACACTAAGGGAGAAAAAAGTCTATACCCCCTATGGTCTTTCAATGTAAAAGTAAACAGACACTCTATAGAATCCCTCAATGTCCCTTCTATCTATGGTCTTCTACACCAGGTTCCCACAACCCTGTGTAAGTAAATCGTGCACAATGGTGTTCAACAACAAAATTAAACCTTAATAACTACTTGGATGAAAAATTTAAAGAACTACTTGGCTAAACAAATACAAGAATATAACAACATCAGATAATATCACTCCATCCTAACAACACTAAGCATGGAAAACAAGAAGGTTAACCAACAAAGCTATACCGAACATTCAATATCAAAACAAACATGGGAAATACATCCATATCATGGAAAATAAACCCTATTCTCAATCAAGATCCCTAACCCAAGTAATCAAGTCATAGTAGGCATTACAGGGTTAAAATCCCTAAACATGCAATACCCCAAACTAGTGTATTGGGCAATATTGCACATATAATTCAAATAAAAACTACGGAAAGGCACAAACCACCTAACTTATATTTGTATTAAGAACAATCTTGAATACCGACCCTCAAATTGACCAAGAATTAATTAAATATATAATAATTTCTAAAATTTCATCCAAGGATATCTCACGAAAGAAGAGAAATCAAGATATGAATCTCTAGAAGAAGAAAGAACTCACCGTGGCGATTCCAACACAATTGAAGACGGTGCACGGATGGTTGGTCGATGTCTTGGAGAATAATTGCACTCCTCGGTCAATCCTGGATGAGATGTCGTTAGAAGGAGGGGTTTTTGTGAATGAGACGCAACCCCGATCCAATATAAAAATTAAAAAGAAAAGTACACGACATGTACTTTCCTTAATCGGCCCCTGCTTTAGGCAGTCTCCAGGTCACCCCACACGACCATTTACTTGGTCATTACATGGACAGTACAAATTCACCTGCTACAACTAGATACACAGTGTGTACTCTAAAGTACACAATGTGTACTCCTTAAATTTCCAGATTCTCCCCTTTTTTAAAAAAAATACCAGAAAAGAAAAACTCATACCTAAAAAAAAGGTCTGGGTTCATACTAGTGGATCTACTTCTACAACACCACTATAGTTCCATATGAAAATTCACCGAACTTAGGGATGTCATGGGTTAAACCAAGAACCTCATGAATGTGGTGTAACAACCCATACCACTCAGGTACATAATGAAACATTCAAATATAATTGTATCTATACTTACATGATAAATATAACAATTATTATAATTATAATAAATATATTTATATCTATATTATTATAAAAATAACTATAAATATATTTATATTTTAATATAATAAATATAATAAATTAAATTATTTTTTTGAAAAATATATTTATAGTTATATTTAAGATTGAATATGAAGAAATTATTTTTGGCTAAGTTCATAAATTTAGGAATGAGTGGTTTTGGAACTCCAATTATGAAATTAGATGATGAAGGGGAAATGAAAGAAAAGTCTAAAACATTGATTACAAAAAAAGAATTCTTGAAGAGTGGAGGATACTGAGGGATTAGTTTTGAAGCATGAGTTGGTGCATTTTTCATATTATCGGTAGTCCCCTTGATTGAGTGATTGTTGTATATAAAGATTATACGGTAGTGGCATTGATAGAACTGTATGGACTCATTTTTAAATAGTATTGCATGGTAACTTTTATAATTATGTGTATTAGTATAAAATTTAAATATCTTGTTTCTGAGTAAATTTATAATATTTAAGGATATTTTTTCTTGGAGTTTTTCTTCCTTAATCCAAAATTTTATAGTATTCTTCCTGTATAGTAGGGTAATTCCCAAACCATGTTATCTCGTATTTAATTTCTTCATTTAATTAATTTCTCTAATATTAATTTCAATATGGAAATTATTTTTTATATATGAGATGATTAGGTATGTAGATTTTGGAGTATAGTTTTGGATTTTGGTTGCTGACATTGGGTGTAATCTATTTCAAAGGTTCAGAACCATTGTTTATTATTTTAAGGTTTCAGAGGATAACTTATAGATTAAAGGATTTTCAAACAAAAATTTGTATCATAGCTTGGTTGTAGAGTTACTGGTGGTCTAACCCAAATCAGGAGTTCAAATATTGATGTAGTTCTCCATTCTATGCTTGTCCATATAAGTGAATTCTAGTAAGTAGTTCTTGATTTCTATTTGTTTTCTTTATTTAGTGGGATTTTATTGATACTATAAGGATATATTTGGAAATAACTATGGAATATATTGATAAATTTTATTTTTTAGATTTTATATTATTGAGGATTCATATTAAAAAAATCAGTTACAAATCTTGAATCTCCATTAAATGGAGTCAACAAACATTAATGAAAAATTAATAATTAGAGATTCTTAATTGGAAGGAACATTGGGTTATTTTGATTATACTAGCTTGGAACATAGGGTTTAATATATAGGAAGTGAAAATTACTACTAAATCGATGACATCACTTTTTAATATATAAATGAATCCAACCACTATGAACAAATTTTCTTTTAGGAAGTGACTTTTCAACATGAAAATATTTGAAGGAAAGTTACTGGTGGATCTTGTTAATGACATAAATGTGGTTTGATGGTGGAATCGGTGGGTACAATGTTTTATTGGATGCTATGGGAATTGATCCTTCTATCATCATTTCCAAATTCATCAGATGTGGTGGTTACTACAATGAGTAATTCTTGTGGTATATATGGAATGGTATTTGAGGATATTTAGGATCTATTTTGAATGATGAAATTTAAAGGAAGGAGAACCAATATACTATATGAAAGTTTATTTGTGTAAAAAATATGGGGATGTTATGCTTAATTGATAATTTAGAATAATGGGAAATAGAAAAGAGTGAGGATTATATGTAATTCAGATGACCTAGGACCCGTATGTTTGCATTGTAGGAAGAATAGGAATTTGAAGAAAGATGGAAAAGAATGAAGGATCAATTCCTAAATACATGATTCTCAGATTTTATTAAAAAATCACATTTTGGAAGACAATAGTAGTTTGATGTTGACTGTTCCTAGTCAACTTGATTTATATATAAGTAACTTTAGGTCTTTAGATCACTCATTATTCAATATGGGGATCATGAGAAACTATTTTTTCATATGATTAAGTAGGGTTCACCTTGTAGATGTTGAAACACTCAAAATTATGTTAAATGTTGATGTTTCTGTTCAAAATTAAAATAAATGCTTAATAGTAATTTGAATAGTTAATCATATATTGGGGATATGAAATAACCTAATCATGGAAGTACAACTATTTAATATGGGTTTATATATTACATTTTTGGGTGGAGTGTTGATAGTAACACATGGTTCCATGGTGAAATCCAAAATGTGTCGAGGAAGAAACATTGATCTAGTAAGAAATTTAAAAGGAACAATGCTTGTATAATTTTTTTTTAAATTTTTAGGTTGTTTCTAGATCATCTTAATCACATGGGTAAAAAAGGGATAAAAATATGGGATGAAAAAGTCTTACTAAAACATGGATGCATAGAGTATATAAAATGCGACAAGTGTATCCATGCAAACCAGTGGAAGGTTTCATTAAATATAGAAGGAAATTCACTAGATAATTATAATTTATAGTTTTTTTATAAATATTTATGGGGTTTATACATGATTTATATTCACAAAGTCTTACTGTATGATTTTACTTTCATTAATGATGCAAAATGGAAAGCGTGGGTGTTCTTTCTCGACTGCAAGTCTTGGGTTTTTGAATGTTTTCTTAAATAGAGATCCATGGTGTAAAAGAAGACTAGGTCCAAGATAAGATACTTGAGCTATAATAATTGGGGTAAATATACAATTTTATAGTTTTAGAGGTGATAATATAAGAAATTAATATGGTTTGAGAAGATTGTACTGAGAAAACCAGAGTCAATTGATGTTTTAGAGATGATGCATCAAAATTTAAATAAGAGGGCTATAAGAATGAGATTTTATATTAGTTTCCCAAAGGTTTTTTATATGGATTATATCAAATATATTGTCTAACATGTGAATAAAAACCCTTTTTATATATTGATGATAAAATTTTAAAAGAAATATGGTATGGAAGAATAGTGGATATCTCCCATATTAAAGTTTTTAGTTCTATCACAAATTTTCACAGTGATTCCAGGGAGAGAAACAAGCATGAGGAAAATTCAAAAGACTATTTCTTTTTTAGTTATGGGGATAAATACTTTAAATTCCAAGTAATGGATAAAAACTTATAAATGTTCTTTAAAAGTTATAATTTCCTATTTAATTATGAGATCCTATGCAAGAATCTAAACATGGATGATAATACAAATGATAACAAATAATCATAACATTATAAATTTAATCTGAATGGAATTTATGATGTTTAAGTTAGTTTTGGGGGTATGAAATTTCCAAAAATTCTATACTTTTTAGATTTTGATGTTTCAGATTAAAGTTTTATTATATTTTACTCTCCAAGAACATTTGTATTAGAAATATCAAGGACTATTGGAGCATCAATAAGAGCTATTGTAGGTGGAATTATGGAAATATTGTTTTTAGGAAGAGCATAATTTAATGCTCTTTTAAGAGATCTTCTAGGGCTAGGTTCCAACAACCTAGGCTCTTAAGTGAAATTATGTTCTTTATTCTTATAGATGATGGAGAACCGAGATACAAAAAAAATTAGAAATCCTTAGAGACTCAAGATTGAAGGAGTTAGTAATGAAAGAGGATATGAGATCCTTACATGTTTCAATAACATGAGATCTAATAGAAATTACTATTGGAAAATAGAGTTATTGAAAAAATTGGTTCTTCCATTTGAAAGAATAATTATATAGTAGGAAATAGGATAAGGAAAGAATTATTATGAATGTATTTCAACAAATGGAATCACTAACAAAAAACTGGGCATTCCCGGCATCACCCTTTATCAGCGCTAATGAAAAAGTGCTGATAAGGGGGGGGGGGGTACCTTTATCAGCGTTAAAAAAAGCGCTGATAAAAGTAGCCCTTTATCAGCTCTTTTTTTAGCACTGATAAAGGTACCCCATTTAACAACACTTTTTTAGCGCTGTTAAAGGGTACCCCTTTATCAACGCTTTTTTAGCAGCGCTGATAAAGGGGGGTCTTTATCAGCGCTTTTTTTAAAAGCGCTGATAAAGGGTCTACTTCAAAAAAAATCATTAAAAAATATATATTAATATTTAAATATATAGATATAGTTATATTGATATAAATATAATATATATTTTTTGAATATAATTTTAAATATATTTTAGATAAGTGTAAATATATAGTTACACTTAATATATAATATATTTAGTGAAAATGGATTATAAAAAAATTAAAAAAATATTTTTAATTAATAATTTTCTAATTATTATGGAGTAATAGTCATTTAATAATAATTTGAAGACTAAAAAAATTTAAAAAATTAAAAAAGATCCAAAATATGTTGAAAACACAACTCGAACTTCAAACAGCCATAACTTTTGATCCATGTGTCCGTTTGAGCTCTACAGCATATGAAATTGAATCTTCTGATGAGCTCTATGTGCTGGTGACCCAGGAAAATCCTTTGTCACATTTTTCAAGGACAAAAAATTCCTATAAGTCCTCCAAAACTGAGTTTTTAGTTTGGATACCCCGATTTTTTAACATTTTGTAGATTTCAGCCTCATTTAAGGGGGTATTATTGGCTTTTCTTTTATGGGTACTGAATGTATGCTAAGGTATTACATTCATATTGATATTATGTCTTTGAAATTTTATCTTTTTTTATAATGGACTGCTATTTATAATCAAATATATAACAATATATACATATTTTTTATATATTCACATATAAAAATTAATTTTTGAAATAAATAATTAAACATATTTACATATAAAATATATTATTTTTATCTAAATAACAACTAATATCCATTTTATTTAAAATACCAATATATCAATATTTATATACCTATATATTAATCTAACTATATATGTACCTATATAATGTGTGTGTGTCTATTTGTGTGTGTCTATATATTAACAAACTGATATATATATATATATATATTATATATATATTCTAACATATGTTTATGCATATATATATATATAAATATGTATAATTATACTTATAGAAACACACACACACAAATATATATATATATATATATGTGTGTGTGTGTGTGTGTGTGTGTGTGTGTGTGTGTGTTGTATATATGTATTTATTTATACGTGCACAAAACAAAACATATTTTATAATTGTATTGAAAACTAATATTATAAATATTTATTAATATATGAATAAATATATGGATAAAAAATATAACTAAATATATATAAATAAATAGATATAACTTAATATTAATATACGAATATACAAATAAATATATAAATATATAAATATAACTATATATGTATATATATATATTAATAAAACTATATAAATTTATATTAATATATGAATAAATATAACTATATATATAACTATATATATATATAAATAGATATATCACTAGTTTGATAACAAATCAAAATAGAGTAGCGGTAAAGGCTTAGCGTGCATGTGGGGAGGTATTGAGTTCAAAACCTGGTAGAGGCAGGCAGGGGAGTGCGCATGGGTGAATTTGGGGGGGATATAGTACTGTTAAAGGGGTCTAAAAAGCATTGATAAAATGTGGGGCTTGTGGCTGGGGCTTGTGGGGGAGTGGGTGGGGCGGGGGCGCTGATAAATGGTGGGGGGAAAGCGCTATTAAAATCCCCCTCCGATTTACAGATTTTTTAATTTTTTTTTAAATTTTTTTTAATTTTTTTTAACTTTTATCAACTCTAAAAAAAGCGCTAATAAAAGGGGCCTTTTATCAGCACTAAAAAAAGCACTGATAAAAGTGTCCTTTATCAGCGCTTTTTTTAGCATTGATAAAAGGGGTCTTTATCAACACTTTATGGAGCGCTGCTAAAGGGGACCCCCTTTATCTTCACCAGCATTAATAGCACTTTTTTAGCACTGTTAAAGGCCCTTTTTAGCGCTAATAAAATCCGTATTTGTAGTAGTGAATATGAGTATTTTGTGGAAATATTTTCTCTATTTGTAAAGAATTTAAAAATCTATACAGTGCTCGAAATATTTGTTATATAGTGTCTACATCAAGATTAGTTAGATATGAAGACTGAATTCCTTCATGATGATTTAGAGGAGGAATTATTTATGGAATTGCTAAATGTATTCAATAAATCTACAGGTAATCTAGTATGTCAACTAAAAAAAAATTTATATGGGATGAAACAATTACTAAGGAATTAGAACCTAATTTTTTATGCCTTCTTGGTAGAGAATGACTATGTCTAGATAAATACAGATCATTACTTTTTCCAAAAATATTTTTTATAGAAACTTAATCATACTTATTCTATATGTGGATGATATTATTTATTATGGTCTGATTATAGATCATATTGATGAGTTAAAAGATAAACTCTCCTGAATATTTAAGTTCACTATTAGAGGAGTAACTGTGAGTTGGATATAAAGACTTTAACCTGTAGTTTTACTTCCAAAATAGAAGTAGAGTATGTGGAAAACAATAAATTTGGGAATGAGTTGATCTAGATAAATGGGTAGTTAGAGGATATCTGAAGAATGAAGAAAATTAGAATATTTTTATATAATAGTTTGAGTAGGCTCCACCTTGTGAGGAATTATATATTTCACTCCAAGACAAGAAATATTCAGATGAAGTATTACTTACTCAAGAAATTATTTGATGAAAAATTTATGGAGATATAGAAGTTTGATGGGTGTTATAATCTAATTGATACATTTATAAAGGTTATGGTTCCAAAAATTCTAGGGTGGTGTTTCACCTTAGTGGGTTTGGATGACCGAAATTGAGGTAGATGATAATGGTGAAACTATAAAAGAAATAGAGAACATAAGGGGTGATTAAAAAAGTATAAAATTAATTGGAAAATCTAAGAAAAATATTATTCAAGTGGTATATTGTTAGGTTTGGATACAAATATACTTTTTTCATCTATATTTTGGATGTTTGGAAGAATTATCCTAGAATTCTAGTTGTGGAACTAGATGATAAATGGATGGAAAAAAATTCTGGAATGCTGATAGTAAACAAAAATTTCTAGAAGTATGGAAGATATTAGGGGATGAGTTTAAAATAATTCACTATTAACCCAAATCTTCAAATTGATTCAGTTCATTAAGGGGGTTGCTATAGGAAGCCTTGAATGGGTGATGGTTGGCCGCAATGATTAGATGGTAGAAAAATTATGGACCCATATGGAGTCATCTATAAAATAGTTGGTGGGGTTACTTGAACAATTAATGTACTATTATAAACTCATTATCTTCAACATTAGAGTACATCTCTAGAATTTAGAGCACCTGTAACCTGAAGTTTTTCTCTATAAATCCAAAATTTGTAGTGTTCCCCTAAGAAGAAGGGTACTTTTTGAATCATGTTTTCTTGTTTATTGTTATTCTATTTCTTTATTTTTAATTTTATCCTTATTATTTTGTAAATTTATATCTTTCTATGAGGTGAATTGGTACAGAAATTAAAAATCCTTGTTTTGAAGTTATGATGGTGACTTTATGTTTCACCATATTTGAAGTTTTTGAACCATTGTCCTGTAATTGAAGGTTTCATAGGATAATTTTTGGATAAAAGGGTTTCAACAAAACACTATTTATAGTGATAATTATAATTTTATGAACATATATTTATATTTAAAGTTATATTATAATAATATAAACATATTTATATTTATTATAAATATAAATATAGTTATATTTTTATATAAATATAAATAAATTTTTATTTTATATTTATGTTATATTTATAATTAAAAATACATTTATCAGTGCTACTTACTTCCATAAGTAAGGTTGATATTTGAAACATGAAGCTTATGATAAATGTTATGTGGTACTATTTTTTTGGTCATTATTGTACTTGGTGGAATATTGTGTTCCACTTGATATGATTTTTCAACCCCCATGTACTTTGGTCTCTTCTTTAATGACATGACAATGGGTTTGTTTTTCCAAGATCATGGATCAAACCATTTGAAATTATATTTATATATATTATAACAATAAATGTTAAAATAAATATATTTTTATTTAATGTATGGGATTAAATATCCCAAAAAACATACACAATAAAAAAATATAGAGGTGCAAGCCTCATACCTCCCAACTATGAATGGAAAACATACCCTAAACATATTTTATTACATTTTTAAATGACCCGAAGTCCCATGGTTAGTTGACCAAAGTCCCAAAATAATAATAATAATTAAATATAAATAATTATATTATTTATAAATATAATTTTATTATTTATATTTATTTTTTAAAACGAACCTTTAAAAATAACAGGATAGTGTAGTTAAAGAGGAAATATCTAGAAATTAAATAATGATCCACTAGATCTATCCATTATGGAATTTCCATATAAGTGTTTCTTTAATTCATCTGAAATTTTTATTCCTTTATCCAAAGTCTCTATAGAGGCGTGTGAAGTCAAGATGTCCTTATAATATAAGGGGAAATAATTTTAGGGATTTTACATATTTTAGAAAGAAAGATTCGATATTGCCTAAGAATATTACAAATAATATAACTCTTTTTATTATTAAGGATGATTAAAGTTTCTTTTAGAAAGTGATATTAAATATTTTTTATGAATATTACAATGATTTTAAATCACACAAATAATTTATGTGTCTATGTTATTTAACATATGATTTATTCAAGGGAATAGAACTAGATATTTGTTTATTCGAAAAGAATATTCGATGAAATCTAGGGATTTTATAGTAGGAAAACGACATCAATAATTAAAGGATTGTTACAATTATTTTTATCTACTATTAAACTTAAATACTAATCCTTTAGATATAGATTTTTCTCCCTAAATACGAGTAAGCTAAGACATCAGAATTAGTGTAATGAAACAGCCTATGCAGCCACCAGAATTAGTGCCCAACTCGACTAGCAATTATGTCTGATATGAATTCTCAATACCTATGGGATGGAAAATAATTCCTAGGAATCATGGAAACAATAATTTGGAATTTTTTAACTCTAAATAAGAGTTACACACAATAGATGGATCATCAATGATCCTTCATGGTCCATCCATACCTTAGTCATCCATGAAACATAGAATAAGCAAAAACAGATTCATGAATAAACCAGATAAGCATAAATAAAATAAACATCCAAAATATATATAACTAAATCACATGAATAAATTATATTATAAGATTAATTAATCATATACAAGGATACTTTGGTTGATACCACAACATTCCAAAACTAATAAACAAAATAAAATAACTAATATCATTAGGTCTCCCCCAAACAACCTCAATATTTTCACCACATCTTCACTCACCCATTTTAAACCAAGAAAGATACAACCAAGAAAAAAAATTAAAACTTGGAAATAGAAGTACATAGGCATAATCTATACCACCCAATAGGCCACCACTTGATGAGTTTATGAAATTCCTTTGATAAAGAAATTCATAAATGAAAAAATTTATTTGAAATAAATCATGAAAATAGGTTTTCAAAACATGAGCACATGAAAACCATTATCAAGTTCATGAACATTTTATAATAATTCCTTTTATATTTTATCAAATGAAAAAAATCATTTCAAATAATATTTCCTTGGACCAAGATGAATTTATCAAAAAATCCAAATTTAAAACTACTTTGAAAACCCAAAATGATAACCTTTCATTTAAAATAATTTCCCAAAAATATCCTTAAAATACATTTAAAATAGATTAAGATGCAAACAAAATCTAATTCAACCCACAAGGGAGACACCACATGTTAATAGGAAAATAATTAAATAATGTTTCAAAAATAGTGTAGGAAAGGGGGATGAAATATAACCAATAACATAATAATAATCTCTTACATAAAACACCAATCAAGAGTATGTGCCACAAGCTCCACACTAGGTCATAATTTAAGATGATCTGGATTTTACTAAACCAAAGTAGGAATAACTATTATCCTATGTTATATTCTCCCACACATGCCACCCATATACCCCGCACTAGCCTTAATGATGTAATACTACCTAGCTATCCATATTTGATGCTTCATGAGGCACTAGGGATGTGTATTCCAACTATTATATCATAAATAAATATCTTACACTTAGTACTTGGGTTCCCATGACCAAACCATGTGGAGGGGAGTGAATAATAAATCAAAGATCAATAAATAAGTAACAAAAATAACTCACCCTCACCTCCAATTCCCTCATAAATAACAATCTCTTTTCAATATCACACATCCATCGTATAAAATAAAAAGCCCATCATTAGGTGAAAAAATCATGGGAAAATCAACAAGGATCCCACTCAAGAAAACCCATTCACTTTAAAAAGTGTCAAATGGGAATTAATTTTACACACTCCATTTAAAATATATTCTTTAAAACCCTTATCAAAACCAACATTGAAGGAAACACACTCCTTATATTTTAAAACAATATTTAAAACATGTTTGAAGACCTATATTACACCAAAATACATTTAAAAGACTCATAGGCATTGAAAAAATTTATTTTCATATAAAATCATTTATCTTATAAAAATAAACATGGAATATATAAGGAAAACCATTTATTCCATGAAAAACAATTCAAATAAAAAATGTTGGAAATACAACACACATATCAAAAATAGGCATAATTTTAAATAAATAAATTCATAAAATACAAGACTAAATTAATTTCAAAAATAAAGAAATTTCATAGAAACAACTACCTCAAATAAGTGGAAATCAAGTCAGAATGTGTCACATTCGATAGATACCACACAAACAAGCAAGTAACCCTCCTCTAAAATACATACGATACAAAAAATCAAGGTTTTAACAAAATTAACCTATAACCCAACTCACACTATGATTTAGGGTTCTAGGGGAAAGAAAAACCTCCACGAAATGAAAAGTAAATGAAGAAGAAGAGGGAGTGGGCTGAGAAAGGATTACCTTTAATAAATAGATAAAGAGAAGGCATGAAACCAAATAGGAATGGGGATAATCCCTTGGGATCTCTCCCAAGGTAGTAAACATGAGAATATGAGGAGTAAAAGCACTAAAATTCATAAAACTATGATAGTGGAAAATGCTATTTTTACCATTTAAAAAAGAATCCCTCACAGAGGTAGGATTCCACGACCCATCTAGGGCTCCACTCCATGAAGGTCATATAGAGGGCCTACTATGGTGTGGTATAAGGACCATAATGTAACTACAATAAAGAGGTAGTGTGGGCTTAACCCCTTTCCCATGATCATATGGTGTGGTCTATAGACCATTAGTAAAGTCCAACAAAAATGATATGGTACCTACTCCACAACCTCCCACATAAGCGCTTCTGTGGTGTAACCCGTCATACTTCCCCATGGATCCCCTTATAATATGAACTCTAGGACACACCACTTCATGATGTGACTAGGTCCCCTATATCGTGTAAAGGTACCACCCTATGAATCCCTAATAAATTCCTTAGGGAATTTTTATCTTGGATTTTGATTCCCAAAATATCCTAAACATCACTCAAATGTCAACTAATACTTTTTTTCTTGATCTAAACCCATAAATTTAAAAATAACCAAAATCAAAACACACACTACACTACCATGAAATGAGGGTGTGAAAAATCACCCCACCATGCCACTTTATTCCACCATAAAGTCCTTATTAAAAGCATATGTGATGGTATATTAGAGCACCACACCTAATCAAAAGGATACTTTAGGAAAGTCCAGCAAAACTAAATGGTGTTCCGTCAAAATATTTTAGGAGTATCTAATAAAAAAATAATACCACAAGAAAATACAAACTAACAATACTTAATATGGAGATTTAAATAAATGGATACCTAGAATAGGTATACACATCATTTAGAATGTATCTAAAATGGTGTAAAATAAGAAAAATTTCCTCACAAAGAGAGAATCACCCAAATAGATCATTTTAAATAATCCTCAAAGAAAATGACCAAATTCCCAAAAACATAGAAACCGTTAATTAAACTGTTACCAAACCCTAATAGAATAGAAAAAACAAAAATCAATCCAATCATAATTCTTAAAAAAGACATATCTCAAAAAGAATGTCCATAGACCATGAAAACAAGTCTCTAAATCCAATAACACACCTCATCAAGAACAACATGTGTCTTGAACCCAATCATAGAACCATAAGAGGTAAATATATGATGTAAATCCTATAACACCCTCTCATTATGATCCATAATAAAACAAAATAAACACTATCACATTCTCAACAGCCATAAGGAAGTGGCCACTATAGGTACCCAAGCATTGATTCTCAAGTCTCTCATATCTATATATCTTGAATCTCACCACCCTAATTATTATAGAAAAAAAATAACCCTAAATGAATAGAATTACATGAATATAATGTGATAATTTCCATGAAAAAATAATAAAATACAAAAAATTTAAAGAATAACTCAAAATAATAATCCAATAAGAACTACCTCAAAAACACTGATCATATTCAAACCCTCTAAAATAAAGACACAATATCATAGATCATCCCCAAAAAAGATCACATCTACTTCCTATTATGATAATATAGCTTAAAAACCGTTAAATATATCCTTAATTAAATCAATAGATGTAGGTTCTTAGAGATTTTAGGAAAATAGGTTTAGAGTTCCCCATGACTACACACAAAAAGCATAAAAGTGTTTGTATCATTCGATGAAAGATATCAAGACCCTAAAAGTATTTAAACTCCTAAAAATTCAAATCAACATCATCTTAATCCCACTTCAATACTAGATATGTTACCTCTATCCAATTCAAAATTATTTATTCATTACCCATAATATCTTTCCAAAACTGAAATACTTACACACACATGGCCTCCTTAACCTCCTTTTTATAATATTTTATGCTATAATAAGCATAGTTTATCCAATTTTTTAATAAATATCACCTATAAATTGATGATATTTATCTTACTTTATACCATTAGGGTGGACCACTAATAAAATCAATATAAAAAACAAAGTAAATTCCTCCCATAATTGAGAAGTGACCAATGAATCTCACCACCATATTCATAAACCATATATAAATACTTCAAAAACACTCACCCTTGAAGTTTTGAGAGTATTAATAGACATAAGGTCTCCCTTAATAATTTCCATCCACTCACCATTTAACCAATCCTTGATCTCTATAGAAACATTGTGGATAACAATTTAAGAAATTCATGATAGGGTTCATGAGTAAAGAAAATATGAGTTTTCTTATTAACTCAAATTATGGTTAGAGTTTGGAACAGAAATGATCTTTTCTAATGATGAGATGATTCACATAGTTTATAATCATTTATGAAAAACCTTCTAATTCTTTTCCTAACTTTTTTGGGAGGATATCTCTAAATAACACAAGTCATGAAATCAATCGATTCAGGCATCATAATTTATACTAAATCTGCCCTAGTATTAACCAAGGGACCAATAAAATTAGGCAATCCATATACATAAAGGCACAATAAATCATTAAAACTCAATAAATAATATAAACCTTCCTTTTACAATGGAACACGTTTGAATGAAAACCCACTCACTATTGAAAACACCCACCTTGGAAGAATAATCTATTTAATTTAAAACTATATGAAATAATTACACTATTATATTATCCCATTTAAAATAATATCTATTTTAAATAATTCCACTAAAAAAATTTAAGTAGAGACTTCAGTTCCATTTAAAAAGTTTTTATACAAAACCAAATAAAATAACCCCCTTTTTTAAATAGCCAATAATAAATAAGAAAAATATTTCCATAAATAAAATAAAATAAGATTATTTTTTAATTTAATTTATATTTTGACACACAAAAACATTATTTAATAACAATTACATAAACAATTCACCTCAAAAATTATAATCAAATTCTATCCAATCTTGTAAAAATATCACAGGCACATCCTTAATTCATTTACCATCACCAAAATAACTAAGGTGATCCAATAATCATGAATCCTAAATAAAAAAATAAAAGGGATGTTGATCACCACATGGTTATTCCACACAATTTGATGGATCATGTGTTAATTAAGAAATAGTCCCCACAATGTGTCTAGAATCAAAATATTAGTCACCGTGTGGTTTTTCAGACCATGAAAGACAACCTAACATATCTAATTATTCTTTATTTAAATCTTTAAATTCTAAGAATAGACCCCAAGGATACTCTCAACATGCCCATAAGGATTAAAATATCAAAATCTGAATTCATAAGGAGAACCAAAATGAAATTCAATTACAGAATATCCTTGGTAACTCTAGGATTTTGGAAAGAAATATATTTGGAGGATCTCATAGTACATATCTATTTATTTCTGATGATCCTATCCTCCTTTAAACTAATTTTCCTAAATAACAAGATAACACTCTATTCTATAGTTTCATAATAGAACCTAGAATATGATACAATTTATAATGAACTATATTGGTCTAACACCTGAAATAGAAACCAATCCATCTCATCACTATGTCTGATGGTAATTCCTGAACCCCACAAGCTGGAAAATAGTTCCTAAGCATCAATGAAACCACATTAGGAAATTATTTCCTCCTTAAATTAAAGATAAATAAATTATATTAATCATGGATAAAATGATATGGACCATACACACCTTGGACATCAATTCCACATAAAATATGCATAAATAGACTCAATAATAAAACTAATGATCATAATGACATAAAAATCCATAATAAATAAAACTAAATTTCATGAATGAAGTAATATAGAATTTCCATCAAACATACACTAGGTCAAGTTAGCTAATACTACAATATTCCAATCTAAGAAAAAAATTAAAAGAACTTACGTCACAGGGTCTTCTCTGTGAAACCTTAAGTTTCTCAGTACATCTCGACACACTTATTGGAAACCAAGAAATATATTACCAATAAAACATAATTCCTTGAACCTAAAATATATTTTTTATGAGATATAAAAACTTGTATGTCACTGCCCATTAAGTCTATGAAATTCCTTTAATAAAAAAAATTCATAAATGCTAGTTTTAAATAAAACTAAAATAAGTAGGTTTTAAAGAATTATAACATGAAAAACAATATCATGTTCATGAATATTTAATAGTATTTTTTTTATTTTTATTAAATGAAAACAATCATTTTGAAAAAAAATTCTTTCCCTAAGTTGTCTTTATCCAAAACTCCCATTTTAAATCCACTTTTGAAAACCCAAAATAATAACCTTTAATTAAAAAAATTTAAAAATCATCCTTGAAAAATATTTAAGTGAGAATAATACCCACAAGAAAAATTAAATCACACCATAAGGGAGAAACCACAATTAAAGTGTAAAATAATAAAATAATAGTTTCACAATGATATAAGAAAGGAGGAAGAAATACATTAGAGAACAAGATAATAATTCATACATAAAACACTAATCAAGAGTATTTATCATGGGATCTATCTTAGAAACTAATTTGAGATGATCTAGATATTACCAAAAAATAGTAGGAATAACTTCCATCCTATGTTATATCAACCCACACAAGCCACATGTATTTCCCACACTAGCCTCAAAGGGATGCCGCTCACCATCTAACCCTATTTCACAATAGAGGGGACACTAGTGGCATGTGTACCTACTAGTGTAGTAGAAATAAAGATATCCCACAAGCTACCCATGTTCCTATGACAAAAAAAAGTGGATGTGAATGAACAATCAAGCCAAAATCAAAAAAATAATATGAAACAATAACTCTCCCACACCTTCAATGCCCTTAAATATAATAAACCTTTTTCAACATCACATATCCTTCCCAAATAAATAAAAAAACCATAACATGGTGAAATAATCAATGGGAAATAAATGAGGATACTTCAAAAGATAAAAATTTTACATTATTCTTTTTTAAATATTTCTTTAAGGCCACAAATTTCCTTTGAAGTATCATCTATAAAACTCATCTTGAAATAACCATTGAAAGAAATACATTCCTTAGATTTGAGTACATTTGTTAAAAGATTCAAGAATCCCTATATTACACCAAAATTACTTTAAAATCCTTATAGTAATTTAATAAATGTGTTGCAATATGGAAACATTTAACAAAAAACAAAACATAGATGTATAATATGAAAAATGTATTCTGAATATAAGAATTTAATGAAACAAAGTTCAAAAAATAACACACATGTCACATATAGGAAAAATTTCAAAAAAATAATTTATAAATCCCAAGAATTTTTTTATTTCTAAAATAAATAAATTTTATAGAAACTATTACATTAAAGAAGAGAAAATTAGGCTGGAACATGTCACCTTCAGTGCGGACCACCTAGACATGAAAGGAAACCTCCTCTATAAATCATAAGAGACTAAAACCCTAGATTATTACCAACTAGAACCAAAAACCATTTCTCATGAAATTATTTAGGGTTATAGAAGAAAGATAAAACTATGAGAAATGGAAGAGATAAGGGATAATAACCTGAAGGGGAGAGGAAGGGTTATAATGAATAAATCACATGGAACTGATAAAGAGAAGGCATGAAACTATAGAGTAAGGGATGATACTACATTGGGAACTCTACTAAGGTTGGTAATGTGAGTGGAAGAGGAATAAGATAACTAAATCCCTAAAAACAGGATTGGGGAATATAATCTATTAATTATTTAAAAACAATAGCCTACACTGAGGCATACTTTCACAATATAGTCAGGGCTTCACGCTGTAGATCTCCCAATAAAGGGTAAGTTATGGAATGCTCAAAGTACCATGGTATAACTTAGCAAGAATTGGAATAAGGGTCTCTTCCCAATGCCTAGAAACCTATGGAGTGGTCAAGGGACCATGATGTAGGGTCAAAAAATAGTAGTACCCCCCTTAAATAAACACTTCTTATAATGTAGCACATCTCTATATATTGTGGACCCCCATGGAAAGTATAATACACACTATAAAACTTAATATTGTGGTGTTTTCCATTAAATATTATATATGTACCACCAGAGGCACCCTAAAAAATTCATCAGGGTATCTTTATCTTGTACATCCTTTCACAAATGTCCCAACCATCACTCAAACCTCAACTAAGACATCCATTCTCAATCTAAACCAAAAACATAAAAATAATCGAAATAAAAATGGACTCTATTATATAGTGACATGAGGTTGGGATGATTAAAACCCTTTTTAAATAAAAAATGAGACTAAAAAAATTATTTAATATTGGAATCAAATTTTGATTTTATGTTGGTTTTTGGATAAAAATATATACTTTGGGATGTTTCCTTTATTGTTGGTGTTCTGATTAAATTTGACAGGGAAACCAAGAAAGAAAAATATGGTCATTTTGATAGGGATTTGGTATAAATTGATCTTTTTTCCATACTTATTGATATATTAATATTATATTCTTATGAAAATCACTTTGAATTTATAATAGAGTTTTACAAATAACCTAATTTCTATTATTTAAAAATTCGTTTTTCCTAACATTTTTAAATATCATAGGCATATGAATTATTCTTTTTATAAGAATAAATGGAATTTTTATAATTTTTGTAGATGCAAATACAATTATTTGAGGAATTCTACTGAGGTTTAGAATAATTTTGATTAGAGATAATAGGTTAAAAACCAACTTCCTATACTAATGGGGTGTCTGTAGTTTCATATATCTATAAATTCAATCAAAGGAAGGATGTTAGTGATTTATCCTAGGTTTTACAAGAATATAAGGTACCTATAACTTTAAGGGAGCCTTTGTGTTCGGAAATAGGTATGGATATTCCTACTATACACTAGATTTATTCATTATAGGAATTGGAAATTATAGATTCAATTAAATATATTTTTTTCTTGGTGAAGAGGAACAAGAAACTGGATGATAATTTGGATGAATATTATCATCATGAAAATTATGACTGGGACAAAATATTGGACAATGTATACTTACATGAATATATTTGTATTAAATGTGGATCTAGAAAAGTAAATTCAAATCCTATAGGTTCTTATTTCATATTTCAAATCTTGAATTAGTACACATATAAGGAAGGTTTATTTACACACACCTATCATGGGGTGTGAAAAAATATATTATTTTTAATTTCCTAGTGTTGTAAAATGGTTGACCATGGTTATCTCACTTGAGTAGCATCACATTTTATTCACATAATAATTCTTATTCAAGTAAAACTATTTCTTTATTATTCTATTTGTTTATAAAAATAATTACAATTCAATTCTAAACTAACATTAAATTTAGATATAATGAAGGTTATAAAATAAATAAATTATCATTACTGATTGGTTTTGGGTTACTTCATTAATGACATTGGTTGTTTAAAATTATATTTGATAATTAAATTGTGAAGTCTCACTCTTATATTACCATAAATCTATTTAGTGATGTGAAATACTGAATTCCTTAGATAACTTTTTGGAAAAATAAATTCAACATCCTCTTATAATCAAGGTTTATGAAACACCTTAATCGATAGAGTGTCACATTCTAGGACCCAGATCCATTGTATGCCATTTCATCAATTGAACAGATCAAATCCGTTGTGTGAAGAGATATTTCTTCAACAGAAGAGGGGGTAAAATATAAATAAAATAATTTAATTTAATTCAAGACCTGTGTCATGGTTTTCAATCTTCACACCTATAAACTTAACCCTTATACACCAAAAATAGGTTCATAAATGTAAGAATTGAAAATATAGAATTCTGTAAACACCTATCATACCCTAAGTCTAAGCCTCAATCCAGTCTTTCACTATAGAAAGTAATAGGTCAAGGTGGAATAAGAGAGTAAAGTAGAGATAAAAATGAAGAGATATAGAGAGAGATTGTGTGTGCATGTGTGGAATAAAACAGAGGAAACACATCAAATTTCCACAGAATGAGTGAGTTAAATAGAAAAAAAACTAAAATAAAAACTATTGTAAAAAATAAAATAAAAAAGAGCATCCAAATAGAAGTAAAATAGTACACTCACAATCCTTAGATCCCTGATCTTTTTTTGTAGAACCCTCTTTTTAAAACCTTGAGATTTTTTGAAATATTTTTTTTTCAAATGAGATATTCTATATTTAACACAACACTATATATCGCTTATGTTATATAAAAGATCCAATTTATTCATTCTTTATAGGAAACAAAAATTCAATATTTCACTACAAGAAACACTTATATTCGATTTTTTTACATGAAAAAATATTTTTTTGTGTTACACACGATGATGAGTTCCTTCGATAGCTTGTGTTACATGCAAGACTTAGTTGTACCAAACTACAATGTATAATTAATGTTATTATTAAAATATTTTTTATAGTTTTCACATATCCATTGTAATGGAGACGTTGAATAAGATTAATTAAATTATGAAAATATGGTTTAAATATGTATATAAGAATAATTATTTGGTGACCAATTAACTCAAAATTAAAATAAAAACCTTTTAAAAATATTGGAAATATTTGGCTGGAAATCTATATTTATGAAATCGAACAACTATTTACTAAATAAATTAATTAAATGAATTTTGATAAATTAATTTAATTATATATATATATATTATATTTAATAAACTTTTTTAATATTCATCCTATGTGTTTTTATACAATATATAATAATAAATTCAATATTACACAAAAACATATGTATTATTCTAAAAAGGTACTTTTATCGGCTTTTAATAGCACACCTATTTTAAATCTATTTTTTTCACTTTTATAATTTTATTTTAAAAAATGAAATTAAAATTTTAATTTATAATAAAAAAATCTACTTTGGGTGTTTTTTTATTTTTCTAAGAAGTTTAATTTTTTGATGAATAATGAAAATCACTGAATTTTAATTGAAAACTGAATTTTCATCTAATTTATTTATATAGTAAAATTTTATTTTAAATTGGTTTTAAAGAATATTAATATAAATTATAAATATATTAATAAAATTTTGTAAATTTTAATCAATTTCAATTTGAAATTGGATGTAAAAACAATTAAAACTTTTGAATATCTTCACTTTAAAAACCCGTTGCCTCGTCTCATCCGTGGTATTAATTTTAAATTATTTTTTGCAACTTTTGTGTTTAAAATTTATTAAAAATGGTTTTTATATTTAGAATAATAAAAATATATAATTTATGTTAAATTAAAATTAGTTTTTTGATCCAAAATATTAGTAAAAACAATTAAACATAATTACAATGATTAAGGTAAAAACGAGTTCATTTAGTGTATACACATTAACTTAAGGGGCCAAATAACTTGGAAACATGTCCAAAATACATTTTCAAGACATATTTATTCTATATAATCCCTTTTATATGAAATTAACCATTATTGGTGTCACATTCTATAAGGAATACCTCTCAGTAGTATTTTTCTTTCTATATCTACAAGAATGCCTCTCCAGCTCCACAATAAAAGGGAACTGAACTCGCCACTTATTCACACCTCTCAATCACTTTTTTTCAGCTATAACCTTCCCTAATATCCTCCAAACTTCACTCCCTTAATCTTATTGGCCTAAATTATTGGTATAAATCCAACTAAGGAATTCTTTTGTTGAAAACCAAAAGGAGTTACCAAATATTAGGTAACATCCTTCCACAAATAATTTGTTTTATTTATTTCTACTCTCTATAAATTATTTTTATTCCATGATTATATAATAAAACATTTATCCTAAATATAATGATATTTTTTATGTTATGGGTATAACCTACACTCACATGAACTTTTATCAAATGGGATACACAATCATGGTTTGTGTGTACGGAGGACGACCGCTTCACGAACTAATGTGGTTTGTTCTTCCATTACCACCATTCAATGTTGGGAATAATGAAATACATAATTTTTAATATAATATATATTATTTTTATGATTTATTTATTCTTTTCAAATTATTATATGAAACATAACTTCATGCTTTCCATTTTTCTGGAATATGATAACCTCATTTGTGGACATATGGACTACAACCACCTCAAATCGATGTGATTCGTTCACACTTTACATAGAATGTATTAAGTATGGTTTAAATAAAAATATTATATATTTTTTTAAATAATTATTATACTTTGATTATAATAAACATATATATATATATATCATTTACTTTTACTTCCTTAAAATAAGATAAGAAAATGGAAACATTGTTCATGCATACATACGACATACCATCTTCATGAACTGTGTATTTCATTTCATATTTTTATATTTTATAGATTACAATAAATAATTATATAATAAAAATATAAGATATTTATATCATGTTTTAAATTCTGGAAATAATTAAATCATGATCAATGTAAGGGGATCGAGAATGACAAGTCAAAACATATAAGAAAAATAAAGTGGTTATTACCCTAAACATAACTTTAACTTGATGTTGTTAATAAATGGGTAATATAAAATCATGAAAAAATCATATATGGTATGATACAAAAGAATATTTTTATATGGTATATTTATAAGAAACTTATAATTATTATACATGAGTTTTTAATGTATACAAATAAAGTTAAGACTTACGGTAAAGGTTTCTTGTCTCACTTTTATTTCTGTGAGATATATGCTATATTCATCACTTATTATTATTTTGTGGTGTATATAATACCCTATGACATGTAATATCATGAATATAATTTATTTAATTACATTAAAACTTTGAATTTATGTTATTAATTCACAAATATCATGATTCAAAAGTCACTTAGTAGTAAGGGGTCTCTAGTATCACTTTTATTTTTGTGAGACATATGCCTTATTCACCACTTGTTTATTTTTGTGTGGTGTGTATTTTTCACATGAATTTTTTATATGAATATTATCATTATATTTATTGGTATTTACATGTCCAATTTATTATATATTTTTCATGGGATTTATGGTTCAAAAGTTACCAAATTTGTAAAGTAATTTTGTCTCAATTTCCCTTCTTTCGAGACACATGTTATGTTATGCACCTATAATAATTTAAAATATTTATATACTTCCCATTGACATATTTTATCTTTAATATTATTATTTCAGGATATTGTAATATTATTTTAATATAATTCTCTCATTATTACTATGATTCAATGTTACTAATGTGGTAAGGGTTTATTGCTATAATCTCTATGTTATTAGGATTGTTTATGATTATGCTTCCATTGATGAAATTTAATGATCCATATCTAAATAACTCAAGACAATTTTATTAAACTATTTTTATTTATGATATATTCATGTATTAGTACCATTTTTTCATCTTTTTTATTTTTTATAATTAATAAAAATATTAATAAAGTCAAACTTTATCTCTATCTTCGATAAAAAATCTATCTTCTTTAAAAATCATGTTTACTAAAAGTGTCTTACAAAATGTTCTAATATTTTCCTATGATATTTAAAATATATTTTTAAACATGTTTTAACTTTTTTAAAAAAAATTTAAAAAATAATCTTCTTTTAATTTTTCAATTGAGGAACTTTTCTAAAATGTTTACAGTGAAAAAGGAATGTTTGGTAGGTACAGATTTATCCACCATCATGACCATTATCTGTTTGAAGTTTCCTTTACAAGTTTACAATATTATTTTTTTAATTTTTCTTCTAATATTTAATAAATTAATTTTTTTAATGTGGTTTAAAAAAAATGGTTTTGATAATGTTTTATGTTAAAAAATTGTTTTAAATTATTTTCAAGATTTATTTATAAGTTTTCAAAGAAAAAGGTTTTCAAAATATTTATAAGATTATTTTACAGGTTTTCAAGGAAAAGGTTCTAAAACTTTTTTCAATCTCTATTTATAATTTTTCAAGGTTATTTTCAAATAAAATGTGTTTTAAATGGTTTTATCTTTTATAAAAATCTTTCAAAGAAGAAAGAATATTCTCCTCAAGAAATGTTTTTGAAAATATATTTCCAAATTATTTTCCATATAAGATGACATATCTTGGTATTACTCATGCCTTTATGTAAATATTATCCAAAGGTACCATTCATTTTATTTATCTAAATGGTTTATGTTTTGATGGAATGAGGTTTATGCAACCCATTTCTCTTCCTCAGGTTATATGATTTATGAAACCTATTTCTCTTCCATGGGTTATATGTTTATGAAACCTATTTATCTTTCACAAGTTATATTATTATGAAATTTTTTTATCTTTCACATATTATATTCTTATGAAACCTACTTTTTTTCATGTGTTATGATTTTGATGAAATGACAAAGAAACATATATCTTTTCTACATGTTATGATATGATGACATGATTATGATACTTGTTTCAGTTCATGGGATATGATATGATTCATTATGATCTTGTGGAACATGTATATATGATTTCATTATGAGGTGGTTGGGACCTATATATCCATACAATAAATTGAGTAAATATTTATATCTCATGAGATAGAAATGGCTAGAATAAGAAGTGAAATCGGTTCAATAAAATAATTTTTCCACTAAGATGGATTTGGGAGTGAACCTTAACTACTTATATGGAATTTGGAGTAAACCATGACTACTTAGATGGTATTGGAAGTGAAACATGACTACTAATATGGTTTAGAGAGTAAACCCATTACACTATTAGGAAACAGTAGCTAGTGGATATGGTGGGGTGTCCCCACCAGTAGGTGTAGCCACTATGAAGTGAACTAATAAGTTTTGGTAATGAGCCTTGACTTATAAGTAATGATTTTATATGATTATGTGTATGAAACAAATTAGTGGTCTTATTACTTTTTTATTCTTTCTGAGATTGTTCTCTTGATTCCATTATGATTCATGTCTTATGATCTGCCAATATTTATGCCATGACTCATGTATATGATCATCTATATGTAGGGGATGATCTTAAAATGATATTATCATGTTATCATACCCTTATGTTCAGGTTATGCTTATGTATCTTACTTATTTACCCTTACCAAGAATCTTATATCACCCTTTATTATGTTTCCTTTCTATAGGTTTTTAATAATATTTTTATTTATGAGTGCTAAAGGGGAATATCAATATGGAATAATTTGGAGATCTTTCAAATATTTAAATGATATTGTGTTCTCAGTTTCCAATTACGCAAAAATATTATGGTCCCCAAGATTATAGTTTTTATAATGTTCTAAATATTCATCTAAAATGATGTAATATCCATATATGTTAAGTCTAAGTCACTATACTCTTATTTATATATAGTGTAATACTCTCTCTATTCTCATTCATTTGAATCTCATGAATATTCATTTAAATTGGTCATTGTTTGACTATATCTTTATTTTAAATATCTAAAAATATATTAGTGATTCTAATATCATAGTCTAGAAACTTCTATGGTGGGAAAAAATTCCTCTATGGGGAAGTGAATATACTATATCAAAACTCTAGGGAACACCATTTTCTTTATTATTTTTAAAATGATCACTTTTCAACTGAATAGAGAAATAATATGGAAAACCCACCATATATTTGAAATCAGGTTAAAATTATTCAAAACTTCCATCACCATTTCTATTTAGAGATAAATTATTTCCCATGTGGATTTATCATTTTTTTCTAGGGAATTATCGAAGTCAATCCCATGAAAAAACCCTAACCACATAGCTATTTTTATCGATTTTCATTGTATATATGAATTGTTTCTGGGATAGTTCACATATGAAATTATGGTATCCTATGAATACCTATTTTCTCCCATTACCATAAATAGCCGATTTTACCTATGTATCCGTTTCAAGTATGTAGTCATTTTCATCATGGATCAAATAGTCATTCATTATCCTCATGATCACATAGCTAATATGAGACAAAATCATTTCTATGAAATGTATATGTGACATAAATATTTTTTTGAGTAGTTGTTTCTTTTGCGTAATGATGATGCAATAATGGAGGGTGACTCTAAAACCTCATCCAAACTTCATAGAGGTTCAATGGGATTCCATGATCTCATACAGGGTGTCATATTCTTCAAAGTGATCTTCACAATGGTTGTTGTAAGTTACCAAGGTGATCCATGGTGAACCCAGGCCTCATCAATGATGTTTCACATATGTTTGAGTTTTATAATAGTGATCATGGATACCTTTGGCTATTTATAGATGGTATAGGTTGATGTTGAGGTGTGGTAGTGGCATTGAAGAAATGTATGAGGTAGGAGAGTGCATGACTGAGGTGGAGCATCATGGTTTTCATTAAATTATAAAAAATATACTCTTCTCTCCATCCCACATCAAATATGGGGTTTGATGGGCTCCCTCATATATTACAAGGTGAAACCCTTGGTGGTTATTTTATGATAGTGGGTGATTGGTTCCTGCACACAATACAAACACACACACACACACACACACACCGAGGCCTGTGCCAATATACATGGTCCTGTATGGGCCTTAGCCCATCTTATGACAATACACATTGCCCACTCACCTCTTGACACTTGAAAAATATCTCCCAGTGGTTGGATTGGCCGGATGGACCTTCTAATATGGATATATGGGTCGTTGGACTTTTGGTAAAGGGTTAACTTTAGATACTCTATTTTTTACTGGAAAAATGTTTAAACACTTTGAAAAATTATCCCTTGAGTATCTTCACAGTTTATCAAATTACTAATTCTAATTCACATAAACCACAAATTATTTTATTTTATTATATTATGAAAATAATTAGAATGAAATTCTAATGTAACATGCAATGTAGAAAGAATTAAGGTTTGAAATGAAAGTACCTGTCCTTAAGAATTGGTTTGAGGTTTCTTCATTATTCACATTGTTTATTTAAAATTGAGATTGATAATTTAATTTTTAAATATCACACTTATATTTCTATCATTTTATTTAGTCATTTTAAAATTTGGAATTCCCATGATTACTATTTGTCCAACAGAATTCCACCTCCTCCTATAATCATTATTGATAAAACACTACAATAGAGAGTGTGTTACATTCTAGGACCTAGCTCTATGATAGTTTGTTTCATTCTTTGAATGAATAAACTCTATCATGTGAATATCCTTTTTTTAAATGGGAATGAGGGATAAAATACAAATAAAATCATAGAATTGAAATCTATATCCCTAATGTGGTGGAAAATTTATACACCCATAAACATAACCCTCATCCACTATAAATAGATTAAAACATTTATAAATTGAAATTATATAGTTTAGGAAGAACCTATCATCACCCATGGATAAGACTTAAGTTAGTATTCCATTATCAGAAGTAAGACTTCAAGGTGGATGAAAAGATAAAATAATATAATAATAGATAGATAGAGCGAGAGAGAGTGTGTGTGTGTGTGTGTGTGGAATAAAATGGAGGAATCACTTTTAATTAACAAAAAATGAATGAGTCACATTGAAGAAAATAAACTAAAATAAAAAATATATAAAAAATAAATGAAAATACATCATCCTAGTAGTATCACAACATCTCACTCCCAATCTTATGATCCATATTCTTCAGTAGTAGCACCCTCTTATTTATAGAGGGCTTAATACCATTTTTTTTCTCTCATTCATTTGAATACTATGTATCTTTATTTATCATAGTCTATATTTGAATATATATATTTATTTAAAATATCTTTATATATTTTAGAGCTTCTAATATTAGGCTGTAGTAAATTCTATAGTGGGAAACCAACTCAACCATGGGGTAGTAAGTATACTTTGGTGAAACTCTTAGGCATGAAATTTTATTTCTTATTTGCATGAAGATATCCTATCAATTAAAGAGATAAATATTAAGAGAACCCATATATATTTGGATAAAATTACCCACAATTTTCATCACCATTTATATTTTTAGATTGATGGTATTCCACATGGATTTCTCATAGTTATTATAATAAATTCCAAGATTCATTCATATAAAAAACACTAATCACATATCCATTTTTATCCATGATCATAAAGTTTCAAAATGTGTGCTAGGCCAGTTCATTTATCTGATTTTGGTATCCTCTATGTATTTATTTTTTCATATGGTTATACATAATCATTTTCCCATATATATCAAATTTTAGTATTTAACTATTTTCATATAATATCACTTATTTTTTTGTCATCAATCTCAAGTAGCCAATATGCGATGTAGTAATTTCTATGAAAAGAGGATTTGATTTTTTCTCTTTCACTACATAGCCATTTATTTATCACAAGGATGATGCAATGAAATGGGGCCACTCTTGAATCTCATATGACCATCACAGTGGCTGGATGGGATTCCTTGATATCATGTAGGGCTTCTTCTTGAAAATGAACTTCGTAGTGGTCACCTGAGGTTCTTAAGGTGATCCATGGTGAAGTAGATCCTTGTGAGTAATGTTTCACTCAAGTTCAAGTTTTCTAGTGGTAGTCATGGATGTCTAAAGTGATTTGTAAATGATATAGATTAACATCAAGGGGTGGTAGTATCATTGAGTCAATTTTTGAGGTATGATAGAGTGTGACCAAGTTAAAGTATCATAATTTTGATCAAATGATGAGTAGTAGAATCTTTTCACCATACTTCATTGATGATACAGTTGGATGCACACCCAAATATACTATAATTCATGACTCTTGGGGGGTTATATTATGGTAGTGGGGGATCAGAACATGCACCCAATATGTACAGAAACAAGGGACCATGCCTAAATGCATGGTTCTATGTGGGCCATGGACCATTGTATGCATGATATGAACAACATGTTTACCTTCTACCACTCGAGATGTTCCTCCCAGCGGGTGTCTTGGCTAGGTGTCCCTTCTGGACTGGCTTGTTGGATGAATGGCCTATAGGTTCAGGGATAACACGAGATGACCCATATTTTTAACTAAAAAAAGTTAAAACAATTATAAAAATTCATCATCATTTGATAAATTAATTTAAACATCGATAATACAAATTTTTTATCAATTTTTATCAATATTATTTATTTAATTATAATTTCAAACCTTTTAATAAATCATTTAGTAAAATGGGAATCATAATTAATATATATTGAAAATTATTAATAAATGACCATATTTGTGCATGATATAATGAGTGCACCAAATACCACCACACTTGAAATATGATTTTCCTCAATCATAAAATTAAAAAATTAAAATAAATATAAATAACAAGTTAATAATATTTAAATATCAAATAAATAAAAATAAAATGATTATAAATGTAAATCCAAAATTTCAAGTTCCATTATAAATATCAATTTAACTTCAAATTCTTCATAGAAACAACCAATCCAAGTATTTTACTTTATCCCATTTAAAATATAGTGTAACTAGTCATTTTATTCATTTAAGATTGTCAATTCATTATTATCAAGCATTCCAAGTCATGATCTACATCACATTGAATTATTTTCTTTTATCACTCATGAAAATAACTCAAGAATATTTTTTTATAAATTCATAAGTATAATATACTTTTAAATAGGCTTTAAAAAGAACTAAAACATCCACTTTTTAAAGGAAAAAGTCATATTAAATCATGAGGCCATTTTAATTAATTATCTAATGACTCTGAGGCTTAAGGTTGGTAGGAATTTATTTGAAAAAAAATATCAAGGATCAATAGAAAAGGCTTATGTCTTAAATCATAGTTCATGATAATAAAAGTAAAATATTAATTGAATTTTCCCCTTAAAATTGAAAATACCCTCTTCTTATGCTCAGTGTAAAGGTCAGGTTCATTTAAAGAAAAATGAATGAATTAATCCTTGA
This sequence comes from Viscum album, assembly GCA_963277665.1. Taxonomy (NCBI): domain Eukaryota; kingdom Viridiplantae; phylum Streptophyta; class Magnoliopsida; order Santalales; family Viscaceae; genus Viscum; species Viscum album. Next base: position 1,771,015,881 of record OY728157.1, read on the forward strand.
ATTTTCTATGATTTTTTATTTTTTTTTATTTTTTTCAAAATAAATTTTCATATTATTTTATATTTTTTGACTGAAATGATTGTAAAAAACCTAACATCCACCACCTAACAACATATTACAAATATTTTAGAACTAGTAATGGTTATTTTTTATTTCCCCAAGTTACAACTCATTCCTTTTAATTTTTTTCAATAAGGGAAATCAATAAAAGTATAATGGGTGAATCAAAAACAATTCACAACACCCAAATTATCATCCCAACACTTTTCCTTTACCATATAGTGTATCCTATTCACCATAAATTCTCTCACACCCACACTTCAACATTAAAATATCATGAAAAACACTGAGAATATGGTAGGAATGGATAAAAATGGATTGAAATGTCACTCATTCCTAACATAGTCATTAATGGTCTCTATGTGATAAATAAAGATTAATGTATAAGGTGATCTCAAGGATAAGATCTTATCAATAAAAATTCCATAATCATATTAAATGTGGTTTTTCATTGTAATATCACTGAAAAGTCTAATTAATGTTATATATGGTGACATGCCCTAAGATCACTCAAGAAATGTGCTTAAAATAAAATATAAATTATTTAGTCTAGAAGTACTCTAGATAATGGAATAGTAAAATTGGGACAACCACTCATGGAATAAATAATAATATAAAATCAATTCAAATTAATTTTATAAATTTAGATCATGTAAAATGGTAGGGAAATTTAATTCACCTGAATCAACCAACTCCCTCAAATCACTAGTCATCAATTCAATATCTATTATTCACTCAAATCATTAAATTTAAAACATAATCATTTAATATAATTATCATTGAAATCTAAAAATGGAATCAATGGGTTCCTAAGAAACTCATGTCTCCTAGATAATTCAAGTAAAGCATAAAATTCTAAGCATGGGCATACAATTTCTAGTTTTACACAACTGATGAAATTTCCAACCTACAATATTATTTTAGAAAAATTCAAGGAGTTTAAATCATAAATAATTTAATAATAAAATTATTTTTCTCATTAATATTTAGTTCTATATTCTCTTTGTTGTTTTGTGGTTCTATGTGACATCATGGTCCTACAAAAGTAAATCAATAAATTAATCACATGAACAATGTCATTAATGATCCAAAATAATAAGGGGTCATGTGTCATCCTAAACTAATTCCTTAGAATGAAATTGAAATTCCTAGAAAGTAAATAAAGGGATAAGTCTTGGTATGATCCCCTAATTGGGCCTCCAGATTTTTCTACCTCCAGAAGGGTAGTTTTAGCTATTATTAATAATCCTTTATAGGTGGATATTCTTTGATTTGAACAACCACATGTGGATTTTCCTAGCCTACACTTCTTCTTTGTTGGTGATGAGTCCATGGATAGAGTTCAAAAAATCCATCCCTTTTGCAATAATGTATATCTTTGATGGAGAGGTTAGGATGAAGTATGGATCATCCACCTTCTTAGTTGCTACTTGTGGAACCTCCTCTTTATTGTCTAGGGCTTTCTCCATATGGGATTCATGAATTGAATATTTAAAGGTAGATTAATGGGGTAATTTTACTTTGAAATAATTTAAACATAAAGAATCAATATAAAAAGTATCCCTTTCAAGGAAAGAAGTCTATGCCTCTAGTTCATTTGATTAGCTTCTTGGACTTATTCATGGGATTCCTATAATGCATGCTCAATATGTGTTGAAAGCTCCATGCATGTATCAACGAGTCCATGATATTCTATATCTTCTTTCTCCAAGTAAAAAACAAGGTTTGTATGAATCTTAAAATTAAAAATAGTTATAGTTAGTTCCCAATTAAGTTTAAATAATTGTATTTGAGATTGAGCTAAATAAGGGATCACATCTCTGAGTTTGTTCATTTTTAGTATCTTCTTTAGTGGTTAGAAAATCTTGAATGTGAATTTCACTTGATAGAGGCTGGTAGTCAAGATCCTCCATCATTTGTTCAAATTCAACCACATTTGTGGCTTATTCCATTTCAAATTCTTGAGAGATATAAAATGGTTTTGGTGTTTCTTCCTCATATACATTGAGCTCACTTTTTATTTCATCATCTACCTCATCAATCTAATTTTTTTTCATGGGATTGTTGATCTATCATATTCACAACATCATGCGAGTCTTCATCATCACTCTCTATCTCTTCATATTAGGCTTAGATATGATCTTTGGGATGGTTGGACTATATATATTCTTCAATTATGGCCTCAATGTTTTGTAAATCTTTAGAAAAATTGGGATGATCTAGTTTTTCTTCCACTTTGTCCATTAGTTTTTGATATTAAATATGAAATTCACTAACCATATCATTCAGTTCATGAAATTTTTCTCCTCTATCTTATCTATTTGACATGATCACAACCAAATAAGTATGGTTTTTAATCCTCTATTGGAGGGATTTATCATCATTATGAACCAATTTCTCTTGTTCCTACACCTATGAGTATTTGTTTCGTGCATAATAATATGATATGTTTTGATACATCATGGATTTTTTTTAGATTTTTTATTTAAAAGAAATGAAATACTATTCACGAAGTGTTAAAAGAAAAATAAAATAAAAAACTAATTGGATCCTAAAAAAATGACATATTTTGACACACACATTTCATAAGGTATTGTAAAATCTATCATTTTTCCCTTATGCAGAAAAATGGGGGACCAAGGTCATTTAACTTGATGACCATCATAGTTTATTCACTTTATAATTATAATTTACCTAAAACTACTTTTTTTGTTTTATTATTTAATGAAAAAAATGAGAATTAAAATTTAAACTAACATGTATTGTAGAAATAAAAAGGGTATAAAATAAAGTAATTAGCCTTAAATATTAGTTTCAAGTTCCTTTATTCATCACATTGGTTGTTTAAAATTCAATTTTATAATTCAGTTGTGAAGTATCACTCTTATATTACTACCCATTTAGTTTGTTGTAAATAAATATTAAATTCGTAGGATTACTCTTTATAAAAAAATTCCACCTCCTAAAATAATCACTGTTAATGGAACACCTCAATTGAGACTGTATCACCTTCTAGGATCTAGCTCTATTGTATGTTTTTTCATGAATTGAACATCTCAACTTCATCATGTAAACATATTTTTGTTTAATGTATGGTAGGGATAAAATATAAATAAAATAATATAACTGAATTTGAGATATGTGTTGTATAGAAAAATATCCACACCCTTACACTTCACCCCCATCCATTACAAATAGATCAAACCATTTAAGAATTAAAATCATAAAATTAATGAAACACCTAACTTCCCATGAGGCTAAGACCTAGATTATTCTACCATTGTTGGAATTAAGAGATCACAATAGAAGAAGAAGGAAATAAATAAATAAATATATATATATATATATATATATATAGAAAACATAAGAAACACTATGAATTAACATAGAACATGTGATTTATATTGGAGAAAATAAACTAAAATAAAAAGTAAAAAAATAAAATAAAAAAAGCATCCTTGTAGCAGCATAGAAGTCCAATCCTTATCCTCTGATCCCATATCTTTGGCATCAGAACCCTCTTATTTATAGAGACTATAATCCCCTCTCTATTCTCATTCATTTATATTCACGAAATCTTTATTTTTTTTGTCTAGTTTTGAATGTATAAACATTTTAAATATCTGTAGTTATATCATATCTTAAATATCATGTTAGTGAAACTTCTATAGTAGGCAACAAATTCCTCCATGAAGAAGAGAATACATTTTAAAGTAGCTATTGAACATTCCATTTTCTTTCTTATTTTCATGAATATCTCTTGTCAATTGAAAATATAAATAATAGAGAAAAAACATGTACCTTATACTTTGGGTTAAAATAATTCACAACTATCATCACTATTTCAATTTTTAGATCAATTATTTTCCATATAGATTTATCATTAATATTCTAATGAATTACCAAATTATATCTCATGAAAACCCCCAAATCATGAATCCATTTGTATCCACTATCATCACGTAGCTAAACTGGAGCCAAGCCAGTTGACCTAGCCAATTTGGGTATCCTCCATGTACTTGTGTTCTCCCATGGTCATACATATCTAGTTATTCCTAGGTATCTAGTTATAGTATGTAGTCATTTTCATCATGGATCACATAGTCATTTTCAATCCTTAGGCCCACATAGTATATATGCATCAAATCCATTTCTAAGAAATGTAGATGTGACATTGACCTTGTGCTTCATAGTCATTTATTTAGTAAAATGATGATGCAAAGATATAAGAAGACTCTCAAAACTCATCTATCCATCATAGTACTAGATGTGATTCCTTGATATCATATAAGATGTTTCCCTCTTTAAAATGAGAATCATTGTGGTCACCTGAGGTTCCCAAGGTGGTCTATGGTGAACATAGTCCATTTGAGTTTTCTAGTAGCATCTATGGAGGTTTATGGGGAGTTGAAAATGGTAGTGGTTTATGTAAAAGGGTAGTAGTGGTGTTGAGGAAATTTTTGTGATAGGAGGAAGCATAACTGAGGTGGATCATCTTCATTTTGATTAAATGATGAATAGTGGGAACTTGTCACTATCCCACATTGAAGACATAGATAGATAGGTGCTTGAATATATTATAATCCATGAATCTCAATTGTTACTCTATGTAAGTGGGGGATCGGTACCCACATAGACTATGCACACACACATAGTCCCATCCTGACATGCACGAGCCCATGAAAACCTTGGCCCAACTTATTCACACCATCTAAAGACTATTCACCACCTACCACTCGATCATGCCCTCTCGATGGCAGGAATGGCGGACTAGTCCTTCTGGGATAGCTAAGTGGCCAACTAGCCACTTGGTTGAGGTCTAGCTTTAGCTAACATATTTTTTAAATTTAAAAAATGTTAAAACACATAGAAAAATCCTCTAACATTTCATAAATTAATTCAATCTTCTAGAATGGATTTTTTTTATCCAATTTGATCTATATTATTTATTCAATTTTAATTTCCAACATTTTAATAAAACATTGAATAATATGGGAATATTAAGTAGTTTATATTAAAAAATATTAATAAAATTTCAAATTATTTCATCATATAATGAGTGAATCATTCATGTATCACAATAAATGATTAATAAGTCTTCATCTAAGACTATAATTGACAAAAAAGGTGAATTTTTTTCCTTTAATGGGAACAAGCAATTTTTGAGTCCCTAAAATATAATAGAGGTTGATAAATATTAAAATACCCAACTAGTGTATGCCTTTAAATTTCATAGGCGGGTTCAATAGGTTGAAAATCCTACTTTAATAAAGGATAATCCTAACCAATAGATGATCAAGTAAGTAGTGAATGTAGAAGTTCCTTTCAATATTTATTTTTCTAGTGGGTAATGGGATAGAGGGATCACACTTATTGTATCTAGTTAAAAAATATGAAAATCTAGGAAATATATGACAACTGGACCTTCTCTTTCTAGGTAAGTTCATATGGGAACCTTTTAAATTAGTACACTAGTGAGAAATAAGGTAGTGTATAAAGAAATTTTTTATTCTAATTCTTGACTTTCTTAGTTCCTTTTTTAACATAGAAATATTTATATAAGTGACTAGAAAGGCCTTTTTTTCATGTTTCCCAAATTTAGGGAGGAAAATACTCCTACAAATAAGAAATGTGTGGTTGTAACTCCTTGCATAGAGATTGACAGTACTTCAATGAATTATTATTATTTTTGTCTCAACATAGACATACATTAAGGATCACTGAAAAACTTGTAAATAGACCCAAAGTTAGTGATGGGGGATTCATCCATGTGTTTTGGGTGGTCGGGGTACCCACCAAAATTTGGTTACTAGATCTCAAACTGTGAAAAAAGATTGTCATAAAATTTATTATGTTTTGGGGAAACATGTTCTTTATTTGTTTTATGAGATTTTTTCCTTTTTTTATGTTAGGTTATGGGATGGGAAGTGTATAATGGCTGTTGAATGACATACACCTAGTCTTATTAGGGGGAGGTGTAGCTTCATGGTAGATTGGATAGGATAATATGGTTATATACCTCTTATCTTTTGAATATAAGATTTTTTGGATTTTTTAATGTTATTTTTTATGCATTCCATCCCCACATTAATCGTTATATTTTTATTTAAAATAAAAACAATGAGTTTTTTTCCGATCTCATGGTTTTAGTCTTTCTCGATAAAAATAGATCTATTTTTATAATGATATAAAATTATATTTATTTATATAATTTAATTTATAAAAAAAATTATATAATTATATAATTATATTACACTTATAATTAATTATAATTATAATATAATTTTATGTATACCTATTTTTAAAATTCAAATAAATAAAATAATATTTTTATTTTTGTTTTTATAAAATAATATAACTCTATTTACTATTATTTTTATTATAAATATATTTATATTATTATATACATAATTATATATTAATATTATAAATAAAATAAAAAAATTATTCTTTTAAATGATATATTTATATTTATAAAATAACACTTTTGCAAAAATAAATGATAAATATATTATAATTCTAGATTTATTTTACTATAAATTTAATTATTATATATATGTAGCTATATTTATAATTATATAATTATATAATAATAAATATATTTATTTTATTTAAAATATAAAAAATAGAATTATATATATCATAAATAATATATATATATATATATATTAGTTTAACATATTTATTAATGTATAATAATGCAATATTTATAATAATTTCTTGTTAGCAATTTGATAATTCTTGGGTTGAAATGAATTTTAAAAAATATTAAAAAAAAAATAAATAAATTATATTGGTTTATAGCGTGTGATACATTTTACCTTTTCAATTAAAATTTGTAAAAAATTTTGTGCATACATACTATTCTATATATGTATTTTATAGAACATAGTTATGAAAAGTGGATCCATGGCAATTTTTGAGGTGAACCCCAAAATTCTTGAGGACTAACTCAATGATTACCACTTCTCAATTCATGGTAATTTGAAAATTATTCCAGAGGAAAAAAATTGGAAGCTTTGGGATATACAAAACCAACCTCTCCACATATGGGGGTTCAGAGGCTATAGAAGCACCTCTCTTGGTAGTGGGTTTTATTATATTGTTTTCCCCTTAAATGATATGAAGTTGGAATCCTAGGGATTTGGAGTTGTTTCTCACAATATTTTTTTATATATTCAATATTGGTATCCTTTATATGATCCACAATCATCAAAGAACTCAGTCACCCAAATATTGATTAGAATCATGGGGTTGAATTGGTTCTTCTAGCACCCACAAATCATTAGGGATGTTTCTTTGGTTATGGGCCTTCTAATTATCTTTGATAAACGAATTTTTTTCCCAATTTAGTAATTTTTATAGAGTTATAGTAGATTAATATTTTAATTATACTCTCATTGATACCATTTTTCCAGTTCTTGATGAATTCAAACGTAAACTTTCAATTGAATTTGAAAATTTCCTTAATTTATGTGATAAATGTAACTGCCCCAGACAAACGATTGAGAGGTTCTATAGAGGTTTAAAATGTATGAACTATAAAAATATTGGAAAACTTCAGAAGAAATACATGTTCAAGCTACCTATGGAGAACTCAGATCCTTAGGTTTGGTAGGTTAAGAAAACCATCAATGTTATGGAATGTTCATAGGGTAGGGATATTTCATCTAGAAATAAAGAGGGGGGGGGGTGTCCTATAAGGATGCGGTTGACCCATAAATAAGATATTATAGGGGACATATAGATTCAAATGATAGTGTCAGTTATAGTTGTTTTGTTGTTGTACTGAGAAGGTCTTTGTCTAAATATCTCAACTTTATACTAGCACAATCACTCAGGGAGATGATGATGCTTTATTCAATAATGATATAAGCATGGACTTGGTAATGTTTTGTAAGATTGGTTTATGTAATATGGGATGAATAATGGTAAAAACTTTCTTGGTTCTACTTTCTATTATAGGAAAATTCAATACATCTCTCAAAATGAAGAATCTCCCCAATAGGGAGGCATGGATGCATCTTGATCTATGGCCTCTATAAATTTCACACCCCCACAAGCAATTGATGTTAGGGTTTGTAAAAAGGAAAATTATTTGGTTGGAAATGATGTTAGGATACACACACATCTCAAGGAAGTGGTTTAGTTTGTAACCTATTCTATATTTTCCTATAACATTTAGTTGCAAGGGTCTACTAAGAATTATCATCAAGATGGGGGTACTAGAAAATAGTAGTATAGAATTGGGTCTCCCTCAACTAGTAATTTCTAGAGGAAGATCATATAAAGTATAGATGAATGTGAGTGATTCCATGATATTTTTATTATTATTTTCATTTATGTTTTCATGATGACTTGTATGATCCCATCTAAAATTGATACACCAAAAAATTGGATGAAACATACCACTGTTGATCATAGAATGACTCTGCGCTCTAAAATGAGACCTGATGAGGACTCTCACATGAAACCTATAGTTAAAAACCTTGTTGGATATATCTAAAATAGCCTCTCTACTATGTTTTAATATCTTGTTACTATAGGTCTTAAGAAGGCTAGTTTTAGAATCCATAGAATAAATTCTTATACTATTAAGGTTTCCACTATAAAAAAGGATGATGTTGGAATATATAATGAGAAATTTGTGCCCCCATTGCAAATATAAGTGTAGGTTATGAGTGTTTTTGAAAGTGAGTAACTAGTCACATAAAGTGATTAATCAATACAAGAAAATTTTAGCATGGTTCTAGTGACTACACTAAATACATTCAGAGTCCTATACATGTTTATTTGAAGAGAAAACTAGTGATTAACAAGGTGGTAGGAGAAATGATGATGTGTTGTGAGGCCTCCCTATAGAGGATCTATAAATTGATGATGTTCATAACCCTATAGAGGAAAAAAATAGTGGATATGTAAAACTCAATAAAGTCATAAGAAGTGACTTGAGAGACACATATGATCATGACAGAACTTGGAAACAAGTGAAAACTTGTAGGATAGGTTTCCATTCAATAAGTCATGATTACATGCATGGCCAAATTAATTGCGGTTCAATACAAAATGATGAATGTATGGTTGAGGCTGATATTACCAAAATGTTGGGTATGTGACTTTTTATATAATTAATGAGGGTAGTTTGGATTTTTTTTTCTAGCCCCATCCTATGTGCTTTCTATTATTTTTCCTAATAATTATATCTCTCTTCCCCTACCATTTAAAAAAAATATATGTAATAAAATATAAAATATATTAAATAATATGAACAAATGGTTTCTTTATAAAAATATAAAATCCAAATATTCATATATAATATTACCCAATATATTAAATAAAGAGATTTTATGGATGATGATAAATAAATATAACAATAAGGGAGTGTTTTGGTATAAATCAAAACTAAGAACAAAAAACACCCAAAGTCATACCATGTATATATAGTAGTAATGTAGGATTAAAACAATTAAAATTAGTCATGAAAGAAATTATTAAAAACATCTTCACCTTAGTCCTTTTAGGGACAAGGAAACAAGTTAGCTTTAAAATATATTATAAGAAAGAGATACATTAAAAAAGAAAAGGTATCCCAATAAGATAATTTATAAAAAAAATAAAATTTGGGGGAGAATTATAAAAATGATATATAATAGTAAATATAAAATATATTGTGTAAAAGGCAGTGGATAAAATATATAAAAATTCATTCCAAATAGATTAGTTTTGTGAGAGTATAAAATGTAGAGACCCGTATCTTGACATACATGGACATTACATTACTTTTGCGGAATACTTAGTACATAAAAAAAACACACACAAGGATCGTAATAGTTTAGTGTCTTTGGAAACTCGGAACGTGATCTTCTAAACGTGGTGAAAGATCTTCAATATCTCCCATAAAGATCTTCCCTTTTTTTACCTAAAAACTTTCTTTATATCCTGGGGAAAAGAAAACATAAAAAGGGTGAGCTCAAATGCTCAGTAAGGGTACACAAAAGAAAAATCAATCACATCATATTCATAAGAACATAACTTTTGGAAATCTTAACCTGCAAAAGAGAGCATAATTTCATAACATGGGATAAATCATAGTAGTGAAATGAAATCCCAAAAAAAATCATAACTTAAAACATGAAACTTTGTGGCATTCACACATAATCATAGAGAATCATTTCTTGTTAGTCAAGACTCATTGCCAAGACTATCTTAGTGGACAAAATCCCTTTCTGAATCGAGTAACCCTCGTTTCAGTCCTGTTTCACTGAACCGGTATAACCTACCATTCCAGCCATGTCTATCTCATGAGATATAAAATCTTTACCCAATGCATTGGAGGGAGATATAGGTCCCACCCATCTTATAATGAATCCTTTCTTATGTGTGCCACATAATCATAAAACATACATCATCGCATAACACATGTAACAAAAAATGGGATTCTTGAAACATCATGACATCATAAATCAATTCATATAAGATAAAGGAATTCATAAAAATGTTTCCATCACAACATAATCAAATCCATGTAATAATAGGGATAAAAACAGAACCCTTTTATTATCTTAGATGGAAAATAATTTTGATAAAACACTTGAAATGAATTCTTGAGGAAAATATCCTTTCTTCTTCAAAATCAATTTCTTTTCACAAAACATCATGCAATTTTAAAAGAAAGAGATTTTATTGAAAATAGTCATGAAATCTTTTGGAGTAATCTTCATGAAAATAAGGCTTTATAAAACCGTAAAAATCCGTTTGGGCCATTTAAGTTAAAAAAAAAATTCTTCGTACTTTTGTCGGAAAAGTCAAAAAAGTACCTCGTACGAAAAACGTCAAAAGATTCCTTTCATATCTTTTACTAAAAACTCACCGAAGGGTAAAATAGGATTTAAACACTTGTAGGTGGATGGAAATAATATTACATATTGATGAAACATGGATGTGGATGATAAAATACACCCCAGTAAATACTTACGAATAAACAATCTCGGATAAAAATGAGATTGTGATATTTCCCTTACCTTAGGTCCGACTTGCTTTGTAAGTGTCCGAACCTCCTGTATAATGATTTAAATCATATTATTGACTTATTACAGAATCATATTCATTGTTATGATATCATATATGGTTCACTTATGACATTATATAACCCGTTCTTTTGTAAATTCCATGTTAAAGAAGCGTTTTGGGTAAAATCGTTTCATTTATCGTAGGTGTTTTGACTTGTTGTTCTTGACATAATTATTACTTATATCATGATTTACTTACTTCCAGAATATAAAATATGATTTATATATCATATATATTCAGTATATATATATATATAATAGGTAGATAAATAACATGAAAAACACCGTTCATGGAGACGGTAGTCCGTACGTACGCATGAACGCTGTTTTCCTTTCCTTATTGTCTTGAATGGAAGTAAGTTGATGACATACATATATATATATACATAAATCCAGTAACTTTATAATTTCATATATTTCATTATTATTTCTTATATATACTTTATAATCATTCTTAAATGGTTAACATGGAGAATGAATCTCATCGCGTCGTGGAGACGGTAGTCCGTACGTACGCACGAGCGATGATATCATTTCCATAAATACTGAATTGAATTGGAGTGGATTATACAATATATCAGAATCAATATGATGTTGTAATAACTATGTATAGTTATTCTTTACACCATTATACCGATCCATGTAAGGTGGTGGTGGAAAATAGATTACACCACGACGTGGAGATGGTATTCCGTACGTACGCACGCGCGGTGATTTCTTTTCCCGTAGGATGGATAGATGGTGAAATAGGGTTGTTTCATACTTATAATAACATATCAGTATATGAGTGATACTGATGTTATTACTTCATAATGAAACAACCTAAGAAGAAGAAGTGGAAGAAGAAATAAAGATGAAAGAATTGGTAACGGTAATTACCTCTTCTTTGAAGCGCCTCTTTGAGACCTCCTCTTAGGGCACTAAAATTGGTCTTTGAGGAAGACCAGAACCTCTAGGATGTTTCTAGGGAAGTGGAGAAAAGATTTTTTCAGGGGTTGGCCGAGCTTGAGTGCTCAAATTGGTGTGAGGGGGAGGGGGAGGAGGTGCCCTTTTATAAGGGAGGAGAGGGGCACCTTAGGAATATCTCAAAATATTATTTTATATTAAAGTCAAAATCGGTTTATAATGGTTCCAAAGGGTCTTATTTCGAAGCTAAAGTGGGGATGGGTCGAAATCCTATCAACCAATAGAATTTAGACAAGTTTAGGATATTATTTTAACCTTATCAATTAGATTTAACTCTAAGTTAAATAATTTAACATTTACCGTGTCTTTTTGTTTTCTTTCACTATATGGTTAATACACTTACTATAACATGCCAAACGAACCCCAAATTGTTTATTATTAATATATATATCCTTATCTAAGTCATTTGGCCGAACCTTAGATTTTTAGGAATAAAATAACAATTAATAATATAATATTTGATTTAAAAACTATTTTGTGTCAATTTTGACACTATTTGATATATGATTTTTGTGAAAGTCATAACAGAATTAAATGTTCAAACCAAGTTGATTAAATCAACATTAATATATCATAGTAACCTAGAAAATTAGTGGAATGCATAAAAATTTTCAAATTACATTTATTTTGGTGTTTATAACATCAATTATGTCAATATTTCATTAATAAGATAATTACTGCATCATCGTTGTGTCATAAATAAATTAAATTATTTGATGTCTAAAAATTACAAATAAAACACCATCATGTAGGAAATGTTTTTAGCTTTCTAATGAATATTTACAATCGAATTTATCTTATGTATAACCCCATATTAAAAATGATTTACTTATTAAACTTTGATTTTAACTATTTTAACCTTTCTTTAAATAAATTAATAATAAATGTCCTAATCTAATCCAAGTGGGCCTAAATGGTCATATTTTATTCCTAAGTTTGTTTTTGGTCGAATTAAACTTGTCCAATAGAATTAGGACATGTGTTAGGGTAATATTAATATCATATTTACCCTTAGTTACCCTATTTACTATTAACCGCGGTAAAAAAAAGTAAAAAGTTACTATTCACCAAAAATTATTTTCATCTCATTGAACCACATTTTAGTCCTTGATATTAATCGTGTCTGTCGGATTTTAAAAATTCTATTCACAGAAGCGGTAAAATTAAGTTTTATGCAAAATTCAGTTTTTTAACCTACCACTTAGTAGTTTCACTATTCATCAAAAATTGATGTTTTTCAGAACAATGCCAAAATTTCATCCTAAGCTATATTTCATATTCCGAATTCAAAAATGAAATCTATTTTACCAAATTCATAACATAGAAGTTGCATTAATTAATTTTATAATTAAATCCCGCTGTTAAAATAAATAGCGTGTTTTTAGGAAACAATATATATCAAAAGATTGACACTTGATTATGTCTGGTTTAAATGTGAAATTACAACCAATGACCAACATTGTATTAAATTGTAAAAATATATTCTAAATATACTTTAAAACCACTCAAATTAATAATTTATCACTATTAATTATTTCGATTAAAAAAAGTTGTTTTTAATTATAATTTAGTAATTTTCACTATTCATCAGAATGTGAAAGTTATCCGAAAAGTACCAAAATTTCACCTTAGGCTAAATTCGATACTCCGAATCCAAGAATGAAGTTCATTTTGAAAAATAAGATTTACAGAATTTTAAAAAGTGGTTATTACTATTCATAACGGCTAGTTTTAATAATATTTTAATAGCATATCGTTGTTTAGTGAAACTCAGTATTACATACTACACACGCTATCGCGGAAGGTCGCGATTGCGTGTAATGCAAGGCAAGTCAAGGATGCGTGTTGTGCAAGCTCCTTTTGGTGTAGCGTACAACAAAAGACATTAATAAAATTAAAAAGAATATTTTTTATAAAATCTTGGGCTGTTACATTCTACCCCCCTTAAAATGAATTTCGCCCTCGAAATTCGTCGGGGTTATAAATGGTTTACTATTCGAAAGTTTCTTTAATAGAAACCCACATCGTAAAAAGGAATGTCAAAACCAATCTTTAAAAACAAAAGTATGAAACGTAACGGTTACCCAAATAAACTAATCATTGGGTTTCCACATAGGTGAAAATATGGATATGGAAGAGAAATCTAACCATCATGTTCTGATGGAGAGTGGTAGAGAACATGGCTACGGAAAAGCCAGTAATCACAAATCCATATATTTGTGATGATATAAGGTACCATCTGATTCATTAGGTATAAGATCACTAGGACAACATTTTTGGTTTTCAAGATCATTTCCCCTAAAGTTGAAAATTTGAATTAGAATAAATACTTACTTTATTTTGGTACAATCTCACTTTTGTTCGTGCCTTGAACAATTTCCACTTCATCTCTTAAATAAATGAAGTTGAATTTGTTATTCGTGAAGTGTTAGCAGATCATGTGATAGAATGACGGGTCATTCCATCTGTCTCAAACAAAAGGTTAGCAAAAATTATATGCATAAATCGATCTATAGTGAGATTAATCATATATGGTTCCTAAAATGGACTTATACTTCATATATCATACTGCTTAATATAATAAAACTAGTTTCTACTAAACAGGGACTTCCTGTAGGCCAGTGGTAGGCGATAAAGGCCAGTCGCACTTCGGTTGTGGGTTCGATTCCTACAGCCTTGTCCGAAGCGAGGGGCTGTCGCCCGTCCTGCAGGTTGTCCTTTTTCTAAAACTATGTTACTATAACATCCCATCAATAATATCGAAAATCTTCTATCCTTAAACAATACTAACTTATGTCCAACATAATCCAGTCTAATCTTTAGGCTTATACATAATATTACAGTCCACTCTCATAATATAGTGACAACGATTACCAGAGATTTAATACTGTCGTTGATCCCCACATATCATAAGATATGTCTTGTTGGTCACATTCCAAACATTCAAAGTCCTTAATCGCGTATTCTCTTGAATACCTTAGTGAAAACATGAGTGCAGTTAAATCATAACACCTTCCATATACCAAAATCCTCAAAATTCTATATACTCAAACCATGATATCACTTAGTCCTTATATCAATCATGAGCTCATGAATACTGTCAAACATTTCATTTTCTCCTTATCCCTTCATTATGGGCATATTATCTACTTTCCAAAATATTTTAATCACTTTTCATGGTTACCGGTACCTTAAAATTATTGAAAACCACAATAGACTAATACATAAATATTTCAATACACCATAAAAGTACCTCAACAACATTATTATTGAATACCAATACATAAACACTTCAGTCCATCCACTTCAATGATTGTCCTGGAAGAAGTCCTTCCTTGATTTAGAAGTATCTTTTTAGGTCAGGGCATTGAGTTGGGTAATGCCCATGTTCTCCACAAATAAGACATTGAAATCCATAAAAGTCTGTCACTCTATGACCCTTTTCTCCACACAGATAACATCGGTCCCTCCATTTGAGGTATTCCTCAAGGTTCTTCTTCCCTTCTTTAGAAATCTCAATCTTTCTTTCTTTATGCTCCTCAACATGCGAACATGCATAATAGTTTATCTTCCTCTTCTTTGATGAATTAGTCATACCGCTAAATTTCACCTTGTTAATCATATATCGCGATGAATGATTTGGCATAATCACAAGATCTTTCTCTCTAGGAATTACACAATTTGTTTTCTCATAGTGACCAATTTGTCCATTGGATTCAATGTTAACCGAATTCCTTCTGGTTCCCTCCATTAACTAAAACACAAAAAGAATCCTGTGAGAGGCAAAAATCATGCTAGGGAAAACAACATAGTAAAGGGGGAGTACCCTCAATATCTAACATCTTAGGTTAAATTCTAAGATCGTTAGCGCAATTCTAGCACTATAACCTATACGTATACTTAACCTTAGAGACATCCCTAGACATACCTTAGAAATATCTCTAGGGATCTCACTAAAGTTCTCGCATCCTAGTTTCCAAAGGTTGACTAAACCTTTCCTCTGATACCAACTGTAGAGACCCTTATCTTGACATACATGGACATTACATTAATTTTGCGGAATACTTAGTACATAAAAAAAAACACACACAAGGATCGTAATAGTTTAGTGTCTTTGGAAACTCGGAACGTGATCTTCTAAACGTGGTGAAAGATCTTCAATATCTCCCATAAAGATCTTCCCTTTTTTTTTACCTAAAAACTTTCTTTATATCCTGGGGAAAAGAAAACATAAAAAGGGTGAGCTCAAATGCTCAGTAAGGGTACACAAAAGAAAAATCAATCACATCATATTCATAAGAACATAACTTTTGGAAATCTTAACCTGCAAAAGAGAGCATAATTTCATAACATGGGATAAATCATAGTAGTGAAATGAAATCCCAAAAAAAATCATAACTTAAAACATGAAACTTTGTGGCATTCACACATAATCATAGAGAATCATTTCTTGTTAGTCAAGACTCATTGCCAAGACTATCTTAGTGGACAAAGTCCCTTTCTGAATCGAGTAACCCTCGTTTCAGTCCTGTTTCACTGAACCGGTATAACCTACCATTCCAGCCATGTCTATCTCATGAGATATAAAATCTTTACCCAATGCATTGGAGGGAGATATAGGTCCCACCCATCTTATAATGAATCCTTTCTTATGTGTGCCACATAATCATAAAACATACATCATCGCATAACACATGTAACAAAAAATGGGATTCTTGAAACATCATGACATCATAAATCAATTCATATAAGATAAAGGAATTCCTAAAAATGTTTCCATCACAACATAATAAAATCCATGTAATAATAGGGATAAAAACAGAACCCTTTTATTATCTTAGATGGAAACTAATTTTGATAAAACACTTGAAATGAATTCTTGAGGAAAATATCCTTTCTTCTTCAAAATCAATTTCTTTTCACAAAACATCATGCAATTTTAAAAGAAAGAGATTTTATTGAAAATAGTCATGAAATCTTTTGGAGTAAGCTTCATGAAAATAAGGCTTTATAAAACCGTAAAAATCCGTTCGGGCCATTTAAGTTAAAAAAAAACATTCTTCGTACTTTTGTCGGAAAAGTCAAAAAAGTACCTCGTACAAAAAACGTCAAAAGATTCCTTTCATATCTTTTACTAAAAACTCACCGAAGGGTAAAATAGGATTTAAACACTTGTAGGTGGATGGAAATAATATTACATATTGATGAAACATGGATGTGGATGATAAAATACACCCCAGTAAATACTTACGAATAAACAATCTCGGATAAAAATGAGATTGTGATAGTTCCCTTACCTTAGGTCCGACTTGCTTTGTAAGTGTCTGAACCTCCTGTATAATGATTTAAATCATGTTATTGACTTATTACAGAATCATATTCATTGTTATGATATCATATATGGTTCACTTATGACATTATATAACCCGTTCTTTTGTAAATTCCATGTTAAAGAAGCGTTTTGGGTAAAATCGTTTCATTTATCGTAGGTGTTTTGACTTGTTGTTCTTGACATAATTATTACTTATATCATGATTTACTTACTTCCAGAATATAAAATATGATTTATATATCATATATATTCAGTATATATATATATATAATAGGTAGATAAATAACATGAAAAACACCGTTCATGGAGACGGTAGTCCGTACGTACGCATGAACGCTGTTTTCCTTTCCTTATTGTCTTGAATGGAAGTAAGTTGATGACATACATATATATATATACATAAATCCAGTAACTTTATAATTTCATATATTTCATTATTATTTCTTATATATACTTTATAATCATTCTTAAATGGTTAACATGAAGAATGAATCTCATCGCGTCGTGGAGACGGTAGTCCGTACGTACGCACGAGCGATGATATCATTTCCATAAATACTGAATTGAATTGGAGTGGATTATACAATATATCAGAATCAATATGATGTTGTAATAACTATGTATAGTTATTCTTTACACCATTATACCCATCCATGTAAGGTGGTGGTGGAAAATAGATTACACCACGGCGTGGAGATGGTATTCCGTACGTACGCACGCGCGGTGATTTCTTTTCCCGTAGGATGGATAGATGGTGAAATAGGGTTGTTTCATACTTATAATAACATATCAGTATATGAGTGATACTGATGTTATTACTTCATAATGAAACAACCTAAGAAGAAGAAGTGGAAGAAGAAATAAAGATGAAAGAATTGGTAACGGTAATTACCTCTTCTTTGAAGCGCCTCTTTGAGACCTCCTCTTAGGGCACTAAAATTGGTCTTTGAGGAAGACCAGAACCTCTAGGATGTTTCTAGGGAAGTGGAGAAAAGATTTTGGCAGGGGTTGGCCGAGCTTGAGTGCTCAAATTGGTGTGAGGGGGAGGGGGAGGAGGTGCCCTTTTATAAGGGAGGAGAGGGGCACCTTAGGAATATCTCAAAATATTATTTTATATTAAAGTCAAAATCGGTTTATAATGGTTCCAAAGGGTCTTATTTAGAAGCTAAAGTGGGGATGGGTCGAAATCCTATCAACCAATAGAATTTAGACAAGTTTAGGATATTATTTTAACCTTATCAATTAGTTTTAACTCTAAGTTAAATAATTTAACATTTACCGTGTCTTTTTGTTTTCTTTCACTATATGGTTAATACACTTACTATAACATGCCAAACGAACCCCAAATTGTTTATTATTAATATATATATCCTTATCTAAGTCATTTGGCCGAACCTTAGATTTTTAGGAATAAAATAACAATTAATAATATAATATTTGATTTAAAAACTATTTTGTGTCAATTTTGACACTATTTGATATATGATTTTTGTGAAAGTCATAACAGAATTAAATGTTCGAACCAAGTTGATTAAATCAACATTAATATATCATAGTAACCTAGAAAATTAGTGGAATGCATAAAAATTTTCAAATTACATTTATTTTGGTGTTTATAACATCAATTATGTCAATATTTCATTAATAAGATAATTACTGCATCATCGTTGTGTCATAAATAAATTAAATTATTTGATGTCTAAAAATTACAAATAAAATACCATCATGTAGGAAATTTTTTTAGCTTTCTAATGAATATTTACAATCGAATTTATCTTATGTATAACCCCATATTAAAAATGATTTACTTATTAAACTTTGATTTTAACTATTTTAACCTTTCTTTAAATAAATTAATAATAAATGTCCTAATCTAATCCAAGTGGGCCTAAATGGTCATATTTTATTCCTAAGTTTGTTTTTGGTCGAATTACACTTGTCCAATAGAATTAGGACATGTGTTAGGGTAATATTAATATCATATTTACCCTTAGTTACCCTATTTACTATTAACCGCGGTAAAAAAAAGTAAAAAGTTACTATTCACCAAAAATTATTTTCATCTCATTGAACCACATTTTAGTCCTTGATATTAACCGTGTCTGTCGGATTTTAAAAATTCTATTCACAGAAGCGGTAAAATTAAGTTTTATGCAAAATTCAGTTTTTTAACCTACCACTTAGTAGTTTCACTATTCATCAAAAATTGATGTTTTTCAGAACAATGCCAAAATTTCATCCTAAGCTATATTTCATATTCCGAATTCAAAAATGAAATCTATTTTACCAAATTCATAACATAGAAGTTGCATTAATTAATTTTATAATTAAATCCCGCTGTTAAAATAAATAGCGTGTTTTTAGGAAACAATATATATCAAAAGATTGACACTTGATTATGTTTGGTTTAAATGTGAAATTACAACCAATGACCAACATTGTATTAAATTGTAAAAATATATTCTAAATATACTTTAAAACCACTCAAATTAATAATTTATCACTATTAATTATTTCGATTAAAAAAAGTTGTTTTTAATTATAATTTAGTAATTTTCACTATTCATCAGAATGTGAAAGTTATCCGAAAAGTACCAAAATTTCACCTTAGGCTAAATTCGATACTCCGAATCCAAGAATGAAGTTCATTTTGAAAAATAAGATTTACAAAATTTTAAAAAGTGGTTATTACTATTCATAACGGCTAGTTTTAATAATATTTTAATAGCATATCGTTGTTTAGTGAAACTCAGTATTACATACTACACACGCTATCGCGGAAGGTCGCGATTGCGTGTAATGCAAGGCAAGTCAAGGATGCGTGTTGTGCAAGCTCCTTTTGGTGTAGCGTACAACACAAGACATTAATAAAATTAAAAAGAATATTTTTTATAAAATCTTGGGCTGTTACATAAAATATATGTAGTTGATAAACAAAATCAGCATAAGAATAATTACAGATCTTTAGAAATCCCTACTCCACTCTTTCTACTCCTAAAATATAAAGAAATTTAGACATCCAAAAAATTACAATAGTATTCAAAATTTTATAATATGATAAATCAAAATCCAATTATTTATAATGAGATGATAACTAAACAAAAAAATTACATAGTCCTAGTCCTAACCTATATTGTTGTATCTTTTTAAACCTAGAGATACTAAAAAAGTGTGTTTCTTTTTCAAACTGGAGACAAGAAAAAAAGTATCATTTTATAGGTAAGTAATAACATTTTATGTACCTTTTTTTGGTTTGGTATAACCCATGCGCGTTGTAATATGACTATTCATTATAATGATAAAATAGGATAAAATAGTAAATTTAGAATTATAAGAGATAATGTACTGGTGATGGATAAACAAGCTTCAACCACTACTAAAAATGTGTAATAAAACACAATGGTACCCTTATGTTAGTGTTTTTTATCAATAATAAATGGTACGCTATGACATAATGGTCCTTTTACCATTAGGTGTGGTTGTTAATGTGATTTAGTGGACATGGAGCAACATGTTTAGTGGTTTTTATTTCTTGGTTACAGTATGTTGGGCCACTGTGGCTTATAGAGATCATTATATGAAGGTTGTTATAGAGAATTATTTTTTAAAAAATTACATGAAATCTGCATCTCCTCATTTTATTTAAATAAATAGAAACAAATGATATACATATTTAAGAAATTCAATATATGTGAACACTATAAATAATATATTTTATAATTTATAAAATAATATAAAAACTAACCTCAATAAAATCATTCAAAATCCCCACCCATCAACCCATAAATACAATTTGATTAAATTTAATTTAAAAGTTAGGAAAATGATACATAAAAAACTAATAATTTGACCCCACTTGATTATTTAATGTGATAATTATTATAATTTAAAAACAAAATATTGTTGTTTTCTTATTTTTAAACATATTACTTGTCTTTAATCCTTTATTTCTCTCAAAATACTTTTTATTTATTCCAAGAACACTAAAAATCATATTGAAATTCCAAATATTTTTTTATTTCACCATTTATAAAATGAATGTTTAACTTTGATTTCATGTCAAGTTTTGTTTGTTTTCAATTTTTTGACCATTAGACACATATTTTGGACTTTTAAAATAGTAAAACTACATTTTTAGTCATCCTAATTAAACAAAAACTAAAATTAACATGATTTATATTCTAACACATAAAAAATTACTCATATTATTTGTTAAGATCCAATAATTATCTGAGGTTGTTTCATAGTTTTTTACCCTCCGACGCTTGATTATACCTTTAAAACTACATTTTCTATTATTCCAAACACACCATAAATCAGATTAAAAAGTCATGTATTCATAAACATAAAAAATTATTAATAGTAAATTGTATTATTATTTAATGGAATTTACTTGTTGCTTTCTATGTTTTATCCAGTAGATGTATGTTTTTAATGAATTTCGTATAATTTAAAATGAACTTTTAGTTATACCGAGCATACATAGTTCTAGATTGGCATGTATTCTAATTATATGTAAAATAGTTTATTTAATGATCATTATATTACAATTTCATGTAAATTCAGGGACATTTACTATGTTTTGATTATTAATCACATGTTTTAGACTTATAAAATTGTCAAACTTCCATTTTGGTAATTTCGGGCAAAACAAAACTCAAATTGATGTGTCATATATTTATACATGCATAACGTTACAAAAATTATATTATAAAAAGATACCATGATGTTCTGAGATATTTTTCTACATTTTTACCCTCTGATGCATGATTTTAAAGGCTTTTATATCTTTGAGAGCTGTTTATAAATCATTCTGATAACATAGGACATTAGATTGATGTGTTTCCTATTCATACATCTCAGAAATTATTAAAATAATATTTTATTATGATTTATGAAAATATTATTTCATTTTATTGGTTTTAACCCTCTTAGTACATTTTAAATGATTTTTATATCTTTAAAACTGTACTTTCAGTCATTCTAAACACATCATATATCAAATTTCTGTTTTTCCTATTCATATATGATACAATTTATCAAAGTCTCATTATCCTATGATTTAAATTCAATTTACGGTTGTTCTATACATTTTAATCATTAAACACTCATTTTAGATATTTCAAACAAGAAAACTACTTTTTCTTTCATTCCATAAAAAACAAAACTCAGATTAATGTTTCTTTGAATCGTACACATAAAAATTTACTCTATTATTGTTTTCCTAATATTTCATGATGATATGAGGTCTATTTTCATGTTTTTACCCTCTCTTGAATTATTATAAGAAATTTAAATCTTTAAAAATTATTTCTTTTTAATTAAAATCACTCTAGATGTTTGGTTGACATGTGTTCTATTCATACTTGTCAAAAATTATTAGAACACAGTTGTACTAAAATTTCATGACAATATGATGTCGTTTTATAGGTTTTGGTTCTTTGAATCATATTTTCATTTAAAAAATATATATATTTAAGAATGAACATTCATTTATTTCTAGTAAACTAGTCATCATATTGAAATTTCATTTATTCCTAAATTTGATAATTTATTAAACAATCACCTTCCTATGATTTCACATCAATTATTGGTCTTTTTCAATGTTCAGACCATTAAATGAAAGTTTAGACTTTTAGAATAGTAGAACTATGTTTTCAGTTCTTTTAAGAAAACCATATATGTTTTTATGTTTTTGACCCTCTAAAACATAATTCTATGGGATTTTATATCTTTAAGAACTATTTTTAGTCAATTAGAGTACACTGAACATCTAATTAAAGTGATGTATTTTTTTACATGAAAAAATATTAAAATATCATTATCCTAAGATTTAATATAAATCATGTCTCTTTTTAGGTTTTGAGCCTCTAATATTTTTTTTAAAACATTTATAATTTTTAAATGAATTTTCTTTCAATTAGAGCACACCAAAAAACAAATTGACCATCCATATATTTATACATATTAAAATTTATTAAATTATCATTTTATTATGATTTCATGTTAATTCATGATCTTTTTATTATTTTTTTAACACTTGTTTTAAACTTTTAAAATGGTAGATCTTCTTTTTTGTTCATTATGTGAAAACTACAAGTTGAATTGACATGTTATTTATTCATATACATCAAAAATTACTTAATGTTCATTGAATAATGATTTGAAAATGATCCATGCTAGTTTCCTATGGTATGACCCTATGATTCATGATTTTAAATTATTTTATATATTTGAAAACTGATTCCATTCATTCTAAGAACATGAGATACCCGATTAACGTGTCATCTATTTTTATACATAAAAAATATTATAAGATAATTTTCTTAAGATTTCATGATAGTTCAAAATATTTTTCTAGGTATTAACCCATTGATGTAACCAGATTCAAGATTGATTTTCCATCTATTTATATATATATAAAATATTATAAGTTCATTTTACTAAGATTTCATGACAATTAAATGTTATTTTCTAGGTTTTGTTCTTCTAATAAATGTTTTTAATGATTTTTATATCTTTAGAAATGTACTTTTAGTTATTCTAGGAACACCAAATGTTAGATTAATGTTTCATCTATTCATATATGTAAAATTTTATTAAAAATCTGTTTTCTATGATTTTACATCAATTAAAGTTCTTTTTATATTATTTGACTATTAAACGCTCATTTGGGACTTTTAAAATAACAAGGAAAAGTTAATCATTCTAAAAAAATCACATCTTGTATTCATTTTTCTTCTATTTTAGAACACTAAAAATTAATGAGAGTTCATTTTTATAAAGATTTCAAAATGATATGAGGTTTTTTTCTCATTTTTTACACTTTTCACATGATTTTATAAACATTTATATATATAAAGCTGGTTTTAGACCTTTCTAAGCACACATGAAATATTATTGGTGTTACCTCTATTAATAAACATAAAAAATTATTAAAATATATTTTTACTAAGTTTTTATGACAATATGATATTTTTTGCTATGTTTTAACACTTCGTCACACATTTTCAAAAACTTTTATATCATTAAAAATGAACATGTAGTCATTATGAGAAAATTGGACATAAAATTAATTTTAAACCAAATTTTATATCAAAAAATTAATTAAACGATCATTTTATAATGATTTAATGTCAATTAAAAGTTATTTTTTTATTTTTTTATGTTAAACATTTTTTTACACATTTTAAATTTAAAAACCTATTTTTTCAGTAATTCCATGAAAATTGAAACTCTAATTGATGTCTCAACTATTCATATACATCATAAATTAATTAAAATTAATTTTATTAATATTTTATGATGATATAATGTCATTTTCAATGTTTTATTCCCCAGACACATGATTTTAAAGGCTTTTATATCTTAAAAACTACTTTTTCAATCATTCTAAGAAAACAAGACATCATATGAAAATTAACTCTATTTTTTCCTATAAAATTACTAAAATATGATTTTCATGATATTTCATAAAAATTTGATGATATTTTCTATGTTTTGACTATATGATGCATGTTTTTAATTACTTTTATATATTTTAAAACACACTTTCAATCATTTTATGAAAACCATAAGCTTTATTAACATGAGATATATTCTTGAATGTTAAAATTTATTAAATGACCATTTTAATATGATTTCACAAAAAAATATTTTTATTTTTCTATATTTTATTAATTAAACCCATGTTTTAGCCTTTTAAAATAGTAAAACTGATTTTCTGGTCATTCTGAGAAAATTATTACTCATATTGATAAATCCTCTATTTCTAAACATTAAAAATTTCTTGATGTTCATTTTTATAAGATTTCATGAAGACATGAGGTGATATTATAGATTTTGAACCTATGATGAATGGTTTCAAAGACTTTTATATCTTTATAAACTACTTTTAGTTTCATTATGAGTACATCAAATTTTGGATTGACATCCTATATATTTGTATACAAAAAAATTATTAAATATTATTTTCATAATATTTTATGAAAATATGATTTTGTTTCTATGTTTAAACCTATGATACATGGTTTTAATGAATTTCATATCTTTAAAAACACACTTTCAATAATCCCAAGAACATTGTGTTTTTAATTTAAATGTTTTTCTCTATACATGTCACAATTTTTTAATTAATAATGTTCCTATTATTTCAATTACATTAATGGTCATTTTCTACATCTTGACTATTAGACACTCGTTTTATAAATTTCAAATAGTAAAAAAAATATCCCTATCATTCAGAGAAAACTAAAATTTGAATTGATGTCTTGTATATTTTTATGCATCAAAATTTTTTATACATTAATTTTCTTTATATTTCATGATAACGTGAGATTTTTTCATAGTTTTTACCCTCTAAAATATTCTTTTAATGACTATTACATATTTAAAAACTAATTTTCAATAATTTGGAGCACCCCATAAATATGATTGATGTATCATATAATCATACATATCAAAATTTAGTAAATGATCTTTGAATTATGATATCATGTCATTTAAGGGTATTTTCCTATGATTTAACCATTAAAAACATCTTTAATACTTTTAAATCCCTTTGATTCATGTTTTTCAATACCTTTATTTATTTAAAAACACACTTGGGGTTATTCCAATCATACTACAAAACAATTCAAGATCATATGTAACATTTTCAATTTAATACTATTATTTGAAATATGTGTTTCTTAACTATAACCACATCCAAAAATATAAAATAAATTTTACTTGTACTTGTAAAATAAATTGTTACATAATGAAAATTAATGGAACATACCTGAATCATATAGTCTATCTGTATCTAGATCACTTATAGACTCAAAATGATTCTCATTAATAGCATTCTGAGACTAACAAAAAATAAATATTAAATATTATATGAATATTAAAATAATGTTGATGTATATATAATTTATTTTCTCTCTTTCCTATGACATCAAAATATTTGCATCATCAATGGGACATTGGTCGCCACTTCCTTTATATATGTTGAAATCTATGATAATCTCTCCTTAAACTCTACCCATGCCACCAAATCAAGAATCTTTATTTAATTTTGTGGTTTTCATGTTTTTATCTCCATATAATTTGTGTGCATACCTTATTCTTTGTACGTACTCATCGCCTCTACTCTAATGGTTACATGTCATGTGACACCTGTTCCATATGTTAATGAGTAATATTGTCTATCACACCCTAGATCAAGATAAAATATCTCATCTCAGTGTGTAATAATATTTTTTTGCTCCACTGGTAGCTATTCTAACACATCCTTAAACTAATTTTATTGAATATACATATTTAATTGTTTAATAATAAAATATTCTATATAAAATCAAAAAAAATTCTTTTAATAGATATTTTTCTTAATATGACACTAGAATCATCGAGATAAAAAACCCAGCATGTCCTAATCTATATTAATATCATATTAGTGTGATCTCATTATTGTCATAAGTATACCAAAGGTGAACACCAGTTAGATATTTATATTTATGTTATACTATAATATTTTAACTAAATGAATAAAAGATGAAATATAAATATATATTATTTCTAAGTTATGACACGTGATAAGATCCATTTCTAGAAGGTTTTCCCTATAGTGGTTGATTATGTGAATTAAGACTATAATTATTCAATATTAAATATATTTAGTTATTAAAAGTATGAAATATTAATGATTTTGTATATTCAAAATAGTAAATCTTATCATCATCACCTCACTTAACAAAAATGAAACTAGAACCTCCCACTAAGATGGAACAACACTTGGAAGGATTCAATTTATGATGTATGGAACACCCATAAATGTTTCCCAATTATATCCCATTATCATTATATTGTAATATTTTTATAACATTTGAAATTATTAAATTTACAATGTTTTAAACTTATCAAGTTAGTATTAAAAAATATCTCATTCTAAAAAAAATACTTTGGTATAATAATAACGAAAAGAATATCAAAGAAAATTAAAAATTTATTTCACTTGAAACACACTACATAATATATCAATTGTATTTTAGAGAAATAAATTACACTCAAGATTTCTTTAAGGGACTCTATGGGGAATTAATATCATATTTTCTAGCTAAAAAATCAATACACTCATGCCCTCTCCCATTGGATGAAAGGTGTAATCAATTTTTTTTTTCTGCAATGGATGTTTCAAAATAAAACCCCTATAACAGGTCCCTAGATTGTTCTATAAGATTCACTATATCATTCTAAACATAAATTCATAATGTGATAAAAATTATCTATGTTTTTTAATTAAAAAAACATATAAATGAAAATACACTTACATAAAATGAAAATAAATTAACATAAAATTAGAAACATATATACCATCATTGTTAGATGAAGCACCCCAACCTTTCTATGACATATCAATATTTTTTAAATAAAAATAAAGTTATTTCAACTAACTTTATTAAAAATAATTTACAAAAAATTCTATAAATATTATGAATTTTATCTATAACTTGAAAAAACATGCTTTAATTCCTTCACTAGACATAAAAATCTATCACATCTCCTTTACTGGTCTCACATGGCCATTGAATATCCTCTTTTCATATATGTATAGTAATTGGTTCAATATTTTACTCAAGAAATTCTGTAATGTATAGTTCCTCATATCAAATCAGAAATAACCCCTTCTAAATATTTTCACCCTAACCACCGAGTCTAAATAAATGATGAAAATATAAACCTATTCTATAAATTATATAAATATAGAGGGATCATTACTTACTTTTTTATATTTATAAAACATATAGTTAAATTTTACCAATGAAAATTGGTTTTGTTCTAGTTAAATTCCTTAAACTGGATCGAACCAATCATACTTCAACAATATATACCCAAATATCTTACCATAAATAACTTCAATGACATCCCATAATATTCCATAGTAATATCACAAACTGATGGATTGATAACCAATACCATTTTTTTCATTTCTCAATTCACATCAACATCACTACTGAGAAATCAAAATCAATTAGCATATAACGAGTTATAATGATGAGCCATAAATAATAGAGCAGCGACTAGTGGTTCGGTCCTTCAGTCACTGTATGAGTACCTAATTCATATATTCTGGAATCTAAAACTTTCTAGTAATTCTATGGATATAGGGGTGTAAAATTGAAGTTCATATATATTATAAAATTATTAAATCAATTATAGATACATACACAAGACTTTAACCCCTTAGTAAATGTGTTTAAATGAAGTTATTAGATCCAATAGTCAGGGACATGGGGCCTTTCATATTTTAATTCAATGATATGCATCTGTAACAGAAACAAATAAGTAATTAAAAGTAAGTTATATATATATATAAATAAAACACATAATAATTCAACTATATAACTTATTGAATCAATGGATTAAGTTATATAGTGTTAAATAACACGTATCTATGAGCTTGGACCCACTATTTATTATCTATATAAAACATTTTTTCTCTAATTGGGTCTTCCTCAATCTAGGAGTGTTTATATAATTTTTTATTTTAACCTCTTCATGATTTATAATACATAATTTTTGTATTAATCCATAAAATAACACATTCAAATAGAATATTATATATGTGATCTGTTGTGAACATACAATTTCATTGCATTCAACAATATCTTAATTAGATACAGCTAGCTGAATTGCATGAGACCACCAATAATGACTTCACTGGTTAAATGTATAATTAGGTGGACCATGTTGTCAAAAAAAGTTGAATTTGGTTTCTTTATGTAAGGTCCCAGATCTATGTGGATCAATCCTTTGTTTTTTTTTTAAGATTTAAGTGCTCTAAGGTGGTTCAAAAGATGTTTGGAGAAGTTTTGTTAAGTAAAGGATCGAAAGGGGGGATTACACATCTTGTAACTGTATTACATGACTTGAAATCCTATTAAATGGATTGTTCTGGAAAGATTCATGGCATAAAGGATTTTACATTGTGTGGAAGAGGGATTCATGGTGTGAAATACATTAGGGGTTGAAAAATAAAATAAAATCTATTGGCAATGCATTTTTTGGTGGAACTTGACCTCAATGAATTACATGATATTAAAGGGGATTAAAATTCATGTAATACCACAACACTGTATGTTTTAATTGTTTTCTAGGAACTCAGTTTTTGTCAAAACCTATAGACACAACGCCTCTCCCTTAATCCTAGGTGACACAACAACCCTTTATTTAGTGTTTTGGGGATTCCTTAAACAATGAACAATCCTTAGACCCCTCTTTTGATATTTAATGATCTGTATTCTATATAAGTTATGATCTACCTAATTTCTTATGGTTTCTTTGATCTATTTCCTCTTGTTTCTATTTTCCATGTTATGGTGCATTATCTCTATGTTTCTAATGGAGTTTTCTGGGTGGTTGGCTGGTTTGGTTGTGTTGTGGCATCCTTGGGTGGACATAGTTTTTGTGGGAGAGGTGATAAGGATCTATTGCATTGATCTATTCTCATACCAAGAACATCAATGGCCATTTGAAGTAGGGGATTCAATGATTCTCTATATTTATGTGCAATTACAGAGTTATCATGATGTATACCCTTGGATCGTAAGGAAATTGACCTAGTTAAATACTTAAACCAGATTAATGAATTGATATTGATCTCATAGTGATTTTTTTTTGCATTATACCATGATAAAAAATTTTCCTCTTTATTTTCTAGATAGTGTGATATCTATTCTTTTCTTTATTTATCATGTTGTTATTGATGGAAATTAGTAAAGAACGTAAAGATGGAATTAATTGAAAATTAATTGGCTAATTGGTTAAAGAGGAATGTTTAATGAATCTGGTTGTTGTTGTTGTTGTTTTAATTTGACATTAATCAAATTGATGAAAATATGAATGTTTAATTGAAATGGTTTAATTAACCTGAAACATGTTGTTTCTTGTCGATAAAGAAATTAAAGGCATGTTAAATTAATTGGTTCATTGATTTGTGATAGTTTATTGATTAGGTTTCCTGTAGTTGGAACCTATGAATAATGAATCGGTTAATTCATGATTAAATAAGGACTAGTTGTGTGGTAAAGATAATTCATTTGTAGGGTCTGAGTTGCATTCTTTATTATAAATTCCAAGTACCTTATTTTTTGGAATAGTGAGATATCATTGTTTTTAAAGGTTTAATTCCTTGCTTTGGGGATGAGCGCCCATTTATATATTTGTTCATACTACTTATGATGTGCTCTGGATATTAGAATTGTGGTATGTGGGTTAGGGAGGCCCATATGTGATGTGATCCTGGGATGCATGAGCTTGGGATGTCTGAGCATAGAGGCCTGTTGTGGTACGTGGGGCATGGAGGCCCAGTTGTTGTGGAAATAATTGATTCCCAGAGTGGCGAGATGCATCAGTTTATGTATGTGGTTTCGGGGAGGACACTGGAGATGACAGAATGGGTTGAATCTAGGCTTACTCATTTATGTGAAAGTTGGATACTTTTTAAATCTGTTGTTTGTTTATCATCTTTACATTCCCCACTACTTGAGGAATAGTGTTTGGTTACTCTCCTTCCAAAAGAGGAGAATATGTACAGGGTATGAAACATTCTTTCCATGTTTATCTTCTTGAGGATGGAAGGGTCCACTCTCCCTATAGAGTTGGAAAGGACTTGATGGGTAGTTCATCTACTCATAGTGTAGATCCCCTTGTGTTTGGAAGCTTTAGATGTTTTCCTAGAATACCTAGAAATATGGAAATATATAAAATGATAATGTTGTTAAATAAATGAATAAATGATGTTTCACCCATGGGGTTGGAGCTTGCTGGGATGCAATTTTGAGGTTACATTTATGAGAAACCATGGACTCGGTTTGGTTATGCCTAGAGGGCATGGGAATTTGTTGTGATGCTAATGAAATGTAATTTGGAAATGATGATGGTTAATTAATGGTTAAATAATTAATTATCATAAATTGAAACTGATAAAAAGGGATAAAGTAACTTAATGTAGATCCTTAAATGGTTGTGTACTTATAGCATATCTATTCTTAGCGGTGGTAGTCGGTCGCTCGAGAGACTTTAGATGCAATTGAGGCTAAGACTAGTTTATACCCATAATGTGGTTTTGAGATATAGTATATCATGTACTTTTTGTGTTTTGATATGCAACCACACCCTATCAGTTAGGACAACTAACACCCTGGGGATTTCAAGCCCTATGGGGGTTATTTCCCCAATATCCTAATGGGAGGATGGATAGATGACTACCCCCTTTAGCCCTGCTCTCTTCTATTAGTGGTTACTTGTGCTGGTATTCACGATGCTTAGTTTTATTCATATATGTGTGTAGAGGGTTGTAAAGGATTGTGGTCATTAACACACATATATTATGGATATAATTTCCTAAATACTACTATAGGTATAACATTTATGGGTTGTAATGGCTTGAGGATCCTTAATCAGTGTATGGGATATAATGGCTTGAGGTATGATATCTGATCTGTGATACATGTTATGTGGGATATAGTTTCTCTTAGAAACTACCTGGTTACTTTGAATATGTGGATGTGGTGGTGTAATTCATGAGTTGAATGTTGACACACAAAGTGCGTGTTGTGGTTCTTTGCCTAGGTGTCTGCGAGCTAGCATTTTTTGTGAGAGATACTCAGGACATGCAGTGTTGGGGAAAAGAGGAAAACTAGTGGGGTAGTAGTAACAGGGTAACCTTGATATTTTTTATTATATAATATTCACTTGTATGTGATACATGGTGATATTATCCATGGTGAGGCTGGGAACTTAGTATACCTGTTTAGGCAAAGAGTTAGTTTCACATTTTGTTCACTATGCTTTAGCATGATTTTATTACTTTTTCATGAGAGGCTCTAGAGAGGATCCTACTGAGTATACAAGTATACTCAACCTATGTATATATAAACTATTTTTCAGGTTAGTTGGAGCAGGTTGGAGATCAGGCTGGTTACTACTAGCTTGTGGGTTATAGGATCTATTTGGGCTACGTGGTCACTACCATCTTTACCTTTCTTTTGGTACTTGTGGTTTTACATTCAGTTGTAGTATTTTTTACATGAAATTACATTTGTGTACGTGGGTTTCTTTATATTTTATTCTGAGAAGGAGTTGGTTGGTGTCTATATTATCTCTCACTTTAGAATGCATTTCTATTAGAGGGAAATGCCTCACATCTGCATGTTTTTTATACCCTCAGTTCTAGTCATAATCTCGGGGCCTATTGGATGTAGGAATTAGGGGTCACATTCTCCCTTATCCCATTTTTTGCCCAGGAGGGGTACACTTTATGGGGAAGGGGTCGTGAAATAGTGGTATCAATGATCTGGTTGATCGATATGATGGAGTTTGGAGTTAGTCACAGATGAGGTGCATGGGTTGGTAGGGAAACAATGTCAACTAAGTTTATAAAGCACTGTAAACATGGGAAACATGCTATGATACAGGTATTTAGGGCTCTCTTTGATCTGATGCATAGAACTTTAAACTTACAGTTTCTACTAAATGAAGTGATACTGGTTGTAGGGTAGAGGTCTAGGAAAGGATCATGTATCATTATTCTTTGCGCCTATGTTTGAATGGGTAAAGCTTGGGATAGGTTGACCTAAAATGAATAAAATAAAAAAATTATTTAATGTTACGTATTCCATATTCTACATTTAGGATTTCTAATTTCTTATTATTTTATAGTTATGGCTCCAGGTCGATGTCCTCATCAGGTTCATGTAGAATATGTTCAGAAGGTTGCGCCACCGATCATTGTAAATTAGAGGTTGATAATAAAGAAATATGGAGGAGGAAAATATGAGACTTTTAGTGCCAGAGTTTGCAGAAGTATAAGGGCTCTGTTTTAGATGGATTTATAGAAGACAGGTTGGAAGAGGTTGAGATAACCTTCAGTTCGATCTGTGCTCAGAATGAGAAATTGGTGTTTTTGGTTGTGACGATGCTCTATGGAGCAACAAGGTAGTGGTGGTTCTTATTCCTTTGAGATCATGTGGTGTTAGCAGTCTCGTGGGAGGATTTGCGAGACTATTTTAGAGTTGAGTTTATTTCTTCAACAGTGAAGGCGATGGGTCACCAAGATCTGCTTATCCTTTGGTAAGGGAGCTATAGTGTGCAAGAGTTTAGAATCCATTTCAGGAACCTTCTATGATATTATTTGGACCTATTTCCAAATGAGGAGATCAATGTGAGGCATTTTGAAGAGGTGTTGCATCTAGAGATACAACACTATCTCACCCCATTTATGTAGTACACATATCTCGAGGTACTGGAAAGAGAATATTTCATCAAGAGGATGTTGTCCAGAACAATATCATAATGATAGGGATGTCTTTGTGATTCCTCATGAAGCATATCTGTGGTTTGAGGTTCCCAGTTTTCTGGGAAGAAGAGATTTAAGTCAGCAGATGGTAGGTCCCAGCCCTCTATATATCGTTTCTATAGAGGTGGTGGCTCTTATACCTGTGAAAATGGATCAGGAGCTTGTTTTTCTTGTGTATTCTGGGGTCATTTGTGACATGAGTACCCGAACTTTCAAAATAATCATCATGTTATAGGTGTTCCGCTTTATGTCCCTCCATTGAGGTAGTTCCATCTAAGGCAACAGTAGTAGTTTTCTCTAGCTTTGTATCATTAGAGAGAAGATGGGGAAGGCAAAGGATAGACCTATGATGCTACCCATCCTTAGAGATCTGATTGTGGCTGTGGAGGTGGTCATCAGTGGGGTCAGATATGCAGTGGAGCAAGTCATGGTATGCTCCATGATTTAGTATTTCCAGCACTAGATGATCCAAACATCATTCGAGGTACTCTTTTCTTATTTTATACTAGTTTTAAAGTTGGTTATCAAAGATCTATTTACGGTCAAGATACCATCATATTCATGTGAAGGATGAGGATATCCTAAATATTGCTTTCCATTGTCATCATGAATATTATGAGTTCATTGGTATGTTGTTCGGTGTGATGAATGCTCCATATATGTTCATGGGGTTGATGAATACTGTGTTTCGTGAGTTCTTGGATAAGTTCGTGGTAGTTTTCATCAAATAAATCCTTGTTTAATCCATGCCTGAGGAGGAGCATGTAGGGCATCTACATGCTATTTTGGGAGTTCTTCTCCATGAGAAGCTGTTTGGGAAGTTGTTGAAGTGTGAATTTTGGGCTCTAGAAGTCTATTTCTTGGGGCATGTTGTATCCTAGAAGGGAGTATATTTGGATCCATCAAATATAGATGTAATTGTTTCTTGGGCATCCCCCAAGATAGTGGAGGAGGTGAAAAGTTTCTCTGGTCTTTCAGGCTATTATAAGAGGTTCGTTGACAATTTATCTTAGTTTGTAACTCCTCTAATAGAATTGAATAGGAAGGCTGAGGTGTCCTTGTGGAATGACCAATGCTAGGTGGCTTTTGAGTATCGAAGGAGATTTCGGTCAGTGCACCATTTCTTTATCTATCGCCAGAAGGAGTTTAGTTTGAGTTTTTCTATGATACTTTGCATCTAGGATTAGGGTGTGTTTTGATGTAGCGAAGATTAGTTATTTATTATGGTTCTTGGTATTTATGTACCCACGAATGTAACTATGCCACCCACGATCTTGAGTTGTAGGTAGTGTTGTTTTTGTAGAAGTTTTTGAGACATTACCTAATTGGAAAGCATTTCTTGGTCTCCACTGTTCATAAAAGTATGAGGTATTTTTTTCTCAAAGCGCGACTTAAACTTATGACAATGTCGGTGGATGGAGTTTTTATAGGACTAAGACTTCAAAATTTCATATACACCAAGAAATGGGAATGTTGTATCTGATGCACTGAGCATGAAGTCATGTAGTGAGTTAGTACATGAATTATATTATTCATGGAGAGTGATGGGAGAACTTTCATCATTGCACCTAGATATAGGAGAAGTTGGGGGAAGATATTGTATTTTTCAGATGATGGTGTATTCTTTTCTAGTGACATAGGTGGAAGAGTCCTAGTTGGTGGATCTTGAGGTGGAGGTCTGGAGTGATTGAGTTTTTTTGTGTGGTGAGTCCCGTAATGGTTGGTCTAAATATGAACAACACTGAGTGTTGTTTTAGGGAAGAATTTTCATTCCTTTGATGGTGTGTGATATGGTTCTCAGATAGTTCCATAGTTCACACTCATAGTTACATCTTGGTTTGAAAAAAAATGTACTAAGATTTGAGAGGTTAGTTTTTGTGGCGTTGGTTGAATTGTGCAGTTGCATATTTTGTATCTTAGTGTTTGATCTTCTATAAGGTGAAGGAAGAGCACCATGTTCCTAGTGGTTTTCTCCAACCATTAGATTTTCCTCAATAGAAGTGGGGGGAAATATTGATGGATTTTGTTACCGATTTACCTAGAGCTTAGAAAGGCTACGATGCTATATGAGTAGTAGTGGGTTGTTTGAAAAAATCAACCTACTTTATAGAGATCAAAGAGTCGAGCTCAGTCGAGGTTTTTTGGAGGAAGTATCTAGAGGTGGTGGTAAGGCTCCACAGGGTCCCAAGGAAAATCATTTCTGATCGAGATCTTTATTTTACCTCCAGGGTGTGGAGAGGTCTCCAGTATGATTTTTGTTCTCAACTATTCCTTAGCACTGATTTTCATTCATAGATGTATGGTTAGATAAAACAAACCATCCAGACTCTTGAAGAAATGTTGTGCTCTTATGTCATGTATTTTGGTGGTTTGTGGATGAGGCACTTACCATTTGAAGAGTTTTCTTACAAAAATAGTTTTCAATCCATCATTAGCATGGCACCATTTTTTCCTTATATGGCCAAAATTTCCTTTCTCCATTGTGCTGGACTAGGTTCAGAGAGTCATCGATTCTCAGGCTAGAACCAGTACAAAATATGATTGATATGGTTTAGGTGATTATTGAATGGATGAAGGAAGAACAAGATTGTACTAAGTCCTATATAAATTATAGTAGTATACCTTTCGAGTTTTGTGTTGGGGATCACATATTTCTAAAGGTGACCCCATCATGCTCATCGAAGGTTTGATCATGAGAGTAAGCTTTCTCCCTAGTTTTTTGGGCCTTTTGAGGTGATGTATCTTATCTTAGCTATGGATTATTAGGCCGCACTTCCCCTATAGATGAGCCAGATACATGATGTTTTTCACATGTAGTAGCTCCATTGTTATCTTCATGGTGACTCTCACATCATTGATTGAGGTGATATCGATGTTGAAAATGATGAGAACTTCGGGGAGCAGCCTGTATAGATCCCTGAACACAAGTATAAGGTTTTTTTTTTGGCATGTAATCCCATTGTTTCATGCCTTATGTAAGTACGATGGAATAGAGAAGAGTACCTGGGAACATGATTCTTAGAAACATGCTCAGTACCCTGAGATATTTTATGTTTAGCTCTTATCTTGTAATGCTGTTCGTTTGGTGGTTGTAGAAATTTTATATTTATGAGATAACTTTGTCTTGTTGCTTTTTGTGACATGCTCCCTTTTGAGAGGTATCTTCCTTGAGAGAGTGATTGGGAGCAGGTTGTGGTTGTTTCATGGTTCTGTGCTTGATCCCTAAGTTGAGGTGGTGAGCTCTTATAGTGGTGAAAGATTGAGAGGTATCTCATGGGGTGTCTATTCAAATAACCCCTTTCCGTTTCCTCTCTGGGTTGGTTTTAGATTCTCGAGGATTAGAATGTTTTGAGAGGTATCTGATGTAAGGGCCCAAATCTACGTGGATCAACCCTTTGTGTGTTTTTGAAGATCAAAGTGCTAAGAGGTGGCTTAGAATAAGTATTGAGAAGTTTAGTTAATTAAAATATATAAAGGGGGGATTACACATCGTGTAACCATATTACACGATGTAAAATCCTATTTCATAGGTTTTCCTAGAAATATTCAAGATATTTATACTTTTACATGGCATGAAAGAGTGATTCACGACATGAAATAATTTAGGGTTTGAAAAATAAAATAACATCGAGAGGAGGCACATTTTTCAGCATAACTGAACCTCAAGGAATTAATTGATGTTAATGGGGATTATACTTCATGTAATACCCTAACACTATACATTTTAAGTGGTTTTCATCCATTGTTTTTTTTTTAAAAACTTATTGTTGAAGTGGCTATCCCTCAACCCCAGACAACCCAATGACCCTCTCTTTAGCGTTTTGGGGACTCCTTCATCAAGGAATGATCCCTATCTCCATTTTTCAATCTGTAGCAATCTGTCTTTGATATAAGGTATAATCTACATCATTTATAGTGGTTTGTTTGATATGTTTCCTCCCATTTCTTTTTTCCATGTGATGGAGCATGAGATCCATGTTTCTAATAGAGTTTTCTTGGTGTTTGGTCGGTGCAGTTGTGTCGTGGCATCCTCGAGTGGATTCAATTGTTACGAGAGAGGTTATTGTGATATTTTGCTTTGATATATTCTCATATGAAGAACATCAATGACCTTTTGAGGTAGGGGATTTGATGCTTCTCTATTTTATGTGTAATTGTATATTTATCATGATTTATCCATTTGGATCACAATAAAATTGGCCAAATTAAATACATAAATTGGATTAAATAATTGGTAACAATAACAAAGAGATATTGTTTCTTTATACCATGATAATGTTTTGCCTCTTGATTTTCGAGATATTTTTATATTTAGGCTTTTATTGATTTATCATTTCATTATTAATAGAAATTTGTAAAGAACGTAAAGTTGGAATTAATTGATAATTAATTATATAATTGGTTAAAGAGGCATGTTTAATGAATCTGGTTGATATTATTGTAATTTGACATTAACCAAACTGATACAAATATTCATGTTTCATTAAAATGGGTTAATGAACCTAAATCCTGTTAATTCTTGTTGATAAAGGAATTAAATACATGTTACATTAATTAGTTAATTAAATTGTGATTGGTTTTGATAGATTGTTGCTTAGGTTTCCCATAGTTGGAACCTATGAATAATGAATTGGTTAATTTAAGATGGAATAAGAATTGTTTTTGTGATAAAGATAATTAATTTTTAGGGCATGAGTTTTATGATTGCTTATAAAGGCCAAGTACCTTATGTTTTGGATCCATGAGATCTCTTTGTGTGTAAAGAATAAATTCATTGATTTGGGGCCGAGAGCTCATTTCTATGTTTTTTCCTACTGCTTGTGATGTGATATGGATATGATATCTGTGATATGTTGGGTATGGAGGCCTGAATGTGATGCGATCCTGGTATGGATGAGATTGGAAGGCTATTATGGTAAGTGAGGCAGGGAGGCTTAATTGTTGTGGAATCAGTTAATTCCTAGAATGGTGTGATGCATCAGTTTATGCATTCGATGTCTGGGAGGATATCAGAGATGATGGAACACGTTGAAGTTGGGCTTACTCATTGATGTGAAAGTTAGATGCTTGTGGAATCTTTTTTTATATGATTTACTTTCCCCACTGCTTAAGGTTGATGGTTTGCTTACTATCCTTATAAAATAGGCGAATAAATGACGGGTATGCCACTTTATTTCCATGTTTAGCTTCATGAGGATGGATGGATCTATATTCCTACTAGAGGTGGAAAATACTCAAAGAGTAGTTTGTATAATCACAGTGTTGATCCCCTTGAGTTTGGAAGATTAATATGTTTTCATAGAATACTCAGAAGTATGGAAATATGAAAATAGAAATTTTGTTAAATAAATGAATAAATGATGTTTAACCCATAGGTTTGGGGCTTTCTAAGATGTAATGTTGAGGTTATATTTATGAGAAAACATGGACTCGGTTTGGTTATTCCTAGAGGGCATGGAACTTTTTTGTGATGATAATAAAATGTAATGTGGAAATGATGATGGTTAATTAATAGTTAAAGAATTAATTAATGTAAATTGAAACTGATAAAAAGGGATAAAGTAACCTAATGTATGTCCTTAAATTGTTGTGTTCTTATTAGTTATCTAGTCTTTGTAGTGGAAACTAGGATTCTGAGAGATGTTAGTGGAATTTGATCCTAATACTATGTTATGCCCATAGCATGATTGTGAGATATAATATATCATGTAATTTTTGTGTTTTGATACACTCATACACCTTGTCAGTTATGGAAACTATCACCCCAGGGATTCTGAGCCTTGTGGGGTGTTTTCCCCAACATCCCAATGGGAGGATGAATGAGTGACTACCTCCTTTGGCCCATATCTATTCTCTTGGTATTTACTTGTGTCGGTATGCACGATTGTTAGTTTTCCACATATATGTGTATAGAGGGCTATAATGGCTTGTGGTTATTCACACACATATATTCTATAGATAGTTTCATAAAAACTACTATAGGTATAACATGTTTGGGATGTGATGGCTTGAGGATCCTTACTCACTGTATGGGTTGTAATAGCTTGGGGTATAATACCCGATGTATGATACATGTTATGTGGGTTGTGGTGGATCCCAAAATCTAACTGGTTACTTTAGATACATGGACATGGTGTTGTGATGCACAAGGGGAATGTTGACGCATGGGGTGCATGTTGTGGTTCTTTGATTGGGTGTCTGTGGGCTAGCCTTTCTGAAGAGAGATGCACAGGACGTGTGACATTGTGGGAAAAGTAGAAAACCATTTGAAAAGTGATAGTGGGGTACCCTTGATATTCATTATTATATAATAGGATCTTGTATGTGATACTTAGTGAGAGTATCCATGGTGGGGCTGAGAACTTAGTTTACCTATTTAGGTGATGAGTTAGTTTCACTTTTTGTCCAATGTAATTTAGCATGATTTATTTACTTTTGCACGAGAGGCTTTGGGGAGGATCCTACCAAGAATACTATTATAATTACCCTAAATATATATAAAATATTTTTCTAATCAGTTGGAGAAGGTTGGATTACTACAAGCCTGTGGGTTGTAGGAGCTGTTTGGGATTTGTGGTCTCTACCGTATATATATTTCTTTTGGTACTTGTAGCTTTCCTTTTAGTTGTAGTAGTACTTTAATGACCTTGCATTTTTATACTTTGGTTTCTTTTTTATTATATTATAAAGAGTATTTGGTTGGTGTCTATCTTATCTCACTCTTCTGCATGTGTTTCTATTAGAAGTTAATGCCTCCCATATTTATGTTTATTATACCCTTGGTAGTAGTTTCCAACATGGGTGCTACTGAATGCGGGACTCAGGGGTCATTATTTCTCTTCTCCCGTTTCCAACCTAGGAGGGGTACATTTTGTGGGGATGGAGTCGTGACACTATAAGTGAAATGGTGTCAGTAAAATCTTTTCTTATAAACTTCTTAAATCACTTTTTTTAATATTTCTTGAAATGTTCTATAGAAAAAAAAGAGGAACTTTAATTAACAGATAAAAAATATTATTAGGAATGAAATAATGAATTGAAATTTGGATTATCTATTTAAGAATAATATTGTTATCATGACATTTCATCTTGTATAATTTCATGTTCTCAACATTGATACAAATGTAAATATTATAACAGTAATTATCTGACACATTAACTATCATCAAAATTGATAGAAATTACTTTTCTCATTTTTAATTTTTATTTACTATAAAGTAAGAATTAATACCTTATTAAAACCCCCAAATAGAAATTTAATGGTTGTCTCAATCCCATGTTCTACAAATAATGATGATTATTGAAACTATCCTCTGATTTCCCCTTAACATTCAAAATGGTTCACAATATGTTATCACACACATTTTTCTCAAATTATTATACCTTAAAATATTATCTATAAAATAAGAAAATTTAACAAACATACTTCATTTCTTACAATTTTGACTGTTTTCTATATTTGTAGTTGGAATTTTTGGTAATGAAGGATACAGTAAATCCTGAAAGGAATATACTATGAAAATGTTTTCTTGGTCATGTTGTGATAAACTTTTAACACCAAATTTTTTTTGGGGTGTTGGGTCATACTCCATATAACCATAAAATGACACTATATCTTCTCTAAACTTGTGTTGTAGTAGAAGAAAGTATTTTTCCATGTTATTACTACTTACTATTGTACTTAATACATATTTATTTCTTACTATCATTGAAAAAAAGGATAGATAAATTCATGTTTTCTACTCTAACCTTATAAGTTATCATATATTGGGAATTAATCACTTATCCATAAAAAGGTGACCTGAAGATTAAATATTTCATTACCTATACTAACCTGTGTTTAATTTTCTATTAAGTATAATTTAATTAGTTTTACACATATTCCACCAAATTCATTATGCTAGAAACTCATTCTCAATTTTTATAAACTTTAAAAACATAACAAGCATATATACTGGTACTGATTGGAAACTCACTTAGATTACATCCCAATATGTCTAATTAAATTTATCCTCAATTTATATAATCAATCATAAAGAAAAATATCATATATGTCTTCCTCCCACACATTAACCAACCCTCAAAGGCACTACTCAAGCATTTCACACATACACACTCAAGGTAACCCACTTTCCTAAGCTAACTCAAATATACCAATAATAAAAATAAATACTATAAGATAAACACTAAGAATTGGACAAATGAATGAAATTACACTAAGATTAGGCCCCAATAAATATGTCTCTTGGAAAATGTATATTTCTTTTAAACTTTAAGAAAATAAAGTTGAATAAAAAATTCACATTATATTCCATAATTTCCTTTATTTAAAATAAATTCTTTACAAAAATATTGTAATTTAAATTGGAGATTCCAAAAAATCACATAAAAAATTCCATCCTTTGTAAAAATAAAAACAACACACTATGAAATGGTTTAATTTACTCTTTAAAAATATTTTATCTTACTTAAATGCTCAATAATTAGATGGATAAAACATTAATAATGGTATAATAATAAGTAGAAAGTAAAATCTAAGATAAATAAATCACTAAGAAGAATACGAGTCATTAACATTAATTAGATATTGGGAAATAAAAAAATCATTGATAATATAAGATCATGGATAAGGGAATGTATATCCACAATAACATGATAATCATACATGTTAGTGACTAAAATTAATTATATCTATCATAATAAGTTATTATATAAAAAAACGATTCCTTTGTTAGTTTATTTTAATTATTTAAAGAACTTCACGTAAAATAATATATAAAATACACATACCCCAAGTGATACTATAGAAATTATGCATGCTATAATACTGAGATAGGCACTTGGTAGAGCCCTATAGCATTTATCAAGTTCCATTATATCATACTCATGAAACTTAAATTATAACCTCACATAATATAATAGTGTATAGACTGAGAATCCCTGGTAAGTTGAAATTCTACCATAAATATGTTGATCAATATTTTTTATGGGTTCCTTCTCAATTCATGATATTTAAAACTATAATCTAATAAGATAAAATCCCAAAATCCCAAAATTTTACCTTAATTTAAGATGAAATGACCCATATCTGATATTGTATAGACTCATTTGATACCACCACTAACCCTTAGACTATTTCACA
Organism: Viscum album; assembly: GCA_963277665.1. NCBI lineage: Eukaryota > Viridiplantae > Streptophyta > Magnoliopsida > Santalales > Viscaceae > Viscum > Viscum album. Next base: position 1,771,058,789 of record OY728157.1, read on the forward strand.
ATTGATAAGGGTTGATGAATAGTTTTGAGGTTTCTATAGTTACTTTTGAGGAATGATTTACAAAGAGTACTAGTAATCAAGAGTATGTTCATGCAAGTTTGTGTTGAGTGAAACTCAACCCATCTAGAAATATAACCCATGTATGCTTATACAAATCCATATATGTGTTCCATTGTATCAAGATAAAAACACACCATGAAGTATCATTCTAAAGTTACCCATATTAATATGAGCACTAACATCCTATAATTAATTTTTCTTATGACCTTAAAACCAAATGAGGCATACCATATGACACTCTCATCTCGTTAAGGATAATCCCAAGGAGAAATCACCTCATATCCACAAATAATCACTCAAGTTATATATTGAATAATTATTCATTCCATTAACCATCAAAAAATCAAGTCACCTTATATAATGGTAACTAATTATGGTATTAAGACACAAAAAACTAGGTAATTAAAGAGGGCCTACCAATCAATAACAACTTCTAAATTTCTATGAAGAGTAAAAAAAGTTGTTAGAGAGTGACCAATGCATAAAATGATATATGAATAAAATCCCATGATAAAAAATGGGGAAAAAAATATTAAGGCCCAACAATATAAAATAATGATCCTGGTGCTCACATCCCCCCCCCCCCCACATCATATCTCCACCCCTCACCAGAGATATTATCCAGACTAACAATATATATCCTTTGGCTCTATCATACATAATGTGAATACTCAATGGTATGGATCATTGAAATAAAAATAAACCAACATTGTTATAATCTAATAACATGTATTGTGCTTCAATACTATCACTATAGATAAGTGTGTTTCATGACTATAGACTAACACTAGTAAATCAATATTGAAGATAGGACTCCTCTAAAGTAGGTAATATCACATTCACTAATGAACCACAATACTCACCTAGATCCTAATCCATCATTGTACTATATATAGTCACCAATAGTGAAGATCACTACTTGGAAAGTAATAATCATTACCTATGAATATCATCATTATACATGATCTCGCAAATAAAATAGTCACTCTACTTAATCCAAATCCCAAACCCTATGGTCATCCTATACATTTACTCATATATATAAATATACCAATCAATAGTTTTATCACAACAAAAATAATGTCTTATAGTCTATAATCATGTTATACCCACCTCATATTGGACAAAACATACATCACTAACATGGAAACCAATTTCCTCCTATTAGTAATACTAATTAAAGAACATGATCACCTATTAATCTCATATCTAGATCTACACAAAGAAATATCTCAAATCAGGGTATAATTCTAGTAAATCCAACTATAACCACTAATTGAAATATCACTATGGTTATCTCTCACCTCTATCATTGAGGATAAACAAGGGGTCATCCAAGAAGAAACTAAACAGGCTAAATACCCATCAAAATGGTAATGATAATTCCATGGACAACTCAAACTCAAATCACAACCAATGTTTTATCACTAAATAAAGTCACATTAAATTATAAGAATCACTTTAGGTAGTAAAGGTAATTGAAGAGTCTTATAATTAATCCCATTCTAAAATTCATCACATGAAACCTATTGACTTGCACTAAAAAGAAACCGATGTTGTATTTAAATCAAAACTAATAAATTCATTCCCAAAAAGAAATCCCCTTATTTGGTTCTTATACAATATTATATCATCATGTAATAGGAGATAATAAAAATGTAACCATAAATCAGGGATATCACATAATTATATGAGCCTTGAAAAAAAGAGTGTTACCCTTATTATGTAAAATATACTAAATCATTTATCAAACCAAGATCTCTTGGATTTTATTCATAATATAAATTCAAAATATAATTAAAAAAAATTTAAAATAGAATATCATACTATTTTATGTAATCAATTTACTTATCTAGAAACCTAATAGAAATCCTCTTTGGAAAACCCCACAATCATTCAAAATACAATTTCAAAACTATTCATTTAAACTAAAACATTTCATTAAAATATTTCATTCCCATAAACTATACACTTTAAAATCCATTTTTATAGGTAAATCCATATTCCTTTTAATATGATTTAAAATAAAAAACCCCATAAAAAATCACCTTCCAAAAAGGAAGAAATCATTCCAATTGTAAAACCAACTAACACCACTACATAATCCATAAAGTGGGTATCTGACAATCATTTAATCAATGAATAACCAAAAAATTATTTAAGAAGATATATAGCCCTTTTTTACTATTATATAAACTTGATACCATCCCTTTAATGGGGTGATACTCTAAAATACCATACAACATTACAATAATAATAATCATCATTATAAAAACCATTTAATAATTTAAATAAGGAAGATACTAAATATGTAAAGGAAAATTATCTTGACAACATGTTTATTTATTAAATATAACCTCTTATTGATCACCATAAAGCTAAAAAAACACCTATATCATCATTAAAACCCCATAATTTAATAATTAAACCACTTTAGAAGAAAAAAATCAATTGGAATATCTAAAAAAAATTTAATGAGTAATTTAAGGGGAAAAACCTCAAGTAAAGGGTATGCTTAACTCACGACACACAACCAAACCTATGAAATCAAAAATACACAATTGTTGAACTAGAATTGTTAATAACTTTAACTTATTTTCTTTAAAATACCTAAATAAATTCTTTAAGTGTTGTTCCCAAAAATAAATTGTGTGTGATGGTGAGATACCATGCTTCCCAAGCCTCTTATATGCACCACACTTGAAATCCACATCATTTAAATTTGATTTCACCATATTATTTTATAATTACTCTAAAAATACTTATCTTATCCACCATTAAATAGGGAAGATAAAAGATATAGAATAATGAATAAGGATGAATATTTATTTTACATGTTGTAATGATTTACTCCCAGATCACTCAGATCAATGGGAGAAAAAGAGTATAAAGAGAGAGGAGAGGAGAGGTATGCCTCTCTAGGTATTCACCAAACTATATATGAAACCCTCAAGGGGTGTTTTGAAAAAATAAGTGATAAAAATAAGGAGAATTGTCCCACATAAGAAAAGGAAAGTAATGAATAACTTTTTATAAAGGGTTGTAAAGACATATCCCATCGTAAGGCCCTTTTCATGGGGAGATAAGAAAAAAAGTAATGTGTAAATGTTGGGCCCAAAGTAGAGAATATTGGGATCATGAGTGACCTAGGATATCTTAGATAGTATGAGAACTAATATTGAATTATTGTCACAATGGGGATATTGGTCCATTTATGGGGTGGAATGAAAATTGTCCCACATTTGAGGAGTTGGAGAATGAAAACATCTCCCATAAAATGATCTTTTTAAGAAGGGTAATGAAAAAAAACTATGTTGTAACACCCTAATTTTTTAAAATAATAAAAATATGCTTGATATTGTACATGATATGAAAAACTGAGCTTAAACATATCATAAAATATTATTATTCAAAAATTACTATTATAACCTAGTTATTGAAATAGTGGGTATGAATAGGAGTAACCATATTATGATATATATATATATATATATAATTCATACTCAATAAAAATTTATTGATTAATTTTTAAGAAATAATCATGAAATTTTTAGTAAAATTGACTTTGATTAAAAAATAGATTTCCCCTAAAATTGATTTTTGTTACTTTTTGTGGGAAAATATAATATTTAATTTAGGAAATTTTAATGAAATATATATTATAAAATTAAATTAATTTTTGATATCAAAATTTCAAAATTATTTACAGTGATTTTTTAATAATTTTTTGAAAATATTGTTTTTTCAAAGAATAATAAAAAAATATTAATTTTTATTGAAAACTATATTTATTATTTAATAATTTGAAAAGTATAGTTTTTTTGAAAATGGTTTAAAAGTAAAATAAGTTTCATTATATTATTTATAATACAATTAAGTCCATTGTAATCAATTTTATGGATGAACTTGGTATAAAAATATTTTTATATTTAAAAAGGCATTTTTCTGAAAACTATTTTTCATTGTATTTTTCATTTTTATCAAAATTTAATTTTTACTAATTTTGTAAATTTACTATTTGAAAATGTATTACATATTTTTAATTAGGAGGTTAAAATTTTCAAAATTATTTAATTTTTTTTAGTCAATATGAATAGTACTTATGATAAATTTTAATTACCATGATAAAGTAAAAATGGGTAAATTATGGTTAAAAATAATGCGATAAATACTCAAAATAAACCCATTTTTTTCATTTTATGGGATATATTCAACCCTATTAATCGAAAATTATGATATATAGAATTTTGGATCCATTTTCCATTGATAATGACATTTAGATTACTTTAAGTAAGGAAAATTCCAAAATGTCATTCTCTTGATATTAATATCTATAATATTTTATCATAAGGATAAAAAGAGATTATATTTGGTTATAAATATTTATTTAAATGATGAATTAATTTTACTTATCTTATTAATTTATTTTTATTTTTTAGTGATTGTATAATTATCTTAAATGCTTACACAATGTCAACATGGTATTTATTCAATTAGTATAAAATAAAATAAATGATTTTAAAAATGTAAAGATTAAAATACTTTGAATTAATCATTGAGTTACATGAGTTTTTTAGATAAATTTGATATATTAGTGAATTTTTAAATGATTATACTCTAATTAAATATTTTTTTTATGTATTTAAAGTCAAATTAAATGAATTGTTCCAAAATGGACATTAATGATATTTTATAATAAATATTAATTTAACAAATGATTAAAAATTAATTTAAATTTTAACTTTGGAAAAGTGAATATAATATTGTTAAATAAAGGTAGTTGGTCTATTTATGAGTCACCTTTATATTTATTGTAACATTTAAAACTCTTTAAGATAGAAATATTTCTTACCTCAATTAAGGTAAAAAATGGTTAATGTTGGGGTTAATAAAAATGATAGGGTTTAAAATGATATAAAAACCTCTCTAAATTTCAATTTATAATGTTAGTTAGACCCTAGAATATTTTTCATAAAATTCATTTCCATTTGGTTATCTTTTTCTTGAGAATAAATTTATTATATTTTATTCTTTTAATAAATTATAAGTGTGTACTCTCCCTCCCTTATAAAAGGACACCCATACTTTATCTTATTTACTCCATATTTTTCATATATATCAACCAAAACCTACCCAAATGTCATCTAAACATCCATAGATATAAATTTTTATTTCTAAGATTATTAAAAAATCATTAAAAGGGTCCATAAAAAAGGATCTAAAGGAGGCTTACTAAAGAAGATGTATTCATATTACTTGTCCTATTTCAATTTGTTTATACATATACCTCCTACAAGTATATGATAATAATCATAAAATAAAAAATTAATTATGATAAATATAATGATATTATATTATTATTATGAAACCACCTTTATTCTCCCTCTTTTCTATCAAATGGGATGTGAAAGTATCGCTTGTGCGTACGTACGACTTAACGTCTCCACGTAGATATACAATTCAATTCCCATCACCACATTTAATATATGAATATTATGATGGGTTTAATTTTTTTACATTATATTTATAAAAAAAGTATTCTTCTATATTTATAATATCATATGTACCTTCTTAGATTCTAATCTGTTAGAAAATTATAACGTCTCTCATTCATACATGGGACTACCACCTCCACAAATCGATGTTATTAATTTTTCATTTCTACTTTACATAAATGTTAATAAGGATATATTTAAGGAATATATTTTATATATATTATATAATAATTATTTTATAAAATGATTTATTATTTTCATTTTTTATTCTCTCTATAGAAAAATTGAAACAACGTTCATGCATACTTACAACCCACCATATCAATTAATGATACAATTAATTTTTCTATACCTTAATTTTATATATAAATATAAATATAATTATAAATTTATATATTATATATGATATTAATATTATTATTAAAATTATGTAAATTATAGAACCATGATTAAAGTACAAGGATTGGTATTACCAAACCAAAACATGTAGGAAAAACGAAGTAGTTATCACATAAAATAGTAATTTTAATAATTTTTTAATAAATTAGTGATAATATGTAATAATTAAATAATATATTGTATGATAGATATCATAATGGTTATATAATACATATATAATAAATATATATTTACTATATAAGATATTTGAATGCATATGAAGAAGTATGAAACTTGAGGTATTGTATTTTAAGTCTCACTTTTATTTCTGGGAGACATATTCGATATTCACCACTCATTTCTTTTTTTGTGGTGTATATACTAACCCTTTGAAATTTAATTTCATGAATATAAATATTTTAATGATTATTAAAGTTTCATTTTATGTTATTATTTCATGGGTCATTTGATTCAAAATTTACCATTTTGGTAAGGGATTTATGTTTCAATCCCATTTAAATCAAGATTATATATTATTGAATCTCTAATGGGGAAATAATTTGATAATTATATGATAAAAACATTTAAATTTGATTATGATATATTTATTTATGAATATTAAAAATTTTCCTTTCACTTTCCTCCTTTTAATAACTTAAAGGGCTGTTTTTTAAGGAAAACTAAATTAATTTCTATCTTCAGTCAAAAACCCATTTTATTCCATATCTATTTTTTCAAAAAAAAGTTTTCAAGAATATATTAATATTATCCTTAATTTTATAAAAGTAATTATACCTATTATTAACTATATAAAAAATGTTTTGATAGGAATCTTATTGTTTCTTTCTGAACAAGATACTTTTTTGTTTTTTTACAAAAGTGTGAAAGTAATGTTTTATTTTAACTTAAATGGCATGAACATATTTTTCAGCTATCATGATTTCTCAATTCATTGAATCTTACATAAAAATTTTAGAATGTGACTTTAAAATAAAATATTTTCCTCAATATTTTTGAGGTTTTTTGGACTTAAATATTTTATTAAAAATTGAAAATGGTATTTTATTTAGAAAATATTTAGAGATTATTTTAAATAAGTCTTCACCTTTGATAAAATCATTTTATGTTAATTATGTTTTACTAGAGATACGATCCACAGATAACATTTTTATTCTTTCTTTGGATTTTTTATGAGTATGATGATGATATATTTATTAAACCCATTTATTTTTCATGGTTTATGCTATGAATAAATTATAATTTTTTTATGAAACTCATTTTCTTTTCATGGGTTATGATATAATGATATGATAAATATTTTATGATCTCATGGAACATATGTGTATGGTTTACATTATGCGATGGGTGTGTCTGGAATTGTATATCACTTTAATCAATTTGTTATAGTTTTTTATGTCATGATATAGTTATGGGAAACAAGTTAATTTTTTTATTCCACTATAGGAAACTATTTGATGTTCTTGATCCACTATGGGAAAGAAGACTATGTTCCTGAATGGACCAAATGCATTCATTTTTATTGATTTTTGATAAACCCCATTTCATGGGATGGGGGGAACCCTTACAAGGCCCATAGGCTTAGTGATTACATGGAAAATAGGATTAAAAGACATTACATTACCTAAATGTCTTAGGGGATTCAACTTGACTATAACTATAAGGAAATTCCCCTCCCTAGCATTTGAATCATGATGGTTTCTCTCCACCTTCGCATAGTGCCATTATTTTATGAAATGAAATTTTGGTTCATGATTACATTATGAAAATTTATCATTCTTATTATTAATTTATTTTTAAATGATAATGTTGTATTTCATGACTCATTTTTATGATATTTTATAGATTGGGTTAAAACTTTTTAATTTATGATCATGATCTCATACCCTTATTCTTATCTTATTTTTTTTTCATATGATCATATATTTTTATATTTTATATTTACCCTTACTGAACATCTGAGATCACGTTTTCTTATATTTATTTTCCCCAGGTTATGAATAAGGGTTTTAAGTAAGGTATGTAAAGAAAGATATTTTTTTGAAGAACTCAGTGGGAGATGAGGAATAATGAAACTAAATAAGATATTTATATATCTAGTCTTCAAATATTCTAATAATTTACAATTATTGAATGGATTTTAATTTTATATATGTAATATTCATCTAAAATGGTGTAATATTTATGAATGAAAATCATGTAACCCTACATTGGGTACCAAATTATGGTTTAGTCATTCTTTAGATATTATTATTGGAGAACTTTGATGAAAACCTGGGGGAAAATAATATATATTGGATAAAAACCTAATGTTTTGGAAAGATAGAGACTATGTGGTTTTTATAGAAATAAATATCTATCTCGATACTATATGTGGTTTGGATCAGGTGAAACTAGGTTTAACAACTCCAAAAGGGTTAATCAACAATATCTTATCTATCATTCAGGTTCACGGGAGGAGTTCCCTTACTATGAACTTGGTTTGATACTCCTAGGGGATATTATTTTTTAACTCACATTTTTTATAAATCATTATAAAGGATTTGAATAAAAGGTAACCATGAAGGATGTAGGATAAAACTAAGTTTTCATAGATTAAAAATATGGTGCCTTGATTTAGAAATCCTATAATTTTTTTATAATTTTTCCACTATGATTTTTTTCTCACACTATTTTTTTCTTTCATCCAATGGATGTAACCTAGAGGAATTGTGTTAGTGATATATTTAATATAAAATGGAATGATTATTCTTATGGGAAACCCAGTGAGAAATATCTATAATGTGAAACCTTAAGATTATGACTCATCATTTATCTCATTATATAATTAACAATATCTACTTGGGTGAGTTTCTTGAAAAACCAAACAAGATAAAGATGGAGTTTTATAAATACCATAGAGTAAATAAGACTTAGTTTCCTATATGTAGATATTATGGTAAGAATCACTCAAGGTAATGTATCAAATGAATTGGAGGTTGTTTTATATTGTGAAATTAAGGGCATAGAGAAAGTAATTACTAATGAAAAATGAATAGTTCCATGGAGGAAAATGAAGTTTATCCTAAGGTACAATTTATAGTTCAATGTCTTTTATGTGGAAAATATGACCATTATATAAACCAATTACCAAATATAAGTTTTAATTCCAAGACCATGGAATGACCTATATTGTTCTAATAATTTAAGTGTAAGTATTAAAGTGTTTATGAATGAAGATTTGATAATTATGTTTTAGAAGTGTTATATAATTACTATTTTGGATAAAGGTATCATAAAACATATAATTATTGTTCTATAGTATTTTTTTTATTTATGTATTTGGAAAAATATGTTGAATCGTAAAAATAAATACGAAAAGTGGTTTAGTGTTAGGGTCACATTGTTTAATTGGTATAAATATATTATTAACATTGATGATGTAAATGAGATTATATTGGTGACCTTGAAATTGGTTAATGATTTGATGAAAAAGTGATTTAGGTTATCTTTGATGAATTTTGTTTTATTTTTACACTATTATTTTATTTTAGGAATAATTATTGTGGATGTATCTTTGTTTTCATTTGAGTTTAACTTAATATTTATGGGACCGGTCATGGGTTTCTAGGTTTAAGTGCATTAACACACCATTTATGTTATTAGGTGATGAGATTTTGAGTTGATCTGAAGATTTTATTGGGGTTTAGTAAGAATAATCTATTTAGGTTTAAATAACCCTTTAGTTTACTATATGATTAGATGTTGAGATAATTACGGTCTATTATATTATAGGTTATAGATAATTTTAATGGTTGAAATGTTATTTATTGGAAAGAAAAAATTGATGAAACTATTTACTATCAACCAAAGGATTACCTCTGAGGTTAGAATTTAAATTTTATTCATGTTATTTTGTTGAATTTAACTACATTATAATATTCCTCATTTTGATTAATTATATTTTTGGATATGTTTGATTTAGTTGAGGTGTATATAACCCAAAGTTTTAACATGTGATTAAACATGAAAGATTTTTTGGGAAGAATGAAATTAATTTTTTGGGGATGTGAGTAGGAAGGTTTGAGATCACCTTTGAGGTTAAAAAATTATTTAAGGTTGAGGTTATTTTTGTTATTTAGTATATAGGGTTATTTTTCAAATTATCTAAGTGGAATCTTTGTTTTTATTAAGGAAATTTTGGAGTTAAATATGAAGGTTTACACACTTTGGATATTATCTTACCATGTTCTAACCATTTATTTTTTGTTAATACTTAATGATTGGAAGAATATATTGATATAATTTTATGTATTATGATGTTTATTTTAGTTCTTTAGGGATGAAAAATTCTTCTTTAATACTTATCATTTGAAGAAAAAGATGATTTTATGGTAGAATTCAATTATAGGATGAAAATTTTCCTATTAAGTAAGTATATTTCCTTAGTTTTCAGTATAAATGGTGAATGAATTCCAAAAAATATAGCAAAAAGATCTTGAAACAAAAAATTTGTCATATTACCTTTATTTTTTGATGAATTGATAGTCTTTTCACCCATCATAGATATATTGTTTTATGGTCTTCAGCTTTCCCCTAACCAAATTCTCTATCACTCTCTATTAGTCCTTTAGTTTTTTTTGTCTCTTTTATGTCCATATTTTTAATTCACACTCATTTTATCATATTTTAAAAGATAGTTTTTATTATTAAAAATGACTTTCATGTTTCCCTTTCACTATTTTAAGATGAATTTTCAGTAACCCTTTTTATGATGTGGGTTACAAAAATAAAGTTTCAAAATTCAACCCCTTGATTACTGGGCACAAGTTCAAATTTCAAGGACACAATTTATTAAATAGGGGATAGTTTAATACCCCATTATTTTAGAATAATAACACTATGATTTATAATGTATACGGAATGCAACACCAAGCTCAAACAAACCACAGAATATTAATATTTAAATATGCCCATTATAACAGAGCCACTAAATTAGAGGGTATGAATAGGAATAACCAAATTATCATATATATGTATATATAGTTCATTATCAATAAAAAATTATTTTTAATGCTTAAGAAACAATAATTCAAATTTCAGTAATGTTATACTATTCTTAAAAAATATATTTCTTTCTAAAATGTTTTTTTATTATTTTTTTTGAGAAAATATTATTTTTTTGAAAATTTTAGACAATTTATTTTATAAAATGAAATAAATATATAAAATAAACATTTTAAAATTATCTTAGAGTGAATTTTTTAGAATATCTTGAAAAGATTTATTTTTTTTGGGAATAGTAATAAAATAATTATTTTTATTAAAAATAATATTTCTATTTAAAGAATTTACAAAGTTAAATTATGTTTTCAAATGGTTTTAAAGTAAAATTATTTCCCTTATATTATGTATAATCAAATTATGTTCATTTATATTAATTTTGTTTTTGAATTTTTTATAAAATATGTTTAATTTTAAAAACGCATTTTTCTAAAAAACTACTTTTCACTACGTTCTTCATTTCTATCTTAAATTAATATTTGGAACTTATAGGAATTGAATCATTAAAATTTTAACCCATATGTGGAATAAATAGGCCCAAAATTTTTAATTTTTTCCACTTTTCTTGGTCAATATGAATAGTAAACATAAAAAACTGTTGCCAAGGTAAATATAAAATGGGTAAATTATGGTAAAAAATAATGTGATAAGGCCTCAAAATCAACCCAAAACTTACCATTATTTAATTTTATTTGATAAAATATACCTTATTCATACCAAATTATAATATATATCCTTTTAGATCCATTTTACCTTGATGATGACATTTATATTAATTTAGGTAATGAAAATTCCAAAATGTTATTCTCTTGACATTAATATCTCTAATATTTTATAATAAGTGAAAAAAGTTGTTAGGTTTAGTTATAAATATTTTATTTCAAATATAATTTTATTTTATTTATCATATTAATATATTTTAAATTTTTATCTAGGTAAAAATTACCTTGAATTCTTATGCAACACCGACACAATATTTGTTTAATTAATAGAAAAATATAGATAATGATATTAAAAATGTTAAAAGTAATAAAATTTGGAATAATCATTGTGTTAAAATAAATTTTTTATATACCTAAATCAAATTATTGATTTTTATTGTATTATAATCAAATTTAATCTTTTTCTTGATATATTTACAGTCGAATTAAATGAATAATTCCAAAATTTACAATAATGATGTTTTATAATAAATAATAATTTATTAAATTATTTAAAATTCATAAAAACCCTACATTCATCATAGAGAATTGAATATGGTTTTAAATATCATTCATGATCCATCTATGAGTCACTTTTCTATTTATGGTAAAATTATTAACCCATTAAAATTGAAATAATTGTTACCTCGGTTAAGGAAAAAAATGGTTAATGAAGGGGTTGATAAAAAAGATAAGTTTTAAAGTGAAAAAAAACAAGTATAAATTTTATTTTCTAATGTTATTTGTACCCTATAATATTTTTATTCTAATTCATTTCCATTTGGAAGAATTTTTCTTGACAATGGATTTATTATATTTGAATATTTTAATAAATTTTAAGTCTGCCATGTCCCTCCCATAAAATAGTACACCCCTCCTATCTCTTATTTACATCATTATGAACCATATATATCAGAAAAAAACCATACCCAATTATATTATAAAATTACCTAGATATGAATTAGTGGTTATTGTATTCTAAAAATACCATTCCAATGGTCCTTAATATGGTATCTAAAGGATCCTTACCAAAGAAGAAGTAATCATCTTACCCAAATTCATTTAATTTTTTTCTTCATATACATCCTCAACATATGTGGTAATCAATATGAAATTTTAAATTTATTACATTTAATATAATAATATTTTATTTTGATTATGAAAACTAATTTATTCATCATATTTTCCATCAAATGGGATGTGAAAGTATTGCTCGTGCGTACATATGGCTTATCGTCTCTAAGTACCGATACAATACATTTTTCATCACCATCTTCCATAAAGTGATATTATTAAGGTTTTAATTTATATTAATGGTATTTATTGAATAATAATCATTATGGAATTATTATATGATATCTATGTTTTTACATTCCAATCCTTCAGAAAATGATTACATCGCTGGTGTGTACATGTGGGCAACCACCTCCATGAAGTGATGTGATTCATTTTTCAATTCCTATTTACATGGTTGGTAATAAGGATATATTTAATTAATATATATGATATATATTATATAATAATTATTTTATAAATTTTTTATTTTTATTTAACTTTATCTCATTCAATCGATTGAAAAATGGAAACAACTTCTATTTGTACAAATGGTCTACCATCTCTATGAACGATGTCACTCTTTTCTATATCCCTACCTTTGATGGCTGACTATAAATATATACAAATATATAATGATTAAATTTGATATTAATTTCATAATTAAAATTATATTTATTATGAAACCATGATCAAATTATAAGGAATGGGACTTCCAAACCGAAATATATATGAAAAACAACACAGTTATCACCCATAGTAGTGATTATAATAGAATTTGTTTTTATAAATAGGTGGTAAAATGTTATATGTAAATAATAAATGGTATTATCGGAATGATAATAATTTTAAACACAATTATAATAAATATATATTTATTATATAGTAGTTTCTAATGTCTATAAATAAATATAAGACTTGAGGTAAGGGATTTCTAGTCTTACTTTAATTTCTGGGAGACATATTATATATTCACCACTAGTTTATTTTATGTGGTGTACATACTACCCTTTTGACATGTTATATCATAAATATAATTATAATATCTATATTTAAATTTTATTTTGATGTTATTATTTTATGGGGCTTATGATTAAAGAGTTACTAAAGTGTTAAGGGATTTATGTTTCAATATCATTTTAATTTGGACGGTTTATGATTAAATTTATTTTGAGAAAATTATATTACATTTATCTAATAAATACATTTAATTTTTGTTATAATCTAGTTATTTTTTATATTACATGGTTTTATTTCATTTTCCTCTCTTTAAGAACTCAAAACTATGAAAGAATTTTTTTAAGTAAAACAAACTTTATTTCACTCTTCGATCGAAAACCTTTTAATTACATATCCATGTTTTATGAAAACATTTTCAATAATTTTTTAATATTATCCTACGATTTTATAAAATAAATTTTCACCAATGATTTCATTTTTACAAAATGGTTTAAATGTACTATTCTTTTCACTTTTCAAAATAGATACCTTTTGACTTTTTACAGAAGTGTGAAATGGTTTTTTTCTTTTAACTAACACAATATGATTGAAATTTATAGCCATCATGAATACTCAATGCCGTAAATATTCCTTTAAATATTTTCAATGTTATTTGAAATGAATTTTTTTCCTTTTTTATTTAGGTAATATTTTATATTTAAATAAGTGATATAAATTTGAAAATGGGGTTTTCCTCAATAAATATTCTCATGATTTTTAATGGAATTTATATCTATGATAACATCATTTTATGTTAATAATGTTTTACTAAGGAAATGATCCAATTATACCATCCTTATTCTTTCTCTATATGGTTTAAGATTATGAGGATGATATTTTTATGAAACACATTTCTTTTTATGGGTTATTCTATGCCAATATTATGAAATTTTTATAAAACCTATTTTATTTAGATGGTTTATGATATGATGATATAATTAATTTTTTATGATATTGTGGAACACATATTCTTGGTTATTATTATGTGATGGATGGCCATGGAATTATATATCCCTCCAATGAATTGGAAAAGTTTTTACATACCATGAGATAATTATGGGAAATAAGTTGATGTTCTTAATCCAATATGGAAAAAATTTAATTTTCTTGATCTGCTATGGAAAAAAATTTGATGTGCTTCATCTATTATGGAAGAGAAGTCAATGAACTTGATCCACCACAGAAAATAGGAGACAATAACTGATCCACTGTGATTTTATTTTCTTTATACTTAACATTGATAGATGAAATTACTTCTATACCTAGGATAGTTACACACTTTTGTAACATGATCTTATGGTTCATTATTGACTTATAAATATTTCTCACACTTAGGATCATGTCTTTTGAAATGATAATAATTTATTCCATGAGTCATTTTATGATATTTGTTAAATTGGGTATAAAATTTTTAAGTCATGGTAATTATATTATAACCTTATTCTTATGTTATTCTTCCATATTATCATCAATTTATATCTTTTATATTTACCCCTACTGGTCATCTGAGATCACCTGCTCTTTTGTTTCTTTCCCCTAGTTATGAAAATGGTTTTATGTAGGTAAATTTAATAAAGGGTAAGAATTGTTAAGAAAAAGGTCCGAGACTATAAATAATGTATCTAAATAAGATGTTTATATATATATATTCTCCAAATACACTAGAAATTAATGGTTCTGACATGGATCGTAATATTATATATGGAATATTCATAAAAATGATGTAATATTTATGTATGAAAATTTGGGGCTTCTACATAAGATTTATTATAGGGATATAAGTAGATAATATTATTATTATGGGTGACACATACAATGACCTATATTTATCATCAAATAATGGTTTATCCTCATAATATAAAAGTTCAAGTCAACTCCAAATTTTTCCAAAAATATTATATGACCTATCTATATATTGATTTTTTTTCTAGAATAAAAATTTTACTAATATTCTAAGGAGTTCATGTTATAATAGTAAAATGACATAAAATGATACATCTATAGGAATATAACCAAAAAAATTACCACTAACCACACATGAAAATATAACACCCAAAAAGATAAAATTAAAATATGAAAAATGTCACAAGTGGCTATATTTTTAAAAATATTCTCTTACTATGTTTACCTCTATGTTTTACTCCTAAAAATAACTACTAAACAACATCATTTATTAAATATTCATAGAACAATTGAATCGTTCATTCCAAACATATACATTATTGTTCCCAAAATAAAATATTTGAACTGCATGTGAACTAGTATTCATATATAGGGTGTGAGTAAATGAATCAATTAGCCATAAACAATGGTGTGCCTAAAAATTCCATTATGTATATAACTGCATGTATGTAATAAAATAGTATGATATAAATACATAACATAGTAAATAAATAAAATAATCAATGGAAAATAATAAACTAATTATGCACTACTTCTAGAAAGTAGAATAGAAAAATGTGCTATATCATGAGTATAAGTTTTCCATGTGCTCATTAATAATAGTGGAAACCAATAATACAAGCTTCGATCCATGCTCAAAACCCATAATAGATGTTAGTCTATCATAAGATAGTTAACCCCCATTGAAAATAAGTAATCATGTGAAAATATATCTATCCATATGAACTTTCCATCATAAAAACCAGTATAACAAAAATAGTTGGGGCACAACCTGGATTTTAAGAGATATAATCCTATTTTATACAAACATATGATAGGGTGGTTTGTGTCCTATCCTGGAACACCACTTCTATATCCCAATATACAAGTAAGCTTAATTATTCCATGGTATTCCCAAAAAAAACATATATATAATTTAATAAGTATATGAGGTGCATATTCTCTTGGCTATTCATAGTTCCCATTCCCAAACAATGTCAAAATTTAAAATTCCAATTAAAATAAATATGTAATTGTAATTTTGACTATTATTTCTCAAAAAACAACTATCTGTTTGATCGAAATAATGTACGTAGATACTCAATTACAAGAGGGGGGGGGGGGTGAATTGTAAGTTTAAAAATATTTCTATGAGAAAAACTTTCTTAGGTTTCATAAATATGGTTCCCAAAATAAAACTTAAGAAAAGTTCACTTAGAAAAAAATTCTACCTTAAAGCGTATAGAATCTTACTTATCAGAGTAAATAAAAGCATAAGAAAGTATAATAAGGTTATAATTTCTTTCTTTATCATAATACAGAGGAAATAAAACTTGAAACAAAACAAGTAACAAATAGTAAATCTTTTAACCCAAAGAGTATGGTATCCAACAACCTTGGATAAATTTTCCTTGATTTATACTTTAAAGAAAGCATGTCTTACCCACACTAGGTTAAGACCTCGATATGAATATTGGAATCTGTCTTGCCATCCCCGCAAGTCCTCAATCTTTAAGGTAATTGGAATCTCTGTATTCCTATCCCTGGAAGCCCTCAATTGTACACCACAACAATCAGAGTCGCATGAAGCAAGATGAACAAGATGTTCTGATCCGCACAAAGCATGAGAGTCTCTCTCTCTTTATAAATCAATTCACGTCATGTAATCTCTATATTGATGGAATAGTTATGAACTCTTTCAAATGAGATCCTATTTATAGGAATAACTCCAACGGTCAACTCCCTCCTCCAATGGTTATATATTTTCCTTGAATCTCGAAGGAACCTGTACACATGACACTAAACCAATGGTTAGTTAGAAACAAATTTCACGAAATTTTTTCATAATAATAACATGTGTAAGGAAAATAGATTATCTTAACCAAATATAATTATCCAGAGTCTAAGAAAAAATAGAATTAGAATTCTAATCATATAAAAAATCAAAATCTATAAGACATGGATATTCAGATTCAGTTTTTCAACAAGTTCTGAAGCTGAATTCTAAATATTATAATGTCTGAATTCCAATGAATTAGGAGTCTAAATTCTTAATAATTATGAGTCTATGTTATAATGAATTCAGAGTCTTAATTGTAAGGAATTTTAAGTCTGAGCTTTAGAGAATTTGGATTCCAAATTTCAGAGAATTTGGAGTCTAAATTTTTGAGAATTCAGAATCTAAAAACAGAACACTCTATATCCATGAAATTATAGGATTATGAGGATTTAAATACAAATATGATTTTTTAACTTAAAAATAAAATGAGTTTGATTTAGAAATAGTATAAAATGAGATAATGAGAATAAATGTAACGATAAAATTTTACTTAGATAAGGGAAAATTTCCTTAAGAAAATAATCCTTAGGGAAATATGATTTTCCTTAAGTTAAAGTGTTTGTGATTTAAAAAACATAGAGGAATGGAAAATTCATAAAGAAAAATTATTCCCTCAAAAATATCCCCCTTTTTGGAAAGCACATACAACCTTATAAAAAAATATAAGGACTAAAAATTTTCTTTATGAACTTTAAAAGAAAAACTTATCTCCCTTTACTTATGAATCAGGATGAATACGACTAACTCCCCCTTAGGTTTTGAAATACCTAAGGATCATATTCTTGACCTCCTTAGAGAGAATTTTATTTTTATTTCATACAAAAGTATTCCTTAGGTAAGTTATACCTTAGTTGAACCCCCTTACATAGGTCATTCTCTTCTTTGTTTTTAGTATTCTTTTTATTATTTTCTTATCCCCCTTTTTGATTTTCAAAAAGGAATAGAGAGAATGAAATTTTTTTACCTAAAATATTAGAACTATACATAACAAAACAAATAAATAATATGAATATTTTTCATTATGATTGAAAAAATTTGTACATGAAGATAAATACAACAAATGATCAGAATTGAAAAGAAAAACATTCATCCTTATTTTTTCTTGGGTATGATCTTCTTTATGATAGTCTTAATATTTTTAATCCCCTTATGATCTTCTTCAAAGTGCTTGATCAACAGTTCCCGATCTTGATTTTTTATTTCTAGAGCCTTGATCTTTTCATCTTGAGACTTAAGGATTTATGCTAGAGACTTTCAAATATCTTCTTGTTGTTTAAAATTTTATTTGAAATCTATTCTGAGGTCCCTTTCCCTCTTCAAATTTTGAGTAACTGAATTTAAATTCCTATTCAGATCTTTTTCTTCTTTCATCAAGGTTACTTGTTCAAGGTTCAACTTTTCTGTAGAATATTTCATAAGATCTTTATTCCTCTCATCTACTCTATCAAAATCACCCTTTACTAAATCTTGAAATTCATCAAGAATTCTCAAGTCTTCAATCATTTTCTTGGACCACTTTGTAATATTCTTACAAGACATTCTATATGAATCATACCCGATATAGAATGTTTTAAAATCAACCTCATGCTTGATGAATATTTCCATAAGCATTCTTACGGATTCTGTAATATGATTAAATGAGTGTTGAAGTAGCTGACACCTCGAGTCAATACTCAAAAACAAGGGAATAGTGTTGAATAATTTATTCAGTGGCTGTACTACAAAGTCCTAACCTGTGAAGGATGATTTTGAATCTTATTCCTTTTTAGGTGAGCATTATTTTTATATATCAGAAGCCTTCCTCTTGGATGATCCAACAACATCATTCATGACCATGATAAATTTATCGGGTGTATCAACTATCACCTATTTCCCCTTTTTCAACTCTAGAAGTGGTTTCTGTATCCTTTGGGGATTCATGCTCACTATATGAAACTTGAATGATTTTATCTTCATAAACATTTTACTTCACATCATCTGCCCTATGATCATTATGTTGAATGAAGTCATGATTGGTGATTTTATCATAAGAAGTTTTATTAACCTATTCTTGACCCACAACCTATTTTCCTTGTGATGCAAGTTTTTTTGATTCAGCATGGGAAGTCCGAATCAACAGTTTTTTAGAAGGTCTTTCCTTCTCATGATATTCTTAAACTTTCCTTATCACATAATTACTCTCATGTATTTCTTCCTCTTCTTCTTCTTATAATTCCTCTTCCTAAAATATCTCTTCCTCTACCTTAGGTTCTAGAATTATGATTTTCTTTCCTGGAGTCACTGGTACTAATTCTTGTAGAAAGGATTCGGGAAATTAGATTTGTTCGAAAGCTTTCTTAGTATCTGTGTGAAGAGCTTGAACAATTTCAACATTGGAAATTTTTTTCTTTTGCTTATTATCTTTTTCTTGCTTCTCTAGCTCTTCAGCAGACTTAATTTTTATTGCCTTTGACTCAGCAGGATCTAGGACTAAGCTAGGATATTCTTCATTTTTATTTTTCTTTTCTTCCCTCCACTTCACAACAACTTCATCTAGGTATGTTTTTTGCTTATTTGACTTTGGGGGTACTGATTATGTTTCTAGAATTGATGGTTTCTCTTTGATTTATGGTTCCTTCTACTTTCTATTCTTCAGTTCTTTCTAAGAAGACTCTGTTACTTTCACTTTATTTTTTATTGCTTCAATATCACTTTCTGATGGATCATAAAATTCTCCATATTTACTATTGAAACCAACTTTCATCATCCTCAAAGTATCATCACTCAACAAAAAAATCTTGAAATTTCTTAGCTTAGAACTAAAAGTGATTTAGAAGGAATCTAAGAAAAGGACTATGATCTTGGATAGACTTTCCAAATACATGATAATTTGCGATTTGAAAGTTCAATTCTTGATATTGGAAATTTTCAGCAGGATGTACTGCACCAAATTTATCTTCCTTAGGTTCACTAAAAAAATCCATAACATAGATGTCACTTTTCTTCATGGAGTCCTTGTCTCTTTTTCTTGGAATTAGAAAACCTTTTACTCATAACTCTAGAATCCTGAAATTTATTGAGAGATGGTTTATATTTTGTGTTTTCACTTCTTTGAGATCAAGGAACTCTATTGACTTATCTTTCCCAAAGCATCCTGATTGATCTGGTAGCTTGTGGGTGTAGAAAATGGATTCCCCTTCATAAAGGACTCCAATAATACTTGCAACCTTATTGGAGGAATGAGAATAGGTTTTCCCATTACTCTTTAATAAAAAATTATCTCTCCCACATTCATTATAAAATCTTATAGTCTCATATAACTAAATAATCAATTCTGTATAAAATGGATCATGTCCTTTTGGTTTGGCTAAAAATAAGCTTTCTCATCCATTCAACTTAATATTTGTCCTAATGAGAGAATTATACTTTGAAAAGATCCTTAGATCTACTAACCTTTCTCTGTAAATTTTTCATTCTGATATTTTTTAACTGAATAAATTTTCTTCTGATGAGAGGCTTTCAAAGACATCCATAATCTAAGTAAACTTAGAAATGCAGAATAACCCTTTTGAAAAGATGCAGGGCTTCAGGGCTGAAAACCTTGAAGACTGATGTGGGATGATAAATAATGAGTACTTTATATAGGAATTAAAGCAATAGTTCATATTACCGAATTGATCCAATGGTTGAAACAAGCATGATCAGATCTGACATTTGAGATGAAAGCTGAAGAAATATTGGGTAGGTTACGATATTTTGAGATTTTTAATGTAAAAATTTGGATTTAAGGAAAGTGAATCCAAAAAAATTTCTTCAAACAAGATAAAAATACCAATAATTGAAATATTAGAATATGAAAATTTAAGTACGGAAATATACCTTCTAGATTGTTAGAAATTTTCAGTAAAGAAAAATATTCTTCTTGAGAAATTTTAGATTCCAAAAATTTTTATTTAAGGAAAGAAAATTTTTGGTTTCTGAAATTTTGAGTCTAGAATTATGGTTTACAAATTGATAAAAATTTATTATGAACAAAATTGGATAAGAAAAATTGGATTAAGAAAGAAATTTTGGTTAAGAAACAAAATGTACTCCCCCTATGAAAATGAGTTTCTTAATGTAAGGAGATAGGTTTCAAAAAAAAGTTAATATGGAATATTACCTTATAGTTATTATTCCTAAATTTTTATTAATGTATTCAAATCTATTGTAAGGTAAAGATTTTGTGAAAATATCAGCAAGTTGATCTTGCATTCCGATAAATTGAAGAATGATATCTCCTTTAAGTGTGTGATATCTAAGAAAGTGATGTCTATATATATGTATTTTTCATGAGAGTGATGTGTAGGGTTTTTGCTTTGGGAAATTTTACTAGTATTGTAGAACAATTTCTTTGTTTTGGTAAAACTTATGTCATAGTTTTTGAGTGTGTGTTACATCCTCAATACTTGATCACAGCAACTTCCAGCTACTACATATTCAGCTTTAGTAGTGGAGAGTACTACTTAGTGTTTATTTTTTCATGAATAAGAAAATAATGAATCTCCTAATAAATGATAAGTTCTGGATGTAATTTTCCTATCCAATCTACATCCACAAAAATCAGCATCCAAAAAACTTTTTAAAACAAAATCATTTCTAGAAGTATAAAAAAGTCCTAAATCCATGGTTCCTTTTAAATAGAGTTTTTTCACTGCTTTTAAATTATATTCCTTTAGATTATATTGATATATTTCACATAATAATACTGAAAACATTAATTCTATATGACTAGCTGTCAAGTATAGTAAACTTCCTATCATACCTCTAAACGATGTTTGTTCTACTAGTTTCCCAGCTTCATCTAGATCAAGGGAGTTTTAGGTACCAATTAGAGTGATTATACTTTTAGTGTTGTCATATCCATATTTTTTATAAATATATTTAATATAATTATGTTGTGATATATAAGTTCCTTCTAGTTTTTGAGAAATTTTAAAACCTAGGAAAAATGTTAACTCACCCATTATACTCATTTCAAACATAGATTTCATTAGATTTAAAAACAAATCAGTTAAAGATTGCTGAGTTGAACCAAATATAATTTCATCAACCTAAATTTGAACAAAAAAACCATTTTTCTTATATTTATTTATAAAAAGAGTTGGATTTTCAGTTCCCTTAACATAATTTTTTTTAACAAAAATCCTGTGAGTCTATCATACCATGCTCAAGGGGCTTGTTTAAGTCCATATAAAGCTTTGGTAAGTTTTAAAACATGTTCAAGATGTTTTTTGTCTTCAAAACCAAGATGTTGTTCAATATAAACATCCTCTTAAAGATATCTGTTAAGGAAATCAAAATTCACATCCATTTTAAAAAGTTTCAAATTAAAGAATGATGTAAAGGGAAGTAAAATGACAATTGATTCAAGTCTAGCTACAAGAGCATGTGTTTCTTCATAGTATATTCCCTCTTGTTTATTATTACCTTTAGAAAATAATATAGAATTATTTTTTTAATATGATTCCATTTTCATCACACTTGTTTCTGAAGACCCATTTTACTTCGATTACAGAAGTTTCCTTAGGTCTTTCAACTAAGGTCCAGACTTTTCTTCTTTCAAATTCATTTGGCTCATCTTGCATAGATTCAATCCAATCATCATCCCATAAATCTTCATCAGTGATTTTTTGTTCTAATTGGGAAATAAATTCAAGATGTTATTCTTCATTTTTTAAAGAACCTATAGGTTTTATAGGTTGATTTACATCACTAATGACACTATCACTGGGATGGTTCTTAAGAAACAACTTATTTGGGTTTTGTAAAACCTGTTCATCAACATATGGTAAGAAATATTTTGGGGAAAATGCTTCCAAAACATTTTCTTGAGAATTTTTTTTATTAGAAAAATCTTTTATCAAATGTTGATAATCAGTTTTTGAGAACACATCTGAAGATGTAGATTAGGGTTGTTTAAAAAAAGGATCAGTTTCATTGAATTTAACATGCATTGTTTCTTCAATAGTACATGTATTTTTATTAAAAACCTGATAAGCCTTAGAAGTAGTAGAGTAGCCTAGGAAGATTCCTTCATTAAATTTGGGAGTAAATTTAAGTAATTTATCTTTAATATTCAGGATGAATACTTTGCAACCAAATACTTTGAAGTAAGAAAGTCTAGGTTTTTTACCAGTCCACAATTCATAAGGCGTTTTGTTAAGAAAAGTTCTAATTAAAACTTGATTTATCGTATAACAAGCAGTACTAATAGCTTCTGCTCAAAAGTGATTAGTAATTGAATATTCACTCAACATAGTTCTAGTTATCTCTTGAAGAATTTTATTTCTTCTTTAAACAACACCATTTTGTTGAGGAATTGTTGTAGTTGAGAAGTTATGAGTAATGCCTTTTTTACTAAAAAAAGTTTCAAAATATGAATTTTGAAATTCTACTCCATGATCAATATTAATAGTTATCAAAGGAAGGTTATTCTCATTTCTAACTTGGTCTCTAAAAGTTTTAAAATAAGAAAAATCTTTAGATTTATTTGCTATAATATAGACCCATTTAAATCTAGTGTAATCATCAACTAAGACAAATACATAATATTTGCCTCTAATGCTTCCAGTCTGTATTGGACCAAAAATATCCATATGTACTAACTGTAATGAATCATAAGTTTAGACTTCAATAACTTATTTAAAACTTGATTTATGTTTCTTTCCATATTGAAAAGGATTAAAAACTTTTTAAGAATCATATCTAAGCTCCGGTAGATCCTTAACAAGTCTTTTCTTTGAGAGTTTTCATAAGTTCCTATGATTACAGTGTCCTAACCTTCTAGGTTATAACCAAGATTGATCTTATATTGCACTAAGGAAAGGTATATATTGGCTCCTAAGGTATTATAAGTATATTATGTATACATTCTCTTACCTATGGAAAAAATAATAAACTCTTCCTTGGAATTGTGTACTAGGTATTTATAATTCTTAAAATTCACATGGTGGATTTCATCACATAATTGACTTATTCTAATGAGGTTGTGCTTAATACCTTTAACAAATAAAACATTTGAAATTAAATTTTTTCCAAGAAGAACAATGTTACCTATACAAACAATTTCTTTCTGAGCATTATATCCAAAAGTTAATTCTTCTCCTTTCATCTTGATAATATTTTCAAAGAAGTTTTTGTTACCAGTCATATGCTAGGAACATACACTATCTATGTAACATGTATTGATGTTGGTACTTTCTTTATTTTCCTAAAAATAAAAGAGTTAGACTTTTAGAATACAAACATTATTGGTTCTGGAAATTTCAGAAAGTAAGATTATAGGAATCCACAATTTCTTAGATAAATAATCTTTATAAAAACCTAAATATTGGGTTTTATTTAAAGAAAAATTTCTTTCCCAATGTCTACCACATTGACACTTAATATAAAATGTATCACTTTGAGGATCAAAATAATTATTACTAAAAAGTGGTTTTGAATGATTATAACCAAATCCAGAACTATAAATTAGAGAATGAAATTGGGAATAAATATTGTCAAAGTTTTCCTTTCCAGAGGTAAAGTTTGACATGCATTTCTTTTAGGAAAATATTTATAACTTTAGTTTAATAACCAATTTCTCATCCTCAAGGTTATTAGTTTTAGAAATAATGTTATCCTCTAAAATATTTTTCTTAGAAATTACATTTTCAAGATCCTTATAAAGTTTATCCTTCTTGAAATTAACTTCATTAATGTTTTTTGAAATTTTTTAAAAATAAATAATTTTCTGATCAAGATCTTTAGAATGATCCGATACTTCTTTAGTTAAAATAGAAATTCTATAATTTTCCTTCTCATGTTTTTCTTGAATTTAGAATTTTCATTTTTAAGAAGTTTGGAAAACCTAAACACTTCTTCATAAGAAGGTAAAGAGTTATCTTAATTAGAATAAGATTATTTATCTAAAGACTTATAATATTTATCATCAACATAATTTTCATTTAAAGTTATATTGGTAATAGATTCAGTATTGTGAACCTTGTCCATTATAAAAAGATTTTCAATGGGTAGTTTGCCTAGTAGACAAAGATTCTTCTGAATAAAAGTTTCATACTCTGAAGATTCATCAAACGATTCACCACTATTGAAAATCCATGTATCATTTGCCTTAAATACTTTCTTGGAATTAGTCTTATAATACTTCTTTATATTCCTATCAGAATTATTTTCTTTTCTATCTTTTCTTTTAAGCATGGTACAATATGGCATAATGTGTCCAACTCTTTTGCATTCATAACAAGTGACTTTTAAATCTTTCTTGTCCTTTATTTATTTCTTCTTATATATATACTGAAAGTCTTTATTTCCCACTATCATGTTCATCCTTCAATCAAGATAGATAACTCATTTTCAGAATGTTCACTTTCAATTGACTCAGATAAAACAATGACTTTCTTAGAATTAGATCTTTTAAACCTTTATGGTGTCTTGACATTGTTAGTTATAAAGGCTACACTTACATTGACATTCTTCTTCTTACTCATATCAGCATATATTTTCATTCTGGTTTCATGCTAAAGAAGATTTCCAAATAGCTCATCAATAGTAATTTAAGATACTTTCCTATTCTCATAAATAGCTGTCCTTTTTGATTCCCACTCATTTGGAATGATGTTAATTATCTTGTCCACAAGAGCTTCATCATTTGAAACATTCTCTTCCGTAGATTGTAGACTGTTGACAATGGTCATAAATCTTTTTTGAACCTTACAAATAGGTTCTCCATAAGGAAATATAAATCCATGATATTCTTCTCTTAACATAGCTCTTATAATCTCTATCACTTTAGAAGTCCTAAAATGTGTTACTTCAAGTTTCTTCCAGACGCAGTTGGAATCTTCACAAGAAAATATTTGACTATATATATTCTTGGTCATCGAACACAACAAAGTAGTTCATACCTTGTAATTTAAGTTATATTCTTATTTTTCTTTGTGGGTGAAGGTTTTGACTTCCTTTTCTAGAATTTTGTAATCCTAGTAAGCATGACAAAATCGTCTACACCAATGTTGATAACAAAAGTCTTCATTCTATCTATCGAGTATTCATAATCATTACCATAAAAAATAGATGGTCTAGTAGAATTTAAATTTTCGATGGAACCAACATTCATTCCTTTTATTATATAAAAAAATATCTATCCACAAAACTTGTAAGTAGTAAAAGTTTATAAAAAAATATAATAATCCTTAAGAAAAACTTAAGCAATAAAAGTTAAGCAAGAAAATTTATAACATGGAAAACGTGAGAAAGAGAACTTATAGGTGAGTATAAGTATTTCAGAGACCTCCTTTGATACGAATTATATGATCGAAATAATGCATACAGATGCTCAATTACAAGAGCGGGGGGGGGGGGGAATTGTAAGTTTAAAAACATTCGTTTTAACCATAAGAAAAACTATGTTTAAAAAAGTTAAACAAGGTAAATTCACAATACCTAAAATAGTTCTATGAGAAAAAAATGTTTAGGTTCTAAAAATATTGTTCCAGAAATGAAACTTAATGAAATTTTACTTACAAAAAGATTCCACCATAAAGTATATGGAATCTTACTTATCAGAGTAAATAAAAGTATAAGAAAGTATAAGAAGGTTATACTTTCTTTCTTTATAAAAATACAATGGAAATAAAACTTAAAAAAAATAAGTAACAAGTAGGAAATATTTTAACCCAAAGAGTAGGGTATCCAATAACCTTGGATAAGGGTCCTTTGATTTATACTTTCAAGAAATCCTATATTACCCACACTAGGGTAAGAGCTTGATAGGAATATCGGAATCTATCTTTCTATCACTGTAAGCCCTCGATCTTTAAGGTAGTCGGCACCTCTGTCTTCCTATACCCGAAAGCCCTTGATTGTATTCATCAATAATCAGAGTCGCATGAAGTAATATGAACAAGATGTTTACTGCCTGGGAGCTAAGCAAGTTTGGAGTAAATGGGGCCCGACCTCTTCCGATTCACTGACATTAGCCTCTGACCTTCCCGATCTTCTGACGCATTGGTGATCCTCTCTTTTCTCGACTCTCTCAAGTTCTCTTTGCACTTTGTTCTGGATTATTTGGATCCGGTGCAACGATGCCATTTTTCATCAAGCTCACAAACCTCCCGAATTCTGGATTGAAAAGGCTTCTTCTTGGATTGAGGGATGGAAAGACCCCAAGAACCATTTTATACCAGGAGATACCCTCACCCCCTCTCATTGGAATCCCCCAACAGAAGGGATTCTTAAAATTAACATGGACACATCTCTCTAAAAGGATGGGCTTGTTGCCCTCGGTCTTCTGGCCCGTAATCATCTAGGGAAAATCCTTGCTGCAAAATATGATCCACATCAGGCTTTCTAGGAACCTGCTGTCCTTGAGGACATGGACATCCTTGCTGGTTTGTTGCTCGCTTTGGAATGTGGAGAGAGTGATATTATTGTTAAGACTGACTGACTTACTATTATTGATGATATTAACCACAACGATGGTGGGCTCCAGCCTTTTGGAATCGTCATTAGGAGAATTTTCTCACTTGGCCAGTGCTTCTCTTATTGCACCATCTCCTTTACAAAAAGGGAAGGAAACAATGCGGCCCATCAGCTGGCAACATCAGGACATTTCGACTCCATCAAGCTCTGGTTGGAAAATTTCCCTTCTTGGCTTTGTACTTGTACTTTTTCTGATTTTCGTTATTAATGATTTCTGTTTTAATCAAAAAAATTAGAATCTATTAGACATGGATATTTGGATTCTATTTTTCAACAAGTTCAAAATCTAAATTTTAAAGATTTCAGAATCTGAATTCCAATGAATTTGGAATCTGAATTCTAAGGAATTTAGAGTCGGAATTCTTATGAATGCAGAGTTTGAATTATGATTAATTTGGAGTCTGAATTCTAATAAATTTGGAGTCTGAATTCTAGGGAATTTGGAGTCTTAATTTTAGAGAATTAGGAGTCTGAATTTTAAAGAATTTGGAGTAGGAATTCTAAGGAATTCAGAGCCAAAATTCTAAGGAATTTGGAGTCTGAATTCCATAGAATTTGGAGTCTGAATTTTTGAGAATTCAGAGTATGAATTTTAGAGAATTCTGAGTTGGAATTTTAGAGAATTAAGATTATGAATTTCAGAGAATTCAGAGTCTGAATTTTAGAGAATTCTGAATCTAAAAACAGAACACTCTCTATCCAAGAAATTATAGGATTATGAGGTTTTAGATACAAATCTGAATTTTTGGCTTAGAAATAAAATGATTTTTTAGAAAGATTATAAAATGAGATAATGAAAATAAAGGTAAGGATAAAATTTTCCTTAGAGAAGGGAATGTTAAAGTGTTTGTGATTCTCAAAAAATAGAGGAATAGAAAAGTCACAATGAAACCGTATTGACTCAAAACTATCATATATGTAATATATATAGAAATAACCATTAACATTATACTTATTAAACAATATTGAATCTATATACATGGAATAATTTAAAATAATAAAAAATACATGTGTAACATAACTCATACCCAACTATATGTATTAAAATTTTCATTAAAAGTATACCACACATAAAAAATAACAAGGATGTGTGTAAAATACATCATGAAAATATGTTTGAACCCGCTTAAACCAAAAATATTTTAATTCTATCTGATAAAAAGATTTTTTTAAATTTAATATCAAAAGAGTGATCGATTTTTTATTTTTTCTCTTTCTCTATTTTAAAATGTTATCCACATAATGTAATAAGATAATAATAGATAAGGGATTCATGTCATGAACCAACACAGGTCGACCTTGAACCGGTCACCCAAGCTGGTCTGCGACATGGCCCGAGAGGCGTTCCCAATCCTCTCGGGCTGGCGACAAGTTCCAGCGAATCAATAGAGAGAAAGAGGGAATGATTTCACCTGATAAAAATAAATAAATCAGCGAAAAGAAAAAAACAATGCAAAGTAAATAAACAACACGAAAAGAAATAACGACCAACAACCACCAACTAACTTAACCACAAACAAAAGTCCTCATGACTCCAAGAGTCACTCACCAATCCATAACCAAATCTCTTCCACAGCGAGCAAGCTCGAGTCAAACCTACAACAAAAACTAAAATAGGAAAATACTATAGGTGTGAGTATTTAAACTCAGTAGGTGTGCCCAACAAAATATTCCCAATGCACTACCATTAAATAAAGAATTTATCAATTTCAGGTTTGATCTAAATTATATAAAATATGGGTTTCCACACACACACTTTCATTTCTAAAACAAGTAACGGTCCGTTGCCATTTTTAATTTAAAAACAAGCTTAATGTTTGAAAGAAACAAGTACATTGCATCTTAAAACATTTTTTGTAAACAATTTAGAAATCCGAATTTCAGTTGTTAGTAAAAAGTAAAACCACACACAACACACAACACACACTAAGGGAAATGGAAAATGTTTCACACAGGGTCCAGCAACCGAACTAGACCTCTCAATCATCCACCACATACAAACAAACACTAAAGAAAACATGGGTCAAACCTAGAAGTTTGTGAACAATCCAAAACATACTATACATGTTACTCATCCCGAAGGAATGCCTAATCTCGATGACGTTATAATTCCCTAATACCCGGTGTTTCCCTACATGGCCTAACCAAGGGGCCCAATCCCCTAGAAGAGTGTAATCCATACTAAGGGCCACTATCCAATGCGTAATATAAACTAGTGCAGCAATCATTCTCATAAGATTCACTTACTATGCCAGGTTCCCATGTCAACACGTATAATAAACAGGAAAGGGGCGAGTCAACAAGGTCAATCAAGTAGCACAAACATCACACAAAACTCATGGAGTCAACATACACCAAATATCACCCCTGAGTCACCCCAAAGAAAGTTCCAAAATAATTTATTTTATTAAAGTTCCCAACGAGCCTTCACCAATTTTAAAGAAAATCCCCATTTCTCTAGAGAACCAAAACACTAGTTCACACTTCAAAAGAAACCATTTATCAATAAACCATAACTACATTTGAAATTCTGTGAATTATCTTCAAATGCCAAACGAGCATTCTTTCACTACTGGGTGTCCGTTCATCAAGAAAATATTCCAAGTGTCGTGTATAAAATAAACAACTCTTTTTACACCAAATAATCATTTAAAAATTAATTATCATACATTATTTCCCATTTATTAAAATTAATAAAATATCAAGGAATCAATAAATTCTAAATTTAAAGACGAGTGCAGTGGAGACCTACATCATCTCAATGTCCAACCACAATGGCGCGTCACACCTCAAACAGGCGCATCAGCACGTGCAAGCTAATGATCGTAGAATTTCAGAATTACCACGCCAATGTGTTGTGACAAAGTCAATACAAATGAAAACCCATAACCATTGACTTAAAACAATCCAAACAAACAAACAGTACAAAAACCACCTCAATACACTTTCAAACCACAATTCACACTGTTTGTACTATTTAGTAAACAACTTTAAGATTTATAAAACAATTCCAAATAGGAACCCATGACTTTACACCCACAAAAACCTCTCAAAACCCTCTCTTAAATCCAATGCACAATAAAACCAATTAGAAACACATTTCAAACCATTCATACATTTTATAAAATCACATACAGAATTTATAAAATAAACTCAAGGAATATAATAAAGGAGAACACTAAAAATCCAACCCAGTTCTCTTTAGAAAAAACAACTTCAAGACAAAAGCCCATATAGAACCAATTTACAAAAAACTGACCATCAATTTAAGTTCAAAATAAATTTATAATAGCTAATAGGGCATTTGATAATCACTTAATAAAACATTTCAAAACACATCATAAGAGTTTACACCTTAAAAAAATCATTTCTATTACATAAAGGTCACATAAAAAACAAAACCATTATGAATACATTCATAGAATTTAAGACCTTCCACCCAAAAATATCAAACCACATGCAAAGTTTAGCCTGGCATTTTATAAAAATAGAAGGCATGAAACAATTAACAGAACAATTTTTTTCTTAATACTTAACAAGGTATAAACACATTCAATATATTGAATGATGTCCTAAATAATGAAGAATACGTGCGAATGCTAACGGAAACATCTATGAAGCATGAAAGGCACACACTTTTAACAAAGAACATCAGTTATCACAAATCCAAACAACAAAAAAACAATTGCACACAATAATAACTTACGCTAGGGATCACATATATATAATTATCAACTAAAGGGGGTGTGAAAATCAAGAAACAAATGAATCTTATACTTAAAGGGAATTTGAAATAGGAAACCTACCTCAAATGTCAAAAAACCTCCTGAAACCACTGCGAAGCTTCGTTCTCACCTCAATCGCACTTTGCGGGTCAAGAAAAAAACCCTAATAATCCAATTGGACCTAAGATTTCATGAATTTAACCATAAGGCTTCAAATCCTAACTGTGTAAGAACATTAATCTAAAAGGAGAAAGAACATAAATACCGGAGGGGAAACCACCTCTGGGTGAGGGCCGCACCGGCAAGGCAGTGCGTAGGGGGAGGAATGCCGGAATAGGATGCGTCGGCAAGTGGGGGAGGTCATGCTGGCCAGAGGGACGCCAATAGAGAAGGTTGGCTAGGATAAGTCATGTCGATCAGTGGGTCATTCGAACGGGAGGTGCGGCGATAGGGAGATGCACCGGAGACGGGCCGACTGAAGGAGACAATGGCCAGAAGTGGAGCCACCAGAGAGGTCACCCGGTCAAATGAGGTTGGAGTGCAAGGGTGATGGCCAGCAGAAAATAAATAGGATGGGTGGAGGAGGAGGTCAACACATAGTAAGGGGGTGAGGCCGGATAAACAATGAGCGAGGGAGGAGGAGGGTGTGCGGCATGCGGCATGGACCAGTTGGAGGTCGTCACCGCAGAGGGGTAGGCTAGCTGAAGGGCTCATCGCGGTCATCTTTCTTGAAGGGCTAGGGAGGAAGATGGCCAAGCGGAAGGGGGGGGGGGGGGGGCTGCTACGCTGAACCCTAAACCCTTCTCCCTTAAGAAAAACAAATAATTTAAATCAAATTATTATCATAATAATAATTATATTAAATGTTATAATAATAATTATAGTAATACACATGATAATAATAATAGTAATAATAATAATAACTCTAATAAAAATAAAATAACGATAAAACAATTATTTTAATAATAAAATTTCTTTAATAAAAATAATGATAATGATGACAATAATAATAACAATAATAATAAATCCTTATTAATAATAACACTATTAGGAATAATAATAATCACACTAATAAGAATATAAATAATATAAATACCCATTTCGTTTTAATAATAATTAAAATTATTAATAATCATGAAAATTTTAACTAATGCAATAATTAAAAAAATTTATTCATTTTATTATTATTTCTTCCAAAGACAGGCGGATCATGCAGTTGCATGGGCAAAGCCACGCGAGTTATCAAAAACACACTCCGCCTGGCGCTAAGGGAAGTCAACTCAAAAACCTTCATTTTTTGAAAAAACTCAAAAATCTTGTTTGGGTTTCAACCAAAACCTCAACAAAAAAAATTTAAAGCCAAAGAGAACAATAAAATAAAAATAATAGATAGGTCAGGGTGTGACAATTCTCCCCACCATAATACTTTCCACCCCCGGAAAGCCACGACAAGATCAAGACCCAAAGATGAAACTCTTTAAGTATCACTCACCCCCAAAAGTTTAAGCGCCTCTAGTTGATCACTCAAAACGAACATCGAACTCCCATGACATGAAACTTATACTCAAAACACGAACACGTTAATCACCACCAAAATGAAACCCAAAACAAAATTATGATACTGACATGGGGAGACCAGAACAGAATCCATACCATAGGAATCATGCCAAACTGAATTCAACGAGACCCAAGATGGGTCTCCCCACCATAATGACTGACGAGATTAATCGAACTTGAAAGGTTTCCACATGGACTAGAAACCCCACCACAAGGGCAGGGGAGAAAAGGGGCCAACCGATAGAACATCAAAACTACCTTCACCGTTACCTCAGCGATTTCACACCCACAGAAGAACACAAACTCTGCCACAGCAAAGATCGAGATTAAACCAAGACCCTTCTTCACCACTGGGGTTCTCCTGACTACGCCCCAGCTTCACTTCGGGGAATATGGTTGGAGCACTGATGATTGAAGCATCTCCTGTCTCGCTGTCAGGTTTCATAAATTCTCAAAAATAACACACAAACCAGAATTTTACCAAACACACTTCCAATAAAATAGAATTTTCAAAGAGTTTCAATAATAACGATTCTTACAACTGAAGGAATAAAGAAACACTACAAGAGACGACTACTACATCCAAGAAAGAATACAAAGAGAAACCCTCAATATGATTTCCAAAAATCTCCCTACTCTTGATGACAGGTTGAGGTGACCTTTGACGAGCCAGGTCTGCCTTCAACATGCTTTTTGAAAACACCACGTCAGAATCACTGCAAGTGACCCCAACGTCCACAAGTGTGGCAGGGTCTTAGAGCACTTGGACTCGTCAGCTTCTTGTGACCCTGCCTACCACACTGGTGACAGATCATGAAATTGCGCTGTGAATAAGAAGACTGAAAGTCTGAAGGACTCTTGATTCCTGTACCAACACTACTAGCATCAGGTCTCTTCTCATTCTTCTTATCACCATCATCTGTACTTCTTCCCAAAGCTGTAGGATTTTCCACCTCAAGTCCTCCTGCTAACCCAGCTTCAACCAAAAAGGCTTACCCCACAACATCCAAGAAGGTTATTAGGTTGAGCTCTTCCACTTCCGATCACAGCTCAGGTTGAAGTCCAGACTCAAATTTCCAAGCCTTCCTGGGATTATTCGCAATAAACCACTAATCATACGGAACTAGGTCTATGAAACATCGATATAATTCTAGTACCGATTCAACGCCCTGCTAAAGAAAACACAACACCAACCTCTTCCTCGGATTCGTCAACCCAGAGAAGTGTTGTTAGATGAACGATGACTTGAAAAAATCCCATGTTAGATCTTCCAGAGGCTTATTCTGAGACACAGACTTCCACCATTTCCAAGTTGGGCCTTCAAGAATAAAGGTATCCAACTTCACCTTTAACGACTCAGGCATCCCAATGAAATTGAACTTCCTCTCAATCTTCTGCAACCACTCCTCTACCTCAATAGGTTATTCTTGTCAATAAAAGAGAGGAGGGTTCAACTTCCGAAACTCTAGAATATAGTCTATGGGTTGATCAACTGGAGGATTCTCTAGGGGTGCACCACCCGAAGCTGCACCTTGGGAATCCATCAAACAGTCATGGGGGTAAACACTAAGGAATAAGGAAACAAAGAACATAATCAAAACATGGTTATTTCCATTTTGATTTTATCTTTTCACAATTTCAAAAAATAAAACTTTACAAAACAATTTTCAGAATGAAGGAAAACGAAAATGATTCACTAGGGGAAAACTAGTGATGATGGGTGACTCAGACATATGGTTAGCGGCCATACACCAATCACACTATCATCACTGAGAGAATTCTAGGGTGAAGTCCTTGGATCCACATGGATTTCTAGACCATGCGATCTCACAGAGGTCACTTTCCTGGCTTCAATTTCATTTCCCAACATAAAACAATTCAAAATAACCAAAATACACCAACAACCCGAACATCCCATGGTAACCCGAGGTTCAGAATGAGAAAGGGCTCATGACGTCCTTCTCGTACTTACACCTCAATTCCCAAAAATTCTACTCCTTATACCATGATAACCCAAATAAAAATGGGCACTCTGAAAAACAAGATATGTTCAAGAGTCGACCTCCTCTGATACCATTTTGTCATGAACTAACTTAGGTTAACCTTGAACCAGTCACCCGAGCTGGTCCACGACATGGCCCGAGAGGCGTTCCCAATCATCTCAGGCTACTGAAAAGTGCCAGGGCATAAAAATAGAGAAAGAGGGAACAATTTCTCCCTATAAAAATAAATAAAGGAGTAAAAAGGAAAAAACAATGCAAAGTAAATAAACAACACAAAAATAAAGGACGAAAAAAAACAACAAACTAACCTGACCACGACCAAAATTCCTCGTGACTCTGAGAGTTTCTCACTAATACACAACCAACTCTCTCCCATCGCGAGAAATCTTGAGTCAAACCTGCAACAGAAAATAAAACAAGAAAATACTATAAGCGTGAGTATTAAAACTCAGTAAGTGTTCCCAACAAACTATTCAAAATGCACTATCGTTAAATTAATAATTTATCAATTCTAGGTTTTAACTAAATTATATAAAATATGGGTATCCACAGACACACGTTCATTTCTAAAACAAGTAACGGTTAATTTCCCTTTTAATTTAAAAACAAGTTTAATGTTTGAGAGAAATAGGTGCATTGCATTTTAAAACATTTTTTGCGAACAATTTAGAAATCCAAATTTCAGTTGTTAGTAAAAAGGATAACAACACACAACACACAACACACACTAAGGGCAATGGAAAACGTGAAACACATGGGCCAGCAACCGAACTAGACCTCTCAATCATCTTCCACATACAAACAAATGCTAAAGAAAACATGGGTAGAAGTTAAGAGCTCATGAACAATACAGAACATACTATACATGTGACTCATCCCAAAGGCATGCCTACTCTCGATGATGTTATAACACCCTAATTCCAGGTGTTTCCTTACATGGCCTAACCGAGGGGCCCAATCCCCTAGCAGAGTGTAATCCGTACTAAGGGCCACTAGCCTGTTTCTAATCTAAACTAGTGCAACAATCATTCTCAGAAGATTCACTTACTATGACAGGATCCCATGTCAACACGTATAATAAACAGAAAATGGATGAGTCAAAAAATTCAATCAAGTATCATAAACATCACTCAAAACTCATGCAGTCAACATACATCAAATATCACCCCTGAGTCACCCAAAGAGAGTTTTCCAAAATAATTTATTTTATTAAAGTGCCAAATGGGCCTTCACCAATTTTAAAGAAAATCCCCATTTCTAAAGAGAACCAAAATACTTGTTCATGCATCAAAATAAATCATTTATCAACAAACAATAACTACAATTGAAATTCCATGAATTATCTTCAAAGGCCAAATGAGCATTCTTTCACTACTGGGTGTCCGTTCATCAAGAAAATATTCCAAGTGTCGTGTATAAAATAAACGACTCTTTTTACATTATTTCCCATTTATTAAAATTAATAAAATATCAAGCAATGAATAAATTCTATATTTAAAGGTGAGTGCAGTGGGGGAGCACCTCATCTCAATGTCCAACCACAATGGCCCGTCACGCCTCAAACGAGCGCCCCAGCACATGCAAGATAACGATCACAGAATTGCAGAATTACCTCGCCAATGTGCTGCAAAAAACACAAGACAATTGAAAACCCATAACAGTTGACTTCAAACAATACAAACAAAAAAAAAACAAAAAAAAACCACCTCAACACACTTTCAAAACATAATTCACACCGTCTGTACTATTTAGTAAAAACATTAAGATTTATAAAACAATTCCAAAGAGGAACCCATGACTTTACACCCAAAAAACCCACTCAAAACCCTCTCTTAAATCCAATACAAAAAAAACCAATTAGAAACACATATCACACCATTCATACATTTTATAAAATCACATACACAATTTATAAAAGATACTAAAGGAATATAATAAAGGATAACACTTAAAATCTAACCTATTTCTCTTTAGAAAAAACAAATTCAAGCCAAAAATCCATATGGAACCCATTTACAAAAAACTAACCATCACTTTAAATTCAGAATACATTTATAATAGCTAATCGAGCATTTGATAATCACTTAATAAAACATTTCAAAACACATCATAAGAGTTCACACCTTAAAAACACTCATTTCTATTATATAAAGGTCACATAAAAAAACAAAAGAATTATGAATACATTCACAGAATTTAAGACCTGCCACCCAAAAATCTCAAACCACATGAAAAGGTCAACATGGCATTTTATGAAAACACAAGGCAAGAAACAATTAACAGAACATTTTTTTTCATAATCCTTGACATGTTATACACAAGTTCAAGCTATTGAACCATGTCCTAAATAATGGAAACTGCATGAAAATTCTAATGGTACAATCTATGAAGTATGCAGGGCACACACTTTTAACAAAGCACTTTAGTTATCAAAAATAGAACAACAACAAAAACATTTGCACACCATAATAACTTAATATAGGGATCACATATATATAATTATCAACTAAAGGGGTGAGAAAATAAAGAAACAAATGAATCTTATACTTAAAGGGAATGTAAAATAGGAAACCTACCTCAAATGTCGAAAAACCTCTCGAAACTGCTGTGCAGCTTCGTTCACACCTCAATCACACTTTTCAGGTCAAGAACAAACCTTAATCATCCAATTGGACCCAAGATTTCAGGAGTTTAACCATAAGACTTCAAAGCCTTACTGTGTAAGCACCTTAATCTAAAAGGAGAAAGAACATCAATACTAGAGAGGAAACCGCCGCTGGAGGAGGGTCGCGTCGGCGAGGCAGTGCACAGGGGGAGGAATGGACTAATTTTTTTATTTGGGTTTTTAAAAAATCAAAATTTGAAAGAAGGGTATAGGGTTCGAATAATTTTAAAAATGGGTCCGGGATGCGTGAACGCCGTTCACGCATCCTTCCGCGGCGTGGGATGCGTGAACGGCGTTCACGCATCCCGGACCCCGACGGTAATGCGTGAACGGCGTTCACGCCTCCTTTGCTGACCAGCTAAAGGAAGCGTGAACGCCGTTCACGCATCCTTGCGCGGGAAAAGATGCGTGAACGGCGTTCACGCTTCTCTCCGCGGCGAAGGATGCGTGAACGCCGTTCACGCATCCTTCGCAGACGAGCTGAAGGATGCGTGAACGGCGTTCACGCATCCGGCTGAGAGAAGTTATAAAAGGAGGGGTCCCCCCCCCCCCCCAATACCCATTGTTCTCCTCTGATTTTCGTTGCGAAGACCTGCAGAAATTCTTTCTCAACAAATATTTGCTGCTTTTATTGAGGTAAAATTTCTATTTAATAATTTGTATGTTTAATTGTATTTATTTATTTCATTTATATGTTTAATTGTATTTATTTATTTCATTTGTATGTGTAATTGTGTGTATGATTTATTTATTTCATATGTTATGCATGAAATGTTTTGTATGATTTAATTTTCTTGATGTTGAATGTTCGTATGATTTAATTTTTTGAATGTCTGTTGTCTAAATATTGAATGTTTTATGTTATGTCTAAAATTTTTAATGTTTAGAAAAAGTAATTTATGTTGGAGAAATTTATTTAAATGGATAGTTTTGATGTAAGTGTAAATTAAATTACTTTTATTTACTAGTAATAATATTTTTAATCAATAAAGTATAAAATATATTTACTTATATTTTGAAAAGTAGAAGAATGGCCAAAAAACATTACAATTTCATAAAATTTAAAATAACAAAAGTGTTTATTATGTAAATCTCAATTAGATCAGTTATAATAAAATTTATTTAATGTTTTTAATAAATATATATATATATATATATATATATATATATACACATGAAGTTAAATTTTTGTAAAATAGGTGTAGTATTTAATATAGATTTTATATAATACGGATAATATAATAAATATACCAAAAAACACGGTATGAGTGATGACTGATCTTGAGATGACCGACCATGCATAATTGAAATTGCATGTTTTATTTTGTGTATGTTGTTATTCAATTTGTAATAATTGCATTTTTTCGGTATTGATGACCTGCGAGTCATCTCTCAGTAAGTGTAAGGACCTGCGTGTCCGTTTAAATTAATTTATGTATTTCATACCCCTAGACCCTCTCACATGCATGTGAGTAAATTTGTAAATAAAAGACTGACGCCCCAAAGAGGTGTCGACGAAGAGGCATCCCCGAAGAGGTGTCGACAAAGAGGCATTTGAGAACTCGTTCGAGAGGTGGCGTTGCTATTTGACAGGAGATTGGCGGTTGCTGCAATATTTGATAATAGAGATAGGAGTTTACTCATATAAATTGTGGTTAGTTTATCTGATAATGATAAACTAATCGCAAGTCTCAAGATCAAGTCATGATTATATATTCATAAGTAATCAAATTTTATGAAACATTATATTAAATTTGCTTTTGTGCTAAAATCACAATCACTATACCTTAACAGTGATAAATCAATACATAAAAAAGTCTCAAGATAATCAATTATTCAAAACCAAATTAAATAATTTAAAATTTTACTGTAGTGTATAATATTTTTAAAATTTTTTTTAATAGGTAATTATGTCTGCTCAAATATATTGCAACGGTGAGGTAATTTGTACCGAGCAGGGTTTTAGCTACAGTGTGCCACCTGTCAAAGTGGTAAATCTTCATGGTTGTATGACATTGGATGCAGTTCGTAATAAGATTCATAGTCGGTTAAAATTGAGTGCAGGACAAGAAATCACTTCAATTAGATACCGACATCTTCAATATCCTGAGCGTATGTGGCACAGCGACTACCCTATAGTCGATGATGAGGATTGGATGGAGGCTTCTCAGTTATTCAGGCAACAGTGTATTAATGGTTTGATGGAATTATTTATTGTCATTTCTGATATTGATGTGGTGCAATCGATTACTACAGAACCATGCTTTGTGACCTCTATAGAAGTCGGTCCTTCACAACAGTCTTCTGCATTGCCTCCTTCTCATACGACTCCTGTGGAAGAATGTAATGAGGAATATCATCAAAATTTGGAAGGAAATGTAGATGACATCCCTTTCTGTGCTGATATAGTGCAAGAAAGTTTATCTGAGGAAGAAGAATCTGGGGAGTCAGCAGGAGATGATGTGGTTGGAAATGAACCTTCTGAGGTTCCTTTGAGAGACAGACATCCACTACATCCACCAGTTAGTGGTAATCAGCCTTCAGTTTTGAGTTCCTTAGTTGGAGGAATGTCTCGTGAACAAATTTTTGATTGGGATGTCATTACACCAGCTTCTGAATTCCCTGGCATTATAGGGAATATGCCTGCATCAAATGATAATGCCATATATGTTGGGCAGGAGTTCGAAACTAAACAGGTCATGAAAAATGTGATAAAGCAATACCACATTGAGCGACATTTCACATTTGTGGTTTATGAGTCAAAGAAGACCAAATATCTCATTCGTTGTGAAAAATATGGGTCAGAATGTAAATTTCGATTAAGAGCAGTATTTGATAAATGTTATGGATGTTGGAAGATAACCAAATTAGAAGGCCCACACACTTGTCTGCATCCCAGCTTGGCACAAGATCACTCTTCTCTTGATGCAGAGTTTATATGTACTGTTATTTGTGAGATGATACGAACAAGTCAGGATGTTCCTGTTGCCCTTATTCAGGAAAGAATTCAACAGTTGTATAACTATAAGGTATCATACAACAAAGCTTGGAATGCAAAACAGAAAGCCATTGTAAAAGTGTATGGTGATTGGGATGAGTCTTATGCGTTGTTGCCACAGCTTATGGAATTGTTGTCTCTCAATAATCAGATTGTTTATCAGTTGGACACTGTTGAGTATGTATCCCAAAATCATCTAGTTGATCGGTCAAAGGTGAAGTTCAAGAGGATTTTTTGGGCATTCAGACCGTGCATTGCTGCATTTCCCTTTTGTAAACAATTTATTCAGGTAGATGGCACATTCCTTTATGGAAAGTATACAGGTGTTCTACTCATTGCTGCCACACAGGATGGTAATCGCGCTCCTCTGCCACTTGCTTTTTCTGTTGTTGAAAAAGAAAATTTTGAATGCTGGAGCTGGTTCTTGGCATGTGTACGTGTTCATGTCACGCAGAAACAGGGCGTGTGTCTGATATCTGATCGTCATCGAGCGATTATAGAGGCCGTGAGTAGTGATGGAGTTTCTTGGACTGAGCCGAATGCTTATCACCGTTATTGCATTAGACATATTGCAAGTAATGTGCATAAGCAGTTTAGAGATGAGGCCATAAAGAAGGCGATCCTCAAATTGGGTATGGTTTTCTAAAATTACTTTTTTTAACAAAATTTACTATCCATTTTAATACATTATTATGTTATGCTTTCAGCATATGAACCCCAACAAGAAAGGTTTGATCGGCGTCTTGAAGAGATCCGAACAGTTAATGAGGAGGTATATGAATATATGGTACAAATTTCAAAGGAAAAATGGTCATTAGCATACGATGGTGGCATGAGATATGGGCATATGACCACTAATATAGTGGAGTGCGTAAATGGGGTCCTCAAGGGTGTGCGTAAACTCCCAATCACAGGGTTAGTGCAGGAGACATTTTTTAGATGTGTTCACTACTTTGTTGACCGGTCCCAAAAGGCCTACCAGAGGATGGAAAATGGAATGCTTTTTACTCAGCATTTTCAAACTGATATTGACCGGATACGGAATGAGGCTTCACGATGGAATGTTATAGCCTTTGACAGGGAAAAGAGGAGTTTTCGGGTAAGAAAGTGCTACGACCAGGGTGCATGCACTAATGGTGGAGTGTTTGTCGTGATGTTGGATAACAGGTACTGTGATTGTGGCAGCTTTCAGGCATTGAGATATCCATGTGTACATGTTATTACAGCTTGCGCTTCGGTAAATATATCGTGGGAGCCATATGTTGACCCGGTGTATCACATGAGCACTTTGGTTAACTGTTATAGTGCTGCTTGGATGCCTGTTGGTGACTTCCATTCTATCACATTGCCTGCTGATCAACCGACCATAGTCCCTGATATTTCCAGGTTTTCATAAGTCGGTTTTGGTATCATTTATAATTTTTTCAATGTGTGTCATTTTTAAAATTATTGGCTTCATGCTACTAGGTTGCGACCTCGAGGAAGACCGAAGTCAACTCGCATCAGAAATGAGATGGATTGGCCTCGGCAACGAGGAGGGAGAATACGATGCAGTATCTGCCACGCAGAAGGACATACTCGTAAGAGATGTCCCCAAGTGGCAGGACAGAGTTCCAAATCTCATCATCCATGATCGAGTCTGT
The DNA here is from genome assembly GCA_963277665.1 of Viscum album. NCBI lineage: Eukaryota > Viridiplantae > Streptophyta > Magnoliopsida > Santalales > Viscaceae > Viscum > Viscum album. The sequence goes on from OY728157.1 coordinate 1,771,101,351, forward strand.
GTACCTGCTCTAAGAGGAAGAGGTTGTGGTTGGTGTCGATGATGAAGAAGAAGAATAAGAAATAGAGGATGAGGATGAGAAGAAGTAGAAGACTAAGAGGAAGAGGTTGTGGTTGAATAACCTATTGTGGAAGTTTCTATAGTTACTTAGGAACTTGATCTATTTGGAATAATGTTAATGGTTATCTAATGGATAATGGATAAATTAACAAACGTAATTTCACAAATAAGAAGAAATAATTAATTTTTCACTTTTTCCTCTTAATTTTTAATGTGGAATAATGTTAATGGTTATTTAATGGATAATGGATAAATTAACAAACGTAATTTCACAAATAAGAAGAAATAATTAATTTTTCACTTTTTCCTGTTAATTTTTAATGTGGAATAATGTTGATGGTTATTTAATGGATAATGGATGAATTAACAAACCTAATTTCACATATAAGAAGAAATTATTAATTTTTCACTTTTTCCTGTTAATTTTTAATGTGGAATAATGTTGATGGTTATTTAATGGATAATTGATAAATTAACAAACGTAATTTCACAAATAAGAAGAAATAATTAATTTTTCACTTTTAAATTATGGTTTTCTTATAAGATGTCTAGTTTTAGTAATGGCATCTGAGTGTCTGAGCATCCTTAACTAATGTTGATTGTGAGACTAGGCTAATCTTGATTGTGACACCAAATAAAAATGAATATATCATGATTCCACTGTTAATAAGTAACGATGATATCATGTGTGCAGATGGCAGGTTTTCCATTGCTCACATCTCAGGCTACTCATGTATCACGACTGCTTTTAGAGGGACGTCCTGTGGCTCCCTTGAGTGTACGTAGATCTCACCATTTCCATCATACTGCACCACCTCCCGCTATCGTCCCACATCTTCGTCGAGCTGGATTTTATGGCGTAGCGATGTGCGACTTCACGTTTCTTGATCATCAGCTCATTGCCGCACTTGTCGAGAGATGGAGACCAGAGTCGCATACTTTCCATTTCAGTGAGGGAGAGATGACTATTACATTGCAGGATGTGGCTATTATGTTGGGCCTCCCTATCGACGGACATGCTTTGACAGGCCGAGTTCCATCAGATTTGCCTGAGCTTGTTCATAGACTTCTGGGCATAGAGGTCCAGGATGATGGCAGGACCATCACCGGTGGTAGATTGCGGATGCCTTGGTTAGACCAGCACTTCACACATTTACCAGATGATGCTGATGACGTCACCGTGCTGCGCTTTGCACGGGCATATATTTTGAGGCTGATCGGTGGCACGCTTTTTGTTGACCACTCTACTACTTTTGTGCACCTGATGTATCTATCTTTTTTAAAGGATTTGGACCAGGCAGGTCGATATAGTTGGGGGTCTGCCTGCCTAGCATATACATACAGAGCCCTATGCAGTGCATGTCGCATCGAGAAGATGCAGATCACAGGATGCGTGGTTCTTCTACAGATGTGGGTATGGGAGCACATACCTCGTTTAGCTCCACATGCTCGTGCGCCATTACCCGTAGATATTGTAGCAGAGGCTCCACGTGGACGTTGGTATGTTATTAATTCTTTCTAATATCTAACTTACTTGTATAAAATTCTTTTATGAAATGTAAAAAAAATGTTATCTACAGGTGGAGTCAGGCGCATCGACATTCAGATTCTCCCAGACATGATGTTCACGCCTACAGACTTATGCTAGACAGCATTCGACCAGACGATGTAAGTGATTATTATTTATATTGTTAAATCTTTACTCTTTACTGTAAATCTATTCATTTATTAATTGATTATTCATTTTTTCTTTCAGATTACATGGATGCCATATACAGATGCTATCCTTCAGAGTCTGCCCCCATACTGTACAGTGATGCTTGATATCGGCTCCTGCATGGTTCCACTGATTCATTTTCATATAGTCGAGTGGCATCAGACGGATAGGGTTATGAGACAGTTTGGATTCCTTCAGCCAGTTCCTGACCCGCCCAGTCAGTTGGATTCATTGCATTCCCTGAAGATGTCAGGGAAGAGAGATTTTGATTGGAGGAGCTACCATGCGAGATTTGTTGCGTTATGGGACAGACGACGAGAGTCCCAGTTGCGAGGGGCAGGGACAGTACGTTTTCATTTGATGGATCAGATGGATTATGCAGGCTGGTACATCAGGTCTCCCGTTAGATTTCTGACACGGCACGGACGGGGCTTCCATGACTTGGTATGCATTCTTTCTTTCACAGTTCAACATATTTTTTATTCAAATTAGTTAATAACAGAATTTGTTTTCGCAGGATGCTCGTATTTGTCATCTACTGCATATGTCTGATCCAGTGGAGAGAGCTGCCTTTGACCCAGCATATTTTCACAGCCTTGTACGACAGATGCTACCGTCGATGGACGAGATTTATCATGGCAGTTTCTTTGATCCACCACCTGCTGCGGAGGCCGCGGAGCCTGCTGCGGAGGCCGCGGAGCCTGCTGCGGAGGCCGCGGAGCCTGCTGTTGTTCCACAGGATGAGGCTGCTCAGCTTGCTCAGCCACATGATATTATTCCACTGGAGGAGGGTGTTCAGCATGACCAGTCATATGCTCCTCCAGCTTCTCAGGCACAGCCACAGGTACTTACATACGCTGACTGGATTGAGTTCGATGTTTTATTGCAGTCATCCACAGCAGAGCAGCCATCTACTTCCTATATTGGTGAGAGTTCCAGCCAGCTTCCACTATCCTTAGATGCAGGCCAGGGTACAGGCGGTGAGACTGTACATCCACCGTCTATCACACAGGAGGATGTGGAGGTGGCTGTCGATGAGGATGCGCAGCGTATGCCAGAGCACAGACGTAGACAGACACGGCGTGGACGCATCCAGTATACGCCTGACTGTGGGACAGAGGAGCATCCACACCGGAGGCGTAGATTAGGTTGACATTTGATTTATGATACATTTTGTATGTGTATTACTGTTATCTAGACTTCTATTATACCTTTAATAAGTGTCTTACTGTTATCAAATTATCTACCAATGTATATATATATATATATGTGTATAATAAATAATATGATTAGAAATTCCATAATACTCATATAAATTCAATAAGTTCAACATAAAGGTTAAATAATAATCCAAGGCTATTTATTTTATGAATAACATATTAAAAGACCAAGTAAAATGTATTGAAGAACTTTAGGAGGATTTTGTTGGCCTACAATTAAATATAGGATCAAGAGAAACTCTTGACTCCTAATATGATATTAGGAAATTAGGTCACACAAGTGATGGAAAAAAGGAAAATTATGGTTCATAGGTCCAAAAAATAGTTAAAAAATGTTTAGGGAAGAAAATGATACATCGTAATGCCACAAATGGTATGGTTATTGTTCATAAACAGAAAGCAGTAATGATTGGTGTCAGAACACAAGAGCCTGTTATGTGGATAAAGATTTATTTTGGTATGAATTAGAATCAGAATATTTAGTGATCTTAAGGAATAATGAGTTGTGTATTAGTGATGCACATGAATAAACCATTTATCAAATATTATTTTTGTGGAAATATGGGGAATTCTTAGAATGCTCATTCCATAGCCTTGAGGGTCACTATGTGACTTGGGACACACTATAATATTTACAAATAAGGTGTGTATTATCAAGGGAAAATATAGTGGAGTTGTTTTGTAAGGAAAACACACAAAGGGGAATCTATATCTTGTGAGTGGACAAGAAGATATGTATTTTATATCCAAGGAAGAAGAAAATAGGTTGTGGTATAAATTTATTGTTTATATGAGCCAATCATACATGGACGATCTGTTGAAATGTGACACTGCTCAAGATCTCTCTAATTTATCATGTGATCATACTCATACATGCGATTCTTTCTAACAAGGGAAGATTATTTGAAATATATAAAAGGTTAAAGATCAATGGTCAATAAGAGTGATTGAACTAATGCAAATTGATGTGTGTAAACCTATTTCACCAAGATCTATTGATACGAAGAGATATTTTTAGTGGCCAAGGATCAATTAGGTGGTAATGAGAGGGAGGTGAATCAGTGGTAGCCTTATTTTACTAATTCTTTTTTTAAATTCAACCTATTGAAATTTGTTTAGGTTTTTGATCCACTCAATATAAACTCTCAATCATTCCTCAAGTGTATTTGTAATGAAATAGGGAGAATCACATGTTATTTACAGGGTTATTTTGAAAATACTACTCATTTCTATATTGGTTATACCCCCCAACATGTATTATTCACTATCTCCACAAGTTAATACAATGACATATAATCCATTTTTCCTCTCTATAACAAAAAATAATCCACTATACACTCTCTTTCTCCATAATACATTGGAGATTCATTCTACTCTATAATCCAAAAGATACATCTACTTCCAAATTTAGGAAGAAGTTCTTCTTCAAATAGACTTACTCTATAAGAAATCTAGTCACTCCTACCTTGTGTACTTTATCAATAATTTTAGAAATTATTATATTAAGACTCTTTTCAGATTTTGTGCAATCTAGATTCTCCTCAATATTCAAATAATCAAGAACTCATCAATTCATCTTTCTGTATTTACCTGATACATTATTGTATCGAGTTATCAGAAATAATATTTCAATTCAACACAGAGTCTTCATCACCTTCATACACACTTTATTCACAAAACAAACAATAATTGTTCATGGGTAATATATCATTATTACATGATTTAAAATCAATCATTTAAATCCTTATTTAAATTTGTTTCGTAATAACACATTTAATTACACATTTATATATGAATACTCATCAGTAGTGGTATCATATTTTCCTCATATTGAATGCCCCATTAGTTTCTGTGGGTATTTTGTTTCATGCAACTCATAAAGAATACTAGAAGGATTAAGGTTCCCCTCTTTCTTCTTAATGTGGTGTCTATCTCTATGAATCATTATCTATATTCATACATGTAACTCATATTTAATTACATAATAAAATACAAAAACTCATCAAAAATACCCAATGCTCGGGTGTTCTCCATTCTTCACATAAATGTTACAACTCATGTAAGAATCTGATTCACGTGGATTCATCAAAATATGATCTTCTAATCACCCGAATACTTATGTTTCACATTTCATCACATAGGATATTCATTTTAGAATAAATTTTTACTCTCATCACATGAACTATTCATTTTATTATTTAAATTATATTAATGAAATTGTAACTTCATGAATATATTATCATGATTGTACCTTGGCATTAAATCTAGATATTACTTCATTTGAAGACTCTATTTCATCAAAAGTCTTGGGATCCTTTAGTTCATGCACGACAATGCATGAATATTGAACATGACTTGTTCTTGGATCATGCTTGGATATTATAAGTTCATCATGGACTTCTTAATATGGAAGGGTCCTTGGTTTTATCCAAGGATTCCCAACCATGATCTTTGTGACTCATCAATGGTAGATAACCAATGCTCTATAAAACCCTTGAGAAAGGGAAGAAGGTTCTCACTAATTAGACAACTTGAAAAAGTTAGATCAAACTGTTGTGTAAATGTCTGCATGTTTTTAGTGGAGAGACAATGATTGTGTCACCATTTTCCCATATAATAATATCACTCGGTTGAGTGCTTCCTTATTTATTTTATCATTCCTTCAGCTTGGTAGAAGTGATTACTGGGGTACGGTCTCAAATCCTCACTGGCATCGACCCATGTTGTCTTCTCTAACACCATTCCACTGCACATGATTGAACCACCACTCTAATACCATGTGCCTCATGTGAATTCATGCTCGCCTACCATTTCTTCCCATACAATAGTCAACTCCAGTTCCCACCTCAAAAGTGGCTGCACCTAATTCCCTTATGTAGCTAGTTGGATGGATTCCTTTTTAAATAAAGTTAAAAATATGTGTTAGATAAAATATTCCACCAAATTCCATATTCACTCCAAATACCAATCCTTATTCTTCATGAAAAATATAAATAATATATTTATACTTTTTTCATATATCTCTTCATTTATGTAATTTAATTTCATATTTGGATAATTATCCATGTTTTAAAAGTGAGAATTATTTAAGATTATCTTAAATAGAAAAAAAATGTGCAAAGGAGTTTTCAAAAATGTTCACTAGGTATTCTGTGAGATGCGTGAACGCCGTTCACGCATCCCTTCTCTCGGGAAGATGCGTGAACGGCGTTCACGCATCACGCCCGGGTCCGGGATGCGTGAACGCCGTTCACGCATCCCCGACCCCTTTTTAAAAATATTCGAACCCTATACCCTTTTATCAAAATTTAATTTTTTAAAAACCCAGATCAAAAAATTACCCGGAGGAATGCTGGAATAGGATGCGTTGATAGGGGGTCGTGCTGGCCAGAGGGATGATGATGGAGAAGGTTGGACGAGAGAATTAGTGTCGGTCGGTGGGTCGGTCAGACAGGAGGTGCGGCGACAGGGAGATGCGCCAGAGACGGGCTGACGGGAGGAGACGATGGGCAGAAGTGGAACCACCGGAGACGTCGCCCGGTAGAAGGAGGTTGGAGCGCTGGGGTGATGTCCAGTGGAAAATAAATGGTATGGGTGGAGGAGGAGGTTGATGTGTAGTAAGGGGGGTGAGGCCGACTAAATAGGGAGCGAGGGAGGTGGAGGGTGTATGGCATGCGACGTTGACTGGTTGGAGCTCATTGCCGCAGAGGATAAGGCTAGCTGAAGGGCTCATCGTGGTCGGCCTGATCGAAGGGGTAGGGAGGTAGATGGCCAAGCAGATGGGGGGCGGGGGCTACTACGCCAAACCCTAAACCCTTCTCACTTTTTTTTAAAAAGAAATAATTTAAATCAAATTATTAACATAATAATAATTATATTAAAATTTATAATAATAATTATAGTAATACAGATGATAATAATAATATTAATAATAATAATAACTCTAATAAAAATATAATAATGATAAAACCATTCTTTTAATAATAAAATTTCTTTAATAAAAATAAAAATAATGATAATGATAACAATAATAAAAACAATAATAATAAATCCTTATTAATAATAACAATATTAGGAATAATAAAAATCACACTGATAAGAATATAAATAATATAAATACTCATTTTGTTTTAATAATAATAATTAAAATTATTAATAACCCTGAAAAGTTTAACTAATGTAATAAATAAAAAATGTATTCATTTTTTTCTGAAGACAGGTGGATCATGTCGTTGCATGGGCGAAGCCACGCGGGTTATCAAAAACATGCTCTGCCCATCGCTCAGCGACGTCAACTCAAAAACGTGCATTTTTTGACAAAACTCAAAAATCTTGTTTGGATTTCAACCCAAACCTTGAAAAAAAAAATTAAAACCATAGAGAATAATAAAATAAAAATAATAGATCGGTTGGGGTGTGACAATTCTCCTCCATTTGAAGGTTGTTACTCTATGACACTATATGACCATCCCAATTTTGGAAAATTAATTTCATATCATTACCAAATAACATTACCAACATTGGTAAGGGTGTTAATTTACCATATTCAAACACCCATAAAAAATTACCCCACTTAAAAACCAATAATATTGTATTCTACCGTTGAACATTTTTTCAAAGAAGAACAGATACATTAGGCATCATAAACATGAGATATCACTTATAGTTTCATGTTGACACATAAAAAGGCTTTAATTAATCAAGAATATCAACAATAACCCAACCCATCATTTAAAATTGAAATATTAAACATTATAAAGGGTCAAACACCACTCTAAAAGATAGTAAAAGGTGATTTAAGACCCATCCCAATGCCGGGTTAATATTATATATCCTAATACACTTATAAATATAGGATGGAATATTAATAGACTTTAAGGACTACCCTAAGAGCAATAAGACCTCAATAAGCTATACATGTACTAAAAGTTGTATATCCATTAACATTTTAGTCAACCTTATATTTTTATATAACATCTAATTCATGTCTGAACACCTTAGTAGTTTAGATGTTAAGAAATAAGAACCTAATGTATTTTAACATAACATATGATAAATACTGATATTGGGCCCTATTTTATGTCACACATCATTACAGGCACTAAATGATCCTACTCACCCTCTCATAATAACTAAATTCCCTATAAATAAATTTTTGTGTCAGACGCCCCATCTTACTCAAGGTTTTCATCCCAATACACATGAAAAATTCATACAAGCCAAGGAAAATATAAGGGACAACCTACTAGGGAGTAGTGAAAATCAACATCACTATTTAATTAGGCTTCAAGTATCATAAATAAAATAAACTAATGAACCAAAATTCCCCACTCAACTTCAGCCCAATAGTTAAGAATTTATAAACAACAATAAGAGATAGTGTGAGAAACAAAGAGAAAGAGGTAGTAGAGGGGTAACCTTACCTCTAGGATTTGGTTTCCACTAATGAATCAAATATAAATTAAGAATTATATAGGGTTAGTGAAGAAATAGGAGATTAGTGAAGGGAAGGAGCCTATGATATGGTTCGTGGGAGTGGACATTTAAGAGAGGTGTAAATAAGTTTTAAATTTATAATTATTTAATTAATTAAATTGAAATTAATAAAAACATAACTATAGACTATTGGGTACTCATAAAATGGACACCCTGTACCTAGTGGTCCTCATAGGCCACCATCTATTTGATCACTCACTATGTACTTTTTGGATTCTTGAGTGAAAAAGTACATGCTTTAACCACCCAACTTTCGCTTGAACCATTAATCCTCCAAAAAAATATCTAAACACATGAAAAAACACATTAATAATTTCATCCCCAAAACTTTGAATTCATATCCAAATATAAAAATGAAAAATAGACCCTAAATTAGATTAGTTCAAACCCCATTTAATCTGGTTCCATAATATTTCACGACATGGGACACTACAACATATGTATATATATCTGTGTGTGCATGTCATATATATATATACACATATATATATGTATTCCTATTATAATATTTGTGTGTGTATTCTCCTAGTACTTTTTTATTTTTTAATCGGTCCACTTTTTAGGTTTTTGTGGTAACACTCTTATGGTAGATAAAAAACCACCAAACCACCAAAAATCACCACCATAGATTTACTAAAAAACTAGTCTATCACAAAAAATTCAATACAAATGGGAGAAAAATAACAATAAAAAATGACCACACTAAGAAAATAATCTACCAACATGTCAAAAATCATACTATACTAACCTATCCTTTTACACATATTATTACATGATTTTAAGAATAACTATCCATTAAATAAAAAGGAACAAAATTTCTAGTGTCTTTAGAAGACTAGGTACATAATTATAAAATAAGAAACTTGAATAAAACAAATTTTTATTTATATATATTATGAGCTCATAACTCTCTTAGGGATCCTTCAACTGTATAGGTTAACCTGGAAAATACATAAAAAAGGGGTGTACAAAAAAACCTTGTAAGGGAAAAATATTGAAATGAAGCATAAAACATAAGTGGGAAGGAATAACATGAAAAAAATAGATTATGAATAAATATATGGAGGCATAACATATATAACATGGAATAAAATGATTATGTAAACATAAAAAAATGGATAAAATATATAATATGTCTTAAACATGAGTCAAGCCTAACTGTCAGGACAATTTTAAATGGTGGATTGAGTCCCATAATGGATTAGGTTTACTCTCTAATTCTATACATAATGTATCATGAGAGAAAAATTTACCCAATGAATTGGAGTGCTATCTGGGTGCACCCATAATACCATGTACATGAATATGTATTCCACATAAAGAAATGAAATGTAAGGAATAAACATATGGGTTACCCATGGAAAGAAATGGGTTCCATAATCATTTCATAAGGCATAAACAAAGGTAATATAATAATGGTATCCATGAAAGATGTGATTAAAATAATTTTTATAAATTAATAAAATAAAAAATAAAATATATCATGTATAAAAATGTCCAATTCATGTGAAACCATGAAAAAGAGTGGTTATGTTACTTTAAAAATGTTTTACTTAAGTGTAGTTGTTAGGGAAAATAATAAATAGTTATTAAAGAGGATAAATTCATAATTATTTAAATAAAAAAAGGAACTGAAGTATATTTTCATTTTAAAATTATTTATTTTATAAAAAATTGGTGGCTTGAACAATTTTATGGTGTGTACTTCAAAAGGGGTAAGAAACAAAGAAGTTCCCTTTAATTAGGTTTTCTTATCGAGAGGAATTGAGAAGGGAACCTTTTAAAACATGTATTTACCCATAAAAGAAAGATTAATTGAGATAGATGTATATTTTTTAAATATATAAATATATATATATAATAAAAGAAAAGTTTATATGAATAATGAATAGATAAATCGGTGTAATGGGAGATAAATCATTACCCAAAGGAAATATGCGGATTTAGATAGATCCCTTACCTTATGTCTGAATATTATCTACACCAGCACTTAGTGTTCTAGATAATGAAATTATATTAATTAAATACTTAATTTAGAACCTATTACTCATTTATATTATTTATTATAATTTTATTTATATCATTTATATTTAAAAACATCATCTCTAGATACATGAACTCTAGCATTACCATTCTGAATCCTCATCCTCAAAATGAACTATACAAAAAACCAATATTAAAAATCCCAAAAATTATGATAAATCAAGAATGGTTGTTGTTTTATAATTGGTAACCATAAAATACCTCATATATGGATGAGTGTATAAATCCTTTACCCCTACTGGTAGATTTGATGGCGAGATACCTATAGAATTTTGGGATGTTGGTGTCTTGCAATATGTCTATTGTATAGTAGAATCACTTGGATCTATGGAAGGTGATGGTAGATCCGGTGTTCTCAAATGTTTTTATCATCTAGGGTATTTATTTTCATTTCCTTGTATTATTATATTTAAAATGGGATATAATAAATTCAATGTAAAAAGGAATAAATAAAATAATTATAAATTCAAAAAAATAGTATAATATATATATGTATAAAACTCTTTTATATGTGAAATTGAAATATAGTTTCATTTTCAATTTATACATTCGATTTTATTCATCTTAATTGTACTAATTATTATCAACCAACATTGGAAATATTATTTCTTCATTTTCACCCATATTTGAATGTTTTATTATTAAAATATTATCATAGAAAATTATTGAATATTTTATGGTTCATGAGGTTCATTATCACAAATTTTCAATTGAGTTTCATCATCCATATCATACAAGTCTCCCTATTTTACGTGTACAAAAACACCCACACACGTATATACTTCAATTTACCCATATAAACTATCCTCACTTGTGAAGTTGAGAAAAATGGATCATTATACTCATGATCACTGGTATGGATCAAGCATGATAATTTGATATAATTAAAATGTAATAAGTTTTTCATTATACCCCTATTAATGTTGACCCACTTTTATTCGATTAATACAACTAAATATTTACTATTGATGTTTAATTTGATGATGTTAACCAATTTTCCATGGTATCCCACCTCTAAAAGTATAAATAAATCCATATTTTTGTTTTTTAATTATTATTTAGATTAATTTTATGGAACCTGAACCCATTAATACATTAGGGATCGAATCTCTTAGCCTCCCTTAAAGGACCTTGAACCAAAAACATAAAATCATTTAACATTTCAAATCTATCCTCAACATTAATTATTTATAAAAGAATATATAAGATATTATTTTTAACATATTCAAAATGACAAGTCACAATATGAATATGAGTATATTCTTACATGATGGGTAAAGCATTCAACAATCTCTCTATTAACATATTTTTTTTAATTATTTATCATTTCAAGATTAACCCCACAGTTATCTCTTTGTTTTTTGAATCTCAATTATTCAACAAATAGATCCCTAAAATGTTTATTGTGTATTTAATATCTCTGTTTTTTAGTAAATCCAATTCTATTAGTGTAATATTTAAGACCTTAGAAACTATTCATCTTATAGTTGGAAATACTTATAACTATATTTGGAATGAGAATTATTGAAAATATATTTAACATGATCGAAATGATTGAATCTAGTATCAGATCAATCTAAATACCTCTAACAAAATCTCAAGCACTCTTAAACTATGTAATCTTAAGAAATATATCCTTTGGTTTGAACTTTAATCCTCACAAAGGATTTCGAATAACCTACGTGCTTAATGAAAAAAATATAAGAAACATATTAAAATTTTTTACATAATAATTTGATAAAATTGAATTTATAAATGAAAATGAACATAAAATTAAAATACCTCAAAATTAAATACATCCATAGATAGTGTAATGTTATACCAAGTTTATATTCTTCAACTAAATGGATTGTCAAATTATCATGATAGTAAAAAATGAAGGGTGAAATAACATCTCCAAATGATAATGGTTGTAATACCCAGATGTTTTTATGAACTATTTCCATTAGATAATTTTAATTTTTAAATAGATTGAACTGCACAAAATCCTGATTTTAAATGAACTACAAGATTCCCTTAGTATAAACTTACCATTATAACCTAGCCTTTAGGTCTATAGAAATAAATATAATGAACTTATGAAAATGTATTGTGAATGAAAAGTATAAATCAACTATATATTTTTATTTTTTTTAATTGATTTAAAAATATTAAAATTAAATAAATGGAATATATTTTTAATATATTTAATAAAATATGTTTCATATTCATTTAATTGATATTTTTTTTCTAGGGTATGAATAAAAAATATTTGATGTATAAAAACCTATATTTTTCAAAAGGATAATTTTTTTCCTTTTAATGGGGAACCCATTTTAAATTAATATTTTAATAGATTAATATTTTTATAAGATAAAATAAACATTTTATTTGGAATTATGATATAAAAATTTATTTTGGATGGGTTTCTGATATTTTTCTGATAACTTTCATGTTTTGGTGAATAGAAAAAATACACTGAATTTTAATTGAAAAAAATTATTTCATAAATCTAATTTATATGGTAAAATTATATTATTTAATATTTTAAAAGTATAAATATTATATATTTTTATCAATAAATATAATATATTTCATTATAATTCATTTTACATTGAATTCATATGTAAAAAAATTTCAATCTTTTACAGTGTTTTAACTTTTAAAACTTGTTCTCTCTTTCCAAAAATGAGATTGATTTTAAATTAATTACTAAAACTTATTCACTTTGAATTTTTAAAAATAGACTCTATATTTGTAATTATTAATTCCAAATTATGTAAATATCTTACTTTCATTTTTGGGTATTATGAATAGTAACTTCGGTGTTTTTTATTAATACGGCAAAAGGGTAAATCAGTTATTTAAGGGTAAAAAAAAAAGATTATTATATTACCCTAACACTTATACTGATATCATTATATTAGTGTGTTACTAACTAAATCATCCTTGGGTCTAAATGGTATCATTTTGAAGCCACTTCGATAAGAATATGACATCAAATTTATTTTATTTATAGAAACGTTAAATATGTCTTACTCAAATTTTAATAACTATATCATTTTTAATATAATGTTATACAAAAGATAAATTTGTTTATAAATACTAATTTGAAATATATTTTTTTTCTTTATAATGATAAATTATTTTTAATTTTTATGAAATAAATAATTATCTTAAAGAATTGAACTTTAATGATAAAGAAATTATTTAATTGATGGGAAATCAATAATTTTTTTATTAAAGTGATAATAACCATTAAAAGACCCAAACAGTTAAAAAAATATTATTGGTTGAGTATATCTCGACCATAAACATCTAAGGGTCTAGTTGTTGATCATTTGGTTCCTTCTATAAGAGATTATGAGACTTAAATTATTTGATGTCAAGTGATGATAAACTTGTGACATTCATGTTTTAATAAGTGTAACATTTTTAATGATGGATTCTATAGAATATATATTCTATTATAAGTATTATTATAAATTATATAGGATTCATTCCTTTCATAGTATTTTATTTTAAATTTTTATTTAAAAAATAAGAATATTAAAAAATTACACAAAACTATTGTAGTAATTATTTTATTAAAGGAAATATCAAATAAATTTTATTAAAAATATTAAAATAAATATAATTTGGGATAATTAATATGTCCAATGAATTTTATATATTACCTTTATATATTAGTAATATATTAAAATAATTGGTTCGAATTTAACTTATTATATTAATATTTTTATAAATCAGTGAATTGAATAGCGTCAAAATTGACATTATTGATTGTTTATCAAAATAATGTTTTATTAAATTATTTAAAAATAAAAATAAAACATTTTAAAAAAATATGATAATATTGATATGGTCAAAAATATTATAAATTATTTATTTATTTCCTAATTATAATCAAATTGGTAAATATTTTATCCTTTTAATATTGAAATATTTAATACCCTATTAAAAAAATTAAATAAAATAACTAAGTGATAATTAAAATTATATGGTTTAAGTTGATTGGAAAACTTGTCAAAAAATTTATTGGATGATGATATGGCATACCTTTATTATAATATCTTTGAAATTGGGACATTTTTTATGTTTTTGGATGGGGTTTGATTTTATATTAAATTAATATTTTTAGAAGTCTCAAAAGTGCCTGCACCTCAATAATAAAAGGGAACCTCCCCCCTCACCTCTTCACTTCACATTGAGCCTTCATCCCCGGCCATACCCTATCCATTTCCTTTCTTAACTTCTCTAGTCACATTCTAGAGGTTCTGGTCTACTTCAAATACCAACTATAATGATTTAAGAGGAGATTTAGAGGGTTCATGTCGAAGAAGGGGAGGTTCGGATACATACAAAGGAAATTAGACCTAAGGTAAGGTATAATTTTATAATCTCATTATTATCCAAGATTTTTTATACATAAGTATTTACTGGGGAATACTTATTATCCATATCTATGTTTCACAAATATTTATTCTAAAATACTCTTTATATCCTTCCATAATTATTTAAAGTCAATTTTACCCATTGGTGAATTTTTACTAAAAGGTATGAAATGAATCTTTTTTCATTTTCAATACGAGGTACTTTTTGAATTTCTGACAAGATTATGAGAAGAATTTTTTCTTTTAACTTACACAGCATGAATTTAATTTAACATTTTCATAATGCTTTATTTCCACTAAGCCTCCTTTATTCGATTTCTAGTTTATTTTCAAATAAATGTTTTTCTTTTAAAATTACATGAAATTTTGACAAAAGAAATTGTTTTTAAAGAAAAAAAGATATTTTCCTAAAAAATTAATTTCAAGTGTTTTATCAAAATTATTTTCCATATAATATGACTTTATTTAAATAAGGTTATATTTCTATATCTATTATTACTATGATTTGATTGTATTCATGATGTGATGCTATTTATGAAATCCTTTTATTTTACATATATTATGATGTAATGATACTTAATAAACCCATTTTATTCCTTATGTTATGATGAATTATTTATGTTTTTATGTCACATGTAATAATGATTTAATTATGAGATGGGTGGGACCTCTATCTTCCTCTAACGCATTGGATAAATATTTTTATCTCATGAGATAGATATGGATGGAATGGTAAATTATCTCAGTTCAGTAGTACAAGGCTAGAATGAGGAGTGAATTTGGTTAAGTAATGAATATTTTCTTCTATTATGGTCTTGGAAATAATCCATGACTAATATGAAATTATTTTCTATGCTTATGTTTATGCCAAACAATTTCATGTCCCTTGTTATCAATTTTGGGATTACATTTATTGATTCTTATGAACTTTTATGATTTATACCATGGTAGGATATCACAATATTTCATATAGAGGATAATATTTTAAAATCTCATGTTCTTATGTATTATAATTTTGATGTGATTGATATATCCCTTGTTTACCCTTACTAAGAATCTGAGATCACCCTTTCATATGTTTCTTTTCCCTAGGTCATGAATAAGGGTATTAAGTAAGATATATCAAAACGAGGTCTAGTTATGATGAAATAAGTGGGATAAAAAAATGTTTTCTTATGAATCAGTTGATTATGTTTCCCAATTTCTAAATACATTATACATATATGGTTCTATCATGGTATTGTTATATTTTTATAATGAATATTCTTCAATTTTGAAGTAATATCAATGTATGTAAAGTATGGGTAATTATAGTTTTTATCAAAGTAAATGAATAGTTAACCTTTGGAAACTTGGATGAGAAAAACTTAGTAAGAACCCAAAGGATATGTCAAAGTATAGGATAAAACCTAGTGTTTTAGAAATGATCATGAATAACCTAGGATAAAACCTAAAGTATCCTAAATTGAAATTTTATTCTTTATTATGTGGTTTTCCCATTATGATTAGTGTTTCTCACACTATTCTTCTTGGTTTTAGTCGATGGATAAAAACCTAAGGAACCAAACTAATGATGAATATGATGGGAAATAAAATGATTTTCATCATGAGTTACCAAATTTTATAGGATATAGAATAAAAAATATTATATATGATCACACTAATTTCTCAAGATATGAATCATAGACGACTTCCAAACTAGTAAAGGACAAAACAACATTCTATTGAGTCCTTCATAAGGAAGCATCCACCTTCTTTAAGTTTTTCTTCTGATCTATTAGTAGCCGAAAAATGGATTAGTACCACTGAAAATATAATTTCAGTGCTCCAATGTTCAGAACATGATAAAGCCATCTTAGCAGTTTATTTTTTGGAAGGTAAAGCTAGACAATGTTGGAACCATATCAAGAATATGAGGAAAAGATATGAAATTGAATCCATGGAATGGGATAAGTTCAAGAACTTATTTTTCAATAAGTAATTTCCAAAAATTATTTTAACAAAGATGGAGAATGATTTTATTAACCTTAATAAAAAGGATGATGAATCTGTTGGTACCAATGAAAAATATTTACAAGACTTACAAGGTATGCTTCTGGATTTATTATCCATCTTGAGAGTTAAATTGACCAATTATTTTTTACTTTAAAACCAAGTCTTTGAAGGTAATTATCCATAAGGGACTTAATAGCTATGAGGAAATCATTTGATGTATGCTCAAGTTTGAGATGGAGATTGGAGTAACCCATCAGTCATATGTGTTTGATAAGAATAGAAAAATAGGATTCAAGAAAAAATATAAATACCACATTGAAAAAAGATGAGTTTTCCCTTATGCTCAAAGTGTGGAAAGAAACAGAGAGTAAATTGTCTTAAAGAGACTAGAAAATGTTTTAAGTGTAGGAGAGAATTCCATAATTCAGTTGAATGCTGAAGTGATGGGAACAATATCTCTAATGATGAATATAGAGAAAATGATACACAAAATGCACCTCCTACACTTTAATGTTACAAGTGAAAGGAAATGGGTAATTATTCTAATCAATTTCCTAATCCAAGGGTTATTAATGAAGATTTATGTCAGTAAACTATTAAGTCCAAAGACAGAGGAAATTCACATGTGATCACTATCAGTGTTGTGGAGTAAGATAATGAAGTGGTGAAAGGTACACTTACCATCCACTGTAATGTATAAAATGTTTTATTTGATTCTGGATCAACCCAATTTTTTATTTTTTAATAATTTTCTAGGGGTATCATCATATTACTTCAACAATTAGATGTTGAGTTCTGTATGACAACACTTAATGGCACAACGGTCACATCAAAAGTTTATAATTCTTATTTGGTTAAAGTTTATAGTAAAGTTCTTCTTTCAAATTTATAGATCCTTCCTATAGAGATATTTTATGTGGTTCTTGGCATGGATTGGATTTCTCTATATGGATCTCATATCAATTTTCAAATAATGGAAGTCACATTTCATATTCCAGATCAATATATGACCATTTATTGATGCAAGGATAAATATAACCTCCTAGTATAAATTTCATTTATCTTATGGGTCTCGATCCATATAAATGAGGGTTATATATCTCAAATGGTTGGGGAGAAACTCAAAATTAAGAATAAATCCATTGTACTGAAGTTTGATGATGTATTTTTGAAAGAATTACTAGGTCTTCCACCAAATCGCGAAGTTGAGTTTTTATTAGAACTCATACTGGGTTCTATGCCTATTTCAAAGACATCTTATATAATACAACCAATTGAGTTGCAATAATTGAAGAAGAAACTCCAAAAGAATCTTGAAAAGGTATTTATACACCCAAGTGTGTCACCTTGGGGAGAACCTATTCTATTTGTTAATAAGAAAGATGAAACAATGAGACTCTGTATTGATTATTGATAACTTAACAAGATCACTATCAAGAAAAAATATCATATTCCCCACATTGATAACTTATTCGTCCAAATACACAGAGCTCAATACTTTTCCAAGATTGATTTTTTTTTTCAGGATATCATTAATTAAGGGTCAAGAAATAGGATATACCAAAGACGACATTCCATAAAAATTATACACACTATGAATTTATAGTGATTCCTTTTGGTCTTACTAATTCCACTGCTATCTTCATGGATCTAATGAATAAAGTCATTATAGACTAACTTAATTAGTTTGTGGTAGTCTTTATAGATGACATTCTTATAGAAAAATGAAGATCATGAAGATCATATGACAATTCTACTGAATACCCTAAGAAAGGATAATATTTATGAAAAAATTACCAAGTGTGGATTTTGGATTCATAAAGTTTCATTTTTGGGTCACATAATCTCAAGAGAGAGGATGTCTATGGATCTAGAAAAAAGAGAAGTTATTGAAAGTGGGATGAGAACAATAATGGTAACTGATATCTGAAGTTTTTTTGGTTTTGTTTGGATATTATCGATGTTTTTTTAATTATTTTTTATGATTAACTAATCCACTCATGAATTTCACTCAAAAAGGTGTTAAGTTTGTGTGGACAGAGAAATGTGAATAGAATTTAAAAGAGTTAAAAATAAGGTTATCCAGTGCACTTGTGCCCACACTACCATGTAATGGGGAAAGTTTTGTGATCTATAATGATGCATCCAATAAGGGATTGGGTTTTGTTCTCATGAAAAATTATACGGTGATAGATTATGCCACATGAAAATTGAAAATCCATGAGAAAAATTACCCAACTCATGATTTAGAGTTAACTATGGTAATATTTACACTAAAGATATGGAGGAATTGTCTTTAGGGTGAAAGGTTTGATATTTATGATGATCATAAAATTTAAAATTATATTTTCACACAAAATTATATGAATATGCATCAAAGAAGATGGTTGGATTGGATTAAAGATTATGATTTCTCAATACATTACCACTCTAGGAAAGTTGACAAGGTGTCAGATGCTTTGAGTCAAAAGGACCATACTATCCTATCCATAATGAGGATCACAAAAGATCAAATATTTATGGACTTATAAAGGATGGATCTTGAAATTTTAAAGGAAGAGAAAAAAATCTTATATTTATGAAATTAATGTTCAAACATATATAAAAGTGAATATTATAGAGGCAGAGAAGGAAGATGTAGAGATAAAAAAGAGGTGATAAAGTTTACTAAATTAAACCTTTATTGTGATGGAATAATAAGGTTTAGGAATAGGGTTTGTATTCCTCCCATTCCAAAATTAAAGAATGAGATATTATATGAGGATCCTAGTTCTTCATTCTCGATTCATCTTGGAATCACAATGATGTACATGAACCTGAAAACATATTTCTGGTGGGATAGAATTATAATAGATGTTGCTAAATATGTATCTCAGTGTTTATTTTGTTAGAATGTTAAGGCTGAGAGATAGAAATCTAAGGGGATATTACAATTATTACCCATACAAAAATGGAAATGGGAAAACATCATTATGGAATTTTTCATATGACTTCACAAAGCATCTAAATCCCATAATTCAATATAGAGTATAGTTGATAGACTTATGAAGGCGGCCCACTTCATTGCTATTAGAGAGGATTTCTATCTTGATCATCTTTATAGGATATATGTAAAGGATGTGTTAAGATTGCATATAGTACCACTTCCCATTATATATGAATATGATATTAGGTTTAACTCAAAGTTCTAGTGAATTATACAATAAGATCTGTATAAAGCGTTAGGTTTTATAACATCTTATCATCCTTAGATAGACAGTCAGTTTTAGAGGACAATTAAAACACTAGAAGACATGTTGAGAGCTTTCACTATGGATTTCAACGGTTGTTTGGATCAACATCTACCTTTGGTGGAATTTTAGTGTAATAATAGCTTTTACTCTTGCATTAAGATGGATCTTTATAAATCCCTCTATGGAAAGAAGTACAAAACTCCAACTTGTTGGGATGAATTTGTGGAAATAAAGCTATTAGGACCTGATCTTGTCGATGAAAGGTAAAAAGGTAAGATCTAATCAACAAAACCTAAGAGAATACCAGATTCAACAAAAATGTTATAATGACAACCAAAGAAAATACCTTGATTTTTAAAAGGTTGATAAGGTGTTTATATGAATATCTTCTTGTAAGAGAGTAATTATATTTAGAAAGAAAAGAAAGTCGATCCCTAGGTATATCGATCCTTTTTAAATTTTGGATCTTGTTGGGAAGGTTTCTTATCGATTGGTTCTTCCACAAAATCTCTATCAAGACCATGATGTGTTCCATGTATCTCTCCTGAGAAATTACGTAACTGATCCTTCACATGTACTAAACTCAAAAGTCATACTATTAGAGAAAGATCTTTCTTTTGAAGAACAACCAATAGAGATTTTGGAACATAGTGAAAAATTTCTATGAAACAAGATCAATCTATTGGTCAAGGTTTTATGGAAGAACCACCAATTTTATAAATCTATGTGGGATCTTGAGGAAGTCACGAGGTAGATGTATCCTCATCAGTTTATATCCAATTGACGAATTTCAAGGGAGAAATTCACTTTAAGGGGGGTATAATGTAACACCTGAATGTTTTTATGAAATATTTTCTTTAAATAAATTTAATTATTTAATATCTTGAATTTCATTCAATCGTGATTTTAAACAAACTGCAATATTCCCTTATTATAAAAAGTCCATTATTACCTTGCAGTTAGGATAACGAGAATAAATATAACTATCTTATAAAAATGTATTGTGAATTAAAAAAATAAATCAATTATATACTTTTATTAATGTTAAGGGATTTATAATTTTTAAAATTAACTTAATTAAATATATTTGTTATATATTTAATAAAATATTTTTGGTATTCACCCAACAAATATTGTTCCAAAGGTTATGAACAAACCTTATTTGATGTATAAAAACCTATATTTTTCAAAAGGGTAATTTTTTTCCATTAATTGAGAACCCCAGTTAAATTAATATTTTAACACATTATAAAATTTTATATGTAAACATAAACATGTTCTTTAGAATCAGGATATAAAAACTTACTTTGGATGAGTTTCTACTATTTTTCTGATAACATTCATGTTTTGATGAATCGTAAAAAGACACTAAATCTTAATTGAAAAAAAAAATTCATCAAAATAATTTATATGGTAAAATTTTAATATTGAATATTTTTAAAGTATAAATATAATATATTTTTATCAATAAATATATTTTGTTTCATTAGCGTTAATTTTACATTGAATTTAGATGTAAAAACATTTCAATCTTTTGCAATGTTTTAACTTTTAATACTTCTTCTCTATTTCTGACAATGGGATTAATTTTTAATTAATTACTATAAATTTCATGATTTTAATTTCGAAAAATTGATTCCATATTTTTAATTACTAATTCAAAATTATGTAAATCTCTCACTTTTATTTTTAAGCATTATGAATAGTAACTTCAGTAATTTTTATTAATACGTTAAAAAGTTAAATCAGGTAATTAAGGGGAAATATAATATTATGAAATTACCCTAAGAATTTTCCTAATTAAATTGGGTTAGTTTGTTTCAACCTAAATCATCCTTATGTCTAAATGGTATCCTTTAGAAGCCACTTGGATGAGATTAAGACATTTAATTTATTTTATTTAAAGAAAAATTACATATGTCCTACTCAAATTTTAATAACTATATGATTTTTAATATAAGGATATGTAGAAGATAAATTCAATTAGAAATAAATTTTAAAAGATAAATATTTTTTCTTAATTATGAGACTTTATTTGTATTCTTTTTAAATAAATAATTAAATTAAATACATATACTTTAATAATGGAAAAACTATTTAATTTGTCAGAAATAAATAAAATAATTATTATTAAAGTGATGATAACCATTAAAAGAGATAAAAACTTGAAAAAATCTTAATTTTTGAGTATACCTCAACCATAAAAATCCAAGATTTTAGTTATTGACTATTTTTATCCTTATAAAAGATATTATGACACTAATATTATTTTCTGTAAAGTGATGATAAACTTTTCACATTCATGTTTTAATAAACATAACATTTTTAATGATTGATGATATAGAAGATATATTCTATTATAAGTATTCTTCTAAAATATAGAGGATTTATCTTTTTCATAGTAATTTATTTTTAATTTTATTTCTACAAATAAGTATATTAAATAATTACACAAAACTATTGTGGTAATTATTTATTAAGGGAAATATAAAATAAATGTTATTAAAACTATTAAAATAAAGATAATTTGGGATAATTAACATATCCAATAATTTTTTTAGATGAACTAGACCTCTTGAGAATATTATAAAATATTTATTTTAAAATTAACTTGTAATCTTGATATTTTTAAAAATCATTTAATTGAATAGTGTCAAAATTGATGCTATTGATTGTTTATCAAAATAATGTTTAATTAAATTATTTAAAAATTATAAAATAATTTTAGAAATATATAAAAATTATGATATGGTCTAAAATGTTATAAGGTATTTATATATGGTCTAATTGACATCAAATAAGTAAAAATTTCAGCCTTTAATATTGAAATGTTTTTTAACCTTGTTAAAAATTAAATAGAATAACTAAGTGTTAATTAAAATGATAAGGTTTAAGTTAAAATAAAAACATGTCAAAATTTATTGGTGGATGATATTACAACCCTATCTCATATCATATTTAAAATTGAGAAATTTTTGAGGTTTTTGTATGGGGTTTGATTTTATATTAAATTAATATTTCTAGGGATCACAAAAGTGTCACTCACCTCAATTATAAAAGGGTTCCACCTCCATCACCTCTTCACTTCACTTTGACCCTTTAAGATTATCCATACCCTATATTTTTTATTTACTTACCTAGTTACATTATAGAGTATATGGTCTTCTTCAAAGGCTAACTATAGTGCTTTAAGAGGAGATTTAGAGGGATCATGTCAAAGAAGATGGGGTTTGGATACATACAAAGGAAATCGGACCCAAAGTATGGGATAATTTTGTAATATCATTTTTATCTATCATTTTTTATATGTATGTATTTACTAGGGTATATTTATCATCCATATCCATGTTTCCTAAATATGTATTCTAAAATATTCTTTCTATCCTTCTACAGTTTTTTAAAGCCAATTTTACCCATTAGTGATTTTTTTAAACAATATGAAAGGAATATTTTATTGGTTTTGATATGACATACACTTTGAATTTCTAATAAGAGGATAAGAAGAATATTTTGTTTTAACTTATATGGAATGAAAAAAAATTTACATTTTCATAATTCCTTATTTCCATGAAGCTTCCTTTACATGATTTCAACTTTAGTTTTAAATAAATTCTGTTCTTTTAAAATTGCACAACATTTTGAGAAAATAAAACATTTTAAAAGAAGAAAGGATGTTTTCCTCAAGAATTAATTTCAATTGTTTTATCAAAATTACTTTCAATCTAAGATTAAATTATTTAAATATGGTTATTTTTCTATTCCTATTATTACTATTATTTTATTGTGTTTACGATGGAATGTTATTAATGAAATCCATTTGTTTTATATGAATTCTGATGAAATGATTCTTAAGAAACCCATTTTATTCCTTATGTTAAGATGAATAATTTGTTTTTCTATGAAACATGTAATAATTATTTCATTATAGTATGGTTGGGACCTATATCTCTTTCCAATTCATTGGGTAAATATTTATATCTCATGAAATAAACATGGTTGGAATGGGAAATGATCACGGTTTAGAAGTACAAGGCTAGAACGAGGAGTGTACTCAGTTATGTAATAGAATTTGTCGGCTATGATAGTCTTGGAAACAAGCCTAGACTAATTTAAAATTATTTTATATTCTTATGTTTATGCCACAAAATATCATGTCTTATGTTATGGATTTTTGGGATTACATTAATTGATTCTTACGAACTTTTATGATTTATCCCATGGAATGATATCATCATAATTCATATAAAAGATAATATTTTTTAATTTTATGTTAGTATGTCTTATGATTATGATCTAATTGATATCTCTCTTTTTTACCCTTACTAAGAATCTAATATCACTCTTTAATATGCTTCTTTTCCCCATGTCATGAAGAAGGGTATTAAATAAGATATGCCAAAAGGGGTCTAATTATGAAGAAATAAGAGGGAGACAATAAAGATGTATTATGAACTAGTTGTTTATGTTTCCCAGTTTCTAAATACACTATACCTATATGGTCCTATTATGGAGTTGTTATATTTTGTAATGAATATTCTTTAATTTTTAAGTAAAATCAACATATGTAAAGTATGGGTCATTATATTTGGTATTAAATAAAAGGTATAATTAACCTCTAGAAAATAGGATGAGAAAATCTTAGTAAGAACCCAAATGTATTTTGAAGTATAGGATACAAACCTAGTGTTTTAGAAATGGTCATGAATAACCTAGGATAAAACCTAAAGTGTCCTGAAATGAAATTTTATTCTTGATTATGTGGTTTTCCCATTATGATTAGTATTTCTCATACTATGCTTCTTGGTTTTAGTCAATGGTTAAACCTGAAGGAAATGTATTAATGTTGAATGTGATGGGTAATGAAATGACTGTACTCCTAAGAAACCAAATGTTATGGGAGTTGTAATGAAAAATATTGTAGCAATTCTCACACAATTTCTCACGCTATAAATCATGCGCCACTTCCAAATGATCAAAGTAGGGAACAAAATTATGTTGATTACTTTTTGAGGCATTTTCCAACTTCTTTCAGTGGGTCTTCTGATCCATTAGTGGCTAAAAAATGGATCAGTACCACTGAAAAGAAATTTTTGGTTATCTAATGTTCAAAACATTATAAATTCATCTTATTAGTATATCATTTGGAAGGTGAAGCTAGTCAATGGTTTAACCATATCAATAATATGAGGTAAATAGGTGAAATTGAATCCATGGAATGGGATGAGGTTAAGAACATATTTTTCAATAAGTAATTTCCTCATATTCTTTGAACAAAGATGCAGAAGGAGTTCTATAAACTTAATAAAAAGGATGATTAATCCATTGGTACCTATAAAGAAAATTTTACAAGACATTCAAGGTATGCTTCTAGAATTATTATCCAACCTAAGAGTAAAATTGATCAATTATTTAGTGGAATAAAACCAAGTATCCAATGTTAATTAGCCATAATGGACTTTAATATCTATGAAGAAATCATTTTATGTGATCTCAAAGTTGAGATGGAGATTGGAGTAACCCATCAGTCTATGGGTTTGATAAAAAGATAAAAATAGAATTTAATGTAAAATCTAAAGACCACACTAAAAAATATGAGTTTTCCCTTATTCTCAAAGTGTGGAAAAAACCTAAAGAAAATTTTCTTAAAGGGACTATAAAATCTTTTAATTGTGGGAGAGAAGGTCATCGGGCAGTTGAATGCTTATGTGATGGGAAAAAGATATCTAATGAAGTGAATAGATAAAAGGCTACACAGAATGAACCTCCTAAAATTCAATGTTATTGGTGAAAGGAAATTGGGAATTCTACTAATCAATGCCCTAATACAAGGTTTATTGATGATGATTGATGTCAAAAAACTCTTAAGGAAAAAAGAAAAAGGCATTCCACATTAGATCACTATTGGTGATGTGGAGTATGATAATGAGGTGGTTAAAGGAACACTTATCATCCACTCTAAAGTGTAAAATGTTTTAATTGATTCTGGATCTACACATTCTTTTATTTATGAATAATTTTTGAAGGGTATCGTCATATTACGTCAACAATTATATGTTGAGTTAGTTGTCACAAATCCTAACGGCACAATGGTCGCATAAAAAGATTATAATTCTTCTTCGGTTTAAGTTTATAGGAAATTGATTCTTGAAAATCTTATGATCTTTCTGATAGTGCAATTTGATGTGATTCATGGCATGGATTGGCTTTCTCTATATGGATCTCATATTTATTACCAAGTAAGGGATGTCACATTTCATATTCTAGATCAATCTATGATCATCTATCAATGATAGGATGAATATAAACTTCCAGTATAAATTTATCCCATATTATGGGTATTTATCCCTATAGATGAGGGTTATCTATCTAAAATGGTTGGGGAGAAACTCACAATTAAGAATAGACCCATTGTACGAGAGTTTTATGATGTATTTCTAGAATAATTTCTAGGTCTTCCACCAAATAGTGAAGTTGAGTTTCTAGTATAACTCATACCAGGGTCTATAACTATTTCAAAGACACCTTTTATAATGGACCCAATTGAGTTGTAGGAATTGAAGAATAAACTCCAAGATAATCTTGATAAGGTTTTAACAAGACATAGTGTGTCACATTGGGTTGTACCTATTCTATTTGTTAAGAAGAAAGATGGACCAATGATAATTTCCCTAGATTATCGAGACCTTAACAAGATCACTATCAAGAAAAAATATCCTATTCCCCTCATTGATGAATTATTCGACCAACTATGTTGAGCTTATTACTTTTCCAATATCAATCTTCATTCAAGATATTATTACATATGGGTCAAGAAAGAGGATATGCCTAAGACGTCATTCCATACAGGGTATATACACTATGAATTTATAGTGATGCCTTTTGGTCTTACTAAATCCCCTGATTTGTTCATGGATCTAATGAATAGAGACGTTATAGAATATCTTGATCAGTTTGTGGTGGTCTTTATAGACAATATTTGTGTTTATTTTAAGAGAAATGAAGAGCATGAAGATTATTTGAGAATTTTACCTGGAGACCCTAAGAAAGGATAAGCATTATAAAAAATTTACCAAGTGTGAATTTTGGCTTTAAAAAGTTTCATTTCTGTGTCACATAATCTCAAGAGAGGGGATATTTGTGGATCCAGCAAAAATAGAAGTTACTGAAAGTTATTCAAGACCAACCATAGTAACTGAGATCCGAAGTTTACATGGTTTGGTTGAATATTATTGATGTTTTTGAAAGATTTTCCTCGATTATATAATCTACTCACCAAGTTGACTTGAAAAGTAGTAAAGTTCATGTGGAAAGAGGAATGCGAAGAGAATTTCATGAGCTAAAAAGAAGGCTAGCCAGTGCACCTATGCTCATACGACCTTTTACTGGATAAAGTTTTGTGATCTATAGTGATTCATCCAATAAGGGGTTGGGTTGGGTTATAATGAAAAATTATACGATTATATATTATGCCTCTTGAAAACTAAAAATACATGATAAAAATTATGATTCTCATGATTTGGAGTTACATGTGGTAATATTTTCACTAAAGATATGGAGGAATTATCTTTATGGTGAAAGGTGTGATATTTATACTGATCATAAAAGTTTAAAGTATATTTTCACACAAAAGGAGATGAATATTCATCAAATAATATGGTGGGATTTGATTAAAGATTGTGACTACTCAATACATTACCACCTTGGTAAATAGAAAAAGGTGGAAGATGCTTTGAGTCGAAAGGACCATGCTAGCCTATCCATGATGAGGATCACAAAAGATATAATATTTATTTATTTTCAAAGGTTTGATCTGGAAATTTTAAAGGAATGGGAGAAATATTTTCTTTCTAAAATAAATTTTCAACCATCTATAAAATTGTAGATTAAGGCGATGTAGAAAGAATATGTAGAGCTACAAAAGAAGTTGAGAAAGGTTACTGAATTCAGCCATTATTGTGATGTAATAATAAGGTTTAGGAACTCAGTTTGTATTCCTCCCATACTAGAATCAATGAAGGATCTACTGGATGAGGCTCATAGTTCTTTATTATCTATTCATCATAGAAGCACAAAGATGTAGAGGGACCTGGGAGAGTATTTATGGTGGGATTTCATGAATAGATATTTTTCCAAATATGTATCTCGGTTCTTGGTTTGTCAAAAAGTTAAGGTTGAGAGATAGAAGTCTAAGGGGATGTTTCAACCATTACCCATACCAGAATGGAAATGGGAAAACATCACTATGGACATTGTTATCGTGCTTCCCAAAACATATAAAGGCCATAATTCTATATGAGCTATATTTTATATCCTTATAAAGTCGATTCACTTAATTTCTATTAGATAAGGCTTCTTTTTTGATCAGATTTCCAAGATATATGTATAGTAAGTGGTAATATTTCATAGAGTACCACATTCTATTATATCTGATCGGGATCCAAGGTTTAACTCAAAGTTATGGAGAAGTATTTTGTAGGCTCTAGATACAATGTTAAGATTCAGTACTGATAATCATCCTCATACAAATGTTTATTCTAAGAGGACAATTCAAACTCTAGAAGACATGTTGAGAGATTGCTCTCTAGTTTTCAAATGTGGTTCAGCTCAAAACCTACCTTTGTAGGAATTTTCACACAAAAATGGCCTCCACGCTAGTATTCAGATGGATCCCTAGTAAGGACTCTATGGAAAGAAGTACATAACTCCAACTTCCTAGGATGAAGTTGAAAAATAAATCTATTAGGACCATATCTTCTTGATGAAATGGTGGAAAAGGTTATATCTATTCAACAACACATAAGAGCATATCATAGTCAAAAAAAAGTTATTCTGACAACCGCATAAAAGACCTAGAGTTTTAAGTGGGTGACAAGGTGTTTCTAAAAATATCTCCCTGGAAGAGAGTAATGATATTTGGAATGAAGGGAAAGCTAATCCCTTGGTATATCGGTCAATTTGAAATTATGAAACATGTTGGGAATGTTTCTTACTAAATTCATCATCCACCATATATCTCTCAAGTTCATGATGTGTTACATATATCTATCTTGAGAAAGTATATAACTGATGATTCACGTGGAATAAACTCAAAAGTCATACTGATGGAGTAATATATTTCTTATAAAGAATAACTAATTGAGATTCTACATCATAGTGAAAAATTTATGTGAAATAAGATACTCACTTGGTTAAATTTTAATGACAGAACCAGCAATTTGAGGAAGCTATGTGAGAACTTGAGGATGTTATGAGGCATAGTTATCCTTATCTTGTTCTATCCAAGTGATTAATTTCAAGGGAGAAATTCAGTTTAAGGGGGTAGAATGTAATACTTGTATTTTTTTTATGAAATATTTTATTTAAATAATTTTAATTCTTCAACAGCTTGAATTTTACGCAATTGTGAGTTTAAAAGAAGTGAAAGATTTCCTTAGTATGAATTGACCAATATAACTAGTCGTTAGGTTATGAGGAATAAATATAACTAACTTATGAAAATTTATTTTGAATGAAAAATATAATCCAATTATATATTTCTATTTTTGTTAGGTGATTTAAAATTAGTAAAATTAAATTAATGAAATATATTTTTTATATATTTAATAAAATATTTTTGATATTAATCATATATATATATTTTCATAGGGTATGAACAAAACCTATTTAATTTATAAAAACCTATATTTTTCAAAAGGGTAACTTTCCACCTTTTAATGGAGAACCCATTTTCAATTAATATTTTAACATGCTAAATATTTTTATATGGAAATATAAAAAATTTATTTGTAAGTGGGATATAAAAATTTACATTGGATGAGCTTTTAAAATTTTTCTGATAACTTTCATGTTTTGATGAATTGTAAAACTACACTAACTTTTAATTGAAAACAACTTTTTTCATAAAAATAATTTATATGGTTAAATTATAACATTGAATGGTTTTAAAGTATAAATAGAATATATTTTTATAAATCAATATAATTTATGTCATTATCATTAATTTGAAATTGAATTCAAATGTAAAAACATTTCAATCTTTTGAAATGTTTTAACTTTTAAAACACGATCTCTTTTTCTAACAACAAGATTAATTTTAAATTAATAAGTGAAATTTATGTGCTCTGAATTTTGAAAAATGGATTCCAAATATAGAGTCTGTAATTAAATTTCTTAAATAGATTACTTTTATTTTTTGGTGTTATAAATATTAACTTCGGTAATTTGTATTAATATGGTAAAAGGGTAAATTAGGTAATTAAGAGTCACAATAATATTAGGAAATTAGCCTAACATTTGTACCAATATCATTGGATGAGTTAGTTTTAACCTAAATCATCCTTGGGTATAAAATCTATCCTTTGGAATCCACTTGTATGAGATTAAGACATTTAATTTATTTTATTTGAAGAAAAGTTAAATATGTCTTACTCAAATTTTAATAACTATATCATTTTTAATATAAGGTTATACAGAATATAAATTAAATTATAATTACTCATTTTAAAGCTAATTTGTTTTCTTTATCATCATAATATATTTTTAATTTTTAGAAAATAAATAGTTACTTTAAATACTTATACTTTAAGGATGGATAAAATATTTAATTAATCGAAATCAATAAAATAATTATTATTAAAGTGATAATAACCATTAAAAGACCCTAAAACTTGACGTAATATTTTTTAGAGTATATCTAGACCATTACCATCCAAGGGTTAATTTATTGACTATTTTGAGCCTTATAAAATAGATTATGGAACTTATATTATTTTATGTAAAGTGATGATAAACTTATCACATTAATGTTTTAATAAATATAACATTTTTATGATAGATGTTATAAAAGATTTAGTAGATTATACGTATTATTATTAAATATATATAGTTTATATTTTTTTATAGTATTTTATTTTTAATTTATATTCAATAAATAATAATATTAAATAATTACACAAAACTATTATATTAATTATTTTATTAAGGGAAATAACAAATAAATATTATTAAAAATATTAAAATAAATATAATTTGGGATAATTAATATGTATAATGAACTTTATAGATGACCTTGACCTCTTAGTAATATAATAAAATAATTGGTTTCATATTAACTTATTATATTAATGTTTTTAAAAATCAATGAATTGAATAGTGTAAAAATTGACATTATTGACTGTTTATCAAAATAATGATTTATTAAATTATTTATAAATCATAAAAAAAATTAAAAATATATTATAATTATGATATGCTATAATATGTTCTAATTTTTTTATTTATAGTCTAATTGACATTAAAGAAGTAAATATTGAATCCTTTTAATAATGAAATATTTGTTACCCAAGTTAAAAATTTAATAGGATAACTAAGTGTTAATTAAAATAATAAGTTTTAAATTGGTAGAAAAATTTGTCAAAAAATTATTGGTTGATGATATTAAAAAACTATATCATTTAATATTCTAAATTGGGACATTTTTGAGGTTTTTGGATGGGGTTTGATTTTATATTAAATTAATAATTTTGGAGATCCCAAAAGTGTCCATCACCTCAATTATAAAAGGGCACATCCTCCCTCACCTCTTCACTTAACTTTGAGTCCTAAATCTCAAACATCCCCCACTCATGTCCTTTATTAAATTAACTATTAATATTCTAGAGGTTCTGATCTTCCACATAGAAGATATATAGTGCTTTAATAGAATATTTAGAGGGATCACTTCTAATAAGTGGAGGTTCAAATACATACAAAGGAAATCAGACCTAAGGTAAGGGATAATTTTGTAATATCATTATTATCTGAGATTTTTTATATGTGATTATTTAATGAGGTATATTTATCATCTACATCTAAGTTTTCTAAATATTTATAAAAAAAATATTATTTCTATCCTTCAGCAATGGTTTAAAGTCAATTTTACTCATTGGTGAATTTTTATTAAATGGTATGAAAGGAATCTTTTGTCATTTTCAGTACGAGGTACTTTCTGACTTTATGACAAGAGTATGAGAAGAATTTTTTCTTTTAACTTATTTGGAAAGAACGGTTTTTTATATTTTCATTTAAACTTACTTCCATGAAGAATATTTTATATGATTTCATGTTTATTTTCAAATAAATTCTTTTCTTTTAAAATTGCGCAGCATTTCAAAAAAAGAAGTCATTTTTGAAGAAGAAATGATATTTTCCTCAGTAATTAATTTCAAGTGTTTTATCAAAATTATTTTCCAAAATTGATGACATTATTTAAATAGTGTTATGTTTATATCCCTATTATTACTATGATTTGATATTTTTTATGATGGATTTCTATTTATGAAATCTATTTGTTTTATATGGATTATGATGGAATGATGCTTAAGAAACCCATTTTATTCTTAGGGTTATAATGAAATATTTTTTTTGTTACATATAAGAATGATTTCATTATGATATGGGTGGGACATATATATCCCTCCAATTAATTGGGTAAAGATTTATAACTTAGGAGATAAACATGACTGGAATAGAAAATGATCTCGATTCAATAGTACAGGACTGGAATGAGGAGTGAACTCGGTTTTTTAATAGAATTTTTTTGCTATTATGGTTTTGAAAATAAGTCTTGAATAATATGAAATGATTTTCTATTATTATGTGGATTCTAAAAAATTATATGCCTTATGTTATGAATTTTGGGATTACATTCATTTATTCTTGTAAACTTTTATGATTTATCCCATGGCATGATATCACGATCTTTCATATGCAGGATAAGATTTTCAAATGTTATATTACTATGTCTTAGGATTATGATATGATTGATATATACCTTTTTTACCCTTACTAAGAATCTAAGCTCACCCATTAAAATGTTTATTTTCCCTAGGTCATGAACAAGGGTATTGAGTAAGATATGTCAAAAGGGGGTCTATTTATGATCAAATAATTTGTAGACAACAAATATTTCTTATAAACTAGTTGGTTAGGATTCCTAGTTTCTAAATACACTATACTTATAAGGTCCTATCATGGATTTGTTATATTTTGTAATGAATATTCTTAAATTTTGAAGTAATATAAATGTATTTATAGTATGGGTCATTATAATGGTCAACATAATTCTTTATTTAAATTTTTATGCTTGGTAGGATTAAATGTTTTTTTAAAATCTCTCTGAGAAGGTGCACAACTCCCAAATAAGTTTAGTTATTTTTTCAGGTATTGTATCATACAATTACAAGGGTAGTAACTTCCCTATTAGAAAATTTGATTCATGATTTTTAAATCTATGTAAAACTTGATAATTTAATTAAACAAACCATGAACTTTTAGATAAATATCCATTTGGTAATTTTCAATCATTAAATATCTTTAGAATATGTCTTTAATATGATTTTTCAATAAAAAAACGTTGAAGTACACTTTCCATTATCATTTTCCTAAAAACCATGCTTTATATCCATTTCATCTAATTCCTTATAAGAATTAATGTGATCCTTAGATTTAACCGTCTCATTAAGAAATGTGAACGTTACATTTTTATAGAAATTCTACTCAATATGAATTTTTTCAATATTATAATGTATAAAATTTAACTCCCAATAAAGAATTTTGAATAATATACTCATTTTATTCCACTGTTGTATTCCAACTACTTAAAATATTGTACCCTATTCTCTTTCCCACTTATATCAACTAATTATATTTTCTAAATTTTATAGTTGAATTCATTAATTTTCACAATATTTATTAATCAAAAAACACCTTTTATGATTTTCTCAATTTAATATCTCCATTTAATTTTGTCTTGTTAAAGATTGATTTATGAGATGCATCAAAAAATTAGCAATTAATCAAAAAATAACCACTTTTAACTATAAGGTAATATTATACGTTCAAAATTGGAATTAAAAACTAAAAAAGAAAAACCAGTATGGGTATTCTAACTAGAGATGTTTCCCATACCAGTAAAGTTATTAGTTTTCCATGTTAATGAAGTGTTCATTTTGAATAGTTTTCTCATTGATTTATAAAAGTTTTCCATGACATTGTCTCATAATTCTTGTAATTATTTATTTATAGGGATGAATGTATACAATAATTTAATTTCTAGGAATTTCCCTTCCTAGAATAATCATCAAAAAAATGAAATAAGTCTTCCATATACACATACATAGAGAAAGATTATAGGGGCTAAAAAAACTGGACATATTCTATAATTAGTACTAAAAGTAATGAAAGGGTTAAAACCATTAGATACAAATCCCAAAAATAAATTCATGGATTAGAATAAAAATTTGGATATAATGAACTCTACACCTTACATAATGTTGAATATTTAAAAAACACATTAAGTCATTATTTTTACTTCCTAAAGAATGCAACTTCATGTTGTATACAATCATAGATGTTGTGAAAAATCATTTCAAGCATTGGTTTAGAGGATATTAATACAATAAATTATTGGGGTTTTTTTCTCCTTTATATTTATTATTTTACATTCATTTATACTCTCAATTATTCTCATTGATTTCCATATTTTTATGGAATGTTATAAATTCTTCTTTATCACACACCTCTCCCCAAAAAGGTAGGAAATCATTAGGGCATGGAAGTAATTGTGTATAACCAAGACCATGTTTTTTTTATTATTTTATTCATCTCGTGGAATGATTAATGGATACTATCTTCACTAAATGTGTTATAATGAAACTCCAAAATTATATACATTTAATTGTCATTAATTATATAGATACACTCAATATGATATTACTTGAGTAGAAAATGTCGCTTTCAATACTTGGACACCCTTCGTATAATACTTCATTTCCATCTTCAACTAAATGATCAAACTAATTTTTTTATCACTAAAGTTATATGAAATATTAATCTTATTAGGATCAACTAAAGATTATTTTGATATATTAAAATCATTTTTAATGTATTATCTAAGTCCAAATGCATCATTTACCAAGTTTAAAACTAAATTCACTTATAGTGGGTCATTTTATTATAATTATTTTATTTTATTAATAAAGGGAGAAGAAATCGCCAGTACACCAAATAAGAAGAAAACAGGAGGCTATATAGGCTTGAATTGATGAAGCCCAAGAGAATCCCCTCTAATGAGATTCTTCCCTTTATTAGAGAAGGAAAAGAAGTCTGATGGGAGAAAGATGTTGATAGCCTTCAAATCTAGAGAGGAAAGATGATCTGCAAAAATATTACCCTCCCTCCATGTGTTAAGGATTTCAGTTTTGGAACTGATAAGAGATCGAGAAATTCTCATAATATACGAGCTAGACCAAGTGGTTTTTTGGTTACCATACATGGAGTCATGAATAATGAGAGAATCAGTTTCAATTGCAACCAGTTCGATACTCCTAAGCCTTCCAATCTGAAGACCAGTTATCATTGCGATAACCTTATCCATAAGAGAATTCCCTCTACCCAAGTGAATGTTAAAGGCTAAAACAACACTGCCTCATGAGTCCCTGACCACACCACCACATTTAATGTCATTCAGGTGGAAGGATCCGTCAATATTAAGCTTGAGGCCACGATGGTGTGGGAACCATCTAACCCAATTGCCAGTATTCTGTGGACATTTTTCAGCGGCCCCCACATAGAAGAGTCTGAGAGAAGAAGAATCAATCTAGTTCCTATAGGATCAGACCATATCAACAAAAAATAATTTTTTTTCGTTCCACCAGCACCTGAACGGAGCACTGAATTCCTTCATTCACATCCTTGTTCCTTTCCCACTAGATACACCAACATCTAGTTGCCAAAATTATGGTCCAGGCTTTCCTCTCCAGAATAGCATCCCCCTCCCAATGGAACCAGTGATCCAAGAAAGTAGAATACCTAAATTCCGGAATAGTTAATCTCGTGAAATCCTTGAAAGATCTACACACTTGGAGAGGCCAATAACTGTTGAAAAATAGATGCTACGAGCTCTCCTCTTCATAGCCCCTACAACATAAACAACATGAAACCAAGAAAACACAAGTCTTCTTAACGTTCTTATCCATAGGAAGGGCATGATTCCTGATATGCCACATCGTAAAATTAAGCTTAATGGGAATCTCCTGGATCCATAGAGATGGATCCAAAGTACCTTATTGAGACGTTGTACTGGTCACCATTTGATAATCCCTGTATAAAAATGCACCTAAGATCGAAGTAGTAAAAACACATCTATCCACATCATCTATGAGCTCAATAGCGTTAAATACCATACATTGGTCCCTATTCAGCATAGCACTAACAAAATCCAAGAACTGACTAGATTGCTTGAAGGGGATGTTGGTGATCAGGTAACCAAGAAAATCCAGAGGAACACCAGCCCAGTCTTGATTACAAAAGGAAATCTCATTGTTCCCCACAATCCATTTAATGTGGGACCGTTGGGATTGAATAAGGGAGGAAACCACAAAACACAATGAATCCTGACTCCCATTAGATCTGCTACCCCAACCGCTGATTTTCATGGCCATGAATTTACATCACAAGGAGTGGGCCTCAATAACCTCCCATGTTAGATTCACCCGCATTCCTTGCAGCATATCAGAGATACTCTTCACCTCAATACCCCCCTCTTGAACAGGTCTTAAAATTTTTCTCCACAAATCCCAATGACTCATTCTTTCTTCATGTGCATCCCATATAAAGTTGGAGAGAATATTTTCATGTTTTTTGATCACCCACTTTGGGGCTTTGGTGGCCGAGAGGGCATGAAATGGGATAGAAGACAAGACACAGTTATCCAAGATGATTCTTCCACAAAAGGATAAAAATTGTTTCTTCCGATTGTGAACACAACCAACTAATTTCCCAGTAATCTTATCAAAGTACTGAATTAGAATCCTTCCAGGGGAAACTGGAGCACCAATATATTATCTAGGAAAGAGGTTGTGCTGCATATCCAGCCTACTTGTGATGGATCCAATCCTTCTATCTGTGTAATGTCTCGGGAGATAGAAGTGGCTCTTACTCCTATTAATCTTTTGGCAACTCCAGAGGCAATAATCATCCATAATTTTATTGATCCCATGAATAGACCTCAAACCATAATTCATAAAAATAACTATATCATCAGTGAACATGATATGAGAGATACCACAAGGGCTATAAATGCAGTAGTATGGTAGGATGGATCCTTTCATGATGCCCTTATTGATGAGGTGACTAAGAACATCCTGGTCCATAATAAAAAGGCTTGGAGATAAGGGATCCCCTTGCCTCAACCCCTAAACCACTTTGAAGAATCCAAAATTCTTTCCCATGAAAAGAGTATCCAAACATGAGGAACTCAAACACCTAAAAAGTAGGTCAATATCCCAAGAGGAAAATTACATACCTGTCAATACTTTGATAATGAAGGACCACTCCAGCCTTTCATATTCCTTAACCATGTCCAGCTTGATCACCATATTGAAACCATGGACTTTATAGTTAAGGTCATCAATGACCTCTTGGAAAACAACGATAGCCCCTTGTATTGATCTTTTCTTGACAAAACCATGTTATTCTGTGGATATCCGTTGAGGGAGAAGGATACTTATTCTATTGTTGAGGATGGTGGAAAGAACCTTATAAGAGAAGTTTCACATACTTACAGGGTGATAGTGTTGTAGAAGAGAAGTATTTTTAATCTTTGGGATAAAGACCATGGTGATAGAACTAGAAAAATGAGGAAGGGGGCCTCCATTGAATAAATCCTGACTAACCGCCACCATGTCAGCCTTAACAATGCTCCAAGAGGATCTAAAAAGGATCAAGGAAACCCATCCGGACTAAGAGCACTCTCCAGGTTGAGGATTCTCATAGCACATAAGATTTCATCCTTCTGTGGTATTGATAAAATATGCTCATTATCACACAAAGAAACCACATTATAAATAACAACTGTAACCTCTTCATGACCCCTTGGGTGACCATCCACCGTACAAGGGTTGGAATTAGCAAGAATATCCCTGAAAAAATATTCTTTCATACTGCTAACCATGTTGATATCATCATAATAGGAACTATCATCCAACTGGATATTGGGTCGAGGTAGCCTCTGTTTTTCCTTTATACAAGCATGAAAATATGTTGTGTTCCTATCACCCTCTTGCAACCATATGAGTCAAGAATGATCGCAAGCCATAAATTCCTGTCTTGTGATAATTTCAGCCATAAAGTCCTTCTTAATAGCTAGCTCCCCAAATATGGAATCATTCTGGTCAGATTCCAGCATGGATTCATGATTGTCAATTTCTAGTTGGACCTCATCCAGATCACGAAAAGGAGGCTGCTAGTTATTGACCCATTCCCAAAGATCAACCCTGAGACAAAAAATCTTATTATGTAGATGATCTCAAGCATTCCCTTGCACTAGTTTATTCCTAGACTATTCCACTATACAGTGATAACCCAGATGGGTGATCTACAACTGGGAGAAAGCAATAGAATCCTTTCTGACTAGGATTAGAGATGTGTCAAAGAGAAGGGATAAATGGTCTGAAACACTATGAGCCAGATGAGAGACTCTGGTGTTTAGGTTTCCATATACTTAATTGTGTAAAAAATATTTCTCTAATAAAATTATACACCAAGAATGTTTAGTTAGAAAATAAATATGAAAAATAAATTAAAATTATCAATAATATATTGTAATAATATTAGAAAATGTCTATGTTAATCTAAAATAAAAGGAATATTTGATAATTAAAAACCCTCAAACACTACCTGAAGTGTTGGGGTTTGGATATCATTGTAGAAGATTAGAGAAGAAAGGGCATAAAAGTTGATGATGAGAGAAAAAAATAACCTAGGGACTATATAGAACCATAATTTTCATACATAGTTTTTATATATATTTAGATGAATATCCATTACATAACAGTATGATCAATGAAAGATTCATATAGGTCTATTATATTTGAAAACATGGACACATAATCAACTAGACTATAAGTATCTCCCATTCAGTTATTCATAAATAGAACCCTTCTTAAACATATAATACTAAATATATTTCTACATAACCCAAGGAAAGGAAACACAATAGAGGGTTATCTCAGATACTCACAATGGGTAAATAATTTAGATATAAATGTTAAATTAAACATAAAATGAGAATAAGGGTATTATAACATGTGAATAATATTTGAAAACCATTCCCTGTATACCAATGATCATAATATTGATTCATGGAATAAATCCTGGTAGTTAATATGATATGAATCATAAATAAATAAAATAAAATTATCCATGATATCATAATATATGGAATTGTTGTATAATCATAGAAAATAATTTCCTTAGTGGTTAATGATCATTACTAATACTATCAAAGTGAATTTGGTTCATTCCTCTTTCTATCACAGTAATAAAGGTTCAGTCACAAGACTATCATAGTGGAAAGATTTCTTTACTGAATTGGGTACACTACCCATTTATTTCATGTTTAACTCATGAGATATAAATCATTACCCAATTCATTACAATGCAATATAAATTAAATACCACCCATCCTTGGATATAACATAACCACCATCCTTGGTTATAAAGTAACCACCATCATTGGTTATAAATTAACCACCATCCATAGTTTATAACTTAACCACCCATCACATAATGAAACACATACATATATTTTCTATAATATCATAAAACATTCATCATATTATCATATAAGAACCCATGAAAATAAAATAGGTTTCATAAAAATTTCCTTAATTCCATATAACATAACCTATGGAAAACAAATGGGTTTCATAAACATATCATCCACATAAAAATTAACCATTTATAAAAATAGTAACAATTTTACCATTGAAGTATAATTAATATCAAATTATTTTATCATATATGAAAATTCAAATAAAAGATCACTAAATGTTTTCTTATGGAAAATAACATTTCCACTTTGAAAGTATATTTTAAAATTAATATATTTACAAATTATTATGTAAAATGTTTTCTTTGAAAATAAAATTGGAAAGATGTAAATGAAACTTCAAAGCATAGAGTGATCATTATGGTGGGGAAATCGTTTCTTTTTGTATATATTAAAAGAAAACATTCCTTTTAAATTTTTTGGTAAAAAGTAAAAAAGTACATTGTTCAAAAAAAATATTACTTTTAAATAATTTTCTAAAAAGTTAAAAATGGGAAAAATTAATTCAGAAAACAATAGTAGAATAGTAAAAACCTTATTTTGAACATTTTTAGAAAACTTGGATATGGAATAAAAAATATTTTTTGACCAAAGAGAGGAATAAAGTCTGTTTTACTTCAAAACACATTCTTAGTCTCCTGAGTATATGTGGTGGGGAAAATGAAATGAAAACATATATTATCATGAATTAACTATATTATAAGAAAAATCATGATTTTATTGAGATATATATTGTAGTTTTTATTCCTGAGAAACTTAATCATGAAGAATCCTGATAAATAATGCAATTATAACATAAAACCCTTACTAGCTTGGTAATTTTTAAATCATAAACCCCCTGAAATAAATAACTGTATATAGTTATATATATAACCTAATTTTCATGATAATAATTATAAAATAAATTCATGGGTAGTATATATACCACATAAAATAAAAAAGTGGTGAATATGGAAGGTGTCTCATAGAAATAAAAGTAAGGTGAAAATCCCATACTGTCTGAATTCTTTCAAACAAGATGGTACTTCCGGTATAATTAATATTTCTTTTTAATAATTTTATTCCAGAACCATAATCATATATATATAACTATATAGGATTTACTTGTAAACTTTTTCACCCATTTATTAACTATTCTTTATTAAAATCATTGTTCCTGGTGATAACCACTTCAAATTTCATGTATGTTTTGGTTTGGTAGCTTCAGTATTTTTACTTTTATCATGGTTCCATAATCTCAAAAAAATTTATCATAATATAAATATAATAGATATTCATTATAAATATATAGTGATTCATCTATATAATTTTGGGATAAATAAATGAATTACACTGTTCATGGAGATGGTAAGTCGGACATACGTGTGAACGCTATTTTTATTTTTCAACAGATTGAATGAAAGAAAGGTAAATGTTAATTAAAATTTCTATTATAATTATTATAAAATATAAATCATATATATTTTTTAAATACATCCTTATTACAATCCATGTAAAATAAAATAGAAAAATTAATCACATCACTTCGTAGAGGTGGTAGTCCACACGTTTTCATGGAGGATGTTATCATTTCCCAATGGTTTAGAATGTAATAAGGTAGATATGATATTATCATTAAATAATAATAATTATTCCATAAATATAATATATAAATATTAAATTATTAATAATATCCCAATGTGAAATATGTTAATGGAAAAATAATTTTATCTCTATGTGGAGATTGTAAGTCACACATGCTCATGAGCGATACTTTCACTTCCCATTTGACGGAAAGAGGGTGAATAAAGGTTATTTCATAATCATAATGACATTTCATTATATTTAGTATACTGAAGTCATTATTTTATGTATAATATAATATTTTTATAGTAGGTAATAGAATAATTAAAAAATTGATTGATTAGCATGATTACCTCTTATTTTAAACAAATCCTTTAGATCTTTTCTTAAGGTCTCTAGTGTCATCCTTTTGGGAATACCAGCACCTATATAATTTTCATATGGAGTGGATAAGATATATTGGTAGAGTTAAACCAAGATACAAGAATTAATGTGGATTGAATAAGAGAAATGATGGGTTCACTTTTATAATTGAGAGGGGATCTATTAGAATTTCTTAAAAAGGTAAAATATATTAAAGTCATTATCAATCAAAAATAGTTCAAAATGAACTATAATTGGAAAAGGGGTAAAAGTTTGAACCATATATTATCCCTATTTTCCTATTTAATTTTTTTATGATTTTTATGAAATTTAATAAAATATTATATTCATAAAATAACATTGTTTTTAATTTTCATACTATTCATTTAATTTGACTTAAAATAAAAAAAATGAAAATTTTAAATTAAAATATAATCATTTATCATAACACTAATTTTTCTTATTCATCTAAAAATTAGTGGAAAATATTAAATTAATCAAATTATATTACTTTTAATATTCTTAAAATCATTTATTAAACTTTTTTCTTAATTGGAGAAATATTGCATCGATACTGAAAAAACATTTAAGGTCATTGTATAGTTACTAAAAATTAGAAATAAATTTCTATTAGGAAAGTATTTTCATTATGATCAATATAGATACTTAGATTCTGTAACATCCCAGTTACTATTTGAATAATTTTTTTCATGTTAGCGTTATTTAAATAAATTTTTAACTTCATTATGTTGTATAATTCTTAAAATAAATAATTTCTTTTAGAGTAAATAATTTTATTAAACTAATTTATTATATTGTTGTATTTAAAATGATTAATTTTAAAATTATATAGTTTTAATTTGAAAAACTAATTTAATTTTTGAATTCA
Organism: Viscum album; assembly: GCA_963277665.1. Classification (NCBI taxonomy): domain Eukaryota; kingdom Viridiplantae; phylum Streptophyta; class Magnoliopsida; order Santalales; family Viscaceae; genus Viscum; species Viscum album. The sequence goes on from OY728157.1 coordinate 1,771,143,953, forward strand.
TCACATCGAAATTATCTTAGAATGAATTTTTTATAATTTTATGAAAAATTTTTATTTTTAGGGAATAATAAAAGAAATAGAGTATTTTTGTGACCTGATCAAGATATAATTATGATATAAAATTTATTAATCTTATGTAACAACTAAATTATTAAATCATAATATAAATATTTTCTAATAAGTAATTCATAACATTTAAGTTATATTATATTTTATGGTAAGTATAAAAGCCATTATTAGTACCGACACAGTGCATGTGTAGCATTAACAAAGTCAAATTTGGTTTTTTATAGAAATTAGTTGAGTTCTAAAAATTATTTTCTTGACTTATTTATTAATTATGATTTATAATTTACTTTTTCTTATACTATTTTATAATTTTAGATTTATACAACATGGATCTTATCCAAATACATGTGCAATGCTTGTGGAGGGCAAGAAAAGTAAAATTAACTAATTAATGAAGTTTTCTTGACATGGATATGAGTAATTATGATTAATGAACTAATATAAAATATCATCTTGAACCTAATTAATTTATTTATAATTTTTATATATGAAATAAATAACATTAATTCTTATACAACGCTGATGTACTGCTTGTGCAAGCAGAAGAAAAATTAAAAAAATGGGTTTTATTAAAATTATAATAACTCTAAAATGAACCATAAATATGAATAAATATGTTTTTATGTGTAATTTTTGGATAATATGTCATTTTTATTGTAAATTGTGACTCTTTGGCCCCACATGAGTCACTTTAAGTCCATTATAATGTTTTATTTAAAAGGAAGTCAAGTTTTACATACTATCATTTTTAATTAGAATAATAATTTAATATATAGTTTTATTGTAACGCCCCGACCCCAGTTACCTAGAGTCGGTGCATTATTACATAAAATTGTCATGATCACAAGAAAGATCAAATCTCGAAAGACCGATTGGTTTAGTAGCCTTGGAAACACTAGATATATTCATAATGTTTTACATTACATCATAAAGTGAAAAACTACTACAACAACATATTGTCTCCATAGTCCACACTATTATCCTCTCATAATATCCCTGCAGGTCATTCATAATTTACTTCTTCACATCCTGGGAAAAATAAAACATAGAAAAGGGGTGAGCTCAAATGCCCAGTAAGGATAACAATATAGCAGAAACTTTCATAAACAAGAATAAACATTTAAGGCAGTGTATAACTAAAACAAAAGCCTTTTAAACTTAAACTTCAACATAGTATGGCAAAAATAAAATGAAATAATGCCATTTACTTATTCACATGGACATTCTACTAATCGAATAATCACATGCAATAACAATAACTACTTTCATAATGATGGAATGCATAATTCCAAACTATCATAACCACATAGCCAAGGCCTCGTGCCAAGACTACAAATAAGATTTTTTCAAGGCCTTGTTCTAAGACACTAGTTTGTCTCATGAGACCCATCGATGCATCGAGGAGCTATAGCGGGCTCCACCCGTCACATATTAAGTCCAATGCATTCCCATATGAAAAGGTTTAAACATAACATAAATATTCGTATTAAAACTAGCACACGAAATGTAAATACTTCATCCATAAACCATTAATGGTATAAAAATAACACATCCACAGTAAAACATATCACAAAACCTTCAATACAATATAGAAGTTTTGTATAATAATAAATCAACTTCAAATAAGTGTAAATTCCATCAAAGGATGTTGACATAGATGAAATCAAAACTCTTTTTAGAGAAATATATCTTTCTATTTTGAAATCATTTAAGAGTCATATATTTATAAAATAAAGCAATTTCATTGAAAATATTATTATAAGCTTGTAAGGGATCTTCGACGTAAAATATCCGCACCCGCCATATAAGTTAAAAAAACTTTCTTACCTTAATTTTTTCGAAAAGGTTAAAAAGCACCTTGTTTAGAAAACGACAGAAAGATTCCTTTATAAACCTCATATAAAAATTCAAACAAGGGTATAAATGACATTAACCCATATTCTAGTAAATATTAAAAATGTTTTGAAATACATTTTTAAGAAACATGGATGTAGATGATAAAGAAGTCCCAGTAGATTATTACGTATAAACAACCTCGGATAATGAAGAGATTGCGAAATAACCCTTACCTTGTACTTTTCCTTGGATGGGGTAGGTTAACCTCCTGTATAATGGTGAAATAATTGTTATTAAATTATAAAAGAATCATATACATTAATATGATATCATATATGATCTTTTAACATTGATTTGTGAATAATATCTTAGTATTATCGTTGTTTCGGGTGTTAACTTACTCGTTTTCTCTTATATATTTTGTTATGTAAGATATGTTTGTCATGGATAGATTGTATCTTAATCATATCCAGAATGATATCAAGTCCTTAGATACTATTATTAATCATCAAATGAGAATTATACTTGAATGGATACGATGGAGAATGAATCTCATCGCGTTCGTGGAGACGGTAGTCCGTACGTACGCACCAGCGACAATATCATTCTTTTGATATTAAAATAATATTTAATTGTATGGTATGTCTTATATACAGAATCATTAACATGTTATATTTATTATTTACATGAATTACACATCATTATTATACCCATCCAAATAATAATTTATTGAATAACAATTACACCACGGCGTGGAGACGGTAAGTCGTACGTACGCACGTATGGTGACATGTTATTCAAAGGATGGATAGAAAACTGAATATGGTTGTACCATATTTATAATAACATCACAGTATATATAAGATACTGGAGTTATTATTTTATAATGCTAATAAAAAAGAAGGAAGAAGTGGAAGAATAAAGGAACTTGGAAAAGGGTGGTGAAATCATTACCTCTTCTTCGGGTTCTTCCTTTTGATTTGATCAAAAGGGCTCTTATGTTGGATTTCTGACTAAAGTAAGGCCTCTAGGATTAAGTGAGGGAAGTTTAGAGAGTATTTGGGCAGAGTTTAGCTGAACCAAAAGGCTTTTAAGGTGAAAGTTAATGAGAAGGGGTGTGCCCTTTTATAAGAGGGGTGAGGGGAACCTTTGGAAAAGCTAGAAATATTATTTTATAATAAATTCATATTCAGTTTCTAATGGCTCCAAAGTAGATTATTTAAAGGTTAAGGTGGGAATGGGTCTAAAACCACTCAACCAATATAATTTAGACAGTTTTGGGTTACTATATTAACCTTATCATTATGTATTAACTCTTAGTTAATTAGTTTCACTTTTACAATGTCTCTTTGTATTTTTATATTATATGGTTAATAAACTTACTATATACATCCAAGAGACACCCAAGTGTTCCATTAATGATAAAACTATCATGATATAAGTCTCTTGGCCGAACCTTAGATTTTTAGGAATTTAATATCAATTAATAATAAAATATTTGTTTTAAAAACTCTTTTATGTCAATTTTGACACTATTCAATAATTGATTTTTGTAAAAATGATAACAGAATGATTACTTCCAAAAAAGTTAAATAAATCATTCCTAAAAAGTCATATTAACCTATAAAATTAGTTTAATTCATAAAAAGTCTCAAATTATATTTATTTGGGTATTTAAAATATCAATAATTTTAATTTTTCACTATTATGGTAATTACTGCATAACCATTGTGTCATAAATAAATTAAATTATTTAATGTATAAAAATTATAAGTAAAATACCATTATGTAGTAAATAGTTTTATCTTTCTAATTAATATTTATAGTCTAAATTCCAACATATATAACCCTATGTAAAAATTTTTTTTCTAAAAGATATATGCTTGTGTCATTTTTGTATTCATTTTAACTTAATTAAAATAAAGTGTCCCTATCACTTACAAGTGGAACCATGGGGTCCCAAAATCGACCCAAAGATGCCCATGGTCTGACATGTATCAAACAATAAGGTTAGGACACGTTTTAGGGTAATTTGTTTTTATTATAATATTATTTTTTAACCCTCATTTACCAGATTTACCCTTTAACCATGGTAAATAAAATATTTACCGAAATAATTATTCAAAATGTCTAAAAATAAAAGTTACCTATCTACAAAATTTGAACATCTTGATTCCAAATATGGAATCCATTTTTCCAAATTCAAAACACATAAGTGGCAGAAATTAATTTAATATTAATTCCTGTTGTCAAAACAAAAAGCGTGTTTTTAAGATATAATAACTATCAAAAGATTGATACTTGTTTATGTTCGGTTTAATTGTGAAATTATGTCTAATGACCAAAGTTGTATTAAATGGTAAAAATATATTCTAAATATACTTTAAAACCACTCAAATTCATAATTTATCACTATTAATTATTTTGATTAAAAAAGTTGTTTTTAATTAAAATTTAGTAATTTTCACTATTCATCAAAATATTAAAGTTATCCGAAAAGTACCAAAATTTCACCTTAGGCTAAATTTGATACTCCGAATACAAAAATGAAGTCCATTTTGAGAGATAAAATTTCAAAATGTAGGTATTACTATTCATAACGGCTATTTTGATCGGTTGTGGTGTGTGTTAGAACCCGATGTTGCGTACAACACACGCTATTGCTTTATTCAGAGAGAAGCGTACCGTAGAAGCTTAGGGTGTTACATTCTCCCGTCCTTAAAATAATTTCATCCTTGAAATTTCTAGAATACTACCACATGAAAAGACTCGGGTGGTTCTTCATCATAAGTTCCTCAGGTTCCCACGTTGCCTCTTCCATCTTATGGTTTCTCCACAAAACTTTTACCAGACGCGTCGTCCGGTTTATCAGTACTTGTTCTCTCGTATCAAGAATCTTGAAGGGCTCTTCGCAATAAGACAAATCGGGTTCCAGTTCCAATTCCTCACAGGTGAGTACATGCGTTGGGTTAGACATGTATTTCCTCAATAGAGATACATGGAACACATCGTGAACTTTGGAGAGACTTGGCGGCATTCCCAATCAGTAAACTACAGCCCCAATTCGTTCTAGAATTTCGAAAGGTCTGATGTACCTGGGACTCAATTTACCTTTCTTACCAAAACGTATGACTCCCTTCCATGGAGATACCTTCAGGAAAACATGATCACCGACTTGAAAATCCAAATCCTTCCTTCGATTATCGGCATAGCTCTTCTGCCAACTTTGAGCTGCTTTGATGTGATTTTGGATTACCTTCACCTTTTCCATCGTTTCCTCCACCAGTTCGGGGCCTACAAGTTTTCTTTCACCAACGTCTTCCCAACAGGTTGGTGTGTGACATATGTTTCTGTATAATGCTTCATATGGTTCCATCTGAATACTCGAATGGAAGCTATTGTTATAGGAAAATTTTACTAGAAGTAAATATTGATCCCACATACCCTGAAAGTCAAGTGAGCAGGATCTCAACATGTCTTCTAAGGTTTGAATAGTTCATTCGGATTGTCCATCTGTTTGAGGGTGATAGGCAGTGCTCAAATGAAGTTCAGTATCCAAGGATTTCTGAAGACTTTTCCAGAATCTTGAAGTAAAACGGGGATCACTATCAGAAACAATATATAGGGGTACTCCCTGAAGTCTCACAACTTCATTAATATATAGTCTTGCTAGACGTTCCAATGGTAGATCATCTCTTATAGCAAGAAAATTTGCTGACTTGGTAAGACGATCAATAATAACCCATATTTCATCGTTCCTTGTAGGAGTCTTTGGTAGCCCCATGACAAAGTCCATCATAATATTGTCTCATTTCCACTCTGGTATGGGAAGAGGTTGCATGACTCCTCCAGGCTGTTTCCTTCTAGCTTTCACTTATTGACAAACCATACATCTTGACACAAAATCAGCAATCTCTGTCTTCATGTTGTCCCACCAAAAAAGTTCCTTCAAATCTCTATACATTTTGGTGCTCCTATGGTGTATAGATAAATTGGAACTATGAGCATCATCCAGAAATTCCCTTTTTAGATCAGGTATATCAGGAACACAAAGTCTCTTCCCGAATTTCAAAATTCCATCTTCATACACAAAGTCTCTCAATCTCCCATCATTCACATCTTTAATCTTCTTTTGAAATTATTCATCATCGGTCTGAGAACTCTTAATACTTTCTAGTAAAGATGGTTTGGAAAACATTTGAAAAATCATTTGTTGTTGCACCTTCCTTGGTTATTCCCATGTCCATCTTCACTAGATCCATAAAAATTGGACCCCTTTCAATTCTCATATTGTACAAAAATCCATGGTCTTTTCTGCTCAAAGCATCTTCCACCTTGTTTGCCTTCCCCGGGTGGTAGTGTATCGTGCAATCATAATCCTTGAGTAATTCAAGCCATCTCCTTTGCCTCATGTTGAGTTGTTTTTGTGAGAAAATATACTTCAAACTCTTGTGATCAGTATAAATCTCACATTTTTCACCATAGAGGTAGTGCCTCCATATCTTCAAAGAAAAGATCATAGCTGCTAAGTCATGATCATGAGTAGGATTGTTTTGTTCATGAATTTTCAACTGTCATGATGCATAGGAAATAACCCTATCATTCTGCATAAGGACACAACCAAGTCTTTTCTTCAATGCATCACTATAAATAACGAACCCATCATTCCCCGATGGTAGAGTCAATATAGGATCATTGACTAATCTTCTCTTTAGTTCTTCGAAACATTCTTCACACTCTTTTGTCCAAACAAATTTAACCCCTTTAAGTGTGAGCTTCATTAATAGGTTAGCCAATCGGGCAAAATTCTGGACGAAACGTCGATAATAACCTGCCAAACCAAAAAAACTGCGTACCTCAGTTATACTCGTAGGTGCTGGCCATTCTTGGATTGCCTTGGTCTTAGAAGGATCAACAGAGATTCCATCTTTAGAGACAATATGGCCAAGAAAAGAAATATCATGAAGCCAGAATTCACACTTGATAAACTTCCCATATAATTCATGTCTTCTCAGAGTCTTCAGGATAATACGCAAGTGACTTTCATGATCTTCGTAGCTTTTAGAGTATACCAAGATATCATCAATAAATACCACCACAAATTCATCGATATATTCTTTGAAAAATCTATTCATCAAATCCATTAATACAGAGGGTGCATTAGTCAATCCAAAAGGCATTACAGTAAACTCGTAATGCCTATACCTGGTTCGAAATGCTGTCTTCGGAATGTCTTCCTTCTTTACACACAACTGATGGTATCCAGATCGAAGGTCAATATTTGAAAAGTATTGATCTCCATGCAGTTGGTCAAATAAATCATCAATGTGAGGCAGGGGATACTTGTTCTTTATTGTTATATCATTGATCTCCCTATAGTCGATACATAACCTCATAGATCCATCTTTCTTTTTAACAAAAAGAACAGGGGCTCCCCATGGAGAAACACTAGGGTGAATAAATACCTTATTACTCAATTCCACTATTTGTTTCTTTAGTTCAACTAATTCTACAGTGGCCATTCTATAAGGGGTCTTCAATAAAGGCCTTGATCTAGGAATTAAATCAATGGAAAACTCAACTTCTTGTTCTGGAGGATGTCCAGGTAAATCTTCTGGAAATACATCTACATATTCTTTCACAACAGGTACATACTCTATTTTAACATTCCTTTACTCACCCACAATCATTTCATTATATTCCTCCCCAATAATTGAATTTAGTTGAGCTACTGGGGGTGGATCTAGATAAGAATTAGGTAGTGACGATTCTGCTCTAAAGATAAGGTGTTCCTTATCATCATCATCAAAAATCATAAACTACTTCTTCTTACAATAAATCTTCGCATCATAGTCTGAATACCAATCCATACCGAGGATTATATCAAACTCAATCATAGGTATGATGATGAGATCAGCAGATAATGAACATTTATGTGCTCTAATGGGGACTGATTCACAAAACTTTGTTACAATGATACTTCCCTTAGGAGTTTTAACTGACAACTCCCTTGTTAAATCAAATTGGAAATATCTAATTTTCTTAGAAAACTGGGAAGATATGAAACAATGCGATAATTCAGAATCAAATAATGCATTTTCTAAACTTGATGAAACCATTAAATTACCTGCCACCACGTATTTTGGAGCTTCTACCTCAGCCGTAGTGATAGCAAAAGCTTGGCCTTGTCCCCTTGGCCTTTTCTGAGATAAGTTCCACTGACGATTAGGACATTCATTTGCATAATGTCCCATCTCCCTGCATTTGTAGTACTGAACATTGGTAGCTTCCTTCTTCCCTTTGCAATCACGAGCTTGGTGGCCTTTTTCACCACATTTGTAACAGACGCCCATTCCCTTCAAGAAAGTACCGGGGTGTTTCTTCCCACATTTACCAAAAGATGGATATTCAAACTTTCCCTTCTTCCCCTTATTTCCATTCCCATATTGATCAGCAGACCTCTTCTTCTCTTGCTTTGCTTTAAATTCAGAAAACTTAGAGAATTTCTTTTTTGTCTTGATAGCACATGAGACAATGTCTTCGTACGATGAGAAGGATTGTGAGACTAATGCTCGACGGAGAAATGATTTTAACCCATCAAAGAAACAATCAATATTACTTCTTGGGTTATGTATATAATCTCCAGCATACCTTTCTAACCTTGTAAAGTTAGCCTCATACTTTGCGACATTCTCATCCTCCTTTTGTCTCAGACTCAGAAATTGCCTTTCCATATCTGCTTGATGGTCACAAGGAAAGTATTTTTCTAAAAATAGATCTTTGAACTCCCTCTATTCCATATTTGATACTTCATCATCTTCCTTCATGTTTTTAATCAATGACCACCATTGATCAGCATCTCCAGTGAGGCGGTAAACTGCCATGATAACTTTTTCCCTTTCACTAATCTCCAAAGCCTGAAATATTTTCTCTAGGGAATTTATCCATTGCTCGGATACTAAGGTATTTGTACTCCCATTGAACGTTGGTGGTTGTTGCCTCATGAATCAATCTAACATTGATCCTCCACGCTGCGGATCAGGGTGCTCCATACGGGTAAGGTTATTATTCATAACCTGAGTGAGTTGTCCCATTATGGTGATTAGATGATCGACACCAGTTACATCACCAGCTCCACTATAATTATCTTGAGCAGGAGGGAAATCCCTACATGGAGTGCGTGCATTGATACGGTTTCCATTTCTTCCACTAGGTTCCATTTCTAAACAATGGCATAAACTAGATCAGTTTATGAATCAAAATACATAATTCCATACTTATAAAACACTTAACATAAATTGAACTATTTATGGATATAATCCATAATCATAAAAATGTTTTCTTTGAGGAAGTATATACTCATAAACCCTTCATAATGATTTGTAAAGAAAATGAGAGTTATCCTAAGTATATCCCTCAGGGAGTGTCATAACCAAGAGTGTAACAAGGCCCATTGTCGTGCACCAGTTCCCGTTCAAGTCTAGCTCAAAGCGGTGTTTTCGGGTTTTACCCCTAGGTACATCTGTACCAGAGCCGCCTCTACCTGCTCGTATCCAGACAGGGATGTATTGCTCGGAAAACTCACAAAAATCTCTACAATACCAAAATTCTAGTAAGTTCTTCTATACTAATCCTCAAAGTTCATCTTAGCTCTACGTGCTATAATAAGAGTTTATCTAAATCTAGCTTCCAAGGTTTGTACTAAACTTCCTCTGATACCAACTGTAACGCCCCGACCCCAGTTACCTAGAGTCGGTGCATTATTACATAACATTGGCATGATCACAAGAAAGATCAAATCTCAAAAGACCGATTGGTTTAGTAGACTTGGAAACAATAGATATATTCATAAAGTTTTACATTACATCATAAAGTGAAAAGCTACTACAACAACATATTGTCTCCATAGTCCACACTATTATCCTCTCATAATATCCCTGCAGGTCATTCATAATTTACTTCTTCACATCTTGGGAAAAATAAAACATAGAAAAGGGGTGAGCTCAAATTCCCAGTAAGGATAACAATATAGCGGAAACTTTCATAAATAAGAATAAACATTTAAGGCAGTGTATAACTAAAACAAAATCCTTTTAAACTTGAACTTCAACATAGTATGGCAAAAATAAAATGAAATAATTCCATTTACTTATTCACATGGATATTCTACTAATCGAATAATCACATGCAATATCAATAACCACTTTCATAATGATGGAATGCATAATGCCAGACTATCATAACTACATATCCAAGGCCTCGTGCCAAGACTACAAATAAGATTTTGTCAAGGCCTTGTGCCAAGACACTAGTTTGTCTCATGAGACCTACCGATGCATCGAGGAGCTATAACAGGCTCCACCCGTCGCATATTAAGTCCAATTCATTTCCATATGAAAAGGTTTAAACATAACATAAACATTTGTATTAAAACTAGCATACAAAATGTAAATACTTCATCCATAAACCATGAATGGTATAAAAATAACACAACCACAGTCAAACATATCACAAAACCTTCAATACAATATAAGAGTTTTGTATCATAATAAATCAACTTCAAATAAGTGTAAATTCCATCAAAGGATGTTGACATAGATGAAATCAAAACTCTTTTTAGAGAAATATCTCTTTCTATTTTGAAATCATTTAAGAGTCATATATTTATAAAATAAAACATTTTCTTTGAAAATATTCTTATAAGCTTGTAAGGGAGCTTCGATGTAAAATAGATGCACCCGCCGTATAAGTTAAAAAAACATTCTTACCTTAATTTTGTCGAAAAGGTTAAAAAGCCCCTTGTTTGGAAAACGATGGAAATATTCCTTTATAAATCTCTTATAAAAAGTCAAACAAGGGTATAAATTATATTAACCCATATTATAGTAAATAGTAATTTTTTTTGAAATACATTTTTAAGAAACATGGATGTGGATGATAAAGAAGTCCCAGTAGATTATTACGTATAAACAACCTCGGATAATGAAGAGATTGTGAAATAACCCTTACCTTGTACTTTTCATTGGTTGGGGTAGGTTAACCTACTGTATAATGGTGAAATAATTGTTATTAAATTATAAAAGAATCATATACATTAATATGATATCATATATGATCTTTTAACATTGATTTGTTAATAATATCTCAGTATTATCGTTGTTTCGGGTGTTAACTTAATCGTTTTCTTTTATATGTTTTGTTACGTAAGATATCTTTATCATGGATAGGTTGTATATTAATCATATCCAGAATGATATCAAGTCCTTAGATACTATTTTTAATCATCAAATGATAATTATACTTGAATGGATACGATGGAGAATAAATCTCATCCCGTTCGTGGAGACGGTAGTCCGTACGTACGCACGAGCGACAATATCATTCTTTTGATATTAAAATAATATTTAATTGGATGGTATGTCTTATATACAGAAACATTAATATGTTATATTTATTATTTACATGAATTACACATCATTATTATACCCATCCAAATAATAATTTATTGAATAACAATTACACCACGACGTGGAGACGGTAAGTCATACGTACGCACGTATGGTGACATGTTATTCAAAGGATGGATAGAATACTGAATATGGTTGTAAAATATTTATAATAACATCATATTATATATAAGATACTGGATTTATTATTTTAGAATGGTAATAACAATGAAGGAAGAAGTGGAAGAAGAAAGGAACTTGGAAAAGGGTGGTGAAATCATTACCTCTTCTTCGGGTTCTTCCTTTTAATTTGATCAAAAGGGCTCTTAGGTTGGATTTATGACTAAAGTAAGGCCTATAGGATGAAGTGAGGGAAGTTTAGAGAGTATTTTGGAAGAGTTTCGCCGAACCAAAATGCTTTGAAGGTGTAAGTTAATGAGAAGGGGGGTGCCCTTTTATAAAAGGGGTGAGGGGAACCTTTGGAAAAGCTAGAAATATTATTTTATAATAAATATATATTCAGTTTATAATGGATCCAAAGTGGATTATTTAAAGTTTAAGGTGGGGATGGGTCGAAAACAACTCAAACAATAGAATTTAGACAGGTTTGGGTTACTATATTAACCTTATCATTATGTATTAACTCTTAGTTAATTAGTTTCACTTTTACAATGTCTCTTTGTATTTTTATATTATATGGTTAATAAACTTACTATATACATCCAAGCGACCCCCAAGTGTTCCATTAATGATAAAAAAATCATGATATAAGTCTTTTGGCCGATCCTTAGATTTTTAAGAATTTAATATCAATTAATAATATAATATTTTTTTTTAAAACTCTTTTATGTCAATTTTGACACTATTCAATAATTGATTTTTGTAAAAATCATAACAGAATGATTAATTCGAACAAAGTTAATTAAATCATTCCCAACATGTCATAATAACCTTAAAAATTAGTTTAATTCATAAAAAGTCTCAAATTATATTTATTTGGGTATCTACAATATCAATAATTTTAATTTTTCACTATTATGGTAATTACTGCATCACCATTTTGTCATAAATAAATTAAATTATTTAATATATAAAAATTAAAAATAAAATACCATTATGTAGAAAATCGTTTTAACTTTCTAATGAATATTTATAGTCTAAATTACAACATATATAACCCTATGTAAAAATTGTTTTTCTAAAAGATATATGCTTGTGTCATTTTTGTATTCATTTTAACTTAATTAAAATAAAGTGTCCCTATCACTTACAAGTGGCACCATGGGGTCCGAAAATCGACCCAAAGATGCCCATGGTCGGACATGTATCAACCAATAAGTTTAGGACACGTTTTAGGCTAATTTTTTATTATTATAATATTATTTTGTAACCCTCATTTACTGGATTTACCCTTTAACCATGGTAAATAAAATATTTACCGAAGTAATTATTCAAAATGTCTAAAAATAAAAGTTACCTATTTACACAATATGAGCATCCTGATTCCAAATATGGAATCCATTTTTACAAATTCAAAACACAGAAGTGGTAGAAAATAATTTAAAATTAATTGCCGCTGTCAAAACAAAAAGCGTGTTTTTAAGATATAATAACTATCAAAAGATTGATACTTGTTTATGTTTGGTTTAATTGTGAAATTATGTCCAATGACCAACATTGTATTAAATGGTAAAAATATATTCTAAATATACTTTAAAACCACTCAAATTCATATTTTATCACTATTAATTATTTTGATTAAAAAAGTTGTTTTTAATTAAAATTTAGTAATTTTCACTATTCATCAAAATATTAAAGTTATCTGAAAAGTACCAAAATTTCACCTTAGGATAAATTCGATACTCCGAATCCAAAAATGAAGTCTATTTTAGGAGATAAAATTTCAAAATGTAGGTATTACTATTCATAATGGCTAGTTTGATCGGTTGGGGTGTGTGTTAGAACTCGATGTTGCGTACAACACACGCTATCGCATTATTCAAAGAGAAGCGTACCGTAGAAGCTTGGGGTATTACATTTATAGATGTGTTTTTAAAAAATAAATATTCATTTGAAATATAAGAAAATTTTCTTCTTTATGGAAATTCATTTTAAATTCTTAAGAGATAAATAATTGCCTTAATGGATTGCACAATGATGATATAGTAATTATTTAATTAATGAATAAATCAAATTAATGATATTAAAAATATTAAAATAAATATAATTTGATATTTTTAAGTTAATACATGAATTATATATATGAATATAAAATTTATAGGATGTAATAAAAAATAGAATTTGAAACTTTTTGGGTTGTTTTTAAAGCCATAATTATGAATATTTTTTATTTTGACAAAAAAATATTTTTCATGAATAAAATATATTATTAAATTATATAAAAAAATCATTAAAAAGGCCAAAAATGATAATATTCTATCTATAATGTGATCTCCTATGATTTTTAATCCTTTTGGAAGACTTTACCCCTACATTAAACTTATTATATTTTAATATTTCAATTAATTCCTAATTTTATCATCACCTCAATTATAAAATGGGTCTATTTATTTCACTTAATTGTATCCCACTAATCCATATTTCAATACTATAATCTATAAAAATATCTTCTCCAATTCTATACCCTCATTATAGAGGTCTTATTTTAGGCATAACATTATCTTTTTTGGTCTTATGGTGTTAAGAAAAGTTATTTTCTAAAGATGAGTAAGATAAAGAAACCTATGTGATGAGTCATACTCAAGATAAGGGGATTGTTTTGAATAATTATTTTTATTTATATAATATTATATTTTTAATTAAAATATTTTATTATCATTAATTAATTTATATATGTCCATCATCTAGATTTTTTTTACATGTTATACATTTTATACAATCCTTTGTTTTAATTTAAATAATTTATGTTCATGTCTTTTAAGTGTAAGTAATTATTTTCTGGAAAGTAAATTTCTTCTAAAAATGAGATTTTTATTAAGATTATAGGGTATTAAATTGTTTTATTATATAAAAATAATTTATTTATGGTTTTGATTTATTTTTGTGTTATGAGTGGGAAAGGAAAAACCATTTAAAATGATATCTTAAAATTATGGCTCTAGAGTATCGAATGGTATTATGTGGTATGTGGAGTAGACCCATGACCTAAAGTGAATTATATACAACATGTAATATAGAAAATTAGCCATATGGTTTTCATATGGTCTACTTAATATCATTATTAGTCAATAAAAATTAATAATTTCAAATGGATAAATCCAAAGTAGTATTTTAGAAGAATTATTATTTTGAATAAATATGGTTTTCAAATTAATATACACTATTTAAGGATATTTAGAAAAAATTTGAAAACCATTTTATAAATATTATTTTTATCAAATAAATTATTTGATAAATGTGTTCAATGAGATTTATAGTTTTTGAAGAAAGGTATTTCCAAAATATTTTAAACCCCCTTACTATGAAAATTAATTCTCACCATATGTTTTAAATTTATTTTTTTCCCAGGTTTACTAGAATTTCAATTTACGTTTTATTTCATATATGGAGGCTGCACACGCATAGAAATTTGTTTAAATTTTTTTCAAACTTGGTTAAATTTTAATGTATTTTTATAATTCTATGAAACATAAACTGGAAAATGTGCTCTATTGTATAAAACACTATGTATTTTCCAGTTTTCTTTTACTAAAAAAATATATAGCGGGTTTTTATCATTGAATATAAAAGTGCGAGTTTGGGTAATTGAATTTTTCATTAGTGTAATGGTCTAGAAAATTTTGGATATTTTTTATTTTTGTTTAAAAAAATATTTTGGTAATTAAATTCCCTTATAAGCTCAAGATCTTCTTAATTTTGAAGATGTAAATTAATAATTTAATTAAGTACAATGAATGAATTGTGAGGGCGCAATTCATTTAAGAGGAGGAATGTATGTCACGACCCGTCCTCGGGGCCCGTGCCGTGACTACCCCAAACCCGCCTTCCATAGGCCAGGGGTTGGCGACTAGCACCAAAGGACGGAAAACGTAAACACTAAGTACAAGAGAAGTGCTGGAAAGTAAATGGGCCAGAATACAAACCCAAAAGAAAGTATAAATACAACTGAACAAATACAACAGAAAAGATAACAGCTGGAAGGACGGAAGCGGCTCCTGGGTCATCCTCCTCGGATCCTACCTGAAGGGTAGGTACAGATGGCGCAGCTCCTGATCATCCACCACGGATCCTACCTGAAGGGTAGGTATAGATAGCCTCCTCCACGCTCTCATCCGTCAACCTCCTCCGTGTGTCGTCTCGTCGTGTAGTCCACCTCCGGGTACTGACTCGTCGTGTAGTCCACCTCCGGGTACTGACTCGCCGTGTAGTCCACCTCCGGGTACCGTCCAGTCCTTGAACACTCGGCCTCCGTCAGCACTACCTGTCGTCTGCAACCAACACAACGAGGTGTGGGAATAGCCCATGCAGGGGTGAGTATAACGATACTCAGTAGGGACCCCGAGACCCTCAAGGTCTCACCAAACCAACAAGGATAACCACAAAGAAGATCTCAACAGATAACCTCTACTTAGGTATATGCCCAAACATATGCCTAAGTTATCAAGTAACCCATCTCAAACATGAGGAAACACAAGGGTCATGAAATCAACGGATAACCACTACCCAGGTATATGCCCATACATATACCTAAGTTAACAAGTGACCCATCTCAATCATGAGGTAAACACAAAGGTCAAAAGTCTCAGCTCAAACCAGGATTTTCATTATCGAAACCATAACTGCTGAAGAGCTCCGTCTCTGGAGTGTACAGTGGTCCTGTCACGACTCTGAGGTACTGCTCACTAACCTAAGACTGCTGAGGTACTCCTTCTGTCGAGTACTATGGGCCTGTCGCTACAACCAAGCGCTTCCCACCATGGGTCTGCCGCTACAACCAAACGCTCCCATGTGCCGCTACAACCAAGCGCACCCATGTGCCGCTACAACCAAGCGCACCTCTGTCGTGGGTCTTCCGCTACAACCAAGTACTCCCCTGTGCCTCTACAACCAAGCGCACCTCTGTCGTGGGTCTGCCGCTACAACCAAGCGCTCCCCTGTGCCGCTACAACCAAGCGCACCTCTGTCGTGGGTCTGCTGCTACAACCAAGCGCTCCCCTGTGCCGCTACAACCAAGCGCACCTCTGTCGTGGGTCTGCCGCTACAACCAAGCTACCCCCTCTACCTCTACAACCAAGCGCACCTCTGTCGTGGGTCTGCCGCTACAACCAAGCGCTCCCCATTGGGCTATCCGTAACACACCGAGTCGATCGGTCAAGCATTCGTCAGGTCTCAGCCGGCTACACGGCCTCCGTACTCCGTACGCTCATCTCTGGGAGGGTCCGCTCCACGAGCTACAGGTCAATACTCCAAGTATCTCAAAGTTCCACGAAGAAGTATCTAAAAGGACCGCCTCGTCATAGGGGTCTCAACGCAACAGACGGCGCATCAATTAGACGCCCGGTCTGTGAGTTATTAGCCTTTTCGTCCCAGGGGCCCAATTTGTTTCGTAAGCAAACCAACCCGGTCGTATCTCAACTGTACCCCGAACTCCCATAGGGTATACTCATAGGGACCGTTTCTCAACGTGATCAACAACGTCGCTGACAGTTCGTCAAACGGACGTCCTGTCAGAAAGGTATCAGCCTTTCCGTTCCAGGGGCCCGGTTGGATTTCGGGTGCGATCCAACCCGGACACTATCCAACTGTATCCAAATCTCGGTTGAAGTATGCCAAAAGTTCCATCTCATCAAGAGGAAAACAACGAGACAGACGGCGCGTCAATCGGACGCCCGGTCTGTGAGTTATTGGCTTTCTCGTTCCAGGGGCCCAGTTGGTTTCGTGAGCGAACCAACCCGACCGTACTCCGACGACATCCAAACCTCGAGCAGAGTAAGCCAAAAGATCCGTCTCACTTATAGGAATCCATAAAAGTCGACGGCACGTCAATCGGACGTCCGGAGGTCATGATATAAGCATTTCTGCTCCGAGGGCCCGGTTGGTTTCGTATCTGAACCAACCCGGCCGAACCCAAAGTAATCCGAAACCTTGAGTGCAATATTCTGAAACGACTGTCTCGATCCAAGGATCGCGTTGCTGCTAACGGCGAGTCGTTTGGAGGCCCGTAGCTCAAGTTACGGGCTTTTGACCGAAAGTGGCCCGAAAATGGGGGGTCTGGGCCCGGGCGACCCGGCCCGACCCCCCCTGGGTCGGCCGTCCCGGGTCGACCCGACCCGGGTCCGACCCGGCTGGGCCCGGCCCCGCCCGGCCCAGCTCGGTCCGGCTTGGTTCGGCCCAACCGGCCGGCTGCGGCTCGACCAGCGTGGCCGAGCCGAATCGCGGAGCGGGGTGTCCCCCACCCGCCGCTAATTGACGCCGGCGGCGGATCCGCCGACCGCCAACCCTCCGGCAGCGCGCCGCCACCGCCGCCTTCCGCGGACCACCGGACACGCTCCGGTGATCCGTTTCTCCTGCCGTATTTGCCTATGGTCCTCCCGGGACCCGACCTTCACTGCGGAGGCCTCAAAATTACCTTGCGGCCTCATTTGTCGTCGCTCGTCAATCCGCACGTCAAAAACGAAACGCGCCGTCTTCATGGTGCTCCGGCGTGGCACGTTGACGCCGCGCCCCTTCGCCGTGGCCTGACTCCGTCCGCGGATGTCTTCGGTTTTCTTCGACTCGGCGCGACGGCGTTGCGTCCTTGAATTCCTTTCCACGGCGCGGCGCGACGGCGCCGCGCATATCTACCGCATGAAACCGCGTGGTGCGACGGCACCACGCTTCCTCGTACCAGCCACAAAGAAATCATTCATGAAATAAAAAAGGAGGGTCGGCCGTGTTTGTGCGGACCGGCCCCCTTGCGTTATTCGATAACAATTAGTCGAAAACCACGAAGATCGACAAACTAGAATCATGAACGGGATTAATTAAAATAAAACCCCTACGTTCTTTCCATAAACAAAGGTAAACTTCCAACCCGTAATTAAATACCTACGCGGATCAACTTAATAAGGAGTAGATCCGCGTTCTTAATTTAGAAAGAAACATTATGGAAAAAAAGAAATATTCCCAACTTGAATCCCTACCTCGGAATCAAAGTTCGTTGATCGATGACAAAGTTGCAGAAAGAAGACGAAGAGGTTCATCGTTCTTTGTGTCCACCAAGCTCTTCCAAACCGAGTTGCGTTGGCTGGTGGAAGATGTTTCACATCGGTAGGTGTCCGGGGAAGAAGTCGAAGAGGATCAGCGTTCTTCGTCGGTGGAGCGTTCTTCGTTTGCGAAGATAAGCTTCTTCCCAAGTGTTGGGCGTCGCGGTATTTTACTAGCACTCCGTCGCTTGGTGAGGCCGTCCCCAAACCCTCTCCCAAGATCCCTATATATAGGAGAGGGGGAGAGGTATGTAACCATTGTGGTTACATAAATTTTTTTTAAAAAAAGGGGTCGGGTGAATTAAATTGCTTTGACGCAATTTATGAGGTCAGTTGGAACCACTTAAGAGGGGAGGGTGCCAAGGAGTTTCTCCCCATTTAATGGGGAGTTGAGGAATTAAGAGGCTCTCCCTCATTAATGAGGGAGAGTTGAGAGGTTTCCTCTCCTCCCATTAATAGGGGGTTAAGCCCCGTGTGGTCCCTACCATAATAAACCACCCACGGGAGGTTTAGTTCGGGTGGGCCCCACCACCATAACCTCACAAGGGAGGTTAAGGTGTGGTGGCCCCACCTCCAACCTCCATGAGGAGGTTTCAACCACCACACTCCCAATGGCGGCTGAAATAAAATAAAGTGCATGACACGTTATTTTATTATTACTCTTTTTTAAAGAAAACCCAAAAAATAACTTCCGCTCTCGATTAAACGCAATTGCGGCAAAAGTATCTTTAAGAAAATACCGGCGTTGCGAGTTCATCAGTTCCCTTAGATTTCAATTCCGAGCACCGGTTCAAAAGATAGAAAAACTCACTCGTTCGTTTACTGAACGTACCCGAGCCAAACTTTGGAAGTTGATTCCGGGCACTCCGGGCCTCGGAATCAAGTGCCGTCAGAAACTGCATTCTTGTAAAATTCCAAAGAAAATTAAGAAAAAAATTTTCCTTGAACTTTCCAGGTATTTACATTACTCCCACCTCAGGGCTTTACGTCCCCGTAAAGCTTCAACACAAACTAGGGTCACAAAAGCGGTACAGAGCACGCATCTGAGCCTTCCGCTCCCATGTGCTCACCTGGAGGTTTCCATACAGCCAGAGAAAGTGCACCCAAGGAATCGATCTTCCTCGTAGGATCCGCTCCTGTCGATCCTCGATCCCCACTGGAACCTCCATGAAAAACACCTCATCTCCATCGTCCAGCTCCTCATGGTCGATGATATGCGAAGGGTCGAGCACGTTTCTCTTCAGTTGAGATACGAGGAAGTCGTCGTGTACCTGGTGCAACTAAGGTGGATGGGTCAAGCGGTAAACCACCTCGCCTACCCAGCTGTGGACCTAGAAAGGTCCGTTGAACCTCAGAGTTTACTTGCCGCCTTGGCCAAATCTCCGTAAACCTCGTCGAGGTGAGACCCGTATAAGGACGTGATCGTCATCCTCGAACTCCAAAGGTCTCCATTTTCTGTTAGAACTGAAACTCAAAAGACTGCTGCCACGAGGGTATGGTTGACTGACTCAAGAGTGATCGGTCGCACCCTCCTATGAAAGAGTTTATCCTGTGCTGCCTGGGGTTTCCTTTTCGCCGACCAAGGAAAACCCATCCCGATGTTTGCCTAAAACCGTCAATTTGAGTATGAACAGTTATTGCCCATTCCATACTCAAACTAACGTCGTAAGGCCTCGACGCTGCCACCAAGAGATTCCAACCGGAGCTCTCACCTCGAGGGTCTGACCACACCATCGGCGTAAGTGTGATTATCGAGTCTCCTCCCAAGGTATCTCCAGACGTGAGGGTCAAGTCCATGGCTTATCGTAAACTCTAGGTCTGGGACAAGATTTTTGAAAGCGATGAATGATTCATATCGTCTTCTGTTACTACAGCATCTAGTAGTGGACACAGGCTGTCCCTTGAATCATTTTTAGAGCCATTGGGTCACACTCCTTGACCACATGCAGCCGCACTCTTCCTCCGACCTCCAGCTCCCTGAGCCTGGCAGGGATAACTAAGGCGGGTGGTTGTAGCATGTTAAGATGTACACCACCTCATACTTCCTTCCTAGCTCTACCTCCACGTCTGTTGCTTCGCAGACTCATATATCCTTAAAGCTTCCACTTCTTGAAACATTTAACACGCCCGAGTCTCTAAGACTGGCACTAGTTTCCTTTTTCTTACTGCACTATGCAGTCTTCATCCGCTCTTGGATGACCTGGACCTTCTTTAGTCTCACAAGAGCTGCTATGATTTCTTCTTTGCCGATAAGAGAATCCGGTCTCATCCCCTGGATGAACCACATTCATTGCCTAATACAGTCAATCCCAACATTAATAATGCATTCATGCCATGGATGACGTCATAAGGCCTTGACGTAACTACCAAGAGATCCAACTGTCACTCTTGCCTACAAGGGTCGAGTCACACTGTCGGCATCAGTGTGAGGTCACTGGGTCTCCCCCAGTATAAATCTCGAAAGTGAGGGTCAAGTCAACAGTCTTAACCAGGACCACTCAGTATCAACCAAACAAAGAGGACAGGAAAGAAAACACCACAAGATAAGTGTCTTTTTATTATTGCAGCTCATAGTACAAAGACACAAATACAACAACAACATGGAACTAGAAGTACAAGAGACGTATACACTAGTTCCTCTCCTGTCCACCTACTCTCGGAGCTCTACTGCCTTGTCCACTGCTCGGCTGTTGCTCAAGAACTCGTCGCTGCTTCTGTCTCGGTGGCTCCTCCAACACCCGCTGATCAACCGTACGAGGATTCGGACAGTCACGTGCCCGGTGACCCTTTCCGCTGCATGAGTAACACAACCTTCTTCTGGAACACCTAGCTCTGTTCCCACCCCGGGTGCCCCGCACCACCGGTCCTAAAACCCGAGATCGTCCAACTGCTGGTCTGGTCCTCCTGGACCTCTGCATCATCTGTCTACTGCCCACAGATGACTCGGAAACTGATCGAAAAACACGCGGCAAAGGCAGAAGCTCCTGTACATGCTCGGGGTGTAGAGCTACTGGCACAAACTCCACCCTGAAGAAGGTCTCTAAGTCTTCCCATGTGAAACCCATCCCGTTGCAAAACTGGAACAAGTGGCTCCCCCACCTGCCTGCTGCTGCCTAAAGGAGGATGGCAGCAAAGATCACCATGAAGTCTGCCGGCGTCCCAACTAGCCTGAAGACTCTCACCACAGCCTCCAGCCAAACCTCAGCCGCCTGCGGGTCCATCCCTCCCTGGAACCTGGGTGGCCTCTGGCGCTGGAACTCGTGCAGTGCGCTCAAGCGACGTGCACCCTCTGCTGTTGGGGCTGGTGGCATCGGTGGCCCAACGGGTAGTAGTACCGCTGGTGCCTCAACTGGAAAAGGGCCATGTACTGAGGCCACGTCTCTCGGCGGGCTGTCAGTACGAACCACTCTCGGGGCTCTAGCTGGTCGTCCGAGAAAATTCATCCTGAAAGAAACAACGTTACACGGTCAAACAATTATACCTGGTGAGCTGACCTGGTTTGAGCTGTTTTAAGGGAAAACCTTTGAAAACACACACGCAATCAGTGTTTTCGTGCACAAAGTCGGAAATCAGTTGTCAGGGTCCTGGTGTATGGATACATCGGCCGCCCGCACCAACACTAGACTCCCTGAACTGAAGACCACACTCCGTACCCTTAACACTATTGCTTCACAGAAAGAAAATATAAGAGTTATAAGTTCTGCGGTAGAACCGACTCCTCTGATACCAATTTGTCACGACCCGTCCTCGGGGCCCATGCCGTGACTACCCCAAGCCCGCCTTCCATAGGCCAGGGGATGGCGACTAGCACCAAAGGCGTAAATCCTGATAACTTGGAATGCATTGCCTTTATAAAGGAAAACAAGAACCACAGAGTAAGCAAGCGGAAAAAGTAAACACTATGTACAAGAGAAGTGCTGGAAAGCAAATGGGCCAGAATACAAACCCAAAAGAAAGTACAACTACAACTGAACAAGTATAACAAAAAAGATAACAGCTGGAAGGACGGAAGCGGCTCCTGGGTCATCCTCCTCAGATCCTACCTAAAGGGTAGGTACAGATGGTGTAGCTCCTGGTCGTCCACCACGGATCCTACCTGAAGGGTAGGTACAGATAGCCTCCTCCACGCTCTCGTCCGTCAACCTCCTCCGTGTGTCGTCTCATCGTGTAGTCCCCCTCCAGGTACTGACTCGTCGTGTAGTCCACCTCCAGGTACTGACTCGTCGTGTAGTCCACCTCTGGGTACCGTCCAGTCCTTGAACACTCGGCCTCCGTCAGCACTGTCTGTCGTCTGCAACCAACACAACGAGGTGCAGGCATAGCCCGTGCAGGGGTGAGTATAACGATACTCAGTAGGGACCCCGAGACCCTCAAGGTCTCACCAAACCAACAAGGATAACCACAAAGAAGATCTCAACAGATAACCTCTACTTAGGTATATGCCCAAACATATGCCTAAGTTATCAAGTAACCCATCTCAAACATGAGTAAACACAAGGGTCATTAAATCAATGGATAACCACTACCCAGGTATATGCCCATACATATACCTAAGTTAACAAGTGACCCATCTCAATCATGAGGTAACACAAAGGTCAAAAGTCTCAGCTCAAACAAGGATTTTCATTATCAAAACCGTAACTGCTGAAGAGCTCCGTCTCTGGAGTGTACAGTGGTCCTATCACGACTCCGAGGTACTACTCACTAACCTAAGACTGCTGAGGAACTCCTTCTGTCGAGTATTGTGGGCCTGCCGCTACAACCAAGTGGTTCCCACCATGGGTCTGCCGCTACAGCCAAGCGCTCCCATGTGCCGCTACAACCAAGTGCACCCATGTGCCGCTACAACCAAGCGCACCTCTGTCGTGGATCTGCCGCTACATCCAAGCGCTCCCCTTTGCCGCTACAACCAAGCGCACCTCTTTCGTGGGTCTGCCGCTACAACCAAGCGCTCCCCTGTGCCGCTACAACCAAGCGCACCTCTGTCGTGGGTCTGCCGCTACAACCAAGCGCTCCCCTGTGCCGCTACAACCAAGCGCACCTCTGTCGTGGGTCTGCCGCTACAACCAAGCGCTTCTCTGTGCCGCTACAACCAAGCGCACCTCTGTTGTGGGTCTGCCTCTACAACCAAGCGCTCCCCACTGGGCTATCCATAACACACCGAGTCGATCGGTCAAGAAGTCGTCAGGTCTCAGCCGGCTACACGGTCTCCGTACTCCGTACGCTCATCTCTGGGAGGGTCCGCTCCATGAGCTACAGGTCAATACTCCAAGTATCTCAAAATTCCACGAAGAAGTATCTCAAAGGACCGCCTCGTCATAGGGGTCTCAACGCAACAGACGGCGCATCAATCGGATGCACGGTCTGTGAGTTATTAGCCTTTTCGTCCCAGGGGCCCGGTTGGTTTCGTGAGCGAACCAACCCGGCCGTATCTCAAATGTACCCCGAACTCCCATAGGGTATACTCATAGGGACCGTTTCTCAACGTGATCAACAACGCTGCTGACGGTTCGTCAAACAGACGTCCTGTCAGAAAGGTATCAGCCTTTCCGTTCTAGGGGCCCGGTTGGATTTCGGGTGCGATCCAACCCGGCCACTATCCAACTGTATCCAAATCTCGGTCGAAGTATGCCAAAAGTTCCATCTCATCAAGAGGAAAACAACGAGACAGACGGCGCGTCAATCGGACGCTCTGTCTGTGAGTTATTGGCTTTCTCGTTCCAGGGGCCCGGTTGGTTTCGTGAGCGAACCAACCCGACTGCACTCCGACAACATCCAGACCTCGAGCAGAGTAAGACAAAAGATCCGTCTCACTTAGAGGAATCCATCAAAGTCGACGACACGTCAATCGGACGTCCAGAGCTCAAGATATAAGCATTTCCGCTCCGAGGGCCCGGTTGGTTTCGTATCTGATCCAACCCGGCCGAACCCAAAGTAATCTGAAACCTTGAGTGCAATATACCAAAACGACCGTCTCGATCCAAGGATCGCGTTGCCACTGACAGAGAGTCGTTTGGAGGCTTGTAGCTCATTTTATGGTCTTTTGACCGAAAGTGGCCCGAAAATGGGGGGTCTGGGCCCGGGGCGACCCGGCCCGACCCCCCTGGGTCGGCCGAACCGGGTCGACCCGGGTCCGACTCGGCTGGGCCCGGCCCGCCCCAGCCCGGCTCGGTCCGGCTCAGTCCGGCTCGGTCTGGCCCGACCGGATGGCCGCGGCTCGGCCAACGTGGCCGAGCCGAATCACGGAGCGGGGTGTCCCCCGCCCGCCGCTAATTGACGCCGGTGGCGGATCCGCCGGCCGCCAACCCTCCGGCGGCGCGTCGCCGCCGCCTTTCGCGGACCACCGGACGCGCTCCGGTGGTCCGTTTCTCCTGTTGTCTTCGCCTATGGTCCTCCCGGGACCCAACCTTCACTGCGGAGGCCTCAAAATTACCTTGCGGCCTTGTTTGTCGTCGCCCATAAATCTGCACGGCAAAAACGAAACGCGTCATCTTCGTGGTTCTCCGGCGCGGCGTGTTGGCGCCACTCCCCTTCGCCGCGGCCCGACTCCATCTGCGGATGTCTTCGGTTTTCTTCGACGTGACGCGACGGCGTCGCGTCCTTGAATTCCTTTAATTGGCGCGGCGTGACGGCGCCGCGCATATCTACCGCATGAAACCGCGTGGTGCGACGGCACCATGCTTCCTCATACCAGCCACAAAGAAATCGTTCATGAAATAAGGAGGAGGGTCGGTCCTGTTTGTGCGGACCGGCCCCCTCGCATTATTCGATAACAATTAGTCGAAAACCACGAAGATCGACAAACTAGAATCATGAACGAGATTAATTAAAATAAAACCCCTACGTTCTTTCCATAAACAAAGGTAAACTTCCAACCCACAATTAAATACCTACGCGGATCAACTTAATAAGGAGTAGATCCGCGTTCTTCGTTTAGAAAGAAACATTATGGAAAAAAAGAAATATTCCCAACTTGAATCCCTACCTCGGAATCGAAGTTTGTCGATCGATGACAAAGTTGCGGAAAGAAGACGAAGAGGTTCATCGTTCTTTGTGTCCACCAATCTCTTCCAAACCGAGTTGTGTTGGCTGATGGAAGACGTTTCACATTGGTAGGTGTCTGGGGAAGAAGTCGAAGAGGATCGGCGTTCTTCGTCGGTGGAGCGTTCTTCGTTCGCGAAGATAAGCTTCTTCCCAAGTGTTGGGCATCGCGGTATTTTACCAGCGCTCCGTCGCTTGGTGAAGTCGTCCCCAAACCCTCTCCCAAGATCCCTATATATAGGAGAGGGGTAGAGGTATGTAACCATTGTGGTTACATAACTTTTTTTTAAAAAAAGGGGTCGGGTGAATTAAATTACTTTGACGCAATTTATGAGGTCCGTTGGAACCACTTAAGAGGGGAGGGTGCCAAAGAGTTTCTCCCCATTTAATGGAGAGTTGAGGAATTAAGAGGCTCTACCTCATTAATGAGTGAGAGTTGAGAGGTTTCCTCTCCTCCCATTAATAGGGGGGTTAAGCCCCGTGTGGTCCCTACCATAATAAACCACCCACGGGAGGTTTAGTTCGGGTGTGCCCCACCACCATAACCTCACAAGGGAGGTTAAGGTGTGGTGGCCCCACCTCCAACCTCCATGAGGAGGTTTCAACCACCACACTCCCAATGGTGGCTGAAATAAAATAAAGTACATGACACATTATTTTATTATTACTCTTTTTTAAAGAAAACCCAAAAACTAACTTCCGCTCTTGATTAAACGCAACTGCGGCAAAAGTCTCTTTAAGCAAATACCGGCGTTGCGAGTTCATCGGTGCCCTCAGATTTCAATTCCTAGCACCGGTTCAAAAGATAGAAAAACCTACTAGTTCGTTTACTGAACGTACCCGAGCCAATCTTCGGAAATTGATTTCGGGCACTCCGGGCCTCAGAATCAAGTGCCGTCAGAAACTGCGTTCTTGTAAAATTCCAAAGAAAATTAAGAAAAAAATTTTCCTTGAAATTTCCGGGTCTTTACAATGTAATAGAGAAGTTACAATAAGAATAATTTTTTTCATATTTGTATTATTGAATTGAATAGTTAAATTTATTATGTTAGTAATTCTTAAAATAAATAATTTATTTTCAAGTACATTATTTTATTAAACGAATTTATTATATTGTTATATATAAATGATTAATTTTTAAATTACAGAATAACAATTAGAAAAAAAAATTGAATTTTGAATTCAACATTTCAAAATTTTCTTTGTATGAATTTTTTAGATTTTTCTGAAAAAGTTAAATTTTTTGTGAATAGAAATATAAAAATACAGTTTTTTAAAAAATACATAATTTTTATGACATCATAAAGACATAATTATGATATAAAATTTATTAAACTTATGAAATGACTAAATTATGAAATTATAATATAAATACTACAAAATAAATAATTTATAACATGTAAGTTATAATTTATTTTATGAAAAGTAAAAAAGTCATTATTAGTGCTGACGTAGTGTCAATGCAGTGTTAAAAATTTCAAATTTTGTTCCCTATTGATAATAATTAAGCGCTAAAAAATATTTTCTCAAATTATTTATTAATTATGATATATAATTTTTGTTTTTTGAGGTTTTTTTATTTTATGTTTATATAACATGAATAGTATTCAAATGCATGTGCCATGCTTGGAGAAGGGAATAAAAGACAAATTAATAAATTAGTGATGTTTTCTTGACGCGAATATAAGTAAATATAATTAATGAAAAAATCTAAAATGTCATCTTGAACCTTATTTATTTATTTTTATCATATAAATCTATTTTTTATTTTAAGAAACAAAATAATTGACTTTAATTCTTATGAAATGTCGATGCAGTGCTCATGCAAGCAAAGGAAAAATCAATAAAATGATTTTACTTAAAATTAAAATAACCCTACAATAACCCAAAAATCGAAATAAATCTTGAACAATAACAAAAATGAAAATATTCATTCCAAAATGTGATCTGCTATGATTTTTATTCCTTTGTAAGTCTTTACCCTTATTAAACTTATTATATTTTAATATTTTAAGTAATTCCTAATTTTTCCATCACCTCAATTACAAAAAGGGACTCTTTTCTTCCCTTAATTTCATCACCCTAAGCCATATTTATCAACTATACTCTATCAAACTATATTCTCAATCTCCATACACACATTATAGAGGTCTTATTTTGTGTCAAACATCATGTTTGTGGTATTAAGGTGTTAAGCAAAGTAATTTTCTGAAGAAGAGGAAGACAAACAAACCTATGTTGTGAGTTAGACTCAAGGTAAGGGGATTGTTTTGAAATGATTTTTTTTATTTATATAAAATTATATTATCAAAGAAAATATTTCACTGTCATTAATTATTTTAGATAAGTTCATTATCAATAATTTTATTTACATTTTAAGCATTTTATGCAAGATTTTGTTTTAATTTCAAACCATTTGTGCTCATGTCTTTTAAATGTTAGTAATCATTTTTTGGAAAATGGTTGTCTCCAAAATAATGATATTTTTATCATAATTATAGGTTATTAAATTATTTTCTACTATGAAAATAATTTATGTATGGTTTTGAATTATTTTTGGGTTATGAGTGAGAAAGGAAAGACCATTTAAAATGTTTTCTTAAAATTATAGTACTAGAGTATCGAATGGTATGATGTGGTATGGGGAGTTTGTCCCACATGTGATAATTCTAAGTTTCCTTATATTTTTATTATGTTCTGGTGAGTATCATGATTCATCCATAACAATTATTAATTTCAAATTGAGAAATCCAAAGTAGTATTTCAAAAGAATTATTATTTTGAATATACATTGTTTTCAAAATAATATAAAATATTTAAGGATATTTATAAAATGTTTGAAATAAATTTTATAATTTTTTTGTCAAATTATTTATTGGATAAATTTTTTCAAAGAGATTTATAGTTTTCTAAGAAAGGTATTTCCAAAATATTTTAAACCCCCTTACCAGAAAAATTAATGCTCACCTAAAAAGAAATGTGTATTTTTTTATAAGTTGAATTTTACTAGAAAATACCCTTGATTGTAAAAAGAAATGTGTATTTTTTTAGTTTTATTTTATTAAAAAAAATACACCACATGTTTTTAGCACTAAATACAAAAGTGTAATTCCGGTTCATCATAGATTCATTCGTAACATGGTTTTTTCCTATGTGGAGATATAAAAGATATTTAAAACTAAGAGTGTAACATTTTGTAACTTTCATTGATTTGAATTTTATGTAGGTAATTTTCATAAAATACTATCTATCAAAAAAATAATTTCAACAATAAGATGATAAAGGTATAATTACCTTTATTTAATAATAATTAAGATAAAAAAATTATGGCCTTATCGCTTTTTTAACCTAGATTAACATGATTTACTCTTAACTACGAAGACAAAATTTACCACGGTTGTGATACATATTGGCCAAAAATAAAGGGGAACTATTTAAAAAAATTTAACCTACTAATTCCAAATATTGAATTAATTTTATAAAATTCAACTTATAAAATTTTCAGAAATTACTTTTAAAATAAGCGCTCAACACATGATGAAACTCAATTTTAATAAAAATACATTTTTAAGCATGAAAATTGGTTTATTTGTATACTATACCTATAAAATATTAAATGAATATTAAAAATATTTATTAAATATTTAATATATATATATTTAATTAAAATAATTCAATAATAGTGAATAATTTAATTTATTATGCATTTTGTGCAAAAAAAATTCATAAAAAATTCTCTTTTACTTTCAAATGATTATTTTTATTTTTATTTTTATTTTTAAATAAATTATACCCAAAGAATTAATTTATACACATATATCCATATATTTTTCCTAATTTAGTCAGTATTATCCATACCCCCCAATCAAAATGCTATATAGTAAAAAATGTTTTAATAGTATCTCACGGTTCATTTAAACTCAGAATTACGTGTAACACGTGCTCTCGAAGAAAACAAATTTATTTGAAAAAATATATCTAATAAAATCTTCAGGTGTTACATCCTACCATTCTTAAAATAAATTTCACCCTCAAAATTAATCACTCGCATACAGAAAAATGAGGATATCCTTGTTTTATTATATCCTTGGCTTCCCTGGTTGCTTCATTGAATTTTTCCTTTCTACATATAACTTTCAGCAGGCGAGTAGTTTTATTTTGTAGTAATTTATATCTATAATCCATGATTTATTTTAATTGTTCCTCATAAGAAATATCATGTTCCAACATTATAACCTATTATTTAAAAACATGTGATCGATTAACTATGTATTTCCTCAACATAGATACATGGAACACATCATGAGCTTGAGAGAGGTATGGTGGAAGCACCATGCGATAAGCTACTGTCCCTACTCAATTTAGAAACTATAAATGGCCAATATAACTATGGTTATTCTTTCCCTTTTTTTCAAATATCATAGCCTTATTCTATAGATAAATTCACAAAAAACCTTCCCACTAACATCAAATACCATGTCTTGTTGACTATTGTTAGAATAATTTTTTTTTGAATCTGTGCAGCCTTGATATTCTGTTGAATATATCTAATTTTATCTTCTATTTTCTCATCTAGATCAAGTCTGAATAGCTTTATTTTTCCAACTTCACCCTAGAAGTTATATACATTTTTCATAGAGTGATTCATAAGGATCCTTATAAATGCTCAAATGAAATCTATTATGGTAAGAAAATTCAACTAGAGGATGGTATTGATCCCAAACACCTTTGAAATTCATAGAAAAAGATATCTGTATATATTATAGGGTTTGTATTCCACTCTCAAAATGGTCTTTTTTTAGGATGATAAGCATTACTAAAACTCAAATCTGTATCCACATCCTTATAAAGACCTATCCAGAACTTGTATGTAAACGTCAGATCCCGATAACATACTCTAGAATGTGGAACACCGTATAAACTTACCAATTCCTTAATGTATAACCAAGTAAGTTGGTCAAGAGAAAAATCTTCTCTAATAGAAATTAAGTGTGCTGACCTAATAAGGTGATCGACTACAATTTATAGAGTATTGTTCCCCTTAGATGTTTTGTGGACTCCAATTATGAAATCAACGATTATGTTTTCCCATTTTCATTTTAGTATAGGTAATGGTTATAACAACCCCTGATAATTTTTCCTCTCAACCTTAACATGATAACATACCAAGCACTGAGAAACATACTCTAAAATATACATCTTCATGTTGTCCTACTAGAAATACTATTTTAGATATATATATATTCATACTTCTTGGATAAAGAGAGAATGAAGAACTAAAATATTTATCTAATAGATCATCTAAATATGGTATGGATAGGACATATAAAAGGGTTTATAACTTTATCATTACTTCATAATCAAGGTTAAACCTGAGAACATTTTTCACCTTCTTTTGTAGTTTGACATCTTCCTTCTGTGCCACTTTAATCTTCACATGGATATATGGTTGAATACTCATTTGAAAAAGATAAGATATTTCCTATTCATTTAATATTTCCATATCCATCCTTTTAGAATCCAAAAATATCTTATCTTTCGTGATCGTCATCATATATAATCTAGCATGATCCTTTTGAATCGGTGTATCTACCACCTTGTTTGCTTTCCCAGGGTGGTAATGTATTGAGCAGTCATAATATTTAATATGATCCAACCATATCCACTAGTACATATTCAAATCTTTTTGTGTGAAAATTTAATTTAAAATTTTATAATCAGTATACATATCACACAATTATTTGTAAAGATAATGTATTCATATCTTTATTACAAAACATACCAATGCTAACTCCAAATCACGGGTTAGATAATTTTACTCATGAACCTTGAATTAGAGTGACGCAAAATCTATCACCATAATGTTTTTCATGAGAACAAATCCCTTCTTTGATACATCACTATAGATTAGAAACCCTTATCCACTATAGGGTAAAGTAAACATAAGTGAACTAACTAACACTATAGGAAAAATGAGAATTTCTAACAAGCTATTTGTGATGGGCCTGTCACAAATAGTCTTTATAGTGGGACTATTTGTGATAAGATATGAATCACAATGAAAATAATACTAGATAAAAAATTATTCACGAAGGGAAACATTTCCCGTCGCAAATACCTTTAGCGCACGTGAGTGATAAACCGTATGAACCTATATTTTTTATGGGTATTTACTCTCATCGCAAATAATATTAATCATAATAGTTATTTATGATGGGAATTTATAACCCTTCATGAATACTATTTCAAAATAAGATTATTTGGGATGGGAATCTTCGCAAATTACTTTTTAATAATTGAATGTTGTATTTGTTGTGGGTACTATTTACAAAGGGGCTCATTTCTATTAATCTAACCTATATATATGGACCCAATCGATTTTTTTGCTCCCATTCACCATCAGAGATATCTCTTACTCTATTATCCTCTATTTTATTCTCCACCACTAAATTTATTTAAATGTTTTAAATTTTACATAGAAGCAAACTTTCTAATTTGCATCTGATAAAAGCATCAAATTTGAGGTATTTATTTAATTTTTTATTTTTTAGATAATTTATATTATTTTGTATTAGAAATTTATATTATTACTTAGAATTAATTATTTTTAATTAGAAGTAATTAGTTTTAATTAGTAGTAATTAGTTTTAAGTATCAATTATTATTTTTAATTAAAATTATTTAGTTTTAAATATGAGTAGTTATTTTTAATTAGAATTAATTAGTTTTAATTTCAAGTAATTAGTTTTAATTATTACTCAATATTTATGATTGGTATTAACTACATATAATTCAAAGAAAAATAGTACTAAATAACATAACCTAGTAATAAATCATAGATCTTAGTAATAAGTAATAATAACATGTAATAATTTGTAATAATTAACAGTAATTAGTAATTAATAGTAATTAACACTATTTTTTAGCAATTAACGATAAATATTAATAAATTAAAAACAATTAGTAAAAATTAGCAGTGATGAGTACAAATTAGTGGTATTTAGTAAAATTATTGATAATTATTTTAAAGTTAGGGTAATTAGCAGAAATTGGCGGTAATTAGTAAAAAATGGTTGTTATTAGTTAAATTATAGGTAATTATTAGAAATTAGAAAAAAATTATTAGAAAATAATTATAATTAGTAAAATTATAGATCCTTCTGAGAAAATAGCAATAATTATTAGAAATTAGCGTTAATTATTTGAAATTATTAGAAGTAATTTATAGAAATTAGCATTAATTATTAGAAATTAGATTTAATTAGTAGAAATAAGTGGTAATGAGCGGGGACTATTAAAAATTAGTGAAAATGAGTTTCAATTATTAAAAATTAGTGGAAATGAGTGGTAGTTAGAAAACATTACCGATAATGAATGGTAATTTGTAAAAATTTCTGGTAATGAACGAAGTTTAGTAAAAAAATATTGGTAATGAGCTGTAATTAGTAAAAATTACTGGTATTGAGTGTTAATTAGTAAAAAATACTCATAAGGAGCATTGATTTGTAAAAATTACCAATAATGATTGGTATTTAGTAAAAATTATCGATAATGAGCAGTATTTAGTAAAAATTACTATTAAATGGTGGTATTTAGTAAAATTTACTAGTAATTAGTGGTATTTAGTAAAAAATACTTATGATGAGCGGTATTTAGTAAAAAATACTATAAATGAATGGTATTTAGTAAAAATGCCTATAATGAGAGGTAATTAGTAAAAAATATCGGTAATGAGTAATAATTAGTAATAAATGTCGGTAATAACGGGTAATTAGGGAAAATTACTGATAATGAGTGGTATTTAGTAAAAAATGTTGATAAAGAGTAGTATTTAGTAAAAAATACTGATAATGAGTGGTATTTAGTAAAAAAACTAGTAATAAGTGATATTTTGTAAAAAATACTAATAATGAACGGTAATTGTAAAAAAAATTAATGAGTGGTAATTAGAAAAAAAAATATTGTTAATGACCGGTAATTAATAAAAAATATCAGTAACGAGAGGTTATTTGTAAAAATTACATGTCAGGGTAAGTAATTATTAAAAATAACTGGTAAAGAGCAGTAATTAGTCAAAATTTCTTGTAAAGAGTGATAATTTGTAAATATTATTGGTAAAGAACGATAATTAGTAAAAAATATCAGTAAAGAGTAGTAATTAGTGAAAAATATCTTTAAAGAGTGGTATCTAGTAAAAATTACTATAGTTAGTGACATTTAGTAAAAACTATTGGTACTGAGTCACATTTAGTAAGAAATATAGGTATTGACTGGTATTTAGTAAAAAATAATAGTAATGATCGATATTTAGCAAAAAAAATACCGGTTTTGAGTGGTATTTATTAAACAACAATGGTAATGAGTGGAAATTCGTAGAAAATACTAATAATGAGCGGTATTTAGTAAAAATTACCTATAATGAGCAGGAATTAGTAAAAAATTATGGTAATGAGTTGTAATTAGTAAATATTACCTATAATGAGTGGTAATTAGTAAAAATAACTTGTAATTTGTACTAATTATTAAAAAATACCAATAATAAGTGGTAATAAGTAAAAAATACTGATAATGAGAGGTAATTAGTAAAAAAATACCTATAAACTGTGGTGATTAGTAAAAAAACTAATAAAGAGTGTTAATTAGTAAAAAAATACCTTTATAGAGTAGTAATTAGTAAAAAAACTATAAAGAGCATTTATTAGAAATTAAATACGGGTAAATAGTGATAATTAGTAAAGAATACCAGTAAAAATATGTATTTATTAAATAATAATAGTAATGCGCATTATTTAGTAAGAAATACTGATAATGAGTGGTATTTAGTAAAAAATATTGGTAATGAGCAGTATTTAGTAAAAAATACCAGTAATGAGTGATGTTTAGTAATAAATAATGATAATGAGTAGTATTTAGTAAAAATTACTGGTAATGAACGATATTTAATAAAAATTACTAGTAATGAGTGGTATTTAGTAAAAATTACCAGTAATGTGTGGTATTTAGAAAAAACATTAGTAGTAATGAGCGGTATTTTAGAAAAAAAATACAAATATTAAGAAGTATTTAGAAAAAAATACCAGTAATGATTGGTAATTCATAAAAAAAATATTGATACAGTGGTAATTAATATAAAATATATGTAAAGAGTAGTGTTTAGTAAAAAATACTTGTAATGATCGATATTTAGTAAAAAATACTTGTAATGAGAAGTATTTAGTAAAAACACTGATAATGAGAATTATTTAGTAAAAAATATTGATAATGATAGGTATTTAATTAAAATTAATGGTAATGAGTGGTATTTAGTAAAAATGCCCAGAAAAGAGTGTTAATTAGTAAAAATTACTAGCAATAAGTGATAATTAGTAAAAATCCCAATAATAAATTGTAATTAGTAAAAAATAACATTAATTAACCCAAATTAACTACAATTAGTAAAAGAAGATCGACCAAGGGGTGTGAGGGAATCAAATAGTGGTATGGATGAAGGGGTCAGAAGAGGGAAAGAATTCTGGCCCTGTGATTCTTTATATTTATGTTCGCCTCTATCCCCTCTACTCAATGCTTCCCCTAATGGAAGCAGAGAGTTAAGTGGATGAAGGTGGCGATAGTGTGAAATAGTTTGAGTGCTCTTGTGTTTAGACCCTTTAGATGAGATTAATTCATGGTTAAACTCATATTTACCCACAATTACCTCTCCTCTAAACCGTCTAAATGTTGGGGTGCTATAATCATTTCACTTTGTTATCAGCATCATCCCCTCCACTCCATGCTCCCATAATGACCCTAGGTCAGTATTCTTTCTCCCTTAATGATAATTAATAATAACTATAAAAATTATTCTTAATTAGAAAAAAGTAGCAGTAATTTGAGGAATTAAAAATTTTGAGACATAATTAGATAAAATTGATAAGTAATTGTGATTTTTTTTTTATTTTTTTGTATATTCTCTTACTTATATAAGATTAATCATTAGAAATGTTTTTATTTTCTATTTGTTTTTTAAATATGGAACATGGAAGTATACAAAAATATTTATTATAATATTTTGATTGGATAAATCATCATAAGAATCCAAATGTTTTTTGGAATAAATCCTATATATATTAAGGGTGTTGAAGCTTTTTTACTATTAACATAATCTAAACCAAAACATGCCTTAGAAGGGATAATTATGTTTCCATGTATGAAATGTGATATGGGGATATTTAAAACATTTTACAATGTTGAGGGTCATCTATTGTGTTTTGGTTTTAAGAAAGATTATATTTTTTTGGTATCAAAATGTTTAACATAGTTTTGGAGATCATACTAATAATTTGATTCCAGATCTATCACAGTTTCAAAATTCTGTACTTGAGGTTGTTGGTTCATCTTTTCAAAAAATAGAAACTCAAAATGAAATTGATTTAACTCTTGAGTTAGAACCATGTCTATTTTATAATTTAAAGAAGACTGTTGAAGATTCTTTATATATTGGTTTCAAGATAATGAAATTTGAATTAGATTCAAAATTTATGGATATTAAATGAGATAATGGAATTCCAAATAGTTATTTTGATAAGGTAGTCTATTTGATTAAATCACTATTACTTAAAGGAAATATTTTGACTACCAATTTTATTGAGATCAAGAGTCTATTTTATAATTTGGGTATTTGTTATCCAAATATTCATGCATATTCAAATGAATTCATCTTATATTATGGTAATAATTATTCATTAGTTAGTTGTCCTTCAAATTGAAAATTGACGTACAAAGAGGATAAACAAAGGAATT
The DNA here is from genome assembly GCA_963277665.1 of Viscum album. NCBI lineage: Eukaryota > Viridiplantae > Streptophyta > Magnoliopsida > Santalales > Viscaceae > Viscum > Viscum album. The sequence continues at coordinate 1,771,180,329 of OY728157.1, forward strand.
TTGGATTGTTTCACATTAAATTGTTGAGGTATTTCTTACTTACACTTAGATTGTAACATTTATTCATGTCTCAGGAAACAACATCAATGATGTCAAGGCATGAATCCAATATTTCAACTATTAAAAACTTAAATCATCATTGTATTAGTGACGTATGAATTTTTTTTTCCATGTACATTCTTCTTTTCCTTCAAAAACCAGTAACATTTGATAAAGTATTTTTATAGATGGTTTTTTCTATTTAGTTCTTACAGTAGTCAGTATTCTTGTTTTCCCATCTATATAACTCCATAAAATTTACCTCATTCAATGTAGATGACTGAACCATATATATTTTTTAACATTTTTAATTATAGATTATCTAAAACAAATATTGATGTTTATTTGAATCCATCTATTGATGAGTTAAATTAATTATGCTGTAATGGTGTAAGTGTATATGATTTTCTTGAGAAATATAATTTTCTAATGAAAGATACATTTATGTAGAAAATTGGTGACTTACTGGTATATTTAATGTTATCTGGATGGAGTACACATGGTCCAAAATCATGTATATATTATATGAGTGATAGAAAATATTTAATGCTCATCAATTGGAGAAAACCTTGTTTTTTTACCATCATCACAAATTTCTTTCTATTGATCATACTTTTAAAAGTACTAGAAATTATTTCATAAATGGTACAGTTGAAATAGAAGGACCTCCATTAATAATCTTAGATATTGATTTAAAAAATTGCCTCTTCATTTTCTCTAATTACCTTAGGGTTAACTATAAACCAACAAAAAAATTATGCCTATGGGAAAGATCAATATTGTATTAAACAAAATATTTTTTAGGATCTTGTATTGGTCTGATTTGTTGGTCTGTCACATGTTGAATGTCATAAATATTTAGGACAACTATTTTGATAATATATTTTATATAGTTTTGGAAACACCTGGTATGGCCAAAGATATTGTAAAGTCACTATTAGATCTTTCACAAATTTACAGGTGACCAGAACTTGAGTTGTATGAAAATGAAATATCACATAATTTAATGAAGCCCAAAAAGGCTTATACATTATCCAAAGAAAATCATTTATTATTTTCTCAGTGGATTGTAGATTTGAGGCAGCTGGGTGGTTTTGTTTCCAATTAGGCTAGTTTTTTTGGAAACAATCATATTATTAGATTAAAAGGTAATGATTTTTATGTTATAGTGAAAATAATTCTAGCTATTTAATTTAGAGGTTTTTGAATTCTTCAATTTGGGATTTTCAAACAAAAATATCATATTTTTTCTGAGACATTTGTTTGGAAGCAACAGAACATGATACACTAGGTAGACCATAAAAGATTTTGTTTTAATTTTATGTAAACTATAAAAAAAATGACTTTCTTTGATTCAATAAGACATTGATATGAAATTTTCCGCATGAAGAAAATTGTGGAGGGATATTACTGTTCTGATGTATATACACATAGGAGAGACTCATGTAGGAATTGAAGAAAAAGGATTGTAATAAAAAATTAGTTTAAGTGTAAATACATAAGCTTATTTATATGAGGAATTTTTTTTGTTTTGATCCCATTATTTCCAACCTAAATATCCTTCAAAACATAACTAAATGAGTCATAGTGAAGGAAATATTGATGATGCATTAAACATTCAATTATCAATTTTAAATCACCCTAAACATGGATTTTGTGGAGTTCATGAACAATAGATTTCATATAATGAACATTATAGGGTTCATATATATATATATTATCCTCAAATGTTAAAAAATGATATGATTTATATATTAACCGCTACCATCACCAATAATTTAATTTTTTTAAAAGTTAATTAATATTTTTTTAGATTACATAATGATCATATCAATAAAAATTTTCCACATATTACACTATCTTCCCTTGAAAAATATCCGTAAAATAATTTTTCCTACTAGTTTCAAAGAATGGAAAAGTAAGTTGTTTGTTTTTTTAACCTATGAAACAAATTTATCATTTGTTATATTGGTAATTATAATTCAATTTTTTAGGTATCATAATATTTTGATAAAATTGATAATAGGTTGTGTGTATTAATTAACCCACCATCCAAAATGTTAAGAGCTTATAATTCATATGTGGTGAATGGTTTTCAATTTCATACACATTAATATGGTGAATCAAAAAATAATTAATAGTGGTTTTTTATTTGGAATATCTCATCATAGAGAAAGTTAATTTGACTTTTATGGAATGATAGATGAAATAATTGAACAAACTAATCTAAAATAGAATTATATAATTATATTTAAATTCCATTGGTTTGATACTAATAAAGTATTGTTTATTTATCCATGCCAAGGAATCATCAAAATTAAATATAAATATTTTATATCTATAAATTAATCATTTTTATTAGATAATCTAGAACTAAAAAAGTATTATTCAAATTATTTTTCTTCTTCAAGAGAGTTAATTGATTGGTAGATCATTATAAAAATGAAATCACGTGAAAATAATTTTATGCAAAGTGAATTTCATTCTGTTGAAGTGAAATGAATTGAAATTTTTTTAAAGACAACTCAAAATACATCTTTTCAATGAAGAGATATGAATATCATTGATGACATACGATAGTTACAGGTCGATGGTGACAATAATGTTGATGATGTAACAAATGAATTTGAATTAATAAGATATATTGAATTTGAAACTACTATATAAATTGATGATACAGGGGAGGAAGATAAAGATATTAACACTATCGTATATGAAGAAGGGGATAAAGATGAAGAATGAAACAATTACATATTGTTTATAGTCATAATAAATACATATATAATACTCAAATTCAATTATTTGCAGACAATATGTTTTTTGTGTTTCAAATGGATGACGAGGTTTATGATTAGATGTTTTTTAGCCTCAAGGAGGTTATACTAACTAGTGATGAGCTAAATGCTTCACCATCTGACCCTCAGGTTGTAGGCAGTTCATCTACTCAGAGGGGTTGTGTTCTTGTGAGATTGATGATTATCGACACTATTCATGAGCGGCGTCTACATATTTATTTTGATCCATGCATTTAGAGGTATGTTTAATTATGTAATTTAGTTAATTTTAATTATCATTTATTTTCATTAATTTATTTACATACTAATTGTTTTATTATTTTTCTATTTTCCATTGTTTTCCACATATAGATATTGGAAAAGTGAGCTCAATTATACATAATGATTTATCTAGAGCACGAGATATGTGGGATCATATTCTCATTCATATTTGGTAGTGCATGTTTGATCATTGGATAATAAATACATATATAATAGTTATTCGGAAATTTATTTAATTATTAACTTTATATTGTTAATTATTTATAGGTTTTATGGTATCCCAAAAATGAGAGGCTTGTGAGGAATTTATGCTTGAGAATTGTTGTTAGTTTTTTCAAAATATGAGGAAGATATCCATGAAGAATGCTGGAGTCCTAGTTTTTTATCATTATTGATGCATCCATAAAACTAATTACATATCCTATCAGATTGTGGATGGATTTTTATAATACTGGATGGTAGATAGATTTTAGAGGAGATCATAATTAGGTTAGTATAACTTATGGAGGTAGTAGGTATTGTATAGAGATGGTAATTTTACATTCAGTACTGATCGAAAATATCTGGTTAGTAATTTTATTTAATAATTTATATTAATATAAATGTAAAGTGATTATTTTATTATACATATAGGTAGTTGAGAAGCCCAATATTATAGAGTTTGATTTTTAAAATAGGTTGTACACAATACCTATCAATGGAAATAATAATAGTGGTCTACAACATATGATAATGGTAAGAATGGTTTTTATTGTTTTAGAATTAAAATAAAATGATATTTTAACTATTTGAATTTTAAAGTGAATTTAATGGAGTCTTATGAGGAAGTGACTTCTAACGCAGACAATGAGAGGCAGTTTGAGACTGAGGATCAGACCACCAGTGTCGTAGGTTTTGATGACAGAACAAGGATACATGTGACTTAGTATACTTTTGAGAAAGGCTGAGTTGTCGGTATCATTTCTCGATTGATGCCTAGAATTTATTATGGTATTATTATGATATCATTATCCATATCTTGGGGAGATTATGGAGAGTCATCATCATCAGCTGTATAATATGAGGAGAAGCTTCGAGATCATGATGAGTTTATATAGACCCTGCATAGAGGGTGGGCAGAATTTCTTCGATAGCATGAGAAGCAGTAGGAGGAGAATCATCAAGTGCATGAGCACTAATAGCAATAGATGATGGAGTACATACGATGCTTGGCGTAAGGTATAAGGATAGATTTCCCTTCATCACCTCCTCCAAATAACTCTCCCACTCAGTGATTTATGTATTTTTTGACCCATTTATTAGGATACACATTTAAATGAACATATATTTTATAATATTATTATTAATTCAAATATTTACATTTTAATATAATATTATTTTTATTTTATTATGATGTTTTTCATTTAATTTTTTATTTATTTTTATATTTTTCTATATTTTTTATTTTTTTATTTTTTTATTATTTGTGTTGGGAGATAAATAATATCAGAAATTATTTATTTTTATAACTGGTATAATCTTTTGTGACGGTTGAATCCCTCATCGTAAAAACAATTACAACAGACCATCCTAAAAAATAGTTTTTGCAACCCGATTTTTAGCTACGGGTCATTTTCGATGGGATCCCATTGTAAATATTTATTATTCTAGTGGTGCAACCCTTTCTTCTATTCCTTATAATTCTCTTCACATTCATCCATCTAAAGGAACTTGGATCATTTTCAAGTTAACTTGGTGATTGGATTATACATTAATAAAAAATTATCCACAAAGTGCCAATAACATCTACCCAAACCAAGATAATTTAATATCTTAATCATAGTTGTTGGTATGGGATAACATTCAATAACTTTTTTCATTGAATTATCTACTGATATACAAACACCTTAGATTATATGACCCAAGAATAAAACTTTTTAAACCCAAAATTCACAATTTGTAAATTTTTCATAAATTTTTTCCTTCCTTGGGGTCTTCAATAAAATTATCAACTGATTTTCATGAACTTCCATGATCTTAGAATATTTGAGAATATCATCTAAAAAGACTACCACTAACTAATCAAGGTGATATCTAAAGACTACATTCATTAAATCCATGTAGATAGAAAGGGTATTAGTAAGGCTAAATGGAATCACTATAAATTCATAGTTTCCTTACCTTGTACAAAATGATGTATTGGGTATATCCCCCTTCTTAACCTTGAATTAATGATATCTATAATGAATTTCAATCTTGTAAAAGTATTGACCTCCTCATAGTTGATCAAACAATTCATCAATACAAGGTAGATGAAACTTTTTCTTGATTGTGATATTGTTCTTTTCCTGATAAAAAATACAAAGCTAGATTCTTCTATCTTTCTTTCTAAGAAAAAGAGAAAGTGAACCCCAAGGTGATACACTTGGATGAATGAATCCCTTATCAATATTATCCTAGAGGTTCTTATTTAATTCAATCAACTCAATCGGGAACATTATATATGGAGTGACTAAAATTGGTATTGAACCAAGTATGAGTTATATCGATAACTCAACTTCATAATTCTATGTAAAATTGGAAACTCTTCCAAAAACACATCAACAATCTCCTGAATAATAGGCATGTATTTAATTTTGAGTTATTTCCTAACCACCAGAGACAAATATATTTTATGGATGTGAATTAAGACCAACAAGGTAGAAATAATTTCAATTAGAAGTATATATTTATCCTTATTCCAATAAATGATCATGAGATTATTTGGAATACAAAACGTGACTTCTCTTCCTTGGAAATTGATATTGGATCCATATAAAGCATACCAATCCATGACCAAAATCATATAAAATTCAACTAAAGGTCTATTCACAAAAAAATTAGGAAGTATATTCCATTAAACATATATCAAAGGGGAACTATGGACTTTATATGTAACCAACATACCATTTGAAGTTTTCACTACTAACTCAATATATAATAGTTGATCTAGTAATTCAATACCCTTTTCAAATTCATTAGATAAAAAAGAGTGGGTAGATATATAATCAAATAATACATTATATGTTCTATACTGGATGATAATTTTACCTTTCACTGCGTAATTTTTTTAACCCACTTTTGCAGAAGTGATTTTCTGAGATTTAACTTTGTATTTAGGATTAGGAGGCTATTAATTATTGATAATAAAAAACTTTTAAACTAATGTATTTGTTATAATAATTCCCATACTCCTTTCATTTGATGAATTGTATCATGGGTGGTGCATTAGTTGGTGATTTAATTTCCTATATTATATAAAATATAATTTTCAATGCCTTTCTACATTAACTCATTCTACGAACAACTTTTCCACATTTAAAACACTTCCTAGTTCCACTCAATAAATTCCCATGATGTTTCTTACAACATTTCATGCATGTAGTTGACTAAAATTTATTTAAATAATTTGATTTATTCAATTTCTCAGGATAATTAATATTCTTTTTTTATAAAAAATATGGGAATGGTGGGAATATCTATTTTCCATTTCTACCTTGAGTGAACATCGAATTATTTCTTCATAGCTATTAAATTCTCTTATAGCTAACTTCTTTTATAGACAAAGTTTTAAGAAACCAAATAATTGATCAATTTTTATTTTATGAATAATGATTAAACAATAAACATACCATTAAATTATTGTAAAATTAACTTTATAAGAACCAATAGATTCAGCATACTTCTAATTGAGCTAATGAAATACCTTTTTCATTCTTGTACACTAAATAAGAAAAAAGTAGTTACTGAAAAATATTCCCCTAATCTCATCCCATCCTATGGATTCAATTTCTTACTCTTGAATCATATTCTTAATGAGGTTACACTATTAATCTCCTTCACCTTCCAAATAATCAAAAACAAGAATAATATTCTCATGTTCTGAACACTAGAAAATGGAAAATATATTTTTAGTGGTACTGATCCATTACTCAACAACTAGTTGATCTGTAGACCCACTAAAATAAGGTTTAAATTTTCTCATGAAAGACTAAATAAAAAGTTTTTCTCTACATTCCTAGTTAATAAAATCATCATGATTCATAGAATGAGAAAATTTTGTGTGCGTAGTAATGATATTTTTCAATCCAGCTCCCATAACATTTGGTTTCTCATGAGGGAAATCATTACAATGTTCATTGAATTCAACATTAACAACATTACTTTAGGTTATAGACATTGATTAAAACCAACAATTATATTATGAGAAATAATAATCATCTTAGGGAAAACACATACTTATGATAAATAATTTATAGAATGTATGAATCATGAATCCTTCTTCTATGAAACCTTAGTTTTAACCTATATCATTTATTATCATTACCCAAACTTTAAAATGTTATCTCATACTTATAATTATTCATAGGGTTCTCACTAATGTTATCTCATCCTAATTTCTAAAGGATAACTAAACCTCTCTTTGATACCAATTATAGTAACCCATACTTTTCATACTCAGATATTACATATTATTATATGAATATTCATTACATAACAATATGATTCGTTATAGAATAATATAGTTCTAGTATATTTGGAAACTTAAACACATAAACAACTGGCTCATATGTGTATCATATTAATTTCATAAAAACTAAAACCCTTCATAGACATAACATACTTAATACATTTCTCAATAACCTGGAGAAGGGAAACATAATAAAGGGTGAGATCAAATTCTCAGTAACATTAAATAAGGTAGATATCAATGATCACTTAAATATAACAAGGGTATAAAACATGATAATAACATTTGAAAAAGATAACCTATATTTCAAAGTTTATGATCTTTATTCATGGAATAAATCCTGTAATTTCATGATATATTAATCATAATGGAATCAAAGAACATGATTCACGATATAATAATATTATCTTAAGACATAGAATTTTGGAATGAGAATAGACAATCATTTACATAGTATCCAAGGCCCATTTCCAAGAAAATAATAGTGTATTGAGTTCACTCTTCATTTCATCATAATAGTCAAGGTTCACTCCCAATATTATCATAGTAGAAAAATTCCCTTATTTAAATAGTTTCACTCTCCATTCCATTCCTGTTTATCTCATGAGATATCAATCATTAACCAATTAATTAGAGGGCTATATAATTCTAGGCCCACCTATCCTTGTTTATTACCTAAACACCATACTCAATTATAATATAACAACAACACTTGGTTATAACAAAACCATTATCCTTACTTTATAACATAACAAACCATCACATAATTAAAATCATACATATATGTTCCACAAGATCATAAAACATTCATCATATCATCACATCATAACATGGGAAAATAAAATAGGTTTCATAAAAATTTCCTCTATTCATATCATAACCCATGAAAAATAAATGGGTTTCATAAACATATCATAAACATAAAAATTAACCATCCAGATAAAGAGTAATAATGGTATCATTAATGCATAATTAATATAATAGTATATTATCATATATGAAAATTATAATAAAATATTACATAAATATTTCTTGAGAAAATTAACCTTTCTACGTTGAAAATTTCTTTTAAAATAAAAAAAATCTAAAATATTATGGGAAAAAATATTTTTAAAGAAACTTGGAAATATTTAAAAAAATATCCAAAACATTGATCTTTTATAATGAAAGGAAATTCCTTTAATGCCATATAATTTAAAAGAAAATATTTTTTTTCATATTTTTTTTGGAGAATATTCAAAAAAAATCATTCAGAAAATGTCTAGAATATTGATTTAATTTTTTTAAAAAAACATGGGTAAAAATGACTTTAAACAATCATATGATAATATTAAAACCTTATTTAAATTACTTTTGGAAAATATGGATATAGAATAAAAATATTTTTCAACCAAAGAGAGAAATAATGTTGATTTCCCTTAAAAACACAATTTAAGTATATTGAGTAATTAAGGTTATAAAAATGAACGTAAAACATGTATTTTAAATAAATAACCATAGGATAATAAAATGAAATATTTTATTTACATATAGATCATGGTATTTCCTCATTAGAAACTTTATAAAAATAATCCTGATAAACAATGACATTGTAACATAAAACCCTTACCACTATGAAAATTTTCAAACATAAGCCATATGAAAGAAATAAATAAATATTAATATTTATATCCCATACTTTTCATGATAATTATAATAAAATATATTCATGTGTAGTATATACACCAGATAAATTAAACATTTGGTGAATATACTATGTGTCTCACAAAAATAAAAGTGAGATGAAAATATCATACCATTGGTCCAAATTCCTTCATAATCATTGAAAACTCCTATATAATAAATATAGTTTTATTATATATTTATTATATAAAAATAATAATATATATTAATCCTTTTTTATAACCTTTTATCACCCATTTATTAGTAATTCTTTATTAAAATCACTCTTTTGGTTGATAATCTCTTCATTTTTCTTTTTCTTTTTTTAGTTATTTCAGTCCTTATTATTTTATCATAGTTCTATAATATCCAAAAAATTTATATTTTGATATAAATATCATATATATTCAGTATATATATATTTATATTCATCCTAAAAATTTAGGGACATACAAATAAATTACACAATTTATTGAGATGGTATGTTGTAAGCATGAATATTGTTTCAATTTTTCAATGTATGGAATGAAAGAAGGGTAAATATTAATTAACATTTATAAAGACATTATTATATCATAAAAATCATATATATTCATAAAATAAATTCTTGTTTCCATCCATGTAAAATATAAATGAAAAATGAACCGCATTGCTTAATAGAGGTGGTAGTCCACTCATACGCATGAGTGACATTGTCGTTTCTAAATGGTTTGGAAGGTAAGAAGGTAGATATGATATTACCATTAAAAATCATAATTATTTAATAAATATAATATATAAACATTAAAACCATCATAATATCTATCTATGAAATAAGTTGATGGAAAATGAATTATATCACTACATGGATATGGTAAGTCATATGTACGCACGAGTGATAAATTCACTTCTCATTTGATTGAAAGAGGGTGAATAAAGGTGGTTAAATAATGATAATAAAATTTAATTATATTGATTAAAATTAATTTTTTATTTTATGAATAATGTAACAGATTTATAGAAGGTAAAGAAATCATTAAAAATAAAGTGATTGGTTAAGGTGATTACCTCTTCTTTGAAATAACTCCTTTAGATATTCTCTTAAGGGGTCTAAGTTTAGAATTTTAGGAATAAAAAAACCTCTATAATGTGTAAAAGGGATTTTCTTAATAGATATATATATATTTTGTTTGATATAGAAGTCTCAAAGTGGGGTGAAGTAGGGAAAGAAGGGGTTACTTTTTATGATTGAGGGAAAGGGCATTCTTGGAATTTCTTAAAAGATTAAAATATACTAAATTCATTCTTAAGAAAAATAGTTCAGAATAAGATTTAATTGTAAAATATAAGACATTATAGACTATATATTATACCCTTTACACTCTTTAAATATTTTTATGATTTTTAAGTATTTTAATAAAATATTATTTTCATAAAATATAATTATTTACAATATAGACACTATTCATTAAATTTGACATAAAAGACATAAATAAAGAGTTGAAATTATAATATAATAATTTAAACTAACACTATTATGTCATATAAATTCGTTTCAAGCATTAACTCTCTCAAATTATTTTACTTTTCATATTTTAAAAATCATTAATTAATTTTTTTTATTAATTAGATAAATATTGCATCAACGTTGTATACGAATTTATGGTCATTATAAAATAATTAAAATTTGGAAATAAATGTCTATAAAAATAATATTTTCATTAATCACAAAATAGAAACATATATTTTTTTGTCAATTTTATTTCTTTCCCACGTCGACACATAAGAGATATTTAAAATTGTGAGAGTAAAATTTTGTGACTTTATTTGATTTTAAAATTATATAGGTCATTTTTATGGACAAGTGTCCCTTAAATAATTAACTTTTAAGAATAAGGTGACAAGGTTAAAATTCCATTCATCAATTAAGAATTAATACGAAAAATTCTAGCCTTTTAACTTATTTTTAACCTAGATTTACTTGATATACCTATTATCGGCATGATAAATTTTACGAGGATTAATATTCATACTGATCAAAAATAAAAGGGTCATTTTTGCCAAATTTTAACCACCTAATTAAAAATATGGAATCCATTTTATGAAATAAATTTTTTAAAAGTGGCATAAAATAATTTTAAAATATGTCATCAACACACAAAGAAAACTGGTTCTTAGAAATAATACATTTTGAACCATAAAATATAGTTTATTCTTAAACCATTCCGAGAAAAATATTAATTGAATTTTAAAAAAATTTATTAACTATATAATATATATATATATTATAAAAATGGTTCAAAAAATAGCTAATAATTTAATTTATTATGATAAAAATACATTAAATGCATAAAAATAATATTTGTGAGAAATAGATCTTTTACTTTCAATTGTTTTTTATTTTTTATTTATATTTATCATTAAATGATGCCAAAATAATTAATTAATACATATATAACCATAAATTTTCATAAATTATTTTTTCCTATTCATGCCCACCAATCCAGCGACTAAGTGATAAAAATAGTATTTCACAGTTCTTTTAAACATGATATTGTGTGTAATGCAAGCTATCGAGGAAATAAAATTCACTTGAAAAAATATTCCATAAAATATCAGGGTTTAACTAAGACTAAAGAGGAGAGGTTTTTCATTTCAGACTCATGGATGATCAAGGTGTCAAGGTATTGGGGTTAGGGAATATGGGGATTAGAAGGATAGGGGATAGGGGTAAGGGGATTGATAGGGTTGGGGTCACAAATATGGGGAAAGGGTCGGTGAATTGATGGGATTGAGGGTCAGGGTGGCCATTGATGGGGGTTAAGTTTGTGGTAATTAGGGATAAAATTATAAAATTTAACAACATTTTTAGCAACTACTGCAAAAAACCACTATTAATACATCTTTTTTATATAGTGATTGTTGTTGAGTTGTATGATCAACATTGGATGTCATTTGTGTATTGATCGATGAAATGGATTTACCATTCATTTTAAATTTGGATATATTGATGGAAATGATAATCCTTGAAATTATATTGATTGTAATGACACATAATTTCACAAATATAAATTTTCTTCTAAATAATAAAGTGTGTTTGTTTGTCGTATTTAGAAATATAGTATAGTATAGACACATGAAACCCAGAATAAAAATAAAAAACACTTTATATCATTAATTGAGAACATTAAATATATAGAATAAATATATCCATGAAGATTTATAATATTACAAGAATTAGAAAATATTGATCATCTCAATCCCCTAGAATCATCAAAGCCATGAAAAAACTATAAAAAGGTGATTAAACATTAGAAGTCAAATCAAAATTTTAAAAATGAAGAATATATAACCCTGAGAGGAATTTATTTCAATGATTTATGAAGGAGTTAAGTGGTAATTAATGTTGGTAATGTTACTATTGAAAAATAAATATGACTATTGTAATAGTAACTTAACCATTAGGGATAGTAGTATGACTATTGAGAATAGTATCATTCCGATTGGAATAGTAAATCAACATAAAAATAGTGAAATTTCATATAAAAAATATTTAATATGATTTTTTTAGAAAATATAAATATTATATTTATATAAAATAAATATCATCCTTAAATACTCAAATAATGTATAAGTAAAATTTTAAGAAAATGTATTTGTTAAAACCCATAATTTTTATGTTAATAATTAAATTTACCCACGTCTGAAAATTATTTTGATTAAATAAAGGTTATTTTCAGAATTATCACATTAAAATTTTTTAGTAGTAAATCTTTTATTATTTTTAGTGAAGCATCAATCATTATGTGAATAGTTAAAATATGTTTTTTTAAATACTGCATGTTTAATGACATTGTAATGATGTAATAATGACTTAATAAATATCAAATTGGGTATATAAACCCAAAAATAATTAAATAAGATAAATAATTTATTCAAAAACAATAAAATTAATTTCTAAACATAAAAATTATTTTTGAAAACCTAAAAATATACAGTAAACCATTGAAGAAATAATTTGTCATTTTTCTCATTTCATTTTGAATAAATAAATAAATTCAATGGTATCATAGTTTAATAGACCTAAAATAATTATATTTTATTAATATATTATTAATAATATAGAAAATATCACTACTAAACTATTTTCCTTTGAAATTATTTCTTATTCAATATTTTAACCAAAAAATACCCCCTCATCATGTATAAATGCCCCTCTCACTATCATTTTAAAACTAATTCCCCTCAACTTCTAATAGCCAAGACACTAAAAAAATTCTATCTATTAAGAATCTTATCATCCTTAGGGATGTTTTTAAGTCTGATAACTCTAATAATTCAAGGATTTAAGGGTCATAGAAAAAGAACATCACCAAAAGGAGGTAAGATTCTTTTATCTTTTCATTTAATTTTCCTCTTCTCTTCCTCAAACCTTATACTATTTTATGAAACAAGCCTCTAAAAAATAATTAAATAGGATATTATCATTTTCTAATTATATTAATTAACTATAATAGTTTTATATTTTTTAGAGATCTCTCACCTCCTCTTTTGTCAATTTCCCATTCATGGATGGTTAACCACCTATGAGGATGTTTCCAATTTTATACTTATCACTATTGTTAGGGAAAGTTATAATAAATTATTTATAGTATATAAATATATTAATATATTTATTTTTAATCAAATAGAGTTAATTTTTAAAATGTATATATATAAATTAAATAATAAAAATTGAAATAAGACAGGATATATTTAAGAAATAATAATAACAAAATATTTCACCATTAACAGATAAAATTCAATGATTATAATTAATCAAGTAAAACATAAAAAAATATGACTCACTATTGGATTCATATTTTAATAAATATATTTTTATTATATTGGAGTTATAAATTTTATAAAATAAATTAGTAACTAAGGTAAGTGGATTCTCAAACCCAACACTTTTTAATTAGATTTATCACATATTTGACCTTATTTTTTTTGTATTATTTCAAAATACCCACTAAATTTCCTTTAAATCCCTTTAAATATTTTTTCTAGGATATATAAATATTTATTCTTCATTGAGATTATTTATAAACCATAAAATTTTATTTTGGAAAAATTATTTATTGATATCTTTAGAATCACTTATTCTTATCATCCTGACTTATATCCCTTTATACAGATTGAAAATTTAATTTTAATTATTTTAAACAATTTTAAGTAAAAAGTGATAAACCATGCATTCATTCACAAAAAGAAATAATATATACCTTGAAGGGCAATTTAAGTCTACCAGATTTAATCTCCCTAAACAATTTCCAGGAGATAGTGGTTACCTAAGTGTCGGGTTCATCCATTATCAGATCTTCAAACACAAATGACTGTTTATCCCAGGACTATATATACACATCAAGACTGATCTTCCAATTATTGAATCCCTAAACAATAATTAGGTCTTTTGTGTTGATCCATATATATTTATCCTCATTTAGAGTCACCATCACTGTCACAATCCGCCTTCACCAAAAGGAGGGAAGGGACATCAGATTTCCAAGACCTTCCTTATTTAAGTTGAATGAGAGATAATGACCCTCGAGTCCCACCTCTAGTAGGCCCCAGAGTGGAGACTAGCACCAAGGGTATAACATTTTCACACTATGGGAGGCATTACCCTTTTTAGTTAACCAAGATTGGGAGAAATAATGAGTCAACACCAAACACCACCAAGTATAGAAAACTCAAGGTAAAAAAACAAACTACATGCATGTTTTAATAATAAAACTAAACAAAGTACAAGGACTCCAAAGTAATATACCCAACTATAAAGGAAAAAAGGCTAAGCAGAAACAAACAGCAACCAACAACAACTCCAAGGTCTAGACTAGTAAGATCCCACACAGTCTTTGAATCCCTCCTGGAAACCTGAAAGTAAACGTAGGGTGATCATACAAAGTATACTCAGTAGGAAAACCTAAAGCTCTCATGCACAAGTGGGGAGACGTCCTAAAGTCCCGTGAGAAGCAGATGAAACATCATCTATCCATCCCACCTTACCGTCCATGCTCACCAAATAACACACGCAGTAAGATAAAATTAAGAAAAAAACATTTGGGTACCCGGACCACCATTTCCCCCACTAGCTAGCTGCTCATCCCTAACGGCAAACGTCCTAACGCTACCACGGACTTCCTACCTGCACACACCTGGACCTCACAACCACACATCCCATCCCGCACACACCTAGGCCTCACAACCATCCATCCCTTCCCGCACACACATGGGCCTCATCCCGAAGACACCTGGGAAAACAAACCTGCCCGAAGAGTTCTGGGCTAATAACACACCAATTGAAACCTACCCAAAGAATCTTGGGTGTAAGGTCGCCTCCAGCCATCACAGTTGAGGGAAGAGGGAGTAGGAATGAGAGTAACTAGGGTGAAACACCCTTTCCCATGAAATGGGGTGTCCGACACAAAGTTCCAAACGTGGGTGGGGAGTGACCAAACACAAAACATACAGTTACACATATATACACCAACACACAACCCAAACTATTGCTCCTCAAATATATACAAGCAAGTACACAAGCACTGCTGCCTTAGAAAATAGGCACACAACAAACAGTTCCCAGTTCCCATGTTCAAGTGATCATTTCATAACAGTTCAGTATGAGTTAATCCCTTCAATACTAGGCAACTAATAGGCACATTCATAGATGAAAAAACAATAAAGCATGAAGGAAAACCATCAGGTAATTTAAGCATTCACACCTGGTTCTCTTGTAAATTCACAACAACTAGGGACCAAGTGAGATCACTCGAAGTACTGGAAACAAAAAAACCCCAAGACACAGCCCCATGTCCCCAAAATCCAGGAGCCAATGGTTTCTCAACAATAGAGGATCCCACCCAAATTCGTGTCAAGCAGAGAAACCACACAGCCTCAGATTCACAACCAGTGAAAGTATAACAATAGGGGATCCCATCCCCACCCATATCACCCCAGCAATCTAAGCCCCCATCCGAGAAAACCATAAATTCACCCACAATTGGCCTATAAAAGAAAACAACCAAACCACTACCAACACAAGGCATGCCCTTGCAGGTATTTTCAGATTTAAAATATTTAACACACTCCATGATTTCAATTCCACAGGGATTTAATCAGAGTTATCACAGAAAAGGGTTGATCTTGGTGCTTTCAATTTATTTAACCGAGTATACGTAATTAACCAATTCCATGTTATGTTTATTTAAACATCCAGGAGCACCTAGGTTCATTAGTTCACAGAGAAATACCACCAACGACCATGATTTTTAGTGATCATAGGACTGTATAATTTACAACACATGTCAACATAAAAGAGTACAGTAGAACATCGATCACACCCCACCTTCATTCTTTAGAGGTTCGTTCATTATCTTCATTAAGTTTGGTTTCATCAATTTCCATAGAGACAAAAGCATACTCACCCTGCATGATGCACATAAAGGAGAGAAGAAGGAGAAAATCCTTACTTTATTGACCAAGGGTCGATGTTAAGTCCTAGCGTGGAAACTAGAAATCAGGAGTAGTAGGAACTCCACGGGACGTGATCAAGGAAAACTTCACGGGGGTAAAACTTGTCCAGAGGAAGGGTATTCCGAGCGTAAGGTGATCAAGAAAAAGGAACATAGGGATAAGAGAATCTTTAGGTTATAAAGGATGAGATACAGTATCCTGGGATGGTTAAGATATTTAGAAAAGCTTGAAACCGTGGAAGAAGCAGAATCGTGGGTTGACCACGTGGCTGGGCCACCCCACACATCCAACTTAAAAGGTCCCCGCCCTTCGGGGCAGTTAAAACCGATGCACACATACCTAACCAGGACTCCTCATTTAATTAAATACCATTAATGGGCTTTAAAATAGGGTTAAATAGGTCAAACATGGTTTACAAACCAATTCGCGCAAAAAGAGGTGCTACTGGAAAACCCATGGAGGTTACTGGTAGGCTAAGACTACTAGTAGACCAATCTACTGGTAGGCTGAGGCCACCGGTAGGCGGAGCGACTGGTAGGCTAAGAAAACCGGTAGGCTGAGCCACCGGTAGGCCGAGCGACCAGTAGGCGGAGCGACCGGTAGGCCGAGACCACCGGTAGGCCGAGCCACCGGTAGGTCGAGCTACCGGTAGGCCGAGGCCACCGGTAGGATGAGACTATTGTTAGGAGTCTTAATTCACCGAGAAGCTGGGATGGCCTTCCAGACCAGCCAGAACACCCCAAAAATCATATTTTCACCAATTAATGGACACCAAAACCTCAGCCCATTACATAAAATACTTATCAAACTA
This sequence comes from Viscum album, assembly GCA_963277665.1. Lineage (NCBI taxonomy): Eukaryota > Viridiplantae > Streptophyta > Magnoliopsida > Santalales > Viscaceae > Viscum > Viscum album. The sequence continues at coordinate 1,771,197,880 of OY728157.1, forward strand.
TTCTCGTCCCCGAGAATATAAGAACAAACCAGAAAGGAGAAGAGTGGGGTTCAAACAACCACCCTCTAAAGATACTTCTCAGGGGTAGACCCTTGAGTTGTTCGAAAGCTGGAACAGAACCCCCCCTACATCCAAGAATACTCACATTCACAACAAGGGAAAGGATCACATTGTCCAACACCTGAGTCAAGGAGTCCCTTCCTACATGTCAGGATATTATCCTCTTTGGGTGGCACTGACTTGCCCGCACGAGTTTATTCGCATCCACATTAATGCATCCTAATTAGCAGTCATATTTTCCCATCATCACACATTTGGACGCATAGAGAATAGGGAACAGATCATCTAATATCCAATAAAAACAATAATTTCATATATTAAAGCACAATGTAAAACATCTCAACAAAACTTCGAACAACAACAACAACAAGGAAGTCAAAACAACTCTGGGTACTGAATGTGTAACTGGGCCTCCCGCTCCCAAGTGCTCTCCTCGAGGCCACCATGCCTCCAAAACACACGAACCAAGGGTATGGTTCATCCAAGAATCACTTTCTCTTTACGATCCTCGATCTTGATCAGTCACTCTATGAAGGTCGCATCATTTTCGACATCTAATTCTCCCTAATAGATGACATGGGAGTCATCATGTAGATATCGACGAAGCTGGGAGATGTGGAAGACGTTGTGAACTTTCTCCAACAGAGGTGGCAACACCAGCTGATACGCCACCTCACCAACTCATCCAATCACCTCGAAAGGTCCGATGAACCTAGGGGAGAGCTTACTCCCTTTCCTAAACCTTCGATTCCCACATCGAGGGGAAACCTTCAAGAACACATGATTTCCAACCTTGAACTACAAGGGCCTCCTCCTAACAATTGGCATAAGACTTCTGCCGGTCTTGGGCTACCTTCATCCTCTCACGCACGAGCTGAACCTTCTCAGTGGTGCCCTGCACCAATTCTGGCCCAAGAACAACTACTTCCTTAATCTCTATCCAACAAATGGGTGAACGACACGACCATCCATACAAGGCCTCAAACGGTGTCATGACAATAGTGGAGTGGAATCTATTTTTATAAGCAAACTCCACCAAAGTCAAGTGTCTTACCCATGACCCCCAAAATCCAGAACACATGCCCGCAGCATGTCTTCCAACGTCTGGATCATTCGTTTTGTTTGCACATCCGTCTGAGAGTGGAAAGTAGTGTTAAGGCATATCTGGGTGCCAAAGGCATGCTGTAATCCCCTCCAGACTCATGTGGTAAACCGTGTGTCTCGATCGGAGACAATAGATCTCGGAATCCCATGAAACCACACCACCTAATCGACATACCTCTGTACTAAGGTGCTCACCGGGCTCGATTTCATAATCTCCTAGAAGTGTGCTGATTTTGTCAACCAATCCACCACTACCCAGATGGAATCATAGCCTCCCTGAGCCCTCAGTAGCCCTGTGATGAAGTCTATTGAGATATCATCCCACTTCCACTCGGGAACATCTAAATATTGTAACAACCCACCAGGAAAATGGTGTCCATCCATCACTTGCTGACACACTAGGCACTTTGCCACAAACTCTGTCACCACCCACTTTACCCCGAACCACCAAAACTATCTCCTCAGACCTTGGTACATCTTTGAGATCCCATGATGTACCGCTAAATCCGAGCTGTGGAACTCATGGAGAACACCTTTACACATCATCTCCAAAACAAAAATCCTTCCACAGAAAAGCATCTGATATTGACCATCCTCCGACCATCCCTCAGGAGCATTTCGCTGATAAACATGATCTCACATCACTTCCACCTCCGAGTCCCCCCATTGAGACTCTTCCACCTGCACCACTAAAGAGGAAACTACAGTCATCTGAAACAGACAGCCTCTTCCACCTTCCACCCTTACATCTAAATTCAAGGCCACTAACTCTTCCATCGCTCTCCAAGCATCTGCAGATTCCTGAACTACTTCCTTCTGTGATTTCCTGCTCAGGGAATCAGCCAAAACATTACCCTTGACCTCAGTATAAGAGATCTCAAAGTCGTAGTCTTGGAGTATAGCATCCCGCCTTATTATAACATAAACTTTCATTACATTACACAAAACTGAGGATCTTTAAGGTTTAGTGTCTTGGAAACCAGGAACATAATACATGAAAAAAACATAAAACATTCTTCTTAAACACTTAAAAGGCTTCTCCGTAAGTTCATCCTAGGTTAATTACTGCATCTCATAACCTGGGAACATACATCAAAATAAAGGATGAGCAGAAGGCCCAGTAAGGGAAATAAGAGAAACATTTTACATATGAACTTGAGATACATCAATAAAGTCATGAAAAGAAATTTAAGGCATGAGAATGAAATCATGAGGCATATAATAATAAAAATAACATTTTTTCATAACTTGAAGATGTGGATACAAAATTTAATATTGAAAATCATTTTGTTTCAACAAGTTCCATCCCCAAGGTGTCATTAAAATTTACCAAGGTTATTCCCCAAGGTATCAGTCTAAAAAGTCATCTCTAGAGATTAAGTCTTTACCCAATGCATTGGAGCGCTATCTGGGCGCACCCTTGACATGTATTTATTATCATGTGAGCCACATATATCATCATCAATCATTTAATAAACAACCCATATAGTATAAAATAAATGGGTTTCATTTCATAATCATAACGTTTTAAAAACTGCTTTAAAGACATGATCTTTATGTCACTTTAAACCCACGGAAAAGGGAAAGCGGGTTTCATGTATGTAAATCCCAGAATTTAAAATATAACATTTTGATATATATGTGAATACCCCTTTAGAAATAAGAGCTTTGATTATTCACTTAATAACATAAAATAATTTTGAGATAAAGAGGGAGGCATTTTGAGACGAAAACTATGCAGCATAACGTCTATGATACATGGTTTTAGAAAACATTGAAAAGAGAGGGGAAATGGGTCACCCACTCAAAAATGATACATAAAACAGTAGGGGAATAGAATATAAAGTATTTGAGAACATGGTAATGAAATTTGAATGATATACCATATGAAATGAAGAACTTGAAAGGAATACAAAAAAATAAGATTTCTCTTATGAGAATTCGGCAGCCTAACGGCGTCACTTAAAACTTCCAAAAATGGTTTGATGAGATCAAATAGGGTCTCTAATCATATGAAAATAAATGATAAGTATGATAGATATATATATATCATACCCCAACATAATAAAAAGGAACTTGAAAGACTTGACATGAAAATAGATCTTGAAAACGAGAAGGGTGAAAGAACCCCTTAGAAATTCGGCAGCCTAACAGCGTCACTTAAAACTTCCAAAAATGGATTGACGAGATCAAATAGGGTCTCTCATCATATGAACATAAATGATCAGTATGATATATTTAGAGATAATACCCAAACATAATAAAAATTAACATGAAGGACTTGACAAGAAAATAGATCTTGAAAACGAGAAGGGTGAAAGAATCCCTTAAAAATTCGGCAGCCTAACGGCGCCACTTAAAACTTCATAAAACGAAATAATGAGAGTAAGAGGGGATCTCTCATTATACGAAAATGAAAATGGAAGTAAGAGGAGTATAAAAGAACATCATTTAACATAAGAACATGGAGCATAAAAGAAATGACATAAAAGAGATTACTTGAAAAGAAAGAGAGAGGTCGGATCCCTTACCTTAAAACGTAACTCTTAAAACTCAAAGGTTGGGACCTTGAGGGATTGGGGGAACCTTGGGAGGACTCCTTGGGAGGTAATGAGACCAGAACTTAGTTGGGGGAGATTGGGGAGTTGAAAATGATGAGATTATGGCTTGGTATTTATAGGGAAAGTGAGGGGACAATGCATTAATGGCCAAGGGACACCTCAAAAGTGGTTTTCTCAAAACCATGTGCTCTCCCAAGATATTTCCCATGAAGTTAGGCCACATGAGCCCCCCATACAATAATTAATCACCTTTGGTCTACCATCCCTTAAAATATCTAATGACATCATCATGACACAGTTATGATGTCATTAAACATACTGAAAACCTAAAACGGTATTTTTTTTACTATTCACTGAAAATTCAACTTTCTCAGAAAAATCCCAAAATTTCACCTTAACAAAATATCAATGCTCTGATTTCAAAAATGAAATCCATTTTATAAAAATAATTTTCTAAATATTATTAATTTATTTTTTATATAAATACACGATTCAATGACAATTCATTTTTTTCAGAAAAATTCCCAAAAATCACCTTAACATAATATCGATGCTCTGAGTTCAAAAATAAAATCCATTTTATAAAAATAATTTTCTGAATATTTTTAATTTAATTTTTAATTAAAAAACACTATTCACCCAAAAAAACTAATACTTGAATAATAATTTATGAAACCGTTATTTAACCATTTTATTGAATCACATTACTTAATCAAGGTGCCTAGATTATATTAATACTTTCTTTAAGTGAGATTACTAATCCATTTGGACACATTACTAATCCTAATCATAAAATCACTATTCATAATTTACTATTCATAAAAAATCAAGTTGATCTTATTAGACTCTAAATTTCGTACTGAACATAATTGTTGAAGACCATTTTTTGAAAATCATTACTCATTTTTAATTATTTAAGGTTTACATAAATATTTTTTTTAAAATATCCTTTCTCTAAAATTCATCAAAAATATGCATACTATATTTATCCAGTCATTTGAAAATTCATAAACTTCATCATAAGAAGAAATCCCAATTTTTATTTAAAACAAAGTATTACACAATGCAGTTACGGTCTCCTTAAATAGCCCCTTATCACGCCAGCATAGGACCTAAGTGTAAGGTGTGCTAAGGCGAGAGAATCTGAGGGAGGCTCGGCCAACAACGCACGAGTAGTACTTTCTATCAGTTTGAAATTCTCGCAAAGGCAATTCCGTTCTAGCTTCACATGATGAAGTTCGTCTTGGGTTTGGTCCAGAGAAAAGCCCAGTGGTGCTACCTCCTTCCCAAGTTCTGTTAGATGGGCTTCGATCGGTCCAAGACTACTGGGTGAGTCCATCGAATCTTCTTTCTATAATACTTAACCAAGATTACTTGTATTTAGAGACAATAATCGAAACGTTTAGTTTACAGCGGCCATATTGACCAATGGTCATATAACAGTCAAAACCCAACAATCTCATTTTAATTATACTCACTTTATCAAATGAAAAAAAAAATTTGAGTATAAAAATAAAATAAAATAATACATAAAATTAGGAAACAAGATTTATTCAAAATTTCGGGTTGTTACAATATTCCCCCCTTAAGAAATTGCGTCCTCGCAATTTTTTAAAATTGGGTTTTGAAATTTCATTGAAAGTCCCACATCGGAAAAGGATTCAGTAAAACTATTACTTTAAAAGAAATAAAGGGAAGTACAAAGGTCACCCGAGTTAACCCACACTAGGATTCCATGTAGGAAAACATGGACATGGAGGAGAAAACAAAGGGTCAAGTTCTGAGGGAGAGTGATAGAAAACATGATTAGGATAAAGTTAACCATAAGAAAATCCCTAACTTATGATGTGTTTAAACGGTCTTTGATTACCTATTAGGAAACATAAACCAACAACGTTTTTTACGTTCCTTTTCATAATTTTGAGGAATTAATTTACTACATAGAACAAAAACATAATAAAATATACCTATATTCATGTAGAGTTTCATCCTTTAATAAGTTTCTACTAAAACTAATCATTTCTCCAAACGATGAGCATTCAAAACTACTTGGTCTCATCAAAACACAAGAATCATCTTCTAGAGAATCACATAATCCACAAAATATTAACTATCTATTTCTTCTATCTTTAAACATTATCCCAAAAACAGAAAGGATAAGGTAAAAAAACTCTTCAAAAATAAATAATCCCATAAGAATGGAAACTAATTTCAAATCTTCAAAGTTCCATGGTACTACCCAAAGTTCATCTTAGACCATTCCATAAATAACGATCCTTAAAATTCCTCAAAATAAACCAAACTAATATTGAAACCCAAATATAAGAAGGATTTGATAACATAGTCTTCCAAAATAAACTTCATTGTTCATATCCAAACAACATCAACCACACCTAACATCTTATAAAAAATATCTAACCTAAACATATTTTACCCAAGATAGGTTAATCATTCCCATAAGTAACCTAAATTACTATAAGTCCACCTTAAATTCATCAATTCTTCAAAATATAAGTCAACATTACTCCTCAATGAAAATACCATAGTAATCTATTTACCTCGATCATATAGGGTCCCCAAAATAGTGAACGTCTTCCAAAATAAAAATCATATTTTAATCCCCTAATCATCTCAGTCATATTAATATGGAAATCTTCACATTTCCTATCACATTGGTTATTGGGACATGTTCTTCCATTTCCCGCCATTAACTAAGAAAAGAAACTATAATTAGGGGATTAAATACTTAGCCAATAATCATGAAAAGGAAACTTTAAGCATAAAAGGATAAACTTGTAGAATAAAAGTATATCCTAACTTGTGACCCCCTAGGTTCCAATCTAGGTTATCCATGATCATATATTCTTATGCGAATCTTTATTTTATTTTATCTTTGTTCCTTTAACAATGGTTCATACTAAGCTTATGAATTTACCAAAGCATATCCCCCGGGAGTGTCATAACCAAGAGTGCAGCAAGGCTTGTTGTCTTGTACTAGTTCCCATTTGATTCTAGCTCAAAGCGGTGTTTTCAGGTTTTACCCCTATGTACATCTATGCCAGAGCCACCTCTACCTGCTCGTATCCAGACAGGGATATATTTTCTTGGCGACCCATTACTCAATACTCACCAAAATACCAGGAAGATTTCCTATATATAAACTTTTCTATAGTATTCTTCCTAAAGTTTTCATATCCTAATTTCAAAAAATAACTAAACCATCCTCTGATACCAACTGTAGCATCCCTCCTTTTTATAACATAAACTTTCATTACATTACACAAAACTGAGGATCTTTAAGGTTTAGTGTCTTGGAAACCAGGAACATAATACATGAAAACAACATAAAAAATTATTCTTAAACAATTGAAAGGATTATCTGTAAGTTCATCCTAGGTTCATTACTGCATCTCATAACCTGGGGACATACATCAAAAGAAAGGATGAGCAGAAGGCCCAGTAAGGGAAACAAGCGAAACATTTTACATATGAACTTGAGATACATCAATAAAGTCATGAAAAGAACATTAAGGCATGAGAATGAAATCATGAGGCATATCATAATAAAAATAACATTTTTTCATAACTTGAAGATGTGGCTACACCATTTAATATTGACAATAATTTCATTTCACCAAGGTCCATCCCCAAGGTTTCATTAAAAATTACCAAGATTATTCACCAAGGTATCAGTCTAAAAAGTCATCTTTAGAGATTAAGTCTTTACCCAATGCATTGGAGAGCTATCTGGGCGCACCCTTGACATGTCTTTATTATCATGTGATCCACATATATCATCATCAATCATTTCATAAACAACCCATATTGAATAAAATAAATGGGTTTCATTTCATAATCATAACGTTTTAATAACTGCTTTAAAGACATGATCTTTATGTCACTTTAAACCCACGGAAAAGGGAAAGCAGGTTTCATGTATGTAAATCCCAAAATTTAAAATAGAAAATTTTGATATATATGTGAATAACCCTGTAGAAATAAGAGCTTTGAGTATTCACTGAATAACATAAAATAATTTTTAGATAAAGTGGGAGTCATTTTGAGATGAAAACTATGCATCATAACGTCTATGATACATGGTTTTAGAAAACATTGAAAAGAGAGGGGACATGGTTCACCAACTCAAAAATGATACATAAAACAGTAGGGGAATATAATATAAAGTATTTGAGAATATGGTAATGAAATTTTAATGATATACCATATGAAACGAAGAACATGAAAGGAAGACAAAAAAATAAGATTTCTCTTATGAGAATTCGGCAGCCTAACGGCGTCACTTAAAACTTCCAAAAATGGTTTGAAGAGGTCAAATAGGGTCTCTCATCATATGAACATAAATGATCAGTATGATAGATATATAGATAATACCCCAACATAATAAAAAGGAACTTGAAAGACTTGACATGAAAATAGATCTTGAAAACGAGAAAGGTGAAAGAACCCCTTAGAAATTCGGCAGCCTAAGGACGTCACTTAAAACTTCCAAAAATGGATTAACGATATCAAATAGGGTATCTCATCATATGAACATAAATTATCAGTATGATATATTTAGAGATCATACCCAAACATAATAAAAAGTAACATGAAGGACTTGACAAGACAATAGATCTTGAAAACGAGAAGGGTGAAAGAATCCCTTAAAAATTCGGCAGCCTAACGGCGCCACTTAAAACTTTAAAATACTGAATTGAAGAGATAAAATAGGGTATCTCATCATATGAACATAAAAGATCAGTATGATAGACTTAGAGATCATACCCCAACATAATAAAAAGTAACTTTCAAGACTTGACATGGAATTAGAACTTTGAAAAAGGAGAAAGGTGAAAGAACCACTTAAAAATTCGGCAGCCTAACGGCTCCACTTAAAACATCAAAATACTGAATTGAAGAGATCAAATGGGGTCTCTCATCATATTATCATAAAAGATCAGTATGATAGATATAGAGATCATACCCCAACATAATAAAAAAGGAACTTGAAAGATTTGACATGAAAGTAGAACTTTGAAAAAATGAGAAAGGTGAATGAATCCCATAAAAATTCGGCAGCCTAACGGCGCCACTTAAAACATCAAAATACTGAATTGAAGAGATAAAATGGGGTCTCTCATCATATGATCATAAAAGATCATTATGATAGATATAGAGATCACACCTCAAAATAATAAAAAGGAACTTGAAATACTTTACATGAAAATAGATCTTGAAAAATGAGAAGGGAGAAAGAATCTGTTACAAAAATTTTGGCATCCTAACGACGCTACTTAAAACTTCATAAAACGAAATAATGAGAGTAAGAGGGGATCTCTCATTATATGAACATGAAAAGGGCAATAAGAGGAGTATAAAAGAACACCCTTTAACATAAGAACATGGAGCATAAAAGAAATGACATAAAAGAGATTACTTGAAAAGAAAGAGAGAGGTCGGATCCCTTACCTTAAAACGTAACTCTTAAAACTCAAAGGTTGGGACCTTGAGGGCTTGGGGGCACCTTGGGAGGACTCCTTGGGAGGTAAAGAGACCAGAACTTCGTTGGTGGAGAGTGGGGAGTTGAAAAGGATGAGATGATGGCTTGGTATTTATAGGGAAAGTGAGGGGACAAGGCATTAATGGCCAAGGGACACCTCAAAAGTGGTTTTCTCAAAACCATGTGCTCTCTCAAGATATTTCCCATGAAATTAGGCCACATGGGCCCCCATACAATAATTCATCACCTTTGGTCAACCATCCCTTAAAATATCTCATGACATCATCATGAAACAGTTATGATGTCATTAAACATACTGAAACCCTAAAACGGTATTTTTTTTACTATTCACTGAAAATTCAACTTTCTCAGAAAAATCCAAAAATTTCACCTTAACCAAATATCAATGCTCTGATTTAAAAAATAAACTCCATTTTATTAAAATAATTTTCTAAATATTATTAATTTATTTTTTATATAAATACACTATTCACCGAAAATTAATTTTTTTCAGAAAAATTCCCAAAAATTACCTTAACATAATATCGATGCTCTGAGTTCAAAAATGAAATCCATTTTATAAAAATGATTTTCTAAATATTTTTTATTTAATTTTTAATTAAAAAACACTATTCACCTGAAAAAACTAATACTTGAATAATAATTTATGAAACCGTTATTTAACCATTTTATTGAATCACATTACTTAATCAAGGTGCCTAGATTATATTAATACTTTCTTTAAATGAGATTACTAATCCATTTGGACACATTACTAATCCTAATCATAAAATCACTATTCATAATGTACTATTCATCAAAAATCAAGTTGATCTTATTAGACTCTAAATTTCATACTGAACATAATTGTAGAAGACCATTTTTTGAAAATCATTACTCATTTTTAATTATTTAAGGTTTACATAAACATTTTTTTTTAAATATCCTTTCTCTAAAATTCATCAAAAATATGCATACTATATTTATCCGGTCATTTTAAAATTCATAAACTTCATCATAAGAAGAAATCCCAATTTTTATTTAAAATAAAGGATTACACAAGGCAGTTACAGTCTCATTAAATAGCCCCTTATCACGCCAGCATAGGACCTAAGTGTAAGGTGTGCTAAGGTGAGAGAATCTGAGGGAGGCTCGGTCAACATTGCACAAGTTGTAATTTCTATCAGTTTGAACTTCTCGCAAAGGCGATTCCGTTCTAGCTTCACACGATGAAGTTCGGCTTGGGTTTGGTCCAGATAAAAGCCCAGTGGTGCTACCTCCTTCCCAAGTTCTGTTAGATGGGCTTCGATCGGTCCAAGACTACTGGGTGAGGCCATCGAATCTTCTTTCTATAATAATTAACTAAGATTACTTGTATTTAGAGACAATAATCGAAACGTTTAGCTTACAGCAGTCATATTGACCAATGGTCATATAACAGTCAAAACCCAACAATCTCATTTTAATTATACTCATGTTATCAAATGAAACATTTTTGTTAAGTATAAAAATAAAATAAAATAACACATAAAATTAGGAAACAAGATTTATTCAAAATTTCGGGTTGTTACATGGAGGAACTCAACCCATCTCCACTTCCGCAAGTTCAGATCCCACTGGGAAAAGACATAATGGAATCTCTTTTGATTTGAGAAGACCACAGAGCACTCTCTGATAAGATAATGCTGCCACAAATTTAAAGCGAACACCACGGCCACAAGCTCCAGATCGTGGGTCGCATAGTTACATTCATGAGGACGTAACTTTATAGACCCATAAGAGATCACTCCTCACTAATGCATCATCACACATCCCAACCCAAGACCAGAAGCATCACAAAACACTTCAAACAACACCCCTTCCTCTGATAATCTGATTACAGGAGCACTAACCAGCTTCTCCTTTAGGTAGCCAAAATTTGTCTGGCACTGGTCTCTCCACATGAAGGCATGGTCCTTCCTAGTCAAAGTTGTCAACAGAGCTGCAACTTGAGAGAAGCCTATCACAAACCTCCAGTAAAAGCCTTCCAAACCCAGGAAACTATGAACATCTGCCACATTCTTGGGTGCTTCCCATGAAATGACTGCCTCGACCTTTGATGGGTCTACTGCTATTCCCTTCTAAGACACTACATGTCTAAGGAAATGTAATTCTCACGTTATGAACTTGTACTTAGACAGTTTCCCATAAAAATGGTGGTGTCGTAGGACTCCCAAAACTTCCCTAAGATGCCCAACATGCTCTTCCTCTGATCTTGAGTAGATAAGGATGTTGTTGATGAACACCCCAATGAACAGGTCTAGAAACTCTCGGAAGACAGAGTTCATGAGGTTCATGAACATAGCTGGTGCATTCGTAACACCAAACGACATAACCATGAACTCAAAGTGGCCATATCTGCACCTGAAAGCCTTCTTCGAGATATCACCTTCCTTCACTCTCAACTGGCGGTATCTAGACCGCAGATCGATCATAGAGAACCAACCTCCTCCCCTCAGCTAGTCGAAAAGATCGTCTATCCTCGGTAGGGGGTAATGATTCTTGATCGTCACCTGATTCAACCTTTGGTAGTCTATACACAGTCATAGGCTACAATCTGCCTTCTTTAAGAACAAAACTAGAGCACCCCATGGCGACACGCTGGGTCGAAGAAAGCCCTTCTCCATCAGATGGTCAATCTGAATCCGCAACTCCCGCAACTCATAAGGTTCCATCTGATAAGGATTCATCGACATCAGGCAGGCACCAGGCTGTAAGTCTATCCCAAACTCAACATCACATTGAGGGGGTAGAGACACAAACTCATCGGGAAAGACATCAGGGAATTCTCTTACGACCTCTCGGACATCCATCATTCCTACGTTCACCGACTCCACTGACACCCCGTTTAGCATAGAAAGGAGTGGCTCCAAGTGTCGACTCCCCACCTAATAACTCCACTCCCCAAAAAAAGCCAAATGTCGTCCATCCTCGTTGGAGAATTTGATCCTTCTCCGATAGCAGTCGATGATGGCATGCACGGAGAATAACCATTCAATGCCTAGAATGACATCGTATTGCTGCATCTGTAGTGGAAGAAGGTATCCACTAGACTGATTTTATCCCAACATCAGTCTACATCCCCGGAAAAAGTAAGATACGCTGGTCTGACCCCCAACTGGCATTCTCAACACTAGGGGAAAAAAAATTCTCTCGACATTCAGACCCAGAGCATGGGCCAATTCGGGCATAAGAAAAGAGTGTGAAGCTCCAAAATCAAACAAGGAAGAAACAAGAGTGCTGAATAAACTGATCGTACCTCAAACGACCCCTGGTCCTGCCGGAGCTACCAACTCTGTGGCATGCAATTGTCCACGCCCAGCTCCTCTACCTCGCTGATGTCGACCACCTCCCAGACCACGCCCTGGTCGAGGTCCCTAAGGAGCAAACTAGTGTCGATCTCTTCCCGCAAGGTCGTCCCTCGGAGGGCCAGGGGCCTGCTGCTGCTGCTGGAAGGGCCTTGCCGGCAACAGATGCTGCTGAGGTGGGTGCTGAAACTGCCCACCTCCACCATGCGGAGCTCGAGTAGGACACCTGCTATAGACATTCCCAAAAACTACGGAAGAAAAACAATTTGTTCATGGCCCGGTGGAAAAGGGGTGAGGGCCAGAAGCTCAGAACTGGAACTAATGAGGCCTAATCCCTTCTTTTCGAAACCTGGAAGGCCCTGTCGCTTGAGACCTGCTGCTGACCACTTTCCCCTTTGATGAACTCAGCTGGTTCCCTTCTCGTGGTGTTCCTCCCTTTGAGTGCATCCTCTCTACTATCTCATCCTTCTTCTGTACTTCCAGGTAGTTCGGAATAATGAAGGGAGTGACATTGTACTGAAGAGAAGGATGGAGTACCTCCTCTAACCATCTTTCCCAAGACTCCTCATCCAGAAAGAGATCCGGGGAAATGTGCAAGAGATCTTTGAACTTGATCCCCAGATCCCTCACTGACAAGCTTCCCTTCTGAAGGGAGAGCAACTCCTGTCTCTTCTTAGCCTTCGCCATAGAGGAGAGGAACTCTTCACAAAATTCTTTCTCTAAACTAGCCCAAGAAACCTCTGCCTCAGTCTTCTCTCCCAGAAAAAGTGTCCACCACTGACACGCTGCTCCTCTCAGCTGACTGATGGACAACGGAACCCAGTACTCCCTCAAAGCACGGATCAAAGATAAGGTGATGGATAGCTCCTCGAGCCATCCCTCTGTTACTAAGTCATAAATTCTACCCACATACTTCTCAAGGGTTTGTCGCTGGAAGGAGAGCAGATTTATCTTCCACAAGTCTTCCTTCTCATCTCGGTCAATCCTCTGCTGGTCAACTGCCTTGATCTGCTGGGCCTCAACTAACTGAGTCGCTCGTGGATAACGTCCGGGTTCCATAGCTGCAAGGTAAATAAAGAATGCCTAATCCCAAGTACCAATGGAAATTATTATTATTAATATTAAATATTTCTCCCCAACATTCCCCAAATAAATTAAAACACAATCAATATGATGAATTTACCTTCCATAGGGTATCTAACCTATAATAAATGTAGTCTCACTTGGTCATTTAATAGGCTCAGAGTCCTTGCATCAGATCACGGGGGGCCCAAAACTCCTGTGTCCTAGATGATCCCCACTGGCCTATCTCACGAACCAAGATCACCTAACATTGTTTCCCTACCATCCCATGCAATCCTCCCCATGCCTAACTCCAGACTCTATCCTATCCCTCAACCATTCCTTTGATACCATTATGTCATGACTCACCTTCATCAAAAAGAGGTAAGGGACAGTAGATTGTCAAGCCCTTCCTTCTTTAAGTTGAAGGAGGGATAATGAACCCTGAGTCCCGCCTCTAGTAGGCCCCGAAGTGACGACTAGCACCAAGGGTATAACATTTTCACAATATGGGAGGCATTACCCTTTTTAGTTAACCAAGATTGGGAGAAACAATGAGTCAACAATAAACACCACCAAGTATAGAAAACTGAAGGTAAAAAAACAAACTACATGCCTGTTTTAATAATAAAACTGAAAAAATTACAAGGACTCCAAAGTACAATACCCAATAGGAAAGGAAAAAATCTAAGCAGAAACCAACAACAACCAACATCAACTCCAAGGTCCAGACTAGTAAGATCTTGCATGGCCTTCTAAGCCCTCCTAGAAACCTGAAAGTAAACACAGGGTGAACATACAAAGTATACTCAATAGGAAAACCTAAAGCTCTCGTGCACAAGTGGGGATACATCCTAAAGTCCTGTGAGAAACAGAAGAAACATCATCTGTCAAAGAATCTATCCATCCCACCTCACTGGCCACACTCACAAAATAACACAAGTAGTTATATAAAAGTACAAACAAAACATTTGGGAACCCCGCACCACCATTTCCCCCACTAGCTAGCTTATCATCCCTAATGGAAAACATCCGGACACTACCATGCTCTTCCTGCCCACACACACATGGGACTCACAACCACACATCCCTACCTGCACACACCTGGCCCTCACAACCATCCATCTCTGCCCGCACTCAACTGGGCCTCATCCCGAAGACACCTAGGAAAAAAAACCTACCCGAAGAGTCCTGGGATAACAACACACCAATTGGAACCTACCTGAAGAATCTTGGGTGTAAGGTCACCTCCAACCATCATAGCTGATGGAAGAGGGAGCAGGAAGGAGAGTAACTTGGGGGAAACACCCTTCCCTATGAAATGGGGTGTCTGACACTAAGTTCCAAATGTGGGTAGGGTGCGACTAAACACAAAACATACAGTTACACATATATATACCAACACACAGCCCAACCTATGGCTCCTCAAAGAGATATAAGAAGGTACACAAGCACTGCAGCCTCAGAAAACAGGCACATAACAAACAGTTCCTAGTTCCCCTATTCAAGTTATCATTTCATAACAGTTCAGTTTGAGTTAATCCTTTCACTACTGGGAAACTAACAGGCACATTCACAGATGAAAAAACAATAAAGCAGGGAGGAAAACCATCATGTAATTTAAGCATTCACACACTGTTCTCTTTTAAAGTCACAACAACTAGGGACCAAGTGAGATCCCTCAAAGTACTGGAAACAAAAAAAACCTAAGACACAACCCCATGTCCCCAAAATCTAGGAGCAAATTGTTTCTCAACAATAGAGGATCCCACCTGAATTCGTGTCAAGAAGAGCAACCACACAACCTCAAATTCACAACCAGTGAAAGTGTAACAATAGGGGATCCCATCCACACCCATATCACCCCAACAATCTAATCCCCCATCCAAGAAAACCATTAAGTCACCCACAATCGTCCCATAAAAGAAAAAAACCAAACCACTACCAACACAAGGAAAGCCCTTGTGGGCATTTTCAGATTTAAAATATTTAACGCACTCCATGATTTCAATTCCACTGGGATTTAACCAGATTTATCACAGAAAAGGGTTGATCCAGGTGCTTTCAATTTATTTAACAGAGTATACATAATTAACCAATTCTATGTTACGTTTATTTAAACATACAGAAGAACCTATGTTCATTACTGCACAGAGAAAGACCACCAACAACCATGATTTTTAGTGCGCATAGGCCCGTATAATTCACAACACATGTCAACATAAAAGAGTACAGTAGAAAATCAATCACACCCCCTTACTTCTTTATAGGTTCGTTCGTTATCTTCATTAAGTTTGGTTTCATCAATTTCCACAGACAAAAAAGCATACCCACCCTACATGATGCACAGAAAGGGGAGAAAAAGGAGAAAATCCCTACTTGATTGATCAAGGATCGACGTTAAGTCCCAATGTGGAAACTGGAAATCAAGAGTAGTAGGAACTCCACTAGACGCGATCAAGGAAAAATTCATGGGGGTACAACTTGTCCGGAGGAAGGGTATTCTGAGCGTAGAGAGATCAAGAAAAAGGAACCTAGGGAGAAGAGAAGCTTTAGGTTATAAAGGATGAGATACAGTATCCGGAGATGGTTAAGATATCGATAAAAACTCAAAACCACGGATGAAGCGGAATCATGGGTTGACCATGCGGCTGGGCCACCCCACACGTCCAACTTAAAATGTCCCCGCCCTTATGGGTGGTTAAAACTGACGCACACCTCCTTAACCAGGACTCTTCATTTAATTAAATACCATTAATGGGCTTTAAAATAGGGTTAAAGAGCTCAAAACATGGTTTACAAACCAATTTGTGCAAAAAGAGGCGCTACTGGAAAACTAATGGAGGTCAGCGGTAGGCTAGGTCTACCGGTAGACCAAGACACCGGTAGTCTGAGGCCACCGGTAGGTGGAGCTACCGGTAGGTCGAGGCCACCAGTAGGCCGAGCCACCGGTAGGACGAGCCACCAGTAGGTCGAGCCGTCGGTAGGCCGAGGCCACCGGTAGGCTTAGCCACCGGTAGGCCGAGCCACCGGTAGGTCGAGCGACCGGTAGGTCGAGGCCACCGGTAGGCCGAGCCACCGGTTGGCCATGGACACCGGTAGGCCGAGGCTACCATTAGGAGTCTTAATTCACCAAGAAGTTGGTATGGCCTTTAAGACCACCCAGAACACCCCAAACATTAGATTTTCACCAAGCAATGGACACCAAAACCCCGGGCCATTACAATCAGTGACCTTACCATCATTTTAGCATCTTCTTCTTCAGAAGAATTGAGTTATAGAACCTGTTCAAACTCTTATTTTTCTGAACACAAAAGTAATTCCAAGGATTGTTCAAACACACCACCTGACTTCTGATGGAAATTATCTTCATTTTCTATCTACTTGTCATTCAACTTCTTTGTTGATCGTGTCTCCATTAGAGGTGGTAAAAAAGAGTAATCCTTCCCATATTTATTAATACCCTTTCGACTCCTATTTCTCCCCATTATTAGAGACTCACCTATATAAAAACTTGAACCGTATTCACTAGAATCATTCCCAAAGACTCCATCTGGACCCTTGTCCTAGAACATGTATGATTGATCTATATTAAATTCTTCCATAGCTAGCCATTCAAATCTATTTCCCAGTTGAACCGAAGGACTTGTCACTTGATTAGATTCTCCTGTATTTCCAAATGTGGCCTGGTTAACCACATCCTAGAAATCCCCTTATAGTCCCTCCTTGAGAAAATCTCCACTTCCATTTCTAGGACCTCTTCAAACAAAACCTCAAGGGAAGAGGATGGATGACCAAAGGAAAATCCCTTCATCCCCCCTCTCTAGTAGCATGATCATCACAGCCAGCCTCTTGTTCCGCAACATAATTAAAAAAATTAAATTAGACCTCACTCCTAGCAGTACTATTCTAGATGAAGCCATCACACCATTGGAACCATATTTTTTGGATTGTGCATTAAGACCAGAAGGACCTACCGGAGCTTGTATCAACCTATTAAAAATATCAGTGACCTTCGGATTAGAAGGTATCACCACTATCTATTTCTTATTCCTTATATTGTCTGAATAACTAATACCACCAGCTTTGCAAGAATTTCAAGTATAATCTTCACAAACCTCAGTTGAAACATTGCGATCCACATTGCCAATAGAGGGATCATCAACATACCGAGTCACCAGAACACAAGAACCTAAATGCTTCAACCCCCTACAACTGGAAACCTCCATATTGTGTCAGAAACTCTTACACAATGAATATAATTAAAACCAAGAATCAAACAAAACAAATTTCTTGTAAATAATTACTCACCCACAACAATAAAAAAATACTCCACATGTGGATTAATCATCAACCTTGACACAAACCCTTAGATAAATCAGCCAACATACCAACCTAGTCCAATTGTTTGAACATAAGTAGAATCCTACCAAATTATCAAACATATGAAGGATTGACGGGTTTTTAAAGGGGAGAGGAAGTTCATGAAATATTACCCATACCACCATTTTTTTGTGAATCCTTCTTTATATAGAAATTTTATGACCACTTGGAGAACAAAAAATGTGCTCCATCATAGGTGTGAGGTGTTCTTGACTAGGAAAGAATTGTATCATCCTTAGATGAAAATAGAATCATAATGTTTTGGAATCAAGAAACCCTATAATTTCTCATTCCTGAAGACCCCATGATTTAAAAATTTAATGATAAAAGTAATCTAGTAATAGACAATTATATTTGAAGTGTGCAATTAAATTTAGGTGCAGAAGAGAGGATGCATCTTTGAATATTGAAGTTGAAATCAAAAATTATGAGGATATACCGAATCATTCAAGAGCTTTAGGAATTATAGAAATTAGAGTGAAGGAGGGTAAAAACTTAGAGTTATAGAAGGGAATGAAAGAAGGTGGTCGAACACCGGTAAGAGGTGGTGGAGGACCCTCTCCCACCAAGGGGGGAGGGGTCGTTGTAGAACCCATCACCACCTATGGCATGGTAAGGCATCAACCGAGTGATGTAAATTTTCTATATAGTGCCTTTTATGAAATCCCATCCTTTCCATGGGTTTATTTCAAAACTACAACTCTCATAAGATTATTTCATATGTGGAATTCATGGTTATGATTATTTTATGATGTTATAGGTGGACTTGAAATTATATATCCCTCTAATGTATTAGGTAATATGATATATATCATGATATTATGGGTATTATTCATAATAATGATGATAGATTTATAGAAAGTTTTTTTGATATGATTATTACATCTATTTTATTTACTAATATAATATTGGATTTGTTTAAAACTTAAGTATAGTATTTGACCACTATGTTATGATGTTTCATCATTATGAATATTTCATATTTCATGCATCTTTCGAATGATCCATTCATGGTTATAATGATAAACACTTTCATATGTTATGATGATTATTATTATTCTCACTCATATTATATATTGATTCATATCTAATATTCCTTCACTTTTATTCCTCCACTTATTGAGCTTTTAGCTTCCCTAATTTCTTTGATGAATGACCATATGTGGTTACATTTACTAAAGAAAACATAAGAGCTTTTAGGATTACAGTGAAGAAGGGTTTAAATAATTTTTATGAATTATTATATACAAGTGATAAATGAATCTAATTTTCCCAATATATTAAATATTTTGATTCAATATTGTATTAATATTATTCTAATTATCTTAAAAATTATTTAATAATTGTATATGAAAAGGTTTGGTCACTATAGTTGGTATCTGAGAAATATTTAGCTAATTTTTGGATTAGGAATAGAAAAAATTATTATGAAATTTGAGGATAATATTTAATATAGGAAAACATCCTAAATATTTCTAAAGTATAGAGTGTTTGGTTTCCTAGAAATTGTATCCCTCTCTAGATATAAACAAATGTACACAGGCTCTGATGAAGATGTTCCTTGGGGTAAAAACCTTGAAAAATGTTTTTTGGATGTTAAATTTATCATCAATAGGTTAAAAACAAGTGGGCCTAATTACATACCTGGTTTGACACTCCTAGAGGATATTCCTTAGGCGATAAAATTATCTTTACTAACCATTACTTATGATATATATATAAAGTAATTATTTCCTTTAATATTAGAAAATATTGATGTATATGATCATAGAATCTCATTTTAGTAAGTCACTAAAATATAACTTAGTCTAAACTGATGGATCCCATATGAGATTACTTTAGAATCTATTTTCACACAAGAATAAATTATTTATTCATCATTTATTATCTTAAAGTTTTTTATAAACTTTTTTATTTTAGAAAATTATGGGAACTTGGTGAAACCAAACCAATAACCAGTGTATTGGATAATCAAATGATTTTATGAATGATATTACCAATGAAATGGGATATAAAACTAAAAAACTCATAGTGATACTTACAAAGTTATCTTAAACATTAAATAACAACATGAACTGTGTGAAATATTCACTTATACACAAAAATGTGAAATTAGTTATCAAGTAATTCAAGCTCTAAAAATCACTGATATATAGTTGAGATTATGATCCACTTGTCATGTAATAGTGGGTCAACTCTATAAAAAACATATTTTCTTTTCTTCGTTGATATAAAAAAGAGAAATCCACAGTGTTATTCTATTATTTATATAGAGACATTGGTCAATGATGGATATTGATAAAGAATATGAAGCTAAAGGATGATGTGCAAGAAATGGAGTGGGAATAATTTAATAAGATACTTCTTAACAAGTATTACCCATGAACTCTTTGAAAAAAATGGAAGAGATAATTTTTAGATCTTAAGAAAAAAGAGAGTAAATCTATTTCATATTTTTATGTGAATCTTATGAGTCCTTAAAGGTATAATTTACTTTTTTATCAATAATTATATAAAATATATATATATTCATTAGTGGTTTAAAACCAAAAATCTAAAAAACTCTATCCATCCAAGACCGTGGTAATTATAAAGTATTGGTTAAATGTTCTCTCAAAGTAGATATGGAGTTTTGAGAATTGTATCATGGATATGAAGATAAAAATTTAATGATAATTTTTCAATTTAGATGATCGAATGATAAACAAGAAAATAAGATCAAACCACCTGCATGTAAAATATGTGGAAAGAAACATCATGGAGATTTTCTAAAAGGAATTATTAAATTTTTTATATGTGGTAAAGAAGGGAATCAAGATCATGAATGTCAAAGATATATAAATAAAACTTCCAAAAATGTATGGGAAAGGAATTCACCACCCATTTTAAAACCCATGGTTTGATGATTAAACTATAAAGATAATGGGATCTATGAAAGAAAATTCATGAAAACAAGGGTTTTCAAGGGTAATGAACATTAGAAACCTCCTAACCTAAGGAATCAAGTGAAATATTAAATCATCAACATCTCTAATTTGATTATGAAAATGAATTGATATAAGATATACTTTCAATTCACTCAATAATGGGAAAAATTAGTTGATTATGGTTATACGTGTTTATTTATATTCTGAAAGTTTTCAAGAAATATTGAATCACCACCTTGATACCTTGAAGAAGAGATATCTGTGAAGACTCTTAATATTGAAATCAATGAATCCCAATCATTAAAATCTTCTTTTGATAGTATATTTGGGTAAATTATTTCATCAATTCTCATAATACTTCCTTTAGTGAAGTATTATGTTGTACTAGGATTTGATTAGTTCACATTATATAGATCTCACACCAACTTTTAGGAAAATGAAATATCATTCAACATACTAAATCATCATATTATATTATATTAATTCAAGGAAGATCATGAATCCCATTTAACAAATCCTTTAATGGTGTTGGTGGTGAAACCCAATGAAGAAGCATATCTCACTCAAATGGTTGAGTAAAAGGAAATTATCAACCAAGAAGACATTCCAATTGTGTGGGAATATCATAATTTATTCTCTAATGAGTTTCTTAGACTTCCCCTAGATTTTGAGGTAGATTTATTAATTGAAATCATGCCTGGAGTAAATCCTATCTCCAAAATACCATATATAATGGTAAAAAAAGAGATAAAGTAGTTAAAGAAAAAGGTTCAAGACAATTTTTAAAAAGGATTCATATGCCCTAGTACATCACCCTAGGTGTTCAAATGTTCATTGTAAAAAATGAGAGATCTTGGTGGCTATACATCCATTACTGAAATCCTAAAAAGATTATTATGAATAAAAAGTATACCCTATAAATGATTGATGAATTATATAATCAAATTAGAGAATCTCGGTACTTATAAAAGGGGGATATTAATTCTGGATATCATCTATTAAATTTCAAGATAGAATATATTTAGAAGATAGATTTTTGTAAGATATATGGAAACTATGAGGTCATTTTCATGCCATACTGAATTAGTAATTCCCCTAAAATAATTATGGAATTGATGAATATAATCTTTTGATAATAAATTAAAAACCAATTGTTAGTAAAAACATTATAATATAATCCAATTTAATGGATTAACATGAAGAGTATCTAAGGATTGTGCCAAATATTTTAAGGAATTAAAATTTGTATGATAATCTTAGCAAGTGTGACTTATGTTTGTGGTAGGTTTCATTATTAGGTAATGTGATCAAAAGTGAGGTAATTCCTATATAACACTAAAATAAAAATGAAATTAATAAATTTCCAAGAACCACAAGAATATAGAGATTAATTTTTTTCTTGAATTATCAAGTTACTACTAATAGTTTGTGAGAAACATCTCATGTTTGTCTATCCCACTAACTAATTTAAGATATAAAGTGGTTAAGTTTTTATTCATGGAATAATGTGAAAAAAATATTGATGGAGATTAATAAGAGGCTAATAATTGTAACTTTACTCACACTACCCTCATGTAAGGAATATTTTGAAATATATACTTACGCTTTAAGGAAAGGCTCAGGTTGTATGATTTCTAAATGAAAAAGTGAGAGCCTTTGCCGCATGAAAATATAATATTCATTAGATAAATTTCATGACATGTGATTTGGGGTTAGATGATATGATATTCAAATTTAGGATTTAGAGATACTGTTTATATGGTTATAAGTGTTACATGTGTACTGATTATAATAGTTTCAAGTATATATTCACACAAAAAGAGATAAATATGCACCAATTAAGATGGTTAGAGATGAACAAGGACTACTAATACTTAATTAAATACCATCTTTGAAAGTTGAATATAGTATATGAATCTATTATTAGAAAATAAATTTTTTATATATCTATGATGAATATTGATAAATGTTATATCTCCAGGGATATAAAAAGTATGGATATAAAAACCAATAACAATTGGGAATACATCATACCTTTCCCAAATAATTTCCCAACTATAAATATAATAAAAGATCAATGATGTATAAAGGGATTATTTTTAAGTTCAAAAAAAATTTATAGAGAATAAAATAAGGGAATTTTTATAAATTAATCCTCCTAAAATATGATTTAATTTGCTCTGGAACTAGGCTATGTATTCCATTATCACCTAAGATAATCAAATAACACATATATAATTTTTCTCTATTTATCTCAGAAGTACCATGATGTACCATGATCTATGAGAGAACTTATGGGGGAAAATATAAATAAGGATATTTCTGAGTACACCTCAAAGTGGAATAAGAGTAATATAATTCCAAATGTATGATATAATCATTACGTATACCAACAATGAAATAGGATACCATCACAATTAAATTTTTCATAGGTCTCTTAAAGACACCCAAATAAAACAACATGTTTTAGATTATGGTATATTGACTCACAATTACTACCCAATTAATCTCTATTTTGGAAGATTTCTCACTTTAAAAACTTTCAATGATATACATAAAGGATGTAGTGAGGTTGTATGGGGACCACTTTTGATATTTTCTGTAACACCCTATGTTTTTAAAAGTGAAAAACATATTCAATAGCATGTATGATAAAAAAACAAATACTATAAGAGAATATAACACCTATAGACCTTATGATATATATTTTTTAAATAAATTTAATCTCTTTGATATATTTCAAAGCATGCAACACCGGGTTTGAACAAAACACGATACTATATTAAAAATATTTTATTTAAACATTACCATTATAACCAATATATTAAGTTCAAATGGATGAATATTAATTACTAAATTATGAAAATTTTATCATTTAAACATGTATAAAATAAATAATATGGATATATATTGATTATAAATAAAATTAGAACCATTTGAAAAATATATATATTTTCTGAAATACTGTGTTTTTTCTAAAAGGTGGTTTAGTCGTACATTTCACACATAATTTATAACTAATTTTTACTAATTTTAGAAAACTTATTTGGGGAAATAAAATATTTTTTTGAAATCATCATAAAAAAATTAACTTTTGGTGAATTTTTTGGATTTTTCTGAAATGTTCCAATTTTTGATGAATAGTGAAAAATACTGAATTTTAATTAAAAACCGCCTCTTAGATAAATTTATTTATAAAAAAAATTATATTTTAAAATAATTTTAAAGTAAAAAATTTTCAATTATATATCTATTTATCCAATTTTGGTCATTGGATTCATTTTTATATTAAATTTTGTTATAAAAACTTTGTAAACTTTTGAACATTTTCTCTTTGAAAACCCACTTTCTCATTATGTCTATGGAATTAATTTTTACACTTATGTGAATGGAATTTTCCAAAATTTATTCCAAATTTATAATAATAATAATTTAACTTACCTAATATAGCCAGCTTAATTTTTACCAAAATTAATAGTGGAATAATAAAAACTAATTACTGTGGTTAAGGTAAAAATTGGTTTACTATGGGGTTAATCTAAACAAATAAGGGTTAAAAATAACCTACCCGATTGTAGAAATCCTATTTTATGGCCTAATTTATAACTTATACTTCACAAGTTAAAATATAGGGTAATTTTTAACCATTTATCATTCCAATTTATTTATCATTTTTGGATTATTTTTGTAAGTTTTCAAGTAATTTCCAAGAGGGTTCACTTTCCCCACTTATAAAAGGGAACTCCCACTCCTCAATTATTCATCCATTAAAAGATATTTGGATTCCAAAAAACACTAAAAAAATATCTCCCCAAGATACTTGTACATATTATAAATCTTTTTTTCCTCCTAGAATACAATCACTAGTGTCATTAAGAGAAGATCCAAAGGAGGTTTCTCTTAGAGAATGTAATTCTCTTAACAAAGCTCTTTAATCTTCATTCTTCCATTCCACCTTAGATTATGTATTAACACATAAAATATAATAAAAAATTATCTTTTAAATATTTATATTTTATTATGTGTATTTTTAATATTTATCCATCTCCACTTCTATCAAATGGGAAACGAAATCATTGATCGTGTAAATAGTGGACCACAGCCTCACGAATCGATGTAGTTTGTTTTCCATTATCTACTTTAAAGGATAGATATAATGATGAATTTAACACATGTGTATTATATTTATCATATTATTATAATTTTTAAATTTTAATATCACATATACCTTTTTAAATTTCATTATGTTTTAAATATGATAATGGCACTCGTGTGTACGGTGGACTACAACCACACAAAGCGATGTAAATCATTTTTCACATACAATTTGTATGGAATGTAATGAGGATAAAATTCATGAATATATGTGATATATATGGGATGATATTAATTATGTAAAGTTAATATATCACCCACTTATATACCCTTTCACTCATTAAGGGAAGGATATCATCACATGTGTGTACATATGACCTACCATCACCACGAACCAATGTGATTAATTTTCTATTTCCAGATTTAATAAATGGTTCTAAAATTTTATGTACTTATAAAAAATGATATTTAAAAAATTATTATAATTTTTGAGATGATATATATATTATAGGAACAATAAATAGAATTTTTATGACAAAACATGCATAAGAAAACAAGGAAATTAACACCCTAAACAACGAAAATAATGAAATATAATTAACAAACAGGTGGTAGAATGTTATAACAGGATCATATATGATATGATAAATTTTATTATGGTATTATTATAAATTAATAGCATGATTAAAACTATTATAAAATATTTATATAAATGCAAAAATGAAATCATACATGAGGCAAGGGTTTCTCGCCTCGCCTTTACTTTCTAGTGACATATGCCATATTCATCACTTATTTTATTTATATGTTGTATATATTTCACCTTTGGATATGTTATTTTGTGAATATATTTATATTAATTATATTTAATTAATTTAAAGTCATTTATTTTATGGGTCTAATGATTAAAAAGTTACCAAAGTGGTAAGGGTTTATTTTACAATCTCATCATTATTCGATATTTTTTATGTTTACATCTCCCTTACAGAAATAATATTATATTTATATCTTAAAATAAATCTATTTTCTTAAAATATGTTTATTAATTAACTTCTTCATCTAATAGTAAAAAATATACACTCTTTGGTACTTTAAATGATTTAGAAAATTTTTATAAGAATGTCTATAAGAACCCGGCCTTAAACATTACATAATCTTGAATTAAATGAATAATTCACATTAAGGATATTTTCAAGTTTAGAGTTTTAGATAATTTAACATAACAATTACATTAAAAATTGAATATTACATGTAGACACTACTAGTCAGTATCACATTTTTTTTCATAAAATAAAAACTCTTAAAAAGAAACATGTTTAGTTCCACATTTTAGATAGCAAGACTTTTCCTTGATCCCATCCTTAACCCTATTCATCTTTAATTCCTATGGAAAACATTTCAAAAACTTGGGATGAGCATAAAAAGATTAGTAAGGGTTATAAAATAAATAAGGAAAAAATTATCCCATCAATAAATAAAAATCAATGAAACCATACTTTTCAATTATAATATACCTTATGAAATCATAAGATTTATGAATAACACACAAAATTCATAAATCATAAAGGTTACTTATCGCATCCATAGAAAACTTACATTGTATCTATCATAGATATATATGGAGTTACACTAGGAATACCCATAACAGTATATTCCCTAAATCTCTTAGGAGAAACATCACGTTTACCTCCGTCACGTTACCCAATGCATTAGAGAGCTATCATAGGATCACCCATCCCAGGTTTATCATGGAACCACTAGTATACGTAAACAATTACCAATAACCATAACATAATCATAACACATAACACAATTATAAAATAAAGGTAACATTTCCACATTCCAATATATCAAATCAAGATATTTAAATAAAAAATGTTTTATCGAATCATTTTCAAAACCATTTAAAAAGAAATTTTTGAATCAAAGTGTCCCATACCACTTTGATGATTTTAAATGAATTATCATTTGAATATATTAATGTACATATAAATAAATCCTAAAACCCATTTTGAAAACATGGACATTAATGATAAATATTTAGAATAATATGTCTTTAAATCTTTTAAAACGATATTTTAGTTAAAGAGTTTTTTAACAAAATGAGAGACGCTTGAATACAAATAATTGAAGAATAAATTTTAATAAAAACTTTATAATATCATGAGAATAAATTGATTCATGATATAATATGTCAAAGGACATTATATACACCATATAAGAGTGAATTGGTGCATAACAACAATAAAGTCTCAGTGGAAAAGTAAATTGAGGCGAAATCCCTTATAAAGATGGTATCCTTAGATTAAGAATAAATAAATTACATAATTATGTGCGAAAAATATAAATACACTCAATATTATTGGATATTTAGTGTAAATAAATCAGAGTACATTCACACATATTCTTTTAAAATCAACACCAATGAATTGGATGTTTAACTCAATAAATAGAGAATGAGTTAAAATTACTCTTATCAAGTTCATATCGATGAGTTGAGAATTTATCAATGGAGTGATTATGTGTATCAAAAGTATATCTATAGAAAGGGGAGTGGAAACTAATACAAAAATAATAAATAGTGATTCCTCACATAATCATGTCATGACATAATCAAGAATTAGAAGATTAACCCAAGGAATGGAAATTGGGTTAAAAGGTTCCCTTACCGATTTGGTAACTTACGAAACAGACAACCCATGAAACAAGGATAAAAAAAATTAAGATTTAAATACCCATATACTGAATTATATTACACAATGAATACAATCTTGGGAAGTACATACACCACACAAAAGTAAATAGTGTAAAATATAGCATGAATCTCACTGGAATAAAAAGTGAGATGAAAATATCTTACCACGTTGTAATTAGTCGAGTCGTATGAAAAAAAGTTAATAACTAGTAAGTGATTTATAGAATAACATGAATATAAATATAATAATGATAATATATATAAATTGGCAGTACACAATACACCACATGCACTAAATTACTGGCGAAAAATGGAAATCTCACAGAATTAAAAGTGAGATAAGAAATCCCTCACCTCGTGTCCGACTTGACTCGATCATTCTTTAATCTCATCAATAATTAACTAAAGTTAATTTGTACTTTCTTAATAACCTTTTTCAAGTTTATTATTCCTTTTATATCACTTATTACCATGTTATAAACATTATTTACTCATTTATGTTAATAAAGTTCATTTTGTCGGTATTTGGTACTTGAGTCAAAAATGAACACCTTATATTTACAAGTTGTCCATGTGGTCAATAGTACATTATATACAGAATAAAAATTAATTATTTAGATATCATATATATCATATATATCCATTATATATATATATATATATTTATTTATAATAGTATATAACATTTAGAGGTAAGAAATGAAATGCACCATTCATGGAGACGGTAAGCCATACGTACGCATGAACGCTACTTCCATTTATATTTCTTATTTAAATCGAATTAAAACATAAATATACATAGTTATATTATAATTATAGTATAATATAATATATAATATCATTAACTCCATCCTTTATACGTCCCACATAAGGCATTAACGAGTCATATCACTTTGAGGGGGCGGTAGTCCGCACTTCCTCTAATGAGATTATCGTATTTACCCATTAGGGAAACCATAAAGTATTTCTATAAATTGAAAAATACAGAAGCATAAATAAAACATAAACATAATATATATCATATATAAATACAGTTCCATCATAATGGCCACCATGAGAGGTGGTTAGATATATTTGAATAATCATTGTTTCGTGTGGCGTTAGTTTTCCATCCACAGAAATAATATGTTCTTCACCCATTAGATGGAGGTGTGTATAAGTGTAGTTTAAATCCTTATCATAACAAAATCCTAGTATATTTAGGATACTGGTTTTATTACAAAAGAAAGTAAAAAAAAAGTTTATGGGTTGGATAAGTAAAATAAAAGAAAACAATTTAAGAGAAACGCTTACCTTTAATTTGGGTAACTCCATTTGGTTTGAACCAAAGGACTTATTGATGTGCCTTATACCTAAGGTAAGGCTTCTAGGAGGAGGATAGGGATGTAGGTAGCTTAATTGGGTAGAGTTTAGATGATCCAAACGGCTTGATAGGTGTGGGGAATTGGTTATAAGTGGTCTCCTTTTATAAGGGGGAGGGGCTCTAGGAAAGTGTGATAATATTATTTTATTATATAATGATATTCAGTTTATAATGGTTCAAAAATCATTAAAGTCTAAGATAAGATGACTCGTGGTAGAAATAAAATCAGCCAATAGGAATTGGACAGGTTTAGGAAAATATTTTAATCATTATAATCTTATTTATTTAAATCATTTATTAATGAGGTAAACTCTGCATCATTATTGTGTCATATAATTTAATTTATTTGATGTCTAAAAATTATAAAAAAAATTCCATGAGGTAGGAAATATTTTTATATTTATAATGAATATTTATAGTTGAAAATATAATTTATATAACACCATATAAAAATTAATTTACTAAAAGATTTTTGTTTATGTAATTTTTGCCTTTACATTAAATTAATTAATCTAAAGTGTCATTATCTTTCATAAGTGGATCCATGGGGTCCCAAAATAGACCCAAAGATGGCCATGGTCATCCATTACTAATCCAATAAGGTTAGTACATGTGTTAAGGTAATTTTGAATTATTACAATATTCTTTTTACCTTTAATTACCCTCTTTATCTTTAACTGCGGTAAATAAAAGTCAAAAGTTATTATTCACCAAAAATTATTTTCATCTTATTGAACCAAATTTTACTTCTTGATAACAGAAACGTATGTAGTATTTTTAAAAATAAATTCACAGAAGCGGTAAAAATTCATTTAAAATAAAAAGTCAGTTTTTTTAACTACAACTAAGTGATTTCACTATTCATCAAAAAATGAAGTTTTTCAGAAAAATACCAAAAATTATGCCTAAGATTTATTTGATATTAAGAATTCAAAAATTATGTCTATTTTTCTAAATTAAAATCATATAATTGTAATTAATTGATTTAAAATTAATTCCTATTGTTAAAACAAATAGCATGTTTTTAAGAAACAATAACTATCAAAAGATTGACACTTATTTATGTCCAATTTCAAAGTGTAATTAATTCCAATGACCAACATTGGATTAAATAGTAAAAATATATTATAATTACAATTTAAAACCAATTAAAAATATAATATAACTATATAAATAAATTATATTAAAACATAGTTTTGAATTAAAATACAATATTTTTCACTATTCATTAGAAAATGAACTTTATCAGAAAAATTCCAAAAATTTACACAAAGTAAATTTTGATGTCCCCATTATAAAAAAGGATTTTATTTGGTCAAATAGAATGTATTAAAGTGACCAAAATTATATTTAAATATGGTTTGCCATTAAAAGGTAGTAAATCGGCCTTTTAAGGTAAATTATGCATAAAATTAGATTCATTCACATTTTAAGCCTCTAAATTTTATTGGATAAATGTAAATACATTTAAAAAACATGTATAATAATATTGTAGTTATTTCTTTTCATTATCACCAATTCAACAGCTATGTGTTAACTATCGTTAAAAATAATATTATTATATTATTAGTGTGCAATGTAAGATTTCAAAGAAACTCATTGTTGTGTATCGTGTATGACATAAAACATAACATCCCCTTTAGAGTAAATTAATTATTAATCCATAAATATTAATAAATATTAAAATGTCATGTTCTTTATTTACTTGTAATGTTACGTCTATCCCCCCTTTTGGAAATTGCGTCCTCGTGATTTTAAAATTGGGTTCGGAAACATCATTGAAAATCCCACATCATAAAAAGAGTCAAAAAAACTATCACTTTAAAAAAATAGAGAAGTAAAAAGTTTTACCTGATACAAAAAATACTAATATTCCATGAAAACATGGATATATAAGAGAAGCAAACTCTCATATATTAATAGAGAGTGATAGAGAACTTTATCAAGGAAAGTTAACCACCACAATACCATAAATTTGTGGTTGGGTAAAAGTTTGATTATAAAAGAGGGCTTATAAAATTTTTTTCTTCAAGATCCTTTTCATAGAGTTGAATAATTTTATTAATAACAAGACTAATATCGTAAGGAAATATACTTGCTCGTCATGTAGAGTATCATCCTTTAATAAAATTATACAACAAACACCAATTTTCTCTAAACGATGAGTATTCAAACTGACTTGGTCACATTAAAAGCACTAGAATCAACTTCTAGAGAAAAACATGATCCAAAAAATATAAACCATATATTTTCCGATCTTTATAAATTAACCAAAACCAAAATTGGTTAGTATGTGATCAGATAATCCCCAAAAGGATAATTCTTTATTAAAATAAGTACTACTCTTAAACAATGCCCAATAACCATAACATAATCATAACACATAACACAAGTATAAAGGAAAGATAACATTTACACATTCCAATATATCAAGTCAAGATATTTAAATAAAAAATGTTTTATCGAATCATTTTCAAAACCATTTAAAAATAGATTTTTGAATCAAAGTTTCCCATACCAATTTGAATCTTTTAAATGAATTATCATTTGAATACATTAATGTACAAATAAATAAATCCTAAAACCCAGTTTGAAAACATGGAAATTAAAGATAAATATTTTAGAAGAATATATCTTTAAAACATATAAAACGATATTTTAGTTAAAGAGTTTTTTAACAAAAATAGAGATGCTTGAATACAAATAATTGAAGAATAAATTTTAATCAGAACTTTATAATATCATGAGAGTAAATGGATTCATGATATAATATGTCAAAGGACATTATATACACCATATAATAGTGAATTGGTGCATAACAACAATGAAGTCTCAGTGGAAAAGTAAATTGAGGCGAAATACCTTATAAAGATGGTATCCTTAGATTAAGGATAAATAAATTACATAATTATGTGTGACAAATATAAATACAATAAATATGATTTGATATTCAGTGTAAATAAATCAGAATACATTCACACATATTCTTGTAAAATCAACACCAATTAATTGGATGTTTAACTCAATAAATAGATATTCAGTTAAAATAACTCTTATCTAGTTTATATCGAGGAGTTGAGAATTTATAAATGGAGGGATTATGTGTATCAAAATTATATCCATAGAAAGGGGAGTGGAAATTACTAAACAAATAATAAATAGTGATTCCCCACATAATCATATCATGACATAATCAAGAATTAGAAGATTAAACCAAGGAATGGAAATTGGGTTAAAAGGTTCCCTTACCGATTTGGTAACTTACGAAACACACAACCCATGAAAGAAGGATCAAAAAATGAATATGTGAATACCCATATATTGAAGTATATTACAAAATGAATACAATCTTGGGTAGTAAATACACCACACAAAAGTAAATAGTGGCAAATATAGCATGAATCTCATGGGAATAAAACATGAGATGAAAATCCTTTACCACGTTGTAATCAGTCGAGTCATATGAACAAAAGTTAATAACCAGCAAGTGATTTATAGAATAACATTAATATAAAGAGAATAATGATAATATATATCAATTTTAAGTACACAATACACCACATTCAAAAAATTAGTGGTGAACAAAGGAAATCTCATGGAATTAAAAGTGAGATAAGAAATCCCTTACCTCGTGTCCTACTTGACTCGATTGTTCTTTAATCTCCTGAATAATAAAATAAATTTAATTTATAATTTCTAAAGAAACTTTTCCAAGTTTATTATTCCTTTTATACCACTTATTACCATTTTATAAGAATTATGTAATCATTTAAGTTAATAACGTTCATTTTTTCGATATTTGGTACTTGAGTAAAAAATGAACACCATATATTTACAAGTTGTCCATGTGGTAAATAGTACATTATATACAGAACGAAATTAATTATTTAGATATCTTATATATCATATATATCCAATATATATATATATATATTTATAATATTACATAACATTTAGAGGTAAGAAATGAAATGCACCGTTCATGGAGACGGTAAGCCATACGTACACATGAACGCTACTTCCATTTCAATTTCTTATTTAAATGGAATTAAAAAATAATGATACATAGATATATTATAATTCCAGTATAATATCATATATAATATCATTAACTCCATCCTTTATACATCCCACATAAGGCATTAATGAGTCATATCACTTTGAGGGGGCGGTAGTCCGCACTTTCTCTAATGAGATTATCGTATTTACCCACTATGGAAACCATAAAGTATTTCTATAAATGTAAAAATATAGAAGCATTAAGAAAAAATAAACAAAATATATATCATATATAAATATATTTCCATCATAATGGCCACCATGAGAGGCGGTTGGAGATATTTGAACAATCATCGTTTCGTGAGGCGTTAGTTCGCCATCCACAGAAACATTATGTTCTTCACCCATTAGATGGAGGTGTGTGTAAGTGTAGTTATAATCCTTCTCATAAAAACATTCTAGTATATTTAGGACACAGGTTTTGTTATAAAAGAAAGTAATAAAAATATTTTAGGGGTTGGAGAAGTAAAATAAAAGAAAAAAATTTAAGAAAAACGGTTACCTTTAATTTGGGTAACTCCATTTGGTTTAAACCAAAGGACTTCTTGAAGTGCCTTATACCTAAGGAAAGGCTTCTAGGAGGAGTATAGGGATGTAAGGAGCTTAATTGGGCAGAGTTTAGACGAGCCAAAATGCTTTAGAGGTGTGGGGAATTGGTTAGAAGTGGTCTTATTTTATAAGGGGGAGGAGG
The DNA here is from genome assembly GCA_963277665.1 of Viscum album. Classification (NCBI taxonomy): domain Eukaryota; kingdom Viridiplantae; phylum Streptophyta; class Magnoliopsida; order Santalales; family Viscaceae; genus Viscum; species Viscum album. Next base: position 1,771,231,727 of record OY728157.1, read on the forward strand.
GGCTCTTTAGGAAAGTGTGATAATAATATTTTATTATATAATGATATTCAGTTTCTAATGGTCCAAAAATCATTAAAGTCGAAGATAAGATGACTAATTGTAAAAATAAAATCATACAATAGGAATTGGACAGGTTTTGGATAATATTTTAATTATTATAATCTTATTTATTTAAATCATTTATTAATGAGGTAAACTCTGCATCATTATTGTGTCATAAATAATTTAATTTATTTGATGTATAAAAATTATAAAACAAATAACATGATGTACGAAAATATTTTTATCTTTCCAATTAATTTTTATAGTTGAAAATATAATTTATATAACACCATAAAAAAATTAATTTACTAAAATCTTTTTGTTTATGTCATTTTTGCCTTTACATTAAATTAATTAATCTAAAGTGTCATTATCTTTCATAAGTGGCTCCATGGAGTTCCAAAATAGACCCAAATATTCCCATGGTCGTCCATTACTCATCCAATAAGGTTAGGACATGTGTTAAGGTAATTTTGAATTATTACAATATTATTTTTACCTTAAATTACCCTATTTACCTTTAACCGCGGTAAATAAGTCAAAAGTTACTATTCAACAAAAATTATTTTCATCTTATTGAACCAAATTTTACTTCTTGATAACAACCATGTATGTAGGATTTTCAAAATTCAATTCACATAAGAGGTAAAATTTCATTTAAAAGAAAAAGTTAGTTTTTTTAACTACTACTAAGTGATTTCACTATTCATCAAAAATTGAAGTTTTTCAGAAAAATACCAAAAATTCAGCCTAAGATTTATTTGATATTAAGAATTCAAAAATTATTTCCATTTTTATAAATTAAAAACATAAAAGTGGCATTAATTAATTTAAAATTAATTCCCATTGTAAAAACAATTAGCGTGTTTTTAAGTAACAATAATTATCAATACATTGACACTTGTTTATGTCCAATTTCAAAGTAAAATTAATTCCAATGACCAAAATTATATTAAATGGTAAAAATATATTATAATTACACTTTAAAAAAAATTAAAAAGATAATATAACTACCTAAATAAATTAGATTAAAACACAGTTTCGAATTAAAATACAATATTTTTCACTATTCATTAGAAAATGAACTTTATCAGAAAAATTCCAAAAATTTACACAAAGTAAATTTTTATGTCCTCATTCTAAAAGATGATTTTATTTGGTCAAATAAAATTTATTAAAGTGACCAAAATTAGATTTAAAGAGTTTTTTGCATTAACAGGCAGTAAATCGGCCTTTTAATGTAAATCATGCTTAAAATTAGATTCATTCACATTTTAAGCCTCTAAATTTTATTGGATAAATGTAAATACATTTAAAAAACATATATAATCATATTATAGTTAGTTCTGTTCATTCCCACCAATACAATGGCTACGCGTTAACTATCATTAAAAATAATAATATTATATTATTAGTGTGCAACGTAAGATTTCAAAGAAACCCATTGTCGCGTATCGGGTACGCCATCAAACATAGCATCCCTTTTAGAGTAAAATTAATACTTAATCTAAAAATATTAATAAATATTAAAATTTAATGTTCTTTATTTACCGAGGATGTTAAAAAATCTGACTTTATTTTTCTCTTCAGTCGGAAATCCATTTTCATAAAAACCCAAATTTTCTAAAAATATTTCCACCATTTTTTTAAAAAAATTTCAAAATAATTTATAAAATACGGTTTTTCTCATTTTTTATTTTTAAAAACATTAATGTAATACTCATTTCATTATCAAAATAATTCTCATTTAAATTTGAATGAAAATGTGAAAGGAATCTGTATTTTAACATGTACAGTAAGAAATGAATTTTCCACTGTGATGGCCAATTAATGTTTTAAATACTATTTTAAAAGTATTAAAATGTCATTTTAAAATAAAAATGTTTTCAAAATATTTTTTAAACTTTTAGTTTTACAAATATTTTTAAAATGAAAATGTTATTTTCTTCAAAAATGTTTTTAAAGCTCTTATTATGGTATTTCTACTCATCAACGATATCAACCCATTATTAAACTTATGATACAGTAGAGATATACTGTATTTATATCATTCTTATTATTTGATTAGATTTTTTATGATTAGTTTTATTGAGGAATTAATATTTTATTACCACGCACCATATTACTCTCTATTGTTTATGATTATTTTTTTTGATTGGGGAAAATATTTACATTTGTTATGATAGTTTTTAAATACAAGTTTTTATATTGATTGTGATTCCACCCTTCCATATAGGGAATGCATTGGAATTTAAAATTAATGTTAGGGGACCTATATATCCCCTCGATGAATCGGTAGGTCTCATGAGACAAACTAGATTAGGTTTTTGTCAAGGATTTACCCATTTATATAGATGTCTTAGAAAAATGCCTCAATGTTAATAGATTTCTTGGTAAAAAGTATCAATATTATACTTTAGATGACCTAAATTATTAATTTCATCATTTTGAATTTAGTTATTGATATTAAATGTGATTATTTGATTAGTTAGAATATCCCAAGTTAATTTTCATGCTCATGGGATTATTTATATAGAATTATTTTATCATCATTTATTCCTACCATATTATACTCAAGTTATTTATTCCATGGAATTTTTTTTAGTTATTTACCTGATATATTAATAATGAAATATTTATTCATGTATTCCATTGTACGCTTACCCTTAATGAGAATCTGCGTCACCCCTTCCTTATGTTTTATTTTCCCTAGGATACCAGGATATGTTTTTTTCTTGATATGTAGGGATACGCTGAGGGGAATAATGGTGTTCTCAAATAGAATAATTTGTGTGTTTTTTTTCTTCTAATTGAAATAATAATTTCAATTATGTATCTAGTTTACCAAGACTACTAAACTATTTCTCCCTTTGGGATGTGATTCCTTATATCTTATTCTAATGCTACAAAGTAGACACCAGCTCCATGATACAATGGTGGGGTTACTACAATTGGTATTAGTGGAATTTTTTTAAAAATAATGGGAACTAAATTTAAAAAATATATATTAGGGAAAAGATACATATTCTAGAGTTTGAGGATCAGTATATAATACCATACAAATGTTTTTGTAAGGAAGATAATATGTTGTTTTTTCTAAAAATACATCCACGTATAGATATTATAAGTGGACATGGTTCTGGAACAAATGTACCTAAGGGTAATAAATCTAAAAATGGAATATTGTATTTGACCCTATCATCACTTGGTGCATGAAAAAGGATTTCTCGTGCACCTGGTTTGACACTCTTGGGGGATATTCTTGGCATAATTCACATTTTCTATACAAACCATTATGAATTATTTTGAAATAAAGATATCCCCAAAGAAACCTTGTTTACGATTATGAGATTAGCTAAGAATATTTTTTTTATTTTATGTTGATTATTTCACTATTTTTCATTTTATACCTTGTATTTCATAATGATATGATCTAATTGAGTTGATTCTATCTTTTCAAAATGGATTCATGAAAAATGAATGGGAACTTCATCAATTCTCATAATCCAAAGAGTATTAATGATCACTTATTTGATGTTTTTAAGTTAATATTTCAAAGGGAACTAGTCTCCCAAACATTCTCATCATAGGAGGACATATTATCATGTACTAACAAAACAAATATTGAATTCTATAAGTATTATTTCTTCAAAGAGAAGAAATATAATCAGAGGATAGATGAGAAAAATGTGGATAAAGGGAAGAAGGGAAAGAAAGGATTTTCCCACATGTGATAATTGTGGAAAGAAAATTTGTAGTACTTTCTTAAAGGGAAGGGGAGTTTGTTACAAGTTTGGAGTGAAGGACCACCATTATAGTGATTTAAGGGAAAAGAATTTTTTTTCCAATGTTTAATTCTTTAACTGTAAGGAGATGTGGAACTATGAAAATAAATACCCTAAGCATCAAGAAATATACCTCAAAATAAGTTAATGGATTAAGGTCAAACTTATGATATTGATACTTCCAAATTGAAATGATTAATTTTCTTGTGTATTTTAATCTAAGAAATATATTTTGAAATTATTTTATTAAATAAATTTTCATTTTAATAATCCTGAAATTTATATGTATTATATTACATTACCATTTCTTAAATAATTTTAGATCATATGTTGAATGGTAATGATGACCAAGAAAAAAGATTCGATGAAAATATGAAATTCTTAAAAACACATGATTTAAGTAAATATTACCCTTAATATGTTCCTAATTTTTAGATAATGATATTGTGATAAAATTATGAATGATATAGAAAAAGTAAATTGGATAGTACTGAATACCTTGGAACTGATTAATGATTTGTTGAAAAATTGGTTTATGATATAATTAATGGAGCTTAAAATAATTATTTATTTAATTAATATATCCAATAATATATTATTTATTTATGAAATAATGAATCATAAATATTTTTCATAATGTTTTATGGTAATTCGGGTTATTAACATTTTCAGGAGAATACGTGATGAAGGAATTCACATGTTTGGTATGTGATTAATAAGATATACTTCATATTGTTTAGAGGATTAATGATATTTTCATTCTATAAATTTGGAGACCTAGTTTTTAAATTTTATAAATTAATATTTTGGAGGGTTCATAAGGTTAAATATTTATGAAATTTTTTAAGTTGAAATTTGGGTGAGGTTTTAGAGATTAATGTATTACTTTTCCATAAAATGATTTATGCATATTTGATAACCTGTACTAAATATTTTGTTATAATAATCACTATAGATTGAAGGAATGAATTATCACTATTTTATGGATATTATGATCTATTAAAAATTAATTTTAGTGCTTCAATTGTAAAAAAATCATCTTGGGTATTCATTTCTTATATTAAGAGATGAAGTAGGAATTGATCGAACAATATCCAAAGGATAAAATTGTTCCTATAGAAAGATATCATGTCACTATATTTTCTTGTGTTATTAGTTTAGATGGTAAAGGAATTCCTCAAATCTAAGGAAATGATATTGGAACAAAAATGGTGTAATATTATCTTCATTTCCAATGAATCTAATAGTCCATTAACTCATTGTGGATTTACAGTTTTATAGTCATTAACATTGTCTGTATCACTAACTTTCCAATTAATAATGATCTTTATCACTCTATATTAATCCTTGGTCATTATTATTCTCTTCAATGTCCATGTTTTCATTTTACATCTATATTCTTGTACTTGGAATCCTTGTTGTGTGATTATTTCAGATGACCTTAATACTTCATTTTTTCTCTTTTCAAGAGAAAGTTTTATTAACCATTTTACGATGTCGATTTTTCAGCAATGTTATTTCCAAATAAAAAATTCTTGATTACTGGTATCAAGTTTAAATTTTGAGGGCACAATTTATTTAAGGGGGTAGAATGTAACACCATGAGATTTTAGAAGAGGTGAATCATATTAGATAGCATATACAATAGGAAACACCAAGAATGGAATATAATATAACACCCAAAGACCTTATGATATATTTATTTTTAAATAAATTTAATCTCTTTGACAGTATTAAATTAATATAACATAGGGTTTGAATGAAATGTGATACTCCATTAAAATATTATTATTTTAATGTTACCATTATAACCTAATAGTTAAGTTGGAAGGTAAGATTATTAATAACGAAATTATGAAAATAATATTTTTTAAACATATATAAAATAAATAAAATGGATATATATTTATCATAAAAAAAATTAGAACTATTTGGAAGTAAAATAGATGTTTTCTGAAAGCGATATTCTTCTAAAAGGCGGTTAAGTTTAACTTTACCGAAATAATTTATATTATTATTTAACAATTAAAAAAAATTTAAAAAATAAACTTCATTTTTTTAAATAAGAATATCAAAAATAAATTTGAATAAGTTTTTCAATTTTATAAAAAGTTTCATTTTTTGATGAATAATGAAAAATATTAAATTTTAATTAAAAACTGCCTTTTAAGTTAAATTATTTAAAATAATAAATTATTTTTTATATTATTTTTAAAGTAAAATTACTACAATTATATATACATATTAATCCAATTTATTTAATTAGAGTAATTTTCAAATTAAATTTTGATATAAATACTTTATAAACTTTGGAACATTTTCTCATTTGAAAATCAGCTTTTTCATCACGTCTACGAGATTAATTTCAAAATTAAATATTTCCACTTCTATGAATGGGATTTGAAAAAATAGATTACATATTATGAATAATAATAATTCATATTATCTAATAAGTATAACTTAATTTTTTACCAAAATGAATAATGAAATCCGTAAAAATTAATTACCATGGTCATGGTAGAAATGGGTTTACTGTGGGGTTAAACTAAGAAGAAAAGGGTTTAAATAAAAAAAAAATTAAAAATATTATTTTATGGACATATTTAGACTTTATACTTCCCAATTTCTAATTTTATGTAATTTTTAATCTTATTTTATGTTAATGTCTTTATTATTTTGGATTCTATAGGGAAATTTCAAAGTAATTTCCAAGAGTGTTCCCTTTCCCCACCTATGAAGGGAAACTTCAAGCCCTCAATTATTCACATATAAAAAGACCTTAGACTCGACAATAAAATTCCAAAATCTATCCCCTAAATCCATATACATATTTTATATATTATTTTTCTCCCAAAATACCATCCATATGGTTCTTAAGAGGAGATCTAAAGTAGGTTTCTCCTAGAGAAGGTAATTCTCTTAACAATGCTCTTTCATTTTATTTCTTCTTTTTTCACCTATAATTATTTATTAAAACTTGAAATATAATAATAGAATTGTATCTCATATATGGAGATATTATTATTTTTATTTAATAATATTTATCCATCTCCAATTCCATAAAATGGGAAATGAAATCATCGATCATTTGTACGATGAACTACCACCCTACAAACTGATATAGTTTGTTTTCCATCACCACCTTTTAAGGATGGATATAATGATGGATTTACCAAATTTATATGATATTTATTTTATTATTATAATTATTTTATTTTCATATCACATATACTTTTTTACATTCCATTCCATTTCAAATATGATAATTGTGATGACCCAGACCCCCCCTTGGTCCCTTCCTTTGCCAAAATCCGGATCCTTAAGGGGTACGGATCGGTGAGACGGATCGGTGAGACCGATCGGTGAGACGGATCGGTGAGACCGATCGGTGAGACCGATCGGTGAGACCGATCGGTGAGACGGATCGGTGAGACCGATCGGTGAGACAGATCGGTGAGACCGATCGGTGAGACCGATCGGTGAGACGGATCGGTGAGACCGATCGGTGCGACCGATCGGTGAGACCGATCGGTGAGACGGATCGGTGAGACCGATCGGTGTGACTGATCGGTGGAACCGGCCGACGTCACCCGGCCTTGCCAAGTTGTTCCAGTAACACGCACAAAAGTTTAATTAAATACTGAATCGGCTCATGAGTCAGTTTAAACCACTCAGCACCTTTAATGATGAGTCAAGCCGCGTGGTCAACCCATGACTTCCACGTCTTACGCGGTTCAGCGTTTTTATCTCAACCGTCCCCGGCTCATATAAATTAAGGGTTAGGCCGTGGTTTCCCCCTTCTTCGATCGTGGCTCTTCTGGTGCATCGGGACCGCCGCGTCGTTATCCGTAAAGTTCCGCACCCCGGCCTAAACGTCGATCATCTATCAACAAGTAGGGAATTTCTCTCGTCTCTCACTTTTGTGTATCATGCGGGGTGGGCGTTACTTTTGTTCCTATGGAATTGGTTGAACCAAACCCTAATGAAGATAATAAACGAAGTTCTAAAGAAAGAAGGGGAAGGGGTTATGATCGTTGTTATGCTTTATCTTGAATCATCCTTTTTGTTGTGCTGGTTCATGTTTTCTGAAAATTGAGGCTGTTGGTGGTCGTTGTGTGTGCACTGTTGAATCCCCTCGTGATGTTTTAAATGGGTTGCTGAAATTGTGAACTCCTGCTGTGAAATTGGTTAATCACGTATATCCGGCTGAATAATTGAAAGCACCAGGATCATCCCTTCTGTGATAACTCACGGTTAGAACACACGGAATTTGAAATCGTGGTGTGTGTTAATTCGTTTCAATCTGAAAATCCCTGACTTGTGTTGGTAGTGGTGGTTGGTTGTTTTCCTTCCGGGCCGATTGCTGGAAATGTGGGAGGGGATGGGATCCCCTGATCTTTTATACTCTCGGTGGTTGTGTGAATTTGGGGATGGGATCTCCTGTTGGTATGGTTTCAGTGGTTGTGAGTTTTTATCACAAATTGGGGAGAGATCCTCTGTTGGCAGAACCGGGTGTGAGTGTTTTGGTTGATCTATTCTTTTGACGCTTTCTTTGGTTATGCTTATGGTAGTTGCCCAGTAGTGCTTAAAATCAATTGAACTTTTTAACTGAACGTGAAACAAGAATGGGACAAATGGTTTTGTGGGCAAGGGTCGTGAACTGTGACTCGGACACAGTGGTGTTGTGTTCTGTAGGTTGGTTAGGAAAACCTAAGCTTTGGGTGAGTGTTTGTTACCTATATCTATACTTGTAGCTTTGTGTTTCTTATTGGCGCCCCACCCAAGTTGAGCACTCAGTGCCGAACACCCCCATTTATGGGGGGAGGGTGTTTTTCCCAACACTATCCTTAGTGGCTGGTTATTAGCTCCTTTTTTGCTCCCTTTCCCGGATAGCCCAAGTATCTTCGGGCAGGCTGTGATGGCCTGAAGTCCATTATTAGCCCAAGAACCATCGGGCAGGGTGTTGTGGTGGTTGGCCAGGTGTGTGCGGCAGGTGGTTTCCCAAGTGTCTTCGGGATGAGGCCCAGGTGTCTTCGGGCGTGGCAGTGGATCCTTTAGCCCAGGTGTCTTCGGGTGTAGCGGTGGTTGTTCTGGCCTAGGTGTTTGCAGGCATGGTTACATGTGACAGTTGTGGACCAGGTGTGTGCGGGCGGGATTCGGCAGTGGGACTGCGTGTGGTTGTGGCCCAGGTGTGTGCGAGCGGGATTCGGCAGTGGGAATGCATGTGGTTGTGGCCCAGGTGTGTGCGGGCGGGTGTGGCAGTGGGACTGCGGTGAGAATTGAGGGATTGGTCTGATGCGTAGGATGTCTCAATAACCATTGGGAAAGTGGCGCGGGGTACCCAAACATCGATGTGCTCTTATATATATATTACTTGACTTGCGTTATTTGGGGAGCGAGCCTTGGTGAGGCCTGGGATGGATAGTTTGCCTTGTTAGGTGTCTGGTTTACTCTTTTCTCATGGGACTTTAGTACGTTCCCCCACTTGTGCACGAGAGTCTTGGTTTTCCCTACTGAGTGTACTTGTATGCTCACCCTACGTATATAAAACTGCTTTCAGGTTTCCAGGAGGACTTTGGAGATCACGTAGGACCTTACTAGCTCGAACTTTTGGAGCAGTTGCAGTTGTTTATCTTTTTCTTTTTGGTACTTACCTTGTAGTCACCTTTTTGCACTTTGTGGCTTTCACTTTTGAAACATGCATGTGGGAATGGTTCACTTTTGGCTTTACTTTTCTTTCTACCTTGGTGTTGTTGGGTTTTCTCCTCATTATCTTTCGATCCTATAAAATAAAAAGGGTAATGCCTTCCATTTGCGAGGATTTCCTATACCCTTGGTGCTAGTCGCCACTCCGGGACCTATTGAAGGCGGGTTTCGGGGGTCATTATCTCTCCTTCAACTTAAAGAAGGAAGGGCCTGGCAATCTGCTGACCCTTCCCTCCTTTTGGTGAAGGCGGGTCGTGACAGAATGGTATCAGAGGTGATGGTTGAGAGATAGGACAGAGTCTGGAGTTAGGCACAGTGAGGATTGCATGGGATGGTAAGGCAACGGTGTTGGGCGGCCTTGGAGCGTGAATTAGGCCAGGGAAGACCGGCTAGGACACGGGATTTTAGGGCCCCCCGTGATCCGATGCAAGGACTCTGGGCCTACCGAACGACCAAGTGAGGCCACACTGATTGCAGGGTAGAGACCCTAGGAAAGGTACATGCATCATAATGACTTGTGTTCTTATTTTTCTGGGATGTCTTGGGAATTAAGAATAAATTAAATCTTAAGAAGCTTTAAGAACGATATTCTGCACTACTGGGCTTAGGCATTCCTTGTTTACCTTGCAGCTATGGCACCTGGAAGGCGACCACGTGTGGTACAGGAGATCGAGACCCCTGAGACTACTTTGGCCAATCGGCAGAGAGCTGATCGAGAGGAAGAGGACGACCAGTGGCAGAAGACTCTTCGAGCCTTCCAGCGACAGGCCCTCGAGAAGTATGAGGGCAGCACCTCCGATATGAAGACGGAAGGCTGGATGGAGGAGTTAGTCATAGCCTTCGGCCTGATTCGGGCCCCGACCGAGTACTGGGTTCCTCTGGCTGTTAGCCAGATGCGGGGAGCGGCACGTCAGTGGTGGATGCTTCACCTGGGGAATAGGAAAGATTCTGAGGTTGCTTGGGCGGATTTCGAGCAGGATTTCCGGGCGGAGTTCCTCTCCTCGACAATGAAGGTGGAGAAGAGGCAGGAGCTACTCTCCCTCCAGTAGGGGAGCATGTCCGTGAGGGAACTTGGAATCAAGTTCAAGGACCTCCTGCGTTTTGCTCCGGACCTCTTTCCCGATGAGGAGTCTCGGGCAAGACGTTTGGAGGAGGCGTTCCGACCCTCCCTCCAGTATGCTGTTACCCCCTTTACCCTTCCGACATACTTAGAGGTTCAGAAGAAGGCCGAAGTGGTGGAAAGGATGCATGCTCTGGGCGGAGTGTCACGAGAAGGGAGCCAGCTGGGATCTTCGAAGGGGAAGGCCGTCAGCACCAGGCCTCCAGCATCGGGACCCTCCAGGTTCTGACCCGCAGGGAGCAGACCGCAGTAGTTTCAGTTTCGATCCCCTGGCCCACGTTCTTTCCCTTCAGGCTCGGGACCACGGTGCTTCACCTGCGGGAGCCCTGGACATCTTCGGAGTCAGTGCCCTGATCGGGTGCAGTACAGCAGTGGCAGTCATCCCCAGCGTCCGCCGCAGCAGCAGTTTTCAGCCAGACCCTTCCAGCAGCAGCAGCAGGGACAGCGAGCTCCCACTCCTCCGCAGGCAGACATAGGAGGGGGAGGCCGACCTCAGGGCGCTCCCCAGGGACCTCGACCAGGGCGTGGTTGGGGAGGTGGCCGACAGCCGAGGGGCAGGGGAGATGGGCGTGGACAGTTACACGACGCAGAAGCAACAGTTCCAGCAGGGCCAGAGGTTGTTCGAGGTACGATCAGTGTGTTTAGCACTCTTGCTTATGCTTTGTTCGATACCGGAGCTTCGCACTCCTTTGTTGCACCCAGTCTAGCCTGTGCCTTGGGTCTAGATTCCGAGAGACTTCCAGTGCCCCTGGTGTTGAGCACACCAGTTGGAGGTCAGACCGACTTGCTGTTCGTTTGTCGGGGATGTAGACTGATGTTAGGGCCACATCAGTCGGTTAGGGATCTCCTTCTGCTATAGATTCAGCCGTACGATGACATCCTAGGCATCGACTGGCTATTTTCTGTGTGCGCCGTCATCGACTGTTTCCAAAGAAGGGTGGTGTTCTCCGGTTTGGACGGCCAGCATGTTACTTTCACCGGCGAGCGGAGCTGTCCGAAGGGAAACAGGAGGGAGGAACCTCTCCTCTCCTTGTTGGCCGAGCTAACACTGGAATCAGTAGATGCTGGGATGGTGGAAGTACCAGAGATTGTCCGCGAGTTTATGGAAATCTTTCCTGAGGAGGTGACGACTCTACCCCCTCGACACGATATCGAGTTCGGGATAGACCTGCAGCCCGGCTCTCGACCAATCTCGATGGCTCCTTACCGGATGGCACCTTCGGAGCTACGGGAGTTGCGGATACAGATTGATGATCTGATGAAGAGGGGTTATGTTCGTCCAAGTGCGTCACCGTGGGGTGCTCCAGTCTTGTTCGCAAAGAAGGCAGATGGTGGCCTCAGGTTGTGCATCGACTACATGAGGCTGAACCGGGTAACGATCAAGAATCGCAACCCTCTTCCGAGGATAGATGATCTTTTTGACCAGCTGAGAGGGGCAGGATGGTTCTCAAAGATCGACCTGCAGTCTGGATACCACCAGCTGAGGGTAAAGGATAGCGACGTCCCGAAGACGGCGTTCAGGTGTAGGTATGGGCACTTCGAGTTCGTGGTCATGCCCTTTGGTGTTACGAACGCCCCGACCGTGTTCATGGGGCTTATGAACTCCATCTTTCGGGAGTATCTGGATCGGTTTGTGGTGGTATTCATCGACGATATCCTGATCTATTCAAGGTCAGAAAAGGACCATGCAGAGCACCTGAGGACGGTTTTGGAAGTCCTCCGACAGCACCAGCTCTACAGAAAGTTGTCAAAGTGCAAGTTCTGGACACGAGAAGTGCACTTCCTCGGGCATGTAGTGTCTGAGCAGGGGGTAGCAGTCGACCCATCAAAGGTTGAGGCAGTTGTTTCTTGGGCAGCACCCAAGAATGTGGCAGAAGTCCGGAGTTTCCTCGGACTGGCAGGTTACTACCAGAGATTCGTACCCAAATTCTCCCGAGTAGCAGCCCCTTTAACGGCTTTGACCAAGAAGGACCAGGTTTTCGTATGGAGCGAGCAATGCGAGTCGTCCTTCAGCTACCTAAAAGAAAAGCTGGTTAGTGCCCCAGTGTTGAGATTACCAGAAGAAGGGATGGCCTATGAGGTATTTTGTGATGCTTCAGGACAGGGCCTGGGATGCGTGTTGATGCAGGAACAAGGGGTGATCTCTTACGGGTCCAGGCAGCTACGCCCCCTTGAGCGTAACTACGCCACCCATGACCTGGAGCTTGCAGCGGTCATTTTTGCACTAAAGTTATGGCGGCACTACCTCATCGGGGAATGCTTTGTGGTCTTCACAGATCACAAAAGCTTAAAGTATATCTTCTCCCAGCGGGACTTGAACTTGCAACAACAGAGATGGGTGGAGTTCCTCCAGGACTACGACTTTGAAATCTCTTATACTGAGGGAAAGGGCAATGTGTTGGCCGATGCCTTGAGCAGGAGGACGCAGAAGGATGCAGTCCGAGAGTCGGCAAATGCCTGGAAGGCAATGGAGGAGTTGGCTTCCTTACACCTGGATGCGAAGATGGATAGTGGCAGAGGCTTCTTATATCAGATGATAGTGCATTCATCTCTGTTTCGACAAGTGGAGGAGTCTCAGTGGGGAGACCCCGAGTGCGAAATGATGCGTGATCGGGTTGACCAGGGCGATGCTCCGAGAGAATGGACAGAGGATGGTCAGCACCGGATGCTTTTCCAGAAAAGGTTGTTTGTTCCAAGAGTGATGCGTGGCAAGGTTCTCAGTGAGTTCCACAACTCACCCCTAGTGGTGCACCCAGGAGTTACCAAGATGTACCAGGGGCTGAAAAGGCAGTTCTGGTGGCCCGGAGTTAAGCGAGCGGTGGCAGAATTCGTGGCCAAATGCTTAGTATGTCAGCAAGTGAAGGCTGAACACCGGGTTCCAGGTGGCCTACTGCAGCCTTTAGCTGTTCCTGAGTGGAAGTGGGATGACATCTCAATAGATTTCGTCACGGGACTACCCAAGGTCCAAGGAGGGTGCGACGCCATTTGGGTGGTGGTGGACAGGTTGACGAAATCGGCTCACTTTCTGGCAATCAGGGAGTCAAGTACTGTGGATGCTTTGGCACGAAAGTACGTAAATGAGGTGGTGCGGTTGCATGGAGTTCTGAGGTCTATAGTCTCAGATAGGGATGCACGGTTTACCTCACGAATCTGGAGAGGATTGCAGCATGCGTTTGGCACCCAGTTACGCCTTAGCACTGCTTTCCATCCCCAGACAGATGGACAAACGGAGCGAACCATCCAGACCTTGGAGGATATGCTACGGGCATGTGTTCTGGACTCAGGAGAATCATGGGTGCGATACTTGCCTCTAGTAGAGTTTTCCTACAATAATAGCTACCACTCTACCATCGGTATGGCCCCGTTTGAGGCTTTGTACGGGAGGCCATGCCGTTCACCTGTGTGTTGGACCGAAGTAGGAGAGGCAGGCATCCTTGGCCCGGAGGTAGTTCAGAACACGACAGAGAAGATTCAGCTCATACGGGAAAGGATGAAGGCGGCCCAGGATCAACAGAAGTCGTATGCCGATACCAGGAGAAGACCCTTGGAGTTTGAGGTTGGAGACCACATGTTCTTGAAGGTCTCCCCGCGGCGTGGGCAACGGAGGTTCGGCAAGGGGGGTAAGCTTTAACCTAGATTCGTCGGACCCTTCGAAGTGTTACGGCGGGTCGGCGAAGTGGCTTATCAACTAGCGTTACCTCCGCCGCTGCTAAGGATACATGATGTCTTTCGTGTATCCCATCTTCGTCGTTATCTGCACGATGATTCACACGTCCTTGATTGGGGTGAACTGGACATCGAGGACGACGTAACCTCTGTGGAAAAACCAGTGATGATCGAGGATCGCAAGGAGAAGGTGCTTCGTGGGCGAGCTATTCCCTTGGTTCGTGTGTTGTGGAGACATGGCGGGCTCGAGGAGAGTACGTGGGAAAGGGAAGCACAGATGCGTGCTCAATACCCCGAGTTGTTTTGAGCTTTGTTCCTTTTGTACCTGCTGTGGTAGAACGTTTGACCTTTTTGGCTATGAAATGTACTGTTTTTTTTCCTCTGTTGTGCGTGAAAAGCCCCGGCTAAAGGGAAGAGGGAACCTGACCCCTAATCAAGACGCATTAAGTTGGATGCGATTGAACCCGTGTGGGCGATTCAGTGCCACCCAAAGCGGATAATATCTTGACATGGGGGAGGGAAGCTCCCCAAACCCACATGACCGGGCTGTTTGGCGTGGTATGTTGCTTAGTTCTTGACAGGAGAGTGTTTTTAGTTAGCAGAGGTTCACTCCTAAGAGGTATCTTTCGAAGATGGTTGTTCGGACCCTCTCTTTCCTTCTGGTTTGTTGTGATTCTCGAGGAAGAGAATCGTTTAAGAGGTATCTGATGTGATGACCCAGACCCCCCCTTGGTCCCTTCCTTTGCCAAAATCCGGATCCTTAAGGGGTACGGATCGGTGAGACTGATCGGTGAGACCGATCGGTGAGACGGATCGGTGAGACCGATCGGTGAGACCGATCGGTGAGACGGATCGGTGAGACCGATCGGTGAGACCGATCGGTGAGACCGATCGGTGAGACGGATCGGTGAGACCGATCGGTGAGACGGATCGGTGAGACGGATCGGTGAGACCGATCGGTGAGACCGATCGGTGAGACGGATCGGTGAGACCGATCGGTGAGACCGATCGGTGAGACGGATCGGTGAGACCGATCGGTGAGACCGATCGGTGAGACGGATCGGTGAGACCGATCGGTGCGACCGATCAGTGAGACCGATCGGTGAGACCGATCGGTGAGACCGATCGGTGCGACCGATCGGTGTGACTGATCGGCGGAATCGGCCGACGTCACCCGGCCTTGCCAAGTTGTTCCAGTAACGCGCACAAAAGTTTAATTAAATACTGAATCGGCTCATGAGTCGGTTTAAACCACTCAGCACCTTTAATGATGAGTCAAGCCGTGTGGTCAACCCACGACTTCCACGTCTTACACGGTTCAGCGTTTTTATCTCAACCGTCCCCGGCTCTTATAAATTAAGGGTTAGGCCGTGGTTTCCCCCTTCTTCGATCGTGGCTCTTCTGGTGCATCGGGACCGCCGTGTCGTTATCCGTAAAGTTCCGCACCCCCGGCCTAAACGTCGATCATCTATCAACAAGTAGGGAATTTCTCTCGTCTCTCACTTTTGTGTATCATGCGGGGTGGGCGTTACTTTTGTTCCTATGGAATTGGTTGAACCAAACCCTAATGAAGATAATAAACGAAGTTCTAAAGAAAGAAGGGGAAGGGGTTGTGATCGTTGTTATGCTTTATCTTGAATCATCCTTTTTGTTGTGCTGGTTCATGTTTTCTGAAAATTGAGGCCGTTGGTGGTCGTTGTGTGTGCACTGTTGAATCCCCTCGTGATGTTTTAAATGGGTTGCTGAAATTGTGAACTCCTGCTGTGAAATTGGTTAATCACATATATCTGGCTGAATAATTGAAAGCACCAGGATCAGCCCTTCTATGATAACTCCCGGTTAGAACACACGGAATTTGAAATCGTGGAGTGTGTTAAGTCGTTTAAATCTGAAAATCCCTGACTTGTGTTGGTAGTGGTGGTTGGTTGTTTTCCTTCCGGGCCAATTGCTGGAAATGTGGGAGGGGATGGGATCCCCTGATCTTTTATACTCTCGGTGGTTGTGTGAATTTGGGGATGGGATCTCCTGTTGGTATGGTTTCAGTGGTTGTGAGTTTTTATCACAAATTGGGGAGAGATCCTCTGTTGGCAGAACCGGGTGTGAGTGTTTTGGTTGATCTATGCTTTTGACGCTTTATTTGGTTATGCTTATGGTAGTTTCCCAGTAGTGCTTAAAATCAATTGAACTTTTTAACTGAACGTGAAACAAGAATGGGACAAATGGTTTTGTGGGCAAGGGTCATGAACTGTGACTCGGACACAGTGGTTTTGTGTTCTGTAGGTTGGTTAGGAAAACCTAATCTTTGGGTGAGTGTTTGTTACCTATATCTATACTTGTAGCTTTGTGTTTCTTATTGGCGCCCCACCCAAGTTGAGCACTCAGTGCCGAACACCCCCATTTATGGGGGGAGGGTTTTTTTCCCAACACTATCCTTAGTGGCTGGTTATTAGCTCCTTTTCTACTCCCTTTCCCGGATAGCCCAAGTATCTTCAGGCAGACTATGATGGCCTGAAGTCCATTATTAGCCCAAGAACCATCGGGCAGGGTGTTGTGGTGGTTGGCCAGGTGTGTGCGGTAGGTGGTTTCCCAAGTGTCTTCGGGATGAGGCCCAGGTGTCTTCGGGCGTGGCAGTGGATCCTTTAGCCCAGGTGTCTTCGGGCATAGCGGTGGTTGTTCTGGCCTAGGTGTTTGCAGGCATGGTTACATGTGACAGTTGTGGCCCAGGTGTGTGCGGGCGGGATTCGGCAGTGGGACTGCGTGTGGTTGTGGCCCAGGTGTGTGCGGGCGGGATTCGGCAGTGGGACTCCGTGTGGTTGTGGCTCAGGTGTGTGCGGGTGGGTGTGGCAGTGGGACTGCAGTGAGAATGGCGGGATTGGTCCGATGCATAGGATGTCTCAATAACTAGTGGGAAAGTGGCGCGGGGTACCCAAACATCGATGTGCTCTTATATATATTACTTGACTTGCGTTATTTGGGGAGCGAGCCTTGGTGAGGCCTGGGATGGATAGTTTGCCTTGTTAGGTGTCTGGTTTACTCTTTTCTCACGGGACTTTAGTACGTTCCCCCACTTGTGCACGAGAGTCTTGGTTTTCCCTACTGAGTGTACTTGTATGCTCACCCTACGTATATAAAACTACTTTTAGGTTTCCAGGAGGACTTCGGGGATCACGCAGGACCTTACTAGCTCGGACTTTTGGAGCAGTTGCAGTTGTTTCTCTTTTTCTTTTTGGTACTTACCTTGTAGTCACCTTTTTTGCACTTTGTGGCTTTCACTTTTGAAACATGCATGTGGGAATGGTTCACTTTTGGCTTTACTTTTCTTTCTACCTTGGTGTTGTTGGGTTTTCTCCTCCTTATCTTTCGATCCTATAAAATAAAAAGGGTAATGCCTTCCATTTGTGAGGATTTCCTATACCCTTGGTGCTAGTCGCCACTCCGGGACCTATTGAAGGCGGGTTTCGGGGGTCATTATCTCTCCTTCAACTTAAAGAAGGAAGGGCCTGGCAATCTGCTGACCCTTCCCTCCTTTTGGTGAAGGCGGGTCGTGACAATAATGTCTCTTGTGTGTATGGAAAACTACTACATCACGAAGCAATGTGATTCATTTATCACTTAATCTTTACATGAAATGTGATAAGTATAAAATTAATGAATATATGTGATATATATATATATATATATATATATGAGATGGTATTTATCATTTAAAATTAATATATCACCCATATACTTTCCCTTTCACTCATTAAGGGAATGATATCATTATTAATGCATACATACAACCTAATGTATTTACAAAGAAATGTGATTCATTTTCCATGTAAAAATTTCATAAATGGTTATAAAAATATATATAATGAGTAAATATGATATTTATAACATTATTATAGTTATTTATATGATTTATATATATATATCCTATTCATTGTAACTAAAACTCTCATGATAAAACACACATGATAAAACAAGTCAATTAACACCCAAAACAATGAAAATAATGAATTATTATTAACAAAAGGTTGGTAAAATGTTCTAAGAGGATCATATATGTTATTATAAATATGATTATGGTTCTGATAAAAATTAATATAATGAATAAAAATATTATAAATGTGTTATATAAACATATGAAGGAAATATGACATGAGGTAAGGGTTTTTATCTCGTCTATACTTCTATGAGACATATTTCATATTCATAAATTATTTTGTTTATGTATTTTATATATTTCACCTCATGATATATTTTATTATTCATATATTTTCCTTCATTTTATTTAAATTTTCATTTGAATTCATTTATTTTATGGGGCTTACGATTCAAAAGTTACCAAAGTTGTTAGGGTTTATTTCACAATCTCATCATTATTCAAAATTATTTATTTTTATGTCTCCCTTAGATGAATAATTTAATATATATATATATCTTAAAATAAATATATTTTCATCACATATGGTAATTAATTAAATTTCATTAAGTAATAGAACATTTTTACTGCTCTATGGTAATTAAAATTATTGAGAAAATGTTTTTAATAGAATCAGACTTTATTTCTCTCTTCGGTCAGAAATTATTTTTCATCAAAAAATATGTTTTATAAAAAAAATTAAAAAAAATTGAACCATTTAAAAATGATTTATTAAATTCATTTTTACCAATTTATACTTTTAAAAAAATTGAAGTAATTTTCATGTCATTTTCAAAATAATTACCATTTGGATTTTACTGAAAATGGGAAAGGAATATTTGTTTTAACGTGTACATGATGAACATAATTTTGCACCATAATGACCAATAAATATTTTATAACTTATTTTATAAGTTTTAAAGGGTTATTTTTAAATAATTTTATTTCAGAAAATTTGGTGAAAATTTAGTTTTAAAAATATTTTTAAAGAGAAAAGGTTATTTTCCTCAAAATTGTTTTTATAGATCTTGTTATGGTATTTCCACTCATCAACAACATCAACACTTTATTGAACTTATGATAAAATGGGGATATGTTGTGTTGATATAATCATTATTCTTTATTTGGATCTTTTATGATCATTTTGACTGAGAAATTATTTTTTATTACCATTCACCATATTACTCTTCATGGTTTATGATTATGTTTATTGATTTGGGAAAGTATTAACATTTCATATTCTAGTTTTTCAATATGAATATTTATATTGATTGTGTTTATCCCCTTTTATATGAGAAATGTCTTTGGATTTTTAAGTGATATAAAGGTACCAATATAGCACCTTGATGCATCGGTATGTCTCATGTGGAAAACTAGATTGGGTTTTGGTCAAGGCCTTATCCATTTATATAGATTTATTAGCATAATGCCTAAAAAGTATTAGATGTCTTGGTATAAATCCCCAATAATATTTTTTAGATTCCCGTCATTATTAATTCCATCATTATGAATTCAGTTATTAATATTCCATGCAATTATTTGGTTTTTTAGAATATATGTGGTTAAGTTTCATGATCAAGTGATTATTTATATTGAAATATTTGATAATCATTTATTACTACCATATTATGCTCAAGTTATTAATTAAATGGAATTGTTTTTACTTACTTACCTTACCATATTGATTATATCTTATTTATTCATAGCTTCCATTATATGTTTTCCCTTAATGAGAATCTAATCTCATACATTTCTTATGTTTTGTTTTCCCTAAAATACCAGGAAGTATTTTTTGATTGATATGTAGGGATATTCTAAGGGGAATAATGGGGTTATCAAAAAATAATTTTTGTTTTTTTATGTATTCAATTATAATAATAATTTCAAGTATGTATCTAGTTTACTTAAACTGTTGAGCTATTTGGTCTGGCAGGATGTGATTCCAAGTATCTTATGATAATGTAACAAAGTAAACATCATCTTTGAGCTACTAGTTTCAGGGTGATATATTTTAAAATCATGACAAAGTTTCACTTTTAAATTATGGATAATACTTCAACATTATCTAAATACCAAATTAAACATTAGTATAACCAATAACTCCTAGACTTATGGCCAGTATGAAGGGGCCATTCAAATTATTTAGTAGATTCTAAGAGATTACTCAATGTAATTTAATGGAGGATAAGATCAATATATTACATTGGTGGAATTCTCATAAAACAATAACTTTCAATCAATTATTCAAATGTCCCAATATAAAGTTCTATATGGGAAGCGATGTAAAAATCCTAATTTTTAGGATGTTGTTGGTGAATGGAAGTTAGATGGACTAATTCATGTGAAAGAGATAAAATAGATGGTTTTAACTATTCGACAACATATTAATGTTTCTTTTAGTATAAAAAAGACATATTCTAATAATCATCAAAATAACTTGGAATTTTAAGTTGAATGTAAATTTTCCCTTAAAATAACACCTTGTAAAAGATTCATTCTATTTTAGAAGAATGAAAAAACTAAACCCTGGGTAAATTAGTCTTTTTTATATCCTTGATTGCATAAGATTTATGCCTTATTGACTAGATCTTCCAAAAAAATTAGCCCAAGTTCATGATCTTTTCTATGAATCTCTCCTGAGAAAGTACATACCTGATCTTACACACATATTAAATTCAAAGGTGGTTTAATAGGAACATGGCCTCACTTATGATGAGTAGTTATTAAAGATATTAAAATGTAGAGATAATGTTTTACATAATATTATAATTTTCCTCATGAAAATGTTTTTTTTAAAACCATAAGTATAAAGAGGGAAAATGGGAACTAGAAGAGGAAATGAAACAAAAGTAAACTCACAAATTCTATTCCAAGTACATGAGTTGAAATTTTGGGGATAAAATTTCAAAAAATTATAATATTGTAACAACCCAAAATTTAATGAATGAAAATTTTATTTTTAACAAACATGTGTGTGCCATATTTTGGAATATATTATAATATAAAAACATGAAACACATAATAAAAATCAAAAATTATTTATTTCTTTAATTTATAAAATTACATTTATATAATAAATATAACCATGAAAATTAAAACTATTAAAATTAAAAATTGACCAAAAAAATATAATAATAAAAGAATTTTAATCACCTCGATCTCCTAGAATCATCACAGGTATGAATAAAATATAAAAAATAGAAAAAAAAATAGTATTCCAATCGATATTTTAGAAATGAATAATATATAACATTGAGATGAATTAAGTTGAATAATTATTGAAGGTACTAAAAGGTATTTATAGGAGGTAATATAACTATTAGAATAGTAATATGATCACTGAAATAGTAATCAGACTATTAAGACTAGTTACTTAACCATTAAAAAAATTAATATGGTCCCTAGAATACTAAATTGACCTCAAAATAGTTAAATATCGTATAAATAATATTTATAATGAATAACTGGATAAAATATAATTATAATAATTATATAAAATAAATATCACTATGAATAACTCAAAGAATTTTTAAGTGTAATTATGAAAAAACTGTATTTTCTAAAAATCATAATTTTATGTTAATAATTAAAATTATTATAGATAGAATTGTTTTCAAGAAAAATTATTTTTTCAATTTTCATTTCAAAATTTTTTAAGAGTTATTTTGTTGATAATTTATGGGAAACTTTAATTTTTAGGTGATTACTAAAAAATAAATTTTTAAAATACTACAAGTTTTACGACATAGTAATGATGTAATAATAACTTAATAAATATTAAATTGTTCAAATAAACCCAAAACTAATTTAATAAGATCATTAATTTTAAAATAATTAAATAAATTTCCAAACAAAAAAAATTATTTTCTAAATCCTAAAAATATAATGTATTCCATTAAAGAAATATTATTTCATTTTTATAATTTTATTTTCAATAAATTAATAAATTCAATGGTTTCATGGTTTAAAAGACCTAAAATAATTATATTTAATTCATATATGATTTATAATATCAAAAATAATACTATGACAATGTTTACCTTGTAAATTATAATTTATTCAATTTTTAACCCAAAAATACCCCTCTCCTCAAGTATAAAACCCCCTCTCCAATCCCCTTGAAATAACACTTACATTACACCTATCAATGCCAAACATCTATATAAATCCCCTATCTAAACCCTTTTGTCATCCTTACGGATGATTGGAAGTTATAGAACTCAAAGAATTAAAGGATTTAAGGGTATAAAGGAACAATATCAAGGGGGTATTTTCTTTATATTTTACTTCGATTTTCCTATTATCTACCTAAATCTAATGAATCTAAAAGTTTGTTTAATTCCTTGAGATTTTTAGAGTCTATAATTTATATTTTCTCTATAATCAATGATACCAACTGTGTAGTAAAGTGAAAGTACGGGGTTGAGCCCATAGAGAACAAGGAACACTCATGACAGTATATAAACTAATTATTAGGTCTTTCTAATATTGTCACTGAATTATTAAACTAAACTAAATTAACTAAATTAACTATGTATAATATAAATTTAAGATAATATAAACTATTACACAAATTATAAATAGATGTAAAATGATTTTATGGGATGGTTTTTCATTATTACAATCATTAAACTCTACTGATGAATTTGATCTAATTAATAGTAATGAGACTCATTTAATGAACAATATTTTCTTATATAGCCTCAAATAATTCTATGTAATCTCATTGATCCCTATACCAATTTAAACTTACTAACCTATGTGGAATATTTTCTATCTCAAAGTGAGAGGTGAAGCTAGGTCTACTCTTGCTCCCCCACTACCCTCTATCACATTCTGTTTCATCCCTTGATCACCATCAATATCACTATGAGATTATGGGATTATATAATATATAATATTAATTAAATAAAATTATTATTAATAATTCATAATCAAATAAGAATGAAAACTTGACATGAAAATCCATTTTAATTTATGCCACCCTCTCTTATGAATTCATCCACTCATGGTTCATGGTTTTTCATCCATGAACAGATTGAGAAGCATAGGATAGGGAATATAATAAATAAATAAAATAAATATTTTTTTCTAGGATAAATTCTTACTGTAATTTTGAAATAACAACCACTATAATATGATAATTATTACACATAAAAAATATAAAAGTAAAATAGAACCCTAACTAAGTAGTAGCTCTGGTTGATGAAGCGGTTCTTGTTTTCCATCCTCCAAAAGTTTTGAGCCCCTTAATTGGTGTGTGGTTTTCATTTTATTTTTCTATCTATAATTAACTTAAAATTATTCCACAAAATTCATTCTAATTTAATTCTTAATCCCATTCAAAATTTCCACTTGAGACTCCTAAAATATAGGGGGTTTGAAAAATATTATTCATATAATCTTGGATTTTTATGGTGTGGCCAAAGGAACAACACCATAACCTTATTAAGATCCAAAAATCAAAGAAAATTCAATACTACCCTTATTATGATGCCTAAAACATAAGAAAAATAACTTTAGCATAATTTATAGGCCATAATAAATCAAAAAACTGGGGAAACAAACCTCATCTTGAACCCCATATAATCACGCAAAAATATCTCCTGTTTTCTTAAAAATATCTCTAGTATCAACATTTCTTTATTTTCATCAAAACACACTTTAGTGTAAAGAAACACTATGATATAGTCTCATATATCTATAAAAATCAATCCAATTCCAATTTATGCACCTTTTTGACATAGAAAAACCTTATGTCGTGGCCATGCATTTTTCATACAAATCATTATTCTTATTATGTAATTACGGTGTAGGAAAAGTAATTATTTTATAGAAATATCCTTCCTTAAAATCTTATTCTCAAGATATGGTGCAATAAATTCCTCAATTATATAACCACTTGAGTAACCAAACCCTCATATTTACAAAAAACCACACCTCTATAGTGCAATGATCAACTTATACCACAATTGTTTCCCATGAAAATCTTCTCATCGCTATTTATTTATATAGCCCACATCTAAACCATTACACCAATGTAGCTTTATCCTTGACCTATGAAATAGTCATATCTTCTACATCAAAAATTTCCTTAATCCAACCTAAATATTTTCCCATGAATTATCATTATAGGACAAGCATATGGTATTGGTGTAACAAAACACTTTTTCTAATATTCTTTAAGGTGATACAATAAAAACCATACCCAGTAGTGTGTTCATTCTCGAATATATATCACATACCTAAGATCAAATTTATATACATGGAAGATATAAAATGAAAAATAAATGGTGATGATGCAATTTGGTTACAAGAAATGGTTGAGTAATATGGAATGTGAACACAATTTCAAACATCATTGTTTATGTCAAAATGAATAGTGATTAAAATAGAAGTTTCCATACATAAATATTTATCTTGGACTGTTTCTAATTAAAATGTCATTCCATGATATTTGTTTTGTGGGTAATAATTACAATACTGATCCATGTCATAGCTTCCCTCCATGCATGTTGACCTACACCCACACAATGCCTCCATACATCAATATTCATCTCGTGCTCTCTCAAATAGCCATGTTCCAACACATGGATGACATGTTTAGGATTATGGAATCTCCTTCCTTTCTTGTACTAGTCCATCCATCCCATTCATCATGGTCAGCTTCCCTATATTGGGTAGGTGGATTTCAATCTATTTTAAGGCCATCCAGGTGTTAGCCACAATTTTTACTTCATCCTTTTCTCAAGTGTTTTTTAAATTTGACACTATTTACAGAAATTTTCAATTTCTAGGGTTTATGGTATGTTATTTTTATTTTACTATATAAAACCCCACAACACCATTAAACTCAATTAAACTCATTTTTATGTCATAAATATTTAATAGAAATTTAAATGGACATGATTTGAATTTAAATTAATAGAATTAATAATGAATTTATATATATGTATTAGACTCATCAAATTCTCCCACACCTAAATACTTTCTCATACTAAAGACAAACCTCAACCTCCAAACATGAAGGATCAAAACTTCAAAAAGGGAAATTTTTCAAAAGTATCATTCTAATAAAATAACATTATAGTGAATATTTTTATAAGCACAAGCTTTATCCAAAAAAATATCAAATAATATTTATTTTAAAATTTTAAATTCAAGATTTTTTTTATTTCAATCACATTATTCAACTACTTACTAACATTCATGCTAATTATTATTTAACTCACCAGAATTACATAACATTAATCATGTTGGATCTTTTGAGAAGGAATTATGCTCAATATCAAGTATGTTCTCCCTATTATAGGCTTACAATTTGTCTCAATATTCACATAAAAATTAAACTATATAAATATTTTGGAATCTTACATCAAGGTTGAAATGTTTATAATTATCAAAAAGTGTGTATAATGTTGTGAAAAAATAAATTCATATATTTTAAAAAGTAAACTATGATTCTTAAAGTAAAATTCAAGATATTCAAGTAAATATCAATGAATGACATCATATAGTTGAAATCCCCTTTAATATATAGCACTACCACTTCTTTTTACTCTTCCTAAGTTCCACTTTCAGAATTATGAAGTATTGATAAAAATCATTTATCTTAAATAATTGTTTCTCTCTCTTTGTTTTTTAGTGTAATATGTATAAATAAACAACCCCACACCTTTTTATATAAAAAAAATATCAACTCAATCTTCAAAATTAATCTCTTATAGATGTTAATTTAAGAAGTTATAATAATAAGGTGGAAGGTGTTGCTAGATATTTGGAAATCCTAGGTATCCCACATGTTCACTTTTTCTCATTTCCATTTATATTCATTTTACATTTGTTAATGTAGAGGATATAATAAAGGAAAAATTACTAATCTAATGATCGTTCACTTTAATAAATCAAGAGTACCTAACTTCATTACTTATTTCAGCAACACCATGAAAATACCCAACTCCCTTTAATATGATCAAATGAATGATTGTGCATTTATACTCAAATAAATAGTGATATGAAGGATATATAGGCCTATTATGTGGCTTATTATTAAGTAATTACATGGTTTCACTTGGTTTCACAAATGAATAAATGTAAGGTAGGTCTCAAGGAAAAATTGGCTTAAATAATATCAATCTATGGATTTAATAATTTAAATACAGTTTAAAACATTCATGTTTTGATAAAAAACACACAAAATATAGTAAGGTCACACATCTTGATCTCTCTCAAGAAAAGTTGTATGAGAAATAAAATATTAAAATTGGCTCAAAAACCACTTAGGAATAGGAATTAAAGATATGTTGGTCAATCAAGTCATGTTATCAGAATTAAAAATTACTCTAATAAATCCAAACATCTAAGAATCAAATTCAATTATTTCAACCATATCATAAATAATTATTAGAAAACTCTAAATTAGAATAATAACATGATTTAAATAAAATTATATTATATATTTTTCTTTTTAATGATCATGATAAATTCAAAATTTTCCTACATGAAAATATATATATATTAAGTGAATATATCACCAAGGTCATATTAAGAGGAAAAAAATCCAAAAGCATGTTATCCAATGATTCCTCCCCTGTAATAAAACTAAAAATTTTCCCTAATGTTCATCCAAAGTGAGGGGCATAAAATAGTTGAAATTACTTCAACATAATAATGGAACAAAATAAATAAGTGAAAGAAATATTTTACCCTTTTAGAATAGCTAATTTTCCTTAATCCCTGGATGACTTAATCAACATTGAATTAATTTTTATGTTTCTTTCCTTTTTTTAGATCTTCCATTATTTCTTTCTTCATGGATTTATTATCTTGGGGATTATAAAAATATATTAAGAAATTAAAAGTGTATATTCTATTCATTAATGTTAAAAAATATAACAGATTCAACATCAACCACAAATAAAAATAAAAAAATTAAAATTAAAATTAAAATTCAAACTAAGTGTGATGAAATAAATAAAAAATAAGGTTTCTTTTTATATGAAATTTATATAAGGACTTTAATAAAACCCATCACATCAATTATCATTTAATTAGACTATGAAATAATGTTACTTGGTCTAGTTATAGAACTGATTTCAAATTATTCTAATCTAATGAAGATAGTCGTCTTATCTTCCATTACAACTTCTTGTGGGGTGTTCTAGTTTGTATATTAATTCATTTAATGAACCATTAATTAAAAAATCGACCATAAGTTGTGTCTTTGATATTTCACCACTAAATATTATTTTTTGTTGTTTAATACTATAATTAATGTTTGTATTTAAGTAACTTTCACCTCTATTTCATGTGCTAGAGATCCCTATTTTCCCATGATGCAATCAAGTGTGCATTATTCCTCCCTTTTCACCAAGTGTTTTAAGTTTTTATTCATCAATATTTTTAGTAATCTCTTTGAATTCATCCTCCACCACATCATCCTATTTTCCATCCATCCATAGTTAGGAAGTTTATTTCATAAAGAGAGAGAGGGCCCAAGGGATGTACATATCAAGGAGGTGTAAAATAGTGCAATCCCAAAGCGTTAGCCCGAACTACATTAACACATGCAGTGGGAAGGGAACCAATAATAAAAAAATGGTACTCAGGGAATCAGGGTATGTCTGGGAGGCCAAGAAATCTGCAACCATGTTGCCTTCTCTCTATGTATGTGTAAGCTCGATATCGTTGACAAGAAACTCTTTGCATTTACAAACTGTATATTTGATGGACCAGGGGATAGATCACACTCCTTTGATTGATTTGATGAGAATTAATGAATCAGATTCCACTTAGGCAAGAGCAAATCCATGATAGTGACTCACTGATAATCCATTATGCAAGGTAATATCTTCGGCCAGAAGGGAGTCACCTGGCCCTTGGAAAAAACCGACAACCAGATACACTGATCCAATCGCATCCCTCACAGCCCCTCCACCACGCATGAGTCCAGCTTTGCACGAGCCATTGATGTTCAGAAGTAGGCCTCACGCAGGAGGAGTCCACCTCACCCAAATGTCGTGGGAGAGCCACCCTGTTTCTAGTATGTCATCGTTGTAACCCGCCAACATCCATCTAAGGGAGGGAGAGAGCTTCCACTTCCTAATTAAAGAAGCAACTTCCATGGACAAAGCCCTAACCTGGACAATAATATCTAAGCAAGAGATAGAGGATCCCTCCTTGACATTTATGATGTGTTCACGAATCTTTATAATATCATCTGCCACTACTAGACTCTTTTATTTTTTAGTCTCATTGAAATAATCCCCCTTCAACACCTATTCTTGCACCTATTCAAGTGCCACATTTTATTATTCAAAGTATGAGCTGTGAAATTTCTCTTCCTCAAAATTTATATCTTCTTTATCAAAGATTTATGTGACTTCAAGTAAAACCTATTTATCTTCATTCTATTCAATTAATGTTGGAATATATCCTAGAGATTTAATATAATTTTCCTCAATTGCAGGTGTTGGAAGTTATTTTTATATGACCATTTATATCAACTCAAATCATTCCTCCTCCTCTTCCACATAATCATACTTATCCTTGAATTCTATCATTGAGATTTTTATTTTATCTTCTTCATCCTCCTCTTCCAATGTTTAAGGTTCCTCTTTCTCAAAAATATTTACTCTCTATGTACTCTTCATATATGGAATTATCTTTCTTTTTCTATTTGGATCTAGGAATTTCATAATCATTATCCTTATTTCCTAGTGTTAAAATTGTTTCATTCCAAAAAATTTAAGCTAGCCCACTAAAGTCAAGATCCTATACCACTTTCCATAATATAACTTTAGATATATTTTCTCTTTTGGATTTGGACTACATCTTACTCTACTCTATAAGTTCATCAATTAAATACATCATGGTATTCTCCTCTTATTCTAGTAATTATATTTTGGGTTCCCATTATTCATCCTATTCTAGAATATCAGTGAGTTCAAGGCATGTTTTATCATTATCCTCCTTCTTATCTACTCTAGCAATGTGCACCTCCTGGTTTACATATTAAAGTTCCATGAAGTTTTATTCAAATATTGGGTTGTCTTATTTCTCTTCTATAAAGATTTTAATAATTCTCGTAAATTATTCAACTTTAATTTTGAAACTACCCTCATCTAGAGACTGTTTCATTATCTCATCCAACATGTCTTCAATAGGATCCATCATATTACGATCCTCTTCTTCTTACATGAACCTGAGTCCTAAATATTTATCTTCCTATTCTTTTGTAGTTTCTTTGATATCAAACACTTCCCCCATATTTTCTTTTTTTTATCCACCTTATTACCTACATAAATATATAAAAATATGTTTTCAATAGTTAATTCTATATTATTATATAATTTTGAGATTATTTTGATAATATATTAATTATTTTTAATTTTGGTTCCATGCACCTATATTTTGAGTTCATTTACTATTTTGTATCTCAAGAGCATGTAAATCATCTATTCATGTTAACACTTATCTTAAATTAGCTGAAATATATAACTCTTTTCATTCATCAATTCACCTTTGATGTTATGAAAGATGAGATTTCTTTATCATGTTAAGGAGTATTTTTCACTCCAATTCTGTTTTTGAAGATCATCATAAGCCAAAGGGATAGAATCATCCCATCCTTTTTCTTTCTAAATACACCATCTAGAATTTTATGACATAAATGTTATGGAATCCTCTTGATAACTTGTATAAATCAGTGGTGTAGTGAAATATTGATACACTTGGTTCCATTCCCAAACACCATATACAAACCAAGCACATAAAATGAAAAATAAAATGAAAACAAAAAAAATGAGAAATCCTAAACTCAAATCAAGAAATTAAAAGGTGGTAATAAAATAAATTCCAAAGAAACTTTTTTTTTTGACCATTTTTAGTTTCTATTGTTCCTTGGAAATGACACCAAAAACTTGATGCATCTCAATGTGTCATTAAATTTCTAATTTATTCAAGGTTTAGAATTTATATTTTCCCTATGATCACTAAAGCTAAATTCATAGTAATGTGAAAGTATAGGGTTATACCCATAGATAATATGAAAACCTAGAGACAGTCTCTAAAATAATTGTTAGGTCTCTATATGCTTATCACTAAATTATGAAAATAAACAAATTTAACTAAATTAACAAAAATTAAATTAACATAATCAAAACTAAACTATGTTATGATTGAATAATATAAGGGAACTAATTTATGTGGATGGTTTTTATTTATTAAACTAATTCCACTATACGTGTGAATTTGATCCAATTAATAGCCGCAAGACTCCTTAAAAAATTATCTTCACTTGAACAGCCTCAACTAATTCAAACAAATTCAATTGATCCCTCTCCCAAGGTGATTTAACCAACCTAGGTGCATTATGTTTAATATGAAAGTGAGAGGCATATTTAAGCTGAATCTTGCTCCCCCACTCCCCTATATCATTTTAGGTTTCATTCTCTAATCTCTATAAATATCTCTAGGTGATTAGGGGATTATATAATCTCTAATCTCAATGAAATACAATTAACAAAAATAATTCATTATAAAACAAGAAAAAATTAGATATGTGTATCCCCATTAGTCAACACCACCATATCCTATAAATTAATCCACTCATGGACGATGGTTCATCGGCTATGAATGAACTAATCAGCATAAAAGAGATAATATAATATGTAAATAAAATAAAATTTTTGTGCATGGATAGTAAAATTACTTAAATTTTGATAAAATAACCCCTATACAAATCCAATAGTTACATAAAGAAAATATAAAAGGAAACTATACTATAAATTTGTATTTATTCATCACTACCCTTTATCAATCCAAAAAAATCCCTCGTAAAGAGGGTACAATTATCATCACTTTTTTTAGCATTGATAAAATTTACTTTTTCAGTGCTTTTCTTAGTGATGATAGAATTACACCATTTTTTAGTGTTAAACTATTTTTTAGTGTAGATAAAAGGAATATTTAATAAAAAAATTATAAATCATTAAAAATAATTTATTAATATATAAATATATTTATATTGATACAAATATAACATTTTTTATAAAATATGATTAACATAATACTAAATATGTAATCACACTCAGTAAATAAGATATTTTATAAAAATGTTTTATAAAATAATTTAATATTAATATTAGTTAACAATTTGATGATTGTTATTGAGAAATGGCCATTTAATAATAGTTCGATGATAGAAAAATTTTATAAATTAATAAATGATCTAAAATAAGTTTAAAACATGAATTGAATATCAAATGGTTGTAACTTTTTATCTGGGGTTCATTTGAGTTCAACCATATATTAAATAGAATATTTTGAAAATATCAACATCCTCACGATTATGGTGACACTAGTCATCATTTTTTAATGGTAAAAAAGGCCAAAGTATCCTCTAAAATTGAGTTTTTTGTTGGGGTACCTTAATTTTTGAACATTTCATGAAATATCATCCTTGTTTAAGAGGGTATTCTTATCTTTCTTTGATGGAGGATCAATTTTTTCAAAATTATTACACTCTTATGGATATTATTAAATTTAAATTTTATTATTTTTCATATTATTATGTTATTTATAATTAAATATATACACATGTATACATATTTGTATATATTTAAAAATAAAAATTTAATTTTATAAATAAATGTGTAAACATATTTACATAAAAAATATATCTCAAAAATGTATTTTTTTGTGTGTGTATATTAATATTTATGATTATTTATATAACTATACAATGTATATATAATGTTTATATATATATAAATATATTTGTGTGTTAATGTATTACAAAAAAAATTATATTTATATATATATTCTAATATACGTATATAAATATCTATATATAATATATGTAAATAAGTATAAATATGTAAAATTATATTTATAGATACATACATATGTATAAACATATATGTATCTATATGTATCTCTGTGTGTGTGTGTGAACAGACACACACAAAACATATTTCATAGGTTTATTTAAAAATAATTATATAAAAATATAAAAATATATGAATAAATATATGGATTATAAAAAATATATATATATATATATATATATTAATATATATATATATCATAAAATAAAGAACCAAACAACAAATATAAGTGGTAAATGCACAGGTGCCTGAGGGTGGTGGTCCTATGTTCAAATCCAAGAAACGAAACACATGGGTGTGGGTAGGAGTAGTTTTCTAACATAGATAAAGGAAAGGGGGGTAAATGAGCTCTGATAAAAGAGGTAGGGGAGGTAGAGTAATAATAAAAGGGTGGTGGAACTCTTAGAGTATCTCTCATTAATTAAAGTTTTTTTTACCTTTTTTAGTGCTAAAAAGAAGTGTTAATAAAGAGTTCTTTTATCAGCACTTTTTTAGCATTAAGAAAAAAGGCCATTTATCAGTGCTTTTTTTAGTTCTGATTAAATGGGTCTTTAACAATTCCTTTTTAGTGATGATAAAAGTGTTCCATTTCATCGTCACTTAGTATATTAGTGCCTTTTAGTGTTGATAAATTTTCTTTATAGCACTAATAAAAGGGAGATCTATAGTAGTGAAAACAAAAACTTAACTAATCAATAGATTTAGTGTATGAAGTGACTCTTATTCTATATCCTTCAAAATTGTTTCTCTCCTCAATTGATGTGTGTGTTTTTCTTCTCAATCTTATCCATATCCTTAATGGAATTTTTTTCAATGAAATTCTTTATAATTTTATAAATAAACCCACCAAAATATCTTTTTCAAACTCCTAAAAGATATAATTTTGTAAAATATTGTTATTTTTGGACACTCCTAGTTTGAGATTTTTTATGGGAGATGATTGGAAGAAGTCATATTTTTCAAAAACTACCCAGTGTGGGTCTTCCTTGTGCAAAAACCAACCAATGTAGCTATAGATCATGGATGAGCAGCTGGCGGTGGGAGAACTTTCAAGTGTAAATGATCCACTTGAACAAACCCTTAACATCATTGAATCTATTATCTATAAAATAGGATTCAATACCATTATTTTGTAACCCGATGTAACCCTTTATGTATCCAATGATGCTCTTGTAAAGAGAAAATTTATAGCCATCCCTTTCTCCTATGAACATAAGCTCACTTCCAAACCACATAAATACTTCATGATCATTTTTTTCTCTCTATTTTTTGTTTGATATTTCACCTAAAACTTTTTTTTCTAATAAAGTTGTATCAGAGACATTGGGGTCAAAACAGAGATGGTTCCAAGAGGTTTTCCAGTGACTAGAAAATTGAAAGCGTTTAGAATAAATTTTTTAATCCATATTTGTGGAGAACTGATCAAGATGATTCCAACTGAACAAACCATATCAAAAATAGAGCTAAAAATGTTTTTATAGGTTCTAATTGTTATATTAAACTCCATAGTACACTTTACTAAAGAATACAGTACTATTCATGTTATCTGTGAAATTTCGGTTAATTTTTTGGTGATGATTTTGGTGAGCCACATCAACACCCTCCCATCATCTCATCTAGACCATTGTAATTGTTTTGAAAATTTCCAAGCCAATCAGAGTCTGTTTTCAGTTATTAAAGATTCATTTCTAGGTATTTTGATCATGTCAGACACATCTATCAGTTATATTTGTGAGATTATCATTACATCAATGAAATAAATGACTGGTAACATGAATAAACTAATTTCTTTTAATTATTCCATCTGTAAACCCAAAATATAAGATGTTTTTTTATCAAATATTTTTGGAAATAAAAAGTGGATACTACTAATCCCTTTGTAGAGAAAGAATAGGAATCTTAAAAAAGCATACAATCTAGTGTGAAGACATCTACTAATACTAAACAGTTGATGTGGAGTGGTTCATGCTCAATGGGATGTGCACTACCCAAATCAGGTAGTGGATTAATAAGAGTATCTTTTAAAAAATTTCCAATGAACATGATACTTATTTTTTATAATAAAATTGGATAATATGTGTGCAAAGATAGCTATACAAAGAAAATAAAATCCAATATGCCAACTTGTAAAATTGAAGTACAAGGATGGGAATAATTTGTTTAAGTACTTGAAAAAGTTCCAAGGTATTTCCAATTAGTTTAATTACATGAAAATGATTATTGATGATGAGTTATAGTCACTATTAATGTTGTGTTCTTTATCAAAAATGTGGGACACGCTAGTTTTATCAATCAGAAATTCAACTCCTGATAGAAATCTCACCATGGAAATGGTAAAAGAAAAATTAGTAAATAAATAATCTAGAAGTATGGATAAGGGATGTACATAGTAATCATAGGATCTTATCATTTAAAGATAAGGGAAGAATAAATGGTAGGGAAGAATCTTGGGAATAGAACCCCATGACAAAATTCTTAAAAGGAGGAAGTGATCAAAATCCCAGTTGAGATATTACCTAAAGTTCCACCACAATGGAAAGACTCAAAACTTCATCTAGTAGTATAGGAATATAGAGGAAGAGTACAATAATCTAGAAGTTAAAATATAAAATAATTATTCTATAGTTTTCAATGAATATATCATTACTATTTATAAATATGATCAGGTAAATCTTACAAGACTATACTTGAAATGGGTGATCGATTCGAGCACCTCCAACCATGTCACATCAAGAAGATATTTCTTCTCATATAAAACTTTAGGGAGATTCAAAATTTTAATATGGAAAATTATGGTACATCAAAAATCAATGATATTGGTAATATTTTTCTAGAGACTAATATTGAATGTAGGTTACTATTGGACGATGTGAAGAATAATCCTAATATTCACTTAAACATGATATTCAATGGAATTATAGAAGATGATGGATATGGTAGTACCTTTTTTGTGGTAAATTGAATCTTATTAAAGGTAAATTGGTAATTTATTAAGGAAATAAAGATAATTCTCTTTATCTCACATATGTCTGACCAAGTGGAGGATAAATCAAAGCAGCTAGAAAAGAGGTTCCTATAAAATTTTGGCATAGATGGATTGGTCACATGAGTGGGGGAGGAATCATATTTATCACTAGTAATGATATATTAACATGCATTGAAGGTACATTTTTTCATACTTATGTTGATTGAATCATGATAAAATATATAGAGTGTCATTTTAGGGTTATTTACCATCCAGAAAAGTGAATGTTTTAGATTTGGTTCACACTGAGGTCTTCATTATGAGAAATAAGTTTATTGGGGTATCTATTTATTTTTTTAACCTCATTGATGACCATTATAGAAAATTGTGGGTCATTGCTTTGAAAAATAAATATCATGTGTATGATGTTTTCAAAAAGTTTAATGTAAAGGTGGAAAGAGAAACAATAATATGGTTAAAGTGTTTACAAGCATACAATGGAGGAGAGTACCATGGTATATTTTAGAAGTATTGTAACAGTTTTTTCATTAGGATAGAAAAATTAGTACTGAAGAGGCCATAGAATTACGGTGTTTCTGAAATGATGAACATGAAGATTTTCAAGAGATTCAGGTGTATACTCCCAAATGAAAAGTTTATAAACACCTTTTAAGGGGGTTAAAGACTATATTAGATATTATCAATCATTCTTTATCAGTTACACTGAACTAAAATATATCATAAAGGGTTTGGATAGTTAAATCTTTTTCTTAAAAACACTTGAGAATTTTTTTTATAGAGCATTTTTTCATATCCTGCAAATTAGCAGGTGAAGATGGATGGAAAATGAAAGCAATGTATATTATTTGGATAAGCTCATGAGGATTTTGGATACCAAGTATAAGATCTTATCAGTATAAGGATCTCTAGAAGTAGATATGTGGTGTTTATTTATAATCATATGATTGAAGATTTTTTAGAATCCAGAGAAATAAAGAGAAACTATTTTATGAGGAAATTTGAATAAATCTAGAACCAGCCTCACCACCATCAGTTCCAATTAGTGTGATAGAGATATATGATATTGATGATGAATAACTTTTAGG
Organism: Viscum album; assembly: GCA_963277665.1. Lineage (NCBI taxonomy): Eukaryota > Viridiplantae > Streptophyta > Magnoliopsida > Santalales > Viscaceae > Viscum > Viscum album. The sequence continues at coordinate 1,771,267,913 of OY728157.1, forward strand.
TAATATGTCTCCATATTATAATATTTCTCCATCATATGATATTCTAGAATTAATTTCCCCCGAAGCGTAGTTAAGTATATCTACCAAAGGATGACAATCGAGCTATAGATACTCACCACAAGGGTGTATGATGATAACTAATGATGGAAAGATATAAATTTATGATGATACAATAAGGATTCAGTGAAATATGGAATAGAAAATGGATCCTTGCATAAGAACCATATATTTTATTTAGTGGAGTTACCACATGGAACTAATCCACTAAATAATAAGTGGGTGTATAAAAATAATGAAGAAAATGTTGGATCACAGATACTCTATAGAGATAGAATGGTTTTTAATGGATTCATTCTAAAGAATGGTATTATATTTTATTAAAAAAAATCTCTTATTCTAAATTTTTTTCTATCAGAGTTATTCTTGTATTAGTAGCTAGTCTAAACCTGGAGGTTCAAAAACAAGATGTAAAGATAGCATTCTTACATGGTGATATTAATAAGGATATTTACATTGAACAAATAGATGGATTTATGGGAAAAGGTAAATAAAACCTCATATGTGAACTTAAAAAAATATGTGGTTTAAAATAGAAAATGAGGCAATGGTATATGAAATTTGACTCAATCGTGGAGAAAAATGAGTACAGAAGGATGACCGTTGATCACTGTATTTTTATCAACCAAATTTATAATAGTTATTTCGTTATCTTTTTTAATTATTTTGATGATATATTTATTATTGGAATTAATATCAAAAGGATAGACATGTGGAAGAAGGATTTGAACAAGTCTTTTAAATAATGTAATTATGATATGCCACTTAGATTCATGGTATGCCAATTACCCATGATAGGCTAAATCACATGATTTGGATATCTCAGGTGTGATACACAGAGAATGTCCTTGAAATATTCAACATAATCAAGGTGAAACTGAGAATTAATACACTTGTGATAAATTTTTGGCTCACAATAGACCAGATTCCATCAATTGGGAAGGAGAAAGTAGATATGGAAAAGGTTACTTATCTATCTGCAATTGGAAGTCTTATACATGTTATGGTGTGAACCAGACCAGATATTACTCATGTTGTTGGTGTTTTTACTATATTCCTATAAAATTATTGAATAGATCATTGTAATTCCATCAAATAGATATTGTGGTATCTATGAGGTACATCTAGTAATTCTTTAAGTTTTGAAAATGGTAAGCCTATTTTGGAAGGATGCATAGATGCTGATATGGATAGAGATGTTGACTTCATGAAATACAAATCTGGATACCTTATATCATTTATAGAGGGAGATATCTCATGGAATTAATGTCATCAAATGTGTTTCTATATCCACAAATAAAGAAGATTATATTTTGGTCACTAGTGGATACAAATAGATGTTTTGGACGAAGAAGTTTTTACAGGATCTAGGACAGAGTATATAGAATTACATTATTTATTATCATAGTCAAAGCGCTATTTATCTCAGAAATAACCCAGCATTTTATTCTAGATCCAAACACATCGATGTGAGATATCACTAGATACATAATATTTTGGAATAATTATTTTTCAAAGTTAATAAAATCCACAAAAATGATAAGTGGGAATAAATAATTATGAAGGCTCAACAAAAATAGATTCTTAAAACTTTCAAGGAGACTAAAATTCAATATTCTACCCCAAATTAGTTGTGTGGGGTGATTTTTAGGGGCCAATCCCAATTAGGGGTTTTTTATAGGATTTGATAAGCATAAGTCATATTTATCGGTAACTACCTAGTGTGGATCTTCCTTGGGTGGAAATAAACCAAGCTATCCAGGGACCATAGACAATCATCTAGTGATGGGAAAAAATTTATATTTATATAAACCACTTGAACCAACCCTTGGCATCAATAAATCCCTTCTCTATAAAACAAGATTCGGTATCATGATTTTGTAACATGTCGTAACCCTTTTTTACCTTCCTACAGTCATCTAGAGAAAGAAATAATAAAAGTTTCACCCCCTTATCCCGTTGATGTAGGAATCTCTTTTAAACCATGTTAAATTTTTGTGTTCATCCATTTTTCTCTTCTTTTTGTATTTTATTTCATCACCTGAAACTTACACAACCCTAAAAATATTGAAGCTCCATGGAATGGACAACAACATTGTATCGTAGCCTTTATAAAATAAAAAACTCAAACTTTATTCCATAATTCCCACATTAGGACCCCTACGGTGAAATAACCAATACTAGAGTGCAATCCATATTCCATTATAAATCCAAAAATCAAGAATATAAGCCCCATTTTGAACCCTTATAATCATGTAGAACAATCTCCACTACCATAGATCATGTGATATAAAAAACTATATTTTATCAATGCTAAACAAAAAATGATTATAAAAGGAGAACCTTTATTAGTGCGAGCTAAAATCATGATAAAGGTTACTTTCTTTAGTGAAAAACATTTTGATAAATGGGTACCCTTTTCGGTGAATTTTTTAGTACTCATAAAGGTCCACTTTATCAATGCTTTTCTTAGTAGAGATAAAAGACGTAATGATTTGCATAACTCTTAATAAATAAATATTATCAATATATATAAAGTTATCATATTTATATTCAATAAAATGCATGTATATAATTAGTATAAATATGATATATTCATATATTTTTTTAATAAACAATTACATAAATATAAATGATGTATTTTTAATATGTTATATTTAAATTTATATATTTATATTAATGTCTATGTGTGTATATGTGTATTAATTAAGTTGTGTTTGTGTGTTTTGGGTGTGTGTGTGTGTATGTTGTATGTTTACAGATGTATGTATGTGTATGTATGCATGCACATGTGTATGTGGTATGAACATATATGCATATATATGTGTATATTTATGAATAGGACATGTGTATGTGTATGTATGGAATTTACTATTCATTTTTAATAATATTTAACATTTAATGTATATTTTTTCATTTTTGATATAATATTTTTGGAATTTATTCATCTTTTAAAATGTATACATATTTATTTACAAAGTATTATTTATGATATGTTTTAAATTTATATTATTAGTATTTATTCAATTTTATTTTTAATATTTTAATATTGTTAAAATGTTTGAAATTTATACAACTAAGTTATTTAAATGAATTTTTTAATATTTTCTTCATTTCTGTATGTGTTTACAATTTATGTAGTAAATCTTATATGAATTTATTTTTTAAAATAGTTTCTTCTATTAAAATTTAATTATTCATTTTTAATATTCTTTCGTCTATTATTATTTATTATTTTTTAATATTTTCTTATTTTAATATTTTTTAGAATTTAATAATCTTCTAATATTTATTTAAATAAATATTTATTTTTCATGTAATATTTTCAATATGCTTGTAATTTACCTGAATAATATTTATTCATTTTTATTATGTTTTAACATTTAAAATATGTTGAAAATTTATATAATAAATCTATTAAAATGATTTCTTTAATAATTTTGTAATTTAAATAGTTAATGTTTGGTTAATTTGTTTAATCTTATATTTTCATTTTTAATATTATTTAATTTAATGTTACTTTTTCATTTTTTATATTTATTACCTATTAATACTTTTGAAATTTATTCATTTATTAAAATTTATACATATTTATTTAATGAATTTTATTATTTTCAATATTTTTTTAATTTATATGATTAATATTTATTCACTTTTATTTATTAAGTTTTAATTTTTCTAATGCGTTTGAAATATATATAATTGATTCCTATAAATTCATTTTAATTTTAATATTTTTAGTCAATATAATTCATTTTTAATAATTTTGTAGCTTATATAATTAATAATATCTATTTATTATTTTTTATTGATTTTATGTGTCTGTAATTCATGTAGTTAATGACACGAATTCAATTTTTAAAATATTTTTCGAAATTAATTCAATTTTATTTATTTATTTTTTAAATTCACACATTTAATATTATTTTTTCATTTTTAATATTTATTATTTTTTAATATTTTTTGGATTTATTCTATTTTTAATTATTTATTTATTCATATTAATTTACTAATTTTTAATATTCTTAATATGTTTTTAATTTTTATGACTAATATTTATTTTATTATTTTCATTAAGCTGTAATATTTTTTAAAATGTTTGAAATTTATATAATTAATTTATTTAAATGCATTTTCTAATTTTTTATTCAATTTTGAATGTCTTTACAACCAATTTAGTTAATCTTACGAGCTATAAATAATTATTTTTCTATGTTTTAATACTATTAACATGTGATTTAATTTTTATGCTTAATATTTAGTTAATTTTATTTATTAAGTTGTAATATTTTTAAAATGTTTGAAATATATATAAATAATCCATTTAAATTTATTCATTATTATTTTATTCATTGTTTCTATGTGTTTACATTACTAAAAATTAACCATATAAATTAATTTTTAAAATATTGTTGTTTTCTAAAAAAGTTTATTTATTCATTTTTAACATTATTTCAGTTAATATTATTTATTCATGATTAAAATTTATTAATTTTAAAATTTTTTGGAATTTAATAATTTTATAATATTTATTTACATAAATTTATTTACTATGTTTTAATACTTTCAGTATGTATCCATATTAATTTGAATATAAATCCTTTTTTTAAATAATTTTTTTAATTAATAAAATGTATCCATTTTTTAATATTTTTTAAGAATTTTCATTTTTAATTATTTAATTCCACTCATTTTTAAAATTCATTCATTTAAGATTATATATTCGCTAATAATGTTAATTATTTTTTTACTTTTTTTATATTTTATTAATTTTTAATATTTATTTTTTTAATATTTTTGAATTTTGTTTTAAACTATTTTTATATGTACTTTCACAAAAGTGATGATAAATATTTGTTTTATCATTTCTATAATATAAACTATTGATAATACATATCTGTATCAGTGCTAAAATTTTAATGCCGATAAAAACCATCTTTATTAGTACTTTTTTAAAGATACTGATAAAACATATCCTCGTCTTATAAATTAACCTAAACAAACCCACTTCCTTCATGCATTTCAATCTCTCATAGAAGTTGAGATCTGTCATTGGTCCCCCTTGAACTCCTCTAATGAATCTTCCCTCTCATAAACTATGGTATTTGATTATTTTTACTCCTCTTTTTTCAGCATCAAATATTCTCTCCTTTATTAGTGTTCAAGAGATTTAGCTCGATTCTTATTAGCCTCATTATTTTATTTTGATTTCATTCACTCACTTATTTTTTTGAGAAATTTTCTGTCAATTTAATCATATGAAATATCTTCAAATTAATCATACGTGATATCCTCTTTTTCAAATTTCTCACTCTAATTTCATAGACCTCCTAGATGAATGATGATGTGGATGATATATAGAAGTCGTCATTGATGAATAGATCATTTATGCACTGAAAAAACTCTTCCCACTTATCATATAATGTGGTTATTTCAAATGATAAGTAGGTAGTGTTTTTGTAGTGCATAAATAATAATCCACTCCAAATTAAATGTATCATTACAACTCTCATGGATTAAAATCAATCAATTCTTCACATTTTCTTCCACTACGATACATATGAACCACAATCCTTTTAATATTTTAAATTATGTGAACATCTATAATAATAATTTTTCGACACAAACTACTAACCTAATGTACAGTTAAAAATTCATTCTTTTAATAATTTTATAGAAAGTGAGTGTATATAAAATAATTTTTTGGATAATTATTAAGTACACATAAGTTTTTTATTATAAGTATCCATAGAAGGGATTTATATAAAAATAATTCATGGTAAAAGTAAAATTTTGATGTTAAAATTAAAAATCATAAATAAAATAAAAAAAGTAGGAGATTTGTGGACTAAAATAAGAGATTGAAATAATAAAAACATGAAAATATAAAAAACCATATAAATTTATGTAATTAACACAAAAAAATATATGATTATGATATAATAATTTATGTATTGAAATCAGTAGTAAAAAAATAGTAAGTGGAAAAAAATTGATAGGGGATGAAGGGATTACGATAAGAGAAAACTTGATTATCAAATATTACTCCCCACTCCTCTTATGACACAAATAAAATTTTACAGATTCATAATATTATCCAATGAAAAATTGAAAGTAAAAAAATTAAAGGATACTCAAGTATGATTTATAAATTTTTTATAAATAAAACATTACATATTGAAATAAATCTAGTTTGAGTTTTGATGAATCCTAAATGAAGAAGGAATTAAAGTTAAAGATAAAATTGTTACACTTGGAATGAATATTGAGTTGTATAATTCGATGAAGGTGTTTCTATCCAAAAAAAATTATAGTTCAACACAATATGAATCAAATGTTATTGTTATGGAATCCTTGGTTACTCAATCAATATATATTCCAATGAAAAATAAAAAATAAAAATAGTTTCAATTATATTTTTTCAAAAAGGAAATCTTTCATCAATATTATAATTGTCTCACAAGATATGATTGAAAATATATACATTTTTTATTGAGGTGGAAAAGTATTTTACAAATGAAAATAAATATTATCACTCATAGAAGAATTCAACTAGAGGTTCCAATGCATAATCCAAGATTAAAGAATCAATTTTCTATTTTAAATGGAGATGATATCCAATCTAATAATCAATAATGTGAAGTAAAGATTACTAAATCCATAAATTATAAAAATTTAGTAAAAAAAGATATACAAAGGAGTATAATGTGTTGAATATTGTCCAAAAAAAATAATAGAGAAGAAATATTTATCCTTGATATAGTTATATCATACCATGTGATGGGGGGAATTATTGAAAACCTAAAGAAAAATTAGGACATAATTGAGTGTTTTGTAAGTTTTTAATAATTAAAAATAAATGGAACTATAAATAGTAAAATTTTTAGAAATGAAATTTGGAAAACTAATCTATTATATTCTGGACACTTGAGGAAAAAAATCATGATCTTATGTTATTTGTATGTTTTTATTCAACTTGTGTTAGAGTTAGTTGTTCCTTCTATCTAAAATAAGAATTTTCATCATTGTTCTTTGAGACTCCATCTTTGCTATGAAAATTATTTAAATTTGAAACATTAATGAAACCCTAATTATATTTTTCTTTGGTTTTTTAAGTATCTTGATAACCACAAACTAACACTTCTGCTTCATTATATTTCAATTCAAGAGTTTATTAAAACGATGGGTTCACTAAACAATGTGATTGGGCCTTATCAATGTTTTTATCATCTAAAAAAAGATCAACATTGGATCCTAAGAATATTTTCATAGAAACACCACCTAAACCACCACATACCAAGTTATGAAATTAATAAACATCAACTCATCACTCTTGTAGTACTCCCACCTATCAAAGTTACAGAAATTATCCTCAATCTTTGAGTTTTTTAAAATATAAAAATGTAATTAGATTATTTCTAACTTGATATATATCACAAATTACATTCCTTTAATGATTTCCAAAACTAAAAAATAATCTAAATATTTATCATTTTTCTCTTATTATCTTAAAAAAAATAGTTTCATGTAGTTGAATGATTCTTTAAGAATGGACTTTTATGGGTTTTAGTCTTATACTATTTTTTTTATTTTTTTATTTTGTTAAATATTAATATTACTGAATTAAATTATATGTATAAGAATTAAAAACGGATGGATTCCAATCATATAAAAAAAGTGTATAAGTATGGGGTGAAAGAGTTCATCATGTTTTCAAAAAGATCTTGCATATGACCCTTTTCAAATCCTTTTTTCATATTTACGTTGTTGTTATTCAAGAATAATTAGTTAAATGGAGTTAGAAGAATACTTGATCTATAATAGAAAATATCTAAACTATAAATATTGGACTAAACATGGTAAAACTGAATAAAACTTGTGACTGGGATAACAGTGTGCTTTATGGATCATTTGATATGATTATAAGTGTGAATAATGATGAATATTTTAACAAGGATATCATTATAGGAGTTAATGGTGAAGAAGATCATAATGATGAAATACAATTATAGTTTAATATGAACTTAATGATTTTCCAAAAATTATTTCAAAAGTTAAAGATTTGTGAAAATATTCCATTTTATGATGGTTACAGTAAATATACATCATTTTTTGTCATACTTAAGTAATATAATATAAAATATGGCAACAAATAGAGTGATATAAAATTTATTGAACTACTTACTCTCTTGAATGATATGACCCCAGAAGATAATGAGTTTCCTTACTAAAAATATGACACTAAAAAAATTATATGTTCAATGGGTATGATCTTTGAAATAATACATGCATATCCAAATGACTATATATCATTCTGTAAAGACCACGAATCAACTAAAAATTTCCAAATTGTGGTGTGTATCAATATAATAATGATTATTCAAGTCTTATAAAAGTTTTATGGTGCATTCCAATCATTACTGGGTTTAGGAACCAATATGGAAGTGAGGATACTAAAAAGAAATTGGCATCGTACATAGATACAATAAATTAAAATGGTAAACATCATTACCTGGTAGACTTTCCTCAGTGGATGAAAATTAATCATGGGTATCTTGAATTTAGAAATTAGTTGAGAAACCTTCAACTTACACTATCTATATAGGGAGTTAATCCTTTAAGTTTTCAAATAATCACTCGTAGTATATGACCAGTTATGTTGGTGAATTATAAATTACTCTTGTGATTACACATGAAATGAAAATACATTATGTAATGAATACTTCTATCTGGACCAAAACAATCAGGTAATGATATTGATGTTTATTTTTCTCCATTGAACAAATATTTGAAATTATTATGGGATTTAGGTGTTAAATTTTATGATTCTAATAGAAATAAAAATTTCACATTGAGATCCATATTGTATGAGATGATAAATGAATATTCTGCTTATGTAAATTTTTTAGGATATATAATTAAAGGAACTCAAGGGTGTCCCATTTGTGAACAAGGTACACACTCAATTAGGATGAAACATTCATCAAAGACTATATTTCTAGAAAATCACATATATCTACCTCGGTGACAGAAATATCGATCTAGGATGACATAATTTTATAAGAGTTCAGAAAAAGGATCATAATCAACTCCAAAAATAGGTGATCAAATATTTGAGAAGGTAAAATATATGGACATAGCTTTTGGGAAACCTTCTTCAAAAAATTATAAATAATCCAGTTGGAAAAAAGAGAGCAGTTTTTTTTGAATTTTTATATTGGAATTTTTTTAAGTCGGGAATTTTCTTAATGTTATTCATGTTGAAAAAATTCATGTGATAGTGTAATTGGAACATTACTAAATGAACTTGTAAAAATAAATGATGAAATTAAGGCTAAGTTGTACATTATTAACATGGGGATATGGGAAGATTTGGTGTTAGTGAAAGGTGAAAGATGGATTTTATTCCTCTAACTGCTTAAACTCTTTCTAGAAAAGAGAGATATCAGTTTTTTAACTTCTTGAAGAATGTAAAGGTTCCATATAAGAATACATAAAATATCAATAATATCATGTTAATGACCTATTTGAAGCTATAGGGCCTAAAATCACATGATGGTTGTGTTTTGATACAAGATCCAAAACTTATAGAATTACATTACATTTTACTAAAACAATTATCATACATTTACCAAAATATGTTTCTTTTCAAAACTATATGATTCAAATTTATATACTTGAAAAAAATTCCAACTATGGAAAAGGAAATTTATATCATATTATATGAATTTTAGATATTCTTACCATAATAATTATTTGATATAATGGTTCACTTAGTGGTTCAAATGGTTTTATAGAGTCAACTATGTGGTCATATACATTATAGCTGGATGTTCCCTATTAAATAGTATAGGTAAATTTTGAAAGGGTATGTCAAAAATTGAAGATGTTAAAAAGGTTGTATTGAGGAGTGATATATTGTTAAGAAAGTTGTTGAATTTCCTACCGAAAACCTATATAATGTGGAAGGAATTGGTCATCCAAAATATCATCACACCTTTGACTTGTGGGTGAAGGAATTTTAGAAATATATATTATTTTAATTACAATTTCAGATAGGGGGTATGCTCACCTTTATGTTTTAATAATAGTTTAGAGGTTGTGTCATATGTTGAAACCCAAAAATTAATTATTTGGGATTTAAATTCATAAAGGGGTGAAATAAGGATATAAAATACACATAATCAATAGTTTATAGAGTAGTTTTGAGACCATATATTATGACCCAATCCTTTTACGCATATTATTACAAGATTTTAGGCATAATTATCCATTAAATGAATACCAAGGATTGAAAAGTATAGTGTATTTGGAATACAATGTACATAAATAGAAATAATGAAACAGGACTAAAACATTTTTTTTAATCTTCTTAATGAGATCCCAACTCCCTTTGAGAACCTACAACAGCATAGGATAACCTGAGGATTACATAGACAAATGGAGTGTGCTAAAAATATTAGTAAGGAAATAAACAAAGAAACGAAACATCAAACCTGAGTTAGAAGACATGACATAATAACATAAAATTCATGTATCATAAATAAACATATGGAGGAATAACATATAGAACATGGACTCATATGATCATGGAAAATTATGAATATGGAAGCAATATATAATAAGACATAAACATGAGTCAAGGCTAACTAAAAAGACTATATCACATGGTGGACAGTGTCCCATAATGGATTAGGTTTACTCCATAATCCCATACATAACCTCTCATGAGACTAAAACATTTCCCAATGAATTGGATCACAATAAAGGAACACCCATCATAACATGTAAATGAATATGTGTGCTACATAATTAAATCAAACATAGGTAATAATCATAAGAGTTACCAATGGAAAGAAATTGGTTTTGTAGTCATGTCATAGAGAATAAACCAAATAGAATATCATAGGGTTATCCATGAAATAATAGAGTAAAATTATTCTTGGAAATTAATAAAGTAAATATAATAAGATATCATGACCAATTAACTCCAAATGAAGTGAAATTTTGAAAAAAAGAGTGGCTATGTGACTTTAGAAATGTTCCACTTAAGCATAGTTTTAGAAAAAATAATAGAGTATCTAAAGAGGATAAAGGTATATTTATTTTCATAAAACTATAAATTAACTAAAATTATTATTCATGATAAATTGATTGATTTTAGGAAAAAAATTTAGGCTTAAAACAGTTTATGGAGTGTACAAGAAAACAGGTGAGAAACAATGAATTTCCCTTTAATCTGGTTTTCTTAATGAGGGGAATTGATAAAGTAACCATATAAACCATGTAATATCTCATCAAAAAACGATGAATTGAGATACATACATATGTGTGGTGCATATACATATAATATATGAGAATTATATAACAATAATAAAGAGATAAATTGAGGAAAATATAGATAAATCATAACCCAAAGGAAATATAGACGTTTGAAGTGATCCCTTAAATTGTGCTTTCCTTTAATTTAACATGATTTAACCTCTTATACAATGGTTTAAATAATGTTATTAATTTATACCATAAAAATATTCATATTTATTATATTATATGTAATCCTTATATAATGTCTTGCCTCCCGCTCATTAATAATATTTCATTATTACCATTGTTTCAAGTGTTAAGTACTACATTTTTTGAAGCATGTTTTGTTACATAAACTCTAGATAATTGTAACACCCGAGACTTTTATGTTATATAAATCATCAAAGGAATCTTTTTCTACACAACACTTGCTTGGCTTGTTTTACACAAAATCGTGACCTTCCTCGATAGCTTGCGTCGTACGCAATACCGAGTTTCACTAAACAACGATATACTATTAAAATAAAACTAGCTGTTATGAATAGTATTAACCACTTTTTGAAATTTTATAAATTTTATTTTTCAAAATGGACTTCATTTTTGGATTCGGAATACCGAAATTATCCTAGGGTGAAATTTTGGTATTTTTCTGAAAACTTTCAATTTTTGATGAATAGTGAAACCACTAAGTGGTAGGTTAAAAACTGAATTTTGCATAAAACTTAATTTTACCGCTTCTGTGAATGTAATTTCGAAAATCCAAGAGACATGGTTAATATCAAGGACTAAAATGTGGTTCAATGAGATAAAAATAATTTTTTGGTGAATAGTAACTTTTTACTTTTTTTACCACGGTTAAAAGTAAATAGGGTAATTAAGGGTAAAAATGATATTATTATTACCCTAACACATGTCCTAATTCTATTGGACAAGTGTAATTAGACCAAAAACAAACTTTGGAATAAAATATGACCATTTAGGTCCACTTGGATTAGATTAGGACATTTATTATTAATTTATTTAAAGAAGGGTTAAAATAGTTAAAATCAAAGTTTAATAACTAAATAATTTTTAATATAGGGTTATACATAAGATAAATTCGACTATAAATATTCATTAGAAAGATAAAAAGATTTCCTACATAATGGTATTTTATTTATAATTTTTAGACTTTATATAAATTAATTTATTTATGACACAACGATGATGCAGTAATTACCCTTTTAAGGAAATGTTAACATAATTGATGTTATAAATGCCCAAATAAATGTAATTTGAGACTTTTTATGAATTAAACTAATTTTATAGGTTAATATGATATATTAGTGTTGATTTAATAAACTTGGTTTGAACATATAATTCTTTTATGACTTTCAAAAAAATCATATATCAAATAGTGTCAAAATTGACAGAAAATAGTTTTTAAATAAAATATTATATTATTAATTGTTATTTTATTCCTAAAAATTTAAGGTTCGGCCAAATGACTTAGATAAGGATATATATATTAATAATAAACAACTTGGGGTTCTTTTGGCATGTTATAGTAAGTGTATTAACCTTATAGTGTAAGAAAACAAAAAGTCACGGTAAAAGTTAAATTATTTGACTTAGAGTTAAATCTAATTGATAAGGTTAAAATAATAACCTAAACTTGTCTAAATCCTATTGGTTGATAGGATTTAGACCCATCCCCACTTTACCTTCGAAATAAGACCCTTTATAACCATTATAAACCGATTTTGACTTTAATATAAAATAATATTTTGAGATATTCCTAAGGTGCCCCTCTCCTCCCTTATAAAAGGGCACCTCCTCCCCCTCCTCCTCACACCAAATTGAGCACTCAAGCTCGGCCAACCCCTGCCAAAATCCCTTCTCCACTTCCCTAGAATAATCCTAGAGGTTCTGGTCTTCTTCAAAGACCAATCTTAGTTCCCTAAGTGGAGGATTCAAAGAGGCGTTTCAAAGAAGAGGTAATATCCATTACCGATCTTTTCAATTTATTTCTTCTTAAACTTCTTCTTCTTTAGTTGTTTCATGATAAAGTAATAACATCAGTATTACTTACATACTGATATGTTATTATAAATATGAAACAACCCTAATTCTCCTTCTATCCATCCTACGGAAAAATAAAATCACCGCGCGTGCGTACGTACGGAATACCGTCTCCACGCCGTGGTGTAATCTACTTTCCATCATCACCTTACAAGTATGGGTATAATGGTGTAATGAGTAACTATATATGATTATTATAAAGTGATATTGATACTGAAATAGTATAAATACACTTAAATACAATTCCACAGTCATGGGAACAATATCATCGCTCGTGCGTACGTACGGAATACCGTCTCCACGATGTGATGCGACTCGTTCTACATGATCATCATTACATAGTAATTATATAAATGAATTGAATGAATAAATATGATATATGTTACACTAATACCATTCTGGATATAAGGTATCTATAACCTTAAAAGAAGAATAAGAATTTATTCGGCAAAACACGCATAAGAACAAAAGGCAATAAAGACCCGAGTAACAAGTAACAATGAAATATTACTAATAAGAAGCTAAGAATATGACCATATATGATATAATATCAATATTTATGATTCTGGAATAAGTCAATAACATTATTTAAACCATTATACAGGATCTTCGGACATGTACAAAGCAAATCGGACCTAAGGTAAGGAAAATATCACAATCTCATTTTTATCCGAGATTGTTTATACTTTGGCATTTACTGGGGTGTATTTTATCATCCACATCCATGTTTCCTTAATATGGAATCTTATTTCCATTCACCTAAAATTTTTTAAATCCTATTTTACCCTTCGGTGAGTTTTTAGTAAAAGATATGAAAGGAATCTTTTTTCGTTTTTCGTACGAGGTACTTTTTGACTTTTCCAACAAAAGTACGAAAAATGTTTTTTTAACTTATACGGCAAGAATGGATTTTTAAAACATTATTTCCAAGAATCTTCCTTTATAAGTTTTCAATTTTATTTTTAATCAACTTCTTTTAGTTTATAATTGTATGACATGTTAAGAAAAGAAAAGTGTTTTTGAAGTAGAAAGGATATTTTCCTCAAGAATGGAGTTCAAATGTTTTATCAAAATTATTTTCCATCTAAGATAATATAGGGTTCTGTTTTTATCCCTATTATTACATTGATTTGATTATGTTTTGAGGGAATTATTTTTATGAAGTCATTTACCTTATATGATTTGTTTTATGATGTCATGATTTTTCAAGAATCCCATTTTTGTTACATGTGTTATGCGATGATGTATGATTTATGATTATATGGCACACATAAGAAAGGATTCATTATAAGATGGGTGGGACCTATATCTCCTTACAATGCATTGGGTAAAGATTTTATATCTCATGAGATAGACATGGCTGGAACAGAAGGTTATTTCGGTTCAGTGATACAGGACTGAAACGAGGAGTGAACTCGGTTCAGAAATGGACTTTGTCCGCTAAGATAGTCTTGGCAATGAGTCATGACTAACAAGAAATGATTTTCCATGATTATGTGTGCATGCCACAAAGTTTCAAGTTTTATGTTATGATTATGGGGATCTCATTTTCACTTCTATGATTTATTCCATGTTAAGATATTATTATCTCTTTTGCAGGTTATGATTTTCAAAAAGATATGATATGATTTTTATTTCCTTTATTTGCCCTTGCTGAGCATTTGAGCTCACCCTTTTTGTATGTTTTCTTTTCCCCAGGTCAGGAAGATGGATATTAAGTAGAATATGCTAAAAGGGACCCTAGATATGATGAAATAAATGGGAGACACTGTAGAAGATTTATGAACCAGTTGTTTATGTTTCCCAGTTTCTAAAGACACTATACCTATACGGTCCTTTGTGGTTTTGTCATATGTTGTAATAAGTGTGCTTCAATTTTGAAGTATTAACAATGTATGTAAAGTATGGGTCGTTATAGTTGGTATCAGAGGAAAGGTATAGTCAACCTTTGGAAACTAGGATGTGAAAGCCTTAGTAAGAACCCTAAGGATAAGTCTAAGCATAGAACACAATCTTAGTGTTTTAGAAATGGCCATGAATAACCTAGGATAAGACCTTAAGCGTGAAAATTTTATTCTTGAATTATGTGGTTTTCCTATTATAATTAGTGTTGCTCACACTATTCTTCTTGGTTTTAGTCAATGGCTGGAACCCGAAGGAACCGTGTTAATGCGGAATGCGATGGGCAATGCAATGATTGTCCCTCTGAGCATCCAAACGATATGGGAGCTAGAATGAAAAATCTTGTAGCCATGCTCACACAACTTTCTCAAGCTATGAATCATGCAGGACTTCCAAAAGAGCAAAGGAAGGAGCAACATTCTGTTGAATCCTTCATGAGGCAGCGTCCACCTTCTTTCAGTGGGTCTACTGATCCATTAGTTGCTGAACAATGGATTAGTACTACTGAAAAGATATTTTCTGTTCTTCAATGTTCTGAACATGATAAAGTCATCTTAGTAGTGTATCGTTTGGAAGGAGATGCTGATCAATTGTGGAATCTTATTAAGAATATGAGGCAAAGGGATGAAATTGAGTCCATGGAATGGGACGAGTTCAAGAACTTATTTTTCAATAAGTACTTCCCTCATATTCTCTGAACAAAGATGGAGAAAGAGTTTCTTGAACTGAAGCAAAGGGATGATGAATCTGTTGGTACCTATGAAGAAAATTTTACAAGACTTGTAAGGTACGCTTCTGGTATTATTATCCAACCTGAGAGTAAGATCGATCGATTCTTTAGTGGCTTAAAACCAAGTCTTCGAAGGGTGTTAGCCATAAGGGACTTCAATAGCTACGAGGAAATCGTTCGATGTGCTCTGAAAGTCGAGATGGAGATTGGAGTAACCCATCAGTCATATGGGTTTGATAATAAGAGGAAAATGGAATTCAAAGGAAAATCTAAAGAGCACACTGAAAATAAGATGAGCTTTCCCTTATGCTCAAAGTGTGGAAAGAAACATGGAGGGAGTTGTCTTAAAGGGACAAGTAAATGTTTCAAATGTGGAAAGGAAGGTCATCGGGCATTTGAATGTCGCGATAATGGGAAGAAGATGTCTAATGATGCAAACAAAGGAAGGGATACACAGAATGAACCTACTACACTTCAATGTTTCAAGTGCAAGGAGATGGGGCATTATGCCAATCAATGCCCAAATCCAAGGGTTGATGACGATGGTCAACGTCAACAAACTCTTAAGGCTAAAGACAAAGGAAAGTCACATGCAATTTCTATCAGCAATGTGGAGTACGATAACGATGTGGTGAAAGGTACACTTACCATCCACTCTAAAGTAGCAAATGTTTTATTTGATTCTGGATCCACCCACTCTTTTATTTCAGAAGAATTTTCTAAGGGTATCACCGTATTACCTCAACAATTAGATGTTGAGTTAGCTGTGACAACACCTAATGGCACATCAATCGCATCAAAAGTTTATAATTCTTCTCCGATCGAATTTTGTGGGAAAGTGCTTCCTACAAATCCTGTGATCCTTCCTATAGTGGAATTTGATGTGATTCTTGGCATGGATTGGCTTTCTTTATACGGAGCTCGTATCAATTTCCAAAGAAGGGAAGTCACATTTCATATTCCAGATCAATCTATGATCGTCTATCAATGCAAGGATGAACATAACCTTCCAGTGGAAATTTCTTCCATTTCATGGGTATTGATTCCACTAAATGAAGGTTATTTATCTCAAATGGTTGGTGAGAAACTCGCGATTAAGAATATGCATATCGTACGGGAGTTTGATGATGTCTTTCCGGAGGAATTACCGGGTCTTCCACCAAATTGTGAAGTTGAGTTTTCAATAGAACTCGTACCGGGTGCTTTTCCTATTTCAAAGACACCTTATAGAATGGCCCCAATTGAGTTGCAGGAATTGAAGAAGCAACTCCAAGAGAATCTTGATAAGGGAATCATACGCCCTAGTGCGTCACCTTGGGGAGCACCTGTTCTATTTGTTAAGAAGAAAGATGGATCAATGAGACTCTGCATTGATTATCGAGAACTTAACAAGATCACTATCAAGAACAAATATCCTCTCCCACACATTGATGACTTATTTGACCAACTACGCAGAGCTCAATACTTTTCCAAGATTGATCTTCGTTCAGGGTATCATCAATTAAGGGTCAAAAGGGAGGATATACCAAAGACGTCTTTCCGTACAAGGTATGGACACTATGAATTTATAGTGATGCCTTTTGGTCTTACTAATGCCCCTACTATCTTCATGGATCTAATGAATAGAGTCTTTAAAGAATATCTTGATCAATTTGTGGTAGTCTTTATAGACGATATTCTTGTCTATTCAAAGAGCAAGGAAGAGCATGAAGATCACTTGAGAATTATATTGAAGACCCTGAGAAAGGAGAAGCTTTATGCCAAATTTACCAAGTGTGAATTTTGGCTTCAAAAAGTTGCATTTTTGGGTCACATAATCTCAAAAGAGGGGATATCTGTGGATCCAGCAAAAACAGAGGTTATCAAAAGATGGTCGAGACCAACAACAGTAACTGAGATCCGAAGTTTTCTTGTTTTGGCTGGATATTATCGACATTTTTTAAAATATTTTTCACGATTATCTAATCCACTCACCAAGTTGACTCGAAAAAGAGTTAAGTTTGTTTGGACAGAGGAATGTGAAGAGAATTTCAAGGAGTTGAAAAGAAGGTTATCCAGTGCACCTGTGCTCACACTGCCTTGTAGTGGAGAAAGGTTTGTGATCTACAGTGATGCATCCAAGAAGGGATTGGGGTGTGTTCTTATGCAAAATGATATGGTGATAGCTTATTCCTCATGACAGTTGAAAATCCATGAGCAAAATTACCCAACACATGATTTGGAGTTAGCTGCGGTAATCTTTGCATTAAAGATTTGGAGGAATTACCTTTATGGTGAAAGGTGTGATATTTATACTGATCATAAAAGTTTAAAGTATATTTTCACACAAAAGGAGCTGAATATGCGTCAAAGAAGATGGTTGGAGCTGATTAAGGATTATGACTGCTCAATCCATTACCACCCTGGGAAAGCAAACAAGGTGGCAGATGCATTAAGTCGACAAGACCATGCTAGTTTATCCATGATGAGGATCACAAAAGATCCAATATTTATGGATTTACAAAGGATGGATCTTGGAATTATAATGGAAGGGGAAAAATCTTATATTTCTCAAATGAATGTTCAACCATCTATACATGTGAAGATTAAAGAGGCACAGAAAGAAGATGTCGAGTTACAAAAGAAGGTGAGAAATGTTCCTGAATTCAACCTTGATTATGACGGGATAATAAAGTTCAGGAATCGGGTTTGTGTTCCTACCATCCCCGAATTAAAGAAGGAGCTGCTGGATGAGGCTCATAGTTCTTCATTCTCTATTCATCCTGGAAGCACGAAGATGTATAGGGACCTGAAAGAGTACTTCTGGTGGGATGACATGAAAAGAGATGTTGCTGAATATGTCTCTCGATGCTTGGTTTGTCAACAAGTTAAAGCTGAGAGACAGAAGTCTAAGGGGATGTTACAACCATTACCCATACTTGAATGGAAATGGGAAAACATCACTATGGACTTTTTCACAGGACTTCCTAAAACATCCAAAGACAATAATGCTATCTGGGTCATAGTTGATCGTCTTACAAATTCTGCACACTTCATTGCTATTAGAGAGGATTTCTCTCTAGATCAGCTTGCCGGGATATATGTAAAGGAAGTGGTAAGATTTCATGGAGTACCACTTTCTATTATATCTGATCGGGATCCGAGATTTACCTCAAAGTTCTGGCGAAGTCTTCAGCATACTCTGGATACAGAGTTGAGTTTCAGCACTACTTATTATCCTCAGACAGACGGTCAGTCTGAGAGAACAATTCAAACCCTAGAAGATATGTTGAGAGCTTGCTCCATGGATTTCAAAGGAGGTTGGGATCAACACCTACCTTTGGTGTAATTTTCTTATAATAATAGCTTTCACTCCAGTATTCAGATGGCTCCTTATGAAGCTCTCTATGGAAAGAAATGCAGGACTCCAACTTACTGGGATGAAGTTGGGGAAAGAAATCTATTAGGACCTGATCTCGTTGATGAAATGGCAGAAAAGGTCAGATCTATTCAACAACACAAAAGAGCAGCTCAGAGTCGACAGAAAAGTTATGCCGACAACCGAAGAAATGACCTAGAGTTTGAAGTGGGTGATAAAGTGTTCTTACGAATATCTCCCTGGAAGAGGGTTATGAGATTTGGAAAGAAGGGGAAGTTGAGCCCTAGATATATTGGTCCTTTCGAAATACTGGATCGTGTTGGAAAGGTAGATTACCGATTGGCGCTTCCACCGAATCTCTCTCAAGTTCACGATGTGTTCCATGTATCTCTCCTAAGAAAGTACATACCTGATCCTTCACATGTACTCAGCTCAGAAGTTGTACCGCTGGAGAAAGATCTTTCTTATGAAGAACAACCGATAGAGATTCTGGATCGTAGCGAAAAAGTCCTACGAAACAAGACCACTCGATTGGTGAAAGTTTTATGGAGGAACCACCAACTTGAAGAAGCTACATGGGAGCTTGAGGATATGATGAGGGAGAAGTATCCTCATCTGTTTGTTACAAAGTGACGAATTTCGAGGGCGAAATTCATTTTAAGGGGGGTAGAATGTAACACCCGAGACTTTTATGTTATATAAATCATCAAAGGAATCTTTTTCTACACAACACTTGCTTGGCTTGCTTTACACGAAATCGTGACCTTCCTCGATAGCTTGCGTCGTACGCAATACTGAGTTTCACTAAACAACGATATACTATTAAAATAAAACTAGCCGTTATGAATAGTAATAACCACTTTTTGAAATTTTATAAATTTTATTTTTCAAAATGGACTTCATTTTTGGATTCAGAATACCAAAATTAGCCTAGGGTGAAATTTTGGTATTTTTCTGAAAACTTTCAATTTTTGATGAATAGTGAAACCACTAAGTGGTAGGTTAAAAACTGAATTTTGCATAAAACTTAATTTTACCGCTTCTGTGAATGGAATTTCAAAAATCCGAGAGACACGGTTAATATCAAGGACTAAAATGTGGTTCAATGAGATAAAAATAATTTTTTGGTGAATTGTAACTTTTTACTTTTTTTACCACGGTTAAAAGTAAATAGGGTAATTAAGGGTAAAAATGATATTATTATTACCCTAACACATGTCCTAATTTTATTGGACAAGTGTAATTCGACCAAAAACAAACTTTGGAATAAAATATGACCATTTAGGTCCACTTGGATTAGATTAGGACATTTATTATTAATTTATTTAAAGAAGGGTTAAAATAGTTAAAATCAAAGTTTAATAACTAAATAATTTTTAATATAGGGTTATACATAAGATAAATTCGACTATAAATATTCATTAGAAATATAAAAATATTTCCTACATAATGGTATTTTATTTATAATTTTTATACTTTATATAAATTTATTTATTTATGACACAACGATGATTCAGTAATTACCCTTTTAAGGAAATGTTAACATAATTGATGTTATAAATGCCCAAATAAATGTAATTTGAGACTTTTTATTAATTACACTAATTTTATAGGTTAATATGATATATTAGTGTTGATTTAATCAGCTTGGTTCGAACATATAATTCTGTTATGACTTTCACAAAAATCATATATCAAATAGTGTCAAAATTGACACAAAATAGTTTTTAAATCAAATATTATATTATTAATTGTTATTTTATTCCTAAAAATCTAAGGTTCGGACAAATGACTTAGATAAGGATATATATATTAATAATAAACAACTTGGGGTTCGTTTGGCATGTTATAGTAAGTGTATTAACCTTATAGTGTAAGAAAACAAAAAGTCACGGTAAAAGTTAAATTATTTGACTTAGAGTTAAATATTATTGATAAGGTTAAAATAATAACCTAAACTTGTCTAAATACTATTGGTTGATAGTATTTCGACCCATACCCACTTTACCTTCGAAATAAGACCCTTTGGAACCATTATAAACCGATTTTGACTTTAATATAAAATAATATTTTGAGATATTCCTAAGGTGCCCCTCTCCTCCCTTATAAAAGGGCACCTCCTCCCCCTCCTCCTCACACCAAATTGAGCACTCAAGCTCGGCCAAACCCTGCCAAAATCCCTTCTCCACTTCCCTAGAATAATCCTAGAGTTTCTGGTCTTCTTCAAATACCATTCTTAGTTCCCTAAGTGGAGGATTCAAAGAGGCGTTTCAAAGAAGAGGTCATATCCATTACCGATCTTTTCAATTTATTTCTTCTTCAACTTCTTCTTCTTTAGTTGTTTCATGATAAAGTAATAACATAAGTATTAATTACATACTGATATGTTATTATAAATATGAAACAACCCTAATTCACCTTCTATCCATCCTACGGAAAAATAAAATCACCGCGCGTGCGTACGTACGGAATACCGTCTCCACGCCGTGGTGTAATCTACTTTCCATCATCACCTTACAAGGATGGGTATAATGGTGTAATGTGTAACTATATATGATTATTATAAAGTGATATTGATACTGAAATAGTATAAATACACTTAAATACAATTCCACGATCATGGGGACAATATCATCGCTCGTGCGTACGTACGGAATACCGTCTCCACGATGTGATGCGACTCGTTCTACATGATCATCATTACATAGTAATTATATAAATGAATTGAATGAATAAATATGATATATGTTACACTAATACCATTCTGGATATAAGGTATCTATAACCTTAAAAGAATAATAAGAATTTATTCGGCAAAACACGCATAAGAACAAAAGGCAATAAAGACCCGAGTAACAAGTAACAATGAAATATTACTAATAAGAAGCTAAGAATATGACCATATATGATATCATATCAATATGTATGATTCTGGAATAAGTCAATAACATTATTTAAACCATTATACAGGAGCTTCGGACACGTACAAAGCAAATCGGACCTAAGGTAAGGAAAATATCAGAATCTCATTTTTATCCGAGATTGTTTATACTTTGGCATTTACTGGGGTGTATTTTATCATCCACATCCATGTTTCCTTAATATGGAATCTTATTTCCATTCACCTAAAATTGTTTAAATCCTATTTTACCCTTCGGTGAGTTTTTAGTAAAAGATATGAAAGGAATCTTTTGTCGTTTTTCGTACAAGGTACTTTTTGACTTTTCCAACAAAAGTACGAAAAATGTTTTTTTTAACTTATATGGCAAGAATGGATTTTTAAAACATTATTTCCAAGAATCTTCCTTTATAAGTTTTCAATTTTATTTTTAATCAACTTCTTTTAGTTTATAATTGTATGACATTTTAAGAAAAGAAAAGTGTTTTTGAAGTAGAAAGGATATTTTCCTCAAGAATGGAGTTCAAATGTTTTATCAAAATTATTTTCCATCTAAGATAATATAGGGTTCTGTTTTTATCCCTATTATTACATTGATTTGATTATGTTTTGAGGGAATTATTTTTACGAATTCATTTACCTTATATGATTTGTTTTATGATGTCATGATGTTTCAAGAATCCCATTTTTGTTACATGTGTTATGTGATGATGTATGATTTATGATTATGTGGCACGCATAAGAAAGGATTCATTATAAGATGGGTGGGACCTATATCTCCCTCCAATGAATTGGGTAAAGATTTTATATCTCATGAGATAGACATGGCTGGAACGGAAGGTTATTTCGGTTCAGTGATACAGGACTGAAACGAGGAGTGAACTCGGTTCAGAAATGGACTTTGTCCGCTAAGATAGTCTTGGCAATGAGTCATGACTAACAAGAAATGATTTTCCATGATTATGTGTGCATGCCACAAAGTTTCAAGTTTTATGTTATGATTATGGGGATCTCATTTTCACTTCTATGATTTATTCCATGTTAAGATATTATGATCTCTTTTTCAGGTTATGATTTTCAAAAAGATATGATATGATTTTTATTTCCTTTATTTGCCCTTGCTGAGCATTTGAGCTCACCCTTTTTGTATGTTTTCTTTTCCCTAGGTCAGGAAGATGGATATTAAGTAGAATATGCTAAAAGGGACCATAGATATGAAGAAATAAATGGGAGAAACTGTAGAAGATTTATGAACTAGTTGTTTATGTTTCCCAGTTTCTAAAGACACTATACCTATACGGTCCTTTGTGGTTTTGTCATATGTTGTAATAAGTGTGCTTCAATTTTGAAGTATTAACAATGTATGTAAAGTATGGGTCGTTATAATAATATACATGGGATGTATATTTTTTATCTCTTTAGTGTTATTAATTATATAAATATCATATTTAATAATTTAATAGATTTTTATAACCATTATTGAAAGTTGTATATAGAAAATCAGTCGCATTGCTTCATGGAGATGCTAAGTCGTACATACACATGAGCGACAATATCATTACCTTACTGGTGAATGGATAGATAAATTGATGATATAATAATTTTCCATAATCAATTTTATTTCATAATTATCATATATAACCATTATTTTTCCTATTATTAATATAAAATTAATATTGTGATGAAAAATGAATTACACCACTACATGTAGAGGATCAACCATACGTATGTACGTGCGGTGATTTCATTTTTAATAGAATGGATAAAAGGTGTAATATTATTGAATCATGATAATAATAATATCTGATTATATATATAATACTAGATTAATTATTTTAGTATGGGTATAACAAATTAATTGGTTGTATAAGAAGAAATAAATTTGAAATAATCGATAAATACTATCATGTCTTCATCAAAGGAGTTCCTTTATAACTTCTCTTAAGGGACTTAGGGTAGGCATTTTTGAATGTTAATAACTTAAATAACTTAAATAATGATTTTTATAAGAAAAATGGAAATATCTTTCTCAATTTATATGGCTCAAAGTGGTGTTTATAAGTGAAGGATGGGGTTTCCTTTTGTAATTGTGGTGAGGACCAACTCTGAAATTTCAAAAAATATTAAAATGTAATAATTGAATTCTAAATCCAAATGCTTAAAAATATCCTATAAATTCATATATAGTGATATTTTCAACCTTATATTATCCCCTTTTACTTATTTAATATTTTTATTATTTTTAAATAATTTTAGAAAATATTAATCCTATAAATTATCATTATTTTCAATTTTATACTATTCATTACTTTGAATTTATAAATATCAAGGAAGAAAAGTTAAATTCAAAACAACTATTTTATAATATCCTAAATTTTTTATTTTCATATATATAATTCATGTATCACCTTAAATATCTCAAATAATGTTACTTTTAATGTTTTTAATATAATTTAATTGATTATTCCATTAGATAAATAATCACTACATCAACGTTGTGTAAACATTTAAGCTGATTATTTCTTAACTAAGAATTAAAAAATAAATTTCCATTATGTAGATAAATATTTTAGATTCAAAAATACTATTTATAGTGGAAAATATCATTTGAATAACCCCATATTAAAATATTACACATATTAAAAACAAGATTGTGAAATATTTGACTTTTCATTAAATAAAATATTATAAAGATTTTAATATTATCCAAGTGAAAAAAAAGTCAAAAAGTATACCCCTTGATGATTATGGTTGATATATACTCATATAAAATGATTTATTTAAGTGTTTGGGTCATTTTATGGTTCTTATCATTTTATTTTTAACATAAATTATTAAAGTTACCATTTATATTGACCAAAAATAAAAGAGAAATATTTACTAAATTTTGACCTCATGATTAATAATATGAAATCCATTTTTCAAATTTCAAAATAAAAAAGTGGCAGGATTTAATTTAAAATTAAACTAGAAAACATAATGAAAAACGTTTTTTTGGGAAAATGAACTTTTAAAATATAAAATGCTTTCATAATAAATTCAATTGTAAAATCCATTTCAGAAATTTTAATTGGATTATTTTTAATCAAAATGTACTAATTAAAATCTAAAACTAATCCAAAACATAATTTTACCGAGTAAATTCGTTAAAATAAAATATAGTTTTCAATAAAAATCAGTACTTTTCACTATTCCTTGATAAATAAATATTTTCAGAAAATTATCAAATATTAATAATAAGATAATTTTGTCATGATGAATTAAAAAATTAATTTCATTTTTTAAAAAATTCATTTTCTATAACTTCTATAAATTAATTATAATATTCACTCATAAAAAACAAGAAAACCCATTTTTTAAGGAAATGTATTTTTTGAAGAATAAAATGACTTCACTAAAAATTAAAGTGATTATTTAAAATTAATTAATTAATAAATTACCAATGAGTATCATCATTATAATTTATTTAATACTATTTATTATTTCCAATTTAATGGTTAGGTTATAACGGTCACATTTAAAAAATAATATTTCTTTGTTCGTTTAAGCTCAGTGTTGTGTATCTTGTTTGGTATCTAACGTAGTATTTCTTTTATTTAAACATGGGATGTTATATTCTTACCCCCTTATAAAATTTCAACCTCAAAATTTTATTTTATATACGAAGGTGAAAAAATGTGAGGGTACTTCTCCTTCATTGCTTCCTCTAGTTCCCATGTCTCCTCTTCGTATTTGTGGTTCCGTGATAGTACTTTAACCAAGTGAGTTGTATTTTTGTATAGAACGTTATCTCAATCGTCTAATATCTTTACTAGCTACTCCTCATAAGAGAGATCATTTTACAGTTGGACCACCTTTGAATTTTGTACATGTGAGGGATCTTGTATGTACTTCCTAAAAAGAGATATGTGAAATACATCAAATACATTAGACATGGTTGGAGGAAGTGATAGTCAATATTCCATTGCTCTAATGTGGTCAAGAATCTAAAATTGGGTGATGTTATTGGGACTTATCATTTCCTTCTTTCCAAATCCCATAACACTTTTCCATGGATATATGTAGAAGAATACCTTATCTTCAAACTCAAACTATAAATCTTATTGACCATTGACATCATAGGTATACTATCAACATTGGGAATCCCTAATCAGATGTTAAATGGTCATAACCTTTTATACCATTTCTTTGACCATTTCAAGTCCCAAAACCTTATATTCACAGATTTAATCCTAGTATGTTGGTGTTCTATATCCCTTCCCATAAAGGGATTCATATGGATCCATTTGGATGCATGAGTGGAAACTATTGTTATAAGAGAACTCAACAAGTGAAAGATGTTGATCCCATCCTCTTTTAAATTCCATTGATCATGCTATCAATATGTATTCGAGTATCTGAATATTTGAAAAATCCTTAAATTTCCATGTAAATTTTTTGTTCAAATAAATGGAAATTTTACGAGTCCATAAAAATTGACGGGGCATGATTCTGAGGCCCGGAGTGCCCGGAATGAATTTCTGAAATTTTCTTCGGGTACGTTAAGTAAACCTATGAGTGGGTTTTTATAACTTTGGAACCGGTGATCGAAATTTAAATCCAATGGCACTGTTGAACTCGAAGCGCTAGTATTCGCTTAAAGATACTTTCATCTCGACGGCAGTTGGTCGAGGGTGAAAGTTATTTTTGGGTTTTTTGTGAAAGAATAAAATAAAAATAAAATTGTGTAACAATTTATTTTTATTTGAAACACCCATGTGGATGTAGGGAGGTGGGGACCACCAAAACTAAACCACCCTTTAAAATTTAAGAGGTTGGGTCTACCGGAACTAAACCTTCATTATGATAATATGGTGGTGGTAACCACCCAAGCCTAAATCCCCAATTTGAATTTTAGATGCGGGGACCACCGAACCCCTCTTAATGGGGAGAAACCTCTCAAATCCCCAATATTCCACCCCTCCCATTAAATTGACCCATTAAATTGGGCCAATTAATTGAGCTAATTAATTGGGCCAATGCTGTGCATTAATTATGCCAACTTGGTTGTGCCAACATAATTAATCCTTTAAGTTAATAATATTGGCACCTATTTCATTTTTTGGGTGGGATTGGGAGAGGAGAACCCTTGGAGTATTACACTTCTCCAATGAAGAACACGTTCTTCCATAAAGAACACTACTCCAATGAAGAACACTGACTTCGACATCTACCTCAGGACACCCTCCAAAAAAGAACATCTTCGATTATGACGAACTGGCGCACGAGCCTGGGATTGGAGGTGTGTGTCGGATGAGGCGAACATCGATAAATTCAACTTCCTTCTCGCGCCGACGTCAATAAACAATCCAAGGTAGGGGTTTATTTCTATATGATTATTACTTATCATGTTCTCTCGTTCTAATTCTATTCCGGAATTGGGAATAGAGATTGATGAGGGTTGTGGAGATTGATGTTTTTAAATATCATCCAAACACGTTCATGATTCAATTTTTGTGAACCGCTTGCTACCACTCTAAAGCGGAGGGTGTGGGACAAACAAACATGGCATGACCACTCCGTCGTTCTACTTCTTTTGTGTGTTCTTCGCAATGGATGAAGGCGACGATGGAAACAGTGCTTTGCCGCCCACGGCCACCGCCGCACGTGGCCTCTGCGCCCCATGAAGCTCCACCGCCCGCGGCATCGTCATTCCGCCTTGTGGCACTCGTAGCTTTTGTCACTCTGCCGCTGAGCTGAGCCACCATCATCGTGCTGAGCCGAGCCGCCACCGCCATCCGAACCGCCGTCGTCGTCTGGGCCAAGACGCTGCCATCGTGACAAGCCAAGTCGCCGCTCGAGCTGTCACCGACGTCCGAGCCGGGTTGCTACCCGAGCCGCCGCCGTCAGGCCGAGCCACCATCCGAGTCCCGGCCACTTTTTGGGTCGAGCCACCACCGCCCTTCCGGCTGAACAGCCCCAGCAGAGCCGCCCTGTGACCTCGTGCCCTCTATGGCCCTCCGCGGCCTCACGGCCACTCGCGGCCCTCTGTGGCCCCTCGCAGCCTGTTGGGTCGGACCCAGTTGGCCGGGCTGCACAACGGGCTGGGCCTAACCCAATGGTTTGGGCTGCCAGTGGGCTGGGCCAGACCTAGCGGGTCAGACCGGGTCGACCTGAACTGGGTAGGCCCAAGCCAGGTCAGACCGGACTCGGGCCCACTATGACCCATTTATGCTCTTTTGGCCATAACTTTTGCACCGGACGTACGTTTGACGAACTTTTAGTGACGCTGGAAATCATGGAGTGAGACAGTCCCTTTGAGTATGCCCCACTAGAGTTTTAGGTAAATGTGAGGTATGTTCGGGTTGTATCGAGAATGAATCTAACCGGGCCCCCAAGACTAAAAGGCTAATAACTCACAGACCGGGCGTCCGATTGACACATCGTCTGTTGCCTTGAGACCCCTATGATGTGGAGAAATTTTTAGATACTTCTTCATGGGACATCGTTGTAGTTGGATAATTGAATAGTGTCTTGTGGAATGGACACTCCCAGAGAATATCAAGCCTATTGCGGAAACCCAGTAGCTGGCTGTGATGAGAAGAATGCTCTTAGAAATCCTGTGCAGGTCAGATTGTCGCGATTCTGTGCAGGTTAGCAGCAGAGCCTCTTAATGAATTAAGATGATTAAGTAGTTAATTCTAATCTTCTCTACTACTATACCTAAAGATATATTAGGTGTGAGTTGATTCAATACCTCTTTGTTTCCTCATGATTGATATGGATTACTTGATAACTTAGGTTTATGTATGGGCATATACATAAGTAGGGTTATCTGTTGATTTCATACTTTGTGGTTTATCCTTGGTGGATTTTGATAGACCTGGAGGGTCTCAGAGTCCCTATTGATTATCGTTATACTCACCCCTACACGGGCTGTGCTCGCACCTTATTGTGTTGGATGCAGACGACGGACAATGCTGACTGAGGACAAGGGTACCAGGACTGGACAGTGCTTAGAGGTGGACCATACAGCATGTCAGTTCACAGAGGAGACAGGTGGATGTGGAGTGATGAGGAGGATATGTGTACCAACCCTTCATGTGGGAATTGATGTGGATGATCCAAGAGCTTCTTTTCACCTATTAGTCATCTTGAACCTTTCAGTTTTCCTTGTATTTTCAAATTGGGCTTGTATTCTGGCCCCTTTTACTTACTGTACTCACTTTGTTTACTTTTTAGTTTACTTGAGTTTGTATCTTTCTGTGTGATTTGTTGTGTGTTTACATGTTATAAAGGAAATGCCTTCCTAGTTCTAGGGAATTACACCTTTGGTGCTAGTCTCCTTCCCCAATCCTAAGGAAGGCGGCTTGGGTTAGTCACAGCATGGGCCCCGGGGGACATGTCGTGACAAATTGGTATCAGAGGAGTCAATTATACCAAAGAAAATAGGAATATGATATTTTTTAATGTAAATAGTGTTAAATGTAGTGAGTGTGGTTATCAGTTTAGGTAATCCATTGCTGGTGCGGTGGCCGACGTATCCATACACCAGGACCCTAACTTCTGATTTCTGACTCAGTGCATGAAAACACAGATTGCATGTGTGTTTTTGAAATTTTTCTTTGTGATATTTTGATTCATCTCACCAGGTATAACTTATTAACTATGGAACACCTGTTCCTTTTTATGATGCCTCCACACAGACATCCAGCTAAGGTTCTGAGAGTTGTATGCATTGATAGCCCACTGAGCGACGAGGCCTCAGTGCTGGGTCCTTTTCCAGTGGAGGCACCAGTGGTACCATTCCCTGTTGGGACACTGATGCCACCATCCCCAGCAACAGAGGGTGCACGCTGCTTGGGCACGTTGCATGAGTTCCAATGCCATAGGCCACCTAGGTTCAGGGGAGAGATGGACCCACAGGCGGCTGAGGATTGACTGGAGGTTGTAGTGAGAGTTTTTTGACTGGTAGGGACACCCACTGATCTCATAATGATCCTTGTTGTCAGCCTTCTACAGGAAGCAGTAGGCAGATGGTTGAGTTTGATTCTCCAAGTTCACGATGAGGTGAAACTTCTCTGGGAAGACTTCGAGAGCCTATTTCAAGAAGAAATTGTCACAGTGAATCTCTGCACAATGCGCATACAAGAACTCATTCATATATAGCAGAGTAGAATGATTGTGGCTCAGTACTCAGTGAGGTTCACTGACCGATCACGCTACTCCACAGATATGGTGCGGGACCTATTCTTCAGGGCCCGTACCTTCGAGCAGGGACTCAGGCGGGAGATCAAGGATTCGATGATCTCACTCAGCATCCCGACACAGTAGTGGGTGTTAAAGAGAGCCCTCCTAGTGTGGAGTTTCCTTGTTGAACAGTATCCAGTAGTGAGATCCACTACTAGTCATCACATAGTGGAGTCTTCTACAACTAGCAGCTGACAGATGTCGCAGAGATCCAAGAGAACCATACCTAAATGTGGAAAACTGCATGACTCGATATTGGTAGTGCAGGGCGCTCAAGACAGATCCAATCATACCAGGAGCGGGCAGTGTTACACAAGCGGCAGGTAGGGTCACATGGCTCATGACTGTCCGACCCGTCGTACAGATGATCAGCAAACGGTCGAGGTACTACCCAGGTAGATACATAGGTTCAAATGAAGAGGTCCGTAGGGTGAAAGTGTATATGGCAGAGTAGATGGTTGTGAAGCCAGTGGTGGGAGATGATTCGAGATGTTATCACCACCACCACCAAGAGGTCCACCCCGACTGCAGGGAGTAGGTGGATAAGGGAGATCTCATCTCCAGGCAGCTAAGGCTTATGATCATGGCACTCCGGAGATGATACGAGGTACGATCTATGTCTAACCCACCTTAGCTGCAGTTATTATAGACACAGGTTCCAGTAATTCTTTTATTGCCACTGCCCTCCTTTGGAGCTCGAAGATTCTGACAGATCTGTTGGCTCAATCCTTACGGCTAGAGACTTCTATGAGAGTAGATTCGATGATTATGCACTGGTGTCGGTAGTGTGGTCTTACTCAAGGAGGCAAGAGCTTCAGCTGGGATCTTTTAGTAGCAGTGTTGAGGCCATATGACATCATATTGGGAATGGGCTAGTTATCTACAGTAAATTCTCATATTGATTTTATTAGGTGCAAAGTGTGGTGTGTCTGCACGGATGGGATGAGGTTTACCTTCACCAGTGATAAGGGATCCTTTGCAGTGCAGGATGGACTTACTCGGAGAAGGGTGCAGCCGATTACACATCAGTTAGCTAGCCTTACCCTCAGAGCGGTTGATGTGGAGAGTCCGAGTTATTTAATAGTGGTGGACCAGTACGCGGATGTCTTCCCTGATGATTTCCCAGGTCTAACTCCTCATATAGAGGTGTAATTTTACATTAACTTGTACCCCATGACGACACCGATATCTACACCAGCATATCGGATAGCTCCCGCAGAGCTTCGTGAGCTGCAGGTACAGCTGGAGGACTTACAGGGGAAATGGTTCATTCGGCCCAGTGTTTCTCCTTGGGCAGCCCTGATTTTGTTTGCCAAGAAGGCAGATGGGATCTTGAGACTTTGTGTTGACTATCGGCGCCTGAACCAGGTGACCGTGAAGAACAAGTACCCACTCCCAACGATTGATGACCTCTTTGATCAGTTTAAGGTAGCACGGTGGTTCTCGAAGATAGACCTTGGATCAGGCTTTCACCAGCTCAGAGTGCGAGACAAAGATGTGTAGAAGAAGACTTTCAGATGTCGGTACGGCCACTACGAGTTCTTGGTTATGTCATTCGGTGTAACCAACACTCTAGTAGTGTTCATGGGACTCATGAACATGATCTTTTAGCCATACCTTGATCTATTTGTAGTAGTCTTCATTGATGACATTTTGATCTACTTAGCTACTAAGGAGGAGCATACCTATCATTTGCAGGTAATACCAGACACACTCCGAGAGTACCATATTTATGGTAAGCTCTCGAAGTTCCAGTTCTGGATATGAGAGGTACAATTTCTGGTACATGTCATATCGAAGGTTGGAGTTACAGTGGATCAAGAAAATATTGAGGTGGTACTTGCTTGGGAGACACCCAGGAGCGTAACGGAGGTTCGGAGTTTCCTGGGTTTGGCTGGATACTACCGGTGGTTTTTTCCAGACTTCTCCAGAGTTTTATCACCACTATTATCATTGACAAAAAAGGGTAAACCCTTCGTTTGGTCAGAGAAATTCCAGGAGAGTTTTCAGGAGATGAGGCAGAGGATAACTAGTGCCCCCATCTTGAGGCTTTTAGAGGAGGGTGTAGGGTACGTAGTCTACTACGACGCATCAGGGAATGGACTCAGATGTGTCCTGATGCAGGACCGAGCAGTGATCGCATATGGTTCTCTAAATCTGAGACAACATGAGAAAAACTATGCTACACATGACCTGGATTTAGAAGTTTTGGTCTTTTCCTTGAAGATGTGGCAACACTATCTGATGGGAGAACATTTTACAGTGTACTCTGATCACAAGAGTCTCAGGTATATCTTCTCTCAGAAGGACCTGAACCTGAGACAATGATGTTGGATTAAGTTCCTCAAGGACTATGACTTTGAGATAGTATATACTCTTGGGAAGGGGAACGTTGTAGCAGATGCACATAGCAGGAGGTCTGGTATACATCTGATAGGTGAGATGACGGAGCATCTGGCCGCTTTGCAGATATCCTTCATGGAATGTGATGGAACATCTTTCCTTCAGTCTCTTACAGTCACTCCCCCACTTCTTCAGTGAGTCAGGGAGGCGCAGCGTGGGTATTTTGACTCTGAGGCATGACGTGCTCAGTTATCCACAAGACAGGAACTTGATGGATTTTCTAAAGGTTGGGAGCACGTCATCCTCTTCAGAGGATGTACCATGGTATCAGTTTCACTTCAGGAGGAAGTGTTTAGGGAGTTTTACACATCCCCTCTAGTGGTACATCCAGGAGTGGCATAGATGTACTAGGATCTCCGACGACAGCACTGGTGGACGGGAATGAAGAAATTAGTTGCAGAGTTTTTCTCTGGGTACCTCACTTGTCAGCAAGTGAAGATGGAGCATCAGGTACTAGCTGGATTGGTTCAGCCTTTGGAGGTCCCAGATTGGAAGTGGGGTGGGATATCCATGGACTTCGTGATAGGGATTCCATATAAATCTAGGGTTCATGACTCGATTTGGGTGATCGTTGACCGACTCACCAAGTCGGCCCACTTACTACCGATCATAGAGCAAGGTTCAGTTAAGTGCTTGGGACAACTCTATGTGCAGGATATTATACTGCTACATGGACTACCCTCGACGATTGTCTCCGATCATGATGCATGTTTTACTTCCCGACTATGGAATGGGTTGCAGGAGGCTTTCCGGACACAAGCTTCGTTTGAGCACCGCCTTCCATCCTTAGACGTATGGTCATACTGAGTTGACCATTCAAACCCTCGATGACATGCTATGTGCTTGTGTCCTCGACTTCGGTCGTAGTTGGGAATATCACTTTCCTTTGGTAGAGTTTTCGTACAACAATAGTTATCACTCCACCATTGGGATGGCACCTTTTGAGGCATTGTACGGGCAACCTTGCAGGCCACCTTTGTGCTAGACAGACCCAGGGGGGTCAGCACTAGTGGGACCAGAGATGGTAAGGGCTACCATAGAGAAAGTGCAGATCATCCAGGAGTGGATGAAGACTACACAGAGCAGGCAAAAGTCTTATGTAGACAGGAGATAGAGACCTCTGGAGTTTGAGGATAGCGACCACATCTTTCTAAGGGTCTCACCTTGATGAGGTTTTCGGAGATTTGGCTGAGGCTGCAAGTTATCTCTGAGGTTCATCGGACCTTTTCAGGTCCTTAGCAGAGTTGGCGAGGTGGCTTACTGCTTAGCTCTCAAACCACAGTTGCACCGGGTGCATGACGTCTTCCACATATCCCAGTTGAGGAGATACGTGAATGACCCTTCTCACATCATTGACCATGGAGATCTGGATGATGAATATGGGTGACTTTTACAGAGGTTTCAGTTTATATTGAGGGTCGATAGGATCTAGTCCTTTGCAGATGGTTGATACCTCTATTGCGCGTTTACTGGCATAACGGGAACCTCTAGGATAGCACATGGGAGCAGGAGGCTCAGATGCGTGCTCAGTACCCCCACTTGTTTGCTTAGTTTGGGTTGTGACTTATGGGGACCTAAAGACCTAAGTTGGGAAGAATGTAAAGACCCGTAATTTCTATGTAAAATTTTTTTGTTCAAATAAATGGGAATTTTACGAGTCCTTGAAAATTAACGGCACATGATTCTGAGGCTCGGAGTGCCTAGAATGAATTTCTTAACTTTTCTTTGGGTATGTTCAGTAAACGTACGAGTGGGTTTTTATAACCTTTGAACTGGTGATAAGAATTAAAATCTGAGGGCACCGTTGAACTCGCAATACCGATATTCATTTAAAGAGACTTTCTCCTCAACGGCATTTGGTCGAGGGTGAAAGTTAGTTTTTGGGTTTTTCATGAAAGAATAAAATAAAAATAAAATTGTGTAACAATTTATTTTTATTTGAAACACCCATGTAGATGTTTGGAGGTGGGACCACGAGAATTAAACCACCCTTTAAAATTTAAGAGGTTGGGTCCATCGGAACTAAACCTCCCTTATGAGGTTATGGTGGTGGGGACCACCCGAGCCTAAACCCCCAATTTGAATTTTAGAGGCGGGACCATCCGACCACTCTTAATGGGGAGAAACCTCCCAAATCCATAATATTCTACCCCTCCCATTAAATTGAGCCATTAAATTGGGCCAATTAATTGATCTAATTAATTGTTCCAACACGGTATATTAATTACACCAACTTGGTTGGGCCAACATAATTAATCCTTTAAGTTAATCATATTGGAACCTCTTTCATTTTTTGGGTGGGATTGTGAGAGGAGAATCCTTGGAGGATTAAACTTATCCAATGAAGAATGCGTTATTCCATGAAGAATGCTCCTCCAACAAAGAACGCTGACTTTGACTTCTACCTCGGGACACCCTCCAACAAGGAACGTCTTCGACCACAACGAACTAGCGCATGAGCCTGGGATTGGAGGTGTGTGGTTGACGAGACGAACATCGAAAAATTCAACTTCCTTCTCACACCAACTTCAACGAACAATCCATGGTTGGGGTTTATTTCTATATGATTATCACTTCCCATGTTCTCCCCTTCTAATTCTTTTGGGGGATTGGGAATAGAGATTGAGGAGGGTTGTAGGGATTGGTGTTTTTAAATATCTTCCATACACGTTTATGATTCAATTTTTGTGAACCGCTTGATATCACTCTAATGAGGAGGGTGCGGGCCAAACAAACATGGCCCAACCCCTCCGTCATTCTTCTTATTTGGTGTGTTCTTCGCAATGGATGAAGGCGACGAAGGCAACGACGCTCAGCCGCCCGCGGCCACCGCCACCCGCAACCTCCACGCCTCGCGGCACTCCACCGCTCGCGGCCTCGTCGCGTCGTCTCGAGGCACCCGCGGCCTCCATCACTCTGCCGCCAAATGAGCCTCTGCCTCCATGCCGAGCCGAGCCACCACCCGAGCCGCCGCCACCATCCGAGTCGCCGCCTCCATCGAGGCCGAGCCACCACTGTCGTGCTGAGTCGAGCCGCCACCTGAGATGTCGCCGCCGTCCGAGATGTCACCACCGTCCGGGCCGAGATGCTGCCCGAGCCGCCATCGCCAGGACAATCCGCCATCTAAGACATAGTCCAAACCACTATCATCGTCCGGGTCAAGCTGTTGTCGCCCTTCTGGCCAAACCACCCCAGCCGAGCCGCACTGCGGCCTCGCGGCCTCTATGGCCATCCGTGACCTTGTGTCCACCCGTGGCCCTCCATGGCCCCTCGCGGCCTACCAAGACACCCAGTGGGCTGGGCTGAACCCAACGATCTGGGCCACCCAGCGGGCTGGGCCGGGTCAATCTGATCTGGTCGGACCGAACCATGGCCCTCTACGACTCATTTACGCTCTTTTGGACATAACTTTGGCACCGAATGTCCGTTTGACGAACTATCAGCGGTGCTAGAAATATTAGAGAGAGAAGGTCCCTTTGAGTATACCCAACTAGAGTTTTGGGTAAATTTTCGGTACATTTGGGTTGGATCGAGCATGAATCCAACCAGGCCCCCGGGACTAAAAGGCTAATAACTCACAGACCGAGCATCTGATTCACGCGTCATCTTTTGCGTTGAGACCCCTATGACATGGAGAACCTTTGAGATACATCTACATGGAACATTGTGGTAGTTGTAAAATCAACCAGTGGCTTGGGTAACGGACTCTCCCGGAGACGAGCAAGCCTTAGTACAGAAACCCAGTAGCTGATTGTGAAGAGAAGAGTTCTCCTAGCTATCCTGTGTGGGTCAGCTCTTGGAGATTCTATGAAGGTTAGTAGAAGAGCCTATTAACAGAGTAAGATGATTTATTAGTTACATATAATCATCTCTACTACTTTACCTAAAGATATATCTGTTGTGAGATGATTCAATACCTACGTGTTTCCTCATGATTGAGATGGATTACTTGATAACTTAGGTATATGTTTGGGCATATACCTAAGTAGGGTTATCTATTGATTTCATACATTTTGGTTTATCCTTGGTGGATTTTGAAAGACCTTGAGGGTCTCGGGGTCCCTGATGAGTATCATTATACTCACCCCTACATGGGCTATGCCCGTACCTTGTTGTGTTGGATGCAGATGACAGACAATGCTGACTGAGGATGAGGGTACTAGGAATGGACAATGCTCGGAGGTGAACCATACAACATGTCAGTTTGCAAAGGATATGGGTGGATGTGGAGTTCTGAGGAGGCGATCTGTACCTACCATTCAGGTAGGAATCATGGTGGATGATCCAGGAGCTACTTTTCACCCAACAGTCATCTTGTACCTTTCAGTTTTCCTTGTACTTTCTAGTTGGTCTTGTATTTTTTCCCCTTTTACTTACTGTACTCAATCTGTTTACTTCTCAGTTTACTTGAGTTTTTATCTTGATGTGTGCTTGGTTGTGTGTTTATCGGTTATAAAGGCAATGCATTCCCAGTTCTAGGGAATTACACTTTTGGTGCTAGTCGCCAGGACCTGGCCTAAGGAAGGTGAGCTTGGGGTAGTCACGACATGAGCCTTGGGGGGCAAGTCGTGAAAATATTCCACACAGATTCACCATCATTTTAAGGGTGATAAGTCTTACTAAAGTTTTGCTCAGTGTTTAGATCATGTTGGAGACTTTTCTAGAACTTGGAGGTAAACCACATATCTCAATCATATATAATCGAAAATGGTACTCCATGCCTCCAAGGAAATTTTTTGATGTATATCCACAAAATTTTATTGAGTGATAAGTTATATAGAATTTAAATAAAGTGACACATCTTTGTATGATGATCTAGAACAACCCATATAGCATTATTTCCTCTATATGTATTCGGAATTCCAGTGAAAAAGTCTTTTGTGATGTTTTTCTATTTCTATATAGGTAAAGGTAATGGTTTAATCTTATCCTTATACTTTTTCTTTTCAACCTTCACTTGCTGACATACCAAAAACATTGATGTATATTCATAAATATTCTTCTTTATATTTTCCTATCAATAGTTATCTCGTAAATCTCGAAACATCTTTGTGCTCCCTAGGTATATGGAGAAGGTTGAGCTATATGTATACTTCAAAATATCCCTATTTATCTCAAGATTTATTGGTACACATATTAGTGATCCAAATATTATAACTCATTTTTCTTAAATTTTTAAATATGAGGATTTCCCATTTTTGATAGATTCCACCTTTTTCTGAATTCCCACATCATTTCTTTGATCACACTTTATATTATCTATAAGGGATTGTTGATCTATAATTTGAGAAATTTATAATTATTTTCCTTCAATTATGATTTCCATATCCATCATTTCTAAGTATAATAATATTGGATCCTTTTCAATTCTCATCATTGATAAAGTAGCATGATCCTTTCAACTTAGAGCATCTGTCACTTTATTTGCTTTACTGAGATAGTAGTGGATTGAGCATTCATAATCCTTGTAGAGATATAACTATATCCATTGATTCATATTAATCTCATTCTATGTGAATATATATTTTAGGCCCTTTTGATCATTATATATATCACACTTATCACCATAGAGATAATACTATTAGATTTTCAATGAGAATGTCACATCTGCCAACTCCAGATCAGGCTTGGGATAGTTTTTCTCATGAACCTTTAGCTTCCCTGAGGAATGGGATATTACTTTATCATTTTTAATAAGTACACATCCTAATACCTTATTTTCTGCATCATTTTATACCACAAGGAGTTCCCCGCCTATGGATAGTGTAAGAACTGGTGTGGTGATAAGGCTCTTTTTCAAATCTTTTAAGTATTCTTCACGTTCACTAGTCTCAAAAAACTTTACTCCCTTTTAAGTAATCTTGGTTAGTGGGTTTTATAATCATGATAATTTCCTCACAAATCTTTATTAATACCAAGATATACTAAGGAAACTAAGGATCTATGTTACAGATGCTGGTTTGGGATACTCCCCAATTGCCTTTGTCGTAGAAGGGACCACATATATCCATTTGTTGGTGATAAAATTCCCCAAGAATGATACTTCCTACATCTATAACTCAAATTTACTATACTTTTCAAATATTTTATCCCTTTGCAAAGTTTTTATCATAGTATTCAAATTCTTATCATGTTTATCCTTTCTCTTGGATTATATCATAATATCATCTATAAATACTACCATAAATTTTTTGAGTTAATCTCTAAAGACTATATTCATTAAATCTAAGAAAATTGTTAGAGTGTTAGTGAGTCTGAAGGTCATCGCAATAAAATCATAGTGTCTATACCTTTTACAAAATGGATTCTTTGGAATATCTTTATTCTTCACCTTTAATTGGTGATATCCCAAATGAAGGTCCACTCTAGAGAAATACTTGGCCCCCAAATAGTTGATCGAACAAGTCATTTATCCATAGAAGGGGATACTTGTTTTTTATCATGATTCTATGGATTTTATGATAATCAATTCATAGGTACATTGATCCATACTTATTCTTGATGGATAGGACTAACACACCCCATACTGAAGCACACATGCATATAAAACCCTTTTAAGGCCTCCGGGTCATGTAATCCACTAATCCTACAGGCCTTGTAAGGGTTCCCCATCATCCCTTAAAAGGGGGATTATCAAAAATAAATAAAAAGAAGGTCTTCGGGACATCCAATAAGGATTATTTGATATAGAAAGATATCCAGGTATAATTTCATTTGAAAAATAAACCTCTCAGTCAGGTAGAATATTGGTAAAAAAAATTCGGAACACATTAGTGTAGTAACTCACAATGGGAATGTCTTTAAGCATAATCATATTCTTTGTCTTAATCATTTGAGATAGATATTCTTGATCATAAGGAAATAATATCCACACTTTAGTTAATGATTCTGAAGTATATTCATCCTACTCCTTACACTTGTATAGAATTTAAAGATGCATCGGGATGTGAAGATTAATATCCCCATCCCGATAGTTGATGTTGTATTTTTATAAAGATATTCAATCAATGACTAATATAGAATCAAACTATACCAAATGAAATAAAATGATATTTTCTAGGAGTTTCAATCCCAAATAAAAATTTTGGGGAGGAGTTATATACATTATATGTAATAATTTCCCCATTTTTATTCTCACATATAACTCAAACTATATATTTTAAGGTGATGTTTCAATAGTTCTACTAAACTTGCAAGATGTGATAGAATTCATATAACCAGAATCAAAAAGTATGTTCACTATTCTTGAATAAATAGCTAGCATACCTATCACCATATCATTTTCAAGATCCACTTCTACATTAGTGATAGAATATTCCTTTCCATTCTTCCTTGGAGGTATTTTCACTCATTTTCTCTGACAACCCTTGTCTTAAGAAATTAGATATCATACCATGTTCCTTATAGTTGAAACACCGTACTAAAGGATAAGTGTTGATGTGATCCTTAATTTCTTCTTTTACATTAGTGGTCTTCTTCAAATACCTTTAGAAATGACTATCCTGATGCCCCACTCTTCTATTTTTGAAGCATCTCCTGGTTCCATTTAGAATATTCCCAGGATTCTTCTTCCCACACTATTGACACATTACTTGTTTTGTTTTCTTTTCTCTATGGTATTTATCTATTGATCCTCCAAAATTAAACTCCATATTATTATTTTTATATCTGAGATCATGAGAACATTGATAGTCTCCAATATCCATATCAACCTTAAGGGAACAATGAAAAATCTCCTCATAGCTATCAAAACCTCAAATTGCCAAATATTTTTGTAGAATTAGCTTTAATACACTAAAAAATAAATCCACATTGCTTTCATTGTTCATGAAAAATACTAAGGCATATTATCCAAGACTTGTAGACTTTTCCTTATAGACCCCAATAGACTTATCTTCCTTTTACTTCAGTCTAAGGAACTCTCTCACCATCTTAAGATAGAGAGTTTGGAGAAAATATTTATTGAAAAATATTTTATTTAACCATTCCCATTCCATGGAAATAATTTCCTCTTTAGACTCATGTTTTTTTTCAGTTTCTACCATTAATCATCTTCCCCATCCAAATTATAGACTTCCATCTTGACTTTCTCTTTGTATGAGAATTGGAGGATATATATTATCTTCTAAATGGATATGATCCATTGTTCTTAAACAAGAGGATCATTAGATCCACAAAATGTAGGAGGCCTTTGTCTCATAAATGATTAGACCAAAACATGGTCTTTATTAATAGAAAGAGAGTGTTATACATGATTCAAGTTATTATTCATAACTTAGACTAGTTGATCCAGCAATTTCATGAAGTTCTGAGATCCCATTTCTATAAGTTTTGGAATATTATTATATAAATCATCACATTAATTGTCACATTGGTTGTTAACATGGTTTCTCATATTTTCTTCAATTATCTAGAATAGAAAAATAAAATTATAGGGGATTGAATACTTAGATAATGATCACATAAAAATTAAGTTATGAACATAGAATGAAAAAATTATAAATGAAAAGTATATCATAAATTCTGATTCCCAATGTTATAATATAGGTTTTAAAAAGTGATATAATTATTCAGAGAGTTATTAAAAAAAATTAAGTCTTAATCACCAAAAAATATCTAGACCATCCTATAATACAAACTATAGAAACCCAAGCCTTTTACACATATTATTACATGATTTTAGGCATAATTATCTATTAAATACAAACCAAGGATAAAAAATTATAGTGTCTTTAGAACACTAGGTACATAAATATAAATCATGAAACTAAAATAAAACATATTTTTATTAATATCTTTAATGAGATCCTAACTCCATTTAGATTCCTACAACTTAATAGGATAAATTGGGGAATATATAGACAAAATGGTTGATCTGAAACACCTAGTAAGGGAATAAACATGGAAATGAAACATGGAACATGAGTGAGAAGCCATAACATGATAACATAAATGCCATAGATCATGAATAAAAATATGGAGGCATAATATAAAAAACATGGAATCATATGATCATAGAAAATTAAGAATGTGGCAGCAATATATAACCTCAAATATACATGAGTCAAGGATAACTACCAAGACTATATCCTATGGGGGATAGAGTCCTATAATAAATTAGTTTTACTCCCTAATCTCGTACATAACATCTCATGAGACAAAAACATTACCCAATCCATTTAAGCATAATTTGGGCACACCCATCATAACATGTTCATTCATATGTGTGCCCCATAAATAAATAAAACATAATGAATAATCATAAGGGTTACCCATGAAAAGAAATGGGTTTCGTAATCATCTCATAGAGAAAACCCAAGGGTGTATTATATTTTTATCCATGAAATAATGGATTTAAATCATTATTTGACATTCATAAATGAAATATAAGAATATATCATGAATAATTAATCCCAAATTAAGGGAAAAAAATGAAAAAAAGGGACTATGTGACTTTAGAAATGTGCAACTTAAGAATAGTTTAAGACAATAAAATAAAGAATATTTAAATAGGGTAAAAGTATATTTATTTATATAAATACATAAATCAACTAAAATTATTTTTAAATTGAGTTATTTTAGAAAAATATTGTAGGAATAAAATATTTTATGGTGTGTTCTTAAAAATTGGTAAGAAATAGAGAAGTTCCCTTTAATCGGGTTTTCTTGTTGAGAGGATTTTAAAAGTGAAACTTATAAAACATGAAATTCCCCATAAAAAATATAAATTGTTCTAGATATATTTTTTTGGGGAATATAAACATAATATTGCATAATTATTTAATAATAATTAATAGATAAATTTAGTTAAATATATATAAAACATAACCCAAATGAAATATGGAGGTTCAAAGAGATCCCTTACATTACGCTTTCCTTTAGTTTAATGTTATTTAACCCCTTGTATAATTGTTTAAAAAAAGTTATTAATTTATACTAGAAACATATTCATATTTATTATTTCATATTAAATCCTTATATAATCTCTTACCACCCAATCATTAATAATATTTCATTATTAGCATTTTTCATTTGTTAACTCCTTCATTTTTCCATGCATATTTTTTCACATAAGATCTTGTTCATTTACATGGGATATATATTCATTATATAAAGAATTTTATTAATTATATAATTATAGTATTTAATTATTTAATAAATTTTTATAACCATTATTTAAAGTTGTATATGGAAAATGAGTCGCATCACTTCAGGGAGATGGTAGGTCGTATGTACGCACGAGCAACGATATCATTACCTTAATGATGAATGGGTAGAGAAATGAATGATATATTAATTTTTCAGAATCAATTTCATGTCTAATTATCAAATATATCCATTATTTACATCATTATAATCATCCAAGTAAAGTAGTGATAAAAAATTACACAGCTGTGTGGAGCCAGTAAGTTGTATATATGCAGGCACAATGCTTTCATTTTTCATAGGATGGATAAAAGTTTGAATATGGAATAACATAATCATAATAACATCATATTATATAGATTATACTTGATTTATTATTTTATTATGGTTATAACCTATTATAAAGAGGTATAAGAAGAAATAAATTTGAAATAATTGGTAAAGACAATTACCTCTTCTACAAAGGAGCTCCTTTGTAGCTTCTATTAAGAAACCTAGGGTGGGTATTTTGGAAAGGATAGAACCACAATAACTTAAATAAGGATTTTTATAAGATAAATTGGTATATTTTTTTCTAACTCAATGGCTCAAAGTGGTTTAAATAAGTGAAGGAAGGGGTGCCCTCTTATAATTGAGGTGAGGGGAACCTTTGGAGTTTCTCAAAATATTAAAATATAATAAGACTATTCAAGATCCAAATTCTTCAAAATTTCTGATAAATTTGTATTGGGTGAAATTTTAAACCTCATATTATTCCCTTTGTTCTTATTTATAATTTTTATAGTTTTTAAGTAATTTAATAATATATTAATCCCGTAAAATATCATTATTATCAAATTTGAAAGTATTCATCACTTTAACTTTAAAAATATTAAGAAAACAAGTAAAATCTGAAATAACTATTTTATTATATCATAAAATTTTTATTTCCATCTATATAATTCATGGATCACCTTAAATATCTCTAATTATGTTAATTTAAATATTTTTAATATCATTTATTTGATTATCCAATTACTTAAATCTGTATCGCATCAATGTCATGTAAAAATTTAAGTTAATTATTTATTAACTAAAAATTAAAAATAAATCATCATGATGTAGATGAAAATTTTATCCTTAAAAATATTATTTATAGTCAGACATTTCAACTAGATAACACCATATTAAAATATTACACTTATTAAAAATAAGAGTGTGACATATTGGATTTTCATTAAATAAAATATTATAAAGGTCATAATATTATCCAAGTGGCCACAAAAAATCATAAATTAGACCCTTGTATTATTATGGTCAATATATAATCATTCTATAAGAATTATATAAGATTTGTTTTCATTTTATGGTTCACATAATTTAATTTTTAACCTAAATAACTCGATTTACCATTTACTGTGGTAAACAAAATTACTAAAGTTACCATTCATATAGGCCAAAAATAAAAGGAATATATTTACTAAATTTGGACCTACTGATTCCAAATATGTATTAAATTTTTCAAAATTTAAAATATAGAATTGGAATAATTTAATTTAAAATTAAATCATAAAAATGCAATGAAAAAATGTTTTTCGAAAAAATGCCCTTTTAAAATATAAGATGTTTTTATACTAATTAAAGTGTAAAATCCATTTGAAAACCCATAATTGGATTATATTTAATAAAAATAGACAAATTAAATTTAAAACTAATCCAAAACATAATTTTACCTTATAAATAATTTAAAATAAAAAAAATTCAATAAAAATAGTATTTCTTACAATTCCTTGAAAAATCAACATTTTCATAAAATTCTCAAATATTCATACTAAGATAATTTTGACATGAT
The DNA here is from genome assembly GCA_963277665.1 of Viscum album. Lineage (NCBI taxonomy): Eukaryota > Viridiplantae > Streptophyta > Magnoliopsida > Santalales > Viscaceae > Viscum > Viscum album. The sequence continues at coordinate 1,771,312,833 of OY728157.1, forward strand.
TAATTAAAAATTGAAATTAATTTTTCTAAAAATAAATTTTCCAAAACTTCTATAAATTAATTGTAATATTCGATCATAAAAAGAAAGAAAACTCATTTTTGATGAAAATTTATTTTTTTTAGGAATAAAATTACTTTACTAAAAAATCAAGTGGTCATTTACAAAAGATTAATCAATATAATAAAAATAAGTATGAACATTGTAATATGGTTAATACTATTAATTTACACAAATTTAATGGCTATGTTATAATGGTCACATTTAAATATTAACATTTCTTTGTTCATTTAAGCTTAGTGTTGTGTATCTTATACGATATAGAACATAGTATTTATCTTTTTGAAAAAAAATATTTGGATGTCACACCATATTTTTAATATGTAATATAAAAATTAGGATTCAATTTAAATTTGACTTAAATGTCTAGCCATAGGCCATGTTTTTATGTATTATCTTATAATAGTTATGTAATTAGTGGTTATACATTCTATAAAAATGAACATAATGAATGAAATACCATTAAAAATAGTGGAGTTACAGTTGTAGATGTAGAGATGCATATATCTAGTACTAAGGATATAAATCCATTTTATTTGAATATGTCATACTTTATCATAATCAAACAAATAATGGAGTTGGATTATATAACATTCCAAGTGTTTATTTTTCAATAAAAATAAATTGATAATAAGATTACAGTTAAGATAGATGAATTTTGATTGATGAAAGTGGATTTTAGTAAGAAAGGGTACAATGATGAACCTTTTATAATGGGATCACAAGTAGTACAATTATTTTATGTTCCATACCCAATAATCAAAAAGTAGTCAATTATTCTATTATCAACCAAACCCACTGAATGGGTATATGTAAATTCAACTGAGGAAGACCCTTTATTGGGACTTCATGATCATTTTTCAATGGTCCCTATATAGGTAGGGTCCTTTATGTCAAAGGAGACGATAATGATGGAATTTATATACTCGATAGAAGGGTTAAATCCCATCAGCCTTTAAAAAAATATTATAATAATCAGGTTATATATTTTTGTAATATACATTGCATTACCTCATATTATTATATGTTCACTGATATATTTATTTAATATAAATTAAATTTTCATAAACTTCTTAAAATAATGAGTTTTTTACATGTTGATTCTTCCAATACTAAGGAACAATAGGTTTCTCATCACGATAATGCTCCCAATGTAGAGGAATAACAAGTTTTTGCACATGTCGGTGATACCAATCCAAAGGAATAACATATTGATGATGTTTAAGTCAAGGAAATGGTATATGATGAATAAAATATGTCCCATAAAAAATAGGATCATCATTCCATAACTTTGTAAAAAAAATTATTAATGAAATAAACAGAGGCATCAATTCAAGGTTTGATATAATGCATAAAAGCGGCTTGTTAACCCCAACAAGTCTATGTTCAGTAGTTATATATGGATCACTACTCAATTGTACATTATAGTTTTTGTAGATACATGTAAAAATGTTTTTTGGTGATTAAACCACTAATTAGGAATGATAATGGGGTAAAGTTATGATATAATTTCCTTATTTTACTAAAACCATTAATGAAATATTGATTTAATCATCATTATCTCATGTTGAGTGCTTTAACAATTAATTAATACCAAATTAAATTTTTATTAATTCTTGTTTGAATTTCTCAAAGAGGAGTTTTTAAAATTCTTATGAAATATCATCTTAGAGATATTGAAAGGAAAATAAACCCACACACACCACAAATGTACACACACCTAATAAACCAACAAACATGGAATTTATTTATCGTTCATCATGAAGAGACAAATTTTCAGGAACATTGTTATTGGTATTAAATTTATCGAAAATATGTTTATTAATAAATTTGATTAATAATTTTTAATTAATTAAATGGAAACTTAGTGATGACAATAAAAAGTGTGTCAAAAACCAACGTACCCTTACTGTACTTCAAGGATGGGGTAAGATTCACTTGAAAAAAATGGAATGTATTTTAAATCAATAGTGATACTTTTACATCACATGAAAAAACATAATATTATATTCCTTTGTTTATATATATATTGATGAATCACAATTAAAATCCACTTTCATCCCACATCATGTGGTATATAAGGAGGTGCGTGTAAATAAAGACAGAATACTAATAGATTAAAACACAAAAAAACTATGGGAATCATGTATAAGTATTAAATAAAAAAAATAAATTTTTATTACATAATATTTATTACTTATTTTTCTATATTTTTTATCTTCCTTGGACACATGAATCATCATCAGTTATACTCAATGAGATATTTATTTATGTGTCCTTAAAGTCACTGGAACAATATGGATACATCAGAGGTGAGGGTTTTGAGGTGTCACCCTGAACATATTTTGAGAAACTAAATGAATATTGGGATGGAGATAAGAAAATGGGTGAGACTTAGGCATGATTAGATACTCTAAAAGAAAAACTTAATTGTAATTTTGAGTTGTTAGAAAATGTTATAGGAAGGAATCAAAGAGAAGAAACAATGAAACAACAACCACTACATGAAGATTCCCCCCACCCAACCCCTACAAGATTTGAGTATATACATTTCCCTCAAAGGTATTCCTTACAATAGGAAATCCTTTTTTCATAATTGTTTTCTTGAAATGTGAATATTGAAAACACTGATACCTTCCCTATTGTGATATTCTATAGGGTGAAAATGATTTTGATTTACATCTATCATCACCCACCCATATCCTTATTATGAGTTGTATATTTTACAATATATATAGATATATTATAAACAAAAATAAAATACAACAGGTCATTTGAGAATGGGGATTCATGTATCTCATGACCCAAGAAACAACATACCTATTCCACTTGATGATATGGATATATATATGGTCAATATTTCTATTGTAACTTTTACATAATTATCATTTTATCTTATAAAAATAAATTTTGGTAGTGAGGTATTTCTTTTTAATTTATTTTTTATGAAAAACCTTTAAAAATTAATGAAAAAATCCATGAAACAATTAATATTATTATAGAAAGAGAAAGGGGAGGGGGTGAAACAAAATGTTGAATCAAAACAATCTAAAGGATCAACCAATCAATCAAAAAGATCTTTATAAAGTACCTTACCTTTATAGTTCAAATTATACTTTTAATGACATTGCAACATCATAGATACAACGTTAAAAATTAGTGATACTAGCATAATTTATTTTGTAGAAAAAATGTATGAATAGTCCATTATATACAATCTTGGTCTTGAGAATGTAAATAAAATCCTAAAGAATGAATGTCTAGGATTCTTAGTTATAAATGTATATATATGAAGTGTGTTTTTATAATTTTTTCCCCAATAGTGGATATACTATAAAATTATGACTAAATACTATTTATTTATTTTTTAGGCATATATATCATAACTATTTGAAGGGGAAAACATTTAAAATAAAAAATTAAACTCATTATTCCTCACATATCTTTTGCACAACATCTATCATTAGAACAAAATGATTATGAAGTAATAGAGGAAACAATGGATGGATGTCTAAAAGAAAACGTAAAGATGAAAGATTATTCTTAATACCCATGATTCAAGGGTAAAACTCTAAAATTTAATCATATCAAATAAATTTTAATTAATTTAATTAATTATTTCTTTTTGTTTTTTAAGAAGCATTGGTTACTCATTAAAATAAATTTGGATATTTTGGAGATTTATTTTCTGGATTCAATGAATGGATACCCAACAAATCAACCACACATAATGACATTTATCAATTTTTAATACACTACATGAAACATTTTACAAATAAACATCAAGTTATATAATTTATATTATATTTTAATGAAAATTATGTTTTGATAGGGTGGTGTTAAAATATCATCAAAATCAGGGCATGATTATAGTCCATGATCAAGAAAATCCTACCAACTTATAAAACTGGATAATTAAGTTATATAGAATAACATATTAATATCAAAATAAATTACTTATTTTTCTCAACTCTTCTCCAGTTCTTGAAATAAAAAAATGGAAAATATTATGTTTGAAAATTTATGAAATATATTATATTGAATTAAAAAAATATTATTCACAAAGAGTTATTTTTTAAAATAATTACAACTTCATTTAAAATATTTATTATTAATTTATTTATTTATATTTTTCTAGAACTACAAGAACTTCCAATGTCTATAGTATTAAAAAGAGGAAATAGAATTGTTTAGAAATGAATGGGAATAATTCATGGTGTAATAATGTATATAGAAATAATGAATAGCTTACTTCCTACAACTTATGTTGTAAATTTTCTTATCATTTTATCTACTAATTTTTAGTTAATTTCATTATCATTTTTATCTCTTACTTATTTTATTTGATTTCTTTATCAAAGCACACATCACATACTCAAAATTGAGTAAATGGATTTAGATTATTTTGAAACATTAGGAAAATGATATTTAAGTAATTTTTGATGTGTATGAATCATCCACACATCAAAATGATGCACGGTGTAATTGGTATGACTTAAACTATGTTTTTTATTTAAAATTGACATTTTAATTCAAAACTCACATCACATAACAATAATAGAGAAATATTATTCATATTATTTTGATAATTTAGAAAAATGACCCATGATTCATTTCTAGAGTATAGGAATCCATTGTACCTCAATTCGATACATGGTGTTCTCAGTACAAATCAAATTGTATCTTATCAGTTTCAAATTTATATTTTAGTTCAAAACATGTGTCACTCATAAAAAACTGAGAAAATGAACTCATAATTTATTTATACTTTATAAAAATTATGCATATGTCATTTTTTATTTGTAGGAATTATTTTCACATCAAACCAACACACGATGTGAGAGTTATGACTCAAAGTGCGTGTTTTTAGTTTAAATTTACATTTTAGTAAAAAAATACATGTGAGATATTAAAAACTCATAAAACAAACTTTTTTTGTTTTGATACTTTAGAAAAACAATCCCATAGTAATTTCATTATGTTCAGGAATCAACCACACAATAATCTGACACGTGGTGTTCCTAGTATGAGTAAAATTTTGTGAATTTATTTAAAATTTACATTTTAATTGAAAACAAATGTTACATACTCAAAACTAATAAAACACATTTTGATTATTTTTATTCTATAGTAAAATTATTAATAAGTCATTTTTCATGTGTAGGAATCAGTTTCACCTCAATCTGATGCACAATGTTCTCGTTATGACTCAAAGTGCATGTTATTAGTTTAAAATTGACATTTTAGTTCAAAACATCCATCACTCACTGAAAATAGAGAAAAATCACTTTGATTGACTTAATACTTTAAGAAAACAATTCATACGTCATTGTGATGTGTATTAATCAATATCACTTCAAAATGATACACAATGTTATTGCAATGAATCAAATTCCATGTTTTAATTTTAAATTTACATTTTAGAAAAAAAATAAACATAAAATTCTCAAAATATAGAAACAAAATTCATATTGATTTAATAATTTAGTACAAAAATATTTAAGTATTTTTTATGTGTAGGAATTAACTTTATGTCAATATGACACATGGTGTGACCGGTATGAATCTATGTGTGTATTTTTATTTAAAATTTTCATTTTAGTTCAAAACATTGGTCACATACTCAAAACTGAGAAAAGGAATTTGTATTGTTTTGATACTTTTGGATAACGATCCATAATTAATTTGTGTAGTTTTGTAATTAGCCACACCACAAACTAATACATGATGTTCTTGGTATGACTCAAAGTGTATGTTATTAGTTTAAAAATAATAGTTTAGTCCATAATGTGTGTCCCTCACTAAAAAAAGAGAAAATTTCTTGTATTTTTTTATACTTTAGAAAAATGATTCATAAGTCATTTTTTACTTATAGGAATTAGTTACACATAAAAATGGAACATGATGTTATCGAAATGACTGAAAGTGCGTGTTTTCAATTTAAATTGGCATTTAAGTAAAAAAACATGACATACTCAAAACTAATAAAACTCATTTTGATTTTTTTGATAATTTAGGATAATGATTCTAAATTCATTTTTTAGATGTAGTAATAAACTACAAAATAATATGATGTATGGTGTGACCAGTGTGACTCCAAGTGTGTGTTTATATTTAAAATTGACATTTTAGTTTAAAACCAATTTCAGATTCTCAAAACCAATCAAACACATTAAGGTTGTTTTTATACTTCAATAAAATGATCCACAAGTCATTTTTGATGTGTAGGAATTATCCACACCACAATCTGATAAATTTTTTTCCTAGTATGACTCATAGTGTATGTTATCAGTTTAAAATTTTCATTTTAGTACAAAAATGTATGTCACTCACTAAAAATATAGAAAACACACTCATAATGTCTTGATTCATTAGTAAAATTACCCATAATTAGTTTTTGACATGTAATAATAAGTAACATTTCAAACCGACAAATGATGTGACCAGTATGAGTCAAAGTGCATGTTTTCAATTTAAATTGATGTTTTAGTAAAAAAAAACTCACATGACATACTCAAAACCAATCAAAAACATTCATATTGTTTTTATAATGTATAAAATTGATCCTTATGTCATTTTTTATGTGTTTGAATCAACCACACATCAATACGATGAATGTTCTGAAAAATATGACTCAAAGTGTGTCTTTTTATTTAAAATTTAGATTTTAGTTCAAAACACACATCACATATTCAAACCTGAAAAATCACATTCATATTATTTTGATAATTTATAAAAAATATCTAAATTCATTTGTGACATGTCAGAATTAGTCGTATCTCAATATGATACATGATGTGCCTAGTATGACTCAAAGTATATGTTATCATTTTGAAATTGATATTTTAGTTCAAAAATGTGTGTCACTGAATAAGAACCGATAAAACATGATTTGAATGTCTTAATACTTTATAAAAAATCATAAGTCATTTTTTATATATATGAGTTAGTCTCATGTCAAACCAAAACACGATGTGATTGGTATGACTCAAAGTGTGTGCTTTCAGTTTATATTTAAATTTTATTAAAAAAGACACATGATATACTAAAACCCAACTAAAATAATTCTTATTTGTTTCATACTCTATTATAACCATACATGAGTCATTTTTTATGTGAATGAGTAAATTAAATGTCAATCTAATATATAGTGTGACCAGTATGACTGTAAGTGTGTCTTTTTATTTAAAATTGATATTTTAGATCAAAACACACATCACGTACTCAAAATTGATCAAACTCATTTAAATTATTTTGATACATTAGTAAAATGATTCATAATTCATTTTTGATGTGTACAAATCATCTTTATCTCAATTCAATACATGGTGTTCCCAGTATGACTCAAAGTGTATGTTATCAGTTTAAAATTGACAGTTTAGTTCAAAACATGTATCACTCACTAAAAACCAAGAAAATGTGCTCAGATTGTCTTGATACTTTATGATTTTATCAATACTTCAATTTTATTAACCTACTATAAGGATTTTATATATTTTATAAATCCCTCAAATCCTCTTTTAATAATATCCCATTAATGGTTGGTTATCCACCTATGAGGGTGTTTCTAATTTTCTACTTATCTTCACCTTTATAAATAGTTATAATAAGGTATTTATAGAATAAAAATTTATAAATATATGTACTTTTAATCTTATGGAGTTATTTTTACTAATTTATACATATAAATAAAACAAAATCATGAAATCAAAATGAGATGACATATTTTAAAGAAAACATAATATCAAAACATTTCATCTTTATCAACAAAAATTAACAAATAAAATTCAATGATTATTATTAATCAAGTAAAACATAAATTAATATAATCCACTACTAGATCCATGTTTTAATAAATATAATTTTATTATATTTTAGGTTTAAATAATGAGAAATAAATCTGGATCTAAAGTAAGGGTATTCTTAAACTCAACACTTTACCATTAAGTTTACCACCTTGTTACCCTTATTTTCATTATGGATTCTTTACAAATGCCCTTTAAATGTCCTTTCACTATCCTTTCTATTTTCTCTTCATAGGGATACGTATGATTATACTTCAATAAGAATATTTATAAATAATAAAAAATTATTTTTAAATAAGACTTTGTTAATTCCTCTTGAATTACTTCTTCTTCTCACTATGGCCTATGATTTTCTATGAGAAACTTTAACATCCAAAGAAATATTTTTCCATTTTTATTTGGGTAATCGCAAAGGCTATTCACTGAAATGTGATATATGGTACCATTTATGAAAAAAAAATCTTCTCTATAGGTTTATTTCATGTCTAATATTGTTCTAATATTTCTTCTAATGAGGTATACATGATTATGTGCATTTTATGGTATGATAGGTGGGACCTGAATTGTATTTCCCTCCAATTAATTGTGTAAAGTGATATATCTTAGGAAATTATGTATATTATGTGTGAATATAATGATATCTTTGTTCGCAATTATGATTTCACAAGTTTTACACATACGTTATGTGTGGACATGATGCTTGATTTGTCAACAACTTTTGTGTTAGATTTGACCACTATATAATGATGTTTCATTATTATGAATATTCCACAATCTATTATTTTTTCAAATAATTCATTCATTCTTATGATGATGAACATTTTCTTATGTTATGATGATGATGATTTGTCTCGCTCAAGTTATATATTAATTCTTGTCACATTTTCCATCCCTTTTATTCCTCCTCTTCCTAGTATTTTAGCTCACCCATTTCATTAATGTATCTCCTGAGATGGTCACAAGTACAAAAGAGAAATTGAGTGATTTTAGGAGTAAAATGAAAAAGGATTTAAATAACGTATGTGTTTCAATTATGTACAAGTGATGTATGAACCTAATTTTCCCAAGATATTAAACCTTTTGATTTTGTATTGAATTACTATTATGATATTTATCTTAAAAATGATGTAATGATCATGTATAAAAAAGGTGGGTCGCTATATCAATCATTTAGAAATTTTTGTTCTGTATTCTGTATTCTATTTTCATTCATTTGTGTCACAAGATATGTATATTTTGTATTTATTGTATTTGGATTGTTTTATTTATTACATTATTAGGTACTTACATTATTTATATGATATATGAATTCATTCATCAAGGTAAAACTTTTCAATTTATATAATTTATTCCTTTTATATATGAAATAGGAATAGTTAAAAAGTATAGATTTTTGAAAAAATATTACACATATATTAATGGTGATTAGTTTGGATAAAAATGAATTTTTTTTTATTTATTTACACTTCTCTTGTAAAAATACACAAAAAAACTACATTTTATAAATGGGTTTTTGTAAGTTTCATTATTTAGGCTTTTGAAAAAAAATTGGATCAGAATGAATTAATTCTTGTCCATGCTGATAGAGAAAATCAATTCAACTGATTATCTTCAACAATAGATGAAAGAGATTTAATTAAATTGACACACTTAATTTAATCCCCAAATGTTAAAAGTCAATTTAATTAAATTTACACTCTTCATTCAATTAAACTGATTAGTTGTTATTTACTTTTAATTAATAGATTTTATTTAATATTTGTTAATTATTATTATAATATTTTATTTTGAATACTTTACAAATAAATTTTATTAATTAAGAATGTATGGCTAGTAAATGAAATATCTAATATTAAATTGCGTTCTTAGTATATTATTTTAATTATTAGAAATATTTTAAAATTAAATGTATAATATTAGTTTAGAATAATAAATTTTTATTGTAATATTTTAATTTTTTGTGTAATTAATTAGTATGAATATTATTAAATTTCATGGTTAATATTAATTAGCAATAATATGTTGTATGTTTAATAAAATTAGATGTTTAATTGTTATTATAATTTTATAATTATTAGTATAATGTGTTAATCCTTAAAAATATTAATAAGTTTCATTTCAAGAATTATTTAATTGATTGTTTAATAAATTTTCATGTTTAGATAATAGTACAGTGTTGCAATTATCATTATACTATTTTATTTATAATATTTTAATTTTTAGTATTTATTTATTTATTATAAATGTTATTGGATTTAATTTTTAAAATTATGAGTACAAAACATTAGTGAAAACCTTGGGGATAAGTTTAAACATAAGAAAACATCATATATATTTTTAAGTAAACAGTGTGTGGTCTTCAAGTAATGAAATCCCTATTTGGATAAAAACAATTAGATGATGGCTCTAGAAATGATTCACATAGGGGTAATAACCCTAAAAAGTTTTTTTTTATTTTTAACTTCATCTTTAACTGGTACATGAAAAATAAGCCTAATTGTACACCAGGTTTGACACTCCTAAGGGGTATGCTTTGGATTATTCACTTTATCTTTACTCCATTAAGATCACACTAATTAGAAAAAAATAAAAACTTAGAGATAAGTCTAAACAAAATATAATATCATAAAATTTTGGTAAAATATACAATGTGTGGTATACTAGAAATTAAATAATTATGTAGATATAGGCTTTGGAACAGATGCACACTACGGGAAAAATGGGTATTTGCGACGGGTTATTTGCGACGGGATTTATTCCCGTCGCAAATGGCCCCGTTAAAAACTTATTTGCGACGGGGGTATTTGCCCGTCGCAAATAAGTAGGCTTTTGCGACAGGATAGCTTTCCCCGTCGCAAAAGAACTGGCGCGCTTTGCGCACCAAATCGCGGGAAACATATTTGCGACGGGCGGTTATTGCCCGTCGCAAATAACCGGCGGCGGTAAAAGGTATTTGCGACGGGAATATTCCCCCGTCGCAAATAGTATGTCGGCAGGTGGTTATTTGCGACGGGACCCGTCGCAAATAACTATTTAACCGTTGACCGTGGCTAAGGTATTTGCGACGGGTACCGTCGCAAATAATATTATTTGCGACGGGATACTCGTCGCAAATGGACCCGTCGCCACTAATCTAACATATAAATACCCCCATCCGTTTTTTTTCAAATCATTCTCAAACTCCATCTTCTTCTTCTCTCAAAATTCTATTTCTAAAGTTCAGTTTTTCTCAAGTTTAATTTTTTTCTCCGGAGTTGATATTGAAGTTTTGAAGAACGATCAGAGATCAACTTCAGATCAATTTTCAAGGTATTTATGTTCATTTTAATTTAATATTTATTTTAAATTTTTTATTAGTTTCAATTATTTTTAATTAGTTGTAATTTAATTATGTTTACATTGTTTTGTTACTTAATAAATTTAAATTATTAGTATTGTTCATAGTTAATGGTAATTAGGAATAATTAGTAATAATTTTTAATAATTAAGAATAAATATTAATAATTAGTAATAAATAGCAATAATTAGGAATAATAATATTATTACATTATTAGTATATTTTATTATTAATATTAAAATAATATAATTTTTTATATTATATACAATTCTCCTTTCATCTGTGTGTTTTCTGTCTCCACATTTATTATTTGTATGTGGAGACAGAAAACACACAGATGAAAGGAGAATTGTATATAATATAGAAAATTATATTATTTTAATATTAATAATAAAATATACTAATAATGTTATTATTCCTAATTATTGGTAATTATACCTAATTATTGGTAATTATTCATATAATTACTAATAATTAGGAATAATTACCAATAATTATCAATAATTAAGAATAATTAGTAATAATTACCAATAATTAGTAATAATTACCAATAATTAGAAATACTTACCAATAATTAGTAATAATTACCAATAATTAGTAATAATTAGTAATAATTATCAATAATTATCAATAATTAGTAATAATTACTAATAATTACCACTAATTAGTAATAATTAGTAATAATTAGTAATAATTAGTAATAATTAGTAATAATTACCAATAATTAGTAATAATTACCAATAATTATCAATAATTACTGATAATTATCAATAATTACCGATAATTACGAATAATTAGGAATAATTATCAATAATTAGGAATAATTACCAATAATTAGGAATAATTACCAATAATTAGGAATAATTACCAATAATTAGGAATAATTACCAATAATTAGGAATAATTACCAATAATTACCAATAATTAGTATTAATTACCAATAATTAGTAATAACTACCAATAATTAGTAATAATTACCAATAATTAGTAATAATTACCAATAATTAGGGATAATTACCAATAATTACCAATAATTACCGATAATTAGTAATAATTACCGATAATTAGTAATAATTACCGATAATTAGGAATAATTACCGATAATTAGTAATAATTAGTAATAATTATCAATAATTAGTAATAATTAGTAATAATTACCAATAATTAGTAATAATTACCAATAATTAGTAATAATTACCGATAATTACCAATAATTACCGATAATTAGTAATAATTGCCGATAATTAGTAATAATTACTGATAATTAGTAATAATTAGTAATAATTAACAATAATTAGTAATAATTACCAATAATTAGTAATAATTATCAATAATTACCGATAATTACCGATAATTACCAATAATTAGGAATAATTACCAATAATTAGGAATAATTAGTAATAATTAGTAATAATTAGCAATAATTAGTAATAATTAGTAATAATTAGTAATAATTAGTAATAATTAGTAATAATTAGTAATAATTAGTAATAATTAGTAATAATTACCAATAATTAGTAATACTTAACAATAATTAGTAATAATTACCAATAATTATGAATAATTACCAATAATTAGGAATAATTACCAATAATTACCAATAATTACCGGTAAATAGTAATAATTAGTAATAATTAGGAATAATTACCAATAATTAGTAATAAGTAGTAATAATTACTAATAATTAGTAATAATTACCAATAATTAGTAATAATTACCAATAATTAGTAATAATTACCAATAATTAGTAATAATTTGTAATTATTACCAATAATTAGTAATAATTACCAATAATTAGTAATAATTACCAATAATTAGTATTAATTACCAATAATTAGTAATAATTACCAATAATTACCAATAATTACCAATAATTAGTATTAATTAGTAATAATTAGTAATAATTACCAATAATTACCAATAATTAGTAATAATTAGTAATAATTAGTAATAATTACCAATAATTAATAATAATTAGTAATAATTAGTAATAATTAGTAATAATTACCAATAATTAGTAATAATTACCAATAATTAGTAATAATTACCAATAATTAGTAATAATTACCAATAATTAGTAATAATTACCGATAATTACCAATAATTACTAATAATTACCAATAATTAGTAATAATTACCAATAATTAGTAATAATTACCAATAATTAGTAATAATTACCAATAATTAGTATTAATTAGTAATAATTACCAATAATTAGTAATAATTAGTAATAATTACTAATAATTAAAAATAATTAGTAATAATTACCAATAATTAGTAATAATTACCAATAATTAGTAATAATTAGTAATAATTAGTAATAATTAGTAATAATTGGTAACAATTAGTAATAATTACCAATAATTAGTAATAATTACCAATAATTAATAATAATTACCGGTAAATAGTAATAATTAGTAATATTTAGTAATAATTAGTAATAATTAGTAATAATTACCAATAATTAGTAATAATTACCAATAATTAGTAATAATTACCAATAATTAGTAATAATTACCAATAATTAGTAATAATTACCAATAATTAGTAATAATTACCAATAATTAGTAATAATTACCAATAATTAGTAATAATTACCAATAATTAGTACTAATTACCAATAATTAGTAATAATTACCAATAATATTAGTACTATGAAAACAATAAAAAAATTATATAATATTAAAATTATCAATATTTGTAACATGTTTTGCTTTATTCTCAACATATTTAATTCTTAAAGGGTCAATTTTTAGGTCTATCTCAATAAAAAGTTTGCGTCAGTCGTGTATGATGTAAACTCTATAATTATCTTAGCTTGAGTGTTTTTTCTAACAAATTATTCAAAACCAGTAATGCTTTTATATTTTATAGAAAAATATGGAACAACGAGGTCGTCAACAATCATTATTAGGTGACCGCATATGGATAAATCAACATAGAAATCCAAACGACTCTGGTTTAAATCCAGTATATGTAGAGGGTGTGGAGACTTTTTTATCATTTGCGGCATCAAATCCAGAATTTGTTTCAGAAGGCAAAATAAAATGCCCTTACAGAAAATTTGCATTGAGAACGTTTGACACGTTTGACAAAGTGGGGGAACATCTCTTGCGTTTTGGTTTTCAACTAGATTATGTTTTTTGGTATCAACACGGCGAACGCAGTTCCAGAGCAGGTGATACCAACTTGATTCCGGATCCATCCCGGTTTCAAGATTTAGTACATGATGTTGCAGGTTCATCTGTTCAACATACAGAAACTCCGGATGATATAGCTTCAAATCCTAAGTTGGCACCGTCTGAATTTTATGAGTTGTTGAAGTCTGCTGAGGATGCATTATATCCTGGATGCAAGATGAGAAAATTAGAAGTAGTTGCAAAATTTATGGCTATCAAATCAGATAACGGAATGTCAAACACCTGTTTTGAACAGATATTTTCTTTGCTTAAAACACTGTTACCCGAAGGAAATGTTTTACCTGCAAATTACTATGAGAGTAAGAGGCTGGTTCGAAATTTGGGACTTACTTGTCAGAAGATTCATGCATGTTCAAATGACTGCATTTTATATTTTGGGGAAAATGAGTCGTTGGATAGTTGTCCCACATGTGGGCAACTGAGATATAAAGAAGGACAACACGGGAAGTCTAGTTTGATTCCTGTAAAACAGTTGAGATATTTCCGCTTACATCCAAACTTCATCGTTTATTCATGTCTAAGAATACAGCGACAATGATGTCATGGCATAAAGAGAATATTTCAACCGATAAAAGCTTGAATCATCCAGCCGATGGTGATTCATGGAAAGATTTTGATAGATTACATCCATCCTTTGCTTTAGAAGCTAGAAATGTTCGACTGGGCCTTTCCACTGATGGTTTCTGTCCGTTTGGATCTTATGGTAGTCAATATTCATGTTGGCCTGTTTTTTTAACTCCGTACAATTTACCTCCATGGATGTTGATGAAGGAGCCATATATATTTTTGACTTTACTAATTCTAGGACATCCGAAGAAAAATATTGATGTTTATTTGAAACCATTGATTGATGAATTAAATTTATTGTGGAGTACTGGTGTCAGTACATATGATGTTACAACGAAACAGAATTTCATACTGAGAGCAGCATTGATGTGGACAATTAGTGACTTCCCAGCTTATGGGATGTTATCTGGCTGGAGTACACATGGTCAGAAATCATGTCCTTACTATATGGGAGAGAACAAAGGATTTATGCTCATTCATGGAAAGAAACCTTGTTATTTTGACTGTCATCGCAGATTTCTTCCAGCTGATCATCCTTTTTGCAGAAACAGATCTCATTTCAGAAAAGGAACAGTTGAAAGGGATGGACCTCCAAAAATGCTATAAGGTTCGGAGTTAAAATCAGTTGTATTTTCATTACCTCTGATCACTTTTGGCCCCACAATAAACCAACAGAAAATTTCTGTTTTTGGGAAAGAACACAATTGGATTAAACGTAGCATATTTTGGGATTTGCCATATTGGTCTGATTTGTTGGTCCGACACATGTTAGATGTCATGCATATTGAGAAGAACTGTTTTGATAATTTGTTTCATACAGTTTTGGATACGCCAGGAAAGAGCAAAGACAATGTAAATGCACGTTTAGATCATGCCCAAATTTGCAGGCATCCAGAATTGGAACTGTTTGAGAATGTCAGAACAGAAAGGTTACTGAAACCAAAAGCATCTTATACACTGTCTAAAGAAAACCGTTTATTATTTTGTCAGTGGATTGCAGATTTGAGACTTCCAGATGGCTGTGCTTCCAATTTGGGTAGATGTGTAAAGAATGGTCATATTACAGGATTAAAAAGTCATGATTGTCATGTTATAATGGAAAGACTTCTACCCATTGGATTAAGATGTCTGTTGAATTCTGTGATTTGGGATTCCATAACAGACATGTATCATTTTTTTCGGGAAATTTGTGCGGCTACAGTAGATTATGATGCTCTAGGAAAACTTGAAAAAGATGTTGTTGTAATTATATGTAAACTAGAAAAAATATTTCCACCGTCTTTCTTCGACTCAATGGAACATTTGATGTTACATTTTCTATATGAAGCCAAATGTGGAGGTCCAGTACAGTTTCGATGGATGTACCCATTTGAAAGATGCATGCAAAAATTGAAAAGAAAAGTACGTAACAAAGCATCTGTTGAAGGATCTATTGCAGAAGCTTATTTGCAAGAAGAAATATCTTTTTTCTGCTCCCATTATTTTGAATCTGGGTATCCTTTAAAACGCAACCGAATGGGATGGAACGAGAGGAATATTGATGAAATCGACAATCAATTATCTGTTTTCAACCAGCCAGAGCTTGGTTTTGGTGGAGTTTATGAACGCTAGCTTTCAGATGATGAACATCATAG
This sequence comes from Viscum album, assembly GCA_963277665.1. Taxonomy (NCBI): domain Eukaryota; kingdom Viridiplantae; phylum Streptophyta; class Magnoliopsida; order Santalales; family Viscaceae; genus Viscum; species Viscum album. The sequence continues at coordinate 1,771,329,433 of OY728157.1, forward strand.
AGCTCATACGTATGTTCTGCTCAACTGTGAAGAGATGACATTAGTTGTACTGTAAGTGTTTATATCACTTATTCTATCATTTATGTTACAGTAAATAACTTTGGTTTTTATAGGTTGTATGATAATCATATCAAGAAACAAATTCCACAAATTACAGCAGCTGCTCTCGAAGAACGTCGAATGAAAAATTTCTCTCAGTGGTTTCAAAAACTGGTAACATAAATTCTTTATCTTTTAGCAACTCATTCAATGTATAGTTTACTATATTGATAATTATTTCAAAAAAATTCAGGTGTCTCGACATGTTGATAAAATTGACAAACGGCTGTGTGTATTGAGTAACCCACCTTCCAAACTTGTTAAAACTTATAATGCATATGTGGTGAATGGATTTCGATTTCACACACATGCATATGGGGAATCGAAAAAAACAATGAACAGTGGAGTTAGCTTGAGAGGATCTCATCATCGAGAATATGAAGTTGACTTTTATGGCATACTTGATGAAATCATTGAACTCTGTTATCTTGGACAACATTACATAACCATGTTCAAATTTCGGTGGTTGGATACAGAGAGAGGTGTGTGTGTTCATCCGACTCATGGAATCATCGATATTAAATGTAAAAGTGTTCTCGCAGTAAATGAACCATTATTATTGGCTCAACAGGCACATCAAGTTTATTATGCAAAGTACTATGCTACATCAAGAGACTTGACTGATTGGTGGAGTGTAATAAAAATCAAAATTCGAGACAATCAGTTTAGTCAAAGTGAATGTGCTTTCACTGATGTGCAAAGAATTGAAGTTTTTCAAGAGAGTACTCAAAATCAGTCTTTTTTACAAAGAGACATGAGTATCGATGACGACACCCCACATTTAAGAGTCGGTGATGACGATGATGTTAATGATGTCACATATGAATTTGAAATGGTAAGAGATGAAGCAACTGTAACTCGAATGGATATCGATGATGTTAAGGAGGAATATGAAGATGACATTGACATATATGAAGATGATGATGAAGATGAACACTGATAGAATTACATGGTATATATATACAATCATAATATGTATATATGTATATATAATAGAAATTATCAATTATTTTCTTACAACATTAACATTTTCTGTTTCAGATGGACGACGCCACATTTCGTGAGTTGGCGGATGCTGACCTGACTTTCGATGCGGATGAGTTGTTGGCAGATGACCCTCAGCCTGCAGGCGCTCCAGGGAGTACGCGGAGGGGGCGCGGTCTTGCACGATTGATGATTCCTGACCCCGTCCCCGAGCGACGTCCACGTCTTGGGTTTGATCCATGCACACGGAGGTGTGATAACATATGTGATAACCTGTGGATTTGACTAAGATTTCATTAATCTATTCACATAATAAATGTTTATTATTTTTACAGTTTTTCGCATATAGCAGTCGGACAGAGAAGCGCTATTTTGCGCAACTATTTCTCTCAGTCGTGGACCACATGGGAGCATATTCCCATTGATGTGCAGCAGGCCATGTTCGGCCATTGGTTGGTACGTACGTAAATAAATAATTTTTATTTTGAAAATTATTTCATTTCTAACTTGATATTTTGATTTATTTGTAGGGTTTATGGTATCCGATCGAGGATACCATGCTTGACGCCATCCACGAGGCATGGGAGGTGGCCATGCGTGATCGCCTTCGTCAGTTTTTGCACAATTTAAGAAAAGCTGCGATGAAGAAAGCAGGAGTGTCAGATTTTGACGAGTCATGTAGAGCACATCGACCAAAGTACATTTCATCCCATGTATGGGATGGATTATGTGCGCACTGGTTGAGTGGTGCCTTTCAGAGGAGATCATCGATGGGGAGACAGAATCGGGGGAGACAGGAGGTGACTCATCGAGATGGGAGTCGTTCTTTCAGTTCTCATAGACAGCATCTGGTATGTACATTATTTATAAATATTTTATATAACTATAAATATTAACAGTTTATTTTTTATTCTTATAGGCTGTCGAGCACCCCGATATTACGGAGTACGACCTATATCGGAGGATGTATAGTGATCCTACTACTGGGGAGCTCAGAGGTGGTCGTCAACATCACATCGTGTCAGTATTATTTGTTTTCAAGTTTAAAAATTAACTTCATATAATATATTCACAATTTTAATTTTAAATTGCAACTACAGGAGTCATATGAGGCCGCAGCGTCACAGGCCCGGCCTGAGAGTCAGGATGAGTCATCATATCAGACCACTGGCCGTCAGTTTGATGAGGCGACATGGATGCAGGCCACCCAGTATGCCTTCGAGAAGGGCCAGGTAGTTGGTATCAGCTCTCGACTGACTCCCGGAAATTATTATGGCAGTGCTGCGATGTCGGCATCCATCTCGAGAGGAGCTCGTGCATCTTCTTCTGCTACACAGTATGAGGATCAGTTGTGATCTCAGATTTCACTAATAGAGAGTCCCCGACAGGAGCAGGAGCAGATGTGTCAGCAGCATGAGGAGGAGCGTCGACGCCAGCAGCAGCTGTACGTGGAGCAGACGAGTCGGTGGCAGCAGCAGCATCAGGAGCAGATGGAGTACATGCGCCGACTCTCTCATGCTTTGGGGATGGAGTTTCCTCCACCACCATCTGCAGATCCCCCCCCCCTTCAGATTAGAGTTTGTTTTTATGTTATAAAATTTGTGAAATCAAAATATGATTTTTTTCTATTCGTAGTTTCTGTCTCATTATAAAATATTAATAATATTATATTTTTAAATAACAATATTAATATGAATAATAATATTATTTATATTTTATAATATTAAATTTTATATATATATTAAAATTTTATAATATTATAATTTAATTATATTTTTTTGTAATACTTGAATTATTTTAATATTTGAATGTAAATAATTCTATTATTTTTATATTAATTAAAATAACTTATTAATATTTTTTTATGAATTATAATTCTAATATTATTATATTAATTAAATCATTTATTAATATTCTATTATTTTTTATTTTTGAATTATAATTCTATTATTATTATATTAATTAAAATAATTTATTATTTTTATTTGTGAATTATAATTCTATTATTGTATTAATTAAGATCATTTATTAATATTTTATTATTTTTTATTTTTGAATTATAATTGGATTATTATTATATTAATTAAAATAATTTATTTTTTTTATTTTTTTTATAGTATTTGCGATGAGATACTATTCCGGTCGCAAATAGTATTATTATTATATGCATTAAAATAATTTATTAATAGTTTTTTATTTTTATTTTAAATAGTTTTTGCGACGGGGCCCGTCACAAACAGTTTTTGAAAAGTTTTTTACAAATATACGGAGTACTATTTGCGATGGGGATTCTCCCCGTCGCGGAAAAAGGCTTTAGTGATGGGCCCATCGCAAATACTTGTTGTTGCGACACCGCTTTCAGCAACGGGCCATTTGCGACGGGTCCCCATTGCAAAAAGCCATTTGCGATGGGATCCCGTCGCAAATGAAACGTCGCAAATACCTGTTTTTCTAGTAGTGGCATATGGGGGTAATAAACCTGAAATGGTTGATTGAGCATTAAATCAAACTTTACTTAATGCACAAAAAAAGGCCAAACTTCACAACTGGTTTGAAACAACCATGGATATTATTTGGATAGTCCAATTTCTCTTTACTTTACCAAACCCACTAGATGGAATATCTTTAAATAGCTTCAATTATAATTTCCATGGTTGAAATAAAATTTTAGAATATTTTAAAATCATATTATGTTTTTTTATCATCTTGAATTAATAACTATGTATTATTATACATAAAAATATGGTTGCATATCATTATTACAATGGTCAAATAATTAATACTAAATAAGGATTCCGCTATAAAATACTACCAAAAGAAGTGGTAATGATCAGGGGTTATACAAATTTGGAATATATTCATAGAAAAATAAATTTATGGTTAAAAATCTTGGTTAACTGGGTTATACAATCCATTATATAAAAATATATATAATTCAAAGATAGTTTGTGTCATATACACTATATAATTATTAATAATAAGGACAATAAATATGTATTTTCACAGGTCAAGGCCCAGTATGAATATCAAATAATAGAGTTATATGTCACTGTATCTAGTATTTCAAAAAGAATCGGTAGTGAAAGTGATCCATCATAGTCTCAGGATATGTTGTTATATCCTCATGCTTTGAAATCTCATGGATAAATTTATGTTTTTGGGATATTACTTCACATGAACTATATTTTATGGTGGAAAATTTTTTAGGATAATGAACATTCAGAATAATAAGAATATTTTGAGGATATGAAACAATAATAAAATATAAAATAACATTATATCCTAATTCATATATTAGCACACCAACCTTTGAATCATCCTCCTTCATTGGTATCATGGTTGATATAAGGTATAGAATGATTATTGGAATTTTATTGGTCAATCATTTTTCCCATTATGTAATTTCTAAAAATTATTAGTGATGTGAATCAAGGGTTGGAAAATGATATTATTTACCTTAGTATAGAGTTTGATAAAAATAAATATATAAAGATATTGATTAAACATTATCACATTGAGTAACATTACATTTATATTGTGTATGAATCAAAGAGAGATCATTATATAATTATACGTGATAAGTTTAATTCAAATTTTATATTCATATTTGAGTAATACATGATGAAAATTTCAACTATTAGAGAATCTATAGATTTATTTAGTGCACATTTGTAAACCCAAACCTATCACGGGTTCACATGAACATATATATTGAAATCATTTCAAAAATTATTATTTAAATGATAATATCATGTAAAGAATTTACAATAGTTTTGGTGGTGTAGAATATCAAACAACTTTATGGATATCATATTTATTACTATAAGACATGAACGACATGAAAAAATTCAATCATTAAAGTATATGGGGATTGGGATAACTCTTATCAAGTTTTACCACAACTTATGGATTTTTTGTGACAAAAAAACATGTTGAAAACCAGTTACATTTAGTTGAATATATTGTCCAATAGAACTAAGTTAAAAAATTAGAAGTGGTGTTTGATAGATTATTTTGGACATTCTTACCTTGTGTGGCTACTTTTAGACACTGTAAGTAGTGAATCATGATTGATGGAACATTTATATTTGGAAATCATACCAAAGCATTACTAATTTCTTCCAAATAATATAGAAATAATTATCCTATTCCATTGGAATTTTTTACTTATGAGAAGGAAAATTCTCATCCTATATTTGATTCCCAGCTTTCCATTGAGAATTTTTTATGAATGTTATAGAATTTTTTTTATTTCTAATCATATTTGAGTGACTAAGGAACATGTATAGTCTTATGGTTATGTATGCAGACCACCCCATGAATACCATTGATACTATGTTATACACATCATAAGTAATTTGCAGAAGGTGTTTGAGGATGAGTCTATGAATAAATAAATTTTCAATCTTGGTATGTATATGGATTTTTAAATAACCATTCTAATAGATAGTAGATTGTGATATGCGTTCTTATTTGTTCTTATTTTCTTTAGCATACAATCCTCAATATAATAATATGGACGAGCATTTTAAATGCATTCATCGATACAATCAAGAAATATGTGACTACATGATATAAATTATAAAGGATAAACGGTTGTTGGCATATGATTATGGGAGTATATATGGACACATGATGAGAAACATTGTGGAATGCATTAATGGGGTCTTAAATGGAGTTCTGAAGCTAAATATTACTTGAAATTAGGCTCATTAAATTATATTTTAATTATTAATAGATAACTTTATTATAATTAATAGTTTCTTTATATTTAATATTAGGTTTTAAAATTAATTTATATATATTGGGAAATAAACATTCCATTACACAGTGAAATATTTTTTGGAAAGTGGTAAATAAGATGAAGAGTGTCTGGATAGAGGGATATGATATGTGAACCATTTTTAGTGTGAGATTGATAAGATTATTTAGGTGGTTGCCTTTTGATCATATATTTTAGGTCACTGGGTGCTATTCTTATTTTCCAGTAGTAGTGGTTGCATGCATATGGTTCTACTGTATAAATGTTACTATGATTGTTGTAACTTCCAATCATTACAGTATCCTTATGCACATGTGTTCACATTGTATGATTCTGTATGATTATATTGGGAGTAATTCCTTGATCTAGTGTATCAATTGTATATTATTAGTGATTTCTATAGTTTTATATAGATTACTATGGTTAAATATTATAAATTTAGTCTTCCTATTGATTCTCACATGCTTCTACTAAACATGAATAGGATGTGACAAAAAGGGGGGCCGAAGGTGGCTCATATTTGGAATGAGATAGATTGACCTAGTGAAATTACATCTTTATAGAGTTTTGGTTTATGTGTCTTGGAAGGTACCCTCGCACACAAATCCAAAGAGGTATGGGTCAATCATAAAACAATATACATGATGAATATTGTATTCTATTTTTTTATTTCAAAGTATTTATAACCAATGAATTGAATGTCTTTAATAAAAATTTCATTTTCTCTTATTATTGAATCCCCATTTCAGGTTCCTACAATATTCTTCTCCAATTTAAGAAATATTCCAAGAATACCCTTAATTATTGAAAATCTAGTAAATTCATTTTATTAGTTAGAAAACATATGAATCACTTTTATTTGATGACATTTACAAATAAAATAAATCTAATTGAAAACAAACACAACTTAAACCTAAATACACTTTACATATGGATAATATAATTTTATAGCCACAACATAATATATAATTAAAATTTAATAACGTTAAATACTAAGTAAATTATAAATAATTACACAAATGTTATATATTTAAATTGGGGAGTCTCTCCTACATATATAATGGTATCATATTTTATGTGAGGTGTTAGAAGGATTACATATTCAACATCTTTTAGTTTAGAGATCTTGAAATATCCACCTTGAGGCACCTTTAGAATCCATTGTTCCACTAATACAACATGTTGTATTTTATAGAATCTCCATGTTGGACTTTAAAATGATTTACCATCATTTGATTGTTTCACTAGTCAAAATATGGTGACTATAAAGGTTATAACCTTACTTTAATACCCTGGTACCCTGATACTCAAGCTGGATCTAACATGGCCTGAATGGCATTTCTGATCCCCACGGGTTGGAAAATAGCATCATACATCATACAAAAGTAAAGAGGTAATTATTTTTCCACAAAATAGTGGAATAAAAATAATATACAAGTTTTAATTCTCAACACTCTAAAGGGATAAAGTACCAGAATCAAATAGGTATAAAAAACCCAATGTGGTACATCATCTAAGTACTCAATATCTAAAAAGATAAACTCAAGAATCCCATAAACAAGTGGATAACATCACCAATGGTCACCTCCATCACTCAGATCCCAAAGGATCAAAAACATCCACCTCCTTCAAGAGGTATTTTTCCTTTAATGGGACCTAGAATAAGAAAATATAAAAAATCCTGAAGGAAAATGTAGGGTGTGAGCAATAAATATTATTAGTGTCTCACCAAGTGTTCCATAAAAGATTAGATAATAATAATCCAAGTCATTATTTCAATTTAAATAAAATAAAGCATGGAATATATATCATTTTTATATTAAAAAACATGGTTATTTTTCAATATATGGAAAAGATTTTAAACATGTATTAAAAAAGAATTTTATTAAAAAGAATTTATATAAATTATTTTTCATGAATAAAATTGTTTTATAATCAGTGGAATATATAATAAAAACATAAATAGCAAGAACAATAGTTATATTCCTTAAAGTATGTTAGTTTTTTGATATATAACCCCTGTACTTCTCATATATGTGATCACAGAAAAATATGTGTTCACACATCCCTCAAGATCTATCTAAATAAGACTCATCAATATCCCATTGGGGATAATCATATCAAACAAGGTTTTTGTTAGAGCTTTCATTGTCAATAAATTCCGATGTTATCAATATCTTTGATGATTTTCCCAAAGGACCCACTAACTAACCAAACTCTCATGTGCTAAATCAATCAATAAATAATAGGAAATCATATCATTTCAAATAAATCATCATTTACAATTAAATTAAATAATTTTGAGATTCAATATGTCAATTCAATTTCAAAACCAAAACATGGGGTTTCCATTATTTCATGAAATTTAATAAAAAACCAATCATAGGTTTTAATCAATTAAATTTAATCTATTTTTCCTCAATATAATTCACAAATCTTACATCAACTCCATTATTTTCAAAATTCATCCCACAATTCCAATTGCATTAGAATTTGGTGTTTTTTCCAAAATCTATTCTATTTAAAATTACAATTTCAAATATATCAAATAGGATAATTATAAATAATTTTAAAGTTATTAAAAATATAAATAAATTTAAGGTTTCAATTACATAGAAAATATCAAATTGAACAACATACCTTTAGTCATGGAATCAAACAATCAGCACCAATAATGGTAACACCAAAGATAATCGGACATGAGGAAGATCTAAGAATTGGATCTAGAATCATGATATAATAATAAAAGTATTATATCCATTGAAAAAAAGTATATATGCATCAAAAATGTGATTATTAAACACTATTTTAGGAATAGAGGTTGAGAGGTTGAGAGAAACTGCACAAGAGATGATCCACTTACCATATAGGGATTGGATCTTCCACTGGAACTTTGATTCACCAAATGGGGAGGTTGTAAAATCCAAAATCACTTCAAGGGATCCTCTGAGGAAGGTAAAATTTATTTAGTTATAAATGGGGGTTATTGGAAACTTAAATGGGTAGTTTGGGAAAATAAAAAAAAATTCACCTCATTTAAAAATTGCACGTGTGGTTAGCTGGAGGTGTGCACGGTTAGGGGAAATCATGCACTAGTTGTGTGACCCTACTATTTGGGGTTCATAGTTTCCCTTGGTTGGTCACATGGTTTGGGAAACCACAAGATGACTATGCATTCTACACTGTCTAGGGGTTACATGATTTTCACTAGGGGTGCACAATTTAGTCATACCATGCACCAACCATGAAAGGTCCAAAATGATTCTATAAAATACCAAGTTCACCTAGAACAACCCCAAAAAATTCCCTACTCAAAGGAGATCAAAATTAGGATTTAGGGATACTTCAAAACAAGTAACTATATATTAGAACCACCATAACATAAAAATTTATGTCCCCTGAAATACTTTAAATAATTTCCATATCAGAGAGATGAGGAAACTCCTCTATCATATCTGCCTCATGATCCCACATCTCATGAGAATAAGAACCATGATTTCATAGCACATGAAACAAAGGAATCATCCTACAATTAAGTACCTTTTTCTCATAATCATTAATCCTGATGGGATACTCAGTCATGGATAATTCTGGCTCAACATCAAGATCCTCTCAACTCAATGCATGAGATGGGTCAAAAAGATACTTCTAAAGTTATGATACATGGAAAACATTATGTATCAATGTCAAATTTTGTGGAAGTGATAAATGATAATACACTTTACCCACCTTCTAACAAACCTCAAAAGGTACCAAAAAATGAGTAAAAATCTTCCCTTTCTTCTAAATTCATCGATGAACTAAATATGTGAAACTCTAAAAAACACCTGATCACTAACTGAAAACTCCAACGATCACCTATGATAGTCAATATAAGATTTCTATCAGATCTGTGCTGTCAACATTAACTAATGAATCAATATAATCATTATTTTTACCTCTTAGACCAAGCTTTCTTCAACCAAAGAACTTTCACTAATCTCTAACCAACACAATGGATATTTTCAATGTATTCCATCCAAGGCCTCAAAAGGAACCATATGAATAGATGACCAGTAACTATTATTAATGAAAACCCAACCAATCCCAATTATCTATCCAAATATCCACCAAAATCGAGGAAATAAGTATGAATAATGTCTTCAAAAATATGTATTACTTGTTTAGTCTATCCATACTCTTATAGATGATATATCATGCTCAAGATCACCTGAGATCTCATTTCCTCTTGGAGGCCTCTCCAAAAATAGGAAGTGAACTTAAGATCTCTATTATAGACTATCATAGATAGAACCCCATGAAAACTAACAATATTCTATACATACAAGCTTCCCAGGTTCTTAACTTTTGTTGTATCATGAATATCTATAAATTGATCCAATTTGGTCAGCTGATAAACCATAACACATATCACATTCTTTATCTAGAGGGTATGAGAAATACCCACCCTGAAGTCCTTGTAAATATCATCACACATCCAAGTAGGTACTAGATGGGATTGGAGAAGACCCAAAGATTTTTTGTGCTCGACCTTAACCTACCAACAGGTAGAACAACATGAAACAAAGTCATCGATGTCCCATATCATACCTAGCCACAAAAATAATCACCACTTATCATAAATAATATTCATGGTTATAAGGCTGACTTTCCATAGAGAACTATGATAGTACTGTAGGTTCCGGGCGCAGCGGAAGCGCGTTGGAGGGGTTTTCCCAACTTTAATTTTAACGTTAAACAACGTTCAATCTGAGATTCTTCACGATTTAAAATGCCGAATCTTTGGAATAGAATGAAGAATGAAAAAGAAAAGGAGATTCCTAGACCCTTGAGATAAGATCATCATATGTTGGTTATAATTAATTTAATTAATTCATAATAATTACCTCGATGCAATTCTTTTTTCATTGGAGTCTCTGGTCACGATCTTGTGATCAGTCGTTGCGTCGTAGAATCCAAGTACAAGATTCCTCTGGTGGTGATCCACACGTGCTCCATGTATCTCTGGACGTCACTGAAGGGATCTCCGGGTGCTAGCGCAGAAGAACCTTTGCTTGTGATGTCCGCCTTCTACCACCTTGATCCGGTGGAGGATCTCACTCTCGTAACTTGAAAGCGTTCTTGGTGGAAATGTAATTATCTCTTGGCTTGAGAGTATTTCCAAATCCGTTGTGCACAACAATGGATCTCTTTCTATGAGAATAATGTAATTGGGATTATAATACTTAGAATAATAAAATTAATTAATTGCCCGAAAGCATTTAATCATTTCATTTAATTCTTAGTAATACCCCATGTCTTAATAATGACAGTTGAACATCATTATTACTTGACATGTGCCCAACGTATTACATTTAATATCATTTAATTAAATAAACAATATTCTCTCACGAATCCTGAAAAACCAACTACACGGCGTGTATATATATATATACACGACGTGTACTTTTATTTTTCATTTTATTTATTTCCTCCACCATATTTATTAGACCTTGAGTAGTGGCTATTTATTTCTTAAATAAATGTAACTGCATTACTCACAAATAAATATATATTATTTCACCCACAATATATTCTCTCGAATAACTAGTGTCGAAATAAATGTGATTAGGCATCCTTAAATAATTATTAAACCACAGTCAGGAATAATATTTATATAACTTGTTAAATTAATATTTAACTGAGATACATGGACACACTTAGTATTTGACCCTATAGGCCTCTTTCTCAGTGGAATTAGGCGGAGCCTGCCTAAAGTCCAAGGTTAGTGTCTAGAAACACACCAAGGCACCCATAGAAAAAGAAGTTAACTCCACAATGACGTGTCACCTCCTACGAATGCTTACCGTGTAATATAATCCCTTTGTCTCGATATCTACAATCAAGCGGGTTGCATGCTAGTGTCATCAATCCATGTGCTCGATTATTCTTTCTCTGACTTCCTGGAATTGAACTCGCCAATAACTTACCATGGACATGGATTTATTTAGGCTATATCAATCCCATCAAAGGTCCTGAGATATCTACTTATGTAATGGAACAAAAGGGACAAATCCTTTCCCGCATTATCTATTAATGCAGTATTACTCGTGACGCACCCAACGTATCCTACCTCGCTGTGAATAGTGTGTCGTCACAGTTTTCGTCAATACATCTAAGTGTGCAAGTGGTAATACCCATTAATAATAATCCTAAAGTCTAAGGACCAATACACACATCCACAGATAGAAACATCCAATGACACTATGAAATGTGGATTTCCTACTGGCGGGTCTCGTTCTCATAATATCCTCCTGGATATTACCAAGGGCACACACCATGAGAAGGTGCCTCAATGTTTTATGAGTCCTCACCCCTAATGACCTGTATTATTTGTGTCCCTAAAATAATATCATCCGGCCATAGAAAATATATTCAAGAACAGTGTTATGGCACTTCTGGGTTCTCATCATATCAGGGATCCGCTATAAACCATTAATGCAACAGCTATACTTAGGACATTATCACACGCATTGTCACGCAGAAGAACAATCAAGATGTGATAATGCTTTTATTAATTAATAAAGTACAAAGTAGTTGGTTCTAGACCACCAACTCCAACAGACTCCCACTTGGACTAGAGCCAACTGCTAAAAACCTTTAACCTGCTAGCTCTCACATGATATTCATGCTTCTTTTGAGATAGGCCTTTAGTCATGGGGTCCGCCATGTTCTCTTATGTGGACACTCTGCTCACTGCAACTTAACCCCTTTGATAGAAATCCCTCAAGAGGTGATACTTCCGGAGTATGTGCTTTGTTCGTTGATGTGACCTTGGTTCTTTTACAAGAGCCACCGCTGCAGTATTATCACAATAAAATGTAATTGGATCTTTACTTCTAGACACCATATCAAGCTCCTGGACAAAGTTAAGAATCCATACGACTTCCTTGGCTGCATCAGAAGCCGCTATATACTCAGACTCCACTGTAGAATCAGCAACAACTAGCTGCTTTGAACTCTTCCAGCTCACAACTCCTCTATTGAGATAGAAAACATATCCAGATTGTGACTTCAGATCATTCTGATCTGTCTGAAAACCAACATCAGCATACCCTCTGATGAAAATCTCCTCGTCTCCTCTATACACCAGGAACATATCCTTAGTTCTTCTCAGATACTTAAGGATAGTCTTAACAGCAATCCAATTCTGTTCTCCTGGATCTTCTTGATATGTGCCTACCATGATCAGTGCATAGGCAACATCAAGCCCGATACATAACATGGCATACATGATGGATCCTATAGCCAAAGCGTATGGGATCTTACTCATCCTATCTTTCTCCTGTTGTGTCTGGGGACACATTTTCTTAGAAAGATGTAAGCCATGTGACATTGGAACCAATCCCCTCATGGATTTTTCCATACTAAATCTCTTTAGTATTTGGTCAATGTATGTACCCTAACTTAGTCCAAGCAGCCTCTTGGATCTATCACGAATGATCTTGATGCCTAGAATATAGGCTGCTTCTCCTATGTCCTTCATGGAGAAACACTTGTTCAACCAGTCCTTAACTGATTTTAAGGTTGGTACGTCATTTCCAATAAAAAATATGTCTTCAACATATACCACTAGGATTAAAAATGCATTCCCATTAAACCGCTTATAAACACATGGCTCACATTTGTTCTTAATGAAACCAAATTCTTTTATGGCTTCATCAAATCAAATGTTCCATGACCTGGATGCTTGATTCAATCCATAAATGGATTTCTGCAACTCGCAATCCCATTTGGCTTCACCTGGTGTCACGAACCCTTCTAGTTGTGTCATATAGACATCTTCCTGAAGTTTCCCATTAAGGAATGTTGTTTTGACATCCATCTTCCAAATATCATAGTCATGGTAAGTTTCTATGGAAAGTATGATTCTTATGGATTTAAACATGGAAACTGGTGAGAAGGTTTCATCATAGTCAATTCCTTGATGCTGTCTAAATCCTTTAGCCACTAGCCTTGCTTTATAGGTGCTAACTTGACCTTCCATGTCCAACATTCTTTTGAATACCCATTTGCATCCAATAGTCTTTACATCAATTGGCTCATCGACCAGAACCCAAACTTGGTTCTGATACATGGAATCCATCTCAGAATTCATAGCTTCTAGCCATCTTGCAAATTCTGAGCTTTATACTACTTCCTTGTAGGAGAGAGGTTCATCATTGTCCAACAATAATGATTCACCATCCTCGGTGACTAGGAAACCAAATCTCTCTGGTTCCCTTACCTCTCTTGAGCTCCTACGCAGTACTTGTGTTTCTAGAACCTCTTCCACAGGGACTTGTGGAACTTGTTCCTGTACCAACTATTGTGTATCTTGAGCATCAACTTCATTGAATTCAATCTTGCTCCCACTATCCTTTTTGAGGATGTGCTCCCTCTCAAGAAAAACGGCTTGTCTGGTGACAGTCACTTTCTTTTCTTGAGGGTTATATAGGTAATATCCTTTAGTTTCCTTGGGATATCCTATAAAGATACACTTCGTGCCCCGGGGTGCTAGTTTGTTGCCTGAGAAGGCCTTAACAAATGCCTCACATCCTTATACACGTGTGTGTGACAAAGTGGGTTTCCTTCCATTCCATAACTCTGATGGAATTCCATTTTCCACCTTATTTGGTACTCGGTTTAATGTGTATGCTGCAGTTTGTAATGCATATCCCCAAAAGGATAATGGAAGATCCGCATGACTCATCATCGACCTCATCATGTCCAACAAGATGTGGTTCCTCCTTTCACTAACACCATTCCACTGTGGTGTATAAGGAGGAGTGAGATGAGATAGAATCCCAGACTCCCGTAGAAGATCGATAAACTCTTGGTTCAGATATTATCCACCTCGATCCGATTAAAGCTTGTTTATCTTCTTACCAAGCTGATTATCTACTTCATTATTGAAATCCTTAAATTTCTCTAAGGACCCTAACTTATACCTCATTAAGTAGACATATCCATGTCTACTCCAATCATCAGTAAAAGTAATGAAGTAAGAATATCCACCTATAGCTTCTACTGGAAATGGTCCACACACATCCATGTGTACCAATCCTAAAAGCTCTGTGGCCCTTTCACCTTGTCCACAAAAAGGTGGCTTGGTCATTTTTCCTTGTAAACAAGTGTGACATATATCAAGTGGTTTTAGCTTAGTAGATTCTAAATAGCCATCTTGGCAGAGCTTTGTCAAGCGCTTCTCGTTCACATGACAAAGGCGGTGATGCCATAACTCGGTGATGTATGAGTCATGTGAGTTTGTTTCATTATCGATTTCCAACACTTGGTTTTCATAATTTAGTACATACAAACCATTATTCAAATGTGTCATACCATAACATATGTTGTTCTTATAAAAGAGACAACCCTTATTTCCAAACTTGAAAATAAATCCATCCATATCCAAAAAAGATACATAAATTATGTTCTTGGTAACACTAGGCACAAAATAATAGTTTTGTAAAACCAAAATCATGCCAGTTGGCAGTGAGAGGTGATAGTCACCAATAGCCAATGTATCCAGCCTTGCGCCATTGGCATCTTGAAGATCCACCTCTCCTCTAGAGATCTTTTTAAATCTACTTGGTTCCTACATTTGAATACAGATGTGAGCCCCACAAGCTGTATCTAAAACCCAATGTGTAGAAATAGAAAGATTTCACTCGATAACGAAAGCACCTTTAGTGTCCCCATGCTTCTGGGTGCAGTTCCTCTTCCAGTGTCCCTACTTTCCACATGAAAAACACACCGCCTCCCATTCCTTGCCCTGCCTCTAGATCTTACCCTTCTTGTAGGGATGGTGCTCGGGGGCTTCAGACTGTTTATAAGTCTTTGGCCCCTTTGCCTTGTCCTTCCTTTTCTAGTTCACCATAAGGACCGCGGGTTAGTCACGCCCCATGTCCTTATCTACTTGGCGAATCAAGGTCAGAATCTCTGATAGACTCTTCTCATTTCCACTCATATTATAGTTGACAATGAAGCTAGAGAAGGTCTTGGGTAGTGATGATAGGATGAGATCTGTACACAACTCATCTGGGAATTTAATCCCTAAGATGTCCATGCGTTCAATGTAGCCAATAAGCTTGACTACATGATGCCCAGCTGACGCAGACTCTCCAAGCTTCGTGGTAAACAAATCATTGGAGATCTCATACCTCTCCTGTCTCTCCTTCTCTTGGTAGAGATCTTTAAGTTGAGACATCATGCTATACGCGTCCATGTTTTCATGTTGCTTCCACAGCTCATTAGACATGGCCAATAGCATAAAACACTGGACATCTGTGGCATCATCCATGTGTTTCATGTAGAGAGATAATTCCTCATCACTAGCATCTTTCCCAGGCGCAACTGGAATAGGCTCTTCCAGCACATACAATTTCCTTTCGTGGCGAAGGACGATGTGTAAACGCCTCTGCCACTCTTGGAAATTGGTGCCGGTGAGAAGGTTTTCTTTTTCGAGTATGGTGCACAATGATATGTTTGAATTCATTTTCTTGATGTTTCTAAAAATTAAGATGAGCAAAGGTTTGGTACTTTATTACAAAAATTGATACAAATAAATAAATTAATACTTATCAGTCTCCTACTATTTTATCAAAATCCAATATCCCTCACCATTGATTTCGGAATATTCTGTTGCCTGAATATTCTAGTGACAAGGATCCATATTTCCCTTTTCATTACTCCGACTAGGGTTGGTCAAGCAACTAGAAGGGTTTTAGGTAGGCATTCCAAATGCCAACTGCATTAACTCGTAGCTCCTTGATCCACTGAGTGGACTCCTCAATCCTGAAATCCTTTTATTTTTAGATTTCCTCAACCTTTGCCTCTTGGTCACACCAAGTCCTGCTGTGGAAGTCAACCCTTGATGCGAACCATGTCAAGTCAACCCAAAACCTTGAATTATAATTCCCCAATAATTGAAAGCACCCCAACTAGGGTTGTTCAATCACTTTGAACTATGGTTCGATTCTAACCAAGATTATGGAAGGCTATACTGACTTAATATTTCTTTTGAGGGATTTTATCCTTATACATAAATTTCCATTTTATTATCTTTGATTACATGCTTTTTAATATTAAGTGGGATATACTTAATTGATTAACCATGTATAAGATAATATTTACGTATAAGCCGGTTTTATTTTAGTTCTATCTTGCATGCTTGTTTAATTCATTAATTGTGTGATCATAACAACACACCCACAATAAATAAAGCTTGAAACTAACAGAAATAAAATAAATGGTATGATCATGAGCTTTTCTATTAGTTATTTTATCTAGCGGTTGATAAACTAACCCAAGACCTAGGGGAGAAACACCTTGAACCTTTCGGATTCGTGTTTACAGCTTTCCACCTGTCCACCTTTGTATCTCCTTGGATTGGTTTCACCTTGGATCCTAACTTGATCCACCTTCACTAGCTTAAGAGTTTCATCCATTACATATGCATTTATCTCACATGTAGTTGAGGGGTAAAAAGGGGGTTTTACATAAAATAATCCTTGGGTGCGCAGGCCCTACATATTAATGAGGAGATGGCTCGCAGGCCAACAAATTTAATTTAAAAAAATAAATTAAAAGAAACCATTCACATACAAAGGTCTCGGTCTAGCTCATGATCATCCATACATGCAACTATATTTACGCATAAATAAAAATATCATTAAATTCTTTAATCATTCTTGTTTAAGATAAATCACACTCGAATCAATTAATTATCTTTAATTAATCAATCCTTTTATCTTAAATCCTTTTTCTAAATTTCCTTGAGATTCTCATCCATCATAATTTTAAACAAATAAATTCATTTAAAATTATCCGTGTACGTAACTTGTACCTTGTAGGCAACTTGGTGAATTACCATTTATTACGCAGATGTTAAATTAAACACATATATATAAAACACCTATCACATGTTGTACCTTAGCTTTATGCATGCACCATGGTACACGTCTCAAGGGTTTGTATAATATAACAATAAATTTTAATAAATCTGCATAATTTGGGTGAGTACACGGCGTGTAGTTATGACTACACGGTGTGTACTTTTCTTTACCGTCCATCTGAAGTACACCCCCGGGGACATGGCGTGTTTATGTACTTCAGAAATTTTCAGAGTACACGGCGTGTTCTGTGGGACACACGCCGTGTAGTTTCTGCATTACACGGTTTCCAGCCGGGCAATCCGTGTACAGGGTACACAGCCCAACCCTAACCTGAAGGGACTACATTCCGTGTTCATTGGACCACACGGTGTGTAATCCGGAAACCGTGTGCCACTTGTTTTTGGTCAACACACAGTGTCTTAAATTCTTTGAAAGAATATAATACACGACCTGATTTGGTGGATTAGTCAATGCATTGAACCTAGACTACACGATGTGTACTTTCGAATACACGCCATGTACTCTGGTGTTGAACGGCCGGAAATTTTTGGCTCCTTGAGATGAGTTCCTCTATTTTATTTTAATCAAAATTAAAATAAAAATTCGTTTCTGTGAGGTGAACAAGAAACGAGGGAGGAGAAACGGATCTCGATATTCAGATTTCCAGAATGATTAAACTTGAATTGAAATAACTAATTTATTAAATGCGTAAATTACAAAAAAAACTAAATAATTATAATCAACGATATGACCCCTTTGATACCACTTGTAGGTTCCAGGCGCAGCAGAAGCGCGTTGGAGGGGTTTCCCCAACTTTAATTTTAACGTTAAACAACATTCAATCCGAGATCCGTCACGATTTAAAACGCCAAATCTTCAGAATAGAATGAATAACGAAAAAGAAAAGAAGAGTCCCAAAACCCTTGAGATAGGATCATCATATGTTGGTTATAATTAATTTAATTAATTCATAAGAATTACCACGATGGAATTATTTCTTCGTTGGAGTCTCCGGTCATGATCCTGTGATCCGTCATTGCGTCGTAGAATCAAAGTACAGGATTCCTCTAGCGATGATCCACACATGCTCCACGTATCTCTGGACATCGCCGAAGGGATCTTCAAGTGCTAGCGCGGAAGAAACTTTTCTTGCGATGTCCGCCTTCTACCACCTTGATCTGGTGGAGGATCTCCCTCTCGTAACTTGAAAGCATTCTTGGTGGAAAGGAAATTCTCTCTTGGCTTGAGAGTATTTCCTAATCCATTATGGAGAACAATGGCTCTCTTTCTATGAGAATAATGTAATTGGGATTATAATACTTAGAATAATAAAATAAATTAATTTCCCGAAAGCATTTAATCATTTCATTTAATTCTTAGTAATACCCCATGTCTTAATAATGACAGTTGACCATCATTATTACTTGATATGCACCCAACGTATTACATTTAATATCATTTAATTAAATAAACAATATTTTCTCACTAATCTCGAAAAAAAACTACACGGCGTGTATATAAATATACACGGCGTGTACTTTTATTTTTCATTTTATTTATTTCCTCCACCATATTTATTAGACCTTGAGTAATGGATATTTATTTCTCAAATAAATATAACTGCATTACTCGCTAATAAATATATATTATTTCACCCACAATATATTTTCTCTAATAACTAGTGTTGAAATAAATGTGATCAGGCATCCTTAAATAATTATTAAACCACGGTCGGGAATAATATTTATTTAACTTGTTAAATTAATATTTAACTGAGATACATGGACACACTTAGTGTGTGACCCTCTAGGCCTCTTTCTCAGTGACATTAGGCAGAGCCTACCTAAAGTCCAAGGTTAGAATCTAGCAACATGCCAAGGCACCCATAGAAAAAGAAGTTAACGCTGAAATGACGTGTCACCTCCTACGAACGCTTACTATGTAATATAATCCATTTGTCTCAATATCTCAAATCAAGCGGGTTGCATGCTAGTGCCATCAACCCATGTGCTCGATTATTCTTTCTTTTACTTCCTGGAATTGAACTCACCCATACCTTACCATGGCCATGGATTTATTTAGGCTATATCAATTCCATCAAAGGGCCTGAGATATCTACTTCCGTTATGGAACAGAAGGGGCAAATACTTTCTTGGATTATCTATTAATGCATTATTACTCATGACACACCCAACATATCCTACCTCACTGCGAACAGTGTGTCGTCATAGTTTTCATCAATACATCTAAGTGCACGAGTTGTAATACCCATTAATAATAATCTTAAAGTCTAAAGACCAATACATACATCCACAGATAGGAACATCCAATGACACTATGAAATGTGGATTTCCTACTGGTGGGTCTCGTTCTCATAATATCCTCCTGGATATTACCAAGGGAGAACACCATGAGAAGGTGCCTCAATGTTTTATGAGTCCTCACCCCTAATGACCTGTATTATTTGTGTCCCTCAAATAATATCATCCGGCCATAGAACATATATTCAAGAACAGTGTTATGGCACTTCTGGGTTCTCATCATAGCAGGGATCTACTATGACCCATTAATGCAACAGCTATCCTTAGGACATTATCACATGCATTGTCACGCATAAGAACAATCAAGATGTGATAAGGCTTTTATTAATGAATAAAGTACAAAGTAGTTGGTTCTAGACCACTAACTCCAACAAGTACCCCATTACATCCTTCCTCATAGAAAAAATCATGTCATACTAGTTCTGGAAACATAGAATACCCATTTTAGATAAAGAAAATTCACTAATGGTCTCCCCATAATAAAGAGAGTGCATAAAACCATGAAACTCATCATCGGGTTGCTGATATTGAAGAATCATCTCAAAAGAAATGATATAAGTTGAACACTAGTCAAAAGATCCTCAGACTCATTCTCCAAGAATCATAAATGAAAATATGCAAATAAATCCATCAAGTTCTACAATTCTAATGATTTTTTTATGTCCAGGATCAGAATTTTTCTACTCAATACATCAGTGATGAAATTACCCATTACTAGGTATATGTAATGTCAAAATCAAATGACTTTAGGTACTCCACCCAAATCCTCTAATCAAAATTAAAATATTTTTATATAAGATATAACTCATGATATTCTGTTCATATTACATGGTGAAACTTTATCCTAAAAGGAAATTCCACCAACTTTTTAACACATGCACCATGGATACAAGTTCAGGGTCATAGTTTAGATAATTCTTCTCATGTGGCCTATGTTTTTTAAATCCATAGGCTACCATGTGGTCACCCTGTATAAGAAAACAGCCTAACCCTAAACTTTATGTGTCACAGAAGACCACATATCCCTATCTAGCCTCTAAAAGAGTCAAAACTAGAACCGAAGTCAAAATATTATTCAAATAAACTGAAGAAATCTGTAATTTATTATCCCAAACAAACTTTACTCCCTTCCAAGTGATGGCATTCATTGGAGAATCCATCTTTGAGAAATAGTTTAAAAACTGGTGATAATACCCCACTAAACCCAAGAAGAATAAAATCTTGAAAACATTTTGAGTTTGTTCTTATGTTAAAATATCTTTTTCCTTCTAATGATAAAATAAGATACCATGTTATGTTACCATGTTTCCCAAGAACTTCAATTACCAAATCTAGAAACAAGAATTCTAAATTTAGGCATAAATTCTTCTATTTCTTAACATTTACATCACAATCCTAAAGTGATTTACATGATCCTCCTCAATTTTAGAGTAAAATAAGATTTCATCCATAAATATTATAAATAATTTTTCAAGGTAATCATTGAAAATCTTGTTCATCAAAGCCAAAAAAAACTATAGGAGCATTGGTTAAACTAAATGGAATGACAAGAAAGTCATAGTGGTCATACCTACTCATAAAGAAAGTCTTTGGAATGTGAGATTATTTAATTTGAAACTGATTATAGCCAAAATAAATATCAATCTTCAAGAACCTCTTCTCCCCTTTAAACTGGTCAAAAATATTATCTATATAAGGAAATAGATACTTGTTATTATCATAACTCAGTTTATATTCTGATAATAAAAACATACATAAAGTGCACCATCATATTTTCTTTTTCAAAGAGAATAGGTGTCACCCAAAGTGACATGCACAGTAATATAAAACATTTCTCAAGAACATAATCCAACTGGTTATTCAACTATTTTAGTTCAGCTAGTTCCATATGGTAAGAATCAATAGATATTAGTTTAGTATCAGGTAATAAATCAATAGAGAAATCAACCACTATTACCGATGAAAAACTAGAGAAATAAGAAGGAAAATGTCATGAAACTTGACAAAAACTGGAGGGAGATTACCACTCAAAGATCTCCACTTCAGGTCAAAAGAAAAAACTGGTATTACTTTCCCTAACTCTAGATAAGAAGGTCTGGCTCCACTTGACCTCAGGTCTCATTCTACCTGAAAGATATAGCACACCCTATTGGGTGTAGTAAAGGAAACCCACTAAAAATAATAGTCAATTAAGACTTTATTAGAAATGATCTAATCCATCCTAAAAATGACATCAATAAAAGAAACAAATAGAACAACAGATACTCTTCTCTCTCTTCATTCTGATGGACGTACTAATATCAATCACATAAGATAAAAGATCAATAGAAAGATTTAGTTGGTCCATAATATGATTCTATATAAACTAATGAGATGTACTAGTACCAAATAGACTAGTCACTAAATATTAAGCTATAGTTATGGTACCTATCATGTTCACTGGACTCGTATCTAATTCCTCTAGAGACTCTTCTACTACATGAAGAATCTTCATTTGGAATTTATATCACTAAAACCCCTTTTTTATTGAAGCATATGATTACAATATAGTATTTTTATGTGATGATGATACCATGCCACTATGTAGAGTATAAAATATATAACAAAAAAATTTCATGTGACCTTAGCTTCTATATGAACTTTAGATCTTGGGTGCCTTGGTGTAAACCCATTTTTAATACCCAACTTTTCTATGATTGTATAAATTTAAAGGGCCCCTACTATGAACTATAGGAGGTATAGAATCACCTTGTTTTTGAGATACATCACAAGACTCATCATGCCTTATCTTTCCTTTTAATTAACTCACATGATTTCCACTAGGAGAAAAAAAATCCCAATGAAACCTGACTTACTAGACAGGTAAAGCTCATCCAGTAACACACTATCTAGCACATAAGAATAAGAATAAATCTTTAGCATGAAAACCTAGGATCAAATATCAACTCGAAGTCCCATATCAAATATTCATGCCTTCAAATTTTCATTAGTCACATTCTAAATAGAAAACTACACCAACTCAATAAAGTGGTTTATATACCAAGTCACAGTCTTTTCACTTTTCTAAATATTAAGAGACTCCAAATATTTTGTTAAAATCATAGACTCTGGATAGAACGGATTGGTAAAAAAGACCTTGAATTATTTCTAATCTAAAACTTTATGCATATTTTTTTTCTCCATCGAATCCCACCACCTTTTGCTGGGCCCCTAAAGCTTGAAGGTAACACGATTAACTTTAATCAAATTAGGAATTTATAATAAATATAAGACCCATTAAATTCCTTTCTACTAATCCTAAACCTCTTGAGGATCATTATAACCTTGGAAATATTATGGATTCTAGAGGGGAAACTCTTCTGCACAATCTATAGAGTCGTTTATTCAAGGTTTCATGACTGGAGTTGAATGAAAAAAGATTGGGATACCTATCCAAAATCCTGGATAGCATGCACCACTATCTCAATGGGATTCTAGTCAACTGGAGGGTTTTCCTACTATGGTACATTAGTATCAACCTCCTCAAGTTGATTCAATATTTTCTCAAAGGATTGATGTTACACACCATTATCAAACAACAATAAAAAATTAACAAGGATACTCATATCAATAACTCAAAAATAAGAATATCAATTCCATTAGATAATATTTCATGATTTGGATTTCAACACACCCAAATCATAAGTATGGAAAATAATATATTTAAATAAAACTATTCCTCAAGATTCCCTTCCCCAAATGGCCATGGTAAACTAAGTCTTGTTATTATGAGATATGACCAATAAATCACTCGCAAATACATCTGAAGTCATAAAAAGTCATTCTAATCTACATATTAACATCAAGGAAAGATGTTTAACTTGCACCTCCAATACCACTTTTTCATGAACCAACCTGAATACCCTGGTACCCTGATACCTGATCTTTCTCTGACATGTCCCAAAGTGGATTCCCAATCCCCATATTTTGGAAACTAGCACCAGGAATCATATAAGAGTAAATAGGGAACAATTTTTCCACAAAATAGTGTAAGATAAATAAGATACACATTAGTATTCTCAACACTCCAAAGGGATAATGTATCAATATTAAAATAGGTATAAAAACCCCAAATTAGTACATTAATTACATACTCAACATCTAACAAGATAACATTCAAACATCTTATGAAACAATTGGATAAAATCTCCACCGGTCACCTCTATCGCTCTAGGCCTAAAGGATCAAGAATATCCACCTCCTCTAAGAGGAAATTTTAAATTATCTTGTAATTGAAATAAGAAAATCTACAAATTCTCAAAGGAAAAGTTATGGTGTGATCTATAAATCTTAGTAGTGTCTCACTAAGTGTTATATAATAGATTTTATAATAATAAATCAAGTAATTCTTTCAATTTAAATAAAATTGTACATGGAATATATATCATTTTCATATTTAAAAAACATGTTTGTTTTTTAATAGATGTAAAACATTTAAAATATTAAATAAATAAAATATTTATATAAAATCATTTATATAAATCATTTGGAATGAATAAAATAGTTCTAAAATCAATGCCATATATAATCAAAACCTACACAGCAAGCACCATGGTCATATTACCTAAAGTACGTTAGTTTCTAGCTATAGGATCCTTACACTTCTCATATCTGTGATCTTGGAAAAACGTGTGTCCATACATCCCCCAGACTCAAGCTGAATAGAATTCACCAATATCCCATTAGGGATAATCATGTAGAACTATGTTTTTTTTAGAGTTTTCATCACTAATCCTTTGCCAGGGGATCAAGATCCTAGTGTAATTATATTAAATAACCCACTAACTAACCCAAATAACATGTTATCAATAAATAAATAAATAATGGGGAAATTAACTCATTTAAAATAAATCATCATTTATCAATCAATTTTCTAATTTTTAGTTTAAATATGCGAATTCAATTTCAAAACCAAAACATAGGTTTTTCAACATTCATGAATTTTCAATAAAAAACCAATCATATTTTATAATCATTTCAATTTAATCCATTTTTCTCAAAAAAATCTCAAATAATTTTATCTACTTCATCATTTTCAAAATTATAACCACAATTCGAATTCCAATGGAATTGGGGGGTTTTCCCAAAACCCATATCATTTGAAATTATAATTTCAAATCATATCAAATAAAAGTTATATAAATAAATTAAGATCTATTTAAAACAAATAAATAAATTCAAGGTTTTAATTACATTTCAAATATCAAATGGAACCACCTACCTTTAGTCATGGAATCAAACAATCAACACCTGTAATGGGAATTCCAATGAAAATTGATGGCGAGGAGGGTCTATGAATTAGATCTATAATTAAGATCTAAAGATACAATAATTATATGAATCTAAAAAAATTCTAGATACATCAAAAATGTGATAATCTAATACTCTTTATGGAGGATAGGAATATAGATCTGGGGAAACTTTGTGAGAGGAGATCCACTTACTAGAGAGGGATCAAATCTTCCAATGGCACTTAGATTATCAAAAGGAGGAGGTTAGAGGATCCAAAATAACTTATTATGATCCTAAAAGTAAGTGGAAATCATGTTAGGTCCAAATTAGGGTCATAGGAAACTTAAACTAAGGGTTCATTAATATAAAGTAAATTTTTTATTAATTAAAAACTATTTGCATGGTTAGCTGGAGGGGGCGCATGGTTAGGGGGAATTTTTCTCTAGCCATGTGTCTCCACTATTTGGGGTGAATTTTTTCCCTTATGGGAACATAGTTTGGTAAAATATGTTCCAACTATGAATTATGCACTATACATGGGGTGCATGGCTTGCACTGGGGGAGTACACAGTTTTGTCAAATAGTTCACTAATTGTTCACATCCCAAAAAACCTTTAAGAATTCCCAAGTTCACGTACAATAACCCCAAAATAAAACCCTACTCAAAGAAGTTAAAAATGAGGGTTGAGGAGTACATGAAAACAAGTAACAGTATTTTACAACAAACATCCAATTTTCATCATCATGAGGGGGAGATGACGGTTAATTTAGAGGGCGTGCAGTACATATTGGTTCTACCTATATATGGGGAGGCCATTATAGGCATGACTATGTGATATTGGCTTATATTTGTACATATTTTATTAGTAATTCACATAATTGGATGACTATTAGTCTTCTAGGGTTCTCCATTGCACATGGAACTAATTAATGGGAATTACTCATTGATTCTAAAAGATATTGATGAGGAGATGTTGATTTGACAAAAAAGTGCATATATTATGTGGATGGTTGTAGTAATTATATTTTTTTATTACTCTATGACCTTAGTACACATGATGTACTTTTCACTACATGAGGATATAGATAGAACAATTATATATAGTTGGGGTTTAGCTTTATTATCATATATATATATATGCCCCTATTTATCATGTCGAGTGGAGAAACACTTTACTGTAGGATGTTACATTCTATTACATATATGGCCATATGATCATTTTCCACACATCTCTCATAGAGTTATCACCCCACTTCCCCAAAATCTTTTATAGGAATATCGTTGGGGATATTGGTATGTTTACATCAATAATTTAATTTTTTTAATATTTTATTAACAGTATTTTTATTAACTAACTATGTATTACTTTTTTACCAAGAAGAGTCAGGATTGACATTATTTACATACCTCGAGGCATGATGTGCATAATTTTCAAATGATTTTTTATGATCTACATCTATATGATGCAAGTTAAACTTTAATTTTTTTTATATAAACATTAATTTTTTATTTATATTTTATGATATAATAATGATAACTTAGTGATATTGATTTTCCAATTTATGGATGCTTTTATAGAGTTCATTTTAGGTTTCATGGATCCCATATAATGATTTTTTTTTTTGTGTCCCATTAAAAATACTTCGTATCTATGGTTAGACACCATGGATTAGTGGTTCCACTCATTAATTTACACATTATTGAGTGGAACCAAGAAGTTTGTTCCATTAGATAGTTTGGGTACATGTAGAAAATCCTCAATGTACCTCACTCGATTACTACATTTCATAGTATTCTACTCATAGGTTGGAGGGAAATTGATTGGATTCACTACCATTCTTAGGAAACTGAGACTTTAGATGTGTTTGTCTAGTATAGAATCTCTCTACATGAATATATCATAGTGTGACTATGGCTATTAGATTAGAGGGATTATTCATATTAGTACCAACATCACACTATTACATAACTTATGCATCATGGGATAGGCCTTCACTAATATATTTATTTACTCTATTTTATAGATATTTTTATTATAAAGTCTATATTAACTTGAATGTTATTTTTTTATAGTCATCGGGGTTACATAAATTATATATGTTTTTTATGATAAAGAGGAGGAATTTTATTATCAATATATGGTTTATACAGATCCTTTATATATCACATATCCTCTTTATTACTTATCTGAGAGTGTTTATGATGAGAACCCATAGAAATATCCTAATCCACATGATCTTGTGGAGATATTTAGAAATGCCAATGTTCAATATGAGACTGATGAGCACACTGATGATGATGAAAATTTGTCTCTATTTTCTATACTAGTAGGAGGATGGAAATGGGGATAGAAGTGTAGACATAGATGAGGATAGGGCTAGTGACATCAGAGAGAGGATCCAGTATAATATCCTACACCAAAGTCATAGAATCCTTTAAATAAAGAAATAGATATTTCACCACATATTCTTATGTATTTTTTCAATATATCATCTTCATCTTAAACACATCCTGCAGCCGACTTCCCTGGTTCTCTAGAGGGGAAAGACTACATTATGATTCCATGGTTTCTGAATTCATCAGGTGACACACTCTAATACAAGGACTTATTTGATTAGTTCCCAATGTCATAATATTTAGGGTATCCTACTAAGAACCCATAATAATGGGTTTTTATGATCATATAATGATATTTAGAAGCATAAAACAATCCAAATTACATGAAAATATATCTTCAAGAAATTAGCATGTAAATTATCTGAAAAATAGTATACCTAGAATTTTTTTCATTAAAAAAGAGCCAATTTTATATTCATGAAGGGAGTTGTTAATAAATAATGATAAAGAATCAAACAAAATATCTCTAAATATAAGGGAGAACACTGACCACTTAGGTCCTTGATTATATCAAGAAGATACCTAAAAGCTAAAAGAATTTCTAAAAGATTTGTTGATAATAGTGAATAGCCTGTAAATAATAAGAGAGGTTCATTATTGGCTCACAAGTATCACACACACAATAGGAGATGATCTCATCCTCTTATATAGCCTTCATCTTCACACTTCATTTAATTAAAGTGTTGGATATAATTATAATAGATCATGTGACATTGCATGACATCTGATTGTTTCATTATACTGATTATCATTCATTTAAAAAATTTAATGAATGTGTTTCTACCAACCAATATAATCCATATGATGGATCATAAATGTTGTAAAACCATTTAGGAGTAGAGTTGTAAGATTCATGCATCACATTCATGTATTCACTATGAATCGCATGCATATATTTTATATATACTTCTAAAAAACTATCACTTGTACAAAAATATCATTAGGACATTATGCACAATTTCACAACTCTTTGTGAATTCATACAAACTCTTTTGGATATGAGTTTTCATCAAAATATCTTCATTTTGAATGAAAAATTTCTCTATAATTTTATCCTTATCCAAAGGCCTGAATATGTAACCTTATAGGACTTATCAGTGTTGAAAATAACTATGAAATACCTATTTCATATATGTAAGAAAAGAGTGTCCTCTAGAAAAGTGTCGGTACTACTCAAGGTACTAAGGGGTCTATGTGATCTCCATCAAACATACTCATATATCTTTACAAATATGTCCAGCATAAGATGTATTATATAAAGTATTTGTATACCTAGATAATCCTTTTATCCCTAAAATTTAGTGACCACTATTCATAGAACATATCAATCTATTATTGGCCTTTGGTTATTTATTAATTCTCTAAAAAAGACTAACCAAGTCAATAAATACATCACATGTTATTCATTTATCTGATAAGTACATCACATGTCACTTATCCAAGTAGTTGAACACATTGTAAGTGAAAAAACTAAGCATGATCATACATTTCCTTAGTCTAATTAAATCAAGGTCTAGATTTAATTACATGTTATAAAATTGGACAAATCCCATCATAGTTGTGCTCTAACCAATGACATAATTGACAACAAACCTAACCACCCTCATATTAGTTGAGTTAACATTTATACTTATGTATGTAGGGTATCAAAGTACATATGTTATTGTACTAGGTATCTCTCCAACCTTAGATAATAAGTATTGATAATAAACATATGCTTATAAGTATATAGATCATTGTATGACATTCCATGAGATATAATTTAGAAGATAAATCCAAATAAAAAGTCTCTACTTATTTCCACATAATTACATTCTTTGTAACTCAAATAAAACTATTTATAAAAATTAAAAGAATCTATTTAAGCTAACCTTATCATGTCATTATAACCATTAATACTTCATAATGATCAACAGTTAAGGAAAACTCAAAATCATATGTTTATGGGATATTATTATTTGACCATTCATGA
This sequence comes from Viscum album, assembly GCA_963277665.1. Taxonomy (NCBI): domain Eukaryota; kingdom Viridiplantae; phylum Streptophyta; class Magnoliopsida; order Santalales; family Viscaceae; genus Viscum; species Viscum album. Next base: position 1,771,359,155 of record OY728157.1, read on the forward strand.
AAAATTAATTACAAGGCACATAAATGAATGATAATTAGATATTTCTGTTATTATAATAGAAAGATATATTTATAAGCATTATAACACTCTCTCATGTGTCTTAAACCCAAATATTCCACATGGACCACATGTTGTTTACAGGCTAATGGTTTTGTCAATGGATCTTCTACATTATCATGTGTATCTTCCCATATTTATATTTACCCTCTCAACGATCTCCTATATGAGATGGAAATTAGAAAGAATTTGTTTGGTTCTTTGGTGACATTTAGGTTCCTTATATTGAAAAATAACCACATTGTTTTCATAATATATCTCAATCTCTCCCTTGATTATAGGTACCACTCCATGTTCCGAAATGAACTTATTTATCCAAAAATCTTCATTCACAGCATCTGATGTTGTGATTTATTCTTCCTTTGTTGTTAAGTCTACTATGGTGGATTATCTGGTATTATTCTAACTAATTTCTCCACTATTTTTGAAAAACATTAATCAATATTGATATTTCATGTCATATTTTTCATAGTGGAAACTAGCATCTATGTAAACCTTTACACAGATCTCATTCTCTCCTCCAAAGACCAAGAACATATCCTTGGTACTTCTTAAGTGCTTAAGGATTTTATTCACAATAATCCAATGAATCTAACTAGGATTATATTGGTATATACTAGTTATACTAAAAGAATAAGAGACATAATGTTGAGTATATAACATGGTAGACATGATAGATCCTATAGGGGGGGTAAGTTATGAAATAACTCCATAATCACTTATATGAGCTATGAAATCCTAGCTCAAGTATTCACCATCATGATCTGATCCAAGGACTTTAATGCTTTTTCCTAGTTGATTTCACACTTCATTTTGAATCTATTTAAACTTTTAAAAAATTCATTATTTTTTTATTATAAACACATACTCATACCAACTAAAATCACCATTAAAAGTAATTAAGTACCTAAACCCACCATTTTATTGTTTACTCATTGGTCTAAAAGCATCACTATGTATAAGATCAAACAATCCACTACCCCTATCATCTTTTCTCTCAAAATTTGTATTTGACATTGATAGACCCAAAGGGAATATTTAAATCCTCTGAGAATGAATCAAATTAAAATCTTAAATGTTCTTAAACTTTATTAACTACAAAGGTGTAGTATAGTAGAAGTATGGGGTCAAAATCATAGAGATCAGGGAACAAAGTGATGATAACTCTAAACTAAAGCTCAGGTCACTCCAGTTTCTAATTTATTTTATTAAAATATTTTTTCAATTTAAATAAATGTTCAAATAGAAAAAAAATAGAGGGGAACTAGTTTTTAGGGATGGTTTTTTTAAATAAATTAATTCAACTTCACTTGAAAAACAATTATATCAAATAGTTTCATGAACAAACAATTTTATCAATTGAATAAATGGTCATTATCTATCAAATTATCCTAGAATACTAATTCTTCATGGTTATATGAATCAAAATAGATAAATTTCATTATGTTCATATTTCAAAAATAAGAAGAATAATTGAATTCAATTTTCATGAATAATTCATATCAATTATGTTAGTTTTCATCGATTTTTGAAGGAATGTGGACAATGGATCAGTGATAAATAAAATAGGAATACAAGAAAAAAATGGAACTATTGAATACACACATATTACAAGAAAAGTTAAATCAAAAAATTATGGTACGCACCCCCTTTAACTAATCTCTCTCCCTTCTATAGGTTTCTTCCAACCATAGTTAGGTGATCACCAATAATGATTAAACCCAAAACCATAGGAGAGAGATTAAGAAAGAAAGGTAATTAAGAAAAGAAAGACAACAAAATTAAACTAGAAATCATTCAATGTTACATAAAGAAAAGAAAAGAAAAACATAAATCTATCTATGTAGAACTCCAATTCAGAACCCTACAGCAGCCTCCTAGTTGTCGCACCTCAAGCATGGAATGGAATCTCTATTCCCCTAGTAAAACTCCTTATTTATAACCAAATAAGTCCTCATAGGGTTCCCTTGGGTCAAATATGGTGTTAAATGTTCAACCAAGTCAATTTCATAAGGTTTACAATAAAATTTATATAAATACCATCATTTTAATGCAATGTTGGACACTTGCACATTGTGTAATGTTTACACGATGTGTGAATCTTGCACCACATGTATCAAATTCATGACCTATGGATTTTGGGGTCATCTTTACATGTGTTATGCAGTAAAACATATATGTCATGGAATGACACATTTCTTCTTCACTTAAAGATTATTTTCCCACTTCAATAACTATATTTATTTCATGAATGGAACTGGTTTATGATGTGTAATGATTTTACAAAATATAAATTCATCTTATAGTACCTTAAGCTCCATTTTTCCATGGTTCTTCAGTTTTCTACCTCTGTAACCTCCCATGATCATCCACCATAATGAAAAATCTTCATTTAATGGATTTATTAGGTCTCTTTGGATTCAATATTCAATGTAAACTTCATCATATTTCTCTTGTCCCACCATACTCACTAGTGCAAAAACACTTATTAATGTCAGTTTTTATTGATTTTTGATGTTGGTTATAAACTGACGTCTTTAAAGGAGACGTTAAAAATATGGTTTTCACGTCGGTTTTTCAAAAACCAATGCTAAAAATAATTTTCTTATGAGTTTTGGCGTCAGTTTTAAAGGAAACTGACGCCAAAACTTCATTTAGACATGCTTTTAGGCGTCGATTTTTTATAAAACCGACGCCGAAAATAGAGTCGACTAGATTTTCGGCGTCGGTTTTATAGAAAATCGACGCCGAAAATCTGTTCTTTGACATCAGTTTTAGATAAAACCGACACCATAAGTCATTTTTTTTAAAACCTTTCAGTGTCGGTTTTGAAAATAACCAATGCCATAAATAAATAAAAAATTTTAAAAATAATTACAATTTCAGTTCCAAAAAATCAAAACCCCTGAAAAAAACACAGTATACAAAGACAATCAAACAGTATTTTTTCAGAGGCACTTGAGAGAACTCAAATTAATGTAAAATTAAAATACACGTACCTGAAATATTAGAATATATATACCTCAAATCTTAATCAATATACATACCTCAAATCTTAATCAGACTTAACAAAAAGTTTTCAAAAGTATATTGAATATGGATCATATCATATTGGGAATAAGAATGTGAATCATTGAATGCCTACAATAATATTTAATGATATGAAATTAATAAATAGAAAAAAGTGGCAGAAAATATATAAAAAATTAATACAACTAACCTTATAAAAATAAGTAGTTTCCCCAATTGTGATTATATCGTACATGAATCATAGAATATAATAACCACATTCAACATGTCCATTTTGACGATGGCACTATAGTTATAAAACATTTAACTAATAAAAAAACCAATATATAACAAAAATATAAAAACTAATTACCTGTACGTCCACATATTTGATTTTCGTTGGTTTCTTTTCTCACATGTTTTCCTTTGTAAAATGTTTCCATGAACTGCATTTTTTATATAAGAACTAATAAAACTTGTGTAAACAATGAAAATTAAACATAACAAACTTATAAAAATAAAAAACAACTTACCTGATTAATAAGTTGGAAAATGGTTTATGCACTTTTCCTAATAAAGAGAAAAACCAATATAAGGTGCATTCATTTGGGAAAAATACGCCTAACATCCAATACCTCCTACAATACAAAAATTTTACAATTAATGACATTATAATGATCATTAGTTCAAAATTATGTTGATGTTCTTACTTATCAAGAAATGGAAAAAACCAGCACTGAATCTCTGTTTGTGATTATCTCTCGGATATATATTGAACTCTTTCTTCATTCTTCACATGTTTGACTTCCAAGGAAATGTACTCTGGATCTATAAAGCTGTAAATTCTTGTAGTTTCATTTTGTAAAATAATCCTATGTAGATACCTAATTTAAAAGAAAATATAGTTAGTCAATGACATAAAAATCTTTTATTAATTAAATAGTAATTCAAACGTCAATTTACTTACATGGAAAACAACTGCACCACATTCAACCCGATCTCTTCAAAATTAACTAAATTCATGATATCTTCTTTCAGTATTCTCAATTGATAATTTATTCCACATATATCGGGCGTCATCCAAAACTCATAGATAAAATTCAAGGAAGAAGAGGACTCAGATAATCTTTTCAACCCATAAGAAATATCAGAAGTATCTACAACCAACTGTTCCTGAACATTTTGTTTCATTTGTACAGTTTCTTTTGCTTTGAGATATTCCTATATAAGTTAAATTTCAGAAAACATTATAAGTAATTTTGAATCATTTTTAATTAATATTTAAAAAAACGCATACCTCATGTGAAATATAACGAAGTAGGGCAGTTGGCCAAAGTAAAAAATGGCCCATACATTCCCCAACACTGGTGATCTCCACAGTAGGAAATGGTACTAGAGCAGTAGGATCTATAATAACAAGTACTAATACTCTAACCTGACCCATCTGCGTAGGCTGATGATGTACTGAGTCCCCCAAAAAATACACCTGTCCTAACGCAACAATATGTACATAAGGATCTCCCGCAAACAACTCACAAAATAAGGCTTGATCCGAGGGAGGAGGTGGAGGCTCAAAGTTAGCAGGTGGGGAAGGGTAGTCCGGTTGAGCAGGCTAAGAGGGCAGAAAAATGAAAAGGGTATATTAGTGTATAAAATTTATAACATAGAAAAATTGATTAAAAATTAAATAAAATAATATACCTCAAAAGGTTGCGCAGACAGGGCAGGGTAAGCAGATGGGGTAGGGTAGTCTAGGTGAGTAGGCTGAGAATGTTGAAAAATGAAAAAGTTATATTAGTGTTTATAATTTATAAAATAGAAAAATTGATGACAAGTAAATAATATACCTCGGAAGGCTGCCCAGACGGGTCTGGGTAAGCAGATGAGGCAGGGTAGTCCGGGTGAGTAGGCTGAGAATGTTGAAAAATGAAAAATTTATATCAATGTTTATAATTTATAAAAAAGAAAAATTGATGACAAGTAAATAATATACCTCGGAAGGCTGCGTAGAATGTGATTGTCTTTCCAAGTGTTCTAATAAATCCTTATGTACTGCTGCTTGAATTTGATCACTGTAGACTGTTTCATATCATGCAGCTCTTCTTTTAAGGATTCGATTTATGGGTCTCTTGATTGCTTAATCTTACCAAAAACCTTCTGAATACTAACACCCACCTGATATCCTATAACACGGCCAGGGTGTTCTGCCTTTCCCAAAGCAGTGGCTAGGATATCCATCCTACCCTCGGGGATAAAAGAGCCATGTGTCTCTTGCTCCTGAAGTTCATCCTGAAATGAAAAATAAAAAAGTTATATTAGTGTTTATAAATTATAAAATAGAAAAATTGTTAACAAATAAATAATATTTACTTACAATTCTATCAGCCACTTGATGATCTTCCTCTGTAAGATATTGTTCATTTTTTTTCTTCTTGCTCGTTTCCATTTCTCATGGCGAGTGGGAGGAGATGGAGGACCATATTGGACCTCTTTTGAACCACTACTTGATCGAGCTATTAATGCTTTAAATTTTTCTTCAATCATTTTCTGCTCCAAATATGAGTACCCTCCATGTGATAAAGTATGAGGGTATACGTTTTGCAACTGGATCTCCTGATGAGATCTCCTAGAGGCCTGTTACATAAAAATAAATTTCTAATAATAAAGAAAATATAGCATAAATTTTAAAATATAAAACAATTACAATACCTGAAATTTCTCTTCCTGACGACTGTCAACAAATCGATTACATGTTTCTTTATCTATATATGGATACTTAAGACATGGGATTTCAAACATTCTCTTTCCAAAAACATAATCTTTTGTCAGTTTGGTTTTAAAATTTCTCAATTGAACCGCCGCTAAAGAGATATGTCTTTTCCTACTTTCTTTGGTTTCCTCAAAATTGAATGTCATCTGTAATTGAATATATTAAATATGTAATTTAAACTATATAATATTAAAAAAATGAGATAAAATAAATAAATAAAGATATTTTACCGTCACGGCCTCCCAAAGCTGTTGCTTCGATGTCCTGTCCACTGACTTCCAATCAGGATATAAAATACTAATCCTGCAATGGCTCTGCATCACTATATAACTGACAAACTGAACTGCATTTAGGACAACTGAATTATTATTATCATCAAAACGGATGTGTAATTTGTTATCATCATGAGCAAGTGATAGTTTTGGTAAACGTGTAATACCATGTTTACCAACTTGAGAACTTGATTTTTGAGTAGTAACTAGAGAAGTCTCCTCCACCGAGGACGCATCAGTAGTCCTGAAAATTTTTTTTGTTAATTAACAGTTTTATTTCATTAAATAAGTATATTACTGAATATTTAATAATATGTAAAAATAGATATACCTCGGTAACTGCTTCTCTCTATTTGTATCTGACATTGCTACTAGAAAGTGTAATGAAATTTTGTGTACCTGCATATCATTAGAAAACTGAATAATTAGAAACAAGGAAGAAAAAAAATAAATATGTAAAAATATAGGCATGCATTTGTAAGTTTTAAAAATAGACACAAAATATAAATATTTACCAGAAAAATTAGGAGACTAATTTAGTGTTTTTCCACATGCCTTCATCATGATCGGTACGTACTGCATGAAATATGTTTGTCTTATATTCATTATAATCATCTGGAAATTGTGTAATAGATGAATAAGGCTCATGTAAATCACTAGCATCATCAGAATCATCCTCATCACCCAAATGATATCTTTTCCCTTGAAAAACAATTGACCACTAATCATTCGACGGATCAATGACATAAAATACTTTTTTTGCATGTGTTGCCATGATAAATAGTTCCTAATTGGGATTAAATCTTTTCAAATCAACAAGTTTAAACCCATATTCATCATGTTTCATGCCATTATTACTATCAACCCAATTACACTTAAAAACAGTGACTTGAAATTTAATATAATCAATTTCCCATATATCTTCAATAACTCCAAAATATGAAGTTGATGCAGAAATTGGGTTTTTATCTTTAGCACTCGAAAAATGCATTGCTTCAGCGAATACCATCACACCACTATTTTGAATGGTACTCTTGTCATCCAGATTTTTTGTGTAAAATGTGTATCCATTGATATCAAAACCAGACCAAGTGATCACATTAAGAGATGGTCCCCCTGCTAACCACTTCAATGTTTCTGATACAGATATATCTGGGGTGACTTTCTCTTTAAACCACGAAACAAAAGTCTTCTTATGCTCAATCATCAACCACTTTTCATTTCTTTTCTGATATTGTAACTTTAATTCAGCAATATGTGAGGATATATATGGTTGAACCTCATCTGTGTTGTTCAAAATGTATAAATGTGCTTGCATCACTTCATCACGTGGAATGAACTTTACCTTTAAGCCTCGAACCCCTCTACCTTCTCTATCAACTGTCATATGTCAAGATACAAGGAGACCAATATGCTCCACCTCTTTCAAATAATCAGTACAGAACTCAATCACCTCTTCTAATACATATTTTTGAACAATATAGGCCTTTGGTCGATAAGGATTTTTAACATATCCTTTCAAAATTTTCATATATCTTTCAAAATGATACATCCATCTTAAATAAACAGGCCCACATATTCTTATCTCACACACCAAATGAATCAATAGATGAACCATTATATCAAAAAATGTGGGTGGGAAATACATTTCTAGTTGACAAAGAATAAGAGTTGCTTCATTCTCCAACACATATAACAAATTTGGATCAATGACTTCGCTACAAATGGATTTAAAGAAATTACATAACCTGATGATTGTCTTTCTGACAGCTTTCGGTAATATACCATGCACTGCTACTGGTAGAATTTGTTGCATCAACACGTGGAAATCATGCAATTTCATACCTATTAATTTACAATCTCTAAATGACACAAAATTATTCACATTTGAAGAAAAACCGCTGGGTACTTTAATACCATGAAGACACTGACAAAAATTCATCTTTTCAATCTTGCTTAATGTGTGACAAGCCAGAGGTAAATATGTTCTGTTTCCTTTCACAACGGGAGCTAACTCCAAACATATTCTCATTAATATCAAGTCCAATCTAGCATGTAATCCATATTTTGTCTTTCCTTTTATGTCTAAAAAAGTTCCAATCAAACTATCACATATGTTTTTCTCAACATGCATAACATTAATTTTATGTTTTATCCTTAACAGTCTCCAATAAGGTAGTTTGAAAAAAATTGACTGCTTCTTCCAGATATGTTTTTGTCAACCATAACTTTTTCTCTTCCCAAATATCGAATCAGTATCTTTCACTCTGTCATAATATTCTTCAGCTGACAATAGTCGAGGGGGGAGGTTGTATTCTTGTAAACCGTTAAATGCTTTTTTCAATCTACGATAAGGATGGTCAATTCACAAAAATCTTCGATGTCCCATGTACACTATCTTTCTTCCATTCTGCAATTGATAATATGAAGTTTGTTCTTCACAAATTGGACATGCTTTATGTCCCTTAACACTATATCTAGATAAGTTTCCATATGCAGGAAAGTCATTTATAGTGAACATTATCATAGAACATAAAAGAAAATACTCTTTCTTGTATGCATCGAAAACTTTAACACCTTCCTCCCATAGTAGTTTCAAATCGTCAATCAATGATGTAAGATACACATCAATATCATTTCCCGGTTGTTTTGGTCCAAAAATCATCAAGCTCATCATAACATATTTTTTCATCATACATAGATGTGGGGACAAGTTGTAAACTACCAGCAAAAGAGGTCATGAACTATGTTGGCTACTGAGGCTCCGATATGGATTCATTCCATCAGTACACAATCCCATTCTGAGATTTCTAATTTCACTTCCAAAATCATGAAATTTTTTATCAAACTTCTTCCACTGTGGTGAATCGGTAGGGTGACGTCAGTTACCATCATAGATGCGCTCAACTGAATGCCATCTTAACCTTTTTGCATCAATTTAATTTTCAAATAGATGCTTCAAACGAGGAATTATTAGAAGGTACCAAATTTCTTTAGCTGGAGTTTTGATTCTGGTACCTAAAAATAAATCAGAATTGAATTATCAGAATTGTATGAAAAAATTATTGGATGATATCATTAGAAAGTAAAAAATTGATTTTTCATAATGTTACATTACATCACCTGAGAATGAATCTGAGTTGACTTTCTCATCCATCTTATAGCTTGATGTCCCACATGTAGGACAACTTGATAAATGTTCATTTTATTTCCTATACAGTACACAATCATTGGGGCAAGCATGCATCTTTTTATACACCAATCCCATTGGGCATAATATTTTCTTCACTTCATAATTGGAATCTGGAAGCCCATTGCCTTCTGGAAGTATCTCTTTTAAAAGCTCAAGTAAACTGGAGAAACTTTTATCACTCCACCCATTTTTTTCTTTTAAGTTAACTAATCTCAAAACTGTTGATAACACTATATATTTACTACAACCTGGGAATAATGGTTTCTCATAATCTCCATACAATCGTTCAACAGTTGGTGTTTTTTCGATAGTTTCAACACCAAAATCATGAATTAATTCTTCAATACAATCCTCTACCTCATTATGAATATCGTTATCAACATTGGATGTTGAATTTTCAGTTCTTTCACCATGAAAAATCCAACGTGTTTAATTAAGGCTAAAACCATAACAAATGAGATGATCCTTGATTTCTCTGAAGTTTAACTTTCTCATATTTACACACTTCACACATGGACAGAAAATCAAATCAATATTTTGAAGATGTCTTTTAGCAAATTCCAAAAAATTATCAACTCCTTTTTCATATTCACTAGTGGTTCTTCATAAATAAATCCAATTACGATCCATTAATACCTGATATCACAATATAATTGATGAATATATTAAAACATATAAACATTTAAATATCTATTGGATATATTGTAAACAAAAACATATTTAATAAAAACTATTGATAATCAGATAAAAGACATCAGATATGAAACACGTTTACAAATAGAGTAAACAATTTATTTTCATATTATATACATGTGTGTTATATTGATATTATAATTTAATTATAATATCATTCTTTTAAAATTTATTAGTTAATTTTACATAGTTGCAATATTTCGATGTTTCATGTGTCAAAAATATTGAAGAGTACATTAATTTAAAGGATGCAATAAGTGAAATGTGGGAGTACATGGAAATATGTATAAATTATTGAAAATTTTGTGGTATGATCTATACCTATGTACTAACAAATACATGTATCGAGATTAATATGACGGTGAATAGAGTAGCAGTTCTAGATAGAATGATAATACAAACCAAAAATAATGATAATACAAACCAAAAATAAACTAATAAAATCTATACCAACAATGATAATACAAACAAACACTATAAAATGATAAACTACCACTATAAAATCTATACCAACAATGATAATACAAACAAACACTAATAATGAAAATCACGCAAAAATAGGGAGATGAAATCTATACCAATAATGATAATACAAACCAACAATGATAATACAAACAAACACTATAGTGTTTGAAGAAACACAATAAAATCTATACCTACAATGATAATAAAAAAATAATGAAAATCGCACAAAAATGATAATACAAACCAATGATAATACAAAAAAATGATAATACAAACAAATCTATACCAACAATGATAATAAAAACAAAAAATAATGATAAACTACAACTAAAACCGAACCAATAATAAAAATCGTGAAAAATAGGGTTCTTAAAGAAGAAATAAAAAATGGGAGATTAAATAAGAGATAAATAGGAAGAGCGCATACCCAAAATTGGGAAAACGGCACAAAACCTTTAACAATGGCCATCCAAGATAGAAAATCACATTCGAAGGTCGTCGGGAGTCCAAAGCGCCGCAACGGAACTTGTTTTTGACGATCGAACAAAAATGAGGGTTTCGGTCCACAAATAATTTTAAAAGACTTTTCTCGTCGGTTTTAGAGAAAACGGACGCCGAAAATTTTAAAAAAACATTTCGACGTCGGTTTTAGAGAAAACCGATGCCGAAAATAAATCTTATAGCGTCGGTTTTCCAAAAAACCGACGCAAATTTTTTATTTTTTTTCTTTTCGGCGTCGGTTTTCCTGAAAACCGACGCTGAAATGTTTTTTAATATTATTTTCCACATCGGTTTTACGAAAAACCGACTCTGAAATTTTTTTTTCAATTAGTTTCGGCGTTGGTTTTTCTCAAAACCGACACGGTAAATTAGTTTATTATTATTATTGGCGTCGGTTTTCTTCAAAACGGACGCCAAAACATTTTTTTAAAAAATTTCAGCGTCGGTTTCTTGAAATACAACGTGAAATATCATCGGATACTTGTTTTTGGTGTCTGTTTTTTGTAAAACCGACGCTAAAAACTTCCTGCACATACTATTCGTGTTGGTTTTTAAAAAACCGACGTTATTATGACGATGTTAAAAATCGTATTTCCACTAGTGATTATTTCACATCACAACATGAAGAGTTTTTATCTTCTCAAAATGTTCTATATTCCTTCATAATTCTCTAATTTTCAGTCGTGTATAAGAATACATAATAAATAAAAATCATCCATGAAACCCAACCATAATCAATTAATATTAAATGATTTCACAAATATAAACCCATCAATATATAGATATAAATAAAAGTGATTATACATTTTTTCCAATAAACAAGATTTTCATGTGTCAAATGATTTGTAATTGAATGAATACAAAGAACTATGTATATGGATTATTTATAAATGTTTCTTATTTATATGTCAAAGTTTAAAATTACAAAGTTATTTGGGATTATAATCAACTCTGAGATTCTTATTCTGAATTTCATAAATTTTATTGTTCATAAAAAAATATAAATATATTTCATTATATTTCTAATTCCATAAAAAATTAAATTCTTATATATAGAAAAACTATTTTTTTTAATAACATATGAAAAAAATAATATTTCCCAAAAATATACATAATTAAAATTCTTATTTATGTCAGGAACATAATAATAGTTTTTCAATTCTAGTATCAATCCACTTTGTAAAATCAGATCACAATTGTTGACCTCTAATACAAAAACTCTTGTTCAATTACCGACACAAAGATATACTTCACCCTTCATTAACTCCCTCTTATCTATAATTCTGTGTTTGTTAGCACAAATGTGTGAAGCACTACTGGTTTATAATACCAATGATTCAAGGCTGGAAAATTTTATTTCAATAACATTCACATTTGGGTACTCTGAATATTTCCCCTTGAGAACACTTCTCATTCCTAGATAACAATATTTAATTTTTATGGGTAATTCATATTAATGATCTAAATGTTTTGAGTGTAAATTATGAAATAATATTCAATAAATACACACCAGTAGGTGGGTATCATGTATTATATATTTTCATTAAGTTTTTTAAATGAATGTTCTCTCAGTAAAAATGATGACCCCATACATTATATCCATTTAGTGAGACAAGATATATATTTCATAATAACTTACATTGTTTATCATATAATAAATCCATATTATTTATGTAGTGAATCATCCCAATCATAATAGTTACGATTCTTGGATATTTGAGTGGATAAATACTTATTTGAATCCATCATATGGATTCACACAACTATATTCCTCTAGTATCCTAACCTTTAGGTATTCCCAACTAGTGTAACACAAAGAAAACATCAAGAATAAGATAAAAAAAGATAATAAATAGATACTCGTATTTATATTAATAATACCCATGATGAAAATTAAATGTAACTAACAGTTGTCTTTCCATAACCAAGATATTCTGGAGGCACTCGTACTGAGATCGATAATACCTGATTGAATGATTGATGTCTTGATAAGTGCCACTTTTAAAGGAATTTCACACTTATTATTTATGGATATTTAGTATCACCAATTTATTAAAAATTATAAACATATTAAATTCATAATTATTACATCTTATGTAATCATTATCTTCTCATGTTTTATTCTTTTTTTGTGTATTAATTATTATAATTATTTAGTTTTAAAAATCCAAATTCAAACTACTAAATTAATATTTTCAAACCATATTAATGTATAAATCTTTACAAAACCCAAAAAAAATTGTTAATCACCCAAAAAATCCAATCATTTTCATGCATATGAAAATGAATCACATGCATGAGTTACAGGAATTATTCATATAAAGGAATAAAGTTACATGAGATTGAAAAACTTTATATGACTAAGCACAAAGAAATAGACAGTCAACCCCAATAACTTTTCATTCCATGGAATAATCCTTCAGGAAGGTGGGTGGTTCAACCCCAAATCCCTCTACATAGGGGTACTTTAAAAAAGAGATAATTCAATTCATAAAACCTCTAACGCAAAATATGAAATAACTAGACCCAAAAACTATCCTCAATCTCATAACTATAATTTAAAAACTGATATCAAGGTATATGAAATCTAAATTTTATGATACTTAACCTAGAATGATATGTAAGGATCTATCCTAGAAGTAATTTATCATATAAATGAATATACATAACATTCAAATTTCATAGAAAATTACAAAACATAAATATCAATTAAATTTTATAAACAAATAAACATTTTATTAATTTTACAAAATATAATACATTTATAAATTATACATAGAAAATGGTAATTATAAAAATTTCATAATTTATCAAGAATATAAATATTTTATGTTCATTTAAATATGAAATACTTCATATTTTATATTATATAGAATTTTTATGATATTTCATGAACTATAAACATTTTATAATTAAATTTATATTATATAAAAATTTTATATAATCTAAATATCATATATTTTTTAATTTATAAACACTTTATAAATTTCTTCTTATGATATCTAAATAAACCATTTATTTCTATAATATAATGCTGCTATTTAATTTTACAAAAGGTATTTTAAAATATTAACCTTTAATATTTATGTAAAATGTTTCTTAAACATTTATTCAATTAATTATAAACAATTTATGATTAATTAATTTATTTATAAATTAAAATATCCCAAAATACCTTTTATTATGATTTATAAATATTTCATAAACCATAAAAATCATTTAATATTTAAAAAACATTAACCTCTTTTTGTTTACCCTTACATAAAATCCATATTTTACATAAGTGTATCATCCCTTTACCCTTATAAAAACTCTCAGTGTAAGGGTAACTACCCTTTTTTCTTCATACAATCACTCTATATAAGGTTAATACCCTTTCACAACACCAATTTCTTAAGGGTTGGGAGGAAACAACCCTTAAAAAGTACCTCATGGATAGGTAATACCTTTATGAATTCCCCTTTCATATAGGTAATCTTTATTTTTTTGAATTTTGTGTAAAGTTAAACATTAATTACCTTTATGCAGTGACTCTGGTACCTGTACATGTAATGGTAAAGTTATAGTGACTTATTCATAAACCCCTTTTTTAATGGTACTACCTTTATGTATATTGGTCATGAAAAGTTATAACATTTATGTATCCTACTAGAATAAGGGTAAATAATATTTACCATTATAAATATCATGTCAAGTTCTATAACCTATAACTATTTTATGAAAACATTTTTTGTTTCTCTTTGTAAACTAGTGATCTAAACACATTGAATTCTTAAAGAAAATCACACTGATTCCACTAATGAGTTCTATATGATCATTGGTAGTAGAAAAAACCCAAAAAAGGCAAGTCAATCTTTAAGAAATCAATGTGTAAATAATCTGAAAAATAGAGTACCTGGTATTTGGTAATTATAGTAGATTTAATTTTCTATTCAAGAATATAATACTTGATACATATTATTGAATCAATAAAAAAATTCTTCTTTCCTTTGAGGTAGAACATCATCCACTTAGATCCTTGATCGTATCAATAGGATACCTAAAAACTGAAAGGGTTACTAACGCCTTCTTTGAAAAAAATGAAGAATCTATAGGGAAGAAGAGAGGTTTAGTTATGACTCACAAGTATCTTACACACAATAGGAAAGTATTGTATCCTATTATATAGCCTTCCCCAATGCTCTTCATCAGATTAAGAGTTTTGGTTAAAATTATAAAATATTATGTGTCATTACATGGAATTTCAGAATTTCATTATATTAATGATCATTTATTGACCAACTTCAATGAATGTGCTTATCTAACTAGTACGATACATATAATGAATCATAAATGATGTAAAACCTTTCAGGTGTGTAGGTGGTAGTCGTGTGTATCACATATATGTATTCATCGTGCCTCACATTCAGGTATTTTATGTTCACTTCCAACACATAATTCTTAACATATGTCCTGACATAAGATACTGGAAAGTACTCTATGCAGAAAAGTGGTGATTCATCTACTCAGTTCTATGATGAGGTACTAGAAGCACAACAGATTGAGGTGCTATCAGCAACAATGAAGCAATACACAGAGGAAGTAGAGCCATAGCTATATGTGCACCCTTTTGAAGTAGAGGAAGTTCATAAATAGGAATAAACTCTAATAGATTTAACATCGATGTAGTGTGGAAATCACACCTAGAGTGGGTGTGAGGTTCATACACCAAGTTGTGGTACTAAGAGACATCAAAAAATAATTTTTTAACTAAAAAAAATTTACATATAAAAATAATAATTTTAAAAGTCATTAAATGTATTTTTAGATTCAGAATTTCTAAATTTCCCCTTACTGCATGTCAAACCTCATTATCATAATATTTATCATTAATCCTTCACTTATTAAATAAATTACATAAATTTTGATCCCTTGATAGAGAAAATAAAATATGTGGTAATTAATAAAAAAAAGTAATATATACACTTAATAACATTAAAAGGGATAAAAATGGGTCATAAATATTCCTACAAGAGGGTGTGTATATAAATTCCCAATCAAATCATCCTTGAAGGGTGCTTTTATTAGTTTTATTTTTTATACTAATAAAATTACATTATATTTTATTGGTTCTTATAAGATCATCATTTTTTATCACTGATGAAACATATTTCTAGTGATGTTAAAACCTATATCTATATTAGTGGGTCAATATTATTATCATTGTGATAAATTCATATTTATGGGTAACATGTGATGAAATAAAACAATTAAATTAATATGCTCATCTGAATGTATCATATACTGCATTGAGAGATTTCTATAGATCATAAAAATTACACTCATAAAAATATATAAATATATACATATACTTACATAAATATATATATATAATTATAATTTTAATGTTATTATTTCACACCAACAATTCAAATTCATTCATATTATAAAATCATTTTATAATACATTTACAAACATATCCACAAGACCATTCCAATTTTCATATAAAATAATAATTTTGATATTATTATTCCATATATTTGGAAATATAAATTTCCATAAATTTAATTTATCTCATCACATTTATAATCATTTATTTATATTCTATAATTTATATTACTATTAATAACAACCACATCACATTATTATATTTTTTAATCTATATATTATTCTTATATTAACGATACAGAAACATCCAATTAAATTTATAATATAATTATAACATTTATAAAATATAACATTTACACATATTTATAACACAAACCTCAATGAAAATAAATTTATCAAAATTATAAAAAAACATTTAAACAAAAAAATTATAAAAAAATATAATGGAAAAAACTAAACTAAAAAATATTTATAACATGTATAAAGTATAACATTTGAGAAAACCTAAAACAAAAACAAAATTGGTGAGTTTCAATCTATTTGAGACTTTCCCAAAAAGGGTAAATTATTTAATATATTTATAATATTTATAAAAAATTACATTTATAAAAAACCTAAAATCCAAAAAAAACATAAACCTCAAATGTATTTCGTCCCCTATTTTTAATTATGTATTCTTTCCTAGATAAATTTTAATGATGAATAGTTTGGAAAACAATTAACATTATTTTTATTTATTTTTATTTTTCTCACAATGATTAAAAAAACACACATTTGGATAGTATGATCACACTATTTTCTCTCTTTGATCGATCTTTTAGTCAAAATTTGTTTCCATCATCATCCCTATCACTAGTGGTTTTATAATATCTATTGGAATGTCTAACCCTCAGTGGTGAAATTTTGTTCTTATGGAAAAAAAGAAAATCACACCTTTATAATACAGTGGTCTAGATACCTTACCCTTTATTACATAGGAATATTCCATAAGTGTGATGTGTGTGATGATAGTACTTTCATGGGGTGGCTCCGCTAACATTAACTTAGTGGTCATCTACACTAACTTGAACTTCTTCCATAGTCTATTTCACATAAGCCTTACTTGATGAAGCTTTAATTGGGCTTGATTAAGGGAGATCTTCAATAACTCTTTCTCCCTCCCAAGTTCTAATAAATGGGCTTTAAAAGGAAAGGTCCTATAGGTTGAGTCCATTGTTCATCCCTTCAATATAAATTATATTTTATCATTACCCTTTACCTAAACTCATTCTTTTGATATTATTACAAATGGTCATAATTCTCAATAGTCATATTGACCAATGGTTATATTAACCAATGATTAGCTAACAATTAGCTTCTAATAGTCACATTACATTGTATACCATATATATACTGCAGTATTCTCATACTCAATATTAATTACTTTGATTACAAATTATCTACACTTAAATTGATAATTTATATCACATCCTTAACTCTTATAATTATTTTTACTATTTTTATTATAGGTGAGATCTTCATTATTGAACTCAATCCTATGGAGTTTACATTAGTGTGTGAATACCTCTTTTTTATTTGTCTCCTTGCATTGTTTCTAGCTATTATAATCAATATTAAGTCATGATATGTAATGTTATTATAAAATTTAATATTCTTTATATGTTCTCATAATAAATCTATCATTATAAAACATGAGTTCTTAACAATATAAAGGAACTTTTTCTATCATTACATTATCCCTCTTTAAGAGATTTCATCCCCAAAATTTATGTCCTGCCTTAAAAAAATTGGGATATTTCTACATCATCATTTATTCAGGCTCCTAGGTTACCTCTTTGAACTTGTGATTCTTCACAGGACTTTAATGGGTCATGTGGTCTTATTCCTCAACACTTTTTTATTTTCTTCAAGAATCTAGATTGGTTATTTTTCATATGATAAGATAGGTTCTAATTCTATATCATTTTTGTCTATTATATGTGTTGGTTCTGACAAATACTTTCTTCACATGGACACGTGGAAGTTGTCGTCGAAATTGGAAAAATTTAGACAAAATGCTTACAAATAGGAAAATTTTTAAACATTCTCCAAAATCTCAAATGGTCTAACATAGCTAAGAATGATGTTCAAATTATTTATAAACCTCACAATTCTTTTTTATGGTGATATTTTTAGTAATACATGATCCTAAACATGAAACTCTAAGCCCTTCTTTGGTTTATATTATAACCATTTTTTTGAGTCTAAGTAGCCTTGATATGTTTTTGGATCACTTGTATCTTCCCTATAGTGTCTTTTATAATGTATGGTCCAAAAAAATTTCTTTCTCCAACTTCATTCTAGTATTTCGGAGTTATATTTCTCTTCCCATAGAGTTATTCATAAGGATCCATTTGAATCTTAGAGTGAAAAATATTGTTATAGGAGAGATCAAAATATGTAAGATATTGATCCTAAATCCCTTTAAAATAAATTTATCTAGACCATATCATTTCTTAAAATGTTCAAATAATCCTATCAAATTGTCCATTGGTTTGAGGATGATAGTTCATGCTATGGTTTACATCAATATTCTTAGAATTTTAAAGGATCCTCTAGAACTTAGAATTAAATCTTGGATCGTAGTCTGAAATAATTGATTGTGTAACACCATTAAATCTCACCACATATTTAATATATTGAAAATAAATTCACTAGAGGGATAAGCCTTCTCAAGTAGTGATAAAATGAGAATACTTTTTTGATATATCAATGATTGCCCATATGGAATAATTTTCCTTGGATGTCTTGAAAAGGCCTGTAACAAAGTCCATAGTAATGTTTTTCTACTTTCATACAGGTATGGATAGTTAATGAAGTAATCTTTTGGGTAGCTGTTTATCATCCTTTACTTATTGACATACCTAACATCTTGTAGTATAATCATCAATCTCCTTTTTCATGTTAACCCACCATTAATGATCTTGTATATCTCTATACATTTTGTTTCTTCCAGGATATATAATGAACATAAAGTTACAAGATTCATATATTAGATATTTATATTACTCTATTATATATATGGGATATATATAAATTTGTAACAAACCTCAATACTCTCTCTTGATCAACATTGAACTCAATAAACTTCCCCTTTTTTACAACTACTATCTTCTTTTATTACTTAGGATCACCTCTTTGTGATATCTTGAACTTCTTTAATAATGAATGTTGGGAAATCATTTGGGTTAAGATTTATGATTTCACTTCCCTTATAAATTCTATTTCTATATTTACTAAGTCCTTGATTAATGGGTTTCCTTAAAACCTCATCATTGAAAGAACTCTAAGGTCTTTACTACTCAATGTGTATGTGTCATTGTTTTCTTTTCCAAGGTGATAAATGATAGAATAATCAAAGTCCATTAGATGTTCTAACCTTCTCCTTTGTCACATGTTCTTTTACTTTCATGTGAATATATACTTAAAAATCTAGGGGTTGGTGTATATATCATAATTTTCACCATTAATATTGTGTATCCATATATTTAATGCAAATATAACTACCGCTAACTCCAAATCATGGGTAGGATAATTCTATTCATGATTTTTTAACTATCACAATGTTTAGGAAATCACATTTTCATTTTTCATGGGTACATATACAAGTCCCTTCAAGTATTTATCACTATAAATGATAAATACTTACCCATTATAGGGTAAAATTAGTACAATTTCACTAACCAATTTCTTTTTTAGTTCTTATAAACTTTCTTCACACTCCTTTATCTAGATGAAATTAGATCCCTTTTAATTTAACTCAGTTAGTGGATTAGAGATCCATGAAAAGTTTTCCAAAAACCTATTATAGTAACCTTCTATACCAAGAAAACTATGAATCTCACTTTTTGAGTGTAGTAAGTTTCCACTCCTCTACAACTATTGTCTTTACAGGATCCATCGATATCCCTTCACTAGTCAAAATGTTTCCCAAGAATGAAACTTTTTATAACATGTACTCACATTTTATGAATTTACCAAAAATATTCTATTTCCTTAGAGTTTGTAATATAAATGTTAGATGATCCTCACTCTCTTCACGACTCTTAGAATATATTAGAATATCATCAATAAAGACCACACCAAACTTATCAAGTTAGTCCCTAAAGACTCTATTCATAAAATCCATAAATATGTAAGGAGAATAGGTCAATCCAAAGGTCATAAAAACAAAATTATTATTTCAATTTCTTCTTAGGAATTAAATATTTGGGATATCTTCTTTATTCACCCTCAGATAATGATGTCATGAACGAAGTTCAATCATGGGGTAGAATTAAGACCCATGAAGCTGGTCAAAAAAATCATCAATCCTTAGAAGAGGGTATTTGTTCCTTACTATAATCCCATTATGTTCTCTATAAATAATTCATAGCCACATTTATCCATCCTTCTTATTTAAAAATAGAATATGTTCTCCCAAAGGAGGTACACTTTCATGAAAAAATATTCTCTAAAAGATCTTGAAGTTTCTTATTTAATGACTCTAACTCCACATACTCCATTATAAATGGGTTCTTTGATATTTTATTGGATCCAAGTATGATTTAAATTGATAAATCTACCTATATTTATATGGGAGTTCTAGGTAACTCTCTAAGAAATACATCAATGTACTCCTGAACAATGGGTACATCTCAAATTTTTATACTTTCTCTTTCTTCTTCTTCATAATCAATCATTTCCATAAATAAGGAAATAGAAGGTGGTTCTTGGAAAGAATTAGGATGGGATATTTGTCCTTTTGGGATAATTAGGGTTTTTTCCATAAAGAAAAATGAAATATCCTTGATCCTATAACTTATCTGGGATTTATTCTTTGACAACTAATATATCCCAAGTATTATGTTAAATTCCACCGTTGGAATGAACACCAGGTTTTGGGAGATACTTTACTCACAAATGTTAATTGGGGGATCTATATATACCTTTCATTCTTGAATATTTCCTCGGGTATTTTTAACCAAAAACTCTACCATTATTATTCTAGGGGTTAACTTAATATTATTTGTAAAATTTAAAGAAATAAAAGAATATGCAGAACCAGAATCAAAAAAAATATTATTTATATATTTAAGTGTATGAAGAGTGTACCTACATTAACATCATTTGGAGACTCAACTTTATCTATCATGCTTTCAAAATTATGACCTTTATCTCTTTTCCTCTTCTAGGGTTTATGGTGGTTTCCCTCTATTATCTTCTAATTTGGATATTGATTAGAGAAATTTCCATACTCTCCACACTTGAATCATTATATGTGCACAATATTTCCTTTGTTATTGGTATCTAAATTATTTGGATTTATATCACCATGATGCTTTCAAGAAATATGGCCATCACTAACACACATAAATCAAAATCCACTTCCATGAAGAAAATCCCCCAAGTTCCTTTTTTGACATTTGTTTCACATGGAATGATTTACTTTATTCCCTTTAATTTCATAGACCATATTATTTCAAAAGTTTTTCTCTATCCTAAAATTATTTTAATTATTTACATGATTCCATTGAAAATATATAAAATCAATTTCATCTTTTATATAATATTGTAATGTCTCTTCATAACTCCCAAAGTATCGGATTTCTAATGCCTTCAATAGTTGGAATCTCGGTCTACTAAACAATTGATCAATCCTCTTATTATAATCAATGATAAAGTTTGAAGAATAATTAAAAATCCCTGTGAAGTTCATTTCATAATTCCCCACTAATTCATGATCCCTTTTCTTCAACTCAAGGAATTCCATTTCCATCCTATTTTGGAGGCTGTGAGTAAAATACTTGTTGAAAAATACCTTTTTTAAGTCTTCCCATTCCATGGATTCATCCTCATTATTTGTATTTGTGTCATTTACTAGTGTACACCACTTATAAGATTATTCATATAAGTGATATACTACCAATATAACTTTATATTGCTTATAAAAATATAGAAAATAAAATAAATTTTTTATATTATTGACCAATTGTTTTTTAATTAGTGGATCAGAGGTTAAACTAAAAATAGGTGGTATTTAATGCATTAAGGATTCAACTTATAGCTATTCCTTCATTGGTGAATTCATATTTTCTACATGGTTTAAGTTTTTATTCATAACCTAAGATAACTAATTCAGTATTATAATGAGGTTTTCAACTCCATCCCCCCCCCCTTATATTAGGAAGGTCATCATTGCATTTTCCATTGCATCCATTATTTACATGAGTCCTTATATTTATTTATGTTTTTATAGAATAAGAAAACCTAAATGAGAAATTTGTTACTATTTAAAATAATATAATAATATTTTTAAATGAAATCTTAGTCCTTAAATTTTCTAACAAAATTTTTCTAGTATGATATACTTAAATTTTTAAAAAAGATTTTGTATTTTCTATATAACCTTTATAATGGTTTGTAAAAAGCATGTAATTAACCAAAGAAGCACAAAGAGTAGAAAACCAGGTGTGAAACAAGCTCTATTTTTTGTGCACTAGGTGATAATCGATTTAATACCCAATCCACCATTTTTGGGTTATTACCCCTAGGTTAAACTTTTCTAGATGCACGTCTACTTATAGTATCTAGATAGGGGTTTTATTACTTGGAAACCACTTGCTTTATATTTTACCAGAATTTTAGATTGTTTTTCAATATTTAAAATTATACCTAGTGTTATTTATAATGTTTTCTAGTCTTAATTTTGACAAATAACTAATCCTTTAATTTGATACCAAATTTTGAGACCTTCCTTTTTAATAAAGGATTTTTAATAGAATTCATTAACAAAAATTTTAATTAATAATTTTTAAAACATTTTTCAAGTTTAGTGTCTTGGAAATTAGGTTTCCTAATACATGAAGTAAATAAGGAAAACATAAACTTTATTTAATCATCTTAAAAGACTCCTTTATTATACTATCTTAATTCACATCACTAAAATTGATTTTTTGGGTACATATATCAATAGAAAAGGGTGGGTATAATGCATAGTAAGGGATAAATAAAGGAAATAGAATATGATAGGACATAAGGGATAAAAAATGACATATAAAATGATGTAATATTTATAATTACATGATAAATAACATGTAAATTTTTATAAAACATAAAAATGAGACATTCATAAGTATATCACCTAGGTTCAATACAAATGTGTCACATAACATATTACCAAATCGATTCACCAATATATCATCAAACATGTCATCTATGAAGATTAATTATTAACCCAATTCACTGGAGATATATCATGGTTCACCCTTCATATTTATTAATTCACCTATACTACATATATCTTAAAACATTTCATTACTAACCTATAAAGAATAAATAATGGGTTTCATATAAAATCATTGAGTACATAAGTGCTTAAAAATATAAAAAAATTCATTATTTTTAACCCGAAAGATGGGAATGTGGGTTTTATAAATTTTAGTACCCAATCAATGAAATATAATTACATCCATATGAATAACATTTAATGTAAATAGGTGTTAGGTCCACAAGGTTAGATACCCTAAGAGGGGGGTGAATCAGGGTATGACAGATTAAAACAAATACCCCCATTGATCTTGTTTCACTATTAAGAAAAACTCTTTTCTCTCTCTTTCCCGTAGAAAAATATAAATAGAAATTAAATAATGCACAGGACATAGCAATTTTTACTTGGTTCACCCACACTGGGCTACGTCCAAGGAGAATACACCAGTAATGTGACTATGTACCAAATCCACAATAACTGCACTACTATTTACAAGTTCGAAGAAGACTCACTATCCCTTCTGGTTTACAAACTCTCACAGTTTGAGAACTCACTACTCTCTCCACTGAAGTGAGCTCACTACTTCTTCAGAAGATCCACTCATAGTTTATAGACTTGTAGGTCTCTTCATTATCTCTAACTAAATCTGCATCCTTAACTGCTGATATATTCTCTGTTGAAGTTCAACTTTCCCTCGTAGATAAATCTCACTTTGCGCCAGGTATACCAGGAAACCCCAATTTTTACGCGCAGCCTTCACTATGTCTTGAGCGCAATTCCCGGTTCTTGCATGAAATTCACTTTTCTTGCAACACTTCCTTTTACATGAAACCACCTCAATTATGTGCAACAACCTGCTTTTATGCACATACTTTGCTTTATGCACAATACCCTTCTTTACGCGCAGCCTTAGCTTTTCGTGTAACCATTGGTTTTACGTGTAGCATTAGCTTTTCGCACAACACCAGTTTTTATGTGCAAACTTGACATTTACATGCAACTCCCTTGTGAAATTCAATTTCTCACACCACTTATCAGATATTATCAAAGTCTTTAGCTTTTTTGAATGAAGGGGGTCACTTCATATTTATAGGCAAAATCGACCCCTGCATGAAAAACCCTCCTTCCGTGCGTAATCATCTTAGAGTGAAAAAAACAAATCTTCCTCACAACATCATTTTTCGTGCATGGCTCCAATATTTAGCACACCTCATGCCTTTTCCAATTTTCAATCTTCTAATCTCAAAATAACTCTTGCGCAAAAAACAATAATCCTTTATTTTGCGAAACACGCCAATTTTTCGTGCACAGTATTCTTTTTCTCACATCGTGCCAATTTTTCATGCAACATATTATTTTTTGTGCACCACGCTATTTTTTCGCACACCACATTATTTTTCATGCATGGCGCTAATATTTCACACACCACTATATTTTTCGCACACCTCACTAATTTTTCGCGCACCACATTCCTTTTTTGTGCACCACCCTTTTCCAAAAAACACGTATCTCCATTTTCCGATTTTCAAGCCCAAAAATTTGGAAAAAACTGGAAAATGGTTCCACCTTGTATCTTCTATTTTTGTACTTCCTCCAGATCATCCATTCCTTTGTCGAGGTTCTTCAATCAAATATGGATACTCAACAACATCTCTTGATCCTGACAAATTACCATGTAAACCCCATTTGTCAGAAAATTATACATCATGGTCTGCTTTGTGAACAAACACAATGCAGAGGCCCACTTTTTCAACAAACACAATCACCTCAAAAATTCTTCAATGATAGCTTGAGGGATTTTTCCCAACAATAGGGTTGAGTATTCATAATATAAAAATGGAGGCATGGAAAATCAAATAATTATTTTGGTAGCATAATGGGTATAAAAAGTGGTTTTTGGAACAAACTTAATGAGATATAATAGAAGTATTTCATTGACATAAAAACATTTTTATAATAATGGAATGATCATAAGTGTATGAGAATGTATTAACTTTGAAATTATAAGAGTAACTATAAAGGAAGTACACAGATAAAAAGAAGAGGAAGAGAATCCCTTACCTTGCGAGAGAGCTTCTTAAAGCTTGAGAAGAGTTCCTTAGAACCTTATAAACTCCTTATAAATTCTATATAGAGGTAAAATGAGGCTAAATTCATGATGAATGTCTTGGGAGTGAATTAAATGGGGTGGATATGTGGGTATTTTTAAAAAATGTGGTAGGATTGTTTATTAATTTGTAAATATAGGTCTTGTAAATCTAGGTTGAGAAAAATGGAAAAACATTGGCTTACCCATGGTTTTGTCTCATGATTTATTATATAAATAATTTTATTTTTTACATAATTTACTTTTAGAGTATAACATGAATATTTTATTTTACTTTTAGTATGGGAAAATAATTTTTTACAAAATAATGTTTTTAAAACCTTAATTTTCTTTTTTGACTTTGTAAAGTTATTAATAGGTTATGATACTAATTTTAATTCATTAAAATAAAATATATTTACAAAATAAATTAATTTATATCATTGATTATATTTTATTAATTATTATATCAACATTATATTTTTATGAAGTAATAAAACATACCAAACACACACAAAAATGTATTTTTACTATTCACAAAAAAATAATGTGTTTTAGAAAATTCCCAGAATATTGAACGAACATAATTATGAAATATTGATTACAAATATAGTGTTTATTTTATCAAACAAATTCTCTACGTATGATAATTTTATTTTTTAAATAAAAAATATTTTTTAAAAAATTACATTTTTTAGGATATAATCAACTTTATAGCACTTATAAAAATTACCTCAAACATTATAAAATTATTATATTATGTATAATTTAATAAGTTGTGTTTTATAAGAATATTTCATGAAAAAAATTAGAATGCCTGAATTTTTCATAACAGTGTATATATTTTCTGAAAATATAATTATGTTTTATTTGAATCTTAAAATCTATTTATCATGTTCATCTTATATTCATGTGTATTTTATTGAATAAAATATAATAAAAATGGGATTGAAGAAACCACTATTTAATTTCTAAAAAAATTAAACCTTTATAATACTAATTTCTAGATAAATAACCCCTTATTACACCCATGTACACTTTAAGGGTAAGGTGTGCGATGGTGATACTTTCATATGGTGGATCAGCTAACATTGACCTAGTGGTAATATCCACTGAATTGATCTTATCCTATAGTCAATTTTGATCAAGACTTACTTGTTGAAACTCTACTTGGTCTTGGTCAAGGGAGAACCCGAGTGATGCAACCTCCCTCCCAAGATATGATAAATGGTTTTCAAAAGGCATGGTCTTACTTATTGAGGACATCATTTCTCCCTTATGTGTCAATTTTCATTTTTCATTTCCCGTTATATAAAAAAATTATAATGGTATTATAATCAATGGTCATAATTCCCAACAGCCATATTAACCAATATTCATATTGACCAATATTCAGGTAATGATCAGATCATAATGGTCACTTTACCATTTATAAACTATATATACTCTATAATTCTTATACCTTAACATTCATTACATCACTTACAAAGGTTCTACACTTCCCTTTATAATTTTTATCATATTCCTAACTCTTTAATTTCTTTTTCCTATTTTAAAAGTAGGTATGATCATCATTGGAGAATTCAATCCTATGGAGTTTATATTAGTGTGTGCATTGTTATTTTTATTTTATCTCTATGTATTGTTTCTATCGTTTATAGTCAATATTGATTCATGATATGTAATTTTATTATGAAATTTAAATGTCTTTTTATATTATCATAATAAAACAATCACTGTAAAATAAGAGTTCTTAACAATATAAAGGAATGTTTTGGGTTGTTACATAATTGTATCATCCTTTTACCCTTACCTAGACACTTTTATTAGGTTTAAATACCATATAATTTCAAGAAGATGCTATATAGAAGAGTAAGTCCCTTATGTAATGCCAAATCCATGATTCTTAGGAGGAAACAACCCTTATGAAACACCTCACATGTACAGCCCCAACCCGGATGCCACATTAAATAGTGCTTTGGGTCAGTTGAACATTGGGATTTAGGCTCACCTCCCCATATATCAAAAACTTCCAACTAGCAGCGAGGGTCTAAAAGGTGATAGTAGGGAGATTGTACCTTCTTGTGGTGATGATAATATTGGTCCAATAATAAATATAATAGTGTAAGAATGAACATAATTAGTATAAGTAATAGAAAAAAAGTGGAAGCATAAACAGATATTAATAGTAATAAACAATAGGCTCAAAGAATACCATTTGTGGACAATACATGACATAATAGGTCATACATAGTAATAAAAAAATAGGGTCTCTCATGGACAACCATCAGTGCATACATATATAAAGTATGGTGAAAAAATAGGAATCTTCAACTGATGTATGAACCACCATGGTCACTTTCCATGCATCCCATGATGAGCATCACAACACAGTCACTAAGTTCTATCTTCTAAGATTTATCTCTTTCCTAATATCAGAGACATAAAGTCTACACCCTTCCCAAGGGGCCCATTTAATGTGTGCTAATAATCTAAGTAGGCCACCACTAATGTGTTTTTGTCTTATATACATAAGTATACATGTGTTTCTAAATATAAATAAAGAGGCACCATATGCACATTTAATAAATAACTTGACTCCCTTATTCTCAGCATCCATAAGGAAGTGATCACTTTCTTCATCCATCATTGGTAATCTCTAAACACATATCCCTAGTTATATATATAGCATAAAAACCTATCTGTTTATATATGACAATAATGAAGAGGATGCAATGATTATCACTCAAGGAATACCCTAAAAAATAGAATCATAGGTGAACCCTCAGGTTCCAACTAAAATAATTTCACTAACACCTCATTCCCACAATCATGTAACCGGTGCCCAAAAAGAATTCCCAATCAATTTTCTGGTCTCTATGACCCCATATTATAATATCCCTATCGACTTGAAGCCTGAATTCCTAAGGAATAGTGATATATTTCCTCCAATAATAATCACCATCATCTCAACAACTAACATCCCAAATCATGATGATATCTATCCTTCCAAGTCCCAGCCCTACAGAATCAAGTATCATAGTGATCCTCACCCCCCAACCAACGGTCTCATCACCATCAACCAATGGTCTATCACCATACAAATGGATTTATATAGTTACCACCCCCAACGTATCTGATGGTCAACACCATCAACTAAGCCTCATAATCTATGGGGTTCTCTGCCCACGTGAGTGGTCAAAACCTCCACATATGAGTCATATCTTTTTTCACATGACTCCAAAGGTGCATCATACAACAAACGGTGAGTATAAATCACCAACAACCTAAGCCACATCATTTGGAAACTAGTTCCCCTATGACTGTGTTGCTAATTTCTAATGTTCAACACCATCTCAAGTCATAAGATCCATTCTCTAAACCTAACGACCTCTTCATCTCAATCCAAAAACCATGTTGCCTTATTAACATTACCCATGTATCTCAGGCTAAGCCCAACCTAAAGAATAATTTCTCTTCATTCCATGTGATTTTCATCACATCAATCCTCAGCCAATCCCATCACATTCCCATTGAAATCAAAAATTAAATATAAAAAATTTAATTAAATTAAACTACCCATATGGCCTAAACTACCAAAATGATCTCAACCCCACATTGTTCTTATCATAAATAATCATAGGCTAGAGAATTATTAAAGGAATCCCACAACATAAATTAATCAATTTAAAGACATCAAATAATTTATTAGGGTCTCACTTAAACTACCCATGTAGGTGTATATAGAACTCACCCCCAAAACACCTACAATGTAAAGTATAAATATAATAACCACCTTACTCAAACTATTAGGTACTTACTTTTTTGATATTGGCCTCTAACTCGACCTAAATTGGAATAAAATGGAAATTAAGATGAATATCCTGAAAATATGGTAAACAAGATTGCATGGATTTCACTTTTTGTATGGTGAGATAAAAAAATAAAACAGAATCTAGTGGCTTGAATGTATTACTGAGATGAATCTATATCCCCCAATGGATCAAGAATCAGAATTTGATCAACGAAATTCAATCAAATCCTAGGTGGGAGAGGATTTGAGGAACCCCCATATGCATGTGGTTGAATGAAGAAGAAAAGGGGGATAAAATTATAATAATAAAGTAGGTAAATTTCATAATTTTTCCCAAATAAATTATCCTCATGGTTTTTCCACACGTTTTGGATAATTGTGCGGTGTTATCTACCTAAGCACCACACACGCATGAGCCAAGCACACAGTTTTCCAAACTGTTCCCAAACCACAAGAATTCCCTCTGTCCAAAAACTGTAGAGGTGCTCACATAGCCATGAACCCCCTCCACCATGGTTTTTCAAACTGTGCCCAATTCCACTAGAGTGTCACACGATTTCTCTTAAGATGCCACATAGTTTTTCCAAATTGTGTTCCTCTGTCTGTGCTTTCCTAAAACTGTTTTTTTGGGGCCCGTCGCATACGAAACTCATATAAAACCCTAAGAAACATGTTGATACTTAAAAAAAATATAAAAAAATGCCTTAATTTATTCATACTCTTATAATTAAGTTCCAAATATCAAAAGAAATATTGGTTCGACCACCAAATAATAAAATTCAAAAAAGTTAGGTATTTTTGACCCACTCAAAAACTCGGGACATTACAGTCTCCCAACCTAAACATATATCATGCCTGAGCTATAAATATTTACCCAAAGATTGTACCAAACCTAACCATATAATTTAAATACACCCATTATACCTCGGTCATCAGTCACAGGTCAACTTCCCTCAAGGTGCTCCCCACCTTAGGAGTTACCTACCTGGTCTCTTTTCAACCCAAAATCAACAATTCTGATGGTCCATTGACCATCATCGAACATATAATTTCCCCCATGATTCATAGTCATCCATAAACCTCATCATGTGCTCAAATAATACCCATGTCATACCTAAAACCTATCAAGTCCCAAACCTCATTAGATGACCACCTTGTGCACATGTCTCACATGAGGTCTTGCATCTCATCAGATGCCCATAAGTCTTGTATCTCAATAGATGCCTAAAATAAACCCATATCATATATATATATACATTCCTATAAAAATAATGATTCCTACACACCCCATATGAAACCCCCATCGCATTGATTCCAAGATTTTTTTTCACCTCATACATATATATCGAACACTATAACAGATTCCAACCTACTAACCAATGCCCGGTTAGTCCAAAAATGATACCTGTGCACCCATGCACCAAAACCAGCCAAATACCAAAACAAAAAATGAACACCTAGTCATTTCTGTAATGAAGGAATTCCTCTAACTATAGTTAGATCCTCGTCTTGCTCTACACCTAGTAGATCAACTACATGCACCTGACCTGAAGTCATACTACTTGAGGCCTAGGCTCCCTATAGAGCTGCACCAGCTACCAACCACTAAACCCACTTCTAGGTCCCACTATCCCTACCACAACCTCAACATGCAACTGAATCCTAGATACCATCCCTTTGATCCTCTCTCAATCCTACCTCAAATCCCTAATTCTACCCTAATCCCTCGCTCCCAACTATATGAGAAGTCTTCCTGTAGAACCTCTCTAGATAGCCCATCTGGCCCCATTCCTGAAACTGCTTCAAAACCCAATCACATTGGGTATAAACATGCCATGTATACCCACACTAGAAGCACACTATTAAACCCCTCTCCTTGGTGGTCTACCTAAATCTCTAACATGACTTCCCTTCTGAGATTCCTCATGGACTCACTTCCTTCTACCTAAAGCATCATTGGTAAAATCACATGAGGCTATCACTCATCATGAATAAGAGTGGTTTGTTAATTTCCCCTTAATTATCAATGCCTAATTGGCTACCATAGAAAATAATGAAAACCTGGAGATGTTCACCTACACCTTGATGGCATGTTGTAATCCATTCTCAAATCATTGTACCCAATTGATATTGTCACCTACCATAGCAGATGAAAATTGAGGTAAGTATATAAAATTGGATGCATAGGCCATGACTGAATCATTCTTCTACTATAGATTCATGAACTTGTAGGATCTTATATCCCTTATCATATTTGTAAATAAGTGCTCAAATAAACTGGTCT
Source organism: Viscum album (assembly GCA_963277665.1). NCBI lineage: Eukaryota > Viridiplantae > Streptophyta > Magnoliopsida > Santalales > Viscaceae > Viscum > Viscum album. Next base: position 1,771,390,954 of record OY728157.1, read on the forward strand.
TGAATTCCTTCACGGCCAGTCCCTCGTGTTTTTCTTCCTAATTTTTTACATCCCACTAGTTCTTTTTTGGTCCTCTATTCATGTATATAGCCAGCTTCACCCTCCTCCTCAACGGTGTATCAAGATGATAAAAAATGTTTTGAACTAATCTTGTTATGTTTTCTTCTACCAAAAGTCCTCGCCCAATCTAAAATAGTGGTGTGTGCTGAGACTAGAACTCATGAGTCAAGTATACCACAGATGGATCATCTCTTTAAGCTCCCCTATTGATACCCTATATTACTTAAAACAGCCTCAACCTAAGCTACTCATCTATCCATGTCCTGGAATATTTCATTAGTAATTTTCCTACATATATCGAATCTTGTACCTATATCTCATGATCCTCTCAACCATTAGGGCCTCATCCCGACCCTCAGGGGCCTCATCCCATGCATGTTCATACAGAACCATATCATCATCCACCCGATGCTCCACCGAAGACCGTCTAAGTAGAATCCTACTGAATACCAATAAAATAGTCAAACATCCATATATATATATATATCACATATAGGGAAATATGTAACAGGCAGCACATCTCACCACCCTTACACTCCCATATCTCACCTTGTCCCATGATATCCGGCCTCAAGGCCCCTTACCTACTCATATCAAAGTCAAGTATCAAGTATAATCCGGCCTCATAGACCCCTTCCTACACATAATAAGGTCATACATCACATGTAATTCAGCCTCATGGGCCCTTTCCTTCCCATAATAGGGTCATCCATCACATATCACATATCCATCTGAGAAGGATGAGTATAATTCCACCAAATAGGATATACAGGAAAACATTGTTTAGCTTATTTATTGAAAATTTCAACAAATCACCCCCTATAATCATCATGCTGAACCTTATCAGGTTCAGACCCATATATCACATGCATATAGAATCACATAGCATTACATATAGATCTCATTGGAACCACATGCCTAGAATGGCTATTTTGAATGCCACCAAAAGAGGCTAAGAAGGACAACATTATTTAGATCCTTTTTTGATAATTTAATAGAATAAACCCTCTCAGAAAAATCTCATTTCCAAAATAAAATCTCAAGAAAAACACCTCTAATGAGCCTAAGTTTCTATCATGATGCATAATCAAAAAGCACCTTTCCATACTGGTCCAAGGGAAAAATCCATATAAAAAATAACCATCACACCCAATTGTGCCACTCGAGGTGGAAATAAAATAAAATATAAAAATAAATTGGTAGAATATAAATTTATCACCCTCAGTAACTTTGTTTTTCTCCCATTAATGGGGCTTCAGGCACCCAAACACGATCTCTACACCCAGTTCTGACTACATCCTTCTCTCTAGTCTACCATACACTACTAGAAATATGGACTTTATCAGTGTTATAAAATTCCATTTACAATGCTAGAAAAGTGTTGTTAATATCAGTGAAGATAAATGGGGTCCCTTTTATGAGCGCTCATAAAATCTCTCATAAAGGCCCCTTTTATCAGCGCTAAAAAAGCACTGATAAATGGGTCCTTTATCAGTGCTTTTTTTAGTGCTGATAAAAGTTAAAAAACATTAAAAAATCTGTTATTCGGGAGGGGATTCAACAGTGCTTGAATCCCCTTTAATAGTGCCCCCACCCAATCCTGCACACCCCAGCCCACACCCCACCCCCCCAACCATTAATAGCGCCCCCACCCACCCTTTAACTGTTCTATCCTTTATTCCACCCATACGCATGATCTGCCTCCTCCTAGATTCGAACACGGGACCTGTTGCATGCGCACCTAAGCCTTTACCGCTCCACCATATTCTTTTCTCTTCATAAAATTAAAATATCTATTTATTTATATATATATTTAGTAATATTTACTCTTATATTAATATATATTTATATTAACGTATATATATTTATATTAATATATATATATATATTTATATTAATATATATATATAGTTATATTAATATATATACATTTAGTTATATTAATATATATTTATTTATTTATGTATATTAATATCTATATATATATTTAAGTATATTAATATATATATATATAGTTATATTTATATATTAATATAGTTATTCGTATATTAATATATATTTATAAGATCAATTTTAAATACATTTATAAAATATGGTTTTGTGTGTGTTTATAAATAAATAAATTCAAATATACAACATACACACACACACACACACACATATATATATATATATTATATGTGTATCTGTAAGTATAATTTTATATATTTATATATGTTTACAAATATTATATATTAATGTGTATATACATATGTTTAGAATATATAGATAATATATATCAGTTTGTCAATACATACGCGCACACACACATATATATATATACAAGTACACATTATACAGGTATATAAATATTCATATATTTGTATTTTAAATAAAATAGATATTAGTTTTTTATTTAGATAAGGATTATATATTGATAAATATATTTTATATATAAATATATTTATTTTTTTATTTATAAAATTAAATTTTTATGAGTGAATATATAAAAAGTATGTATATATTTTTATATATTTGATTATAAAAAATAGTACATTATGAAAAATGATAACAATCCCCGAAAACATGAAAAAAAAGGTAAAAAATGAAAAAAAAACCTCAAAAACCGTAAATGTAGTTAGAAAGTCAAATAAACCCTAAACTCAGGGTAACGATGAAAACTTCTGATCCAAGAGTCTATTCCAACTCTGTGACTAGTCAAATAGAAGATCATCAAATGATATTTGATATAATAGGTGGTGGAGTCCAAATGGATAGGTAGATCATAAGTTACAGCTATTTGAAAAAATAGCAGATGGGACAAAAGTGCTAGAAATGGGGGCTAGAAAAACCTAACAAACTGAAGAGTCACTAAAAAGAGCATAACTTCTACTACGAGTGTCTGTTTTAGCTCTATGACTATTCAAACTGAATATCATGGAATAAACTATGATATAACAGGTTACGGAGGCCGAACAGACACACAGATTTGAAGTTATTCCCATTTTAAGAAAAATTTCACAGGGCATTGGACACAGAAATGGGGTTTTGGAGTCCTTCTGATGGTTTTTTGGGGTTTTAGGATCCTAGAATTGACTATAACTATTTTAAATTCATAATTCTTTATATACCTCTTTGATACCTTAGATTTGATATGTGGTAGATCCCAAATGGACACCCTAAGTGAAAGTTATAGTTGTTTGAAGTTGGAGTTTTTTTTAGTGGTATAACTGATATATATTTCATTGCTTTTATCCTCTCATGGTTCTGATTGGAAATGATCCTCACTGGTCTCACAATATTAGAGTTTACCAGTCGTTGTGTTAAAACTGACACCTATAACATAATTTATGATTGTTTTAGTGATTTATGGGTTTCTTAGGTTTTTAGGCGCTAGAAGGGTTGCTTAATTTTAAACAATCATAACATCTGCTCCGGGTATCCATTTGAGTACTGAAACCTATCAAATCGAATCTTTTCAAAATATCTACACTCTTTTGACTATTGGATCCCCTTCTCATTTTTTAAGGCTAAAAAGGGCACATAATTTCTCCCAACATTCATAAGTTCTGCTCTGAGTGACAATTTTTCCATAACTTCTGCTCCGGGTGTTTGTTTTGTGTCTACCACATAATAAAATCGATCTAAATCATATTTAAAATATATATATTATATTTATTTCAATATAAATATATTATATATCAATATATTATTTTTTATTAAATATAAATTTTTTTGAAATATAAACTTTATCAACACTAGGAAAAAAAGCACTGATAAAGCCCCCCTTTATCAGTGCTACTAAAAAAAGTGTTATTAAAGGGTAGAATTGAAAAAATCCAATTTTTTGGTAGTGATATCCCAAATAGTAAGATAAAATAAATAAAATAAAACTCTTATGATGTCATTTGTATCACCCTAACTCAGATTCCACTTTAGACGGTTCTCTGGGATGGTTGACCACTAGGCCTCAGGCGCACCTCCCTGTATTCCAAAGGTTTCTGACTAGAAATGGGGGTATGAGAGGTGATAGTGGGGAGACCATAACCTTTAGTATTGATAATAATAATAGTCCAATAATAAATATATTATCATAATAATCCCCATACTCAGCAAAATCAATAAAAAACAATAGCAAAATCATAAATAGAGAGCAGAAGTAATAAAAAATAGACTTAAAGCATACCATTTATAGACAACACATGCCATAATAAGTCATATGTAGAAATAAAAATATAGGGTCACCTGTGTCTAACCATTAGTGCATACATATATAAATTATCCTGGAAATAAATAAACTCCAATGGATACAAGAACCCCGTGATCTCTTACCATTCATCCCATGCTAAGTAGCACAACATGATCACTAAGGTTCAGATTCTGAGTCTGATCCCTTACCTAATCTCTAAGACATAAATTCTACACACATACTAAGGGGTCCATGAATGGTGTAAGAATAAATATCAGTAGGCCACCACCAATGTGTTTTTATCTTACATCCATAATTATGGAGGTGTTTCTAAATATAAATAAAAAGTCAACACATGCACATTTAATAAAAAAACCCACTTTTCTTATGTTCAGAATCTATAAGGAAGTGATCACCTACTTCTTCCATCATTGATAATATCTAAACACATGACCCTAGTTATATATAGAATATATCACCTGTCTATATATATATATTCATAACTTCAGTGGTGAGGATTCATGGCTTAGAACCCAAGGCATCCCCTGATTTATAGAAACCTAGGTGAACCCATAGGTTCCACTTAAAAGAATTTCACTGGCACCTCATGCTCACAATCATGTAATCATTATGAAAATGGCATGCCCAATCAAGTCTCTAGTCCCACGGACCTTATATCAAAAGATCCCCATCATCTCTAAGCATTATGTCCTAAGGAACAACAATATCTATCCTCTATTAATAATCACAGGCATCTCAAGAGCCAACATCTCAAGGAATGATGATTTATGTCCTCCCAAGTCTCAGCCCAATGGACTCAAGTATCATAATGAGACTCAACCCCCAACTCATGGTCTCATCACCATCAAACGATGGCCCATCACCATCCATGTGGTTTTCTATGATAATCAAAAAAACATATCTGATGGTCAACACCATCACCTAAGATATATAATCTATGAGGTCATACACTCACATGAGGGTTTAACACCACCTCATATGAGTCCTGTCTATTTTCACACAACTCCAATGGCATGTCGTCCAACAAATAGAGAGTCAAAATCAACAACAACCTAAGACAAATCATATAGAGCCCCATTACCATATGACTATATCACTAATTCTAGATGTTCAACACCATCTCAAGTCATGAGATCTATGCTCTCAACCTAAACACCTCATCACCTCAATCCGAAGACCATGACACCTCAACCTGTGATCAACATCTCCCATGTATCTTGTGATAATCCTAACCTGACAAACTATGTCACCTCATTCTAGCTGATCAACATCACCTCAATCCTTGGGCCAATCCTATCACATTCCCATGGAACGTATCAATTCAATATAAAAAATTAATTAAATTAAACTACCCATATGGAATAAACTACCCAAATGGTATCAATCCCTCACTAGGATTATCATAAATAGTCGTAGTCTAAGTAATACTTAATGTAATATCAAAACATCAATAAATAAATTTAAATACATCAAATAATTTATTAGGGTATCACTTGGAATATCCCCATAGTCATATATATAATGCATCCTCCAAAACACCTGCAAAGTCACAGAGAAAGCTAAACACCACCTACCTTATACTAGTAGGTGATTGCTTGTCTGATATCAGCATCTAACTTGATTTGAATCATAAGAAAATGTAGATTAAGACAATATACCTAAAAAAGGGTAAATGATGTCACACTAATTTATTATTTCATATTGAGATATAAAAAAAGAAAAGAGAAGTTATCAGATTTAAGTTCTTATTGAGATGAAATTGTATCCATTAACGGATCAAGGATTGGAGTCTGATTGAAGGAATTGGCATAAAGCCTAGGTATAATAGAATTTGAGGAGACCTACTATGTGTATAGTGGAATTATTAATAAAGGTAGGAGAAAATTATAATAAGGAAGGATCTAAAATCATAATTTCTCCCAAATAAATGAGCCACAAGATTTGGCCACATGGTTTGGCTAACTGTGTGTCGACCGTGTGGTGCTCTCTACCTAAAAACCACACATGCATAGGCTAGCCACAAGGTTTTCCAAACTATGTGAAAATATGGGAATTCCCTCTATAAAAAAACTATGTAGGTACTCACATGTTTTTTTTCCTCCTTGATGGTTTTTCAAACCATGTCCAATGCCACAAGAGGTTCACACAGTTTCTTCTAGGAGACCATAAAGTTTTTCCAAACCGTGTTCCTCTACCTAAGCTTTCCCAAAACTGACTTTTCAGGGACCACTACACATGAAACTCATCAAAAACCCTAAGTCACTTTTCAATCCTTAAAAACTAGCTAAAAATTCCTTGGGTTAGTTAGACTCTCAGAATTAGGTTATAAATATCAATAGAAATTTTTGTTCGACCACGAAATAGGGAAATTCAAACATATTGGGGATTTTTGACATGCACAAAATATGGGGACAATAAATCATGTGTATGTAATACCTTTACACATTCCCCATGTGTATAGTTCATCACTATTTTTATTAAACTTCTTAAATTTAAACATTAAGGACCATTACACAGCATCTCTAGTACCTATACGCGTAAGGGTAAAGTGCTAGTGACTTTTATTTAAACCACTTGTATAAGGGTGCTACCTTTACGTATATGGATCGAATAAGGGTATCACCTTTAAGTAGCCTCATAAAGTAAGGGTAAATAATATTTCTCTTTATGCATCTTGTGTAATGGTGTGTAACCTAAAACTATTTTATGAAAATTACATTTTACATTTTTCTTTGAAAAACAGTGATTTAAACATGTTGAATTCTTGAAGAAACTAACTCTGATACAACTGATGGGTTTTATATGATCACTTAATGATCATTGGAATTAAAAAACAACCCAACACACATAAATATAAATACTTATGAAATAAAAGTTTAAATAAAACAAAAAATAAAGTACATGGTATTTGGTTGTTACAATATTTTCCTTTTTCAATTCATGAAGATAATTCTTGATGAAGACCACTAAAGTAGAAAACAAATTGCTTCAGTCCCTAAAGGAGAACACTAGTCACTTAGATCCTTGATCATATTGATGCCCAAAAGTTGAAATGGGTTTTAGAACTTTCATTCCAATTGATGAGAAGCTTTTTGGTAATAATATAGGTTAAATAATGGTTTATAAGTATCAAAAATACAATATGAGGGGATTATATCCTCTTAAATATCCTTCCTTGATTCTATTAATATAATTAAGAGCATTGGATATAATTTTAATGGTTCGGGTGTCATCACATGGAATCAAGATGTTTCATCATGTTGATATTTTTTCATTGAAAAACTTCAATTAATGAATTTCGTCCAATTGGTTTGATCCATATCATGGATCATAAATGATGTAAAATTGTTTGGGAGTGGAGGTGGAAGTCACATGTATCACATTCATGTATTATTCATACATCACATGCATAGAGTTTATGTGCACTTACAAAACATACTTCTTGGGATATGGCTTGATATATGATACTTGACAGACCTCTACATAGTACATGGGAGGTTAATCTACTCAATAGCATGATGAGGCACCATAATCACAACATATTGAGGTGCTAGCATTAGTGGAATAGAAATACATAGAGGCAGTAGCATCATAGCCATATTTCCACCCTTTTGAGGTAGAGGTAACACATGAAAAGAAACTGAATCCTATAGCTAGGACACTTTATTAGTGTAGGCGTCACACCCAGAGTGGGTGTGAGGTTTATACGTAGAGTTTTGGTGCCAAGAGGCATCAATATTTTTTTTTCTAGTGTGAAAAATTTGACATATAAAATATTTAATATTTGAATTTATTAAAGGTATATTTAGATTTTATATTTCTATATTTTCCTCTACTTCATGACGCACCTCATTTTAATAATATTTTCCATTAATATTTGACTTATTACAAACATTTTATAAATTTTTATCCTTTTATATTGATGAAATAAAATAAAATACTAGGTAATTAATCAAAAAATGGGACTTAAATATACTTACAAGAGGATGTTTATATACATTCTTAATTAGCTCATCCATGAATGGTCAATATTATCTTCATTATGAAAAATTCATATTGATGGGTAAAATTAAATGAAATAAAACTAATAAAATTATTATGTTCATATCAATATATCATATACTACTTTTATATATTCTCATAGATTTAAAAAATTACACTTTCGAAAATACACACACACACATATATATATATAATTATCATTTCAATGTTATTATTTCACATCACCAATTAAAATTAATTCATGTTATGAAATCATTTGATGATACTTTTACATCCATATCCACATTATCATCCCTTTTATCTTATATAATTATCATTTCAATTTTATTATTCCACATTTGTGGTAACATAAATTTCCTTAAATTTAATATATCTTATCACATTTGTAATCATTTATTCATATTCTATAATTTATATAACTATTAATAACAACCACATCACGTTATTTTATTTTTGAATCTATGTGTAATACATAAATTAATGACACAAAATCATCCAATTACATTTATAAAATATAAAATTTTTAAAAATATATATATAAAAATACCACGATAAAAATATATTTATAACATTTATAAAATATAACATTTACAAAAAAAAATCTTAAACCTAAAAAATGTAAACTAAAAAATTATTAAATTTATAAATTATAACATTTAAAAAACCTAAAAATACAATTGGATAGTGTCAATTCATTTGACACTCACCCTAATGGGGAAAACTATATAATATACTAGTATCCAGCCCATGCAATTTCATGGGATAAGATAGAAATAAAATCAATGAAAACATTGATTTAACTAATAAAACATATAGAGATATGCAATATAGGAAGAGAAATAAATAGAAAATTAAATAATATTTAATACATAAAAAATATTTATCTATTACATTTAAAGGAAACGTTTAAATATATTAAATGATAGCAGTTTGTTCTGTTCAAATTTTCTTTTGAACTTATTTATAATATCATTTTTTAACCATCTAGGGGAAAATTAGTGTTGACCTCATCCATTCCATAAACTCATATATAAATTCAAAAAAAAATAATGTTTAATTTTCAATTCAAGAAAAGTAATATTGACTAATCAATAACCCTATTAGTGTAGTAACCTGCAATCAGCTCAACTCTAAATTAGATAACATGATACTTGATTTTATATAACACACAGTTTAATGACCTTACATATATAAAACTACTTAATAGTCTCAAGTAACTAAACATTCATTGCATTAGTAATCTATTCATTAAAAACATGAATGAAAATAATACAAAAAAATATAATTACATGAAACTTTAAAATGAGGCATATGCTTGGTGTCACAACTTTCCATTGGGACCATAACATGATAAATAAAATAAATGCCAAAAAAATGAATTCAAACTAAATATATATAAATAAAATGATCCAAACTAAAAAATTAATTTTTAATTTTCAATATAAATACTTATACTGGAATATATCAATACATTCCTTGATTAAATTAAAATTAACTAAGTTTGATTACCTTACATGGAATTATAATGAAGCTAATACGAAATAAAAATATGGGGAACTTTTATAAAATTCATACATATTGAAAACTTATAGAATAAGATATGTGATGTTTAGAAATAGGAGGTATGAAGAATAATGATGAAAATGAATGACCAAAAGATGATTTATATGTGTTTTGGTAAAGGTTTAAATGTATGAACAAATAGAAATATATCAAACAATCAGTTTGAGATAGTAGATTTAGTATAGAATAGTATGTTTAAGGAAATGATATATCAAACACATATAGAACATAATTAATTGTATTACAATATGAATTAAAAAAATAATCTAATAACAATTCTTTAAAAGTTTAAAATATCATTGAAAATTATTTTGTTCACCATTTTTATATAAAGAGCACATTTTTCTACAATGAAAACTACTCTCTAACTGTATATGAAATCATATTTTCATGCATATGAACTTTTGAATATAGAAATGACACATGTAAGAACAAAAATTAATGAAACAAAAGAAGATAAGTACAACATATTCGTGAAATGAAAGATATGATCCTCTCTAAAATAAAATAAACTCTTCCCATGATAGTAAAAATCTAAAGTTAGTGCATGATAGAACTATTTAAAATTCTCCATGGATAATTCACATATTTTCAAAGAACACATACAGTATCCCATAACACTCATGTTTGTTATTTATTTTAGTCCTCATCTCAATGATTTTCCCCTAAAAATAATCTTATAAAGGTATTTTAGTCAATCAAATTTATAAATAGAATGATTCAATGATATAAATAAAATGTTTAGAAGCATAATAATAAAAACCATATTAATCTTAAGAGTTTTCATAGAATTTTATAATGTCTACAATTTTGGGATTCAATGGTAGATTAATATAATTAATAAATCATGTAACATGAATTGACATGAAAATAAATATCAAATGGAAAGAGTAAAATTCAGAGAAGTTTGAAGATATAGAAATGTCTTCAGAAGGTTTCTGTAGTCTAGGAATTGGAATTTAGCATTAGAATATTATCATTCAAACATGAATACTATAATAGGAATTGAATTTAGTAATAAATGAAATACATGATCTAGATTGTATTAAATAAATTTTAAATGAATAATTATATGAAACAAATTCATTAGAAACGTAGTTATGATATCCAATAATGTAAACAAATAATATATTATGAAATTATAAAATAAAAAATAAATTTTGGTCTTAATTTTAATAGTTTATGTGAACTTAAAATGTAAAAAGGAATTTTTATTGTGTTCAATAAAATAAAATAAAATATAGACATTGAATATGGATATAAATGTAATGGAAGACAAATGAAAATTATTACTGGTTAATAGTGTTTGATGCCTACGAAATTAATGGGATAATGTTGTGCATATTTTAAATTTATGACTAGTTATATCTTGAAATGTATAGAGTAATAGTAATTTTACCTTATAGTTTTCTAATTTTTGATGTTTCTTCCATTTTCAAAGAAGTAAAATCTCTGCATTTGAAAGTTAACTTATTCTATAATGTCCAATAAAATCAATTAAAATAGTGAAATTTATATTAGTAAATTATATAATTTAAAATGTAAAATGAATAATAAACATGTATATATTATATAGAATATAAATACAAAAAACGTTATGGTTGATATACATTAAACCACTCATATATGACATGGAAATTAACTATATATTAGAATATTTCTCATTAAGAGTAATAAATATATTTTATTTTTTCTATGATTATGATAGTATAATAGAATTTATAATTTATGATATGGGGTTTATAAAAGGAAATAATTCAATTAAATCTTGAGATCTTATTGTGGTATAAATATTTCTAAAATATAAACCCCTTAACTCATTGAAATACACAATAGAATACATATTGAATATAAAGAGAATTCATAAAAAAATCAGTTATCTAAATAGTGATAAACACATGGAAAATTATCTTAATATATCTAAACATGTCAAATAACATCTATCTACACTGTGTATCTTATGAAATAGAAAATGAAAATTTTAACTATAAAATAATCAAATAAATGGTGTATTGAATAAAATACCCCAAATTAATTTCCTATTATAATACTACAAATATAACATGATAAATAAATTAATAAATATAATATATGAAATAAAATAATATTTTGAAATAAAATATTTAATAATTTATACATAATAGTATTTATATGGATAGTGATTAGAAGAAAACATACCATAGCAATCACATCGTGCTGTAGAGATTCAGTTGTTAAATTGAATAAAATAACATATAATCTATAGAAGGTGTTGTTGAGAAAACTATAGGAAGAATAATGTAGATATAAGATTTAGGATCAAGGGGTTCATATATAGGGAAAGGATTGAAATCAATAGATATGAACTAGAGATATTAGTATTTCTCAACTATGAAGTAAAAAAATATATGGAGAGAAATCATAACTGTGATCATGAGGAGGACTCAATATTGTGAGGAAAAGATAAAATATTTTAAGAAATTAAAAAAAATATAGAAATTTATGTGAAACCACTTTATAATATTCTGTAAAATATATAATGGAATTTATAATTTATGAGATGGGGTTTATAAAAGAAAATAATTGAATTTTTAGCTCATAGTGTGGTATAAATAATTATAAAATATGAACCTCTAAAATAATTGTAATACACCATAGAAAAAATATTGAATATACACTGAATTGATAAATAAATAATTTTTAATCAATTATTTGAATAGTGAGAAACACATGATAGATTATCTTAATGTTAGTAAACATTTCCAATAACATATACAAAATTTTATATCTCATGATAGGTAAATTAACATTTCTAACTATAAAATAAATATATATATAGTTTATTGAATAAAATAACCCAAATGAAGGTCTTATTGGAACATTAAAGATATAAAATGATAAATAAATTAATAAATATAATACATGAAATCCAATAATGTAGTGAAGGAACACATTTCATAATTTCTATATTGTGGTATTCATATAGATGATGATTTGAAGAAAACATACCTCAAAATACCTATCACACTTTAGAGATTATATTTTGATATGGAATCACATAATATGGAATATATAAAAGGTCTGACTAAAAACACTATAGTTTGTATAATGTAGATATAAAATATTGAATCATGGGGTTCACAGATAAGTAATGTAATGGAATTTAGAGGCATAACCCATAGAGATTAGAATTTCTCAATTGTGATGTAAAATATGGAAAGAGATAAATCATAAATATGATGTTGAGAAAGACACAGTATTGTGTCAAATAGATAAAACATTATAAGGAATTAAAAAAATATAGAAAGTTGTGTCAATCCATTTTATAATCTGGCATAATATTCTTCCCCCTTGATTTAATAAAATCTATTAATGTCTATTTTTTCAAACTTTATACATAATATAGGTGTTATTATATATAAAAAAATTACCAAAAAAATTAGGAATAAAATAACACTTGTTAATTCTTAATTGGAACTCATAAATCATGGAAACAATCAAATGAAGTAATGGAATAATGATAAGAATTAAAAATGGATTCATGTTAAAAATCAAAAATATTCAACTACTATTGAGTGGTTATAGATGATGAACTCACATATTAAATTAAAGATAAATATATAAGTTATAAATATAAATCAGAATACATTCCCTATATAAAATAATAAATGATGAATATGATTTAATAATGGTGGAAATAAAAATTTAATAGGAATAATATTTTTTAAAAAAATTGATACCTACAAGACAATGGACATGGTTCCAAAAGACTTGGAATTATTAGGTTCTTGTAAAAAAAATTATTCCTTCCTAGATCAAGATAATAATGTTCAAAATCAATATTATCCACCCCACTATCGCTCGTGGTGGTGGGGAGGTGATTAATCCAAATTAAATTTAGGGAATACCTCTCTGTCTATCCATTAGGCCAAAGGGAGAGGCCAAACATGGGAATTTTGAGGGAAAATATGGTTTAATAGAAGATAATGAAGGATATTCCATGGATAAAGTGAATTTCATCAAGGATATGAAGTGAAGGGAAAATGTAAAACCCAAATTACTTGGGGGTAGAAAATTAAGAGAGACTTGCTAGAGAGGTAATGATATAAAACATGGGGGATGGATTAGTACATAAAAATATATTCTGTGAAATAAATCATACTAACCATTAATATATCATAATAAAATTATATGATATTACATAAAACCTAATGAAATAAGAATGGTTCATCATGATTCTCAATAAAACTCTCATTAAACTCATGGAGCTATAATATATACAATTTTACTTGCTCCTATCATTAATGTCATAAGAGATATTTGGTTAGAAAATGAAACTGGAACATATGTATGAGTTAATAAATATCTCGGTATCCAATTAAGTGAGTAGTGTAAATTTTTATTTGATATGAAACCATAGATCATTTAAAGGTTATATGAAAAAAAAACCTGGAAAATTTTATAAAGTGAAAATATGTGTATAACAATGGTTCTTATAGTGGATTTAGAATTATTGGATATATACATATAATTATAGGATTGTTAGTTATCTTTGTTCAAGTATATAAAATTTTATTATATTTTTCTATTATGTTTGATTAAAAAGATATTTTTGTTAGTTTTCTAAAAAAATTAAAATGTAAGTGTGACTAAAATATGATATTAAAAAGGAGAATCGCCTTGATAAAGAGTAAATGTACTGCATGGTAAAACATAAAATGTTAATTATAGTAGTAACATTCCTTCAAAATAACAACATTAGATGATAAATTTTGTAAATGAGATATTAATACAATTGAATCCACACATTCTCATTTGATCTTCAAGAAACACTAATTGATTTAAATATGCTATCATGGTGAATTAATTATCTTTTATTTTTTATCTTGATAGCTCCATGATCCTTAAAGATTTAAGGAGTTCATATCATTATTGAGAGTAATAGAGGAGTAATTTGGGATAGGGAGGGAGGTATAAGTTCATTGTGTGCAATGATTCTTTATTATCAATTTTTTATTAACCATGCATAATAGATATAAACATCTATTTATAGAGTTAGGGTTTAGTTTAAAATATTATTTAATTGTGTACCAACCCTTAAATAATATTATAATCTTTATTAAACCTCATTCCAAATAATAATAGTAATATTATTATTTTATGGTTTTCATGCTAACTTGGACAATAAAAAATATTATTTTACAAGCTTGTAAATTAATATTTATCATTGTATGTGATCTTGGTCTGTTTGAACTCCTAGGAATTTATTGAACACCTGAATAAATATTTCATTCATTAATAAATATTTGCGATCAATAAAACTTGAATAAAATTATTCCTCAGTCTTGAGAATAAAATTTATTCTAATAATTAAATTCAAATAGAATTCAATAAAGATCAATGAAAACACTTAATGTGTTACCCTTTAGGATTATTTCTCATTGGAATTAGGTGGAATTGACTAAATTTCATGATTACTATCTAGAAATGGGTCAAGGAACCCAAGAGAAAGATCACAATGCTTCAAATTTGACAACCACATATGAATGCTCATTGTGAAATATAATCCCTTTATCATAATATCTTATCAATCAGGTTGAACATCCATATCATTAACTTATATGATTGATATATATTTCTTTGAAAATCTAAAATAAACACGTCATTGAACCATTACCATGGAATTTAATGGAATGGTTCTATTCTAATAAAAGTTCCAAGATATAACCTTCTATAAATATAGAAGGTACAAATCATTCATTGACTCTTCCATTCATAACATTTCATTCATGATGCACACAATGCACCCTACTTCCTACAAATATATGGAATGATAATTTTGGTCAGTAAATCTAAGTGCAAGAGTCGTAAAATGAATCAATGATAATCTTAAATTCTAACTACTATTACACATGCTAACAGATAGGAATATTTTATGACACCAAAACATGTGGAATTACTCTCAGTGGATCTGTTCTCATAATCTCCCATATTAGATATTTCCAAGTGTGAAATTCATGAAAAGAAGTCTAGTCCACTAATGAGTACTCTCACCAGATAATAATATTTATGTGTCACATTATATAATTTTATCCAACAATAGAACTATATTTAATCCTATCATCATAGCATTTAAAGGTTCTCATCATAGAGGAGAGATGTTATGACCTTATCAATGTGACAGATACTCTAGGATATTATTACATTAAATTCATGAAGAACAATGATCAATCTATTAAAGATGTTTTATTAATATTAAAATCATCTAATATACATATAATCAAAGTACAAAAATTTGATTATAGGACCCTAAATCCAACAAACTCCCACTTGGAATAAATCCAACTGCCTATGACTTTTAGTCTTCTAGACCTCGCATGATAATCATTTTTTATCTGAGTAAATGATTTAGTTAAGGGGTTCACCATAATGAATTATGTTGATATTTTACTCATTGTGACTTCACTTATTTGAAAAAAAAACTCTTAAGAGATGATATTTTTTAAGTATATGCTTCATCTGTTGATGTGGCCATGGCTCCTTTACGATAGCCACTACTTCAGTTTTATCATAATAGAGTGTGATAATATCTTTACTGTTATTTACCACATCAAAATCTTATATGAAGTTACATATTCATATTACTTATTTAGCTACCTCAAAAGCCACAATATATTAAGACCCTACTATAGAATCTATGACCATAGCCTTCTTTGATCTCTTCTAGTTCACAGTACCTCCATTCTAAGTGAATATGTATCTCATATGTGATTTTATGTCATCTTGATCGTTTTAGAAACTAGCTCTACATATCCTTATAAAACTAGTTCCTCATCTCCTCTATAGACCATGAAGAGAGGGTATGACTTTTTTATTGGTTCTAGGCCCATGCATTCATGCACAGGACAGTTTTCCAACAACAAGGAGTAGTTAAAATATGGTCTTATTGTTTTTTATGCTGGTGTGGGGCTCTTCTATGTATTCTTGGTGTTTTTTGGCCTAAAAATTTTGTTCCATAGTGATCTTATTGTTTTAAGTCATAAAGTCATGTATTTTTTCTCACTTTTTTCTCAAAAGTGTTTGAATGATAAAAATTTAATTTTCATTCTATAGACCATGAACATATCCTTAGTATGTCTCGGATGCTTAATGATAGTCTTGATTATCATCCAATGATGATTTCTGAGGTTATCTTGATATCTACCTACCGCACGTTAGGAATAAGTGACATCTAGCCCAATATATAGCATATCATACATGACTAATCCAATCACAAACATGTATGGAGTCATTTCCATTCTTTGTATTTCCATATGTGTCTAAGGAGACATTGTCCTAGAAAGATGAATTCCATGTGACATTATCAACAATCCACTCTTGGATTTTTCTATATTGAATCTCTTCAATATCATTTCAATATATATACCTTGACTTGGGCTGAGCAGACTCTTGTATCTATCACAATAGATCTTGATCATAAGAATATATGATGCATCTCCTAAGTCCTTCATGGAGAAGCAATTATTCAACTAATCCTTAATAGACTGTAATCCTAGTATCTGATTTCCAATAATTAATATTTCATTGACATAAACTATTAATAAAACAACTTCACTCTCACTAAACTTCTTATAGACACAAGGATCATATTCATTCTTTATGAAACTAAATTCTTTTATGGCCTAAAAAAATTAATTTTACATTACCTAAATGATTTCTTCAATATATAAATGGATCTTTTCAATTTTCATATCTTATTGGAATCCTTTAGAGTCACAAACCCTTCAGGTTTTTTCATATATACATGCTTCTGAAAGTTCCCATTAAGGAAGTCTATTTTGAAATCCATTTTTCTAATCTCATAGTTATGGAAGTCCATAATGGAATGTATAATTTTGATGGATTTCATAATTGAAATTGGTGAAAATATTTATTCGTAGTCTATTACTTGACATTTTTTAAACCCTTTTTCAACCAATTATTCCCTATAAGTATTGAATTTTCTATCCATGTCCATTTTATTCTTAAGTACCCATTTAAAACCAATGGGATTTATATCTAATGGAGGATCTACCAAGATCTAGACTTGGTTTTGGTACATGGAATCCATTTTAGAATTCATGGCCTCTTTTCACTTGGAAATATATGTTCCACTTACTACTTCATTAAAGGTTAAACGATCATTATTATCAACTATTAGTGATTCACCAACTTCAGTGAAAGAAAAAAAATATTTTTATGGTTCTCTAACCTATCTTGTATGATTATGTAGTACTTATGTCTCTATAACTTCTCCTTATTTTACAAGTCTTTTTGGTATATTTTCTTGTTCCAAATACTATGTACCTTGATTAGAGTTTTTTTATACATTTTCTGGAAAAAAAATGGTGTAGGTTAAAAAAATTAAAAATACGTTACAAAGGTGGCATTGCTGATCCCGCCTTTGTGTTGATGTACAAAGGCGGCATCACTGATGCCGCCTTTGCTCCCACGCGCTACCTTTGGCCTAGATCAAATACATGGAAAAGGCGGCGGGGGGATGCTCCCTTTTTCCTCTAGGTAAGGAAAAAGGTAGCACCGTTGATGCTGCCTTTGGCCTTACCTAGAGGCGAAAGGCGGCATCGGCAATGCCACCTTGGCCTCAACTCCCTATAAAAGGGAAGCCACCCCCCCACCCTTCTCCTCACTCAATTCTTTCCTTCATCTATTCTAAATTCTCTTTGTCTTTATCTAAAAAACTCATTTTCTGTGTGGGTTTTTTGAAGCATAATTTAGAGGTATTTTTGTTTATTTAATTTAATGTTTTTTATTGATTTAATTGAATTATTTTTAGTTTTAAATATTTAATTTTTTAAGTAGTTTAGGTAGTTCTTAATATTTTGTTTATTAGGTTCTGTAATTAGTTATATGTAGTTTAAAATAATAATTTTTAGTAGTATATATTAAATATAGATTATGTATAGATTAAGTATAGATTAAGTATAGATTAATTATAGATTAACTTAGGATTAACGTGGGATTAAGTATTGTAAAATTTTGGTATCTTAAAGATTATGTGGTTATCTAAGCAATCAAATCTCTATCTAGATACAAACAAGTGGATGTGGCTCTGGCACAAATGTGCCTAGGGGTAAACTTTGAAAACACTACTTTGAGCTAGACTCGAATGGGAACTGGTGCATGAAAATGGGCCTTATTGCACACCTGGTTTGACACTCTTGGGGATATGCTTAATATGATTCATATTTTATTTATAAAATACTAAAATATCCAAGAAAAAAGAAATTAAATTATTATATTTATCAACGATAGAATGATAATTATGATGTTATGGAATGAAATAAAGAAAAAATCATTAATGACTGAAAGTTATTATTAGTAATTAAATATGTTTTAGTAGTTTAATTAGTTATATATAATTTAGAAATAATACTTATTATTAGTAATGACTAATTATAAACTAATTAATGATAACTTAGGATTAAAAATGAATACATATGATTAGTTAATTAGAAATAACTAATGAATATAATATTATTAAGTATTAAATAATAAATAATTAAAGAATAAATTAATATTGATTAACTAGTGATTAAAGAATGAGTGATTAGTTAAAAAAGTTATTAGTAGTAATTAAAGAAGTTATGTATTAATTAGTTTAGTTAGTTATATATAGTTTAGAAATAATACTTACTATTAGTAATGATTAATTATAGATTAATTAATGATAACTTAGGATTAAAAATGAATACATATGATTAGTTAATTATAATTAATTATTAATATTTGTTACAGTATCATAATTATGATGAAAGAAACATTTTTGACATAGTGAGTCATGTTTTCCTGTGTGTATTTATATGGGGAGGTTATTCAAACTGAGTAAGGATATTCTTATAGTACACAACCAATAATTGTGTTTAATACAGTTGATTGTGTAACTATAAGTGACCTTCAAGAGAGAATTCACGGTTCCCTAAATCTGGGACCCGATCAAGAGATCAAGTCTATGATTTATAGACATTTGAAAATCCCGAAAACACTATGGCATCTAGCTTGTCCATTGGTTGCTGATGCGTAGTGGGTCCAAGAAATTAATTTATTTTCTCATAAGTCAGATGGTTCCATGATGGAGTTATACATTGATGTTGCTATTGTACAACAACAATGTCCAGCTGTACGAAGATGTAGAATTACAAGAGTGGTTGAAGACAATCCACCCCATGAAATTGAGACTATTCTAATGATGCAGCAGAATATGAAAACCTAGATGATCTCCCAGATATACATGTCAATCCGACTTTCGATGAGGAGTTTTATAATGATAGATAAGATGGTGACAATAGTGTGGATGAGGAGGGTTCAGCTGAAGTTAGGAAGGAGGTTTTGAGAAATGCATTAGTTGTACATAAACCTTGACCTACAATAAATCATCCACCACTCCTTTCATCTTGGTCAAGATCAATGACATGTGTGCCTAAATTTGACAATAATGTTCTCACACTAGAAACTGAGTTCCCCAGAGTAGTACCAGATAGGTTTAGTGATATGGACAAAACTTTATATATTGGAAGGAATTTTCTAAGTAAATATTCATTAAAAAGTAAGCTAAAGAGATTTCATATTGAGAGGCACTACGGCTATATAGTTCAAAAATCATGACACATTAAATATGTCATACATTGTGAGAAGTATGGGGATGATTGTAGATTTTTCTTGAGTAAAATTCCGGACATTACATTTGAAGGTTGGAGAATCTCAAGGATTGAGACGGATCATACTTTCATTCACCCAAGCCTCACACAAGATCATACCTCATTGGATGCAGAATTTGTGTCATATATTATTGTTGAGATGATTAGGACATTTCAAGATGTTCCAATAGCCCTTGTGAAAGAGAGGACTCAATAGACATTCGGTTATAAGATTTCCTATAATAAGTCATGGATGGAAAAATAGAAGGCAATTGTGAAGGTCTATAGTGATTGGGATGACTCATATCGGGTGTTTCCGCAATTTCTAGCCATACTAAGGCATCATAACCAAGTTCTATTCCATCTGGATACAAACGAACATATGTCTCACGATAAACAACTTGATTCATCTCGTGTTCAATTTCATCGGTTGTTGTAGGCATTCCTTCCCTATATCTCTGCATTTCATTTCAGAAAACAGTTTATTCATATTGATAGAACATTTCTGTATAGAAAATAAAAGGGCATATTGTTGATTACAGCAACCCAATATGGAAATCATTCACCACTTCCACTATCCTTTTCCATTGTATAGAAAGAAAACTATGAATCATGGAGTTGGTTTCTGGCATGTATCAGCAACCATTTCACCAACATTTGGGGTGTTTGTTTGATATCTGATCTCCATCGGGTAATTAATGATGCAATCAATGTAGATCCTGATATATACAGATACCCAAATGCACATCATCGGTTCTTCATTATACACATTGCTAGCAATGTGCATAAAAAATTCCACAACGAACCAATGAAGAAGGAAATCACGAGGATTGGTATGAATTGTATTCGTTATATTTTACTATTTCAAAATAAAGATAAAATCAATTTATGTGAAATATCATCTATTTTGTGTAGAATATGAGTCAAACCAATGGAGGTTTGAAGAATTTTTTGAACAAATTCACCAAGATAATCAATACTTTTATGATTATATGATGTGGATTCCAAAAGAGAAATGGATATTGGTATATGACGGGGGGAAGAGGTACGGACACATGATGACAAACATTGTGGAGTGCATCAATGGTGTCTTCAAAGGGCTTCATAATCTACCTATAACTGCCTTAGTTCAGGAAACATTATATCGATGCGTGATGTACTTTGTTTATAGACAAAAACTAGCATCAGACAAAATACAACAGGGGCTAAGATATGGAAGACATTTTCAATGAGAGATTGAAAATAATATTGAAGAAGCTTCTAGTTATCACGTCTGCCTTTTTTGATGAGAAGACTCCCTATTTGAAGTTCAAGAGCATTTAGACCCCATCACCAATCGCATTGGTAAAAAAATGGTGGTATTTTTTTAAACAAGGAAATTTCAATGTGAAAACATTCAGTCCTTACGGTTTCCATGAACACACACTATCACAGCATGTGCTTCTGTGAAAATATCATGGGAAGAATATGTTGAGCCAGTGTACCATATGGATACCATTTCAAACTGTTATGCTACACCATAGACACCTATTGGGGAGTATCGTTATTTCTCAATGCCCGAAGGCCAGCTGATAGTGATACCTGACATGAATCGGTTACGTCCTCATGGGAGACTGAAGGCCAGTAGGATGTGTAATGAGATGGACTGGCCTCAAGAACAAGGGCAGATTTTGCAAGGCACGATATTTCATAAATAAGGTCATAACTAGAAATTATGCCCTAACATTGTTGGGTTGAGTTCATTGTCTCATTCAGAATGATATATAGTCTTCATTGTGACATTCTCATATTGTAATGTAAATTTTTTTATCTCTTATTTTTTTCTCATTTTTCTAAACCCCAAAACCCAAAAGCATAACACTTAACCCAGAAACTTTTTTCCTAAACCTTAATATCAAAATTTGAAACCCTAAACCCTCAAACCTAAACCCCAACCCAAAAACATCTTCAATTTTCCATGGTTTTTGGTTAAATTATGTGTGATATTTTAATAAACTATTTGATAATGAGATAATGGTATCATAATTATTATCATTAGTTATTAAATACAGATAATTAGATAAATTCCTAAAACATCATTATTAATTGATATGGTTTATCTTAATTCAATCCATAATTATTTAATCATAAAGTACTCCAAAATATGTCTTACCAAATTCAAGACCCAATATTTTAGATAATAGAACTTATTTCATAAAAATATTCTTGCTTTCAAGTAATAACTTTCTCTTTATTTCTTAAATAAAATCTTAGATAATAGAATTTATTTCATAAATCCAAAAGCATAACACTTAACCCATATTGTAAAGTAAATGTTATTATCTCTTCTTTTTTTCTCAGTTTTCTAAACCCCAAAACCCAATAGCATAACACTTAACCCAGAAATATGTTTCCTAAACCATAATATCAAAATTTGAAACCCTAAACCCTCAAACCTAAACCCCAATCCAAAAACATCTTCCCTTTTCCATGGTTTTTGGTTAAATTATGTGTGATATTTTACTAAACTATTCTATAAAAAAATAATTTTATCATAATGATTAGCATAAGTTATTCAATATAGATAATTAAATAAATTCCTAAAACATCATTAGTAATTTACATGGTTTATATTAATCAAATCCATAATTAGTTAATCATAAATCTCCTCTAAAATATGTCTAACCAAATTCAAGATCCAATATTTTAGATAATAGAACTTATTTCATAAAAACATTCTTGCTTTCAAAAAATAAATATATCTTTATTCCTTAAATAAAATCTAAGATAATAGAATTTATTTCATAAATACAAAAGTAGAAAACTTAACCCATATTGTAAAGTAAATGTTATTATCTATTATTTTTTTCTTGGTTTTCTAAACCACAAAAACCAAAAGCATAACACTCAACCCAGAAAAATGTTTCCTAAACCATAATATCAAAATTAGAAACCCTAAACCCTCAAACCTAAACACCAACCCAAAAATCATAAACCTAAACCCTAAAACCATACAAAAAATCTAAAAACCTAGATATATTCCCTTAAAGCATGTATCAATTAATAAAATTATTACAAAGATATTTTCATTAATAAAATTCTTTCACAACATAATTTTTTCCACCTATTTTTTTCTCTGCGTTCCTCTTGTTATCTTTATTCCATTCAGAACCAAAAGAAATAGAGAATTATATTTATTTTGGTAAAAATAACTTCATAAAACAATTTGAATAAACATGTCATGTCTTCCATTCTAAAAGTCATAAAATTATTCTAACTATAATGTTATATTTATATTTTACAGTTACGACTCATTTCAATTGTTTATATTTAGATGGATGATACCATACTACTCACTCAGCAGCCTACCCATATTTCTTAGACCATGTTAGAGGGTTGTTCAGATCGATTGATCAAGGTACATAGAGCACACCATTTTCATCACAGGGAGCATTCATATGCCCTTAGACCATACTTGCGATGTGTTGGATTCTATGGCCTTGCTGTATCAGAATTAATATTTATAGATCATTGCCTACTTACTGCCCTTTTGAGAGGTGGAGGCCAGAGACACACACATTTCACCTGCCTGAGGGAGATATGACCATCACCCTCGAGGATGTGGCAGTGCTTCTCGGTCTTCCTATCCAGAGGAGACCCATTATTGGACTCACTCGTGCAACTTGGCCAGACCTTGATCAGCGCTTGTTAGGCGTTTATATTTTGTCCGACCATGGGGCTAAAGATGGAGCATCTATATCTATGCCTTGGTTGGAGTCGCAGATTCCACATTTACAGGATGATGATGATAACCAGACTGTCATACGTTACGCTCATGCATATATATTACGACTCATTGGCGGGACCATGTGTACTGATCACTCAGGGATGCACTTTCACAGGATGTATCTACCCCTACTATAGGACTTTGATCAGGCAGGGACATACAGCTGGTGATCAGCCTACTTGGCATACACATATAGGTCATTATGCAGGCTATCTCACAGGGACCGCACAGGTATTGGGGGATGCATCATCCTTATTCAAATGTGGGCATGAGAGCACATCCCAACATTCCTCTCTAATCTTTTTGGTCTTCCAGTCGATATGTAGCTGTTGCTTAATGCTCTATGTGTACGATGGTATAATCAGTCATTTCTATTGGTTTCTGATTCTATTATGAGTTATTAACTATAATTTCTCATTATTTTTCACTATCGTTGATGTATTTTATAGGTGGTGTCAACGACACAATTTTGACTTGGTTCCAAGATAGAATTTGGGTGTATATCAGTTACATTTGGACTATCTCTTACCGTATCAGGTATGTATATACAATCTATCATTGTCTAACATATTTAATAATAGCATCAATTTTGGTTTTTAGTTAGGTGTTTTTTTGACAAAATCACTTGTCATTTCATATTTCATGGCTTCTATACTACAGTATTACAAACCAGTTTCCAACATACTGCACTGTTGGGATTGAGGATGCTATGGTTGTAGTGACCCTCATTCACTTCTATATTATTGAGTGGCAGCAGAATGACAGAGTCATGCGCCAGTTTTACCGTACTTAGCTGATTCCATTACCATTGAGATAGACAGACCGACTTCATGGGATGAAGTTGACAGGGAGGTAGGATGATGACTGGTCCCGATTACATTTCATATTTATTGACTGGTAGCACAGACATGTAGAGTTTCATATTCAGGGTGTTCTTATGAATCGATTCTCTCTTTCAGAGCAGGTTGAGTATGCGCCATGGTATAGACTGAAGTCTATATTGTATCTTATCCAACCTGGCATAGAGATGTAGAGGATGGTATGTAAAAAAATTTCCATTAGTTTGTTTATTAAACTATTTTATAATTCAATTTTAATCTATTTACAGGGAAGTCACATAGATCATCTTGTTCGCATGAGTGGTGAAGAGGAAGAGGTGGTCTTTAACCGGGAAGCTGTCCATGCTACAGCACTGGAGGTGAGGTCATCTTTTCATGCACTTTCCGAAAGAATCTTTGTGTGTTCGGCTCGGAGAGAGGAGGTTCCTAACCCATAGGAACATCTTGAAGATGTTGCTGGTGCTGAGGAGAAACAACCACATTGATGTAGACAGCGTCGTGTTGTACGTGAGGCCTCAGCTGTTCCACAGGTAGAGGTTGACCCTCTAGTAGTCCAGGATCAACGGATTCAGGATGTGACTTAGGTGGCATGGGATCTGTCTTTCCTGACAAGATATTCATAGTTATATCTATCTTGGGTTCTAGATCCTTCATAGCCTTGGGATCTATCATAACCTTAGATTCCAGATTCATCGCCATCTTGGGGTATACCTCCATCGCAGGCTTGGTTTCCCACTACGATGGAGGCAGGTCCTTCTACCACCCTAGTGGGAGAAGGATCCGGAGGGTAGTATGAGATGTAGTTAAAAACTCCTCTCACTGACACACAGATGGAGGATGTGTCGGTCAACATTCCATTGCCCGAGGATCAGCCTTCTCCAGGTCATCAGACTCCACTGCGCACTCAACGCGGACGTCATATTCACAGACCACCATGTGGGATGGAATCTCCTCAACACAGACAAAGACATTGATTGTACATTTTTGTTTACATGTTTTATGTCTACATAAATTAAAATAATATTACTACTATTATATATTCTTATATTTTTATCCGGTATTTTAGTTTTCATTTATATTTTAGGCACAATTTATATTTGATAGCTTTCAAAGTCGACTACTTGAAACATATAAATAATTAGTAAATTTCAAGTAAAAATAACTTTAAAATATTAAAAAATCTACAGTATAAAAACAATGTAAAGAAATTAAAAGATATCCTAATCATATAAAAAGTTTTTTTAAAATAATGAGTTTCATAAATAATATAAATAAATTATAATGAAAGGAATGTAAGAAATGTAACTCAGACGTGAGAGAGAAAAGAATGAATGTCAAGGAGGATCCTAAGCCACCTACTTGACATTGAAACGCTATAAAATATAAACTATAAGACCCATATAAATAAAAATTAAAAAATCAACTACTAGTTATAGGTTTAAGAAATTTTTAAAATTTCATTCATATCGGTCTTATAGTTTATATTATATAGGCCAGAAAAGTCACGTACTTGAAATATTTTTAAGTTTCAAGTATGTGGATTAGAAAGATTATAAATAATTTTTCACCAAGATTTTTTAAGAAATTATTTTTATTTTGGACTACTAGTTATATTTTTAAGCAATTTTTAAAATTTCATTCATATTGGTCTTATAGTTTATATTATATAGGCCCGCAAAGTCACGTACATGAAACATTTTTAAGTTTCAAGTATGTGGATTAGAAAGATTATAAATAATTTCTCACAAACATTTTTTGAGAAATTGTTTTTATTTTGGACTTCTAGTTATATGTTTAAGAAATTTTTAAAATTTCATTCATATCGGTCTTATAGTTTATATTATATAGGCTAGAAAAGTCACGTACTTGAAACATTTTTAAGTTTCAAGTTGGTGGATTAGAAAGCTTATAAATAATTTTTCACCAACATTTTTTAAGAATTTATTTTTATTTTTGACTAATTTTTATATTTTTAAGAAATTTTTAAAATTTCATTCATATTTATCTTATAGTTTATATTATATAGGCTAGTAAAGTCACGTACCTGAAACATTTTTAAGTTTCAAGTAGGTGGATTAGAAAGCTTATAAATAATTTTTCACCAACAATTTTTAAGAATTTATTTTTATTTTGGACTACTTGTTATATGTTTAATCAATGTTTAAAATTTCATTCAGATCTGTCTTACAGTTTATATTATATAGTCTAGAAAAGTCACATACTTGAATAAAAGATAAATTATGTTGAAACATTAAGTTTTATTTATATATATATATAACCATACGAACGTAATAGTAAAACATTAAAATTTAAAATATATAAAAAACATAATTAAAATAGAAAAAAATTAGTGTTTTAGGGAAAAAGTGGAATATCAGATGCCGCCTTGAAGCTATATTTTAAAAAAAATAACCTAGGACGTTTTAAAAAAAATCAGAAAGATTATAAAAAAACTCACCTTGATATTCAAATTCGTATAAGTCTATCTCACTCCCACTATATTTTATAGAGATATGTTATCCCTGTTAGGGAATTTGAAATTTGTTTCCACTATTAAATTTTTTCTAAGGGGTTTTATAGGTAATATCCCTTTTCCCTTGGATTAACCAATAAAGGTACACTTTGTGCCTTAGAGTGGAATTTTGTTACCTAAAGAGGCATTAACAAATGATTTAAAACCCCACACTTTTATATATAACAACAAGGGTTTCTTTCTATTCCATAATTGGTATAAGATACAATTTTCCACTTTTGTTAGAACTTGGTTTATTATTTGTGATTTTTTGTAACATGTATCCCCAAAAGGATAATGGAATACTCAAATGACTCATCATTAATCTCACAATGTTTAACAAGATGTGTTTCATCCTTTGATTTACACTATTTCACTAAGGTGTATAAGGAGGAGTGATTTGAGATAGTATCTCAAACTCTTGTAAAAATCAATGAAGTCTTGATTAAGATATTCTACACCACTATTTGAGTGGAGTTTCTTAATCTTCTTACTAATATGGTTCTCAAATTAATCCTTGTATTTATTGATTCTCTCAAAGGAATCTGACTTATAAAACATCAAGTAGACATATCCATATCTACTAAAATCATCAATAAGAGTTATGAAGTATGAGTAACCCTTTTTAAAATACTAAATGGTCTACACACATTGGTATGAACTAATTCAAGAAGATATTTAGCCCTTCCACCTTTCCCACTAAAAGTGGATTTGGTTATTTTTCTTTGTAAATTTGCATGACATACACCAAGTGGTTTTAGTTCAAAAGAATCTAAATAACCATTTTTTTTAATTTATTCAATTTTTTTTGTTTACATGAACCAACCATAGATTCCAAAATTGGGTGTGGTATGATTCATGTGATTTAGTCTTGTTATCAATTTCCATTACATGGTTCATGTAATCCAATACATAAATATCATTATTTAAATGTGACTTACCATAACAAATGATATATTTATAAAATAAACAAATCCATTCCCAAATTTGAAAATAAATCCATCCATATCAAATCTAGATACAGAAATTATGTTTTTGGTAATTAATGGAACATAATAACAATATCTAAAAACCAAGTTCATTTCAGTTGGAAATGTGAGGTGGTAGTCATTCATAGCTATAATAGTAAGTTTATCTATATTGGTTGCTCAAAAAATTGTTGGAACCAAGGTTTTCCTTTGATATAAATGGAGTATGGTTTGTGTTTTTTGTCAATACTCACATGTAATATTAGGGATCTTGCAAGGAAATGGATCATATAGTATAAGTTGACAATAGTTTTGATGGTGGCATCATTTCCTAGTGTTTTCCTAATTTTTGGTGTCCAAAATTTGGAGAATTTCAAGCATTGAGAAAAGTGGTTTTTCTTGTAGGCCTTATGAAAATATGGAAAAGACATGAGTTTCACATATATGGTATTTGGGAATTTTAATTCTCAAAGGATTAAATAATTATGATGGCATGATTTGCAATTATGATGAGCATCGCAAATGATGAAAAATTAGAGCATCGTGATCAGTGATGATGATCTTCATGATTATGAGAATTGGAGCATCACGGTGGCATGAAGGGTTTGATGGAAGGATTCATAATAATGTATAATTTCACTAGTGAAACATGAAGGGCGATCATTACGAAGAAATTTTAGAAACATTCGGAAAATATACAAAGAGGCAGTGCAGCTTCATGAATGGCTGAACCTATAAATAAAAAGATATCCCTCTTCACTTCTAAAAGATTATTTAAAGGAAAATCTGAAAACACCCTGATTTCATGAATCCAAGGTAGATCCGTTAAACTGACATTCCATTCAATCTTGAACATTGCATAGAGACTTGTAAAGTATTTACTTATGCTAATGATTTTGAGAAAAGGTTGCTTCGTGATGATAGGGTTTACCGTGTTGACTTTGTGAGCTTCGTGAAAGCGGTTTGTTCCGAGAAGGTAGGGGTGCTTCCTGATGGTAGTTTGTTCTGCAAATTCAACTAATCTTCATGAAGGGATATTTGCGAAGGATCTTCATGAAAGGAAGTTTTGAACATTTGGTTTTAAGTGAATAGTGCTCTCAAGTGCATCAATTCAGGACTTTGATGCAAGCACTGTCTCATTCTGGACAGAGACAAAGACTTAAATGTCAACATATCGAAGCGACCTTCAAGTAGATAAACTTAGTTAAACTTCTCTCAAAGTAGTGAGCTAGGGGGATTCGATGGAAGTGATATGAGGGATGTGATGTGCTATCCATAAAACATTGTAAAGGCAGTGTGTCTGGTAAAGAGTGATTGTACCTGAACTCTTGTATTCCACAACAAGTGAAGATTAGTGGATTTTGGTTGAATTAAACATTGTCAGTATATGCTCCTTATATGCAGAACTTAGTGTTTAACCAAGTAAAAGTGATGTTTTTTCTTTCTGTATGTGATTTTTTTTATTACTACTCTAGTCTATCATACAGTTTAACAAGTTTCTACTAATATGGGAACAATATCCATCACTTTAAAATTAAAAATTAACACCCTAATTCACCCCTCCCCTATCAGGGTGTTATGGGGTCCTACAAAATTTAACTCCCCTTGTTCAATCTTTTTTAATCTCCTTGGTTCCTATATTTAACTAAATATAAAAGTAATACAAGCTGTTTTTAATTCAAAATTTTAAAAAATAAATAAATTTCTCTTGATAGAAAATTCACTTGAAGCTTCCCCTTACTTATTCGGATGGGTACAAGTTTTCTTCTAGTGGCCCTTCTTGCCACATGTGAAACAAAAATCATCGTGTTCCCTATATTTCTCATTTATCTTTCTCTTCTTGGTATAGTATTTCTATTTTTGAAACTTTTGTCAGGGTGTGCCACCTCACATCATCATCATCGGTGATGGTCGCATCTGTTTCCCTATATTCCTACTTTCCAAAGGCGGTTGGCATTCATCACTTCTTCAGCGATGTATTCCCCTTGATTGAAATGGGATGATAAGATTTCATTCTCTCCTTTCTTAGATTCCTATTTAGAACTCATCTCCTATTCTGGGTCTCCCTTAAAGTTTAATATGTTGTTTGTGAAACCCTTCTCAATGACACCTCTTTGTGAACACTAGTTAATTAAACTGCTTATGTCAATACATTCCAAAGGGTTAAGTCGAGGTAGCAGCCTTTGATCAGGGAAGTAGTCACGTTGGGAAACACTAGAATGTCTGGACACTGGAACCTTGGTATACCTAAATTCTCCCTTATGAGAGGGCTTCTCTAGGGTGAACAATCCCAAGTCATCTCACTTTGGATAAGAATAATATTATGCCTGAGGCATGTATTCATGTTTTTCCTCAGCTTCCCATGTTTAACACGGGGTATGTCGCGAGTTTAATGTCTATAAAAGATAGATCGGACTCATCAAAACACTGATAAGAGTGGATCAAATGGATACACCCCTTAGAGGGATCACCTGGAAGGTTTACTGTGTGGGTGGGTCAAAATGTCCATGAGGATGGACCCTGGATGGCGTGTCATAAAAAGGGAAGGTTTCACACCATGAAGGCTGACCAGAACACTGAAAGGGGTGGATTAGAGAAGGTGGGTCCCGACAAAGGGGATGCTAATGTTTACCATTGGTTGGGATTAAACCTCATAGAGGATTCCTATGTATATTTTGTAGAAGACAGGGATCAAAACCCACATAGTTAGAAGGGGGATCTCAGGGATTACACATGGTTAGAAACCCAGGTACTGCTAGAAGCAGCAATTAAATGGATGGGGAATATGAATAGTTATCTTCCTGAGTGTATAAGATGAATAGAATGGAACTAAAATGAATATAATGGTGCTTTTTTCTTGAACCTTGAGGAGCTTTCCTACATACCCTGTATTTTAAGGCAGAGATCAAAGTCCACGTAGTTCGGTGGGGTGTTGATACACTTGAGGAGATGGCTTGTGATAATGGAATGTATGGATGGGGACCCGAAGGAAATGGAGCCTTTGGGTTAGGGTATGATCTTCCCAAGATGCAAAGGCTCGAAGCTAATGTCAGGATGGGAAATGGGTAATGGGATTTAACCTTAGGTGGGCTTCCTACATATCCCAGTGGTTGGGAATTAAAGTCCACATAGTTCAAGAATGGAGGAATGGAATTGGGGTGTACCTAAAGGATGGTGACCCATAGACATGCCAGGGGCTTATGAATGGTTAGAAACCCATCACAAGATGGACACTCTTGGTTGGAGGATTATGGATAAGTGTGGGTATTGTGCATGGTTAGCTTCCCAGTGTATCGTAACACCTCAAGGAAACGAATTCGGGAGATGCATCCCATAAAGGGAAAGTATCACATTATGAGGGTACATCCTTAGGAGGGAGTACTAGGGTTTACCATTGGTTGAGATTAAACCTCAAAGAGGCTTCCTACATACCCAAGAGGGGTCAAAACCTACATAGTTCAAAGGGGAATACAATTTAATGTCATGCTGGATGGAGGTGAATTGGCATGAAATGGTTGGGAAAAATGGATTGTGGGAAGTGATGGGCTTGAACCTTAAAGATGCTTCCTACATACCCTATCTAGAAGACAAGGATCAAAGTCCATGTAGTTCGTATGGGCATATTTTAACATATTATGGGATGAGGAGAATGGTACTTGCATGTGGTTAGCGGGATGAGTGGATGTCATGGTCACTGCATAATCTAAGACCACTTGAGTTATGCTTGGTGTGGGAAACAAGAGGAAGGGGAAAACCTGATGATCGTGTCAAGAAAGGTATGGCCAAGAGGGATGGTGTGGATCTTACACATGGCTAGAATCCTAGGTAAATGGATATTGAGACTTACTCAAGGAGGTAAGCCCAAGGAGGGTGATCTAATGTATGAGGATGATATGGCCATCATATAGGGAAAACCCCATCAGAGTGTATCGGGGCTTATATGAAGACTACCTGAGGCGTAAATGGCAAAAAAAACCCAAAGGGATAAGGGAGCAGGAGAGTGCTGATTCTCATTCTCTTTCAAGTCCACCCTATCTTTCCACATATGTGGAAACTCACAGTTTAAAATCATGTGTTGGGGACGAGGGTACATGGTAGTTTAACATCCTATAACTTGGATGAGGAGGACTGAATCCTCACCCCTTGGACTTATATAACTCGTACCAACCCACACTTGGGAGAAGAAAGACACAAGAAATGCCAGGAAACAATGGGGTGTAAGAATGGTAACTCAAGGGGATAAAATTATCATGGCTATGAAGAGAATCAATAGTTATTAGCGTGCTTATGTGAAGAAGAATTAGGTAGGGCAATGTAACATGGAACACTACTTGGGGGATCAGGTAATCACTATGCACAATCCTAGAGGGCCGTACAGAGAAGATGCATGCAAGAAAGGTACATTTCATGTAAGAGGAGCTCAAACATGGTTTCTTGGAGTAAGGACAACCCATGGATCCCTAAGGAAGGGGTGCACACAAGATTAGAGACTTTGGCCCAAGACTAAAGGGTGCATATAGGATACGGGAATTGTGTGCAAGATAGAGGGGTCGGGGTAATAGAAGTATTACACAAGTCTAGGAGTTTTAGGAAAGAAGGTACTTTTGCTCGCACTTGCCTTAAGTGAAATAGAAAATGCGTGAGGTTCAAGCCTGTGTGGACCCACCCAAAGACAGACCCAAGGGGGTCCTGTCGTGCAAGATCTTATACCTTGAATTCATGACATTCAGGCGGTCACAGAAGGGATCGTCTTATGCACATGAGGGTTACTATTTGAATTTTGGGGTGTTATATCTAAGGGAGGGGTAACCTTCTATTTTTTGGTGAAAATATCTGTGGTGGAATGGAATGAAGGAGCAGAAGTGCTCGTTTGACGTTGCATTGGGCGTGGAAGGCCTTTTCACGTAGTCCATCTTTATTGCACACCAACCCAGTTTCTTTTACGCATCAACCTTTGTCATTTTAGAGGTCTGAGAATAAGAATATTTTTATATGTCACATTGAGTGTGGAAGAGTCTTGCACATAGCTTTTGAACTTGCACACCTGAATAAAATCTTGCACACAACACCCTTGGGATTCTCAGGATCATCTACTATGTCAAAATATTTTTTTATGTCACTCAAATATTCCAATATATAGCTTAAAATAGAATTAGGTGCAAAAAATTCCCCCCCCCCTCAGAATCTGATCTGAAAGGGAACCATAAGGTTGGGTTCTGAGGTAAAGACTGATGAGCACCCTATATTTCCATTGGTGCATGTAAAAGGGATGATCTAGCACGTAAGGTGCCCTACATGTGTAGAGGATTAGGTCTTCACCTATAAATACATGGGAGAAATGAACTATACCTTAACTTTTTGTATGATAGGTCATCCTCTCTTATTCATGAAAGTTCCTTCATTCTATGTGAAATCTCTTATGTTCAGTCGGTGCCTTACGTGCAACCGCTGGACCTTGAATGCATCTAACTTAGTTGGATTTTTCTTTCATGGATGCCATAAATCTTGTATTCCACTCTCTTCTTTTCATTCCGACCCTCTATCTTCCATGATAAACCCTTTGTGCATTCGAGGCCTCATCAAGGTGGCTAGTGAATAGACTAATACCGAAAGGGAGGCTACCTATGTTGCACGAAGGGCCGAGATTGTTAAAAACCCTCAGATAATTTACATGATAAGGGTTTTATCTGACAATTATATGCTTTTGGTCATGATAACACTACCACAAAAACAGTTTTTCACAGCGCCCCCCCCCCCCCCTTTATCAGTGATAACAAAAAAGCACTGATAAAGGGGGGTGCCTTTATCAGCGCCTTTTTTAGCACTGATAAAGGGACCCCCTTTATCAGCGCTTGTTTAGTAGTGCTGATAAAGGGGGGGGCCTTTATCAGCGCTTTTTTTAAAAGCGCTGATAAAGGGTCGGCTTCAAAAAAATTAAAAAAATATATTAATATATAAATATATAAATATAGTTATATTGTTATATAAATATAATATATAATTTTTAAATATATTTTAGATAAGTATAAATGTACATTTACACTTATTATACTTAATATATAAGATATTTAGTGAAAATGGCTTCTTACAAAATTAAAAAAATATTTTTAATTAATAATTTGATAATCATTATGGAGTAATAGTCATTTAATAACAATTTGAAGACTAAAAAAATTAAAAAAATTAAAAAAAAAAGATCCAAAATATGTTGAAAACGCAACTCAAACTTCAAACGACCATAACTTTTGATCCGAGTGTCTGTTTGAGCTCTACCACATATCAAATCGAAGCCTATGATGAGATATACATTGATATGACCATCAATGCCCCGGTTAAGGGATTTTCGAGGTCAAAAGAGGCCCAGAAAGCCTCCAAAACTGAGTTTTTTGTCGGGGTACCCCGATTTTTTAACATTTTGTGGATTTTCACCCTGGTTTAAGGGGGTATTATTGGATTTTTTTGGTGGGTCTGAATTTATTCCAATGTATTACATTCATATTGATATTATTTTTTTGAAATTTCATCCTTTTTTATAATGCACTGCTATTTATAATCAAAAATATAACAATATATTCATATTTTTTATATATTCACACCTAAAAATTTAATTATAAATATAAATAATAAAATATATTTACATATAAAATATGTTAGCTTTATCTAAATAATAAATAACATCCATTTTATTTAAAATACAAATATATGAATATTTATATACCTATATATTAATCTAACTATATATATATTAATCTAACTATATATATATATATTAATCTAACTATATATATATATATTAATCTAATAACTATATATATATTAATATAACTACATATATATATATATTAGTATTACTATAAATATATATATTAATATCACTATAAATATATATATTAATATCACTATATATATATTAATATAACTATATATATATATTCATATAACTATATATATGTTAATATAACTATATATATGTTAATATAACTATATATATGTTAATATAACTATATATATGTTAATATAACTATATATATATTAATATAAATATATATTACTATACGAATAAATATAACTATATATATATTATAATATAACTATATATATTATAATATAACTATATATATATTAATATAAATATATATTACTATACGAATAAATATAACTAAATATATATATAGAGATATCATGAATTGGAAGACAAATCAAAATAGAGTAGTGGTAAAGGCTTAGGCACGCAGGGAGGAGGTCTCGAGTTCAAATCCTGGGGGAGGCAGAGGCGCGCGCGCATGGGGGAATATAGCAGCAAGTGTTGTTAAAGGGTGAAGGGGGTGCGTGGGGTGTTGTATAGGGGTAGAAAAGCGCTGTAAAATGGGGGGCTCAAGCGCTATAAAAGCCCCCCCGATTCGCAGTATTTTTTATTTTTTATTTTTTAAATTTTTTTAAATTTTTTTAATTTTTTTTTAACTTTTATCAGCACTTTTTTAAAAGAGCTGATAAAAGGGTCCTTTATCAGCGCTAAAACGAAAGCGCTGATAAAGGAAGCGCTGATATAGGACCCCTTTATTAGCACTAAAAAAAGCGCTGATAAAGGGGTACTTTTATCAGCACTTGTTTTAGCACTGATAAAAGACCCCTTTTATCAGTGCTTTTTTTTAGCGCTGATAAAGGGGTCCTATATCAACACTTTTCATAGTGCTGATAAAGGGGACCCCCCCTTTATCTTCACCGGCTTTATTAGCGCTTTTTCTAGTGCTGATAAAGGCCATTTTTAGCGCTGATAAAGGCCGTATTTGTAGTAGTGTAATGTAGGCTCAAAAGGATTATGACCTGATTAATAGCCTCTTGCTATTGAATTTTAGTATTTTGGCGGAGGTTCTAATGCCGATATTCGAGACTAACATTCCATGGTCATGGGTGATGTGAAAAGATATCTTTTCATGGTTCAACATCATGAGAAATGGTCACCTATCTAGGGAGACTAGGGATATGGCTGTTTACATTTTAAACTCGAAAAACCAAGATAGTTACGGGGGGTGAACCATTTGCTGAAGACTTCCCCACCCACTATGCAATCACTTTCAAGAGAAGTATCACTGATGAGACTAAGGGATGGAATTAAAAATGGTACTTGAGTTTTGAAATAAAATTCACTAGAAATTTGGAATTGGTGTACTAGGTACGCTAGACATGTGAGGATTTCAGGGTGGAACTTCGACACATTGATCTTTTTGAGATTGTGTGGACATCACAATTCCATTTCTACTACCTGTAGGACATGGTGTCAGATCTGTTCATCTAATGGTCTCATGACACTAATATATTCCATCTTCACTATGGGGAGGTCGACATTAGCCTTTGGGACATCCAATGCATATGGGAATCCCTCTAAAATGGTTCCAATACGATGAATTATTACTGACAGAGAATGTCTGGAGAGATATGGTGTGAACCCCTATTCTAAGATAGAATTTGTTGGAGATGGAAAATGAGAGGCTGAAGATCAAGTACATCCTAAATGAAATATCCTATCCAGCATGGTTCAGTCTCTTTCTCAGGAGGTACAAGAATGTGAGGATTACTGGGTGATGGAAACATTGTCTGACCGCGTCATAGAGGGGCAAAGCAGGATCATACCGGGTGGTTCTGGAAGCAGGTGAATATCAATCATGGAGATTTAGTGTGAATGAAATTTGGGACCCATATGTGTGATATGCCGGTTTCTTCACTGCCTTCCTGAGCATGTGGTTGCTGCCTATAAGAGATACGAGTGTGGAGGGTCTGTCTAGGGATGTTGGTGATGGTCGGGATCATGGAAACTCGTCACAGGGTCAACCTGGGAGTGTCTGTGTTATCCAGGTTATATAATATCTTGGGTCATGTCTTGAGAGGGAGTAAGCCTAGAATAATCTGTAGACCATTTCAAATTCTTCATGGCTAGGTCGCAGCTCACTGTGGCGGATACAACTTCCCAAACATCATACATCCTCCAGGTGATGGCCTACGACCATCTCTACTGAACATTATTAGGGTTCATCTGCTGACTCTTAATGAGAAGGGGATTAAGATCAGGTTTGGTAATTATTTAAACTTCAATTTCCACCCATTTCAAACCATGTTCTTTCAAATGGTGGATGATCTATAAGGCCCGCTAGAGCAGAGAGAGAATCTACAGAGTATCAAGGGAAGTGTGTTGGTGCCCCGGATCGATGGGAAAATCTTCTTTGAACCCAATGTGGCATCATGGTTTTCCAGACAGTTCAGTTTCATGTAGTGAATTCTAAAAAAGTGTATAAAAAGGTTTAGGAAGAGAATCACCCCTGTATCCTTCACCAATTGTTTCTCATGTTCACAACTTTTGTCTTTATTGAAGTTGTTACTCCCCCCCCCCCATTGATGTCAATGTCAGCCTATCAACAGAGTATGTTGACCACTAGGTGGAAGCATAACCGGAGTAAATTATTTGAAAACACATTAATTAGATCAAGGTGGCGATCATAGAGTCTGTACAGTGATAAATTAGGTGAGGTTCTACTAAGGAAGCAAGACCATAGGCAAACTAGGCAGCTGGGGTGGCACAAGTAGGAACATAGGTGGTAGAAGTTTCATAAGGTGTGGTCTCTCCTCTACCTTATAAAGAGGGGTGGTCTCGTAGGTGACCTTGTGAACCAGCTAGGGACACCCTTGGGAAGAAACTGATATATATTCTATAGCTTACCGCATACACCATTTTCCTATCCTTATGGTATGCTTAGAGAACATTATGGCAATCGATGACAACTGAAGAACTGTGGTGAAGACTGGTGTGCACTGGGCTTGATCTTCCATACATAGGGTGCATAAAATTGGTGTATAAGGTGGACTTTCATCTCCAATATACATACCTAACAGTAATGGTTTCATATGCATGCCAATAGGGGTAGTATCAAGAACCGCATTTCTTGGTTAAAGGAATGCTTGGTCTAGAGAACAACCCCAAATAAATGACACATGAGGATGATGATGATGATAATGATGATAAATAATAAGAAGGGGAGGAGAAGGAGGAAAAATTGTAAGAGTCAAAATAAGAGTCTGAGGATGATGATCCTAGAGGTGAGGGACCTCAGGGTATAGTGGCCCAGCAGAGGAGCCCATGTGAGAGAAATGAAATAGTAGGCTCCGACAAGGAACTATCCAAACATCTCAAGGTGAGTTTCAACTTTCTTACCATAACTCGAATTCACTAATCATGCTATTTCCTATTTTAGGAACACATTGGTAGTGATGATTAGGGAGCTCCCATTGTAGGGGGAGAAAATGTGTCGATGTTCATGGAAGTACATCTCCTTGAACCCGCATCTGGGGTTGGACAAGGTGGAGGACCAATCATGGATAAAGAAGTAAAAGGGTCTGGATCAAAGACCTTAGAATCTAAGGTTGTCCCCACTACTCAGAAGGAGTTGGCACCAATTATTGAATTAACTAGTGATGATGGATCTACCATGGTAGAAGCTCTTGTGGTGATGCAGGCACTCGATCCAATCATGATTAGATCTTTTAAGTCTCTATCTTTATAGACTCATGTCTGTTATTTGGAAACTCATCTAACCAAGGTAGAAATTTCCCATGCGGTGATCACGAGACTAGAGCATCAGAAAACCAACAAGTCTAGGAAACCTGTGGGAGATCCTCCAGAAACTATACCTACCCATGATGAAGTGACCATCCAAGATGATTCAGCCTTAGTACATGGTGTAAAGGAAGTTGTGATCACAAGTGATTTCAATACCAGGGAAGAACCTGAGGCTGCTGAGGTTGAATTCACTGAGGAAGAAATGAGTGAAGATGGTTTTCCATATATAATAGATCCCAGTCCCTCGGATAGGAATCCAGAGGAAGATCCTGCTATAAAACTTCTGGCCATCTTTCCTAAATACAGACCTACAAATCCTGAAGATCTGGAATAAATGATCCCAACATAATTGAGAAGATTCATATGACACAGCTCAAGGAATGGAAGTGCATCAAATGCTTCCTCGGTCACCCAGAGGCTAAATAGATAGTTCTAATGGGGTCACTCCACACCTGGCTATGTTTCCTCTATGCTGGAGGGGTGTATGATCACCATATCCATATGATGATCTATGATTATTTTGCTTAGAAGATGCGATAAAGAATCTAACCCTCAGATGATGCCCGGTGTAGGAGGAAATCCAAGAATATTCAGAAACTCTATGAGGTTGAGCAAGAAATCTGGTGCCTTGACTAGCATATGGGAGAACATTCTATATTTTTCACGAATCAATCCCTACTCATTAAACAACTGAGATCCCAACTGATGAAATCCCAAGAGCATCTAGTGCAAGAAATCCATCAAATTGATCAACTCCTGACTGAGTAGGAACAAGTGAATTCTAGGGATGATGAGCTTCACTATGCGGTTTTTGATGAGGAAAGGTAACTTAGGGAGAGGGGAGAAATTCTAGAAGCTACATGTCAGAGGGTGGCCAGACTGAAGTAGTCCATTGAAGGGTCTAATCCATAAGGGCCATGTTTTGGCCAAACTCATGAAACATATATTCCCTTTTATTTACTGGTTCTAAACTGTGTGTATGGATACACTATTTTTCTTGTTTTATTTCATCTCAATCATAACTATGAAACAACTCGTGATCAAGGTCTAAGATCATGTGGTCCATACCCAGTGTGAGAAACAATGGATGATCAGATAATTATCCACCTTGTATATAAGAGTGAAAGATGTTCATCGAATACTTGGGTTCTGCTATTGTTGACTGCCCACACATAGTATTTGGGTTGATAGGGGGTGTGACTGGAGAATAAGGGTCTCATAGCATCCAACTTACCTTTCCCAACATGCTCTGGTAAAAGAGTGGGATAACACCAAGGGAATTGGAATCAGTTTGAACAAAAAGGAATGAGAAGTGTGAATCATGATACCCAAGATCTAGAACACAGAGATGGGGGAATCATGATATAGGATAATTTTTGACCATATTTGAAACACATCACCCATATCACACTATCCTAAAGTGGGAACAAACAAATGAGGTCCAACCACTAACCACATTAGAAAACATAGGTCCTAAGTCGAAATATTGTATGATGTCTTCCATAAGATTGGCCCAAAATGGTAGGTGATCCATAAGGCTGAGCATCCTAACTGTCAGGGGGTCCCTTCAGATGTGAAAGAGGTTGAGGATCCAAATAAAGGGTATGTGAAGCATGGATATGGAGTTATGGGTTGTTTGAATGGAGTCTAACACTCTTGAAATTATGCCACTGTGAAAAAAGAACATTGATTGAGTGCATCAGTCCAAATCAAGATCAAACCTACTTCCATACAAAATCTTTATGGTGAAGACCTAAAATTACTTGTAGTTTTACATCTTGTTGGTGAGGATGAAATATACATAGTTTAACGTTGTACTATAATGATTAAGATACACAATATAGTTTAATGTCATATAACTAGGACGTTAGAGATCTTAGTTTATGGTCATAGATATCAGACCCAAAGTGAGGATTTCAAGGCGAAAATGTGTAGTTTGGTGCCATAAATAAACTTGGTGCAAGTGAGGACAAAAAATATCCAAACCACACCACACATTCCTAAGTAAATGCGTATATAGTTTAAGGCTATGATGATCAGACATAAAAACATGAACTCATAGTTTAAGGTCATAGGGTTCAGACTATAGGGTGGTACAATTATTTTATGCATGTACAAATCTTACCAAGACCCCTAATCCCACATGATCTATGATCAGTGCAGGAAATAATGGGTGGAGAAGATCTGAGGACACATGAAAGCACATGATGGGGGGAACAGAGATGAGGAGTCAAGAATGGCCTCATGACACCGATCATCCCACTCAACGCGCAAAGGTTCATAGAGGGGTAAAACCAAGAGTGTCAAAATTCCATCTAGGCATGAGGATGTGAAGAGGGATGTGAATCATGGCTTCTGATATTTGGGAAAAAATGAGGATGTCATAACGATGGAGGATAACTGTTGACTGTGTTCAAGAAACAGTATCTATATCATGTAGCCTAGGATGGGAACAAACACCGGAGGTTTGGCCGCTGACCATATTTGAAATGAGGAATGTATCTCAAAATGTAATTTGAGATCCTCCAGGATATTGGCACAAAATAGTAGGTGATCTATAAGGCCGAGTATCTATACCGTTCAGTGGTCCTTTCAGATGTGAAAGATGATGAAGACCCAAATAAAGGTACACATGAAGCATGGAGATGGAATTAAAGAATGTCCATGTAGGATCTATCACTCTAGGACCTACACCACAGTGAACATGAGAATATTAATGAGGAATAACATAGGTTGAAGGATCCGATTAAGGGAAAGTGACTCAAAAAGACATTTGGAGGAAATAGAAAAATTGGGTTGATAAACCTGGGGTTGGACCCAAAGACAAAATGTATGGGTGATCTTATATATCCTACGAGGTCAGTAATCAAGCCACACATAGTTCTAGAACTCCATGTAGTTTTAATGTCATACGGTAAGGATAAATAGGGGAGAGGTATTCTTAAGGGGGAAATGTGTATGGAATGGTAAATTGATCTGACATAAATAAGGACCGAAGAGGTCTCAACACCACCCCATTCATAATCCTAGAAGAGAACTTGGACCAACAAGATGGAAGATGAATTGGAGAACCTGGGGCAGGACCTAAAGACAAAATGTATTGTCATTCTTACATATCCCATAAGGATGTGGATTAATTCATATGTAGTTCTTGAAAGTGTCATGCAGTTTAATGTCATGCAATAAGGACGGGGGTAAGGGACACTCTCACGGGAGGCACATGGTCTGGCTATTGAAAACCCAATGTGAATGAGGACCAAAGAGGTCTCAACCACACCACATGTTCCTGTGATACATCTAGGCCAAGAGGCTGAAAGAATAAAAATATTTTTGGTAAATGGGATTGGACCTGAATACAAAATGTATAGGCATTTCTACATATCATGCGAGCGTAGGAATCAAGCCACACTTAGTTCTAAAATTTCATGTAGTTTAACATCATGCGGTGAGGATGAAAGATTAGTTTAGCATAATACAAGATGTTTAGTGCAGTTTAGCATCATGCGGGATGATGATGTTGGGTGGTTTTACATTCTATAGCCCAAACGGAGAAAAGGGGGAGGTCCTTGAGGAAGGAGTACATGATACAGTTTTTGTAAAACCCAACATGAATGATAACCAAAGAGTCCTCACACCACACCACATGACCCTAGGACACTCAAGCCATGGGTTTGAAAGGATGAAAAGATTTTTGGTACCTAGGTATGGACCCAAAGAC
Source organism: Viscum album (assembly GCA_963277665.1). Taxonomy (NCBI): domain Eukaryota; kingdom Viridiplantae; phylum Streptophyta; class Magnoliopsida; order Santalales; family Viscaceae; genus Viscum; species Viscum album. The sequence goes on from OY728157.1 coordinate 1,771,433,853, forward strand.
AAAATTTTCAGGTATTCCTATGTATCCTGTAAGGGCATGAATCAAGCCATACATAGTTCTAGATTTCCATGAAGTTTAACGTCGTGCAGTAAGAATGTTATCCCAATGGGTATGTGTATGGAATAGTATGGTAACACAATGTGAATGAAGACCAAATAGGTCTCAATCCACACTATTCACAATCCCAAGACAAAAGGGGAACTTTCCTTTTAATTTGATTTAAAAAAGACCACAAATTCTATGTATTTTAATGTCTTTCAAGAAGGATGGAGTAGTTTAAGGTCATGTGGGATGGGAGAGATCTCAGTTTAGTGTCATAGAACTTGGAACATAAAGTAATTCCAAGAAGGGACATAAAGGTTGAGGAACCTAGGGCTGAACTCGAAGGCAAAATTTCTCTACATTCCTATATATATCATGAATGTAGAAATCAAGCTATACATAGTTCTTGAATTTTTCATGTGTTTTAACACCTTTTAGTAAGGAATGAGGGGAAAGAAGAAGTATTCTTAAGGTATGGGAATAGTGTGTTTATTGAAAACCCAATGTGAATAATAACCAAAGAGGTCTCATACCAGACCATGAACTCCCATGAGAAACCTTAGGCCATGAAGCTTAAAATGGAGGAAATTGGGGCTGGATCCAAAGAAAAAATGTTTGGGCATTCCTACGTATCATGTGAGGGCAGGAATTAAGCCACACATAGTTCTAGAATGTGTCGTCTAGTTTAACATCATGTGGTAAGAATAGAGGGGAAAGAAGAAGTATTATTAAGGGAGGTGCATGGTGTGGTTGTTGAAAACCCAATGTGAATGAGAACCAAAGAGGTCTCATACCACACCATGCACTCCTAGGAGAAACCGTAGGTTGTGAGGATGAAAATGGAGGAACTTGGGGCTGGACCCAAAGAAAAAAAATCTAGGCATTCCTACATATCCTACGAGGGAAATAATCAAGCCACACATAGTTCTGAAATTTAATGCAGTTTAACATCATGCGGTAAGTATGGAGGGGAAATTTTAACATCATGTAGAATGAGATAAAGGAAAATGGGTCTTGTAGTTTAAATTCATGTAGGACATCGGATGTAGTTTATCATTATGAAAGATGGTGATTCTGGATAGTTTTATGTTCCACATCCCAGATGGAGTGGTTTAACATCCTAAAAGATGGGAGAGATCCTCATGCTATGTACTTCATGAGGAACTTAGCATTGGTGGTAGGAGTGATATGCTCTCTATCCATGGTGATCAAAGATTATTCACTATTGGGGTAAACCTTGTGGAAGATATAAGGTCCCTCTAACTTGGGCTCTGACTTGGGTGGTTTCTTATCAGGTATAATCAGAATTCTTAGGTCAAATACTATGACACCCTGAAGGAAGGATAGGAGACGAACTTTCTTATTTAAATCCCTATCCATCTTGTTCTGGTGGCTCTCTAGATTTTGCAGGGCTCAGAGATGGTTCTCATTGATGGATTCCAACTCAACCAAAAAGACGTCTACTATATTTTCTTACATTTTATGATCATAAATAGATGTATTGAGCGATGGTAACTAAATATTTATGGGTAGGACTTCCTATACTCTGTACACTAGGAAATATGGGGTCACCTTGGTGGAATTATGAGTTGTCATCCGGTAATCTCAGAGAGCATTGGGGAGTTTTTTTGGACAAATATTCTTATTTTTACCAACCATAGTTTGAAAAATGTTACAAATGGTCTTGTTGAATGCCTCACTCTTTCCGTTTTTCTACACATGATAGAGATAATTCTGATTGGACCAGATATTATACTTGGTGTACTTTATCTCAGCTACTCAAAATTTGGTGTCATTATCGGTGAGAATGGTGTAATGGACTCTGAATCAGTTGACAATGTTGGATATCAAGAAATCAATGATAGAATAGGCCTTGACTTCCTTGAGTGGAATCACTTCTTCTCACTTGGAGAAGAAATCTGGGGTGTTCAGCATGAACCAACACTGGAGAGCTGTTGCGGGTGGATATGGTCCCACGACATCAAGCCCCCATATCGAAAAGGGAAAAGATTACTTGGTAGTTTGAAGAGGCTCTAGTGGCCGATGCACAAAATTGTCATGGATCTTAAATGTGTGACACCTCTTGGATAACTTGATACAATCATAGAACATGGTGGGACAAAAGTAGTCCAACCTTCGGATCTAGTGGGAAAGTTTCGACCTCGTTTGATGAGCTCCATAGAAACTAGCATGGAATTCCTAAATAACTTGGGAGATCTCTCCTAATTTAATGAAATAGAGGATAAATCCATCAAACCCACATTTTTAGAGGATGTGTTCAAGGATAGGACCACTCTAGAGGGTGAACCACACTACACGTCGAAGGATTTTCTCATCTTCGGCTCTATCTAATAGGAGATTTCCATGTTGGAGGTACTCGATGAAGGGAGTCATCCAGCCAGGGGTTTCTTCTACTATGGTAGGGAATCTAGGGGTACAAATATGGAGGCATCAGTGGCAATATGTCCTACCTTATTGCTATCATCATTGTCCAAAGTGACAGGACTGATGTCTCTTCAATACGGCACATGGATAAATAGGTCTTCCTATTCAGGCTCTACAAGAGACATGGAAAGGTTGTACAAGGCATTGTCTCGACCATTTTGTGACCTTGGGATATAACTAACCTCATACCAAGAGGGTATTTGGGCCATCAACTGGTGATCATGCTCTAACAAGGGCACGTGCTCTAGCTTCTTAAGGATGTAGTCACTGTTAATTTTCTTAATGACTAGTTTGGAGTCCCCCTTCACATGTAGGTGGGGTACATCAATCTCATGATCCAACTCGAGACCAGTGATAAGAGCCTAATACTCTTGTTCATTGTTGTTGAAGCCTTCTGAAAACAAGAATGAATAGGGAAATACAGCCTGTGTGGGTGTAATGAAGATGAAACCTAGGCCTACTTTGTTGAGTCTGGGATCATTGAGCCTTCTTCCAGTGGGGCTCTTTGAAGAACCATCAAAGTTTTTCTACCAACATGGAATAGTTGGATCCACTGAGTGGATGGCCACATCTAGGAAGCTAAGATCCAAATACTGCCCTGTGGGTGTTAGATGGGTGGCCATAAAATATGCTAATATATGACCCTTGATGACTTTCTATGGAAAAAAAACCTAATGTCAAACTACTAAAGGATCACTTCCCACTGAGCTAGATAGATTTTCAATATAGGGTGATTTAGAATATAATTCAGCTGATCCACATAGGACACCAGTTGTATCTTGTGATGCTGCAAATAATGTTGCAACTTCTATACTATGAAAACCAGTATGAGGCAGCTCTTCTCGATAGAGGAATATATGATCTCTATGTCGAGGAGCATTCAACTGAGATATTATAAACTGTTATATATTCTCTTATTGTTCTTCTAGGTGATTAGGGAACTGAGGGACTATTCTAGGGCAGTCACGTAAAGGACTAGTGGCTTATTGGGGGCGAGTGGCATAAAAATCAGAGGCTGGAGAAGATACTGCTTGATCTCCTCAAAGGAAATTTTACATTATTCATCCCACTGATAGATGGTACCTTTTATCATAATCTAGGAAATAGTATTACACTTTCCAGCCAAGTTCTCAATGAATTGTCATATATAGGCATAGTGTCCATTAAATCCTCAAAGATCCAAAAATTTTCTTAGAGGAGGCATATGAATGATGGCCTTAATCTTCCATGGATCGATCTTGATGCCTCTATATCTGAAGACAAATCTGAGAAACTTTCCTAAGGTAATTCCTAAGGCACACTTCAAGGGTTTCATCTTTAGATGGTAGTAGTGGAGGAAGTCAAACACTTTCTCAAGATTTATGAGATGGTGCTGATTCTGGCAGGATTTGACCACCAAATCATCCATGTAGCATACCACAATATTTATAAGTATTGGTTTGAATATGTAGTTCATAGGACACTGATAGGTGTCTCCTTTATTCTTCAGACCAAAAGGCATTACCTGGTAATAGAAGGTACCATGTAGTGCTTTGAAGGTGGTGGAATCCTCGTCCTCGGGGGCTATTAATATTTGATTATACCTAGAATACCCACCCATAAAGGAGAGAGATTGGAATCCAGTGGTAGCGTTGATCAATAGCTCCATCACATAAAGGGGAAAATCATCCTTTGAATAGTGACAGTTAAGATCTTGAAATTCAATGAAGACCATGGTATGTCCATTATTCTTATTTATGGGAATGATATTGGACAACTATCTAGAGTAATATACTTCCTTGATGATGTTGGATATGATGATCATACCAACTTCAGCCTTGACCATGGCATCGTGAGAAGGTTGCATATTCGTGGAAGGCTGTTTAAACCCACAATGACTTGTCAGGAGACCGAGATAGTAGACGGTGACCTAGGGATCCCATCTCATAATCTTTTTATAGCTCTAGGTGAATACTTACCAATTCTACTTCAATAAATCCACACACTATTGTTTCTCTTCTGTAGGCATATCTACACTGATCAATGTTGGTCTCGGATCATCCTCAGTACCAAGATTCACCTAGATCAAATCATAAATGGTGGTGGATACACCTTACTCAAATGTAGTAGGATCATATTCCAAATACTCTTCATCATCCATATAAATAGGATCATAAAAAAGGGGTAACTCTTATAGGTTAAATGATCCAAACATAATGTTAGTTCTAGCCTGAGCAGTGGTGAAATCTTCATCAAGAGACCTCTACACTGTTGAAACCATGGCTAAAAAAGCTGTCAATATAATCACATCAAGTCTTTTCTCAGGGGGCTATGCATGATGATATCAAACTAGTAATAGTGCATCAGTTTTAGTTAATTCAACCCAACTTAGTGAAACATGATGGTATATCGTATAGCTATTTCCATGGGGATGACATCCGGATACCATATAGGGGTAGGGGTTTTGGTATCACCTAAGCCCAGATTGTATAGGAAAATTATTTGATCCTCTTCCATTCCTTATATCTAGGAATTTTTCATCCCCTTATCTCAGAAACAATGAAGCAGTGTCCTAAGTCTAGGTTTGTGGCTTCCAACTAGTGAATTGGAAGGATAAATTCATCATCCAAATCTATCAATGGGTTGGTTGAAGGAGTGGTGTGATCAACCTCATTGATTTTAACCCACTTTTCCTTGCTCTTTTAATAGTCATAATTTAAGTATTGGGATTCATAAGAGGTAAAGGGAGATGAATCACCCTAAAGTACACCCACTCAACCATTAAGGGAGTACTTAAGGAATTTATGATATGAGGAGGGAATTGTCTCATGCAGATAGAGCCAGGGTCTACCCATCAATTCATTATAGGAAATGTCCTGTGAGACGACCATGAATTCAGTTCTGGAAACTAGGACACCGAAATGGGTCTTTAGATGAATATTTCCACATGGACATTATTCGGTCTGGGCATAATCCTAAATCTTTAGGTCAGAGGGATCCAAATCTGCTTTAAATAGACTTAGCTTGGGAAGTATCCAGGTCAAGATGAGACTGATCCTAGAACCTGTGTCGACATGGTAGTAGTGGAATTCCACACTATTGAGATGTCATATGATGTAAAATGGATAGATATTCCTCTATATAGGGGATCCTTCATCTTATCTTGAGAATGAGATTATGTCTTGACATTCTGCACGCTCGGCTTCTTCAGCATGAAAAACATATGTGGTCTCTACCTCTATTTCGAACTAGATGGGGATCCTCAAAGATTCTATGAGGGATCCATGCATATATTATTATAGGAATATATCCTTGAGGATAAAGAGATTTTCAAAAATACTGTAAAGGTTTTTAAGAACATCATACTTCTATTCTAGACACACATTTCTACCAGTAGGGAGTTACTCTGTGTTAGGAGGTAGGATGGGCACTACTGACCAAACTAGAAGATTATAGATAGTGCTGGGAATATCCCACTACTCACTCAATGAACCATGACAAATAACTACCAACCAATTACAAGATGGATGAGGTGTGGAAATAGCTGGGTGCAGCTGATCATAGTGCAGTCGTGGCAGCTCTACTTGATCAAGTAGCAAAAATGGTGATGGGAACAAATCTGATGTGATAAAAAGAGAGGATTGTGCATGTTGAGCTCTATTTGAGCTTTCTGTCTAGTATCGGTGTCATGAAAGTCTTAGCTATATGCACTAGCTGGTGAATTCTGATGATTCATGTATACAGGGCCTCGTCAAAGATGGTGTCAACTGGGGACATTAGGAGGGCATGTTTAATGCACCTTATCACTGAGAACCATGTATGGGTCTACCATCTTGATGGTGTTTACCAAGGCATAATCCTGGTCATCACTTGAGGAATTATCCATTATTAGGTGAGTTCTGGGTGAGATCCCCATCTCTTGGGGTATGAAGTCACCTAGAGTACGAGATGGATTTGGAAACTATGGGGGTCTTTAATTTCTCTTGAACTGCCAGAATCTTCTCTTCTGAGTGGATGAATATTAAGATGTGGATGCAGTAGTAGCATCTGGGGGAGGTGTGGTAATTTCAGGAGGCTCGGGCCAATTCTGGTGGGTGAAGATGATTCCATGCATATGAACAAATGATTTTCGAAAGATACAGTCATCATATTGTCTGATACCCATGGATAGAGGCCTAATTTCATTCAACTTCATTATAATTTTCTAGATTTGCAGATACACATTCCACCTATGTCAGGGCTAGACCCAACCTAACCACATTATTTTTGACCTGGTCCTGAATCCATTCCTTGAACACATATCACTCCTTAAGGGTATGTCCAAGGAATCGGTGATAGGGGTAGTAGTTGGGGAAATCAGTGAGATCAACCTCTTAGGGTCTCCTACATTCTAGAAACTATAAGATTCCCTAGTCCATAGACCTACAAAAATAAATAGGGACCTGAGATTATCTGAATGGCTAGTTACATTTTCTCTTGTCTTGAAAAGGGACCCTATGAGCCTGGGCCTGATGGGGGCTGGAGCCCAATGAGGAGGTGGAGCCTGATAGTCCCACCTAGGTGAAAATGGTTCATTACACAATGGAGAATGTTGATTCTAGTGTGGTCGATGCTAAGCCTGAGTCTGGGCCTATGGTTGTAACCCTCGGTGAGGCTATGGGGGAGGCTCCGTTGGCAACAACTCTAGTGTCTTTGGTGCCTCTACCTATGCAATGACAACTATCTCGGCCTTGAATTCTCTTCTTATAGGGGTTGTGGGAGGCAAGAAGCGCTCCTCCTTATCTAGCTGTAAGGATTTTTCTAGGCACTAAGCCTTATCAGAGAAATCCCAGAATCCACCTGAGAATTTTTTAAGTGATAAGAGAGGGAAACAATTAAGTCTTGATGTTCCCCATGAACATTTTCAATAGATGCTCCTGAGTTAGCGGCATATAGAAAAAATATGTGAGACGCTTCCACCTAGCTACAAAGGCTACGACATGCTCATCTGAACATTTATTTCACTTGAAGAGGTCATTGATACTAGTATTTTTTGTGGTGGAGCTGAACTGATATAGAAACTATCCATGAATATCCTCCAAACCAACTAAAGACCCGATAGGTATATTAATTTACCAAAATAACATGGTCCAATCCAGTTTTTGTACAAAACATCATATCATGGTAGCTTCTTATTGTGCTGGAGTGCCTGACATGGGTCTAAACCTTGAGATAAAGTGGTAAAAATGATTCAAGGGGATACTTGTCCCATTGAATGGCGGTAAGTTAGGATTCCCAAAGCCCAGGGGCACTGGCATATCATCCACCCATGCCAGATATGGATTTCCATTAGGGGGATCTCCACCTATCGGGTTTCAAGGGCCTCAAGGTGAGCAATGAGATGATCCATCGAATCATCTTGGAAAGGATTATTTTCCTAGAGAGGATATATAACCCCCAGTGCATTGGTGGGTTCTTCAATATGATAGGCAAGCCCAGAGGCTCGTGGGGTAACTGGTGGAATGACCTAAGGAGCTTCTAGATGGGTTTCTGGAGGAACAGCCTATGGAGAAGCTGGAGGAAGGTTCTCTCATAGCTCAGGTGGATTTATTGATGCATACCATAGCTACTTTCTATAACTTGTAGCCTCTATCCAATCAAAATATGTAGGATTTTTGAGATCAACAGGAGGAAATTCAACTAGGGGAGCTTGTACCTACCCATGCTGCCCCAATAGAGGATGGATGGGATCATACTGGGGATCACCATAGTTTGGTCATTTCTCTAAAATATTCTCGTCAAGGATCTTTTTAATATCTTTCTTCTATTCTGTGAGTTGTTTGAGCAATGCAGCCTTCTTGGGGTCATCATCTGTTTTATGCACTGAACGAGATGGGTCAGAGGAATTAGCAGTCCCAGTGTTCCCTTTTCCCTTATTAGGGTCCTAGTTGAGAGGAAATGGCTCGGTAGGGTCTTCAAGACCAAGTAAGTGTCTTTTATGGAGAGTTACAACACTAGGGGGATCTAAAATATGTGGTACTTTCCCCAGAGGTAGGTGTTATTCGATGATTCCTACCTCAATTTCCCTCTATGTGAGATCGAATATGTTTATAGCAATGGATCTTGGAAGAATATCCTCGATATTGCTGAGCATGTCCGGTTGTCATGGGATTGGATTGCAGTGGAGGGTATCATACTATCCCCATCCATGAATCTAGATGTGTGGAGACGCCTCCTCAATAACTTGGCGGAGCATAGTGAAGTTCTGAACACATCATTGTTGAAGATCCCGATGATGATCGGGCGATGCAGCTAAGCCATAGGAAGTGTGACTAACTCAACCAGGCGGCATTTCTATCTGATGTCGTTACAATGTTCCTACATTTTTGGATAATCCAGTCAATGATAATGGATACAAAAGTGTGTTGTCCCCATGGTTTAGCGAAGACACGTGACTTTATCCTAGGTAAGCAGCTCCGAAATTCCAAAGTCTGAAGAAGCTATCTACCAAAACATATCAAGAAGATGGTATTCTATGAGAATTTCACACAAAATCCTTCATTCAGAATCAGAATATAGCCCTTGGTTTCCCATTCTTCAACTAGGGGTGGATGAGGAACTGATAATTCTACTGATATGGACTAATATGGTGGAGGACTAGCCAATGGAGAGAACATTGCATGGGATAACAAGACACTGCATACTAGGATGTCTCTCAAATATGGTAATGACCACATCACCATGTCCTTGTAGGATGGGGCATCGACTGTGACCACCTTTTTCAGGGTGGAGATTCCTGGTGGTGAATCTGGGTGGTTCTCATCACCCACCAGCCCCTAGAACAACTCTCTATAATCTCGTGTTGAGTTAGAGAATGATCCTGGTGACTAAAGAGAGAACTACATGGACAGACCCTAAAATGGAGCCAAATATTACTCCTCCTATATATATGCAAATTTATTTGGGGATGTGATGCATTTCACTTTTTATAAGGATGAAGCTTACATGATTGGTTCATGACCTAGACTCTGATGTAGAGGATCGGGGCGAAGGTTCCATCATCGAATCACATTATGCTTCAGAGTATGAAAAGTGGAATGGATTGACAGTGATCTGGTGTTACAAAGGATTCTTCCTTTAGTGGAAATTTTTCTCCCTTCTACCCTAGGATGGTCCCTCAGGGTAAGGTAAATCTTCTACATGGGTAGGTACTCTATGTGGGATGGTGCTGGAGCAGGGAGGGCCTTCGCTGGAGATGGTGGGAACATGGGTAGGGACTCCATGTTGAGTAATAAAGTGGTGAGTATCTCCACTTAAGTTCACTATAGTGTGAGGATCACCCGGGAAGATGCTGAACAGAACACGAGAAGGACCTCTGTGTTAGAGAGCCTGGGTATAAGGAAGACCTTCACACTAGTTGCTGGAGTAGGGACGGCCTTCGCTGGAGCTAATGATGACATGGGGATCACCTCCATGTCGATGGGTTATGGGGTGATAAGGACCCTCGCGTTGATATCTTGAAATATGGGGAAAATCTCCATACATAGGATCATGGGCACGGGGAGGACCTACGTGTCGAACATCAATAATATGGGGAGGACCTCTACTCAGACTGGCAATAGAGGCATGGGGGGAAATCCCATTTTGGGTATGAGAGTGGGGAGAACCTCCACCCTGGCTGCCAATGTTATGGGGAGGACCTCCATACTAGATCTGTATGTCAAGGGTTGGCCCACGATGGCTGCTGCTCATGTCAGTGACCAGAAGAGTTAGCCCAGCCTGCCCAATGGGTGGTTAATGTCTCAATCCCAATCAATAATATAAGTGACCCTGATCTGTAATAATAGGGAGATGGTAGTATGCGTCAGTGGTGGAATAGGCCACTAAAGCTGTAGAAGACAGTGCCCTCTGACGAGATTCTACCTGATCATGTGCCCGATGTTGATGTTGGGTCGGTCAAGTTAGAGCCGGCAATGCAGGGGTAGAGACCACTTATTCCTCAACCTGAGGAACTAGCCGGCAGGGTATACGTAACCTATTGGGAGACCTCCTTAGTGGATATCAGGAAACAGTCATAGCCAGGATGACTCGAACATCCATCACCATGTTAGTGTAGAGGAACGAGTTGTAATAACGTTACAGGGAGAGGCTCCCAAAACAGTTGGACATCGAAGTGGGGATTAGTGGCTCCCTGCACAACCCTTGGGGGTGGTAGTGATGGTGGGGAATAAAAGTTTCCAAATCTTGGTGGGTCATGTCCCTAGTTGGGATGAACCCCTCATATTCATACTGTAGAATAAGAGTATCAATCACCCACCTCTGGATAAGCTCTAAGGGTGATATGGGGCATGGGTGACTGGTAGCTATGGTTGTGGATGAAATCATGGTAGAGGTGGAGTTTTGTGGGATTTCTATGTTGGCATTTCCCCTACCCCTACATCTGAAGGCTGGAGGTTACTGGGTTCCTGTAGCTTGGGTCCTACAAAGCAGGAAGATTCAGCTATTAGTATAGATAGTAGGAAAGCAGTGCCCAGTGCCCCATCACCATTCAGTCTTCCATGGCTGGATATAAAGATTCAAATTGAAGATGTCATAGACCGAAATGACCAATGATTAACTACCCCAAATTTAGGTGAGTTCCATGCCAGACCCACTATTTGTTTGGTGGGACCTGGCATCAGATGACTAGATCTGGTGACACACTTATCTGATGATGTATTGAATGCCACTAATTCCCACGGTTTAAGGAGAAAAATTTCATGTCAGTTTCACCATTTCTATTTCCGATGATTTCACTAGGGCGCCTCTTCTCGCATCATCATCGACGATGACGGTCACATCTATTGCCCTAGATTCCCACTTTCCAAATGTGGGTATCATTCATCACTTCTTTATATATGTTTTCTCCTTGATCAAAATAGGATAATGGTGTGTTGGTCTCTCCTTAAATGGATTCCTCCTTGGAACTCATCACCTAGTCCGAGTCTCCATTAAATATTAAGACATTGTTTATGAAACACTTCCCAGTGCCACCTATTTGTGGATTCTAGTTAATTACACTTCTTATCTCAAGACATTCTAAAGGGTTAGTTCAGGGCAGTAGCCTTCAATTAGGGAAGTAGTCACAATAAGTATTGTTGGAATATCTGGACGTTGGAACCTTGGTACCCCTGAATTCTCCCTTATGAGAGGGTTTCTTGAGGGCATAAAATCCTGAGGTATCCCACATCAGATATGGGGAATCTTATGTTGGAGTCATGTCTCTAAGGTTTTCCTCAACTTCCCATGTTTAACATGGGGTATTTCATGATTTTAATGTCTAGAATAGATGGTTCAAACTAATAAAAACACTAATAAGAGTGGATCAAATGGATATGCCCCTAGGATGGGAGAACCTGGAAGTTTTACCGGGTGGATGGGTCAAAAATTCTATGAGGACAGACCCTAGATGGTGTGTCCTAAAAAGGGAAGGTTTCACACCATGAAGGCTGATCAGAATACTGCAAAGGGAAGATCAGAGAAGGTGGGTCCTATAAAAGGGGATGAAAAGGTTTACCATCGGCTAGGATTGAACCTCAGAGAGGATTCCTACGTACCATGTGTAGAGTATAGGGATCAAAACCCATGTAGTTAGAATAGGGTATCTCAGGTATTACACGTGGTTAGTGTCCTGAGTGTTGTTAAAAGAAGCAATTGAATGGATGGGGATTATGCATGGTTAGTTTATTAGGTGGATGAGATGAATGAAATGGAACCAATGTGAAGATAATGATGGTATTGGTCTTGAACCTTGATTAAGTTTCCTATGTAGTCTGCATTTGAAGTAAGGGACCGAAGTCCACATAGTTTGGTGGGGTGATGAGACATCTGAGGAGGTGGCTCGTGATAATGGAATGAATGGATGGGGGGGATGAAGGAAATGAAGCCTCCAGGTCAGGGAATGATATTTCCAAGATGAAAATTCTCTAAGGGAATTCCATTATGGGAAATGGTTGGTGGTATTGAACCTTTGGGATGCTTCCTACATATCCCAGTGGTTGGGAATCAAAGTCAACATTGTTCAAGAATGGAGGCATGGAATCAGGGCGTACACAAAGGATGGAGACCTGGAGACGTGCTAGGGTGATTATCCATTAAATGGGGCTAATATTAATTGTTAATATATATAATATTCATGTGCTTTATTATTCATAAACACCATTTTTAGTGCATTTTACACTTTGAACATCATTTCATATTATGATTGTAATTCCTTCTTAAAATGCACTATTATGTGGTACATTTATTAACATCATTTAAAGTACCCAATGATCTTGATTTTATTTTCATATTTAATTTTTAGGTTTATAATTATATTGGGAACAATTCATACTTGTGCAGTGTTGGAAGATTCACATTGGAAGACCACCAAAATGGGATTTCATGCAAACAATTCTGGAGAAGGAAGATTGGACACCAGCCCACTGATGGGAATGTGGGGCCCAACATACAGGCCCAATGAAGCCCAAATTTCATGGGATTCTAGAATACATATATAGTAACACATCATTATTCCCGATCTAGTGATAATTCGGCCTCCATTGTGGTTATTCAGGCAGCCCAAGTTGAAGATAAAATTATGGGGCAGATTCTGCAGCCCAGAAAACATCTTACCAATATAATCATATCTCAGAATACACAACTCAAAATGATTCCAAATTTTACAGGAGATTAGTAGACATCCGGGGATCCATTTTCTTATTCTATGGCCCACTATAATTCGGAAATCTAGAAGGTCTAACAAGCACGTCTGTTTGGTGGTTGAAAGCTGGCTGCCACCTCGGGTCAAGAGTTGAAAAGTCCAAGTTCTATAAGTTTTCCACCACCCTAGGCCTACCATAATCAAGTTGGATGATTTTTACTATTAGAGGATCTACCCAAGGCTCCAAAAATTCCTATCTAAGGAAGTGGTGATGGAGGAGTTTTTCATATTTGAGATTTGTTTCATCTTAATGTTATGCTGCCAATTTGATGTTGTAATCGCATTCCCTCAACTGTAAGTTCCTTGAATTACCTTAGCTTATTTATAAAAGTTATTCATATTCTATTTTTCTATTATTATTATTATCACTTTGATACTGTTTCCTCAAGGTGTGAACTTGATCATACCAAACCTTGTGAGATTATCACACAATGGTGGAGTGGTTTTTATTTCATTGTTTTTTTTTACTTCTCTAATTCCTCCCTCATGAGTCTACTTTCCACTTCCATTGAAACCATAGGATCAATGGAGGGATAACCCACTTATGGGTTTATCCAAATTAGTAGCAAGGGGATGGATTGGATGTTATTTATCACTAACTTAATCTCTAATCACTTCTTTAAAATGAGATTTTTATTTGATGATTTTAAAACTTCTTCATCCTTATTGAATTTTAAGGCCACACACTTCAAGTGCTAATACGAACCTTTACCTTGGAGTGCTCAAAGATTTGATCATTCAAGTGTATAGGTGATTAGTATTAGGGTGCGTATTCATTAAACCATTGAGTGATGATTTTTTTTATCTTCTTAAATGAAGTCATCTCAAATATAAGAAATTGAAATAGTTGAAAAGGGAATGCATCCAATCCACCCCAAGTGATAACCTAGGATGAACTCATAATTTAAATTGAATTAACTTTAGTGTCTTAGAGTTCACTTAAACCCATATAAAATTAACCCAAGTTGGCCACTTCATAGCCAAAAACAATCCATAGAATGTACGTGTCTGTAGGTTACTTCTTAGGTCTCTGAGGATTTGACAACCCAAGCTAAACTATAAGGACCGTTCTACCTTCATCTCTTGGGTAAATTTGAGCATGAATCAAATTTTGGCACCTTTAACGGGGGCCCAAGTAAGTCATATCAACACCTATTCTATTCTTCCCTATTTCTTCTATTCTCACCCAAGATCTCTTATCTTTTCCCTTTCTCATTTTTTTTATTTTGGCGCAAGTCCATCTACACCCGTGATTAATCAAACCGTCTTGTTAGGGTGGATAGTCCTGGGGTTGGGGATTCAATTACACCAAAGGAAATATTTCCATTAGATCCAAATCTTCCTAATACCCCTGAGTCAAAAATTGATCCCATTTTAATGGAAGGTCTTCAAAGAAACTAACTCATAAACCCAGGTGGGAACCAAAATGGAAACCAAAATTAGGCAGTCCCAAACTTGGGGAATGTAGTTGATCAAACCATGAATGACTACCTCACACCAGCCTGTACCAATTACCCCTCATTCATTATACACAACTCTCTAGGATATTCCAATTAAATCTTTAAACCCCATGTCCTAAACTATCTTCCCACATTCCATGGAATGGAGTCCGAAATTCCCTACCTTCACATTAAGGAGTTCAATGACATTATGGAAACCAAGTGTCCCCCACATCAACTAGAATCATATAAGATGAGGCTATTTAATTTTTCTTTAAAGGATCGATCTAAAAATTTGATAAAAAAATTTGATACCATCATCCATCAACTCTTGGGACCAACTAGAAAGAGAATTATATAAAAAATACTTTCCCCACCACAAAACAATTTCACTTAAAAAGAGTATCCAAAACTTTTTTGAAAAAGAGGGAGAGTCATTATATGAAACATGGGAGAGGTTCAAAGACACTCTAAACGTGGTTCCACACCATGGTTTTTCTATTCCTGAACAAGTGAAAATTTTCTATGAAGGTTTGGGTCTGGGGAACAAACAATTCATTGACATGATGTGTAATGGAACCTTTAAAAAAAATCCCCAAATGATGCTTACGAGTATCTGGAAAGCCTTGCTGAACAAAACCAAACATGGGGAACTTCACCTTATTCTAAAAAGCCACAAAGAACTACTATAATTCATATACTTAGAGAAGAGGAAATTATTAGGGCCAAACTCATAGCACTCTCTAGGAAGGTTGAAGAGATAGAGCTTAGGAAAGTCCATGAAATCAAAACTGTAGACCATATTTGCACAATTTGTGACAAACATGACCATAAGATAGACAAATTCCCAACCATTCCATCCATAAAGGATGTTCTTTTAGAAGGACCCCCAGTGGAAGTAAATGCATTGAACTTTCAAAAGCCTCAATACCAAAATAACTTCAACCCAAGGTATAATGACCACCCAGGCTTCCCCTAGAAAGATAACCAGTAACCTAGCCAACCACAGGGAAAAAATCCTTACCCCCATTAGAACTACCAAACCCATAACCAGTTCCAAACCCAACCTATCCAATAACAACTACCACTGGTCCAATTTCAACAAACCATCCCACCTCCAAAATACCCCCTAGGATAAATCAATATTCTCAAGCACCAACCCAAACTGTTACACAAAACCTACTAGAACAAATTTGAAAATAAATGGAAAGGATGAACTCAGAAGTCTCTTACCTAAAACAAGAACTTCAAACCATCAAAACTGGAAAGGCACCCATACCTAATCAGGTGGTACCATCATCAACTTCAATGGGAGAGTCAAGTTGAACTCAAACAACTCATGAACAACTAAAGGCTGTGACTATTTTAAGAAGTGGGAAATAAATTGAGAAGCCTGAAAAACTAATTCAAAACCCATCTGAAGATTCAAACTTGGATGAAAATTCAAATGAACCAAATGATCAAACTGATAAATATGATAACATTGTCAAAGAAACAACTCTTCAACAAACAACCCCACAACCTGCTCCATTTCCTCAATGCATGAGGGGGAAAACCAAGCCTGAATTGAGTGAAACATTGAGGGAAATATTCTCACAAGTCAACTTGAACATTCCTCTTATTGATGCAATCCAAACCATACCTTCCTACTCAAAGTAACTTAAGGACTTGTGCACTTTTAAAATAAAATTTTCACATAAAAACCAATTCCTTTTGGCTGCAAATGTGAGTACCACCATTCAAGGGACAATTCCTCCTAAGATGAAAGACCCAGGTTTCCCTTACATAAATTTTAAACTAGGAGAGAGCAAAGTTGTCAAGGCCTTGTGTGACCTTGGTGATAGTGTCAATCTCATCCCCTATGCTGTGTATTACCAGTTAGGCCTAGAAGAGCTCCAACCCACATCTATCACACTTCAAATTGTTGATCGTAGCATTAGGGTTCCAAAGGGGATTTTAAAGGATGTTCTGGTAAAGGTTGAAAACTCCATATACCTTGCTGACTTCATTATCCTTGACAACCATCCAAACTTAGGAAATAAGGAACAAACCCCAATCATCCTTGTTCGTCCCTTCCTTACAACAATCAACTCTGTTATTCGAGTCCGAAATGGGAACATGACCATCACCTTTGGAAACATGAGTCTATACTTGAACATATATAATGTAAGATCACAAATAGGGGATGATGATGACATTCATGAAGTAAACATGATAGGAAGCATCGATAATGAATCCATAGAACATCAAGGAATATTTGATGGATGTTTAAGTCAAGATGAGATTGATTTACTTTGTTCACATGAAGAAAGTTTATCTCATTGGCTTGAATAATTTTCAAATCTCTCTTATGATGAAGTCTTAGGTCCAAAAATTAGTGAAACCTTTCAGGAAACCACTTTCATGGAGACCACTCCAACTTCCTTCCCTAGATCTGATCAAGACAATCTAGTAGCTGAACCTTCTACATGTGGGGAATCAATCCTATCTAAAACTCTATAAAACAAAATTGATCGCGATCCAATGTCCCAATATTCTGCTGAAATTATGAACCAACCTGATCTTTAATTGAAGGAACTTCCTACTACACTCAAGTATGCCTTCTTAGGGGACAATCAAACACATCCTATTGTCATTTATTATTCTATTGAATCCAATCATGAGAGGATGCTTCTAGATGTCCTTAGAAAACATAAGAAAGCCATTGGTTGGACCCTGTATGATATTTTTGGGATTTTCCCACTTATTGGGACTCATAGGATTGTTCTGGAATCTGATTCAAATCCATGTCGCCAACCCCAATGGTGACTCCATCCTAATCTCATGGTAGTGGTGAGAAAAGAACTTCTAAAATTGTTAAAAGTTGGTATCATCTATCCCATAGCTGAGAGTGAGTGGGTCATCCCAATCCAAGTGGTTCCCAAGAAGGAAGGAATCACAGTGATAACCAATAAGGATGGATAGATTCTTCCAACTAGGGTGAGCAGTGGATGGAGGGTCTGCATTGACTATAGGAAGCTAAAATCATTCACCAAGAAGAACCATTTCCCCTTACCATTCATTGACCAAGTCCTTGAGAGAGTAGCAGGTCATGCCTTCTACTATTTCTTAGATGGGTACTCAGGGTATAATAAAATTGAGGTCTCCCTAAATGATCAAGGGAAGACTACATTCACATGTCCATTCGGTACCTTTGCTTTCAAATGCATTCCCTTCGGGTTATGCAATGCCCCTGGAACCTTCTAGCGGTGCATGATGGGAATATTCTCAGACATGGTAGGGGATTTTCTTGAGGTCTTCATGGATGACTTCTCTATGTTTGGGGATACATTTGAGGGATGTATGAAGAATGTGGAGAGTCTTTTTAAGATGCAAAGAAAATAATCTGGTCCTAAACTGGTAAAAATGTCATTTCATGGTTAAAGAGGGACTACTTCTAGGACATCTAGTCTCGGGTAGGGGGATTGAAGTTGATAACGCCAAGGTTGACATCATTCGTCACCTTCCATCACCCAAAACTGTCAAGTAAGTGAGGTATTTCTTAGGACATGTTGGTTTCTATAGAAGATTCATTAAGGACTTTAGTTTAATCTCTTATCCCCTTTGTGCTCTCCTAGTAAAGGATGCTCCATTTTTTTTGGACAGAAAGCTGTGAGGGTTCATTCTCAACCCTCAAATCCTATCTCAACTCTCCTCCCATTATGAAATATCCAAATTGGAACCTTCATTTTGAAATTATGTGTGATTCCAGTGACTTTATTGTAGGAGATGTGTTAGGACAACGTTGTGATAAAACTTCTTAAGTCATTTCTTATGCAAGAAAATCCTTAAATGATGCCCAAATAAACTACACCACCACTGAAAAGGAGTTAATTGATATATTTTTTGCCTTATAGAAGTTTAGGTCCTACCTCTTAGGATCCCCCATCACTGTGTTCACTGATCATTCTGCACTAAAATATCTCTTCCAAAAATAAGATGCTAAGGGTAGACTGATTAGGTGGGTCCTTCACTTACAAGGATTTGAACTCACAAGCAAGGATAAAAATGGTGTTGAAATTTTTTTAGCTGATCACCTCTCTAGGATATAATTCAAAGACAACTCAAATCAGCTTTTTGTGTCTGATTCGTTTCTTGATGAACACCCACACTCTTTGAGTGACTGACCTTGGTATGCCGATATAGCCAATTTCTTAGTTACAGGAGTCATTCCAAAATTCTTAGGAACTCAAGCTCGAAGGAAATTTCTTTCTGAGGTTAGACATTATGTGTTTGATGATCCATACCTATATAAGTTATGCCCTGACCAAGTCATTAGAAGGTGTGTCCCAGAATATGAACAAGAGTCCATCCTTAAATTTTTTCATAGTGAGGCATGTGGAGCTCACTTTTCCTCTAATAAAACATCTGCTAAGATTCTTCAGTGTGGTATCTTCTAGCCCAACCTCTCAAGTGACTCCTAAAATTTTTCTCAAAGATGTCCTAGGTGTCAACAAGTAGGGTCCATCACAAAAAGCAATCAAATGCCACTCACTCCCATCTTAGTGGTTGAAATCTTTGACTGTTGGGGAATTGATTTCATGGGTCACTTCCCAAACTCTAGGGGATACCTCTACATCCTCTTAGTTGTTTATTATGTCTCAAAATGGGTTGAAGCCATTCCCACAAAGTCTAATGACCATCATGTTGTGATCCAATTTCTGAAAGAGCACATATTTTCCTGATTTGGAATTCCTAGGGCTATAATCTGTGATCGAGGAACCCATTTCTACAACCATCCATTCTCTTAACTTGTGTCTAAGTATGGTATTTCTCACAAGGTTTCCACTTCATACCATCCTCAAACCAATGGTCAAACTGAGTTAGCGAATAGGGAGATTAAGAATATTCTTAAAAAAACTGTCAATCCTTCTAGGAAAGATTGGTCTGAGAAACTCTTGGATTTTTTTGGGCATATCATACAGCATACAAAACCATTCTAGGAATGTCACCATATAGGTTGGTTTATGGAAAATCATTCCATTTACCTGTTGAAATTGATCATAAGGCTTTTTGGGTAATTAAGAAAATAAATTATGACCTCTCATTGGCCGGAATAAAAAGGAAATTAGATCTCAATGAACTTGAGGAACTAAGGATGGAGGTTTATGAAAATTTAAGGATCAATAAAGCTATAGTTCAAGCCTACCAATCTAGGAATAACAAAGTCAAACATTTTTAACTATGAAAATTTGTGCTCTTATATAGTTCAAAACTTCATTTACACCCAGGAAATTTAAGGTCTAGATGGTCAGGTCCTTTCATAGTGCATCATGTATACCCCCATGGGGAAGTAGAGATTCAAGATCCCACTAGTAGTCACATTTTCAAGTTCAATGGTCATAGGTTAAAACCATTCATTGAATCATTCAATAAACAGGAAACAGAGGTTGAGTTAACTGAGCCAACCTATGAACCAGGAAAAATTGATAGATTTAGGATCCATTTCGGGCTAATGACATTAAAAAAAGCACTGCATGGAAGGCAACCTGTGGTTTTCATGTCATATTTATTTTTCAAATAGGATTAATTAATCATTTTTATATTTAAAAATAATAAAAAATATATAAACTGTTGACATGTTCTTATATTATGAGTGTGGATGGGTATGAAAGAGGAGCACCTTATTCATCTGTGTCACGTGGTGTGATCCTTGAGTAATACCTTACCCATAAATTTAAAAAGAAGACAATTTATCATCATGTCATTTTATTTTTATGTGTTTTTAGGTTAAAAAAATACAAAAAAAAATATTACTAAATAAAAAAAATGATATGTCGTAGGTCATGGCGAAAACCCCGTCACAATCGGTGAAGCTGCGGGGACTCAAACCCAGGACCGAAGGGAGACAGGAGTGCGCACTTACCACTAAACTACGGCTTTTTTTGCTTCCTTATTATATAATTTTATTATATATACCTATATTTTACTTTATTTATTATATATATATATAGTTTTTTTTTTTGTTTTTTTTCTCCACTAGTGAATTCTCAGAGTAACATCGAGATCAAGGGATTAAAAGGGAGTAGTAAGAATTTCAACTTCAACCACCAGGTGAATTCATTCCATGATCCTCATTTTCAATTTCCTTTTGAACTCTCATTCTCTACCTCTATCCCCTTATAAATTTTCTTTTCTTTAAACACTGGGGACAGTGTTATTTTAAGTTGGGGGGAGATAAAATAAAAAAAATTTTTGTGTCAAAAAAATGATGAATGATTTGAAAAAAAAATGTGTGTAAATGGAAGGAAAAATTCCTTTAACTTTGAACATGGTAATACACATTTCACACCTTGAAACTGAATATCAAATAATTTAGCATGCCCCGATTCTGATTTTAATCCTTGTATAATTTCATGAGCATTGATTTTGGAAAGTGTGGCTCTCCAATGTGATATTTCATTGTTTATATTTTCATCCAAGAAAAAGATTACAATGCACGTACTTTGGATAGTGGGGTATTATTTTGAGTTCATGGGGTCCCTCAAATAAATAGCATAGGTTTGGTTATCATTTTAGTTTTAATATGAGTATTCAAAAAAAATAAAAAGTAATAAATTTGCGCATAGAGCAATTAAATGACCTAATGCGTGGCTTTCGGCACTTGGGGATCATGACTCCATAGTTGTCTGGCCCAGAGTTAGTAATTTTATCCCTATTTTTGGTAATTTGATTTTGATTTTGATTTATTTAACTCTAGATGATGCCTGAGTATTTGGGCTTCACTTGGTTCCCTAAGTTCTTTGAGTCTGGGAGTCATCAGCAAAGTCTTGCTACAGGGGTTGACCCTTTTGAGTGCAATTTCAATTACCATGGAAAAATTGAAAAAACAAAAATAAACAAAAATAAATAAATAAATATAAATATACAATAAAAAAATTTTAATACTCATCTTAATATTGAAATGTTATTCCACCTAGCGCTTCTATCATTTCCCTCTTGAATAAAGATGAACCCCCATGTCTAATGCGATGCACAACACATCATCACTCTTAATTGATATTGGATGAAATATAGAGATGAATTTGAACAAAGGAATGGGCTTGGGATTGGGATATTATTATGAAAATATATTGTATTAAAACATTTTTATGGGTTTCATGATTGTTTGGTATAAGGGTTTTGGGTTATCATTGTGTATTAAAATGTTTTTGGAAAAGATAATTTGAATTTCATATTGTTGAGATATATTTTACTCGGGACTAGAAAAACTCAAGTTGGGGGTTTGATTATCAACTAAATAAGGATAATATTAATTGTTAATATATATAATATTCATGTGCTTTATTATTCATAAACACCATTTTTAGTGCATTTTACACTTTGAACATCATTTCACATTATGATTGTAATTCCTTCTTAAAATGCACTATTATGTGGTACATTTCTTAACATCATTTAAAGTACCAAATGATCTTGATTTTATTTTCATATTTAATTTTCAGGTTTATAATTATATTGGGAACAATTCATACTTTTGGAGTGTTGGAAGATTCACATTGGAAGACCACCAAAATAGGATTTCATGTAAATAATTCTAGAGAAGGCAGATTGGACACTAGTCCACTGATGAGGATGTGGGGCCCAACATATAGGTCCAATGAAGCCCAAATTTTGTGAGATTATAGAATACACATAGAGTAACAAATCATTCTTCATAAAGTGATAATTCTTCCTCCATTGTGGTTATTCAGGTGGCCCAAGTTGAAGATAAAATTCTGCACCAGATTCTACATCCCAGAAAACATCTTACCAATCTAATCATATCTCAGAATCCAAAACTCCAAATGGGCCCAAATTTTATAGGCGATTAGGAGACATCTGTTTGGTGGTTGAAAGCTAGCTTCCACCTCGGGTCAAGAGTGGAAAATTCCAAGTTCCACAAGTTTTCCACCACCCTAGGCCTACCATAATCAAGTGGGATGCTTTGTACTGTTGGAGGATCAACCCAAGGCTCCCAAAATTCCTATTTAAGGTAGTGGTGATGGAGGATTTTTTCATATTTTAGCTTTGTTTCATATTAATGTTATGTTGCCAATTTGATGTTGTAATCGTATTCTCTCAATTGTAAGTTCCTTGAATTACCTTAGCTTCTTTATAAAAGTTCTTCATATTCTCTTTTTCTATTCTTCTTATTATCACTTTGATACCTTTTCCTCAAGGTATAAACTTGATCATACCAAACCTTGTGATATTATCACACAATGGTGGAGTGATTTTTATTTCATTGTTTTTTTACTTCTCCAATTCCTCCCTCATGAGTCTACTTTCCACTTCCATTGAAACCATAGGATCAATGGAGGGATAACCCACTTATGGGTTGATCCAAGTGAGTAGAAAGGTGCTGGATTTTATGTTAATAATTACTACCTTAATCTCTAATCACTTCTTTAAAATGATATTTTTATTTGATGATTTTTAAACTTCTTCATCCTTATTGAATTTTAAGGCCACACACTTCAAGTGCTAATATGAACCTTTACCTTGGAGTGCTCAAAGCTTTGATCCTTAAAGTGTATAAGTGATTATTATTAGGGTGTGTAGTCATTAAACCAGTGAGTGATGATTTTGTTTTATCTTCTTAAATGAACTCATCTCAAATATAAGAAATTTAAATAGTTGAAAATGGAATGCATCCAATCCACCCCAAGTGATAACCTAGGATCAACTCATACTTTAAATTGAATTAACTTCAGTGTCTTAGAGTTTACTTAAACCCATATAAAATCAACCCAAGTTGGCCACTTAATAGCCAAAAACAATCCATAGAATGTACGTGTCTGTAGTTTACTTATTAGGTATCTGAGGATTCGACAACACAATCTAAACTATAAGGACTGTTCTACCTTCATCTCTTGGGTAAATTTGAGCGTGAATAATAGGGGCTTACACATTGTTAGAAACCCATTGCAATAGGTACACTCTTTTTTTAAGGATTATGGAGAAGTTTGGGGATTATACATGGTTAGCTACCCATATGTATCATAACACCTCAGGGAGGCGGATCCGGGAGATACATCCCAAAAAGTGAAAGTATCAATCAGGAGGGTGAATCCTTGAGAGGGAGTACCAGGGTTTACCATTGGTTGGGATTGAACCTCAAAGTGACTTCCTACGTACCCAATATGGATCAAAACCCGCATAGTTATAAGTGGAATACAATTTAACATCATGTGGGATAAAGGTAAACTGACATGAAATAGTCAGGACAAATGGATTTTGGGGAGTGATGGGCTTCAACCTCGGAGAGGATTCCGACATACCCTATATAGGAGACAAGGATCAAAGTCCAAGTAGTTAATATGGGTGTATTTTAAAATCATACTGGATGAGAGGCATGGGAATTGTGCATGGTTAGTGGCATGGGTGGATGTCATAGTCACTTTTTACTCTAATCCCATGAGATTCATGCTTGGTGTAGGAAACAAGAGGTAGTGGGGGACCTAATGATCGTGTTGTGAAAGGTGCGTCCATGAGGGATGGTGTGGGTATTACACATGGCTAGAGGACTAGGGATATGGAGATTATGATTTACTCCAAGAGGGAATCCTGAGGAGGGTGATCCGATGTGTGAGGAAGATATGGCCATTGTATAGGGAACACCCCATCATAGTGTGTCGAGGCTTACGTGAAGACTGCTCAAGGTGTACATGGAAACTAATCCAAAGGGGAGAGAGGATCGGGAGAGCACTGATGCTCATTCTCCTTCGATCCCACCCTAGATTTCCCCAAATGCAGAAACTCACAGTTTAACATCATATGTCATGGATGAAGGTTCTTTGAGGTTTAACATCATGCAGCTCGGATGAGGAGGACTCAATCTTCACCAATTGGACTTATATAACTTTTTCCAACCCACACATGAGGAAAGGAAGGCACAAGAAATGCTAGAAAACAACGGGGTGGAGGAATAGTCACTAGAGGGGATCACGTTAGCATGGTTATGTGGATAATAAATAGATGTTAGTGTGCCTATGTGAAGAATAATAAGACAATGAAACATAACATGGAGCACCGCTTGATGGACTATTAAATCACTATGCACAAGCTTGGAGGGATGTACAAAGGAGGTGCATGCAAGACAGGGACATTGCATGGAAGAGGAGATCAAACATGGTACCTTGGAGTAAGGATAACCCATGGAGTCCAAAGGAATGGGTGAACGAAATATTAGAGACTTGCGCATAAGATGAAATGTTGAATTCAAGATAAGGGACTTGCATGCAAGATGGAAGGGTCGAGGAAACAGAAGTATTACACAAGGCCAAGAGTTGTGCACAAGAAAAGAATTTTGCATGCAATTTCCTTGAGTGAAAGAGGAAATGGTTGAGGGTCAAGACAATTTGATCCCATATAAAGTAAAACCAAAGGGGGGACTATCGTACAAGATCTGATACCTTGAATCCATGACTTTTGCGCTGTCACAGAAGGGGTTGTCTTACGTGCATGGGAGCGACTGTTCAACTTCTGGAGCATTATATCTAAGAGAGGGGGTACCCTTCTATTTATAATAGAAAATATTGGTGGTGGAATGGAAGGAACCCAACACAGAATTAGTCGTTTAACATCACATTAGGCGTTGAAGGTATTTTGGTGCAGTTTAGTTCTATTGCGTGCCGACCCATTTTCTTCCGCACATCGGCCTTTTTCATTTTAGAGGCATGAGCGTAAGAATACTGTTTGACGTCACATTGGGTGAGGAAGAGTCTTGTGCATGGATTTTGACCTTTCATGCCTAAATAAAATCATGTGCACAATACCGTTGGGATTATTGGGATCATCCATTGAGTCGAAATATGTCTTTACGTTACTCAAATATGCCAATCTATAGCTTCAAGTAGAATTGGGCGCCAACAATTACAAAGAAGATTTGTTCTTAAATTTATTCTATTAGAATTTTCATTAATTAACTATAAGGAAAGAATTATTTTCATTTTTTGTGTCCTTATCTTATTGGAAAATAAGAGTAAGTAGATCTGGGAGAGATTTCTCGATTTTTTCATATTAAAATTAACAAAAAAGTTGGAGAAGCTCTGAGGGGATGATGCAATAATGAGATTAGTGCACATTTTATTAGGGATTTTAAACCCTAGAACCTCTAAATACTAAATGTATCCAATGATATTGACTACAGGAGGCCTATTTGGTGTGCCCTCTCCAAGATTTCACTAAAAAGAGCCTTGTATATCTCAAACCATTATTATCCTTATCTCTCCTAATATAAACCATAGAGATTCTCAAGCATGCTATAAGAATCCAGGTTTTCATATGACTTCATGAGTTCACTATATATATATGATAGAATTAAAAATTGAATTTTTACTACGTCATTAAAATGTTTTTCATGGATAAGGAACCCATCATCACTCACATCCTTGGTAGGTGGATCAGGCACTGGGGATTCTAGAATTTAAGATTTTCGTTCATGGTGCAGAATAACCTAAAGGCATCTAAACCACTCCTAGAAGTTACTTCCAATGATGAGATGGTATTTCACTAATATTGATCATAGTGATAGTGTATATTTTTAATTTATATTTTATTCTATAATTTAAATGATAAGATTATTAGTACTTCTTTTTATTACAATTTATGTGAGAAATAATTATAATTATATATTTTTTTAAATCTCCCACTATTTTATCAAGTCTCAATGACCCTCACCATTTAACTCGGAATTTCCCATCACATAAGAAATTCTAGTTGAAAGGATCCATATTTCCCTTCTTGGTGATCTAAAAATTTTCCATGAAAACTATAAAAATGTATTTAGGTAGGTGGTCTTTCCAACTATAGGCTTGTAGTTCCTTGATCCTTTGATTGGACTCCCTAATCCAGAAATCCTGACTTTGATTTCCTCAACAATTGCCTCCAAATTTTTATTTAATATAATTTTGATATTAAACTCAATACAATTATGGTTAATTCGGCCTAAAACTCTCATAAGAACTCCCAAATAAAATAAAATGTCTAGACCATGGCCATGTAAACACTTAGTTCAATGGTTTCATTCTCAATCAAGTAATGGAAAGCTTAGTCTGACTTAATATTAAGTTGAGGGATTTTAATTTATTATTCATAAATTTTATCTTGTTTTATCTTTTATGGGGCTTATATATAGTTAGTGGATTTTACTTAATTAATTAATCATGTTGGATAAAAAATTTATACATAATCCATTTATTTAAATTCTATCTTTTCACATTAATTCAATTATTTATGTGATCTTGGTCTTGAATCAATAAATTAAATAATTCATGGATATAAATAAATCAATCAATCAATGACCCGATCATAAGCTTATATAATGGTTTATTTATTGATTGGACAATAAATCAACCTATGACCTAGGGGAATAACTCCTTATAGAGGTCTTGGAATGAGTTGGTGTTAAATATTCTTTTCAAATTGATTTTTTTTTAAATTTTTCCATGTAGAAATTTATCTTTTTTCATTATTATAAAAATTTTATTATATTATTTTTAAACCTCCATGTAGGCTCTGTTTATTTGGTCATTACGGTGTTTTTGGGTCGTCATGTGTTTTAGGATTTGTTATATTGATCCTTCATTTGTGCAGGCCCTAAGTCATGATCTATAACATTCATGGTATGATTTTTCCCATTGATTAAACTATATTTGAAAACTCTACTTTTGGGTGTCTGTGTTTTAAAATTCTCAGTGATCCATATCTGCTGCCACATGCCCACTCCTCTCCTTCCATGTGTCCAATCCATTTTGCATATCTGTTTCACCAGTTACATTCTTAAACCCTCTACTTTCCCTCAAACATCCACACATTCATCTTAGTTTCTACAACTAATAATCCATCATATCACCACCTGACTCACTTCTGATATTCCTTTATGGATGAATGTTACCCTTTATTATTTGGGTGTGTAGTTCTTCATTGTTTTTCTTTTCACCAATTCCAAAAAGAAGAATCTGAGAGAAAGGGAGAAGCTCTAGATCTATCATTCCACACCTTAATAGCCCCTATTTTGGTCATAATACTTGATGGAGATCTTAGTAATCATGAGATTTTTTAGGACTGAATCACCTTCAAGATACTACAATGCTAGTAATGTCATTTCCCCTTCAGTAGATCAGAGATCTGAACTTGTGATATTGTTCCTTTTATATTTCATCTCTGCATTGTATTTCTTTATTTATTTCTTTTATAGTATGATTTTTGATATTATGTGTGTGATTCCATCCAATATAGAAATGTATGTTACCATCCTTAGATAAAGTTCAGTATAAGTCCCTAGAGTGAAAAAGGTTTCATTCTCAAATAGCTTATGTGGTATGTGTGTGTTGTTTCTCTACTTTAATTTCTCTATTGTATGTTGTTTATTTGTTTTGTATAATAATAAGTGTATTGGTGTTGTTATTTCAATATACATAGGATCAATGGATCCAAATCACATAAATACTTATGTGAATCTTAACTTTCTTAAAATTTTCTTTTCATTTTTAGTTGTTCTTATTTATATCTTTCTTATTTCTATGTTTTCTTTCTTCTTATATTTCTTTCGACAACATCACACCGATTCTTATCTTCTCTTTTGTTAACATCAGACCACCTTTATTGGATCTTTTATGATCTTAACAATTGGTATTAGATCCTGTAATCGGTTTAACCATGTCGTCTATTAATTTTAAAGTTAAAAAATTTAATGGTGAGAATAATTTTATTATATATATAGAGTTAAGATGTATGCATTGTTACTCCACAGTGGACTAGAAGATGATTTTCTTGGCCCCAAGAGACCTATAGTGACTGTGTATTCTAATGGTCAGTCTGATACCACTTACACTGAAATTGACCCTAATGTTTTAGAAAAGGATCATTGTACACTTATCTTAACCCTAGGAGATAAAATATTACAAGAATTCACCCATAAAACTACTTCTAAATCCATTTGTCTTAAACTATAAGATTTATATATGGCCAAAACATTGCTTGGTATTTTATATATAAAGTGAGGCTATATACATTTTAAATGACCCTGGAATCTTCAATGTACATTCATATTTATGAGTTTAATAAAGTTCTTCTAGATTTAGATAATATAGATATTTAAGTTAAGTATGAAGATCATGATTTAATACTTCTAATCTACCCTGATGATTCTTTCAATTTGTTAATGGATTCCATAATGTATGGTAGAGATTTTATTGCCTTGGAAGAAGTGAAATATATTGTGTTGTCTCGCAATCTTCAAACACATGGTTTGAAGGAATAACTTAGTTTTGTTAAGATTGAACCTCAGTTAATTCATGTTAAGGATCAAATACAAAATTATAATAAATACATAAAAGATAAGAACTGATTTAATAACTTCTAGTTTTTTTAGTGTGTAAAGATCATCCATATAAAAAGATATTGTCCCGAATTTAAAAAATAAAGATAGTATGGCCTATTCTCATGTGGTATGACCAAGGTTTGTGTAACACCCCATAATGATAAAGGGTCAAATGACTAAATGATATGACTCATGTCAACAAGGTGCACATTTCTTTTTGGGATCCTACCTAATTAGAACTCCATAGTTAAGTATTTTTTTCCTGGAGTGGTGATCAAGATGGGAGACCTCATATAAAGTTTCTTAGGGTGTGTGGGAGTGAGGAAAAAGCACACTGAAATAACAAGTATTGGCCTGTGGGGAAAGTCATTAGTCAGATGACCCATTTATCCATGTCGGTGGGCCCCGAGAAGGGGACCACAGTCAACAGGACAATTGGTGGTACCTGATAGACCAGGACCCGGTGGTCATGTTAAGGTAAGGTGTATGTGCTGTCAGTAGGTCCATTTTGTTACATTAGCATCAGATCCAAGTTCCCATCCTTAAGTGAAGTTTGCTAGCTAGGTTGATATGTAAGGTCCACAATGAGAATGTTGTTCTCTAAAGGGTGGGGGGTGAATGTAACACCCCAAATTGATAAAGGGTTAAATGACTAAATGATATGACTCGTGTTAATAAGGTGAAACTTTCTTTCAAAATCTCACCTGATTAGAAATCCATAGTTAAGAATGATTGGCCTATAGTAGTGATTATGATGGGTGACCTCCTAGGAAGTTTTCCATGGTGTGTGTGAGTGAGTAAAAATCACACTGAAAGAAAAATTGTTGGCCTTTGGGGACATTCATTAGCTAGATGACTCGTTCAGGCACATGGGTGGGCCCTATGAAGGGGGTTGTGGTCTGTGAGGAAACTGGTGGTACCTGAAGGGTTAGGACTTGAAGTCCATATTAAGGCGGGGTGTGTGTGTTGTTAGCAAGGTCCTTTTATTATAGTTTTCCATTTAAAATGTTCTTTAATTCTTGTTTATCATCCCTTTATTTATAATTAGTCAAAGATTCAAGGGAGTCTCTCTTTTTTTATCTTAGAACTGGACCTTTTTGATTTCCATGTTAAATTGGGGTGTCTATGTTGTCACCAGGTCCCTTTTGTTATATTTCTCCACTAAAAATGTTCTTTAATTCTTGTTTATCATCCCTTTATTTATTATTAGGCATCTCTTTTAGAGAGTCTCTATTTTTTGATCCTAGGATTGGCTCTATTTATATTTGTAGAGGAACCTGACTTTTATTATAGTTCACCACTAAAAATGTTCTTTAATTATTATTTATCATCCATTTATTTAAAATTAGGCAAGATTCTATGGAGTCTCTATTTTTTGATCTTTGGACTGGCCCTGTTTGATACCCATGTTAATGCGGGGTGTCTATGCTATCAGTAGGGACCATTTGTTATATTTTACCACTGTAAATGTTCTTTAATTATTTCTTATCATCCCTTTATTTATAATTAGGCATATATTTTTTAGAGTCTCTCTTTTTTTATCTTAGGAATGGCCCTATTTATGTTTGTAGGGGAACCCGGTTGGAAGAGAAGATTTTTTTATGGTTAGTCTAAGTCATTCAGGCTTAGGTGGAGATCCTTCTCTAGTTAGATTCCTAGTTTTTGGTTGTTGTGTGATCTACTATTTTACTATTGTATTATTTTGAGCTTTTATTTTTCATATTTTTTATGTTTTATATATTTTTACTTCAAGGAAGTTTATGTATTTTAAGTTCTTGTAATGCTTGAGGGTACATCAATCTTCTATGGAGACTCAGGTACAGTTTCTAAGCTCTGGTTTAATGTTGTTTCTTAGTTTTGTAATTTTTGAGCATGTTTAACCTATATAATAGAAGTAAATGGGAAGTACAGGTAGAACATGTGCCACTTCCTACACATGATAAGTTATATTCATGTTGGGTGAATATTTTTTGTACTTAGGTGTTTCTATTTTAAAAATCTACCCAGACTAACTAATAGGATAGGTTGCAATAACACCATATTTAAGTTTGTTCTTATTTTATTTTTAAAAGGTGGATATTTTTAAAATATGGTTTTCAAATAAAAATTATGTTTTGAGTTTTCCATAAAAAAATTCATGTTTTTTCATTATTAGTCAAATTGTATTTTATTATTTAAGGGATTCCATGTGGGCTTTGTTTATTTGGGGATTGTAATGTTGTTGGGCCGTTGTGGGTTCTTGGCTCTGTTCTACTTAGTCTTCTTTTGGGCAATCCCTAGGTCATGATATGTTCCCTCAATGGTATGCTTCTAGAAATTGATTAAACTGCATATGAAAGCTCTAATTTTTGGTGTTTTTGTTTTCTAATTCTCAGAGATCCATATCTATTTTTGCCTGCCATTTCCTCTATCACCACGTGTCTAGGTTATTTTTCCTATCTGTTTTTTCAGTTGCATTCTCAAATCATCCACTTTACCTCATCTTTCCACACATCCATCTCAGCTGCCACACCTAATAGGCCAACATCTAACCACCCTCCTTTCCTCTTCTAGGCCTTTATGACTGTTCATGGACCTTAATTATCTAGGCATGTAGTTCTTCATTTTTTTTCCTTTCACTCCATTCCATAGAGAAGAATTTATCAAAGAGGGAGAATCTATTATGCTCTCATTCTACACCTTCACTGGCCCTACTCCAGTCATCATCTCCAGTGGAGATCTTGGTACTCTAAATCTCTATCTAGACTTCATTATCATCAAGGTACTACTACCCTATAAATTTTGTTTCTCCTTTATCATATCCAGGATCCAAACTTGTGAGACTTTTCCTTTTCTGTTTCTCCACTACATTTTATTTCCTTATTTTATTCTTTTATGGAATGTGTGTTGAGGTTTCGTGTGTGAATATGTCTAGTCTAGAAAGTTATGTTACCATCCTCGCCTCGATTTCAGTACGAGTCTCTAGAATGAAAAAGGTATCATTTTCAAATAGCTTTTATGGTCCGCATGTGTTTTCTCTCTAATTTAATTTCTCTATTATATTTTGTTTGTTTTTTTCCATAATAATAAGTGTAGTGGTGGTGTTCTTGTCATTAACATAGGATCAATGAGATATGAGTCATGTAAATAACTATGTGAATCTTTACTTTCTTGCAATTTTTTTTGTTTTGCTCATTCTTGTTTCTATCTTGATTTTGTATACATTTTTTTCTTCTTATCTTTATTTTGATATGGTCACACTGATTCCTATATTCTCTTCTATTAGCATTGGACTACCTTCATTGGATATGTTCTTATCTTACTAGCTATAACATTCCACCTATCAACCTATGTTTCACCTGGGTTCACATCATTATGGTTCTATCTTGAATTGCCTCCATGCGCCTTGGGATACACCATTAATTACATGTATTTGTGACTCACATGTATATATTATATAATAATTGAGGTAGGGATGACTCGCAGACCATCAAATTTAATTTAGTGCTACATAATTGAAAACCCGCGCAATAAATTAATTTAAAACAACCAACACATAAATAGTTTTTGGTCAAGCTAATGAACAATCATACATACAAAAAATATGAAAAATTAAAACTGGTTAACATTCATTTCTTATTGTTTCTTTGTTATTGATATAAATTCACATACATTAATTAATTAATTAATTAATTCCCTTTCTTCTTAATGATCATTCAAATTCTGTTGGAGATACTCATTAATAAAATCATTCATGTAAAATAAATGGTATAAGTAATAATGATAAATTATAACCATAAATTAATTGAGCATTATTTAATTTTCAAACACAACATGTGTTGATCAATATAATAAGGTTTGTTAATGCTGATGTAATTTAATTATATCCTATATTGGGAGACTATACAGCATATACTTATAAACCACATAGTGTGTACCTTGATTGTCGTGTATCCATGATACACACCTAGAGCTTTGGTGTGTTCCTTCACTAGACTACATAGTGTGTACTAACCAGCTACATGTCATGTGTTCCACATTCCATGTGTTCACACAACCCACCAAAAAAATTAGCATGTTCATCAGACCTGAGACCACCTGACGTATACAATCCATCTATACATCATGTATCTCACATTCCATGTGTCCACAATACTTGTTGAGGTAATAAACATGTATTTTAGATTCTAAAATGTCGTGTACACTAGATACACATCATGTACTTCATTATTGCTTCAGGATTTCAGTCTCACACGGTTTTGATCATGTATTTTACCATGTTGTTTGCGCGAATATCACCGTAAACCTTTATGACTACATAGCATGTACACCATCTAAATTTTGTGTAATCTGACATTTTGTGTGCTATTTTAGCTCAGTCTACACACGGTGTGCAATAAATTCATAGCATGTAATTATTAATCAGTGTGTCATGTATCCTGTGACATGGCCAGGTGCAGTGCACTTGGGTACACATCGTGTACTCTGACTACACGTTGTGTAATCCCATGATATCTGTCTAGATTCCTTGACACTTTCTGATGGAATCTCAAGCCATTATTCATCTATTCTTTGACTTAAGAAACTGTGAATCTTGAATAAAGAAATTAAAATGTTAAAGGCATGTTAATTTAATCTATTAGATTAAGAATGGATAATTATTTAAATGAAAATATAATAACTATTGTGTATATAGGTCAACAATCAAATAAATAATTATAAATTTTAAATGTGACCACTCTGATACCACTTGAAGGTTATGGCCATAGTGAAAGTACCTTTTTTGGGTGTTAAATTTAAATTTATTTTAATTTAGAGTTTCCTGAAACCCCAATAGAGCATCTTTCACATTAAATTATTAATTAATTTATTTAGATATAAATAAATGCTTACCTCATCTTAGGATCCTTTCTTTGATGACATTATTGATATTTAAAAACTATTTCAGATTACCTTCTTTGTGCTATAAGGATTCAAGTATAGAATCCATCTAGTGGTGATCCACTCATGCTCCTTTGATCTTTGAGCAATGTCGGTTGATTTTAGGGTGCTATAGTGGTGAATAAATTTTCATTCATTGTTTATATTGATCACTCAAAGATCCTTTTAGCTTGAAGTAGTTCTTCTCATTCTTGAGAATAATATAGGAGGAATTTTAGAGAGAGGGATGGAAGTTCATTTTGTGCAAATATTCTCTATTCT
The DNA here is from genome assembly GCA_963277665.1 of Viscum album. Classification (NCBI taxonomy): domain Eukaryota; kingdom Viridiplantae; phylum Streptophyta; class Magnoliopsida; order Santalales; family Viscaceae; genus Viscum; species Viscum album. Next base: position 1,771,468,006 of record OY728157.1, read on the forward strand.
CAATTTTTGATTAACATTACACAATAGATGTAATTATCTATTTATAGAGCTAAACTTTAGGTTCAAATATTATTAATTTCATACCATCCCTTCAATAATATTATAATAATTATTAAACTCTATTCCACATAATAATAAAAATAATATTATTATTTTAGTGTGCATATGCTAACTTGTCCAATAAAAATTATTATTTTACCATATTGTAAATTAATATTTATCACTATATGCAGACTCAGTCCATTCAAAATCCATGGAATTTATTGAATACCCAAATAAATATTTCATTAAATATTTCATTCATCAATAAATATTTTCAATTAATAAAACTTGAATAAAATTATTCATCAATCTTGAAAATAATATTTATTCTAATAGTTAAATTTAAATAGAATTTAATCGAGATCAATGGAAACACTTAGTCAGTGATTCTCTATGATTTTTTCTCATTATCATTAGGTGGGATTACCTTAAGTCCAAGATTACTATATAGGAATGGTTCAAGTAACCCAAGAGAAAGAACTTGATGTCATAGTGTTTAAAACCACAAACAAACTCTCATTGTGCAATATAATCTCTTTGTCACAATATCTAATCAAGAAGGTTTCACATCTGTGTCATCAACCTATATTCTCAATTTATATTTCTTTGACTATCTAAAATAAACACATAACTGCACTATGGACATGGATTTTATTTAAATGGTTATATTCTAACCAAAGGGGAGAGATATAAGCTTCCATCATGATGGAAGGGACAAATCTTTCCTTGCCTTATCCATTAATAACATTTCATTCATGATACACAAAATGTACCCTACATCCCGTCAACATATGGCGTGGAAGTTTTGGTTAGTAAATCTAAGTGTGTGATTCATGACATTCATTGATGATAATATTAAAGTCTAAGGACCATTATACACACTCACTGATATGAAAATATAATGATTCCAAAACATGTAGAATTCCTACTGATGGGTATGTTCTCATAATCTCTCATCTTGGAGATTGCCAAGTACGAAACTTCATGAGAAGAAGTCTCATCCACTTATGAGTACTTACACCTGAAATATATATTCTATGTGTCCTATCATAGAATGTTATCCAATAGTAAAACCATATTTATGAATATTGTCCTAACATTTCAAGGTTATCATCATAGCGGTGAACTAATATAAGATTATCAATGTGATAGATAATCTAGGACATTATTACATTAAATTCATATAGAACAATAAACAATATGTAATAATATATTTTATTAATATTTAAAGCATAAAATATACATGTAATTAAATTACAAATAATCGGTCTTATAATACCAACTCTAACAATATGGGGGATTTAAAAAGATATTGGTAAAATACTTTTTTAATTTTAATCAAAGTATCATAAAACATGATATATTGACTGAAAGTCAATATATAAAATTTTACAATTATCTCATGTTCAATATAAAGTGATAATATATTATCACCACACTAAGTGTCCACGAACAACTGACTATAATTTTATAATTCCCTTGAGGGATCAAAACGACCAACGAGACTTTAAAAAATAAAACACATACATTGTTATAAAAATATTAAAATAGAAAAATGTACTGAAGAATGAAGTTTTTTTGGATAAAAATTATTTGAAAAAAATATAAATATAAACACTAATATTATATTTAATGTAATATTATATGAAAAACTTTTAAATATTGGATGTTATATTACTAAAAAATATTGAAACCGTTAACTGATAATGCACTATGAAAACAATGGACCATGAAGAAAATAATTGAATATAACTTTAAAAATAATTAAAATAATGTTAAAGTCATTTTTCCTTATAAATTATGTCAAGTACACATCAAAACATTCCAAATTTTAAACCATATAACATAATGGTTGTCTAATTATTTGATAGAATTCCATACTTCAATTTATAAGAGCCCAGTTGAAGTAATAAGAAAACATATTTCAAATGAGAAAAAATACATAATAAATAATAAATTGGTAGAAAATGTTTTTGATGGTCAAAGGAATACAATTAAAAAGAAAATTTAGAGATTTCAGGAATTATCTGGAAACATTCACTAGATTCATTCAACGAACACCATCCACTAATAGTAACTAAAACACAAACCAAAGAGAAAGCAGAAACAGTGAGGTGGGGAGAGTGTAAGTAAAGCTCTATTGAATCTGTATATTGATGGGAGTGGGTTTCGAGGTAAAGGGGGTGGATTTCGAGTGAGGCTACACCTCAGGAATCTTAGAGAATCATAAAATCTCTTTAGAGGATACTATTACCAGTTTTCACTGACAAATAATATACCAGTAGAGTGGTGTGTTGAGATGATAGCCAGAAATCGATGATGCATTAGTAGATGAATATTAGAAAGAAATATTTATGTCAAAGTATTTATCCAAATTTTATTTATCCCATCTAGAGTGACACAATGAGAGAAATTTAGAACTTATCATGATCTCAATTCCAACCAAGATTTTGATTTTGTGAGATGGTTCTGGTGGAATTTGATGTGCTATAATACAAATTTATAAGTGAGAAACCCTAGGTTTCCCAAGTGAGAGATGGTCCTAAAATAGAGAGGATTTACTATTGATAGATAGACTGATATATCTTCAAATACACAAAGAGGAAAACTCTAATAGGGTGGACAAACATGAAGGAGTATGTAGTGGTGGATTTTGAAACATGGAGGTTGGGAGTAGGAAATGGGAAGGGGTGGTCGGGGAGGAGGCTGGAAGGCATAGGAAGAGGATATAGGGAGGTGAAGGTGGTTATGGGAGGAGTGATTGAATTAGAATAGGGTATGAAACATATCACAGGGAGAGAGAGTGGAATTGAACAAAAAGACGGACTAGATGGCCTTCATCGGCTTGAAATGGGTGGACACGTAAGGGAGGGAGGATCTGGAGGATCCATGTGTACTGGATGAATACATTATAGTATATATATTGGATAATGAATTTATAATATAAAATAAAACATTTTAAAAAACATTTATAAAAAAACCTAAAATAAAATATATTTATAAAGATTATAAAATATAACATTAAAACCCCAAAAACAAAAATCAATAGGTGAGCCTCAATTCATTTGAAGCTCCGTTATCCCAGAACCCCAATTTTTCATTATGGATTCTTTCCAAATACCCTCTAAATGTAAATGGTGAAGAGTTTTATGGATTTTTTTTCATATTACATTAGGTGGATGGTGCACCTACCTCACCAACCAAGGACTTGAAACATGGTTTCTTCACATTCTACATGTACAACCCCTATTCATTTGGAAGACATGGGAGAATTCTATGGTAAGTGGGGTATGGGTGGAAGTTTTGTCAAACTTGAAACCTCCCACCATGCCTATATAATGAGGCCTTATGGAGCTTCCTCCATTCATCAGTTTTAAGATAGGATATCTCATTGAATCCAGTGAGAGATCCTTGAGATCTCTATATGAGAGAGAGGTGTAGAGATAAGTTTGTATAGGCTTTGTTCAAGTTGAAATAAAGCCTATTTTCTTCCCATTTTCTTCCTCCATTATCTCTATTCATGATCAAAGAATCACAAAAAGTGGTATCAAATCCATATTTTGGAGAAATGGTGGTGAGTATTAGAGTTTTTCTAGTGAACAAAAAATTCAAGTTGCTGGGAATCCTATTTTGAAGACATATTTTGAAAGCTCATTTTGAGATGATTCCAAAGGAAAAAATTATTTTGAAAACATATCCAAAATGATCTTCCTAGGATCGGTCAAATTTTGGTAAAACTTTGGGTGCTACAGTATCCCCTTTCCAGAGAAAAGGTTATTTTTCTAACACTGGTTCTATTTTTGGATAGATTCTAGCATCTGCTCTGGTGTGCCACATTAGTGCCACAACATCACCACATCATTAGTTAATATCAGTCGTTGATAGTGATTTGGTCATATATTGATCAATCGGTGTCCAATTTCGATGATCTAGGAGTCTATTCCCCTATTTTAGACCATTATGGATGCAGCAGTGAGCTCATTTTTTCTATACTATGTACCGATTTTTTTAGAAATAAAATCAAATAGAGGGACCATCCATGAGAGGGATGATCATTTTGACTTCTTCTAACTACTCCATTTGGATTTCTTTAATGGAATATCTCTATAATGTGAAAGATATTTTTTATCCCATTGAGAATAAATGACTCAACCATGATGCCATCAAGGAAGATGAGTGGAAGAAGCTAAAACAGAAGATGATCAGTTAAATATGTAAATGGATCGATCACATATTCTACCACCATGTTGAATAAGACACCGGCATATAAGAATATTTGGATAAAATTTTAAAATATGTACCAGTAAAAGACTGCTCAAAAAAAGATCCTCTTATTGAAGTGATTGATGAATCTTTGACTACAGAGTGGAAGTTCTATAGCCCATCACACCATCGAGTTTAAAATCATGGTGAACCAATTGATGGCTGAAGATAAGAATCAAAATTATGAATATCAAGTGAACCACCTTATCTACACACTTCCTGATAGCTTTGATATGCTTATGGTCTCACTCAAAAAACTCGGTTCCCGAAGGAAAACTTTCCATATAAATGGTAAAAGATGCATTGTTCAATGAGGAGGCCTAAAATAAAGAAATGAGTTACAACCAGACACAAGATCTCATCCTAGAGAAGCAAGGGAGACAACAAGGAGGAGGTTATGGGGTAGGAAGCATAAGTTGAAGAAATAATAGAGGAATTTCCATAGGTGGTAGGAGGATAATATACAAATTCTACCATTATGGTATGTAGGGACACATGAAGAAGAACTACTGAAATTTGCTATATGAAAAAGGCCAAAGTAACAACTAGTAAAGGAGAAACAGAGATGCACATGTGAGCAACTCTGAAGAAGTTTTTATTTTATCCAAAGACAAATAAGATACATGATTTCATACATCATTCCAAGATACAAAATGGGTGGTTGATACTACAGCATCATACCATGTCACTCCACATCGTGAGTATTTCTTAACTTTTCAAGCTGGTGACTTTGGTGTAGTCAAGATGGGAAATACCAATTCAGTAGAGATTTTTGGCATGGTTGATATCCAAGTAAAGACAAATTTTGGATACACAATCACCCTAAAGGATGTTATACATGTTCAATCCTTCAACTCAACCTGTTATCAGGTATGTAATTTGATCGGTAAGGCTATGACAACATCTTCAGTAATGGAGCATGGAATATTAAAAAATTATCCATCATTATTTCCCGAAGATACATATGTGGTATGTTGTACAAAACTCATGTGAATATATAGGCATACATCATCAACACGGTTGAAGGAGAGAATTCATCCAATATGTGGAATAGGATACTTTTCCACATGATTAAAATATGGTTATCTACCCTGACAAAGAATAAGTACATTCGTATTAATAATGATTCATCACCCGATCTTTGTAAATAACGCTTGTATGGGAAGTAGCATAGATTCTAATTAAATACTGCTTCATCAAGGATATTAGAGTTACTGGATATGGTGCACTCTAATGTATGTGGACCCATGGAGGTGGATTCACAATGAGTTAACAAATATTTCTTATTCTTTATCGATGATGCATCTCGAAGGGTATGGGTGTTATTTTTGTGGATGAAAGAATAAGTGCTTGACTACTTCAAGATGATCTACACCATGGTGGAGCACGAAACTGGAAGGAATCTAAAGTTTCTTCATTCAAAAAATGTATGAGAGTACACATCTAGGGAATTTTATGCCTATTGCAGGATTCAATCCATCTGACATGATAGGACAGTCCCATGTACCAAAAAACACAACAGAGTTGCATAAAGGATGAACAGAACCACCATGGAGAAGGTCAGAATCATGTTGAGTTTCTTTAATCCATCTAAACCATTCTAGGAAGAATCTGTTCAGGTTTCATGATACCTGATCAATATATTACCATTGATCCCATTGAATTTTGATATTCTGTAGAAGATTTGGTCTAGTAAACATCCCTCTTAATCTCATTTATGAGTATTTAGATGTTTGGAATTTTCACATGTATCTAAGGATCTCAGTAAGAAGCTAGATGGGAAATCTACTCCATGCATCTTCATTATCTATGAAGATTATGAGTTCAGATACAAACTTTGGTACTAGAAGGATAAAAAGTTGATCATAAGTAGAGATGTTGTATTCCATGAGAACCAGATGATTAAGGACATTAAAAATCCTAGAATGTATCTAAGGGAAAGTTTTTATCAATCAATTCATGATCCAACACCTATACCAACACCACCTATCAATGAAGTAGAGGAGGTGCAAGATGAATCATCAACAGCAGACTAGGAGGTAGTGGAGGGGGATATTGAGTAGGGGGAGACTCAATCCACTCCACAAAAATTTGCAGAACCATCACAGGAGCTAAGTGATGTTGTGTCTACTAATCCTAACATTTCATAGGTTTTAAGATCTTCACAAGGAAGGATTTCATCAAAAAAATATTTGGAGTCGGAGTACCTATTGTTGACTGATGAGGGGGATCCATAAAAATACAAGGAAGAAATGTCTCATATTGATAAACTCAAGTGTCTATATGAAATTGAGGGTGATATAGAGTCTTTGATGAAGAACTAGATATATGATTTGGAGGAAATGCCCAAAGTTAATAAGGAACTAACAAAAAATGTATGTTCAGGCTGAAGAAGGATGGTAGCAAAAAGGAGGTCAAGCACAAAGCTCAGTTAGTAGTCAAGGTATTTCTTCAGAAGAAAGGAGTTGAATTTGATGAGATATTTTCACCCATGGTGAAGATGGATTCAATCCAATTAATTTTCATATTGGTGGATAGCTTGGACTTGAAGCTTGAACAGATGGACGTGAAGATAGTTTTTCTTCATGGTGACCTCTCTGAGAAGATTTATATGAAGCATCCTAAAGGTTTCAAAGTTTCTGGACAATAAAACCTTATCTTTAAATTAAATAATAGATTATATGCACTAAAACAATATCCTAGATAGTGGTAAAAGAAGTTTTACTCATTCATGGTGAGTCATGGATATAATCGGACTGGGGAATACAAGTGGGTTCACATCTAGAGATTTTAGGAAGGTAATTTTTTTGCTCTTCTACTTTATGTTGATGATATGTTGGTCATTGGAAATAATGCAGAAAATATTATCCAGTTGAAGAAGGAGTTATCCAAGTCTTTGGATATGAAAAACTTGGGAGCAGTTCAATAAATTTTGGGTATGCAGATCATTCATGACAGAAAGAGTAGGTTGTAATGGCTATCTCAGGAGAAGTATGTTGAACATCTTTCTAAACATTTCAACTTGGAAAAAACCAAACCAGTGAGCATTCCTCTTCCCAGCCATTTGAAATTGAGAAAAATTTCATGTTCATTGTCCAAGGAAGAAATAGATATAATGGATATGATACCATACTCTATAGTATTTGGAAGCTTGATGTACGTTATGGTGAGTATGAGACCAGACATTTATCACATTATGGCAATCATGAGATAATTTCTCTCCAATACTGGGAAGTAGTACTAGGATGCAATCAAGTGGATTTTGGGGTATAATAAAGGTAATTCAAATCTATGTTTGTTTCATGGGGAAGGTGAAACTCTCTTGTAAGGCTATACTGGTGAAGATTGGTCCGGATATCCTGATATTAGGAAGTCTAAATCATGATACAGCTATACTTTTTCAAGAGGAGTTGTATCATGGCAGTCGAGGTTCCAAAATTGTATTGATTCAACCATAATGGAAGTAGATTACATTGCTTCTTCAGAATCTAGAAACAATATATTGTGTCTAAATAAATTTCTCTAGGAGCTCGTGTAAAGTCCTAAACATGGATGCCACTCAAAGGTGCTTCGTGAAGTCATATAATCTCACAGATGTACAACCTCCCAAGCTCATCAACATTGAAGGTTTCCTTGATCGGCAGTAAATATGCAACCTTCATGATCCTATTAAAAACAACCCATATGGAATCATTACCTTGAGGAGACCTCAGTAAACTTTTCATGAATTCCATCATGACATCATTCCACTTCCACTCAGAAATGGGTAGATGCTGTAAAATTCTAGTTGATTGCTGGTGTTCCAAATTCACCTACTGATAAGTGGAACACCTCATGAAAAAAACAGCTACATATATTTTCATACCCGACCATCAATACTGATGATATAAATATCAATACATCTTGGTGACACTAGGATGAAATGCCCAAGATGAAGCATGAAAATCATGCATCAACTCCTCATGCATATCTGAAGAGACCCATATGTGACCATGTACTCGTAGAATCTCATCCTTGCCTATGATCCAACCAGGAGGAGGGTCCTCACCTACCACACTCTCTCGTAGAACTAGGCATTTGGAATCTAACAGTTGCCTCATCCTCACTCTATCTAGTAGGGTAGAGGTAATATCTAAAGAATAAAGGAAAGTATTCCTTTGACTGTCGTGGACATCTAAGTGCATCTTAGAGAACAAATTCATGAGATTACACTCACTAACGGCCTACTGAACTACCTATATCTAAGTCCTCTTTCTCATTTCATCATCCACTGCATTTCCCTTACCAAGCAGGTAGGAAATCTCTATGTTAAAAGACTGAAGGTATTCAAACCACCTTTTCTACCTCGGATTCAGATCACACTGTATAAATATATACTTGAGGATTTTGTGGTTCGTATACACCAGAAAACACTCTCCCATTGAATAATATCTCCAATAACATAATGCATGAACAATTGCAGCTTACTCGAGATCATGTGTCATGTAATTCCTCCCATGCGGCCTCAACTGCCGAGACCTATATGAAACGACTCTATCTCCTTACATAAGAGATGTGCCTATCCTAATACTTAATGCATCATAGTACACAATATAACTCCTACCTCACTCTGGAAAAATCAGTATCAGCGCTGAAGTCAATATCCCTTTTAGCTACTGATAGGCAGTCTTACAGGAATCTTCAAATACATACTTCATGCATTTCTTAGTCAAGCCTTCCAGTGGTTCCTCTAAGCATGATAAGTAATGTATGAAACTCCTATAGTAACTATAAATCCACAATAAACTCTACACCTTGAATAATTGCTTGGGATGCTCTGAGGAAACTACATCTCTCACCTTCTCTAGGTTCACTGATACTCCTGTTTCTGAGATGATGTAACCCAGGAAATGAATCTGATCCATCCATAATTGACACTTTGTGAGCTTATCATACAACTAATTCTATCTTAGTGTATTAAAAATGATATCATTATGTGTGGCATGGTTGTGTCAATTGTGAGAATACACCAAGATATCATCCATGAAAACCACCACAAACAAGTTAAGATAAGGATGGAACACTCAGTTCATTGGTTCCATGATGACCTTTGGCATGGTTGTGAGACCGAATGACATAACTAAATACTCATATAGACCATACCTGATCCAAAAGGTTGTGTAAGGTATGTCTGATGGTCTAACACACACCTAATGATAACTATATCTCAATTCAATCTTTGAGAATCCACTAGCTCCTCGGAGCTAGTTGAAGAGATCAACTATCTACGGTAGAGGATACCGGTTCTTAACCATTAGGTGATTCAATTGTTGGTAATCCACACATATCATGAGGATAACATCCTCCTTTTTCGTAAAAAGGATTGGTGAACCCCATAGATAAGTACTAGGACGGATGAATCCCTTTGCCTCTAAATCCTCTAGCTACCTCTTGAGCTCTTTCAAATATGTTGTATCCATCTTGAAAGGAGGAATGGATACTGGTGAAGCTCCTGGCACTAGGTCTATATAGAACTCTACCTCTCTCACTAGAGGTAATCCTAAAAAATTTTATGAGAAAATTTCCTTAAAATGATCAACCACTAGAGAGAAATCAATCTGAAAAGTTCCCTGATCATCTAGATACAAACTCACAATCTGAGATGTCATCCCGCCCAGCCCATGACGATCAAGTCCATATTAGCTTGTCTAGACATCCCATTCACCCTGTGAATGAACCATCCTCCCTCTGGTTATGTAAAACTCACCCTTCGATGATAGTAGTCAATGAAATCATTAAAAAGAACCAACCAATCCATCTCGAGAATAACGTCAAAACCTATTATCTTGAGGATGTAGAGGTCCCATATGAAGACACCCACCAACCTTAAGGGGCACTCCCTGAACTGAATCACACCCTCCGTTCTAGTCCCCAACAGAGTGTCTAGTATCATAACACCATCATAAGTATAAACACAGAGCACAAGGCTCTCCTCAACAAGCACATATATAAAACTATGCAAAGCCCTTGTATCAATGAGTGCAGAAGCTAAAATGGAGGCTACTAGAATAGTATCTATAACAGTAGAAGGTTCGGAATCCTTCTCCTAATGGGTCTTTTTCACTACATATGCCTGGCATGTACCGTGGTTGTGTGACACTACCTGGATACCCTAAGTTGATCCACCCAAATGATGCTATGAACCTAGGGTTGGGATACCATGACCACCACCACGACCACCACCACAACTTATTCATCTAGTTGTACCCTAGCTCCCCATCTAATGAGAAGCTATTGACCCTGCTCCTAAACGTGGAGTCAGTGCATACCCTCTCTCACTAGCTTCTAGAGGAAATGTTCTGTAGAAGCACTATAGATGGTTGATTTTTCCACAAGATCAGCACTCGACTAGGTCCTTCGTACATTGCAAACTCATATGTCTCAGCCTACCACACTGGTAGCACATCACCTAGCTACCTGAAGAGAGGTTATGACTACTAACATCACCACATGTAATCTCTAGGTGATGCTTACTACTATCGGTCGATGTAGTAGCAGACCTAGGTGTTGAACCGCCCTGGATTTCACCTCTAGATTCCCTCAAGTTACACTCTATGATCATCACCTAATTGACTATCCCAGATACATTAGTTAGCTAAAAGACATTTACCTATGATCAAATGTCATAACTGAGACCATCCTCGAATTTCCTAGCTTTTGAAAGATCGTCACCCACCAGAATAGGTGCGGCGCGCTGGAGCTCAGTAAAATGGTCCAAATAGTCCATGACAAATAACATTCCCTACTCTAGATGCCATAACTCCTGGTTTCTATCAGCCCTCAGCATCTCAGGATATAAATATTCATAGAAGTTCATATGAAACTTCATCTAGTATATATCTCAATGATGATCCATCTGGGTGATAACAAACCACCACCTCTTGGTGGAATCACACGGCATGTATATAGCGAGCTTTACCCTCCTCTAAGGAGGCATCTCTAAGTTCTCAAAGATATATATCATGGCCTCTAGCCATGGCTTCATAGCCTTATGTATTTCATCCCCCAAAAACATGGGTGGATTTTTCTTCTGAAACTCACTCATCAACTCTGCTATAGTCAGGGCAGGTCACGGTGCTCTCTGAATGGTCTGCATGAAGCGTAAGAACCCATTGTGGAATTGTGCCTCAGCACCGGCGCCCAGTATATCATCTGGTTCTGTAACTGGCATGATAGGAAAATCCACTATTATCTCATGGCCTACCACCTCCAAAGTATGATCATTTCCACCCTCCTAACATACAATTGGAGGTCGTCGTGGTGGCATGTCTCTACAATGCTAAACACACGCCTCACTTTATGATCATAATCAAGGTTTGCATCTCAAAAGTGAAGATAGCAAAACAAGATAGGTAAAAACCTTCCTCTATAAGATCTCACCCCTCTGCCTGCCCCATGGATTAGTTATGGGCATCAAACAAGTGAGAGATACTACCAAAATCCCACTACTAAGGTCTAGTCTGGTCAAGTTCTCTATCATAATCCATTTCAGTTTTACTTGTTCCTATATTTATTTCTTTTCAAACTGAGTTCAAATTCACATTCATTGAATTAATACTCATTTCATGTTTATTATATTCCTTTTAAAAGGGTAATCAATGGTATGTCAAATTCTGATCCATGGGGGGCTATACTCCCCATGGATCAAAGATTGGTGTCCACCCTGGGCACATCATACACATTTCACTTTAAGGTTGAACCACGATCCTCCAAATTCTAATTTGAGAGGTCCCGTACACCTCAGGAACCAAAGATTGGCATCCATACAATCCATACCATAACATATCCCAATATACCTATCACAACAGCAGGCATATCTATCACGACGTCTATCACAATAGTATGCAATAAGTAATGCTCCCTAGATGGAATGAAAAAATTCATGCCATGTGATTTCAAACAAGTGCCTAATATGATGCATGAGATGACGCACCCCCATCTCATCAGTTTTCAACATAAATAGTACCCATAATTGTATCAATAGTAACATCACAAGGCAAGTGTGTCACCCAACGATGAAATCAAATCAATTTTAATAGCCAAAATCTAGAAAATAATAATTCCATTCGAGGTAATTTGGATTTTTTCTGTGTGTGGGTTAGCTACGCCCGAGCACAGCTCATTAACAAATCTCATTTCCTTCTTATCCCTTTTCTATTATTTCAAAATAATAAAACAAACTAGAAAAGACTCCAATGATACCACTTTGTAATGTCCCAGACCTGGATGCCACTTAAAGGTGCTCCGTACCCGATTGGCCACATGGCATCAAGCACATCTCCCCAAACAACAAAGGATTCCGACTAGTAGTGATAGCCTAGGTGCTTCGGTGGGGTGACTATGCCCTCATTAGTAAAGTGTAATATAGCATAAATACAACAATAGTTCAATAGCGGAAGAAATAAACCATACAACAAAAAGTAAACAGCGGAAGACAGATAGTATAAACAAATCCAAAAGTCATATCACATACAAGATGATGATAGGTGTCACATGTTTCTAATAAAACAATCAAAACAGGTACACAATAGTCATATACAATACATTTCCCAAAAGTAGAAAAAGGCCAAAAGAAACTTAGTAGCATCGCAAGCCTTGGCTTGATCCTATGTTATCTTGCTCCTAATCATCATATCAAGTATTAGTAGGAGGGCGTTTTCCCTTATTGACACCTACAATCATATAATCTATTTGGGTCCCAAAAAGTGGCCCAAATAGGGTGCGAGACTAAATCCCAGTAGGCAACCACCCAAGGTTCGTGCCAATCAGTCAATGAATATATATAGCTGGCAGTGTGCAATAATGAAAGTAGCAAGCAATGAAGTACTCAAAAGTAAAGATCCTACGTGCACTTGTTTTCATTTACATTCATTTCATTTAATCAGCATCTTTTAACAATTCAATTTCATTGAATTTTATAAGTCTCGAGATCCAACGCAAGCTCAACATCCTCTGTATAGCTGGAAGCACAAAAGGTGCCTAAGAAGGTTATCTAAACAATATATGTCAAAACTGAATCCAAGTTTGTGCTTTGGCTTGGAGACGCGTCATAAGTCATTTCATTTATAATTCAAATCAAAATCCAAGCTTGTCCTTGACATTCCTAAGTTGGAATTCAAGTATTGCTCGAGGTGCAATATGAACCAACACCCTACAAGCTCGTCCCTAGCGAACCCCTCAGGAACCCAGTATCGCTCTAAGTGATGTATGAAGTCTCAGCCAATCGAGTTCGTCCTCAACGCTCCTTTACAGAAGCTCGAGTATCACCCTTGGCATAATAGTCAATGCCCTTTGAGTTCGTCCATGACATTGTAGTATGAATCCATGTATCACTCGGCATAAGAGTCAAGTCTCACTGAGTCCGTCTATGACATCCCCCATTTGGATCCATGTATCACTCACGACATGTTTTGGTTCAAGCCAATGAGTCTGTCCATGACATTCTAATATGAATCCACGTATCACCCAAGGCCTATAACTCAATTGGCACAAGAGTCCATCCATGACATTTCAATCTGAATCCATGTATCACCCTCGCCTATTAATCATTTAAACATTTCATTAAACATGCCAAGATCAAAATCAAAGTCATTCTATATATTTCATCTCAAAAGGGTGATTCGATCAAGAACCAACCTCAAAGGTTTATGAGGTTCCCATGTTTAATCAATCCATCACATACCATGGTCTCAACATAACTCACATGGACTAGAAATTCAAAATCCATTCAAATACTCACGGGCCGTTTTTTATATAACAAGCCTAACAAGTTTTCTCGCTTTCGTTGTCCCCATCATTCGAGGATTCGTTGTCTCCCTTGGAAGGCCCGTCCCTCGGCGGTGACATGCTCAGCTTCTGGAAAATGTTTTCGCCGTCGATTCGCCGGCCGCCGCCGCCGTTTCGCCGGCCGCCGCCGTCGTGGCAGTCTGTAGCGGCGGCGTTCAGCAACAGCATGCCGGCCTGTTGCCGCTGCTGCAGCTGGTACACCTGCGGCTGCTGGTGAATCATCAGCCCGTGCGTGCCGGCTCCGGCGCCGGCGGCGGCCGAGACACCCGGCTCCGCCTCCGCGCCGGCCTCTGGGCCAGCCGCTCCGCGTTGCCGCGGGATCTCGAGTCGCACTCCCCGCCGCCGCCCCTGTTGCACGGCATTCCTTCGTAGTTTATGATCGAATCGTCGCCGGGCCCGGACAGGACGCTTTGCCGTTTGCCGGACGTGATATCGGAGGCGGAAGTCTACGCCTAATAAGAAATGAAAAAACACGCGTATTATCTCTTTTAAAAAACTTTAATGCTAGTTGTAGAAAGAAATAGTATTTTCTTGTAATATACACATAGACTTCGAAAGTTTTATTTATTTATTTATTTATTTTTGTATAATGACTTGGATTAAATCAAATACGAGTTGTAGAAAGGCGACGTATTTTCTTGTAATATACTCACGGAATTATACGAAGCCTTTAAGAATATTTTGTAAAATGACTTGTGTAAAATAAAAAAAACATGGAAATCAAATTGAGTGCACGGGATAAGAATTATGTCGTTTACACATTATTATGAGAGATACTTTATGGCATATTTATATTTTACAATTACATGAGGAGTCCTTGGCCTTTAGGTGAGAGATACTTTACTCTTACGTGTGGTTGTTTACCTTTACATAAGTGGTATGTTTCCCTTACGTGTCTTTGATTTTGTGAGACTTACTTTACGTAGGGGTTGTTATACCCTTACATTTTGTGCGAGCTACCTTTACACGAGTTCGGGTTGACCTTTACGTGGCAGTGAAATGACTCGAGTTACATTTACGTAGGGATCCGTGCATCCCTTGTTGGTTCCGGGCTCAGTAGAAGCGTGCGATTGTGGATGATATATTAAAATTTCTTTTAATAAATGCGGGCTGAAACCATGAGTGAGGATCTTACACGTCAAATTTATAATTAATTTATTTATTTAATATTTAAAAAATAAATATCTATATATATATATACACATATATGATATAAAAATATATAAACATAAATATGTATAAATATATACAAATGTATATAAAATCGATAATTATTTATTTTAAATGAAATGAATAAAAAATATTTTTTTTCATTTGGTTTATATGCTTAAAAATAAATTTCTATGTAAATATATATTTATACAAATGATTTACTATAAGTAAAAATAAGAAAATATGTATATATTTAATTATAAATAAAACTACATCGTGAAAAACGATAAAATTTCAAAATCATAATATCAATATGAATGTAAGTCCTTAGAATAAATTTAGTTCTCATAAAAAAAAGCGATAAAACCCCATTAAACAAGGATGAAAATCCATTGAATGTTAAAAAATTGAGATACCCCAACTAAAAAACCCAGTTTTGAAGGTCTTATGGGCCTTTTGTGGGGTTGAAAAATAAAACAAAGCTCACAAAGCTCAGTGTAGCCCTCTACGGCATAGAGCTCATCGCAAGCTTTGATTTGATATGTGGTAGAGCCCAAACAGACCCTCAAATAAAAAGTTATTGTAGTTTGAAGTTCAAGTCAGATTTCCTAATTTTCTTAAAACTATAATAAATTTTATTCTTTTAATTATTACAAAATTTAAATCTAATGTGGTTTTAGTTCATTTCATAAGTTTCGATTTGACTGGTTATGGAGCTAAAACGGACTCCCAGACTGTAAGAACCCAAACTTTCTTTTTAGGTATGTTTTTCTTTTTCTGGTGTTTTTGAGAAAAAGAGGAATTTCTGGAAATTTTTGAAGTACACATCGTGTACTTGGTTGCCGCATGAAGCCGTGTGCTGGCCGTGTAATGGCCGCACACACGGCCATATGGGGGTGACCTGGAGACCACCTAAAGCGGAGTACGGAAACGGAAAGTACACGTCGTGCACTTCCAAAGTACACGACGTGTATTTTCTTTTTTTTTTCATTAAACGTACCAGGGTCGCGTCTAATCTCCAGAAAGGCCTTCTTCTCAACCTAGTTCGTCCGAGAGAACCCGTATGGCCACAATCTTCCTGTGAGCCCCTGACCGAGCATCCGATCTCTGATTCGACCGTTGTCGATTGTGTTGGGATCGCCTCAGTAAGCTCTTCCTTCTTCTAGAGCTTCGCATCACGATTCCTCCTCTTTCTCAGGTTATCCTCAGTTGAACATTTTCAGCGTTTTTTGTAGATCTACCGTGTTCTTGGGCGATTCAAGGCTTGAGGTTCATGTATAGCGATCTCCCAACACTAAGGTAGGTGGTTTGTGCCTTTCCGTTGAAAGTCTTTGAGTTATATGTGCAAAAGTGCCCAATACCCTTGAACGGGGTATTGCGTGTTTACTGTTTTAGCCCTTTTATTTTCCTGTTATGCTTGTATGCTTGAATAGAGGTTAATTGAATGAGAATAGGGTTAATTTCTATGCTTTGAAGGTGTTTTCCCATGCATGTTTGTTTATGACCGTTTGGTCTTGCTTAGCCTGTTAGGCTGCCTTGTTTACTTACCATGCCTAGTATTGTAGGATGAAGTCTTTTGTTTATCTGACATGCTAATATGCTGTAGAATTCTAGCCAAGTAGTTCTTGAGGGTTACTTTGGCCGATACACATTAATATGCTTGCTTGACTTACACAGGGTCGTGAGAACCTGGTGTAGTAGACCATAGGGAGAATGGACGTAAAGACTTCTCCAGAGTGTCTATTTTACTGTTATAATGCGAGACTATAGGGGGAATTGACGTAAGTGCTTCCTCAGAGTGTCTGTAGTTCCTCGACGCGGGCCATAGGGGGGATGTGACGTAAGTGCTTCCCCAGAGCGCCTTTAGTTACCGATATGAGACTATAGGAGGAATTGACTGTGATTGCTTCCTCAGAGAGTCTATGCTTAAGCTGAACCAGAGGGGTTAGACTGAGAGTACTGCCCAAAGGGTTGCTTTTCTTATCTGGTTGAACTAGAGGGGTTAGGCTGTGAGTACTTCTCAGAGGGTTACCATTTGTGTTTAGCTACTTTCTTGTCTTGTTTGGTTGAACCAGAGGGGTTAGGCTGTGAGTACTTCCCAGAGGGTTACCGTTTGTGTTTAGCTGCTTGCTTGTACTTGTTTGGTTGAACCAGATGGGTTAGGCTGTGAATACTACACATAGGGTTACCTGCTTTGATTAGATGTTTTTTGATATATGAGACTAAATGCATTGAAACTTTGGATTCGTTACTGCTGAGTACTTCCTTGTTTACTGATTCCTTTACTCATTACCTGCCATATATTCACTGACTGTTAGGAAAAAATCTTGTGGTGGTTACCTACTGGGATTTAGTCTGACACCCTATTTGGGTCATGCTTTTGGGCCCAAACAAATAATATTTCTGCTAGTATTGATAAGGAAAAGTTCCCTTCTACTTTAGGTACTTGACTGCCGTGGAGCTGGAGAGCATGAGACCAAGATGAGGCTTGCGATGCTGAGGAGTTTATCTGTTTTATTTTGTACTTTGTTTTAGTACTGTATTTCAGCATTGTGACTTGTTTGGATATTTTCCTAGACATATGTATCATGCTTCATTTATATATGTACTCTAGTTGTTTCTTACTTTCAATCTTCCGCTGTTTACTATTGTATGATATTACTACTGCTTCCGCTATTGTATATCTATTTCTCTTATGTTGTGTTACTCTGTCAATGAGGGCATAGTTTCCCTACTATTACACCTAAGACCCTTGCTGCTAGTCGGAAGCCTCTGGCATTAGGAGAAATGCACTTGAGGCCATGTGACCAACTGGGTATGAGGCGCCTCTAGGCGTATTTTGGAACCGAGACGTTACAAAGTGGTATCAGAGGAATTCTTTTATTCTTGACTTACTGTTTGGAGCCTATAGTCAAAGATATGACGAAAATAGGTACTTGGTAATAAGATGTGCCTGAGAGTAGCTAACCCGTGTACAGGGAAAAGCCAATTTACCTCGTTTATTGTAATTTTTCTGGTTTTTCAATTATTACAGTTTATTTGATTTCACCTTGAGTGATTCACATGTTTTGTGATATTATTGTTGATGTTATTGAGGTTCTATTTCTATTGAAACCTGTTGATATGAGGGAATTCCATCTAAGGCATCATATATGTACTTGCTAGAAATCACATGTCATGCATTCTTACCGTGCCATTTAGGGTGCATTAGCGATTTCATGCTGTTGTGATAGATATTGTGCTATATATGCATGCTGTTGTGATAGCTACCTTGATAAAATACCTTCTGTTTAATAGGGTATTGATTGTGTAAGGTTTTTATTGAATAATCACCAAACTTTGGTTCTTGAGGTGTTATGGGCCCTCATGGATCGGAATTTAGTGGATCATTGCCTTGTTTTTCTTGTATATAACATCTAAGAGATGCCAAGCTTTGATTCGCGGGGAGTATGGGCCCTCACGGATTGAAATTTGGCACCTTAAGGTTCATTTTAGTGTTTTTCTAGGTTACGGAGTAGTTTCTGAGGCTTACTTTCCAAAAAAAAACCAGAACACATGACATGTAATGTTGAATACATGCCATGTGTTCTTCTGTTTAGGAAGAAACTGTTTTTCTTGAGTACACGTCGTGTACCGTATGTACACGCCGTGTAGTCTCTAACTGTGTCTCAGACTGTGTTGGTGGAGACACAGGGTTTGGAATCTTTGGTAGGACACACCATGTACCAGATGTACGCACCGTGTTGTAGAACCGTGTAGTCGGCCGTTTCATGAACAATACGGGTCAGTTGAGTCTTCCCTAATGCACGATGTGTCAGTCTTAAACACGACGTGTAGTGTAATCCCTAGAATCCTGCCGTGTCACTAACAACACAGGTCGGTGAAGCTCGGCTAGTACACGCTCTGTCTGGCACTAACATGTCGTGTAGTCTTGTTCTAGGAGAACCGTGTGGCCTAGCCGTGTAAGGAAACTCAGGCAGGGGAAGAGGATTCAAGTACACATCTTGTGTAAGTACAACACGCTGTGTATGGGGTGTTACATGACCAGTTTTGGCAGAGGTACACGCCCATGTTGAAGGATTAAGGGAACACATTGTGTAGTCATTATACATGCTATGTATTCATTTTTTGGAAAAAAAACTTGAATGCTTTATTTCTCCTATGTCCTCATTAATCTTATAGTTTTTAGTCCTTAAAAATCTTGATCTAAGGTGTGCGCTTGACCTTGAAGAGTCATGCCACTGAGACGTCCTCCGGTTTTACGCCAGTGACAGGGAAACGATCAGACACCAGACATGACTAATCAAGGACTTCTGGTAGATCCTCTAGTTGTGCCAGTCCTGGCACCAGTCGTCATTCCAGACATAGGTGTTGATGCATAGTTCCGAGAGGGCTTCATGAGGTTCATGTAGACCTTCCGTGGAGTACCACATCCTGCCCCTTCTATGGTAGAGCTGACACGGGTTTTCCAGAAGCAGCATCCTCCCACCTTCACATGGGAAAGAGGACCTCAGGCTGTAGAGTCATGGTTATAAGTCGTGCTTTCTATCTTCGAGCATCTGGAGACACCTCTATAGAGGAGGGTCAAGCTTGATATATATATGCTTCAGGATTCCTCCAAGAGATGGTGGGATATGATCTCACAGGCGGGATGCCAGCAGGTTATGGCATGGGATGAGTTACAACGTACTTTCTATGACTACTTCTATACAAATAATTTGAGGGTCGATCAAGCCTGAGAGTTCATGAGTCTAGAGAAGGGTACTCTCTCAGTCAGAGAGTACTCTTCTCGTTTCACAGAGCTGCAACACTTCACGCCTATTCCAGGAGGTGACGAGTTATTCCTGGCAAGGAAGTTTGAGGATGGTCTGAGGCACGACATCTGATCTTAGGTGAACATATTCCGATTGACTTCTATCACTCCTATAGTCAACCAGGCACTGATCACAGAGCGCAGTTTGAGGGATTCTGGAGTTGTGATCCAGGGAGGCTTGACATCTAGAGTTAGTATCTCTCCTGCTGACAACAGGAATCGCCGCAGGGAGTCTACGCGCGGAGATCCGAGGAGGTGGGAGATATCTTCTGGTTTCCAGGTGGTGTGCTACCAGTGCGGAAAGAGCGGGCATAAAAGAAACATTTCCCAAGAGACCCAGTTGAGTGTTAATCATGCGGTAATATGGGTCACATTCAGTGCTTCTGTCAGATATTCTCACCAGCAGCTGGTGATAGGGGTTCTTCTATGACTAGGGGACTTCACAGATGGACTTTCCTCCAGTGGTGGATCGTTTTAGGGACTTCTTTCCAGAGGACTTTTCAGGTTTTCCTCCAGAGCGAGAGGTAAACTTTTCTATTGAGCTTGTTCCAGGAGTGGAACCGGTGTCCATTCCTCCTTATAGGATGGATACACCAGAGTTGCAGGAGCTCAAGAATCAATTGGAGGAGTTACAAGAAAAGGGTTTCATCTGACCCAGTACTTCTCCTTGGGGTTCGCCTATCCTGTTTGCGAAGAAGGCAGACGGTACCCTCCAGCTTTGTGTGGATTATCGGAGGTTAAAACAGTTTATGGTCAAGAACCGATATCCCTTGCCGAGGATTGATGATCTCTTTGATCAGCTTTGAGGAGCTCAGGTGTTCTCGAATATTTAATTGAGATCCGACTACCATCAGTTGCGCGTTAGACCATCAGATGTACCTCTTACAGCCTTTTGGAGCAGGTATGGTCTATACGAGTATGTAGTTATGCCATTTGGTCTCATGAATGCACTTGTAGTTTTCATGGAACTGATGAACCGAGTGTTCCATCCATACTTGGATTATTTCGTGGTAGTCTTTGTGAACGATATCTTGGTGTACTCTCACACTTGACACGACCATGCTGCCCATCTTGAGATCATTTTGAGTACACTGAGAGAGCATCAGTTATATTCTAAGATCTCAAAATGATAATTTTGGATGGACCAGATTCACTTCTTGGGTCATGTTATATCAGTGACGGGAGTATCATTAGACCCAAAGAAAGTGAGAGCAATAATTTCCTGGGAGCATCCGAAGAATGTCTTTTAGGTACGAAGTTTTCTAGGGCTGGATAGATACTACAAACGATTTATACAAGACTTTTCACATTTAGAAGCACCACCGATGGGTATGACTAAGAAGGGTTCAAATTTCTTGTGGTCAGATTCTTGTGAGTCATCCTTTCAGGAGCTGAAAGAAAGAATAACTTTAGCACCGATACTAGTTTTTCTAGAGCCGGGAAAGATCTATACTATTTACTGTGATGCTTCTGGTATTGGGCTGGGAGCTGTGCATATGTAGGGGGAAAGAGTCATTGCATATAGGTCTCGGCAGTTGAGGCCACATGAGAGAAATTACCCGACGCACGATCTTTAGTTGGCTGCAATTGTTCATGACTTACGTTATTGGAGACATTATCTGTTGGGAGAGAATTTTGTGGTTTTCACCGACCACAAAAGTCTTAAGTATATCTTCACCCAGCGTGACCTGAATTTGAGACAGTGAAGGTGGGTTGAGTACCTTCAATCCTTTGACTTTGAGCTTGCCTACACGCTGTGGAAAGACAACGCAGTGGATGATGCGTTGAGCAGGAGGAATCAGGTACAAGCAGTTAAGGAGGCCATAAGTGAGTGGTATCTTATGGCTATATTATCTAAGATGCATTTGGAGGTGCACGACAGGCAAGGGAAACCGTTTCTTTCTTCTGTAGTTGTTACCTCTACTCTTCTTGATCGAGTGCGAATGAGGCAGCGATCAGATTCTGAAGGCCTAGTCCTACAGGAAAGCATGTTAGGAGAGGACACTATTCCTGGATAGACCATAGGTGAGGATGAGATCTTGTGTTTTCATGGGTGTGTATGGGTGTCAGCAGACATACGCAGGGAGCTGATGCAGGACTATTATTCCTCATTTTGGGCAGTTCCTTCTGGTGTCACGAAGATGTATCATGATCTACACCATTATTTTTTGTGGCTAGGTTTGAAGAGAGATGTTTTTGTTTTTTCATGAGGTGTTCCATGTGTCAACAGGTGAAGGCGGAGCATCAGTGACCAACAGGAATTTTGCAGCAGTTACCCATTCCCGAGTGGAAGTGTAATGATGTCGTGATGGATTTCGTGACAGGTTTACCGAGGTCGCCTAAAGGGAATGAAGTAGTTTGGGATGTCATTGACAGACTCACGAAGTTTGGTCACTTCTTGCTGATCAAGGAGACCTTCAGTGTTGATGAGCTGGAACAGTTGTACATCCGCAAGATAGTACGTATACATGGGGTTCCACAGTACATTGTGTTAGATAGGGATGGCCGTTTTACTTCTTGGGTTTGTCAGGGGATTTAGAAGGCTTTGGATACACAGGTAATTTTGAGTACAACTTACCACCCTCAGACAGATGGCTAGTCCGAGTGTACAATTCAGGTGCTTGAGGATATACTGCGAGCATGCATCCTTGATTTTGGAGGTTCTTGGGAGAATCACATACCTCTTGTTTAGTTTGACTACAATAATAGTTTTTAAGAAACTATTCATATGGAACCTTATGAGGCTTTGTACATTAGGCCATGTCGATCACCCTTATGTTGGCTGGAGGCAGGAGATGCAGCTATGTTGGGACCTCATCTTGTCCAGGAGACCACAGAGTAGATAAAGTTGATTCAGAAGAGGATGGATACTACGCAATCTCAACAGAAGTCTTATGCTGATCAGTGGAGATGGCCTCTAGAGTTTGATGTCAGGGATCAGGTTTTCCTGCATGTCACACTAAGGTTGGGGAAAAGGAGGATTAGAAGACAGGGTAAGCTTTCGCCGAGGTACGTCGGGCCATTTGAGGTTTTGGGGAGAGTTGGGCCGGTTGCCTATTGGTTGCAGTTACCTCAGAGGTACCAGGCTATGCAAAATTTATTCCATGTTTCTTAGCTCTGACATTACTTCTCAGAACCGTATCATGTTCTTCAACTCGAAGAGGTTGAGTTAGAGGTGGGCGCCTCGTTTGAGGAGCATCCTATCCGGATTGTTGATCATAGTATGAAGGTTCCCCGTGGCTGGTCTATTCCTCTAGTACGAGTGCTATGGAAGCATGAGCAGGTACAAGACGAGACCTGGGAGAGAGAGGCTGAAGTATGATCACAGTGGCCAAAGCTGTTTGAGGATTCTTCTTCTACGCCACCTTGCTAGAGAAATTCAGGGACAAATTTCTTTAAGGGGGTAAGTTTGTAAGAATCCGGACTTTCTTTTCAAATGTGTTTTTCTTTTTCTGGTTTTTTTGAGAAAAAGAGAAAATTTTGGAAATTTTTGAAGTACACGTCATGTACTTTATGAGTACACGCCGTGTACTCGGTTGCTGCATGAAGTCGTGTGCTAGCCGTGTAATGGCCACACACACGACCATGTGGGGGTGACCTAGAGATCGCTTAAAGCGGAGTACATAAATGGAAAGTACACGTCGTGTACTTTCAAAGTACACACCGTGTATTTTTTTTCATTAAACATACTGAGGTCACATCTAATCGCCAGAAAGGACTTCTTCTTGACATGGTTCGTCCGAGAGAACCCATACGACCACAATTTTCCTCCGAACCCCTAACCGAGCATCTGATCTCAGATTTGACCGCCGTCGATTGCGTTGGGATCACCTCGGTAAGCTCTTCCTTCTTCTAGAGCTTCTTTTCCTGATTCATCCTCTTTATCAAGTTATCCCCGATTGAATGTTTTGAGAGTTTTTGTATATCTATCGTGTTATTGGGCGATTCAAGGCTTGAGGTTCACATATAGCGATCTCCCAACACCGAGGTAGGTGTTTTGTGCCTTTTCGTTGAAAGTATTTGAGTTATATGTGCAAAAGTGCCAAATACCCTTGAACGGGGTATTGCGTGTTTATTATTTTAGCCCTATTATTTTCCTTCTGTGATTGTATGATTGAATAGAGGTTAATTGAATGAGAATATGTTTAATTGCTATTATTTGGAGGTGTTTTCCCATGCATGTTTGTTTATGACCTTTTGGTCTTGCTTAGCCTGTTAGGCTGCCTTGTTTACTTACCATGCCTAGTATTGTAGGATGGAGTGTTTTGTTTTTATGACATGTTGATATGTTGTAGATTTATAGCCAAGTAGTTCTTGAGGGTTACTTTGGCTGATACTCTTTACTATGCTTTCTTGACTTACACATGGTCGTGAGAACCTGGTGTAGTAGACCATATGGAGAATGGATGTAAGGGCTTCTCCAGAGTGTCTGTTTTACTGTTACGATGTGATACCATAGGGGGAATTGACGTAAGTGCTTCCTCAGAGTGTCTGTAGTTCCTTGAAGTGGGCCACATGGGGGATGTGACGTAAGTTCTTCCCCAGAGCGCCTTTAGTTATCGATACAAGACTATAGGAGGAATTGACGGTGAGTGCTTCCTGAGAGAGTGTATGCTTAAGCTGAACCAGAGGGGTTAGACTGAGTGTACTACCCAGAGGGTTGCTTGTCTTGTTTGGTTGAACCAGAGGGATTAGGCTATGAGTACTTACCAGAGGGTTACCATTTGTGTTTAGCTTCTTTCTTTCCTTTTTTGGTTGAACCAGAGGGGTTAGGCTGTGAATACTACCCAGAGGGTTACCTTCTTTTATTAGCCATTGTTTAATATATGAGACTGAATGAATTGAAACTGTGGATTGGTTACTGCTGAGTAATTCCTTGTTTACTTCTTCCTTTACTCATTACCTGCCATATATTCACTGACTGTTAGGCACAAATATTATAGTGGTTGCCTACTGGGATTTAGTCTCACACCCTGTTTGGTCCATGCTCTTGGGCCCAAACAAATTATATTGTTGATGGTATAGATAATGGTAATCACCCTTCAACTTCAGGTACTTGATTGATGTGGAGCTGGAGAGAATGGGACCAAGTTGAGGCTTGCAATGCTGAGGTGTTTATATGTTTTCTTTTGTACTTTGGTTTAGTACTATATTTCAGCATTGTGACTTGTTTGGATGTTTTCCTATACATATGTATCATGCTTCATTTATATATGTTCTCCATTTGTTTCTTACTTTTAGTCTTCCGCTGTTTACTGTTGTATGATATTACTACTGCTTCCACTATTTTATATCTGTTTCTCTTCTGTTGTGTTACTCTGCCAATGAGGGCATAGTTTCTCCACTATCACACCCAAGGCCCTCGTTGCTAGTCGATAGCATCTTGCATTAGGGGAAATGCGCTTGAGGCCATGTGACCAACTGGGTACGGGGCGCCTCTGGGCAACTTCTGGAACCGGGACGTTACATAGACCAAAAGTTAAGGTCAATTGATGCCAAAATTTGATTTTTAACTTATTGAACATTTGTTTTCAGTTTCAAATTATTATTAAGTAATAATTATAAATATTTATTAATTAACACATTATAATTAATTAAAATTATAAATAATAAAATTTATATGAGAGTAAATAGTAAATAATATATAATAAATAATAAATAATAAATAATAAATAACAAATAATAAATAAATATATTTTTTAAAAAATCCTTTTAATTTAGCGATGGTTTTTTAAAACCGCCATTATTTCCCTGTGTGTTTTTAAAAAAATACTGTTAAAAAAATAGATTTTTTTTTGAAAAAAAAAATCAATTTTTTTTAAAAAATATATTTAAAAAACATTTAGTAGTGGTTGTAACAAATGCCGATAATTATTTTTCAAAAAAATAATTAACGGTGGTTTTTGAAACCGCCGTGAAAAAACCTTTGGGAAATGCCATTTTTTGTAGTGTGTCATGCATCGTTCATTCTTGATTGCTTGTTTTTTGATCTTGAAGAAATCAATCTTGCGCTTCTTGTTCTTTAGATGAAGAGAGGGGGAGGAATTCATAGAGAATTCGTTTTGCGCAGTAATTTTCTATTCTCAATTTTTTGATGCAATATAGAATATACATAACTGTCTATTTATAGTGTTAGGGTTTATGTTCAAATATTATTTAATCGCATGCTAGTCATTAAATAACATTTAAAAACTTTAATAAACTTCATGCCAAATAATAATAATCATTATTATTATTTTGTGTGTGTGCCAACTTGCACAATACTAAATATTATGTAACAGTCTTGTTAATTAATATTTGTCACCAGACTCAGTCTTTGTCCATTCGAACTCCTTTAGAATTTATTAAATAACCAAATAAATATTTCATTCATAAATAAATATTATATTCACAATCTAGCGAATAAAATATTTATTAAAAATATTCAATAAATAAAATTAATATTTTATTCACAGTCTAGTGAATAAATATTTTATATATATTCACCTAATCAAATAAATTATTTATTAATAAACAAATAATTATTTATTACCTTGTGAATATTAGAAATCAATAAAGATCGAATAAAATTATTCCTCGATTTTGAGAATAATATTTATTTCAATAATTAAATTCAAATAGATTTTAATCCATATCAACAAAAAAACTTATTATGTGACCCTTCAGTATTCTTTCTCGTTGGCATTAGGTGGCCTTGCCTGAAATCCAATATTGTTGTCAAGAAATTGTTTAAGGAACCCAATAGGAAGAACTTAATATCGGAACAATGACAACTAAATATGAATGCTCACTATGTAATATAATCTATTTGTCTCAATATCTCATCAAGCAGGCTGCATATCCGTGTCACTAACATATATGCTCAATACATCTTTCTTTTACTATCTAAAATAAACACATCATTACACCATGACCATGGAATATAGGGTGATGATTCCATTCCAATCAAAGGGTTGAGATATCAGCTTCCATAAAGATTTAAGGGAGAAATCCTTCATCAACTTATCTATTAATGACATGTCACTTGTGACAGACCCAACATATCCAACTTTTTCATGAACTGTTATCTTCGTGCTTTACAAAATACATCTAAGTATGTGAGTTGTAACATGCATTAATAATAATATTAAAGTTTAAAGACCATCACACACACTCGCAGATAGGAATATCCAATGACACCAAAACATGTGGAATTCCTACTCGTGGGTCTATTCTTATAATCTCTTATATTGGAGATTACCAAGTGCAGAGTTCATGAGAAGAATCCTCATATTCTTATGAGTACTCGCACCTAACAATCAATGTACTATTTGTACCATCATAGTACGTTATCCAACCATAGAACATTATTTAAGAATATCATCATAGCACATCAATGTTCTCATCATAGCAGAGAACTGCTATGACCTTGTCAATGTGACATATACTCTAGGAAACTATTACATTAGAGTCATGAAGAACAATGATCAATATGTAATATTTTTTTTATTAATATTCAATACATCGAATATAAATTTAATCAAAATATAAATAGTTGGTCCTAGGGAACCAACCCCAACAAACACCCACTTGAACTATAGCCAACTGCATACGACCTTCAGTCCACTAGACCTCACATGATAGTCATGTTTCTACTGATTCAAGACTTTAGTCAAGGGGTCTACCATATTTTTTTTCCATGTAACTACTACCCACTAAAACTTCACCTATTTGAGAAAAATCTCTCAATATATGATACTTCCAAAGTATGTGCTTCATCTGCTGATGTGACCTTTTCTATTTTTCAAGAGCCAGAGTTGTAGTATTATCTAAATAGAGATTGATAGAATATTTACTGATAGGTACCATGTCAAGCTCTTGAATGATTTTTTGGATCCATACTTCATCTTTACCTGCCTCAAAATCCGCAATATACTCAAAATCCACTATAGAATCTACAACCATAACCTACTTTGAGCTCTTCCAACTCACAACACCTCAATTAAAAATGAAGATTTATATCATTTGTGACTTCATGTCATCTTGATCAGTTTTGAAACAAGAAGCTAAATATTCTATGATGACTAGTTCCTCATCTCCTCCATCAACCATGAACATATCCTTAGTACACCTCAGATACTTAAGGATTTTCTTTAATACCATCCAATGATGGTAACCCGGATCAGCTTGATATCTTCCTACCATACTTAATGTATAGAAAAAATCTAGCCTAGTACACAACATATCATATATGAATGACCCAATCACTGATGAATATGGAATAATTTCCATTCTGTTTCTTTCCTCATGTGTTTGAGGATACATTTTCCAGGAAAGATGGATACCATGTGATGTTGGCAACAATCTCCTCTTAGATTGTTCCATTCTAAATCTTTTTAGTATCTTATTAATGTATGTACATTGACTTAGGCCGAGAAACCTCTTGGATCTATCATGATGAATCTTGATTGCAAGAATATATACCACCTCACCCAATTAATTTATAGAGAATCATTTATTAAACCACGCCTTAACAGACAGCAAGATTGGTATTTCGTTTAAAATGAGTAATATGTCATCAACATGTACTATTAAGAAAACTATTTCACTACCACTAAATTGTTTATAGACACACGACTCACATTCATTCTTTATGAAACCAAATTCCTTTATAGAGTCATCAAAATGAATGTTCCATGACCTGGATTCTTTCTTTAATACATAAATGGATCTTTGTAACTTAGATACCTTGTTGGTATCCTTTGGAGTCACAAATCCTTTGAGTTGTGTCATATAGAAATATTCCCAAAGTTTCCCATTAAGGAAGGTTGTTTTGATATCCATTTTCCAAATTTCATAATCATGGAAATACACAATTATAAGTATAATTCTAATAGATTTCAGTATTGAAACTGGTGAAAAGGTTTTATCATAGTCAATGCCTTGACACTATTTAAAACCTTTTACAACCAATCATGCCTTATAGGTACTGACTTTTCCTTCCATGTATAGTTTCTTCTTGAATACCCATTTTCAACCAATGGGATTTACATCTATTGGAGGGTTTACCAAAATATAGACTTAGTTTTGGAACATGGAATCCATTTTAGAATTCATTATCTCTTGACACTTGGCAACATCTGTGCCACTTACTACTTTCTTGTAAGTTATAGGATTATTATTATTGACTAATAATGAGTCACTATCCCCGGTGACTAGAAAACCATACCATTTTGGTTCTATAACCTCTCTATTAATCCTACGCAGTAATTATGTCGATGGAATAATTTCTTCTTCCACAGGGCTTTGTGGAATTTGTTTTTGTGCCAACTCTTGTGTATCTTCATCCTAGAGTTCATTAAAGTCAATCTCACTCCCACTATATCTTTTAGAGATAAGATCATCTTCAATAAATTTGGGATGTCTATCACCCATATCCTTTTTGTCTAAATAATTTTATAGGTAATATCCCTTTGTTTCTTTGGTATATTTTATAAAGATACACATTGTGCCTTAGGGTGAAAACTTGTTGCCTGAAGAGTACTTAACAAATGCTTTGAAACCCCACACATGTAATACTACACAGGTTCCTTTCCATTCCATAATTGGTATGGTATACCATCTGTTTCTTTATTTGGAACTCAGTTTAGTACGCATGATGTTGTTTTTAATACATATCCCCAAAAATAGAATGGAAGAATTACATGACACGTCATTAATCTCACCATGTCCAATAAGGTGTGGTTCCTCCTTTATTTTACACCATTACAATGAGGTGTATAAGTAGAAGTGAGTTGAGATAATATCCCGAACTCACTTAAATAATCAATGAAGTATTTATTGAGATATTCTCCACCACAATATGAGTGAAGTTTCTTGATATTCTTACCAAGATGGTTCTCAACTTCATTCTTGTATTCCTTGAATTTATCAAAATAATCTGACTTATACCTCATTAAATAGTCATTTCCATATCTACTAACATCATCAGTAAAAGCTATGAAGTTGAGTACCCACCCTTTTTCTCAATAATAAATGTTCTACACACATCGATATCAACTAATTCAAGAATATCTTTATCCCTTTCACCTTTCCCACTAAATAGAGATTTTTTCATTTTTCCTTGTAAACATGTGTGACATACACCAAGTGGTTTTAGTTAAAAATAATCTAAATATCCATCTTGATGTAAATTAGTCAAGTGATTTTCATTTACATGACCTAGCAGGTGATTCCAATGTTGGGTGTGGTAAGAGTTTCATGAAGTAACTTCATTATAGATTTCCATTACTTGGTTTGTGTAATCCAACACATAAAGACCATTTTTTAAATGTTCCTTAATATACAAAATGATATCTTTATAAAATAAGAAACATTTATTCCCAAATTTGAAAATAAATCCATTCTTATCTAGTCTGGATACGAAAATAATGTTTTTGGTAACTAAAAGAACATAATAACAACCATTTAAAACCAAGATCATTATGATTGGTAATGTGAGATGGTATTCCCTAATAGTTTCAATAGAAAGTATAGCTCCATTGGATACTCATAGATCTACCTTCTCTCGGTCAATCTTTTTAAATATAGTTGGTTCCTATATTTTAATACATATGTATGAACCACAAGCTACATCTAATAACCAATTTTTAGAAATAGATAAATTACACTTGATAAAAAATGCACCTGAAGCTTCCCCTTTCTTCTTTGGCTAAGTGCATTTTTTTCTTATAGTGGCCCTTCCTATCACATGAAAAACAGACAGCACCATGTTCCCTTTATTACCCCTTGATCTTCCTCTTATTAGAAGGGTGTGAAGAAGCTTTGGACTTAGAGCTCTTCATTTTCCATTTATGTTTGTTCACCATAAGGATGGAAGGATCTCATGTTTCATATCCTTATCAACTTGTTGAAGAAGAGTGATAATATCTGGAAGATACTTCTCAATGTTGTTCATATTAAAATTCATAAAAAATATAGATAATCTTTGAGGGAGTGATGATAGAATGATATCAGAGCCCAGTTATTCAGGGAGTTTAAACCCTATAACCTCTAGTTACTCAATATAGAAAATTATCTTGACTATGTGAGGCCCATATGGGTCCACTCTCCAAGATTTATCTAAAAAAGTGCATTGGAAATATCAAAAATTTCTTGTCTATATCTTCCCTATTATAGACCACAGAGGTGCTCTATCATTCTATACACATCCATGTTTTTGTAAGACTTCATTAGTTCACTTGACATCAATGAAAGAATCAAATATTGAATGTAGATTGTATCACTCAAATGTTTTTCATAAACAAGTAACTCTTCATCACCCACCTCTTTAGCATAAAGATCAGGCATTGAGGATTCTAGCATGTAAGTTTTTTTTTCACGGCATAGCACAACCCGAAGACATCTAAACCACTCTTGGAAGTTACATATAGTTAGGAGGTTTTATTTATCTAATATTGATTATAGGGATAATGTGAATGATGATCTTTCCATTTTATTCTATAATTAAAAGAGAATATTATTATCACTTTTCTTGATTAAAATTTATATGAGAAATAATAAAATAATAAATTAATTTTATTAAATCTCCCACTATTTTATCAAGTCCCAATATCCCTCACTATTGAACTCATAATTTCTAGTTTCTTTAACATTATATTGGAAATGATCTCCATTACTTTTATTAATTATCCATACTTTTTCAAAGAAAACTGTAGGAAAGTAATTAGGTAGGTGATCTTTCCAACTATGGGCATGCAACTCCTTGATTCGTTGAGTGGATTTCCCTATCTTGAAATCCTTACTTGGATTTCCTCAATACTTTCCTCCAAATTTTATTTAATATAATTTGGCCGTTAACCTCAATACATGTTTGGTTAAGTCAACACAAAACCCTCATGAGAAATCCTCAATAAAAGTAAGTGTCCAAAATTTTTACATGTATTATACTTAGTTCTTTGGTTTCACACCTAATTAAGTAATGTAAGGATTAGTTTGACTTAATATTAGGATGATGTATTTTAATTAATTATGCATAAATTTTATCTTGTTTTATTATTTACATGGATTATTAATATTAAGTGTATTTTACTTAATTAATTAACCATGTTGTATAAAAAATTTATGCATAATAAATTTATTTAAATATCACCTTTTCATATTAACTCATTTATTTATGTGACTATGGTTTTTCATGCATAAAATAAATAATGCATAGACATAAATAAATAAATAAAGTAAATAAACTGATCATGATCTTATCTAACAATTGATCTAATGAGTGAAAAATAAATCAACCTATAACCTAGGGGAATAACTTCATCTATCGGTCTTGGCATGATTTACAACATTCCACATGTATATCTGTGTACCAGCTAGTTGGAATCATCATGGTTCCATATTGAACCACCTCCAAGTTCCTTGGGATTCTTAATTAATTACAAGTATTTATTACTCACAAGAAGGTGAGGGAACCAAAGGATTAGTTAAAGGGGATTACATAAATATACTTGGACATGTAGGACCTATATAATAATGGAGGGAGGGATGAAACGAAGTCCATATAACAAACCGGAATTAACATACATGGATATTACATCATTTTAGATGAATATTGATCACATTAAAAAAGTAAATTCCTAAGGACCATAATATTTTAGTGTCTTTGGAAACTTGGAACACAATATTCTAACTTGGTAAAAGATCTTTAATGTTTCCCACAAAGATCTCCCCCTTTAGAACTCATACTCAAAACCTTTCTTCATAACCTGGGGAAAGGAAACATAAGAAAGGGTGAGATTAGATTCTTAGTAAGGGTAAAAATTAAGGAGATACATAATAATAACATGGACATAAGTGTATTAGAAAATGAGCATAACATTTGAATATCATACCCTCCACATCAAGTATAATAACCATGAGCCATGACATAAAGATTGGTGGTTCATAATACATGAATCATAAGGAAATTAAATAGCATGAGTCATGATAACATATCATTGGCATAATACATAGACTTGTGTCATACACATAAACATATAAAACCATTCCCTATAAGTCAAGTCTCATTGAAAAAACTTATCAGGGCAGTTCATGGGGGATTAACCTACTGGGAATGACACACCACCATCCCTAATCTTATCCATTTATTTATAGTGTATTAGGTTACACCTTCTTCCCATAGTGGGTCAATATCACTAACTTTCTTCCCATATTAGCCATCAAGGTTTACTCACAAGACCATCTTAGTAGTCAAGGTTTAATCCCAACACCATCTTAGTAATCAAGGTTCACTCCGAAGACCATCTTAGCAGAAAAATCCTATTACTAAACTTGGTTCACTCCCCATTTTATCCATGTATATCTCATGAGATATAAATCATTACCCATTTTATTGGAGGGATATATAGGTCCTATATTTCACATGATGAAATCATACATATGTGTTCCACAAGATAATAAAACATTCATCATATCATGGCCCATAAAAAATATGGGCTTCATAAATGTCACATCATAACCCATGAAATTAGATGGGTATCATAAAAATTTTATCATATAATAACCTAAATAGGTTTCATAATCATTTCATCAAATCATAACCAATGAAAATAATCAGGTTTCATAAGTGTTTTATCATGGTATAACCCAGGGAAGAGAAATGAGTGTCATAAACACCATTATATCTAAACATAAACCATTCAGAGAAATAATATGAATGGTATTTATGGATAATATCCCTAGTAAAAAATAGGTAACACCAATTGGTTTCATCTTATATGGAAAATAATTTTTAAGGATCTTTTAAAAACATTTCTTGATAAAAATATCACTTCTGCTTTGAAAAAATTATTTTTAAAACATAAAACCTTTTGAAAACCTTTTTCTTTGAAAATATATTTGAATACTTATAAATTAATATTTTAAATCATTTAAATCCATTTCTTTGAAAATAACATTTAAAACTTATAAAGTAAGTTTTGAAATCATTGAAATCCCTTTCTTTGAAAATAAAATTTGAAAACATATAATGGAAGGTTTGAAAACAATTTAAAACAATATTTATACATAATGAATTTTTAAAATATTTTACTTGAAAATGAGATTAAAATATCATTTTAAAAAAAATTGAAAATATTTTTAGAAAACATGGTTTTTGAATAACAAATATTTTTTGACCAAAGAGAGAAATAAAGTTGGATTTTATTAAAAACTTTTTATTAATTATCTGAAGTACCAAAGAGATAAAAAATGGTAACATTAAATGATTATATCATGAATAACTATAGGATAAGAAAAATTATGAGAGTTATTAATAAATGTATCATAGTATTTCATCAATGGAAGCATTGTAACCAATCCTGATAAACTATGAGATTGTAGAAATAAACTCATACCACTATGGTAACTTTGAATCATAGTACCCATGATAGAGTAAAATTAAATGAAGATTAGAATATCATGAAAATAAGTAGATTCATGTTATAACATGTCAAAGTGTAGTATATACACATTGTAAAATAATGTAGGTTCATAACATGACATGTATCACAAAGACGGTAAATTGAGACAAAATTACATTACTGATTTGGTAAATTTTGAACCGTTAACCCCATGAAAGAGATATCATAAAATGGATATATAATTAACTATAAATTTAAGGAAAATAATCATATAATATATTCATGGAAAGTATATACTGACTGAAAATCATTTTTTTCGATTTTTAAAAGCTGGTTTATGGGTTACTGGTGCCCAAAAGCCACCTTTTGGTAGGTGGGAACCAGAGTCCAAATTACACATTCAAAATTCAAACATCAAATTCAAATTCACCCCCAAACATCTCGATCCACGAACCACCACCATGCGTCAGCCTTCACGTGTCGGCCACAAAAAGTTGGTCACTGCGTCACCATGGGCCAGGCGTAACAACCAATCAGCCGCATCACCTCATATTGCCGATGAACAGCACCGATGACTGTCGTCGCCATCACTAAACCACATCAAACCAAAACTCTGGTGAGAAACATCGGCATGCATCATCACTACCATGACATCGACTGAGATCAGAGCACGAAACTCATGTCGTTCCAAAGATTCAGACAAATCATCTTCTATCTTCACCCAGTCATCACTAAACATCTCACAGTGACGACGAACCGCAAACATAAACACTTCACAGATTAAACAAGAAGATAAAAACCACAGAATCATCAAAAAAGAAATCATCCCAAGCCATTCTTTGACGAAGAACCACCACTGGTGCGAAGCATGACGCGTTATCCCAGATTTCATCCAAGACAGAAGGTGGAAGCCACAACAACCAGCAAGCAAAGACAAAACCAAAACACCGGAATAAAAACAACCACAAACCCATGGAATCCCGATGCCGCCCTCAATGAGTCCCACAGAAGCCACGTCCAACCACCGGATGCCCATATATAGTATCGAGGATATGCTCGTAAGCCGCATCGACTGGGAATCGACTATCGTTAAAACACCACATCCCATTGAAGCCCTATCCATCTGAGGGGAGTCGAGAAATAGGAACAGATACAGGTTCAGAATGCCAAACAAATGATCTGAAACCATAAACCACCACAACAGAGAAGCCTATGCCTCAAACCACCGAGCAAGGAGGAAGGATCAGTGGAATTTGGGGAGGAGAGGAAGGCGGCATGAGAAAACCCTCGTAGAACTATGCTCCTCCCCTTACGGGCCCATCATGGGAAGTATATACACAACAACAAAGAAACGAGTGTTGAATATAGCATAAGTCTTGCAGAAATAAAAGTGGGACAAGAAATCCCCTTACTACATGAGTAACTTTTGAATCATGATACCTATGAAATAATAACATAAATTAAAACTTTAAATGTAATGAAATAAATTAAATTCATGATATAACATATCATAGGTTAGTATATACACCATACAACAATAATAAGTGGTGAATATAGCATATATCTCACAGAAATAAAAGAGAGATGAGAAAACCCTTACATTAAGTATTGAATTTATTTTCCCCCCAAACATGGATAGGGTGATAGGGAGGGAGGGGTTTGGGGGTGCCAGTCCTGAGGTCGATTCCCTGAGTTGTTTTCTTTGTTGTATTTTCTTGTAGCACATGTGATTTGTCATTTGACGGTTGTACCCAACCTTTTAAGTCTTGAATTTCTTCATACATGTTCAAAAATCCTGTATAATAAATATAAGTTTATTATAAATCTACCACAGAAACATATTCTTAAATATCATAACATATATTATTTTATTATGAATTTATATTACACGTTTATTAACAATTGCATGTTATTGTTATGTTTTGGGTAAAATCTGCTTTGTTTTTCATATATGTTTTAACTTGTTATTCTTGATCCTCCTAATTAGATCATGATTAAATTATTTACAGAATTTAAAACTTGATTTGTATAATATATATTCATTATATAAGTATTTATAATAATCTACAAAATATATAAATATGAAAATGAAATACATCGTTTAAGGAGACGGTAGGTCGTACGTACGCATGAACGCTGTTTCTGTTTTCTTTTCATATTGAAGGAAAGTAAGTAAATAAAATATGTATATATATATATATTATCATTATATTATAATTATTTTATCATATATATCATATAAATTTACTAAACTCATCCTTAATACATTCTATGTAAAGTGTGAACGAATCACATCGCTTTGAGGAGGTGGTAGTCCACATGTCCACAAACGAAGTTATCATATTCCCACAAAATGGAAAACATGAAAGTATGTGTTGTATAATAATTAAATAAGCATAAATAAATAATAAATATCATAAATATAATATAAAAATGTTAATTACATCATTATTAATAACCTTTAAATGTGGTAATGGAAGAACAAACGATATCAGTTCACAAGGCGGTAGTTCGCTGTACACACGAATGATGATTGTCTATCCCATTTTAAGGAAATATGTAAAGGTGTAGATCATACCATTTAAATAACAACATATAAGTATATTTAAGATAATTATGTTATTATATAATCATTTAATAAAATTATTTGGATGGGTAAACAAAGAAATAAAACAAAAATGCTCATCAAATAACGTTACCTCTAATTCAGGTAACTCCTTTTGGTTTGCACCAAAGGAATTTATTGGTTTATTTTATGAACAAAGTGATGATTCTAGGTTTAAATGAGGGATTTTGGTAGCTTATTGTTTTAGGTGTTTTTCAAGACAAAATTATTGAGAGGTGAGAATATGTGAGGGGTTGAGTGCCCTTTTATAAGCAGGGGAGAGGACACACTTGACATTTTTGAAAATAATTATGTACTCCCCACATTTTTACCTACCAAGAGGATTCCATGATGAAAAAAACTCAATAAATGAAGTTTTAAGGTATAAATATGGAAAAAAATGCGTT
This sequence comes from Viscum album, assembly GCA_963277665.1. NCBI lineage: Eukaryota > Viridiplantae > Streptophyta > Magnoliopsida > Santalales > Viscaceae > Viscum > Viscum album. The sequence continues at coordinate 1,771,505,494 of OY728157.1, forward strand.
TTATATAAGATTAGGTCCATTTTTACACCTTAAGATTAAATTTTAACCACTAAGTAATCTTGTTTTTACATTAATTGATGTAATTAATTTTAATTACTTTCACTAAAATTTTTGGTCAAAAATTAATTTGACCTTATTATAAATTAGAAATTATTCTTATTCCAAATACTTCATCCATTATTCCAAATTTAAATCACATAATTTTCAGAAATTAATTTAAAATTAATCCTCCACATGTGATGGGAAAGTGGGGTTTTAAAGTAAAAAGTTCAAACGTTTGAAATGTTTTTACATCCAATTTCAATGTGAAAGTGATTAAAATGACCTAAATTGGATTTATTGTTGTATAATTTAAATAATTATAATTTAAAACTAATTTAAATATAAATTAACTATATAAATAAAATAGATGAAAAAGCAGTTTTTAATTAAAATTCAGTGTTTTTCACCATTCATCAAAAAATGGAACTTCTTAGAATAATACCAAAAAGTCACCCAAAATAAATTTTTATATTCTGATTTCAAAAATAAATTTTATTTTTTCAAATAAAAATTATAAAAGTTTCAAAAATTATATTTAAAATAGGTGTACCAGTAAAAAATGATAAAATTATCTTTTAGAAAAATACATATTTTTATTCATAAAATTGGATTTATTCTTATCTTATACCTATCAAATCTATTGGATGAATTTAAAAAAATTGATTGAATATATAATATATAAATTTTATTAATAAAATTCATCAAAAGTGGTTTGTTTAATTTATTGAGATAAAATTGTGTTTTTACATAGAAAAATAGTTTTCTTAGAAAATGAATTTCTTTATTTTGAAATAGTTCTTACTTTCATTTCTAACTAATTGATAACCAAATGATTAATTTTATATAAATGTGTAAATAATATTTTTACAATTTAGTTAATATTATTTTTAACTTCCATTCCGATGACTAGGTGTTAATTATAATAATATTTTAATAACAATATTAATAGTATATTATAGTTCAGTAAAACTTAGCATTGCGCGTAACACAAGCTATTTATGGAACTTATAATTGTGTGGAACACAATACAAAAATAGTACTACAAGTAACAAAATCTAATATAAGTGTTTCATCAAGTCAAATATTAAATTTTTTTTGCATGAAACACAATACAAACTTAGTGCTTTCATATAACACAAGCTATATTCAGTGCTACGTGAAATTCTGAATATTGAAACAATTAAATTAATTCAAAAAATACATGTCACAAAATCTTGAGGTGCTACATTATACACCCTTAAAATTAATTTCTCCCTAAAAATTTATCTGGTTTATCAAAGGTTTAATAATTAAAAGGTCCTTTCATAAAAATCCACATCATAAAAATAAATACTAAAAATTCCTTTTAAAAGGGAAAGTTTGAAATGTAATAGTTACCCAAAGTAACGCATAACGAGGTTTACACATAGAATAATATAGGTGGAAAGTGAAAACATGGGAATGGAAGAGAAATATAACTATCAAGTTCTAATGGAGAGTGATAAAGAACATGATCGAGAGAATGTTAATGATCACAAAGCCATAAACGAAAGAGGCTTGAAAAAGGTCATCGATATCATAAAAATGATGACAACGAGACAAAATTTTATTTCAAGAACCTTTTCATAAAGTTGATGAGTTTTCACAAGGATATATACTTACTTGATTTCATTTCCTTTCATAAGCACAATCTCACCCTTTGATTTTTCCTTGATGAGTTTCCATTTCATCTCTCACTCTAAGAAAGGAAGGTGAATTTGTTGTCCCTGAAGCACAGATGGGTCATAAGACCCATAGATAGATCGATAATTCATTCTATTTATCTTTACGTATCATCAAAACAAAAATGATTAGCAAAGGTTATTGAATATTTATAAATACTCATATGGAGAGATAATAATTTAATCTCTAAAACCTCATCTGAAGTTTAACATAAACCATTCCATAAATGGTTATCCTTATAACCCTTTTGAAAGATGAAAGTAAAAAACCTTAAAAATAATTTCAGTAAATTTCTCAAAATAAAATTAACATTGATCCCATATATATAATAAAGTAACTCTTATTTTTCACATACCAGACATTTTAATACCTTTATCATGTATTCTCTTGAAACATGGTAATAGCCTAAATTACCATAAATACTTATTGAAAACATGAATATGTTCATTATTCCAAAGTTTATTGGATATATTCCTTAAATAAAAAAATAATGTAAACTTCATAAATTATAGCATAAAACACATTGTCAAAAAATCATTAATCAGTTCCAAGAAAATTAGTACCATCCAATTTACTTCATCCAAACATCAAAATCTTAACATCAGAAACACAATAGGGGTTATCTTTACCTTAATAATGTGTTTCCCATGAATATCACTTTTACATTAAATCACTTTTCTAGTCTATAAAAACTATTCAACATATTCTTGTAAATTCTAATGAAAAACATAAACTAAAAAAATCCTTATATATTTCACAATTCATATAACATAATTCTTGAATCCAAATACATAAAAACTTCAATTTTTCCACTTTATCCTTAAGCCATTAACAATGATTTTTCATTTTATCCCTTAATACAACTTTTCTAAAATGTGAATAATGTCTTAACATTCATCAAAATCAATTTAATCATGCTTATAAATAATACTATTAGTACAGACCATACCTTTCATATGTCATTTTTGGTCTCTTCATCATCAACAAAAAACCATTACTCATACAACCTTGTTGAGTGAATTAATGATATTTACCTTTAAGACATTGATTTCCATAATACTCATACCTTACACACATAAAACATTCATCTATTTATAATACCTTAGGGATTACAATATTTCCATCCATTGTGTTAACTAAACCTTTCATTTTCCATTTATAATTACTTGATTTGTGTCCTTATTTTCTATATTCAAAAAATAATCATATTCTTATGAGACATTAAATTGGGTGTTTCTTCCCACATTCTTGGCACAAAGGAAACTAGATCTTCTTTAATCTATGGTCTCCATAACCCAAATTCCCAGTGAACTCTCTCATTCCATTCTTTGGAGAGTCTGAGAGTTGATTAAGGTACACACTATTAATCATGTTCTATGAAAACTGATTAGGAATTATCACGATTTCTTTCACTCCAGTGATAATCCCATTTGAATTATCATCAATAATTGTTCATCACATTCAAAGTTAACCTAGTTCTTTCTGGTTCCCTATATTGACTTAAAACCATAAATCATAGGGTTATAAACACTTATCATATAAAAAAATCACATAATCATTAACAATTACTTATAGGATGTATAAATCATAAAACCATATTTTAAATATATGATACCTTAGGCTTATCATTATACACATAACTAGAAATATTCTTAAAAATATCCCTAGGTATCTCACTAAATTTTTCTCATCCTAGTTTCCAAATATTGACTAAGCCTTTCCATTAATACCAACTATAGAGACCCAAACTTAACATACATGTATATTACATAATTTTAGATGAATATTCATCACATTAAAAAAGTAAATTCTCAAGGACTGTAATATTTTAGTGTCTTTGTAAACTTGGAACAAAATATTATAACTTGATGAAATATCTTCAATGTTTCCCATAATAATCATCCCCTTTAGTAATCCTACTGAAAACCTTTATTCATAAGACGGGGAAAAGAAACATAATAAAGGGTGAGATCAGATACTCAGTAAGGGTAAAACTAAAGGAGATAGATAATCATAACATAAACATAAGGTTATAATAACATGATCATAACATTTGAAGATCATACCCTACATATCAAACATCATAATCATGAGTTATGGAATAAATATGGGCAGTTCATAATACATAAATCATAAGAAAATAAAACATCACGAGTCATGAGATCATATCATTGGAATAATACTTAGACATGTGGCATACAAATAAGTATATAAAATCATTTCCTATAAGTCAAGGCTCATTTTCAAAACATATCAGGGCACTACAAGGGGATGCACCTACTCGGTGGGACACACCACTATCCCCAGTCACACCCCTTTCCATATAGTGGATCATGTTACACCTTATTCTCATAGTGGGTCAAGCACATAGACTTTTTTTCCATATTAGTAGTCAAGGTTCACTCCCAATACCATCTTAGTATTCAAGGTTTAATCCCAATATCATCTTAGTAGTCAAGGTTTACCCCCAAGACCATCTTAGAAGAAAAATTCCCTTACTAAACTGAGCTCACTCTCTATTTCATCCATGTATATCTCATGAGATATAAATCTTTACCCAATTCATTGGAGGGAGATATAGGTCCCATGCATCACATAATGAAATCATATATACATGTGTCAAAAGATAATAAAACATTCATCATATCATGACCCATAAAAAAAGTTGGGCTTTATAAACATCACATCATAAACCATGAAATGAGATGGGTATCGTAAAAATTTCATCATATAATAACCTATAGAAAATATATAGGTTTTATAATCATTTCACCAAAGCATAACTTGTGAAAAGAAGAAGTTTTCATAAACGTTTTATCATGGTATAACCTGTGGAAGAGAAAAGGGTGTGATAAACATCATTTCATCAAATCATAATCCATCCAGAGAAATAATATGAATGGTATTCATGGATAATATCCCTAATAAGGAATATTCAACACTAACAGTTTAAAGTCCCATGTTTTTTTAACCAGGTTAAATTATGAAGGTTTTAAAAAAACCAGTTTATCGATGGGTCGTTTTTTTAACCGAGATTCAGAATTTTATTCCAAGTGTTGGAACACCCAAAGGTGTCATTTTTGGACTTTCATAATTACCTGATAAATTTTAGTGGGTGTCCCAATGAGTATTGGGAGCACCAGATCCAGAAAATTCCACTTTAATGAATCTGTACGGGTAGTGCACGGTTGCGGTCCAACCCGTGCAGTTTACCCTATTTAATAAATTATTTAATTTAATTAAATAAGATTATATGAGTGATTGTGATTAAATAAAATAGATTTTTAATAATAATAATAATTATTATTATTATGAAGTTATTATTAATAATATTATTGTGTTTGTTTAATTAAATGAATGATAAAGAATTAATTAAATGACGGTTGAAGAAATTAATGTGGATTTTGGGTTTATTGAAGCATCATTTTAATTAAATAAAGAGTTTCATAATTATTAAAGGAAATTTTATTATTAAATAGAGGAATGTGATAATAATAATAATTTTATTATTATTATTATTATGGTGTCATAAATTATTTTAATGCTTTGATATTTTTATTTCATGTTAATGTAGTGTATCATTTATGATAATTTAATGTGGATTTTGATAATATCAAAGAAACATTTAATAAAATGAAGAGTTTAAGATTTAATGAAGTGTTGTTATTAAGTAGTGGTGTTGGGTTTATCAAGAGTTTTAAAAATAATAATAATGATATTATTATTATTTTAGTTTTATGAATGTAATTATTATTATTATTATGGTAATTAAATTAGGGGTTATGGGTTGGAGTTTTTATCATATTAATGATATTGTAATAAATTGAGCGTTTCATAATTAATTAGAAAATGTTTATTAAGATAATAATGAATAAATAAACATTTTTAATTAAATGGGGTGTAACATTTATGTTAAAATATTTTAATTGGATGTTTAATGATGTGTAATAGTTATGTGAAATTAATGAGGCTTTTGGGTATCCTAAAGAAACGTCTAATTAAATAAGGAGTTTCATAATTAATAAAGAAGTGTTTTTATTTAATAAGAGGTGTTGGGTTTTATCTAAGGTTGAATAGTAATAATAATAATAATGAAATTATTATTATTATGGTTTTATGAGTGGTTGTTATTATTATTATGAATAATAATAATAATAGATTTTTTGGGGTTTCATTAAATTAAATTAAAGGTCAATAAGAATTTAATTAATCACTACAAAGTGGAAGTTTTTATTTAATTAATTTGTGTTGTGATAATTAATTAAATAATGATGATTTGGTGTTTTTAAATTGAATTAAATTGTGTTGAGATAATTTAATTAAAAAAACATTAAGTGGGGAAATTATTTAATTAATTTTTTTGAATGAATTTAATTAAATAATGTGTAAATGAGGAGTCTGTCATTATCGAATAAGGGTAATTTTAAATGGTAATATTAAATGAGGATTAAATGTGGATTTGGTTTTAATTTAATTAAACCATTTTAAATGTTTATATCAGGTTGTGCACGGTTAGTCAAATGGTGTGGGTCAGCTGTGCGGTTACTCAGTTTTAAAAATGCATTTTATTTATTTATTATATTAAAAAAAAGAAATAATTAATAATAATAATAAGGATATTATTATTATTATTATTGTATTAATTTGATTGGATGATTAATGGGGGATTTCAGAATTAATTATGAAACATTTATTTAAATGTTAGTTAATGAAGTAACATTATATTAAATGAGAATAATAAATGTTATTATTATTATATTAAGACTATTAGTTTATCTTTGATGTAATTGATAATTGGGGGATATAACATTAGTGTGGAACACCACCATACGAAAGGAACAAGAAAAACGCATGAGGCCCCTCCTATGAGGCGCGCTACACCCCACTCACCGGATCCTCTTTGTGCGATCAAATCTTCCCGGTGTCTTCTCGAATCTTGTTAGTCTCAGCAAGGTGAGTCCTTCTGAATTTGTTTTGTGATTTTCATTGTCTGTTTTGATCCTCCCTCACTCTGTTTTCTCATCCAAAACCCTAAGGTTTGGGTTTTATCGCGTTTCCTTCTTTCTTTGGTTCTAGGGATGTGTAAGGGGCTCCTCTAGACCCTTTAGACCGTATTTCGACATCTTCTGACAAAGGTGAGGTAGATGGATTTTATTTTCTATTTGCTGTCATGTTTCAAGTAAGGTTATATAATCGTGGTATTGTTTCGTATCATTCAATTAAGGGTTTGATAATTTATATGAGTTCTTGATACCTAGTTAGAGATGCGTTGGTCCTTACTACTTTTATTCTGAGTACCGGTTTAATATTTTGAATTTTCTTTATATTTTTGAAGGATGCACATGTAAATATATATATATAAGTTGTGTGCGTGCACGATTGCAGACCATTTGTGGACTGGTTTCCGCCAATTATTTTAAAGCGCTTCAGATTTAAAATGGTGCCACCCTGAGGTAGGGTCCCAAATCTATAACACTTTATTTAAGAATTATAACTTTTTTAAATAAATTGAGAATGTGAGTTTCCTTGATTATGATATGTCGATGCATGACACTTTTGATGTTATTAAATGATGCTGCCCACATGAGATAAATGAGGACTTGAACATGTGTTGATTTTAAGAATGTTTTTCTAATTTAGTTAAAGTGATATGATTAAACAATTAAATGATTTGGATGGGAATAATGGGTAATAGGTTAATTAATTTTTGAATTAATTATCAAGTCATTAGTAGTAATAAAATTGTGTATTTTACTAATTATTGAGAATATTGAATATTTGACGTGTTCGAAATATATATTGGAAACTGGTAATAATTAATGGATGGATTAATTATTACATGTTAAATGGTAAAATGGTTAATTAATTTATGATTGGTTAAATAGATAAGATTTAATTAATTAATTAATCGTTGAATTAATTAATTTTCATGCATTAAATTAATATTGTGAATTGATTGTTTGTTACGAATGTTGTCCAAGGGTACCTTTTGATGCGTATTATTTTTCCATGCCTTAATTTGTCTTGGATGGAGTTTTAAAAAAAATATGATATGTTGTGTGAGATGGTTGATAAATATCTGGGCTTTGTTTAGCATGTTTTTAGATGATTATAACATGCATGTAAATTGTTAAAGTCATGGACGAATCACTAATTGAGTGGATGGGTTCAGATTTGTTAAAGAATTTGGATAATTAAAATTTGAGTTTATTATTTAGTTGGCTTTCTAAGAATAATTAATTGTTAATTAATTATTTACTATTGTTATGTTGAATGGATAATTAATTCTTGACTTATTTGATGGGTTATTTATGTTGTTAATTAGTTATTTAATTAATTAACGGATTGGATCAATTAATTTATGAATTAATTCATGGATGGTTTTGGGGTGTTAGACATGGTGTTCTACACCAATGAGAAATATATATGTATGATTGATAAACGGGTTGTGAGACAAGGACTAAAGCTCTAAATACTCACGAGGTGCTAGACATGGTGTTATAAACCAGTGATAAATATATACGTATGATTGATAAATGGGTTGTCATACAAGGATTGAAGCTCCAAATACTCACGGGGTGCTAGACATGGAATTCTACACCCAGCATGCATACAGATATTCTTTTATGGGTCAGGGACTAATGCTCCAAATACCCATGGGTTGTTAGACAAGGACTGACACTCCAAATACTCACGAGGGTGATAGAATTGATGTTTTACACCCATTAATTGACATTAGACTATGGGTTCAATTGGTCATACATGAAATGAATTAATGGTTAATAAAAACTGTTGTGACATAATGATTTGTTAATTGAATATGAGAAAGGGTTAATAATTATTAATGAATTGGGTGAATCACTATTAGTGGACAGACCCAAGAGCGAATCACTATTTTAGTGGATGGACTCAGACATAGTATATGAAAGATTAAATTGAATAACTTAGGACATGTTATCCAAGCCAAATAACAAGCTTGGATTCAGTCTTTACTTTGATTAATTAGATGGAATTTAGATACATCTGCGGTGAGTGACTTATATAGGGTATGTCAGGCTTAGAAAAAATCTAGAGACTTTCGTAATTTAATTAGGGTTAATTAATTGAAAAATAAAAATGATTATTTAATGATTGTTGATTATGTAAGGAAAATTTATAATTCACGTTCAGACACTAGCTGAGGGCTTAAGCAGGTACTTGGGTATATAGTTACTTTGTACTTATTTATTTATGAATGCTTTCACATGGTTTAAATTATTTATTAAATTTATGGATTTGGGGTAGACGCCGGTGGTCCCAGCCTACTGAGATTTATATCTCACACCCTACTCGGGCCGCCATTGCACTGGGGTACCCGAGTAGATTCTATTTGGTTGTAGGATTGTTTGGTTTTCATTTACTTAGAAGATAGGAGCAAAGGACCGAGCAGAAGCTTGGGATGCTTGAGGAGACCACCCTCGGGGTTTGGAGTCATTGTTTATTTATTTTTGTAATGGAATGTTCAGAATTCTGTTATATTCATTATTTTCTATTTTTGTATCATTAGCATGTCATGCATGAATCTGATATATAATTGGCGTTGTCCATTTGTTTGTACATGATTTATAAAATCCGCCTTCCATTGCTTTATTATTTATTAGATTGAATTCTCTATTTATTTCCATTATTTGTTATTTACACTGATATACAGCTGTACAACTCTAATAAGAGGGTATAGTCTCCCCACTAACTATCCTTATACCCTTGCTGCTAGTTGAAAACCTCTGGCATACGAGGAGACGTTCTTGAGGTCATGTGGAGACCAGTCCAACCACCGGTTCATGGGTGAGTCGGGTCGGGACGTTACAAAGTGGTATCAAAGGGTTTCTTTTCCTTTGTCTTACTATTTTGGGGTTGGTAGACAAGATATTAGGAATGTGTTGGTGCTTGGGATAATAGCCATGCTTAAGACTGATCACCTCATGTATGGGAAATGACCAAGTGGTCGGGGATGGGAATTTATGTTTGTACTATTAGAGGTTATAGTTGATATGATTTCACCTTGAGTGACTGGTTTATTTTTTGCTGTTTATTGATTTTGAGAATTTTGAAAAATAAAGAAGTTTCATACATTCATCATGTTAGGCACTTACATATTCATAAGTAATGCATATAACATGCCATGTAGTTGCATTAGTTGGATGCCTGCTAATTTGAATTGTGTTCCTTGGGTGCAATGCCACGTTTTGATATGCTTTAGGATGCCTATCTAGATAGCATGTTTCAGTGGTATATTTTACATGCTTGGGTAATTATATTCCATACTTCCTTAGTTATTAGCATGTTTTTTTGTTGCACCATGATTATGTGTTATAGCATGTTGTTGTGTTACTACTAATGCTAACATGTTAGAGATGTTTTGGATATGTGAAAGGGGTGATAAAGATAAAATGTTAAATAAATGTTGATTGTGATAAATGGGAGCCAAATTCTAGTGATAAGGTGTATGGGCACCTTATCAATTGGTATATGGACACTCATGTGTTTGAACCTTATACAACCATAATATGTTTTAAAATGGTTACAAATGTAAAATTGCTAAGTTTTGATTGTAATGAACTGTTGTTGGGTTGCTTTTTGAAGAACCCAGATTGAAAAAAAATTGGACCCTCAGAGGTCGACTTCTTGGTAAAAAGAAATTTAGATGTAAAATTTCCTTTTTAAATTTGAATAACACTGGATGTTAAATGATTAAGAGGATGTTTGTGATAACATGCTTTTTTTCTCCGTAGGGAGTTGTTTTTAAAACCAAGTTACTTGTTGTGTAGATGTACTTGTGTGTATGTTGGAATTCATTCAAATGTTAAAAGGTTTAAATGAATTAATTAAAATTCCTAAAAATAAAAAGGGGGTTTTGAACCTTGTGATTTCAGTTTTGCGTGACCAAGAGATAGGGTCAACGTTTATGTTTTGTAAGGTGTTAACCTGTGGTAGGTAGTACCCTTAGAATGTTCTAGGCTGTTAAAGTATGTTCGCCCCACTACTTGGGGGGACATCTTGGTTCTCTAGTGTTATGGAACACCGATATATTCATGCTATGGATTTCATGATCAATTTTTGACGTGGTGATCATGGTTCGAGGAATGTCACATGCATTCGTTAATGTGTTCTAAAAACATGTGCTGGTGAGTGACTGATCTTTTCTTGAGACTTCATGGAAAATCCTAAGGTGGGTATTGTCGCTTTCTTTTCGATAAACGTATCAACAGGTGATTTCGAGCTTTTAGAATAGAGTTGTCCAGTAATAGATTGACTGATCTTCTTAATGACCATGGTAGGTCGGTTGTTTTAGTAGTGGTTCTCAATGGCTTCTCGAGGACGAGAATTTTGTAAGGTGGGTATATTGTAAAGTCCCATGTTTTTTTAACCGGGTTAAAATACAAAGGTTTTTGAAAAAAAATTCAGTTTATCGACGGGTTGTTTTTTTTTAAAACCGAGCTCAGGAATTTTATTCCAAGTGTTGGAACACCAAAAGGTTTCATTTTTGGACTTTCATAATTACCTTATAATTTTTAGTGGGTGTCCCAATGAGTCTTGGGAGCACCAGATCCAGAAAAGTCCACTTTAATGAATCTTCACGGGCATCGCACAGTTGTGGTCCAACCCATGCAATTTACCCTGTTTAATAAATTATTTAATTTAATTAAATAAGATTATATGAGATATTGTGATTCATTGAAAGAGATTTTTAATAATAATAATAATTATTATTATTATGAAGTTATTATTATTAATATTATTGTGGTTTTTTAATTAAATGAATGATAAAGAATTAATTAAATGATGGTTGGCGAAATTAATGTGGATTTTGGGTTTATTGAAGAACCATTTTAATTAAATAAAGAGTTTTAGAATTATTAAAGGATATTTTATTATTAAATAGAGGAATGTGATAATAATAATAATGTTATTATTATTATTATGGTGTCATAAATTATTTTAATGTTTTGATATTTTCATTTCATGTTAATGGAGTGTATCATTTATGAGAATTTAATGTGGATTTTGATCTTATCAAAGAAACATTTAATAAAATGAGGAGTTTCAAATTTAATAAAGCGTTGTTATTAAGTAGTGGTGTTGGGTTTATCAAGAGTTTGAAAAATAATAATAATGAGATTATTATTATTTTAGTTTTATGAATGTAATAATTATTATTATCATGGAAATTAAATTAGGGGTTATGGGTTGGAGTTTTTATCATATTAATGATATTGTAATAAATTGAGAGTTTCATAATTAATTATGAAATGTTTATTAAGAGAATAATGAATGAAGAAACATTTTTAATTAAATGGGTTGTAACATTTATGTTAAAAGATTTTAATTGGATTTTTAATGAGGTGTAATAATTATGTGAAATTAATTATGCTTTTGGGTATCTCAAAGAAACGTCTAATTAAATAAGGAGTTTCATAATTAATAAAGATGTGTTTTTATTTAATAAGAGGTGTTGGGTTTTATCTAAGGTTGAATAATAATAATAATAATAATAATAATAATAATAATGCAATTATTATTATTATGGTTTTATGAGTGGTTATTATTATTATGAATAATAATAATAATGGATTTTTTGGGGTTTTATTTAATTAAATTAAAGGTGAATAAGAATTTAATTAATCGCTATGAAGTGGAGATATTTATTTAATTAATTTTTGTTGAGATAATTAATTAAATAATGATGAGTTGGAGTTTTTAAATTTAATTAAATTGTGTTGAGAGAATTTAATTAAGAAAAAATTAAGTGGAAAAATTACTTAATTAAATTTTGTGAATAAATTTAATTAAATAATGTGTAAATGAGGAGTTGGGCGTTATCTAAGAAAGTTAATTTTAAATGGTAATATTAAATTAGGATTAAATGTGGAGTTGGTTTTAATTTAGTTAAACCATTTTAAATGTTGATATCAGGTTGTGCACGGTTAGTCAAATGGTGTGGGTCAGCTGTGCGGTTACCCAGTTTTTAAAATTCATTTTATTTATTTATTATATTTTTAAATAAAATAAATAATTAATAATGATAATAATAAGGACATTATTATTATTATTTTATTAATTTGATTGGATGATTGATGGGAGATTTCAGAATTAATTGTGAAACATTTATTTAAAGGTTAGTTAATGAAGTAACATTATATTAAATGCGAATAATAAATGTTATTATTTTTATATTAAGAATATTACTTTATCTTCAATGTAATTGATAATTGGGGGATAGAACATGTGGGTGGCGCACAACCATATGGGAGGAACAACAAAAATTCATGAGGCCCCTCCTTTGAGGCGCGCTACACCCCCCTCACTGGCTCCTCTTCGCACGATCGAATCCTCCCGGTGTATTCTATAATCTTGTTAGTCTCGGCAAGGCGAGTCCATCTGTATTTGTTTTCTGATTCTCATTGGCCGTTTGGCTCCTCCCTCGATCTGTTTTCTCAACCAAAACCCTAAGGTTCGGGTTTTATTGTGTTTCTTTCTTTCTTAGGTTCTAGGGATGTGCAAGGGGCTCCTTTAGACCCTTTGTACCATATTCCGTCATCTATCGACAAAGTCAAGGCAGATGAGTTTTATTTTAACTTTTCCATCATGTTTCAGGTAAGGTTATATAATCATGGTATAGTTTCACATCATTCAATTAAGGGTTTGATAATTTATATGAGTCCCCGATACCTAGTTAGAGGTGTGTTGGTCCTTACTGCTTTGATTCTGAGTACCCGTTTAATATTTTGAATTTTATTTATATTTTTGCAGGATGCGCATGTGAATATATATATATATATATATATATATATAAGTTTAGCGTGCATGTGATTGTGGACCAGTTGTGGACTGGTTTCTGCCAAGTATTTTAAAGCGCTTCAGATTTAAAAAGGCGCCACCCCGAGGTAGGGTCCCAAATCCATAACACTTTATTTAAGAATTATAAATTCTTTAAATAAATTTACAATTTGAGTTTCCTTTATTATGATATGTCGATGCATGCCACTTTGGATGTTATTAAATGACTCCGCCCACATGAGATAAATGAGGACTTGAACATGTGTTGATTTTAAGCATGTTTTTCTAAATTGGTTAAAGTGATATGATTAAACAGTTAAATGATTTGTATGGGAAGAATGGGTAATAGGTTAATTAATTGTATAATTAATTATCAAGTCATTACTAGTAATAAAATTGTGTATTTTACTGATTATTGAGAATATTGAATATTTGACGTGTTCAAAATATATATTGGAAACTGGTAATAATTAATGGATGGATTAATTATTACATGTTAAATGGTAAATGGTTAATTAATTGATGATTGGTTAAATAAATAATATTTATTTGTTTAATTAATTGTTTAATTAATTAATTTTCATACATTAAATTAAGATTGTGAATTGATTTTTTGTTACGACTGTTGGCCAAGGGTACCTTTTAATGCGTATTATATTTCTATGCCTTAATTTTTCTTGGATGAAGTTTTTAAAAAAATATAATATGTTGTGTGAGATGATTGCTAAATATCTGGGATTTGTTCAGCATGTTTTGAGATGATCATAACATGCATGTAAATTTTTAAAGTCCTGGACGAATCACTAATTGAGTGGATGGGTTCAAACTTGTTAAAGAATTTGGATAATTAAATGTTGAGTTTATTATTTAGTTATCTTGCTAAGAACAATTAATTGTTAATTAATTATTTACTATTGTTATATTGAATGGATAATTAATTCTTGAATTATTTGATGGGTTATTTATGTTGTTAGTTAGTTGTTGAATTAATTAATGGATTGGGTCAATTAATTTATGAATTAATTAATGGATGGTTTCGGGGTGTTAGACATGGTGTTCTACGAAAATGATAAATATATATGTATGATTGATAAATGGGTTGTGAGGCAAGGAATGAAGCTCCAAATAATCATAGGGTGCTAGACATGGTGTTCTAAACCAATGATAAATATATACATATGATTGATAAAAGGGTTGTGAGACAAGGAATGGAGCTCCAAATACTCACGGGGTGCTAGACATGGCGTTCTACACCCAACTTGCATGTAAATATTCTTTTATGGGCCATGAACTGATGCTCCAAATACCCATGGGTTGTGAGACAAGGACTGACACTCCAAATACTCACGAGGGTTCTAGACATGATTTTCTACACCCATTAATTGACATTGGACTGTGGGTTCAATTGGTCATACATGAAATGAATTAATGGTTAATGAAAACTGTTGTGACATAATGATTTGTGAATTGAATATGATAGAGGGTTCATAATTATTAATGAATTGGGTTAATCACTATTAGTGGATGGACCTAGGAGCGAATCACTATTTTAGTGGACGGGCTCAGACATAGTATATGAAAGATTAAATTGAATAACTTATGATGCGTTATCCAATACAAATAACAAGCTTGGATTAGGTCTTTATATTGATTAATTAGATGGAATTTAGAGACATCTGTGGTGAGTAACTTATACAGGGGATGTTGGGCTTAGGATGAATCTCAAGACTTTTGTAATTTAATGAGGTTTGATTAATTGAAAAATAAAAATGATTATGTAATGATTGTTGATTATGAAAGACAAATGTATAATGTACGTTCAGACACCAGCTGAGGGATGAAGCATGTACTTGGGTATATAATTACTTTGTACTGCTTACTTTATTTATGCATGCTTTCACATGGTTTAAATTATTTATTAAATGTCTGGATTTGGGGTAGACACTGGTGGTCCCAGCCTACTAAGATTTATATCTCACACCCTACTCGGGCCTCCATTGCACTGGGGTACCTGAGTAAATTATATTTGGTTGCAGGATTGTGTTATTTGCATTTAATTAGAAGATAGGATCAAAGGACCGAGCGGAATCTCCTGATGCTCGAGGAGACCGCCCTCAGGGCTTGGAGTCATTGTTTATTTATTTTTGTAATGGAATGTTCAGAATGTTGTTTTGTTCACTTTTTTTCATTTTTATATCATTAACATGTCATGCATACATCTTCTATATAATTTTCATTGGCCATTTATTTGTACAAGATTTATAAAATCTACCTTCTACTGCTTTATAATTTATTAGACTATATCCACTATTTATTTCCATTATTTTTTATTTATACTAATATACCACTGTGCAACTATGATAAGAGGGTATAGTCTCCCCACTGACTATCCTTAGACCATCGCTGCTAGTCGGTAGCCTCTGGTGTACAGGGAGACGCGCATGAGGTCATGTGGCGACCGGTCCGGCCACTGGTTCAGGGGTGAGCTGGGTTGGGACGTTACAAATTGGTTTCATCTTATATGGAAAATAATTTTGAAATATCTTTTAAAAAAAATTCATGAGGAAAATATCCTCTTCGCTTTGAAAAAGAAATTTAAAAAATAAAACATTTAATTTTTTTTTTGAAAATTTATTTTAAAACATATAAAGGAATATTTGAAATCAATGAAATCCTCTTCCTTGAAAATAACTTTGAAAATTTATAAAGGAAGATTTGAAATCATTAAAATCATTTTTCTTTGAAAATAACATTTAAAAACATATAAAGGAAGTTTTGAAAACCATTTAAAACACTTTTTAGACATAATTAATTTTTAAAAAACTTTTCCATGAAAATTATCTTAAAATATCATTTAAAAAATTAAAACATTTTTAGAAAACATTATTTTTGTATAAAACAACTTTTTGACCGAAGAGAGAAATAAAGTCGGATTTTCTTAAAAACATTTTCTTAATTATATTAATTACCAAACAGAGAAAAAATGGTACCATTAAATGACAATATCATGAATAACCATGGGAGAAAAAAAATTCATGATAGTTATTAATACATGGATCATAATATTTCATAAATGGAAGCATAATCGTAACCAATCCCGATAAACGATGAGGTCGTAACAATAAGCTCGTACCACTTTGGTGAATTTGAATCATAATAAATATGAAATAATAACATTAAATTAATCTTATAATATCATGAAAATAATTATATTCATTATATAACATGTCAAATTGTAGTATATACATGTCATAAAATAATATAGGTTCATAACATGACATGTGTCTCGAAGAAGGAAAATTGAGGAAAAATTACTTTACTGATTTGGTAACTTTTGAACCGTAAATTCCATGAAAGAGAGGTCATAAAATGGATCTATAAATACCCATAATTTTATGGATAATAATTATAGAATACATTCATGTGTAGTATATACAACACACAAAAGAAACAGTTAGTGAATATTGAATAAATCTGGCAGAAATAAAAGTGAGACTAGAAATCCCCTTACTACATGAGTAACTTTTGAATTGTGATCCCCATGGAAGAATAAAATAAATTAAAACTTTTAATACTATAAAATAAATTAAATTCATGATATAACATTTCAATGTTCATTATATACACCATACAACAAGAATTAGTGGTGAATATAACATATATCTCACATAAATAAAAGTGAGACGAGAAAACCCTTACCTCAAATATTGAATTTCTTAGAACACATTAAAAACTCCTATATAATAAATATAATTTTATTATTCATATAAAAAAGAAAAAAATATTATATCTAATTGCATATATTATTTTATTATGACTTTATATTACATTTTTATTAATAATTCCTTATTAATGTTATGTTTCGGGTAATATCCATTTTTTTTGTAAATGTTTTGACTTATTATTAATAATCTTACTTATATCATGATTTAATTATTTATATAATGTAAAACATGATTAAAATATCATATATATTCATTATATAATTATTTACAATAATCTATTAAATATATAAATATGAAATGGAATTCACTATTTATGGAGATGGTAGGTCGTACGTACGCATGAATGTAGATTCTGTTTTCTTATCATATTGAAAGAAAAATCTTAAATGAAATATATGTATATATTTATTATCATTATAGTATAATTATTATTTCATATATATCATATACATTTACTAAACTTATCCTTAATACATTCTATGTAAATTTTGAACGAATCACGTCGCTCTGTGGAGGTGGTAGTCCACACGTCCACAAACAAAGTTATCGTATTACCACAAAATAGAAAGCATAAAGGTATGTGTTATATAATAATTAAATAAGAATAAATAAATCATAAATATCATATAAGAATATAAGAATATTAATTACCTCATTATTCACAACCTTTAAATTTGTTAATTGAATAACGAATGACATTGGTTCACGAGGCGGTAGTCCGTCATACACATGAATGATGATTTCATATCCTTATTTATGGAAGTGTTTAAAGGTGTTGGTCGTAACCTTGAAATAAAAACACCTCATTATATTTAATATAATATGGTTATTATATAATTATGTAATAAGATGAATTTAAGGTGTGAAGAAAGAAATAAAACAAAAGTTCTCATCAAAGAACATTACCTCTAATTCAAGTAACTCCTTTTGGTTTGCACCAAAAGACTAAATTAGTTTGATTTCTGCCCAAAGTGAGAATTAATGGCTGAGAGGAGGGATTTTTGGAGAATATTTTTTAAAATTTTTTATGAGAAAAAAGGCTTTATAGGTGTTAATATGTGATGGGATGAGTTCCCTTTTATAAGAGTGGGAGAGAAAACACTTGGTATTTTTGAAAATAATTGTGTGATCCCAATGTTTTTACTTACCAAGAGGCTTCCATGACACACCAAATAAGATACATGAAGGTTTAAGGTATAAATATGTCTATAAAATGGGTTTTGGACAAGTGTATGTCCATTTTTACACCTTAAGTTTAAATTTTAACCACTAAGTAATATTGTTTTTACCTTAATCATTGTAATTAATTTTAATTACTTTCACAAGTATTTTTAGTAGAAAAATAATTTAACCTTATTATACATTATAAATTATGATTATTCCAAATATAAAATTTATTTTTTCCAAAATAAAATCATATAAATAGCATAAATTAATTTAAAATCAATCCCGCACACATGATAGGAAAACAGGTTTTTCAAGTAAAAAGTTCAAATGTTTGAAATGCTTTTATATCCTATTACAATGTGAAAGTGATTTAAATGACCTAAATTAAATTTATTGTTGTATATTTGAACTAATTATACTTTCAAACTAATTTAAAATAAAATTTAACTATATAAATAAATTATATGAGAAAAAAATTCAATTAAAATTTAGTGTTTTTCATTATTCATCAAAAAATGAAACTTCTCAAAAAAAAAATACCAAAAAATCACCCAAAGTAAATTTTGATATTCCAATTTCAAAAATTAATTTTATTTTTTCAAATAAAAATTATGAAATTTTCAAAATTTATATTTAAAATAGGTGTTCCATTAAAATGTGGTAAAATTACCTTTTAGAAAAATACATCTTTTTATTCATAAAATTAGATTTATTCTTATCTTATACCTATCAAATATATTGGATGAGTGTAAAAAATTTGATTGAATATATAATATAAAATTTTTATTAAAAACATTCATCAAAAGTGGTTTGTTTAATTTATTTATATAAAATGGTGTTTGTACATATAAAAATATCTTTCATAGAAAATGGATTTCTTTATTTTCAAATAGTTATTACTTTCATTTATAACTAATTGATAATAAAAGGATTCATTTTATATACAAATGTAAATCATATTTTTACAATTTATTTAATATTATTTGTAACTTACATTCCAACAGCTAGGCGATAACTATAATAATATTTTAATAACAATATTAATAGTATATTGTAGTTCAGTAAAACTCGGTCTTGCGTGTATTGAAATCTATAGAAGGAACTCGACATTGTGTGTAACAAAATCCAAATATAGTGTTGCATGTACCTCAAGCTAATATAACCACAGATTTTAGTGCAATATTAACTTTGTGTTTCATAAAACACAATCTAAACTTAGTGTTTTCATATAACACAATCTATATTCAGTGTTGCATGAAATGAAAAATATTGTAAAAATTAAATTAATCTGAAAAATATATTTTAAAAAAAATATCAAGGTTTTATAGACCACAATTTATTTTAATATTAAATAAGTGAAATCCCATGCAATAAATTAAATTAAATAAATTCCAACACATGCACAGGTCTTGGTCAATCACATGATCTGTCATACATGCAACGAATGCACAAAAGTAACTGGCTAGCATTTATTTCTTTATATTTTATTTATTATTAAGATAAACAAACTTTAATTAATTAATTAATTAATTAATTAATCCCCCTTCATATTAATGATCATATGAACTTAATTGGAGATACCCATCAATTATTACATTCATGGAAAATAATCGGCAGAACCAACAATGACATTTTAATTACAATAAATTAATTGAGCATTTAATATTCTCTAAAAACATTATTAAATTTTTAAATACACATTAGTGTCCCATTAGATAAAATAATGTTTTAATGCTGAAATTTTCAATTTAATGTAATTTTTAATTCTATATTTTAATGGGAGACTACACGGTGTTCACATTCCAGATACATGTCATGTACGTTAGTTGTTGTGTATCTGAGTCACATGATTATGGATTCAGCATGTTAACTCAACCAAACTACATTATGTGTACATTCCAGACACACACCATGTATCTACTTTCTATGTGCCAAGTTGGACCGGTCAACATGCAGTGTGCAAAAAATGCACCGCTTGTAATTAACTACCTGAATCATCCAGTTAAAATGCGCATGGTTACACAACGTGTACTCCGGCTACATGCTATGTAACCCAATTTTACCAGCCAAATATTTGGCAATTCTTGATGAAATATCTAGTTGTTATTCATTTATTATTAAACCCTTAAGAAAATGAAACACTAAATAAATATGATTATAATGTTGATAACAAGTTAATTTAAATCGGATTAAAGAACAAATAATAAAAAAATGAAAACTCAACCACAATTGGGTATGGATTAACAATCAAATAAATAATTATAAATTTAAATGTGACCATTCTAATACCACTTGTTGGTTCTAGGTGCAGTGGAATCATGCGGTGGTGGGAGATATATTAATTTTTTTAATAATTATTGCTTGAAACCATGAGCAAGGATCTTGAACATTAAATTTATAATTAATTAATTTAATATCTGAAGAAATAAATACCTGAGCATATGAACCTTCTTTGTTGATGATTATTGATCATATGAAAATACCATTTTGAATTTCCTTCATTGCATTGTGAGGATACAAGAATAGAATCTCTCTCGCGGTGATCCACATGTGCTCCAATGATCTCTGACCAACACCACTTGATCATTGGGTTCTATCATGGTGAATAAAATATCTTTCGTTGTTCATTATTGATCGCTCATTCTTTGGTCTTGAATAAATCTCTCTCATGCTTTTCGTTATTGAGAGGGACAGAGAATGAGTAGTCAAGATATAATTTTTTGTGCGCAAAAATTCTATATTCCAATTTTTTGATACAATATACAATATACATAACCGTCTATTTATAGTGTTAGGGTTTAGGTTAAAATACTATCTCATTGCATGTAGGCCATTAAATAAAATTTAAAACTTTTAATAAACCCCACACTATATAATAATATTATCAACATTATTATTTTTTGTCACACACGAACTTGCGCTATAAAAAATATTATGTATTGGTCTTGTTAATTAATATTTGTCACTGGAATCAGTCTTGGTCCGTTCGAACTCCTATATCATTTATTGAACAATCGAATAAATATTTTATTTATAAATAAATATTTTATTTACAATCTAGTGAATAAATATTTATTAAAAATATTCAACAAATAAAATAAATATTTTATTCACAATCCAGCAAATAAATATTTTATATATATTCACGTAATCAAATAAATTATTTATTAAGAAAAAAAAATAATTATTTAGTACCATGTGAATATTCATCATCAATAAAACTTTATTAAAATTATTCATCAGCCTTGAGAATAATATTTATTCCAATAATTAAATTCAAATAGAATTTAATCGAGATCAATGGAAACACATAGTGTGTGACCCTCTAGGATCATTTCTCGTTGAAGTCCAAGATTACTATATAGATATTGGTCAAGGCACCCAAGATAAATAACTTAATGTTGTAATGATGAAAACTGCATATGAATTCTCACAATGTAATATAATCCCTTTGTCTCAATATCTCATCGTGAAAGCTGAAAATCCCTGTCACCAACCTATATTCTTGACACATCTCTCTTTGACTGTCTGAAATAAACACGTCATTACACCATGGCCATAAAATTTAGGGTGATGGACCCATTCCAATAAAAGGTATAAGATATCATCTTTTATAAAGATGGAAGGGACAAATCCTTCCTCGACTTATCCATTAATGACATGTCACTAATGACGCACCCAACTTATCCAACTTTTCCATAAACTGTTATCATTATGGTTTATGAAATATATCTAAGTATGTGAGTTGTAACATGAATTAATAATAATCTTAAAGTGTAAGGATGATTACACACGCTCGCATATAAGAATATCTGATGACACCAAAACATGCGAAATTCCTATTGATGGGTTTGTTCTCATAATCTCCCATCTTGGAGATTACTAAGTTTGAAATTAAGGAGAAGAAGCATCATCTACTTATAAGTGCTCACACCTGATAGTCTATGTACTATGTGTCACATCATAGTATGTTATCCAAATACAGAACGATATTTAAATAATAAATATATTTATTATAATTTTAAATATATATATATATATATTAATATATTTTTAATTATATAAAAAAATTTATAAAAAAATTTATTTATAATTATAATTATAATTATAAATAAATATATATTTATTTAAATAATCATAAAACTATAATAAACATATTTAAATATTATATATATTTAAATAATAAATATATTTAAATAATAAATATATTTATTATATTTATAATATTATAAATATATATAATTATATATATAATTATATAAATATATTTATATATATATATAAATATTTATAAATATATAGAAGTTTTTTAAAATATATTTATTTATAATTATATTTATAATTAAATAAATATATTATTAAAATTAGATCTTTATCAGCATTTTTTTAGCACTGATAAAGAGTAGTTTTATGAGTGCTTATTATTTAATCACTGATAAAACTACTCTTTATCAGCGTTTTTTTAAAGTGTAGATAAGAGTATTACTCGATCTTATAAAAAGAACCCTAATAGTGTCACCTCTCCCACAATTTTTTTTTAATATGTTTTCTGAAAAAATATTTTTTTTAAAAGTGTTGGATAATTTTTTAAAAAAAATGCCTTAAAGACGACATCGCCGATGTTGCATTCCCCCCCACCCCCACGTTTGGCCCGGATCGATGACATGAAAAAGGTGGTGGGGGGCTTTCTCCTTTCCCTCAACTCCATATAAAAGGGAACCCCCTTCTCCTCACTTCTATTTTCCCCCATATCTCTTCATTCCACTACTTCTCTCTCTAAAAAACTTATTTTCCGTACGATGGATTCAATGGTCCAAATGAAGGCTCAGTTTTTGCTAAGCATCATTTAGAAGTATTTTTTATTTAATTTAATGTTTTTTATTTATTTAATTGAATTTATTTTAGTTCTCAATATTTCATTTTTAAGTAGTTTAGTTAGTTCTAAATATTTTGTTTATTAAGTTGTTTAATTAGTTATATATAGTTTAGGACAATAATAATTATTAGTAATGATTAAGTATATATTAAGCACACTACTGGAAAAATGGATTATTATGACGGGACACCATCATAAATGACCCATTGCAGAAAATGGCGTTGAAAATATTACCTTTTGCGATGGACCATCGCAAAAACTTATTAGTTACGACAGGCAGTAGAACCATCGTAAAAAAAATCGGTGAATTTTTTAAGAAACTATTTGCGACGGCCTAGCGACCCGTCGCAAATAGTTTCCCATTTTTTACTTTTTTGTGATGGACCATCGCAATTACTAATTCCGATGGACCGTCACAATTACTTTTGGAAATATAAAAAAATAACCCCTTTTGCGACGGGTCCGTCGCAAATAGTTAAAAAATTAAAAATAAATAAAATAAAATAATATTAATAATAAAATAATATTAATATAAAGAAAATCATAATATTAATATTAATAGAATAAAATTATTTATAAAATAATATATATAATATAATATTAATATAAATAAAATAATAATAATAATATTTATTAATAAAATTAATTATAAAATAATTAATTAGTATAATAATATTATTATTAATATTAATGAAATAATAATATTATTAATATAATAAAAACCTGAGTATTTACCAAAATATAAAAATATATTAATTAATAAAATAATAAATATAATAAAAAATTAAATAAATAATAAAAAACCATAATTTTTGAGACAATATAAAACACACACTGTTTAAAATTTTAAATAGTTAATATTACAAAAAAATACATTCAAATGTTTCATCATAAAATAAAAATACATCAATGAAGGGGAGGGTCGTCTGGAGGAGTTGGAGGAGATTGTGGAGATAGTAGAGGGAACTTCATCCCTAAACTACGGGTCAAACGTCGCATGTACTCCATCTCCTGCTCCTGCTCCTACCGCCATCAACGCATCTCATCCTAAATATGTTGCTGCTACTACTACTGCTGTCGTATGAACTGTTCCTGTTGTTACTGCTACCACTAACGCATCTCCTCCTGCTTCTTACGCATAGTCTCTATAAGCTCACTCTGAGATCGTAGATGCTCCTAATACTGTGCATGAGATGATGATGACTCTCTATGATCTCCTCTTGAGTTGGACGTTGACATCGTAGAGGTTCCATAAAAACTCCCAAAGGCCACTCGAGAGTCGATACCAACAACTTGAATAACTACTAATTATTACTAATTATTGATAATTATTACTAATTATGGATAATTATTACTAATTATTGATAATTATTAGTAATTATTGATAATTATTAGTAATTTTTACTAATTATTACTAATTATTACAATCTATTACTAATTATTTCTAATTATTAAAATTTATTACTAAATATTTCTAATTATTACAATTTATTTCTAATTAATACAAATCATTCCTAATTATTAGTAATTATTCTTAATTATTCCTAATTATTACTAATTATTACTAATTATTATTAGTTATTCATAATTATTACTAATTAATCCAAATTATTACTAATTAATCCCAATTATTACTAATTAATCCCAATTATTACTAATTAATCCCAATTATTACTAATTAATCCCAATTATTACTAATTAATCCCAATTATTACTAATTAATCTTAATTTCTGATAGTTATTTCTAATTATTTCTAATTATTGATAATTATTACTAATTATTGATAATTATTATTAATTATTGACAATGATTACTAATTATTGCTAATGATTACTAATTATTGCTAATTATTACTAATTATTGATAATTATTACTAATTATTGATAATTATTACTAATTATTGATAATTATTACTAATTATTGATAATTATTACTAATTATTGATAATTATTACTAATTATTGATAATTATTACTAATTATTGATAATTATTACTAATTATTTCTAATTATTACTAATTATTGCTAATTATTACTAATTATTTATAATTATTGACAATTATTGTTATTTATTGATAATTATTGCTAATTATTGCTAATTATTGCTAATTATTGATAATTATTTCTAATTATTGATAATTATTACTAATTTTTTATAATTATTACTAATTATTCATAATTATTACTATTTATAGATAATTATTACTGATTATTGATAATTATTACTAATTATTACTAATTATTACTAATTATTCACTACTACAAACAAGGATTTTAAAAGTGCTAAAAACCGCCTTTAACAGCGCTAGAAAAGCACTGTTAATCGCGGCAAAGATAGGGGTCCCCTTTATCAGCGTTATTTTTGAGCGCTGATAAAGGCCCAATTTACCAGTGCTTAATTAGCACTGATAAATGCCAAGTTTCCTGGGCAAACACAGAACCTGCACAGCCCCTGCACACTTAAGACAACACCTGCACACACGGCACAAAACAACACCTGCACACAAAACAGCTGCACAAAACAACACCTACACACAAACAAAGTATAGAAGAACAAAATAGCGCGCACAAGAGTTTCACAAACAATGCTGTATACATTCACTTGAAATCATTAATACAAAAAAACACACTGTTATATACATTTCAAACAATGTTTTATATGGTTACAATTACAATTATCCAACAAATAGTTAAAAACATTAATGTTTCATCCTTTTTCCATCCGTGATCCCCTCTAAAAAATTGTCGTCCATGGTATTAGTTTCCGAACAAAGCATCCGAACTCAGGAAAAAAATCCACCTATATAAGAAAACAAATATTATGTTAGTAATACAATAATTAAATAAATTAAATATTAATACGAAAGAATACATTAATAAAATGTCGATTTTTAATAAAAAAGACGCATTTGGCTAGGTAGGGGGCCATAAGACTAGATGATACTTGATACCCATCCTTGATGTGCTTAGGTAAGTGGCCATGATAAGCTATTAGAGTAATGAAAAGGAAAAAATTCCACAAAGTACAACAATTAATGATTTTGACAGGTTTCTTAGTGTATGAACTTTCCCACTTTCTCTTCTTAGTCCTCTTAGAGGAAGGAACTTCAAAATATAACTTGAGGTGCCAAAGGTGGTATTGATGGAGGCACAAATGGCGTTTCCTTTAGATTAGAAACGACCACATCCATGAGATCCATTTGACTTGGACAACCCTAATAATCAACCTCTTAGTCAATTTTTTAACCAACTTTGGCCACCGTGTCCCTGGGAAAGTAAACTAGAGAGGTGGGAGGTGACCAAATTTTACCAGCCTCTTGAAATATCCAAGAGAAAAGAAAGTTCACCATAGTCTTAACAATATCAAAGAATATATGAAAGTAATGATAAAACTTATCTTACCTCTTCACTAGATCCATCCTAGTCTCCCTTATCTTCACTAGTTACAATTATGATAGGAATTATCATTCTCTAAGCTAGGGGTGTGTAATGGACTTGGCCTTTGACAGAATGAATCACCACACTAAGTTCTTGGAGAAGTGATTTGACATCAATGGGCTATTGTTCATATAATATTCCTTTGGGAGTGATCACACTACCAAATCCCTCTAGCTCTATTTCCACTTGACACAACACTTTCCAGACCTCTATGGTCAATGTATTCCTCCTCTAGTTGTCATAGTATTGGAATCTGATGGGAAACACCACCATAATTAGAACAAATCCCCCACCGATTGAAACTTCTTTCACGGGAACCCCATACATTGTTACCAAATCCGTTGGCACCCTCCTTATTGATGGTGTTGGATATAAGTTCCTCATTTTCTTATAAGATATCTAGAGATCTGTGGGTCTTCTGGAAGATGTTTTTTTTTCTGGAATATAACTTTTTTATGATACTAGAGCCCATGTGTCCTCCTCCTCATCCACTATTAGAATATCTATGTGATTTATCACCAATGGAGCCAACTAACCATTCGGGTATGATCGGACCAAGGTATCGACATAATACTTGGAGAGGCCAAAACCCACACTATCTAGAGGGAAGGTCACCCAAACCTAAGTTTCCTATCAGGTGAACATTATCCACAATTTGTGAGCCGCCATGGGATGCATTTCTGAATGGATGTGGGGAGGAGTGGGGAATTTCATCTGAATGCACTAAACAATTTGTGAGCCACCACAGATCATATTAATGTCCCATATACTGATGTCAAACTCACCATACATAAAATGAAATGTGTTCATTTATTGAATCTATAAACTGAACAAGTATACCATTATAATTTTGTTGTAATAAGTAAGGGTTTGGTAAGCCTAAACAGATTCATAAAATCCTATCTTTTTCAGCTCAACCACAAACTCTGTGGCATTACACTGAACCAAGAAGGGACAACCCCAGTTCATCCCAAAGCTTCCACCTGATTGAAATAGCCCAGCCAAATAACCACCCAAAATTCTAATTTGATATAAAATTCTACATTTTTATCTATAAATATGGGTTTTAAGCTCCAAATCATGTTATAACCCTTTAAAATTAATCCACATAGGCTTCAAAATTAACCATTAGAGATGTCTTCTTTGGAGATGAAATTACCCACATATGAGATTTTATCCTTGAACATATTATTAGTCTTAAGGATGTAGGAGGGAGGCATGATCCCTTCCTGAGGTGGACTCCCATCAAGATTTTAAGATACTCACTAGTGGACTGAATGACTATGCACTGGTCGACTTCCACACTATCGACTATTGCAGTCCAATGAACTATATCCTCCTCAGCTTCAATTCTTGAATTAATTTGTATAATAAGAAATAGAAAATTTAGATTAATTATGAAAATGGAGAATTTTGGGTTACAAAATGAACTTGAGTAAGACAGGGGCACATGAATAATTAAAAATATCATATTAAGTGCATGACTTACATTGGTGAAAATCTCAACCTATACCAACCCAATGTTCCCAACGGTTTAAAAAACCGTTGGGAAAATGCTACTATAACAATAGTTATGTAGAACCGTTGGTATATTCTTATGGTTTTTTTGTTTTCCCAATGGTTTAAGGAAACCGTTGGGTATGGTTTTAAAGAATTTTTACCCAATGGTTATAAATCGTTGGGATAACATTACTTTCCCAATGGGTTTTAAAAACCATTGGGAAAGAAAATCCCCAAATATCAAGACCTCCAAAGATCTCAAAGTCCAGAGATCTCTAAATTTTTTCCCTAAATGAGAGCTAGATGCACCATCTCAAATATTTTTCCCTAAACCTCAAACATCTTGAAGATTTTTCCCTAAATCTCGATGCAAACCCTACTTCCCAGTACAACAAGTTTGGTTTCCCAATGATTTGTTCTTCTACTTTAAATTGGTACGTGTTAGTTCATTTATTTTAGATTTTGTCATTACATTTTGTTGCAATGTAGTGTGTATTATGATCCCCTTATGAACAGAAGGCATATATCATTTTAGGTTGTAGTTCGAACCCTACTTCCCAATCTTCTCTTGAGGGTGCTAACTCTAATTTCCAACCGGGCATCTATCTTTGATTTAAGTAATTTTTGTTCTTCCATTTTAAATCGGTACATGTGCCTTTATTTATTTTAGATTTTTTCATTCCATTTTGCTACAATGTACTGTGTATTATGATCCCCTTATGAACACAAGAAATATATCATTTTAGGTTGCGGTTATGTTGTGATTTATCTGTATAGAATAATTTTGATTGATTTTGAAGAGGTCAATATTATCTTGAGTTATTATATCCTTGGTTTATTTTAAATTTAAGGTCTATTGAAATGATTTCATTGGTTAGACATAAATACAATTATAGAATTTTTTATCCAAAGAGGAACGATAAGATACTCATGCATTATGAATGTACCCCAAAATGTTGTCTTTAAAATATCACACTCTAACTTTAAGATGATGATACCCACACTATAAGTCATTCAATGAAGTGCCACTTCCACCTGAACCACTAGAGTGGGTTTGGGGTCATTTTCATGTGTGAATGGTGATAGAACCAAAATTTACTCTATTACATGATCATTTATTCCTACTCCATCAAGTGGTTCGGTCATACACTTGTAATATTTTTTGAAATTCAAAATGAGTGTTAGGAATTCATGTCACAATTTTCTTAGGTAGTTATAAAGCATTATTAAGGTATTTATATCATTTTCTATCCTAGGAAGGCACCCATAATAAAGAAGTATAACTATCATAGAACACACCAATGTTGTTCATGCCTACACATTATTTACTCTCTGATATATATCTCACGAAAAAAATATCATGGTCATGTGTACGTAATTATTCACTGCTAGTTGATAGTATTTGAAGTTTGTGGAGGTTCACCTGAGGTGTTTTTGTGAACTTTCTTGGATTATATTATTTTTCTTTTATTCTAGACATTAGGAATCAATATTAGAGTGTTTTATTTTTCTTAATATTTGTGGATAATTATATGGTGATAGGTTTGTGTTGGACAGGTGAGTCATGAACCTATCTCTAGTGGTAATTATAGGTTAATAGGGTTATTAAATTGTGCTTCATGATTATAAATGTTACCTGGACACCCCCACCCCCCTGGAAACCCCCTACCCCCTTGGAAAACACCCCCAACCCCTTGGACTGCTCTCTCTCCCCCCCCCCCCCCCGAGATAGCCCCCCAACCCCCTGGACATCCCCACCCTGGACAACCCCCACCCCCTGGACACCACCTACCCC
Organism: Viscum album; assembly: GCA_963277665.1. Lineage (NCBI taxonomy): Eukaryota > Viridiplantae > Streptophyta > Magnoliopsida > Santalales > Viscaceae > Viscum > Viscum album. The sequence goes on from OY728157.1 coordinate 1,771,535,554, forward strand.
CTTGGACAGCCACCCCAACCCCCTAGACAGCCCCCCAAGCCCCCGAACACCCCCACCCCCTAGACACCACTCACACCCCTGGACACCCCTACCCCCTAGGCAGCCTTACCACCCTCGTGGAAAGCCTATCCACCCTTGTGGATAGCCCCCACCTCCATGGATAGTTCACCCACCTCCTTGGACATCCCAACCCCCTGTATAGCCCTTCCACCCCTGTGGATAGCCCACCCACCCCCCTGTACACCCCCTACCCCCTGGACATCACCCACCATCGTGGATAGCCCTCCCACCCCCTAGACACCCCCTACTCCCCCTGGACAGCCCCACCACCCCTATCGACACGCCGAACCCCCCTAGACAGCCCCACCACCCCCATGGATAGCCCGTCCACTCCCCTGGACCGCTCCCCCACCCTAGTTGACATCCCTCCCACCCCCCAGACACCCTACCCCCTAGAAAGCCTCACCACCCCTGTGGATAGACCTCCCACCCCCCTAGACACCCCGTACCCCCTGAATAGACCTGCCAGCCCTGTGGATAGCCTGCCCACCCCCTGGACACCTCGTACCCCCTGGATAGCCCCACCACCCCCATGGACAGCCCGCCCACACCCCTGGACACATGTACTCCCCTAGATAGCCCCCACCCCTGAAAATCCCCCCACCCCTGGACACCCCGACCCACCTCGACAGCCCCGCCATCCCCGTGGACAGCCCCCTCCACCCCCTGGACACCCCATGCCCCCTGGACAGCCCACCCACCCCTGTGGATAGCCCGCCCACCCCCATGGACACCCACCCACCACCCCCCAGACACCCCCATCCCCCCGGACACCCCACCCACCTAGACACCCCTGAACCCCATGGAAATCCCCCCACCCCCTAGACCCCCCTGGACACCCTCACCCCCTTGGACAGTGTATGCAATCACTTAGATAGTCTACTAAAATATAACATTTCTTTGATCTAAAATTTAATAAACTCCTAAATAATTCTCCTCTATAAGTGTACATGATCTTGTACACTCATGTATAGTTCTTCAAATATATTTTGTTATAAATATAGTATTTTTTTGTCTTTTATATTATGATTCTCGTATAGAGTAGTGTATCAATTATGGTTTCATATAAAGTGAACAATTCTCATTTACTTAAATATATTTTCGATGAAACTTCAATCTTATTGAATTGATTTTGATGAAATGACTTATAAAAATCTTTTTTACAGAATGGATAGAAGTTGGATGTATGAAACTGATTGGATCTCAAGCGATTTTCAAAAAAAATTGGAGAGATTTTTAGATTTTACATTTAAAAATGCTTCAGATAGTGGTAACATACACTACCCCTGTTACAATTGTGTTGGAAGACCTTGGTTGAGTCGTGAATAATTCAATTACAACATAACCAAATATGATTTTTAAGAAAAATACTCTGTGTGGTATCAAAATATGGAAAAAATGAAATCTAAAATTGCTGATGATCCAAATGAGAGGACTGGATTGGAGAATTTTTTATATGACTGGTTTCCATTTATTCGTCATCATAAAAAAGAAAGGATTCCTACCTAAGAATATTTTGATATGAGCACACATGATGCGTTTAATAAAAATTATGATGTTTTCAAGGTGAAAAAATTGAATGATGCTGCCATGACTCTAGTATATCGACAATGAGGTAAAATGAAAAAGCTGTAATTTTTAATCCGATTATTTCATGGGAAAACTATGTATGGGATTTCTAATACTACCATTGATTACATTATTACCTTATTTAAGTACTTACTTACAGATGATCCGGATATTCCCTCAAACCACAGTATGGCATGGAAGTTAGTTAAGGAACTTGTATTTTAAAGAAACAAAATTCATGCTTTCCTAAAATATTGCAGTTTATTCTAGGAGGAAACTGCTAAATGAAATAATTGTATAAAATGTGGCACATCCTGCTGGAATCCAAAAGCTGATGGAACACCATCCCGTGTGCTATATAAAATAATGTGGTACTTTCCATTGATCCTCAAACTCCAGAATCTTTTTATTTCTGATGAAATATCAATAAAAATGTGATGGAATGATACTGAGAGAAAGAAGACTAACGAAGAGTTGGTTCACCCTACAGATGGATTTGCATGGCTGATATTTGTTGCTTGATATCCTGATTTTGCAGCTGATGTGCGTATTGTGAGGTTGGGTCTTTCATGTGACAGTTTTAATTCATTTGGGAAGATTCTTACGTCGCACAACACATGGACAATTTTTATACACATTTATAATCTTCCCCCATGGTTTTGTATGAAAAAAACCTTTCACTTTCATGAGTATACTCATATCTGGCCCTTCTAATCCCAACAATGATATAGATGTATACATGAAACCTTTAATAAAAGAGTTGAAACTTCTTTGTGATGTGGGTGTGAACACATATAATGCATGTTCGAAAGACAAATTTCAGATGCGTGTTGTGCTTATGTGGATGATTAATTATTTTTCTGCCTATGCAATGATGTCTGGATGGAGCACGAAGGGAAAAATATCATGTCCTATTTGTATAAATAATACACGATCCATAAGACCGAAACATTGTTGTAGTTTTAGTTTTATGGGACATCGGCGATTCCTGAAAATGGACCATCCATATAGAAATAACCATCAAATATTTGACAATACCATGGAGACCGATGATCCACCTCAGCGTATGTCTATAATTTATGTGCTTAATGAATTGAAAAATTTCAGTTTTTCATTCGGGAAGGGTCAAATAAAATCTAGAAAGGGAAAAAATGTTTCCATTGAAACCTATTACAATTGAAAGAAGAGAGGTATCTTATTTGATTTATCTTATTGGTCAACCAATTTGTTACATTGTTTCTTAGATATAATGCACATTGAAAAATATATATGTGAAATGTGGCTTTTGATTCTTCTAAATGTTAAGGGAATGAAAAAAAGATGATTTACAGTCTCAGCGTGACTTGGTGGATTGGGGAATTAGACCAAAATTGCATTCCTGTGCGTATTAGTGAAAATAAATGGCAAGTTCCATGTGCTTCTTATGTGATGACACCTACAGAAAAAAAAATTCTGGAATTACTGCAGACTATTAATGTTCCTTATGTCTATTCAAGAAACATATCTAAACGGGTCAACAGAAGAGATTTGAAGCTAAAATCTTTGAAGACTCATGATTATAACATCCTTATTCAGGAGTTGATTACAATAGAAATTCGCCATCTTTTTTTCAATAATTTAAGGTTGGATATTATTCAGTTGTTCCATTTGTTTAGAGATCTTTGTTCTAAGAATTTTTCCAAGTCTTTCTTGCATAAAATGTTGGTAGATGCCCCATTAATTTTGTGTGAGTTATAGAAAATATTTCGTCTATCATTTTTCACATGCATGTTGCTTCTGAATTTCCATATTCCAACTAAAATACTTATCAGAGGACCTATTTCTTTTCATTGGATGTATCCAACTGAAATAAATATGTACACATTAAATTCATATGTCCATAACAGGAATCATCCCAAAGGTTCTATCGTGAACGGTTACTTGGCTCAAGAATGTATGGATTTATGCTCTATGTATTTGTCTAATCATAATACAAGAATGAATAGAACAATGAGAAACAAAGAATAACAGTATGAGAAAATTGAACCTAGTTTTCCATAACTTCCTCAAATAGAAGGAATTCCTAAATCATATACATTGATGATATTAAGCCTTGAAGAGCGGGAGATGGCACGTCGCACGGTTTTTTTTCAACTGTGATTTGTTCGATGACTACATCTTGTAAGTAAATTGAATATGAATATCTTATATATATATATATATGTTAAAATATTCCTATTTTTGTCTACAGGGAACATAAAGTGATGGTAAATAGAAAGCATCGTTCTTTATCTTTGAGAAGGAGGGAGATTTTTCATAGCAAAGAGTTTTCTGCTTCATTAAAATTGAAGGTAAAAATATTATTGTTTTAAATAATTAAAACAATATTTAATTAAGTTTAATATTCATTTATATTTAAGGTATTGATTTTTCCTGCTAACTCTGTCTATGAGGAAATACGAGCTTTGGATTTTGGTCCTAATACTGTGGTTCGTGACTGTAAATCAATTATTATCAATGGGTACAGATTTATTATCACTAAATGAGAAAAGAACATGAGAACACAACATGATGGTGTTATGGTTACTACCACAACAGACTGTTATACTAGTGCATCAGATAGTAGACCATGATTTAAAAATGTAGGTTATTATGGAGTTGTTAAAAAAAATAATATTGGATTCTTATTCTCATGGACGAGTCACGATGATGAAATGCCAGTGGTTTGATTCGATGATGAGGCATGGAACATTTATTGATTATTTTGGATTTCGAGTAATTGATATGACTCACACTCTTGCTAATGATGAACCATATGTATTGGCATCAATGGAGAAACAAGTTTTTTTATGTCAAATACCATCTTCGACCTAAATTTAGTGTCATTATTGAAGTAATTACAAGACATATTTTTGATGATGGTGATGATGTAATTGATACAATCCCTACTACCATTATAAATGATCCATTTATTACTTTTGATGACTCTAATATCTCAATTTCTAGAGTTGACTATGAACCTAAAGTTGTGGTGGGAAATATATAAAATCATCCATTCATGTTCTCAATTATTTTGGTTTACCTCAACTTGGGTTGTTAAGGTTGGTACTATTAAAATTGCTTTAATATTGATTACAAATATGTTGTATCCTACTTGACTGTTATGTGAATTTTCAATGTTTATTGGTTGCAATTTTATTTTAATTTCATTTTCTAATTTGGAATTGAACTGTATTCAAACCTACAAAACCAACATTTCTAACTTGGTGAGCATTTCAATTCTTTATTGACCATGTATAAAATTAGTATATCTATACGACCTCCCTTTAACATTTTACCAGGTAATGAACATGATGGTTTGTATTCTTATGCAAAATATGTATAGAAACCTGCATCATCTACCTGAGCTAAATAAATTAAATTTTTCCTTAATTTTGAAAATTTCTTTACCCCTTATGAATATGGTAGAATCAATGTTCCATGATTTTAATAGATTGATGACACTTATTAAATAAACATCCTACTAAAAATTAAATTTCTTTATTACATCTTGTATAATTTATTAACTTAATTATATATCTATTCAAGCTCACCTAAAACAATAGATAGTTAAATTATCCATGAATCTCCATATTCCCTCTCATTTATTTGGTTTTTTCAGGTACACATTAGTTATCCTTTTCTAATTACTTCCATATTTGTTTTCAAATGCAGGAAATGCAACCAATTGAAGAGAGGCGATAAAAATAGATGATGTACAACAATCGTCACATGACTGAGATGGACATTCCACCACTAGTGCTTGTAGTGAGTATTTTATTTAAAATATATATATTTAAATAATATATAATATCATGTGATTAATTTTATTTTAGTTTTTTTTGCAGGATCCACCTATTAGGTGACAGTTATTTGATGAGCAACCTAGCAGTGGTCCCAGTACTAAGGGTGTTCGTACGGGGAGGGTGGTACGAGAGCTAGACGATCTAGTTGGCGTACCTGATTAGACCCTGCCCCTCCCACTAACATACCATCCATCCCACATTCTGATCTCAGTGTGTCGTTAGGGACACAAAGGATATTTAGACCTCCCATGTTTTCACCACCCTTTACATCTGAGCCTCCTCACCCATCTGTACCATATCCAATGATGATTCACACTCCCCATTAAGCATTCAACCAGCCATCCCTATCATCTTCTTTTACTTCTGCTTCCTTCTATCCGAGATTTTATATTCCATATTCTTCGACTCCTGATCAACCAGAGTCTATCCCTACAGAGCATACATTAGGACCCACTCCACCTTTACAGGGTATTCCTTCAGTTTCTAAGGATCCAGTGGTTCCCATTGATCAGACTATCGTAGGTATACTTATACAACCCTAACAAAATTTTACACCATTATTTATTTTCATTATAACATATATTGATAAAATATTTGTTTTTATTTCATAACAGATACATCTACTGATAGGCGGCGAGGGCAGGGAAGTACATGCATGCATATGGTGTGGAACCACTGCACACAGTTGATGGTGGACTACAATTAAGATAGTCAAATGATTGAAAAATCAGGGCAGTAATGTTGGAGTTTTTTGGTGATGCTTTCCAAATACTTCTACATCATTTTTGTCCACCCACTCTCATGGAAACAGTTTCCAAATGAATGTCAAGGATAAATCTTGGTTAGAGATATGGGTAAAAAAATATGTTGTATTTAATGCAATATATTATTTTTTGTATTTATATGAATTAATATTTTAGTGTGAGCTTTGGTTTAATTTCCCCGATGGTGAGGGTGCACGGACAACATGCCTAAAGGATTTAGGTGAGCTTTAGAGAGCCAATAATCACAAGTTGTATATTGGATGGCATGCTAGAGTTGGCATAGAGTTAGAGGCAGTTCATGTCATGGATGATTTTCTGTTAAAATAGTATTGACAGATGATTACTCATTGGATGACTAGTCAGTTTAAGGTATTAATCACATTAGAGGTCTTTAAATGAAAATTTTCATGTTTTTCATTAATAATAATTATTGAATTTTATTTAGGAATCATCCAGAAGAAATAAAAAAAATATTAATGCTAAAAAATACCTCCACACATTGAGACATACTACGATGCCAGATCATGAAAGGAAGTAGGTATGACAGTTTATATTTTTTCTTTACGACTTGCACATTCTATTACTTCCTCCATAATTTATTTGATTTCTAAAGTTGTTATATAATTTTATTTATGAAATTAACTATTGGTATCCTATTTATAATTATGGTTTCCTACAGTAAATGTCATTTTAGATGCATAAATTGAATATAGAAGGACGTGTGACTCGAGCAAAACTATTTTTCTCAAGTAAAAGGAAGAAAGATGGAAGTGCGGTTAATGAACCGACTCAACAGTAGATTGTAAGATTTACATTGTAGATTTAAAATTTTAATCTATATTTTGCAAATTAATAATATATTTATATTTGTAACAGGATTATTTAGAGGCTATTGATGCTTAGAAACCTGACAATTTTGGGCTAAACGATCACTTACATCAGGTGTTGGGAGATGAGCACCCTAGTAGAGTACACTGCCGAACTGGGAAGAGTACAGTTCCGACGATGTATTGGCCCTCCTTATCTATGAGTTGTAGTTCCACTGAGTTCCATAAGGTTAAGGAATATAAATAACAGGCTAAAAAAGTGCCATAGAGATGTCAGAACAGTCTGCTAGGTAAAATACTACATTTATGAAACTAATAGAAGTTTTACATCCAACACACCCACCAGAGGCCAGTGCAACTTGTGATAAATATATGTCATCGATGAGTTCTATATATGGTGCACCAGGTGGTAGTTATAGTGGTGGTCAAGAAGATGATGAGGAGGTGGCTGAGGCGGAGGAGGAGGAGGGCGAGGAGGAGGCTGAGGTGGAGGAGGAGGGCGAGGAGGAGGCCAAGGCGGAGGAGGAGGGTGATGAGGAGGTCGAGGCTGAGTACGAGGGAGAGAAGGAGGGCGTCGAGGAGGGCGGGGATGATGATGGGGATGATGATGAGGATGAGGGTGAGGCTGATGATGATGGTGATGATAGTGATGGTGATTAGGGATAGATTGATCCATTACATTTTTTACTGATATTACTGACCTTTGATGTTTATTGATTTGTGGTGCCTGAATATATGTGTGATTAGGTAGGTCATATTATCTTTATTTTTTTATCTATAAATAATAAAACATTACTTGATGATTTTCTTTGACTGATTCACCACTCCCCTGGACAACATCGCCACCCCCGTGGACAGCCCTCCCACCCCCTAGACACCCCTTACCCCCTAGACAGTCCTTCCACCCCTATGGACAGGCCACCCACCCCCTAGACACCACATACCCCCCCTGGACAGCCCACCCACACCCTGGACACCCCATACCCTCTTGGACAGCCCCCACACCTGTGGAAAGCCCACCCACCCCCGTGGACCGCCCACCCACCCCTGGAAACCACTTACCCCCTCGATAGCCCCACCACCCTCGTGGACAACCTGCCCACCCCCTGGACATCCCTCCCCCCGTGGACAACCCACCCACACCCCTGGACACCCTTACCCCCCTGGATAGCCCCTCCACCCCCGTGGACAGCCTTCCCACCCCCCTGGACACCCCGTACCCCCTAGACTGCCCCACCCACCCCCATGGACACCCCATACCCCCTGGACATCCCCCACCCCCGTGGACAGCCTGCCCACCCCCTGGACACCTTTTACCCCCTAGATAACCCTGCCACCCCCATGGACAACCCCCCACCCCCTGGACAGCTCCCACCCACGTGGACAGTCCACCCACCCCCAAATCCCCGTGGACACCCCAAACCACTCGGGGACACCGCCAACTCCCCATGGACACCCCCAACCCCCTGGACATCCCCCACCCCCGTGGACAGCCCTCCCTCCCCCTGAACACCCCCTACCCCCCTCGACAGCCCCACCAACCCTATGGAAAGCCTGCCCACACACCTGGACACCCCCTCCCCCAGTGGACAACCCCCCACCCTTGTGGATAGCCAACCCACCCCCTGGACACCCCTACCCCCTGGACAGCCCCGCCACCCTCGTGGATAACCCTACCACCCCTAGACACTTCGTACCCCCTTAGAAAGCCCCACCCACAACCTGGACACCCCATACCCCGTTGGACAGCCCCCACCCCTGTGGACAGCTCGCCCACCCCCAGGACACTAGCGATGCAAAGCGGGCTCGCGCCCTGCAGGCTTTGCGGGTATGGGGCGGACATGGGGTGGGGAGGGCCTAAAATTTTTGACCGTTTAGAGTGCGGACCAATGCGGGTTGAGCCCGCGTGGGTACGGGCCAATGAAGGTTGATCCCGCATGGGTGGGGGCTTCCCACACGCCTCATTTAAAAAAATATTATTTTTACAATACATGTTTCTTTAACATTTTAGTTTTTTGATAAAAGAATCATGGTTAAATGGTGACATATGATTTATCACCGTAATGGTCATATTAATTCAACATTTATTCACATGTGAATTTTAAATAGGCCTATATTTATTGTTTTAATATGATATTATATTATTTATATAGTAATTATTAACCATATTCACATGGTGTGTCAACCCATCTCTCGAAAAATGGAACTCATTTCCCCTGTGCATGGTTTCAATTCTATAAGAGTTATTATAATCATAATATTTTTTAGGTCAATTTAATTTTGTTACTGTTTAATTTTATTTTTTTATTAAGAGAATTGGATAGAACCTCGTGAAAACACTAATAGCTTCCTCTGAAACTGATCGTTACCTAGAGAGACTTCATTCATTCACAAGTTTAGTTGTTTACATCACCACATAACCAACATTATCATTCATCTCCTGTCACCGATCACTTTCCTAATTTCTATCACAATATTTCTCCACCACATTGGCATTACCGCATTCCACCATTAACCCACAAAAAAATGTCCCATCACATCCTTTAAAACTCTAGTTATAGTTAAATCATAATTCTCCCCACAAATACCTTTAAGAATGATAAAAAATACAGTATTTTAATGATTATAAATAGCATATTTTTTATAAATGTGGGTAAGCCCCTGGGAAACCCACGGGAAACCTGCAGGTTTATGCGGGGCGAGGCGGGCTTGAAATTTTTTGTTCGCATTATATGTGGGTTTTTGTGGACAAAACCGCATGGGCTCAAACCTGTGCGGGCTTGGCCCGCCCCACCCTAGACCGCCCGTTTCGCATTACTACTGGACACCCTGTACCCCCCTGGACAGCCCCGCCACCCCCATGGACAGCCCACCCACCCCCTGGACAGCCCCCCCCCACCGTGGAAAACCCCCACCCCCGTGGACAGCCCACCAACCCCCCCAGACATCCTCTACCCCCTATATAGCTCCGCCACCCCCGTGGACAGCCCGCCCACCCCCTGGACATCTCGTACCCCCTGGACAGCCCCACCCACCCCTGGACATCTTGTACCCCCTGGACAGCCCCCACCCCCGTGAATAGCCCGCCCACCCCCGTGGACAGCCCACCCACCCCTTGGACACCCCCTACCCCCCTGGACAGCCCCGCCACACCCGTGGATAACCCGCCCACACCCCTGGACATCCCCTCCCCCTATGGAAAGCCTCCCACCCCCCGTGGACAGCCAACCCACCCCCTGGACACCCCTACCCCTAGAAATCCCTTCCACCCCTGTGGACAGTCCGCCCACCCCTAGACACCTCGTACCCCCTGGATAACTCCTCCCACCCCCCTGAACATGCCATACCCCATGGAAAGCCCCCACCTCTGTGGATATCCCTCCCACCCCTGGACACCTCGTACCCCCCTAGGCAGCTCCGCCACCCCCGTGGACACCCCCCCACCCCCGTGGACAGTCTTCCCACCCCCTGGACACCGTCAACCCACCTGGAAAGCCCCGCCACGCCCGTAGACAGCCCGCCCACTCCCCTAGACACCCCTACCCCTTGGACTACCCCTCTACTCCTGTGGACATCCCTCCCACCCCCTGGACACCCCTACCCCCTGGACAGCACCGCCACCCCCGTGGACACCCATAACCCCCTGGACAGCACCACCACCCCCGTGGACAGCCCGCCCACCCTCTGGACACCCCCTACACTCCTAGACAGCCCCCACCCCCACGAACAGCCTCACCACCCCCTAGACACCCTCTACCCCCATAGATAGCCCCACCACCCCTTTGGATAGCTCGCCCACCCCCTGGACACCCCGTACCCCCAAGACAACCCTGCCACCCCCCGTAGATAGGCCACCCACCCCCTTGGACACCGTGTACCCCCCCTAAACAACCCTACCACCCCCATGGACAGCCCTACCACCCCCATGGACAACCCTCCCACCCCCCTGGACACCCCCTACCCCCTCGACAGCCCTGCCACTCCTGTAGGAAGCCCGCCCACCCCCTAGACACCCCCTACCCCCTGGACATCCCCACTACCCCCGTGGATAGCCTACCCACCCCCTTGGACACCACGTACCCTCTGGATAGCCCTACCACCCCCGTGTATAGCCTGCCCACCCCCCTAAACACCCTGAACCCCCTGGACAGCCCCCACCCCCTTGGATAGCCATCCCACACCTGTGGATAGCCCGCCCACCCCCCTGTACACCCTCCACCCTGTGGACAGCCCCCACCCATATGGAGAGCCCTTCCACCCCTCTGAACACCCCTACCCCCTGGACAGCCCTGCCGCCCCCGTGGAGAGCCCACCCCCCCATGGACACATCGTACCCCCCTGGACAGCCTCGCCACCCCTGTGGACAACCCACCCACTCCCCTAGACACCCTGTACCCCCTGGACAGCCCCACCACCCCCGTGGACAGCCCTCCCACCCCCCTGGACACCCCGTAACCCCCTGGATGCCCCCCCTCCCCCGTGGACAGCGTTCCCACCCCCGTGGAAAGCCTGCCCACCCCCTGGACACCCCTTACCCTCGTGGATAGCCCCGACACACCTGTGGACAGCCTGTCCACCCCCCTGGACACCTCCTACCCCCCTAGACAGCCCCACCACCCCCGTGGATAGCCCGACCACCCCCTGGACACCCCATACATTATGGACAACCCCCACCCCCCTGGGACACCACCCCACCACCCCACCACCTAAACACCCCCACCCCCATGGATAACCCCTACCCCTATACATCCCCCAACCCCATGGATGACCCCCACCCCCCGGACACCCCCCATGGACACCCCCACCCCCCGGGACACCCCCTACCCCCTTGGATACCCCCAACCCCTTGGATGCCCCACCCCCTAGACACCCCCACCCCCATGGACAACCCCCTACCCCTGGACACCCCCAACAACCTAGATGGACCCCACCACCTTGGACACCACCCCGCCACCTAGATACCCCCACCCCCTGGACAACCCCACCCCTATAGACATCCCCCACCCCCTAGAACCCCCCCCACACCTAGACACCACCCCACCCCCCTAGACACCCCTACCCCCTTAGATAACCCCCTAACCACCTAGAGCCCCACCCCCTAGACACCACCCCACCCCCTGAACACCCCCACCCCTGGACCCCCCCTAGACACCCCTACCCCCTTGGACATCCCCCAACCCCCTGGACACCCCCATTCCCCTAGACACCCACACCCCCTAGACATCCCCTACCCCCTTGGACAGCACCCCAACCCCCTGGACATCTCCCACCCCCTTGACATCAATATCTTATTTCACTCCTCAACACTATATCACGCCAAAATAACTGATAAAAAATACAATCCAATCAATAATAACATCAATGTCCCCTTTTTATTTTTTTACAATACCAACAAATAACTCTTATACTAATATGTTTGTATCTTTTTCAACATTATTGATAATAAATACAAAGGATATCTTGGGATCTTCTCATTTAATTTAACTTCTCTATAAGATACCATCTTATCCCTATTTTACTCATAATTACATCCTGCATCACCTTTTGAGAGAATGAAAGCTTCACTGACAACTTACATAAGAGACTTTGGTTAATCTACTTTATGTCTATATGTGATAACATAGAAAATAAGAGAGAATTAACCAAGACATAAAGTTTGTACATTAATAAACTCAACACGTGATACCATTTTGAAATAACTCAAATTAAGGGTTGTATAATAGATCCCTCATAAAGATATAGTCTACAATCAACTCAACACACAGTACCCCCTGGACAGCCTGCCCACCCCCTGGACATCCCTACCACCCCCGGACACCCCACATCCCCCTGGACACCCCACCCCCTAGACATCCCCGACCCCCTTGGACAGTCCCCAACCCCTGGACACCCCCACCCCCATGGACACCACCCCCTCTATGGATAGCCCGCCCACCCCTATGGACACCCCCTACCCCCTGGACAGCCCCCTTGGACAGCTCACCCACCCTTGGACATCCCCTACACCCTGGACAGCCCCACCCCCTGGATAGCCCACCCACCCCCTGGACACCCCTACCCTATGGACAGCCCCACCACCCTCGTGGACAGCCCACCTACCCCCCTAGACACCTCGTACCCCCTGGATAGCCCCACCCTCATGGACTGCCCCCACCCCTGTGGACAACCCACCCACCCCCTAGACACCCCATACCCCATGGACATCCCACCACCCCCGTGGAACCCCCCCACCCCTGTGGACAACCCGCCCACCCCTGGACACCCCTACCCCCTGGATGCCCCAACCCCATGGACACCACCCCACCACCTAGACACCCCCACCACCTAGACAACCCCACCCCCATGGACACACCCCCAACCCCAGGACAACCCCCCATACACCCCACCCCCTGGACACTCCCACCCCCTTGGACAGCCCCCCAACCCCATGGATGACCACCACCCCCTGGACACCACCCCACCACCTGGAAACCCCCACCCCATGAACACCACCCCACCCCTTGGACACCCCTACCCCCCTTAGAAATCCCCCAACCCCCTAGACCCCCCATCCCCTGGACACCAACCCACCCCCTGAACACCCCCACCCCCTGGACACCCCCACCCCTTGGACACCCTCTACCCCCTTGGAAAGCCCCCCAACCCCCTGGACACCACCCCACCCCCCTGGACACCACCCCACCCCCTAGACACCCCCACCCACTCGACACCCCCACCCACCTTGGACACCCCACCCCCATGGATATCCCCCCCACCACCCTGAACATCCCCCCCCCCCCACCCTCACCCCCTGGACAACCCCCATCCCCCCGAACCCCCTTGGACACCCCCACCCCCTGGACACCCCCACCCCCTAGACACCCTACCCCCTTGGACAGCCACCCCAACCCCCAGAACATCCCCCAAACCCCTGAATTCTGAATTTAATTCTTTATGTATTTAATTAACTTATAAATTATGTGTTAATGGTGTATGGGTATACTTGTTGTATGGGTATACTTGCTGTATGTGTATACTTAATTTAATTACCATATGAATAATGTGTTAATTATATATGTCTGTAGAGGGTAATTAAATACAGAATTGGAGGTATTCATAATTCTATATGAATTATGTGTTGTATGAATAGACTTATGTATGTATTCTATAGGTATTGAGAATTGTGTATGAATTCTGCATAGGGGGAGGTAGACCTACTGGTGGAAGATGGTGGAAGTGTTGCAGCTGCACAGGGGGAGGTCGGCTTGCTGCTGTAGGTACATAAAGGCTATGCTAATGGTTTACAAATTGTTGGTATAGGTATTTTTACTTGATATTTACCAACGATTTGTGGGAAACTATTGGTAAAGGTCTGTACCAACAATTTTTAAACCGTTGGTATAGAGATAATTTTTTTATATTACCAATGGTTTTAAACTATTGGTAAACATTTATACTAATTGTTTCAATGAACCGTTGGTATATACTCAGTTTTTTAGACATATCCCAATGGTTTGGACAACCGTTGGTATAGTTTATACCAACGGTTTTCCATCCTTTACCAATGGTTTTAAACCATTGGTAAAGATGAGGTTTCCAGTAGTGTTGTTCAAGTCATGTGATCACATGACCATAATAGGAACACGTGATCAAATAAATCTAATATATTTATATGATTACATGAACCTTGAAGCTTTATACGATCATGTAAATAATACAAGAATACACAAATCATGGTTCAAGTGAATTACTTTTATTATGTGATTTTTTATGTGATTTGATCATGTGATGAGATCACATAATCAGTTCACATGAAGCATTCATACAAAAAATCTCATGTGACACGATCACATGAATAGGCTTATGTGGAGTAGAGTAAAAACCTAAGAGTTCTTATAGATCTATGAAATATTGAGTCATTAGTAAAATATATTTCCCATTCCTCTCCTATCTATAGGAAATTTCATGGAATACCAAGAGTATCATAGAATTCTAAAAGAAAAATAGAATCCCAAGAGAATAAGTCAGGTATTCAATTCCTTATAACAAAGTCTTTTTTTCTCCTTTTGGGATTTGTATGTGAGGTGTGTATGCTGGGCATTAATGTGATGAAGGTTCTATATGAGGTGCGTAGGCACCCAGATTTTGATGGGAATGCATATGTATATGTAATGCGGGTTTATTTGATCAATTGTTGAGATGGAAGATCTATGGAAAATGATTTTACTGTGAAAACATCAAGATTACCAATGGTTTGAGTAGACACAACATCATTTCTCTTCCTACAAAGGCATATCACATGTAAAAAAATCTTCTAAAATAAATGAAACCTGAAAGGAATAATGAAAATCAAATCAACGTTTCATTATATATTTTTTCATTAAAATAGACATATTATATCATAACACTAGCTTTACATCTTTAAAAATGGGTTCTTTGGTCCAAATATAAGCTAATAACAAAAATAATGATTATTTGTACACTTTACTACTGTTGGTTAACTACCTCTTAGCATAGAATCTGATCTAAACTTCCGATTCGGCATACCCATGATGCTCTCATCCGACACCATCTCTATGATATCATCATTCAACGTTCACTTTTCCTTCTCTTCCTGTACCCATTTACTAGGTAAATGGGTGAAGAAAGAGAAGGAAAAGTGAACGCTGAATGATGATATCATAGAGATGGTGTCAGATGAGAGCATCATGGGGACGTTGGATCAGAAGTTCATATCAGATGCTATGCTAAGTGGTATTTAACCAACAATAGTAAAGAATCCTTAGTTTTGTTATTAAATTTGTGAGTGGTGAAAACCCAATATTTTTCCAACACACTGCATTAGTAGAAATAGCTGCATAAATGACCAAAATATAGAATATAAATGATCCATGCCATAAGAGTTTTGGTCTAGTGATTTTGGAAACATGTAAACATAAATAAAAAGTTCATAAGAGTCTCTCATTAAGTTATGCTTTACTAGAAAAACAAATAATTTCTAAAACCATTCTTCATAACCTAAGGATATAAAACATAATAAAGGGTGATCATATATGCTCAATAAGTGTAAAGAATGGAGATATCAATGATCATATAAGGATAACATTAGTAGGAATTCACCTTCATTCTATTTGTGTACAATCTTCCATCAGGTATACTACCCATTCATTTCTAAACACATCTATATCATCTTGTGAATATGAGTTTTTGTGACAGTCATGGTAGTACGGAAAAATATAAATACACAAAGAATTAATAATTTTTTTAAATTAACTCATAATTATTTTCGAAAATACCTATTCAAGGATTTTAGTTTGTTGATGAAATACGATCTCTTTCATAAATTTACAAACATAATAACCATAGTCCTTTCCATTTGTTTGTTTTGGACACTGCAGAAACATTGAGAAAAATAAGTAATTTGTTTTGATATGTGTTTGGATAGTGCAATCTTATTATATATACCAGGATATTTGTCTAGTTGTAGATCTTGTAGGTGTTATTGTCCTTAGGCCCTGGATTCATTCCATGAAGTAGACAATATTTATGCACTGCCCTATCATAAAAAAATCCTCATTAAAAATAATATAAATTATATAACTAGATGTTTAGTTCTAAAATGTTGGATCTAGTGTATTACAAATTGACAAATGCCATCATGCGTGGTCGGTTTGTTGCATATCCATGCATTGAATCCAGAAAATAAATCTTTTGAGTATCCAAATCAACTACAATTAGAATCCAATGCTCCCTAAAAATACAAAAAGGAATAAGTAATGAAAGAAATGAAAACATAGTTGATATGATTAAATTGTAGAGTTTTAACCCTACATCATTGGTATTAAAAATATTTTGTCATCTGTAATTTTTTTTTCAAATGATTTGAGAAGATATGACATTATTTTAGCCTCTTTATCATCATCTATTTCTTCTTTTGAAGAGGTGATGTGAGGACTAATGAGTCCAAATTTTTGTTAATGGGGAAATCCCTTCAATTGTTTTTCATATATACGCCTGCAAAAAATATGAAATATATTTAGTCATAATTATCATAGTATATCAGCTTTTGTAAAATCAAATCATGAAAACATACCTCATGTATACATTTACAGCTGAGTCATGTAGCCATTCATACTTTAGGATTTCATTTACATTTTCAGCACGAATGAAATCTAATTTTTTCTCTCCATACATATTTTTTTTAAAATAAACTATGTGAGAATTTCCATCTATCAATTTTTTATCTACATGAGCCTGCAATGATATTAAATGAGGATATAGAATGGGCATGGTGAAGGTTCTCTCAGTAGATCGTTTCAATCGGTTGGTTGATCCTTGAGATAGTTTTGAGCTAATATTTTGTTTAACCCCCTTCTCTTTGTCGTTATATAATAACATTAATTGGTTCAAACCTTTTTTCATTAAATATTAAAGGTTTATCTTGAAAAATAAATTGGAAATGGATACCTCCTTGTCGACATGTTTTTTTACAAGAATTGACAGCCATGTGATGAATGTTCCAAAAACTTGTTCGACTATATGAATGTCGTCATCATCATTTGGAATAGGTATCTTGGCACTCAGCTCATTAGCTACGTTAATCGACACTATAACATGATCTGTTGGAAGTTGTTTTTTGTGTAGCATGTCATTCTACATATTGAACACTGTAGCCCTCACTACAAGGCGATGGGTGGGAGTTGATAGATATAAATCACAATCATTTTCACCCTGTAGAATATTAGTACAGGAGAGGTATCAGTGTCTATGTGATTTAAATTTCATAGAAAAAATTATTATAACATTGTTTACCTCATCTAATTCAGGTTTTTGAGGGGAATGCCTCACCTCAAAGCTGGTGGGGGTGGGGTGGGATCTTCATGCACAGGTTTTTGTTGAGTTGTTTCTTCTCTTTTCCTCCCCCCATAAAACTTTCTATCATCTATCTTTGGTATTGTAATTATTCTTGAAATATAGATATTATTTCTCTCATATTTTTTATTTCCTCAGTTTGAACCTCTTCTTGTTTTTCTTTTTGAAAATATGTTCAGGGTGTCACCCCAAAACCCGCACCTCTGACACAGCCATACTGTTCTGGCTACTTCAAAGCTGTTTAAAGTATGTCTGCATCTGGTGCGGGTGTTTTTGATTCATGTGACTTTTTCAGATAGAAAATATAGTAAAATAAGTGTTAATTATTATGTAATAGTGATTTAAAGAAAATCAAATATATATTATGTCATAATTACACATGTTTCCCACACTTTTTTGTGTGTTTTCATTTATCAGTATCCCCTCTTTATTTACACAATCCTCCTTCCATAGCACATGGCGTGGGATGGAAGTGGATTTCAATTTCGATTCATCAATATGCATATAAATAGAGGAACATGGTTACAATATTTTTTTATGTCACATAAAATTATTACGGTAGATTTAAAATACGTACCATTTTTTTCTCAAGTGAAGTGTACCCCATCCTTGCTTTACGGTTGGGGTACACTAGTTTTGTTTCTCTTTATTTATTTTTAGCACCCAGTTTCTGTTTCATAAATAAAAAATTGTCAATAAAAGTGATGTATACAAGCATTGTCAAAAAACATATTACCAGATGCAATGTTCCTGAAAATTCTGCTCCCCACGACGGTTTCTAAACACATCTCACGCTCATTGGGATATCAATTGTGTATAAAGAGGATGTGTGTGCGACTTGATTTTCCCTTCAACATCTTTAAGATGATATTTCATTAAAATTGTGTGGAATCCTCTTTGAATCCCTTTTTCAACTCTTAATACATATTACTTGTGTGAGGCATCTACTATAAATGCACTCTAAAAAGAATGATGAAGAGTAATCCAATGTTTTAGTATTTTATTTTAATAAATTAAATAAATGATATCATAATGTTACTGTAATCTCTTCCCACATTAGTGTCTTAAGCCCAATGATAACATGGTGCCACGACTGTACATCAATTGACACGTATTTCCGAGTGAAAATTCCAATATAGCTACTAAAGATGGATTTATTGGGGTTAACATGATGGCCTCACTTATTCCATCCCACCTCAAATTTGATGCCTTTTGTTTTTTATTTAAGAATTTTGGATAATACTTTCAAACTATGACGTTCTTGTTTTTTTTTTGCACCATCAGGGTTTCATTTCCTACCATTTCCTTAGAAGAATCATCATTATGTAAATCTGGAGCACTAGCATCGACATTGAGACCAATAGCAACAGGTTGAGAAACTTGTTGTACCTCATCATTGGGACTAGTAGGAATAGGTTGAGAAACCTGTTGTTGCTCTGCACTAGGACCAACAACAGTAGGTTGAGAGACCTGTTGTACCTTGGGATTTGGCACAGCAGTAGGTGCAGAATTCATTATCTTCACAAGTGGTTTAGCATTTAATTTAGATTACATAAAATCAGCAGTGAACAGATAACAACACAACGTAACACAATGTATATTACAATAAACAAATAACCTGATTATTGAACTCTTTTTTTAAGACTGAAGAGATTTGAACCCTATATCGACTATGTAAATCCCTTCATTATGGTCTCCTCTGACATAAAAAATGCCATCTACATTGGGACCACTGTGAAATGAATGTGAAGTCCCAATGAAAGGGTCATCCTCCGTTGAACTTTCATCTGACCCTTCAGTTGGTTTGGTCGATAACAGAAAAATTGACCAGTTTTAGTTTACGGGATCTGGAACATAAAATACTTGTACTGCTTGTGATGCCATTATAAATGGTTCTTATTTCTCACATTCCTTACTGAAATCAAATTTCATGAATCCCAATTCATCTATTTTAACATCACTCCTGTTATCAACCCACTTGCATTGAAAAAACGACACTTGGAATTTTGTATAATCCAACTCCCATATTTTTTTGATGATACCAAAGTATGACATATTCGTATAAATTGGATTTATATCCTCAGGACCAGAAACATGCATCGCTTCAGCCACAAGTGTAACCCCACTATTCTACATGGTACTATCTTAATCATGTTCATTAGTATAGAATGTATAACCATTAACTGCATAAGCATTGTAAGATAATACATACACACTTGCTCCTTCGGCTAGTCATCGAAGTTGTTCTAAAATTGAGTCCACATTTTCATCTAACTTCTTAAAAATATGGTATTGAAACCATCCTGTAAACTACATATTATGTGTATCTGATATCCAATTTTTATCCCTAGATGGATTTAAATTCCTAAGAATTTCTTTGTGGGTTTGAACATATGGGTCAACGTCAAAACTGTTGTAAAAAACATAAAGGTGGGCTTTCTCCTGATATGTAATATTGATTGTGGCAACCTCTCTTCCAGAAATTCCTTCACCCTCAAGCCGCCCAATGTGATGAGATTAAGGTATGCCAATGATTTCCACACCAGACAGGTATTCAGTACAGAATGAAATGGCTTCCTCAATAATATATTGCTCTGCAATACAACCTTATGTCCAACTATGATTTTTGACATACCCTTTCAAAATCTTCATATGCCATTCAATGGGTTACATCCATATATAATGTACAGGACCACATAGTCAAATCTCTCTCAAAAATTGAACCATCATATCAAAGAATGTCGGTGGGAAGAACATTTCTAATTCAAATAATATAACGAAAATTTCTCTTTCCATAGTTAGAAATTTCACCGGGTCTATAAATTTTCTACATATAGATTTTAAGAATAAATAGAGCTTTGTTAATGTATGGTATACATTCTTGGAAAAAATGCAACATAAATCTATAGTAATTAAATTTTTCATCAAAACATGGCAGTCATGTGATTTCAAACACTTTAACATTAAATTGATAATTGAAATGATGTTCTTGATATTTGATGAATACCCCTCTAGAACCTTTACATCATTCAAGAAGTTTCGAAACTGATATCTCCCCTTCCTGGAAAGAGTGTAATCAGCAGGAGAAATAAATGTTCATTTTTCACCCTTCACTGGTGCCAAATCTTCTCGTATTCCCATATCAACTATGTACAATCTAGCCTTAATTCCATCCTTTGTTTTTCCTGGTGCATTTAGAAACATGCTGATGACACTATCACATACATTTTTTCAACATACATAACATCAAGAAAATGTCTGACATAAAGACAATTCCAGTACAGTAATTTAAAAAAACTGATCTCTTTTTCCAACTGGTTTTTGTAAGGTTTTTCTAAAATGGTTTACTAAAAGTAGTATCAATATATTTTACTTTCTCAAAAAATTGATCAACTATTAGTGGAGACGGTGTTGTACATTCTTCTGAACTTACATCGAATGATCTCGTCCAAGAACGGTACTTATGTCGTCAGGGTAGAAATCTGTGATGTCCTAGAAACACATTTTTCGATGAATGTTTCAACCTAATTGACTGTTTACCTTGTTCACAAATGGGACACCATTGAGTTCCTTTAATACTATGTCCTGAAAAAATTTTATAAGTAGGAAATTCATTTATCATCCCATACAACATGGATCTCAAAGTGAACTCTTCATTTTTGTAAGTATCATACAATGTAACACCTGAATCCCACAATAATTTCAAATCCTTGATCAATAGAGCCAAATAAACATCAATATCATTGCTTGGTTTTTTGGGTTCTAATATAAGCATAGATAACATGATGTATTTTCGTTTCATGTATAACCACAGTGGTAAGTTATAATTTACCAACATAACCATCCATGTACTATGACTGCTGCTTTAAAAACCAAAAAGATTTACTCCATCTATAGATAATGCAAGACGAATGTTTCTCGGCTCATTTCCAAATTCAGGATACTCATGATAAATTCTCTTATACTGAGGAGAGTCTGTCGGGTGATGTAGTTTCCCATATTTAATTCTCATATCTTCATGCCATGTCAATTTTCGTGCAGTCTCCTCACTTCCATATGGGCACCTAAACCTTGGAATGATTGGAAAGTACCATACAAATTTTATAGGGCTGGATTCATATTTCTTTTATCGAGAAGCACCACACTTTGGGAATTCATTAAGTGATTTGTGGTCCTTTCAAAACAATATACAGTCATTCGGACATGCGTGTATTCTTTTAGAGGTCATACTCATCGAGCGTAGCATTCGTTTGGCATAATATGTTCGGCTCGGGAGCTCATTATCTTCTAGGAGCATGTCATTCAAGAGAGGAAGTAGTTCCATAAAACTGGTGTCACTCTACCCATTGCCTACTTCTAATTATACAGCTTTAGTATGACTGAAAATGATGTATATTTAGTGCAACCAGCATATAATGGAGTCTTTGCACAACTCTTTAACTTCTCAAACAATTTTGGGAAATCACTAAATTCATCTTCAACTATCCTTGTCATTTTCTCAATATGATCTTCATCATCATTCACATATGTAATCACATCCTCCATACGATCGTCTTCATTGTTCACGCTTTTAATCATATTAGATTATCCATAAAACGCAGTGCTATCCCAGCCACTACCTGCATTCTTTTTTTCCCTGTGTTTATTCCAACATTTATAACTTTGATCTATTCCATGACAGACCAGGTGTTCTTGCAACTCTTCTAGACTAATTTGTCTTGAATAACAAAAATGTAAACACGGACAAAGGATTTGAGAAGGTTCATATACATGACCTTTTTCAAACTTGATAAACTCTTCCACGCTATCTTCATACTCTTTTGTCAACTAATTGTCATTCATCCATTCTTTATTCATATTTATACTATTTGACATCGTAATATTAATATTTAACAAGATAATTACAAAAAATATGTTCAACTAGGGTCATCATCCAATTATAATCAATGGAACTATCTATGGTAAAAAATACCCTTACCTCTCCATGCATTACTCAGGACCAAAGTAGATCACACACATATTCCCAACCACCTGATCAATGGAACTAGCTATGAGAAGTCCTTGCACTAGAATGTTTTAGTATCCCACATGTGTTCTATATTCATTTTTGTAAACCGGGTTTTTAGTGTTTCTATAGAAACATAATGTCACCAGTAAATAACTATGGTACTAAACTAATAGATGGTATGATTTTTAATAGAGTGCTTTTGGGTGGAAGAATTCATTACATATGTTTTTATGGTTATTTGACTAGGGTGTCTATAAAGTGTCTCATAGAGTCCTCTAGTGAAGTGGTTTTCTAAGATTTAGTGGAATTGCACTAGTAACAAAGTGGTGGTTCCATTGAAATGGGTAAAGTTTGGATTTATATTCAATTGTGGAAGAACTACAACATAGAAAACAAATGGCACACCAATCATGCCAATAACCGAAACACTATACAAACACACAATCATGCTCACAATTGCAACACCATACAAACCAAACAATCACAATTTTCAATTTTACAAATCATCCCTTATTCAATTCTGCTTGTTAATTCAGGGGTTATCACATAAGTTTTATCACCCTGGGGATTTCATTCATTAGTCAGTATACATAAATTACCGATTTGTATAATCAAATGTTCAATAGGAACCAACCAACATGCAATTAATTTAGTGCGTAAACAAGGACCACCAACAACCATGATTTTCAGCAAGTCATTTAGCCCATACATTTCACAACATAACCATCAATATCAAATAGTAATAACATGAGAACAAGAAGAAACCAATGAGTAAGAGTAGAAAACTCATCGAGAAGGTTTCATTCAGTATGCGACAGAGGTGCGTTCGTGGCAGAGGAGAGGCGCACGACAAAGGAGATTTCCATCTGAAAAAAAACATAAAATGAGGACTCACATGTTAAACAATTTTATTGGTCAATAGTGGGATTTTATTTTCCATCTATGATATCTGCTTCCTATTTATTTATTTTTTGAATATCTACTAATTTTCTAGATGTTAAAATTATGAATGGGACATGTCTTCTTTTCAGAAAAAAAGATCATTTTTAATTTACTCTAATTTAAGGGTAAAATATTCTACATTAATTATTTTTCCCAGGGTATCGTTGCTATCTTTTGGATCATGAACACCTCTTAGGTTAGTGGAAAGTCAGGTCAGTTATTAGTTATGATACCAACCTGGGCCGCATCATTATATTTCCAATTGTAATTGACCCATGTCCATTTAAATATAGTTTGGGGGGGGGGTTAGACACTAATATATAAATGGAAAAAGAGAGGTAAAAATTATCATAGGCTCTCCAATACAAGTGTTTAAAGATGAAACATGCACCAGGTGATGGAGAACCGCCCAAGAAGAGAGGAGGGGGAGGTTGGAATAACGTGAAGGGGTTCTGGATGAGAAAAGGGGGAAAATACAGTAAAACATAAAAGGTTCAAAGAGGAAGGGGGTGGGCTTTCCGGGGGGGGGGGCTGCAGGGGTGTGGGGGAGGGGTATAGGCTGTCCAGGGAGGGGGTGAGCTATCCAGGTGGGGGGGGGGGGTTGCGGGGGGAAGGAGTGTGGGTTGTCCAATTAGGGGGGTGGGCTTTATACTATGAAATGACCATTAGGGATCTTAAAGATTGAATTATGAGAGGGAAAAATTATTGGGAAGAGGGGTTTGGGTGATGGGGTCGAGTGACTAATAAGGAATAGGGAAAACTCATTAAAAAGACTAAAAATACCTCTTTTCAATTCAAGAATAAGGTACATTATGGTGTAGCCTAAGGGTCTATTGCATAGTGCACCCTATGATGTCACATTGTTGAATTACCACAAGGTATACACTACAAAACTAAGCTATAATTTCCCTAGTCATGGGCTCACCATAGAATGGGTATATCATCCCTCAAATGCATTCCTTTAAGATATCAATATTATTGGGCAGTGAATCTCAAACCATTTGAATATTTCATAATTGTTATAGCATCTCAGATCACATTATTATACCATAAGTGGGAAATGAAACTCATAAAACACATCATAGTATCACATCAAATATATCATCCCATTCTTTAGGAATCTTCAACATAAATTTTTATATCATCCCAGTCCATAGGCCATGTCGGAGTGATTAGGAAAGTCACCCCACACCCAAACAAAGATATTAATCAAGGGTCAACACTTCCACCACATAAAAATAGAACTACCAATGAGAGTAGTGTACTATAGTATATAAAAAACATAAAATGGCATAATAACCATCTTATAAAATACTAAATAAACCATAACCAGGTTTTCCTAACATATGACGGACTCAAAGTTTAAGATTAGTTGATCTACACATGCCGAACCCATATCCAAATCCAAAACTAGGCTATAACCCACTCAGATATTATAGATCAGAAGGGATAGAAACACTCACCCCATAAGTTTGTCAAATAAGTCAAAAATTCTATGAGGAAACACTAAGTTCCATTTGGGTCAAGGATCACACTAACGTCACATAATCCAAACATCTTTTATTCAAGGGAGGCTAAGGGAACCTATTTTGTTCCCTCTATGTTATTTTCTACCAAGTAGGAATACCTATTTGTTATATAGAACATAATTACCATTAATTTAATTTTCAAACATAGAACATATTGTCCATTGAATCACTCTATATCACATTCAAGGATAGAACATATCCCAAAAAGAACTTACTTACTCTTAGGTGGTGAATTAAAAACATCCTAGTTAAAAACTAAAAATGTAATCTCTCAATTATACACTTATCCCATATCTAAGGAGGAAAAAGACACTTAACCAAGGTCCTAGGAATCATTGTATAACACAAGGGAATCCCCCAAGGGCTCTTGAATGTAATGTTCCACTTTGAGGGTCCATAACATCCCTATATGATTTTACCAATACATATAGTCAATGAAAACAATTTGAGTTGATTTAATACCAACTACACAAGGGTGGAAAAGACTACATATCACACAATGCATGAAACAATACATAAAACATTAGTAATTGTTTGAAACCACCAACCTCGAAGTGGAGTTGACCCCTTAATAATGCTCAGCCACCATATCCTAAGCTCATCTGGGCTCGATCAAGATCCATCATCCATTTTTGAAACACATGAGAAGGTGGCCACGGTGGAGGAGGATGAGTCGGAGGCCGGAGGAGGAGGATGAGGTGGCGGCGGTGGAGGAAGAGGAGAAGTAGGGTTGCGGTGAAGGAGGGATCATGATGGAGGAGGAGGAGAAGGCACCGACAGTGGAGGAGGAGGAGGACAGTCACTGTGGAGGAGGAGGACAAGGAAACAATGGCGGAGGAGGAGGAGGAGGGGTCGCGGCGGAGGAGGGGTCGCAGCATAAGGTTCATCTTCCGCAAATGCTTTATTGGGGGAGATGGAGGAGGGGAATATCAGGGTTATTTTATAAAAACTGTTGGAACCTTTATGAGTGCTAGTTAAAATCGCTGATAAAGGTATGTTTTATCAGAGCTAAAAAAAGCGCTGATAAAACATACCTTTATCAGCACTTTTTGAGTGCTGATAAGACAACTATTTACCAACACTAAAATTATAGCACTGATAAATACTTATTTTATCCATCCGTTAGGGATGATAAAAACTTTTATCAATGTCAATAATAGCACTGATAAAGTGTACCCTTTATCAGTGCTTGTTTTAACGCTGATAAAGGGTACATTTATCAACGCTTTTAGCTAGCGCTAATAAAGGCCCGCCCCTTTATAAGTGATTTATTTTTAGCACTGATAAAGGGAAGCGCTTCCCTTGCCCTATTTTGTGGTAGTGATTACTAATTATTACTAATTATTACAATTTATTACTAATTATTTTTAATTATTACAATTTATTTCTAATTATTGATAATTATTGATAATTATTTATAATTATTGATAATTATTGATAATTATTGATAATTATTATTAATTATTCCTAATTATCAGTAATTATTCCTAATTATTACTAATTATTACTAATTATTACTAATTATTACTAATTAGTACTAATTATTACTAATTATTACTAATTATTACTAATTATTACTAATTATTACTAATTATTACTAATTATTACTAATTACTACTAATTAGTCTTAATTACTACTAATTAGTCCTAATTACTACTAATTAGTCCTAATTACTACTAATTAGTCATAATTACTACTAATTAGTCCTAATTACTACTAATTAGTCCTAATTAATACTAATTAGTCCTAATTACTACTAATTTGTCCTAATTACTTCTAATTAGTCCTAATTACTGCTAATTAGTCCTAATTACTATTAATTAATCCTAATTACTACTAATTAATCCTAATTACTACTAATTAATCCTAATTAGTACTAATTAATCCTAATTATTTATAATTAATCCTAATTATTGATAATTTTTACTAATTATGAATGATTGTTTCTAATTATTGAATTATAGATGATTATTACTAATTATTGATAATTATTACTAATTATTGATAATTATTACTAATTATTGATAATTAATACTAATTGTTACAAAATAGTACTAATTATTAGTAATTAATTCTAATTATTACTAATTATTACTAATTATTACTAGTTGTTACTAATTAATCCTAATTATTACTAATTAATACAAATTAGTCCTAATTATTACTTATTAATCCTAATTATTACTAATTAATCCTAATTATTACTAATTAATCCTAATTATTACTAATTATTACTAATTATTACAATTTTTTTACTAATTTTTATTAATTATTACAATTTATTACTAATTATTCATAATTATTGATAATTATACAGAATTATTTCTAATTATTACAAATTTTTTCTAATTTTTTCTAATAATATCTATTTTTTCAATTATTACTAATTATTTCTAATTATTACTAATTATTACAAATTAATACAATTTATTACTAATTAATATAATTTATTACTAGTTATTACTAATTAATACAACTTATTGCTAATTAATAATAGTTATTACTAATTGTTACAAATTATTTAAAATTTTTACTAATTATTACAATTTATTACTAATTAACACTTAAATATAACTAATCATAAAAATAAATACTGAAAAAACAAATATCTAATTCAAATTTAATTAATTTACATCTAATTAACAAGAAATATAAATAATTTAATATAAAATAAATTAACTAAATAATAAAAAAATAGATAAATACCTTGAAACTGAAGCTTTCAGAGTATTAAAGTCACAGATAATGCTCTGATTTAAAAGTTTAAACTATGAAAAATTTTAGAAGAAAATTTTTAAGAAGAGATAGAGAGAGAAGTTGAGTAAAGAGTGAAATGAAAGAAAAAATAGATGTGGGTATATATAAGTTAGATTATTTACAACGGAGGTATTTGCGACAAGGCCCATCGTAAATACCTTTGGCCGCATTAATTACAGTGGGTCGTTAAAATATTATTTGCGACGGGACCTGTCACAAATGTTGACCTACCGACACAGTATTTGTGATGGGGCAAGTATCCCGTCACAAATACTAAAAACCGCCACCGGTTATTTTCCACGGGTCCTTATCTCCCATCACAAATAATAGTTATTTGCGATGGGGTAATCATCCCATCGCAAATAACCCAATTTGATGGGTTATTTGCAACGGGCCCCTGACCCATCACAAATATCCATTTTTCCCGTAGTGGTATAGAATAACCTAGGATTAAGTATTGTAAAATTTTGGTAGCATAAAGATTATGTGGTTATCTAAGCAATCAAATTCCTACCTGGATACAATGAAGTGGATGTGGCTCTGGCATAGATGTAACTAGGGGTAAAACCCAAAAACACCGCTTTGAGCTAGACTCGAACATGAATTGGTGCACAACAATAGGTCTTGCTGCACTCCTGGTTTGACACCCCCTGGGGATATGCTTAAGATGATTCATATTTTCTTTATAAACTACTAAAATACCTAAGAAAATAAAAATCAAAATAGTATATTTATCAATGATAAAATGATAATTATGATGATATCGAATGAAATGGACAAGGACAAATGAATTAAAAAATGAAAGTTGTTATTAGTAATTGAATTCTTTTTAGTTAGTTTTAAAGATGCTATTTATTATGTAGTTTAATTAGTTATATATAGTTTAGAAATGATACTTATTATTAATAATGATTAATCATAGATTAATTAATAAATAACTTAGGATTAAAAATGAATACATATGATTAGTTAATTATAATTAACTAATTAATATCATATGATTAATGATTAAAGAATAAATAATTAAATAATAACTTAATAATGATTAACTAGTGATTAAAGAATGATTGATTAGTTAAAATTTGTACTAAGAGACATTAGTATCATTGTTTAGGATATAACAATATGTTTTAAAATTTTAGTATCATAAAGATTATATAGTTTAGAAATAATAGTTTTTATTAGTAATGATTAATTATAGATTAATTAATGAATAATTTAAGATTAAAAGATTAATACATGTAATGATTAGATAATAATACTTATCATTGATAAAATGACAATTATTATTATATAAAATGAAATGGAGAAGAACAAAAACATTAAATTACACATGAATGTTATACAACATACAAGAAATACCTTGACATTTTTCAATTAAACATGGTTTGGATGAGATGAGTGTGACTTCAGAAGTGAGGTAAAATCCAGTTTATTTTTATTGGGTAACTTAATAACATCATCTAAATATATGTACTTAATAAGTTAATTATGTACTTGTAGAAGATATTATTAATCCATTAAATAAAAATCAGTTGGGTTTTACCTCACTTCCGAAGTTAGGCTCATATCATCCAAACCATGTTTTGTTGAAAAATGTTGGTATTTCTTTTATGTTATAAAATAATTAAGTGTTATTTTATGTGTTTGTTCTTATCTATTTTACTTTATATGATCATACTTGTCATTTAATCAATGAGAAACAAACTAATTTAATGTTTTCTCTTTATTGTGACCTTGGTTTCCAAAACATTTTGTGACTTATATTCTATTAAACTTTAGTATCATATTTAAGGTTATAAAAAGATATTTTAAAATTTAAGTATAAACCATCATTGTCACTATCATAATCTTGATCAAAAAACATTTTTACGTAGAGAGTAATGTTTTCCTATGTGTACTACTACAAGGAGGTTATTCAAACTGAGCAAGGAGCTTCTTATAGTACACAACCAATAGTAGTAGTTAGTACAACTAATTGTGTAACCCTAAGTGACCTTCAAGATAGAATTTGTGGTTCCCCAAATCTGGTACCCAATCAATAGATCAAGTCTATGAGCTATAAACATTAGTAATTCCCAGCAACAATGTGGCATCTAGCTTGTCCATTGGTTTCTGATGCGCAGTGGGTCTAAGCAATATATTTATTTTCTCAACAGTTAGATGGTACCATGATGGAGTTATATGTTAATGTTTCAACTTTACAACAACAATGTCCAATTGTACGAAGACA
Organism: Viscum album; assembly: GCA_963277665.1. Classification (NCBI taxonomy): domain Eukaryota; kingdom Viridiplantae; phylum Streptophyta; class Magnoliopsida; order Santalales; family Viscaceae; genus Viscum; species Viscum album. The sequence goes on from OY728157.1 coordinate 1,771,565,919, forward strand.
TAGACTTACAGTAGTGGTTGAAGATAGTCCACCCCATGAAATTGAGCCTATTCCAAATGATGTAGAAGTGAACAACCTAGATGATCTCTCAGATATACATGTCAATCTGACTTTCGATGAGGAGTTTCATAATGATGGAACAAATGGTGACAATAGTGTCGATGAGGAGGGGCCAGTATAAGTTAGGGAGGAAGTTTCTAGAAATGCATTAGTTGTACAGTAACCTCGACCTACAATAAATCATCTACCACTCATTACATCTTGGTCAGAAGCAATGACACATGTGCCTGAATTTGACAATAATGTTTTCACACCCACAACTAAGTTTCCAAGAGTTGTACCGGATAAGTCTAATGAGATGAACAAAACCTTATATGTTGGAAGGAATTTTCCAATTAAAGATGCATTAAAAAGCACGCTAAAGAGATTTCATATTGAGAGGAACTATATATATAGTTTAGGAATCAGAATGTAGTAAATATATCATACAGTGTGAGAAGTATGGGGATGATTGTAGATTCTACTTGAAGGTGATTCCAGACATTTCATTTAGAGGTTAGAAAATCTTGAGGATTGAGGTTGCTCATAATTGAATTCAGCTAAGCCTGACACCAGATCATACCACATTGGATGAAAAAAATTTGTTATCCATTGTCATTGATATGATTAGGACATGTCAATATGTTCCGATATCCCTTGTGTAAGAGAGGATACAACATACATTCAGTTATACGATTTCCTATAATAAGGCATGGGTGTCGAAATAGAAGGAAATTGTGAAGGTCTATGGTAATTGTGATGACTTGTATTGGGTTTTTCCACAATTTCTAGCCATAATAAGGCACCATAACCAAGTTTTCTTCCATCTTGATACAAAAAAAAACATATGTTTAAAGATAATTGACTTGATCCATCTCATGTTCAATTTCATCAGTTTTTCCAGGAATTCCTCCCCTCTATCTCCGCATTTTGTTTCAACAAATAGTTCATTCAAATTGATGGAAAATTTCTTTATGAAAAATAAAAGGGTGTATTGTTGATTTTGGAAACCCAAGATGAAAACCATTAACCTCTTCCACTTTCCTTTTCCATTGTAGAGAAAGAAAATTATAAATCATGGAGTTGGTTTTTGGCATGTATCAGCAACCATTTCACCAATATTCAGGGTGTTTGTTTGGTATGTGATCAGCATCGGGAAATTGATGATGAAATCAATGTGGATCCCGATACATGGAGATACCCAAATTCACATCATCGATTCTTCATTAGACACATTGCTAGCAATGTACAGAAAAAATTCCATAATGAACTGATGAAGAAAGAAATCACGAGGCTTGGTACACATTGACTTTGTTATTTTTTACTATTTCAATGTAAAGATAAAATCAATTTATGTGAAATATCATCTATTATGTGTAGCATATGATCCATATCAATGGAGGTTTGAAGAATGTTTCAAAAAAATCCTCGATTCTAATCAAGAAGTTTATGATTATATGATGCAGATTAGAAAATAAAAATGGACATTGGCATATGACGGGGGGAAGAGGTACAGACATGCGGCCACAAACATTGTGGAGTTAATAAATGGTGTCTTTAAAGGGATTCACAAGTTACCTATAACTACCCTAGTTCAGGATACATTATATCATTGCATGAAGTAATTTTTTGATAGAAAAAAACTAGCATCAGACCAAATGTATCAGGGGATAAGATATGAAAGACACTTTCAACGAGAGATTGAAAAGAATATTGAAGAAGATTTTGGTTATCATGTATGACTTTTTCGATGATAAGACTCTTGATTTTAAGTTCAAGAGAGTTCAGAACCCATCACAAATAGCATCAGTGAAAAAATGGTGGTATTACTGGAAACGTGGTCATGTCAATGTGGAAACTTTTAGGCCTTACGGTTTCCATGAGCACACGCCATCACAACATGTGCCTTTGTGAAAATATCATGGAAATCATATGTTGATCCAGTATACCAGATGGAAACCATTTCTAACTTTTATGCTACATCATGATGCCTATTGGGGTGTTTTGTTATTTTCCAATGCCCGAAAGCTAACCGATAGTGATACTTGACATAAACCGGTTGCATCCCCATGGGAGACCAAAGGACAGTAGGATGTGGAATGAGATAGAATAAACTCAAGAACAAGGGAAGAGTTTGAGATGCACCAAATGTTATCTAGAATTTCATAACCAAAAATGATTCCCTAGAATTGTTGGGTCAAGTTCACACTCTCAACCCCAATGATGTGTTGGATTTATTGTGAGATTCTCATATTGTAAATTATATGTTGTTATCTCTTATTTTAACCTTGGTTTTCTAAACCCCAAAACCTAAAGATGAAAAATAAACCCAAAAACATCTTCCCTATACCCTAATATCAAAATTCTAAACCCTAAACCTTAAAACCCAAACCCTACCCTTGAATTCATAACCCAAAACCTAAAATCAAACAAAAAAAATCCTAAAACCTAGACCCAAAACATTATATCTGAAACCCTAATAATAAAACTATAAAACCTAAAAGCTGAGACCTAAATAGAAAAACCCATTCCCTATAACCTAATATCAAAATAATAAACCCTAAAGCTTAAAACCTAAACCCTAACCCTTAAATCATAAACCTAAAACCTAAAACCTTACAAAAAATCCAAAAACCTAGACCCAAAAACCAATAGCTGAAACCCTACTCTCTAAACCCTAAAACCTAAAAGATGAACCCTAAACCCAAAAAAACCTTCCCTTTACCTCGGTTTTCAAGACATTATGTGACTGATATTATAATAAAATTTTATATAACGAAATAATAGTATCATATATTACAGTATAAGAAGATGTTATAAATTTTCAGTATAATAAAGATTATATGATCAACCATATTTTTCAATATTATTTACACTATCAGAATCATGATCAGAAAACATTTTTGACGTATAAAGTCATGTTTTACCTATGTTTACTACTACAGGTAGGTTATACATATTGATATTGGAGCTTGTTATAGTACACAACCAACAACACAGGTTAGTAAAACTGATTCTTTAACACTAACTGAACTTCAAGAAAGAATTTATGGGAAATGAACCATGGTGAGGGAGGAATAGTGACAACGACTGTGGTGATGGAATGAGTTTACATCGTCACCATTTTCATTGTCACCATTCCTCCTGTGTCATAGTTAATTTCTGACAAATTATTTCTTGAAGTTCAGTTAGTGTTATAGAATGACCTGTACATGTGAGAAAATAATCATAAAACATACCATCATGTGGACAGTCATACATAAATTAAAATCACACCATTTTCTAAGAAAAATTTGCATAAAAAGACTAATTGTTTATATATATAAATATATAAAACCATATCTTACAAAACACCATTTTTTAGGTAAAATCATATCTTAACAACATGTTAGTAGTATGCTTTGAAAAACATGAAGACATCCCCCTTTCTTTTTGTAAAAATAACTTTATAAAACAATGTGAATAAACATGACATATCTTACATTCTAAAGTCATTACATTATGCTGACCATAACGTTATATTTACATTTTACACTTATGACTCATTTCATTTGTTTATATACAGATGGATGATACTATACTACTCACTCAGTAGGATAGTCATGTTTCTCAGGTCATGTTAGACAGTGGTGAGGATTGATCGATCAGGGTATATCAAGTGCTCCATTTTCATCACAAGGAAACTCCAGATGCCATTAGACCATACTTGCATTATGTTAGCTTCTATGGCATTGTCATCTTAGATTTCACATTTTTCGACCATCACCTGCTTGTTGCCCTCCTAGAGATGTGGAGACCAGAGACACACCCATTCCACCTACCTGAGGGAGATATGACCACCACCCTCCAAGATGTGGTAGTGCTTCTTGGTCTTCCTATCTATGGGGAAGCCATTATTGGACCCATTCGTGCATATTGGACCAACCTTTCTTAGTGATTGTTAGGCGTCGACATTTTTTATGACCGTAGGGATACTGATGGAGAGTCGATATCTATGACTTGGTTGGAGGTAAAAATTTCACATTTATCTGATGATGCTAACAAACATACTTTCATGCATTATGCTCGTGCATATATATATTTCTCATTGGAGGGACCATGTGTATTGATCACTCGGGGATGCATGTGCACATGATGTATCTACCCCTACTAGAAGACTTTTATTGGGCCATTACGTACAATTGGGGATTAGCCTACTTAGAATACATGTACAAAGCATTATGCAGGCTATCCCATAGGTACCACAAAGATCTCGGGTGATGCATCATCCTTCTTCAGATATGGGCTTGGGAGTGCATCCCCACATTCCTCCCTAAGATTTCTGGTCTACCGATCGCAATGGAGGTGTTGTATAAATCTCCGCATGGACACTGATATAATCACTCATTTCTATTGGTTTTTTATTCTACTAGGATTTATTGAATTTAATTTCTCATTATTTGTCACTATCGATGTTGTATTTTATAGGTGGTTTTAGAGACACAACATTTGCGTAGTTCTGAGACATCATTTGGGCATATATCAGCTCAAGTTGGACTATCTCTTACCTGATCAGGTATGTATATACAATCTATCACTGTCTAAAAAAATTAATAATAGCATCAATTTTGGTTTTTAGTAAGGAGATTTTTTGACAAAGGTCACATGTCATTTCAGATTTCATGGATTCCATACTAGACTATTATGGACTAGTTGCCACCATACTGCATCATTGGGCTTGATGATGTTATGGTTTTAGTGACCCTCATTCACTTCTATATTATTGAGTGGAAGCGGTCTGGAAGAGTCATGCATCAGTTTTTCTATGATTAGCTAATTCCATTGCCACCAAGACAGACAAAGAAGCTTCATGACGTGAAGCTGACAGGGAGGCAGGATGAGGACTAGCACCGATTACATGTCGGCTTTCTTGACTGCTGGTGTAGACGTGTAGAGTTTCGTATCTAGGGTTTACCTACGAATTGATTCTTTCTTTCAGAGTAGGTCGAGTATGAGTCATGGTATAGACTGAAGTCTATACTGTATCTTACTTTATACGAAAGAGAGATTCATAAGATTGTAAGTCAATAAATTTCCATTAGTTTGTTTATTGACCTGTTATCTAATTCATTTTGAATATATTTATAGGGAACTCACTCAGAACATCTTTTTTATATGAGTGATGAAGAGGATGATGGGTATTTAGCCGGGAAGTCATCCATACTAAAGTGATGGAGATGATGTCATCTTATCATGTGATTTCTGAGAGCATCTTCGAGAGTCCATCCCAGAGAGAGGAGGTTTCTATCCCATAGAAACATCCTGAAACAACTGCTGGTGTTGAGGAACCATGACAACAAAAACTTAGATAGCATCGTGTTGCATGTGAGGTCTCATCTATTCCATAGGTAGAGGTCTACCCTCTAGTAGTCCAGCCTCAACCGATTGAGGATGTGCCTCAGGTGGAAAGTGATATGTCTTTCTTGATAGGATATCCATAGTTCTCTCCAGCTTGGGGTCCAGATCCATCATAGCCTTGGGGTCCAGATCCATCATAGTCTAGGGGTCCAGATCCATCACAACCTTGGGGTATAGCTCCATCGCATGCTTGGTTCCCCACTTCGATGATGGAAGGTCCTTCTACCACCCTAGTTGGAGAAGGATCAGAAGTGCAATACGACATGAAATTGAAAACTCCTACCACTGATACATAGGTGGAGGATGCAACGGTCAATGTTCCAGTGCCTGAGGATCATCCCTTTCTAGGTTATTAGACTCCACAACAATCTCGAACAATACTTCCTATTCACAGACCACCATGTGGGATGAAATCTCCTCAACATAGACATATACATTGATTGTACATGTTAATTTATATGTTTTATGTCTACTGAAATTAAAATAATATTATTACTATCATCCATTATTATATGTTTATCCAGTTTTCAGTTTTCATTTATATTTTAGGCATAATTTATATTTGACAGCTTTCAAAGTCAACTACTTGAAACATAAGAATAATTATTAAATTTCAAGTAGATAACTATAAAATCTTATAAAATATATAGTTTAAAACCAATGTAAATAAAATTTAAATAATATACTAAAAATCTAAAAAGTTTTCGAAAATAAAGAGTTTCATAAATAAAATAAATAAATTAAAATGAAAGGAATGTAAGAAAAGTTACTCGGAAGTGAGAGTGAAAAAAAGGAATGACGAGGAGGATCCAAAGGCACCTACTTGACTTTGAAATCCTATAAAATATAAAATATAATACCCATATAAATAAAAATTAAAACTTCAGCTATTTATTATATGTTTAATATATTTTTTAATTTTTCTTTATATTGGTCTTAGAGTTTATATTTTAGAGGCTAGCAAAGTCACATACTTGAAACATTTTTAAGTTTTAATTTGGTGGATTAAAGATCTTATAAATTATTTTTTATCAACATGTTTTATGATTTTTTTTTATTTTTAACTATTTATTTTATATTTAATCCATGTTTTAATTTTCATTTATATTGGTCTTATATTTTATATTTTATAGGCTAGCAAATTTACGTACTTGAAACATTTTTAAGTTTCATGTTTGTGGATTAGAAAGCTTATAAATTATTTTTCATCAACATGTTTTAAGAAATTATTTTTATTTTTGACTATTTCTTATATTTTTAATCCATGTTTTAATTTCAATTTATATTGGTCTTATAGTTTATATTTTATAGGCTAGCAAATTCATGTACTTGAAACATTTTTAAGTTTCAGGTTGGTGTATCAGAAAACTTATAAATTATTTTTCATCAAAATGTTTTAATAAATTCTTCTTATTTTAGACTATTTCTTATATGTTTAATCCATGTTTTAATTTTCATTTATATTGGTCTTATAATTTATATTTTATAGGCTAGAAAAGTCACGTACTTGAAACATTTTTATGTTTAAATTTGGTGGATTAGAAAGTTTATAAATTATTTTTCATCAACATGTTTTATGAAATTATTTTTATTTTTTACTATTTATCATATGTTTAATACATGTTTTAATTTTTATTTATATTGGTCTTATAGTATATATTTTATAGGGTACAAAATTCATGTACTTGAATAAGAGATAAATTCTGTTGAAACATTTTGTTATATATATATACATGTATATATAAACATAATCAATTAAAAATTAAAAATTTAAATTTTAAATATATAAAAAACAATATTAAAAATAGATTTTTTTTGTTTTAGGAGAAAGGTGGTAGTGCCACTGCTAGCTTTGGACTTAACAAAAAGGCGACAGTGGTGATTCCACCTTTGAGACACATTTTAAAAAAACATAAGCTACGCATTTTAATTTTAATTTTTTCAGAAAACATATTAAAAAAAACTCATCTCTCGCACCTTCAAGTTCTCATTGAACCTGAATGCTGCCGCTGTTGTCATTGAACCCTACTATTTCTGCCACTCTCGATATTCCTTGACTTTCTCAATAAATCAAACCTCTCTAAATCTATGGTATGTTGCACCTCATCTTCATGTCTTCTTCAAGTTCAGAGTCTTGATTCGGTCCTCCTTGTTTTTTGTTTTTGGGTTAGAGACTTCACAATTCACCTTGATTTGTTTGATTGAGAAAATCATGATTTTTTTGAGTTCATAAATTCAATGTAACCTACTTGGTGACGCCAATGAGTTCATTAGACTCGTACTTTAGAATTATGAAGTATTTTTTGATGGGGATGAACTCTATTTCACAAGCATGTTTCTTCCTCCTCCCCCATTCCCTTTATTTATTTTCTTGATTCATGTGATTCTTCGCTATTATCCTTTTGTTACAACCATGAACCAATACTTAGATAAAATTATAAATCTCTACAACAGAAGATTATTTCATTCCTTTAGTAGCCATGGATTTCAAATTTAACAGTTCTCTCTCACACCTCACTCAGCAACTACCACCCCTATATCTTGTATAATGGTACTTGATTGTTAATTGATTTATCCATCATAAGTATTTGATAAATATTAAGTAAAACCTAAAACATAAAATACCTTCCTTTTTTCAAGGTATGATGTTAAATATTTTATCTTAAATCATTGCTTAGATATAATAATTTTTATGAAATAGGGTTTTGTAGATAATTAGAAAGTTAGATATCTATGGTAGACAATTTAGAAAAATAGGCTTTTGGGTGAAATCCTAACATAAAACACTTTTATCATTGAATTATTTTAAATAATAACTCCTTTGTGTGTATTTTGAATTTTTTATGGTATTGAAAAAATATTCAATGCATATTCTTTGGGAGATAAAGTTTTTATGATGAACATGATATATGTTCCATGAATATATAAGTTTTTCTCCATTTGATAAATGTTACATATCTATATTGATTAGTTGTTATGAACAACTAATTGTTATATGGATATGAATTTAATCCCCACCACAACATCCACCACATCTAGCATTGAATTTCACCATCATCATAAAGTCACTATTGACCACGAGCACTCAAACCATGAGTGTTTTCGATGTTGTTTCAAGAATCTTCATCATCTAGCCTTCTATGTGGCTAAATCAAACTCCCTCAAGATTCCTGTTTTGATACTCGATATATTTTAAACCAATTTCTAGTATTTAATAACCTATATCCAAATTTATTTTTAATGATTCTATCAAATTAAAAATGACAATTTATTAGGTTTTAATTTATAATTATTTTTTTAGAAGAATCATTTTCATTATTATGTTTTCAAGATAGGAATAATTTGCAATCTTTTTTCTTGGTGGCATTACGACTTAATTTTTTGATTCATTCATGGTGATAATTTTGTTGTTCATGTTTATTAGAACCATTAATAAAATTTTATTCATTATATTTGTTTTCAGTGCTGAATATATTTTAAAAAATATAATAATTTCTTTTTTTTAATTGTGAAACCATTATTATATTCAATAGTCATATTTTATAATATGATTTTTTTTTCAAATAATATAGATTTTATATTTTTATATTTATATAAATATATATATGTAAATTTTTATACATATTCCAATCATCTAAGGAATGTTTCTACTAGTTCATCTTCCAATACATCAAAGATCAAGCTCACTCCGGAGCAGGAAAGGTCCAATGCAGTGATCCTTCGGATCCCCAATCATGGTAACTCACAGTCAGAGTGAGAAACTTCTGACAATGTTGATGAATATGACTATGAGTATGGAAATGATCCTACATTTTATGATCATTAAACCATTTTTATGGCTGAGGGAATGTCTCTTTGTGTGACCCCATCCATTATTTTTTTCTCTTGTATTAATTTTATTTCATATTTTAATAAAAGATCAGGATATTTGTCTTATATATAGACCTTATTCTTAAAAAATTATATTTTATAATAGGTGAGATAAGCTTATCAAAGGGTGTTAGATGCTATTAAAATTTTGACAACCTAGTTCAAAATGGAATGGTATTGGTTTCGAAAAATGAGAGTGAGTTTTCTAAGAAAGTTAGAAAATGAATTTGGTTTTTTATTTTCCAAAAAAAATTAATGGGTAATTTTTTTTAAAAAAAAGTGATTTTATGTAAAGGGTAACATGTTTTTAGTGATGATAATTATTTTTAAAAACTAATAAAAAGTGTACCAATGATTTATTTGTCCAAGATTCATCATTTTTTTATAATTTAAATGTGATTTTAAGGGTAAATGATTGGTTTTAATGTTAATAAGTTTAATTTCTGTGATGCTTCGGAATGAGGATGATATTTTTGATTTAAATGATGATCTAAATAAAGGATATTTTAAATATCAAATTGAATTTAAAAGGGAGTTTTTTTATTTGAAATTATAGTGGATATATTCATTAGTTTTTTATAATGTAGTATTTTTATCAACAATGTTCAATCCATCTTACTCTTCTATTAAAAAACAAAATTTTATTATGCAGTATATGGTACACTAAGTTAATGGTGAATAACATTATTCTCAAAATAATAATCAATTTTTCACCTTATAAATTCCATACCATTATATGTCTGGTTTATCTATAAAGAGAAATTACAGTCCTTATCTACTTTTTTTCTAAAACATTTAAACATATTTAGATACTATGATTTATGTATCATAAAGAAAATAGATTTAATTCAGGTAAAATTATCAATAATATAAATAATATACTTCTCTATATTTTTTTAATACTTCCTTATAGTCCCAAAATTATATAAATAAATGATCTTATATTATTAGTTAGATATTATCTCTAAATTATTTTATGAATAGTTAATATTTGTTCACTTTAGTCGTATTGATAACATCATATTCCTTTCTCTTTTTAGTATTAGAAGGTCACAAATATTTTATCCTTAGGTGATCCTACTATTATTATTTTTAGATAATATGATCAATATGTATATTCCATAATAGGATTCCTACATTAATACAAAATTTGAAAGAATTTCCCACATCACCCACATGAATTAGATTTTCACTTTGGTCACTGAACTCTTATCAAAATACATCCATAAAATTAGGTATTGGTTTGTTTTCTATATGATGTATGAAACCTAAAATGGGAAACAATGTATTACCTTGGTATCATCCAAGAAAAATATCCACCCCAACATAACCTAAGGAATATTGAAGATTCTAGGTTAGTGTCAATTTATAACAGAGAATGGCCGAGAAATAAGTGATACACTTTTCTTTTATAATCACTCTTTAGAAACTTACCTCGATTATTGATTAAAGTCTTGATCTACCCACTTACTAGTTTCTTTTTCCTTTTTTTCCAGTCCTTAATATATGTGTCAAAAATTTGAGTGATATTTTTATTTATAAATACAATGGGCTGAGTAGTATCTTTATTTATAAATGCATACATTTGTAAGGACAAAGGGTGGTATCTAAATTTATATGATCATATTAACTTTCAAAAACCTCTTAGATACACAAAATTTCACCTCCTATATAATATAAATTTATAATAACACCATGGAAAAGGAATATCACTAAATCCATCCAAACCATAGGACATCCAGCATGACCCGACTACCACAACCAAGTCCTTATAAGAAGATAATTAGTGTTGAAATTAAGTACTCATACCAAAGGTATTTTCCTTTTCATGGATTAATTAAAGGATTTATTAAAATATTGAAACTATAATGGTTGTATCATCATGAGTGTGTGTAAGACCATCCAACTAATCATTCTCATAATCACACAAATCAAGGAGACCCTTGTAGGGATCATACTACTACTGCTACTTTTTTCAACTTTAGATAACAAACTAAGAAATATTGTATGGTGCTTCACCAACTTCCCAATCTGAGAAAATTTAGATTTAAGGAGAAAAATTTCATCCTTATCAGTTTAATCTATTAAATAGTTATTATTTTATTTTGTTTCCTGAGACTCATCCCCCTCTCTTCTGATATGCACCTATGTTTACTAAACTGCCTTAAGTAGTATTCATCCCAAAATAGGTACCAGTGATCATTATAGATGAATTTATAAGATAACACCTTTCACTAGTGGAGCAATTATTTTCTTAAATTAAATTTCCCATTTCCTTCAAAGCATGAAGAAATAATTTGAAACATTAAAATGCTGGTTTATCATAATTTAAAAGGCCACTTTTGTCTTATTTTTTGTTAAATATTAATATTATAGATTAAAATAGGATGGATTTGAATCAAAAAATGGATTAATTACAATAATATGACAAAAGAGTATGAATATAGGGTGAAAGTGTTCATTATGTTTGAAAAATATCATGAATATGGCCCTTCTCAAATCCTTTGTCCCTATTTATGTTGTTATTATTCAAGACTAATTACTCCAAAGGAGTTGGAAGAAAACAATATTTGTCATATAATAGATTGAAGTTATAAATGTTAGTCTAAACATGTGGAAAAAGTGAATGTAACTAGTGGCTGAGATAACACTACATTTTATGGATCATCTAATATGAGTAAAAGTGTGGACAATGAAAAATTCCATATTGAGGATGTTATTACAGGTGTGAATAATGATGAAGATCATAATGAGGAAATGATAATAATAGTTGAATATGAACTTCATGATTCTCTAAAATTGTTTTATAAGTTAAAGAGTTATGCAAAGACTCAATTGTATACTGGTTTTACTAAATATATATCATTTTCAGCCGTACTAAAGTTGTATAATTTAAAAGTTGGAAATAGATGGAGTGATACTAGTTTTACTAAACTAATTTTTCTCTTGAATGATATTCTCCCATAAGATAATGAACTTACCATCTTAACATGTGATTATAAAATAATTCTACATTTAATGGGTAAGATCTCTAAAATAATACATGGTTTTCCAACTGAATGTATACTATTTCACAAGGACCAAAAATCACTTAAAAATTCCCGAAGTGTGGTGATTCTCAATACAACAAAGATAAATCATGTCTTATAAAAGTTTTATGGTACTTTATAATCATTAAAAAGTTTAGGAGCCTATATTAAAGTGACTATACTAAAAGTCAATTGATTTGGAATGCCTATACAAGAAATAAAGATGGGAAACTTCAGCACCCATAAGGCTCTCCTCAGTAGAATAGAATTGATCATGAGTATCCTGAATTTGTAAATTAGCTGAGAAACCCTTGTCTTGCACTATCTACAGATGGAGTGAATCCTTTTGGGTTTTAAAGAAGCACTCAAAGTTCATGGATGATTATGTTGGTAAATTATAACATTCCACCATGGTTATACATGAAACAAAAATATGTAATGTTATTTATGATTATATCAGTATGAAAAAAATGGGTAATGATATTGATGTTTATTTGGATCCATTGATAAAATATTTGAAATTATTATTAGATTCAGGTGTTATATTGTATGATGCTTAAAGAAATGAATATTTCACGTTGAGAGCCATGTTGTATGGGATGATAAATTAATTTCCTGCTTATAGAATTTTTTTAGGATATAGCATTAGAGGAACTAAATGGTGTCCCATTTGTGAACAAGGTACATAGTCAATTAAGTTGAAAAGTTTATTGAATATTGTGTTGCTAAGACATAGAAAATTTCTACCATGATGACATAAGTATTGATCTTATAAGACATAATTCGATGGGAGTTCAGGAGAACATACAAAACCATTTTCACTAATTGGTGATCAAATATTTGAGAAAGTAAAAGATATGGACACTGCTTTTGGTAAACCATTTTGGAAAAACCTTATGAAAATTGGTTGGAAAACGAGATCAATTTTTTTGAATTACTATACTTGAATTATTTTAATGTTAGGAACTTTATTGATGTTACACATTTTAAAAAAAATGTATGTGATGGTACTATTGGCACATTACTAAGTGAACATGAAAAAAAGGATGTAATTAAGGATAGGTTTGACATGATTAACATGGGAATACAAGTATAGTTGGAACCAATTAAGGGTGAACAATAAAATTTTCTTCCTCCAACATCTTACACTCTTTCAAGGCTGGAGAAATATCAATTTTTTAACTTCTTGAATATTGTAAATGTTCCAGAGGGGTATTCATCATATATAAATAATACCATATCAATGTTTGATTTAAAGTTAAAGGATTTGAAATCACATTATTTTCATTTTTTGATGAAATATGTAATTCCTATAGCTTTAAGTTTTATTTTTTCCATGAATTTCCATCATACATTAACCAAGATCTATTTATTTTTCAAATCTATATACAAAAAAGTTATAAACCTGGTAAAATTTCCAACTATGGAAAAGTAAAATTTCATCATATTATATGAATTAGAAATTTTCTTTTCCACTGAAATTATTTGATATAATGGTTCACTTGATGGTTCAATTGATAAGTGATATTTGACTATGTGGTCCTATACATTATAGATGGATGCACCCCATTGAATGATATATAAAGATTTTGAAAGGGTATGTAAAAAATCAAAATCATCCTGAAGGTTTTAATATGGTGTGATATATTATTGAGGAAGTCATTGAATTCTGTACCGACTACCTATCCGCTGTGAAAATCCTTGGTCTACTAAAATATCATCACATTGGGTGTATTTTGGGTGAAGGAATTTCTTCAATAGATGTTCCCACAATCACTATTATAGATCAGTATTAGGCCAATATTTATGTTTTTCATAACATTTTAGAGGTTTCCTTGTATGTTGAAACCCACAACTAAATTCTTAGGCATTTGAATCCATCAAGGGATGAAATATGGATATCAAATACACATAATAAACAGTTTATAGGATGGTTTCAAGACTATGTTTTTGATGATTCATATGAAAATATATAAATTCTTCGTGATGTTTGACAGTGAAAAGATGTTCTCGATTCTGGGATTCAATTTAACTTTGTGTGTTATCAAACAGTGTTGAGTTGCATGAGACAATTCTTTCTTTAATAATTATCTAATTGTATTCTGTTTTCGTGCTCACTCCCACCTACTTGTTTTTATTTTTAGTATTGTTCCACACTTCTAATTTTTCCTAGGCCACATTTCTCATTTATCTTGGAGTACATGTGTTTGAGCCGACAGGTTTCATGTATTCTATGCCTCGTACCTCGTACTGTTAGATGACATGTCTACAAAGAAATATTAATTATGTCAATGTATTTAAAATATTCAAATATGATCTTTAGAGATTAAATTGAAAGATGACAAAATATATTAAGAAATGGTATCACGGTATGTCATGGAAATGGTGTATCCTTCAAACGGTGTCTGGATTGGTTACGATGTCTTGTGGTCATGGTGTCTGGTTCACGGTATCTTGTTCATGGTGTCTTTTTCACAGTGTCTTGTTCACGGTGTCTGGTTGTCGCGGTGTCTGCTTGTTCATGGTGTCTGGTTTTCACGGTGCCTGCTTGTTCACAGTGTCTGGTTGTCACAGTGTCTGCTTGTTCTCGGTGTCTTGCACTTTAGAAAATATTTGTATTCAGACTTAAGTAGTGATATTTATATAATGAATTAAACTTAATCATTTGTCAGAGAAATCACCATAAAGTGAATTCAAAAGTTAGGGTATGGTAACCAAACTGAGTGTATAGCACTTAAGATCATTGGATAGATTTTACTAAACAACTATGCATTTGATTTTAGATAGATTACATATAATTAACATGGGTTATAAGTTGAATAGGATTTGTGATCATTAAAACATGATTAATACATGAGGATTCTAACAATATCCCCCCTTTTTATGATCACAAATCATGTCTATTTAGAGTGTATATGTGTTATAACAACATAGTTATAATGTTCATATAACATATATAGAGTGAGTGTTCTCTTCTCCTATATGTCTCCTATATTTTTCCACCTTTTGGGATTATCAAAAATTAGAAAGAAAAATAAAGACAAAAGAGATAAGAAAATATCATAATGTATTAGATAAAAATAGGGGAATTAAAAAAAGTAAAACAAAATTAACAATATTCCCATAAAAAAAGAGTAAGCACTGTCCTTCTTCACTGGCCGGTCTTCTCTTTTCCCTTAGCAGAAGTAGCATAAGAGTAATCCATAGGAGCAGAAGTTCAGGTAGAATAAGGAAGTGAGTTAGTTGATAGATAAGATAAAGGAAGACCTTCAAAGATAGAGGGGGCCAGAGTAGGTGCAGTAGAAGACCAAGGAAGTTGTTGATCAAGGATCACTGGCATTATCTAACTCAGTGCATGACTAACAGACATATAAGTGGAGGCTAGGATAGAGGTGAATGTAGGAAAACTAGGTCTCAGAGGTGTAGCCACAGGAGAAACAATGGTTGTACTCTGTACATGAAGATAGGGCCTCATAAGCTTAATAAAATCCCCAATGATATCTCCACCATACTACATAGCTTTCTTGAATTCATCCTTGTTTTCCATAAACTTGTCCAACAGACGATTGAACTCTGTGAGATTTTGGACTTGAGTCTTGAAAGCTTGAGTAACAGGAGGAATCCTCATATTTTCTACAAGATATTTGAAATGATTGGTCATGTCAGTCTTTGAGAATATTCAGTTGAAGTAGAAATCCACTTTCTTGGAAATTTCTTACTGAGAATCTTTAGTAATTTTTTAATGGATTTGGACAAGATGAAGAACTCTTTCACTGTTCTTGATAACTTCATATAGATAATCTTTATTGAAACCACTTACCACAGTCTCAATTTCTTCTTTGACCACTATTCTGGGTAGGTCACTGTCTAAGGAAGATTGAGATGATTTTCGAGATGTCTTAGAAGCAGTGACAATTGAGGTGAGAGATTTTAGTTGATTTAGCACTTTTTAAAGACACCCCGTATACTCATCAGTGAGCTTGTTAAGATTAACCACAAGCTCTCGCATTTCTTTTGCAATCTTTTTGTTTCTTTCTGCCACTTTTTCATCTATGGAAGCTAAATGAGGTTGAATTTGAGAGACAAAATTCTGTGGGGTTTGAGGAACAACAGGATCCACAGGATGAGTAGCAAGATCTGATCTCAAATTCATCACTTTCTGCTTGTCTTCAATCATACCTATTAGATTATTCAATTATTCACTAAGTAGTCTATTTTTAAATCCGACTTCCTGAATCTGATGAAGCATTTTGGGTTGAATTTTCCAAATAACTTTTTCCAACAACAGTGAGGCATCTCTCTCACTTAGATTTGTTACAAGATCTAGTTGGGCGTTCAAGAGTTTTTCAACTCTAGCCAAAAGGGTAGCTCCAAATTCTTTCAGATCATCTGTACTCACCAAGGATGGTTGTTCTGGTGAAGGTTCAAAGATAGGGACTGATATGAGCTCGGGTTCCTTTTTAGGGGAAAGATTAGAGATAGATTTCAATTGGAACATAGTGGAAAGGTCAAGCCCTTCTATTGAGACTTCCTGGAATTCATTCACATCATAAAATATGGGGAATATATACCGAGTGTCTACAGGGCACAGATCAATTGTGTTTGGTACTTCAATAGATTCCAGATTTGGGGGTTTCTCCCCCTCAATAGTTGCATCCTTCTTAGGACTGAGAGGCTTAGGGAATCGATCTATTTCTATGAATTCATCTCTTATGTATTCTCTCATTTCTTATCTAGCCAACTGAAAAGCCATATCCAGCCTTTCCTCAGCCGAAATAATGACTTCAAGAACAGATTGTTCCACTTGGAGTTCCTCAAGGTCAGCTTCTTGCATAACAAGTAATTCTTATTCTATAAGATTTTCCTTATCATTATTTTCGGTTTCTTTGACAACGGATTATATTTCAACTTCAGGTTGATCTTCCAGATTAAAAAAATCTTTAGAAGTAGGGACTTCCTTTTCACTTACTACATGAGGGACAAGAGTATTATCTTCCTTATCAGAAACAGTTTCCCTGGGAGGCACAACAACCTCTTCTTCTTCTTCTTCAGAATACTCAACAACTTCATCTAGTTCCAAACCAGGATCAGTAATATATTTTGGTCTTGAAGGATGTTCTACTAGATTGAACTTTTCATAAATCCTATCATTTTCTTCAACTCATGCCTTTTTACAAGGATTCCAATTGATTTTTATCCTCTTGATAATGAATTTTGAAAGTCAGAACTCACAATCCTTGATAACTTCTTCATTAGGTCCAACCATACCTTTGGCATGAAGCATGGCTGAGATAAGCTAAGAATAAAATAGGGAGGTTGACTTGGATGTAGTTTTGATTATCTCACACATATGGTGTATGACATACTTACAAAGGTTGATCTTATGCCCATTTTTTCATAAGATGAATCAGAAACACTTCCTGATATCTTAGTACAGAAAAATCACCTTTTATGGGGCTAATCAAGTTCTGTATAAACTTAAACAGAAGTCTAGAGTCTCCATCTAGTTCATCATTAATGGATCTCCTCTTGGTTCCATTTCCGATTAAGATTTTTAGAGCATCTTCCAAAACAAATAATTCACTGGACGGTGGAGGTCCTCTCTGATAGTCCTCACAAATGCCTTCATGAGGTATACTAAGGCATGAAACCCATAACCTCAAATAGAATGAGCATTTCTGGCCATTTATCCATCTTCACACAGCATAACCATCTTCAGAATCAAAGGAGAACTGAACATACTGATAAAATTGAGCCACAAGCTTAGGGTAGATAGGTCTATCTTTCTTCAAAAACCATTCTAACCAGCCTTTCTCTTTTAAAACTTTCAAAACCAAAGACTTAATTGATAGAATCTACTAAAAGTGTATCTCTTTATTAGGTAATACTACTAGGTTTACCAGATTTGGATTTAGAGGACCTTTGGGTGCCAGATTAGGTGTGATTTTCGTCTTCTTTGAGCTACGTTTCTCAGGAGTCGACGATGAAGGGCGTTTCAACTTGGGTATTCACCGAAGGTTCGAGATAGAAGGGTTGAAGGATTCAATAAGGATTACAAATTGAGTTAATAAAATAAATCTCGATTTAAGGACAAGTGACACTTCATTTATTTTATCATTTAGGAATACCAAATATCTCAAAAGTAAAAGAGAGGGAAAATAAAAAAGGTAAAATGAATAATTACCATGATACATTTTTTAATATGTAAATAAAAATAATAAAAATCTTTACAGTGAGACCATATTGGGTCTTTATGGTGAGACAATGAATGAATTTTATAGTGAGACACTGACTGATACTTACGGTGAGACAGTGATTGATCCTTACGGTGAGACAGTGACTGTCAGACAGTAATCATGAAATACTAACTGTGAGACCATAAACATGAAACAATAAGATATAAAACAGTAAAATATAAAACAGTAAGACATTTACTTAAGATTTATCATGCTGAATTCATGTATGATGTAGTCTATTCTTTCATAATTTAATGGTTTGGTAAATATATCAGTAAGATGATACTCAGTACCAATGAATTCAAAAGTGATATCACCTTTTTGATAATGATCTCTCAAAAAGTGATGTCTTACATCAATATGATTTATCCTAGAATGTGAAACAGGATTTTTAGAGATGTTAATAGCACTTGTGTTGTCACAATTTATAGGTACATGCCTAAATTGATATCCATAATCTAGTAACGTGTGTTTCATCCAAAATATTTGGGCACAACAACTTCCAATAGATATATATTTATCTTCTGCAGTAGATAATGCAACAAAATTTTGTTTCCTACTACAACATGATACTAGTGACTTGCCTAAAAAGTGACATGTTCCAAAGGTTATTTTTCTATCAAACTTACAACCACCTAAGTCAACATTTAAATGAGATTCCTTAAGATTTTCTTAAAAACGATCACACATACACACACTAAACATAATGCCAGGTCGACTAGCAGTTAAGTAGAGTAAACTCCCAATCATTCTTCTATAAGTGGTATGATCAATAGATTTTCCATCTTCAACAAGATCCAACTTACAAGGGGTACTTATGAGTGTGTCACTACTTTTAGTGCTATCCAATCCAAAATGTTTTAGAAGATCTCTAGTATATTTACTTTTAGTTAAAATAATACCATCATTATTTTGAAAGATTTGAAATCCAAGAAAGAATTTTAGTTCACCCATTAAAGTCATTTCAAATTCATTTTGAATCATTTTAGAAAAATCAACACATATAGAATTTCTTGATTATCCAAAGATAATGTCATATATATAGACTTGAACAACTAAAACATCATTAGAAATTATTTTTATAAATAGGGTAGGATCATCTATTCCTTTTTTAAAACCTTTAGAAACAAGAAAAGTACACAACCTATCATACCAAGATCTTGGAGCTTGTTTTAAACCATATAAATCTTTTGATAATTTAAAAATATGATTTGGAAAATGGGGGTTTGTAAAGCTAGGGGTTTTTCAACAAATAAATCCTCAGCTATATACCCATTTAAGAATGCACTCTTAACATCCATTTGATGTAGTTTGAAATTAATATGTGTAGAATAAGAAAAAAGGATTCTGATGGCTTCAAGTCTAGATACTGGTGCAAATGTCTCCTCATGGTCAATTCCTTCTTCTTGACTATATCCTTGTGCAACCAATCTAGCCTTGTTTATAACTATGTTACCATATTCATCTACCTTATTTCTAAACACCCATTTAGTGCCTATGGTGAATGTGTCCTTAGGTCTTTCAATAAGTTTCAAAAAAATTTCCTTTCAAAATGATTACATTTTTATTGCATAGACATCACCCAAAATTCATCATTGATAGCATCATTAAGGTTTTTAGGTTCAAGTTGTGACAAGAAGACTTGATGTTCAACCTGATTTCTAAGAGAATCTCTAGTTTGAGTTTCTTTGTCTAGGTCTCCTATAACAACATCTAAAGGATGGTTGTTAAGAGTTCTAACAGCTCTAGAAAAGGAGGGACTAGTTATTTCAGGTTCATCAATAGGTTCAGGTTCATTGTGACTTGAGTCTAAGGAATTTCCAGAACTGGAAGTTTTCATAGATTCTTTCACAAAATGGTTTGAGGATTTTGAATTAATGTTCAGATTTGATACATCATCCTCCAGGTTTTCTAGAATGGTTTTAGACTCATGTGGATCTGCTTCATCAAATTTGGCATGGACATATTCTTCCACACATTTATTTATTTTATTGAACACTCTATAGGCTTTACAAGCCATGAAATATCCTAAAAAGATACATTCATCACTCTTGGATGTAAATTTTTCAAGATTGTCCTTAGTATTGAGAATATAGACTTTGCAACTAAAAACTTTGAAGTAGTTAACCTTAGGTTTTCGATTGTTCCATAACTCATAAGGATTCCTTTTAAGAATAGGTCTGATCAACACTTTATTGATTATATAGCATGTTGTATTGATAACTTCAGCCCAAAAATAAATAGGTAGGTCATATTCACCAAGAATTGTTCTATCAGTCTCTTGCAGGGTTCTATTTATTCTTTCTATAACTCCATTTTGTTGAGGTGTTCTAGGGGTAGGGAAATTGTGACTATAACCATTTTGTGAGCAAAAGGATTCAAACTCTTGATTTTTAAACTCACATCTATGATCACTTCTTAAGGATTTAATTCTAAGTCCACTAATATTTTCCATAGACTTGGTATATTTAGTAAAATAAGAGCAGGATTCACTTTTGTGAGCCATAAAGAAGGTCCAAGTATATATAGAAAAGTCATCTACAAGAACATAAACATAATGCTTCCCATTTAAACTAGAAACTCTAGATGGTCCAAACAAATCCATGTGAACCAGTTTGAGAGGTTGAGAAGTTGACACTTTTTTCTTTAGTTTGAAGGATATTTTGTGTTGTTTTCTCTTTTGACATGGATTACACACTTTTTCATTTGGAAAATCAAGTTTGGGTAAGTCTTTAACTAAGATTTTTCTAGTTATATTTCTAAGGGAGTGAATATTATAGTGTCCTAGTCTCCTATTCCAGAGCCAATACTATTTATGAAATACACTTAAGCATGAATAATTTTGAGAAGCGAAAGAATATATGTTAACAGAGTAAATATTTTCATTTCTTAATGCAGAAAATACTAATTCTTCTTTAGAATTAAAGACATTTCAAGCATCATTTTGAAATCTAACATGAAATCCATCATCACATAATTGTGAGATACTAAGAATATTATATTTTAATCCATCAAAAAACAATACTTTAGAAATTAAAATTGAGTTAGAGTTACCAATTTGGTCGAGGCTAATAATCTTTCCTTTGGAATTGTCACCAAATGTGACATATACTCCATCTATTTTTAGTAGGTTCTTAAAACATGAGTAGTCACCTATCATGTGCCTTGAACATCCACTGTCCAAGTACCATAAACTTTTACAGGAACTCTTTAAGTATCTTTCCTACAAAATGATTAATCAAAAACAAATTTTGGTACCCATACTTGTTTGGGTCCAGTAATATTAGTAATGAGTGCTTTAGTAACCCATATTTGCCTCATGGATTTCCTATAATCATTAATTAAAGTATTTTAAAAGTAAAATCTATTTGGTCCAGAAAAACTTGAAATAGTAGAAAGTGTATCATAAATTGAATTAGTTGATTTGTGTTCAAAAATGGAAGTAAAAATATATGACCTAGATTTAGAAACAAAATTTGTTCTACCAATATTTCTTTTACCAGATTTATAACCAATGCTAGTGTTATATTTAGGGGAAATTTTTTTACCTAGCATTTGAGTAAGGGTATTTTTACCATTATTAAAATATTCTAGGTCATTCTTCAATTGCTCATTAGACATTTTTAAATTGTTGTTCTCTTTGAGCAGTTGATCATTTTTCTCTTTTTTAGTTGTGAGTTCAGATTTAACAGTCACAGTAAGAGAATATTGTTTCTTCAATGATTTATATTTGTCTTTTCGTTCATTGCATGTTTCTTCAAGCATGTTACAATATTCAAACATTTCTTCATTAGAGATATTTTCAAAGTCACTCTCATCTCTAGAATAGTATGAATTATGTGCAGGAGAGTCCAGTGTTACCTCATGTGTGTTTATCATAAAACACATATTGGCTTTGTTATCTTGTTCATCATGTGATGTTTCTGAGTCGCTTGAGCTGTCCTCAGAAGCACTTCAGGTTGCTTTAATTACCTTTTTATACTACCTTTCCTTGTACTCATATCCCTTTTTGTACTTGAGCTTTGGACAATCAGCCATGATATGTCCTTTGCACATATATTCATAGCAGACAATCTCATCAGTCTTGTCACCTCTTTTCCAATCCTTCCTCCAACTTCCTTTTTGGTCATATTTTCCCTTGAAGTTAGGTTTTTTAGAAAAATTTCTTCTTCTTGTAAAATTTCTTGAATCTTTTGGCTAATTGAGCGATCTTCTCATCATTGTTAGGTTATGACTGTTCACTACTAGAACTTTCTACAAAATCTTCCAATTTCTATTTGTCTGTGTATTTAGAGGTGGTGGTTTTGAATGCAATAGATTTATTTTTTGGTTTATCCTCTTCTTCGTTGTTGACTTTCAGCTCTTCTTCATACATCATTAGTTTCCCAATAGTTATTTTATAGGTAGCTTGCTGATGTCGCATGATTCTCTAATAGAAACAGAGGTTCCTCTCTATCTTTCAGGCAGACATCTGAGAATTATCATGATTTGTTCCTTGGTAGTGACTTCTCTTCCAAGAGAAATTATTGTGTTGACAATCTCATTGAACCTAAGATACATGTTAGAGATAGGCTCATCAAGTTTCATTTTAAAGTTATTATATTTAATAGTATAAGTATTAAGTCTCATTTATTTTACACTAGATGTTCCTTCATGTGAGACAGACAGGGTATCCCAAATTTCATTGGTAGTTTTATAAGAAGAAATTCTATTGAATTCTTCATCTCCTAAGGAGCAGTATAAAGCATTCATAGCTTTTCAATTGTTATTGTAGGAAGTTTTGACACCATTATCCCATGTGATTCTATCAGTAGAAGGAATATTATCTTCATCTATAATGGAAGACCAAATTTCAAAACCCATACTCTCTAAATGCATTTTCATTTTAAATTTCCATTGAGCATAGTTGGTTCCATTAAAGAATGGTGGTCTGTTGGTTGCAGCACCTTCCAATCTATTATCCATAATACAGAAATACTTTGAGAGATCTAGAAATTTAAAATTAATAGAAATTTATAGATATTCAAAGTACAACTACAATCACAGATGAATAAGGTTAAGCAAAGTATTAATAAACAACCTATGATACTAAATGTTGGTTGGAGTAGATTACTCAAGAGGGGGTGAATTGAGTATCTATAAAAAACTTCTGGTTAAAAAGTATTCTTAAAAAGGTTTCCCCAAAAGGTTAAATATAGCCCATTTAATCAAAGTTATATGGTTATGAAGGTTTGAATGTTTAAATAAATTCTTAGAAGATTGAATAATTCTCAATAATATTAATGTAAATTAATAATATTAATTTTAAATATATTATACTAAGACAATACAATTATAACTTATTTCCAAGATTAACTATCAAAGTGAATTTAGTGATTTTTGAATTATACAGTAAAGTAGTAAAAAAAAGAAGACTAAATTAAGAAGCACAACTCATATGAAAAAAGTGGTTCAGTCTCAAGATGAGACCTAATCCACTCCACTTGGTGATCACCTACCACCAAGAAGTTTATATAAATAAACTTTATCTACACCCTGGATCGGGGTTAAACAACAATACACAAGACTGTTCAGGTCGCACAAAGACCTCTTCCACAGCTCTTCATGGGAACAAAAAACCAGGCCACACAGGGATCTCTTCCACACTTATCAGTGGGTATATAAATATAAAAAGATGTTTGAGTAAGGATATATTGTATCCTTTAGTTTAATGTAGGAGACAGAGTGTGTTGTTATACAAAAACACACACTGCTCGAATGATAGTAAAATTATACACAATAGAGCATAAATATTAATATAGGTTTAGAAATGCTCTGAACGTTAGTCTTTGCAGCTCTGGACTTCTGAGATGAAGCATATGCAGAAATCAAGTTCTCATATATAAAACAGAGTGTCGCAAGTCAGAAATATACAGCTTGTGTTCTTCATGATGTTTGATAGTGCGAAGATGTTCTCGATTCTGGGATTCAATTTAACTTCGTGTGTTCTCCAACATCGTTGAGTTGCATGAGAGAATTCTTTATTTAAGAATTATCTAAGTGTATTCTATTATCGTGATCATTCCCACTCGCTTGTTTTTATTTTTAGTATCGTTCCACACATCTAATTTTTCCTAGGCGGTATTTCTCTTTTATCTTGGAGTGCATGTGTTTGAGCCAACATGTTGCATGTATTATGCACCTTGTACCTCGTACTGTCTTATGACATGTCTACAAAAAAATATTAATTATTTCAGTGCATTTAAAATCTTCAAATATGACTGTTAGAGATTAAATTGAAAGACGAAAAAACATATTAAGAAACAGTGTCACAGTATGTCATGGAAACGGTGCCTCCTTCACATGATGTCTGGATTGGTCACGGTGTCTTGTGGTCATGGTGTCTGGTTCACGGTGTTTGGTTCACAGTGTCTTGTTCATGATGTCTTGTTCATGGTTTCTGGTTGTCATGGTGTCTCGATGTCACAGTGTATCATTCACAGTGTCTTGTTCATGGTGTCTGGTTGTCACGGTGTATGGTTGTCACATTGTATACTTGTTCCCAATGTATGGTTGTCATGGTGTCTTCTTGTTCACAGTGTCTCACACTTAGGAAAATATCTATATTCAGACTTAAGCATTGATATTTATGGAATGAATTAAACTTAATCATTTTTTAGATAAATCATCATAAAGTGAATCAAAAATAGTGTATGGTAACCAAACTGAGTGTATAGCACTTGAGATATTTGGATTGCTTTTACTAAACAATTGTGCATTTGATGTGAGATAGAATACATAGAGTTAACATGGTTTATATACTGAATAGGATTTGTGATCATTAAAACATTATTAATACATGAGGAGTCCAATAAATTTCATAATAGGTGATTCAAGGAATGAGAAATCCTAGATAAAGCGTCTATAATATCTATAAATCCCTAAGAAACTCCAGATGTCAAAGAAATTCTTGGGATGCTCCCAAGAAAACACACCTCTCACTTTCTATAGATCTACTGAATCTTCTGACTCTATAATAATGTGACTTAGTAAGTTTACTTTGTCGATCCAAAAGTGTAATTTATTGAGATTATCATAGAGCTGATACTCTCTCATTGAATTCAGTACAATCTCAAGATTATTTTTATGGTCATGTTGAGAATGAGAATACACTAAGATATCATCAACAAAGACTACCAAAAATAAATCTAGATACAATTGGAAAACCTGACTCATTAGATCCATAAAAATTGTATGTGTGTTTGTGAGACCGAGCATCATGACCAGGTACTTATATAGACCATTCCTTCTCCTAAAATTTGTGTGTGGTATGTATGATGACCTGACATGCACCTGATGATAGCTTGATTGAAAATATATTTTTGAAAACACCCTCTCTCCTTGGATTTTATCAAATAGATCATCTATTCGAGGCAGTGGATACCAGTTATTGACTGTAAGTTGGTTCAACCATCTAAAATCCACACAAATCATGAGGGTACCATCCACCTTCTTTAGAAAAAGGACCAATGAACCCCAAGGAGAAGTGATGGGGTATATAAAACCATTAACTTCCAGATCCTCCAACTATTTATTGAGATCCATAAGCTCCATTATTGTCATCCTATAATGAGGAATGTTCACTAGTGCTTCTCCTAGGAGGATCTCAATGGTGAACTCTACCTCTCATGTTAGAGGTACCATCGAAAAGTTATCAAGGAATACATCTATGAAATGGTCCACTATAGGAGGGAAAATAGTGGGTCATAACCCCTAATCATCTAAGAAAATACTAGTGATTTGAGCTATCACACAACCCAGCCTCTACTAATTGGGTCTAGTTCAAGTTGCACTAACATCCAATTCTCTGTTTTTCATGTGTTTATCATCCTCTGGTGATGTAAACTTCACCCTATGACTATAGTAGTTAATATGATCTCAATAGGGAACTAACCAATCCATATCAAAGATTACATCAAATCTAGTTGTTCTAAGTAAAAAAATATTCCATATTCATAGGTATCCAACTATCTCAAGGGGAAAATAATTACACTAGAATACACTCTCTAATCAGATACCTAATGGGGCATCGGGCATCATCATTCCATAGAAGTGATCTATCTTAAGGCTAAAACTCTCCATGATTTCCTTGGATATAAAATAATGAGATAATCTTGTGTAAAATAAACCAGACACTAAGGTAGAGGCCACTATAATAGTACCTCAAATAGTAGAAGTTACGACACTATGATCCTTCGGCATCAGTTTCACTGCATGTAACTGGCATGTACGGTGGCCCTGAGTCACAACCTGATTATCCTAAGAATCATGATTCTAACTACCTCTACTTCGACCACTCCCTCAACCTGAATGGATAGTGGTATCCTAGATGTATACCTGAAGAGATACTATAGGGCCCACTTCTGAAAGTGGATTAGGCATAGATCCCCACTCGCTAGGCATTGATGAAAAAGTTATATAGAAGCGCGGATATGCCCCATCCTTCTACAACCTTTGCATTTCACTGGATCTCATAAGTATTGAGGTTTTTTTTCTTGGTTCTCTCAATGTTGACATATTAAGAAACCATTTTCATGAGGATCCCGACTACTGCTACCCCCCTGAGAAACCCCAAAACATCTCTTTTTCTCAGAAAAAGGAACACCAATAGATCTTGGTGCCAAAATGACCTAACTCACACCATCATCTTCCCTCAAGTTCTGATATGTAATAAGGTCTTGGTTGACAATCTCAGATATGGTAATCAACCAGAAGACATTGACCTATGACTGGATAGTGTATACCAGCCCATTCAAGAATCTCCTAGCAGTAATAAGATCATCACCCACTAGAGTAGGAGCGAACCGTTGAAGCTCAGTAAAGTGACCATAATATTCCATGAAAGACATAGCTCCTTACTATAGGTTCATGAATTATCTATCTCTTATATCCCCTAGAGTCTGGGGAAATAAATATTCATAGAATATAGTCTAGAAATTTTCCCATACCATATCTCTATGTCGATCTACCTGTGTAATAATATCCCACAACCGCTTGGAAGAATCGCGTAACATATATGTCACAAGCTTTAACCTCTACTCTATATGTGTCTCCAAATAATTGAATATTGAAAGAATATCTTTGATCCAATACTCAATATCATGTATTCCACCACCCCCTAAAAATGAGGGAGCATTCTACTTTTGGAACTCTTGAGTCTACTATACCATACTCAGGGCTGGTCCTACAACACCTTTCTTATTCTACAGCATACATAGAAAATCCTATTGTAATTGGGAATCAATGCCAATATGAGGAATAAAAAGAGGTTCCACAGGTGGTATTGTAGGATTAATCACTGGTGGATTAAGGCCTGCCACCTCAGGTGTGTGGTAGTCACTGCCTTCTGGGCATATGAATGGAGGACATTGTGGTGACATGATACTACAATTCCAAATGTACACCTCAAAAGAGACCTTAAAAATTGAAAATATTGCAGATAGAAAACTAAAATAGGTACATAGCATTCTTATAGATATATCATACCCCTATGTCTACTCCTAAATCTAGGAATGGGTAATAGAGAAAGACTATAACATGCCATAAGAATGTAAGTGATGCTCCACTACCCACTACTAAGATCAAGTTTGGGTATAGGTCTTTGTTTCCCATGTATAAGATATAAATTTTCACTTTAAAGGTTATTTTTGTTTTAAATTTGGGCTTCTTAAAATATTTAAATATCCTCAAATGGTTGAATTAGATGGATCACCATTTACAATTCATAAGGGACCATACTCTTCATGAACAAAAAATATGGCATCCACTTAACCAATACCATAACATGTTCCATCCGATGTAACTAATGGTACATGGTTCAATGTTCTATAACTGAATACTTAATGTGTCTTCTTTAACCTATTTATGAAAACACTATTAGGTTAAGGAAGGAATTTTAAGTTTTAGTTATATTTTCTCAGTCCTGTAAGGAAATTCAACACATTTTCACATAATAATAAAGGCACCAATAATACACAATAGGAAAATACATGTTGAAAGTAAACATGACAGGGAAAAAATGCATGGCATATCAGTCTTATTGTGCCTATAATGATGCATGTAATTCAATGCCCTCATTTCCTGGGGATTAGGTAAAAGAAATCATAATTTCAATAATAATAATATCAATAACATCATAATACATGTGTTTTACCCAATGGTGAAGTCATATCAACCATAACAGGTGAAAATATAACTAAAATTACCCATCCTAGGTAATTTGGGTCTCCCCTGTACATGGGTTAGCTACGTTTAGGTACAGGGTCAATTCCAAATTCATTTAACTACTATTTTTTTGTATAATACCTCTCCAGTAAGAAAAAGTGAAAAAAGACCTCTGAAACCACTTTGTAACATGATGACCAAGGATCCACTTAACCTATTCCCCAGTCTAGTGGGTCACATGACCTCAAGTGCACCTCCCTGTATGCTTGAGGCTACTAACTAGCAATACATATGCTTGGTTAGCATGTTACAAAAGGGGAATGTGGGACATGTATATAAAATATGCTATACAAAATACAAAAAAAAAGTATACTCTACTAGAATCTCAAGCATATGCTTGGTCCACTACTCTTATGGTCCAACTATGGGTAAAGGATATCAAAGATCTGTAGTGGGATGCTTTCCCATATCTATAACAGAAGACAAGTAATCTAATCAGCTACCAAAGGTGGTCTAAGAAGAGTGTGAGATAAAATCCCAGTATTCCACCACAAATGGTGTATAGAATTAATCCATTTAGTTCTCATATATAAACAATTTATAGGTATAAACCACAAAAGAAACAAATTTAAAAGAATAAATATTGGCTTTCTCATGTTCTTAAAGAGAACATATCAGATCTACCTACTTCATTTCATGCCGAGAATGAGTGTATGATCAATAAATATATATATATTAATATATATATATATATAGTTATATATTGAATCCAAATATATGGACCAAGTACATGCAGTCATAAGTGTCCATATACCTGAAATACTATGTGCTGGCTAGACAAGTTCATAACTTAGACATCCATAACCAGTCTAAACGAGCCTATAAGCTCAAGAAAAAAGGGTACAAGCCCTATATCTCATGATGAGTGAGAGACATCATGCTCAACATTTGAGAGGGTGGGTGTTTCATCATGCCAACACCTGAATCAAGGGACATGGTGCGTCATGCCCATCATCCAAATAGAATTAATGGTGCGAGATGTCGTGCTCAACACCCAGTGTAAGGAAGTGTGAATATTCATGCCCAATAGAAACCTTACCATCATTACAAAACCCATATCAAAGGTGTAATCATATTTATAATATTATCCATGAGGCATTAACTCTCATGCATTTTATTAGTGAGGCCTAAATACAAGCAAGACACCACAATTCATATAAAGTAATTGATAAAACATGCAATGATTGGTGTGTCATTTCCCTCATTTATAAATCATTCCATTTAAACTATTTAATTAATTTAATAAGTAACACCATCATGAATAATCCATTCCATTTAACACATTCCATTTAATGAATC
This sequence comes from Viscum album, assembly GCA_963277665.1. NCBI lineage: Eukaryota > Viridiplantae > Streptophyta > Magnoliopsida > Santalales > Viscaceae > Viscum > Viscum album. The sequence goes on from OY728157.1 coordinate 1,771,596,052, forward strand.
ATGACATTGAAAAAAAATTTAAAAGGTTTAATGAGTCACTTAGAAGATTCTATTGTCAATTGGGAAAATACCTACATGGGAAATTTCATTTAATTTGGGCTAAGCACTTAGGAGTTTCCTTGGGTTCATTCAACAATTATATAATAGATAAATTTCCATTTATAATCCAATATAAATTCTTAAAATGTATTCTGGGAATTTAAACAACTAATTATAAAGGAAATTCAATACGGCACACCCATGGGGTGTCCGCGATTGAGGTTGGAATCCTCAATTAACTAAAAAACGATCCCCGAGTGTATAAAATGGAGTGTACATCAATTTAGAATGAATAAATCAACTTTAAGATGATGTGTGGAAAAGGTCAACATACAGAAAAATGACACGGCTATAAAGACACTACGTTTTTTAGGGAAAATGATGAGAACATATACCTAAGTGCAGTTGATGAATCCTCATCCAATAGCAGCCTTAGATTTGATGTAGGTTCAAATAAATCAAAGAAACGGTCCAATGCCATGAAAATAAGTAAAATGATATTACACCTAAATAACACAATAGATCTGAATATAAATTAGATTGAAGGTAAGATGACTCAAGAGCATACCTATAGCTATTCAAAACCTTCAATAGATCTTGATTTAAATTTTTGATTGGTGAGATATATTAATACTTAGATTAGGGAAGATGAGATCTCATAGGAGGAGGAACCAAACTTTAGCCACTAGAAATGGGATGAAAAAGACAAAATAGTTATAAAATATTTATTAAAGAAAAAATAGCAAATTGACCCTCAAAACTAGGGGTTCACAGTTTGGCCACACGGTTTGGCCAAACCGTGTGCAAACCATGTTCAACCCACTTCTTAAAGAAGAACCCCACATGGTTAAGGTGCATGGTTTACCTAACCATAAACAAACCATGTGAAATTACACTATCTAATATGTCTGAAGTCTCACATAGTCATGAACCCAGGTTCGCATGGTTGTAGAAAAACTGTGTGGCCCCTATGACCCATAAGGAACCCCACACGGTTACCCCACATTGTTACTAATAACCTTTCAGCCTGGCCTGTTTGCCCATTTTACAAAACAACAAGCTCCAAAAAATCCCCAGACACTCCTAGGACCTTCCTTAGGCTGTAGTGCATGTTTACCAAGATTAAACAATGGATTAAAATTGAAAAACAAATGAGTCATACCTTAATGAAAATATGGGTCATTACAAATAATCACATTTCCTTACCTATATGAAGCTAAAAAATATCAAAATTCCCAACAAGGAATAAGGATCTATCCACATCAGAATAAATCTAAGATTCTAGTCATGAGAAGGAAAAAGAGATCTAAGAAGAGCATATAAGAAAGAGCACTCATTGATGAATCGGGGCCTCCAATGCAGTTTGATTTGCCTATGGATGTCTCCCAGATGAAAGGTAAATGTATCTCACACCATAAGAGAAAACAGAGTTCATGTTATAGAATAATTTGGGGAAAACCGAGGATTAAAAGAACTAATTAGAATTATATACACTAATTTTGATGGGCCAAATATACATCGTACGGTTAGGTCACATAGTTTGGAAAACCATGCACCAATTATACAGTTTATAATCTCTCAAGACAACACATTGCATGGTTGGATCACATGGTTAGAAAAACTGTGTGCCAACTATGGATTAACTAATCTATTAAGTAATACCCTCCCATGGTTGGATCACATGGTTAGACAAACTATTCACCAACTGTGCATTTCCCCTTTATTTCATAGTGCACGGTTTCTCCTGGGCATCCACATTAGCCAAACCGTGAACCAACCATACACCTACCTAGTTATTGTTGGGGCAGAGACTAAAAATGTAGTGTAATCAATCACACGACACACACCAGAATATTCACTCGAATTTCTTTTATCACCTGAAATAATTTTACACAACACCTGAAGGATTTTTACAATGCACCCAGAGGATTTTTCACAACACAACACACCCAAAATAATTTTTAACACACACCAATGAATGTACCAATTAATTGTACCACTGATCACCACAACTAGGACACAACTCATGATTTATACAACCAAGGGGACTTTTGATACATTTCCTTGATCATTGATTGTGTTTCCGCTGCTCTGCACATGTTAAACACCAATGCGCCGCACATGCTACCGTTAACGTGGTAACCCCATTCTTGCTCTTGGTGGATGAAATATTGAACATATTTTCAAGAACCTATCAATATATACAAGATAATTTAATCATCATCATCATCGTGTCATATGGTCCATCGCAAACTAGACAACCCCTTCCTTGTTCTCTCTTGTCAGCTACATCGTGCTAGCACACCTTCTCGGTTCTCTCTCGTTAGCTATATAGTACCGTAACACCTTCCCAGTTCTCTTTTTCTAGCTACATCATACTAACACCTCTTTCCAAAATATGCTACTACATCCTCTTATATAGACATGAAGCCCATATCTCCAATGAATGTAGTAAATATTTAATTTTCTATCCATTAATATTGAGAATTAACTCCCCATTAATGCTGGGAGAAAGTATTTCATTAATATTGAGATAAATCCCTCAATTAATAATTTTCTCACTTTAATATTCAGATTTTAAATCATAAATCCCCAAAATATCCACCTTGATTTAAAATTAAAATACTCTATATTCATCTCCACCGTCTGGGTCAATGTGATCTTCAGCTCCACCAAGCTCCAAATGTCACCCAATGAATGGAACATGCCATATGAAACTTGCAGCCAAGAAGACTTTTGATATTCTAACAACACCACTAATACATCCACTATCTTCTAGTGACATTCTTCTAGACACTTGATAGACCACCTAACTAGATGAATGTAGAGACCCGAAGCCTGACGTACATGGACATTACATTACTTTTGCGGAATACTTAGTACATAACAAAAACACACACACAAGGATCGTAATTAGTTTAGTGTCTTTGGAAACTCGGAACATAATCTTCTAATCGTGATGAAAGATCTTCAATATCTCCCATAAAGATCTTCCCTTTTTTTACCTAAAACCTTTCTTTATATCCTGGGGAAAAGAAAACATAAAAGGGTGAGCTCAAATGCTCAGTAAGGGTAAACAAAAGAAATATCAATCACATCATATACATAAGAACATAGCTTTTGGAAATCTTAACCTGCAAAAGAGCTCATAATATCATAACATGGGATGAATCATAGAAGTGAAAATGAGATCCCCATAATCATAACATAAAACTTGAAACTTTGTGGCATGCACACATAATCATGGAAAATCATTTCTTTTTAGTCAAGACTCATTGCCAAGACTATCTTAGTGGACAAAGTCCCTTTCTGAATCGAGTAACCCTCGTTTCAGTCCTGTTTCACTGAACCGGTATAACCTACCATTTCAGCCATGTCTATCTCATGAGATATAAAATCTTTACCCAATGCATTGGAGGGAGATATAGGTCCCACCCATATTATAATGAATCCTTTCTTATGTGTGCCACATAATCATAAATCATAAATCATAGCGTAACCCATGTAATAAAAAAGGGATTCTTAAACAACATGACATCATAAAACAATTCATATAAGATAAAGGAATTCATAAAAATATTTCCATCACAACATAATAAAATCCATGTAATAATAGGGATAAAAACAGAACCCTTTTATTATCTTAGATGGAAAATAATTTTGATAAAATACTTGAACTCCATTCTTGAGGAAAATATCCTTTCTACTTTAAAATCACTTTTCCTTTCTTAACATGTCATAAAATTATAAACTAAAAGAAGTTTATTAAAAATAAACTTGAAAACTTGTAAAGGAAGATTCTTGGAAATAATGTTTTAAAAATCCATTCTTGCCGTATAAGTTAAAAAAACATTCTTCGTACTTTTGTCGGAAAAGTCAAAAAGTACCTCGTATGAAAAAACGACAAAAGATTCCTTTCATATACTTTACTAAAAACTCTCCGAAGGGTAAATTTGGATTTAAACTATTGTAAGTGGATGGAAACAATATTACATATTGAGGGAACATGGATGTGGATGATAAAATACACCCCAATAAATACTTACGAATAAACAATCTCGGATAAAAATGAGATTGTGATATTTCCCTTACCTTAGGTCCGATTTGCTTCGTATGTGTCCGAACCTCCTGTATAATGATTTAAATAATGTCATTGACATATTACAGAATCATATTCATTGTTATGATATCATATATGGTTCACTTATGATATTATATTACCCGTTCTTTTGTAAATTCCATGTTAAAGAAGCGTTTTGGGTAAAATCGTTTCATTTATCGTAGGTGTTTTGACTTGTTGTTCTTGACATCATTATTACTTATATCATGATTTACTTACTTCCAGAATATAAAATATGATTTATATATCATATATATTCAGTATATATATATATATAATAGATAGATAAATAAAATGAAAAACACCGTTCATGGAGACGGTAGTCCGTACGTACGCATGAACGCTGTTTTTCTTTCCTTATTGTCTTGAAATGGAAGTAAGTAGATGACATACATATGTATATATATACATAAATCCAGTAGCTTTATAATGTCATATATTTCATTATTATTTCTTATATATACATTATAATCATTCTTAAATGGTTAACATGGAGAATGAATCTCATCGCGTCGTGGAGACGGTAGTCCGTACGTACGCACGAGCGATGATATCATTTCCATAAATACTGAATTGAATTGGAGTGGATTATACAATATATCAAAATCAATATGATGTTGTAATAACTATTTATAGTTATTCTTTACACCATTATACTCATCCATGTAATGTGGTGGTGGAAAATAGATTACACCACGGCGTGGAGACGGTATTCCGTACGTACGCACGCGCGGTGATTTCTTTTTTTCCGTAGGATGGATAGATGGTGAAATAGGGTTGTTTCATACTTATAATAACATATCAGTATATGAGTGATACTGATGTTATTACTTCATAATGAAACAACCTAAGAAGAAGAAGTGGAAGAAGAAATAAAGATGAAAGAATTGGTAACGGTAATTACCTCTTCTTTGAAGCGCCTCTTTGAGACCTCCTCTTAGGGTACTAGAATTGGTCTTTGAGGAAGACCAGAACCTCTAGGATGTTGCTAGGGAAGTGGAGAAGAGATTTTGGCAGGGGTTGGACGAGCTTGAGTGCTCAAATTGGTGTTAGGAGGAGGGGGAGGAGGTGTCCTTTTATAGGGGAGGAGAGGGGCACCTTAGGAATATCTCAAAATATTATTTTATATTAAAGTCAAAATCGGTTTATAATGGTTCCAAAGGGTCTTATTTCGAAGCTAAAGTGGGGATGAGTCGAAATCCTATCAACCAATATAATTTAGACAAGTTTAGGATATTATTTTAACCTTATCAATTAGATTTAACTCTAAGTTAAATAATTTAACATTTACCGTGTCTTTTTGTTTTCTTTCACTATATGGTTAATACACTTACTATAACATGCCAAACGAACCCCAAATTGTTTATTATTAATATATATATCCTTATCTAAGTCATTTGGCCGAACCTTAGATTTTTAGGAATAAAATAACAATTAATAATATAATATTTGATTTAAAAACTATTTTGTGTCAATTTTGACACTATTTGATATATGATTTTTGTGAAAGTCATAACGGAATTAAATGTTCGAACCAAGTTGATTAAATCAACATTAATATATCATAGTAACCTAGAAAATTAGTGGAATTCATAAAAATTTTCAAATTACATTTATTTTTGTGTTTATAACATCAATTATGTCAATATTTCATTAATAAGATAATTACTGCATCATCGTTGTGTCATAAATAAATTAAATTATTTGATGTCTAAAAATTACAAATAAAATACCATCATGTAGGAAATCGTTTTATCTTTCTAATGAATATTTACAATCGAATTTATCTTATGTATAACCCCATATTAAAAATGATTTACTTATTAAACTTTGATTTTAACTATTTTAACCTTTCTTTAAATAAATTAATAATAAATGTCCTAATCTAATCTAAGTGGGCCTAAATGGTCATATTTTATTCCTAAGTTTGTTTTTGGTCGAATTACACTTGTCCAATAGAATTAGGACATGTGTTAGGTTAATAGTAATATCATATTTACCCTTAGTTACCCTATTTACTATTAACCGCGGTAAAAAAACGTAAAAAGTTACTATTCACCAAAAAATTATTTTCATCTCATTGAACCACATTTTAGTCCTTGATATTAACCGTGTCTCTCGGATTTTCGAAATTCCATTCACAGAAGCGGTAAAATTAAGTTTTATACAAAATTCAGTTTTTAACCTACCACTTAGTAGTTTCACTATTCATCAAAAATTGATGTTTTTCAGAACAATGCCAAAATTTCATCCTAAGCTATATTTCATATTCCGAATTCAAAAATGATTTCTATTTTACAAAATTCCCAACATATAAGTTGCATTAATTAATTTTATAATTAATTTCCGCTGTCACAACAAAATAGCGTGTTTTTAAGAGATAATAACTATCAAAAGATTGACACTTGTTTATAACTGGTTTAAATGTGAAATTACATCCAATGTCCAACATTGTATTAAATTGTAAAAATATATTCTAAATATACTTTAAAACCAATCAAATTAATAATTTATAACTATTAATTATTTCGATTGAAAAAGTTGTTTTTAATTAAAATTTAGTAATTTCCACTATTCATCAAAATATGAAAGTTATCCGAAAATTACCAAAATTTCACCTTAGGATAAATTCGATACTCTGAATCCAAAAATGAAGTTCATTTTGAAAAATAAGATTTACAGAATTTTAAAAAGTGGTTATTACTATTCATAACGGCTAGTTTTAATAATATTTTAATAGCATATCGTTGTTTAGTGAAACTCGGTATTGCGTATTACACACGCTATCGAGGAAGGTCGCGATTGCGTGTAATGCAAGGCAAGTCAAGGATGCGTGTTGTGCAAGCTCCTTTTGGTGTAGCGTACAACACAAGACATTAATAAAATTAAAAAGAATATTTTTTATAAAATCTTGGGCTGTTACATTCTACCCCCCTTAAAATGAATTTCGCCCTCGAAATTCGTCGGGGTTATAAATGGTTTACTATTCGAAAGTTTCTTTAATAGAAACCCACATCGTAAAAAGGAATACCAAAACTTGGCTTTAATAACTAAAGTATGAAATGTAACGATTACCCAAATAAACTAATCACTGGGTTTCCACATAGGTGAAAATATGGATATGGAAGAGAAATCTAACCATCATGTTCTAATGGAGAGTGGTAGAGAACATGGCTATGGAAAAGCCAGTAATCACAAATCCATAAATTTGTGACGATCTAAGGTACCATCTGATTCATCAGGTATAAGAGAACTAGGACAACATTTTTGGTTTTCAAGATCATTTCCCTAAAGTTAAAGAATTTGAATTAGAATAAATACTTACTTTATTTTGGTACAATCTCACTATTGTTCGTGCCTTTAACAATTTCCACTTCATCTCTTAAATAAATGAAGTTGAATTTGTTATTCGTGAAGTGTTAGCAGATCATGTGATAGAATGACGGGTCATTCCATCTGTCTCAAAAGGTTAGCAAAATTTATATACATAAGTCGATCTATAGTGGGATTAATCATATATGGTTCCTAAAATGGGCTTATACTTCATATATCATACTGCTTAATATAATAACACTAGTTTCTACTAAATAGGGACTTCCTGTAGGTCAGTGGTAGGCGATAAAGGCCAGTCGCACTTCAGTTGTGGGTTCGATTCCTACAGCCTTGTCCGAAGCGATGGGCTGTCGCCCGTCCTGCAGGTTGTCCTTTTTCTAAAACTACGTTACTATAACATCCCATCAATAATATCGAAAATCTTCTATCCTTAAACAATACTAACTTATGTCCAACATAATCCAGTCTAATCTTTAGGCTTATACATAATATTGCAGTCCACTCTCATAATATAGTGACAACGATTACCAGAGATTTAATACTGTCGTTGATCCCCACATATCATAAGATATGTCTTGTTGGTCACATTCCAAACATTCAAAGTCCTTAATCGCGTATTCTCTTGAATACCTTAGTGAAAACATGAGTGTAGTTAAAAGTTAACACTTTCCACATACCAAAATCCTCAAAATTCTATATACTCAAACCATGATATCACTTAGTCCTTATATCAATCATGAGCTCATGAATACTATTAAACATTTCATTTTCTCGTCTTCATTATGCGCATATCATCTTACTTCCAGAAAATATCTCAATCACTTTGAATACCACATCAATAAATATTGCAATACTCAATGATACAACATTATTTTGGAATCCCATTACATAAACACTTAATCATTCCACCACATCGTTGTCATATTCAACATTTCCAATAGTGATCGCATGTGATTTCCCTTTGTCCTTTGCCTTCAGTGGTTGCTCATGTTGATCATCACTAACCCTTGGATTAGGGAAATTATTAGCATAATGCCCCATTTCCTTGCACTTGAAGCATTGAAGTGTTGGCGGTGCGTTCTCTGCAGTGTTTGCTTTATTCACATCATTAAAAACCCTTTTTCCATTACTTCGACACTCAGCTGCTCGATGACCTTCTTTTCCACACTTAAAACATTTTCTAGTCCCTTTAAGACAATCTCCACCATGCTTCTTTCCACACTTTGTGCATAAGGAAACATTCATCTTCTTTTCACCATTATTCTGAGATTTCTCCTTGAACTTTATCTTTCGTTTCTTGTCAAAACCATGAGATGGATATGTAACACCAACTTCCATTTCTACCTTGATAGCACAACACACAATTTCTTCATAGCTACTGAAGTCTCTTATAGCTAATGCCCTTCGAAGACTTGGTTTTAAGCCACTGAAAAATCGATCAACTTTACTTTCAGGTTGGATGATAATTCCAGAAGCATACCTTGCAAGTCTTGTAAAATTTGCTTCATAGGTATCAACAGATTCATCGTCCCTTTGCTTCAGTTCAAGAAACTCTTTCTCCATCTTTGTTCGAAGAATACGAGGGAAGTACTTACTGAAAAATAAGTTCTTGAACTCGTCCCATTCCATGGACTCAATTTCATCCCTTTGCCTCGTATTCTTAACAAGATTCCACCATTGATCAGCATCTCCTTCTAAACGATACACTGCTAGGATGACTTTATCATGTTCAGAACATTGAAGAACTGAAAATATCTTTTCAGTAGTACTGATCCATTGTTCAGCCACAAGTGGATCAGAAGACCCACTGAAAGAAGGTGGACGTTGCCTCATGAAGGACTCAATAGAATATTGTTCCCTTCTCTGCTCATTTGGAAGTCCAGAATGATTCATAGCTTGTGTAAGTATAGCAATAAGATTTTGCACTCCATCCCCCATAACATTTGTTTTTTCAGGAGGGCAATCATTGCATTGTCCATTGCATTGATCAACACGGTTCCTTCGGGTTCCAGCCATCGTCTAAAACCCAAAAAGAATAGTGTGAGAGGCAAAAATCATGCTAGGGAAAACAACATAATAAAGGGGGAGTACCTTCAATATCCAACATCTTAGGTTTAATTCTATGATCGTTAGCGTAATTCTATTACTATAACCTATACGTATACTTATCCCTAGGGACATCCCTAGACATACCTTAGAAATATCTCTAGGGATTTCACTAACGTTTTCGCATCCTAGTTTCCAAAGGTTGACTAAACCTTTCCTCTGATACCAACTGTAGAGACCCGAAGCCTGACGTACATGGACATTACATTACTTTTGTGGAATACTTAGTACATAACAAAAACACACACACAAGGATCGTAATTAGTTTAGTGTCTTTGGAAACTCAGAACATAATCTTCTAATCGTGATGAAAGATCTTCAATATCTCCCATAAAGATCTTCCCTTTTTTTTTACCTAAAACCTTTCTTTATATCCTGGGGAAAAGAAAACATAAAAGGGTGAGCTCAAATGCTCAGTAAGGGTAAACAAAAGAAATATCAATCACATCATATACATAAGAACATAGCTTTTGGAAATCTTAACCTGCAAAAGAGCTCATAATATCATAACATGGGATGAATCATAGAAGTGAAAATGAGATCCCCATAATCATAACATAAAACTTGAAACTTTGTGGCATGCACACATAATCATGGAAAATCATTTCTTTTTAGTCAAGACTCATTGCCAAGACTATCTTAGTGGACAAAGTCCCTTTCTGAATCGAGTAACCCTCGTTTCAGTCCTGTTTCACTGAACCGGTATAACCTACCATTTCAGCCATGTCTATCTCATGAGATATAAAATCTTTACCCAATGCATTGGAGGGAGATATAGGTCCCACCCATATTATAATGAATCCTTTCTTATGTGTGCCACATAATCATAAATCATAAATCATAGCGTAACCCATGTAATAAAAAAGGGATTCTTAAACAACATGACATCATAAAACAATTCATATAAGATAAAGGAATTCATAAAAATATTTCCATCACAACATAATAAAATCCATGTAATAATAGGGATAAAAACAGAACCCTTTTATTATCTTAGATGGAAAATAATTTTGATAAAATACTTGAACTCCATTCTTGAGGAAAATATCCTTTCTACTTTAAAATCACTTTTCCTTTCTTAACATGTCATAAAATTATAAACTAAAAGAAGTTGATTAAAAATAAACTTGAAAACTTGTAAAGGAAGATTCTTGGAAATAATGTTTTAAAAATCCATTCTTGCCGTATAAGTTAAAAAAAACATTCTTCGTACTTTTGTCGGAAAAGTCAAAAAGTACCTCGTATGAAAAAACGACAAAAGATTCCTTTCATATACTTTACTAAAAACTCTCCGAAGGGTAAATTTGGATTTAAACTATTGTAAGTGGATGGAAACAATATTACATATTGATGGAACATGGATGTGGATGATAAAATACACCCCAATAAATACTTACGAATAAACAATCTCGGATAAAAATGAGATTGTGATATTTCCCTTACCTTAGGTCCGATTTGCTTCGTATGTGTCCGAACCTCCTGTATAATGATTTAAATAATGTTATTGACATATTACAGAATCATATTCATTGTTATGATATCATATATGGTTCACTTATGATATTATATTACCCGTTCTTTTGTAAATTCCATGTTAAAGAAGCGTTTTGGGTAAAATCGTTTCATTTATCGTAGGTGTTTTGACTTGTTGTTCTTGACATCATTATTACTTATATCATGATTTACTTACTTCCAGAATATAAAATATGATTTATATATCATATATATTCAGTATATATATATATATAATAGATAGATAAATAAAATGAAAAACACCGTTCATGGAGACGGTAGTCCGTACGTACACATGAACGCTGTTTTTCTTTCCTTATTGTCTTGAAATGGAAGTAAGTAGATGACATACATATGTATATATATACATAAATCCAGTAGCTTTATAATGTCATATATTTCATTATTATTTCTTATATATACATTATAATCATTCTTAAATGGTTAACATGGAGAATGAATCTCATCGCGTCGTGGAGACGGTAGTCCGTACGTACGCACGAGCGATGATATCATTTCCATAAATACTGAATTGAATTGGAGTGGATTATACAATATATCAGAATCAATATGATGTTGTAATAACTATTTATAGTTATTCTTTACACCATTATACTCATCCATGTAATGTGGTGGTGGAAAATAGATTACACCACGGCGTGGAGACGGTATTCCGTACGTACGCACGCGCGGTAATTTCTTTTTTTCCGTAGGATGGATAGATGGTGAAATAGGGTTGTTTCATACTTATAATAACATATCAGTATATGATTGATACTGATGTTATTACTTCATAATGAAACAACCTAAGAAGAAGAAGTGGAAGAAGAAATAAAGATGAAAGAATTGGTAACGGTAATTACCTCTTCTTTGAAGCGCCTCTTTGAGACCTCCTCTTAGGGCACTAGAATTGGTCTTTGAGGAAGACCAGAACCTCTAGGATGTTGCTAGGGAAGTGGAGAAGAGATTTTGGCAGGGGTTGGCCGAGCTTGAGTGCTCAAATTGGTGTGAGGAGGAGGGGGAGGAGGTGTCCTTTTATAGGGGAGGAGAGGGGCACCTTAGGAATATCTCAAAATATTATTTTATATTAAAGTCAAAATCGGTTTATAATGGTTCCAAAGGGTCTTATTTCGAAGCTAAAGTGGGGATGAGTCGAAATCCTATCAACCAATAGAATTTAGACAAGTTTAGGATATTATTTTAACCTTATCAATTAGATTTAACTCTAAGTTAAATAATTTAACATTTACCGTGTCTTTTTGTTTTCTTTCACTATATGGTTAATACACTTACTATAACATGCCAAACGAACCCCAAATTGTTTATTATTAATATATATATCCTTATCTAAGTCATTTGGCCGAACCTTAGATTTTTAGGAATAAAATAACAATTAATAATATAATATTTTATTTAAAAACTATTTTGTGTCAATTTTGACACTATTTGATATATGATTTTTGTGAAAGTCATAACAGAATTAAATGTTCGAACCAAGTTGATTAAATCAACATTAATATATCATAGTAACCTCGAAAATTAGTGGAATTCATAAAAATTTTCAAATTACATTTATTTTGGTGTTTATAACATCAATTATGTCAATATTTCATTAATAAGATAATTACTGCATCATCGTTGTGTCATAAATAAATTAAATTATTTGATGTCTAAAAATTACAAATAAAATACCATCATGTAGGAAATCTTTTTAGCTTTCTAATGAATATTTACAATCGAATTTATCTTATGTATAACCCCATATTAAAAATGATTTACTTATTAAACTTTGATTTTAACTATTTTAACCTTTCTTTAAATAAATTAATAATAAATGTCCTAATCTAATCCAAGTGGGCCTAAATGGTCATATTTTATTCCTAAGTTTGTTTTTGGTCGAATTACACTTGTCCAATAGAATTAGGACATGTGTTAGGGTAATAGTAATATCATATTTACCCTTAGTTACCCTATTTACTATTAACCGCGGTAAAAAAACGTAAAAAGTTACTATTCACCAAAAAATTATTTTCATCTCATTGAACCACATTTTAGTCCTTGATATTAACCGTGTCTCTCGGATTTTCGAAATTCCATTCACAGAAGCGGTAAAATTAAGTTTTATACAAAATTCAGTTTTTAACCTACCACTTAGTAGTTTCACTATTCATCAAAAATTGATGTTTTTCAGAACAATGCCAAAATTTCATCCTAAGCTATATTTCATATTCCGAATTCAAAAATGATTTCTATTTTACAAAATTCCCAACATATAAGTTGCATTAATTAATTTTATAATTAATTTCCGCTGTCACAACAAAATAGCGTGTTTTTAAGAGATAATAACTATCAAAAGATTGACACTTGTTTATAACTGGTTTAAATGTGAAATTACATCCAATGTCCAACATTGTATTAAATTGTAAAAATATATTCTAAATATACTTTAAAACCACTCAAATTAATAATTTATAACTATTAATTATTTCGATTGAAAAAGTTGTTTTTAATTAAAATTTAGTAATTTCCACTATTCATCAAAATATGAAAGTTATCCGAAAATTACCAAAATTTCACCTTAGGATAAATTCGATACTCTGAATCCAAAAATGAAGTTCATTTTGAAAAATAAGATTTACAGAATTTTAAAAAGTGGTTATTACTATTCATAACGGCTAGTTTTAATAATATTTTAATAGCATATCGTTGTTTAGTGAAACTCGGTATTGCGTATTACACACGCTATCGAGGAAGGTCGCGATTGCGTGTAATGCAAGGCAAGTCAAGGATGCGTGTTGTGCAAGCTCCTTTTGGTGTAGCGTACAACACAAGACATTAATAAAATTAAAAAGAATATTTTTTATAAAATCTTGGGCTGTTACAATGAACCCACCAGTCTTCCACCAAAATTTTACTATCAACAAGAATAGAACACACCTTGTGACTCAATCTAGTTAATCAGAATTTTGATATACCAGAAACACCTTTGGTATTTCCATTATATTCCAGTAACATCCTTTAAGTCCTTGATGAAATGATCAACTATATTACTACCACTTTATTCTAAAACTGAATACTTAAACCAATTCCTACCACTATGTTCTACAACCAAGAACTTCAACCAATACCACTAATACCACTATTGGCATGGATCTTGACATCGTAATGGAAGCAGTCGTGAAACACACACTAGAATATTCAACCAAAGGACTTTTATAGCCTGAAGGAATTTTACACATCACCTGAAGGATTTTTATAACATACTCAGAGGATTTTTCACAACTCAACAAACTAGAAAGAATTTTAAACACAAACCAATGAAAAAAACATTTCATTGTACCACCTATCACCACAATCGGGACATCTTTCTTGATCTACTCAACCAAGAGGACTTTCAATACATGGCCTTGATCATCGATTAAGTCATCACTGATCTGCACCTATTAAATGCCAATGCGTCAGATATGATACCACTGACCACTACAAAAAATGACTTATACCAACAGAAATGTATTAACAGATAATATATATGTTGGTAAAAATGAGCAATTCCAACAGATATCATGTTTTATTGGTATTGATTTTAAGTACCAACACTTGTTTTTACCAACAAATATATATGTTCTTATTGATCGTTTAACACCAACAAATCTTTTACCAATAGTCAAATCTATTAATTTATCATACTAATACCAAAAATTTATTTACCAAGACATAAATATATTATTAATAATAACTATTACCAACAAATCATTTTCCATTAATAAAATTTGTTACAATACACCATTTAATGATAATAACCAACTAAGATCAACCAAATTTTTTATGTAGATTATTATTTTTATGATCAAAGTCAATATTTAATTTTAGTGGATTTATTAAAAATATATCATTTATTGATTTTAATTTTCAATTTTCTCCAAGTATCGATAATGATTATATTTTCTAATGATTTTCATTTTATAAACATTTAGATAATTTTAATAAAAAAATTAAATCATTATGATATTTGAATTTAAAAAACATAATAAATAACAATATGATAATCAATAAAAAATTAATAAACATAACTGAAATATAATTAATTAATAATTGATATTATTGAAATTTTATTTTATATTATAAACCAAAAATATTAATTTCAATAAAATTTAATATTGGTTATATTTATTATATAAAAATAAATTTACCGGTTTCTCCGCTTGAGGGTTTTGGGCTTTGACCCTGTTCCACACTGGGTTCTTTCTTTGGCACTATTTATTCTTCATATATGATGAGGATCCCATTTTCCCCCTTCCCTCATAGTATTACCTCCTCAGATCTGGCCTTAAGCCCCCGATTTTGGTTCTTTTCTGCTGCTCCTACCTATATAGATTCTGGCGCAGAGCGGCATTTCTATTTCTAGGTCACACCATATCCCTTCACTAGAGATGCCTCATTTCCCTGTTAGTAGTATTTTAGTCTAGAGCGGCATTGACTTAATTTAGTTGTCTTTTTGGTATCTGGCTTGATAGCGTTGCATATAACTTTGGTTCGACAGTGGTTGTGGAAGGTATTCTCAAAAGGGATTCGGAGGCAGTGGTTCTGGGTGTTTGTCCGTCCTTTGGTTGCTTCTATCCTACTATGTCACAGTTCCTATTGTGTTGAAGCCTGGCGATGTTTCTTGGGGCCCTATTGATGCTCAACAGTGGGTTTGGTACCTAGAAACAATGGTTCTTGGTACACTGATGGGCTTGGTGTTGTATATTTGGTTGTTTTTCTCTAGTGATCCTTGGTTCTTTTTCTCATTGAAGCAATTTCAAGAAGGTCAGTTTTTTCACTCAATATGTTGTCGGTTCTTCTAGTTTTATGTTCATTATGTCAAATTAGTGTTCAATGATATCTGAATGTTCTAAGTTGGTTTTCCACTGGTCCTTTTTCTATTTGAGTGATCACACTAGCCACTTTATTCCTCTAATCTCATTCTCGTACTATTTCATGAATTGTAAATGCACCGTTTGATTTTAGTAGTTGGTGATAGAATGTGCGGAGCAGCTGAGGCCTACATGTTAAAGGTAATATATTGAGGCTTAATTGTTGTTTGAGTGAGCACAATAGCCACATTATTCCCATCATCTCATTCCTATACTATGGATTGAAATGTGAATGTATAGCTCATTTTCAAAGAAATAACCAAGATGCTTGGCGATCTGGATATGCGAAGAGTTCCAAATTTTCAGGTTTGGTTTTTTCAGCATAAAGGTCATTGGCTTCATTAAGTGTTATCTTTTTTCTTGTTTCTGTTATTATATTTTCATGATTGAACGATTATGAGGATGAATGATAATGTGAATTGAATGTTTTTTAAGCGTACCAACATCCCCACACATTTCTTTTCATGCATTTGTCCCTGTTTTCTTTCTTGATGACATAGATACAAGAAGCTCTTATGCACAATGGATCTTACTAAGGGATTCTTTTTCTGCTACTCTTACAATGTTATGTGTAGTCTCCAAAAGAATCTATGTGATAGTGTGACAGGAAAATTTGTATATGACAGAATGTTTTGAATGAGTTTCTCACACGCAGAATTCGATGTCAGCTCAAGAATACTCTCTGGACTATTTCTTTGATACATGGATTCTTTAAACAGGTAGTTGATTCTTTAAGGCTACTATTGATAAATTTTTTTTATGAATTAGTATGAAGTAAAAAATTGGAACATCTTTTCAAAAACTATAACAGAGATATATATTTCTGCACACATGCTTGGACAATGATATTCTTTATTTATGAAAATATCATTTTTAATGCTTTGTGTTTCACTTTAAGGAATTGTTTCCGATAAAACTCATACATGACTTTACCCTTGTTATGATTATTTATTTTTCATACAGTCAATGTAGAAATAAAGTAGTGTTATAAAATGGTCAAGAAACCCACTTGTTTACACATTAAAATGTGATCTTTTTATGGCTTGGATTTAAAAAACTGGGTGTCTTTATCTCACCTACACTGTTAAAAAAGATGAATGAAAAAAGGAAAAAAACTTGATCATTCAATAGACTGTATGGTTTGATCTGTTTAAATTAATGTTTAACGATGGCTAGTGAGTCTATCCATAGACATCTAAGAAAAAAAACATAATAAAATGTGGATTTAATTCAAAAGTTTGGAGGATATTTAAAGGCTTTTATTCAATGCAATTCATCACCGTACCAACTCCTCCTGTACCTCTAAATTAAAAATTGATATCAAATCAAAAAATAAAAGGGAGAAAAATGAAATTCAATGTGATAAAGTGTTGGTAGGTTTAAATAAAAACATATATTGACTTCAAAAAATACTAAAAAAATGGATCTATCATTTAATTTAGAATCATGGACTAAATCTGCAAGATTTGTTTTTTTATTTTAGTTTACCTGATCTAATTCAGATGTATGACTACTTAAATGTTTCCCAAAATGAATTGGTCTATCTGTTTAACACACCCACAATCAGGCCTATTGAGTGGTTAAAAAAAGAAATCTGGTGGCCATTAAACTTTGGGAAAAGTCAGAATTCCATATTGACCTTTAGAGAGTGTATTCTCATAAAAATATTGTTTGAATCTAGGTGAAGCTATGAATGTGTGGAAGAGACTTCAGGTTAACCCTTATTGCTAGACGATCATGTCATTTTACTAGCACCAAGTTTGGATAGTTACCTGTTAGTTTTATTTTTTTTATGTGTGCATTCCTACATGGGTTTTGGAATCTATATATGACTTTATGGATGATCAAACACTGTGAGTATTTTGAAGATCAAATTTTGGTTATAGCCCCATCTTCCAGAATGTGTAATTTTTGCTGGCAGACTTTCTCAATTATTCAGTGTTTGATATATTTTTACTTTATCTTGTCTTTTTTTATGTTTACACTAATCTTTCTATCAATTTATTTATGTTCGTATAGGTACTTAAAAAGAGGTTTCAATGAAATGGGTCAAGTAGTCAATGATGTTGAGACAAAACAAATTGTGTTAGAAGATATGTCCAAAGGCTATTGATTGAAAATAATTTTTGTTGTCCAGAATCGGGGTTCAATTCATCATTTATAATATCAGGAGACATCATGATTGAATATTTAACCTGATATTATTTGTATGTCATTTTCCCATGAATATGCTTCTTTTTAATTTTCCAATTCACTGAAATTTCTTATCAATGTTTGTTTTTTTTGTTTCCCTGTATTAAGGAAAGACCATCGTTATGAAGCCACGAGGCTAAATTTTGAAAATATGTCCCAGAGATATGGAAATCCTATAATCATACTAAATTTGATTAAGGCATGTCACCATGTGTTACTCTAATTTATCTGGGTCCATGCTTTAATAAACTTGTTTTTCAATTATGATATTTGCTGTTAACAGTCCCATGAAAAGAGACCCATAAATTATATTATTCATGTGGAGTTTAGAAATGTTAGACATTATCAATAAAGATTTATCCTCAGGATTGATTGATGTTTCTTCACTATGATCTCAATTGAATTTAGTTTTACTAGATTACAAAATTGAAATCATTGTTACTAGATTATAGAATTTTGAGTTAGGTGACATTGTCAATTGAAAGTAGTGTCATTCTCTATAGTTTTTAGCCACTGCTTAGATAATATTTTTAATTTTTATCATGCATTGATATTTTTTTTTATCATGGTCATGGGTTGTTTTCTATTGTTGCGGTTATTTTGTTGTTTTTATCATTGGTTATTCTTGTTATTTTTCTATCATTATGGAGGTCGATAATTATAGAGGTTTTTGCAGTCACTGGTTATATCTTCTTGTTGTGTTCATTGGTTTAATAATCTTCTAGTTATTGATATCATGAATTATTATTTTTATATCATATGTTTAGATTAAAACTTTTTGGTAATTCCAATGTTTGGATTCTCAACATGCTGCGTGTGATAGTGGTTGTCTAAAGTAGAGGGAGCTCGTGTCAGGTGTGGCTTCAAACATAAAGGGTTTTCCAGTCATAATAGTTGGCGGTGTTTATCCTGGATTGAGAAAAAGTTTGATTTTAGAGTATGCATTCCTTTTATTTTACATTTAACGCAATTTGGGAGAATCAAGAGCTGTATATGTAGCACATGACCTCATTTTAGACATTTCACTTTCATTAAATATATATTGTTTTGCACAAAATTGTTGAATATTATTCAAAATTTTATTAAATATTAGCACCCTCTCTGACAGATATTATATTAATGAACAGATACACTTGTGCTATTAACTTTGGTCCTACAAATATGTTTCAATTCACTAATGTTATACTTGGTATTTTATAAACTATAATTACTTTGATAATATGTGCCTTTTAATAAGAAACTGTCTGTAAGAATGTTGATTATCAATGAAATTTCATAATTTATATTATACTCTACACTGTGAAATCTGGAATCTCTATATGTGTAATAAAATTTCTTGTCTATAAACTCAGTGTGAAATCTGTGTAAAAATCCGTGTGTGCAATCTATGTAAAAATCCATGTGTGCAATCTATGTGAAAAATTCATGTGTACAGTCTGTGTTTAATCTATGTGTGCAATCTGTGCCTGTAAACTCAATGTGTAATCTGTGTCTGTAAACTCACTATTTAAACTCGGTGTAATCTCACTGTGTAATGTGTGTGCAATCTATGTCTGTGTGTGAAAAATGTGCGTAAAC
Organism: Viscum album; assembly: GCA_963277665.1. NCBI lineage: Eukaryota > Viridiplantae > Streptophyta > Magnoliopsida > Santalales > Viscaceae > Viscum > Viscum album. Next base: position 1,771,615,846 of record OY728157.1, read on the forward strand.
TTCAGTGTAAACTCAGTGTTTAACCTCAATGCATAATCTGTGTGTGCAATTTGTGTTTGTGTTTACAAACTATGTGTAAAATTAGTGTCTAATATGTGTGTGAAATCTATGTCTGTCTGCGCAAACTGTGTGTAAGCTCAGTGTAATTTGTGTCTGCAATATGTATCTGTGTGTGAAATATGTGTGTGAAAACTCAGTGTGTAATATGTTTTTGTAAACTCAGTGTGTGATCTGTGTCTGTAAACTCAGTATGTAATCTCATTTTGTGATATGGGTGAGCAATCTGCCTCAATATGTGCAAAATATGTGTAAGAAACCTAAGTCTCATCGCCCAACCACTTTCCACTCTAAATGAATGTTCTTTCATCTATTTACCAGCAGCATTATCATTTACAACCAATATGTCAGAATTATCTTTTCCTTGATTTTTTACTATATTCTTAGGCCTTTTATTCATCCTGTAATGTTGGTTAACTCTTTCTGTAGGAAACCTGAGTCTATCACCATGTTTTCAATGATCCCTTTCAATCATTTCAACACCATGTTTAACCCAAACTCGAGTGGTTGTTTGCTGCAACAAGTTGTCTGGTCATGGATGGTTCAAAGTTCCATGTTGATCATGCTGGATTGGGATGATCATCATTTCACTTGTATTTGGACACTGAAAATCTGGGTCATGCCACAATGATGGAGCAGGTTTGGTGCCCGTTATCAATTAAACCCTTTGTGGAATGTCCAGATATGGAAGCTGATTCTGGGTTCGTTGGATATGGCTATGAAGCTACTCCTCACATAAGCAGAAATGGAGGTTAGTGTTAGTGGGCGTGCTGCTGGTTTTGAATTGGGGTCAAGGTGACTTGAAGATGGATTGTGTATCTTTTATCCAAAGACCTAAGCTTGGTACGTTGTTGTTTTTTCCTATACCGAATTGCTAGTTCAGGTTGCCCAGGTGACATGATGAAGGGGTTCACATGGAAGAAAAGATAGATCAGCATCCGACACTTCGCCAATCCCAACACACCACACCCAAAACATGAGTGCATGGAATCCGCCTTGAGTAATAATTGGCAGCATCCGATCATGGGTTTATAGTTAAAAGAGGAGTAGACGACCTAGGTTGTTGCTATTGGAGAATCAAACGGAATCTTCTTCAAGCTAACGGGTTGTTCCAGGGACGGTTGTACATGTATTGTATCGAGCTAAAGGTTTTGCGTGTGGCGGCCCATTCTATTTTTTGTTTAAATGTTGTAAGTAAAAAAAGGAACAAGAAAGTATACAACGCCTGACAGTTTCTCTCGGCCCATTCTAGGGTTTTCTAGTGCAACATAAATTCAAACTCAGTTGATATTTACCTTTTTTATGCATTTTTTTGCTTATGTTTTTATTGAAAGGTGAATTCTAATTTTTCCTCAATGCATAAAATGTATCCGAAACTCTAATATGAAACTCTAAGATTATCCATTATCATTAATTGTTCTCCATAAGGACTGTCACTCTCTTGTTGCTGTTTGTGAATAAAGAATGAATTTCTGCTTCATAGACTGATCTTTTCATGCTTGAATTGAACTATTATTGTATGATGAAAGACATTATTTATTTTTTCCTGAATAGTAATCCAGAAAATAATTTAATTTTAGGATTCAATAAAATTATTTATTAATAAATATTGGTCACATTGTTTCTTTGAGTTGGGGATTTCCCATGGAGCTACAACTATTAGTTTTGTATTCTGGCCCTTCATCTTGAATTTGGCGCCCACATCAGTTGTCATGGATTCTTGCTGCTGGTTGAACAATCCAGATCCATTTTCATTTGGTGATCCAGATGGTCTTATACTTTTGAATACAGAAAGGTACAATGAGATGGGGGTATTTGGATGGACATTTGTAGATTTGAGTTTATAATATGAAGGTGACTTACTCCATACTACATTATCCATTTTTATTCTAATTTTATTATTTGTGTTGTGTTTATTTTATGAGTAGGTGATTATGGTGATGGATTGTGAGTAATGGACTTTGGATGCTGGGAATTGTGCATAAAGGGGTCATGGTTTTGGAGATATGGATTGACTGGTACTGGATATGATTCGTTGGCATGGATTGCTCGCTTGCATGCCATAGATGGTTTGTTGGTGGTACTCGCTAGTGTCTGGTGCGGGAGTTGGTTCGCTGGCATGGTTGTTTGCTCACATGGATGGGATGCTCTTGTGGAAGCATGGATGGGTCGGGGGTGGTCTCGACGTTGTGTGGGTGGGGTGTGATGGATCTTTTTGTATTAAATTTCATTATTAATATAATTAATTTTTTTTCTAAGATTGAACATTTGTTAAAATCTTATTTGGTTTAATAATTAATGTAGATGTATTATATATGATAAATTAATTAATATTTATAATATGAAACTTGTTTGAACATGTGTTAAAATCATATTTGGTTTATTAAATAAAATCGATGTATTATATATGATAATTTAATAAATATGATATTTAATTTTATGAGCAATAAAATTTTATAAATTTTATTCAAATGTAATTTATAAATAAATATATATTCTATTCTTGTAATATTATTACCAACAGATAAATTTGTCATCAAAACATGTTGCTAAACACTTTAACCAACATATATATTATATGTTGGTAATATTATTACCAATAGAAAATTTTTTCATTATAACCTATTGCTAAACATTATAACCAACATATATATTATCTATTGGAATTATTATAATTGCAATAGAATGATTTTATCTATCGCAAAATCATTTAGTGATAGAGTTTTTACCAACAATTTAGTGATAGGGATATATATGTTGGTAAAATGTTTTACCAACAGAAAATGCACTTTTACTGACAGATATGATCCTATTGGAAAAAGTGAAATATTTTTGTAGTGGACATAGTATCAACCTCCTTTATCTAAATGGATGAAATCTTGAACATATTTACAAGAACCTATCCAAAAATAAAAGATAATTTCCTCATCGTTTTCATGCCATGCATGCCATCGAAAACTCAAAAACCCCTTCCAAGTTCTCTCTTGTCGGCTGCATCGTGCTGGTACACCTTCCCAGTTCTCTCTCACTAGTTACATCGTAGCACCCACGGTTTGAGGTATTTAACCTTTTATTTATGTTTTTATGTATATAAAGTGGTTGGGAAATGTTTAGGAGAGTTTGGAATGGTTTTGGGAAGGTTTTGGGGATTTTTTAAGGGTGGAAGGTTTGATCATGGTTAGTTGAAACCAGGAAACATCTCCATGAAACCATCTAAGAAGAGAAAGTGGTTAAGGGTTTGGTGCATGGTTAAGGTGCACGGTTTTCCAAACCGTGTGGCTAGCCCAGGTAAATAATGAAACATGGGACATTGGCTAGTTTTACAGTTGGTGCATAGTTTTTCTAACAATGTAGGAAAACCGTACAAAGCACCTTTGTGAGCAAAAAATATGGGCATGGTTAGCGCACGATTTTTCAAACCATGTGGAATAACCATGCACGATTTTAAAAAATGAGGCCACTCATTATTTTCCCTAAAACACTGATTCCTCCTACCACTCGAACCCCACTTGGGATTTTCTCTTCTCAGGGTTTAGGGAACCTCCTCCACTCATCTTGGAGGTGTTTCAAAGGGTTTTCTTGGTGTAGTAAAGGCGATTCTCCTCTGGTATGTCTCCTCTCTTGGTGTTTTATTGGTTTCCCTTAGATCTATCTCTCTCTATCTCTATCATTTTTCTAAATCTACTTATGTTGCATATAGATCTAGGGTTTTTTTTTCCTAAAACAATGATACTGAGGATTGTTGATGTCAGGAAAAGGGTTCTGAGGTAGTTTTGTGGAAATTTCACCTAAATTTGAGGTGTAGTTGTACATTGTTCAATTTCACCAAAACCCTAAATTAGGTGTCTTCTCTCTCAACTCCATTTTTCTAAAACTAGAGGGATTAATTTCAAATTAATTGGTTTTTCTTGAAATTTACTGTGTTTGTGATGTGTGAATCTTAGTTGAAACCCATTTTGGGAAGATTTTTGGATTTAGGGGGAAAATAGGTTATTATTGTGAAATGTGCTTTGCCTTTGGATTTTCAAATGATGATTTTAAAATCATTAGATTGGTTGATTTATAGAAAATGGTTTGTAAAAAATGGTTTCCAATGAAAATGTTGTTTTATTGAACTATGGTTGGGAATGGTTAATGGATTAAGGGTGTTTTTAATAAATGGGTGATTTATTGAAGTGATTTTGGCATGTTATGTTGAATTTTTGTTTGGATTAAAGGGGATTTTGGTTTGGAAATTGTTGGGTAATATTATTTTGGTGATTTTTGATTGAAATGTTTTTGTGATTTTGGACAATGTCGATTGGCATGAGTTGGAGGGATGGTGGTCGTGAATGTGGAGCCATCAAGGAAATAGAAATGAAGTGCCATCATTAAAGTGGTGGGTGATGGATGTGAATGTGACACACCATCAAGGAGATGGGTTTGGGTGTGAAATTCCCATAATCAAAAGAAACACTATGCTAGTGTGTGTGTGTGTGGAACTTATATGTATGGTTTCATTATTTTGAGTTGCTTCTATTGGTATTGTGTTGATTTTGAAAAAAATGGTTTACTAAGGGTGTGTGTGTCTTGTTGGAATTTTTTGGATTGTTTATTGGTTTTATTTAAATTGTTTTATATAAATGTTATAATGTGTTCTATACTAGTGGTGTGTGTAGGAAAGTAATTTTGGAAAAACCTACTGGGTATTTGTACTCACCCCATTATTTAGAACTTTGGTGATTTTTTAGATGTTGTATTATGATACACAGGAAAAGTTAATGCATCTCATTCCTATAGTGGTACTTAATGATGCTTGGGTGGTCTTGTGGTTCTTGGATCTTAGAGTTTTCTGTGAAGATATGGAGTTATGTATTAGTATCGTTAGATTTTATAGTTTAGTCTTCAACTTGGTACTCTGATTCTGGATTATTGTGGTTTGGTTATGTGGATCTTTTAGTGTTTTCATAGTCTGGTACATTGTGGACCTGCATCATTTACTAAATTTTGGTAATGACTTGTTTGGTTGATTATTTTCATTTTAAGAGAAAATCATTCCCCAAAGTGTTCTTAAAGCCCTTGGAATTTATTTCCAACCTTTGGCACCTTGGGAGCATCGCTTAAGTCCAAGTAGCACCTCCACCTCAACTCAAACCAATGAGGAAGGGAAGAATGTTAGAAGTGGTATTAGTTTGCTTAATCCTTGAATTACAAGTGATACCATTCTTGTTTAGTTCTTTGGCATTGATTTTTGGTCTTGTATTTGGTACTCATCCTTGGTTTATTCCTCAATTTTGGATGGTTGCAAGGAGTATGGTTGTCAAAACTTGAAATGTATAGAATAAAAGGATTTAGCTAACCCTTTTATGTTGAACTTCAAGTTACCTTGGATTTGGGTACATAAGTGTTTTAGAGAAACTTATAGGAGCATGATCTCATTGTCATGGGTGTATCCAATGAGACAATAATGACATGCATGGTAGAAATGACTTCCCACTAGTATTTCATATCTCATTTGTAGTAATGATTTATATTGTTCTATGAATGTGTGAATTTTTGAAAAATCTTGGTTTTTTTCAAAGATTCAATTTTGAAAATAGAATGGTTGTACTATTTTGAAAATGGGTTGATTTTCAAAACATGATAGATTTTTCAAAAGAAAAATGGTTGAACATGAAAACTATGGAAATTTGGAAAGCATGGTTGTGATAGTGCAATATGATAACATTTGAAATTTTAATCCTTTAGTTTCTAGTAAGTGAGATTTATCATGGTCCTTGTGTTGATAGACATGGAACTATAAAGTCATTATAGAGACCAAATAGAGGAAGATTTTAAAAATGTGGTTACACCTAAGCCAAAGGAGAACCAACAATTGGTTCAAAGTATCATTTAGTATTTTCAAAACATTTTTTTAGGAATGAAACTAGATACTCTTTTTACGATATCTATCACTAATGAGAAACCAAGTAGAGGAAGTAGGGTTGTATTCAAAAGAGGAGGTGAGAACCCTAAAAACTTATAGTAAGAGGAAGATGGATACCTTCTCATAGGGATGTAGAGAACATCAGGATCAAACCATAATATCTTTAATAATTCCTCATTGACGCAAAAGTAATTTGGAATTTTATTCAGTGTGTTTCACTAAGTCACATGAAGCAGGATTGTACAGAACAACCTCAAGCATGTCATAACTACAAGAATATGGGACATCCCTATCGCTATTTTTGTAATTCTTTAAGGTCAGGTGTTTGTGACACTCCTCAAGGGTCACATGCATCCTATGCCTTGATGGGATGAGATTAGAAACATACCCCTTGTCAGTAGAGAAAAGTTAGCCACGATGATTCTTGAAATACCATAACTCCTTACCAGGGGTAGTTTTAGCAGGGGAATAATGAACAGAGTGTGGAAAGTAAGCATGTGTTTGGAGATGAGCATGTTGTGGTGGATGATAAGTTGGAACAATCCACGGTGATAGGTATGATTCTTTTAAATTATACATTTATGGGATCATTATTTGATATGGGTGTGTCTCATTCCTTCTTTGGTTCTCATATTGTTGTTTTTTGTTTAAGTGTGAAAATGATGCCTTCTGTGTTAAAAATTCAAACTCCTCTAAGTTAAAATGAGTGTCGAACCTTCCTATGTAGGGAGTGATGTTTAGTTATGAATGGTGTTGAGTTTATGTGAGATTTATCAGTTCTTGATATGTATTTTCATGATGTAATCCTAGGTATGGATTGATTAATGATTTTTAAGGCCCACATTTAATGTTATGCATGAATGGTCAGTTTCATGATGGATGATGTCATTGAGAATATATTTAAAGTACAGAATAATGGAAGGGTTGGTGAAATTATTTTTTGTAACCAGTGGTTGGAAAGATCTTGTATTAGTTGGAGTATTTTTCCTTTTCATTGGTGGAAGAGTTTGGAATAAGTAGTTTTCCAGCAGTGGTTGATTTGTTTTTGGATGTCTTTCCAGAAGAATTCTCAAGATTTACAGCCATGAGAGAAGTGTATTTTATGATTGATCTCCTCTCGAAGACTAGTACTATATCAGTTCTATCTTACCGGATGGAAATAGAAGAATTTAGGGAATTAAAAGTGTAGTTGGAGGAGCTAGAAACCAAATGGTTCATTCGGCCTAGCACATCTCCATGGGTGGTACCAGTTTTGTTTATTAAAAAGGAGGATAAAAGTCTTCATTTGTTCTTCTACTATCATAAGATAAACTATGATATAATAAATAATTGATATCTACTCCCACACATTGATGACATGTTCAATCAGTTTAGGGGAACTCAATGGCTCTCTATAATTGAATTGCGACCATGATATCATTAGTTGTAGGTTCAGAAGTATGATACTCTGGAAATAGATTTTAGAAGTATATATGGACATTATGAATATGTGGTTCTTCCCTTATATCTAACATATTCACCAAATATTTTTATGCCATTGATAAATTGGGTATTTCAGAGATATCAACATTCTTTTGTGGTGTTGTTTTTCTATGATTTATTGGGGTATTCTAGGACAAGGGTTGAGCATGAGAAACACTTGGAAAAAGTTTTGGGAATCTTAAGAGATCATCAGTCTTATGTCAAACTATCAAAGTATGATTTTTGGATACAATAGGTTTGTTTCCTTGGCCATGTTATTTATGAGAGATGTGTTTCAGTGGATCTTTAAAAGATAGAGGCTGTTATCTCCTGACAACCACCAAAGAATGTCCTTGAGATACAAAGCTTCCTTGGTCTATCTGGGTATTACCAATGCTTTTTTTTTGTGAATTATCATGACTAGATTCATTAATGAAATTTTTTAAAAGGAAAAATGTTCCATTTTAATGGAATGATAAATGTCAAAATTCTTTTGAAGAGATTAAGGGTCACCTTACATCAACAAAAATATTGGTTATTCCAAAACTAGGGAAAGGGTACATGGTGCATTGAGATGCATCAGGATCAAGTTTTGGGTGTTCTCTCATAAAATGGGATTATGTTGTTACATATGGGACACGACAATTGAGTTTTCACGAGAAGAACTACCCAACACATTATTTGAAGTTAGTGTATGTGTTGAATGATTTAAAAACTTGGTTTCATTATCTATTTGGTGAGAAATTCATGGTGTTTAATGATCATAATAGTTTGAAGAATATTTTCTCAAAAATAGATTTGAATTGAGGAAAATGAGGTGGATGGAGTATCTACATATGTTTGAATTTGACTAATGTACACACAGGGTAAATGAAATTTAGTGGTGGATGCATTAATCCAAAAGTCATATGCTCAGGTGGAAAAATAGGCTTCACATTTAGGGCAGTTTATGTCGGTTATAACTGACATGCAGTTGGAATGTGAAGACCAAGTTGATATGGTGGTTTTATTTCTAGATTCATTGATTCCCGATTTGATTGGATTTCTTAAAGAGGCACATATGTTTGATTTAGAATGTGTATCTATGAGGTCAAAACTCAACGGTGGGGAGACCATTGAGGGTTGAAAACTAGATGGGAATTTAGTGTTGTGGTTTCAGAATCGGATGGTAGTACCTGTGGATTTTAGGAGAAACATATTAGTGCATATCACCATTCTAGATGGGATGTACATCCTGGAATCCATAAAGTGTATAAGGATTTGAAATTTAAATCTTGGTGGGATGGTATGAAAATGAAAGTGGTCAATTTTGTATTGAGATTCTTGACTTTTCAGCGAGTCAAGGTAGTGCATCAATGACCAGTAGGTATGTTGTAGTCTTCACCTATCCCTATGTGGAAATGGGAGTAGATATCTATCTATTTTGGTACATGTCTCCCAAGAACGGTTTTAAAACACGATTCTATATGGGTGATTGTGGATCAACTCACAAAGTCAGATCATCTCATCCCTATTCATGAATCCCATATAGTGGAGGATCTATCCAAAATCTATATCAGTGAGGTGGTAATGAGGCACAGTGTACTAGTTGTTATCGAATCAGATAGATATTTGAGGTTCACATCGCATTTATAGAAATCCTTACAGTAATCCCTTAGGACTCAGTTGATGATGAGAATGGTGTATCACCCTCAGATGGATGGGAAATCCGAGAGGATGATACACATGTTGAAAGATATGTCACAGGCTTATGTGATGGATTTTGGTTGATCTTGGGAGGATCACTTACCATTAGTGGAATTATCATATAATAACAGTTACCATTCCTTGATACATATGGCTATGTTTGAAGAATTGTATGGGTGTATGTGTGATTCTCCATTTTGTTAGATGGAAACATATGAGAATTCATTAGTTGGTCCAAGCCTTGTCTAAGAAACAATAAATAACATTAAGTTGATCAAGAAGATAATGGAGATGGCTAAGGGTCATCAAAAATCATATGAGGACAATCATCGATTACTATTTTTGTTCTAGTTGGGTGACCACGTGTTCATAAGAATCTCTCCGAGGTTAGGACATCGTGATTTTGAGAAGCAGGTCAAGTTAACTCTGAGGTATATTAGGATTTTCAGATACTTGAGTGGGTTGGAGAGGTGGCATATCATTTGGATTTTCCACCTTGGTTTAGTGTCATTCACAATGTGTTTTATGCTTATTAGTTGAATAATTATCATCTGGATCCTAACCATGTGATTAGTTGGGATCATGTTAAACTAGAATCGGATGCTTCATTGGTGCATGTGCCCATGTAGATTGTTGATAGGAAAGAGAAAATATTGTTGGGTAAAAGCACTGGTCTAGTTCAAGTTTTGTTGAAACATGGTCAAATTCAGGTGGAGACTTGGGAACAGGAGAAATAAATGGCTGATCAATGGCCCGAACTCTTTTAGGAAAGTGATGGTTTTCAACTTTATGAGGATGGAAAGACCTATGTTGGGGAGAATGTAGCACCCTTAGTTTGAGGTATGTAACCATTTATTTATGCTTTTTATGTATATAAAGTGGTTGGGTAATGTTTTGGAGTGTTTGTAAGGGTTTTAGAAATGTTTTGGGGATTTTATAAGGGTTCATGTTTGAGCACGGTTAGTGAAAACCATTCAGAATCTCTAGGAAAACATTCAAGAAGAGGCAGTGGCTAAGGGTTTGGGGCATAATTTTCCAAACTGTGCGTCTATCCCAAGTAAACCATGTAATATGGGATAGTGTCTAGTTGGATGGTTAGAACATGGTTTTTCTAACCGTGTAGAAAAACCATGCAGATCACCTCCTTGAGGAAGAAGCAGACACATGGTTAGCGTACGATTTTCCAAACCATGCGGGCTAACCGTGCATGGTTTTAAAAAATAGGTTCACTTGGTATTTTACCTAAAAAACCCATTCCTCCTCCCACACTAACCCCACTTGGGATTTTCTCTTCTTAGGGGTTATGAAATCTCTTCCACTTACCTTGGAGGCATTTATAAGGGGTTTCTTGGTGTGATAAAGGTGATTCTACTCTAGTATGTCTCATCTCTTAGTGTTTTCTTGGTTTCTCTTAGATCGATATATATATCTCCCAATTTTCTATATCTACTTTTGTTTCATATAGATATAGTATTTTTTTTCCTAAAACAATGATATTGGGGCTTGTTGATATTAAGAAAATGGTGCTAAGGCAGTTTTTTAGAGATTTCACCTGGATTTGAGATGCGGTTGTGCATTGGTTGATTTCACCAAAACCCTAAGGTATGAGGCTTCTCTCTCAACTCCATTTTTATAGAACTAGAGATATTAATTTCAAATTAATTGGTTTTTCTTGAAATTGATTGTGATCATAATGTGCAAAGATTGGTTGAAATCCATTTTGTGATGATTTGAGGATTTTGGGGGAAATGGGTTATTGTTGTGAAATTTGCTTTGTTGTTTGATTTTAAAATTATGATTTTAAATTTTTTTGTTCTGTTGATTTATGGAAAATATATTGTAAAAAATGGTTTTCAATGAAAATGTTATTTTATTGAACTATGGTTGGTCATGGTTAAGGGAATAAGGGTGTTTTAAATAGACAGGTTATTCATTGAAGTGATTTTGGAATGTTATGTTGAATTGTTGTTTGTATTAAAGAGGTGTTTGATTTGGAAATTGTTAGGGGAAATGATTTTGGTGATTGTTGATTGAAATGTTGTTATGATTTTGTTAAATGTAGATTGGCATGAGTTGGATGGATGGTGGTTGTGAATATGAAACCATCAAGGAGATAGACATGAAGTGTCATCATTAGAGGGGTGGGTGATGGACATGAATGTGCCACACCATCAAGGAGACAGGTTTGGGTGTGAAAGTCCCACCTTCACTGGAAACACTGAGCTATTGTGTGTGTGTGGAACTTGTGTGTATGGTTTCATTATTTTGGGTATCTTCCCTTGGTATTTTGTTTATTTGGGAAAAAATGGTTTGGTAAGGGTGTGTGTGTGGCTTTCTAGAAAGTGTTGCATTGTTTATTAGTTTTATATAAATTATTTTATATAAATTTAATAAC